>CM063114.1:4046881-8846881 GCA_031841125.1 Acanthococcus lagerstroemiae | reverse complement strand
GCACAGGGACGTAGCAATTGGTGAAAAACTGAAAAGAATCATGGAGGGGATGACTTTGCACACAATTGTATATTTATTCTTCAAGCCAGTAAGTTATCAATTTTGATGTTTTCTCTCATTGCTGGTGAATGAAGGAGTACTAATTGGACGCTTATAAAGTTTAGAAATATCAAGGACAAATGATTGAGTATTAGGGTCTCGGCCTTTCGAAGGAACGGTCTCATTTGATTTTTTTCCTCATGATTTTTGAAATAACGAAAGAGTACAGTTCTCATTGTTCATTTTTTTTCTTTTTTAAATACATCAGTATATATAATATATCAGTTTGGGGTTACTTGGTACTTTTAGACAACACTACATTCACAACTTCTTCCCCATTCTATCATGGCCATGTGCAATGTTACTCCCATCGCGGTGCCATTTGACACACTCATTTCTTAAATCTTTGAAAAAATTTGTCGGGTGGAGTGTCACAATTTTTTGGGGAATATATTCCACAATACCCTATCAAAATTACAAAAAAATCCCGGTTCTCTGACCTAGTTTGTGCTGTCTGTAGAACGTGTCAAACCTGAAAGTACAGAAAAAGTAAGCAAAGTCACCCCGTGTTAACAGTGTTTCATAACACTATTCATCGTTATTGTTACCAGTCAATGCCTTCAAATCTAATCTGTTCTCTGGTGAGGTCTACTTAAGATACATTAGTCCTATAATTTCTCAATTAAGGTACCCATCCAAAGATCAATACCAACAAAGTATTAGTTGAATAACTATTTGCTACTAATTTAACAGAATCTGATGATACACGCCCGACTAAATGTTGCTACAAGTAACTAAATTTATCTACAAATTGAAAAATGAATGTTTTAACATTCGATATGCGAACGAATGTTTTCCATACCTGAAACTACCGACGAAGGACAGATGAAGATTTAACGTTAACAAATAACTGGAAAAAGAATGAAAAATACGAAGGAATGGATACACAGGGAATAACAACAATAACAATAACAAAAATATTAAAATAAGAAAAATAATTCAAGACTAGAATACGGGGAAATACATAAACAGGTACAGCGTAGGGATACTTACGTCACCGTACACATAAATAGCAAATCTGAAAGAAAGTTGCGTTAACAAATTTCGTAAAAAAGGGGGAAAAAGAAAGAAAGATAAATCATAACCTTCAATAACGTACCAACTAGGAAAAAGATAAATGTTTTAGTTGGCTCGGATTTTTCAAATTGGGAAAAGGGTCGTATTGCTTGCAAATGCGAAAATCTCTGAAATGCGATGCATCGGGAATGTACGTGTAATGTACGTACAGTTATTAAGCTTATTGCTTTAACTGTTGTTTCGGGAGTTCTTCTTGCAGTTGCAGTATATGCTCGACCGGCTGCGGCTTTCCATCTTCGCCTATTTTACACGGCTGAACCACTCCTTCCCTGAAAAGACACGCGCAAGATCGTTTTATTGCACATGCGAATAAACTACACCGAAAAAAAGGATAGCATGCAATTCTGTCCTATTCTGTCACAAGTCAGAGATGATTCACAAACCTTTGAAGTTTGTCCATTGCATTGACGAGCTTCATAACTTCGTATTCTTTTTGCTCTTCAGTCATCGATTCCAAAATACTGGTTTTCGGCGGCTCGTAACATCCAGTGACTGGATTAATCCTGAAATGAACAATAATTACCATGAATGCAAAATTTTAAGAAACGATCCGATAGCATGGGTTTTTTAGAAATGTATTGGAAGGTCAATATTATGTGACCTGTGCTGAAGAAACACCCCTTGGCTTCGAAAAAATCAATCTTCGTTTTGATATTGATTCTTGTTCTATTTTCGATGCTCTTTCACGTGATCAACTCAGAATTTTTCCAGACCAAAAACTAACACCAAAAACGCGTAAAATACCGACAAACGTAATACATGCTCGAATACGAGCCATTATCTTTAAATTGCTCTAATGAGAAAAAAAAATCTTTTCGAAGATAAGGCGTACTTCTTCAGCACAGGTCACATATGTCTGAACGGCCAGAATTTTGATTTTGCATTCACAAACGTGCTTCAGATCTGCCGCGTCAAAAACACACATATTGCGCTTGCCTTCCCTTCTTCTCTAATTACTGCGAAGACTGGAATGCTGAGCATTCGATTTACTATATCATAGGTAAAAGACTTAATTCACTGACCGCTCCATGGATTAATGCCGCGCGCTAACGCTCATGTGGTCTCCTGGTATAAAGATTTAGATGACAGGGAACCACAGATGACGAGACAGATGCATACCGAGACATATCCATAAAGAATACAGAATTTAGTGAGTTAGATGGATTCGGCGTTCAGATCTTGGATTCAGGCTTGGTCTTCTCTGGGACGGTAGGGCGATAGTACCAAAAGCTGTGGCTGGTTAGATGTTCGTGGCGAGAAAGACAGACAGTCCATAAATGCTCTGGAACAGGGCTGAAGACGAATGTTGAGGATACTTTAGACAGCGAGAACGAATGTATCGTTTCTCAAAGAACTCTCAGTGAAGCAGAGGTTAACGAGTCTAGTCTTATTATAAGGCTTTTTGATCGTATAACCAGAAGCGACGAAAACATCCTGTGCCGACTCATCGTGGAGGGAAAAGGTTCCCGAGGAAGACAGTCGTCAACATGGATTCATCAAGTGAAAAGCTCCACCGGTCATCCACTTCAGAACATACGCTAAGCGGAAGGCAGAATCCAGTGGCACAGGGTAATACAACAGAGCTGTGGTTGAAAAAAAATCACAGTTCCGTCGCAAGCCGAATGACGAAAAAGAGGGCGATAGTATGGCTGCCTATCTGTCTTCCCAACTGTTTGTCTGTCTTAGAACATAAAACATAAAATAAAGGATCGGGATAGGTTGGCATCGAAATCCTAAGTTGCCTCGCAGTTCCCTTTTTTCAGCAATGGGTTCTACTTGCCTATCAGTCCATTTATCTGACTGATTATACTCACCTGTCGATTTGTTAATCCGGCCAGCTACCTCCCTACAATCTGAATCTAAGAAAACAGATTTACCTCCACAGTTTCCAGTCACTTAATGTAGATAATCTCAACGTTATCCTTTCCTGGCGAAGGCAAGGTTCATCTAATACAGAAAAAATGTGTCTGAACTTACTGGTCTTTGAATTCCAAATATTCTTCAGTGTCGCTATTTTCACTATCAGAGTAATACTCGGGATTGGCCGCAGCTTGGGCTAGCAGACTTCGTGAGTTGAACATGCCAGCAGCGTTTCCAAAGCCGGTATACTTTATCATTCTACTAACTAATGAACAAAGTTAAGACACTCAATGAAACATGGTGAATATCTGAGTTTCTGTGATAAAATGAACATGTTCAGTTCCTCAAAAATGATATCATGTCAGACTAAAAACAAGATAAGACACATCATCAAAAACTTACCATTTTCTTTGCACAACACAAATAAGAACTCAGCAACCAAATCTCTCAAATTGGTGTTAGTGCTGGTAAGTAATCGACATAATTTATTCCGAAGCTTATCTCCTTCTTCAGGTTTGGTTTTCACATCTCGCAGAGGAGGCAGAACACGATTACGAACGTATTTTCTTAAGACCTTATGAGATCGAGACCCTTCGGTCAGAACGATCAATACCGGCGACAAGTTTTCATAAGAAATGCCTTCGCTATTCGATAGCTGTCTATCTAAGAAGTTGATCATCACATCTATCGCTTCTCCGTTATACTCGACTTCTTCTTGAGGCATCAACATTTCATAACTACTGTGCGGCATGTTCGTCAACAAATGGACAATATGTTTTATCAAAAGATCTTGCATATGTGGAGGCGTCGATGATAGCAACAACTCTCTCAAAATCGTCATCAATCGATCAGTTCGTTCGTATTCATCCTCCGTACCAAGGGGTAATACTTTACACGTGAGATTGAATAATACTTTGAGTACTTCGACGGATAGTTCAACAGCGTTTTCCTGGAAACAAAAATCAATAAATGAAATACCGCTTATTTAAATGCAACCTCAATGGAGTGCTTAGAGAAAGAGGGGTACATCTTACACGCTCTTGAAAGACAGCTCAGTATTTTCATTATAATATAGTACGAGTTCAAGGAAGCATTTTGTTTCTCATACTGCTACACAACTGACTACCGGAAGTGTCACTGAAATTATTATGCCACGGGTATGCAAAGCGGTATCTGTTTAATTATAATATAAAGCAACCTCAGGTATTTAATTTCAATGTTACTTAGGATAGTCTGTTATATGAGTCACAATTTTTGTTCCAAGAGCCCACCGCCTATGTTTTCATCAAAGGGTTCAACTGTACCACTGGTTGAATATAACCAATACTTTTGACCTCATACTGCAAAGTATTCACACACACGCCATTTGTGAAGTACATATGAAGTCAGAGCTCTCAATCGAAACTTTTTTGGCAAAGAACCTGCAAACTGGATGTCACTCTTATGTGAAAAACGCATACAGTATAAATACTCACATCCAGCGCTGGAAAATACTGTAACTGATTGTCTTGAGAGTATCCGCCACCTTCCTTGAGAATGAAATCCAGAGCTTCCATCAAGTACGTCAACGCATGCAGTTCTTCTCTCAGTCGAGGTCTACCCATAAAATCAAAGTATTAGGCTTCCGAGTGATTATGAGAATCTTGATGCCTGATAAATACATACCTCACGTCAGCTGATAGTGCTGATAACAGAAATAATAATTTCACATCGAAGTATTTAATAGGATGCGGTAGATTTGCATCAGGGTGCATCCTCAATCGACGGATAATCCCATCCAAGGTTCCATTAACAGAACAAATCGACTGTACTTTGGGGCAGTTGTAAGCCAAGTTGGACAAGCATTTCAAAGCTTGGACAGCCACTGCAATTCAGAGGTTAGAAATTAATGAAAGGTACACATAACGATTTTTTTTTAACTGAAGAGTACAATCGGCTAACTTGACAATTTACCATTGAAATTTTTTATAGAGCCCATTTTATCGACATTGGGTCCCTTCAGTGCCGCATGTTGTAATAATATTTCGATTCGTTGCTCAGTTACAAATTTCTCCAGGTGCGTCTTGTCTCGACTGTAAATGAAGTTCGTTACATTATAACATGTATCTTAGAAAGCAGAGTATTTCAACATGATAGCACAAAAATTCATTAGAGTATTTTTGATGAGTGCATCGTGGACACATTGCCTGTCTTGAACAATTGAGTAATAGAGTACTACATTGTGAATATCGAATACAGCATCAAGTATCAGAGCTGAAACCCACGTTTTCCTTCAATCAGCAAAACAGAAAACTGTCTACATAGCAAATTTTTATATTCTTCGCGATTACCGTCAGGTTATCACTCATTATTGGTAGCAATTTCTATCGCGGTTGAATCAACGGACTCAAGACCACAATGTCAGTGAAATTTAACTTCCCACAGCTCATTCGAATCGCAAAATAGACAACCGAGTTGAAAAAAACAAATTTTAATTCCGAACTAATGAAAATACGTCGATAAGTTCACTTCTTCTAACGAACTTGCCCGTTTAATTTTCCAAGATAGGCAATATGTTATCACTTTCAGCTAAGGTTAGAACTGGCCAAAGAAAATACTCTCTGTATAACATTAAGCACAAGAACTTATCGAGAATATTCTCAATTAAGCATATTCATGCACTGGAAACAAAGTAGAACCCAGGAATTAGTAACGAAACTTCGATAGGAAACATGAACTCACCTCAGGATTCGAAGCGAATTCAAGCACAATTCATAAAGACTTTCAGCTTGCGGGTCACTCAAATATTTGAAGATGATTCCCCATAAGCGTTCATTTACGCTGTCTTTCTCTTGATTTTTGAAATCGAAGCAATCGTTGTACTGCAAGGTAGCAGAACATAGTTTCCAATTACCATTTAACAACACAGGCACGTTCAACCTTGGTACAAGTAAGAACATTACCTGGTCAACGAACATTGATAGAACAGTTTTGACATCTTCCATATTGCCAGCTTCCATGCGAATAACGGTAACATTGTCCATCGCTGTTCTGTTTTCAAATTTTAAGATGAATGCTAGGGAGTGAAAACAAACTGCAATGAATACCCTATGTTATACAATATAAAGATACTAGCTACTTCATAGTTATACTTACAATGACACTATTCCTTCTTTGGCGAGTTTCCGAGGACGAGAAAATAACGAGAAACAAGTTCCACAATTCTGAAATTTGGAAATATCACCACCCTAAAACACTACACTAAGCCTGCTGCACCCTTTTGGTTTGTCAAAAATGATAATATCAGACTCACTCTCTTTCCGCACCCTGAACCGACCTACACCACACAATTTAGATCGATTTAGGTCACGTAGTTATTCAAAGGTTCAATGTAGGAAATGGTACCCAACTCGAATTGACAATCTAGCGCTATCTGGCGACTCGATTCGCTGCGACTTGGCGTGGACTTGGTCGCTAGTGTAAACTAACGACGCTTGGGCTTGACAATGCGCTGCCAGAAAGCCAAACATGTCTACCTTCTATCTTGCCGTCCGTTACATTTAAATTTGAAGTTCTTGTCTAAATTTTAATTTTAGATGAATTTGACGTATTATTTCGATTTAATACTTCATTTAATTGATTGATTTAGTTAATATGAAGACGGTTAAACAACGGCAAAAACATGTGACTCTGCTGAAACATGAATTACAGAAAATATACGCTCGTACTACCTCAATAATTATTCGAAGGAGCATTCAGCGAGCCCGAAACAATTTGAAATCTATTCTGGACTTCTTCGATAATTACGATACAGGTATTTATGAGGCCGGGTAATTGAAATCCTGATGTAGTCGAGTATTAGACCCAGAATCTTTTGGTCCAGCTTTCAGTTTATGTCCTCTCAAATTCTGTGGATCGTATTTGTATTCAGAGCAGTATCTTGCACTCAGTTCCTTCCTTAATAATTTCAGACATCTCAAAGCTGAAGAATGATGTTGCTGTGCTCAGAGGTAATAATCTCGGTCTCGCTAGGGGTATACAGAATGAAAGAGAAAATTCCAAATCACTCATACAAGATAAAATTATAGCGGAATCATCTTATCAGGACTTGTTCAGAGAACATGTAATTTTGAAGGTAATTTACTCCGGAAATCAACGGCTTATCCGCGTTCATAGAATGTTTTGATTTGAAAGTAATTCTTGAATTTCAGAAAGAACTGTGGAACGTTGAACAGATTTTACTGAATTACGATGATGAACTCAAAAATTCCATGATCCCAAATCTTGTAAAACTGTCCGATGATATAACGAAATTCAAACTGAAGAGTAATGTCATTCGAAAGAACATCGAAACTAAGAGTTAGTAGAAAACGTTTGCCTTACATTTGATTCCGTGCTACTCTACTTCACTACTTATATTTTCGTATGTTTCAAGGAAGTAACGATTCACTGCCAAGAAATACGTGGTCTAGTAGTATTAATTCTGGTAAGTATAGTTAGTAGACGATAGGTTATTAATCAGCAGTCAAGTAAGTACTTAAAGTTTTGCTTCTGCTTTTCAATAGGTTCAAATTCCAATCAACCCATTTCTGCTGTAAACCCCATGATCAAAGGATGTGTGATTCAGCAACCGACTATAAATGTTCGTCGGATGTCTTTGCCTCGTGGTGAGTATCTTCTCGATATTCCAGAAATCCTTGACTGAAATTGTACTTTGGCCTCATTTGATGTGGTTATACTTTTAGATGAAAATAGAAACTCCTTGTTTGCTAATGTTGATATCGCATCGCCTATAATGGAAGAACCTGAAGAAATGCAAGAGCTTGATGAGGTAAACCAACGTAGTGCTTGTTCCTGTTACCCTGTTTCATGAATTACTTTATTAGTGACCTGTGTTCTCTATGTGAATACTTGAATGACAATTGTATAAATAATTTTCAGACCTTAAGCCCTGTCAATAATTCATCGAATCGTCGATGTAAAAATGGTCTGAGGCAGATGCTGCATTTATCAAACGGACAAAGTGAGTGTTTTTCATTTTTATAACGTTTCACTTCTGCCGATCGACCTGGCTTATATAGAATGTAACTGGACGTGTAATTCATCAAAATTCTGAAAACTATTTTCCAGCCGGTCGGAGACCGACTCAGCCTATTCCCGATAGTGAAATTAGTTACTGCGATTCCTCCGAAGGTAATGATAATGGCGTTAATGTACGAGTAGAGCCTGTGGTTCGATTATGCGATGTATCTCGACTACTACGACATTCAACTTTGCGTATAAGTGTAAGTGTAAACCGTGTTCAGAGGTTCGTTTGATCATCGTGATCGAAAAATATCGTTCAGACACTGATGCAGTATTCACATGCAGGAACCAGAAAACCAAAGCTCACCTGCCAAAGAAAACTTCACTGCCCCGATGCGTGGTCTTTATTCGCCAGAAGTTTTGCTCAAGAGAATCTCTACACCGAAACCATTGAGCTTTGAAAGTACGATGAATAATCCGTTGGAAGGTTGTAGTTGGATGTACCGAACTTCGCCGAATGCTTACGGAGACGGTGCTGAGCACACATCGCCGTGGGCCCAACCGCGAAGAAGCACTCCTGCCGATCATAATGTCCCGGTTAACCGCAGACTTTCCATTTTTAACGTCAATTCTTCGGGCGAGCAACGAGACTCTGGTTATGAACACGAATCTCTGCCGCAGCAGTCGTTTAAAGAAGACGAGCTGAGGGTTTCTAATTCGAAGAAATCAAACTTCGTTAGAACTCCGAACTCGTTCGAAAACGAGAACTGCTCGCCGCCGAAAACGGGAAAATCCAAGAAAATGGAAACGACATTTTTGACGTCTACATTGAACAGCAGCGCTTTATTGAAATCAACCAAAAAACGATTTTTCAGACATAGCGGGCCCGAAGCAGATAATTCAACGGACATGTTGAACGACAGCTCCGGAGACAGAAATTCAGTCGCTGCTCGGCGTGTGAATGACGAAGTCGAATGTACATCGACGTCTCTTTTAATAGCGGACCCGAATGTTGTGAATAGCCCGAGGCTTTCATTATTGCTGCAGAACTGCACTACCAGACGCAGAGGAAAACAGTCGCGGAAATCGACTTTCCAACATGCGAAGAACGACAAAGATCATGGGTGAGTTCTGCGTCTGTATTTAGATTAGACTTGGTTACCAGTGAGGAAAGTTGGTTGGAGGCGAAGGTCGAGATCGAAACGAATGTTGCATTTCTAATATCCTAGATCATGTGTATAATGTTTGATCGAGAACTCTTGTGTTCAACTCGACATGCAGAAACAGTCCTAAAAATATGTTCAAAATGTTGTTGTTTTACTTTGCAGTGAGTCAAGCAGTAGTGAAGTTGAAGATGTTCACGAACCTACTTTAAAAGGTATGCAACGTGTTATTTTTCTATAAACATTACTCACCGTGCATTTGTGAACTTTTCCCATAAAGCAAGGAACTTTACGAAGTATTAACGTCTGTTTCTCAACAGTAACTGTTCGCCTTACTTTGAGGGTAACATGAAAAACATCCACTGATGGGAGAACAGTGAATGTATTTTCGACGCCACCAAGTGGCCGTTTCTGAAGAATGAACTCCAAATACCTCCCAGCAGTTCCTTAAATCATTGTTGCAATTTCCGAGGGGAAGGCTTACTAATGTCCGTTTTGTTTTTTGTTTTTTGTTTTTTTTCTTCAAAAATGAACCTAAGCACCCGATTAAATATGTGAACACGGACCAAAAGCTAAGATGCCAATTCTTGTTCTTAATGTTGAAGTCGTACTCAAAAATCCGAGAAGCCAGTAGTTGGAACAGAAACTTCGACTGGCTTACTTTATTTGGCTTCTCAGTTAACTTGTATTCGTTTTTTGGTTCCACGTATTGGCTCCTTGATAGAATATTGGCTTCCTTTTGAGTTTTCTCATGATAGCCATGAACAACCAGTTTGATTGGCTTCCTGACTAGGCTCTGGCTCACTTTCCTGAAAGCAGATTGAAACGTGAACTATTACTGGGAAAATATGGCTTGGGTTAACATTTTCATTCTTAAACCCCCTTCATCATGCTTGCTTTTCATCTCTCAATTTCAGCCGTTTACTGGTTTAAAACTCCCTATTGTACCAACCACCGAAATATTTCCAGGCAACTTGTAAAGCTAATCCGCCCCTGTAACCTAGCAGCCGAGCGTCTGAAAATAGAAATGTTTTGAACCCTTCTGTAAAAGCGGGTCGCTGATTGCTGGAAGTTAGTGGTCAGTGGCCTGGATCTGATGACTGGAAACAGTTGCCAGTTCCTGACACAGAAACGTGTAGCTGATTAAATTCTTCAAGGAAGTCTGGAAGTCGTATTTACAAACTGGATGTGAGATGAGCGTCTTCTTATTTTGAAAATTTGCTAAAACACTTTGAAAAGTTGACATCAAGGCGTAGATAGTTCCGTTATAGAGGGGGAGGGGTTCTCAAAAAAATTTTCTGTATCCTGCCTGACCTTTTGCTTCCCCCATGATTTGCTTGACATAAATCCTGAAAAAGCCTATTTTTTGCTAAGAAAGGAGTGTCCAGACCTAGGACCTCTCTCCCGTCTTCTGTACACCCTTGGTTGACATTTTCATACTTTAACGAAATTCTTACTAGTATTCCAAATATTTAGAATCTTCAAAATTTTAAATTTAATATTTGAAGTGAAACCAAATTGGGTTCCCAGAAACTTAAGAATTTGAGAAAAAATCGTGTCTTAGAACAGCTCCAGGATCCAGGCTTTAGCTTATTCTTTTCCTCTCCCCTGCCGCCCATTCTTCATATTCCTTTATCTTTCGATCCATCAGGAGCCCCAGGCCTAACTATAATTCTGGCTCTTAAATATGATTGATTAGTAATTTACACATTATTTAATATTTGAATTCTGTAAAATTTATAGGCTTGTCAGAATATCCAAAATTCAATTCAACTTTGAAATCTTGAAAATTGTGATACTTGATTTTACAGTATTCAAATAATTTAAAAAAAAAATACTAGTAGAATTGAATCAAGAACATAGATTTTTAATTCAGTACTTAGTTTGGAATATTGTTTTTAAAATTACGGAAATATCTCAAAAATGTAACTAGGTTTCTAAATAGACCTGAAGCCAACGAAACTAAACGATATATGAAAAGGAAAAAGTTTCGGAAGAAAATTTGTAATTTACTAAACAAGTTTTGAAAAATTCCAAAATATAACTAAATTTTTAAAATTTGAAAAATTGGAATAACGACTGCTTTACTCGACAGCATTTTGATTCAAATTTGATGAAATGCAACTAAATTATTTCCAAGTTTCAGAAACATGTTCATAATTTTTAAAAATCACTAATTAATGACCCATGTCGTTAAACTTTTAAAATTCAAGAAGTTTCTTAAAATGTAACGAAACTTTTTCTATTGAATACAATTTTGCAATATTTATTTAAAAAAAAAAAAAAAAGTATAATAGTTTTTAAATTTTGATTTTTTGTTTGACTTTGATAATTTTTTTTAAATTTAATGCCTGTTATATTCAAAATCTTTGAACATCAACAAAATTTAAAACAAAACAAACAAAAGTTTCAAATTCTTTGGATTTTAAAGGATATTAAAAATTTATATAAATAATTTCATAGATTTCAAAAAGAAAAAATTGAAAATCTGTTACAGTAATTAGAAAATCAACCTCAAAAACTTGTCAAAATTTAAATAACAGTTTGATTTATTTTTTTTTTTTTTTTTAATTTGAACATTAGAATTGTATTAAGATTTCTAAAACTCAATCGACTTTTTAGAATGATCAACACTCTACAGAATTTCTCCAGTTCAACAACTTGTTTAAAATCTTACAAAATTAGCTAAATTTACGAGTTTGATAAATTTTAAAACGTTTTCAAATTGCACTGAATTGTGACAGGGTGTTCAGAATTCAGTCGAAATATTCAGAGTCAATATACATTTTAATTCATATTTGATGAAAGTTCATAAAATTTGTCAATTTGAAATACAACTAAAACCGCAGAATGACATCTAATTTATCAGAAATTATTCCAGAATTCAAGAAAATTGCTAGAATTTAGCAAAACAATGACGATTTTTAAAATAAAATAAAATAATAAGGCTTTTCCCACTAAGGCGGTTGCCTACCTGCCCGCCTGAATTCTTATCAACTTTGTAGGCAGTTTAACATTGGCTTTTATGGAGGAAAAAACACGCTATTTTCTCAAAAAAAATATAAGAGTTTCACAGGAAATGAAGAGGAACAAAGTTGAAGCCCTTGTAATTTCCTTTTAGCTGGCTCCTATTTCATATCGTCTGGTTGAATTTTCATTTTTCTCCCATAACGCTGTGTGTTGAATGTTACCAACTTTGTAGGCAATTTACGGCAAACGATAGGCAACCGTCTTAGAGGGAAAAGCCTTATACGTATGCGTTAGTGAATTTTTGCACTCCCAAGTTGTACAAAATTTCTGAAATTCATTGAAATTTAAAAAAATTGTCTGATGTAAAAAGTTGTGACTTGGCAGAGGGAATGTAATTTTTTCACAGTTTACCTACCCCTGGGATGTTAGAAATGATTCATTAGAATTGTTACATTGTGGTAACGGTCAAAAAATCCTGAGCTGTAATCAGCCAACCAATAAACATTCGTTTACCTCTTCTCCTTTGATTTATTTATAAAAAATGGACCTAATTCAATGTATTAGTAATTACACTGCCCAACAAAAAAAAAAAAAAAATTTGTTGCCGGCAAATCAACAGCTGATTTCAAAAATGCAAACCGTTTTTTCCTATCAGCTACCGTTTCTGAGATACAACACCACCCACTTAGTACATATTGCGCAGTTCAAAATGATACAAACTTGTCTCAAAACAGGTCAAAACTTTTTTTTTAATTTTTCAAATTATCATCATGAATTTACAAATCGTGAAAATCTTAGCTCAATATTCTGAACAGAATATCTTCCACAAAATTATACACACTAACATTTCTTTAAAATTGAGAAAATAAATAGAAGAAAATAAATGAACATACACAGAAGCTACATTACTGCATACTTTTGAAGCTTCTTTTATGCGACTTTCTAGCATAACATTTTTCAAGACAGTCTGTTTGTAGGTTCCAACAATAATCTGCCATCATATGGGCATCCCATCTTCCTTGATATCTCTCTTCCATTGTCCGCATGTCTTGGTGACTTCTTCCACCTTGTTCTTCACTCATATCACCCAGGTTTTCCGGGAACCAATCTAAATGGCTATGCTGCAAGTGAACTTTAATGCTCATATTGCAACCAAGATTTTTTAAACATTTTGAGCATGTTTTCCACTAGCCGTTTGTAGTTTGCATCCCTGTAATTACCCAAGAAGTTTTCCACTACTAGAACGAATGAAGTCCAGGCTTTTAATTCAAGTTCATTCATTACACTAGTAAAATTAGGGTCTTTCATAAGTTGCCTTATTTGCGGACCATCAAAAATACCAGCCTTCAATTTTTCCATACTCAGTCCAGGCATTTTCTGTGTTATGTATGTAAAACAAGACCCATCATGACCGAGAACTTTCACAAATTGCTTCATGAGACCTAATTTGATATGTAAAGGGGGCAAAATGATTCTTTCCCTCTCAATAAGAGGCTGATTAATGATATTTTTTGAACCAACCATCATATCTTTTGTCACAGGCCATTTTTTGATGGCATTCTTTGTTCTCACGGACGCTAAACTGTCATCTCTCCTGACACTGTGTACTGGAGTTAATCATTATTAGTTTTGTTTTAAGAGCGGTGCGCCGATATAGACTGTGGCTGTTTTTTTAGAAGACTATTAATGTGACATTACCTAAATGGTCATTTTAGTCGTCCTGTCCAAGATACTGAGGTCAATTTTTTTTAAATAACAAATACTTCAAGCTCTATGATGATGCTTGAAAAAAAAAAAGTTCTCGCCAGTACTAAGCAAAAATTGCACTTGAACCTACGCAATATGTACCAAGTGGACATGGCTGTATCTCAGAGACAGTAGCTGATAGGAAAAAACGGGTTGCATTTTTGAAATCAGCACCCTAAAAAAAAAACCAAATCAGCTATTTATTTGCCGGCAACAAAATGTGTGTTGGGCAGTGTTATACGTACCATTTGATTCAAAACGATTTAACTAGTTTTGCGATCAAGATGTATTGCACAAAAATGGTGAATTAGAAACATTTCATCCCTCCCCTCCAGCTGGTTCTATTCGAGTCAATGTTCTATTCCGGATACTACTTTGTGTTCAGCAGAAATTTCTATCAGATCTAATCGAAATTGCGACCTGAAACTGTTTTCTATCTAAAAATGATTTGCCCTTTCCTCCCCTGACCGGGGCACATCCTTGTGTTTCGACTTCGGATTCTGTTGGCATTAATTCGTGTTTTCTCAACAGTACCAATCAGTTCCAATGAAGTTTCTTCTGGGAAGTCTGTTCGCCCGGTTCGTGCATCCAGACTGTCTAAACGAATAAATTACGCAGAAACAGACGGCCGTAATGAAGACGGTAATATATTTTTACTTTCATGCGTGGTTTTGGTGTATTAAATCACTCTATTTGCTCAGAACGCGTATTCGTTTCAGACGAAGCAGCTGGAGAACCGGCTCCAAAAAAACGAAATCGGAGTCAATCGAGAAGGAGAGTTAGAGAAGTTACCAACAACCATGGTAAGACCTGATATGAGAAGCAATGTGACATTACATAGATGATCTCGGTTTATAATTGGTATTACGTTTTGCAGATGTCACGTCTTCCGGAACTGTAAGTTCAACTGACCGGCGTAGAACCAAAAAATCCCAAACTTTGGTCGATGATTCAGGATCCGAGTGCACGTAAGTATTTTTCATCATTTTTTGCCCAGTCGTAGAAATTCGTAGTAAAATTATTGTAATACAATACTATTGATAATTCAAGTATTGGATTACAAATATAGCTTTACTGGTTATTTCTTTTTGTAGAAGCAGAAGTGGATCAAGTTTATCTTTGAATGACTATACTCAAGGTATCAGCTTTCTTTATTACCATTGTAGTAATAATTATGATGTAATACACTGGTCGAAACAAAACCTTCAATGTTGTATCGAAAACGACTGATCAAGTTTTTGAAATATTTCTTTGTGTAAATTTGTACGTGGAAACACCACAAATGAGATTTTATACTAATGTATCGCATGTTTGTAGAATTGGAAAATTCTCGACCTGTCCGCGTGTCAGGACGTAACCGAGCCAACATCTCGTACAAGGAAAAAACGCTAAATAAGTTAGTTTTCTCTTCTCCATTTTAGTTTTTTGGTTACCGTTACCTATTCGCAGTTGAAAATTCACTTACTCGTGTCAAGTTAGAAAAAAAATTTTCATTACTTCTTTTTGTTCTGTAGGAAGCTGCGACGTGAGCACTGACAATTCTCGGTGGAGTAATATTGTAATTCTTCCATTGGTAAAAATGGTTAGCTTATGTTTTAAAGATTGTTATTATGTTTGTGTACATTTTATTGTAGTTTTTTACCAGAACTTTTTTCTGAATTGTAACGAACTCATCTTTGCTCATTATATTGTATGGACTTATTAGCCTGTTCATTTTGTTAGAAACTTTTGTATTCATTTTGGGTGCACAACTGACAACCATTTTTTGTGTAAAATTTTTAAATTCTCCAATTTTGAAAAAAAAAAGACACCTTCAAATGTTTTATATGTTATATTTAGGTTATATAATGTCTAAGTTAAATATGTTGTGAAATAAGTGCTTGTTGACAAAACAGTGTGAGGAATTCAGTAAACAATTGATAACGTTATTTTAGATATTCGAATTATTTCTTCTAGGAGACCCCCAAAACAAATATGGACACGCAAAATCCGTTAGTCACTTTTTTAACGCGAAATTTGTCATTGAATTTGATATGAAAGTCGAGCTGCCATGGCAAGGTCAACCTGGAGATTGGATTTTGCCTCGACTTGAATGTAGAATTCTATCACAAAGGTCAACGTCAGCATGGTGTATCGAATTCTATATCAAATTCGACGGTAATAATTTCGGAAAAGTGACGGAAGTTTGAATGTTCGTAAAAGAGTCCATCTTTGTATCGACTGGGTTTTGAGGGGAGGCGTCCGTTTTCCATCACTTCATTTGGACGACATTGAAAGACGGTATAAATTTGCGCGGTATCAGAAATGTTGCCATGTTTGCTAAATCGTTGAATACCTTGTACTGATCACTAAAAAAAGAAAAGAAAAAAAAGTTAATAAGATTTGAAAATTACTTTCTCACCACTTGACCAGCTAGACAATATATGTCATGTTAAAGAATATCTATTTTTAGCTCTTTTTATGTGAAGAGCTCGATTCCAAAAAGTAGGTACTTAGTCCAAAACGGTTGTTTCCCAAACTTGAAACCAAATGGAAAACGGGTCCCTGAACATGGGAGATCTTGGAACACCTATACAGTGATAGATTAGGTACTTCTCATTATTCTGATATGGTCACATTTCACCAACAGATGCCGCTAAAATCGCATTTTTCGTTAATTAAGCACTTTTTGGAATCGAACTCCGTTATGGATTTGGTTCGACTACTTGATGAAGAATTTACCTGAGAGTTGACCTTAGATATTGATATCCAGATGACCCACCGCTTCCCATGTTGGTGGAGCCGATCATTTTTTGTACTAGGAGCACATGATTATCTGTAAAATTAAAAAATATTTTTGAATAATCTGGAACAATGGATTACCAGCTTCGCTACATCAGCAACCCAGGGTGGGTTTTCCTCACATTAGTTTTGGTTTTTCAGAAGTTGCAGTTCCTTTGAAACACAGTCAACATAAAAATCGACTCGCGTTGGTATTCGAAATCCTACACTGTGTCGACACATTATTGTTGATTTTGACACAAATTCCAATGCAAAAGTTAACATCGACATTATTCTACATCAAAGTTGATCCACAATTCGATGTTGACATGGTAACTCAGCTTCTGTATCAAATTTGACCGCAATGTTACATTCAAAAAATGTCGGATTTCACGCCCATTGATATTTGTTTAGTGGGATGATTCTCGTCCTCTCTGATGTATTATTAAGTGAAAATTACCGCTTTTTAAATGGTTCCTGAACTTTAGAATCAATGAAAATCCAAGAAAAATTGTACAAATCAAAGATTCTTGTTCAGGTTCACAAAAAAGAGAATTGTGATTTGTTCTGGTTCTTGTTCCCCTTAGTGAAAGTTGTTACGGCGGTAGCTTACATAACTGATTTTCCTAATGACCTGTCTGATCTCACTTCGCTCTTCTACCGCCATTAATTTGTTTTAATTATATGTAATCAATTGGTATTTCCTTTAATCTTTCCATCCCTGTCAGCAGCGTTTACTGGTTCAGAGTTTCATATGAAAAGGAATTGGTTTCCAATCGCAATCTTCTCACCTTGAAAGACAAATCGACTTATTCCTTTTTAACTCAACATTGTGGTCAAATTTGACTACAAAAGTCGAGTTATCAGATCGACATTGATTGGCGGATAGAATTCTTGAATTATACAACGAAGTTGATGCAAAAGTCGATATCAACACGGTAACTTGACTTTTATTTTGAATTCTGTGTCAATCTGTCAAACTTGTCCTCAGTGTTCTGTTGAAAAAGTGATGGATTTCTTTCAAAGCAGGAATGGTTGAACAAATTACATACGATCCTATTCCGTTCCTTTTGATTCTTCAAAACTCAACCATCCATCGCCTCTAATTCGATGCATCCCTATAGCTAAACTTATAGGGAAAACGTGGTAGTTCTAACTGTTCCTGGCACATTTAATTCCCTTCCTTATTCCATTAATTGGTTGAGGTTTCGTTCGATCTATATGCATTTAGTTTATTCCTGAAACCATTCCTGTTTCAAAGGAACAATTTGGATAGGTGCAAAAATGAACTTACACCGCCATTTTATCATATACAAATCAATATCAATGACTGAATTGATAATGTCGTACGAAGTACACAACTCGGGCTCATGGTGATATACAGCTATAGCTATAGCTCCAAGTATAGCCTTTTTGGAAAGTTTCCGCTCCTTTTGTTCCACCAACCTCTGGTGTAGTTTTTCATCAAATAACGACTCGTATGAAGCCTTTTTCTTTTTCAAAGCCAGGTTGTGAGGATCGTTCATTTCGCAGTTGCCCTGCAATGTTTAAGTTAAATTCCGTAGAATACATTATGTTACATGTATACATACAAATATGAAAACCTACATAATAATATCTAATACTGGTATTAGTATCCAAGGTTTCCTTTAGCGGTAATTCATGCAATGTCCATTTTATTCAGTCGATATTCCCTCTGTAAACTTGAGCGTTACCAGATCTTATATGAACGCTATTCAGCAAAAGGGAACCACCAAGCATAATCCGCTTTTTGAGAACAGGGGATTCGAAGTTCAAGAGCCATGTAGAAACTATATGACATACAGCGTTTACTGATAAGCTTTTTTCAACGTGAGTACACAGATTTTTGAATCGGTGGCCCAATTTCGAAAACTTCCACTTTTTACGCTCTTTCCAACGATACTAATAACTCATTTTGTTTACAAATGTTGGTTGGTTCCCTTTTGCTGAATAGCGTCCATGTGCATTTCTAGAATAAGACTTTAATATCCATATTTTTTCGATAATGCTCTTGATAATCTCATCTACGTTCAAATTACACCGAATAATTTCCTTCGAATTGATTAGTAGGGGATGCAATGTAAGCCATACCTTCAGCGCTATTTGTTCTTCAAGGAAATTTTGAATGCCCTCTCTGTACAATTCTACAAAACACTGGTAATTAATTTTATTCCAAGGCCATTTTTCCAACCACTGTTCCAGTACCCAAAGTAAATTAGGTTCTGTTTCTGATTCTTTGAGCTCACAGTACAATCTCTCGTTGGAAGAGAACTGTTCCCTGTAATCTTTTTGGAACTGAACACGGTCTTCCTGTGGAAACGAAATAGGGTTTACTTTTTTACTAACCTAAAATACATAATCCAATTTGTAACGACCTACCCCACCTGGAAATTCGGAGGCTAGATGCCAAAAGGTGCTGGCATAAATATGGCACTCTGATTCCGATTCGGGGCAGGCTGCTTTTAAATAGGAAAAATACACGGCCGCTCGATCGGCACAACTAGGTGAGGCGCGCGCATATTAGGCGTATTTTTGGCCCCATGCCGGAATCGGTGCCTGGTCCATTTCTAGCGCCTCAATTTCCAGGTGCGACATACCTGTTTTAGACCGAGCTTATTTTCTATCAGTCTAAACTGTAAACTTTGAAATCCGGAAGCAGAACACAAATAAGGTCTGAATTCCATGAAGTCCGAGGGAGTCATGGTTCCTAGAATTGCCAATTGTTCGATTAAGAGCTGTAAAAGTGACATATTTATTATGAGAAAGTGTTTGAAACAAATGTTGACGTGCAAAGTCCGTCACATTTGATATGGAATTCGTTACAGAAATCAAATAACCATGTTAATATCGATTTTTGGATCAAAGTTTGCGTCGACTTTGATGTAGGATTCTATTCGACAGTTGACATCGATATGGTAACTCGATTTTTATGTCGAATTCCATGTCAAATTCAACTACAATGTCGCGAGTGACGGATTTTGAATGTCGACCAAAGAGTCGATTATTGTATCAACCGTATTTTGAAAGACGGTTTTGTTCAATATAATCAATGAGGAAAATTAAGTTTTCGTCCCATAGAAGTGTTCGTTATGTTATGTGGTATTAGAGCCAATAAGCCACCCTATCAAATTACGTGAATATTGTAGAAAAATCAAAACTTTGGTTATTAAAAGGGAAAAACATACCCCGCCGATCAGTTCGACGGAAGCTTTACAAATGAATTAAGAAAAGAGGTCACACGCGGCAGTTTAAAGAAGGATTAATATTGTTAGAAAACATGTACATATTTCTTAAAACAAAATTTTTCAGATAATAAATCTTGTTACAACGTTAATCCAATTTAGGGTTTCCTCTTAAGAAATATGTATATGCCTTTGATAATTAAGTATTCTAGAATGTAGATCTCTGACTGACGCCGAGAGTCTCCTTTTTAACTAAATTCACTTTTTCAGAGACATATTTATTTTCTCTCTTTCTGTAGGAGTAAAGAGTAAAACACCTTTTAACGCACTGTTTTCTTTTTGTTCATGAAATTTTGCAATTAAAACTTATTCAACGTGTATCCACGCTGTCCTTCTCAATATAACATCTAGAACCCTTACTGAGAAACTATCCTTTTTAATAAATGTAATGAAATTTGAAACCATGGTGAGTTTTATGAATCCTCATTTTTGTGCTTGAGCCTGCCTCATCTTAAAAACCATGAAAAATTAAAATTATACAATTGTAGAAAATTGCTGTACACCCTCATCTACGTTTTTGAAGACTTTCAGCAGAATGGAGGGGGTGGAGTTGACAGATTATTTGTATGAAATGACAATGAGAAAAACATTTCATGAACGATATTTTCTGCCTCTGGTTTTACAACGTAGATCAGAGTTAATTTTAAATTGTGCAATTTTTCTTCATCAAAAGGGAGCGAAGCATTCAAAAGCTGTACTACTCGTAATATAGCCGTGCGGAATCCATACAGGCGTAACAAGAGACGGCTCTGAAAATATAGGTCAGTTTTTGAATGCTTCGGCAGCAAGACAAGTCTTCGAAATAGATGACAATAACCTTTCGTGAACTCATCGCAAGCCAAGTTAAAGACAATGTAGGTATAGAAAATAATTGTTGGCACATGTTGTAATTCAATATATAAAAAATCTACCTTGAGTACTTGTACGATTCGGTGAAGCCTTTTAACTACCTCGTATTGATTTTCAGTTCCAACCTGGCAATTTATAAAAGAACAATTAATTCGATAAAAGCAAATTTGCAAAAAAATCAAAAAAAATATCAATGAATCCGTAATTTCTATCTGTGGAAACTCTTGCAGCTCAAGTTGAAAAGTTCATTTTCTGAGAAATGTTTTTCTGTTATACGTGTTCATAATAGTGGACGATGATGGATATTGAAGGCACTTAGCATAAAAGCAGAAGGCATCTGATATTTTAGAAGTAATTTACTAATTAAAGAATTAAAAACTATAAAAGTAATGAAATCGTTGAACACTACAGATTATATTCTTATTAGTTTTTTTTTTGTGATCACTGATGGCGATACTCGCATACTGGCTGCATGCACTTACCCTTAAAACAAATATTTACTCTCAAAATCTCTTTTTCAACACGACATTGTGGTCGAATTTGATATAGAATTTAATACAAAAGTCAAGTTATCACGTTCATATCGACTTTTCAATCAAATTTTCATCCACTCTGATGTAGAACTTTATTCAAATATCTATGCCAACATTATTACTGGACTTTTGTATCCACGTCGAAAGGGGGGTATAAAAATCAAAAATTCAACAAGACAAGCAAAAAGATTCATATCTGAAAGCTCTCGAGGCGCCTCTGGATAATTTTTCTGTTTTTTAGTAGGGGAAGGCTGTACAAATGATAATATATACCTACCCTCCCCCAGTTCCAATACGACAGTTCGAATTCTATATCAAATTCGACCACAATATCATGTCGACAAAAATCGATTTGGATATCCACTATGTGATTCAAGGGTTATCATCAGTGGCTATCATCTACCTTTATTCAAGAGGTGCAAGTTATTGAAAATTTCGAAATTTCAAGTCTTCAGCTGGATTTGGACTAATTTCAACCGTTGGCCCAAAGTTCAAGCATTACATTTTTCAACCAAAAACTGTATCAACTACTTAAATAAGATTCGTTCTTCATTGAAAGTTTGGCGCTTAGACTTATCAACGTCAGCCAGGGACGTACCGAAGAGTTTTCCCTGGGGGGGGGGGTAAAATTTTAAAATTTGTGTGAACGTCCCAACTGACACAACTCAAAATTCTCAACTAGCAAAGCCAAAGAAAGAAAGAAAAAAAAACACTTTCGACCTGTTCAGTGGCGGAACCAAGGGCGGGCCTGGGTAGGCCAGGCCCTTCCAAAAATTTTTTTGGCCCGCCCAATTTTTTTTGAACGATCTGAAATTTTTTAACGAAAAATAACTCACTTACAATAGACGAAAAAAATTCAAAAATAAAATACTTATAATCGATTTGCCAAAAGTATAAATTTAGATAATGTTGTAGAGAATTTTGCTCTTCATCATAAAAATAGTCGTATTCTTTTATATTAATGTGTTAATATTATGTAAGTACATACATATACAAATTTTTATAACAAGTACATAGTTTCATTCAAGCCGGCGTTTTATTAAAAAAATCCCCGTCCTTAACAATCCGGCCCTTCCGTGCCCACCCGAAAAAAAATCGTAGTTCCGCCACTGGACCTGTTGGATTTTTCCAACTGACTCAACTCAAAATTCCCAAGTATCAAAGCCAAAGTAGGAAAAAACTTTTTGACTTGTTGAGTTCTCCCAACTTCTCTACTCAATTCTCAAGTATCAAAGCAAAAAAAAAAAAAACCGTTTTAAAGTTGTTGGGTTTTTCCACCTAGCCTGACTGAAATGGTAAATTTTCTCAACTACTAAGTGAAAAATTCCTATACAGGAGGGGGGGGGGTAAGTTGCCCCCCTCTCGGTACGTTTCTGACATCAGCGATCACAAAGTACTAAGCACACAGGAAGCTTCATATAGTTATCAACCTATTTTCTATTTAAAAATAATAATTCTACATCTTGAGCTTTAAGCTGAAAGCTTATAAATTTCGAGCAACTTTATAAAAGTAAGCTGGAAGTTAACAATGGACTTTAGGCTGAAAACTTTGGCCATTATTTTTATCAAGATTTTCATAAGCAGAACGCGATTCAGCGTCAGGTTTTTTATTAAAAGTAATACGTTTAAGTGAAGTTTTAGCTTTATTAAAAACCTTACCCTTCCTGCACCCACTGAACTACAAGTATCAACTAAAATATTCGAACATCAGAAATATAAGTAAGTAAAATAATGTAAATAACAAGAAGTAGCATATCGAACGGGTATATAATTACTTTAATATAACTTGCACTTCGTGCACCTACCCACCAATAAGAATTAGCCAAAAAATTTGAACACCAGCAGTATGAGTAAAGGAAATAAAAATGACAAGTAGTAAAATACGATGCAAATGTACTTACTTCAATGGCTTTGAATTTATTTTTCAGTGAATTTAATTCGAAAATTATTTGTTTGAACCATAACTCGTAGACTATAAAAACAAAAATTAAAATAATTTTAAGAAGTCTCAAAACTGCAATAAGAAACTTGTAATTAGGTGCTTTTCCAAGTTCCTATGACGGTGTGTTATTTATTTTCACACTTTGTAGGAGGTGGTTCGAAATTTTAACATACGTCTTGCTCAAAGGTTTTAGAAACAACGGAGTTTTTCAAAATTTCGAAGTATCCCTATTTAAATTTCACACTGCCTGACCTTATGGAATGAAGTTTCAATAAGTCCTCATTTTAGTTACGTACTCGTTGTACATGAGACCGTTCGAACATTGAATTGATAGCAAACAAAATTTGAAAGTGTAAAGGATGCAATTACCTTGATGTGTAATTATGAACAAATGCTCGTGATGAGCCGGTTGATTGTGCTCAATACTTCGCATATGTTGAGCAGACAGCAAGACGTCCAGTTTCAAGTAATCGCAATACTTGAGTTCTTTATTTCCATTCTTGATTTTTTCACTAAAAATCACATCAATCACACATATTTCAAATATTCTCTCAATAACGTTTGATATACGAAATAAAAATTTACTTTAATTACCTTTTTGTTTGAAACCCATTTTGAAAATTACAACCATTTTCCATTTTTTAAGCCAACGATTCAACGAGAAGCGAACGACCACGAGGAAAACTGAAGTGCCTACTTTCCTGTTTAAAACAGTTGTTGCATGTCCCTATTTTTCCACAAAGCTTAGATTTAAAAACCTGCCTCTTGCAGTTACATAATTTATAGTGTATGACGTATCAACTTACATGCGGGGGCGTATCAATTTTCCGCGCTAAATTTAATATCATTTTCTAGCGACAAACGTACACACTGGAAATATGGTAATACAGTGGCTATCGGTAGTTTTTATTAATGATGAAATTTACAGAAATTTATCTTTGAGATAAATACGTACGCATAGTTTTTAGGGTTAACAATACAATTTGAAGATATGATTCGTTAATTATGTAATAAATTAGATTCTTAAAACAGATGGAGTGTTAGTGTCATCATCCATTTCTAATCCAATTTCTTCGATTAATGCTAACTTACTTTTCGGGTAATTTTCTAAGATCGAGTTGAATATGTCCATGCAAATACGTTTCCTTTTGCGATACGCTTTCACCGTTGTATCGTAAGATTTCTCGAGTTTATCTCTATCCACCTTTGAAATTAATTCTCGGTTTTCTGATAGCGAAGACAGCTTTGTTTTCAAGCTAGCCACACACGACTGCAATTCTGATTTCTTTTTCACAGCTTCTTCGGTTGTTAACGCCGACTGAAAGCCACCCAGTGAAGTTTCGACAGACTTTAGTTCTTGCTCTAGCTTCTTCAAAACTTCTGATTTCTCCAATATCTGAAATACAGAATGCTCATGTTATATAGTTATGGTTTATCAAGAACATTCGCAATTCTCCTAGATTAACCCTTTCGCTTTCAAATTCTAATCAATATATCCTCATTTTCTATGTAAAATCGTCCAAGGTATCCATCTTTGATACTAGTTTTCCATTTTGACTACAGTTTTTTAAAAGTATCTTCAAAATAAAAAAAAAATCACAAAAAATTAAACAAATGAGTAAGAGGGCCAGAACATACATGTCTTATCTAGTGTTGTATACAGCAGAAACAAGCAAGATCGGTTGTGTAAGCCAGAATATTACCTCAGTTTCGAGTCGCTGCAATTCCTCTTGAGTGTTTTTATTTTGATTCGTTTCTTGCACAACGGTGTAAATCTTCTGCTTATTGTATATTTTTTCTCGAATTTTTCCCTTACTGACTAGTTGGTCCAGAGTCTTTTGCACGGCAGCTTTCGTTACTTCGTTGTGTAAATTCTGCAGTATATCATTGACACTATAGGGGCGATTCATTTTCTCCAGATAATCAAGAACTTTTTGCTCATCTTTTGACATATTGGATGTAGTATTGAAACTTCAGATCATTAACCTACAATGAAGAAATTTGAAATAAGTTGAATATTATTTCACATACTAAATGTAAAATGACAATCTTAACGCAGAGCTCACAGGGAATTCGAGTAAAATACAAGTTCACGAGATTAAACAGAAATTAAAACTGCAATGTAATGTAGTGAAATTAAATTGTCTGATAAAAGATTAAATTATCTTATCAAAATATTTCAAACGCGCCATCGCGCGCCATAAATCCGTTTATTTACCGCCGTTGAAACGCTCACCAGGAACGCTACAGTCGACTGTAATATACACACACACATACCTACTAACACTAGTATACAACAGAAATCTGGTATGACATGAAAATATCGATTTCTCCTATACTTTTACATGGGGAGCCAAGATCTTTTTTGTTTTACGAACACTTGAACGTCCATTCTTTTTGGAAGACCATTTTTATTTGTAGTTTATAGCGCACAGAACTGCATTCGGTTCATACCTATCGTCAAAAAACTGTAATTTTTAAGAATTTCAAAATATCGAATCATCGCCGGTACATTTCTTATGGATTTTTTATACCATACCATAACTGTGAAGTTGCTAGTTCTGCCACCAGATGTCAGCCACTTTGTGTTCAACGATCAACGGTATCAACGCCCAATAGACCAGGTAAGTCGCCGTTCAAGATGAAGATGCAACCCGCACACTGGTTCTTTCGAAATGTAAACAAAAGAAATTAACATGTAAATTCCCATAAGAGAGAAGAGCGGTATCCATATTAGGTAAGAATATTCAAAATTTGTAATATTTAAGAAGTTAAAAGTTTATTTTTGCGTTTAGAAGAGTATAAGCTACAATTCGAAGTATTGATCATAGTGATTTGCGCTGAAGGAAGTTTTTGAAAGCTTGGGAAGTTAGTTGTTGTCATTTCTCCTTATCAGTTATCATTATTATTTCAGTAATATAGCTCGAAGAAGGAAATATTATGTCCAGCCTCATCTATGTGCAATAATTTATCGTTTTTCTGCAATCTTTTCACGAAAGAATCAAAGAATAGACCAGGTAAGTAACCGTTACCAATGTGAATGCAAGGGGCACACAGGTTCTTTCCCGAATATAAACAAACCATTTTGAAAAGAAGGCCACTTCTGAAACTGAGGATGAATAAAAAAGAGTTCGAAAGCGATATTTCGAGTTATTTGGCAGAATAATTTCATATCTATCTAGTTCAGGTAAGATTTATTGGTAAACATCGTTTGGAAGCCGTATTGTAGTAGTATTAATAGCACTAATCTGGATTCCTTTATGAGCTCACTTAAAAACCTAAAAAATGGAAACGTGTTTGACATGTCACATGGAAAGTATATAAATATTTCCAAAGCCTCACCTATCTTTTGAGCTATTGTATGCTTCTCTGCGTGACTTACAGCCGTTGTAAAATGCTTATTAGTATTAGTATGTACATCCCACAGAACCTGTTCTTATTTAGCAGCCAGAACAGATACGCAGTGCCTTACATCGACTGAAACTAAATTGTACATGTAATATGGTTTTACAGTGTGATGAATAATTTTATGGATAAACCTATCTTGACATCCATGAACTGTCAAAGAAATTGTTTGTACTAATTCAAAGATTTGTCTATTCATTTTCTTTTCAGTATGACGTTGTGCTTTGCAGCCGATTGCGATCACTACTCGCAGAAACAGCGCTGTTCATTTTATAGGTTTCCGGTTGACCCCCGTCTTAGAAAGAAATGAATTCGCAATATTGGGTATGTCCCATTTCATTTCTCATTCTCTATTTCAAATACACATGTTCATTTGGTTGTGTATCAACTTTGATAACATCGATCTCCAATAAAATTTTAAATGACACTAATCTTGTTTGCAACTATTTCCCCCTCAGACGAGAAGGACTTAATTCCGTCGAAAGTTAATGACGAGACACTGTTGTAAAATATAGCAGTTTAAGTCAGTTTATCAGCATTAGCCTCAAGCAGGGATGTGAAAGAAGCTGGAAGCAGAAGCCGGTAGCCGGAAGCCAATTCCAGTTGGAAGCCAGAAGCTGGAAGAGAAGTCTTTTGTTTATCGGCTTCTTTTTGGCTTCCAAGTTCCAATTCAGAGTCAGCATTTGGCCTAATTTGTCAGTCATTGTTTATAAGAAAAGAGCTCTTAAACTCGTTGCTTCAAAGTCTAAATATATTATTTCATTTGAACTTGTTTTGTGCTTCTTATTATTTTGGAAGAGGGGGGAGGGAGGCTTAAAAGATGCTAGAGGTGAAATAAAGTGAAATTTCGGAAGCTAGAAGTCGGAAGCTGGAAGTTTTTTGAAATAACAGAAGCCGGAAGTTTTTAAATTACAAAATTGAAAGAAGTCAGAAGCTGGAAGCTTTTTTAAATTATGGAAGCCAGAAGGCGGAAGAGAAGTTTTTTCAATAAGCTTCTCATCCCTGGCCTCAAGGAGGTTGTAAACAATGTGTTCAAGAGAATACTGCACGGCCCAGGTAGTATTTGTTACAAAAACGTATTGTAACTCAGAAGATGCCTAGAACAGGACATATCATAAAAATAGGATTCTACCTCTTAAATTTCAATAACTTTCCGTTTCAGCACTTTTAAATGACTAACCTCGGCCGCCAGGAAAGTGTGTTTGCAATACACAAACCAAATAGAACAGTAAATCCAAAATTCAGTAAATTATTTATCTGAAAATAATACGAAAACTCTTCATTCTACTATACTGTTGATAAGGCACATTACCTACAAGCTCCATTGTGTCATATTGATTCCTTCGTAGCTCCTAATATATTAATGTAATTGGGTTCATTTATATCTCAAAATAAAGCTACAAGTATCTAGATTAACGCTATTTTATTCATATCTCTTAAATATTCCTAGATTCCGAATTAGGAACCAATTTTGGAAACTATCTTTTCTCTTATGGGAATTTACATGCAATTTACTTTGTTTACATTTTGAAAAGAACCATGACGCTCACGCCAATCACGCATCACGCCGTCACTTACCTGGAGAGCTATTCTAGAAAGGCGCACAGGGCGTATCAAGCGTTCATACGCCTGGCGTATCAGGCGTTCCGCTATTTTCGAATTGCTTTGAAGAGTTTCGTGACTTTGGAACGCTCGTGGAGCTACGCCTCGAACGACACGTCGGGAGGTGTCGTACAGCGCGTTCGGCACTTTCATACAACACATTTCTCTGAATTCTCCCGCAAAATATTCCTGGTTGCCAGTAGGTTTTTTTTTTCTAGTATTATCATGAGAGTTTTTGTACGTTGAAATTTGAATGATGGAATGGAGTGATGAAATATATTAAATTTTTGGTTTAATTGGTCACTTGTTTTACTGCCCAAACAATTTAATTCATTTTTATTGGCAATTGAAAGTTTTCAATGAATATCATTCCGGACTACACACTTCAACTTCAAATTGATATTCATGATCGTGCTGATTTGGAAAATGACCAAAGAAAAAGGCAAGTCAATTTGAAAATCGAAAGAATTCGTTCACGATCATTAAATGTCTACAGATTCACTGATACACAATTTAAAGACCAGTTTCGAGTGAATAAAAATACATTCTGCCAAATTGTAGAAGAATTAACCCCGTTTTTGAAAGAAACCTCGAAAAGTGATGGCATTACTGCACAACAGAAGGTAAGTGTAAGATTTTAGTTTCCTTGCCTATCATCTCAAGTAAAATATTTTTGCCAATAAAGCTAGCTAATGCAACGTTCTACACTGATCAAAATTAATTCTCTATTATTATTTGTTCAAAGATTATTACCACGTTGAGATTTCTCGCCCATGGCTCATATCAGCGAGCAGTTGGAAATGATTTTATAGTTTCGATGTCTCAGCCCTCTGTCAGCAAATGCTTCAATGAAGTTATCGATTGCATGAATAATGTTCTATGTGAAAAGTACATCAATTTTCCAGTAACTGAAGAAGCGAGAACACGCATTAAAAATTGGTTGGTTTCATAAAAACAAGTTTAAGACAAGGCGATGTATTTATTTGTGAACTTAATTCTCTTGTCTTGGTGGCACGCAGGTTCGAAAGAAAGTACAAATTTCCTGGTGTCATTGGATGCATTGACGGAACGCAGATTGGAATTTTTCCACCATCGAATAGAAATACAGATTATCCCGAATTTTTGTATGTCAATCGGAAGGGCTTTCATGCAATCAATGCTCAAGTTGTAAGTATAAAATCAATAACGTTTTCAAATGTCTTAAATGATACAAGTTATTGCTAGCTAGTATTTTAATTGACTGCGAAATTAAACTCCGTTATATTAGGACTAGGAAAAAGAGAAGAATGATTAAAATTAATCCTACTTTCCAAAACATGAAAATATTTTCAGTAGAAATATTGAATCGTATAATCAAAATATATTTCTGCATACGCATGATTTCTCATTTATTTTTAATTCAGAAGAGGCTTCCGTCTGTTATTTTTATTCGATTATTACATTTTGATTGTCACAAGCTTAAAACACTGCTGTTATTGTATTTTTTTCATCCACCGCAATTCGGCCATTATTTTTTTGTCCCCCTTAGTTTTTGGCCGCAATTTGAATCCTTTCACAAATATGATTCAATTTATTTCAGATAGTGGATCATCAATATCGCATCCTCAGTGTCAACGCCAAGTTTCCTGGCTCCACGCACGATGCTCATATTTGGCGAACGTCTGGTATAAAAACGCATTTGTCCACAGTATATAGAGAGAATAAGGAATGGCTGCTAGGTGACAGCGGTTACCCTTGCGAGCCGTGGTTGCTGGTTCCCTTCAGCAGGCCTGCATCTGAGGATGAAATAAAATTCAATGAAGTCCATAGTAAAGCACGCTCATTAGTTGAACGAGCAATTGGTTTGTTAAAAGGTCGTTTTCGCTGTCTCTGTAAACAGCGTATGCTTCATTACAAGCCTGAATTATGTAGTAAAATAATCAATGCATGTGCTTCTTTACATAATATTTGCTTAAATATGAACGACATGCTTCCGGAAGAAGAAGTAGTTATAGAACCAAATATTGGAAATGCAATTCAGTTCCCTAGAGGTACAGCTCTTGCTATTGTTGGGAATCAAAATCGTCATGAGGTTATAGAATTTTTGAATTCCTAAATTAAATGTTGCACTGACAATTAACTTATTTATTTGCATTATCAAAAAAAAAAAAACTGTTTAAGTTTAAGGGTGTAGTTTGACGGACGTATAAAAAAGCTGTTTAAACTTGCTATAATTGTTGTTGCACTCGTCGTCTGCCTATTGTATTATTGCTGGTTGTACGTCTCTTCTCTTTTAGATATATCTTTCGCCTAGTATTTTCCGGCTAATTTCGTTTTTCGTGTGTAATTTTCTCTCGCATTATCGTCAGTATGTTTCTAACATTTCAGTTGGAACTTACGTGCATTTTTTCGTTAGTGTATGATTAGGTGTTGAATATTGTCGTGACGTGGTTTGTGCTGGTTGGTTGGGATGTCGAAGATGCGGGCAATGATGCCCAGGGGCTGTAACGTTTGGCCCCTGACTCGAGAATCGCAGTGGTCCAAAGAGTAGTCGAGTCAAGTTGGATTGAGTGATTTTTATTAAATGCTATGATACAATAGCAACAATTTAATATTACGTTAATTTATGGTTACAATACGAAAATGATCCACTGGGCTTTCATAGAGCACACAGCACGACAATCAGTAGGTTATACGTTATTTCAGTTAGTTCCAGATCTGAGAACAGGAGACGTTTCTACGATAGTCTCTACCTAACCTTTTTGGCGAGAGCAAGACCAAAAGTCCAAAAGAGAGACCGAAAAACGCCGAGCCGAGCTGTGCGGCCGGTTATAAAGTCTGAAATTTCGATTGTGGATCGGTCCACTCGAAATGGGGGAATTCTCCCAGAAGGATTATTTCCTGACGAAGGTAGGACAGTGTGCGACTGTCTGGGGGATCCAGGCGATGGATCGCCGTGGGTGAGCAGAGTGAAGGGCGGTCAATATTTGTATCGTCGTATATCATCGGAATTAATAATCTGATACTTGGTCATTAAAGAAGGATTGTTTTAGAGCGAGGGTAAGATACGTCGCGGTAGGCGTGATGAGAGGTGGGAGATCCACGCGACGTTCTTGTATTGTCCTTGTCCGGAGGAAGGGTGACACCTGGCAGGAAACGCGTGCGTATGAGTCATCGATGTCGCGAGAGTGATCGAATATGAACTGTCAGATTTCAAAGTCTTGATTTCGGAATACGCGGAATTTAGGTGACACGAGGATGCCTTCGTTTTGTGGAAGATGGTCAGTTGAAGATCAAAACGACGCAGTCAGATGGCGTGAGAGAAGAAGATCTTCGAAAGTCGGAGAAGGTGAATTTCGCCTCACGACAAATATAAAAACTCTAACTGTCGAATTCGAAGCTCTTTTTTTATGTTTTTTTGCTCAAAGGCCTAGCCTTCTCGAACTTCTCTTAATTTCACTCGGACCTTTAGTTTTTCACTTCTGTTTTTCCTTAGTTTTGTTTTTCTTCTTCTTCTCGAGGCTCGCTCCTTTAGGTTAGCCGAGTTTTCGGTTTTCTTTTTTTTTATTAGTTCGCGAAACAAAAGCGTTCTACGGGAATCAAACTCAAGCTATGAGTTTTGTTCATATCGATTCAGATCCTTCAGAATACTTTAAAGAAAGGATGTCTTGGGTGCTGCTTTTTTTTAGAATTTTAAAGAACTGCCTGAAATTTAAGCTATAACAAGTTAAATATTCACCAATTTTTAAATTAGATTAGATTAGATCAGCCTTTATTACACATTATTAATATTTACAAGAATCGGGGAGGCCACGCCTCCCCCGCGCGTACACTATTGCGTACGGCGAACAGGCACGCGGCCGGCCCTTTCGTCATGCGCCCAACTTTGGGCGTAGGCCTCCCTCACCCTGTTCCAGCGCTTCCTGTCCCTAGCATCCCTAAACCATGCAATCCCTCCCGTCCTTATAATTTCATCTTCCCACCTCTTTCTCGGTCTCCCCACCTTCCTTATTTTATCCCTTGGAAGCCAAAATAATATAGTCCATTTTGAGCTTCTTAATTCTGCTTCTACAGTCCACAATTCCACTCCTCCTCCTAACCGCCATGTTGCTCACTCTGTCTATCCTCCTGCTACCTATCATCAACCTTTCCATGGCAATCGGGGTCCTAGCCAGCCCCAGCAGTTGCCCTTCCGTGAGAGCCCAAGACTGTGCTCCGTAGGTCAGAACCGGCATCACACAGCTTTCGAAAAAATTTTTTCTTTAGTGTTTGTGAGAATTTACCCTTAAATACATTTGCAAGACTCCAATAGCTGCTCCACGCCCTCGCTTTCCTCCTTTTCAGTTCTTTACTCAGGCTATCACAGAAAGCTATCGTCTGTCCTAGGTATATTGCCTCTTCGCTGCACCTAATCGTTTCGCCATTCAGGTAGATTTCCGCCAGCTCAGGACAGTTTGAGAGTAACGAACACCGTTTTTTTCGTGTTAATACCTAATCCAGCTTTTATTCCTTCTATTCTCAGATCATTTGCCATTATTTGTAATTCCTCTTTACTTTGAGCAGTGAGGGCTACATCATCTGCGAATCGCAAGTTGTTCAATCTCCTTCCTTCCACCTCAACTCCCCTGTCAGCCCAATCTAGATTCCTAAAAACTTCCTCCAATATACAATTAAATAGATTGGGCGACAAGGGGTCGCCTTGTTTCACGCCTCTTTCAATGTTGAATTTTTCGCCCACTTTATCCGTTTTTACCCTCCCTTCCGCGATATTATACATATTTTTCAAAATTTTTATAAATTTGGCCTGAATCTCTTGGTTATTGAGTGCTTTCCACAGGTATTTAAGGTGAACGGAGTCGACAGCTTTTTGAAAGTCGATTAACAAAATAAATAATGGTATATTAAATTCGTTACATTTTTCTATTAGATTGTCGATCGACCTTTTATGAACCCCGCCTGCTTTTGACCTTGGTTCTCGTCCAGACGAACATACATTCTGTTTTTCAAAATCTTTGCAAACCCTTTAGAAATGTTCGAAGTCAGGCTGATTGGACGGTAATTACCTAGATCTTTTCTGTCACCCTTTTTGAACAACAGGATGATTTCAGATAGCCCCCATTGCTCAGGTATTACCTCTGATTTCAAGATCCCGTTGAAGATCTGGGTTAGTGGAGCGGCTATCACCTCGCTAAACATTTTCAAATATCGGTTCTCTACCCCATTGGGGCCAACAGCCTTACCACTTTTTAGGCCCTCCAGAACTACTTCAATTTCCCTTTTGAGGAGGGATGGAACGTCTTCTGTATTACAGGGATTAAACTCTTCCTCCCTAGCAACATCTCCCTCTTCACTATACAGGTTAGCCTAAAATATTGTAGCTTCGGCGTTAATGCCACTTCTGTCCGTGATTGCTACGCCTTCTGCATTTCTGATTTCTGAAAGTAGACATTTCCCCTCCGATAGCTCTTTCCTAACCTGCTTAGTTGCACCCGACAACTCTACAATCTCTGATATGACTCTGTCCTCTTCTTTCCTCAAGTCTGCTCTGACCAGCCTCCTTGCCAGTTTTCTAGCTTCAGCTAGTTCCACTTTTTGTCTGAGTGTTTTCTTTACAAGTCTCGCAAGTCTGTTTCTTTCTTCACATATCTTCCTAGTTTCTAAAGCTATAATTTCTTTATTTTTGTTTTGATGGGTTGTTTTTTCAAATTTTTTTATTGTTTCCGTAAAAATTTCTATGAAATTGTCATATGACTTTTGAAGGTTATGTATGCTAAATTCCCATTTTTTCAATTTGTTTTCCAAAAAAGTTTTTGCTTTGTTTTCTTTGTCTATTGGAATATGTTTGTTTTTTAGGGTGAATCTTTTCCAAGAGTTATGTATCATCGGTCTCTTTGGAATTTCTAGCTTAATTTGCAATGGTCTGTGATCGGAAGAGCACTTGAGATTTTTAAGGACTCTCACATCCTTTACTATGCGTTTATCATTTGTTAACCAAAAATCAATTTCGTTTTTCGTAGTGTGGTCTGGCGATACCCAGGTCCGTTTATCTTTTTTCTTTTTTTCAAAAAAGGTATTAATAATTTTCAAATTTTCGTTGCATGCCAAATTAATTAAATTCTCGCCTTTAGAGTTCGAGGTTTCGTTGGAACAAAACTGACCTACGCACTGAAAGTTTGCATTAGCGTCGTCCCTGCCTAGCTTAGCATTGAAGTCGCCACACACTAACGTGTAATATTCTTTCTCTTTTTTTATTGTTTCGGATAGTTGGTTATAAAACTCCTCCACTACTTCCTTCTCCGCCCTCATTGTCGGTGCATAGACCTGTATCACCACGAGATTGATGTCACTGCCGAGGTTCAGTTTCACCACGCAGGTTCTTTTTGAAATGCTCTTAACCTCCTTAATTTTATCCGTCCACTTTTTGTGAATATAGAATCCCACTCCCCCGTAGCCTTTTTTCTTCCCGTTGTAAAATAAATAATTTCCGTTCTTTCTAACCCACAACTTTTCTCCGAAAATTCTGCTTTCTGCAATTCCCACAATATCAAAATCCACCTCCTCCCACGCTTTTTCAAATTCAAATAGCCGATCTTTGGATGCTATCCCTTGGCAGTTATATGTAAACATGGATATTTTTTGACCCCCTCCTACTCCCGATGCATGTTGGGGGAACGATTTTACTTTTGCCCCTTGCGCTGGAACTGGGTGGGGGGATGTGCAGCCATAATACCCCGCGAGTGCTGCAACCCGTGCTGGGGACGAAATACTCTTACCTGCTTTTTCTCCTACTTATTTTTAACTGACATTAACTTTGAAACAAAATAATTTATCGAAAATCTAAGAAAAAAAGCAGCACCCAAGACATCCTTTTACAATATTGAGTCAAAAAATGAAACTCCTAGGGTGAAAATTCAGGCCTGAAACTTGATTCCCGGAGACGAATTTTTGGAGAAAAAAAAATTGAAAAACGTGAGCTGTTTTCATCAGTTTTTTATAAAAACATTTTATGGCATTTAGTTAAGATAATATCTAACTGAAATTAATCCATTTCCACTTTTTAAAATAATTTTATCCTGTTTTTGTGTAAAAAAAGTTGAGTTTGGAGAAAATCAAACTACACCCTTAATGCTATTATTTTGCTCGAGTTACTTTTTATACCTATCTCTTCTGTTTATTTATTTCCTTTTTACTTCCTATCTCTTCGTTTCATTTATTTTCGCCGCAGAGTTCTGTATGCTGATTCGTGTTCTATGTAATTTTATAATTTATGTAATAAAGAACTCGAATTCGTACATACTATTCTAGTTTATTGAAAGTCAAATTTAACAAAAATAAGCAGCGTTTAACTGGTTTTGATAACCGAAAAACAGGGGCATTCAAAGTGTTTTCATTCTTCAAGTTGAAGGAAATCTTAATTTCAAAAGGTAACGAAGATTATAGCTGCAATATCACAAGAGTGAGATCGAAGTTACCATAAACTTAATTTATCTTAAATAAAATGAATTATATGAATATGAAATAACTAGAAATTTATAAAAATGTAAACAGTCTCTTAAAAAAAAAAAAAAAAAAAATGATGGCATAATTTCATTCAATCAGCTATTTTTTGATTTATCACATAATTTTTGTAAACATGAAGCAATTTTCTGAAGTGCAGCAGCTTGGTCCTCTTTAGATTTTGCATCTCTTTCCATTGCTACAACTTGCCTCTGGAATAAATTATTTTTCCTTTTCTTTGATGTAGCCATACGTTTTTGGATGATTAGTTGCTTCTTCATTATCTGTATTTGTTGTTGTTGAATAGTCAGAAGTTCTGTACTATTTTCTGACAGCACTGTTAATGAAAAATACCTGTTAAATTTTATTACGTTCTTGGGGGGGGGGGGGAAGTGTAATAAAACAATAACAACTTACGTTTTGATTTTCGATGAGGATTTGGATCTTTTGGTTTTTCTTTTTTATGTGGTAATGTCGGTTGTAAATTTTTCGTTTTCTGAAGGTCTTCCACGTTTGGGAATGATACTACATTTTTTGTTGTCATTGATTCGATTGTTTCCATGCTTATTGGTTTTACTTCCACAGTTGTAGTGTGACTAGTGTCAAGAAAAATATCATTTCCCAAATGATCCATGGGTGTCCATGATGAATCAGTTTGATCAGTAGAAACCCATTCTACAACCTAAAATATATCATATGTAGGTATATTATATCAACAGTGCAATTTCAAATAAAACATATTGTGGCGAATAATTCCGAATGGGAACTGAAGAACCGTGTGACCTATCGCCATCGAGTTTGAAAGCGGAACTGGTTCTGCGGCTGGAAACCTTACTCAGAGGTGAAGGTAAGGACCCAGAAACTTTTGTTTTTGATGTAGAATCAGAAGACGAAGGGTCGACAACGACTGCTGCTCTCCAGTACATCATGAACATGTTGAGCGAACAATCCAAGAAAATGGAAGAGCAGTCGAAGAGAATGGGTGAACGGTCGCAGAAAATGGAAAAAATGAAAGCTGGTCAGCTTAAGGAAGAAGACCTGATCGATCTAAAAGCGGGTATCATCAAGGAAGTGGATGAGAAAATCTAGCCGCTAGCTAAGGAGATGGAAGATCAGAAGAAAATAAAGGTAACTCGGTCTCGCGGGAGGATGCAGAAGTACAACGTGGGATACCCATTTGAGCGGGTCGCAATGGATATTGCAGGACCATTCCTGCCCTCCGATGCTGGAAACCGGTATGTGTTATGTGTAGGCGATTACTTCAGTAAATGACCTGAAGTATACCCAATCCCAACACAGGATGCTGAGGTAGTGGCCAGGACGCAGACAGAAAACTGGATCACACATTATGGTGTCCCACTGGAGCTACATACGGACTAGGAGAGCAACTCTGAATCCAAGTTATTTGAAGAAGTATGTCAGCTTCTGGGAATTTGAAAGACGAGAACTACTCCGCTGCATCCGCAATCTGACGGCATGATTGAGCGATTCAACCGAACGCTCAAGGAATATCTGGCCAAGGTTGTTGCCGAGCACCAAAGAGACTGGGACCAACACATCCCGTTGTTTTTGTTGGCCTACAGATCAGCCGTCCATGAAAGTACGCAGCACACTCCCGCAATGGTCGTCTTTGGCCGGGAGTTGCGGTTGCCGTGCGATCTGGAGTTTGGAACCCCACCTCAACAGCCGCAACTGGTGGACGAGTTTGTTAGCCAACTGAGAGAAAAGCTGGACTCTACTCATCGCATGGTCCGAAATCATTTGCGAATTGCTAGTGACCGGATGAAGACTCGCTACGACATCAAAGCCAACGTGGTTGGCTTCCAGGTTGGGGACCGTGTCTGGTTTTACAATCCGCAACGAAAGAGAGGACGGAACCCGAAGCTACAGAGTCATTGGGAAGGACCGTACATCGTACTCAAGCGGATCAACGATGTTGTATATCGGATTCGGAAGCTTGGTGGTGGACGAGCCAAAGTCGTGCCCCTTGATCGTTTGGCAGTCTGGCATGGTGACCATGAAGAAGATCTAGAGCCTGACCGGGACGTCCAGGCTTTAGGAGGGGACAGTGTGGAGAATAATCCCGAATGTTCGAGATAAGCGAAGAAAGATCGACACGTTTCGAGCAAACAGAATAGAAGTTCGATATCGAAAGCGAGAAGGAGTTACACCGATAACGCCGGGATATATAAAGGCCGCTGGCCGTCACCATAGTAGTAGTTTTTCGTATGCGATAATTCGTGTTTTCTAAGCGATTTAGCTACTGTTTCTCTGTGCTGTATTTGGTGTCGGATTAAAAGTTCTTGGTACGTGTTTTCGTGTTTTTTTTGGTGCGAATCTCGTTACAATATAATATATTCTAATTCTTGACTATTAAAAAGTCAAGTTAATGAAATTTAAGAAAATGAATTACCGGCTCATAATTGTTCTGAGAATCATTTTGACCGGTCCAGGCAGAACTAAAATTAAACTTCATAGATTCCTCAGAGTTCGTTACTTTGTTCTGAAATCAACACCCAAAAATGTACTTATTTCATTTTAAACAATGCATAAATATATTAGGATATCTTATCGAATTCGTAGCAGTTCACATTGGTATATATTCAAAAGGCTCAATTCGATTAATTGTATTTAGACTTTTTATAGAACAAAAAGTTACACTGAATTACCTGCAATGGCTGAGGTCGTGGAAGGCCTGCTTCTTTTACATGAGTATGTCCTGAAATACATACTTCACCACCCATCAATTTTATCAACTTTTCTTCGGTGGGGTCTAACTCATCATCACTGGGAGGACCACCACCAGTAGATGCTTGACTTGCTCGTATTTCGGCTTGCCTTCTCTTCAATCTTGATTTTCTGTCATTCCAATGCTGAAAAATAAAATCATTTAAAGAAATAATAAAACTTACAAGCATACAAATTAAGTACAAGTAGGTAAAGTATGAAACATAATTTACTTTTTGCCACTCTTTCACTGTTTTTTCAGGTCCAAGTTTGTTTACAGTATCGGTTATTTTCTGCCACCCATTCTGATAGTCTTTGAATGTAAAGGATTCATTCAATTTTCCGCTGAACTTCCTTTGGACTAATTTTTCATTATTTAAAAGTAGGGTTTCCAATGTCTCTACTTGAGTACTAGTGACTGGATCTTTTCTCGGTTTTCTATAGCAAATATTGAAACTTCATTAAAATTTTATCGACACTCATAGTTAGGAAATTACTCGTCAACTTTTCTTACCTCTGGTTAGACTGAACTTTAATACTTTTATTACTCATTATGGAAAATTATCAAATATCAAATTAAAACAGTTTAAAAAAATAATGGTAAATAAAATAACACAAATCGAAATCACAATTTCATGATCAAAACAACATTATAACATAGATAATATTTATCAACTCGCTGCACCCACGTGACCTGGGTGATGCGTTCAATGCTTTCGTCTCCTCTTTCGAGAATCACATTTTAGTGAAAGAGGCGTTCGTTGGTTTTTACAAAATGCGCACAGAGCATAGGTTTGCGCCTTACGCATTTCAGGAATAGCTCTCCTGGTCTATAGTTTGTACTTTGGTTAAGGATTCTATAGTTACACACGGGTATAATGAGCCGCCATTTTGATTCGCACTGCGCCCGTGAATGTTGAATCTGGTCGAATCCGACAACGCGAAGCGTACCGCGTAGTCAATTCCGAATCGATGGGCGCGGTGCGAATCAAAATGGCGGCTCATTATACCTGTGTGTAACTATAGTAGTACAGTATTCCTACTTTGGTAGTTTGGTTTATACGTTTGTACCAAGGTGCGGCAAGAGGGAAGACCTAGCAGCGCTACACCGCGCTGCTAGGTCCGAATAGTGAAATTTTTGCTTCAAGCTGAAGTCTGGAGTTTGATGCATCATATCAATTCTTGAAAAAGGCAGATAAAATCGACAACTTTAGGTACTTTTTAATTACAAACTATTTCGAAATTCCAGTAATCAACGTTTTTATCAGTTCACAAAGAACAAAGATGGGAAAAATAGATAAATATTCGACTTCAAATTTGATGAAATGATATGCTAAATTGAAATTTTATAGCTTGCATTATATGTAAATTTTTATTTTAATGGCCAATTTGATCTCTAGTCATCATTCATGAAGTGTGTAAGTTCACTTAAATGCTGTTTCTTTCAAGTTTCAACTATATATTCGCCACTGTTGTGTAAAGTTTCGTACTGGTCGCAGTTTTCATCGTTGTTTCAGTATTCAGTAACGTATAAATTTGAATTTATCTGCTTAAACACCAAGAAATTGTGATTATGGATGTCTGTAAATATTATGGAGTATACATTCCACGGGACTCGGATTCGAATGAATCCAATAACACGGGTATAAGTCTTCAAATGTGTTCTTAACGAGTGAATTTCTCCTGTCGTCTATTATTCAAATACAGTTATATTAATGGTATTGTAGATGAGCTGCATGTGTACACCAAGTATGAAGACGCTCATCGAGTCATCAAGGAATTCAGAAATTCTCGTTTTAAGTGCTTCAGTACAGAAGCCGAAGCGTCGTATTTTGCCCGAAATGGATCATCGAGTGGTCCTGGAGTTCCAAGCTTAATCTCAGAGAGCATCCCATTCAAAGCTCTCAAGAGACAGGATATCTACAAGTTTAGAAGGCATATCGAGACTCAAGATTTCAAATCTGTGGAAACACTGGTTTGGGAAAATCCTCGCTATTTGATTGGTATTGGAGACACACCAACAATAATGCAGGTAATAGCTTGAGTAATGAAATGAAACTTCTACATACTGGTGAATAATTTCGTTTCGTTATTTAAATGAATTGATAAAAATAGTAGGAGCTGTTTTTCATTACTACTAGTTTAGTTATTGCATTAAATTTTTCAGGAAGGACCTCGGTATAATGCGTTGCATATCGCGGCCATGTATAACAGACCGAAAATTGCCGATTTCATCTTGAAAACCGTTTCTAGTAAAACGTTTACGCAGCTTCTGTACGGCGCTGCTGGTGACAATTCCTATTTAGTTCGTCCGGAAGTTATGGTTGATATGTACCTGAATACACCAGATAAAGGCCTGAACGAAACTCCGTTACATTTTGCTGCAAAATTCGGCTCGCTCGAAGTTGTTCGAGTTTTCATTCAGTACCCACAACTCCAGTTATCCGTGAAAAATAAATTCGGACAAACGCCGAAGGACGTGAGTATTATCGAATTTACTTCGTAGAATTATTTCTAATTGCATAAATTTGAATAATGAGTTTGATTACAGGTTACCTGCAAATCATTCCAGGCGAAAGCCCCTCATCCTTCAACCGATGCTAAGGAGATTGCCTGTTGTACGAAAGAAATCCACAAGCTCCTGGATGAACCATTTTACGTACCTGTTTGGAGATCGAGCGATGATGTGGTGCAACCGATAATCGGTGCTCCATTCTCGCCAAAGAGTCCTCCAGTCTGCCCCATGGTAATTGTTGCTTTGATTTTTGACTGTTCGTATGAGGGAGGATACACGAAAAATTATGGAAAATGGAAGGAAACAATTCTGATACAGTCTGACAACGAATAGTGATTATGGTGGGTGCTGAGTGCTGGAATCTTGGCAGACGCTGAACGCGTACTTACAAGTCTTGACGTACTCTTAAAGAGTTTAAACATATTCAAAAAGAGTCCAGCTAAGTAAAAACGATTCGTAAGTTTTCATGAATCTGAATTCAGCCCTAACGATTCGTGAATAATCTCAACAAAGTATTAATCAGTTGTAACGTAGACTTTCTTAGTGTTAAGTTGGATTCACATTACGCTGACGTTTTCGTCTTGACACGCCAAGCGTAATGTGCAGTCAACCTTAGTGTTAATGTGGACCTATTTAAGCGCTGCCCAACCGGCAAGTGTCCAACTACCAGACCCTACAATCGATGGTATATTTAGGTTGTGGTATCCTGCTCGGTTGTAGTCCAGTATATGGAGTCGTTTCCACTGAATATGCGTGAAAAGTCGAGTCAGGTTTTAAAAGTAATTCAAGAGGGCTGAGGAGAGGTTGAATATTCGCGTTGTATATTCCCAGCATATCTGTATTCGTAGAACAGGAATGTAGATACTGGTCCGCAAACTCCGTGAGTTGATTGGTTTGATTTAGTGTGCCGTACACAATCGTTTTCTATCTCATCTTTTTTTGTTTTCCAGTCAAAAAATATGTAAAGCGAGTATGTTACGGTGACAGATCAAGGTAAAATTTGGTAAATTAATAGCTGACTATCAATGTTTACACATCCTGAGAAAACACTCAGAAGTGTAATAAAATAACGAAAAGGTTCGGATTGAACTCAGAAACCGGACTTCGTAATGTTTTGACATGTTGTGATTATAGTAACGTTTGTTGTGTTCTTTCGAAATTCCAAACTAGTTGCATGTATTAACAGAGGCGCAACCGTGAAATTTGAGACTGTCAAACCTAGTCACCTCAAAAAACTTCCTCCCCTCAAATTAGTGTAACTGTTATCGAAGAATGAGACGTTGTATCTTCTCTTCCTGGTTGTCGGTGTCTTCTGAGACCACATTGAAAGCTGGTTGCGCCGCTGTGTATTGACAGTTTTGTTCCCAGACCTAAATCCACGGATGCTTATAAAATATATACTATTTGTTTTTGTAAATAAAGAACAAGTAACGTGACCCGAAATGAAAGGATGTATTCTTATTAAATTTTAGTGCTAATAAATGTATGTCATTGATTTTCAGGCTATTTCGCCCCGAAGTCCAACAATGGAAATAAAAGCGGTAGCAGGTCCTATGTCTTTCGACGAAGCTAATAACTTTCACAAGACTTGGAAGTCGCCAAAAAATCCCTCTTCCGGAACGCCTCACATAACCAAAGGACTCTTATTACGGAATCCATTTAGAGGGGAAAAAGGACTCGAAAAAGTTGGAAGGTAAATTCAAAATATTTCTTTTACGTATCAGATTGAACTTGTGAGTTGCCTGTATTAATGTTCTACTTCATTTCAGAACACTAGCCAGGAAATTCCACGTGTCTTGGAAAGAATATTGGCCCTTTTTGGATAAGTTCATCGATTTAGCCAGTGAGGAAGGGTTGAAGCTACTCGAAGAATACTTACATGATACCATTGTTGCATCTGTAAGTTCTTGTACTCAAATTGATGTCCCAGGTATCGAATTACCATCTTTTTTCACATGTTTCCTCTTTTGTATTTTCTAGACTTTCGAAGCTAGGAATAGTTCTTTCGTTATCAATAGCCCGATATCTGATCTTTGCAATGCATTTTCTAAATTCACTATTGCCAGTCCCGAAGTGACATTGAACCAAAATAATGAAAAACCTAAATGTGCGACTCCGTCGCCTTACTTATGTATGGATAATTTGTGCTCGGTAAGTGCTCTAGGACTATTTATGTATACTTCGCAGTTTTCAGTTGCACTCTGTAGTAATCTTCATGTACATCTGTCAGGCTTTTGGGAAGAGTATCATGAACGCATTCAGGGAAAATTTCAACAAAGAGGAACGTACTGAGCAGAATATTGCGGTGCTGATTAAAAAAATACGAAACTTATCTGGCGCTATAAATGTCTGCAGTGAAGATCCTGTGTTCAGGAACTTTCCGTTTGATAAGATTCACGCAAGAGTTGCGTTTTGGATGAAAACCAATATTCATCAAGTTGATGATCGTTGGTTACGTTACGTGACGTCTGTTTTCTGTTTGATTGATACGGCGTAAGTTTTTGAAAATATTAATTTAGAATAAGGTGACGAACTAAGAACTTTGTAAACTGATCCGCAGCTCAGTTTAATGCCTACATTCATCGTAATTCAGTCAGGTCCCATTACTTGATTGCAGTCGCTTGTAAATCTGTTAACCCCTGATAACGAATTTTAATTATTTCCTGGTAGTAGATAGCGGTTTAGTAATGTTCGATTTGTTAACTGTTTGTTACATATCTGATGAGGTTATGACCCCTGATCTCCTAAGTTGTGCTGGGTGAACAAAAAGGTTTATAGATTCCTGAAGAACAGAACAGAAACTGATCATTTTCATTGAACAGAATGACATCATCATCAGTCGTAGTCCCTCGAAGGGACATCGTGACTCTCGTACGCTTTCTGATACTCCAATCAGCTCTCTCCATTCATCCCGGTTTTCAGTCTGCCTGATGCAATGAACGAAAGTCATTTTCGTTGCTTTACGAATTGCGTCCGTCCATCTCGTCGGTGACCTCGAGGTCTCTCTCTGTACCTTGCCTTAGACCAAGAAAAGTTATATTCAGTTTTCTCTCATTGTATGTCCAAAGAAACGCAGGGTGCGTGACAATGTTTATAGTCGGCATGTGATATGGAGTTCTTCTAGAATTGACTTGTTGGTCCTTTTAACCGTCCACGGTATCCTTAACATTCTCGGCCAGCACCACATTTCGATGCTGTTTATGTGGTCTCTCTCTCTCTGTCTTTCTCAGGGTCTAAGTTTCCGTCGCATACGGTAGGATTGAGAATATTAGCATCCCAACTAGTCCTATCTTTACTTTCTTCGTTACTGTCGTATATTTCCTTATCTTATTCAATCGTATCATAGAGTTGCGCGCTATCTGGATTCTACTGTTTACTTCTTCCGACTCACCTTTGCTTCCGATAAGTAAGCTAAAGTACACGAATTTTTCCACCGTTTCATATCCTGGTATTTCTCGTTCTTCCTCAGGTGTAGCATTTCTCCGATTAACAGTCATCTTGGTCTTCTCTTTGTTCATCTGTAGGCCATATTCTTCACTTATTCTCTGCAGCCGCCGAAGCAAGTTCTCCATGTCCTCCATATTCGCCGCAATAAGCGTAGTGTCGTCTGCGAATCGTAGATTTAATGTCATTCTTCCTCCTGTAGAGATCCCACCATTCCATTCATCCAGCGCCAGTCGCATCACATATTCTCCATAGAGGTTGAATAGCATCGGGGACAAGACACATCCTTGCCTGACACCTTTTTTCACTTTGAAGCATTCTGACAGCATATCGAATTTGATCTTAACTATGTTTTGATTATCGTCATGTAGTTGCTTAATGTCCAGGTGCTCTCATTTCTATCAGGAGCCAAAGCTTATTCCACTGGATGTTGTCGAATGCTTTTCGGTAATCTACGAAACGCATTACCATAGGTACTTCGTATTCTCTCGACTTCTCTATTAACTGTCGTAAGGCTTTGTTCTCTCGTTCCTCGCCCTTTTATAAAACTTACTTGCTCCTCAACAATTTGCCTACCCATAAAGGCATGTATTCGATTATTCAGAATTATTTGCATGACCTTGAGTGAAATTATTCTGTAGTTCTCGCATTTTGTCACCTCCCTCTATATTAAGACCTATATCGACGTGCAACAGTCCTGAGGCAATTTCCTTATTTTCTAGATCATGTTACAATTCGAGTGTAGCATTATTATTTCGATTTCACCCATCTGTTCGATTACTTCTGCTTGTATTTCATCGGTTCCTATCGCTTTGTTATTTTTAAGGTATTTTATTACTTCCTCTACTTTAGTTTCTAGAATATCTGGCTCTTGTTCATCTACATGGCTCTCCGGTGTCGTCTGTTGTCGGTCTCCATTATCGTATAGCCATTCGCATGGTCTCGCCATGCCAGCAACCTCTTTTATGACAAGAACCAATCAAGAAATTTTGAAGTCATAAACCTGAACGTGAACAGTTCCATTTTTAATATTCTTTTTGACTCTACTTTGATTTGAAGATTCATAAACAGGCATGGTAACTCAAACAGTAAATTTCACCGCAAGCTAAAGCCGGATGCACCTTCTAAAGAACCAGAGTAAACAGAACAAAAACAGTTTCTAATTCATTCATTTATTCCTGTCACTGAATAGCAACATAGATAATTGTACATAATTACTGTTGGTTGTGTAGTCAATTGATAAGTCAACGACGTTTATCTGACAGCTGATAAGCTGATGATGTGACGGGAGAGGGGGAGTGAAGTAATAGTTCTTGGAGAACAAACAGGAAACCAAAAATCCCATGAATTTAAACCAACCCTAGTGTTTGTTAGATATCTAGCGGTAAAAGATAGGCGACAGAAGATAACTTCTAGGAGAATGAGTGGTTTCTTGAAAACTGCACAGAAACCCGGAAACTATAAATATCCCTGAATGAAAGAAGGGGGTACTGGAAATACGGGGAAATGTGAAAATGTTGTTTAGCACTTGGCGTCTAATATAACGTACGCAGATTTCAAACATAGGATGCTAATTCGGTCAAAATTTTTTCAGTACTCAGCATCCCGTACTTGTAATCTTTCCAGTCCTGACCTGCTTTAGTATTTGTTATTTGACAACGTGGTAACCTCTGCCTCTGGGTGAAATAATCAATTCTTTATAATAGGATGTAGTTCTAGATATTATTAGTATTACTGGACAGAACAAGAACAAATCAAATTTACGTTTGAAAATCTGAACTACCTGTTGTGATTGTTTTGTGTATTCATACCAAATTGAATTTCATAAAAATAGAGTATCCCATCGGAATTACCAGAAATAATGAAGAATAAGTAATTAATGGACTGCAAGCAAGGACGTACCGAAGAGTTTTCGGGGGGGGGGGGAGTGTGAAAGTCCCAACTGATTCAACTCAAAATTCCCAAGTGTCAAAGCAAAAAAAAAGCAGAAAAAAAACTTGATTTGTTGGATTTTTCCAACTTCTCAACCCCAAAAAAAGAGCTTTTGACTTGTTGGATTTTTCGAACTCTACCTAAATTTTCCAACTTAGGCTGACTGAAATGGTAAATTTTCCCAACTGCTGAGTAAAATATTTCCTACAGCCCCTCCCCCCTGTCGGTACGTCCCTTGCCTGCAGGGATTTTATGTGCAGTTTGTAGTGGGTGATCAACAATGATTATAAACGAAGAGAACAGATGATAATTTGACGATCTCAATGTGTGGAAATTTTTTGAGTTTGTATTTAGTTAAATATTAGTGTTCTTGGACTCCTTTACAGAGGACGGGCCCGAGGCAGTAGTTTCCATCTGTCCCTCATCTCGACAGTCTCAGTGCATCCGCTTAAGCAATTTTCATTTGCTCGTTTTAATCCAAAAATAATACGCGTTAATTTCTTTTAGTTTTATTAGTTTGGCAATTTATAATCAACTTCAATCATCTCAGTTTAAATACAGGCTTAGCTCATAATTGTTTTCAATGTGAATTTAGAATTTGAGAAAAAAATTCCTTCGTTATATTGATATTTAAAGTAAGAAAGGAAACCTTACGCAAGAGTTATTTTTTACGTTTCAGCCCCCGAAGGAACTTAGTATTTGTAATTATTGTTGTGCATTTCTGTTATAAAAATGGTTTACTACCAACAGGAAATGACTTCAGTTTTTAAGATATAAAATTGCAAGACAATTCTCGCAGTTCATTGAATGGTTGAAGATGATCGATGATAATTTCATAGGATTAATAGGCAGTTATTTAATTGATAGTGAAAATGAATTTGATAAACCAACTCAAATTTTTCTCTTTTCATGGACTATTTGGATTGCAAGGCGATTTCTGGTTTATTATTCATTTGACGTTTTTAATTGACATTAATAAAAAAACGTTTTTGTATATTTTGATTCAAAGAAAAATTTTTTAAATTATGTCGCGGATTACAGATGATAGAATATTAGATGTAGATTAAAGGTAACTACAATAAAACATTAAACGTGAAAAATTTTGATTTTCAGCCGCAAACTGCAAAATAATCTATTTGTAAAAGTTCAATGTCTGTCTCCCATATCTAAATTCCATCCATAAAATGGGGAAAATTGCTTGACTTCTGAAAATCTGGATTTTCAGAACATAGTGTTTTGGGTTGCTTATTGTAAATTCTTCGGAAATTTGATTCAGACACGATTTGGACTCTGAAATCCAAATTTCCTGCTTGAAATGGGCAAAATAAACGTATTATCATCTTGAATAAACAATCTAGGATTTTCTCGAGTTGCTAATTTTAAAAATCATCTCTTAGATTTGGCATCCGGCTTCATTCGAGGTTCCAAAATCTAAATCTTGACTGTTGCAAAACAACGACTTTTTACTTCAGAATTCGAAGTAATCGCGCATTTCGTTTGATATAAAGAAAAGCAGTTATGGACAACCAAATTAGTCCTTCCTTCGAAGAATGGGAAAACTTTCCTAACAGAACAAAAGCGAACGAACTTCTCATTTAGGGGCAGAAATAGATGCCTCTTCTATTCTCTCAAAGAAATAAATTCTCGTTTCTGAAAAAATTGAACGATGTATTCCTTTTCCTAAAAAAAAAAAAATCGTTCTCCAGGAATGAAAATACTGATTTCCTTTTGGTTGCTCAAGTTAGCATTTCAATAAAAATTTTGGATTTTAGGCGTTCCAAACTTGAATTTACTAAATAAAATAGTAACACAGTAATTCGAAATTAGCCACTAGAAAAGTAATTTTTGATACCGCCTAAGTACTCATTATTCATTTTAGCCATTTTAGGAAGTTTTTTTTTTTTTTTTTTTGCATATTTGAAACCGGTGTAACTTATAAACTAACTTCGAGTTGAAAAAAAATTTCAATTTCATTCAGTAGCAAAATTTGGATATCTGTGGATCTCGATCAGAGCTGGATGCTAAATCAAAAGAAAAATTAGGAAACTGTAACCAAAAAATCTCAAATTTGCTACTTTTTTTGGTTTATTTTACGAAATTGATTTTTTCGCATTAGAAGTAGAGTGGAATTTCTTTTTTGGGGTTCCGAACCAGGTGAAATCGAAATCTACTGTAAAATTTGGAATCGGCGTCCAAAAATCTCATTTCAGTTTTTGTTTAATTTTGTAAACTCATCAGTTTGAAATTACTTCTATTGAGGATAGTTACAGTACGTTAACTAGGTATTCTAGCTAATTCTCATCAGTTAAACCTTAATCCTCGGCCTACGATCAAAGGTTTCCTACCGTCGTTCCCATTCCGTCCGGTCACGTGCAATCTTTTGGAAATTTTTTCCGCCGAGGAAATCGTGAAGGTCGTCTGACCATCTGATCAGTTGATGTCGCTTTTTCCTTGCCAGGTGGGACAGGAATGAAAAAGTTCACTTGTATGTCCATTTATCGTAACCCAAAGGTGCCACATGACCCGCCCACCCCCACTTTTGCCTTCTGACGTATCTTACGACTTCTAAATTATTTTGTAACTTTTGTTTTATGCCTGTTTCAGGTTAGTCCATCTCAAATGTCAGTGCCTAAATCTAGGTCTGATCAAAATCTAATTCGTAATTAACGACCTTTGAACAACCCTAGATACACCTACTTCGATAGTTTGCTTTATTTTCTAATACGTAGTCAGGATTTCTTGAATCAGAAACCCAAAGAATCTATATTTTGATGGTTATTTTCTCCATTTCAGGTGTTTGGAGCCAGAGTCAGGACCACATCAAAAATTTGATAAGGTAAAAATCAGCAATTAGCCATTAAAAAAAAAAATGATAGTTGGCTTTGTATCTTCTTTCTGGAAATGTAGAAGTCGGTAGGTTCTAATCCTCTCTCGAAGAAATTGTTCCCTAAATAAACAATATTTTGCTTCTGGATCTGTGACAACCTGTGTAAAAATTGCTTTATAGAATCCAAAAATGAAAAGACATGACCGAAAAAATGCTTGTAACTATACATTTCAGTTGTTTATTAATTATTATTTTTTAAATGTTCGATTGTAGAGGATGGCATTCAAATATATGCCTGTAATAATGATAATAATAATAGTAATAATAATAATAACAGCATCTATTTCTCAACAATATTCCATATATTTACAGTTCATTTCTTAATTTTTAATGAACCCACCGTTAGGCAGAGGCCTCGCCCACTATTATCCAGCGATTACATACTTCCGCATCTCTTTTCCATGCTACCTCCACCCCCGGCCGAACATTGATGTAGTTTTTGGTCTGCCCACTTTCCGTTTATGGTCCAAGGGTATCCTGCCTAGCACTTGTTTTTCCCATCTGTATTCTTTAAGTCTTGCAACATGCCCAGCATACGTATTCATTTTTATCTTCTTTGTGCTATACCCAGGGACGTACCGATGGGGGGAAGAGTGGGGGCAACTTACCCCCTCTCCCTGTAGGTATTTTTTTCACTCACCAGTTGAGAAAATTTACAATTCCAGTCAGGCGAGTTGGGAAAATCCAACAAGTCGAAAGATTTTTTTGCGCCTTGATACTTGGGAATTGAGTTGAGAAGTTGGGAAAACCCAACAAGTCAAAAGGTTTTCTTCTTTTGCTTTGATGCTTGGAAATTCTGAGTTAAGTCAGTTAAGACTTTCACAACTTTACCCCCCCCCCCCCGAAAAACTTTGCGGTACGTCTCTAACTATACCTGCAGTTCTTAACTTTAGTTGTGCCCTAAAGGTATTTTTTATGTGGTCTTTTCGTTTTACTCGTATCAGTGACCTTTTCACTGATATTTGTGTTTCAGCAAGTTTACACGTATTGCATTTGGTTTCTGTGATATTCCAGGTTTGGGCTCCGTATACTAGACAGGGTGTCTACCGGGCCAGTAAGTCCAATAAACGTCCAGTATTTAAAAAAATGGTCCAATAAATCCAATAAAAGTTCAATAATTTTAATAAATAATGTAGGTTCCATAAAAATTGAAAAATGAGGAATTATGCATCATTTAAGAAAGGGCGAATTCTTGGAATCAGGAATCCCAACCTATCTGTTTTGGAATTCTTTTGTGTGTCTCCAAAGTACTCAAGCATACTCTGCGTGGTCCCTTCGTGGTAAAACATAAAAAGCCCGAAAAGAGTCCAATAAAAGTCCAATATTTTTAATTTTCAAATGTGTAAGACACCCTCCTGTAGAGAGAGAATGGTACATACTTTCAAAACTTTTACTTTGTAGTTCTATAGACATGTTACTCAGATTCTAGTAATTTTTCCAAGCCTGCGATTTCCTGTAAGTTCTATCTCCAGACTGTCTCCAAAGGAAATTACTTGATCCAGATGTATAGCTTAATTTGCTAGTTTTATCGAAATTTCAGTCATTTCTATAATCGGTTTTTCTTTCTGATTTGAGAGGAGCACTTATTTGCTGGAGTTGATTTTCAAACCTACTTTCTTGCTGGTTTCGCAAAAAATGTTTATCATATCTTGCAACTCGTGATCATTTTGGGAGATGAGAGCCACATCATCGGCAAACCTCAAGTTGTTGAGCCATCTTCCATTTTTATCCCCCTCTTTTCTCACCCTCTTTTCCCAGAATACTTCCTCGATTATACTGTTAAATAAATTGGGGGAGAGGGGGTCCTTTGTTTTATCACCCCCTCCCCTACTGATCCGAAACCATGGGTCCGTTTTATCAATTTTACTTTTTGCCTTTGAGTCTTTATACGTTTCTTGCGTAATTTTGATAAGTTTTTCAGAAATTTCCTGTCTAGCTAATGCGTTCCAAAAATAAGACAGACCGAGTCGAATGCTTTTCGGAAATTAATTAGTAAAATGTTCAAATTCATATTATACTCATTTGCTTTTTCTATTAATTGTTTAGTGGTGAAAATTTGATCTACAGTGGACCTCCTCCTCCTAAAACCTGCCTGTTCGGTACTCTGGCTTTTTTCCAATTGGTTATATGTACATTCTATATTACTTTTGCAATGACCTTTCCTATATTGGACTTCGAGCTTATTGGCCTGTAGTTGTCCGTGTTTGCTCTGTTACCTTTTTCGTAAAGCAAGATAATTTCGATACTTTCCGCTGGGGTGGCAATTGCATTGGATAACTGAGCCTTTGGTTTCGCTAATTCATTTGCAAAGGTTTTTAGAACCATATTACTTATTCTGTCCGGTCCGGGCACTTTGTTATTTTTTAGTTTTGTGAGAATTGATCTTACTTCCTCTTCTCTCGCGGTTATTGTTCCCAAAAACCAGGGGTTCTTTCTCCCTCGGGTCTTTTGCGTAGAAGTTTTTATAAAATTCTGTGGAAGTTTCTGTTATTTTGTTCCTGTCGAACTCAAAATGTCCCTTGCTAATCTTAGGAATTGAGTTTTGTTCATAGCACAACTCTTTTTTGGCTCGCTTGACAGATCCGAAGTTTTCAATAATTTCTTGAATTTTCTTTTCATTATACTTCAGATGTGCCTCCCAGGGAAACTTTTTAATGACACTAGAAATATTTTTTAACTATGAACCGAGAATTCGCGGGACCCAAGTCTCAGGGCCCCATCATTTTCAAAAAGTTTTTTCCTCTTTGGAAGTAAATGAAAATTGTTTTCTGATCGATCCTCTGACTTTGTTAAACATGAAGAAGCGAGGGCCCATGTTTTAGCATCTCGTGCTCCGGGAGCCTAAAATTCTAATTCTGACCTAGAGTCTGTGTATGTATACCACCGACAGCAAAATAGCAAACGTACAGGCACCATCCCACCGAAAACAAAATCATTTATGTAGACTCCTACAGTACAGGCTTAGTACCACACCGTTCTTACTTTCCTCCTGCTTCTTGTTCTTTTCTTCCTCTTTATTTTTTCCTATCTTTTATGAAATCACCACCCAACCATCCACCCTTTCGAATTTAGGTGTACCGGCTGCCACACCTAATGTGAAGAATGTATGCATCTGTTCTTGGCTGATGTCTTACTGCCAATAATAATGACCCCAGGGGTTTCTAAAGGTCGATTAAGAAACCTTTTAGGTAGAGTACTCCGTAATTTCTACTGGCTTGAATATCTTTTGCTCGCTTAAATGAAAATAGACAAATTATATGTGTTGGAAACATCGTCGTAATGATTCTGATTATATTTCAGTGAAACAAGTGAAATAATGCACTGCATATCAGTTTCCCCATTATCGACGAAGGTCGAGTTGGATAGTATTGTTCGTACTCTGAAATGCGTGAACAGTTGCGTTATAAAACTTATACAAACCGAAGTAATCAGTGAAAATGGATCAGAGGTCAACAAGGAATGGTGTTCTATGGAAAGCTGCGCGTGTTTCGATAACAACAATAATAATATCGGTTCTAGTTCCGGAAGAGATCTATTCTCAAGACTGCGGAAGATTAGTAGCCATGTTCGGAAAACTCTCGAGTTCCCCGAGGACGAAGATGATAATGAACTTTCTTGTGGGGATTCCCATCGTAAGTGTGGCGAACGAAAAATTTGAATCTGTTCTGTGGACATTTCATCAATGTTGTTAGACAAAACGATTTTTTGTCATTTTGTCAGAGGAACATTTAATCCTTTTTTGTTACAAATTTTGTCATCTTCAGAGTTTTGTCATTTTGTTTTTTCATGGTTTTGTCGTGTCTTGACAAAACCACTTCGTCATTTTGTTTTCCTTTTTGTCATGTCACTTACATAGCATTCGGACTTGAAGGGTCGGTGGCGCGCTAGCGTCGCAACTGTTCTATGTAGGTAAAATGGATCTCTGCAGGCTGTGTGTGTTAGTAGCGTATAACAGCGCTCCATTTTATTTACATGCAAGTCGCAAAAAAAATTCCACCAGATGTCAGCCACTATTCTCTCAAGTCCGAATAGTCTACTGTCAATGGAAATGTCGCTTATAGATTATTATGTCATTTAGCACGGGTTATCATTTAATCGTTGACAAAATGTCATAGCATAATAAGCAATAAAACCTTGACTAGGTTCGCTAGTGTCGACTCTGAAAAGGTGATTCAGGTTGATGTTCCCTTAAGAATACGTTTAAAATTAGTATATGTACTTTAAAGCTTTCTTATTTGCTGAAAGCAGTTTTTCTGAGTCATATAACATGTCAAATTGAAGTTTGAAGTCTCTAGTTTATGACGAAAGGTAATTTAAAGCACTTCATTTGCTCCAGTTAGATGAATAGTTGATTTCCAAATTACTGTTTTTCTTATGGATGTATACCTTTGGTATAAAATGCGCGTGTAAACAACTAATACATGAAAAATGGAACTGTTTCAAATTCATAAATGAAACCTAGAGACCTCAATCTCTGAATTCATCCATTTTATGACCTAAGAAAACATTTTATAGACTAGAAAAAGCGTACTCAACTTACATGTATTCTTATGGCGATAACGTCCATAATCACCTTTTCAAGAAATTCACGGCAGGGCTACCAACTTCGGAAATTCCCAGTTTTAGCGTTTTTGTTTTGTCATTGGATTCATTTTTTCTGTTTTGTCATTGACGAAATGGTCCTGACAAAAAACGATTTAAGGTTTTATCATAATTTGATAAAATTAAAAAAATTTATTTGTCATTTTGTTTTGTTATGTCTAACAACACTGCATTTCATTCCTCTTGATGATTTTTAGTGTCCATGTTGGAGTGTGAGTGAACTTGGTAAAATTCTGTATGTAGGGTGTGCCAACAGTCGGATGCACTCTGGACTACAAAAGAAAGAAATTGTGAATTGGTACACCCTATACAGAATTTACCTCTTGATGATGATTGTAGATACAGATCCTCACTAATTTGTCTGTTTTATGAACTTGTTCCTGTAGGAACCGTGAATGCCTCAGAAGTTACCAATGATTATAGCTGTGATAATTTTGTGAAAGGTCGTTATACAGGTAATAATGGACGTACTCGAGTGCTTGTAGTACCGTGAACTGGGGTAACTTCGGATTTGTGGGGGAACTCCGGGCATTGCCGGTCTTATGCATTAGAACTGGAACATTGGTTTTCACCACATGACAGTGTAGCTACAAGTCCCTGCTTTTATTTGTTACCCTAGTTAACGCAGAAATAAAGCATCTAATAATGTTACTACAATTCTGGCAGTGTCCGGAGTTCCCCACAATTCCGAAGTTACCGTAGTTTACGGTAGTGTATTTACATGATTTGACGAGTTTCTTTTGCGTGTTTCGTTTTAGATCTAAAAATCTGCAATGGTGATAGTTCCGATGACGAGTTCCTTACTCCTCCGAGCAGTGCCTCCAATTCAGATGATGAAATGGAAAGTCCAGACGAAGGACCAGATCTGTTTATTTACGAGTAAGTTCTAATATTTTAATGTTGATTTCCTAATAAGTTGCCAATAATCCACGAAAAATAATTGAATAGAATGAGATTTTCCAATATTTGCGCTATGTTGGAGTATAATGTGTCTGGAATGTTTAGTAATAAAGGAACAAGTATGGATAACGCCGTTTTGGAAGCCATTGCAGACGTGAAAATTGATCCAAACCAATACCCTAGTATATATCGATGGAAACACTCGATTCTTCTGCACAACAACATGAATCGATTCAGGTATTGTGCGTTCAGACCGTTTTTTCTTTTCTTATTTAAGAAAGAAATTTACATAGAGCTTAATGCAATAAGTAATCGAATACCTTTATGGGTTGGTATTGTGACACAGTTTGTGGCATTGGTATTTCTCGTAGATTGAGTAACGAAACTCTGCTGACTAGAAACTTCCCTTGACCGCTTCTTACACTGATCTGTCTATAGCGTACGTGGGCGAAACTCACTCAAACTTGACTAAAAGTTATGTGTGTGGGGGAGGTTACGCCTTTGAAATTTATTGTTTCCAAAATCTGGAGAACTGTTGCAGATTTAAAAAATATATATGAGTTTTGATTAATTGATCAGTTTGGATCAATCTATTATTTTTGTATATCAAACCCCCTCCCACGACAATTTCCCGCAAAATCCAGTTACATATGAGAAAATGTTTTTTGTTTACTTCGCCTGTGCTAACATACATGCAAATATTTTCGATTTTTGCTTCACGTGTGGTTTTATTGCTTTTTTTTACAGTTGGCCTAGTCCTAGTGTGAAGCAGCTTAAACTGAAGAAATTTATCGCCGATAATATCTAGTTTATCCCGTGGAAATATATGCGAGCTTATGTCAAACTTTTCGTTGGCAACCCGAGAAACAGGTTGTCCCTGCTGCGATGGATCTTCTCGAGCTTTTTATAGTAAGATCATCTAACGCCACGGTTGTGGGATTAGCTCTTTAATTTAGCCAATCATAACAATTTATGTGCTGAACCGCGGATCAAAAAACAAGCTCTTAAAACGTAATGTATTCTAAAAACTGCATATGTTTTCTTGTACAACGGATATGTCTGTGATATTTTGGCAACGTCGTGATTTCTAGTTATTAAATTGAAAAGAAGCCCTTGAGAAATTTTTCAATCCATAAAGTTTCTCGTTGATTCCGTCAACGCATTTAATAATTATCCGTAGTTTTCATATAATTTGAATTGTTTCAAATATGGTACTCTCGTTTTCTCAGTTATAAGTTGGTTTCTTTAGATCTAATTTAGTCGGTTTCGGAAATTGTTATTGGTAGAAAAGGGCTGCATTACTCGCAGACCTGAATTCGGAGTCTAAATTCGTATTATGTTGAACTGGGAGAGATGAATTATTTTGTAAAATCCCAACAGTCCGAACGCTTCCGTCGATATTAGGTTTGAAAATGAGTATTTCAGTTTGTGTCAGTCAGCGTTTGCTATCTTGTATTCTGCTAGAAAGTTCTCAGCTCAAATATACAAAGAATATGTTACCTCAACATTTGTAAATTATAAGTAATAGTTTCTGACTCTGGATCGTACATTCCGGTTTACTGATATCAATCGTATTATACCATTTTCCCGTTGTACTTTAATGCACAAAACGACAATTTGTTCACTTCTTCATGCACAAATACGAACTGTTTTGTGTATTAATCTTTCTTTCTCGTTTAATGTGTTCGTTTATAATGTTACATCCTGATGAATGGCTGATTCATTGAAACATATCTGTCAATGTTGTTTTCATTTTACATTCCTGTCTTACAATGTAAATTTTCATTGTGATTAAAATTACGTGTGATTATTAACTCGATTTGTGTTTTTCTCTTGTTCACGTTTACCCTTCCACATAATTTATATCATTTCTAATTACCTCAACGTTTTGTGTTTGTATCTACGTACAAACGAATAAGAATATATGTTGTGTTTTTTTCCCGCAGTTTGTTATCATTTGGCTTAGACGACGTTGAAGTAAAATACTTGTATAGAACACAAACGTAAGTTTGGCAGAAGCCCAGATTCTTCGACAATGAAATTGTCAATAAAATGGAAGAACTCGTGTTACGAATCCACTAACAGCTTACTCTATTGAATCGTGGGTGTTTAAAATCTGAAACTCATCCCTGCTGAAAGCTCCGGCATTTGTAAAAGATTGAATCATGTATGACTCAGCCTACGAAGAATTGCGAATGAACAATCGAGAACCCGACAAACAAAATTACTTTTTTCTTTTCCTCCCTATTTTCTTCTCTTAATGGTTCTGCGATAGGAAATTTTTTTCTCTGTGTTTATGATATTCCTTCCCACCTTGTAACTTATGAAAGTTGAAATACCTCTGGAGAAGCTTTGCCCACGGCCATAGATTATGGAATACCCACATGCAAAGACTGTGAATTGGGGTAAACAGAAATAAGTATATCGTTCATATAGATACGGAGCTCCAGATTCGGCCTTTGCTTGTTGTTCTGGGAAGTTTAAAGAGTCGTAATCCATTTTATGACTCAGCTGTAAGTAGGTTTCGAAGGCATTTTTGCGACTCGGTTTGTTAAATAAGAAGCATCTGCGAAAATATCAAATCTGTAACCTTTTTGTATTACGTGTGCAGTTTAATACAACATCAGTGTCGCCACATAACATAGAACAATTTCTCATAATACACTATTAAATTTCACAGTAACGTAAAAATATTTAGCTAAATTCAGATTCTTAAATATCATGTGATTAATTTCAGCTAAAATATACACTTAAAATCACCACTATTGTTTTCAGTGGTTAAAAAATTCTATTGTGGGGATTGGGAAAAATGAATTATAATCAAAAAATTAACATCAACGTATAGAATCATATTTTCTCATATCATTGTGTTTTTTTTTTTAAATCTTAAATTGTTGTGTAGTATATTGAATGCTATACATACCTCGAAGAAGTTGAAAACTTACACGATAAAAACTGAGTGGAATTCGTGGAAAATTTCGGTCATCAGTGAAAAATTACTGCTTAACGAGAATTTTGAAAGAAAAAATATCAAAATTAAAAAAAAATTGACTAAATTGAGAATTAAATATAGGTAATCAATTTAATACTATAAGTTTTTGAACAAATCGTATACGAGAATTAAAAAATATTCCTGTAAAATTGTCTCCCTGAAAAAATGATCAGTTATTACAAAAACTTTGAAAATTATTTCAAATTTTGAAAAGTTTGACGGAAGTGAAAATGAATTTAATTCAATATTATAATAATCTTTAAACAACTTGGACACGAAGAGAAAGTAAGATTTATAAAAAATTATAGTCACTTTTGAAAAATGATCAAAAAGTTATTACAAAAATTAAAAAAAAAATCAAAATTCGAAAAATTTGACAAAATTAACCCGTGAACTCATCAGTTTGCATGATATTACGAGTAGTCAATCTACTGGAAAAAACAAAATTGAAGTGAGATTCGTGAATAATTATGCCACCTTAAAATAATAAAATATTGAGGTTTTTTTTTGAGGCTTGAATTATTTTTCCCTCCTCTCCCAGTTCATCGACAGTTTTAGAATTTTTCCTCTACTTTGAATTTTAGCAATTTGAGGTTAAAAAATGTTGAGAGAATAAACCAAATTTGTCCACTTTGGGTTCTTATTCAAGTTTTCGGCTACCTGAGGCGGTATCAGAAATTAAGGACTTAACGAGTTGATGACTAAATTTTCGAATATAGCCCCCCCCCCACCCGCCTCATATTTCGATACTTCATTCGGTTTCCGAGAAGTCAATTTTAATCACTTCAAGAGTCCAGTTTTGGCTTTTGAAGCCGAAATCGGGAACCCAAATGTAATCTGAAAATCTATTTCGGTTATCTCGAGATTCAATTTTGACCTTCGGGGCTTATTAAATTTCTGGTCAATTGCTGATAGAGTTTTCGAATTCAGCGACTCGAGAAACTCCTCTATAGTGATACATAATTCGATTTTTCAAGAACAGTTGAATTTGAAAACTGTAGATATCTCGAATCTGGATTCTGGAACTCAAATTGGGGTTTAATGAAAAATTTGGTAAAATTTCTGAAATCTGTGACTCAAAAACCGTATTTTGATGATCATTCCGTGAACTATTTCTAGTTAGTGGTAAGTTCTTGTACCGTCTTGGGGACGAGAAATATTTTTGGTGAAAAAGAAACTAGACCTTGCTATGAGAGGGGCCAAATGGAGGGGAAAAATGTCATTCTTTCATTATTTTCTTATTCATGAATGAAATATTCAGTCAGGAATGGGCTCATCTCTATTGCACTCTTTTCGGGATGGGGGAGGAGGATGAATACATCCTTTGATTTTGCTTTCTACTTGCTATCTGAAGACCCTAGCGTGCTCCTTGTCAATCTGACTTCAGAATAAAAGATGGAGGCAGTATTGCCGTCTCTCACGAAATTTCGTGAGATCTCATAAGTTTTGGAAAATCCCAGAATTTCACACAAACTGACGAATTTTCATAAAATTCTCACGATGTTTTTTTTAATCCGTATCTTGCTTTTAATTCTGCTCAAATAATCTCGATGAGACCCCAATTTTTTCATAAATTGTTTAAAAGTAACAATTTTAAATTATACTACTGTGGTAAAAATGCCGAAAATAATGTCATATTTGAATTCTTAAAAAATCCAAAGTAGGCTGAAGCTGAAAATACCTATGAAGGCGTGAAGTACAAAACATCCTATGTGCCAACTTTTGCAAAAGTGGTTTTGTCCATGCAAACTGTTCTAAGGACGGCCGCTCATACAATACTAATCATCCTAAGTGCCCATAGAGCCTCAAAATACTTCTAATTTCAACCCAAAGATCGTAGCACGCACATTTGCCGGCGAGCGACCCATGCAAGACATCCTAAGATCCTAACTCCGTTTGATGTTGATAGCACTTTTATGATGTTCTGCTTTGTCTTTCCCACGGACTTGGATGTGCGCAACGTCAACCCTCATTTTCTCAGCTTAGGCATGACTGAGCCCCAAAATTTGTACATGGACATGGGTATTAGGCTTCAGAAAATTGGCTGAGCACTCATTTTGCCGAAGCCACCCCCTTCACCTCAGCTGAAACAGTTTTTGGCTTCTCCTGTAAGCTTTTGACATTGCTTCATAGGATGTTTTGAACTTCACGCCTTCATATAATTACAGGCATTGCGATGGAAGGAGATCGTTAAGGTTTACGTGCAAGTATGTAGTCTACACCTCTACACGAACCGAATAATGTCACTTTACCATCCACCCATTGAGTATCCGATTACTGACAATAAGAACACTTAAAACAAGTTAAAAAATAATACTTATAATTGAATAATTCTAAATTTTGAAAAAAACCGCCGAAAATTGCTTATGATCTCACGAATTTGTTTCGTAAAATCTCAAGAAATTTCATGAAAAGAATCTGGCAACACTGGATGGGGTTATCATTTTACAGCCACTACAAATAAATGGTCTCTGTATTCACTGATAAAAAAAGCACTATTATGTTTCTACGTGCACCAGCCTATAACCTGAAAAAGTTTTATAATTCTCTCTAGTCATTCATAATTCAATTTTTGAAAGAACTAGCCGGACCGGCTCAATTTTGACTGTTTGGGCAGCGGCCGGAAAATTTTCCGGTGTTTCAGCGCACCGGTCATGTTTGAGTCTATAGCTAATAACTCGTACCGATAAGAAAATTATTCAATAGCTCCGATTAATTATCAATTGAAAAAGGAACCTTTTTATTTATTTATTATTTTATTTTCATGAACTTCTATAGCTCGCAGAGAGCCAAAAACCTGAGCAACGAAAACAAACGGTCCTGATCAAGTTCAATAAACCCCGGGGTGCGGGATGCGCCGCTCAACCACCGGTCAGTAAATATCAGCTTCATTAACGTCGCCTTTAAATGTGCATACTCATCGGCCGCCTCCTGCCGTCTGAAAGAGCCAAAGCGGTATCCAAAAATGCGCACGCCATCGTTGTACATCTTAATTAAAAGATCGACCACTCCGGAAGCAGAAACAAAAATTCGAGTTCCCACGTATCAACAGAACGCGGATAGTTTCCGTGTAACGGGTGTTTCGAGTTCAACAAACCGCCAAACTTTTCTCACCAAGCGGCTCCTCGGGTTCGCGACCCGCGGCGCACGGTGGCCCGGTGCACGGCGGCGGTGTGCCGTCGCGTCTCGCCGTAAAAACGTCGGTGAAAATTAAAAATTAACGCGAATTTTGTTTACACTTTTCTTGGCCGTTGGCGGGGGAGGCGGTTCGACGGCATTCGCAATGGCGAACGACGTCGTTCGGTAAACACGCGGCTGTACATGGCCGGAATATTTCTGCGCTAGTCGTCGCCCAAGTGGTAACACTGACGCCTGCACTGGGTTACCAGCTGAGTCTGTGACCGGCGGCGGCGGCCGAGGCTGAGATGCGCTCGTCGTTACTCGTTAGATTCGTTTCGCGTGACCGTCGCAGGCTGGTGTGGCTCGCCGTTGTCGTGATAGCCTTTTGGAGTATACGCGACACGAAAAGCGTTCTTTTTTTTTCGCGCCGTTCGCAATAGAAAAGAGAATTATTTGTTCGTTATACTCGAATTATTTTTCCTGTTTATTGCCGCCGATTATGCGTTTTCTCATCGGTCGAAATTCGTGATCACGTAGCCCGCGAATGCTCTCGGCCTGTACTCGAAAGTAATCGCTTAAAATGAAATTCGGTTTCGCGTATATCTTCGTGATTTCGCTGTCGGTCGAGTGCTTCTGTATCGGACCCGATTGGAACAACCACCCGATTATGCAGCAGGCGATCGAAGAGAAAATCGAGACCTATACCAGCGCTTTTTTGAACGTTACCTACGCGGACAAGACGACCGGCGACTTGCTCTCCGAGAAGATGGAAGTCGGCAAATATGGAGACGGCCACGACTCGGCGGTTAGCGGTGTCCTGGTGCACGTCAGGTCGGAATCCAATGGCGAGGACTTCACCGGGTGCAGCTTCCCGCTAAGGGCATCCGTCGGATCGCTGCCCGCCAACGAGCCCTGGATAGCTCTGGTCAAGAGGGGCGGCTGCAGTTTCCAGCAGAAAATGGAAAACGCCTACAGTAGCAACGCGTCCGGTATCGTTATCTACAACGATAAGGATAGCGCCAGCTTGGAGAAGATGAAACTGCAACATAATGTTCCTAGTAAGTACTTCGGTGTTTATCGATTCGTGTTACAACGTGCACCGTCTTTTCATGACGTCAGGGTAGGCAAATGGCGAACGAAGCAGCTGAATGGCGAATCTCAGCCGCTCGGAATTCGAATGCAGTTCAAATGTCGAACGGTAAACCTTCACCTTACGGTTTTAACTTTCGACCTTGGAATACAAAACTTTACCTTCCGGCGGATTCTCAAAGTGCCCTCCGGCTCTCAGCTTTTGCTTCAGCTTTCAGGAAAACCTTCGATTTTCAACTTAGAAATTTTGAATTTCGACTGATGATTATATTAATTTAAAAATTTTATTCGCTGGTGATACGAGAGGTGAATAACTGGTAAAACTGAAACGGCAATTATATTCAACTTGGGTTCTCATTCCCGCATTTTCGAAATTCTGCCGTTCAGCTTGAGCTTCAACTTTTCGGAAAACATTCGATTTCTATATCAAACTTTCAAGTTTTGTTCGAATGGTTCTAATATCCGCAGATGTGAAGGGTAGGATCTTATTTTCGAGCGCACGATCCTCTGGCGGATTCAGGAAGCAGAAGAAGCAATCGCTGATGTCTCTAGGCTTGTTCGTTCGGCATTATCAGCAGAGGTGATAAGCTTAGCCTTAGCTTTAAGCCATTAGCGGAGCAATTTTAGTCAAGATCAGCTAGCTGTTAGCTTAGCTATTGAAGAAGGATGTAAACATTATAGCGAATCCGTTAGATTTTACTGAGTAAAAAGCTAATCCGGCTCTGCTGTCTCGGTTAGTGTTTCATCATTCCTGAATTCTGAACATCTGAACTTCTGACCCCGATCTTTTTCCCTCATTTGGTGTTCGGCAAAGGAATTAGTCTTAAGATTTTAGCTTTTATCCATGAGCTATTAGAAGTTTAGCCCTTAAGCATTAGTTGTTAGCTTTTAGCTAGCTATTCACTGGCTTCAGCTGTTAGCTTTATCCCTTAGCCTTATTAGTCAAACTCATTAGTTTTTGGCTTAAGTTTTAGCCTTTCCTAATAGCTTATTACCTCTGTCAGGCAGGTCTGTAAACCATAACAAATACCAGAAGAACCACCAAACCGATTCATTCTGGAGGCTGTTTACAAAGTGTCTAAAGGAGTTATATGGCTCGTTTATAGGTCTTATAACAATTGTAAAGTTATAGATCTTATCCGTTTTTATTGATTTATAAGGGCATGTGAGATGGTGTCCATAATGAAGGTAAGAGCTATAACAGGTATTAGGTACTTAGAAAAGTGATGATTTGTAAAAACCCCTTTATGAACATTATGGCACTAGACACTTCACAGCCTCCTGATTCGTTTATGAATGAACACCAAGTGAGTGAAAGAAAATTCCAAGAACTTGAGCTAATCAGTCAAAGCCTGAGTGAGCTAAATACATAAGTGGTGAGTTGGAATAAATGACAGACTAAGAACTAGAACAAATGAATCAGTTTAAAAGAATATAAAGCGAAACATAAGCAGAACAAAATAAAAACAAGCTAGGAAGCGGGGGGGGGGGGTGAGACTTGGAACATACATATACCCAATGTAAGTATTACCAATCTTCCTTTTCGTCTCTTACTGATAAAACGTAAAGAAAACATAAAGACTGTCTGAAAAATCTAATAAAGATAGACATGAGACTTGTTTATAATGTATTGCTGATAGGACTTTAAGACAGAGACAGACATAAGATAGACAAGAGTCTTAGGACGTACCTGTTATAAACATTACTGATAATTATCTTCTCCTCCCCTACTGATAAGACACGACGACAGGGTTGGGTAGGACTCGAATGAAAAGGACTCTAGTCCTTATTTGGGACTTGTGACTCGGACTCCGAGTCTTTCTTTTTTTCAGGACTTGTAACTCGGATTTTTACTTGTTTACAGTCTCAAATTTAAGAGTCCTTTACTTTGGCAATAATTATTTGATTTCAAAATTTAAATCATGAATTTTGCAAATTGTAAGATATAAATTTACAATTTGCAACCATAGAAGCTGGAAAATACAGTCGTATAAATTATCGGAAGAAAAGGACAACTAAAATACCCTCTGTAAAGGCCTTTTTCTTATAACAAGAGATAAAAGCCCGTCACATGAAAAGTGCGTTATCTCAATCACAAAGTAAGACAGGAAAGACACATTTTAGTCTTGTGACAGTCCGTGCGTTAAAAATAAAAAATGAGGCGTGACCTGACCTAATGCTTGTAGTTGTACTCAGGGTTGGGAAAGCCGAGACTTATGAACTTAGATTCGGATTCAGCTTAATTGTAAACTGAAAGGATCTTTCAGATTCGGTTTCGGCTTCAGAAATGTTCATGTTGTACTTTCGGTTTTGGATATAGCTTCATAGATATGATTTACTTCAGCTTCACTCTCGGATTCAGCTTCAGTTTCGAGTTTCGACTTCTCGTCATCTGAATACTGGTATTTATTTTTTTGTTGTTAAAGATAGGTCACTCAAGTGATCTGAGAAACATACCATAAATCACTCAAATTTAAGGTCCATTTCCACCTGATCAAATATCAATCTCAACAATTTAGGTAAATTTCGACTTTTCCCTTGTCCCAACCCTGGTTGTACTTGTTTTTTTGTGGTGGTTGCTGATAGCCTGATATTGGTAGCAGTTTGCGCTTTGGTGGTATCCGAATATGAATGCGTTAGAATCAAAACCAACATTTGTCATTTTGCCTCAAAGGCTCAAATAGGCAAAATACTGTACACGGGTGCAGGAATATCTTTACTACGCCTGTGAACGTGGAGTATGTTCTACATATTGCTCATTCACATGCGCCGCAAGAGATATTTCTGCACTTGTGTGCAGTATTTTGCCTATTTGCGCCCTAGTAGTAAAATGGCAAGTGTCAGTTGTGATTCTTACCTCTTCATGTATGGTATAAACTGGCAGAATTATTGATATTATATCTCACTCTTACTGTTGAAAGTAAAGGTAAAATCAGTGTAAAAAAATTCCTTTGAGACTCGGACTCGGGCTCGAGTCCTTTTAAAATCAAGGACTCATGACTCGGACTTCGAGTCTGAACAAAATAAATGACTCGTGACTTGGACTAGAGTCAGTTTTGGGGACTCGATGCCCAACCCTGCACGACGACAGACATAAGACTCGAGACATTGTTCTGTCATCTATTGTGGCAGTTTCTATGAAAGGGGTAACTTTGTCAATTGATCAAAGTCTCAGAAAACGCGAAAAAAGAAAACCAAATTTTTTAGTTGAAAAAATCAATTTTGAGATTCTGATTGATTTCTATAGAAAAAACATCGCAATAAAGAAGAGACAAAATTTACGCGCACGAGAGAGAAGAGGGAGAGAGACAAAGGGAATTATGAAAGAGAATAAGAAAAGAATGCGAATGTCTGCGTTTGCTTCTTCAAACGGTTTTTCGGAGCTCACAAATAAATCCGATGTTCTGAATTGTTACCACGCAGATAAGCGAAAAATTACCTTTCCAACAAGCCCTTGCTGAGGCTGGTAACGTGATTCCGCGGCGAGTTGTGGCCGCTTGACGGAGTTGGAGAAAAAGGTGTGTCTAACTTTAAACGCGTTTTTCCCAAAAACGTGTTTTCGCGCGTTCTTGTTACCCTCATCTTTGACCGCTTGTATCTCTGGAACAAAAAACGCTACAAATCTCGCCGATAGCTCGTTGGAATGTGCATTCGTTCCTCTATTACCTGCCACATTATGTAGAAAGCCAACACACACAGACACATTAACACTAAACGACTCATACCACCACCATAAAAACAAAATAGTCATAGACCACAGCTGTCACAGACAGGGACGTACCGATAGGGAACAGGGGAGAAACTTACCCCTCCCCCCCATAGGAATTTTTTACTCAGCGATTAGGAAACTTTACCATTTCAGTCAGGCGAATTAGAATTAGAGAAATCCAACAAGTTAAACTTTTTTTTTCCTGTTTTGATACTTGGGAACTTCTGAGTTGAGTCAGAGACAAAGGGAATTATGAAAGAGAATAAGAAAAGAATGCGAATGTCTGCGTTTGCTTCTTCAAACGGTTTTTCGGAGCTCACAAATAAATCCAATGTTCTGAATGGGTGTGATTTAATCGTCAGATAAAAAAGAGAGTCAGCACGATAGGTAAAATAAATCGAACGATGGAAAAATAAGAACTTCGATGAAAATTATAATGCACTGAGAGATAGTGAAATGCACGATACGAAAATAGTTACAGGAAATAAAAAAATTCGTCAATATTATGAAAATGGCAGTAGCGATGAATAGCGCGCGTCGAGAAATAAGTACTGAGCAATATTATCACATACCGGTAAATTACAAAAAAAACAAACAAAAAAACCACAGAAATCATTGAACAATTAATGCTCTTTGTGCCCTTGTGGGTCGCTCTCTTTTTCTTTTCTGACTTAAAGGTACAGACTTCGCTTCTGCGGGGACGGTAAGAAGTTTCAGACGAATTTTCATGCCAATCACATGTTTGCACTGCAATTGTTTCAAGTAAGAAGGACAGGTACATGTGGACTCACTCTCTGTGATGCAAATTTTGTAATTGTCGCAACATTTGTAGTCATCAAACGTCCGCCAATCTTCTTTTTTGTAAGCGGCTAGAAGCTTTTTTGTGATATCGGTTCGGTGGTAGATGATGAACGTACGTAGAAATAATGGACCGATTCATCGATTCCTTTCTCTTCGAGCGCTTTCACGTTCAAGGCAGCCCACTGGTACGCATCAGTCCAAATGCGCAAAGACATGGGTGGTGTTGTATGAAATGGTACACAATTCACCACATCTGGATTCCTAATTTTCGACCACTTCCTCACCATATCTACGAGATTATTTAAAAACTGACCGACAGGTAGTCTTTCTCAAAGAGTATGTTCGGCCTTTATAACGGCGTTAGTTCCTTCGATGCCATTATTTGTTGTCGGATAGTCTACAGCGAAACCCTCATACCATGAACAGTTCTTCGATAACCACTGTTCTGTGAAGTATGTAATGAAATCTTTAACCCGAGGATCTTTTTCTTTGGCCCATTTCTTCACGAACAAAGATGATGCCTTCTTGAAGACATCAGCATTCCAGCACACCTGCAAACTTCTAATGTCCGACTTTAAATTTGTTTGATGATTTCTTGGCAATGGTTTCAAATAGGTTTCTAAATTCTTGAGAACGTGGAAATAACATATTATTCGTAATATTGGAGCACCAAAAACCTGGATATAACCTTCTGTTATGGCCTGGCTTGCGTCAGCGAGGAGTACATCTGGGTGCCAATCCAAATCGTACGTTCGTAAAGCGTCGAAGATGAAAGCGAAGTCGCTTGCCGATTCATTATTACACACAGCCACAGCGAATGGATGAAATGTTCGAGATTTATCAGAGGTACCAACTAGCATAACAGGGTATCCCTGCCAGATTACCTTATAGGTTGCGTCCGTTTGTACCATGCAAGAATTTTTCATATTTTTCAACAAACGCTTAGTGGAGACAACGATTTTCAGCTCTTCCTCGTCTGGGTTTGTGCTTTCAGCGTGTACACAATACTTCATTACGAAAGGTTCGTCTGCTGTTGAAAGAAGACTTGTCCTTTCACTGCACCATGAATTAATTTCATTACCTGAAACTGTTGCTTGGCCATATTTTTCACATCGTACCTGTTGTAAAAAGCTGACTACTTTCGCTTTCAGAGGCTCGATCATATTAGGGTGACATCTAATTGCATGTAGAACGGCAATTGGTTTATGTATTCCTTCGTCAAATTTCTGCCTAATAAATACTTTCAGGTCAGTCGATAAACCCCTGTCTGGATGACAGTCATGATTCTTGTGACCGCATCGGTCTTGAATACTGATACTTTCTCACTATCACAATGATAAAAAAGGTACACACCCGCTGGACATTCGGCTGTCTGGTACTTTCCGCCAGAACAACGAAACAAAACTTTTACCCCTTCGGATGTACTCTGCACAGACGATTTACTCCATATTTTCTGAGAAGATATAGCTTCTTCCGCATCTTCTTTTCTGTCGAATTCTTGTTCCTTGACCCATACACGAGTTGTGCGGTGTCGTTTTGGTTTCGGCTGCTGAACATCTTCTTCTGCAGATTCGTTTTCAGAAAAATCAGGCACATACGAAATATATCCATCACTGAGTAATGAATATACAGCAGGCGCACAAGTAATTATTGAATACGATAATAACACACAAAACCTGTAAAGATAGGTACGCACGTCAATTCGAGACGATGTCATCCGCTACAAAAATTAATGATGAAAATATTTTCCTGCAGTTGTTCTACATTCTATTAAAGTGAAGTGTGAAACGTGAATTTCATGTATTTGTCATCGCGCCCACCCTTCCTATTATCGTGCAGAATACAACGTGACTCATGATCTTCCTTATCCTCATGGCTTGCTCATTTATTGCTATTACTCTATCGTGTGTACAATCGATTATAAAGTGCAATTAAAGTTTTCCCGTTCTGAATTGTTACCACGCAGATGAGCGAAAAATTACCTTTCCAACAAGCCCTCGCTGGGCTGGTAACGTGATTCCGCGGCGAGTTAGGGTCGCTTGACGGAGTGGGAGAAAAAGGTGTGTCTAACTTTAAACTCGTTTTCCCCAAAAACGTGTTTTTGCGCGTTCTTGTTACACTCATCTTTGACCGCTTGTATCTCCGGAACAAAAACGCTAAAAATCTCGCCGATAGCTCGTTGGAATAGGCATTCATTCCTCTATTACTTACTGGCTGTGACTCAAAATTCGTCGGATCGACAAAGTTACCCCTTTTTATGGAAACTGCCACATATTATTGCTGATAACTAATCTCTACATGAAGACAAACATAGAAATTTGACTTGAAGGCGCGCCTGACTGGTTGCCTATGTGAAAATACAGCTGGAGCAGCCCAGTTATCTTGGAATTCGAGACTATAGTTCTTGTCTTAAGCATTCTAGGTTGATGTTACAAAACTAAGGGTGAGATTTTTGCTATGGAAAAATAGAGCAAATGAACGATATCCATTTTTTGCTCAATATAGTTCGAAATCACAGTGAAGACAAAGGGCGATGCAGGCAAATTGAGCAAGGCTGAGAAAGCTCTTGGGACAATAATTGCATGTTTTGTAAACGGCAGGATAACTAGGAGAAAGACTTCCAATTGGCCAGTTTCTAACTCAACTCGGAGATCTCATCATGAAATGGTTTGCATTCCATTTTGCACAACTCCAACGATTTCGCTCTCCAAGTGAACGAAGGCATACCAATGGGTGTGCAAGAACAAGAAAGTCCTCCAAAGATAACAATTTTTCTTGACTTCTTCCTCTACGCATCCGAAGAAATAGATGATAGGCAGCTGAATAACTTTCTGCAGAAAGCTGGCAAGTGGAAAAATTTTAATGAATTCAAACTGCTGAACAGTAGCATCTGGGCAATCGCGATTGATCAATCATGTTTGCCCGATTCGACTTGTACGTGTCTCCGTTTTTTGAAGTTTTATTCTTGTAAACACGTTTTAGGCCTACAAATACGCTTAAAACTTGTACAAGTACCAGCTGCTGCAATGTCTGTGCACTGGGGGAAAAGTGTTAACGGAGGAAACCGGCAAAAGCTAGGCTGGCACTCTTAGTACAATAATTTTTGAAACTGACTGCCTTGTAGCTGAATTATTTTTATGAACTTTGACAACGCTACCGCGCTAAATACATGTACCAATAGTGACAATGTTTGTTTACCGTGCCGGAAACATAATTTACTTGTGATCACATTTTACTACCGTGGATGGATTTTTATACCGTGTAATAATTTTTTTTGTCAAACAATGTCTTTTCCTATTGTTCATTTTTTTTTCATCGTGAATCCTTTTTTTCTCCCGTGAAAAACATTATTAACGTGACATTATATATTCCCCAAAAACTAATGCCAACCCGCCGCTTCTGTCCCTTCGACCCCTAATAGATATTCGAACGGGTAGTTTCCAGGGCCAGGGGTGTGGTGTCTCAGGGGTTACATCCGTATGCGTGCATCGCCATACGTTCCGTCATCTCATGATTATTCAGCTGTAACATCATCTACTTTGTGATTGTAATTGTGTCCAAATGACGTCATTTTATAGAATGTAAACATACATTTCTGGTTCAATGGTTTCGGGGTGCGTAGTGTCTAACAGGGGACCGACAGAAAAATATTTCACCTGGCATGCCTTAAAATTCAATTAACATGACAGTCTAATACCCATGTGAGATTCTTATTAAAACTCCTAAAGGTTTTTCCAAATTTGTCCAAAACTTGCTAAGACTATTTAAAATTCCTGTATTTAGAGTGTGCCAATCCACAATGTCTTCCTTCTGTAGTCCAGAGCGCTTTCGGCTGCTATGCCATCTTCAGTGGTGTACCCTAACACTTTCCTCTTTGTCGTTCTGTATTTACAGTGTTGTATAGTATTGTATGGTAAAACCTATTTGGTGTGTTCCTATTGGTGGTCTGTGGTTATGTAGTCTGTCCAATCAGTGGGTGTTATGAGTGGATGTTACAGCAACAACGGAGTATACGGACTAGAATGCGAACACTATGACATGACCTACATAGGAGAAACAGGCAGAAAATTCACAACTATAATAAAAGAGCATGGAAGATCACAGAAGCTAAAGGATGACAAATTACTCTTTGGAAAACACTGCAACGACCAGGGACACTACAACCACAAGGTGACAGAAAAATACAAAATCCTACACGTACAGAAAACAACTCAAGAAAAAGAAAATTAAAAGAATAACTGGAGATAATAAAGGCAAAAATTGTTGCTGTAACATCCACTCATAACACTTACTGATTGGACAGACTACACAACCACAGACAACCAATATAAGGACACATCAAATAGGTTTTACCATATGGTACTACACACCACTATAAATACAGGACAATGAGAAAGGTGTTAGGGTACTCCACTGAAGATTGCATAGTGGCCGAAAGCGCTCTGGACTACAGAAGGAAGAAATTGTGAATTGACACCCCCTAAATATAGAATTTACCAAGTTCACTCATACTAAAAATATTTAGAACTCCTTTACGATTCTCCATGACTTAATTGTGGCTCCTTCAGGCATGATCAAGTCTTTTCAATTTTCAAACTTTTTAAGATTCGTACAAAACTACAAGACTCTTTAAAACTAACTAAGATATGTCAATACGATTCTCCATGACTAATCAATTATGGCTTCTCCAAGCATGATCAAGTCTTTTCAAATTTCAAACTTTTTAAGATTCGTAAAAAACTGAAAGACTCTTTGAAACTAAGACATGTCAATGATCACTCGTGAAGGATCCAAAATTTCAATGCATGTAGGCTACGACTCTCCGTATAAACAAAAACGCTTTCGATTTTCAATTAAATTTAACAGTTTTTACGGTTTTTTCTGCAAGACAGACAGACTGACGATTAGGCAAAAAAGTGCCGGACGTCAACATCATCAAAGTTAATATTGGTGAGAAGACAGCACGGTGGATCTGGTAGAGACATGAAACCTCAAAATGACTTTACTTTCGGACTGTGTTTGCTCCGATCTCTTCCGACCAGGAACTGAGTTAAAACTTATAGTCAAAAAAAAAAGAAAAAAAAAAAGCAAACGCCAGAGGAACTGGAAGCCATATCAAAAATTCGATAGTCGGCAGCAAAAACTCTTTATTCCACAATGCTTTTAGCTTTCTGCAAATAACTGATAGAAAGATAATAATGTAAAGATTTCCGCTCGATTTAAAAAAAATGCCTTATTCTACCGAAAGCCTTATTTTTTTCCTGGAAAAGGATTTTGCCTCCCTTTTGAAACGCCCTACTCCTCTTTCTAAGAAAAAAGAAAACAAAACAAAAAGGATACCGGCGCCCATGAGGATATCCCGTGCACCTACATACTGACAAACTATCATTCCATAATAAAAATAGAAGGGGAAAAGGAAGAAAGAAAGAAAAGTATTCGTAATGTGAAAACGTTATTTATTTTCCATAACTTGGAAAAGACTTCAAACTTTTCAAATTGAAACTCCAGAACGAAGTTTTCAAGTTACGTATCGATGCTGTTCATTTTTTTTAGTCTAGTTGATTTACAATAAAATGTACCTACGTAAAAGTTTTAATAGTGAGATATAGTATCACAAGTAGTTTAATACGATAGAATTTAAATTCGTAATGCGAAAAACATACTCTCTTTCCCATTTCTTGGTGTACTTAAATGAGAAAAGTTCTTGATCATAACGGACTTTTTGGAATGAGGATAAGAAAATTTCAATCATAACGATTATTCGTGTTGAAACTTTAGGTATCATTCCGAATCCATGTCCTTCGAAAATTCTTTAATAGTATAGTATAATGAGATACTTAGAACTGTGCAAACAGACAAAGACAAAGTTGTTGGGCCTAGCTCCCTCGAATAAAGTCCCCAAAAATCCTGGTGGAGCTTCGTCTCCATGGGATAAAACAGCCCCAACCCGATATTGTAGATAGTAAATCCCCGAATGTTAATGTTACTGAAAAATACTCTTAACAAACTGTTCTTAGCTCGATTTTCCACTGAAAAAGTTCTATGCCGTTTTTTCGTAAATGCCCAAAAGGTGCGGGGGGGGGGGTTGAAAATGAAGGTTTACTGCATCATGCATTAACACTGGCTTTATGCGGGACGAGGGATTTTTTCGATTTTGCCGATTTTAGCGAACAAAAGGGTTGCAAATCATTCACTTATCTACGTCACCACTACACATCCTTGGAATTTTTGCTGTCTCACTCCACCCCATCCTCCGACACCACTCTTTGAAATTTGTATTTTTGTGTTTCTTCAGTATCAAAATGACTTTTAATACACCGTTTACAACTTTCATTAGTCCAAATCATCGAATCGAGGTTCCGACTGCGAGGGTTTCAAGATCACAGAATCCGATTCTGATATAATCTGGCTGCAAATTCAAGATTTTGATCATTCGGAAGAGAGCGGGTGCCTCCAGATTTCATGTAACACAATATGGATGCCATTTCATACGTTTAGAGGGCCGTTAAAGTCAATTTTGAAAACAATTTGTCCCTAATCTCAAAACTATGGCACTGAGGAGGCGTGAGGGCTCTAATTCAAGGATATCAATAAATGTATGAAAGATTTCATTTTAAAGGTTTTAGTCCTCGCTGAATTCACTCAGATAATGATTTATAACCGTGGCACCTTGGCGGGGCAAAAGGAGAAGGCTTCAACTAGAGGATATCGATAAATGTAATTTCGGTACTGTTTTACAGGTTACGGTGGTCATTGAACTCATTTCTAATAATAATTTGCCTCTAATTTGAAAATTGTAGCATCTTAGCTACGAAACAGGAGATTCATCTTGAGGCTGTCGATGAATGGTACCGTCTTATAGATTTCGGTGGTCGCTGAACTCATTTCTGATGATTTGCCCATAATTTGGAAATTGTAACATGTTGGTAGTAGGAGAGGAGTGAAAAATTGTAAAATTCCTGGGATGAGCAATTGTTCATATAAAAAAATAGATCTCGAGGTGATTTGCATCCCTTCTGTTCGCTAAAATTGGTGCAATTGTAAAAGTGTTGGAAAAACTGTGTTTTCCGCCATCGGGCCCATACATGGCAAAGTAAAGCTGTATTTTCAGTATTTATTTTCAACAGCGCATTTTGAGGGCAGCTACGAATTTGTAAAGAATCTTTCAATGGAAAATCCGAGTCAAAAACATTTTTCGTCTCAGAATTTTTCAATTACCTAAGTTAATATTTATCTATTTATTGTTCAAAATTCAGTTTTGAGGGGCTATTTAACCATCTAGCAACGACGCTTTATCCGAATTTTTGGGGATTATTAGTATATTGTTTGAGAGCTAGTCCCACCAACTTGGTGGGAAATAAAATCTTGTACAACAAATTTTTCTATTTTATGTTTTAATTCTACTGTATTATTTCAATTTTTCTATTATTACCTATGAATCCACTTCCGTACCACAGTACAATACGATGAGCATAAGGAGTTAAAGTTTCATCGATATCATTCAATTGACGCCTCCTCTTCTGACAAGACGCGACCTTTTTTATACGACAGTCAAATCATTATCAGAAGTGAACTCTTCAGAAACCACCGTAATGTATAGAAGGGCATCCACAAACGCAGATAGGGGGATTTCGGGGAGCGAGGAGGGCCTTTCCTAATCCTCCAAAGGCTTCCCTTCAAAAAATTGAAAAATTATACGAGTAAAGAATTTTTGGCACGATAGTTGTCAGTCCCCCATGAACCCCCTTTCCAGATCGACTATTTGCGTGTACGACGGTATCCATATTGCATTTATGGATACTTTCAATCTTTCAAATTAGAGCCACATCTCCCACCCCAGTGCTACAATGTTCAAATTGAAAGCAAATTGTTATCAAACTTGAGTTCATCAACCCTTTAAGCCTATAACATGATATCGATATTGCATTACATGAAATTTGGAGGCCTCCGCGCATCTTCTCCAGGACTACAATTTTGACTTTACAGCAAAATCAACGTTAAAATCGAATACTGTGACCTTGAAGCTCTCACAGTCAAAACTTCGATTCAACTATTCATCTTAATGAAAGTTTTCAAAGCTATACTAAGAAAGTCATCTCGATACTGAAGAAATACAGAAAAATACAAATTTTGGAGGATGGTCTGAGGATAAGGAGGAGAGAGACAGGAAAAATTTCAGGAATGGTGGGTAAATGGTGGTGTAGATGGAAACTGAAATGATTTGCAATCCTTCGGTTCGCTAAAATTAGCAGTATCGAAAATTTTTGGAAAAACTGTGTTTTTTCCATAATATGGTGAAGCTTCATTGTGAACCCCCTATTTATTTATGGAATTTTGAGCGAAGTTATGAATAAACTGTAAAGAACGTTTTCAGAGAAAAAGTGGATCACAATCCTTTTTTGTCGAAAAATTTTTCTATAAAATTAATGTTTATTGATTTGTTGCTAAAACTTCAATTTTGGGGTGATGTTTCCTATCCTCGAGGCGAAGCTCCACCGAAATTCTTGGGACTTGCGGTATGTTGTTTAAGGGGCTAGGCCTAACCGCTCAGAGAAACAAACTTCTGTAATAAATTAAAATTTCAGTTTTGTAAAACTGATTTCCTTCTGAGGGCGAGGGGGGGGGCGAGCAAAGCTCCACCTAATTCTTGAGACTCTCGGTATATTGTTTAAGGAACTAGTCCCAACAACTCTGAGAAAAAACACTTTTCTAACAAATTAAAATTTCAGTTTTGAGGAGCTGTTTTTCTTCTGCGAGGGGAGGGGGCAACAAACCTCCACCGGGATTTTGAAACTCTGCTGGGTATGTTTAAGGAGTTAGTCCTGACAACTCGGAGAAAAAAACTTATAGAACAAATTAAAATTTCAGTTTTGGAGAGCTGTTTTCCATGATGGGGGGGGGGAAGCAAAGCTCTGTCAGAATACCTGTAACGGCGCGTACAGTGTTTAAGGAGTTAGTTCCTACAATTTGGGAGAAGAGCAACTTCTATAACAAATCAAAAATTCAGTTTCGGGGTAGTTTTCCTTTTGAGGGAGGGGGAGGGTGGCAAAGTTCCACCGAAATTCTGGAGACTCATTGTATGTCGTTTAAGGAACTAGTCCCTACAACTTGAAAAAAACAACCTAACGAATCGAAATTTCAATTTTGTAGTGTGCTGTTTCCCTTTGTGACGGAAGGGGGAGGCTCTACCGGGATTCATCGCTACCTTCGGTACGTTGCTTAAGGAGCTAGTCCCCCACAACTAAAAAAAAACACGTATACAACGAATTAAAATTTCATTTTTGAGGAGCTGATTTCCTTCTGAGAGGAGCCGGGAAGGCAAAGCTCCACCTGATTCTTGAGACTCTCGGTATGTTCTTTAAGGAACTAGTCCCAACAACTTCGAGAAAAAAACTTTTCTAACAAATTAACGTTTCAGTTTTGAGCTGTTTTAATTCTCAGAGGGGAGGGGGCAACAAAGCTCCGCCGGGATCCTTAGGATTCTGGTTATGAGATTTTCGGTATGTTGTTTTAGGTGCTATGAGCCTCAACAACTCGGAGAAAAAAAAAACAACTTCTATAACAAATTAAAATTTTAGTTTTGGAAAGCTGTTTTCCAAAACAGGGGGCAAAGCTCTATCGGGATTCTTGGAGCTCTGAATTCATAAATTTTAGTAACAAAATTAATTCTTATATAATTTATTATTTAAAAAAATTAATTTAAATTTAATGGAAACAGATAATTTAATTATACCGTTTAATAATCAAATTTTAATAATTACAAATTCCTTAGATGTGTACCGCGTACATTATTTGAGGAGCTAGTTCCAACAATTTGGAGGAAAAGAAACTTCTATAACAAATCAAAAATTCAGTTTTGGGGGGCGGCTTTTCTTCTAAGGTAGGGGGAGGGGGTGGCAAAGCTTCACCGGAATTCTTGGAACTCATTGTACTTTCTTTAAGGAACTAGTCCCAACAACTCGGGGAAAAAATAATAACAAATCAAAATTTTAGTTTTGATGTGCGGTTTCCCTTTTGGGAGGAAGGGGGAGGCTCTACCGGGATTCTTGGCTACTTTCGGCATGTTGTTTAAGGAGCTAGTTCCAGTTTTGCGGAGCTGTTTTCCTTCTGAGGGGGAACAAAGCTTTACCGTAATTCTTGGGACTCTTAGTATGTTAAGGGGCTAATTCCTACAAATAGGAGAAAAAAACTTCTATAAGAAATTAAAATTTCAGATTTGGGGAGCTGTTTTCATTCTGGTGAGGAGCAAAGCTTCACCGGGATTGTTGGGGATTTTCGGTATAATGTTTAAGGAGCTAGTTTCAATTTTGAGGAGCTGTTTTCCTTCTAAGGGGGGAGTAAAGCTCCAGTAGGATTCTTGGGACTCTTGATGTTATTTAAGGAGCTATAGTCCCAAGAACTTGAAAAATAAAACTTTTATAACAAATTAAAATTTCAGATTTGGGAGCTGTTTTACTTCTCAGGAGGAGCAAAGCTCCACCGGGATTCTTGGGGATTTTCGGTACGTGGTTTAAGGAGCTAGTCTCAACAACTTGGAGAAAAAACTCTACAAAAACAAATTTTTCTACTTCGTGGTCCAATTTAAATGTCCTATATTCTATGAAAGATTTTGGTCATGCATGAACATGGGCGTACGGGTAGCATGAACTTTTGGCCAGTTTCTTTGTGGAAGCAACTTCTCCTCCGAAAGAGAGGATAGCAAAATACGCCGCCCGACTACGAATTCGTATACGACTGTCACATTTTTCTCACATGCTTCGGTGAATGATCAGTTTACTGCTGGAACATTTTTGAAATAATCTTCTCGCATTCATTACACATACCATGATTACGACAAAAATGCGATTTAAGTGTAAATAATGAGCCAGCGCGGATGTTTTTGGTATGTTTCTGGTTTCGGTTCCTCAACGAGCTTCGAATGGTACGCCTTATTTATGGTTATCAGCGACAACAAGAGACAAACAAATCTATGCCTGCCTGCAGCCAAAAAAAAAAAAATTCAGAGAAACAATAGCTAAGTATTCACAAAGCACATGGCGTATTTTAAAATTCCATGCCAATTTCACGACTCACCGTTTCATAATAATTAATACACAGGCTGTACACTGCCTCGTACTCGTATATCTTCGAAATAAAATAACAAAATGTCAGTCACGTATGGCAAACAGTACATCATAGACAAATCGATCGCAAATATTATGCAAAGCGAAACCACCTTCGTTGCAATCACGTCAAGATGATGCGTACCCATTTTAATCAAATCAATTTATCGACGGGCTTGAGAAATATAAAGGAGGATAACAGATGCAGACCTTTCTCGTAGTTCATTTCGCGCCATAGCACGACAACAAAATCCTTTTTAGAATTTTCATTTCGGACCTTGGCAACGACCAAGTCTCTTTACATTAGCATTTTTAAGTTGGTACCCAACATTCACTACGTTGATAATACTTGCAAGATGTGTACGAGGCGTTTCCTAGAGGTCTGAAAAACTTTATACCAATGCATAGTACACCCAGTGGAAATAGGGCGGCGCAGAAGAACGCTGCTCTAAAGCGTGTCTTCTGATGTCTCCTGAGAGGTCCGAGAAACTTTACCAACGCATAGTACACCCAGTGGGAATGGGGCGGGGCAAAAGAACGCTACTCTAAAGCGTTTCCTTTGATGTCTCTTACAAGGTCTGAGAAACTTTACCAACGCATAGTACACCCAGTGGGAATGGGGCGGGGCAGAAGAACGCTGCTCTAAAGCGTGTCCTCTGATGTCTCCTGAGAGGTCCGAGAAACTTTACCACCAATAGTCCACTCAGTGGAAACGGGGCGAGGCAGTAGAATGCTGCTCTAAAGCGTGTCCTCAGGTCTCTGACGCGATTTCTCGAAAGCCCAGTGCCTGAGGTGTAGTGTTGCAAGGGTTAATTTGATTGCCATACACCTGCAGTACACACAGTCTCGGCGTTCAGATGGATATCTCATCAAAATCTTAAATAATTTCAATATACTGAACAAGTCAATACAAAGTTCTAGTGCTATAACTATTATGTGGGATTGAGGGTAGGGGGGGGGGCTAAGGTTTCAAATTCCTCCAGAAGAACCAGTATTTTTTCACATTTTACTCTGTGGTTGACTGGTAACGTGCCCGTTTCGCAATCCTTTTGTCTCGGGTTCGAGTGCCACCAATGCCAGAAAGTTGATGATATTCGAATACCTCCACTAACATCCTAGCGAACAGAGAAACTACAATATCAATTGAGGTGGAAAGATAGCGCGCCCTGTAATCCCGCCAGTTCGAACGAACAAGGCATTACAATCGCAGGGAGTGTTACCACCAGATCGGACAGATTGGTACTGTGCGTGTGCACATTGTGGGCAGCTCACTTAACATCGCGAAACACTCACACTCTTCGGCACAGAGAAGGAGACCTCTAACGCAACAAATCGTGGGGAAAGTAATGGCAACCTACCCTGACTAACCAGCTGAAGAAAGTCGTGCGTGAGTAACAGCGATAGTCTATGTCTAGGAGTAGATACGACATCTGACGAAGCAGAAAATGAAGATGTGTCAGCTACGCTGCTCGTAAGATAATTCTTTCTCCTCCTCTCCTAGCAAAAGCGTAGCGACGGGCGTGCAGAGTTCTGAAAAATCTTGTCAAAATCTCAGAAACGCTTAAACAATACCAACCGAGTTCTAAGAAACCACCAACACAGTTCTGAAAAATGTATCACGAGAGTTTAACCAAATCTTAGAAAGTCTTTGCTAAGCCTTCACAGTGTTTTTTAGACAATGCATCAAAATTGACGTCGCAGATTTGAAATAAGGTACTGATGCACCATAAAGCCCGGTGCACAAATAAGGCCCACCCCTTATATCGCGTCGTTTAGGCTCGATGTCGTGAAGCTACCGCGACAAGGTGACATAGGAGATGTCTACCAACTGGTTACAAACGGAAGCCAAAAAATCAGGGAAATGGGCTGATTTGGAAACACCGATGTTATTTTCATGTTTCGAAAAAATTAAAATATCACGAAATGTAAATACTTTTTTTTTCAAAAACTTATTAATATGGCATTATTCTACGTACAATTAGCTACAATAAGGATTATTTGATACCGCACGGTATGCCAATGCGTTTGAAAAAGTGATCCTCCTAGTTTCCTAACAAGGTCCACCATCGTAAATTTGATTTTAAATAAAATTTATTAAATGCATTCTGCCATGATAACTTTGAGAAAAAGAGTTGTCAGAAATAAAGCGATAAATTACAAAGCCACAGTGCTTACGAAAAATATATTCCCTTCTATGAGTGTAACAGGTAGGAAATAAAAATGTTTTTGATCAAAAATTGCCAAAAATTTAAGTAAGCAAAATAATTTTGTACGAATTGTCAGAATATATTGAATTTCTCAATTGTCCTTTTTTGGCGTTTTCTCGCATTTTAATACAACTAAGTTCGCAAAAAAAGCTTCCCCTCAGTTCCCCTTGGGTTAATAATAAAAACAAGATGCTCAGTTTCTAAAGAAAACTTTGAAGGTTCATTCCCTAAAAATAGTTTTTCAAAATATCAATTCTGTGATGAGTGATTTTCCAAAAACACTTTAGTGGGCCTTATAGGGCATCAGTACCTCATTTCGTCGTATTTTTTTCTGGTCCTGATATAAATTGGCTCAAGTTGGGTCTGGATTGAAAAGTTACTTACGACTGGAGATAGAAAGATGGTACTAGGTAATAGTAGAAACTAGAAAGCAGTTGTGGTTACTACAGAAAAAAAAATGGCGGAATCGGTTCGACTGGTTGTTCATAAAATCAATTTTAGTACAAATTATATCAGAAAATTTTCACATTCTTTCAATTTCCCGTGAAAATAGCCCTCTTAAACTACTGTTTTTTTCTTTGAAATAGATTGTACTATAAAGTTCCCATAAAAAAGGTCATTAGCAATTTTCTTGTATCTGAATAAGATCTGCTCAAAATGGAGTTCAAGCCCGTTAATAATTATTATTACTTTTTAACGCAGATGCACAGATCTTACGAGGATACTAACCATCTTCTTCAGCTATTTTGCCGCTTTACAGAGTTATATTGTTTATGGGGCTTATTCACCTCCTCCCTTTCATCTATTTACTCCATATTTGAAATTTAGGCCCATCCAATGAGGGGAGGTGTTTCTAGTATTTCGTAAAGTTTAATATGGGTATCCAATAAATTGGTGCCAAAGGTCGCTAAATTCGGTAACGGTTTGGGCATGTTCCCCGAACTGTGGCGCATACCGATGGAAAAGAGGGCTACTTCCTTACGGTTTCCTTCGCATAAACCATAGTAAATACTAGATATCGGTGTAATCTGAGTTAGAATATCTCCCAGGCATTGTATCAACACACCAAATTACTTTTCAAAAACCGATTGAAATTAAAAATTTAAGATTTCAGTTCACAAAGTTCTTGGCAAAACATGATAACTCCCTAACTTTCAAACTGTAATGAAAAAGAACAAGAATAAAACCAACAAAAAAAAACAGTCAGTCAATAATAAATGAAATTTTCACGTTAATTTGGTTGGATAGCAGTAATTTTGTAATTCTGTCACATAATCGCAATCAACCTGAATATGGGGGAGGGGGACTTTTCATTATTCATAACCATAAGACCATAACCCAGCTGGCTCTTCTATCCATGTCAACAGCAATTTGTTGGGCCTAGATTCTTTATTCTACATGAATAACATTCCTCATCACTAAATTAATACCCCCCTCCCCAAGGTGTTGCAGTAAATAGAAAAAATACCAACATTTCCCAATATAATTTTATACGAGTGAAATTAATTTTATGAAAATCATGTTCAGTCACTTTCCATGACCTTTAGTTTTTTTCTGTGTGGTTACCACAACTGTCATCTTGCTCCTCCTTACCGTTGTTATGCGCCACAGTTCGGGGAATATGGGCAAAATGTTACCGAAACTGATTTTAGCTACCTTTGGCATCAATTATTATTGGATACCCATATTAAACTTTACAAAATACTAGAATCCCCTCCCCTCATTGGATGGGCCTCAATTTCAAATACGGCGTAAATAAATGAAAGGAGGGAGGTGAATAAGTCCCATAAACAATATAACTCTGTAAAGTGGCAAAATAGCTGAAGATGATTATTATCCTCGTGAGGTCTGTGCATCTGCGTTAAAAAGTAATAATTCTTAATGGGGATATCTGGAACTCCATTTTGAGCAGTTCTAATCCAGATACAAGAAAATTTCTAATACCATTTCTTATGGGAAATTTATTGTACGGTCTATTGCAAAGAAAAAAAGAGTCGCTTAAGAGCGCAATTTTCATGGGAAATTGAAAAGTGTGAAAATTTTCTGATATAATTTGTACTAAAAGTGATTTTATGAACACCCTGTTGAACCAATTCCGCCATTTTTTTTCTGTGGTAACCACAACTACCCTCTACTATTACCTAGTAGTACCGTTTTTCTGTCTATAAGGAAAAGTTGCAAAGATAGAAAACTTGACAAAATTTGACCAGAACTTACCCCTTCAAAGTAAGAATACGCAATCATATTTACATATTGTCAGGGTAGGTTGCCTATTTACCCGGTGGAAGGGGGAGGTCATTGCAAAAGAGACACCCTGTATACAGACAAGCCTCATGATAGTCTTTATACCTTATCAATAAGGTATTGGCTATTGGTTGTCTAATCTTATATCTATATGTGGCAGTTTCTATAAAAACGGGTAACTTTGTCCATTGATCAAAGTCTCAGAAAATGCGAAAAAAGAAAAACAAAATTTTTTGGTCAAAAAAATCAATTTTGAGATTTTGGTTGATTTCTATCAAAAAAACATCGCAATAACGAAGAGACAAAATTTACGTGCCTGAGAGAGAAGAGGGAGAGAGAGAAAGAGAATTATGATAGAGAATGAGAAGAGAATGCGAATGTCTGCGTTGGCTTCTTCGTTTCGTGGTTTTTCGGAGCTCACGAATAATCCGATGTTCTGAATTGTTACCAGATAGAAGAGCGAAAAATTACCTTTCCAACAAGCTCTCGTCGAGGCTGGTAACGTGATTCCGCGGCGAGTTAGGGCCGCTTGACGGAGTGAGAGAAAAAGGTGTGTCCAACTTTAAACGCGTTTTTCCCCCCAAAAAAGTGTTTTTACGCGTTCTTGTTACACTCATCTTTGACCGCTTGTATCTCCGGAACAAAAAACGCTACAAATCTCGCCGATAGCTCGTTGGAATGGGCATGCATTCCTTTATTACGTACTGTCCGTAACTCAAAATTTGTCGCATCGACAAAGTTACCCCTTTTTACAGAAACTGCCACATATTTATTTCTTTATGTTGTGGTAGTATGTAAACAAATCTCGTGTTTTTCTTTGTGTCTTATTAATAGGGTGGAAGGAGCTTTAATGTCTTGTCAATAGAGGAGACGGTAGCTATCTGTATTATTTATATCAGGTGCACTTCAAGTCATGTCTTGTCATATATTTGTGTTTATGTCGATATTGTTATGCCTTATCTGCAATACATACACTATTCTCATGTCTGTCGTCATATCTTATCAACAATGGTGAAGAATGTAGCTGATTTGCTTCTGTAACCCCTCATTGATTTTTTCCTATAGATGAGGTGTTCTTAAATATATAAATAGAGAAATACAGCCAAGTTTCATGTCAGTCTTCCTTAAATTTTCAGACTGTCTTTATGTCTTATTAGTAGGGTAGGAGGAGGTACATATCAGTAATATTTGTATCGAATGTGCCCCAAATCTCATGTTTATCTTACATTTGCCTGTTATGCTTTTATGTCATATCAGCAGTATAGAGACAAGTCTCTGTTTGTCATAATGTCTTATCAGTAGGGGAGGAATTATCTATCAGTAATATTTATATCGGGTGGGTCCTATGTCGCCTGTCTATCTTATATATCTATCTCTATATCGTTTCTTATCAGCAATATATAGACAAGTCTGCTGTCGTTATGTCTTATCAGTAGTGAAGGAGAAGGCAGCTGGTTTTCCTTGCAATTTTTGGATTTTTGAAGTACGCAGCCCGCCTGGCCTTTTTCCCACGGAGGAGGCGAATATTATTTTTTTAATATACAGAGAGATGCAATTCAAGTTGGAAGGTGAACTAATTGGTGCGTTGGTTCGGGAACCAGAGGTACTCAAGGTGAGTGGAGTCGTTTACCTTTGTAAATTTCTGTCTCGCAGACTGTGAGTCCTATCGAAGTTTTGATGACAGAGGGTAGTATTAATTTTTGAAACTTCACAGGTATAGTAATCGCTATTTTTTTTTCTTTGGATGGACGGTTAATGAGATTCTTGACGTTTATATTTATTTCGTGAAATCGCGAGCGAGTTCTTGTTTATTTCTTGCTTATGAGCCCGACACGTCGTGTAACCAACAGTCGTTTTCCCGTCTTCAATGTTGACAAAATTCGATTACTTGAGTTCGGGAAGTGCGAAGCTCCGAGCGGATTGCATCAGTATTTAATTGTGTTGATATTTTGTCAAACGAGCGAAGTTGTACGTGTACTCGAGTCATCGACCCGACATATGACATTTACAGACCGTAAACTTCTTCACAATTCAGCGATACTCCCATTCGGTTACGTACACGCGATTCGAGAAAAGGTGGAAATAATTGTCGATCTTCCGACGTATAAATTGTCGGCGACTTCCCATCGCCGGCAATATTATTGCCTGGCACCCGAGGAAAGTGTACGTGAAATGTGAGAAAGTGAACGCGAAAACGGGGCGAGCGAAATTTGGTACGAGGGTGTCGAGATGCGCGCTTTACATCGAGTATCGATTTGTATATTCAACGGTATAAGTAAACTGGCTCATCGGCGGCGCGGAATGGACGGACGGCCTTACCAGATTCCGTACTCGCTGAACACGATCAGCAGCGTCAGCTCGTCGATGGCGACTGGACCGCCAGAAAGACACGTCGAGCATCTCACCACCGACGAAGAGGTCTTCTCAGCTTCACCCTCTCCCAGTGCGACACCGATTGCCGATCACTCCGGTGAAACCCCGGCCGAGGAGTCTGCCGAAGCCGAACAGGTGGTCGAAGTGAAGAACTCGTTCGAAGAACTCATGCTGGACGACGCCAAGATGAAGACCTTCTTGAGCCAGTTCGAAGAAGTGCTGGTCAAGTTGCTGAAACCCACAGAGGAGGGCATTCCGGTGCCGTTGCCGATGCCGTATCCTCACTACCTGCAGAGACCGCCGGGAATCGAAATCGCCCACACGTACACGACGGTGATGAGGCGGCTGTACAGTGCAGCCGTGGCCAAATTCTCGACACCTGACAGCAAGCCGAGGGAGGTGAAGACGTTCCCAAAGAAGCCTAGGGTTCCGTCGTACCGCCAAGCGGAGGTCATCGAGCAGCGGCAGAAATCGGTTCGATTGGCGAGTCCGCAAGCGGACAGAAGTAGAAAGCAAATTTTGTTTTCCGGCAGCCCGTCCGAGGACGGCGAAAAGAAAAAACGCGAACATTTCCGAGACGGATTCTGCCCTTACGGCTGCCCTTTGTGCGCCGAATTGGCGAAGTAAATTTCCGAGCTTTTCGCTCGGTCACTCTCTGTCTCGTTAATTGTTAAGCGACGTCTAATTATACTCTAAAACAGTTTTAACCAACCCATTTGGGAATCGTGACGTCAAACGACGAAGAAAAACTTCACTGCGAGTGTAATATCGATTACACTCAAAATGAATCCACACTGACGAAATTGACCCGGAAGTTGTGTAGTATGGTAGAAGCCGAGGACTGGGTATCGGTAGGCGGAGAGTTGATAATTTTTCTATGTGAATGAGCCGTGGGTCGGTACACATTTGCGTACTTCTGCTCGAAACATGGAAAGTGAATATACGTTTTAAGGAAAGCTTTTAGCTAGGCTGAATGGCCTTGCGACTTCGTCGCGTAAAGAACATAGTCCGGGCTAGTTGAAATGAATTCGCGAAAATTCGGGAATAGTTGAAGTTTGGCGTGGAAATAAGTTTGACCTTCCTGGTCAACGTAGTAAAAGTTTGCCAAAATTCCGGTAGCGCTTTGCCCCCTTCGTCTCCCAGCGGTTAAACAGCCCAAGAATCAGCTTTTCTTAGAAAACTCGGGAAATATCAACTATAGGCGAAAAATTTTCAAACAGAATTATTCCTCGTTAAATTCTACAGAAGAAATGTTTCTTGTAATTTTTTCGGAATTGCCCACATAATGCCCTAAATCGGGAGTTAAGAATGACTTCATTTTGCTGTGCATTAACAGGGCTTACAGAAGGCACCGATTTTTGTTTAAATTTCTAGTTTCACAGCCTTTAGCGAATAGAAGGAGTGCAAATTACCCCTGGACTACTTTCTCTATATCCCCATACACCTTCCTCCTTCCTCCTTCTGTCCTGTCAAACCACACTTTGAAAATTCTGTCTTTTTGTATTCTTCAGTTTCAGAAATTACTTTTCCATTAAACTTTTTACACCTTTCTTGAGCAAAAATCATCGAATGATATCGTTGAAGGGGGAGGGTTAAGGCCACGTAATTCAATTCCTCAAAATGCTTTAAATCGGGGTTTGAAAATTACATACTTCATTTTGCCATGCATGTACACAGGTCTTACAGAAGCCACAGAATTTTTTTTTAATCCTAATCTCACTGTCTTCAGCGAATGGAAAGGGTGCAGATTCCTCCTGGACGCCTTTCTCTATATCCCCATGCGCCTTCTCCCTCTTCTTTCGTCTATCCTTTTATAAATTTATGTTTTTCGTGTTCTTCAGTTCCAAAAATGACTTTCCCATTAAGTTGTCTACACCTTTCACTGTCACGAATCATCGAATCGAGGTATCGAGGGGCGGGGGTAATACCACGGAATTCGATTACTCGAAATTATCTAAATCGGGGCTTTAAAATAACTTTATTTTGACATGCATTTTAACTCAGGCCTTAAAGAAGCCACTGATATTTAAAAATTTTTCTGGTCTCACGCTTTAGCGTATAGAAGGAGTGCAAGTTACCCTGGAACCCATTTCTCTACATCCCCGTACGTCTTCGCCCTCTGCTTCCTCCTATCCTTTCCTACCACACTTCAAAATTTGTGTTTTTTTTTTGTTTTTCTGTTTCAAGAATTACTTTTCCTGTAAACTTTTTGCACCTTTCATTAGCTCGAATCATCGAATCGAGAGGTCTGCAGGAGGAGGGGGATTAAGGCTACGGAATCCGATTCCTCGAAATGCTCTGAGTCGACATTTGAGAACAACTTCATTTTGCTGAGCATAACACAGGACTTATAAAAGCCACTGGTGTGTTAAAAAAAATTTTTGGTCTCAGTGCCATAGTGAACAGAAGGGGTGCAAATTGCCCTTGGGCCCATTTCTCTACATCACCATGCGTCTTCACCCTGTGCCTTCTATCCCTTCCTACCACACTTCGGAATTTGTTTTTTTGTTGTGTGTTCTTCAGTCTTAAAAATTACTTTTCCATTAAACTTTTTACGTTTTTCATTGGCTCGAATCATCGAATCGAGGTATCGGCGGAGGAGGAGTGTTAAGGCTATAGAATTCGATTCCTCAAAATGCTTTAAATCGGGGTTTGAAAATTACATACTTCCAGGGTGGCTACTCATACTTTTCTGGAAGTCAGGAAAATGTCGGGGAATTTTGAAGAAAATTTTTTTGTCCCCAAAATGGTGTTCTAATTTGACTATGCTGAATATTTTTGAGTGTTCTCATGTATTATTAATATGAAAAACTTTGCAAAATGAATTGATTGTTTCTTATGTGAAAGGGATAAATGCCTTGTTCTTTCTAGAACTCTCTTTTTACCTCAACGTTATTGTTACCTAGAAAATCACAAATTATTGGAAGTGGAGGAAAAAAGTCATCGAAAAAAAATTTTATCGCCAACAAATAATTTATTTTTACGCACCTATTTGTTACGAAAAAGTTGGAAAATGGACTGAAAAGATTTGGAAAATTAGGGAATTTTATCCTTGGAGAAAAGTGGCCACCCTGTACTTCATTTTACCATGCATGTACACAGGTCTTACAGAAGCCACAGATTTTTTTTTAAATCTTAGTCTCATTACCTTTAGCGAATAGAAGGGGTGCAAATTACCCCTGGACACCTTTCTCGACACCCCATGCGCCTTCTCCCTCTTCTTCCGCGTATCCTTTCATACCGCACGAAGAAATTATTTATGTTTTTCGTGTTCTTTAGTTCCAAAAATGACTTTCCCCTTAAACTTTTTACACCTTTCACTGTCACGAATCATCGAATCGAGGTATCGACGGGGGGGGGGGGGTGGTAATATCACGGAATTCAATTACTCAAAACTATCTAAATCGAGGCTTAAAAATAACTTCACTTTGACATGCATTAACTCAGGCCTTACAGAAGCCACTGGTGTTTTAAAATTTTTCTGGTTTCACTGCCTTAGCGAGTAGAAGGGGTGCAAATTACCCGTGGACCTCTCTCTCTACATCCCCCTGCTTCTTCACCCTCTGCCTTCTCCTATCCATTCCTACCACACTTCGAAATTTGTGCTTTTTCGAATCATCGAGTCGAAATATCGGCTGGGAGAGGGGGTCAAGGCCACGGAATTCATTTCTTCAAAATGCTCCAAATCGGGGTTTGAAAATTACATACGTCATTTTGCCATGCATAAACGAGATCTGACAAAAGCCACAGGTTTTAAAAAAATGTTCTGGTCTCACTGTCTTTAGCGAATAGAAGGGATGAAAATTACCGCTGGACCCCTTTCTGTACATCCCCATGCGCCTTCTCCCTCTTCTTCCGCCCATTCTTTCGTACCGCACGAAGAAATTTATGTTATGAAACTTGCAACACCTTTCACTGGCACGAATCATTGAATTGAGATATCGGCTGGGAGGGCCAATTAGATTTTGATACTGGTGTAGCTGGAAATTCAAAATGCTGGTACCTTGGAAAGGATGAGGCTCAAAATTTTCATGAATGCTGTGTGGATGTCATGATATGTGTTCCAAGGGTCGCTGAATTCATTTCCCGTGATTATTTACTTGTAATTTGCTAATTGTTGTAACTGGGATGGAGACGTCAGGAAAGAACATAAATATTTTTCAACTTATTATCGAAGGTTCAATTTTGTAATTCTTCTCACCTGTTTGAAAGGGGTTCGGGACTCCCGAATGATTCCAGAGTAGTTTTAGTATGTTGAGTGCGTTCGTATGGTTAACATATTGAGAGTTTCATGAGTCCCGGTGGAGCTTCGTTCCTTAGGGGGCTGAACATGTTACGTTAAGAATGTTTATCTTTTCCCTTCTCCTCTAGGTGCCACAGTTTTAAATTCGGCCCTCCTCCCCTTGGTGCCACAGTTTCAAATGTGGAGTTGAAAAATTATATCAAAAACGAATTCAGTAACCGAAAAGTCTAATAAGTGTTGATGCGTATAACGTATTTTATGAAAATATTTCCTCCCCTTTCACCCTTTAGTGCCATAGTTTCGAATTTTGGGTCAGATTAATAACGAAAGTGGATCTGAATTAGTGCGTAATTTTTATCAATTGCCTTTATTTGTACAAAAGCTGGACAAACCCCATTATTGAATTTCCGTACACAAGGAAGAAAACAACTGTTAAGGAGAAAAATTCCTGCGAATATGCGTACGTACCAGTGTGAGGAAGCATTTTAGGGGTAATAAAGGTGAATTTTTAAAATGTCGAAAGTCTTCTTTTTCTCCAACAAACCGTCCAGTAAAAAAGTTTTTTGAACCCTTGTTTTACAACAATTTTGGGGTAGTTACAAAAAAATTGCATATTACTTTTTTAATGAGGAATCTAGAACTGATTTTTGGCTGAATATTTTTCAATTTGGACTCCATGATGCTCGGTATAAACAAAACTTTGATTTTAGCCCTCGCTTCAATAAAATGTGAATTCATTCGAGGTCTTAAAACTGATTTTTATCGCGAACAGGGTGAGGGGCTTGAATGGTCTAGCCTCCTAAAATGAGCTGGTAGCCCTCCCCCGTCCATCCAGAAAATCTGAAAATTTCCTACGGAGGAGGAGATGAAGCCATGCCACGAAAATTCCGAGAGTGAAGCCAGTGAAAAAATTTTCAGTTTCTCTTTACTCTTGAAAAGAAAGGGGTCTGGTTGGCCGAGTGGATAGTACGCTGGTCTCGGAATCCGGAGGTCCCGGGTTCGAGCCCACGTAACAACTTGCTACATCTCAACCTAGGCCGGTTTTTCGCCAAGTAGAAAAGAGGGCTAAGACAGCCCTAACAGTCTTCCCGACCTCTCTGAGGTAATGCTTGAAAGGGCGGATTCCAGGGCTCGGGTCGAGAGCAAAATGAAAAAGAGACTCTTGAAAAGAGCTACTTGCGTTTATAAAATTGATCCCCATTTTTTTCCGAGCTCACATATCAAATTTCATGCTTGTTTGATAAAATGCACAATCCTAATGAAATTTTGGATCCTGAGTTGAAGTTTTACATATCTGCTCTTGTATTTTGAAATTTGGTGTTTCTGAGACAGCAACGGTTTCTTTGGAATTTCTCATCTAAGGTTGATATATACGAAGTTCGGGCGCCAATTTTTCGGGACGACAGAAGCGGGTAAATGTAGCTGGCATTGCCAGTAACCGCTAGTATTTTCATTGGTCCGACCTGATGTGCGTCATTTTGCATGATGATTCAAGAATATTGGTAATCATCGCCGTTCAAATTATTCATGCTGGTAATTAATGTGTGCCCATGTGTTGGAACCAACCTGAATTACCAATGTTGAATTTGTATAATTTTTCCGGCGGAAAAGTTAGCTTCCTTCTGTCACATAGTTTATGGCATGCGCAGTTTCGGGGGGAAATTATTTTTGAGGTACGATTAGCTTCCTCGAAGAAGAAACGTCACCGAGATATTGATTTGAAAGTCAGTATGAAAAAGTTAGTAGAATAAATCTCGCTGGAAATTTTGTCGAATTTCAGTTTTTTTTCGATTCAGAAATTTTGTCGAATTTCAGTTGTTTTTTTCGATTCAGTTTTCCCGGGCTACCTTCGACTCAAATTATTGCTGGTTCTATTGTCGACGTGTTTTCCGTGAACAAATCATTTTTGTGCGATTTGACAGCTTATGTCGTGCTGAAAATGATAAATTGAAGGTGTTGGGTAGTTTAATAAGCGGAAAAACTCGATGCCCCCTACTTTTCTGAAAATTTGTTTCGGCTATTGCGATGATACATTGTATCCTCGAGCACGAGCTGGTTTTGCTTCAAATTCCAAATTATTTCCGTGTTAATCGAGTATATTTTTTATTAGCCGGAGTTAATTTCAGCTTTCCACTGAAATATGCGACTGGATACATTATCATTCGCGTAACCGCAATTACAAAGTAATTCTTTTGAGATTGAGAGATAATTACGTTGTTACCACGTGGTAGGCTGTTTTTTAAAATTGAAATATCGTGAGGTCTCATTCACCCGGCATTAATATTGCCCTTGGCGTTCTGTTTTCAATTTTTTCTTGTTTTCTCTTCTTTTTTTTCTATCTTAGCGTACTTTTGTTTTTATTTTTCAATTTCCGGGAAGTCACCCGCATCAAACTTACGCTTGGAAAATAAATTACCGGCTCACCTTGTATTGCAATTCTGTAGCACCGAAATTCGTCTGGGATTGTGATAATCAAATCTCGAAAACGAATAGGAAACTAAATTATTTGTTGCTCTATTAGGTACCCATTCATAGAATAGGCAAATAAAATCTAAACTAGAACTCGCGAGAGAAGCGAGCGAGGTAAGACATCTGCTGACAGAGAATTTTGTATTTGATTTCAACGTTATGTTGTGAAGGAAGTGGTCAAGTAGCATAACGAGGGTCTGATAAAGAATGGGAAGTTGTTTGTTAGTATACTCTGTCATGGGATTCTTGCAACGCTTGGATACGTGTCTTATGACAGGGTCCAGTTACTGCTGTATGTTATCCGATCCTTTGAGTCAATAATAGTGCGTAACAATAGTACCAAAAAGTAAAGAAATAGTACTAATAAATAGCATGAATAATATCTTTTGGAAAATACAAAGACCAAAAAACATAACTATTTACAAGTAGTGTAAAATAACAAAATAAGGAAGACTGATGAATGAATGAAGAAGTTATTTATAAATGAAAAAACAAACGTGCAGCAGGTATATGCTATGAGAAAGTATAGTTCTTTAACTGCCCCTTCAATTGATGGATTTATTTTGGCTCCAAACTCAGTAGCCTCTGCAAAACAATACACAACATTCAAATTTTAGCTTCATAGCTGCAGTATATTTCCTACTGTCACAAGACAACACCGAGCTTAAATAATTAATAAAAAACTTCAATGAGTAAAACAGTACTGTTAAAGAAAGTAGTGCTTTTCAGAAAGTAAAGAGAAATGAAAGAAAGAAGAAAGTAGCCCACACACACAAGGATCGGAACAACCAACTTTTTACACCAATATCAACCCTCCTCCCGCTGAATAAATTGCTTTTTCCCTTCCAAAATGCTCAGTTACTACAGAATGCAAACGAAAATTGAACCAAAATGATTTTAATAACAGATTTTCTATGAATATGTGGCAGTTTCTATAAAAAGGGGTAACTTTGTCGATCCGACGAATTTTGAGTTACGAATAGAACGTAATAGAGGAATGAATGTCCATTCCAACGAGCTATCGGCGAGATTTCTAGCGTTTTTTGTTCCGGAGATGCAAGCGGTCAAAGATGAGTGTAACAAGAACGCTCGAAAACACTTTTTGGGAAAAACACGTTTAAAGTTAGACACACCTTTTTCTCCCACTCCGTCAAGCGGCCCTAACTCGCCGCGGAATCATGTTACCAACCTCGAAGAGGGCTTGTTGGAATGGTAATTTTTCGCTCTTCTGTGTGGTAACAGTTCAGAACATCGGATTTATTCGTGAGCTCTGAAAAACCACGAAGAAGCGAACGCAGACATTTGCATTCTTTTCTCATTCTCTTTCATAATTCTTTTTCTCTCTCTCTCATGCGCGTAAATTTTGTCACTTCTTTATTGCGATGTTCTTTCTATAGAAATCAATCAGAATCTCAAAATTGATTTTTTCAACTAAAAAATTTGTTTTTCTTTTTTTGCGTTTTCTCAGACTTCAATCGATTGACAAAATTACCCCTTTTTATAGAAACTGCCACATATGGTTTCTAATACTATCTATGTTTCTTTGTATCTATCCCAAAGCCGTCACCAATAGGGGTGGGGTCCAAATGTCTATTTCGAGCAGCACAGTTTAACATAGACCTTATGGAGAGAAGAGCAGCGTTTGAGCTTTTTTCTCATTCCATAAGATTTTGAGAATAGGAGTTTGAAATTTTTTGAACAGTGCTCTTTCTTTTATAAAACACATTTTGCCCCCCTCCTCTGCCCTCCATTCAGTGATTCAATTGGTCCCATATTGGAACTCGACCTTCATTCAGTCACCACAGACAATCAGACAAAGTATCTAATTTTCAGTTTTCGAACTCAATCAAAACTTTTGTCAGCAGCGGACATAAGTCTGAATCAATCAAAAAACAAAAACAAAGAAAAAATCTCTAACGTGCGTTATAAAAACTAACTTTGTAAATGGAACCTACACATTGTTGATTTATCAATTTTTCAATTTAATTTTTCACTAATCAATTATTTACTATTCATTGGTTGTTCGCTATTAATTAGTCATACATGATTATTATATTCGATTCAGAAATTTTGTCGAATTTCAGTTGTTTTTTCGATTCAGTTTTCCCGGGCTACCTTCGACTCAAATTATTGCTGGTTCTATTGTCGACGTGTTTTCCGTGAACAAATCATTTTTGTGCGATTTGACAGCTTATGTCGTGCTGAAAATGATAAATTGAAGGTGTTGGGTAGTTTAATAAGCGGAAAAACTCGATGCCCCCTACTTTTCTGAAAATTTGTTTCGGCTATTGCGATGATACATTGTATCCTCGAGCACGAGCTGGTTTTGCTTCAAATTCCAAATTATTTCCGTGTTAATCGAGTATATTTTTTATTAGCCGGAGTTAATTTCAGCTTTCCACTGAAATATGCGACTGGATACATTATCATTCGCGTAACCGCAATTACAAAAATAATTCTTTTGAGATTGAGAGATAATTACGTTGTTACCACGTGGTAGGCTGTTTTTTAAAATTGAAATATCGTGAGGTCTCATTCACCCGGCATTAATATTGCCCTTGGCGTTCTGTTTTCAATTTTTTCTTGTTTTCTCTTCTTTTTTTTTCTATCTTAGCGTACTTTTGTTTTTATTTTTCAATTTCCGGGAAGTCACCCGCATCAAACTTACGCTTGGAAAATAAATTACCGGCTCACCTTGTATTGCAATTCTGTAGCACCGAAATTCGTCTGGGATTGTGATAATCAAATCTCGAAAACGAATAGGAAACTAAATTATTTGTTGCTCTATTAGGTACCCATTCATAGTATAGGCAAATAAAATCTAAACTAGAACTCGCGAGAGAAGCGAACGAGGTCAGGGGGTAAGACATCTGCTGACAGAGAATTTAGTATTTGATTTCAACGTTATGTTGTGAAGGATGTGGTCAAGTAGCATAACGAGAGTCTGATAAAGAATGGGAAGTTGTTTGTTAGTATACTCTGTCATGGGATTCTTGCAACGCTTGGATACGTGTCTTATGACAGGGTCCAGTTACTGCTGTATGTTATCAGATCCTTTGAGTCAATAATAGTGCGTAACAATAGTACCAAAAAGTAAAGAAATAGTACTAATAAATAGCATGAATAATATCTTTTGGAAAATACAAAGACCAAAAAACATAACTATTTACAAGTAGTGTAAAATAACAAAATAAGGAAGACTGATGAATGAATGAAGAAGTTATTTATAAATGAAAAAACAAACGTGCAGCAGGTATATGCTATGAGAAAGTATAGTTCTTTAACTGCCCCTTCAATTGATGGATTTATTTTGGCTCCAAACTCAGTAGCCTCTGCAAAACAATACACAACATTCAAATTTTAGCTTCATAGCTGCAGTATATTTCCTACTGTCACAAGACAACACCGAGCTTAAATAATTAATAAAAAACTTCAATGAGTAAAACAGTACTGTTAAAGAAAGTAGTGCTTTTCAGAAAGTAAAGAGAAATGAAAGAAAGAAGAAAGTAGCCCACACACACAAGGATCGGAACAACCAACTTTTTACACCAATATCAACCCTCCTCCCGCTGAATAAATTGCTTTTTCCCTTCCAAAATGCTCAGTTACTACAGAATGCAAACGAAAATTGAACCAAAATGATTTTAATAACAGATTTTCTATGAATATGTGGCAGTTTCTATAAAAAGGGGTAACTTTGTCGATCCGACGAATTTTGAGTTACGAATAGAACGTAATAGAGGAATGAATGCCCATTCCAACGAGCTATCGGCGAGATTTCTAGCGTTTTTTGTTCCGGAGATACAAGCGGTCAAAGATGAGTGTAACAAGAACGCTCGAAAACACTTTTTGGGAAAAACACGTTTAAAGTTAGACACACCTTTTTCTCCCACTCCGTCAAGCGGCCCTAACTCGCCGCGGAATCATGTTACCAACCTCGAAGAGGGCTTTTCGCTCTTCTGTGTGGTAACAGTTCAGAACATCGGATTTATTCGTGAGCTCTGAAAAACCACGAAGAAGCGAACGCAGACATTTGCATTCTTTTCTCATTCTCTTTCATAATTCTTTTTCTCTCTCTCTCATGCGCGTAAATTTTGTCACTTCTTTATTGCGATGTTCTTTCTATAGAAATCAATCAGAATCTCAAAATTGATTTTTTCAACTAAAAAATTTGTTTTTCTTTTTTGCGTTTTCTCAGACTTCAATCGATTGACAAAATTACCCCTTTTTATAGAAACTGCCACATATGGTTTCTAATACTATCTATGTTTCTTTGTATCTATCCCAAAGCCGTCACCAATAGGGGTGGGGTCCAAATGTCTATTTCGAGCAGCACAGTTTAACATAGACCTTATGGAGAGAAGAGCAGCGTTTGAGCTTTTTTCTCATTCCATAAGATTTTGAGAATAGGAGTTTGAAATTTTTTGAACAGTGCTCTTTCTTTTATAAAACACATTTTGCCCCCCTCCTCTGCCCTCCATTCAGTGATTCAATTGGTCCCATATTGGAACTCGACCTTCATTCAGTCACCACAGACAATCAGACAAAGTATCTAATTTTCAGTTTTCGAACTCAATCAAAACTTTTGTCAGCAGCGGACATAAGTCTGAATCAATCAAAAAACAAAAACAAAGAAAAAATCTCTAACGTGCGTTATAAAAACTAACTTTGTAAATGGAACCTACACATTGTTGATTTATCAATTTTTCAATTTAATTTTTCACTAATCAATTATTTACTATTCATTGGTTGTTCGCTATTAATTAGTCATACATGATTATTATATTCGATTAATCGGTTACTCCTAAATTTATCTATTGGCTACGATTCACTGAGAAGTACTGATGACGAAACTTACCATTTGTTTGATTTATGTGAAAAAATAATGCAGTTAATATTAACTTATCACTCTTCCCTCCTTCCAGTCATGTTCTGAACTAGCTTACTCAGAGTTTCTACCGGTCATATAAGTCATATAAAGTGCTATATTTGAAAAGTGGTCGTATAAAGTCATATAAAATCTTATATTTTCAGTCAAAGTCATGTAATTATTAGAAGAAAGAGAAAAAAGTCATCTCTAAGTTCACCAAATGATGTATAAAGTCCAGGAAAGAAAATTAATTAAAATTTTCATTTTACTTACTTTTTAACATACTTTGAAATTTGAAAATTACAAGTCAAGCGACGTCGATTCTAACAGTTAGAAAATCTAGGCAGCTCTCAGCTCTTTAGATTCAGCATGAGAACAGCTGCAAAATGACATCCATGTTTCTTTTTTAGAGGGGGGAGGGTAGTTCAACAGTGTTCTGAAGCAACAGCCTTTGTCCCGATTTCGGGTCATATAAAGTTATATATTTTTGGAATTCAAATTTGGTAGAAACCCTGTTACTAAATTACTGTAGTAACAACAAATATTACAGATCAGGAAAGAAAATCTGACTTTTTATTCTGACCTTCGTACATTTTGCTGACTCACGAAAATGAACACGGCATTCCCCCAAGTACTTATTTATGTGTAGTAGAGAATATTCAACAAGTTTCCAGAACAGGAGCATCAAAATGTAGGGAGGGAAACGACTTTTGTCCACAATGATAGATATCGTGTCCACGGCGAAAGCTCTGATATCCACGACTACAAACAAAACAGCTTCAAAATTTTCCTTTTCGAGGAAATTTTTTGAAAATTGTGCTAGATCTGGCACCTGGCTTGTATTCAGGAATAAATACTGTACCAGTATTGCCATTTGTTGTGCTCGAACATGTACAAGGCACATATCTTCGCACCAGTAAAAGATTGACCACGACAGATTGGACTGAAAATCCGAGTAACAGAACTTTACATCATCCCTTCTGGAAATGTGAAGTCACTGACAGCAAGTTGACTTCTTAACATGTATGTACTTCTAATCTTTCTGAATAATAATACCACTTTATTGGGAAAAAACAACTTAGAACAAACATTTTTAAAAATATAATAGGTATTGAGACAGGATAGTAACTTCCACGACGATGGACCCCTTCCTGTACTTTTTCCATTCAAAGGATGGTAATTATCCTGTCTGTTGAATTGAATTGGTTGAATTTATTGTGGCTGTTATTGTGTTACACTCCCCCCCCCCCTCCATCCCCAAAGGAAGAAATATAAAAAATCGAAAGTTAGAGTTCAAAATTGCTGGTAGCACAATATTCTCAGTTTCTATAAAATGACCCGACTATACTTGGGAAAATAACACGCAGTCCCCCCCCCCCCAGAAAAAGGCTGTTGGCTTCGCTACGTTCTTAGAAGAAGAGATGAGGTAAAGGGCGTGAGTGGTGGTGGGTGAATACATTTTCCCCCCTTTTTTTTAGAAGTGATGTACGTCACCGCATTATATGATGAGAAAAAACTGAATACGTTTGATGACCTTAGTAGATATGCAAGAGCACGTTTATGAAAGATATGTACATTATAGACATCAGAGCCAGTTTCGTTGGCTGGTGCCGTTTCAACTCTGTGGTCATTGTATCGGAACCCGTTCTAAAAATATTCCGATATTGCCAGCTTACATTTCTGGAGCGATTTTTTCCCCGTAAACGTAGCACACCAATGCTGTTATTACTCAGAACCTTGACTCGTCATCGAGGATATTCAACAATTTGCAGTATATCAAAATACTATGCACTGAGTCATGTTAGATAATGATAATTAAAAACGTACTTGAGGAAAAATGTATCCAAGTAAGATTTCATGACCACAGTCCGCTCAGGGTGAAGGAGGTCTGCGGTGTTTCGTTAAATACGGCCGCCAATTCACTTCGCCGGGAAGGCGGGAAACTGGTAAACGAATCGTGCGTTATTATTGCCCCAAAAACATTGTTACTTCTTGTTAAACTTCTAGTTTATGTAACTCGAAGACTTGGGATAAATGTAAACGTTGACGCTAAATTGCTAATTTTCCACGAGCCGGAAGTATAATGCCATCTTTATTCGCCAGTAGTTCGCGTGCCGTGCCCGAATAGTATCAATGCCTTCGTCTGCGTTTCAACTTGATTTACGGCTTATTTATAGCGTGATTTCGCCTGAGGTCGGGTAAAAACTTCATTGGCATAATTAGCCGCTGTATGTTGAAGAGCTGTCCGAGTTTACAACTGGCGCATCCATCGAGTCTGGTTTAAAAACGCCTTACAATTTCATTTCAGACAAACGCAGTTTCCCTTACATAATCGTCCCGATGCTCATTTATTCGTTGGTCTTGAGGTGTAAGTGAAGAATTAGTTATCCACAGTTCTCGAAGTTTGTATCAGTTTCACTTGAACTCAGCGTATACCACTGACCATAAAACAAATACCAAAAAATCTTGAAACAACTTGATACTTAGTAAATGCAGACAAAGGCACCACGACAGTTGTAATGGACAAAAATGACTGCATATAGAGAGATATACATAAAAACGGCTAGGATGACATTGAAATCTCACCCTACAAACATATACCAAGCAAGACTAAAAACAGCACTGAAGACAAACAATGTACAGGTCAACTACAAACTCATAGAAATGGGCACCAACATCACAACTAAGGACGAGTCAAATTACTTACACCAGACGAACCAATAAGACCAATGATAAACAGCGTAGGAGCACCATGCTACAAAGTTGCTAAAATGACAGCCAAATTCCTAAGAGACTGCTACAATTTCAAAATAGAATACAATGTCAAAAACAGCTTACAATTAAAAACAATACTGGACCAGGCAACAATAACCATCAATAACAAATGAATCTCGCTGAATGTCACAAACATTTTCGAAAACATATTGAAGGACGAAGTCCAGGCTCTACTTAATAACGACTACGAAGGTAATCAAGGACAGAAATACACCAGTGTAATCAAAGAGATAATCAGCTGGAACTACTGTCAATTCGGCAACACATACTGCTAATACCCCCTCCCCCTCTGGCCGGAATTCAAATACACGAACAATTTTGAGAGTCGCTGTGTGACTAGGTGGTAACGTGCCGGCTTCGCAATGCTTGCGTCTCAGATTCGAGTTCAAGTCCCACCATTGCCGGGAAATTTAGTGATATTCGAATACCCTTGCTAACATCCTAGTGAACACAGCCACTACAGTATCAGTCGAGATGGAAAGATAGCACTCCCGGTAACCCCCACCAGTTCGAATTAACAAGGCATTACAATCGCAGGGCGTGTTACCACCACTACCAGATCAGAGAGATTTGGTACTGTGCGTAGGCAGGTCGTGGACAGCTTACTCAACGTTGTGAAAACACGTGGCTGGTGAGCAAGCTGCGTCTGCACACTTTTCGGCACAGAAAAGGAAAGACTCTACGCAACGAACCGTGGGGAAAGCAACGGCAAACAACCCCGACTAACCCTGCCCAGAAAAGCCGCCCATGAAAAACTTCGATCGTCTATGTCCAAGCAACTAGGCGCCTGAAGAAGAAGAATTTTGAAAATGACTTCATATATAACAGTAAACATAAACACAACATAAAATCATGGCCAAGGGTCATGATATTACAGGGTGTTTCAAAAGAAACGTAAGTGACTCACTGAAGAAAAGAAGGAAAAAAATAGCCAACATGTACGAAAACTGAAAGAGCGCCTGTATTTTGGCGAAGTTGTGTTATATTTTTTCGATAGATGTTGAAAATGTTGCCCATTGGCAGCTAGATAGGCGCGAGCATGTCTGATATAACTCAATTTTTTGGTTAAATACATTATCACAACTTTCTACTATCTTTATACTGCACACATCAATGACATGGGCTAGGGCTACACGACTGCACAGCCTTGTAGGAGAAGGAATCAGGGTTGCCATTGTGGCATTTGCAGTGCTATCAACCTTTATTGTTTTCTCTACTGCTATTTTTTGTGTTTTCACTAACATTTCTTTTGAAACACCCTGTATCCAAAACAAGCTAAATGACAACATCAAAATCAGAATAGAAAAGGAGGAAAAACAATAAATTACATAGACTTGACAATGCAGGTAAACAACAATAAAATACAGTAACAACATATGTAGCAGTTTCTATAAAAAGGGGTAACTTTGTCGATCGATTCAAGTCTCAGAAAACGCAAAAAAAGGAAAACAAAATTTTTTAGTCAAAAAATCAGTTTTGAGATTTTGGTTGATTTCTATAGAAAAAACATCGCAACAACAAAGTGACAAAATTTACGCGCATGAGAGAGAAGAGGGAGAGAGAGAGAAAGAGAATTATGAAAGAGAATGAGAAAAGAATGCGTTTCGGAGCTCACGAATAAATCCGATGTTCTGAATTGTTACCACGCAGAAGAGCGAAAAATTACCTTTCCAACAAGCCCTCGTCGAGGCTGGTAATGTGATTCCGTGGCGAGTTGTGGCCGCTTGACGGAGTTGGAGAAAAAGGTGTGTCTAACTTTAAACGCGTTTTTCCCAAAAACGTGTTTTTGCGCGTTCTTGTTACACTCATCTTTGACCGCTTGTATCTCTGGAACAAAAAACGCTACAAATCTCGCCGGTAGCTCGTTGGAATGGGCATTCGTTCCTCTATTATGTACTGTCCATGACTCAAAATTCGTCGGATTGACAAAGTTACCCCTTTTTATAGAAACTACCACATTATGTAGAAAGCCAACACACACAGACACATTAACACGAAACGACATGTTCTACATATTGCTCATTCACATGCGCCGCAAGAGATATTTCTGCACTTGTGTGCAGTATTTTGCCTATTTGCGCCCTAGTAGTAAAATGGCAAGTGTCAGTTGTGATTCTTACCTCTTCATATATGGTATAAACTGGCAGAATTATTGATATTATATCTCACTCTTACTGTTGAAAGTAAAGGTAAAATCAGTGTAAAAAGATTCCTTTGAGACTCGGATTCGTAAAAGACTCGGACTCGGGCTCGAGTCCTTTTAAAATTGTGGACTCATGACTCGGACTTCGAGTCTGAACAAAATAAATGACTCGTGACTTGGACTAGAGTCAGTTTTGGGGACTCGATGCCCAACCCTGCACGACGACAGACATAAGACTCGAGACATTGTTCTGTCATCTATTGTGGCAGTTTCTATGAAAAGGGGTAACTTTGTCAATTGATCAAAGTCTCAGAAAACGCGAAAAAAGAAAAACAAATTTTTTAGTTGAAAAAATCAATTTTGAGATTCTGATTGATTTCTATAGAAAAAACATCGCAATAAAGAAGAGACAAAATTTACGCGCACGAGAGAGAAGAGGGAGAGAGACAAAGGGAATTATGAAAGAGAATAAGAAAAGTATGGGAATGTCTGCGTTTGCTTCTTCAAACGGTTTTTCGGAGCTCACGAATAAATCCGATGTTCTGAATTGTTACCACGCAGATAAGCGAAAAATTACCTTTCCAACAAGCCCTCGTCGAGGCTGGTAATGTGATTCCGCGGCGAGTTGTGGCCGCTTGACGGAGTTGGAGAAAAAGGTGTGTCTAACTTTAAACGCGTTTTTCCCAAAAACGTGTTTTCGCGCGTTCTTGTTACCCTCATCTTTGACCGCTTGTATCTCTGGAACAAAAAACGCTACAAATCTCGCCGATAGCTCGTTGGAATGTGCATTCGTTCCTCTATTACCTGCCACATTATGTAGAAAGCCAACACACACAGACACATTAACACTAAACGACTCATACCACCACCATAAAAACAAAATAGTCATAGACCACAGCTGTCACAGACAGGGACGTACCGATAGGGGATAGGGGAGAAACTTACCCCCCCCCCCCCTCCCATAGGAATTTTTTACTCAGCGATTGGGAAACTTTACCATTTCAGTCAGGCAAATTAGAATTAGAGAAATCCAACAAGTTAAACTTTTTTTTCTCCTGTTTTGATACTTGGAAAATTCTGAGTTGAGTCAGTTGGGCCTTTCACAATTTCCCCCTCCCCTCCCCCCAGAAAAACTTTTTGGTTGGCACGTCCCTGGTCACAGAGCAATCACAGTACTAGATGAGAAAAATGACAGAAAAAAGAGACCAACTTCATGAAATAAATTTCCATCAACAACTGAATGGGTTATCTCAACAACGTTGTAACTAACAATTTTTTCAAAATGGAGGTTTTGTTGCCATAATGTAAACACCAATACGTGTTGTGGTGGGGACTATTCTTCCCTTCGCTGAAGGTTTTTAAATGACTGTTTTTTCGTTGTTTTTCCTAATATATAGAATTTTTCATGCCTTGCTTTTTGAATCTTTATGTCTCTTGCGTTGCTTCTATTTTGCAAAAATGATTAAAGAGATACTGAGACTGAAAAAGGCTTATGTTTGCCCAGAATTCGCCATTCACCCACTCCCTTGTTTGCAGGAAAATGAGCAACAACGTTCTAACCAACCACTGGTTAGAACATTGTTGCCAGAATGTTTACACATATTTAAGTCGTGCTTGGAGTCAGGCTTTTAATATGGCTGAAATTTTTTACATGCCAGCTTCTATGGGTGCGGCAAACACGATTACACTATTGTTCATTTAAAAAAAATCGATCAGTATGTTCACATCATTTTAGGTTCTACTGAAAAATTTGACTCATTCAACTTACTAACCAAAAAATGTTAATGACATATGTAATTGATTAATGATCAACACCACAAACAGAGAAAAAGACAAATACAAAGGTGTAAGAAAACATATCAACAACTTTTTTTTTTTTAGTAAAGATCTTTGACCAATGCAATATGAAATTCGGAATAAGGAACAGCCAACTAATGATCAAACCAGTATGCAGCGACAAAACAAGAAAAGACGTACGTGACTACAGTGGCGTCTACTGACTAGACTGTAAAGAATGCAACATGACTTACACCGGGGAAACAGGACGGAAATTCCTAACAAGGATGAAAGAACATAAGAGATCACAAAACCTCAAATGTGATAAATTACTTTTTGGAAAACACTCAAATGGCTATAAATATGACAAAACAATAACTTGGTAAACACAACACAAGGTTTGACAACAAAACACTTTTCACACTGATGGCAAACAAAAACAGAATTCAACCACAGGCATTAGTCCACCAGACCTTCACCCAGAACCAATCAGAACACAGAACAAGACAAGACAGTTCACCATACGGTACTACCTTAATATTAGTATCATTTGTAATTCCTTCCTTTAACACCAAAATCAACGTCGACTTGATATGGTAAAATTTTTACCAGTAAATTCGATGTCGTTTTTACGTACAGATGGACAGGGAATGCTGGGGAGTTTCCTGATATTTTGACCATTTTCATTCAACAATTCTCGTTTCCCCTTTTTTGGAAAAAATTCCCAGGAAGAATCTTGATTCCTGATAAATATTTAGTCGTTGCTTATGGATTCTGAAATCTTTCGTGATTCATTATTTTGTGTAAAAAATTCCTGATTTATTCAAGTTTTTATTAGAAATCGAGAACTGAGTGATTTTGGAAAAATGATAGACGTTGCTTATTTTTTGGCTCTGGAGGTCAGAGTCGTAAGCAAAATGAAAAGGGGCTGTAATCGTAAACGATTCATATGTAGTCAGATGATCTTTTTACTTGATGGCAACACTGAGCGGTGTTTCATGAACATTCTTGCTTTATGTATCCCGATATTTTGACAATTGTCGAAGGGGGGGGGGTAGCATAGTAAAAATTTTCGAGAAAGTCTTCACTCTCTGCTTTTGGTCAACAAGGCCTAATGAGAGACCTTCGATTTGAAGGGAGGGAGATGCCCCTGTTTGCCGGGACCCTCGAGGTATAGGTCTGAATTTATGTTTCGAATTGGTCTCAAGATGCTCCAGTTCAAAATAAGAATTCGCTAACTAATCGTTTTGAGTCACGACTTTCCCGAATGCTAAGGTATCGAGAAATGCGAAGGTTTCCTATATCCCTCACATTGACTGATGCGGAGGTCACGTCAACTCATCCGCTACTCAAATGACTCGGAACGCAACGACTACACGAATATGAGGTGTATTGATCCATAACTAGGTGGATAGGTTGGTGTAATTAGAAAACGAAAGGTTTTACGATCCGCCAGCTGCCTGCTTCGGTGAACGCGAACCTGAAATTCGTTTTCCATTTCTTCGTCGCTCACCTTCGCTTTCAGCAGTGATATTGAAATCTGTAAATCGTATGAGCGAGAATACATACGTACATCTAAACGGTACAGTCCAAAACTACATTGACGGCCAATATCACGGAGTCTTATATGCCTCGTCACTTTGAACTCATTATTTTGGTTCACATCCCAAGGTCGAGAGACACGGCATGATTTTTCGTCAGCTGATGTCTATATTTATACGCCTGTTTAATTAAAATAGTTTGTTTACATTTTCGTTTGACGAGCGCAGTGTTTTGTACACTTCACTTGGCAATACCTATCCCGGGGATTGAATCCGTACAGAACTAATGCATTTGTCACATGTATCTCGTATTGTAAGAATTGTGTTTTTCAACATGGTCGAGCGATGTAGCCCTAGAAACGTCCTTAATAGCTTGTGCAGGCAGTAGGTAGTAGGTACAAAGACCAAAGAATGAACACTCGCCCAGTTACGTACCGAAGAGTTCTTCCGGGGAGGGAGGGGAGTTGTGAAAGTCCCAACTGACTCGACTCAAAATTCCCAAGTATCAAAGCAAAAAGAAAACTTTCAAAAAAATAGCAAAGAAAAAAAGAGAAAAAAAACCTTTTGACTTGTTAGATTTTTCCAACTCCGCCTGACTGAAATGGTAAATTTTCCCAATTGCTGGGTGAGAAATTACTAAAGGGGGGAGGGGTAAGTTACCTCCTTACCTCCCTATCGGTACGTTCCTGCACTCGCCATGGTTTCAGTGAATGAGTTATATCAGCTGATGTAGAGTTACAACCAGATCACCAAATTAATTGAATATCCTCAAGAAAAAAGTATTCCACGAGACTGTATAATCTCCCGAGTATGATATTCACCAGAACATGTTCACTTAGACTTGGAAGTTCAAGGAAATTATTTTTTCTTCTCGGCTAAGCTCTGCTAGAGGACAGGTGTTGTTAAAATTTATCTGTTTTTAATCTCATGTTCAGAAGAACATCGATATAATCGTAACATATGCTCTGATTTTTGCTAGCTTGTTAGTTATTTTACTCAAATAACGACAAAGAACTGAATTTACCTCAACTTTTTCATACTTACTACATGCAGTAGAACGACCACAAAACTTTACGTGCGAGTGTTTTCATACTATCTTCAGCAGAATAATACTGCTACTGTATTCGTGTTGATGCAATGTTTTCATAAGGTGTCTATGTGAATGTAAATTAGAATGGATCGTCATACATAGGTTAAAAATCTTTTTTCAAATGTTTGAGCGCAACCTAGTTAAAAAGTTGCCTTTGGGGTTAACGTGAAGTCATGTACTGTGGGGCTGAAAATTTAACGTTACACAGTGCCTTAAAAATGCAGGTTATGCAAAATTTTTACATAACATTTTCAATAGTATCCATCGCGAATTTTTAATTAGTTCATGTACAGATATTGCCTACCTGTGAAATTGAAGGTGCTAAAGCACTCACAATACTTTATTGCTTAATAGCGCCTTCAATATGGTAGATAGGCAAAATTCACATATAACCTTAACAATAGTGATGACTGAAATCTACAAAATGAACTATGTACAAATTTTGCCTATCTGCAATATTGAAGGCGCTATAAAGCGACAAAGTATTGTAAATGCTTTCGCGCCTTCAGGTTCACAGGTAAGCAAAACTTGAATGTGACCTTTTTTTGTTACTCTTGATTAGTAGAATTTAAAAGGTGCAAATTTGGTCCATTTCGCATATTGAAGGCGGTAGACCATTGATTAAAAGTACTGGTTGGTAAAAATCACAATTTCGAAAGAAAAGAAGTAGGTGTGGTGTGAAGAAATATAACATATGAATATCAGTAAAATTAAACAAGTTTTATTTTGAATTAATCAAAAATGATAATAAGGCTAAACAACCCGAAAAAAAATTTTTTACTTGAATTCTGAACGATTTTTCTTATTAAATCAGTGAAATTGAACATATTTTATATTAAATTTAAAAAAACAAATAATAAAGCGAAATTATCCGAAAAAATCTTTTTTCGATTTGAATTCAGGAAGATTTTTCCTAGTTTTAAAAGTAGCACGTATAAACCTATACCAGGGACGCACCGAAGAGTTTTCTTGATTGGGGGGGGGGGGAGGAGAGGCAAAAATTGTGAAAGTTCTAACTGATTCAATTCAAAATTCCCAAATATCAAAACAAAATAAGAAACTTTTGACTTGTTGGATTTTCCAACTGGCTCAACTCAAAATCCCCAAGTATCAAAGCGGGAAAAATAATTTTCACTCATATACAGGCCATGCAAAAAGAATTGTATTAAATTAGATCGCTCCCTTTGATGAAGTTATCATGTATATCTTATCGTTATCTCTCGCATTCGTACAAAAGATAAAGACATTCATACGATGCATTCTGTTTACTATGCTAGACCTTAAAAAATTTATTTGCATCGTATTTGATAAACTCAACTCTACAACAAACTATACTACGCCGTATTTTTGCATCAATTCAACGACGAAACAAAAGAATTCAAGTATTTCTGCTTCGGGAATATGTCCAACCTGTCAGTGTATCTCCCTCCTTCCTCAGCCCATGACATACCTAATCAGTGAAAAGACGGATTTGATTGGTCAGGAAGGCATCAGTAATAGTTTGTGGCGAAGAAAGACGTAATGGGCAGGGACGTACCGATAGGGGGTAGGGTAGGGCAACTTACCCCCCTGCAGGAATTTTTCACTCACCAGTTGGGAAAATTTATCATTTCAGTCAGGCGGAATTGGGAAAATCCCACAAGCCAAAAGGTTTTTTTTGGGCTTTGTTATCTTGAGAATTGAGTTGAGAAGTTGGGAAAATCCAACAAGTCAAAAAGGTTTTTTTTTTTTTATTCTATACAACATGATGTTTCAGCAGTATTTTGACTGTAAGCTACCTGCGGGTGAAAGTGCATTTTACCCGCACCTATGCTAGGCGTGAAAGAAAATCAAGGTACTATGAGGAAACGGGTCGACCACAGTATGAACCAATGAAAAAGCTCGAAAAGTTCAACAAACGTGAGAAGTGTGAGAGCATGATTCGTTCACGTGTTCACGTTCCTTCCATTCCATGAATTCGTGTATCCTGATAGTGTGAATCTGAATTCGTGCGATTTTGATTTTGAAAGTGAAGAGGATAGATTTCTGTTTTAATATCATATAGAATAAAATCAACGCATGCGGGTATCGTGAACGTTTACCAACTCAGCAAATTGCTCAACTCGCCTAACGGCTCATATTGCAAACTTTTGCTTCGTTGGGAAAACATTCACTTTACCCACATGTATAGTAATATATTATTTCAAACATTTCCCCGACATTGGGTCTAATTTTGTTTCACTTAGTCCAAAAATGAACATCTATCAATATTTTGTCGTAAGAATAATCTTAACCCATATTGCTGCTCTCTCAAAGTTTTGATTTTTACCAGTACTTTTATTGAATGGTTTACCGCCTTCAATATGTGAGATGGACCAAATTTGCACATAACCTTAATAGTATTCATCGTGAACTTTAAATCAGTTCATATACAAATTTTGCCTGCCTGTGAAATTGAAGGCTCTATAAAGTAACAAAATGTCTTAGCGCTTTCAGTATTACAGATAGGCAACTATTGAAAGGGTCGTGTAAAAATTTTAGATAACCGGCATTTTTAAGGCACTGCGTAATATTCAATTTTAAGCCCTTATAGTACATAACTTCAAGGACAAATCCCTCAACAAAAATGTACAAAAAAACATCCTATAACACTTTTTTTTTTTCATCAAAGGCAACTTTTTACTTGGGTCGCGTTAGAAATTTCGAGAAAAATGTTGACGATCTACGCTAAGGTAAATGACGAAACTATACTTGGTGTGTTGCCTGTTTTCATGAACAATAAAGCAACAGCACTTATGTCAACTGTTCCCATACTATGTATGTTTATAGTGGAGCAATGTCACAAAACTGCACTTGTGTCGACTGTTTTCATTCTGTGTCTAGTAAAGACAAACTTGCTCTTCGTCTTACGTCTTTCATACTGTGTTTAGTGGAACAACAATACAACTACAGTACACTGGTGCGACTGTTTTAATATTGTTAGAGGACCAACAACGCAACAACATTTGTTTCTACTGCTTTCATTCTCTGTCTAGAGAAACAACGACAAAACTGCATTTGTGTTGCCTGCTTCAATGTTGTGTTCAACACTGGACTACCAACACCAGGAATTCCATTTAAAATACATTGAGTGCTTTTGGACCAAGTAGCTAGCGTTCTAGCGGCAGGGTTTATTACTATGACGATATTTAGCATTGTGCTCACCAACACTAGATAGAGCGGAAGCACACATAATGAATGAAATACATGTAGTACCAAACCTTACCACCAGGATTTTCAAAACATCGGAGTTTCCAGTATTGGTAGTCCATTATATTTGGTGGAACAACAACACACCTACAATTGTGTCACATAATACCATACTGCGTCCAGTGAAATAATGACAAAAACTGTACTTGTGTCTTGTCTTCTGTTATCAGATGTCCAGAGTCTAGCAGAACGTTAATTGCGTTCATGCTATATCCACGGGAACACGGAGGAAACTGCCTTTGTGTTGCCGTGTTTTCATACTGTGTCTATAGGAGATAATGAGAGAACTGTGAAGTTGAGCTGACTGTGTACTTCTTATGTTGATTGGTTGCATACTTGTAGATAATGTGTCCAATGAGACAACAACACGACAAAACGCAAAAGCACTTGTATGTTGCCTGTTTTCATACTTGGTGGAATGAAGACGCACGTGTGTCAACAGTTTCCATACTGTGGTTAGGGTCTAGCTCTAGCAGCGCAATAACACGACGGCATCCCCCCAGCTCTTATGGTTCACCCACCAACCTCGAATAAACAAACATGTATTTGTGGGGCGGGGGCTATCACAGTCTTTTGAGGAATGTACATATTCCACAATGTTTTGTCGAAATTCCAAAAAAAAATGCCGGTTCTCTAACCTAGTTTTTACCATCTGTAGAGTGTGTCAAACTTGAAAGTACAGAAAGAAGTGAGCCAAGTCACCATGTGTTACGGTACGTTCCTGGATCCTTCTAGAACCGCAGATTCCTTACGAAAAGGAGGGAAGGAGTTGCAGAAGTTGAACTTTGACTCGCAATTTGTCTACAACTACCTCTTCAATTTCCTTTTTATTTGAAGCTCGCGAGGACGCCTTTTCAGTTGGAACTCTGATGCATGAAAAATGCGACGATTATTTTCAATTTTTGCTTTTCCAGGCACGAGTTATGTTCAAAACATCGGGCTTTTGGCTTTATTTACTATACATATATTAACGTAGTCTACGATTCGGACTATTTTCATACCTACTTATCCTTTCCGCTAATTAAGTTCTTATTTACGAGCCGTGAAATCCGTGTTTACACGCTGTTCGCTCGTGTAAACAATGAATTCATCTGTCGGAGAGACATTATTTAGTTGAGAAGCACGCGAACGATTTAAGTTCAACTGGGGAAGCCTATACTAATGATCAAGGCCAGCCACACACTGCACGATATATAATGATTAAAAATTAATTTTAAAAGTCGGCTCAGTATTTCCGCATGTCGATGCCAGCCGACCTCAGCAGGGCATCAACGCCGGGTGAATGTCAAATGATTTCTCTTTCGCGCGCATTTCCTTACGCCAATGTTCGCAGTTTGAAAACAGAGAGAGAGAGAGAGAGATGTCTGAGTGGATGAACACCTCAGGCAAAAGTCGGCCTGAGCATATTTGCATAATCGCGTGGATCAGACGTTTTAATGAATCTCCGTTTCGAACACTATGTGGAAAACTTCTCTTTTTTTTTGTGATCTATCCATCAGTTTATTTCCCGAATAAAATGGAAGTCGAATGATACTGACAAACGAGAATATTGAAAGATCGAGCCCGAACAAGGCGGACGGCTCAGCAGGAGACATAGCCCATTAATACCGATTTCCGATTCAAGTTTTCAATTAAATTGCCGGAACTATACGCAGGCTGTGATCGCACTATCGTTTCTCTTTGTTAGGAATTTAACCCTGATGTAGACGACTAGAGATTCCAAGCACAGTGGCTCTGGCTGCTGGGTAGTGGGTACTAATTGCACTTGTTTATAAAATCTTGGCACGCATCGTGATTACAGCCAGGTGGGCCAGTGTAGAGTGCGAAGAGGGTGGAATTGAATTCCAGTTGGACAAATATATGTTTTCTTGCTTAGTCGACTGAAAATGAAATACAAATTGGAAAAATTGCAGTACATTCCTTTATTAAGTCTTAATCTGTGATATTATAGTGTGAGGAGGTACATTCTCTATTGACCATAGTAAGCCTCTCTATGGCCGAGTGGTAACATGCCCCTTTGCAATGCTTACGTTTCAGATCCGAGTCGCACCAATGCCGGAAAGCTAGTGTTACTCAAATACCCTCTCTAACATCCTAGCGAACAGAGCGACTACAGTATCAGTCAACGTAATAAGATAGCGCACTCTGTAACCCCGCCAGTTCGAACGAACAAGACATCAACAGATCAGAAAGATTCGGTACTGTGCGTGTGCAGGTTTAGGACAGCTTGCTCAACGTTGTGAAAACATATGGATATAGTTAGTGAACTGCGTCTGCACACTCTTCGGCGTACAGAAGGAAAACTCTAACGCAGCAAAACCGTAGAGAAAGTAATGGCGAACTACCCCAACTAACCCTGTTTTGGAAAGTCGCGCATCAGAAACTGCAACCAACATCCAACTACGAATACGCTACCTGATTGATTTTGACCATAACGCAATCTATATGTATTGTTAATTTTGGTCAGCACTACAGGAAAACTCGCCCTGTGGCTGTGTGCTGTGGTGTAGCCAGGATCTGCCCAGGGGAGGGGGGCAGAGTAAAATTTTCAAGGGGGAAGAAGTCGAAAACTGAGGCATTTTTTAAAAATCGCCGATAGTAGAGGACTATTTTATAAAAATGAAGGTAAAATTACTACTCGAGCAAAAAATCTACGCCACTGGCTGTGTGGTATCATGCCTTGTTACGCGAGTTCGATTTACCGTGCCGGAGAGCTGGTGGACTGGTTTCATCTCTCTACTCGCAAACGTCCTAGGGAATGGAGCAACTGTAGTACAAGTTAAGGTAAAGCACTAGATACCCGAGGATGGTCATACTTGGGTCGGTAGCGCTCTAGTTAAGATGGATAGATAGCGTGCTATGCAGTCCTCTCCTAGTTTTCAGTTCTCAGGAACGAGGCAATACATCCACAAAAGACATTCCACCTGTAGTTGAACGACTGGTATTGTGTTGTTAAGGTACTATGGTTTCACATAGGGGATAATAGGCCGCCATTTTGATTCCCAACTAGCCCAAACATCCTTGATCACCCGTTCAAGCGCATTCGAGAATAGTCGGACTAACTTGGGAATCAAAACGGCGGTCCATTATACCCGTGTAAAACTATAGTACCGTGTTGGGTTTGTCTCGTAGCTTATAAGGCGAGTTATTTAAGTGGGTATAGTAATACGCCATTTTGATTGCAAAAATAAACAAACGGATGATAAGTATAAATCGATAAGGGAAACGCGAGTCTGAAATTAATCGTATTTTTAAAATTTTGCCTTTTACGATTAATTTCAGACTTACGCTTCCCTTATTGATTAATACTTGTTTAGTGTTTTTGCAATCAAAATGGCGTTTAACTATACCTACTTAGACACAGCGCCCTTATAGCTTACTAAAACGTTAAGAGATACGTGGCTAGTAACGTTAGGGCCGTATAGATTTACTCGGGTATAATGGACTGCCATTTTCTTGCAAGTTCGGTCGTGAAACGAGAACTGATCCCGCAGTGTCTACCGCTCAGCCGATTTTCTTTCAACGGACCGAACTTGCAAGAAAATGGCGGTCCATTATACCCATGTGAAACTATATATGGTCCTAGTAACGTTTGTACAGGTTTTCGGCATAGAGAAGAAAATACTATAAGTCGACAAACCATGAGGAAAGCGATGGCAAACTGCTTGAACCAGTCTCCCTAGTAGGGGTGTCAACGCAGGGGCGACAACCTAGATTTCTCCCATGTGTAGCATAACAAAAAAAAAAAATTATTTATTGGAAAACTTGATTGCTCACTTTAGCACCTTGTATAATAAAGACACGACTTTTTTTTTCTTTTTTTTTTTTTCTGAAAATCTCATGTGTAGCAAAATCTTCCCCTGTGTAGCATCTGCTACATACGCTACACAGAAGTTGCCGCCCCCGGTGTCAAGTATCGAACAAAAAACGTATCGATTAGTATCAGTTAGGTGTTCAAAAGTATCGATACTTTTACATTGCCAGGCTGAGTGCTGAAACAGAATTGGTAATTTAGTTAACAAATTAAAAAAAAAATGATTGAAGAATCAAAATTAACTACTATCCATTTTTTACTACATAAAATTAAATTTTTTGATTCAAAACCGTTAGGTAAAATTAGTGGTAAGAATTATAAACTAAAAACTAGAATACGCGAAGGAACTAGAACGAATAAAAAAATTAAGGGCAAAACCAAGGAGAGGCTAGGGAGCTATACCCCCACCCCCAAATTCTTCGAAATTTTTTCAAAATCAATTTTGAAACGAAAAAAATTGATGCTGATGGCCTGATGCAGTTACGTTGCGTCGTAGGTTCGTACAAATTTACAACTCATGAAAATACGTAGCTAGGTAGGTACCAAATCGAGCTTTCACCCCTGTTCAAGTATTTTCTTTTTTATATTTTCGTGTCTTTGCTTTGGCACATAAACGAAAAAAACGTTACTTGTTGAGCGTTACTTTGGAGCATCACGAAAAAAAACAGCTGATCGATGATAGCTTTGGCACGTAAACGAAAAAAGTGTTTCTTTTTTAGCGTTACTTCTGAGGCGAGAATGGAAATCAAGGCTCTTCATGGTGACAATTCAGTTCAGTGGTTGACATTTCCATGGAAATTAATTTTCTTTTCAGCCATGGGTATACTTGAGCGAAAACCGTTACACTCCCCCCGACACGAAGCCAGTCCTTATGATTTGCTCTTCATGGTGACAATTCAGTTCAGTGGTTGACATTTCCATGGAAATTTCTATAAACAACACGGCTGCAGACTGTAGTCGTGTCAATATTAAAATCGAGACGTGAAAATGCTCTCCCGTGGTTGCAGATCCGTCTGCAACATGTTTTCAAGGTGCTAGTGATTTTGATTACTTTTGGTTCGACTTAGTGGTTTTCGGTCGTTTTAGTCAGTTTTGGGCAGATATAAATAGTTTTTCTTTATGTAAGATTCTAGTTGTTTCCCGTTATTTTTAGCCAACTTCCTTCCAATTTTTCTTTGTATTATTTCAGTGTGCCCCCCCCCGCCAAATTATATGGTTATGGGTGGTTATCGCTCTCATTTTATCGGATCTCTGTTTTTACGGATTCGATTTCGAACTATTTCAAATTAACCAATTTTTATCAAGGATGAACGAAAATTTTCAGTGTAGATGGGAGTAGTTCTTTTTCGTTTTTATTTTCCTCCTAATGGACCCTACCGTAAGTTTTATCTAATTTTGAAATTTCAGATTTCAATGTCTTGTTACGTGAGCAGAATCCTGTTCTTGTAAGAGGATAACGAAGTTCAAAATATTGGACTCTCGAAGTCTGTTTTTCAAAATAATTTACGTATGAGAATTGAAAACTTGGGGAAATTTTTATGACTTTTTCAGCCTAGTGTCGTAATTTTTCCTGGTATAACAGGGCCTAAAAATAATTTTCCTTCCACATTTTGAAAATGAGTAGATTGATTTTTCGTCCTTCTTCCTTCCTCCGCCTTCTATGGTTTTCATGCTTCGTTTGTGGTTGATGGTATAAATTGGTTCAGACCTATATTTGGCGGGGTGGGAGGAAAGGGATTCTCTTCAGTCTTTTAGTTCGGAACCATTCTCGTTTTACTTCGGACTATGGGTCATTCTTCAGGAATGAGAATATTAAAGTGACATTTTTTGTTAGTGATTTGTTTTTTCTTCCACCCCCCCCCCCACGCCCAATAATATTTAGTTAATATGTAGTAAAGAATATTCAACACGTTTACAAAATAAGAACATCAAAACATAAGATGGGAGACGATTTTTCCAAATTCTAGCCCCACCAAAAAAAAGTTCTGGCTGCACCCCTGCAAAAAATTATTTTTTTAAAATATGAAAATTTAAATTTTGGGTTTAAAAGTACCAGGTAAGTCTAAAACTACCAAAAACTAGAATAATGAAATACTTGAAAGAATTAATGAAGAAAATATCACCGATTCAACTTTAATTTACAAAACTGTCATAGCATTAAAAATATTATTATAGTTTCGATACTCCCGTCAAAGTATCGATAAGTATCGAATTCAGTCAAGTATCTGTACTGTCGTACTTTTTTGACACCACTACTGCCTAGTTAACAATTCGGTATAGTCAGCCGAGAACATCGAGATATATGTGTAGATATGGCACCAGAAGAAAAAGAAACTGGAAAAGAAATTTGTGAGGTTGTGGGTGCAATTACATGTTTTACGAGGCATAACTTTACCAAGTCTCGTTAATTCAGTATTTTCCCGCAAGGGAGATAGAAACAGTAATCTTAGTATTTGAAAATGAAATGAAGAATTGGAAATCAGAAATTATGAGGAAGTCATAAATGGAGCGTGAAATGATATGACGATTTAATAAAGGGATGAGAGAGCTGTAAAAAGAATAAGATTCTTTCTTCAGGCGCTGTATCTGATGCCGGACGTTGGACATTTCTGACGCGCGACTCTCTTGGGCTGGTTAGTTGGGGTAGTTTGCCGTTATTTTCCCTACGGTTTTGTTGCATTAGCTGTGCCAAAGAATGTGCAGCAGCAGTTTGCTTACTAGCCACGTGTTTCACGACGTAGAGTAAGCTGTCCACGGCGTGCACGCGCACAGTACCAATCTTTCTGATCTGGTGGTAACACGCCTTGCGATTGTAATGCCTTGTTCGTGTGAACTGGCGGGGGTTACCTGGACGCGTTGTGTTTCCACCTCGATTGATACCGCTAGGATGTTAGTGGGGGTACTCGAATATCACTAGCTGTCCGGCATTGGTGGGACTTGGACCCGAGACGCAAGGAATACACAGCGAACTACGGTACCATTTGGCCACACAGCGACTAGAATAAGATCAGAATTCTTTAAGACGCCTTCACTATCTGATAAAACTCATAATAGACTGGTCTTTTAGAAAAAGTTGAAATTAGAGCCCGAATCAGTGTCGGATCCAAAATCTGTTTGAAATTTTGAAATCGGCGATCCAAGAGACCTCTCGCTTTGTACTTCATTCATTTTTGCCCGAGTCGATTTGGCCTCTTCGAAAAAGGAAAAGTCGACTTTAGGCACAAGTCGGGGTCGGATCAGAAACCTAACTGATTATTTAAACTTGGCAGCATAAAAAATCATATATTTCGATGCTTTATTTGATTTGTAACGTTGAACCGAAATTGCCCGCTTAGAGGAATTAAATTTGAACTGCGGGGCCCAAATCGGAGTGCATGAAAAATTTAATTAAATTTTCACTACTCGGACGAGATTTGCCGAGATTCATATAGACTGAGGAGCTTCACCCTTTGGGCGTTGTTTGGGCTTATTTAAACTTTGTGAGTGCTGAAATTCAGAGCGTCAAGACTCTTTCATAATTAGGCATGAAATCAGTATTTAGAGGAAAATTACCCGTCAAAATCAACTCAAATCCTCGTGCTCCTCAATCCATCTCTCTCTCTCCCTAGAAATAATTAGAGCCAGAGCAAAAACTGCATTTTTGGTGGAGTTGAAGCAGTCAATAATTATAGTCCGAGTCTCAAAGCCGGAGGCGGATCTGAACTCAAATTTACTAGCAGAGCCAGAACTAGGTCGGAGCGGTTTCGATTTTGATGCCAGCTACGGGGTAAATGCTGATATACCCCTCCTTTGAACAGTGCCTTAAGCACAAACCAGTGAGGGTTCTAACTATAAATTCATTTTAGCGTTTTAGCTGATAATTTAGAAAGGTGATGAGGGGAAAGCGGGAGGTTGAAGGCCGGAGCCGTTGCTATATATTTGGAAATTAGATCCTGATCCGGCGCCGGCTCTTGTAGAATTTTGAAACTGGCTCTAGCTTTGGCTTCAACGAATTATTTTCTCGGGCTCTGGATCCCCTAATACTCGTACGTGAGAACTGGTTGGCTCCGGGCTTCAAGCTTCGGCTAAAAGGCTCTGGTTGCCTAGCTTTATACTTTTTATTTTTAAATCAAAATTCGTATAATTTCCAAAGTTGCCCTGTGGCTGAGTAGTATTCTACCCGCTTTGCATCCTTGCAACGTGGGTTCAATTCCCAGTGCCGGAAAGCTGGTGAACAGGTTTCATTACATCATTTCGCATGGCTTACTTGACAGGGTAGTTGACAATAGCAAGGTGTCTACAGGTTTGGAAAATTTGGAAAGTTTGGAAAAAGTCAGGAATTTGAAAAGTAGGTCAGGAAGTTCGTAAATAGTCAGGAAATTCAACAATATTTTTAAGAAGTTTGGAAAAAAACAAAAAATAAACTCACGGAAAATTTTTTTCGTCGTTTAATTTTACTTCAGCACTCCCTAGAGTCGTGTTCTACAAATAAAAACTATGCATTGAATGTTATCAACTTCAAATTTCAGTTCATTTTAACCACAGCGTGTAGTAGTATAAACATAAATATATATACTGTCTATACTATAATGGTTTAAAGAAAAGAAAAAAAAAGTTTGGAAAAAGTCAGGAATTTATATTTTTCCATTCTTGTAGACATCTTGAATAGTTGCCATTGCTTTCTCCATGATACATGGCCTTATAGTATGTCCTTCTCTACGCACAAGACGTATGAGCATGTGAATCGGTGATAGCGTGCTCTGCAGTCCTCGGTTCGTTCTCAGATTGCACTTGCAGAACACATGGCCATCAGTATCCTGAGGTTGTGTCGTGTGGGTACCTTACTCAACGTTGTGAGACACATGGCTGGAACCGATTCACGTGCTCAGACTTCTTGTGCCTAGAGAAGGACATACTCTAAGGCAATGTATCTCGGGGAATGCAGTGGCAACTATTGTCAACTACCTTGCCAAGTAAGCCATGCGAAATGATTGTTTGTCATCAATGTCACCGACGTCTGGATTTGGATGCCCCTACAAAAAGAACGCAAGAAGTTTTCTAAATTAAGGGTTCTCAATTTGGCATTAGACACTTCAATTGGCCCCTCTTATTTGATTGAGTGAATTGTAATTTCACCAAATGGAAAACAGGTCTCCACTTCTATCTCGGATTTTGCTCCGTGATGATTTTTCGTCATGATTGTGCCAGGAGGGGGCATCCCTTCGGTATATCTTTGCCTCTAGTCAGTTATCGTCAATTGTTTGCATGCTTTCCTCTACAAAAGGAGAACATTTTGCCCTTTCAGCTCTAATGTAACTCGATTGCAGGTGGAACAGTATAAAAACGAATCGCATCGACAGGAATATTTTAGTAAGAGCATTCTACACCAAACACCCGGACCTCTCTTCCGATAACAACTATTCGATTTCAAGGCCCGTTTTCAAGTTGAAGCTCTGAAACAGTAACTAGTTGAATTACTTAATTTGCTCGGCGATATGACTAGGAACAAGTACATTAAAATCGATAATTTTACGTGCAGCATTGCTATACATGAAAACCTGCGACAAAAACAGAACACGAATGGCCATCGTCGATAATGGTGACTTGTGAGTTGGGAGGACTGTGTCTCAATTAAACATGCTAATTAAATTCTGGCCGACTGACCCTTCTCATGGATAACGTAATTTATTTCATTAGGTTTATTACGAGAACATATCGAAGATGGGGTTGGGGATTGTAGTGAAATTTGACTAAGTATACGAAGACCTTGCTTACGTTCGGCCACTTTCAAACCATTCGCAGTTATTTTAAAAATTCACACTTCCGGTTGAGCATACATTAATAACAGCTCCTTTTCTATTTAAAACTGGATCTGCAAACATCAAAATAAGGGGGCGCTGTTGAAAGGAAATCTGTTGGTCGGATTCGAACATCCAACAAATAGATTTTCACAAAATGACCTGTAGTCTAAGTAAGGCGAAGAGTCTAGTTAACTTTGGCAGGTTTTTTGGTTTTTGTAAAATGAGTTGAGAGAAACAACTTATCGTTTGTGTTCATGGCACTGTGTTGAGTATACATGGATCTGATGAGACTCACAGTTGAGACGAGCAAGATGTGCGTTTATTTCAAGGATACAGAACTGTAGCACTAACTATACTTTATGGGAAATGTGTCCCGGGGCAAATCTCAGGAAGCGCCCCTTGTTCTCTTTTTTCGCCTTTCTTTCTTCTTTCCCTTATTTTCGCATTCATTTTCTAGACGCCCCTTTTCGGACTAGGTGCCCCGGGAAATGTCTTTTTTGGCCCCTCTTATGAATCCAGCGCTGATAATGTCGCATGAGCGCGTCAGAATTTCATTTTCAGTACCAGTAAAACTCGATTTTAGCTCGCTTGTTGTAAACCAATTTATAAATTGAGAAAAAAATGCATTGGAGTTGTCTCATTCGGATAGAATACCAGTTAATCGGCAAGAAATCCACCGACTGAAAGTATCTGCGTGGGATTTGAAAGAAGAGCAATTTTTTACGCGAAATCATTTCTTTCGAAAGAATACATAAAGATACACATTTTGATGTACGAAGAGATTCCAGCATCGATCCCAGAATTACGTCTGTTCGTAGGTGTTCCAGAGGTTGTTATGTGCTGCATGTCACTGAAGTAATGAGAAAAGTTTCAGTTCTGATTAGTAATATTTTTGACGTGGGTGAAAATGTTGTCGCGCCGAGTATTCTGGACCCAGAGGGAGCGAGTGGTTACGAGTTTTATTGTTGGCTAATCCAACTGACGTAAGCGTAGATTTGTTTACTCTCAAGTAGATACGAGCCATGGCGTAGCTGGGTGTCTCGACCTCCCTTTTGCGTTTTCATCAAATAGTGGTTTTTATAATTTCAACCCCCCCTCAACCCCCTACCGCTCTCGAATTTTGGTCAAACCCGGACCCCCCCTCGAACACTAGGCTGGCTACACTGCTGAGTACGAATACAAACTTATAATCAAGTTGAAATATTGGAAATTCAGATACCTACCGTAGAACGGGGTATCTTGGAACAGCCGGGTAACTTGGAACACACAAGCAGACATGCGTAAAAGCCACCTTACTTACCCACTTAAGGGAATTCCTGAACCTTTCCGGTCACTTATGAGCATGAGCAATGACCGGTCGAAATTCATGGATACTGTGCAAGCCTATTCGTGTGTCCAAGATACCCCAGTTGACGGTATGCTATGAAAGTTTCAAATAAATAAAAACAGCATCAAAATCAGTTTATTTTATTTTTTTAGAAGTTCTTCAGGTTTTAATATTTCTTGATACGTTAAGTCTGACTTCATGTTTTCCATGCCCTCCAGCTATATTATTCATCATTTGATTTTCTCAGTTGAAAGCAACGCCATTTTGTGGTCAACAATACTCAAGAAAACCATTTTGGCGACCCTTCTCCTCTTGGATCTTGTTTTGCTAGTCTAGTTGAGCTATACTGCAAAGGATAATAATCTTCATCACTCTTGTAGTACAATGAAATGGGCACGAGGTCTGGCCACTGTAATTTACTTATTTTGAATATTTCTGTTGCGTCAAAACATTTCCGACAAATAACAAACTGATGTATAATAATGCAGACGTATAATATGGGGAGACTTGGAACACAGTTACCACTTGTATTTTATGTTATATCTCTAGTTCTGTTTCAGCAACAAAGCTGAATCAAGTACCTACTAATAAATGTCCTCTCTATGCTTATTATCTTGTCCCAGTTTTGCAAATCAAGTAGATTAAACAGGGCTGGAAATAGAGGTGTAAACGTAACCAAATATCGTTAAAATGACTGCACCAATGAAAATAACGGATAACGTGTAACGTAACAATACGAAGCGGCGTATTGTAAAAGTACTGGTATACTTAACTAATTATAACAGCTTATTGGCTCACATGGGATAGTTTCAAAAGGAACTGCTGCTTCCATGTTATATAACGTTGCATTACCATCACCATACTTTCAGTCTTGCAATAAATATCGGTACTCAATAGTGGTAAAAGAATAGTAATGGAGCAAAAGTAAAGAATTCCTGATGTACCGGTGTAATGGTGTGCTCTATGATGTTAAGGTCAACGATCCCGTTCACAGTTATGATAGGTAATATAACAGAAATAATTTATTGTTACATTACTGTGAATCCGCTTGTCTTTGGAGGTGTACAGAGATTGGTCATACGGTTTTTCCCAAGCACCAAATGCATATGCTGTGAATGGGCCAATATACAAAATTTCACTAAAATCGGCTCATAACTTCAGGATTTATGGCAGAAAATTGAAGTGTTCAGTCTCACCTCAGTTGTGCAGGCTACATGGAGTAAGCTGCCACCAATGGCCGGTTCGCACTCAGTGTCGCGTACAAACTTGTGTAGGTTGAGAAATCGCTTGCACTCACATCACTGCAGTAATTGTGTTTGTGTGCGATGCACAAACATATACTTATATGTAAGAATCTGCCATATTGGTAGTACTACTATTATGGCAGTTTGTTACCTATACCCATGCATAGTTGCACACAAATGCTTACCACCGCTATGTTGCTGTGTTGAAGCGCTATGTTGGTTTCTTATCTGTACACTTTTGTATGTTGCCTCATGCCACCCTACCCCAGGGTTCAATTTAATTAACTGATTAATTTTTTGCGATGAATGGCTGTGAAGGCAAGGTAGTATATTCAAGAGGTGACAAATTTATGTCTGCTTTATCTATGCGACTAATCAGTAAATCAGGCACTGAGAACACGTATTCCTCAAATTGGTTGCCTAATTTTGTATACAAAAAAAATCTCATTCAATAATCCTTGACAGTCGATACAAAATTTACTATTTTGTTGACATTCAAAAGTCATCACTTTTCCAGCACAGCATATGTGACTGGCTCGAAAGAAAGGAGGCTTACGTCTAAAATCAAGTTTTTGAGAAAAACACGTTTGAAGTTTGGTAACACTGTATCGTTAAGCATGTGGTTCGTACTGCAGGTTTTTGCGTTCGGAATCGTGTTGTGTGACATCTGTGAATGTGTGGAACATGTCGTAGTGGCCAGCCAGGTACACGTTCAGCGGTGGGGAGTGGGAGGAAGCGGAGAGAAAGTGATATAGTCAATTATAGTTTCTTATTTTAAAATTCTGTCATATTTCTAAATGGGGAAACTCACCTTAGTATGCTACTTCATTTACAGAAATACAAAAAATATCTCCAAGGAGAATAGCCTATTCTCAAAATTGAAAGGGCCATGTATTAATTAAAAAATTGATATTTTTGGTGAATTTTTTGCGCCTTCAATATTGAAGATAGACAGTTATGTTTACAAAGTATCTTGTTACAAATATATGTAGTATGAACAATGAAATACCATGTTTAAATTTTTTATTTAAAAATTTTTGAAATTATTATCAGCATTTTCAAAAAAATAATAATATTGAATTGCCCCTTCAGAATAGAAAGTATGCAACCAATTCTATAGCGGAGATTGAAGGTTGTCTTTTTTTCAGAACCACTCATTTTGTGAGAAAAATCACACACGTAGTCGTTGACCTTCTTTCTTATAAATTACTTGGTTTTTCTGTTTTTTTTTGTTTTTTTTTTTTGTTTTGTTTTACAACTATCAATTTTTCAAACGCTTGTACAGCCGTGAAAAATAGGTTTTTTGAGGTTGGGCAAACGGAAGTGGATGCTCCGTAAGATCGAGAATATGAATCTGCAAAAACCCCAAAATCAATATTTTAGACGTAAGCCTCCTGTCCTCCAAGCCGGCCACATATTATATTCAAATCTGATATAGAATTCGATACAAAAGTCTACTTACTATGTCAACATTGACTTTTGGATAGAATTTTACATTGATGTCAATGCACGATTCGATCTAAAAGTCGATGTCGACATGGTAACTCAGTGCCTTCTGTATCAAATTCCATATCAGATTTGATAACTGTGTCGTGTCAAAACAGTGACGGATTTGGTGTATTGATATTTGTTTTGAGGGAAGCGCTTCAAATTATAACAAAAGTAGAATCATGCCTAATTAGCTACTACTTAGAGTATTTTCATCAGTAATAAATTACGCGTGGATACAGTGAGCGAATAAACATCTCAAAATAGGTGTTAATTTTCCTCCAATGAGTTATTTGTTGTCAACAAACTGAGAAAACTGAATTTTTCTTTATGGTCAAACTACATATATTTTTTGGAAGCTAACAGTTGTCTAAGCCCGTACTCTTGAAGAGTTCATTCAAAGAGCAACTGTAGTCGGGTTTTTAAATTGCGACTTTGTCGACCGATAGCGCTGGGGGCAACCACTTCTCCAGGAGGGGCAACTGGCTAAACTGCGAATTTCACACCCAATCTGATATAGAATTTGATACAGAAGTCGAGTTACCATGTCGACGTCGACCTTTAGATAAAGTAGTAGAAGAAATGTTCTGGTATTTCAGTCGTGGAGGGAGGGGACAAACTATCTATTCAAGAGGGGCAATACCCCCCTTTGTCTCTGTTCCCCTAAATCTACAGACCTGCTTGGATAATGTTATTGTTTATTTTTTTAATAATATTTGTGCTTTTGAAATTTACGTTCAAGTTTTAGAGCATGTATATGTTTTTAAACAAAGCATGTTAATTTTGTGGTGCGCAAATGTCAAAAAGAATGAACTCGAATTATCATCCCGAGGTCTACTATGGTTGTTCTCTTTCTAAAAAAAGTGATGAATCCCTGAGTTGAGCAACATATTGTATTTGTTCCGTTTTTCAAACCGATTTTTGTAATGTTAATTCTCTTTTCTCCTCCTCCCCCTCCCCAAACAAATCATACATGCTCGTATCTACAACTTTAAAAAAAAGGACTAAAATTGCATGACAGTTATCAAAAGCTGTTATCATTAAATCATTTTGGTACATATCAAATATGTTTTATGCGGGAGGGGGGGGGGGCTTGAACAAAACCCGAACCCCGGTGGTATATCTCTCTAACAAAATTATAATACCCGTCTAGAGATTAAATTTAAGATGAACCCCATCACGAGAATCTCATACCCAGAATTTTCAAAACTTTTCTGTTTTCCAATCTGAATGGATATCAAAGGACTTTTATTAGTTCCGTGATATCAACTCCCCGAGTACAAAATCTCACAACATTCAAGGTTAGTGTGATTGCCTGTGTGCCTTTCCGGTACCACCCCTGATGAATTACGTAATTCCGACTATTGATGTTTTTATTTATTAAAGGATATCGTTTTCGTTCGAATTGAATGTACTAACACGAAGTATTACAGATGGCGAAGAAAACATGTAAACAGCATTCAGATCGAATGAGAAGGAAGGAAAAGCAATGGCGTGGTTGGTTTTCAAAGGAAATTATAGGTAGTGTGATGCTAACATTAATTTCATCTTCGGTTCAAAATTGACCCAGAAAGACATACGTATTTTTGCTTATATTTCAGGTACATAGTCTGCTTTCAAAGCGGTAACAGTTTTTTGATAAATTAAAGACCTGAGATGTTTTCTAACAATGAATCGCCTAATTGCATTATCTTACTTTATATGGGTACATATCTATAAATCAGTTGTGCAGGCACGCCTAATTTCCTGTGCGATGATAACATGATAAGATATCAAAAATAGAATAAATATTGTTTTCGTACTACTTCCAATTGAAAAGAAATCGATGAAGATAAAAATAGATTGAATATGGGTGTCTGAAAATTCGATTCAAACTGCGTAATATAGTTAATATACATAATACATATAATCTTTGGAGGAGTATGAAACGAATGAGAAATTATTCTTCCAACTTGACGTATAGTGTGTCTTACATGCCATTTCTGAGCGTTGATATTTGATTGGCCTGCTTAACTATATCTCGCAGGCACGGTCTGGTGATTAAATTTTTTAGATGCAAAACGTAAAGGGCCCGACCAACAAATTTAAACATTTTTTCAGTGATGTTGTGGATTGCGATAAAAAAAGGCCCACAAGGCCACAACAGGTCGAAAGACCAGGGTGTATTTGCATCTCCGCACCCCCAGCCAGGCCGTATGTGCTACCTTACCTCGTGATTTAGGATTCCGAATCGAACCGTCATAGAATTTCCATTTGATACCTGAATCCGATATACCAGCAGGGGTCATAATATGGAAAATGATAAGATAGCACCCTGCAAAATGCCTAATCAAATACACTGTGAAAAACGAAGAGTTACCACTCATCGCCATAAAGTCGCTATGTGGCTAACTGATAACGTGCCCGCTTTGGAGTCCCACAGATGCTGGAAAGTTGGTTATAATCGAATACGCCCGCTAACATCCTTACGAACACAGCGACTTTAGTATCCATCAAGGTGGAAAGATAGCGCTCTCTATAACCCCCACCAGTTCGAACGAACACGGCATTACAATCGCAGGGCGTGATACCTCCCGCCCACCGCCAGATCAGAAAGATTTGGTACTGTATGTAGGCACGTCGTAGACAGCTTACTCAGTGTTGTGAAAACACGTGGCTGGAAGCAAGCTGCGTTTGCACACTCTTCGGCCCGGAGAAGGAAAACTCTACATTACATTTGAAGAGTTATCTGTCAAAAGGGCGTCCGTTCCATAAGAAATACATTGAATGGACGCCCTTTTGACAGATAACTCCTCATTTATGTGAGGTGGAGTGCTTAGACTTTGTAGTCCACGGGGTTCAAGTCTCACCGATGCCAGAAAGCTAGTGATACTCGAATACCACTAACATCCTAGTGAACACAGCGACTGCGGTATCAATCAAGGTGAAAATATAACGCATCCTGTAACCCCCGCCAGGTCACACAAGCAAGGCATTACAGTCGCAGGGCGTGTTACTACCAGATCAAAAAGGTTGGTACTGTGCGTGTGCACATTGTAGACAGCTTACTTAACATTATGAAACACGCGGTGCTTAGAAAATCAGGCAGCCCAAAATTATTTCACGAGGAATTCTACATTGGAAGTATTGCAGTTCCCTAGTAGCTGACAGCAGGCTATAAGAACTAAGATGTTCGCTGCAGGTATGAGTATCAATATTATCGATATCAACAGTTGAAATAAAGTCATGACATGCTCGATTTTTTCCACATTATGTTAGTACCCAATTTGAAATTGAATTTGATAGGAAAATCGAGTTATCTCAATGACATCAACTTTTAGATAGTGTACATCGAAACTGATGCGAAAATCGGTCCAAAAGTCGATGTTGACATGGTAACTTGACTATTGTATCAAATTATGCATCAAATTTGACCGCAATGGCAAGTTGAAAAAGTAGGAACTTTGCATGGAGACACTTGTTCAGAGAGCATTGATAAAAATATCGATAATTTTCACACATTCAAACTAGTGATAATATTGATATGCTTATTCTCAACGGAGTCCATTTTTCGACGCGCAAAGAATAAATGAATGCACGCGAAAAAAGACGGATAATACGAGCATTTTATTGAAATGAACACGAAAAGAAAATGTGCACGAGAAAAAAATCTGAACATATCTACAACTAAAAATCTTTTTCAACAAAATAATATGATCATAAGACGGGAATAAGAAAGAGCACGACATTCTTTGCAACGCGAAATGATGTAAATAAACAGTAAAAAAACATATTGGGCTCAAACTAATTTACAAACAAAAAAAATTGTTCATATTAGCAAAGCTTTTGTGTCCAGCGCAGGTCGTCCTGTTTTTCGTTTCTGACCAATAGGAATTTACTTTGCAGCCGTTGGTACTGTCACAAGCCTTTGCCGTATTTGCAAGTCCAAGGTGTGCTTGGATACCCCTCGCTTCATGGAGGGGGGGGGGCATGTACAACTCCAGGCCCCAGACATAGCAGCAGCACCAGTTAATGCTTACCATTCAACAGAATGGATGCCCCTATCGTACATTCCCAAATCTGTTGTTATCCGAACAGATTTTGGGCTGCCTGATTTTCTAAATATGAACTGTGGTATAGAGAAACCTAGAATTTGGTGTATGTCACCAGTTATAACTGCCTTCATGAATTCGTGCGATGAGCTATTTCTAAAATTGAAGGGAAGTAGGAGAGTTAGCTGAACTTCTTTTCAACAAAATTGAAGACTGCGGAATTTTTGTTGACTTGAAAATTCATTGTAACTTTGCTATAGAGATGATCATAAAGATATGGTGTGCTCTTCGCGCATCTGTTCATCTGATGCTTTATGTGCCATTTAAAAGTACGAAGTTCAAAGTAGTGGAGACTAGAATGATGTGCAAGATAGCATAATATTCGAATTCTAAATGTGCACGCTTGTTTGCCAGATGTAGAACTGCCGATAGTATTCGCTGTTCAGATTCGTATATAAAACTGATTAAGATACAAAGCTACTATATGGGAATTTTTTACTTTATATTTTCGAGTAAGTTTATTACCTACATTTCTGCTCGCAAGTTTCTTCAAAATTTACATTGTAGTTATCACAACTTTATGGCACTCGATCTAGGTTTAATGAATTTCGTCCGCTACTAGGTACGGTATAAAAACAGGTGAAGAATATACCCATTTTCTAGATTTTTCATCTACTTCTATCTGCATTGCAGCTATAAATACATAATAACAGCTATTATTGTTGAGCTTGCAGATGTAAATAACGAGCGTTTTCGTAATTCTAACTTCAACAAAATTTCCGTCCAACTCTAGTGATCGATCATCAACTATAAATTTTTCGTTAGTCCTCGTTTTGTATTTTTTAGTCTCACTAATGCACAGAATTCTATTATTTCATAATAACGAGCTCATTAATCTTCAGCAGTGTTGTTTTAACAATAAAGCATTAATGTCCTAAAACACGAATGCGATCGCCAGTCCCTAAAGATTCCATGTCCAGTGGTAACGTTTCCACAGATTTAAGAAAGAATGATTATTTAATCGTTGACGATGTACTGCGTTTTCCAATTCAGTCTGCTTAGACTCATTAAGCAAAAGCAGTTGATTAATCATCAGTTTTTTTTGTCTTTTTTAAGTCAAGGGTAGTGCAACCACACCTCCTGTAATCTCTGGGCACCCTCACACACCTATGTGTAATTGTTATTTTACTAGCTCGAACAAGGTGGCATATCGTGGACATTTCTTGGCACCATGACACAAGGAAATCCGATTTAATGAATTATCCGGCTAATAAATAGCTCGTGTACTATCCGAGGCAACAGGAAAAAATTAATCCAATTTCGTCGTAATTTAATTGAAATTTGAGCTGGAATATCTATGAAGTTTAACGTAGTCACATAGCCTACCTTCCAGCGTGATTAGAGTATCCTGCTCATAGAAATGTACATTTCTAGTGTTTTCCACGATCTAGTTCTGAACTTGTAGCCTGCTATTTCATTGGATCAGTTTATCTTTACAACTATGAAATTAGTTTCAGCAGGGATTAGAATATGGCTCCCAAAACCATACGCAGATTCACTCGTTCTTCTTCGATCTTCTTCAGGCGCCATATAGGTACCCGATGCCGGACATAGGCGGTCGCAGTTTTCTGACACGCGACTCTCCTGGGCAGGTTATGTGAAATCACGAACACAAACTGCGCATTTCAATGCAATTGAAGTTATACAGTGCTTGCAAGTTGAATATTTTCGTGTTGCACTATGCAACATGCAAACACGCTGCAACCATAATGGCGAGTTCGCTTTTAGTGTAGCTTTTGCGTTTGTGCTCCAAGTAAAACGTGTATAGACAGGAAATCATTCATGTATGTGTATAGATAAGGAACCATTCACATATGTGTATAGATAAGATGTTTATAGTAGATAAGGAACCATTCATGTATGTCTATAGATACGAAAACATTCGTACTAACGTACGTACAAGTGGAATTTGCATTTAGGTGTAACCTTTATGAGTCTAGCGTGTTGCATAATGCAACTTGCAAATACGCTGTAACCAATTGGGAGTTTGCAGAACATCAATTTTGCGTTTGTGAGCGACATACAATCACATATAGATAAGAAACCATAGTACTCAGTGCGTGTAGCACTTGCGTTTGCGCGATACATATGTACAACTGTCATACAACAAGCAAATATGACTGGACGAATGACATGTTGGTCATGTACAGATAAGAAACCATCTGCAATCACTAAGTGTGACATTTGCCCGTATACACAGATAAGGAACAATGATACTATGTGTCTTATCTACTTATACACGTTTGTAAATTGCACGCAAACGCAATGGTGAGCATTCTACTTCAGGTGCCATATCCGATGCCGGACGTTGGCAGTCGCGACTCTCTTGAGCTGGTTAGTCAGGGTAGTTTGCCGTTGCTTTCATCACTGTTTTGTTGCGTTAGAGTTTAACTTCTCTGTGCCGAGGGTGCAGCCGCTGTTCGCTTACTAGCCGCGTGTTTCACAACACTGAATAAGATGTTTACGATGTGCACACGCACAGTACCAATCTTTCTGATCTGGTTGTAACACGCCTTGCGATTGTAATGCTTTGTCCATACGAAATGGCAGGAGTTACATGATGCGCTATGTTCCCACTCGATTGATACCGTGGTCGCTGTGTTCGCTAGGATGTTAGTGGGGGTATTTGAGTATCACTAGATTCCCGGCGTTAGTGAGTCTTGAACCCGGGACGCCAGGGTTGCGAAGCGGGCACGTTACCACTTGGCCACACAGCGACAATGTATACGTGTTACGAGCCCGCATAGGATTTCATATTTCCTCATTGTACATGCTACCTATTTATAATCGAATCGACCAATGGAGTGAATTTCAGGCGATAGGGGGTAATAAGCTCGCCGGTATCCGTGTTGGGTATCACGCGTGTGTTGTTATTAAACAACCAAGTTCAAGTCTTACTCGTTAATAAAATCGAGAGTGACTCCCTCGAAGATTATCCTTATTTCGAAATGACTACCCAAGCCGGAGATTCCAAGTCGATGTATTCACGAAAACACTCGTTTACTAGGCGATTGCGCATCATGTGATACATTTAAAACAGTGTTCTGACGTCGAGGAGGTGAAACTCCTCCGAGTGAGTGAATATTAAAATGTGCATGTGTTTCAATTCCACGCCGAAATCATCGACTTTAAACATAGTAATTAATATTGTAGCCTGTGTGTATGAGCAGCGGTGGCACGATGTATGCACGATTAAATAGAACACTAAAATCATATTTTCGGTGCGACTCTATACACTCCTCTCTGGCTAATTTTGCAACATGACCTATAATTTTTATTTACTCGATACACCTCGCAGAATAGTTTATAGTATTGACTTTTGCAGGTGCATACTTTGTATTCAAGGACGGTCAGTGATTTTTTTATCTCTTGGTCTATGTATATGTGTGGTATGAACCCAGCCTGATTGAGCTTGAACGGAGGATTGGAATGACTGTGACCTCTGCGTATTCCAGCAAAGATGAATCCAAAAGAAGAGGGTTGATCGTTATAAAGCCTGCCTCCGCTCCAAAAAATAGTCTGATACATCCATCTTTCTTTCTTTTCTTCCCTCGGTTCTCCCATTTTTACCTCATTTTTTGGTTCTTTCTTCAAGCCAAATGCCGTATGGCTATGGCCAGTTTTGCCCCTTATGTAAATCCCGGGATCACCAACTGCTAAAATGGACCGAAAGAGACTAAATAAATAACCTAAGTCGAATATGATCAAAAACAACCAAATAAATAGTCGTATGTGAACACAACTGATTAAAACAATCGAAATCAAACGTAACGAGCGAGACAAAAAATCAATCAGAAATAACCAAATTTCGCCAAAAATAACAAAACGACCAAATCTGACCAAAATTTACTAAAAAATAAATAAACACAAACTGAACTTAACAATTGATATAATAAAATGAGAGAATTCCTATTTTGGATTTGTACTATTTGAAGGTGATGATATATCTATTACTATTTATTGTGTTTTCTCATAAATACTGAACAATGTTTGTATCTAATGAACTTGGCCCAGAATTGGCCGTATCTGTTAGTTCATAAAAAAAAAAAATCGATAAAAATCGATTGAATCTGAAAAAATCTGCAGAAAACCTCGTCCAAAACTGACCTTATGACTAAACGCAACGAGCATTGACCAGATCTGATCAGTATTGAACCAACAGGTCTGAAAACCACCTAACCATGCATTTACGAGTATAATCGAAACAACCGGAGGTGGCTTAAAGCGACCCATCTGATAAATATTGATCAAAAGAAATCAAACCCCATCGAAACTAAACATCCATTCTCGAAAACGACCAAACTCGGCCTAGAGTGACCGATTGTGATCATAAATAATCAAATACGATAGAAAACGACCAAGCGGTGCTCACAGGCTCTAGCACCTGATCCGAGTTTTCGAGCACCGCATGGTAGAATTAAAAGTGGACGGAGAAGGTTGAGGGATCTCAAAAAATTCTGAGAGGGAAGGAAAGAGTCGAACCAAGTAGAGCACCATATGAGAAAATAAAAATTGCCTCCTATGAATCTTATCAAAACTAGAGGGCTAGCGAAGAATAAGTGACTCCCCGCTCCCCATGAATCTTCGGAGTCGGCATTTTTCGACAAATTGCTTCATTTTACTCCGCATTTTGGATATCAGTCGGCAAAACGAAAAAAAATCGTTCAAACTTTCATTTTTTCTTGCGTGGAAGATTTTTGTTTTCAGTATTTTGGACCTGGAGAAGGAAAAAGGCCGACCAGCTACTCGATGGGTAGACGAAATAATAAAAGGGGTAGGACCCCAGTGGGTGAGTATAGCATTAGATAGGAGAAGGTGGAAAAGGGTGGCGGAGGCTCATGCCCAACGGTGGGCCGATTTAGAAGGCGACTTCCTCGAATCAGAGCTGTAATAAAATAATAATCATAATTTTGGACATCAGTCGGCAAAATAAGAAAGTCGTTGATCTTTCCTTTTGCTCTTCCTTGTATGAAAAATTTTTGGCCAAAGGCAGCATGTTTGACTTATTTTTACACCTCCTTCTCATAGTGCTTGCGGCCCTCTACCAATCAGTAAGGCCTAAATCTAATTGAAAATAACTTAAAAAAGGACCAAAACAAGGTGAACCATCTGTGACCAAAAAAGATAAGAATAACTTCGAATAAATGAGATTGGAATCGACTTAAATAGCCATATTCGGCCAAAGCCAACAAAATCTGGCCTAAACGTGGTCAAAAATGATAAAGTGACCAAATTTCAGAAAATGTTCAAATTTGGTGTAAATGACGGAATCCGTTTGAAGTTGATCAAATCTATATATCTGACGAACATTGACCAGGAACGACCAACGTGACCAAAAACGACTAAGTCTTACTAGATTTGGCTAAATCTGATAAAACATGACCAAATTCAATGAAATTTAATCAAAAATGACCGCAGAGAATCGGAAGCCACTATCATCAAAAGCGACAAAAAATGTCAAATCCGACTAAAAATGATCAAGAATGACCAATCAGACCACAACTGATCAAAAATAAATAAATAAACATGACCGAAATTAATAAAACAATCAAAACCCTTAAAATTTGGATAATTCTGAAAACAATTGGCCTCAGGTAACTAAGTGTGACCGAATCAGACCTAACATTTAGTGGCGTAGCCAGGGGGTGCGAAGGGGGCAAATGCCCCCCAAGGCACTTGAAATTGAATGTAATGTATGCAAAAATTAGCAATTTTCCGCCTTTAAAACACGTTTTCTCGAAAAATGTTTGCTCCAGCATTAATTTTACCTTCATTATTCATAAAATAGTCCTCTAATATCGGCAAGTTTAAGGAACTACCTCAATTTTCGACTTTCTTTCCCTTGAAAATCTTACTTCGGCCCCCCCCCCTTGGGAAAATCCTTGCTACACCACTGCTAACAGTCAAAAATAACCGAAACTAAGCGTGATAAAAAACGTACTCCAAAAACGATCGAATTAGCCCAAATTTGAATCTTCACCAAAATTCACCAAAAAGGGCCAAAAATAACTGAAACCGAATATTTACCAAACCGACTTATCTCACCCAATTTGACCTGACTGACTAACAAATACTAACAAAAACACTCGAAACAAACCTGACTAGTACTCAAAAATAATCCAAAATGGCAAAAACGACTAAAACTGACCAAAATCGTTTTAAGGTGATCGAATCGGTCTTACAAGTACCAAATCCAACCAGGAACTTTTTACAAATTTAACCAAATCATTTTAACCGTCCCTCCAAAAAGCACAACTGGCTGTAAAAAGAAAAAACCTGAACAAATCGGACTCAAAATTGGTCTCAAATGACCAAGTCCGTCCGAAAATGACCAAATTCGTGTGAACAGTAACAATAAAAAATGACTGGACGAGACCAAAAACGACTAAATTGAACAAATCTGACCAGAAATTTAATCCAAAAAAAGCTGTCCCTCACCACAGAAATATTGAGTCCGGATTCTTCCAGAAAAATCCAACTGCTGTGTTTTTGTTTCTGTCTTTCCGTTCTTCTGTTTGTTTTCAACTTTTCCCTGCCCCTTATCTGTCCACCCGCTCTTTCCCGGTCGAATGATGTTCCGGAATTGTGACCACTTCACTTCTTATGTCAACATGGCTTTGTATTCTGAGTGTTGCCAGATTTGGTACGTTTCAACTTTTCTGGTACCAACAATTCTGGCACGTGTTGACACATTTTCATTATTCTTGGTAGGGTCTAGTGCGTCTTGCCATTTTTTGGTTCGTTTTGAAACATCTCTACATATTTATATATTTAGTGGATTTCGACATATTTTAAAGATCTTGACCAAAAAATGTCTTATCCATTTTGGTATAGTTTCAAAGATCACACATTTTATTTGGTACATTTCATTTGAAATCTGGTACAATCTTGGAAAATTTCCTGCTAGTACGTTTTACCACTTTCCATCTGGCAACACTGTCTGAAGTAACGATCTACGATTGGAAGACCTCGAAAAGTTTTAAAGAGGACGTCACGATAAAAGTATGGCTAAAGATATAGTGCGAAGGATATATCGTGAAAAGTGGACCACATTCAACAGAAGTTAGTACACCTCAAAATAAGAAGAAAGTCGTAAATTTAAGTAGCAGTTCAAGAGGGGAGGGGGGTGAAATTTTTTTCCCTCACTTCACTCACACGGAATTTGTGTTGCATAGCTTCACCCTATCCCTTCTGTATAATTTTTAAACTTTTAGTGGGGAGACTACAAGTCCATTGGGGGAGGCTGAGCCACACAATCTCTCCTATTTGTGCTAGTGAAAACCTGTACTCGTCTTCGCTGATTCATCTATTAGACAATTTCAACATCGTGACCGTTTCGTAGTTTTTTGAAAATATTGAAATGGATATGTATAGCGACATTTTTAAAAACTCTCAGTTATTAATAAAATCATTATTTGTAAATTTTGTACTTCAAGGCAAGTTGCCGAAACCATCAGTTCGATCACACCGCCTGCATATTAATATCTGTGTATCGGTGTATGGAGGCAGCTTAAATTTTGATCGTATATATTCCCTGATTGCTGAAATTTGGCCGTTTATTTTTCCAGGAGAATTCGGCGCAGTTTTCACGTACAAGTGGAAAGGGGAAGAATTATCTAAATTAGTCGATAATGGCACAAGAGTAATGATACATATTACAATATCCGAAGTTTGTCCTCGATCACAGTCAAATATTAATAGGTAAGTATTTTTTTTTTCTGTCTAGGTATACATTTATCCGTGCTAGTTTTAATCGTCACATAACGAGAGTATTATGTCCTTCTTAATAGCAGATGATAGAGTATAATGTGTAGCGATGCTGATTATGAAACCGTTTTTGAAAGGAGAGGAATTACTGTGAAACGTATTAGAATTATGCTTCTTAGATTGTCTAATGAAGGCCTGAAGGCCTTTAGGATTTTCTGTAGCGTTCGCTGGCGAGATGCGTGACAGATTTACGATCGAGTTCATCTTCCCTATAAAGCGTTAACATATCCGAAAACTCGGAGTCCTGAAAACATTTATCAGGTTTATGATCTCCAGCAGCAGCCTGTGTGTGCATTATTAATGGAAGGAAGTAGGTTTTTGTTGGCAAGATAACCGCCGTAGCGCTTTATGATATCGATAACCGAAGACTTAAGTTCATTTAGCTGTTAACCTTGGTGGTATAAACAGACGCGAGGAAAGTATGACGTCGTTCCCGGTCATTCCCTTCTTCTTCCTTCCTTTTCCGTTTCAATCCGAACTTATTCATAATCGATGATTTCTTTCATTTGTGTGATTTGTCGACTAGGTCTCCGTTTTTCATTACTGATCAATGACCTGTGTAGCACTCGCGAGTCGTCCATGTTAGAAAAACGTTGAAAGCCGGTATCAAACACGCATATTAATTATGCTGACTCAGGAGACCCACTCAGTCCATCCTTTCTAGTAAATCAATCCTCATGTCGGCACCATTCTGCAGTGGTGATTCTAGTGGGTAGTTCTAACGACTCTCAAAGCAAATGTCAACACTCAGAACACCTTCATTCATCGACAAGACATTGTGGTCGAATTTAATGTCAAATTTGATTCAAAATTCAAATTACTATGTTGATATCAACTTTTGCATAGAATTTTGTATCGACATTGATGTAGAATTCTATTCAAAAGTCGATGTTGACGGGGTAACTCGACTTCTGTATCAAATTCGATCACAGTGTCAAGTAAAAGAATGACTGATTTTGGAATTCGACAGAAGAATTGATTTTTATATCAACAGTGCTTCAGGGGGAGTTTTAGCAGTTCTGAAATGGCAGTTGGCAGATCTAAAAAAGAGTTTTGGTAATGAATAAAGTAATAATGCGGTAGTTATTCTAAGCTAGCAGTTCTGCTGGGTTTTTAATATGTTATTCTAAAATAGAGGTACTCATCTCTCAGGAAGCTGCAACACATCTTTCCTATACTTAGTGGATAGTAACACTACTTTTTCCATACCAAAATTCCAGTCCCAATTAAAACCGTTTAAAAAAGTCATTTAACTGAACTCGATCTAAACAGAGAAAATTTAGTACTCTGGGACTGAAATTCTATTACATGGTGTGGTGGGGCGTATGGCGATGCACGCCTGCCAAAGTGGCCTCTGAGACACCGCACCCCCGACCCCGGAAACTACCCTTTCGAGTATCGCATCAGTGGCCAGAGGGACGCTTTGAGGCCGGCCCGAGCCCCCATTTCGCCGTTCCGCTTCCGGTGCGCGCTGTCCTGCGAGGGCCACCATGGGGTTCCCTACTTACCGAAGTTAGCACTTCCCAGCACTAACCTGGAATTTGGATTCCCCACAGCCGGACGCGCTTCCTCTTCACTCACCCCTCGCCTCCTCATCTTGGTACATGTGGCGACGCAGAAAAGTGGTGACGGCGGGTGAAAATTCGATTACATGATTCGCGATCGTATAATCCCACATCTCATAAAAAACGAAAATTGATCTTATTCTTGTCGAAAGACTGAGTATCTTAGTGAAGCTTACTTTTGCAGTTCGGGTCACTATGGCGTTCAGTGCCTCGAATCAAAGCAGTACACAAGTGGCGTAGCGGGGGGGGGGGTCGAGAGGGTCTGGACCATTTTTGCAACTTTGTCAAGTAGTGGTTTTATAATTTTAGCACCCCGTCTGGTTGGCCGAGGGGAGCTCTGGTTGGCCGAATGGATAGCGCGCTGGTCTCAGAATCCGGAGGTCCCGGGTTCGAGCCCACGTAGCAACTCGCTACATTTCGACCTTGGCCGGTTTTTCGGCAAGAAGTGAAGAGGGCTACGACAGCCCTAACAACCTCCCCGACGTCTCTGAGGTAATGCTCGAAAGGGCGGATTCCAGGGCTCGAGTTGAGAGCAAAAATTAGAAAAGAGACCCCCTCTAACACCCCTTCGTCAAGACTGAATTCCTCCCTCGAACACAAGACTGGTTTCGCTACGGCTGTGCTCTACTTGGTCCGTTTAGTTCGCGATTAGCGAGTCCAACTACTGCGAACTTCAAAAGGCTATTACGGTGAACTGTGACTAGTTTTTTCGAAAATCATTATGAGTATAAATTTTCTTGATAATCCAAAATTGTAGCAACAGCCAGCGGGTCCAAGAAGTTTTCACCTATCGGCAAAACTGAAAAAGTGAGAAGTTTTCTCATTTGCTCGTCAGTTGACGTTATCGAAGTTGACAGAATTGTATGCCAAGTTGGGTCCAACTAATAACAGTAATTGAATCAGCTGGTAACGATCGAGATATGTCATTCCAGTCAACAATTTCATATGATCATAGTACAGGATGATTCTGAAAAATGTGTAATTCAAAATAGGTAAATTCTCCACTTATTCTTCCCAGTCTCTCCAGGGATCCCGAGTTCAATTTTTCAAGTCAGGGAACCTTATTTTCTCGGAAAATAGATCTGTCGGCTCAGTGACACTAACAAAAGCGTACTAATATTTCCAATTATTATCCACAATTACTCCATATATTCGAAACGAGTGTATTAGATGCGTGCGCCACCATCGTCGCACATGCTACCGTAACACTCAAGTATTTGGTGTCAAATTTAATTACAAATTATGACTCGATCCTATTAGCGTTTATTGGGATACCAGTTGTCAGAGAAACAATTACTCGGACAGATTGGCTACAGACTCGCATCACAATTTAGAATGGCTGCATTCAAATCAGCGTCGTGTTATGATGCTGGAATTTTGTGTGCTACTATACAGCTAAAGGGAGCACCGACTCTTCAATAGAAATATGTCGTTTAAAACTTATGGCTGTGGATATGGGACTAAGATCTCTGTAGTTCCTTTTTAAATCCGTCTCTGATTGGTTATGATAACCCCTACTGGGTGAGATCTCATAGCTGTGGGTATGGGACTAAGATATCTCTGTAGTCCCTTCTTAAATCCGTCTCTGATTGTATATGATAACCCATACTGTGTGAGATCTCTGTAATCCCTTCTTGAATCCGTCTCTGATTGTATATGATAACCCCCACTGTGTGAGATCTCAGTAATCCCCCCTTGATTCCATCTTTGTTTTTGACAACTACTGTATAGTACATACATTGTAGTTGTGAATGGTTAAGGTATCGTTGCATCACGTAACCCACAGGTTGTCATTTTACTTATGTGAACAGTTTGCTGTATACTAAAAATCTGACATCCCCTCTCCACAGAAGGAAAATCTAAGAGCCTATCTAATCAATGGTTTGACAGGTAGAGGAAAGGCTAGGAATATATTATTCACTTGCTGTTGATCTAGGATCTTAATTTTACTGACATTAAACTTATCAGGCCGATAGGTATAGAAAGCAGACAGGCAGGTACCATATTAGTTAGTCAGCAAGTTAGTGAACCTTTAAATGAAACAGATAGGCGAACAGGAATGCTAAAAATCATTTTTTCCCACCCATCCACCACTTCTCACATTAGAAACGAACTGCAATCTCCTGGAACAACAGCCAAATAAACTGGCAGGTAGATAGACAAGCAGATATGAAGAGAGCGAGTTTACTAGTTAACGATTCCTACATGCTGCACCTAGTTAGGAGGTATGGAATACTAGGAAACCTGATTTCTTCATTCTCTTCTTTTCGACCAGGAAAGGCTTCCACAATTGTGACTAATAAGCCGTCGGATAGACGAGCAGGAAGACAGAGCCTGGCAGACATTTTGCCAGTCAACTAATAGATAAACAAAAAGAAGGCGTATAGGATTGTGTCGTAAATAAGTGAATACAATATAATAATGAGTCGTAGTCAAACTAAGTATAAGGTTACAATATGCAACATGATATGAGATACTCCTTGTTCGTTCTTCCTGGATGATTGCTGGTTACTAACTCTCCTTCTTACTAAATACAAGGTTACACTGATGCATTATAAGATGAGATACTCCTCCTTAGTCCTTCCTGAATGATTCTGGTTACTAACTCTTCTTACTAAGTACAAGGTTACACTATGCATTTCCTTCCTGGATGATTGTTGGTTACTAACTCTCCTTCTTTCCTATCCTGCATCGCCTTATATAGCTGTCGTTGAAGTTGGAGAATGGTCTCTTGTTGGACATGATGAAGAATAAGGAATACAGTATTGACTATTGGTCAACTGAAAGTCATCTGGTCTCTATATGTCGGCATTTTAAGCTGTACTTTCGGTGTTGTAATCTTGATGGCTGTATATTGCTTAACCGGCATTCAGTGTCTCATAGATGGCAACAGTTGGGTCAAGGGCGCATCCTAGTTATTTGGACATAGAGCTGACATTAACGTTGGAAGTAATTTCAACTGAAGTAGTAAATTTTTACTCAGAATTTAAGAATTTCATGCCAAAAATACACCACGTTTCAAAGTAGAGGCGAAAGCAAACATTTTCTTGAAGCAAATGTTTTTCATTTGAAGGCAGCCAGGATAAATCTGTTTCAAACTCAGCTTAATCCTCATCATTGGGTGATATTCATGAAGCTCTAAAAAAGCTGAAATTCAACATCTCGTACTAAATATCCTAATGGAAGATACTAGTTAGAAGTTCAACTTTATAGATAATATACGCACTCAAATAACAGGTAGACCTACCCTAAGACGAACGCCCAGTGATTCCGATTTGACAGGAAAATGCGAATTCGCCATTTTGTGATTTACGATTCAAATGTAATTATTTGCAAAACGAGTTTATCTTGCGTACTGAGTACATGAACACCTTGCACCAGCATGGCGACACTTGTTCTTCGAAAACTAGCTATAAACGAGCGAAGAAATCGAAATAGCCGTAAATTTTCCATACTGCTGAACGTCTTAACGGTCTGCGGAGTGCATAAGATTGGATAGGGTTGGTCGAGGTTCCTCTGGTACTGGCTAGAGCAAACAGCGCCTACTCAAGAGGGTAAGGAGAATTTATGACCTCAAATAGCGTCGTAAAATTCTCATTGTAATCGAGCCAAGGCGCTAAATTTTATGACGCACAACTTCATCGCCAATCACGGTCCACAGTAAAATTATGAATTGCAAAAAATTCCAACGGGAGCGTCTGAACTATATAAACGATTATTTGACGGTTAAGTATATAGTCTGAGAGTAAACAGTCGACTACTTAACCTTGCTATTCAACACGATGCGTACGGATTTTCTTCTAAAAGATTCGATCGAAATTACCTTGACACTGTATAATCATCTCATCATTATTACAGCGCACATTTTAGCTCACTAACGATCCAATTTTCTCTCGAGAAAATAGGGGACGTGTTTACTATAACACTTTGTACAGCATATAATGTTGATACGTGTTCCATTCTGATTTGAAAATTTTTGATATCGATAATATCAGAATTTCTCATTTTAGTATCGATATTGGCTCGATATTTCAATATTTTATTGATATTTTGTTATCACTATAGCTCTTTGGTGATGGCGATATTTAAAAATTTTTGATATCGATATTTCTAATTGTAATATCGATACTGGTTTGATATTTTCGAATATCGATATTTTGCTATTACATTCCGGAAAGAAACATTTTTCAGAATAGTCCAAATTTTCCGCTTTCCATTAGTAAATTATTCCCGATTCCCATTACAAGTTCATAAAAAAAAAATTAATTAAAAAAACCACCATTATTTATGTTATCTGATATCAAAACATAACTTACTGGTGAATGAGCGAAGGTCGCTAATGTAACTATTAGAAAACATATCTACACGATTTCCGTAAATACGAGGGGGATTATTGGAGCAATGCCCCCTAGCAATTCAGTTTGCTCTCTATAGTTATCCTCCTCTTTCTGGAAAATTCACCACTAACTGTTGCTGAAATTTGCCCCTCTAAAGCATGAGTTGCTCTCCTGGATACGGGAGGTGTATACGGTACTGACTTGAAACGTATTCGGGTGAATCTCTGAATAAACAGAAAATTGTAGTAACCAGGAATTTTCTCTACAACTAAGAACATGAAGTAACTTGTTTTTTTTTTTTAATCAATAGCGAAGAACCCCCTTATTACCGACAACAATCTCTCAGTCATTCCCATCGCACTAGAACTGAGGAAGGTACTCAAATAGAGTAAAAGTTCCATCGTAGTATACTGTAACCAACTTCGATTTTCGACTGTAGTTGACCGTAGGTCCATTATTATCAAGAAACAATCAAAATTTATAAGGTTCACGAGAAAAGAGGTAATAGAGTATAAGTTAAGAGCGGAGAAAAACATTTTTGAACTGAGACGTACATCTACAAGGGAGGAAGAAGTCATGAAATTAGTTTTTTTCCATCGTAGTATACAAAATTTGAATCATCTTAATATGGGACTAGTTTAGATTTACTGATGGGAAAAAGTACTGAATCTTCTTATTTAGCACAGAAGTATAGCGATCCAATCATGAAAATGGTCTATTTTTGAACTTATTGCAGACTTTTTGCCAAATTTCTGTCCAAAAATCCCGTTCTATTTTTTTTCTATTCCATCGTAATATACGATTATACGCCATGAAGTGCTAGTCTGAGAAAAACGATTTTGACTTTTTCATAAAAGGGAACACTGCCTATTATAATTTTGTGCTTCATTACTGCATGCTGGCCAGTGTTGCTTTGTTGAATTAAGAAAGATGTTCAAATTTTCTATCGTGGTATACATTTTTTCTTTCCATCGTAGTATCGAAGTATAATTTTGAAGAATACTACGATGGAAAAGAAGATATTACAATGGAATTTATCGTTGCTTTTGCCACATTATCCAGAAGAAACAGCTGAATGGTGATGATTTCTCTTCAGCCCGTTGTTTCACATCTTCATGACCTGTCAATACTCATCCTAGATAACCTTTTTTTTTCTCTTTGAAGGAATGATGTCCGTACACCAGGTCACATGGAACGCACAAGAATGTGGCATCCTCTGTTTCAACAAATTGAGAGTTGCTTCGAATGCGAAGGAGAATGCGCTCATTACTTCCTTGCCGAGAAAAAATATTCAGAGGCAGACACTGATGCATCCAATCCCGACGATGTTGAAGTACTTCTTTCTTATGTCTTGAATTGTACTCCTTGCCATTCAGATAAATATTCTTCTCGTTTCTTCAGTTGTCGTCCTCGCTATTGGAATACATCTGGTTGTATGTTCCTCAAATTCCATTGTGATACGAGTATCAAGCAATTCCATCGTAATATTAAGCAATTCCATCGTAGTATCAAAGGAATAGAGAATACTACGATGGAATTCCATCGTAGTATACAAAAAGCCCCCTTCTACCCCCTATGTGGCGTTTCTTGTGGGACTTACCCCATACATGTACTTACTTGCAGGTATACTACATGATCCGCAGGAAAAAAATTTTGTTCAATGATGTTCCAAATTTTAAAATTTGGAAACTGAATTTTCAGGTTATTCAGAGATTCACCCATTCGTCGTTTGAAATTGTTGAATTTCGCCTTCCAATCATCTATTAATAATATGTTTTTCATTACTAAATTAGGTTTCTCAAGTGTAGCATGTCATATCATTCTAGACACGATTCCACTTTACGAGTTTACTCAACGTTTTAAATCCGGGATTAAGCTGAGACGAGAATCGGTATTCACGATTTTCATCGGGGCACTGAAAGCCCGAGCTCCTGACTTGTAAAATGCATCGAACTATTTAAAAGATATTATTATGCGTAATCGTATTTGTATGTGTAAGATGCTAAAATACATAAAACACTATAATACGGATGCCGGATTAAAATATGATATAACTTCTAGCTCGAAATCTTTCTTTGACTGTTCGGTTGTAAACGCTCAGCATGACCTCAAATTTAAAAATGAAAGGGATTCTCCGACCTCGATAACCTGCAGGGCGTTTCAAGGTACTGGAAGAAATTGTTTTTTTAATGACATGAATAGATTAAAATATGAATTTGCGGTGCCCGTAAACATCCAGGAGAAGCAATAAAGTAAAATCTCAGCAAGGTGATGAAACACATGTGACACTGTTCAAATAACCATTCAGAAGAACGTATATATTTTATAACCGTTATTTCCATTATTTTGAATGTAAATGGAAGGCACCAGAAGAAGACTTACAAAAAGACAATCGAAGAACCAAATCTCTAATTCCAGAACGAGATGATTTCTTTAGAGTGTAAAGGAATTTGTGAATAAGCTCGGTCTTTAGCACATTCAATTTCGACTCGTCGAAAAACACATGTAACCTTGTCCTCTCAAATACCATTAAAGAAGGTAGTGACAGTGGTGGGCAACATTGTTTGGAAAATAATTTTGTATCTAGTCATCACCCTATCACTTTCATTATAAGGTGAAAACTGATCTGAATGTTGATGCACCTTCGTGGACTGATTCTGATCTTAATAATCTTGGTTTTGATAAAGATCGTTTTTAATAACTTTCTTTTTCAAAGCTGCTTGTAGGTGTAATGCTACTGATTGTAATGATCTTGTAAATTATCAAGATTATCGAGGAATACATCGAAGGGAGGAATTTTGGAGCTTCCCTCCCCCATACATAGGTCAGCTGGCAAATTGTTGATCTTGAAGTATTCATTCATTGGCAGAATAAATACAATAAAAATTTAACATTTTTAAGACAGCACACTTTTGTTGGGAAAATGTAACATTTTCCCTTCCCTTCCAACTTAGAAAAACAGTCCGCTTCGATACATTCCTGAGTTTACCTGGAATATGACCCTTACTGTGATTAAAGATTAGAGTCTAAAAATTGAACTCATATAAATGTCTGTGTCAAGTGTAATGACTTATGTATTCTCAAAGCCGTGCTTAATGCTAGCCGAAAACATGTCAGGGAAGATTTGGAAAACTGGTCTGAAAACCCGGGAAACGTCAGGGAAAATCATTCTAAAAAAAAATGGCTACTCTGGACTATGCAACCCGAAAATTTACAAAAATTCTTTCTTCAATTTCGGAAGGCCGCGTGCTTATTTATGACGCGGTTGAACATGAACCAGTGATCTGAATCAATTCCTCCTCCTGGTGAATGAAAAACTAAGAAGGGGGACCGAAGAAGTAAAATTGGAGATGTCTATTGTTTTTCAGGTTTTGAGGGTGCAAATTCTGAAAGTATTTTTTGGATGGAATTTTCAAGGTGCCGTCGATAGGGAATTCAGACCAAAATACCGTAATTTATTTATGAAATTGAAGAGTTTGAATTTTTAGCGCTTATTGGGGACAAGGGGAAGAGGACTGTGGCTCCTGTGCCCCTCATCTAATCGATCTAAGACTTGGTGAGAATTTTATTTGATCTCATTGAAACCGATCCGTCGGGTTTCACCGACAAATGAATTTACCAAGACATAATGGAGAAGAGGGCACTTTTCTTTTTACATGCAAGATTTTTGTCCTCATATTTAAAATTATTTGAAAAAATTTTAATTTTTTTTTTTTGAAATTTTGCGTACGTTTTTAGCCCAAAAGGCAACACAAAATAGCCCTACATCGAATGAAAACTGTTTATCACTTCACCCTACCCCGTATTCAAGAATCCTCAGAGGGTTAGCGCATAAAAATTGGAGTTAGTAGCTTCCAGTATATCAATTATAGGGGTACCTAATTAATAGCCGAATTTAATTCTGTCATTTGACCACTATTTTTTTTTGTTACCGTCAAGATAGAATTTTTTTTGAGTTGGATCATTTCTTTTTGAAAAATACAACTTGTAAGATATTTTGAAGGAACTGCAATTTTTCTTGTTGCGAATTCTACATTGAATTTCAAATCCTTTGTGTGCCTAAACTTTTTGGTATTTTCAACAAAAAAAATGTTGGGTACTGAGTTTTAGACGAAAATACTTCACATTTCCTTGTGGGGGGTAGAATATCCTCCTCCACCCCCCCCCCCAAAAAAAAAAATGTAAGTGTTCTACCCTGGGACTAAGTCATTATTATTGAAATTATACACTCGATGATTCAGATATTGTTATAAAACTTGGATCGTCAGCTTCAGGGAATCTTTGAATTCAGCGGATTTGTTACTTTCGAGGGTACTCATCCCCCCCCTGACATAAGCGCCCCCATTCCTGATATTTAGAAAAGCTTGTTGTATTGGTCATTTCTGACTTCGGGGAATTCCTGCAGTTGACAGAAATGAGATCATATAAGGTCATTTACCCCATCTATTAAAATTGAGCCCTGTCCTCAAATAGAAGTCTAAAAAAGAAAACAAAGATTGAAATTGAAGTAGGTACACGGTCTTTTGCTCATAGCCCAGTGGTTGATGACTTATTTTATTCACAATGAACTGTATTAAGGTATGTACCTGCCCTAATTAACGTCATGTTAAGGAAGGAAAATGACAATGGTCAGCGCAGTAATTAACCTACGAGGTTTTTGACCAAGAGTGATGAAAGAGGAAAGATTAAAGTGCGTATTTTTGACCTCACTTATGGGGCACCTGATTTAGTGTTGAGCTGTAAGCTCTTGGACTTGGTTGGCGGTATTTGGAGCCTCACTTGATGTAATCCTAACAAGGCCAGCTCGTGTTTTTTGTTTTTTAAGGGATATTTTAGGAGTATTTTAGAGTGCTTTTGGACAATAAATCAGGGACAGGTAAAACAGGAGGCTGAGGACAATTTACCACTCAATAATGACAGAATTCCATTTGGAGCTTTTTCTTTCTCCAAAACTTAATTTTGTGCTACAAGTCGCTAAAATACTAAGGGAAAATTTCAAACCACTTTTTTTTGTTGATTTCAACATGCGAGATTTTTTGGGGTTTAGCCACGTCATGTACAGTCTGTTGGCTAGAGACGTGGAGGTTTTTATGACTTTTAGGAATGATATGAGTTTAAGGTTTTGGGTGTGATTGTCGGAGAGCACGGATGTTGAATTTGGGATATGTGTGTTTCGCTGGGATTGGAATTTTGGGCATTGGGTGATTATGTTGTTAATGGAGATAGGAGTATTACATGTATCGCAGGTTAGGTGGGGTATCCAAAAGGATTTGAAGATTTATTATAATGTAAAATTATTGAATTAATTATGGATATAAATATAATCATTATTGGTAATAAAACATGAATTGAAAAGAATCGATTAATTAAAATAATATTAATATTAAAATTGTTAGTTTGTTCAGGATATATCTATAAGCGAGAGCGGAGTGTCCAGTTCTTAGTCTGAAAAGTATTACTTCGTCTTTTCTGGACTTTTGATAGGATGTTTTCCAGGAATGAACTGACTGTGGTTTTTATGAATTTCAATTTGGTAATTAGTGGGACTTGATCCCAGTGTCGTTGGAAAGATTTGTGCACAACAATTTACTGATTTTTTTGACGTCTGATATCGGGATTGAAATGTTAGGGATTGGAGAAATGTTCAAGGAAAGTTTAGCGGGTTCATTGGCTATATCGTTTTGAGGAATTTTACAATGGGAGAGGACCCAATATAGAGTGAATTCTTTGTTTGAGGACGATAGCATTTGTACTATCTTTTGGAAGATGGGATGTTGTTTCTTCTTGTAGAAATTTCTTATGGATAGGAGAGCTGATAGCGAGTCTGTAAAAATTAAGTCATTTAGCGTGAGGTTTAGTCAATATTGGATGGCTAGTTTAATGGCATAGAGTTCTGTTGAAAGGATTGAGAAGTGTGTGAGTAGTGGGTATGGGACTGCAATGTTGTGGCCAGTGGAGCATCCTGATTTATCTCCTGATTTGGAGCCAGGGTATTTGTTAAGGAGGGGGTTGAGATTTTGTTGGGATTTGTTGAGGTTGGTAAGTGATAGGTCCAGCTTTGGTAGATTGATGTTGTAGGGGAAATGTAACAGTTTGGTATTAGTTTGGATGATCGGTTGTAAGAGATTGTTGTTATTGAAAGGGAGCGAATTAGGAGGGGTCATGAAATGAAGGCAGTTGGTAAAGTTGGGTTAGCGAGAATGTTGAGGATATTTGTGGAGATGAGATGCCTTCGAATATTTAGAGAGGGTTCGGATGACTCGTATAGCAGACTGTCGATAGGAGTAGTTTGGAAGGCACCGGTGATAAGTCTGACATGAGTTTTGGATTTAGAGAGTCGAGGCGCGATTAAGAGACAAAACCGTACAGAGATGCAGCATAGTCGATTACTGGACGGATGAGAGTTTACTACGACGTTGATCCATGTACAAAATAATAATGTTATGTACATTCAGCGTACCTGGATGAAGTTTCGGCCCAGTACCTGTGTTACCTACCAAGAAATGAGTAGGTAGCGTTGTTTGGAACCTGGCCTTATTCGGGGCACGTAACTTAAAAATTCAGGGCTGAATATTTTTTCATTTCGACGCATTATTGAATGGACAAAAATCTAATTCGAAGCAATACTAAACTAAGAACACATCGGAAAGAAAACGTTTTCAACACCGAATTTGTAGTACTGTTTGTTCATCCTGAATAAAATAAATTATCAAGCTTTGGACTGAGTGTAAAAGCCGTGTACCTACGTTAATTTCAATTCTTTTTGTGGACTTCTACTTGGAAAGGGGACTCAAATTTGGTGGTTAGGGTAAATGACCTCTCAGAATTTCATTCTGTCAACTGGGAGGATTTGTATACACATTTCCAACTCAACTTGCGTCTTTGTAAGCATCAGGGAGGAAGGGCGCCTATGTCGGGGTATTTTGACCACAAGGGTTACAAAACTATCAATTACGGGAATCACTCGAAAAGCTGACAACCTAAGGTAATCGTGCTCGTCTTCGCCACCAAACATCGGTTCAAAAACACTAAATTATGCTGCTCGGTCGGGATGTCCATTATAGAAGCCGAAATGCGTAATATTGCACAGAAAAGCTGCTGACCTCAAGAAGACCGCGTTAGCATTGAAGGTCGTTGCAAAAAGTTAATAGATACTCGAATACGCTGCAAGAAAACAAATTTTCAGCAACAGTTTATGTGCATTAATTTCAGTCGGATAGACCGGAAAATAGGAAATCTAAAACGAGGAAAAAAAGTGGAAAATTCTCTGAGCGAGCATTTTATGCTCGTAAATACCACTCGGTGGTGCTCAGTCCCGCACCGCCAAAATTATGAACCATTTTTATTGCGCTACCGTTGCCATATTGTGTACTCTACGGGTTACTCTGGCGAACTCCAGAGTTTAAATAACCGCCAATATTGACAAATTTATGGATGCAGCATTTCCAACGTGTCGCTGTATTAATCAGAGACGTGCGAAGAATTTTTATTTCTATTGTTCCGTAATTATTACAAAGCGCACAATGCGCAACTCGGTAAGGTCATTCACGTTTAGTATGTTGCGGGTGTTTGTTGTGTAGAATTTAAAAAAAAAAAAGTGTGAAAATGACATACGCAAGAATGCGGTTACATCAGGTCAATTGAATGGCAGCTTTCATTATTCATTGTTAGCTGAAATCGTCCGTATTGTTTCCTTAAAATTTCGCCAGCGTATGAATTTTGCATCCACTGCTGATACGGGTTCTGAAAATCTTAGGTTTCGAATTTTCGGTTTCACTGTCAAAGTTAGGGGAGTGTTGTACCGTGGACAGTGTTGTACCCCGGAACACTGCAGATATACCTTTTACGGGGAAGTACCACAGACCAAACAAATTATTACATGCTAATTGTTTTTCTATTTATAATGTAAATATACTCGACGATATTTACTTGTATGTTCTAAATGTACTCCCGGCCTGTGATAGGTGAAGGTACTCCTCACCCTCTCCCATTTGTTTCGTTCTCGGGCAATACGGTGAAAGAGTTTATGTCTTAGGAATTGGTCGACCTCGTCCCTCCACCTAGCTTTGAGCTTGCCTTGTTGTCTGGTTCTGCGTCTCAAGTACCAGAATGTTGTTTGATGTGCCCATCTGTGTGGGGGAAGCCTGGCTACGTAGTCCGCCCAACACCATTTTAAAGTTCTGGTCATTTGTAGACAGTGTTTTACGCTAGAGCACTGTGCATCTGAGTATACTAAGCCGCCATTTTCAACCTGACTTTTTCCGTGGACTAGCGAATGCGTCGCGGGTGGTGATCGGGAGGCTGCCCGCGACGCGTTCGTTAGTCAACGGACAAAGTCAAGTTGAAAATGGCGGCTTAGTATACTCGGATGTATAGTGCTCTACTTACACCTGGCAGTATATTTTTGATTGTTTGCATACTAATGGTGTGGTGAGACGTATGGCGATGCACGCATGTCAAAGTGGCCCCTATAACACCGCACCCCCGGCACCGGAAACTACCTTTTCGAGCATCGTGGTCTTTGATTTTTATACCAAGAATAAACCGCATCACGGAATTTTGAGTGGTTTCTATGATTTCTATTTTTTATCATTTTTTGCTAATTTAGATGTCCTTAGCAAAAATTGAAGATGCATACTCACCCGATTGCTGAAAGATTAGTTGCAGTTTGTAGAGATTTCTCTTATTGCTAGGATATTTATTGAACTTAAATGTATCGCTACTGGGAATTGGTGGGAGGGAGGGGGAAACGCCGTACATATAGACTGGAGCTACGCAAATGTTGAAAATTTCACTTTAATGCGCTTTTTTAAATTTGCCTTTAATAATGATTTTCAGGGACCAACATTTTTTCCAAGCAAAAATGATTCTTTGGTTTATTTATTTTTCTGTTTCATCCTGCAACGAGATTAGCTGACCCAAATAAACTATTTCCGAGACTGTTTCTGGCTCCCTATTTCCCACCATTATTTTTGTGGATGTTGATAAAATTTTTGATTTCTCAAAATTGATAGTTAGACCTGACTTTGGTAAAGTTCTTGTATCATTTCCTCTGATATTAACCCAATATCGTCCGCAAGAATTTCATGTTTGAGATTTCATTACCGTTTGTATTCCCATCTCAATCTAACCAACTCAGCTCTCCGAAGACTTTTTCCAAGATTGCGTTGAAGAGGATGGGAGATAAAGGATCTCCGCGACGCTTTCCCTTACTTATTTCAATTGGGGACCTGACTTCCAAAACGCGCTCAGTCCAAATAATCGGAAATCGAGTTTTTAGTGCAGTCTAGTGAAAGAAGTCAAACGGCACCTTTCAGAGTTGGTTTCCCGATTTTATCACGACTTAGAGCTAGCTAAACCTTTCTTCCGTTCTTTTTTTTAATAATACTTAGTTTTTTCACGTTTTATGATTATAAAATTGTTACGACTGTAAGTCATACTTCCTTTTTCCTGTGTGTGTTGGGGGGGGGGGGGGGGTAAAGGATGTCTGAAGGGTGGAAGGAGGGGGCATTATTCACGTCTGTCTCGTTCACCGAAATGGTCGTCTTTAAGCTGTATCTTCCGACTTCCGACAGTTTCTCGGTCAAGATATGCGAATTTTGACCTTTCACAAGTATGACATGGTCTGCCAAAACGAGCTAAGTTCACAACTTCCCCCACTTTGCACTCCCCTCTAAGACTGTTCGTTAACCGACCTTTATACGTGGGTGGTATTAGCATTAACCCCTCCTCTTCCCATCCGCGCTGTTGAATCAGTGTTACCACTTATCGTTCGCGAGTCAGAATATTTTTTTCGATTTCCCAGCGTGTCGTGTTTTTTTTGGACTAAGCGCGTTTTGGAAGTCAAGTCCTCAATTACTCCCGAATTGTGTCTGGATGATTCGACTCTCTGGGCCTGAATACATATCTTGTACTATTTTTGTTAATAGTTTAGGGACACCCAGGGCATGCAGTGTTCTTAGAATGTATATTGGTGATCTAGGGAGTCAAATGCATTATTATAATCGATAAATGCGGTATTCATGTCCAGACTGTATTCTTGGGATTTTTCAACTATTTGATTTAGTGTGGAGGTGGTCTATCGTGAATTTCTTTTTTTCATACTTGATGAGGTTACACTTTTTAGGATTATTGGTGTGTAGGGGTATCCTCACCTTGCTTCTCACTCAATTCTCCGAATGTCTGGGTATAGTCTTTGTCAGGTCATTCCACTTTGCCTGTTCCAGGCTAGAGATGCCCAGTTTGGGGCGGCCATTCCACCCGCCTCGTCTGCCCAACTTATCGATGGTCTACCCTTTTTTCTCTTACAATTGTGAGGAGTCCAGAAAGTGGTTAATTTATTCCAATTGTAATTTGGTTCCCTTGCGATATGATCAGCATATTTTAATTTTAGGTTCTTGATGAATCTAACCAAACTTTTTGTTTTTGTTTTGTTGTACACGTATATTTCCGAGATTTCAGTTTAATTTCCATATTTCTCAGCATAGCATGTTGAGTTGTAGTCGCTTTCTGGTTTTGTTTAGCAGTGCAGGCCCATTTTTGTGCCCCATAGGTCAGAACAGGGTATACTGTGCTCTCCAAAATCTTTAGTTTCGATTTAAGATTCATTTTACTTTTCAGGGTTTTTGACTGTGCCCAGAAGGCTTCATGCATTTGCTCTTTTAATTTTCAATTCTTTGTTCTGTTTTCTAGTGTCATGGTTTGGCCTAAAAATATTTATATTCCGAAACGATTCTTCAAATTTGTTATTCTCAATAATTATTTCCTTGAAATGACTGATGTTGGTTATAAATTTAGTTTTAGAGTAGTTAATAGACAGCCCTACTTTTTCGTTTTCTCATCCCCTCAAGTCTTCCGCCATCACACTGAGTTCATTCTTACTTATTTCTATGATTACAATGTCGCCCGCAAACCTTAGGTTATTTAAATATGTACTATTCGAAGTTTTCCCCTCTAATTTCTACTTCCTTCCTCTCCAGTCCAAATTGCGAAATACTTTCTCTAAGACTGCACTGAAAATATTTGGCGACAGTGGATCACCCTGTTTGACACCTTTCCTTATCTGAAATTCTTCGCACTTTTCTAGCTTAATTTTTGCCTTAGATTTAGAATAAATTTCAATATAAAATTTTGATTACCCCCAGGGAGACTCCTTCTTTCTCAGGTGTTGACCAAATCACATCATGATACAGTGAATCGAAGGATTTATTAAAGTCTACAAATAACACCGCAATACTTTTTTGATACTCTTTTGATTTTTCGAAAATTTGACTTAATGTTGGAATATGATCCGTCCTAAAGAAATTTTTCCAAAAACCTGCCGGTTCTAGGGTTGTTGAGAGTCGGCAAGATATTATAAATCTTTCTATTTAATATTTTCACGAATGCTTTACAGATATTCAACAACAGGTTGATTGAGCGATAATTATTTATATCGGCTCTATCACCTTTTTTATGAAACAGAATGATTTTGGAGAGGTGCCATTGCTTTGGAGAGAGACCCGAGGAGAGAATGCAGTTAAAAATTGCAGTCATGGGGTAACCAGTATATTTTTGAACATTTTCAAAATTTCGTTTTCGATTCCATCTGGTTGACCTTCAGTGCACTCAATACCTCATTAACATCACTCTCCATTACTCGAGGGGTATCAACTAGATCGTCCCGATGACTCACCTAAATACTGTTTCTCTCAACTTTCCAACGATTTGATTTAGAGTGTGGAGGTGATCTATCGTGGTATAGTTTCATCTAAATCCTGCCTGATTTGGAGGCTGATCTTAATCTCATTTCGATCAGTTTTCAAGAAAATTTTAAAATTGTGGGTTGCAGGCTAATAGGCTTATAATTTACAATTTGGTGTCGCGTTTCCTTTTTTGAAAAGCAGAATAATGTCGGAGAGTTTCCAATTTTTGTACTTGCACCAGGTGAGAAAATGACAGATCGCCGGCCTTGCAGTTACCGCACAGCTGTGAATTTTCTAAATTAAAAGCTAGCTGGATGAAAAAATAATTGAAAAGAAATAACAAAATTGACTTTTTCTTTAAAAATTTTGAAAAAATAGGTATCTAGGGAATAAAGTTACAAAAATGACTTGCTTCCCACCATGAAGTCTGTACTCGATCGGATAGCGAACGATTATCGTTATCAGTAAAAAATCAAACTGATAAGAAACGGGTATGATTCGAATAAAATTGATTCGAATTACAATTCGCTGACCGTTTTGATGATCCATGATTCAAATCGATTTTATCGATCTCCAATCCGTACCCGTGATTCGAATCAATCTTCGACCATCCTGACAGTTGAGTTAAGCTTTTAATCGATTAACTCATTTTCATTTTACAATAGGGGACACGATGAAGATATAGTTTTAGGTTCTTTTCTACAAACATTTTTATTTTTAGTGGCGTACAATAGGTCAGTCTCCACTTTCGCTAGTGGAACTACTACAAATTACTAAAATACTAGGTCAGGTTCAGAATCAACGTGAAAATTATCTGTAAGAACACCAGGTTTTTTGTTGTTTTTTTCTGGTGATTCACGATCCGTCAGATCAAAACAAAGTGATTCCGTGATTCATGATTCGGATTATTTTCCGTGCTTCATTCGTGATCTATAATTCGAATGGAATCACGGCTTTAATCTTGATTTATTTTTGATTCGTGGATCGAATCATTTCGAAGCTAATTCTGTCCGTTCCTGAACTGGTCTTGGCAGAATAAAAATACGTCCACGACACGAAAGTGTTTTGTGCGGAAAAGTTTGGCGATGTAGAACTAAATCGATGTCGTACTTAGTTCGGATTCATAATTAGATATATAATCAAGTTTCTGTAACTATACTCAATATGATGTATGAACGTCGTACGCTAAGCTATTCATAATCTGACTGCTACGATAGACTCGTTCGACAGTAAATGAGTTTACCTTGGCTCTCCTGCAGTGCCCTCGGCATAGACAAGGTACGAGTTCAACTTGCCATTGCATAAAAAGTACGAGCCAGTTGAGAATTGAAAAGCCCGAACGGTTCTAAAAACAAACCTATTGGGTATTCGTGAACTGAGGCTCATTGCTACAGTCTTTTTCGCCATTTTCAGTCTACCTGTAGCTTCGTGGTTGATAGTTCCGAACCTGAGGAAAGGGACATAAATTGGACTATATCGTATCATTTCCCGGGACATAATTGTGATGAAGTGAGAAAGATTCATATCGATCACTTGAGATCAGAGACGAAACTTGACTTTCAGTTGGAGGGGGGGGGGGGTGGAGAAGGAAAATTTGCGGACAAATATTTTTTTTAACTGGAAATTTACCGACAAAACTTTTAAAAAATTTGAAAATTTGCAGATTTTTCAATCAAAATATTTTTTAATTAAAAAAAAAACAAAAAAAAAACAAACGTTTTTAGAAAATGAAAAATTCAAATGAGCAGTTTCAAAGTTTGCCGACTACCAAATTATTGGGAGTGCTTCAGCCCCCCCTTCTCCCATTCATAGTTTCGTCCCTGCAAATGCAGGCTGGAAACTTTTATCCCCAAGCACTCACATTTGCGCACATGAGCCTACCTTAGTCGGGGAGGGTAAGTTGGAAGGATATTAGGAATACTTGACCGGAACACACAGTTTCCTTATCACTTTAAGGTGGTCGTTATTCACTCTTGATGGTCTTTTCTTCTGAATTTCCTCTGATTCGTCTCCTAAATTCGTTCCAATAACATTTTAAAAAATACAAAAAAACATGCAAAGTTTCAGGTCGATTGGATTTAAGAAATCCGTGCCACAAGCTCTCTTTCGTTCTTATGGGAAAAACACATGGAGTTTTGACTTTTGTTTCAGGCTAAATTTCCCTCCTATATTCACCAGGACCAAAGCTTGTAAATTAAACAATAGAACATTTGCTATCCGATTAAGCTTTTGACATTGGAAAGTAAAAGTCTTTTGCTTTCAACTTTTTCAAATTTCAGACTCTAGGTCAAATAGTGAATCTAATAAAAACAGAATAGTCATTGAAATTCGAAATTCAACGTTTGCTACAGACTTCCAGTTTTTCGAAATGTTTTCCACATTTCAGCTTTGTTTCAACCTTTCAGATAACTTTCGATACTCAGCTTGAAACCTTCCGCTTTTGACTGACTAGTCTCTGACAGGAGTCCAGGATACTCCATTTTCAGAAACGAAATCTGACTTTCAGTTTAAGAAAAATTTTCGGACAAATATTTTTCAAAAACTAAAAATTCGCCGACAAAATTTAAAAAAAAAAAAAATTAAAAACTGCCGATTTTTTAGTTGAAAAAAAAAAATAAACAAACAAACATTCATAAAATATGAAAAATTCTAATGAGCAGTTCTAAAATTTACCAACTGCTAAATTATTGGAGTGGTGTTTCAACCCCCACCCCCTGTAGTTTCACCGCTGCTTGAGATTTACAGAACATGTTTTTCTACTTTTCCTCCTCTATGTATCTCTGCCACTTCTCATCTCTCTTCTGATCTTTGAGAAACCTCAACTTGAATTTTTTGTTTTCACACAGACGAGATGTGTCCTTATACAGGTTTAATAATATTTTTTATACTACTTGATCAGAAAGGCAATGTTTACGTTGGTGTTTTACAGGCGACAAGAATAAAGCGTTTTTACATGAAAAAATTGCAGGCCAGTTATTTTGTATTGGGGAATCAAACCCGCGTCCGTTGATACATTAGACTGGAAATGTAGCGATCGTCTCTAACCACTCGGCCACGGAGCGAATCACGAAATAGTGACTTACAAACGCATTTAAATATTCACGATGTAGTACAGCTGTTACCATTTGTTGTTAACCATAGTTATGTTTTTGCTAGCCACTACCTGTGTATGCTGTTTGTGCACATGAACAAACTTTGGACAAGACTGCGATACTGTACTTTTAAATAATTAACTGAGCAGATTAATTTTTGGAATTAACTACGCACACAAAACCACCTGTCTATAATTTTTTTTAAAAATTAAAAAATACAGACCATGTCAGCGAAAACCATTGCCGCTTCTGATCAAGTAGTATAAAAAATATCTTCCACAACAAGAGCCAAAAGTGAGTGTACATGACTCGGGGATTGCTCACTCGCTACGCTCGTTTGTAAACTTTCCCTCGTCATGTAAACACTCACTTTTGACTCTTGGTGTGTAAAATACTATTTTATACTTCTTTTAAATATTGCATGTAAAATACTATAATTTACTTTCATGTAAAAAAGACATGTACTTTGCACTACATTTTACAGCCGAACCCTAGCCTTATGTTGTGATTGCAAAGTTACTTTATTTATCTTTTTGATTGGTCCAAGACCTACGTAAGATGATAGTCAAAGTTGTAATTGAGTGAAGAAGCTGAAAATTTGATTCGTTCTCCGCAGTAACATAACGAAAGTCCAGTTTGTAGATGAGCCTATAATCGGATTATTCGATGGGAGTGGAGTGCGAAACTTTGTGTTCCGGGAAAAAATTGCGTTTTCTGAGGCTCCAAATATCGCATGCTTTTTTTTTTTAAACTCCAAAAAGTGGCGCTTAAAATTGAGATATCCGGAAAACTGCACATTCAGCAAGTTGCTGAATAGATGTTAAATTTTTTTCAGTTTTTGGTGGGTGAAAATTATACTTTGTAGAACTATTTGAAATAGAAGTCGACACGGATAAAAGGAGAAACAAAGTTCTCGCTCGAAGGTAATCAGCAGAAAATCTTGTGAATCTCCAAAAAGCTCATAAATCTTGTCTCTCAAGTCTCCTAAGGTACCTTTTTATCAACTTGCTGAATAGTTTTATTTTTCATGGATGGGAATGATACTCTATGTCCTAATTTTTTGTGTGGGGAGGGGGTGTACACTGTACTTTTGCACTTCGTACCGCCTAATACGATATGCTACTGGTCAGTTGCAGTTATTTGTCGGTTTCTAATTTTTTGCTTTGACGCTTGACAGACTTTTTTGGTTTCTTATACCTCCCTGCAGATAGGCAGACAATATGTGAGGTGCTGAGCTGAAGTGAAGACAATTGAAATATGTCAGCTCGGAGGCTTCCATGAAACAGCTATGGGTTGAAGCCCCCCAGTCGCTTCACTCTTTTCATACTCAAATATCGGTTAGCAATTGTAGGTGGGCTATCCAAACGCGAAAACGCAACTGCTTAAGACTCGATAAACTGTGAACATTTTATTCTCCGCTCGCGAATATCGAACCAAATGAGCATTGTGATTCATTGTACATCTGTAATATTATTCGCGATATCAGAAAAGTAACTTTCACATTTACTTTTCGAAGTACGTGCTTCGGATTTGCTCGTGCTACGAGTATTAAAAAAAAATAAGATGACCTACAGAAAGATCAACTACATCATAATTCCGGAGATGTCGAGATGAACGGGTTCATTTATTCAAAAATCTGGAGCTATAATGGAAAAGTTCGCGACTAGAGAACTGTAGCGAGTTCCGAAGATTGCTTTTTTGAAAATGATGATCGAGTTACTTTGTTATTTTTATGCCTGTAGACACAGAGGTGTACGAAGTGAAATTTTTGAAAAATCTGAATTATCGGACTGATTGATTCGCAGAGGAACCGAATTTAAAAAAAATCACCGTGGTCTTGTCCCACAATAACTTTAAAATAATAATTGAAAACTAGTATTACTGGTTCGCATCGCGAAGGTAGTGCAGATTTTACTATGTAAAACTGGTCACTATTTTGCTATAAATTTCATTCATATTAGAAAAAAGATAATGCGGCGGTTCCCTTTCAACACATTGAGCTCCACAGTTTCTTCATCAGCGACTATTTCCTGAAACGAAAATAGCTAGAATACTGTAAGAGAGTCCGATCGCTGAAACAGAAGAATTGAATTTCATCTTGAAAGATGCGCAAACTGTACCTCAGGGAATTGAGAAGAATTAGGGAAAGCATTCGATTCGGAATTGGTACAAGGTCGCTGAAAAATTAACATGGAACGTAAAATGTGTGAAGAATCCCATTCTAAGCGTCCGAAAGTTTTTATGATTCTGGTTTCCAACTCATGTTTCCAACTCGGAGAGAATAATTTCAGTATCGATTGATCGATTAATATGATGAAGGTTGTTTCAACATATGCGGTGCCATTTTTAAGCTCGACGCCCCTGGCTAGATGTTTCAGCAGCCCCTCGTGAACAAAACAAAACCATTTCGATACTTGCATAATATAGCAATATTCCATCGTATTAGGTTTTAGTTGTCTAATGACTGAAAACTGGAGAGATAGATTTTTGGGTTGCGACATAATTTCTTTTTCTTTTAACCCTTTGACCGCCATTACATGTTGCAAGAAAATTCCTAATCCGTGTCCGTATATATACGTCTGCCAGATAAAACCCAAAAATGTACAAAACGTAAATATACACAGCTTCGAAATGACCAATCATGTGTTGTGTAACTTTAGTTCATAGAAAAAACGTTTACAGCGCTAAGAATCAACCGTATTAATACGAATAAACTTAAACTTGTCCTGAATCAGCTTACATATATATACGTCTGTGCAGAACTTGGTCCAGTAGCATTTGGACCTATATATACGTCTGTGGCGGTCAAAGGGTTAAAAATTTTCCTTCATGATCACTTAGGTATGTTCTTTGAGAAGGGAGGATTACGCTCCCTAAATTTTTCGTCGGAAGTTAGATAAATTCGCCCCTCCCGGATCACCATTAGTAGGATTATGATTTTTATTGGTCCGATTTTCTACTTTTAGACGTGGTTAATACTCACCTGCAGAGATGGGCAATCTCGCACACCAAAGAAGTTACACAGTGTGGCAGTTTCTATAAAAAAGGGGTAACTTTGTCGATCGATCAAAGTCTCCAAAAACGCAAAAAGAGATAAACATTTTTTGGTCGAAAAAATGAATTTTGAAATTTTGGTTGATTTCTATAGAAAAAACATCGCAATAACGAAGAGACAAAATTTACGCCCATGAGAGAGAAAGAGAATTATGAAAGAGAATGAGAAAAGAATGCGAATGTCTGCGTTCGCTTCTTTGTGGTTTTTCGGAGCTCACAAATAAATCCGATGTTCTGAATTGTTACCACTCAGAAGAGCGAGAAATTACCGTTCCAACAAGCCCTCGTCGAGGCTGGTAACGTGATTCCGCGGTGAGTTAGGGCCGCTTGACTGAGTGCGAGAAGAAGGTGTGTCTAACTTTAAATGCGTTTTTCTCAAAAACGTGTTTTCGCGCGTTCTTGTTACACTTATCTTTGACCGCTTGTATCTCCAGAACAAAAAACGACACAAATCTCGCCAATAGCTCGTTGGAATGGGCATTCATTCCTCTAGTACGTACTATCCGTAACTCAAAATTTGTCGGACCCACCAAGTTACCCCTTTTTATAGAAACTGCCACAGTGTGAAATACCAGGATATATTGTAGAGCGGGGCTACTTTAAACATTTTCCACTGTATTTTGCTTTGTAAGTGTGGCTATACTGATTGTAATTAAAAAGTGTTCAACCTATTTTTATAAGTCCAGTTCCTGCCATCATTTTACATTTTGAAACATCTTACAACTTGTTTGTGAAAGTGTACAGCTCAGTATAAAGGATATGGTCAAAGTTACTGGGGCTGTTTTGAACATTTTCCCCTTGTTACATGTGAGGTTTGGTCGAGTAGAGGTCTGGTTGGCCGAGTGGATAGCGCGTTGATTTTGGAATCCAAAGGTCCGGGTTCGAGCCCACGTAGCAACTCGCCAAATTTTGACCTAGGCTAGTTTTTCAGCCAGAAGGGAAAAGGGCTAAGACAGCCCTAACAGCCTGCCCGACATCTTTGAGGTAATGCTCGAAAGGGTGGATTCCAGGGCTCGGGTTGAGAGCAAATTAGAAAAGAACCAGATGAGAACTCGATGACAGCAAAAATCAAGATAATACCTTTTGAAGACTTCTTACAAAATTTTGTTAGAATCTACGTAGAAATAGAAAGGGGAAAAAATCGATAAACTTTATTAAAACAAAAACGTCATTTGGATATTTGTAGACAATAACACAGAAAAAAAATTCGAATACATCATTCCTAATAATAACGGATTTTTCCCCCTCCACAATGAAATCCGGCCCTCTATAAACTCTAAATAAGCTTTCTGTAAAGATTCTTCCATATAATTCAGTCTTTTCGCGAACCTTTTTCTTATACTTTTGATTCATTTTTGCAAATAATCTGCAACGAATTATGTTTTTCATTTCATCAAACTAATTTGTTAATTACATTGGCGTATTATTTTTTGTTTACTGTTCAAAGTAACCCCACTAAAAAAAAAAGAAATTCTACAGGATTGTGATTTAACGTTGAAGATTTTTAATTCATGTCATTCGATGCCAGAGGGATGTACTAATGCATGAGATATCACTTACTGTGAATAGTTTAAAGTAAATTTTTTATACAAAGGTTGCCGCAGCTGTAAATTTCCACGTAAAATCGCAATAAATTTCTACAATGTATATTTACAAAAAATAAATGTAAATATGCCCAAATATCTGATAAGGACTCTTTCATCAAGAGTCAAATGGACGCTGTTTAACAAAAGGGAACTAACCCACAAAATCCGCTTTTTTGAGAACACGTGATTCGAAGTTCAAGAGCCATGTAGAAACTATATGGCATTGCGTTTATTGATAAGCCTTTTTCAACATGAGTACACAGTTTTGAATCGGGGGCCCAATTTAGAAAAATTCTACGTTTTACGTTCTTTCCAATGTTAGTAATAGGTAACTCATTTTGTTTACAAATGTGGGTTAGTTCCCTTTTGTTAAACAGCGTCCAAATTGTCTAACGTCGAAGAAACACGGGAAAATAGTTCGCAACTTCACCACCAGCAAGCGCAAAAGTGAAAATGTGCCAATGTTCAAAGTAGCCCCACTTTATGGTAATATCATTGAAAATTTGCTTGTACAATCACGATGTTAATATCATCGATATCATTTTGGAATAAAATACATAATACAATAAGCGTTCAAGAAGTAAGGTAACAAGGGCTATTATAATAAAACTATGAACTGTAAACATTTTATTTTACAAAATTTGAAAAGATACAATCTGATGCTACTTCTCAACATATTTAGCTTCCCGCTCGAGACATTTGTCCCATTGGTTCACCCTTTTATAGAAGCCTTCCCTATAGAATTCGCTGCCCAACGAATTAATCTGAGCGTTCCAAGAGTATGGTAACACCGCTGCTGTGTTAAAACCATTGAGCGGATTGTAAATCTGACAACATGATACGATTCTACGTTCTTTTTACTGTAGGACAACAAACTTTTCCTACATTTATTCATGTAGACAATTTCCTATATTTTGCAAACAAACTGATGGCATGCGAATTCTGGGATGCTCGTGGAATTCTTTTGGTTTTGGTTGATTGTCTTCCTACTATACAGTGGTAAATTCAGATGTGTACTGCGACCAGCAGCTGAACCGCTTGTGTAAAAGAATTAAAGACTGCAGATCCGAATTATCAACTCGAGGCGTTTGCTTTGTGTAAGACAACGCACGACTGCACACCTCTCGTGTCATTACTACTTTGTTGAAGCCGTTCCAGTGAGACATTTTCCGCTCCTAGCCCACTCTCCCAATTCGGTACCCTCTGATTTTCATTCATGTTCATGTTTAAAAATATACCTGGGTGGAATTCGTTTTAAAAACCAGCTGCAAAAAATAATTCTAAATTGGTTTGATTTGTTGGATAGCGAATTCTACAAGGTAGGCACTAGGCATATAAAAGTTAGTAAATCGATGGGATAAATACCTCAGTCGGGAGGGTAACTGTTGAGAAGTGATTCATGGTTGTATCCTTTCAAATTTTGTAAAATGAAAATTTTTCAACTTATAGTCATTTTATTCGTATAATAGCCGTTGTTACCTTACTTTTGGAACGCCCCTCGTATTGTGATATGTATATCATTTTGCCTATGCATATGCACAGAATACAGTGTTGAGTGTCTGCCATCACAAGTCCCTGTGGACACTGATGCGATACTCGCAAGGATAGTTTCTGGATTGAGGTGTGGTGTCTGGGGAGCCAGTTTAGCATGCCGTGCACCGCTGTACACTCCACCAAACATTACTGTCGCAAAAATATTAACGCTGGAATCTTGTAAACTACCGAGTGAAGGACTTTTTTATTAATAGGATTCGGAACGCAGCCGCTCAGCCTCCTTTTTAGATCAGAAACAGATTAAAATCTTCATTTTTGAAAATTATATGATAACCATACAGCAAACTAAATTATAGTGAAGTACAAATAATAGAAAAATGTATGTCAGGGCTGGCAGTTTGCTTACGGTCTCTGAGCCTTGGCTCTAACTCCGGTTCTGAAACAGTGACCTGTGGTTTTAGCTCCAGCTCTGGCCCTTTTTATGTTCACAGAGTGGCGCCTCCATGTCGTTCAGTTGGCGTACAGTGCAGTCAGTGCGACTCAAGCCTTTACTCCGAGGCCCGGGTGACTCTCATTCCAAATCGAAAGCTTGAATCGTGAAGCTGTACTGTACTCGTAGTTTATTCTGCAATGCCTTGTTTTGGGTACTGGATTTTGGTCTTCTTTCATCAACTGTGCGTTTTGGTCTGCCACTCGCCCCTTTGTATATGTGTTATTCCCGGTGGCTCCAATTTCATTTCCTGGCAACGCTCAACGGAGCCAAATCGTTGATCTGCTGGGGAGACAAATGAACAAGAGTAAATTGTGAACTGAAGGACAGGTGTATTAAAAATAAATCACCTTGATTCCCAGGAGCGTATAGTACTTAATTTGTATGTTTTTCGATTATTTTTTTACAGATATATTTTCAAAATTCCGATTTACCCGTTACGTCAGTTGATTTTTTTTTTCTTCATTCGTGTACACGTTACGAGGGATAATTTGGTCTGATTTGTGCTGAGCAAGACAGCATATTAATTAGCATTCGCTAATCCGTGATAAGAAAATTATACGCTTCGATTTTTGTATTGACGTGTTTGGTCACTTTTTTGGCTCTCTCATTCTCTTTCTCTGTCTCTCGCCTGAAATTGAAATTTCGCGCTGGTATTTGCCAAGTAAGTTCGAGTTTTTTTCTATTATTTACTATTTGCAGAAACGGTAAATTTTTTGTCTTCGTTTTCGAAGTTCAGAGCGGACATAGCTAGTTGTGGTTAACTGGTTCGATATTGCAAGAAAAATGTTCAAAATTCTGATTGCTCTTGCCGTGGAGTGGCGCTATTCGGGTCTGAAATTTTCGAAACCTGATTTGCGTTTACGCGGAGAACGTCTCAGCTAGACGTTAACTCAGCCGTGAAATTTTATTTACCTATCTTCAAAACAAATACAGACTTGGAAATTTTCTTCCCGCGCGATTAGCTTCTTATAAGAAACTAAATTTGTATATACACCCGAAAAGCCTAAGCTTGAATCAATAAAATGAATTCATTTTGTAGTTTTCACACTGAGTTTCCGAAACATGTAACCTTGGCAACCATTAAAAGATAAAAGAGGTCAGAGATGACGTTTGAAGCTGTATACGTACCTATGTACTTACAATAATTATTATTCAAATATCGCTCCTACTTTTCGGCGAAAAATTAATAAAAAACTAGGTGAATAGGATTTTGTAAGTCAATGAGCGAATGCGGTGGGGTTTTGGTATAATAATCGCCAAATAGGAAAAACGTCAGCTTCTGCGTCGTGTTGTGTTGGTATTTTAAATTATACAAAAATTCGTAATTGATTTGTGTTAAATTGTGAAAGAAGATGAATCGAGACCTCTAGCTAAATGAAATCGGGCCGGCTGCGGCTTGATGGGAAGTTCTAACGAAGTTCTGCTAAGAGTGAAACGCCCATAAGCCAACTGATGTTTAGAAGATTTTCACGAGAAAAATAATTTTACATTGCAGTGTGGGAAGTGTGCCTTTTTTTCCGACTGAAAGTTACTTTTTTCCAACTTACCCACTTTTCACCACTATTTTGAATCATGGTCCTTCTGGTTTACCGAATTTTTCGACGTTATCATCATTTGTACCTACAGTGAAATATCGTATGACACTCATACAAAGAAGTGAAAAATTACTTCTGCGATTTGCCACACTCGGTTTTTAACTCATTGATTGGAGTATATAGCATTGTATGTATGTGAGACCTGGACAATAGGAACATAAGAAAGATCCGAAGGGGGCCAAAACTCTACTTCAGGCTTTCTTCAAAATGGCGTCCAGCTAGATAAGAGTAAGATTTCATTACGTTCAAACAAAGTACAATTTCGAAAAATTAATGATTTACTGTCAGAATTGTATTATAATAGCACATTTTATTTAATTTTTTTTCCCCGTCACAGTCTCCGATATTACTTTTTAGCTCCCCCCCCCCTTGTCGCCTGAAACAATTTTAAATCGAAAATATATCCACATTTGAATGCAAACCTTCTATCCGAATATTTCTAGTGTAATCAGCACTGAAGAAAAGGGGGAAAACGGGCTGAAATCTTCAGAATGGGCTTTTAGTTCTCACATGGTACGGATGACGGATGACACAGAGCGGTGTGGATGACAGAAAGAGCAGCGTGGGTGACTTGACGACGAAAGAATGAAGCTGAAAACGGATGGACAACATATAACAAGAGAGCGGTGCAGGCAACTGATGATGTACAGCAACAGCGGCGCGGGCAACGACGACAGACAATGAAAAAGCGGCATAGGCATCGGATGGAAAGAGCAGCGCGGGTGACAGGCGACGGATGGAAAGAGCAGCGTGGGTGACAGGCGACGGATGGAAAGAGCAGCGCGGGTGACAGGTGACAGACAATGTGAAGAGCGACGCAGGTGACGGACGATAGAAAGAGTACTGTGGGTAATGGGTGGTCAAAAGAGCAATGTGTCAATGATGGGATGAGTAAAAGCGGACAATGGCAAGTGTGTCTTGGATGATTGCAAAGATTATGAAGAAAGGAAGCATTCAAAAGAAGGCTAGGAAGATTTACTACAGGAATTATTGCTAATATGCACCCTCTACCCAGCATAACGCTGGTAAACAGACTTTTGAATCACTGTACAGTCTCATTACTCAATTAAGAATGGTAGTGAAAGGGCATAAAAAAACCAGTAGGAAGGGGAAAAGGGGGAAATGGAAAATACTCTCTGAGTAACTGAAATTAGGTTTATTACAATAAATAAGACAGGTGGAAGAAGCCCAAGTTCTAAAAATAAACATGAAAATGAAACAAATGTAATTGAACTTCAGCCGATGTACATTGACAAATTGAAATTATTACAACACGTATCGTTATCCAAGTACCGGTGAATTTTAAGAAAATTCAGAACTTCCACGGAAAAATCCAAAACTTGGTGTTCAGTATTTGCACAGAAGTAGGGCTTCCACGAATCAACGGCGAGGTGTGTGTGGATCTTTGTACACCCGACTGTTCAATCAAAACCCGTGAAAATAAGATATACTTTCTTGAAAGACTGATAGAACTCACGTATTTACCAAAAAATCGAACCAATGAAAATCAAAATCCTTACACCACATACCGTTATCCAGCGACGAATTTTGGGAAATTTGACAAGTCCAGAGCATTCATGGAAAAAATCCAAAACCTGCGAGTGTTTGGCATTTGCATTGAAGTACTTTCACAGATCAACGGCCAGGTCTTGAAGATCCGCTAAGATATGATCGTTCAATCAGAAGCTGTAAAAATAAATAAGAAAATTATTGAAAAAATTCTCTCACCTATATGGCAATAGAAGTCTGAAAAGGTTCGGTGCTTACTTTGAAGAAACGTTTCCACGAATTAACAGTGAAATGTAGTAGCGTTCCCACGAATTAACGGTGAAATCCAGTAGATCTTCGAAACGTTTTCACGAATTAACGATGAACTTCAGTAGATCTTCAAAGATAAGATTGTTCAACCAGAAGCTGCAAAAGTAGTTTAGCAGTATCAAAATTCGAAAGAAAAAAAAATACAGAAGCTACTGAAAAAATTCTAAAAATTTATTCTATAGAAGCATGAACCAAATAGAAATGCCACCTGAGGGAGTAAATACCAACAATTTTTCTATATGTAGGTTTAATCACGGGGGGGGGGGGGCATATGTGAAAACGAATCTAATGTGCCGCATATGTGAAACGAATTTAATGTGCCCTTGAAAACCTATAAATTGAGTACACTTTTGGGAACTTACACATCCTTATCCAAAACTATTTTTCAGCGGGTAGCACCGAAATGGGGAATGGTTGGAAGGAAGAAAGAGGCGCGAAAGTGAATTGAGGGTGGTTATGAAAATTTTAAGAAGCTGAGTTTTGCAATAAGATTTCAATTTTGAGATGAATTTTTTGCTCTGACCCTCATCCACTCATGAGGACTGAGGTCAAATGATAGTAATCTTTTGGAAATTCAATCACTTGATCCCAAGGTGATAAAAAGAGCGATGCAAGTGATGGACATGAATGACGGGAAGAGTGGTGTGAGCAACGGGCATGGATGATGGAAAACGCGGCATGAGCGATGGACACGGGCGACTAAAAGAGCTGCACAAGCGGCGGACATGAACAACGAAAAGAGCGGCGCGAGCAATGGACACGGACGAGGGAAAGAGCGGTGCGAGCGACGGACACGGGCGACGGAAAGAGCGGCGCGAGCGACGGACAGATGGAAAGAGCGGCGCGAGCGACGGACACGGGCGATGGAAAGAGCGGCGCGAGCGACGGACACGGGCGATGGAAAGAGCGGCGCGAGCGACGGACACGGGCGATAGAAAGAGCGGCGCGAGCGATGGACACGGACAACGGAACAAGCGGCGCGAGCGACAGACATGGACGATGGAAAAAGTGGCACAAGCGACAAGACATGGATGATGGAAAGAGCAACGCGGACAATGGAAGGGGCGAAGCTGACGGCAGTGAGAGTATGGATAAAGAGGGCATTCAAAGAAGGGGAATCATTGCTGACAATTATTTGGGATCAAGAAAAAGGAACACCAAGAACATTTCAAAACGTTACCAGATCTTTCTCTAAAACACGGGTTATATGGAGTAATGTTAAACTAATTCAGAGGGGGCCGAAACTTTACTTCAGACTTTTTTCACAAAAAACAACCAGAGCTATATTAGAATAATTCATTACGTCATTTTTTCCACTTCAAAATATGCTTGATGATGCGGTGGCGTACTCGTTTTAATGGGTGACTACTCTAGTTCCAATCTAATTAAAGAGGGTTCAATTTTCATGAAAGGATGATTAAAATCGATTCTAATGAGAAAAAGAGGCAACTTTATCATGCTGTAGGAGCTAGTTAAAAGTCAGTTTGAACTAAGTATCCCCTTCAAAAATATTGAAAAAAATTACAGATATCTAAATTAAAATTATATTCTGATAACGTCTCTCAATATAATATACAGCCCAGATAAGTGGAAAGAGGGAACAAAAAAAACCTTATAAGAATAAATTTTGACTCAATTAAGGATGCTATTAAAGGAGGGCGGAGAACAATAAGCAAAACAAGGGGAAATAGAAAATACTCACTGAGCAACGAAAGTTAGGTTTATTGTGGTAAACTAGACAAGTGGAAAGAAGCCAAAGTTCCAAAAAGAAAAAAACCAACAAAAACTAGAACTGGACTGATACTTTTTGTAACTATACACTTTCTTGAAATATTAATAATACTCATGTACTTACTTAAGACATCGAACCCGATGAAGATCAAAATTCTTACTCCACATACCGTTATCCAGCGACGAATTTTGGGAAATTTGACAGATCCAGAACATTCATGAATAGAATTCAAAACTTGCTGGTGTTCAGTGTTTGCATAGAAGTGCTTCTACAAATCAGTGGTCTAGGAGATCTTTGATGATACGATCGTTCAATCAAAAGCTATAAAAATAATTCTGCTCTTCAAAATCTGAAAAGAAACAAGTTAAAAATAAAGTGAATAATTCGATCTAAAAGGAGATAGATGTGACGATATACAAATCTTACAAAACTCATAAAAATAGAAATTACATCACATACCATTATTCAAGGTACGATGGATTTTGAAATTTCGACTTTCGACAAATCCAGAACTTTCACAAAGAAAATCCAAAACTGCTGATGTTTAGTGGTTGCATCGAGGCGGCACTTTCATGGATCAACTGCCAGGTCTTGTAGATCTGCTAGGAGCTAGGATACAATCGTTCAATCTGAAGCTGTAAAAATAAATTTGCAGTATCAAAATTCGGGTAAAAATGCGAAAGTTAATGGAAAAACTAATTCTCTCATCTACATATAAAGCAGTAGGGGTCTGAATAAAAGGTTTGATGCTTGCTTCAAAGAAGTGTTTCCACGAATCAACGACTAGGTCTTGTAGATCTCTGGAGGTCTCCATTGTCAATTCTGCACAGCCTTGTCGAACTCACAGAAAAAAATTAGTAAGGAGCAATAGCCTTAGTCAATATTAAAAATTAGCAGAAAAATAACGTATAAAATTAGTAACTAGCATTAGCCTAGGTTAAAATTAAAAATTCGAAAAATAACGTAGAATGTAACTTGAAAGTAAACGAAGCTAAAACGTAAAATTACGATAACAAATAATTTATAAACTATAAGTTCTAGTGGCGCTCCTGAGGCTCGGCTGACAAATAAAAGTAGCGCATTATTGGCTCAAACCACCATCCTAATAAATGATTGTAACTTGGAAACTCTCCACAAAATTTTTACCAGCACGAGAAGGAATACTGAAATTGGATCACGAGGTAGATTTGAAGGAGCAGAGATAGGATCACGACCGGAATCATCCTATAATGAGACTTTCGACCAGTAGCCTGCTGGAATCATCCCATTACAGGACTTTCAACCAACAGTAGTTGCTACTGGAATCGTCCCAGGACTTTCCACTGGTAAGAGACTTTCCGCCAGTAGCTTGCTGGAATCGTCCCTTTACAGGACTTTCAACCAACAATTATTGCTGCTGGAATCATCTCAGGACCCAAGATTCTTAGGAACAGAATAGATATTGGATAGTGACTGGTATCATCCACAATTTGACCCCAAAACAACCCCCAAATGACCCGAATGCTGTTCATTAGTTTTAGGCCGTCATAAGTTTTGGACTTTAGAATGTAAATTATCCCACAATACTTGTACCGGTACAAAAAGGAATAGATTTGAAGGAACAGACGGATCGGAACCGGAATCATCTTATGAGACTTTCTGCCAATAGCTTGTTAGAATTGTGTATCTTTTGACCAACATGCTATTGGAATCGTCCCAGGACTTTCCACCGGTATGAGACTTTCCGCCTATAGCTTGCTGGAATCGTCCCTTTACAGGACTTTCAACCAACAATTATTGCTACTGGCACCAGTAGCCTGTTGAAATCACCCCATTATAGGACTTTTACCAACAGTTAGTGCTACTGGAATCATCTCAGGACCCAAGATTCTTAGGAACAGAAGAGGTTCGTTTGTGACCTGGTATTATCCTAGAACAATTTGACCCAAAAACAACCCCCAAATTACCCAGATATAACGGCCTATTTAACCAACCAAATTACTCAAAAATTTGCAAATGAGCTCGGAGCTTTAAACCATAGCAGAGTGGCCCAGGAACATCACTGAACGCTGATAGACGCATAACCAGTAACAAACATCCAAAAATACGACAATCAAGTATACTATGATCAACCAAGTGCATGACAGTCATCCAATATAAGAGTCAAATGACAAACAAGCAATCATTTAGATGGCGAATTTACTGACATGCAAAATTTACACAACTCACTGCAAACGGCTTTGTGAATTCACGCACCAACTCGAGCTTCACGCAAAATCAACACTTCATCACAACTTAGCGAACTAAAACATCTAAATGCACACGACGAACACAAACATATACGCATATCGGATCCGAAATGCACACGACTTGCACACGAACATCTAAACATCTAAACATCACTAGCACGAAACACCTTTCCTCGAGAATTTCTAAATCCCATCTGACGGCAGCGAAATTTGAAATCTCCCGAGTAACCGAGCCTCGAAAATGCACCTCGATTTTCATTGGCTACGAATACAGAATTGGGTGGTGGGGATAACAGCCGTCAGACTTGAGACACATACGTCGTAAACAAAATTCCCGCAACTGGACCCTTATATTGTAAACAAAATTCCCGAAATCCGTGTAGCGATAAGCACAATGGTGACGAAGACAATGGTCTGACTTTCTCTCGAGTTACAGAAAAGGCCAAACGCTTGTCGAAGAACATGACATATTGACAGCTGAAAGGAAGTCAATTAGCCGGAAAGGAGATAATTGCAGACAAAGCTGGAACCAGGTCAACAAAATTTCTGGTTCTGTAAATGTTGGGTCGGGGAATTTTGAAACTGCCCCGGCTGTGACCTACGTATGGAAATAATTTTAGTGCACAGTGTGTCCAAAAAATATCACAAATTCTGAAACTCATTGGCAAGAATCTTTCATCAGGGAAAGGATGAAAATTCTCTCGAAATTGGAAAAATGGCCCCAGTGGAGAAGATTAAATTTTTGTGAAGTGGCGCTGTATGCGCGGAGTATTCAGACCTCGTAGTCCATTGCACTTTTCCTCTGGTTGCTGGAAGGATCAGCTCAGTAGCCTCACTTTTACAGCCAAACTGAGAATTCTACTGAGTTCTATCTCTTTGACTTCACTGGGTGCTGAATTCTCCAGTCCCAGTGTTTCGCGTTTTGTCCCAGCTATTGCTGGGCACTAACGATGTGAATCCAGGTTTATTCCTCTTCTCCACAGTGCTTACAGGAGCTGCTTTTCGCCATTCCCATTTTATACCACATGTATTTCGTGGCCCCATGACCAGTCAATAGTCCGACCATAAGCCTTGCATGGTTTCTGTCGAACCCTTGTAGGAACTTGGCATATTTACCGGGGGCGTCCCTTATCAGTGTTTTGCTGACTTTCATGCCACTGGCTATCCGCTATTGCATTTCCATTTGCTTACTTATTCAAGCCTCTATCTTGGATTTGATGACGCTGTGAAGACACTGCCTAGGCGTTACTAGTTCCTTTTTTATATCCTCCGCTAGCTCATTCTCGATCATGTTTCCTTTTATGCCGCAGTGCCCGGGTGTTAATAGTATGGCGACGCGGTTCTCCTGAGCTAGGGTATATAGTTTGTTATAGCAGTCCACCACCACCACCACGGATGTAGTTTGGTGTGCCCATAGTGCCTTGATAGCCGTTCGACTGTCTGTACAGATGTAGATCTACTTATTAACGAGGCCCCCCTGTTGGCTTCTATCAATAGCCACTGTGATCACCATTCTTGGTTTGGAGGATAGTGACACCCTCACCCAATGAAATTGTATAATTTCCAGCGCCTTTGGTATTTGCGATACCGATTCCTGCACCTTGGTCATTCTTTAAGGCATCTGCAAACCATGCATGCTCCTCTTTTCCTAAAATGCTCAGCCATCTCTTGTCCCATGTTTCCCATGTAGGTATCTTTGCACGGTATGGCTTGCCAAAGAGGTGTCCCACCGTAATTCTGTCCCTCAGCATACCAAAACATGTGTCCATCGTTCCCGCCATCTTCCATATCCTTCTGTGGCCTGCTTTTTGGGCCTGGAGGTTTGGTTGGCCCTGACGATAAGCTCCAGCAGTGTGAAGTGGTGACTGGTGTTGGAGTCATTATCACGCACGCGAGCCTTACAGATAGTCAAGTTCTTCTTTGACTTTGGCCAGGTGGACCCGACCCCACCACACGCAACTACCGCTTATCTGATTCCGGGACGTATTACACCGGGTCGCCGGTATATATCCAATGCATTATTTTGGGAGAGAGCCCCAGGTCCAGCCGTCAAAGATACGGTAGGCCCAAAGAACCTCAAATCCCTTTTCATATTTTCTCAGAGACGTGATCCATTCATGAGAGTTTTTCGTCCCTATATACTCCTAAGTACTTCACCTTTCCTGTGAAAGCTAACGGTCTTCCTTTGTATTGTAACTTGATCAACTCCTTGCCCTTCCTTTTGTGAGTGAAAATTATCTCAATTTTGTTCGGGTGTATCGATAAACCTTTTTTCGCACACCATTTTTCCACACATTGGAGTCTCCACTGTGTCAGCTCCGCGATGGCCCCCGGAAATTTTCCAGTTACCACCACAGCCAAATCGTCAGCATAGTCTTGTGTGTATATTTTTTGACCATTTAACTCATTCAGCAAACTTTCCGCCACTAGGCTCCACATTAAAGGAGAGAGCACTCCCCCTTGTGGGCAGCCCCTGATGTTCATTGCATAAATTTGTTCTTTTTGGTAAGTTATCTGGATCTCCCTGCCTTTTAGCATAGATACTACCCAGCCTATTAAGCTTTCCTTTACTTCCCTTTCTCTCATGGCTGTCTCTAAGGATTAATGAAAGGTCCGTCAAACGCTCCCTGTATATCCATGAATATTGCCAGGGTATAATTCTACCAGTCATCCCTCTCTCAATTGCCGTGACGAGCGAGTGCAGTGATGACTACTGCCCTGCCTGCCCTGTATGCATGCTTGTTCTCGTGTAGTGAGAACTTTTTCAAGGTAACCTCTTTTGGGTGCCGGTCTACCAGCCTTTCCAAGGTTTTTAGCATGAATGATGAGAAACTTAGCGGCCTATAGGATTTGGCCTGATAACGGTCTCTTGTCTGGTTTTGGCGAAAACACCACCTGTGTCCGGATTAAAGAAAATTTTTCCACTCGAGATTTTCAGGCTCGTTGAAGGACGCAAGAATTTTAAACATTCGTAAACATTTGAAAATACAACAATGATTTTACAACACTTAAACCTTATGACCCCCCCCCCCCCCCCAGTTGAAAAGTAATTGCTCTCAGGTGGATTTCACCTAGAAATGATCTCCTACAGTTTTTCTATGTCTGCCCTCTGATTGTTCTAAACGAAAATGTCAAAATGTTCCGTTACATTACTTAACATTCACATGGGCCTCATGGCGAAAATGTAGAATTTTTGATATTTTTGATATTTTTTCCAATTTTCTTCTGAAATACATTATCCTTATTGTTCTTTATACCCTCAGAAAATTCAAAGTTTGAAAAAATAGTGCGCCAGACTTAGTTGAAATGAACCTCAGCCTAAGTATTAGAAGAAGCACCCCTCCTCATTTTGGATTAATGAAAGCTGTATCCTATAGTATTTTTTAATCACATGATCTTTCTTCCTGAATACACATATCTCAGGCCCGACACTTCGGTGCCGGAGCCAGAGTTGCAACGCAGCTCGGAGTTCAAAGCCGCCAAATTCCTTCACAGTCAGAAGTCAATGCTCTGGGAAAAAATGGCGGAGGTCGAGTTGGAGCTGCATAAAATTTTTGAAAAATTGCAGCATGTAGCTCTCAGCTTGGCCATTTTGAATATTGGTGATGATGCATAGTCATGTCCTGGGAGTCTGAGCCACGAGCAGAGCACCTAGAAATGCCTGCGTATTGACATTCGCCATTTTCCATCGCTTGGTGCCCGACAGTTCACAGTTCACTACGCGGAACGTTCCCAGTATTGAATTGCGAATCGTCAGGCACCAAGCGACGAAAAATGGCGGATGTCAATACTCGGGTGCTTTCAGGTGTTCTACTACGAGTAGGGCCCCATAGTTACACATAGATACAATTGATATCCGCCATTTTGTTTTCAGAAAGCAATTTAAAGAAAAAAATTTAACGTTTGGTTAAAAATTGGGATTCTGCACCCCAGCTTTAGTCTAGTAGCCCACGAAGGTCATTATATGTATAAGTTTGATGGTTATTTCTCATCATTTTTCATAAATACGAGTACATCGTTTTTAAAAATATACGAAGTAAGAAAATTTTAAATTCTCTTTTGTTGGTTGAATTACATTATTTTTTGTGATGTTTAGTGTTAAATTTTCAAATAAAAATCAGAAATATAATCAAAAGCTGAAAAAATTAATCAGTATCTCAGAAAACTGGGAAAAATGAATTTTTTGCAAACAAAATGGCGGATCGATGGTACCCATGTGTTAACTATAGTCCTTACTCCGAGTCGTCGCCTCCCACAGGTGGAGAATAAAATCAGGTAGGTACTCCTAACGGTTTTCAAGTTGCGGCAGTTAGGACTTGAATTTCGAGGCTCGTACAGATTTTGATGCGATAAATTATCAAAATTCAGAAATAAAGGAGAAATTTTGTACTCTTCTCGAAGAAAATAAGATTCTTGTGTACGTAAGAAATACTGTTTTTCTTTCTTTCTTCCGAGAAAGAAAAAAATAAGAACAGGGTTTCAGTTTTTTTTACCGAAGAGAAAATTCATTAAGAAGAGTGACGCTAAACGTAATCAGTGGCGTAGCCTGGGGGGCCTGCCCCCCCCCCATTTCATTGAATAGTAGTTTTTTAAATCTCAGCACCCTCTCCAATACACCGTTCCCCTGAATTATTAGTCTAGACCGGACCCTTCACGAACACTAGGCTGGCTACGCTACTGAACATGGTCAAAAACAATCAAAAACAACCAAAATCGATTCTTCTTCAGGCGCCATATCTGATGCTCGACATTGGCGATCGCAATTAATGACTTGCGATTCTCGTGGACAGGTTGTTCGGGGTAGTTTGCCGTTGCTTCCCCTCGGTTTTGTTGTGTTACAGTTTCCCTTCTCTGTGCCGAAGAGTATGCAACCGCAGTTCGCTTACTAGCCACGTGTTTCATGACGTTGTGTAAGCTGTCCACGATGTGCCCACGCACAGTACCAATATTTCTGATCTGGTAATAACACGCCTTGTTCGTGTGAGCTGGCCAGAGTTACTGGACAGGCTATTTTTTCTCCTCGATTTGTAGCCGCTGTGTTCGCTAGGATGTCAGTGAGGGTGTTAGAACATGACTGGCATTCCAGCGTTGGTGGGATTTGGACCCGAAATACAAAAATTACGGAACAGGCACGTTACCACTTGGCCACACATAGACTCCAAATTCGATGATCGCAATGGACGCTCAACCTGAATTGAATGTAATTATGGATGACTCAAGCTAAACAAATCCGACCAACACTGATCAAAATAAGATTAAATCTAACCAAAACAACCAACAATGAGTCGATGATGACCTCACTTGGTGTAGCGTATGGCGATGCACGCATATGTGTACCAAAGTGGCTCCCCAGACATCGCTCCCCTGGCCCCGGAAACTACCCGTTCGAATATCGCAACAGTGATCAGAGGGACGCATTGAGGCCGGCCCAAGCGCTCATTCCGTCTCTCCGCTTTGGTTTCGCGCTGTCCTGCCAGGGCCACTATGGGACACCCTGCTGACCGAGGCAACGCTCACCGAGCATTAACCTGGATTTCGGGTGCATTACAGAGGAACCCACTTCCTCCCTTCAGACCGATAATGACCTAGATTGACTCAAATTGCTGAAGACTAGGTTCTGACGAATGTGAGCCTGTGTAAATCTTGTATGGTGACCACACCCGTCCAAAAACAAGCGAATTCGTCTACAATTTACCAGCCACAAATAATCTCAACCGAACTCAGAGCCGAGCTGGCGCTAATGATTGACCTCACCCCTCAAAATGGTTACAGTTCAGTATTTTCGGGAAAAACGATCTTTCGTCTCTTTCTTTCAACACTTCCCTTTCCCGTCCCTTTCTTACCTAATCTCTCCTTCGAGCCGAGTACTTCGGGCTCATGGCTCCGTTGGCACCCAATGGAAGTCCGGCTATAATGAGATACCCGATGTAGCCGAATGACCCAAATCTGCCGGAAATATCGACTGATAGTCTCTGCCGCATCTCTGGCACATTCCGGAGTCCCGTCCTCCTTTAAGTTGCGCACTCTCGAACAAAACAGCGATTAGCGACTGTTGAGGTGAACTGACACACAAAAGGAAAGTTTTTGCCTCTAAAGTAACGAAATACGGTCTGGCGACCAACAATGCCTTGATATTGAGCAGTCGCGATCTTCGTTTCGAGTTCATTGTTCGAAAATGTAAATTTACGGAGACCTGAATTAGTCACCAAAATCTAACGGGAGATTCAGCGGGCTAATATGCTGCACATCGCCAGCTCATTCCAAACTTTGGTTGAATACATTTTAAACTCAAAGTTCTTCCTCATTTCGGAGCACTATTCAAGGTGTACTAATTAGCAAATGCTCGAGCATGAGTGCGTCTGCCAATCGGCAGCAAACCGTTATTTCGTGAATAATTATCCGAGCAAAAATATGCGGTCCCATCGGGTGTACGTAAGAAAATTAAGTCGAATTGTAAACAGTGTTCGGCTTCTATTTTGGTTTCGTCGGTCTGACGTAATCCCGAACACGTATGCGAGATGCAGAGTAAACACAAAACTTTGTATTGCTTCTTGCTTGGCTTCATCTCTGAATCATTTTGAGTTCGCGGATGAGAGAACAGACGCAGTCCTCAAGGTCGTGATCGTGGGCGCCGCTATAAAGTTTAATGAAGGCATTTGTTCCGCAGGGATTTTTTATTTTATGTTTAAAATTGTGATTGCTTGCTTTACACTAAATAAAATGGTTTCATTGCTCGCTGTACACGTTACAAAACGTAATCTTTTTGAACTGGCCCTCGCTCCTGGAAAAGGAATTTCGCTCAAACAAATCGTGCCCGAGCCTTTGGTGCGATCTTCTTTCATTGTTACCGCACACAGAAGCAGTAAAACCAAAAGGTACCTCTCGAGGTTCTCTCTTCCTCAATATTAGAAAATCGTAAGGGATCATTCTATGAAAAGTGGGACTATTTTTGTAACTGACTAATTTCTCGAGAAAGATTACCTATTTCACCATGGATCAATTTCCTTTATTGTGGATGAAAATTCCTAAGTTAAGGATAAAATTCCTTCGCTACAGATAAAAATTCCCCCAATGTGTATAAAAATTCTGTTATCATGGATTAATTTTCTTCATCGCGGATGAAAATTCTTCACTGTAGTTGAAGATCCCTTAATAGTGGACTAGCTGACCCGCGTCGCGGCTCATCTAGACTGTGGGCTAAAGTGAGTTGGCTAAAGTGTTTTCGGTTCACTGAGTTAGTCCTCTCCTCTTCCTTTTACAGGTAACCGATTTCCCATCTTCCCTCCCCATCCGTCCAACAATTCTCTGGGATCAACATCCGTGATGTTTTCCTGCCTGAAAACTGTTGCAGTTTTCCTCCCTCCACCCTTCCCGCACTGCCGGCATTGGCTGCTAATGCGACTAATAAGCGGATGGTCACTTCATAGTTTTCAAAAACTGAAATTTTGGAGCTTTTTGAGGTGATAAGGGGGATGAAAATGCAGTATGAGGGTGCATAAATGGGTGCAAAACTATATTCAGGTATGAAGACCACATTAAATCAGTTGTGAACGTAATAATAAGGCATTTTGAGCTCATCTTGGAAATTTCAGATTTTCAACCCCCCAATAATTTCTGAAGGGAGACAGTTACAGCCACAAAATTTTAACATAATGTGAAGAAGTTCAATGTAAAACAATTCCGAAAAGTTTAGGTTGAAAAAAAATTAGGGGGCCCGTAGGGGACAAAATTTCGTGGCCTCCCTCCTAATTAAGGTACCGAAATGTTTTATAGCCTAAAACCTCATCCGGGTTCATACGAACACATCCAGAAAGTTCCAACCCTCCAGCTCTTATGCTTTACCCACCAACCTCGAACAAACGAACGAACAAACAAACAAACATACAAACATTCACTTTTATATAGAAGACTAGCTGACCCGCTTCGCGGCTCGTCTAAACCGTAGGCTAAAGTGAGTTGGCTATGGTGAGCTGGCTAAAGTGAGTTGGCTTAAGTAAGATAGACGGGGGTGCTAAAATTAAAAAAAAAAAACTTATTTGACAAAGTGGCAAGGGGAGTCCAGACCTCCTGAATACCTGCTCTTCAAGTCACACTGCGTTCAATCGGAGTGTCCTGATTCACTTGCAGTTTATCGCTTCACGTTTGCGTTGTTCAGACAAAGATGTTAGGATTCTTAAAAAATTCAACTGGATAGTTAAAATATAACCCTCTCCCCCTCCTCTCCATATCCTCCAAATGTGCTGCAGGTAAAAATTGATAATTATTTCCTAATTGTGTTTTCTGCAACTTCTACATTTTTCCTGTTTTCTCTCTCTCTTTTTCTTTTTCTCTTTTTCCAAATTTCCTCCCTCTATCCGGCTGTTTTTGTACACAAATCTGCCGCCCAAGGCACTTGCTTAATGTACCTATTGAGAAATCTAATGCTGGAACTGATATAACATAATAAAGAAGTTGCATTGGTAGGTATTTAGATATTTCGGGGGGAACGGGTATGGACACCCCAACCCTCTCCCTCTGTATCTGTCTCGGCTCTCAGCTCTTATTAAATACATAGAAAGCATTTTGAGCTCGTTTCGGAAATTTCAGATTTTCAATTTCCTAATGATTTCTGAAGGGAGACAGTTACCACCACCAAATTTTACCTCAGTGTGAAAAATTTCAATGTAAAACAATTCCAAAAAGTTCCAGTTGAAAAAATAATTAAACTAAAGTTATGGGGCCCACAGGGGGAAAAATTTTGTGCTCCCTCCCCCTTTGTGGCATGGAAACACGCGAGTACATGTCAAAATTTAACCGCGCGGAGCTCCGCAGGCGTTAGTATGTCCTCTCCTCTTCCCGTTGCCGCAAACTGCTTTCCCATCTTCCCTTTCTATCCTTCCAACGATTCCCTGTGATCCACATCCGTGACTTTTTCCTCCCTTTACCTTCCCGCGCTGCCGGCATCGGCTGCTAATGCGACTGATAAGCGGGCGGTCACTTTACTTCTTTTTAAAATGTCTTATGGATTCCACTTTTTGCTTACGCTCTTTGTAACCAGCTGCGGAATTAGAAGCGAAGCTGCTATAGGCACTCAACGAAATGTCCCCCTCTCCCCGCCACTCAATATCTTCCTGATGAGCCACAGGTCAAAAATTGATAATTAGTATTTTCCCGTTGTGTTTTCTACAACTTCTACAATATTTTCCTTTTTTCTCTCTGTCTCTTCTTCTTTTTCTCTTTTTTCGAATTTCCTTCCTTTTTCCCGCTGTTTTTCTAAAATTTGCCGCCCCTCGAAATCTGTTAAAATTATTAAATGAATTATGGTTAATTATTGGTAATAAAAAATGAATAGAAAAAAATCGATTAATTAAAATAATATTAATGTTAAAATTTCCTCAAATTCATTTAATTAAAAGTTTTCCTAATAAAGGAATTGAAGATAAAAAATTTGTAATAACTATTTTTGCTCAATAAGATATTTGATTTCAAATTAATGAATACCCAAGAAAAGAAATGTTACCCTAGGCACTTGCCTAATGTGCCTATCGGGAACTCCATCGCTGGAACTGATACCACATATAGGTATTTAGATTTTTTTGGGGGATGGGGTCCCGACCCCCACCCTCTTCCCCGGTATCCGCATCTGCCATCAGCTCTTATAATTCACCCGCCACTTACGAACAAACACGCACACTTACCCACAGATAAACTAACACTTTTATACATATTAGAGAAGAGAGATTTTGATTATGAGACGCAGGATGCATCATTTTTACCTGCAGTTTTAAGTAATAGTTGCTGTGACAAAAAAAAAAAAAAAAAAAAAAAAAAACTGTAGAAGAATAAGCGCATTTACCTAATTATATCTAGGTACTAAAATGTCCTTTGTTGTTTCTGTTCCTAATGTTTCTTTGTGTATGTTCGTGCGCGCGTGTCTGTGTGCATGTGTCGATAGACGAATCGCCGTGTAGCGGCTAGCCGGTTCTTGGCTCGGAAAAGGTTCCTTGAGAAACGCTACTGAAATTTACGGAAATTTGCAAATGCAAATAGCTTCAACTCTCATTGCGTTCGGATGGAGGGCCCTGATCTATTTGCAGTTTACTGCTTCATATTTGTGTTATTCAGAGGAAAATGTTGGTGTTTTCAAAAATTCAGTCGGATAATTTGGAGGAATGCTGAACATAGTTTTCAAAAACTGAAATTTTAGGGCTTATGGAGGTGATATGTGGTTGAAAATGAGCCGTGTGGTACATAAATGAGTACGAAACAATATCCAAATATGTTATGGTCGTATTAAATCTAAGTACGTGTAATAATGAGGCATTTTCAGCTTGTTTTGAAATTTTCAGATTTTCAACTCCCAATAATTTCTGAAGGGAGACAGTTACAGCCACCAAATTCTAACAAAATCTGAAGAAGTTCAATGTAAAACAATTCCGAAAAGTTCAAGTTGAAAAAAAAAGTAGAGGGCCCACAGGGGATAAAATTTTGTGGCCCCCCTCTTAATTGGGGTACTATAGCCTAAAACTTCATCCGGGTTCGTACGATCACATCCAGAAAGTTTCAACCCTCCAGCTCTTATGGCTCAGCCGCCAACCTTGAACAACCAAACAAACAAACAGACAAACATTCACTTTTATATAGTAGATGATTCGTCATGGATAAGTTCTTTTATTATGGATGCAAGTTCCACCGCCGCTGATAAAAATTCGTTTTATCATGGACAAATTTCATTCACCGTGGATGGAAATTCCTTCGAAGTGGATGAAAATTCCTTTGCTGTGGATAAAATTTTTTCATAAGGATTGATTTCCTTTATCGTGGACGTGTACTCCTTCATCAAGAAGGAAAATTCTCTAATTTTGAATGAACCCTTCATTGTAGGTTAAGATTCCTTTATAGGGGATGCTTCAGTGTGGATAAAAGTTCTTTTATCATGGATTAATTTCCTTTGCTGTGAATGAAAATTCCTCCACCGTGGATAAAAGTTCTTTTACTTTGGATTGATTTCCTTCATCAAGAATGAAGATTATCCAGTTATGGATAAAAATTCCTCCATTGTGAATGAAATTCCTTCGGTGTAGTTGAAATTCCTTCAACGTGGATGATAGTTCCTTCGTTGTGGATAAAACTTCTTTTATCATGAATTAATTCCCTTCATCGTGGAAGAAAATACCTTCATTGACAATGAAAATTCTCCAGTTGTACATGAAAATTTCATCGTTGTGGATGAAATTCCTGTGTTGTGGTTGAAATTCCTTTGTAGTGGATAAAATTCCTTTAGTTCGGTTAAAATATGTACTCCCCCTTGCTTCTGTCGCTGCTGTCTCACCAATTCACCATTATCATATTTTGACAAGTGTATACTAACATTATTGGAAAAGTGATGCGGAAAACAGTAAAAAAAAAACAACTTGATATGAAATTAATTTTTGTGTAACTCCGGCATACATGTTGCTCGTTCACATTCCCAAAATACATAGTTCGTTTCATTTTCGTCGAATCCCTTTACAAGCGTATTGCTTCCTGGGCCTGTTCTTTTCTCTCAATTAGATCCGAAGGTTTTCCACAGTAACCCGCTGTAATATGTTTAATCCGTCGTTTCTAATACAACATCGTCCTATTCCTCAATTAAGGAACAATATCTCTGATAATTTTTTTACCCTGGTGTGTGGTCTTAGGTAAACTATTCAACATGAACGAAGTTCGTCGATAAGGCAAGGGCATTTCAAGCGCCAAAAAGGGACGAAAGAACTGAGTGAACTAATTGAGCGGCTTCCATATTGGTAGATATTAGGGCTGGCGGAATATTATTAATCGATCAATGATGTTAAGGTCAGCTGGCTTTCTCGCACTGCTGTGCACATGCACATACCACATACACAACTTATTTAGTATTGATAATAGCTGAGGGTTAAACAGGAAACACACAGTCATCGATTACATTGAATTTCAAGTTTATTGTCAAGTCAGTTGCAAAAGGAATTCGATCGTGCGATTCTTAACATCAGTTATTAGTCTTTATCCAGCTGTGGGAAACTGGGAACTTTTCTCGAAAAGCTATTGGCAGTAATCTTCCACTTTTTATATTGCCTTGCCTAATACATCTCATACGTACAAATATATTTACATACGGAATTCTGTTGTGATGAATAAGTCGAAAAGAAATTAACGAATTGAAATAAAATCGAGGGAGAAATGAAGTACCACAGGGCACAGAACTACGTTGAATGTCAGCAAAATTGGTTGGTATCTAGGGGAAGTTTTTAAAAAGCTATGTCTCCCGCCAAAATGCATGAGTACCTTCGCACTACCAATTTCTAAAATTTATGTTCCGTTTATATTTTGTGTAAAGACTAATAGAAAATAGAGGGGAGATATGAAGGTTCCAAACAATGTGTAAGAAATGTCCAGCAAAGTAGACTCAAAAGTCAGGTGGTCGATCTCATATCTTGTCTGTCCATTAAAACAAATTTATCTGAGGAAGGAATTCAGAATAACTACAGTTTAATAAATTCCGTTTAAAAAGCTCTTAAGATTTGGGAAGAGAAGATACATTCACATGAGTTGTATTCTTTTTTCGCGTTGATGAAAGATAAAAGCTCTATATCAGTTGTCAATCTCAATAAATTGGAAACTGTTGATTGATCAAAACCAGTTGAGGAATAAAATGCATTTAGTTAATGAATAGAATAATAAGAAAGTCAATAACTGATAAATAAAGAAAATCCAACAGTCAGAGTTATTCAGTTACATTGAAAACAATCTATTAATTGAAAATATACGATCTATCAAGTAGGTATACAAATAATGAAACAGTACCCATTATTTAATTGAAAATTTATAAAATAAATCAAAAATATTCAATTAATTAATAGTTGTTAATGAATATCGTCGTTCTTGATCAATCTGGAACTATTGATTGATCTAGAACAGTCAATCAAAAAGTAGAATAAAAAACAAACAAGTAATATTGGGACCAATAATTGGTTAAAAGAATCAATATATTAGAAGCCATTAATTATTTGAAAATAATCCATCAATTGAGAACATTAACTGATCAAATAGAATTAATTAATTGAAAATTATAGATTGATCAAAATAATATAATTTATCAAATTCTAATAACTAGCTCAAATAAGTGATTATTTGAAAGCATTTAAATAAATAAGTTAAGTCCTAGTATTTTAATTAAGTAATACATTCAATGAATCAGTACAATCAATTATTTAAAAACACTTGATTAACTGAAAGCAATCTAGTTTTTTAAAATAACATACAATTCAAAGCAGTCACTCAATACATCAAAAACAACAAACTAATTCAATGACAACTTTTCTAATTAATTGCTAACAACAACTGGCAAATCAACCAAAAATAATGAATAATTGATTGACAAAAAAATAATTTAAAAAACAATCCTTTAGTTGTCATTAACCGATTCATTGTAAGAAATCAATTTATCAAAAATAGTTGATTATTTGATAACAATGTACTAATCTCTCTATATATTAAAAACCAAAACTCCCCCTCCCTTTCCCCCTCCTGGAAAAAACTCCAAGGAGCCTGATATCTAAATCCCGGCCTTTGTCTAAGACATTCATTGGTGTGGTGGGACGTATGGCGATGCACGCATGCCAAAGTGACCTCTATGACACCGCACGCCCGGCCACAGGAACTACCCTTTCGAGTATTGCGTCAGTGACCAGAGGGATTGTCTAAGACATAACAGACATAATAAGACATATTATGACATATTATAATGACATAACTCTCTATAATATTAACAACCAAAACTCCCCCTCTCCCTCCTGAAAAACTCACTACGGATTGCCTACCTAAAAATTAGAAAAATTGCGGGGGAAGATCAGCTACTTTCAAGGACATAATCTGTTCGAACATGAAAAATCTCTAAGTTTTAAGACATAACCGACATAATAAGACATAAAATGACATAATTACCCATAATCTTCAAGATAACAAGTCGCTGCAGGTTGCCTACCCGGTCCCCTAATTGCTCAATTTTCCAGGGGTAGCCTACCCTCAGGAGGGGGTTCATGGTTGAGAAGGGAGCTCCTGAAGGGGGAGGTGGGCCCTGTGGGGGCGTAGGCTGTGGACGGAGATGGAGGCCCTGATTGGGCGGGAGTAAGAGGACCTGGTGGAGGAAAAAGTCCTTGGTGAGAGAGGGGACCTTGGAGAGAAATGGCTGTGGTGAGGGAGGGGCTAGTGGTGGGGTGGGGTCTTGAGAGGGAGGGTGCTCAGGGGGATGGTTGGTCATGGTTGTGAGAGCTCCCGGGTGGATGGTCAGGGATCTTCAAGGGGGTTGGAGGGCCATGAATAAAATAATCCAATTAATCAGAGATAATAAGTTAATTGACAACATTTTATTGATTAAGAACATAGTCAGTTGATCAAAAACAACGGATCCATGGACAATAATTGAAAAATCAAGGACAATCCATTTATTGACAATATTTATCAAACAAATCAGTAATCAAAACTACTGTATTCATAAAAAACAATAGCTTATTTTCAACAACCGATTAATTGAAAACAACCTCTAATGGAATGTCGCTAATAATAATTTAGTAATTAAATGACAACAATTAGATGATCAATAGGTAACAATCAAATAATTAATAATTACTGATTGATGCAAAACAGTTGAGTATTGAAAAACCACTAATTCATTAAAATAAATAGAGAAATGACTACAATTGGTATTGACAATAGTTTAATGATGAAGTACCATCAGGCAATTAGGAATAATTGACTTGTTGGACTCAATTAATTACCTAATTAAAAACAATTGATGACTTAAAAACAGCTAAGTAATCTAAAACAGTTAATTGAAGATAGTTGTGATTAATTGTTAGTACCAGTTCCACATAGAATTGAAGAAGTTAGAATCAAAACTACACTTGCCATTTTATTCCGTAGACGCAGATAGGCAAAATACTGTACATAGGTGCAGGAATGTTTTGCTGCGCCTGTAAACGGTTGGTATATTACATACTCCTCGTTCACAGGCGCAGCGAGATATTCCTGCACCCGTATACAGTATTTTGCCTATTTGCGCCCTTGGATTAAAATGGCAAGTGTCGGTTTTGATTCCAACCTTTTCAATTGGTAGATTATTGTAATATACCAAATGATGATTTTTTGTAAATTGGTGGTAAGTTACAATTTTCAGATTGCTTGACTGTTTTGTTCACTTTTTACGGGTATCTCACTAGTAACGGTGATAACAACGTATCAACAAATATATTTACAATACATTATAGTAATTTACCAAAATTATGGTAAACTGTCATATAATTCATGGAAACGTCTTATAACCTACATATAATGAATAAACACTAAACAGTGATAGTTATTTATTGGTAATCGCCGGTAAATTAGACACGTAGCTTACCAAAAAGAAAAAAAAATTAATTACTGTAATTTTCTATTTATATGGTAAACACAGAAAGCATCAGCTTTGCCACCATACATCACCGGGATACTTTTTTTGAACGCGATAGTATTGATAATGAGGGGGGAGGGGGCGGTTCAACGGTGTGATTTCACCATATTATAATCAGGTTCCAAGGGCACAAAAACATGTGAATAATATTCAATTCACCCCATGAGTGCTTGATGTCAAATACGTATTGTGTGGAGTTATAGGATTGCTTCGACTTGGGAGGAGCGATAAAGTAACTTCGTTTAGATTCCCGTCAGAGAAAGTCAAGGGGCCACAAATTTTTATTGTTGAAAAACTTAATTTTTTCTTAAAAGAGAAATGTATACCGAATTGGCGAATTTGTGCTAGAGGCTGACAAGGTTGCTGTGGACCCCGAGCACCATACAATGATTTGAGGATTCATTAGAAGTTGTAAAACTTGAAATACGAAAAATTACAGAACACGAACATCGTTATGAACTATCATTAAATATGAATTAGCGAGATGCATTAATAAATTGAGGTAGCTAGAGTATTAAGTATGTTAGAGTTTGATTAACAACTTGCAGTCCAACTATTCAGTTGAGTCATTTTCAAACGATTTAATCGATGTCCTTACGTAATTTACTCGGTGGCCGAATTTAATATCTTATGAATCATATTAATCGAAAATTTCGGATGTTTGAGTACTGACGAGGTTGAATTTTCTGAGCTGATGGTGCAATATAGAGGAGATTGCACCCTCCTTCTTCGTTTTCTGTAGTAATAATAAGTAAGGCATGTATATAGTCATACATGATTTGCTGAGGCGAGTGGTACCAACGATTCCTTGAACTTTCCACTATGCCTCAAGAATCGTATAAATGTATATCTATTTGAAAGTGCATTAAAGATGGAGTAGTCTCTCGCATGTACAAGCATAACCTCGGGAGTTGGGATTGCGATCTGTATATTTACATGATTTCTCTGATAGACGGTGTTAAGCAGATCGCTACCAAGGAATGTATAGCGAAGCGGGTATATTGAGGGGCGAGAATCAAAAATTTTCCAATTGTTGAAGCAAAGAAATCGAACATTTTTCAGTGGTCCTGCTAAAATAAGTGAGAAAAAAAGCTTTTAAGATGCATGAATTTGCCAACTAAGTACTTAAAATTGTCAATTTTCCAACTCTGAAAGATGATTTGGGGGCGGCTGCTCTCATAGTAACGACCCTATCACTATCATTACTTTAACGCTGAGTTATGAAACGTGAAACTATACGTCATTTTTAAATTCGTTTGATTTCAGAACATCTGTGTTATTTGTGAGCGTCTCATTCATTGTGTTGATGGTGGTGTCCCTCGGATGGATTATATTTTACTATGTTCAAAAGTGTCGATACATTCACGCCAAAGAAAGACTTTCAGTGAGTATTTTTGTGAATATTATTCGTTGCTCTAGTTTTTTCAATTATTCCGTTCAAATCTGGATAGAATACAAAGAGCATTACTAATACTTATCTTTGTAAGGCTTGTAAGTGGTGCACATCATTTTGTACTAATTTTGCAAGTATTCTAGCCATCATTGAATTATCAAAATTGAGGAAAGTGTCAAGATCTGATTTCTGAAATTCTGGACGTTTTCCGTTGGCGTTTTTTGATTTTATTTTATAATTGCCTTTTTAAAATTTTTAATTCTTACATGGTCTCTTGGTGATCAGAACTTTTACCAATTTGACCTGTTTTAGAGATACTTTAAAAAGTTTGTAAAATTTCACGCATGATCACTAGTTCTCAGTCATTCTATGATTTGTATGCCCGGGTTGTCTGGTAGTGACATCATCAGCTACATGATGACGTCATCTCATCTAGGAATTTTGCCTAGCAGTGATGTGATTTTTGGGAATCTAAACATAAGTATATGGTTTAGCGGTCCATACGGGTTGGGCCACAATGCCCAGCACTGCTCTCTAAATGATCTAAAAAAAATTCTTCAATACAAATCGGTAAAATTTCCCATATCTATAGCCCAGGAAAACTAGAAATAGAGTTGGACATAAATTTTCCAGTAATGACTTTTCTACGAATCTCTTCAGATTAGTCCTCATATTAACATATCAAAAGTCGTAGAGGTGGTGCTGTCTCCCCAGGGGACTAAACGTCCCCTAAAAATCGGTCTTCAGAAGTCCTGAGACATATTGACTGTAGTACAAAACTTTTCGAACAAAACTTATCCTTTAAAATATATTCTACACGAAACAAGTATCTATCTTAACATTTTTTTTCTTAACTACCCTCGGAATGCCTGAAATAAAATGGTTCAAAATGACTCTTCAATTTCCTATTCGCGTTTGGACGCTAAAGAGTCGCTCTCTAGCGGCCTAATGAAATGCGCTGGGCTGATTGGTGTATTTGGACAAAAAGATGATAAGTGATGAAAATATTCTGCAAAAAAACTAAAGTTGGGCTCATCTGAAAGGAAATGATAAGGGCTGACACTTTGTTTCTCTTCAGTTTTGGATAAAAAACAATATTTAAGATGCTAGAGCTCATTTTACTTGTACATGTTTTTATACTAAAAATACAGCTATCATCTTTTCGTCCGCAACACTAGCGCACCTACAGGTGTGTCCAAACGCCAATAAATTAACATAGACCTTATGGAAGAAAACGTAGATTTTTTCGTTTTTTTTTTGTCCCACCGATTTGAACGAACAGAAGGGGAGCAAATCACCATCAAACACTTTTCTCAAGATCCATCTACCCGTTTCCGGAATTTTTTCTTGCTACCTCCGCCATTCTTAGATACTAAAATTTGATTTTTTCTTAAATGATAAAAATTACTACTCGTTTTTGGATCTTGCATGACCATGAATCATCAAATCAAGATACTGACGAAGGGGTTCAAGGTTACGAAATTCGATTTTAATATTGGTGTAGATCTGTCGATGTACATTGGAAATCGTTGTACCACGAAGGGGTCAGTATTCCAAAAATTTCATAAAATGATATACAGATGTTTTATAGGTTTAAACTTTGAAGGGTTTCTGAACTCATTTTGGGTAACTATTCGCCCCCAAATGGCAAATTGAGGCATTTTAGCGGACCGGAGAAGGCTTCAAAATGAAAATGCTGAAAAATATAATAATCAGAGACAGTGGCGTAGCCAGGATTTTTTCAAGGAGAGGGATCAGCAAAATTGGGCGAGGGTACACCTAACATGAACTGTACGTTTTTACGTTGACGTATCAGTATGTTGTGCTTTTCAACTTCAATTACGTATCTGGATTCAAATTCTATTTCGCACATTTTTACTGTGATACTGCCAGCATATAAAAAAATTCTCATCTCAGGGGGGGGGGATTCATCCCCCTAATACCCCCTTGGCTACGCCACTGATCAGAGATACCCCAATTTGCAATTTAAGGGAAAATCGTGATTCGTGATGAGTACAGCGGCCTCCCCTAAAACAACATGTACATTACATAATATGACATCTTCAGCCCCCCTCCGCACTCTGATACCACAATTTGCGGGTTAGAAGCCAATGTGGCAGAGTAACTTCGTTGATCAATCGAAGTCTCAGAAAACGCCAAAAAAATATGAACAAAATTTTTTAGTCGAAAAATCAATTTTGAGATTTTGGTCGAAAAATCAATTTTGAGATTTTGGTTGATTTCTGTAGAAAGAACATCGCAATAACGAAGAGACAAAATTTACGCGCATGAGAGAGAAGAGGGAGAGAGAGAAAGAGAATTATGAAAGAGAATGAGAGGAGAATGCGAATGTCTGCGTTCGCTTCTTCGTGGTTTTTCGGAGCTCACGAATAAATCCGATGTTCTGAATTGTTACCACGCTGAAGAGCGAAAAATTACCTTTCCAACAAGCCCTCGTCGAAGCGGTAACGTGATTCCGCGACGAGTTAGGGCCGCTTGACGGGGTTGGAGAAAAAAGTGTGTCTAACTTTATACGCGTTTTTCCCCAAAATGTGTTTTCGCGCGTTCTTGTTACACTCATCTTTGAGCGCTTCTATCTCCGGAACAAAAAATGCTACAAATCTCGCCGATAGCTCGTTGGAATGGTCATTCATTCCATTCCTCTATTACGTACTGTCTGTTACTAAAAATTCGTCGGATCGGCAAAGTTACCCCTTTTTATAGAAACTGCCACATTGAATTCAGGAACACTTCACACCTATGAGACAATAGCTGTATTGTATCTTTTAAAATCTATCTTCATTCTTGAACCCCTCCATCTTCCTAGATGCCCTACTTAGCAATTTGGCTGCAAGTCATTACCAACAATGAGTCCAGCGACTTTCAAAACCTCTGAAACAATAAACAATATTTTGCATTTGTTCGGACCTTCAATTTTGAAATTCGGCCACCCTTTAAACCTATAATACGACACACGCATTTAATTTGCCAAAATCTTCATTTTGAACCCTCTCCCACCTCAGATGACACAATTTGCAATTTGGGGATAAGTAATTACCGAAAATGAGCAGCGATCCAGAATTTATTTATGCATGTGGTATTTTATGAAACGTTTGGACGTGCTCGCTTCGCAAATCTTGCATCTCAGGTTCGAACCTCACCAACGCCGGAAAGCTAGTGATATTCGAATACCCCCACCAACATGCTAGCGAACGCAGCGACTACAGTATTAATCGAGGTGGACCCATAGCGCATTCTGTAACCTCCGGCATTACAATCGTAGGGTGTGTTACCACCAGATCAGAAATATTGGTCCTGTGCCACTAGTGTGTCCCTTATTTTACAAGTTTTCGTCAGTCGATTGCGTGCGCACTGAAATTTGTTCCCATGGACCTAGAAACTCGCCATAAAAAATTTGTGCTCAATCTGAGGTCATTAACCAGTGGCGCTTTGACCTTGAAGTTGGTGTAATACTAAAATTTTACAAAAAAAAAAACAAAAAAACAACGCCAATATCTCGGAACATATCAACTTCAGGACCAAAATACATATGACATAGAATGTTCCTTGTTAAGTTTTCTATAAAAAAGATTCTGTACAACTTGTCTCTAGAACGCATATTTACCAAGATAATCGCAAAAATGTGTGAATGTTCCGAGGAACGTGATTTCCGTTATATTTTCTTTCATAACCTGATCTTTACTAGCTAAATCGCAGTTATCTTCATACAAATATATTTAAATATAATTTAAAATTAAAATGAAAATTAAAGAATATTAAATTAGAATAATTGATATAAAAAAATGTTTAAAAAATATTAATTCGGATGAAATAGATAAAATTAATAATATTTCTATAGATAATAAAATATTTACTTCAGCACCAAAATTCAAATAACATAAAATGTTCCTTTTTAAATTTTCTATGAAAAGGTCCCTGAAGTTGTTATGTTCCGAGATATTTCCGGTTTTTTGAAAAAATCTCAGTATTAGCGCCACAGGTTAATAGCCTCAGATTGAGCTCAAATTTTTTATGGCGAGTTTCTAGGTCCATTGGAATAAATTTCAGTGCGCACTCAATTGATTGGCGAAAACTTGTAAAATAAGGGACACCCTAGTGTGCACGTTGGTGACAACTTACTCACTGTCGTGAAACAGGAGACTAGTATAAGTGAACTGCGGCTGCGCACTCTCCGGCACTGAGGAGGAAAAACTCTAACGTAACAAATCGGATGGAAAGCAATGGCTACCCTGACTAACCCTGCCCAGGAAAGTCGGGCGTGAGAAACCGCGATTGCCAACGTCCGACATTGGATACGGCACCTGATGAAGAAGAAGAACTAAACTAAATGGATGTCCTGCCTGGCTGATCTAGGGAGAGAAAAGAGCGTGAGTCAAGAGAATACGAAGAACATGGTTTTAAGAAGATCACGTGCTGAAAGTACAAGGGATACAAGAGACAGGAGGTGTTTATTAGATGCTCGCATCGTGCTCCGCAGAAAGTAGCCAGACAGGACGATTTATACGATAATGTACATTGGAGAGGAGAGGGTCACCGCAGGTCTTCCAATTTGTGGGGGAAAAGGTCATTTTACTAATTTGCATCGAAGATTTAGGCTTTCGATTTGTTCTTTAAGAAGCTGATCCAGGGGAATTCGCAAGAAAAAAATCGTTACCGGAATTTTTGCCGAACATTGAATTTTTTTCCTTATATATTTTCCTGGGTTATGTACCATTCGCTGCCACGCCAGCTCGTATCGTAAAATCGATTGTAGTTCCTTTCTAATCCGGAGCGAGTCTCGAATGCGAAGTCACAATTTCAATTCCAGCCGCGAGATTACTTTTCAATTTTCAACTTTTGGAATACTCGAAGCCGGTGCCCCGTTTGCCTTTTTTCGCTCGCCATTTTCGACACACGAAAACGAATAGGATCGCATTGGCTTCTAACTTTTGCGCAAATTCGTTGTGAATTATCGGTGGTTACAAAATGGTTGGACGTGCTCCTATATCGACCAGCCGCAGCCGGTTCTTACATTTTCTCAGGTTAGAAGTTGGTAAGCACGTTATTCGTATTCAGACGAGAGCGGTGCTTCGATGTTGAAATTGAACGCATCGGAGGCATTAATATTCCGTGGCCGAGACCGAAAACGAAGATGAAAAAGAAAAAAAAAAGAAGATTTAAGCTCGTACCCGACTGGTTGACTAATATCGAAGGCGACAGATAGAAAATTTCACACTTGGGTAACCTCGCCCGTGTGAGAATTTTCGCTGATTGTAAATTGTTCGACGGTGCTGGCACTTTTGGTCGAGCTCGCCGAAAATCACTGCGGCCGATTTAGGTTTCTCATCGTCGGCCGGACTCCATTCAGCTACAGGATCGGAAAAGGAAAAGGTCCTCCTACGTCGAGAATGGATTTACAAAACGCCATTAATATCAATTATTAAGGACATCGAGACCTACTCTAAAAGCATCATTCATTAATTATTATGGCCTTGTTGACACCATCTTTAAATATTGTTTACGTCTTTTGTCGGGTAACGCCGGGAGCCGGGATCGTGTCTTTTCATTTTTCTGATTTTCGAGCAAACGTTTTAATAAGCAACACAATGGAGGTGCTCGTTTGACATGTACAAATTGATGTCCTGCTACATCGCATCCGATCCTCGGCTTAATCATTTATTGAAAATATGCGCGGTATTTAGAACTCTTCTCCGGTTATCAGAACGTCCACCAAAACATGTTTACTGAGTCCAGAATCGGGCACTTGTTTTCGTATTATATTGTTCATTAGCCATACACGGGTAGGTCTAATCGATTTCCGATTCGTCTTCATCGATTACAGAAACCGATATTGTTAATAGACTTGACCGAGCCACCGAGCACGCGATATGTAAACGAACCTGATCGGTTTCATGATGAAGTGCTCGAAATGCGCACAGGGGCTGACTCCTCATTTTCCTAGATGTAGCTCAACGTAATCTGCCACGTGTAGGTATAAAGACACACGATAAGTATTTATGCCGTCTCCTCTCTTCACAGGCGCAAATGGGAGGCTAGAGAGCTTACCCCCTAAATCCCCTGAAAGTCCCTCAGAAAATTGAAAAGTTTTCCGGCGAGAGAATTTTTAGCGTTATTTCGATATTTGTCAGCCAGGGGCGGAGTGGGACCAAACAGGCCGCCGGGAAAATCAGTTTTGCAGGCTACTACCGTAACAATCGCAGATCTCCCCCACCCCACCACTCCCTGTCCATGAAAGAAAGTTGGAGAAATAACATTCTTCATCATGATTATCATTTTTCTCACTCCTCCTTCTAATAGGGGCTCTGTGGCGTAGCGGTAAGAACTCGGCTTCGTAACCCCGAAGGCACCGGGGGTTCGATTCTCAATGCCGGCATCGTTATCAGTAAATGCGAGAAAAAACTCGTCACACATTGTAACATCGCATTCTGATAACGTACATAAAGTCACAACCACTTACAGCAGAGGTTTCCTAGAAGTGTGTGTAATCGGTCGCTAGTATCTGAAAGCTGTAAATGGGTAAGGCGCTACCTGCCGGTGCTCGTTGAACTTACCGTCATAAACCACGGGGCTAGTGATACCGGTATTCGACAGGAAGATAGCGCAGTCTCGACCTAGGCCGACCCCCGGCAAGAAGCGAAGAGGGCTAAGACAGCCCTAATAGGCTCCCCGACGTCCCTGAGGTAATGCTCGAAGGGGCGGTTCCAGGGCTCGGATTGAGCTCAAATGAAAAGAGAGACGCCTCCGTCTAATCTCCCCTCTCCTCCCCAAAAAGTGTAAAAAATAAAATTTATCCTTTCACTCTCCCCCAAAGACAAGCTAAACCAAACTGATTCGGACCACCATATAGCTAACTATTGTCAAGTGTCTCTCCTTCCATCTTGAAATATATTTCAGTTAGACTTGTTCGATACGTTCTTCGGATTTTCAAGCTCATTTTGTCTATTTTTGACGCAAAATTAGACTTTTGAAATCCAAATTGGAACTCGATCAAGCGAGTGAGAGAACAGGCCGCGTTCAGAAGAAATCATTCTACAGTAGATCAGGTTTTTAATATTACATTATTAATCAAATCATACAGAAAAAGCAAACGAATATAATCTTGAACTGCACCTAATTTCATCGACGTTTCAAAGCGCTTGACTCTATAAAACATAAGTTCATGGCTGTAAGCCTGCCTTTTCTCCGTATTTTTTCCCCCGAAAATTATATCGGTAAACATTCTTTATCCTGCCTTAAAAATCCAAAAACAGGGTGGAAGAACTTCAAGAATAATTCATTGGTACAGGATGCGGCATGGGAGCCTATCATATTTCAGATCGCCGTAACTCAGGAACAAATGAACATAGAGAATTTTTTGTACAAAAAAACGTCAAATTTAATCAATTTTTATCGTAAATGAACACATATTGTTATAAAATTACTTTGTGTTAAAATATTGTTATAGCCACCCCTATTTTTAACAGCATTCTCGACCAGTTTCATAAAATTTTTAATCGCTTTTTGAGCATAGTGTTCTAACTTTCTTCACAAGCCCCAGGAGCTTTGTTTTATTAATACCTATTACTCTTTTTGCAAAAGTTTTCAACTTATAGAAGAATAATTACTTCAGCGGGCATTGGTTTATATTGCTGAATGGAAAAACGTTTTCAAACAGAACGAATAGTAGAGGTGTAAGATTCCTGACGCTTACAAACCAATTCGACCACAAACGCGCGGTGTTCATGTTCTACTCACTCATCTTAGCTGAATACTACAGATAACTTGATAAGCTAGTCTACTGTCAGCTGATATCTCGTTCCTCACTCTATTGGTTACACTACTACAGCGATTTGAAAGACAATTGGATAACTAAAACGTGATAAACTAGACAAGCACCAGCTGATATCTCACTCCCTCCTGTATTAATTTCATTATTACAGCGATTTGAAAGACAATAGGGTAACCAAAACGTGATAAACTAGACTGCCATCAGCTGATATCTCGCTCCCCCACTCTATTGATTTCATTATTACAGCGATTTGGAATACAATCAGATAACCAATACTTGATAAGCCAGACGGCCACCAGCTGATATCTCACTTACTCACTACACTGGCTTCACTATTACAGCGATTTGAAAGACAATTGGATGACTAGAACTTGATAAACTAGACTGCCACTAGCTGATATCTCGCTCTCACACTCCATTGGCTTCACTACTACAGCGATTTGAAATACAACTGAATAACCAAAACTTAATAAACTAGACTACCACCAGCTGATATCTCGCTCCCCCTATCCATTATCCGTTTATTTCACTACTGCAGCGATTTGAAATACGATAGGTTCCCATACCGCATCCTGTAGAATAAACTTTCTAAACTTACAGTTGCAGAAGAAAAAAGAAAGAAGAAAAAACAACAATATTTTACTTTGCACATTCACATTGCCCCATGTCGAACGCATTTCCATTTCATTCATTCATGTTTTACTGAAAAAATGAAAATTAAAAATATTAATGATGAAAATGAAAAGTGCTCTATGGGGTGCTGCGTAAAAGTGTGATGTCAATTGACCTTATAGCAGATTTTTTTTTTTTTGATATTTTTCATGCGGACCGTACAAATTGCTCTGTGTGGTGCAATTTATGCACTGCACAATACTTAATGCCGGTCGTGCGTGAGTGTTTGTGGAAGACAATGAGTTGGCAGGGCATAAGCCAAAAAGCAATTAATATAATCAAAAACAGCTATGAATGGGCAATAGCGTACGTGAAAACAGACGTTATAAGGGCGGATTCTGAAATAGGGAATGGGACAGGCAGGGAGACCCATTGTCGCCTAACCTCTTCAACTGCGCTTTAGAATAAGCAATGCGACTACTTCAATGAGAAAGGAGGAGAATAAAAATGGACGGAGAATTTTTGAACTTCTTGAGATTTGCTGATAACGTAGTTTTAATCGCTGGCCATCTAAAGGAAAATGCAGAAGAGTTTATAAAAGTGTGCAAGCTGGCTGGACTGAATGTAAACACGAGCAAAACAAAGCTTCTGTCAAACGCTGGGCAAGAACCAGTAGTAATGGGGGGTGGGGGTAGAATGTGAAAAAGAGGCCAAAACTTGGGACAAACGGTAGAACCTTCAAAGGGTTGCGGGAAACAGAACTGCCCAGCAGAATTAGAAGTGGCTGGGGCAATTACTGGAAACTAAAAAATTCAAATGTAAGTTATCAATGGGAACTTAGGCGGAAGTGTGGCGGAGTTGCGTGCAGCCAACAATTACATAAGGGACACAAATATGGGCACTGACAAAAGCAAATGGGATTAAAAAGAAGGACTAGGTTAAAAACGTAAGAATCAGAAAACAAATGAAACTAAAGGACTTCGGGGAAACGGCCAAAAGTCTGAAATGGACGTATGCAGGCCACATTATGAGGCAAGAAAATGGCAAATAGGAAAGAAGGGCGGAAGGGTGGATAACATATGACAATGTGAGATGGGTGGGTAGGCCCATAACTCAGTGGAGACAAGAGCTCCAAAGGAGCTTAGACCTATGTAGAGGAGTCACCCTAGACAAAAAGAAATGGAGGGATAAAGGGGAGGCTTATGATCAAAAATGGGTGAGTAGAGAACACAGGGGAAAGGACGGAGGGGTGAACTCCTGGCGGCGGCACTTGATGTCGCGTAAGCTTAACACCGGTATGGAACAGATATTAATGCAAAGCTGTTATTATTTGATATTTGTCAGCCAAGGGCGGAGTGGAACCGAACAGGTCACCGGGAAAATCAGTTTTGCAGACCACGATAACAGTTGTAGATCGATCCCCCGCTCTTTATCCACGGGCGAAAGTTGAAGAAATAACATGCACTCCCCTTAGTCCTCGCTCAAAAAAGTATAAAAAATAACATCCCCTCCCCCCAAGACAACCTAAACCAAACAAACCTAGACCATAGCTATATAACCATTGAGAAGTGTCCTTCCTTCCCACTTAAATTATCTTTCAGTCTGATTTCCTCGTTTGCTACGTTATTCGGATTTTCAAGTTCGTTTCAACTATTTTCGACGCCAAATTTGACTTTTCAAGTCCAAATTGGAACTTGATCAAGAATGAAATGCAATATTTGTAATCAGCGACCTAACATACCCCTACTTATGTTTCGATACCTTGTATGATGCCTTTTCGTTTAAAATTACAAAGTTAAGGGTAAGCGTGTGCCCCTGTTTAGGAGAGGAAGTTTCTATTTGAAAATAAGCCGATCAGGGACGAAACTAGCTGTTTTATCTAGGGGGGTGACAACTGAAAATTTGGCGAATAAAATGAATTGAAAATGAATATTTTGCCGAGTGGCCAGTAAGCTTTACGATTTGCCGAATTTTCCAACTGCACTGACGACCCTGAGAGGGTGTAACACCCCCTCCCCCACCCCTTTATTTCTTCCCTGAAGCCGATGATGATAAGGTTATCAGTTTTACGACCGGACATCTCAAAAACTTCTATCCTACTTTTGTCTGGTTTTCTTATGGTCCATCACATCCATACATGGCTACACTCCAAACATAGATTTTCAAGAATTGATTGGAAAAATCTTAATGAATCTCGAAGAATCTTCAGTTCCTCTGGATGATTTTTAAAGGATCTTGAATAAGTATGACATAGTCTCAATCAGTCCTAATAATGTCGAGAATAGTCTTGAAAAATCACAACTAAGCCAGGAATAGTCTTGAAACAAATCTCGAAGATTCTTAGAAATGATAAAAACATGTTCAGAAGTCTTGAAAAGTTCTAAATAAGATTTAAGAACCATTAAACAGTCCCAAAGAGTTTTAAACCTATCCATATTGAAGTCAAAACGGCTGAAACGAATCTAAAAGAGTCTGAAACAGGTAACGTAGTTATGAATAAATATCGCAGTGATTCTAGAAGAATTAAAGAATCTGAAAAATATTTACAAATTCGTGAGGCTTTTGAGATAGCGTTGACGAAGTCTGTAAGATCTGTAAAGAGTCTTGAACATGTTTTGAAGAATTTAGAAAAATCTGAAACATAAGACTTAAAAAGTCTTGAAGAGTCATGACCAAGCACTGAAACGGCTTTAAGTTGTCAAGTCGATTCTCGGAGTATTAGGCTATATTTGTGCCTGCAGGCCACTTTGTGTAACCTCAAGGATTGAGAGGGAGAGGAGAAAAAACTACTGAAATGGATTCAGCAACTCAAGAAATCTCTGCTATAGATGTACAGAATTCAGAAATGGAGGGATATTGGTTAGCCCCCTGTGGAACTAAACTGATTTAGAGGAGAAGATAAATAACTCCTGAAATTAATACAGCACCTCTCAAAACCCCTATTTAAAAATAAAATCACTTTTATACTCATTCGGAGAGACTCTTCTAGCGATTAAAGCTCAAATTTTGAAAATCAGTGTCAACTGCCGTAATATTCCCCTTCCCTTGCGACATGTTCAACAATTTACAATTTTCCTCCAACTTTTCGTAATTGTTGTTCAAATTATTTGGAACCAATCCGTGGTCCATTAAAAAAATCAATAGTTCAAAATAAGGACCGCCTTTTAGGCACTTTCTACGATTTTCAATCCCCCCCCCCCCACCGAAAATCCATGACGGTAGGTTACATTTTATTTACTCAGCATAAACGTTGATCATTTCTGTGTTTCTCGAGTGGAGGTTTAATTCCGGAGGAAGTAAAATTATTTGTAATTCCATTTTCCTGTCCTTTAGAGATGATGACGGGTCGAAACCCCAAGTATTTTCCCATAAAAAAGAAGATTTGTTTTATTTGATCGTGCTCAAATTTTCAGGATTCTACCTGTCTATCAAGTGGAACAAAATAATCAGTTTGCCACTAGTACTCAATACTCAGACTTTGAGAGAAAAAAAACAAAAAAAACACACACACACACACACACACTAAGTAGCTCCGTACAGCAGAGTAATAAATAAGAAAATTCTGATGAGGAGGGGGATAGTTTATGATTTTATAAATGAAAAACAGTTTATAGGTTTAACTTTAATCGTGAGCGAAGTGAATGACTTTCCTTTTCAATGATTTGAGTAGTAAAACGTAATTTTCAACTTTTCTCCCAGTTCAGAGGGTGGGGACGTATCTCATTCTTTTTTGAAATTCTTTTATACGTATTTTATTCTTCCAGACTTTTCCAGAATTATTCAAGAATCTCTAAAGCTTTTTCGAACTTGTTTATGATTTTCATTTTTTAAATAAAAGAAAACAAACAGATTTGGGGATGGTTCGAACTTGTTTCAAAAATTAGCAGAACTGATAAGGATAAGGCCTTGGGATACCAGCAAATTCCTGCTTGGTACCTTTTCCCTAGACTACAAGAGGATCTAAAACTCTGCTTCAAAAATCCTATCGAAGACTTGAAAAGTCTCATTGACTATGCTGAAGAATATGAAAAATCTATCAGGAAAGGGATTTTTTGCCTCGTTTATTTCGATTATCCAATTAGATCTCTGATTGGGCCCTGATTTGAACTTCCCAATCCAAATTTGACACCTTCTGGGTCAATTTGTAAATGGAGCAGGGCATCAGAATAGGGGTATTTGTGTCGCTTACTTCGAAAATCCAATCAAATTTTTGATTCGATCCCGATTCGAGCCCTGAATACGAGCGTTTCCCCTCTTATGGGACCAAATTTGCGTTGCTGAAAAAATTGAACGAAGTGAGTTATTTTCAAACAGTTCTCTACATGGTGGATCGCAAACAGCAGGAAACTCGTCTGAACACCGAAAATCGAATGTTTACAATTCAATTGTCGTATACGGAAGCTTGTGGCGTCATTATTTTAAAACGTACTTACCTGCGAGAACTTAAGTAATTATTCTCTAAATTGAACCTCTGTCTATAGTTTAAAATAGTTTGAAAACTAACTGCGCAACTAAGTAGATATAATACGTGGAGATATTCATCGAGTGTACCAATCCGCAATAAATGCGTACGAAATAGGAGAAACAATATTACTGGTTGATTTATGAAAAGGTACCTAAAACGTAATTAATTCTAGAAAGTAGAAAATCGTACGAAAATAGTCTTAATCAGAAATCGGAGAGGAAATAATTCGTTTTGGAATATCGCTGACGACAATGTCTCGAAACTGTTCTTATTTCTCTTCCCGGGCTCTCGGAGAGAGGTTAATTACCGCAGTTCAAAATAATCGCCCGGCGTAATTATTCAAATTCTGATTTTCCTTGAACCATTTTGAAAACAGTTTATTGGCACAAACGAATTATTTTGATGGTGATGTCAAATTCGTTGTTCGATTACAAGAACGGCAAGGGACTAATGATAATTTAAGAATAAACACGCCTCAATACTTACGTCTAGATGATATACTTGGTAGGCAGTGGTTTGATTTATTAAAATCGTGCAAGCTTCTAGAACTTTTGACTCCGACGAGTTTTAGTGAAATTGCATGTACAACTCTGCAGCTGATCCAAAAACAGACAGCTGGGATGAAACTTTAATCCGAGGATTTTTTATAATGTAGACGAGATTCTGGTGTACGGGGGAGGCATGAGGGCAGTTGTCCCTCCCCAAACAAAAAAAACTGAAATTGAAGCGACTTCAAAGAAACGAAGTCTCCAGTCAGTCAGAGCGGGTAAACTAGTCTAGAAGAATTTTACAAACTCTTATGAAGTCTTACAAAGTCTTTTTCTAATTCTTTTTTTTTTGAACACAAAAAGAATGAAAGTTCAAGGGATGGAGAAGATGAAAAATTTTATTTAGGTATAAATACTAGTATTGCTAAACAAGTTAGGGGTACTAAGCGTCCCTCATATCTGTGCTAATATATGACAATAGGGCGGTCTTTCGTTACGTTTGAAGAAACAATTTGCTTCGGTTGGCATTCTCATCCCTATATCGGTTTCAAATATTATTTAAAAAAATTCTGCTGAGTTGGAGCATAATTGGCGATGGGTAATCCATGCCTCCAGGTATTCTTATGAGGATCAATATTGATTTATAGAACCTGAGCTTCAATCGAAGAAAGAATCTCCCTCATGAGCTTAAAAATTATCTTCTCTTTCAAATTTGGGTTTTCCGGGTCGTTGACGCCATTCCTTTTCCCCCTTCCCCTTTTACTTCAGGCTCCACAAAGGACTTATTTTCAATTCTTTCAATTTTATCCCAATTTCCACATTATGTAAGGGTTTTTGAGTAACTGAGTTCATGTTTGGAGTCATGTTCCCCCTTCCAATCACCTTTCGGGCTCCACAGAAGCTGATCTTCAGTTATTCGAATTTCAAAATCAGCCCACTGAGGTGCTCGGAGATTGAGGAGAGAGAAAATACTCTAAAAATGAACTCAGCGACGTAAGAAACTCTTATTTGAACTTAAATCTGGAAATTGGAATGAAAGATCAGCCCTATGTTGACCTCACAGGGGGAAGGAGAAAGGATTCCAGAAATGGATTCCGTGACCCTGAAAGCATCAATTTAAAATAATAATAATTCGTAGATTCATATGGGAGCTTCTCCTGAAGCTCCAATTTGTCCTCAGTTTCTCCTAAAGGGGTGCCCAAGAGAGGGTTATAGCAACACCCTTCCGAATGGTTGAAAAAATGAAAGCAAAACTTCTTGGAGACAGGAATTTTGACATCGTTAATCAGTTGGGCATGCTTCTGAATTTGGACATAGTTGATCAGTTGGGCATGCTGATCAGTATAGGAATCTGAGTCCGGTGCTTCGCTTCCAGGAAATGGAATAAGTTCACAGAATGAAATTTTTGTTATATGTCGGTAAATGCTCATTCGATCGAAAAATGTATCAATGTTTCTCGCTCATATTCACCCAGAAAAAGTTCTTCAGCATTTTTTTGCAACTACATTAGAACTGTATTTAAGGGTGGTTCAAAATTACGCATCACACTGCCGTGCATTAACACTGGCCCTTATAGGAGAGAGGAGACATTGTTGAATTTTTAACATTTTCCGAATATCCTGAGGTAGCCAGCCGCGTGATTGCTAATCACCTCCGGGCCCGTTTCTCTACCTCTCTTTGTACTGATTCCTTAATTTTTATTCCCCTCCCTAATTCTGAGAAACCACACTTTTATCATTGTATTTTTCTGTGTTTTATCATTTTTAGAAAGGACCTAAGTTGGAATTTTTCACAGTCTTAATGAGCAGTTATGACCCTAGGGGGTTTCCAACATCACCGAATTCAAATTTTAGATTGATTCAACCCTAAGTTGTAAATTGTGTTACTTAGCCAGGAGGTGGGCGTTGAAAATACCAAAAAATACAAGGGTGCTTCAAGTATGTGAACCTCTTTCAACTGGATAGGTACGCAACTCATCCTAATAATAAGTAGATATGTTTGACTACTCGTACATTTGAAGGCGTATAGATATATTCATCTAAAAAAATTACTATGTCATTAATGGGAAAATGTTTCCCTGATTATTGGTAATAGATGAACTGGTGGAACGTTTCGGTAATAATAGAAGACAATTATAGTAACTACTGAAAATAAAAATTATTACAATCGAATCAACAATGTTTTCGCAAAATCGATTTCGGTTAAAAATTACAGACAAAGATTTTCATTTTTTTTCAATTTACTATAAAATTTTTCTCTAAACCCAATCGTTTTGTTTTTTTTTGAGCAGCAAACGATTTTTTCTTTATTCATACCCTTCAGAAATTATCCTTCATCTCACAACCGATTTCAGTTTATCAGTTTGAGAATTTTGATAAATGTGATTGAGGGGTCTTTTTCAGTTGGCGTATTTTTACAGTTTTTGTGATATTGTTTGCCTTCTATGAGTGTAATGACCATGCCATTATTATCACATAAGCTTGTAGGCGTTTTCAACCACACACGAAAAAATAATAATAAGAAGAAGAAGAAGAAGAAGAAGAAGTAGGTACCCGTTATATTAACAAAGCAAGATCATACTTTCATCAATCTCTATTAATTATCACCAGGGCCCGGATTTTTAGGCAAATACTTTTTTCCCCCCTAGCCTAGCCTATTCGAAATATTGAGGTTTACTGGACGAATCAGGAAATTTCGAAACCAATGAGCTAATTTGGATACGGGGCCTTTTTTGAACTATTTTCCCTTAAAAATGACATTTTCGCCTAAAATTAGTGTTCTTTGGGACGTTTTGGAACTGTTTTTGGTAGAAATCCAATTTTCAAGAATATTTTTTGAATTTTCAATTGTTTGAGATAAAATTAAGGTTTTAAATTTTACAAGAATAAAAATTTTTAAAAATCCATCTTAGTTGATTTTTTTTTTTTTTTTTTTTTTTTGAAACTCATAATAAACTTATTTGTTGCAATAAAGTATTTTGATTCAAAATTGTTACGTTGTACATAGTTCAGGAGGATTAGAAATACCTATAAAAATTAGTTTCAATTTTCCAAGGCTTTTTTAATTTGATGCCCATGAAACTGTATAGTTGTAAAGCTTTTTGGGACTATTTTAAGTTTTTTTAGACTATTTCACTTTTATAAGGACTTATTATGGACCATTTGGATCGTGTTACAGGCTCTTAAAACCCTGGTTATCGCCTTTAGTTTAGTTTGAAAGAACGACTTCTGTAATACTATTAACATTCCTACTTAGAATACAGAAACTATCATAGCTTCATTTTCAGTATGTCACGCACTCTAGTGGCTAGTATTCAAAATAATCTGAATCGTAAAATCGTTCCGGAGTACCTTAAGCTCAGTTTAGAATGAGACCTCTCAACTGGAATTTACACTTTAAAAAACTTATGCTAAAATAAAATAATGTAAATGTTATTTTCCTCCTCAGTTTCTTTAGCTTAGTATTTGTAGGAAATATTGCTTGGAGTAAGTGGAAGTGGCCAGAAAGCAAAACCTCCTTGCCCTACTTGGTTATATGCTTTCTACATACTGAAATGTTAGAGATAATAAAAATTTGAACATCTAAGTGTTGATGCAAAGTATTGCATTGATCTGAATTTTCCAACTCAAAACTAATGTAAATAAAAGTGAGGTCAAATAGTATATTTCGATACCTTAGGATACAGACATGCTATGTCCAAAAGGTGTCATTTTTCAGGAGAGAAGTTTGAAGTTTTGTTATTTGCATAATCTACAATCATTTTTCACCATTTTACCTGATTTTTTTTTATAATTATGCCTTGACAGCGGACATAGCACATCTGTGCACTACAATATGGGACATAGCATGAACATAGCATGTCTGTGCATTTCGTTTTCGACTATATGGACATAGCAGATTTTACTTAATGCCAATTAGAGGGGGTTTAGAGATGAGATAGGACATATCTGGTATTAGCATTCGATTCTGCTCGTTGAGACGAATCCAGTGATACCAAAAACGCATTTTCAAAAATTTTGGACATAGCATGTCTGTATCCTAAGGTATCGATTTAATAGGTATGAAGGAGGAAATCGTCTAACGAAAATAAATGGCTGGTTCCAAAGGAAAGTTTTTATGGAAAATTGAAAAAGTTTGTGCGGAATTTTAGCCAAAATTCAGGGTGTCTACCGGCCGTACAAGACATACAAGTCATACAAAAGTCATACAATTGTCTCTAATTACTTCCAAATTTGGTAATTCCTCCTGAACATATGAAATATGTTCGTGAGAATTTGTGATTATTTGCTGTATTTCTTATCAAAATATGGTTAAATTGAAATTTAATTGAAAATTTGTGTTCTTTGCAACATTTTTTGTATTTAATCGTTCGTTATTACCGTTAACTGGGGTAATATCGGACACTAGTGGTAATATCGGCCATGCACTCATGACTTGTAGGAGCGCTAGTATCGTTATCTGGAAAGTCAGCTGAGATGATATTGGACACCAGTGGTAATATCAGTCATTCATGACTTGCTGTAAAAGCGCTAGTATCGTCGTCAGTAAATACGTCATGAGGGGCCGATGTAACCATCAGTGTCCAATATTACTCCAGTTGACAGTACCCAATCATTCAAGTTTTTTTCAAAGTTTTTGTTGACAATTAGCATAATTTGACTTTTTTTTTTCTTGTGGAATTCTGTTCAGGTGTGAAAATGGTCCGAGACAAAGTGATACAAAAGTCATACAAAGGTCATACTATTGGAAAATTCATATCTACCCTGAAATTGTTTGTATGAACTCTCTGTTGACGCGATATTGGCGTATATGTCTCTATTTTTTCCTCAATAGTTGCCATAACTGTATCCTAAGTTACACCAGTCTATCTATTAGCAATACTGTGAAAAAAAATTCCGTTAATGTGGTACATAAATTTTTCAAATAATATCTATATTTTTGCCCCTACAAATGTAAAAGCAGTCAGACATACTTACATGTTGCTAGGATGAGTTGCTTACTTACCTGGTTGAAAAAGGGTCACATATTCGGATACACCCTGATTGTATTATTTTTTGGCATTTTCAACCCCAGCTTCACGGTTAGGTGCGACTGTTTTCAACTTGGGATTAAACCGACCTCAAATTTGACTTCAGTGATGTTAGAACTCCCCTATGTGATACCTCGATTTGATTACTAGCGCTAATGAAAGTTCCGAAAGTAAGTAGGGGTAGATGGTGTATTGTGACACGTACTGTAAAGTGACACAGCGAAATATTTTAAGAATTATTAGCGTTACCTAACGAAAATTTGGAAAAAAACGTGTAGCGTGTCTAGCTGTGCTAGTAAGAGCAACCGTTTTGTGTTTTCTTATCAGTATTCAGGAAAATGTAGTTTTTGGTCGTCCAATTTGTTACTCAAAGTCAGAAATTTTGTGTTGGTGGCTTGGTTTTTACTCGGAATTTGGTGGTGCTATATATCATTGGAAAGTGTATTTATTGCCGAATCGTACACTGTAAGTAAAAGAAACATTTTTCATGAAGTATGCGCGGTTGAGTGCAGCGTACTGGTATGGTGTTGAGTGACATAAACAAGAAAATGTGTGTAACTGAGTGCCTACCCTAGAATTAAACCCCACATTATTCGCTTTTTACCGAAAATAAGTTACACAAGTTGAAGACGGTCTCCAGTGACCTAACCAAGACGGGTCCGGGAGTCTGGACTCCTTCTTTGCGACTTCATCAAGTAGCGGTTTTTCTAATTTTAGCACCTCCTCTAACAGTTCTGTCCCTAGGGGTCTGATTGGCCGAGTGGATAGTGCGTTGGTCTTGGAATCGAGAGGTCCGGGTTCAAGCCCACGTAGCAACTTGCTAGATTTCGACCTAGGCCGGTTTTTCGGCCAGAAGGGAAGAGGGTTAAGATAGCCCTAACAGCCTCCCCGACGTCTCTGAAGTAATGCTCGAAAGGGCGGATTCCAGGGCTCGGGTTGAGAATAAATTCGAAGAAAGAGCACACGCATTAGAAAAGCTAACAGTTCTCTCCCTTTGGTCAAGATCAGACACCCATCCCCCCCCCTCCCCCGAACACGAGGCTGGCTACTCTACTGAAACGGGCGATTTTCAGTCAAATGTGTATTTTACAAAGGACGATTTTGTTGTGGTCAATTTGGTAATGGCCGAAACAAATACTGTGAAACACTATGTCGGAAAAATTTTGGAAATTGAGGGTAACACTTTCCACATTTCCTTCTTGAGCAAAACGAGTGGACAGAACCAACTCATCTTCCAGCTATCTGATCTCGCCTGGTTTAGCAAACAGCATATCCTAGGTAAGCTCAGTGCACTAAAGTTGGGTACAACCTCCAGACAACAACGATTTTATTCTTTTACCGATGATGTATGCGCCTAAGTTTTGAAAATTTTGTTCTGGGTCCTTTACTTTTTTCTTTTCTTTTTTTGGTGTGTGTCACTTCACGTCTTATTACAATAATTCTAATTGTGTAAAGTGACACAGAATTTCGAATTTCTATCTTCGCAATTCCACGTCGTGTGAAAACAAGCTTTCATTGTTTAATATGTCATTTTATGTGCCTGATCTTCTTCTTTCAAATGGTATATTACATGATCACTTTGGACCTGTACCAAAGGAGATATGAGCAAATGAACTTTTTTGTGGTGGTGGTGGTAGCGAAAGTGGCGCAAGGATATAATTAGCAGCTTCGTTGCTCACTGAACCATGTGACATCGGAAGAATGTCAAAAATTCAAAGATTTCTCCTGCAAGGCCTGCGTTATTGCGTGGTAGTGTGAAGGATCACTCTGAACCTCCTTAACGACGGTTCTGAAATAGTTAAACAAAAATTTCAAAGAGCTTTCCCTCAGCGAAGTTTATAGAATTACTCGATCGGGCGTTACAATTTTGTGAACTTGTTTGATCCCCTGGAGGGCGAAGCTCTACTCGGATTCTCGGGGATCTTTATCATGTTGATCAGCACGCAGTTTCAATTTCCGGGATTATGTTTTTGTGTTGCTTAACTGTATTGGTCTATGACTCACATACCCAATTTCATGCTCCTATGATGAAATGCACGATCGTTATGAAATTTATGCCCCGCGTACTACAGGTACGGGAGCGGAACGAAAATTGCCTCCAAGCCATGTAGGAGACGTGTTCAGTTTACTCAACAATTAATACAACAATTAGAATTCAGGTCACTCTCAAATAATTACGGATGGAAACGGATACACGTACAAGTAGACAGAGGCGACACCGTGTAGACACATGAGGCGCAATACAAAGGAAACGTGGCGGACTCTTGAAGGACCCAAATGCGGATGCGAGCGGGAAAACAGAACTGTAGCAAGCCGAGCCAAGGAAAGCGAGCGAAGTGCTTTTTTCCGACCACTTAAACGGGCCATTAATTTCATCTGTACTAACTAGTTTTGTTTCCCCCTCAGGTCCATACACAGGTAGTACAACAGGAAGTGCAATAACAATTTTTGCACGCGCGTAAATGTTCTACCAACTTATCGATTACCTGTACTACTCCATTCGAAAGAATTTTTTCAAATTTAGTAATCGATGCTTTCTTCGGAGTTTGAAAGCGTTCGCGTACACCGACCTTTATTCTCCGAGCTGAAATTATAAATTCATTGGCTAAACTCAAGTTACGTTAAATTTCCGAGTAAACAGGAAATTTTTTTATGAATGCAGACCGCGTGTCGGATGGTTATTAGAGGCTTGTCGCGCGATCTTCTTTGAAAATTACTTCAGTGGTCGCGTGGCCGAATGGACTGCTCTTGAATGACAAGTATTGCTGTGAAAAAGCCTCTTTCGTAAGCCCTGGGGTGATTTGCCCTTAATGTAGGCTTCGCTTCAGTTTAGGCTGTCGAAGCGGATCCATTCCAAGTAGCAACCCTAAGAAAAGCAGTTCAAAATGCGTAAGAAATCATTCGTTTTTATCGCTTGTCCCTACCTCTATAACCACCACCAGCACCACCATCATCCTCATCACCACAACAACCATCATTAGGTGGTGGTTCAAGACTTCTTCAGAACTCCCTTAAAACTCTTCAAGTTTCTTCCAAATCGAAGCCAGCATGAATAAAAAGTCTTGTTCCGCTGCATTCAACTCCTAAAAATTGATATGCATCTCGCATTTCATCTCAGAACTTACAAAATGGTACCCGTATTGTTTTGTTGTCAAATACCTCCTCTCCTCCCCCTCCCCATATACCGCAGTTTTTATTTTGGCAAGAAATCTATGTCAAAAATAATGTCAGCGACCTTGGAATCTTACAAAAGGATACCATATATTGTTTTTTGTCGAATTTCCTCTCCCTTTCCTTCAGGTATCACAGTTTTTATCTCAGACTGAAATCAATGTCAAAAATGAGTTCAGCGACCTACAGAACCTATAATCCGATACCCATATTGTTTTTGTCAAGTTGTTTTTTCCTCCTCTCCCTAGATGCCACAATTTTGAATTTAACATCAAAGTAATATTAGAACTGAATTAAGTGACCTTGAAACTCCTACTGTAGAAAGCCATTCTCTTCCATTTAGCTTTAGAAACTCAAAAAATCCATTATTCCAAATTTCCTTCCGAAGTGATAAAACACAAAAAACACAATCTTCAAAACGTGGTATCTACGGATAGGGGAGAGAAAACATTCCGGGGATCAGTAGATGAGGATGTCGAGAAATGGGTTTGAAGATTATTAACAGCCTTGCTAGAGACTTGGTGACATTGTAAGAATATCGAAAGAACGTTTCTTCTGTAAGACTTGTATGAATGCATGATATCATTCTAATCTCCCTCATTGGGACGTTTGTGAACGAGTTAGGAAAAATTTGATAAGAACGTTCTTTATGTAAAAATTCACAAGAAACCATTTTTATTTCAAGCCTTTTGTCGTAAATTTAATGGAAAACAATTGGGACACCGTTTCTAGAAAAACTAACCCCACCTGGAGGGAGAAGATTTTTAGTATGTTAGAAGGCTATCGTCAGAGACGAAACTTGACTTTCAGTTTGGGGGTGGGGGTGGGTGGATAAGAAGACTGTCCGACAAATATTTTTGTAAACTAAGAATTCGCCGACAATTTTTTTTTTTTAAATTTGAAAACTTACCGATTTTTTAGTCAAAATATTATTTAATTGAAAAACAAAACAGAACAAACAAACAAGCGTTCTCAGAAAATGAAAATGAACCATTTCAAAATTTGCCGACTTCCAAATTATTTGAGAGGGGTGTTTTACCCCTCCCCCCCGTAATTTCGTCTCTGAAAATGCAGATTGGAACCTTATTCCTCAAGCAGTCACATTAGTGCACATGAACATACCCTATAGTCTAGGAGAATAAGCTAGGAGGATGTTAAAAATACTTGAGAGGAACACACAACTTCCTTTATACATTAAGGTGGTCGTTGTTTACTCTTGGTGATATTTTTTCCTGAATTTCCTCTGATTCGTCTCCTAAACTGGTTCCAATAAAATAAATAAATATAAAAAAAAAAACAAAAAAAAAACTACAAAGTTTCAGATTGATTGAATTAGTGGAATTCGTGCCACAAGCTCCCTTTCGTTCTTATGGGAAAAACACATGGACTTTTGTCTTCTGGTCCTGACCAAATGTCCCTCCTACACGAGTATCAGTGTTACCAACCCTCCGGCAATTGCCTGAGATCGTAGGAAATTCTAGATTTTTCCGGCATTTTCTCGGCACTCAGGTATTTTCTATCAATTTCAGGCATTTTCTATATCGTAAAATTCTGTCTGCACTTATTTTTTACATTTCACATTTTTGAATGTTGGCAATTTAGCTGCATGCTGAGAGCTACAAACTATCATTCTCTCATTCATCAGTTGGCTGCAAGTCTGCTGTCTGTTTTTGTTGATAAAACGAAAAATCACAGCTTAGAATACCTAATGAAGCAATGTTTTTAATTGTTAGTTTGTGTGCCAGTTCTAGTGCTAGATTCGAAAAATAAATGATTTACTCGAACTCGTGCTCCAAAAATGTCCTGTAGTCTCCGGCAATCTTAGGCACTTTTATGATACAATCCCAGGCAACTCTGAAGTTGTGAGTTGGTAACGCTGACGAGTATTCACCAGGACCAGTGCCTGTAAATTAAACACTGCTATCGCATTCAGCTTGTGGCACTAGAAAATCAGTCTTTTGCTTTCAACTTTTAGATTTTAATAAAATGTTCAACTTCCTCAAATGTCAGGCTCGCTCCAGGTCAAACAGAGAATCTAGTAAAAACAGAATAGTCATTGAAATTCGAAAGTCAACGTTTGCTACGGATTTTCGAAATGTCTTCTACATTTCAACTTAATTTCAGCCTTTCAGATTACGTTCGATACTCAGCTTGATACCTTCGGCTTTTAACTGACTAGTCTCTGACAGGAGTCCAGAGTACTCCATTTTCAGAAACGAAATTCGACTTCCAATTTGGGGAGGTGGAGAAGAAAAATTTTCCCGACAAATATTTTTTAAGCTAGAAATTCGTCAACAAAATTTTAAAAAAATTTTAATTTGCCGATTTTTTAACCCAAATATCTTTTAATTGGAAAAAATATAAGAAATGAAAAAATCAAATGGATAGTTTCATAATTTGCCGACGGCCAAATTATTGGTGGGGGGGGGGTCAACCCACACACCCTATAGTTTCGTCCCTGTCCATCGTTAATCATTTCCCGTTAAAGACAAAAGAACCCATTGCTTACAAAAATCTTTCATATGAATCTAATTTGCCTAGAGTTGAAAAGAACCCTCAGTTGCAGTTTATAAGATGAATACTGAGCAACCTCACACGCTTGTTTGATGTTCCGAATTTGAATTGACTGAAGCTCTAAGCTTATCCCGCTCGGAATGAAAATCAATAATAGGAGTTCACAGAAAGTTCTTATCAGAGGCATTCAATGAAAGACAAATTAGATCGTTGGAAATTGCGTCAAAGTCAAAATACGTTCATACGACGTCAGTCTGATAGTTAATGAGTGTTTACTCTGTTGCAAGTTGAGGGTATTTCGATCAGAGCTGTTATACCATGAACTGCAACCAAATTTTCTTCTTCAGGCGCCATATCCGATGCCGGACGTTGGCGATCGCGGTTTCTAACGCGCGACTCTCCTGGGCAGGTTAGTCGGGGTAGTTTACCCTTGCTTTCCCCATGGTTTGTTGTGTTAAGATTTTTTCTTCTTTGTGCCAAAGACTGTGCCGCTGCAGTTCGCTTACTAGCCATGGGTTTCACGGCGTTGAGTCAACTGTTCCCGATGTGCACACGCACAGTGCCAATATTTCTGATCTGGTGGTAACACCCCCTGCGATTGTAATGCCTTGTTCGTGTGAACTGGCTATGTTTCCGCTTCAATTGATATTGTAGTCGCTGTGTTCGCTTGGATGTTAGTGGGGGTATTCAAATGTCGCTAGCTTTTCAGCGGTGGTGGGACTCGTAACCGAGGAACAGGGATTGCGAAATGGGCACGCTACTACTTGTCCACATAGCGACTTTTAATCAAATAATAACCGTTAACCGAAGGAAACATGTAACCATAACTGTAATGGTAACCGAATGCTGTTGCTGAACCATAACATAATTGTAAACATTACCTAGCTGTATGAATTAAATAACGTAACCATAACAGTAACCATTAACTATGAAAAAATCAATCAGAGATCAGTTCTTATTCTTGAATTATCATTAGACATCACTGAAAGATAAGAAATGTGTGGAAGAAGTTCCTTAAGTTTTGTTTTCATTAAAACCTTTCTCCTGGTTTTAATTTTTGTAATAACGTAAGCGAAATGGATACAGAATCAAATCATAAAATGAGACCTTATTTTTGTGTAATTCTGTCTCGTTTAAGCTCAGTTTTCTTTTTTCTTCCTCGTTATTTTTTTAAATTATTAAGTGAGTTTTGATTTGGAATATAGACTGGCAGTCTTGAAAGGTACTAAAATCTAAAATGGGCAGTTTTGTTATTATTTTATTGTTTCGTTTCTTGTTTTCAATCATTAAATAAGCTGAATTTTGCTCTTGGACTGGAAGTTACTAAAATTAATGTGCATTCCTACTAACAGTTTTGTTTTGTAATCATTAAACGGAATTCAAAAAACATAAAAAGCGAAATACAGCGTTTTAAAAATGAAGGTGTTAAGTTTAAAAATAAGAATCAAGATTCGAAGTTATAGAGGTTGGAATCTTTGCCTTAGTTTTCATTGTTAATTCAGAGATCGGAGTTGACGCCTCCATCTTGCATACCCATTTACACATTGAAAATCAGAAAAATTTGAAATATCAACAGTAACCCTGTATTAATGGTAATTCACCATCAACGGGTCCGGTTGGAATCAAAATGGCATATGGCAACACTTGGGTTACAGTGTTCTAGTCTGTAGGATCATCCGCCATTTTGACTTCAGCCGTGCCCGTGGATGCCGAATACGACTATTCGGAGCGTACCGCGTAGTCAAGTCGGCATCGACGGGCGCGGTTGGATTCAAAATTGCGGACAGTCTGGGCTGTAAGTTCAGCTAACACTAACACAATAATCCAAGTACTTGCTGGTTGAAACTGGAAATGGAAACGGAAACATGGAATCGTTTGATTTTTATATAGAAACGGAAACAGACACAAAATGTTTATCAGTCATGAAATAGTAACGGAAACAGAGACATATAGAAAAAAGCCATATTGGTAGAAAACAGAAACTGTTCGAAAAAATGGCATTGGAAAAACAAAACGGAACCCTTCAATCCTGTAATACAGCGCTGCCCAAGAAATTTATCAGGGAACATTATTTGTTGAACAGCTCATACTGTGCGAATCTCACATGTTTGTTTCTGTTTTGTCATGTTTTCAGAAAAGACTGTGCAGCGCTGCCAAAAAGGCTCTTCAGAAAATTCCAACTCGATACGTGAAGTCCGATGAAAAGGTGAGTAATTTACGTGAGCGATATATCGATACCTCAAATTTAATTACTGTAATTAAAACGAAGATTGTAACACAGCAATTAACAATATAAGTAATAACGATCGGAAATTGAATAGAAAAACAATTGCGTGAGTAGAGTTGATACAGCCGCTCGGGTTTCATTCATTCGTTCCATAAATAGAAAACACTTTTCTTCTTTATTTAGAAGAAAGAAGAAAAGCAGCAAACAAAACGGAGTTTTCTGGTACTTCCTGGTTATTAACATAAGCGATTTCAGGATATTATGAAAATGAAAGGGAACGCCTCTGGTTTCAAGGTTGTCTTTAGTACGTGTTGGTTCACGTTGACTGAAAACAATCCAGAAGTGAACCGGCAATGTTTTTGCCAAAATGTTTGTTCCTCCATCGTAATTAATGCAAATTCACTCGCAGCACTCGTTTCCTTCTCCAACGGTATCTGCAATCGAGATTATTTTGGTTTTCGACAGTGCTTGTAATTCCAGCATAAGTATTCAAGTTCAGAAGTGGTGCGATATGTAAGTTGTGACCAGCATGCGAGACTCGCTATCTAATATTAGGCCGCACTACACTCTGGAGTGTAGTTTACTTTAAATGTTCTTAGTTTTACGAACTCAGGCGGTCGAGTATTAGATTGTACGAGCACGAATGCCTACGCCTTAGGCCGCAGGGGTTCTCAAAATAGTGCTTTTGAAAGCTAACCTAAAAAGTTGAAAATACGTTCAGCGTGGCTGGAAAAAAAATGCCCCTTTTCACTTATGTCCTATGTTCAAAAGTAAAAACTACATATCGGTATTTTGAACATTTTCAAGGAAGTGTTTCCAAATTATTTTTCTTTGTAATGCCAAAAAAGTTTGAGCTCTGTCGGAGAGAGTAGAGGTAAATGAAAGATTCTGACTGGTTAATCACCTTTGAAGACCATCAGAAGCTCATTGACCTGTAGTGTGGGGTTCATTAACAGGACTTTATAACATGTGTATAGATATATTATCGCGTTATGATAATGTAACATATCGTACACAAAGTATCCCAATCAGGGGCGCAACCATAACTTTTTTTGGTGGGGCTCTCGATTTGGTACCTACCTATTTCCATGAATCAATTTTGAAGAAATTTCGAATGTTGGGGGCTATAGCCCTGTAGCCCCCCTCCTTTGGTTGCGCTCTTGATCTTAATACCCTAATAACGGGAAGAATTTACCCATTAGTGATAGCAAAATATCGAAATATGGATGTTTAAAAATATCAAACCAGTGTCGATATGAAAATGAGAAATATCGATATTATCGATTATTATTGGTATCAAAATTTTGAAATATAGCCATTACTGTTACAAGGGGTCTGGTTGGCCGAGTAGATAGCGCACTGGTCCCGGAATCCGGAGGTTCCGGGTTCGAGCCCACGTAGCAACTCGCTACCTTTCAACTTTGGCCGATTTTTTAGCCTCTCCGACGTCTCTGAAATAATGCTCGAAAGGGCGGATTCCAGGGCTTAGGTTGAGAGTAAATTAGAAAAAGAGATCTCTATTACCAAGTTTTGATTTGTTCTAAAATGCAACACTGATGGCAGATCTATACTTGGGCTCAAAACAATCAGCTGATCAATAAAGGTCAATGATCGCTCTATTAGAGGTCAATAAAGTCTACTGCAAATGTCTATGGCCGTCCGATGTTCTTGAATCCATCAGAACTCACTATATGCCACTACTAATGGTTGTCAAATCTTAGCTTTTGAGGTCAATGTTATCCATGGCCTGATTGATTGGTATTGACTTTTCATTTTCCTAGATGTGTCGCTAGTTACCAAAATTTGGGTGAAAGGTGGTCTTTATTTGAATTTCAAGGTCAGATCTGAAGTCAGCGCAAACATTTGATGCCGAAACAGAGTTCCCTTTTTCTGATATGTCAAGTCGAATTATGTCATATTTGGCCTTTCAAAGGTTATTTTCAGGATGAAAAGAGGGTTCAGTATAAGAATTTGGTCCAGAAACATTATAAAGATTATTTTGCTAATGATATTTGCGGAAGTGTAAAATTCAGCCTCGCTCTGTATTTAAAAGTTATTCAGGGAATTTGTTGAAAATGAAACGAAAATTACGGATTCTTCTATAATCTCAGCTAGACTTTATTTTTTATTTTTTGTAAGATGTTAAAAATTTACCCAATTTTCTACGAACATCAACTTTTTCTTTCGATTTTTCGTCGGCGTCAGATATTTTTCAATATTCTGTCATCGTTACCCAAAATAAAGGATTAGACTTACAATAATTTTAGATTTCTTGAAAAAATTTTAGAATTGGATCGAAATTCTGAACATTTTCATCAAGAAAAATTCAGGTTGCACTTAAAATTGAACGCTTGGAAGCATTCTGAAGTTGATATATTGAAAAATCTCTATTTTGAATAATTCTGTTTTGCATAAGCATTTTAGAAGTTCTTTCTGATAATGAATTGGTACATAGTCTAGTAAAATTAGAAAAAACTGAAAACACTTTTCGAAAACAAAGGTTTTATTGCGGAAAATTATTAAGAGTAGTTCCCTAACTAATATTAAAAATTACCACCCCCACTCCACCAGCTAAATTGTTTTTGGGGATTAAAGTCCCTCAAAATTGGTTTCTCGAAGGAATATTGAAAATTATCTAGTTTTCGAAAAGATACGTCAAACGAAAATTGTTCTTCGTATAATTTGTGGCACTTTCTATAAAAAAGGGTAACTTTGTCAATTGATCGAAGTCTCAGAAAACGCGAAAAAAGGAAAACGAAGTTTTTGGGTCGAAAAAATCAATTTTGAGATTCTGGTTGATTTCTATAGAAAAAAAAATCGCAATAACGAAGAGACAAAATTTATACTCAGGAGAGAGAAGAGGGAGAGAGACAAAGAGAATTATGAAAGATTATGAGAACAGAATGCTTATGTCTGCGTTCATTTCTTCGTGGTTTTTCGGAGCTCACGAATGAATCCGATGTTCTGAATTGTTACCACGCAGAAGAGCGAAAAATTACCTTTTCGACAAGCCCTCGTCGAGGCTGATAACGTGATTCCGCGGCGAGTTAGGGCCGCTTGACGGAGGGGGAGAAAAAAGTGTGTCTAACTTGACACGCATTTTTCCCCAAAACATGTTTTCGCGCGTTCTCGTTTCACTCATCTTTGACCGCATGTATATCTGGAACAAAAAACGCTACTAATCTCGCCGATAGCTCGTTAGAATGGGCATTCACTCCTCTATTACGTACTGTCTGTAACTCAAAATTCATCGGATCGACAAAGTTACCCCTTTTTATAGATTTTATAGAAACTGCCACATTTTACGTAAAGATGTTATAAATCTTTTCCTTTTACGGATAAGTCTCATATAGAGGGGGGGGGGGGGTCTAAAAAGCCCCCGTACATTACCAATACATTAACACAACTAATCGAAGAAAATGATGATTTATTGGTCATATCTCTGGGATTACTAACTCTTGTGACCAGATGGCCGGGTTGTTGCGAATTTCTGGAAAACCTGGGAAATTCATGGAATTTAGATAGTCAGAGAAAAGTCATGGAGAAATCATGGAGTTTCTGTCCGAATCATGAAATTTTGATTCCCTGAATGACTAACTAGGTTCATGGCTTATATTCTTTCAACATTTATCGTCAGCGAATAATCACATATAAAAAAAGAAAAAGTTTCCCCGAAAATATCAAAGTCATGTAATTGTTTCTTGCTGGCGTGTTATGATTAGGATCATGAGGACAAAAAAAAAAGTCCTGCCAAAATCCATAAATCCTTTCACACTCGAAAGAAAAAGTCAGGAAAAATTGAAAACCGGATCTGGAAAACCTGGAGAAGTCATCGAAAATCATTCTTGGAAAAAAGTGACAACCCTCGATGGGGTGAAAGTGGATTCGCTTCCCGAGCGATGTAAATACCCATCGCTAAATTTTTCTCTCCCACCTTAAATACATTCCAAATAAAAAATTGCGTTTTTTGTGTTTCTGTACTTCAAAGTGAATTTATGAATAGTGAGTTTTTCCAAGAAAATAGCATGCCTACTGTAATTTATTCGGGGTCATTGAATTTAATTTCATTGTCATTTGGTGTTAATTTCAAAACTGTAGCACCGAGAATAGGCGCAAATAAGTGTGGGCTTGGGGGGGGGGCTTAGCCCCTTTCAAACTCTGAAAAATTACCAAAGAAAATGATGCAGGGGTGGTGTTGCTTCCAGAGCCTTATTTGCGCTTCTGCCAATAGGAGAGGGAGAAACAAAAATTTCACAGTCACTTTACTGATCTTAATATTTCCTGGATTTGTTTCTGGTGTTATTATTATCATTATCAATAAAATATTGCACACGTGTTGTTCTTACACAAAAATACCGGGTGTTCCGTTGAAGGCGCATCACCCTACGAAATTTCCAGTAGGGCAACTTAGCCATCAACATGTATGGGGTTTGTCAGCACTCACGATTGAAGGGGCAAAGATATTATTTACTGAAATCATAATATTTTATATCCAGACCTGACAGAGTTAACAAATTTCTATCAAATCAAAATTAGAAACGGTGACAAAAATACGCAATTTGAGCCAATAAATCGTTACATCATGGACTTCATGTAGTATTGGTGTTGGAAGGAAAAATGGATCCATCTGTGGAGTTGCTGAAAAGATATGATCAAATCCGGGTTAAAAAAGTGGTAGTGTTTTGAGTTTTCTCTAAATAACCTACGTATGGAAAATTATAATAAGGTCTGTTCTCACGAAATAGACTAGCAACCGAGGAAAAAATGATTGAATGGGGGGGGGGGAGTTACTTCATTTTGTATTAGTATTAATTTCAGATGTTTTAGAAAATGAATTCGATTGCTAGAACCCTGCTGCTTGCACCGAAAACTAGAAATTATGATGTGTTCATCATCTAGGTGCCACATCCGATGCCGGATGTTGGCGGTCGCGGTTTCTGACGCGCGACATGCCTGAGCAAGTTGGTTGGGGTAGTTTGCCGTTGCTTTCCGCACGGCTTGTTGCATTTAGAGTTTTCCTTCTCTGTGCCGAAGAGAGTGAAGCCGCGGTTCGCTTACTACGTGCTTCACGACGTTTAGTAAACTGGTCATGACGTGCACCCGACAGTATCAGTCTCTTTAGATCCGGTGGTAACACGCCCTGTAACTGTAGTGCCTTGTTCTTTCAAACTGGCGGAGGTTACAGGGTGCGCCATCTTCCACAACGATTGATACTACAGTCGCTATGTTCGCTAAGATGTTAGCGGATGTATTTTTTGAATTCCACTCGGCCACACAGCGACTAGATGCAGTATTACTGTAAAGAAAAAATGGTTCCATTACTGAAGCGATGGGAAAATGTGCTGTAACTGTTGTTAAAAATACTTGCGAGAAGTTGATTTGATGGAAAATAGGACTCAAAATCTAGAATGATTTCAAATTTTTATTGAATGGTAAGCGTGAGGTAACAAGGTGATACCTTATTGGTCACTGCCTTTTAACGGAAGGTGTTCTTGGTGAAGCAGCTGTGTGCGGAGATGAAACTAAGGGGGCCTGGAGTCAACTTGCCCCCTTCCAAGTCTTCGCCACCGGAGTTGGGAAATTTTAGTAGATAGATCAAAAGCTAAGAAAATTCGCAACAAGTCAAAAAAGATTTCTAGTTTTTTTGTTTGTCAATACAAAAAAAAACTTGGTGCTTGGAAATTTTGAGTTGAGCCAATTGAGAATTTAACAATTTTTACACCCCCCCCCTCCCCGCCCAGAAAAATTCTTCGATATGTTTCTGGCTATGTGTACTCATTTGTATTATTTCAAAACAATTTTTCACTATTTCAGCTATTTAATAATTTTGGTAGATCAGTTTCCTTTTCGAGATTGTCGAAATATGTTGGCAGTTCCGAATAAGTCCTTATTACAATGTTTTCAAAAGTTATTTGAAGAATATTAATAACTGCTAATTTTTACCGCGAATTTGAGCCCCTATCTTATCATATTTTCCCAACAACTCCCCATTTGGATACATTGTCCTCAACACTAATACTACTTGAAGTCTGTTATTGGTTGGCGCAAACGGCGCATGCTTACTTGTCATAGTTTTTTTGATAGAAATCTTAGTTCATTTGGTTGGCGAGTAGAACTTATAACTTCAACAAATGATATCTTTGCCCCTTCAGTTGTGAGGGCCAGCAAATCCTCATATCTTATGACGGCTTAAGTTGCCGTACTGGAGATTGCAGGGTGGTGCATCTAGAACAGAACACTCTATAGAATTTTTCAATCAGATTCAGAAAACAATATTTTTGTTCTGTCCTAATATGATAAAGTACTAGTTCACAGGCACTCCAAAACGTGTCACCTTCGCTACTTCATTGAAAATCAGTGGAAATGTGAATGAAATGAAATTTCTGCAGATGTGGTGCCTTCAACCACAGATGTGACACAGTTTCTGCAAGGTGTGGCGCATTGTCTGTGCTACACTTGTGTTTGACATTCATGAAATTACATGTTTAAAATAAAAAAAACAGGAAGAAAGTAGAGATTTTTTCAATGTGCTTACAAAGTTGATATTTCAAAGATCCTCAAAATTATCATAGTTTCCTAATTTACTGTGAAAATCGCCCTTCAAACAGCAACAGTGTTACAGAAAACGGTTCCTTCATAAATTCCTCTGTGTTTTATCCTTCTATTAACATCCGATTTCGTGTTGACAATTCTTAACCAATATCCTGTGCCAACTTGTAAATATATGTTCACATGTAAATTCTTGGCGTGTAAAATTTCTTCCACTTTTGCACCCACTGTCTAGCAGAAAAAGGACGGCTGAATTAAACAGTTCTACATAATTTTCGATTTTCTTGCCCTCGCCGTGAAAATCTCCTGCGCCGCAACCATTGAAACAGGGACGCAAGTCTGGTGGACTTTTCGCAATCCCTACTCTAAGTACAATCAGACTGTATGTTATTATTACGTTTATTTCCTGAAGCTATAAAGACATCAAATGTCGTATAATTTTGCTCCCTCGTGTTCGTACTCGCGTGGGGTGTTCAATGACGTAGGTAGTTTGCAAAAATAAAAACATTATTTGTGTTATCAAAATTCGAAAAATGTACGCTTTATCGACTTCCACAAGAATGCTATTAGCTTGATGCGCTTTTTGGCGTAAACAGACGGGTGAAAAATTCTCTATCACCTGTTTACAATATTTTAATTAAACTCGGCCGCTCGTATTTAAATGGAACCGTTGCATAATTACCGGCTCGTGTCTCTAACAAGGTAAACCGCGAAATTAGGTTTTCAATCGATATGTGTCGCGAGATGTTATTCCAGTTCGATGAAAATGTAGAAATGCAGGGAAACTTTAGGATCTGTTTATCAATATTGTATAATTATTCTCTGTTGGCGCAGAAGCTTTTTCATCTCTTGTGAAGTGTTCGTAAATATTCTTCGAATATCGTCTATGAGTTGTAGCATATTAGAGTAGAGAAATGGGTTTTATATTTATCTGCAGTCGAACAATCAAAACAGACAGACTAAGCAGCAGCTTTAAGTATGTATTTGACATTAAACACATTCGAGGCCTGTAGCTTAGGCGAATAAAATTATGTTCTCGCAGCTTTTGTTCTGCGAATACCATTCCCTCCCCTGAGAGAAAAATCCGATTCTCTTCGGTGATTATCTTTCAGATAAGAAAAAGCTCCTTTGTGTCAAAAAATCGATTTGGAGATTTTTATAGCTCCTAGAAAATATGTACCTAGACGTACTTTCACTGATAATAATGTGAGACATCAAAATACGCTAAGGAGCTTTTCCTTATCCGGAGTCAACTGGGAGTCACCACTTTTACGTTAAGGCCCGATAAACTTCATATGGGAATACTCATCCGCCATTTTCATCCTTACTTTTACCTATAACAAGCAAACGCTTCGATGCTCACCTACCCTTTCTGATAACAAACAAACGCATCAATGCTCATTCGCCAGTTTGATCCTTTTACTTTTTCTAATAACAGGTAAACGCATTAGTGCTCACCCGCCATTTTGATCCTTACCTTTCTAATAAGAAACAAACGCATTAATGCTCATCTGCCATTTTCATTCTTGCCTTTTTGATAATAAGCAAATGCATCCGTGCTCCTCTGCCATTTTGACCCTACTTTTTCCAATAACAAGCAAACGCATCAGTGCTCACCCGCCATTTTGATCCTTACTTTTTCTGGAGTGCCTAGAAACACTTGAGTGCTGACACCCGCCATTTTGAGTCACCTGGTGCCTGTCAATTCAAAATTTGATTCGCAGAATGTTCCTCAAGTCAGTTACTCGGGTGCTTTCAGGTGCTCTACTTTTTCTCATAACAAGCAAATGCATGGATGCTTATCAGCCATTTTGATCCTAACTTTTTCCAATAACAAACACTTACTTTTATGATGTGATAACTAGGGTTTCCATAAATATAGTTACCCAAGAATAAAAAGGTAGTATATCCAAGAATTGAAATTTTTAGCTTTTGACGGTTTTTGCATCTTTTGCTCATAAAAAATAGTGTGTTCTGGAAAATTAGTCAAATAAAGCGCAATACTGCCAATGAGAGCCCAAAACGAAAATGTCAGAGGTATGTAGACATATCTGTGATAAAAACTTGATTATCTCGCAAAATGTGTGGATAGACATGCCATATTTCATTCTTAGGCCAGGATATGCTTTTGCATGTTTTATTCCGTTGAAGTAGGTAGGGAATATCTATGTTATTTTTGAAATTCATCAAATTTGAAAAGAATGAGTCATTCTTTGATCGAGCATATTTTTTGGCATATTAAGAGTACAAAAGCATGGTTTGGCATATTTTATTCCGTTTCAGAGTATATTCCAGAATATTTGGCCATTTTCCACTATTCTTCCGAAATATTTTCTTCTTTTCTTATTTATTTTTTTCAATAATTATTGCAGTATTCTCTTCTACATTTTTTTTTATGAATAGAAAAAATGGCAAAATTACAACAGGTGCAACTTTTTACAAACTAATAACTTTTTTCCACTTTTTAGAACTAAGTCTGATGTATTCAGTGTTCACCTGCAGAAAAAAGGAATTTTTGCAGGACTGCGTTAGGACCATTTTCCTTTTTGTGTTAATCAGCTGTATTCCTCTATTCTGATTTGGACTGACTTCGGATTAGTGATCTTCTGAACTAGTGATTACCATCTGTCTTCTCTCAATTTCCCTTTTCAAATGATAACCATATTGCAATTTTGATAGAGAATATTTTGGGATTTTCAGGGTATATTTTAGCTTATTTGACCAAAATATGTATAAAAGTATATTATAGGCGCATATTTGACTTTCCAGAATATATTTGTGAAATCTCTACTGACAACCAGCAAACATATTGATGCTCAACCGCCATTTTGATCCTTACTTTTTCCAATAACAAGCAAACAGATCAGTGCTTATCTGCCATTTTGGTACTTACTCGTTCCAGTAACAAGAAAATGCATTAATGCTCATTCGCCATTTTGATCTCTACCTTTCAGATGACAAGAAAATGTATCAATGCTGATCCGCCATTTTGATCCTTGTCTGATAACAAACAAACGTATTAATGCTCATCCGCCATTTTCATTCTTGCCTTTTTTATAATAAGCGAATGCATCCGTGCTCCTCTGTCATTTTGACCCTACTTTTTCCAATAATAAGCAAACGCATCAATGCTCACCCGCCACATTTGATCCTTACTTTTTCTGGAGTGCTTAGAAACATTCGAGTGCTGACATCTGCCACTTTGAGTCACCTGGTGCCTGTCAATTCAAAATTTGATTCGCAGAGTGTTCCTCATGTCAGTTACTCGGGTGCTCTTTCAGGTGCTCTACTTTTCCTCATAACAAGCAAATGCATGGATGCATATCAGCAGTTTTGATCTTAACTTTTTCCAATAACAAACAAACGCATCCATGCTGTACTCTTCCCGATAACAAGGGGACAAGTCACGAGAGATGATTGAGGTTGCATGGGGAATGAAAATATAATTATGATGACTGAGCACACACCTATGCAAAGTTCACAAAAGCCCTTTACTTGCGTTGCCTTCGCCTTTTTTGTTAGAGCTCTATAACCTCGGCCATGCTATGCCGCCATTTTGTTCCTTAGTTTCCCCAATAACAAGCGAACATGTTGCGTTATGCATCGCAAGTGACGATAGAAGTTGCACAGGGAATGAAAGGATTGAGGTGGCGGCCTAACATGCTTACAGCGCCCTTTTGGTATTTGGACACTCTCCTGTAGGTACGCTAGTATCGAGGACAAAAACATGATCAGAGTATTTTAATCATAAAAACATGTACTAGTAACATGAGCTCTTTATGTTCAATATTGTTTTTTATGGAAAACTGAAGAGAACTAAAGTGTCAGCCCTTATCAATACCTTTCAGATCAGCTTTTTTTTTCCGCTCCAGAACATTTTTGTCAGTGATCATCTTTGCTTCCAAATACTTACCCCAATCAGCACGCCACATTTCATGAGGCCACTAGAAAGCGCCTCTGTAGCGTCCAAACGCGAATCCTTGGGAGAGAAGGAAGGCGGAGAGCGAAGATCAGTGAACCCAGAGTCAGGATTTCTCTAGCTCTCTGTATTTTATTTAGGATAAGGACGCTGTTAAACAAAACAGAACTAAGTGACAAAATCTGTTTTTTTGATAGCTCGTGATTCGAAGTTTAAGAGCCATAGAAACTATATGACATAGCGTTTACTGATAAGCTCCTTTCAACGTAGGTACATATTTTTGTATCGGAGGCCCAATTTTGAAAAATTATACTTTTTACGCTCTTTCCAACGGTACTAATAACTTATTTTGTTAACAAATGTCACTTGGTTCTGTTTTTCTTAACAACGTCTAATTGAAAGAAATTCAAGAACAACTCAGAAAAGCTCCAATTATCCGACAACCTGACTTACCGATTTCATGTCAGGAACCAGAACTGTCGCTCAGGTTTCTCTGTTCAAATTCAAAGTCATAAAATGAAAAACGCAAGTTTTAAAAAACGGACACACTCTAGGCCAGTCAAAATAGGATGAATATATACGAAGAAAGGGATCGACGATTGCAATAAAATAATTTGTTTGGAAGTTGTTGAACCCAACTCTTGAAAGATTACGTACCTCTATTCAGGTGCTCAAATCCTTCAACCCTCCTTCCAGATCCGCCTGCCAGTTTTCCTGCAAAATATCCCATCAGTTCTGCGTGAGTAAAGTGCACACATTTTGTTTTGGTGGTTTGTTTCACTTTCAGTTTCAGTCGTGTTCTACATCTCTTTCCTTCAAGGATTTTATTTCTAGGATTTTTTTTTTTTTTTTTTAAACGAATGTCAAGTTATTAGAATTATAAGTACAAAAATTGTTTTGATACTTCATCTTCCTCAACTTAAATAATTACCTTCTGTTTTGAACCTTGGACATCTGGACACGTTGCCGGCTAATCGTGAATATCAGACGATATATTTTACGACTTCCTATATGCAAATCTTCGCAGTATATTTTCATTTTCATGTAAAACAAAACGCAGAAATGCGGAATTTCTTTTTAAAAATAAGTTAATCTCTTCGGGAGTATCAAATTATACACGGCGTTTAACGAAACGACACCCGGTTGTAAATTGTAGCAATAAATTCAGCAGCATTCTTGCTCTTTAATTCTCTGTCTCGCACAGAGACGCAATACCGCGATTTCCGCATCCAGGATTCGACTGGAGATTTTTAGTCCATTAAAAATAAATCAGCTTTTAAACAAGCAGGGGCGAAATAAATTTTCTCAACTTTTTATGACAAAAGCTAATGACAAATAAATTTTGCAAATTAATGTACCTATCTTTGTGTGTACTAATTTTTGTATTGTACAGAACGAATTAACAGGTAGCCTTGAGATTTGTATGAATGATAACGAACTATAAGGAAGAGAACTCTATTAATTTTGAGCAAAATTTCTGCCAATACCGGGGGAAGGGGAAGCATTATTCTTAAGATGGTGTTTAACTTCTTGATGGGTTATATTTTCCATATTATAGTGCATCAGATGACAAAATGTAAACTTATGAATCAAGAGAGGAGACTGAATACTCATTTAGGTCTACAATATAATCGCTGTAACGAATATTTTGATTACTTATACTTCGCTTACTTTAATCATAATTATATCAATTATTTCAGTCACCTATATGTCGACTATTTTAATAGTTGGTTATTTCGACTATGAAAATGTAAGGATTTTTAATATTAAAATATTGATTATTTCGATTATTAAAATAGTAGTTGTTTCAATTATCAAAATGATAATTATTTTGATTAGGTATTGCAATATGTCGGTTGTTCTAATTATTGATATGTGAACTATTTTGATTATTAACATGTTGATTATTTTCATTATTAGCGTGTTGATTATTCCAATAATTAACATGTTAATTATTTTAATGGTTGATATGTCGAATATTTCTATTATCAGAGTATTAATAATTATCAAAATATTGATTATTTTAATTATCAGTATATTGATTATTTTGATTATTGATGTTGAGATTACTCTGCTTATTAACGTAGTAATATTATTGTAAATATTAATGTTTTAATTATTTTTTTGATTGATACAGCGATTATTTTGATTATTGGTGCATACAAATATGTCACTTACTAAGGAATCAATCACGTTAAGTACTAGGGTGGATAAATTTTTTTTTTAATTTTTTAATTTTTTCCAAGGGATTTGTTCTTGACGTTATTACTATAAGGCTGAAAACTGAATGTTACATCGCGCCCTAAAAATGCTGGTTATGCAAAATTTTTACCTATCCTTTTTAATAGTATTAATCGCGAATTCCAAATTAGTTCATGTACAAATTTTGCCTGTCAGTGAAATTGAAGGCGCTATAAACCAACAAAGTAGCACTTAAGCGCCTCAGTATTGCAAATAGGCAAAATTTGTGCATAACTCAATCATTACTACTGTTAAGGATATATGAATTTTGCCTAGCTGCTGTACTGAAGGCGTTATAAAGCAACAAAGTTTTGTAAGTACTTTCACGCCTTCAATTTCACGGATAAGCAAACTTTGTATATGAACTAATTTGAAGTTCGCGATTAATACTATTAAAAAGGTTATGTAAAAATATTTTGCATAACCGGCATTTTCGAGGCGATGTGTAACATTCAATTTTTAGCCCTATAGTACATACATAACTTCAAGGACAAATCCCTTAGGAAAAATTTACAAATTAAAAAAATTTTAAATCACATTTTGTTTTTTACCAAAAGCAACTTTTTACCTGTGTCGTTTCGAAACAAAAATTTTGATGATCCGTCCTATTAAGTATTAATTTATATCAATTATTTTAATATAATCAGTGTATCAATAATATTAATTTTCTTAATTGCTAAAATATCAGTACACTGATTTTGATTATTGAAACTTGCAATTACTGATTATTTTGGTTTTTAAATATTTTAATTGTTAATTATTTTAGTAATTGATGGTCAATTATTTCAGTTATTGATAGGTATATTGTTTATTTTCATCATTTTATCCATTAAATCAGTTACAGAATATTTCAGTGGTCGATATTTTGACAATCTAATAATTGATCATTTGATAGTTGTTATATTAATAATCAATTACTTTGATGATTTACTTTTTTAGTGATCTATTATATTCAGTAGTCGTTTGGTAATTATGATTAGGTATTTAAAGTATTGATCATTTTAATTATCGATATATTAAGTACTTTGACTGTCTTAGTACTACTTAATGTATCAACAATATATTAATTATATTACATCAATCTATCGATTTCAATAGTCTGATTATTAGTTATTCCAATTATTGATTATTTTGATTATTAATTGTTTATTATTGCAATGGTCAATGATTTTAAATATTAGGTAGGTAGATATGTATTATTTTTTTCTATTATTTCAGTAGTCTATAAATAATTGATTAGGTTATGTTTATTAGTTACTTTAATTATTGCTTATTTTGATAACTAACCATGTTGATGATTAGTTATTTTATAACAATTATTTTGATGATTGATTACTTAGATATTTGATTATTTTATTGATCGTGCAAATTGACGTCTAATGCAAACGAAGCTACCTGCTTAAGACATGGTAACCGTATTGTAATTCTTGTCATGTTCACTTTAGTGCACCAGCCATGCTGTTCTAGTAAAAGTAAAACTAGCATTGGAGGATTAAATTTAGGATAAATGGCTCCAAACAAAATATGATCATCACTCGATTCCTTACTGAAAATATTCGTTACAGTTTTTCGAAGACTGTCTTCAGAATGCCTCAAATACGGGGTTCAAAATGACTCTATATTTCACCGTGCGTTATCATGGGCTTTATAGGAAAAAATCCAGTGTTTTCAAAATGTTTTTATTCTCATCGACTTTAGCGAGTAGAAAGGATGCAAATCACTCATAGATTTATTTCCGTACGTTACTGTTCAGTGTCCACACATTTCTGACATTTTTCCTGTTACACTTTAAAATTTTCAGTGTTTTTTCATTAAAAAAAAAAAAAAAAAAAAAAAATCCATTAAAACTTTCAGAGTGCTCATCAGCACGTACCATCAAATCGAAATACCGGCTATGGAAGGTTTTAGATCACAGAATTTGATTTCGATAGTATGTAATTTCAAAATTGTTGTACCTGGTGGGGGGGGGTGTCCAGATTTTCATATAATGCAATATGGGTATCGTGTCATTGGTTTTAAGGGTTGCTAAATTCATTTCTGGCGACGGTTCGCCCCTAATTTTAATATTATGCCTTGGAGGCGTTCAAAATTTCACATTATGTAATATGGGTAGGTATTGTTTAGTAGATTTTCAAGATCGCTGGATTCTTTTTTGAAGTCCATTCCAATCCAAAGTGAAAAATGTGGCTCTCATGATAGGGGAGGAGACATACATGCGACAGTAACCACTGTCATATGAATATCATTGGAGTCAATGCATCACCAAGGTGAAAGTTGTAGTGTTTAGTGGTGGGAAGGGTTTAACGATCACAAATTTCGGAAAACGCAGTATATCTTTCAGTTCTAAGGTTACTATGGTCACGAAATCCATCTTTAGTATTATTGCGATCTCCACTGGAATGTTGTAGCGCTTACATCCTACTCAGCGACTAATTTTCTTGGGCAGATCTAGATACAAGACCTCGTACATCCTTATACCTAATTTCTCTGAAGAGAAGTAACGAAAATTGGCCCGCCTATAAAGTAAGGCTATTTTTGAGAAACATCGAAAACTGGAAACCGATGGAGTATTTTGCCAAGCGGTTTCTGTTGAGATAATACTATAAAGCTTTCCGTGCCAGTTTTGTCAAATGCGATGTGGTCTGGTGCTATGGCAGATCGATCTGATGTATGATATGGAGTGATAAGGTCCAAATCTTGGAGATTCTTGGCCGTTTAAAGATCTGTTTGCGAATGAAGGAACGCGTTTTCAAAAATGTTCGGATCTATGGAATCAGCGGCTGACTAGAAGAGACTTGCTTAAGCTTCGTTCATTCTGATTTCTGTGTGAGATTGGCTATGTGCGTGTTTCAGTCAAAACTGACTACTGGTGTGTCGTCAGAGAACTGCCCTTGGCATAGGAAACGATAGAGTAACCCAAATGATCTCGATAAGTATCTTATCCAGCCTATACCTGTTTTACGAGGCACGAACGACGGATCGATGATCAAATTGTGAGGCAACACACGTTACAAATTTCGTCTCATCTGTAGGCGGTAGAAATGAACCTGCCATTATTAATATACGCACATTTTAAGTCGAAAATTCAACCGTATTACTTTTTATCGCCGACTATTAACTTTTTTTCTGCTTTTTGCTTTCTTTCAGGATGGCAACAGTTTAGGTGAAACGGATTGTTGCGCTATTTGTATCGAACTATTCAAACCCGCTGATATTGTTCGTTTGCTACCTTGCCGGTAGGTAATTACAGTGTTGAACGATAAAAAAATTAGCCGGTTATAAACGAGTTTATGCTTACTGTGTATTTAAATTAATACGCTATAAAAACTCACGATTATCGAACTACTACTACTGTTCACGAGTTTAGCTTTCTGGGAATTTTTTTTTTCTCTACGTTCGAATACAGTAATTTAACAAGCTATAAGGTACCAGCTCATTGTAAAAGGGTTTTTGCCCTGTAATAATCATAATACTAATACTGCTTCATTAGTACTTGAAATTGGGTGGCATTACATTGAGTTTTCTTTACAGTTATTTCGCTACACAGATGTGTCAACCCCTAACTCAAGTCTCCCACTGCCGGGCATAAGCCTCCCCAGCTAGCTTCCATGTCTTTCGGTTGTCGGTTCTTCTTGTCCAAAGACGCCCCATCCTCTTAACCAATTCATCCTCAACTTGTGCCAGGTCAACCTCGTTTCCTTTTATAGTTGAAGGGTACCCACTCAAGCAGTTTCTTACTCTTTGATTGTGAGGAGTGAGTGAAGAAGAAGCGCGTCCGGCTGTGGGGAACCTGAAATTTCCAGGGAGTATGAAATTCGGTCAGTAGGGGACCCCGTAATGGCCCTTGCAGGACGCGCGCACCGGAAGCAGAAGGCGAAATGGGGGCTCGGGCCGGCCTCAAGGCGTCTCTCCGGCCACTGATGTGATGCTCGAAAGGGTAGTTTCCGGGGCTGGGGGTGCGGTGTCTCAGGGGCCACTTCGGCATGCGTGCATCGCCATACGTCCCACCACATCACTCCTTGATTATATCATTTGTCCCGTAAATTTGAATTTGCTTTTCTTCATCGAATGAATAATGTCCTTGCTTTCCGTTGTTTGGTTGAAAATTTGTCCTTCAGTTTATGTTTAAAATTGACCTTTCCATCTTCCTCTTGGTCGGGGAAAGTGCCCTAATAAGGGGTACATAACTAGAAGCGAAAAACAATTATCAAGCATCTGGCAATATGTCTGGTCGGGGTGTGTAAAGAAAAGTATTTCGTATTAAAGTCCAGGCGTTGGAAATTGAATGTTTCAGATATTCAAAAATATTTATGTCAAATTGGCTGGTCAACCTGAAGTGCCCCAATATGGGGTTCATTGGTGGAGTGTATAGCGATGCATGCATGCCAAATGGCTTCCCAGACACCGTATCCCTGGCCCAGGAAACTCCCCTTTCGAGTATCGCATCGGTGATCAGAAGAAGCCCAATATGGGGCACCTTGGTCTTACGGGGTACATTAATTCCTACTTGAAATAGAGAAGCTGAGAGAAAGAAGTTGAATGGAAATTAGGAAAATTATTATTTGATATTGGGTAAGTTTAAAATAAGTCCGTTAAAAACTGTGGCCTGATTACCGAGTTTTGAAAATGAAAATGTCAGGGTTTTTGGATTTTCTTCCTCGTTCAATTATCATAACATGAATCGAAAATCCAAGAATCCCTTGGATCTCTGGCGCAGGTTATTGTAGTTGCCGTTAACCACAAGTTCTAAAAACAATCATTATTTCTCAATACTACTTCTTTCAGACTCACCTAGTTGGATTGGCACCCTCTCTCCAATGGATGTATAAAAACCATAGGAGGTGACTTCCGAACAGACCTTAGTCCAAAAACGAAAATATTGGAAAAATTTAAAAAAAAGTTCCTATTCCCGTACTATGATTGGTAGCACTGAGTTACCTTCGAACGCCTATAATTCGAGTTAGAATTGAAATAAAAATACGAATCCAATTCTGGCGTGTAGCTTTCGTCGTTTGTCTGATAGCGCTACAAAATTCATGTTCGGAAAAAGTGGACTAAGAGCAGTTGGAAGTCACCTCCTCATATGAAATAACTATAGGTAAAAAATCTATAACATATTTGAGACATTGTAAAGGAATTTTATCCACGTATCCTCCTCCTTGCAGAAATTTTGCGTAAAGATTCCCTATCATTTAAAACACGTAGTGTATTCGCCGACAACTTTCATATACACCCCTCCCAAGCGCTCTATATGTTAAGCTTTGCCCCAGCTGAAATGCAATAATCTCAAATAAAGAAGAAATCCATACTGAAATTGAATTCAAGTACCCTGAAAATTTGTAAAATGACATCGGTATTGTATCGGTATTGTATTTAATGGCGTATTTGACCCTCACACACGCCCCCCGTACAATTTTCAGGTTCGGGAAAACTAATATGGAAAATCGGACTCAGTGGCTCTGAATACTTCAGAAACAATATTCATATGTATTCTATTTAATTATGAATTCGGCAGCCCCTTCTTCCCCTAGACTGCAGATGCCACACGAGGTAAAAAAAATTGAAGCAAAAATTTCGAAACGGTGTATTTTTAGCAGGATGGGAGGGGGCGATTACGCGTGAGTTAATATAATCCGACTGAGCTTAAATTTGGCACACATTTAGAGGGTTGTTAGGTAAATCTGTACTGCATACTCTTTCTATTCATGTCTAATGAGGTGTATGTATGAGAATGAAGGCAAACTTCATTTTTTGAATAGCTAAAATCTGGATCGCTAAATTATGTTATTACTACTCATGACCACGAGATATGAGGCCTTCACTCCATGAAAACTGAATGTATACCTCGTTCTGTGAATTGAAAATTATGACACCGGTTGCTCTTCAAAATTCTCTAACCCGGTACATGAGTTACAAAGCTACAGAGTTAAAATAATCAGATGACAAAATCATATAACACCAGTAACATCTTTACGGGTGACCAAACACAAATCCTCAGTACTCTTGTTTCACACCCTCATCATTGTACTCATATGAGATGATCATGTAACCTAACTGTATAGATGTAGATTCTTCATGTATTGGATGGATAAATTGGTGGCTGGGAAAGGGGAAAGGGGAACTGTGTTGTACTCCACTGGTGGTATCTTCACCATCATCCTTTTAGTCCTAGCATGAAACATATCATTCGAAAACATAAAATGATCATATGATTTGGAAATGACTCAGATCCTGGGATGACTCTAGGGAGGAGGGGAACTTGTTACACATCTTGTTTGTACTCGTAGTGACACGAAAACTGGTCATGATTTTGAACTTTGATTGGTTTCCATAATTTTAAAAAGCTTCCAGCTTCCGACTTCTAGCTCCCGACATTTCACTTTATTTCACCTCTAGCATCTTTTAAGTCCCCCTCCCTTCCAAAGAATAAGAAGCACAAAACAAGTTTAAATGAAATAATCTATTTAGACTTCAAAGCAACGAGTTTAAGAGCTCTTTTCTTATAAATAATTACTGACAAGTTAGGCCAAATGCTGACTCTGAGTTGGAACTTGGAAGCCAAAAAGAAGCCGATAAACGAAAGACTTCTCTTCCAGCTTCTGGCTTCCAAAAGGAATTGGCTTCCGGCTACCGGCTTCTCGATTTGAGTCAGGATACATAGAAACTTCCGGCTTCCGCTTCCAGCTTCTTTGACATCCCTGCTTTAAACTTTGTGTGGGCATGCCCACCCACTTTTGAGTCTCACTTTCTCCAGTAACAAGCGAATGCATCACGGAACTAAAGCCCGACACACAGGAGAGTATAATGAGTCGCCATTTTGGCGCACACCGTGCCCGTGGATGCCGCTTCCAACTATGCGGAGTGTACCGCATAGTCAATTCGGCATGGCGGGCGCATTGTGAGCCAAAATGGCGGCCCATTATACTTGGGTATGTGGGGCTCTAACGGAACGTTGAAGCTCTAGATAGGAGAGTACAATCGTCCGCCATTTTGAATCCAACCCCGCCCCCGTCGATGCCGAATTGACTACGCGATACGCTTCGCATAGTCGGATTCGGCATCCACGGGCACGGTTGGAGTCAAAATGGCGGACGATCGTACTTACACGAAGTATACAGAGCTCTAGGAACGTGTCGTGAGCGGTGATCGGGGTTGCATGGGGAGAATAAAAGGATAAAAATGGCGGCTAAGCATACCTGTACGAAGTTTACATTGCCTTACTACTAGTCACATTGATAATAAGGGATGATCCGCCGAAATAGAAGTTAATAACAGTTTCACAAAAAACTTTTAGTGTTTTGTATTCATTTAAATGTATCTGTGTATCTGAGACAACATTTATCGCAGTCCGATCGTTTTCACGGGGGAGGGGGAACTGCAAAATATTTTCTACTTTGAAAATACTATAAAAAAGTTTTCGTTACTTCCTGAAGGTTCAACAGAAATGTAAATTAAAGTGAAATAGTCTAATCTGAAATTCCACTCCTCACAAAGATCACTCTCGTATGGTAAAATTGACAAAAACAGTTTGAGTACACAGGTAAAGCACCTTTGTTTTTAGGAAATCTGTTGTTGATCTCAGCCTCCACTCCCCTGGGTACGTATTAGGAAACAAAAAATAAGTTTTCTAACTTTCGGGTGCAATAATCGATCAATTTACTTTATTACAGACACGAATTCCATAAATTATGCATTGATCCGTGGTTACTGGAAAATAGAACGTGTCCTATGTGTAAAATGGATATTCTAAAGTACTTCGGATTTGAGGTAATTTTTGCCAACCATTTTCTGTCTTATATTATGTAATGCCGTCTAATCGTAGCCTGTCTTGTTTTCAGCTGACTGGTAGTCAAGAAAGCATGCTGCGAGTGGAGCAAGACGATCCATTCAGTGATATTTTTTACTTTGGACCAGATACGCACGTATCAACCATTGTAGAAACTTCTACAATTGTAGTAAGCTACTTTTCTCCTAATTTTAAAATATATGAAGGGGAGCAAAATCAGCTTCAGAGTTTCTGGGGTTTTATGCAAATATCATGTGCGATGCCTCTCTGGTAGCTAAAAGATTAACGTTTTAGGAAAGTGGAGACTGAATCCTTCCTCCTCATTGTGGCATCAAGATTTCCTCAGTGCAAAAGCTTTCCAAAAATTTTTCGCCTAAAACCAATGTGCTAGTACGGAGAAGTTTTCAAAAATTAGAAAAATTTAACCACTCAGCTTTCCTTACTTACTTCAGATCTCAAAATTATTTCTAGCATGTTATACTGGTTTATGCAGAACGCGGAATAGTATTTTTAAATCAGGTGAGAATCTTTCGTAATTTTAGGATTAATTTCTTAGAATTGATCGTACCTAAAAATTTCACGATGACTTCATTTTTCATTAATCGTTATCACGTTATCAGTGATAAGATAAATACTCGTAACTGCGTGTTGCAACGTCGAAAAATGGGTCCAGCTCTATGAAAAGTACATGTAAATTTCCTACATTTCCTGTGTACATATTTTACTCTTTTTTCGTGAATAGTTTGTAAATTTTTATTATATTTAACTATTTAAGTGCAGAGAATGCAAGGCAACCTCTTTTTTCATTTTTGTCCTGTAATTAAGGAACTTGAAGTGTACTTGTTGTACTATCCCCCGTCGAAGATTTTCCCACTAAAAACATGAAAATCTAGTTGCGCTGCGTGCACGTATTAGAGTGGAAATGCCACTACGACCCTTTGTCTTTTCAAAGAAAACGCACGCGCATGGAATGCGAATGTCAGTGGCGTTACGCCGACGACGTATCTTTACTACCACTCTTGCATCTAACCCTGTTTTATATACAGAGCTCATCAATGTAGTAGTGGAAGTGGTTTTCCGAATGCGTTCATCAAAATCTTCAACGGGCCAGTACTGTATGGTCCAGTAGTCTGGCCACTTTAAGTTGGCACTCCTATTTCGTCCAACAACGTGGAGAAACCGGTTTTTCAGGGGACTTCAGATTGCATAATTGGAAATAGAACTGCACAGTGCATATGCAGTTCGTCTGTTTTGCGTTCATTTAACTAGCGCGACGCGTCTGCCTAGTAAAAAGGTGCGCTAGTTTGGGTAAACCTGACAACTCGCAACGAAACCAAAAGTGCCAACTTAAACTGGCCAGACTATCTTTCCAACGATAATAATAACTCATTTTGTCAACAAATGTCGTTTAGTCCATTTTGCTGATTAACAGCGCCCAGTTACATTATAATCGGTTCTCATTTTGTTTGCAGAGAGCAATTTTAAAGTCAACCATGTCTGAAAAATGTCTAATTTTTTCAAAATTTTGGTTAAAAATTTGGATTTTGCCCTCCCACTTTAGTAGTGCATGAAAATCATTATTATTTATCTATTCTGATAGATAATTGATTTTCATAATTTTTCATAAGTACATAAATTTAAAAATACAGAATGTAAGAAAATTTAAATTATTTTTCTGGTAATTGAATTATGTTGTGTTAACTTTCATAGAAAAGCCAAAATTATTACAAAAAGTTGGAAAAATTGATCAATTTTCCAGAAAACTAAAAAATTATTTGTTTTTTTTGCAAACAAAATGGTGGATCGATCGTACCCATGTGTTAACTATAGATCCTTATGGACACCAAAAACGAGTGTTGAATTTTCATATGAAGCAAAACCAGAACGAAACCAAATAAAAATTGAATCGTTGTTTACCAAAATTAAAACCAAAACGGTTTTTTAATTCGGTCCAGGAGCCTGGTCAGTAATATATTCATTACCAAGGCCATGAAACCACAAATACCAGACTACTAAACGGAAAAACAATTCATTTTGATTTGTTCATGGGCAAATAAATGATAAGGAAAAGTCGAAGAACTTGAGCAAATCCATGAGCTAATTAGTCAGTTTTTCAGAGCCTAAGTGAGCTAAACAGAACCAGAACAAATATACCCGAATCACTATCTAAAAGAACGAATGAATCAGTTAAAAAATATTTTGAGCAAGACCCGATTAGAACAAAACAAAAACGTGGTAGTCGGCAAAGTGGGGTATTGTTGAACACAATTATAACCGCATGAGTGAAATGATTTTGATAATTTCTGGGCGACTCAGGTACAGAACAAAATGAATATGATTCGATTGACAGGCCTGGAACAAATCCTATGATTACTAATAAGCTAATGGGTAGAACATTTGAGCAGAAAAAATTGAACATTTGTTTTAGGACTGAATACAGAAAGAATGAAACGCTGGAGTTTTCATAAGCAAAACTGGAACAAATCGTTATTTGTTACCATTTATAGCCTGGGTACTAGAAATGGAGGTTATAACCAACGTCTGCCATATTTGTTTCTGACATAATCATTGAATGATTTTGTGTACAGTTGGTAGTGTATGTTTCAAAGTTTTCGCCTCAATTTCATTTAATTCTCTCCATATGATAACGCCGGACTTGCCACCTGGCAGGACCTTGTTCCGATGAACACGGGAGCCGCTCCCACCCCTTTTAGGCCATGGGGTCGGTCATAGACATCACCTTCGCGTCAGCCGGACTGGCCCGCTGGATCAAGGGCTAGTCCGTGCTGGATGAGGAGTCATGGAGTGACCACAGGTATATCACCTTCAAGCTGGATCGAAGAACCGAAGTAGTCACTGCTCCAAAGAAGCTGGAAAGATAGGCGATCAGGGAGAGTGTCGGGCACAAGAAGGAGAGCGCGGAGGCCGCGGCCGCAAACGCCATCCGGACAGTGGCTGCGGCCTGCGGAGTCGGTTCACCGTGCAAGAGACAGCTCGTCCATTGGTGGACCGAAGACATCGCCAAGCTGAGGAAGAAGTACAACCAACTTCGCCGTTGGTATCGACGCACTAGGAGAGACAACGAAGCGGTGACAGTAGTTTCACAGCAGTACCAGCGGGCTCGTCGTACTCCCAAGCTAGCCGTACGAAGAAGCAAGAGGGCAGCTTGGGAGGAGCTACGTCAAGAAGCGGACGACGACCCCTTCGGCAAGCCATACAAGGTAGTTATGCGAAAGCCGGATGGCCGTGTCTGACGAGCCGAATAAAGCCGAGGGTGCTGCAACAGGTAGTTCAAGAACTGTTCCCCCAACGCCCCCCGTAACGGCGGCATCCATCGAGGTGCGAGAGGATTTCCCACTGCTTAGTGTTGGAGAGGTGGATAGCGCGATCGGTCGGATCAGGACGAAGAAGAGGACGGCGCCTAGTCCGGACATGATTCCTAACGTCGTCTCGGAAGTAATCCACCGAGCAGATCCGTTCCTCCTGACCAACGTTTTCAATCGCGCGTTGCAGGAAGGGACATTTCCGAGCAGATGGAAGACGACGCTGCTGGCACTGATTAAGAAGCCGGAAAAGCCAGATGGCCAGCCGTCCTCGTACCGGCGTATTCGCCTGCTCGACACCGTCGGCAAAGTGTTTGAGCGTACCATCGTGGATAGGCTGGAGGAGCACTTTCGGAGGCGGAAGACGATTTCGAGCAGTCAGTACGGATTCAAAATTGGTCGCTAGACGGCGGACACCGCGCTGAAGTTGAAGAATCTGGTGCAGAAGGCGATCCGCGAGCGGGAGTTCTGCGCGACGGTCAGCCTCGACAACAAAAACACGTTCAGCTCGATTCCGTATACGCGTATCATGGAGGCGTTGGAGTTGGCGCGAGTACCTGGTTACCTCGTACGCATCATACGGAGCTACTTCGACGGCCGCCGAATAGAGATAAAGTCGGTGGCTGGACCCCTCAGCAGGGAGATGACCTGCGGCGTTCCTCAGGGATCAGTACTCGGACCTTCCTTGTGGAGCGTCGCCTTCAACGGGATGTTGAGGCTGGCCCTACCACCAGGCACCAAGCTGATCTGCTACACCGATGACACGCTGATGGTGTGCCAAGTCGAGTCGACAGCAGAGGTCACGCGACGAGTTAACAAAGCGTTGAAGATGCTGACCCACTGGATCGAATCGGCAGGGCTGTGCTTAGTGGTACAGAAGACGGAAACGGTTTGGTTCATGACGCGACGCAAGTACAGCCCACCCACCTTTGTCCTAAAAGGTGTGGAGATGGGGCTCTGTTCTGCCCGGAAGTACCTGGAGCTGTGGGGTTCGACGGGAAGTTACAGTTCCGAAAGCACTTCCGACGGGCAGCCGAGAAGGCGGATCGAGTAGCTGGACAGCTGTCCCGCCTGATGTCGAACCTTGGGGGATTGAGGGAGAAGAGGAGAAAGATGTACGTGAACGTCATCATGTCGGTCCTTCTATACGGGGGGCCAGTATTTGCCGACGCCATCAAGATTCCGTGCAGAAGAGCGGAGATGGAGAAGATCCAGCGAAAAGCCGCGATGAGGTGTGTCAGTGTATACCGCTCTGTTTCTTCGGATGCAGTAGGCGTGTTAGCGCGTATACCGCCGATTGAACTCAAGGTCGGCGAAATAGCGGCGGCATACGGTGCAAAGAAGAAAGCGAAAACGAAACGGGAAGCACTTCGGGTCAAGCGAGTCATCCAGCTGGATACGCTTCGGAAGTGGATGGACGTGTTCGCCCATTCGACCGAGAGCGAGTAGACTCGAGCGCTGATACACGACCTCGATGGATGGGCAGGAAGATCGCACGGAAAGCTGAACTTCCACCTGACCCAAGTCCTGAGCGGCCGCGGGTGCTTTGGCACGTACCTACATCGGATGGTGATAGCGCCGAGCCCCGTATGCGCGCACTGTGATCGAGGGGCGGAGGACACACGTTGGCACACCCTGTTCGAGTGTGAGGCCTGGGAGCAGGAGAGGCGCGAGACGGCCACAACAGCGATCGATCCCGGCGGAAGAAACGATGAATACGACGGCGTGATCAGCCGTCTCGCGCCGGATATCCTGCTTCCGGAGATGATGAAGAACCGAGAAGCAGTTGGAATCGGGTTTCGGCCTTTGTCTCGGCCATCATGAAGAGGAAGATGCAGACGGAGTGGTCATGGCAGAGGGCCGGCGACGAACCAAGCTCGGCCCACACTATCGAACAGGACAACTCTGTACCATCCTAGGAGAGCTACTACAGCTGCGCTGCGGCCTCCCGAGCGGGCTCCCCCGTCTTCACCGCCTGCCTGCGTCGCCACACGGACCAAGTCGAGGAGGTGAAGGGTGAGTGAAGAGGAAGTGCGCCCGGCTGTGGGGGGCTTGAATTTCGGGCAAGTACTCGGGGAGCGCGGGTCTCGGTCAGTAGGGAACTCCGTGGTGGCCCTTGCAGGACGCGAGCAACGGTTGCGGCACGGCGAAATGGATCGGGCCCAGTCTGAAAACGTCTCTCCGGCCACTGATGCGATACTCGAAAGGTTAGTTTCCGGGACCAGGGGTGCGGTGTCATAGGGGCCACTTTGGCATGCGTGCATCGCCATACGTTCCACTACACTATGATAACACCAGAAACAAACATATGGCGGACATCGATTACACCTTCCGTTTCTAGAACCCTAAGCCTTGTTTATTACCGACCAGTGTTGCCAGATGGGAAGTTGAAAAATGTGCCAGCATTCAAATGAAATGTACGGAATAAAATGTGCGGTCTTTGTGAAACTGTACCAATATGTAGAAGAAATTTTTTAGTCACAATCTTAAAAATGTTTAGAATCTGCTGAATATATTGAAATGTATCAAAACGAATCAAAGAATGACAAAATGGTACCAAATTCTATTGAGAATAATGAGAATATGCCAAACTGTTCCAGAACTGCTGAAATCACCAGACATTGTATGAGACAAGTTGAAATATTCTACATCTGGTACAAATGCAACAAATTTGGCAAAACTGATATTGACTAGTTGTCCGCAATTTGTAGTCACTTTTGCTTTCTGTCTCTGTTGTCAGTAAAGCGTCATTTAACGCTCGAGAAAGTATCCCTTAACGCAACGTATACTTGTCATTAATGATACACTTTCCGTTCATCCATTGAAAAAAGTACTCTTATTTCGATTTAAAAAAAAATATATTTCCATTAAAAATTTTTAAGTTCGTAGCACGTCCCAGCTCCCTCTCGGGGTAGGAAAATTTTTTACACCTAGAAATAAAGTAGACCTCATTTCGAAGATACCATACCCGTTTGTCCCACCTTGAATTCTACTTCGTAATAAAAAAAAGAGTAGGTAAGTCCAATTTGTGAAACACCTTGTAAAATGCGCCGAGCCCGTCCGTGCACAGCTGAAAAAAGTTATTTGACGAATTGATGTAAGTTTACGAAAATCTCGTTCGTTCTCTCTGTTTAAATAGCGAACTATCGAGGGGTTTGGTGTGATGTAGTACAAGCTACAAGGGTTGCGATATTATCGCTAAATTCTGACGTCTACAATGACGTCAGAGTTTTTCATTGACCGTCGTAGTACCGCATACCGCATTCGCTAACGCACGTAACGATCGCGTTTTCGTTATTGCATTTTTATGCGCAGAATTTCGGAAAATTGCCCCGTAATTACAAAAGAAAAAAAAAATTGGCCTTATTCGCGTACAAGTAGCTTTTGTTGTAAATGTAGAACTTTTTTTAAGTTTCGATTCGCAAAAGCGTACTCATTTTTCTCGCGTATTTCTGTTTCAGCCTGTGACGGTAAATCACGCGGTAGTCGAAAACAGGCCGACGACGTCCACTGACTGTGTTGGAACTATATCTCAGGCCATAATTGATGCTGGTAAATGTGAAATGTACTTATTTCGATTTGGATGATCGAACTTACTAAATATAGGGTGTTTGGTGAAACTCGCCCCCCCCTGTCTTTATTTTTGACCGCGGGGTCGGATCGATGCGCGACAAACAGTATCCTCATGTGACAGGTGGTGATTTCTTTTTTAGACGAAACTAGGGGGCTCCGCCTTCTGGCCGCTCCGCGGATAAACCTCGGTAAGATTACATGTATGTATATGCGTTATTCTCCAGAAACTGAGACATTTTGTTTCTGGCAAACTTTGAACTGTAACTTTCAATCTGTTTTTTTAAGGGGGTGGTTATTTTGGGTTACACAATAACATCCGCAACAAATTCCACGACTCCAATTAATCAGCCAGGACAATTGAAGGGTAAAGAATCGAAACTCACATTTGCCATTTTACTTCAAGGGCGCAAATAGGCAAAGTACTGTACACGGGTGCAGCAATATTTTTGCTGCGCCTGTGAACGTGGAGTATATATTCACAGGCGCAGCAAAGATATTCCTACACCCGTGTAGAGTATTTTGCCTATTTGCGCCCTTGAAGTAAGATGACAAATGTGAGTTTTTATTCTTTACCCTTCAGTTATCACCTTTTGGATGGAAAACACATGGGAAGGTGTCCATCGTCGTGGATGTTACCATCTTGTCTCAATACCTCTGTTCTTTATTGTTGCAAGTTGTTTTATTCCGGATAAAGTGGTATTATTATTCAGAAAAATTGGAAGTATTTAAGAAATTCAATTTTCTGTCAGTGACTTCATATTTTCAGAAGAAATGGCGTCATGTTCTGTTGCCAGGGCTTTCTGTCCATTGTCATGGTCTTTGACTGACGCAAAAATATGCGCCTTATACATTTTTCAGTTCAACAAATGGCAATACTGGTACAGTTTTGATCCATGAACACGATCCCAGTGCCGAACTGTAGTCATTGGCGCATGTGATGGCAAAATTTTCAAAAATTCTTTGTAAAAGGAAATTCTTGAAGCTGTTTTGTTCGTAGTTGTGGATATCAGCAGTGCTGCCAACCAAGCCTGTTGAAAAATCCTAGCAGGATTCTTCGTAAAAAATCTTGAGACAAAAATTTTCGCCTTTTCTATATTGTTCAACAATAAAATGTTTACTGACTCATCACATTTGTTGTTTTAACCCTCCCCCCCCCCACGTTCTATCGACAATCCTGAAGATTTTCTTTTTTTACTTTTGTTCTTGAATACTGGAACTTAGCAGCATTGAACTGTTTCTTAGAAAAGAGCCCTTGGTGGTATCGAACATTTTGATTGCACTGGGGCCCTTTTTCTTAGAACGTTTCGATGCCACTGAGGGCCCTTTTCTTGTAACAGGTCACAGATGTATTTTAAATTTCCATTGCTGTGTAAAATCTGAGCGCTTAATACTCCATAAGGCGATAAATTTTCCATTTCCAAATTTTGGAAGTGAAAAATTTGGAAAAATTATACATACTCAGCTTTATGTAAATTCTTGAAAACTTCTGAAATCTTGAGATTTTGTCTCAAGATTTTGAGATTTTGAAAAAATCTCAAATCCTGAGATCTCAAAATTGATCTTGAGGTTGGCAGCAATGGATATTAGTGCTTTCACTATATGGCCAAGATGAATAATTTATGTCTATCGTCGTGGACAAAAGTCGTCCCCTCCTTAAATTTTGATGCTCCTGCTCTGTAAACTTGTTGAATACTCTCTGTTACGCATGAACTAATTATTACAAGGAGGGGCGGGGTAACCTAAAAGTAAATACCGCCTTAATACTTTCAGTTCTGGAACATGACCTAAATATGTAATCAGACATAATAAAACAAAAAATACCTACAGTAAGACATAATGAAGACGTAATCCGTCTGAGAAAAAAACAATAATCGGATAGAGTAAGACACGAGTTCCCTTATAAACGGGAGTTTTTCCCACATTGACCTCGTAGACCTGTCTGTAGCAAATTGAACACAATTTTCATGTTCTCCAAAATTATCATTTGTCAATTTGTCATTTTTTTGTCGTTTTGATACAGAGAATTTTCAACTGCATTTTTTTTTGGGGGGGGGGGATATTCTTCTGTTGTCAGTTGATACATAGGATGTCTACCGGGCCAATAAGTCCAATAAAAGTTCAATCATTTTACTAAATTTTAATGTATAGGTCCAATAAAAATTGAAAAATGAAGAATTATGCATCATTATTTAAGAAAGGGTTCATTCTTGGAACCAGTAATCCCAACCGAACTTTTTTGGACTTCTTTTCTTTATCTCCAAAGTACTCAAGCATACTCTGCGTGGTCCCTTCTTTTTGTGGTCGTGGTAAAACATAGAAAGCCCGAAAGGAGTTTAATAAAAGTCCAATATATTTTATTTTCAAATTTGTTAGACACCCTGATACAGACTTTGTCTGATTTTTCTTCTGTTTCTTCTGTTCATGGTGGCTTGGTGGCCGAGTGGATTTGAACGCTACCTCCTAAACCACGGAATGCGGGTTCGAATCCCAGTGGGGAAGGCGCATTTTTAAGATTAGAAACATGATAAGAAAATAGCAGAATACAAGAATATATGAAAAACTTTAACATCCGACCGAGCTACACCAGTATTGTAGCAAGAGGTGGAATTCAATTTCATTGTTCCGCCGGAATTCAAAAAGACTACAATTGGGTTCGCCACACCTATAGACTACTATAACACCTGACTAGTCTGGTGTGCCAGGCAGGTTGCATGCCCCTCATAGAGAAGGAAAACTCTTTCATAACTATTCCCCAGTAATGGCTTGTCACCAAGGGGAATCAGACTATAACCCTTGTATCAAAATAATTAATCAAGGAGGCCTATGTCCCAGTGAGTGGACTGAAACATCTGTTTCAAGTCTGTATTTCTTTCTTTCTTTATTTACATATTCATTATTCTTCTGTCCAGTAGCGGATACGGGGTTTGCCCCCCCCCCCCCCGAAATATCTAAATCTGTCTATAGTGACATATATAGCTATTATGTTTCGTCTATAACATTCTTCATTCGGACTCCCTGACATTATTTTCTGTATTATTTTCGGTCTATTCTTCTACAGACTCTATTTAGATTCAGTCCGACTCGTGTTTGGATATGTTTTGACTCCAAAAGGTATTCAGACAAATTCTCAGAACTTCCAAGACTTATTCAAATTTCATAACAGCATAAAATACAATGGGATGAGATTATATATGTTGAATACGATGGCATTAACCACTTTTCTCGAGAACCTCTCGTCTTCCATATTCAAAATTAAAATATTCACTTTTTATTTCTTTTTGTCGCCGAGGAATAGCTACACTGATACGGAATTTTTCGATCAGTAATCATATCTTGATGATGCTAAAATTTGCATTCAAGATATGAGATAGGGAAAAAAATGAACTGTAATCAAAAAATTAATATCGGCATTAAATTCATCATTGAAAATACGTACAGAATCATATATTCTCATGTAATTGTCTTTAAAAAATCTCAAATTGTTGTGTAGTGTAATGATTTGGTCAGTATCTTACAGGGATCTTCCATTTGTTTTCCTTTTTCTGTAATTCCTTTCCCCTTCATTTGTACGTTGTTTTCTGGTTTTTTTTTCTGTCTTATTGTATCTTCTTCATTTTTTAATATGTATTTCATCCGTTTTCCTTTTCCCCTCTTTTTACTACTATTTTTTCCTGAAAATTTTTGCATAAATTCTAAGAAGAGACCATTTACGTGTGAGCAAGTAATAAGAAAATATTTCAAACATTTTAACGTTTAAAGTAGAAAGTTATTGCTCCGATGCCCTTGTACGGCAAATGTAGGTGAACTGATTCCCAGTTTTTCTATTCACCAGTATGGATCCAAGAAAAAAATTTCCCACAAATTCTGAGAGATGGTCACCGCATGGGCGAAAATATGAAAACTTTTTCTCAATTTCAAAGTTCAAAGTAGGAAATTATTGTTGCTTCAATGCTGTGATAATGGATGGAGGTAAAGTGACCTCCTATGTACTTGCCTGCTAATGGGGTTGGATTCCAAGAGAAAGTTTTTGTACAAATTTGAGAGGGGGCCATCATCTGTACAAAGATGTAAAAATTCTTCCAAGGTTTCAAAATTATAGGTCGGAAATAATTGTTCCGCTATGAACTCTTCTGGTAGACGCAGGTGAACTGACTTTACAACTTTTTACTGACAGATTAAAATCCTGGAGAAAATTTTCCCATAAATTCTGAAAGCAGACCACCACAAAGACTTGGTGGAAATTTTTCACTCTTTCAAAATTCAAAGTAGGAATTTATTGTTCTTTCAGTGCACTCACATGACTGATACAAGTCAACTGATTTTCAACTTCAAGAGAAGATTTTCACCCAAATACTGAAAGTGGGCCATTACATGGCCAAAGATTTGAAAATTTTTTCAAAAACGGAAATTCCAAGGAGGAAATTAGTATTCCTGCAAACACTCATTTGGTATGCAGGCTAACTGACTTCCAACTTGCTTTTACTAACAAGGTAGAATCCTAGGAAAAATTAACACTGAACTTGTGAGAGGGAGTCATTACATGGGTAAAATGTGAAAAATTTTCCAAAATTTCAAAGTTTGAAATGGGAAGTTATTGTGCCCCCAATGCTTTCATAATGGTAGATACAGGTGAACTGTCTTTCCAACTTGAATTACTCACAGGTTAGAATCCTAGAGAAAATATTTACACAAGTTCTGAGAGGGGATTGATAAATAGGCAAAAATATGAGATTTTTTCGAAGATTCCAAGTTCAACGTAGGAAATTATGATTTCCTCTATGAATCGTTTGGGTATGTGCAGGTTAACTGACTTTTCAAATGTCTGCTACCAGTGTATCGTGGACAATATTTTCACACAAATTCTGGGGGTAGGCCATCACATACGAAACTTAGTGGAAAATCAAAAGTAGGAAATTATTGCTCCTCCAATCCTCTCATATGCGGCGGTAGATGCAGGTGAACTGAGTTCCAACTTTTTCATACAATTTCTAAGAGGGGGCCATTACATGGGCATACAATGGACGATGTTATGCAAAACAGAACCAAGCGACAAAATCATTTTTTTAAGAACACGTGTTCAAGAGCCATGTAGAAACTATATGACATAGCGTTTACTGATAAGCTCTTTTCAACGTGGATACTCATTTCTGTATTAGGGGCCCAATTTTGAAAAATTCTACTTTTTACGCTCTTTCCAACGATACTAATAACTCATTTTGTCAACAAACGTCGTCGCTTCATTCTGTTTTGTTTAACAGCGTGCAAATGTGATATTTTTCCAAAATTTCAAAATTCGGAGTAGGAAGTCGTTTCCCATGAAGTAAACTTGCTGACTTCCAGCTTTTTTTATACAAATTCTGAAAGGGGCCCGTTACATGGGTTTAAATGTGATATTTTTCCAGAATTTCAAAATTATAAGTAGAAAATTGTTCTTCATGAACTCTTGGTTCATACAGATGGAATGATTGACAACATTCGTACTAGTAGGTTGGAGTACAGGAGAACATTTGCAAACATGTTCTGGACTTTGCCTATCATATGTGCCATTGTGTGGAAATGTGTAAAATTCCAAAACCCAAATTAGGAAATTATTCCTCTTTGAAAGCACTCTTGCAGTAGATTCAAGTAGTGCCCATTTTCATTGGAGTTTAGGCGCTGGGTAGGCAATCTATATATCACTATCGCTTCGATGGTGAGCCGTATAGAAAAAATAGTGAGGATAAAATTTTCAGGAAGCGGGTTTTCTTTTTAAGTCTTCAAAACTTTACCGTTTTTCTCTGACATCGTTTTCCTGAAATAGTCGTATGTATTTTTATTTTTTTATTCTTTTTGAGTTAGGTACACTTTTCTCAAAAACTATTTGACCAATTTGAATGAAATTTGGATATGTTGTTGTACAAGGTACTAAAACCTGTCCGTAGAGGAGATCCTCTTATTATCAGTGTAAAAACTTGCAGCGTCTGTTGATGTCCATAAATCTGAACACGTCTTCCGCTCAAAAGTACTTTTTTCGACTATCAGATATTTTCATTGAACTCTGTGTGGTTAATGAAAAAACAGTCGTTCGTAGAAAATTTTTTTAAAGTATCTGCAATAGAATCTGAGAAAAGTGTACCCAAAGCTCGATGTGTTTGTGTAATTTTCAAAGGTGTTGTTTTTTTTTTTTTTTGTTTGTATAATTTCCTAGTGCTTTTTGTTAATAATTCTCCAGATAATGAGACTTAGAAAAAATATTTTGCCTCATTTTCTCTGAGCTGATCGAAAAATTATTTTGAAAAAATCAATTTTTACTGGTGGTGACACTTTTGAATGAAATATTTTCGCTTCGGCCCCCATTTTTTAAATCAAATTTCGGATTACTGTTTCACATTTACACACTTTTTATAGTATACATGTATAATATGGTGCAAAACATATGTTCTTAAATATAGAAATGAAAAACTGCTCCGTTTTTTAATTGTTTTTTTCAGATGTGCATATTTTCATTTGTTCTTTGGTCTTGTTCCAGACGCTGACAGAAACGCCATAAACATTTTTGGGAAATCGCAAAAGTCATTCAAAAGCTGCGACGGTAAGCTGTCGTTGCTAAAAAGATCTGTATCGCTGGACAACATACCTTCAACCAGTCATTCATAAAAGATACTCCCGTATTTTGGAATGTATTTTACGTTTTGTGATATTATTAAAGATAGAATGTATTATTATAATCGCGTATCTCGATTTTCCTATAATATAATAACACCGTTATATTGCGCTTTTTTTTTTTTTTTTTTTTTTTTTAATTTCCTATTATTTTTAAAGTCGGTAATAAATGTACGAATTTTGTGTAGTAACTTATAAGTTATGATTTTTTTTTCTACTTTCTTACTTTTGTCTACGTTATTACCGTTTTATTGTCGATGTAGTTTAGAAAAGTGTATCAGTTGTCTGTCTCGTCTTGCGTTGGTTGTGACATTGATTTTTTTCTCCTCATTTTTGTGCCCTTTTTTCGTTTTTTTTTCTTCTTTCCTGAAGTTCTGATAGTTTTTATTTTGATCTGTATGTGAACGCAGACATCACATGCTGGTTAGGTATAAGCGGATAATACGTGTAATTTCTATACAGTCTTCGGGGAAAAAATCCAGAAGCCTCGCGAACTGCGTTTTGAAAAATTTTGATGGTTCTTTCTCTCACTGCGTATGTTTTTGAAAGTATTAATTTGGTTTCTAGGTACCACAAAAAAAAGTGATGAACAGTAGCACTTCTGACTGCTCTCTAGGTTGTACGGAAATCGAGCTAATAACCAAGTTTCGCCATTTTTCGAATCGTTTGAATTATTTTTTTCATTTTCTTCCTCGTTTTCTTTATTTTTTCGTAATCAAAATAGCGCATGTACGATTTATGTAGCCCGAAATACGTTAAACTGTAAATTAGAAGAATTTTCAGCTTATGTTGGCTGTCTTGTCTGATGAGGGTTTTGTCAATGCGTGCGTGTATCACATCAAATATGCTATTATGGTACCTGCTATGTGTATTACGTTTAAGCTAGTCATGCAAATGTTTCAATTAATTTTATATTTGCAACAGTGCAATTGTAAAAATTGTTTGCTGTAGCATTTCATTTTCAAAAATAAAATTTATGTGTATTTTTTTAAAAGGATTATTCTTGAGTTCACAGCGACTACTAAATGAGGAGAGCGGCCACACACCATAAGATTGTTTTAATATGTTATTCAAATATAAATAAGATATTTTTTGTAGAAATGTTGATAAAATCGAGTGGTAAAGATACCATCAAAATTGCGAATATTTTATTTTTGTAAACAGAAATCCACATTTGTAGGTCGTATAATGTTCGTTTTTCTAACAATGGCATGGAGCACGCTATAGGGCCGAAACTCGCGGAAAAATTATTTTTTGCTCCCCCCCCCCCCCCCCAAAAAAAAAAAAAGTTTGCCACGGGAGATTTTTAGAACTCAGAAGTAAATAGGTTAGGACCACGAATTATCTCGTTTTAGCAAATGTTAGTTTCTTCCCCCCTTCTAGGACTTTTCCGCTGGCATTGTGGTAATGGATCAAGGGGGACCCAGTGTGTACATCAAAGCGCTGCAGCCCGCAGACATAAGACACCACCAGACAGTCATACCTTGAATTATCTTGAATTATGTAGACAAAGTATGGTTGGGTATGTTTTCCCACTTGTGATCATGGAGCGTCAATTTAAATTTTCAATAAAAATTGAAGGAATCAAGTTTTTTTCCCTCTAGATGTGTGATTGAATATTGAATGTATCATAAACGTATGGACTCCCGACTCCCCCGTAAGGAAAACACGGAGCAAAGATCAATATGTTACTACCTGAAAATTAGAAATTTGTTAGAAACCAGACGTTTATTAGCAAATGCTGAGAACCTTCTGGATTAAAAATATGTACCTTTTGTTTCTAACAAATTTCTTATTCTCAGGCAGGGATGAGAAGCTTAAACTGTTAAGCTTAAACTTTCGCTTAAACTTAAAAGTTTTTCCAAAAATCTCATTCGCTTAGCTTCAGCTTTTTGCCCTTATCATTAGCTTTTCAACGCTTCGCTATCGGCTTTTTTTTTCAACATTATACTCAATTCCGCATGAAATCGACCATAGTGAATAATTCATCAAGTATGAACTTCGTATGTAGTACTTAGTACTTACTGGTCAATGTCAACATCAGTCAGACGTGAAACGTAAAGCGAAGTCGACACTGAAGCACTGAAGCAGGAAGCACCAAGGAAACAGGCGAACACAAAGAACAACCCAGAAGCCGGAACCTAGAGCCCGCGGCCGCTGACATGATTTTTCAACTTAAAAAATTAAGTGTTGTGATTTTTTTCGGCTTTTTGATAGAAAATGTGAATGTCTTAATTAAGCTGCTCAGCGTATCCTTTTTGGCTGGCTTTGCGCTTAATGAACAGCGAATGGCTGACTTTTTCATTCGCTTAAAAGCCGTTCAATAATGAGCTTAAGCTTCGGCTTAAGCGGTTATCGGCTTAAACTTCTCATCCCTGTTCTCAGGTGCCGGTGACAGGAGGTAATAGTTGGTAACACTCTGTGACGTCACGGAATGCCTGATAAGCGCCTAAGAAAACGCGCCCATTTTTTCAAACAGCGATTTTGTTCATTTCTGTTTTCTTATCAATTTTTTATTCCCTTTGATGGTCCTGATGATTATTTTAAGGATGTAAAAGTGCTTCAGGCTTGGATAAGATAGACTTCTGAATTATCAAACTGATCACATCTGTACCTCAACCATCAGACAAACTATTTCGGAGCTGAAATAGTCTTCAGCATTGACCACTGGTGAGTATCTGCCTTATGTACCGTCATGACCGTGCTTTGTTTTGCTCTTTCTTCTTTCCAATAATATGAATACTTACTTTGATATTTCAGTTCGTGTAATTAGCGTGGTTTACCGCAGTACGACAGATATATTACAAGAATTGCAAATAATTATAAACACATGTACTACTTCGGAAAGTAAGTATAGTACATTGTTAATCAGTTTTTCTGAGAGAAATTTGACTTTTTTTTTTTTTTTTTTTCCATTTAAATTATGCTACTTGTAAGAGCTGAATCATGTCTTTCCTGTTATCAACTGTTACAACAGGGCTCGAAATATGGAGACCGACTGTACTTTTTAGTTCTAGTTCTTTTCTCTTTAAATGCGAGTACCTATTTCCTATCTTTGTTTTTCCAAGTTCTGTGAACAATAATATTCTAATCGAGCTAAAATGACGAAAGTGTTTTCTACATTTGGGGTAAAAGACAAATGGATTATTCAAAAATAGATTAGTAGGTATATTATGTATCATTCTCATAATGAGTGAGTACTACAAATGTTAACAGTTTTTTCAGTGTTTGATATCTGTATCCGTATCGATTGCCTTGATTCCGGCACATACTGAATATACACTGTTACTCTGTGAATCGCTTTAGTGCATCGTAGTTGTACAGCAGTGATATTTTATTTGTATCTTATGTCTGGATTCAGTGAGACCATCATTTTTGTTGTGGAACATTTTCGTTGTATTCTTGTAATTTGTTTTTATCATTTGAAGTGTGTTAAGGCCTTTATGTGCCCAAGCTGAGCATTAACTACCAAGCATTTTTGTTTTTGCAGGAATGTGAAGCTGGTTGATAATTTTGTATATTGAAGACTCTTGAACTCTTGAGAAAGCAATTTCTTTAATAGAAAATACCAGATCAGATCATCAGATTCTTTTTCTGAGATTTTTTTTGAAGAATCAAATTAGTCCTAGAAAGTATCAAGTTTTAGGTCTTCTCTTGTTATTTCTTTGTGAATTGTGACAGTGTTACTGCACAGGCTGCTTATAAATCCCTAAAAAACGTATGGTACAATATCGATTATGATTTTGAATTAGAAGGAAGAGAATTATATGTTGATCTATGATCTGATCTCTCCGCCAAAAAAACTTATTATAGATCAGATCCTTTTTTTGCTTGGAGATGTGATCTGATCTTTCTGAAAAAGATCAGATCATTTAGAATGTGATCTGATCTTAGATCCATTTCCTGTTGGTGAAATGGTGGTCTTGATCTGATCCGAGATCATTTAGTTTGTGATCTTGCCCATCTCTGCTTACAGTGAAACCTGTGTATAGTGTACCTACCTGTATATCGTGGAAAACCTCTGATTTGTGGAAGAAATGTATAGGTCCTTGAGAGAACCTGTCTATTGCAATGTATAGGTATTGTGGAAAAACTGGCTATTGTGAGTTGTGGAAAGAAAAAAGGAATACAAAGATAAAAGGTAGAAAAACTCTTTAAAGTGAAATTTCGACAGGTCATTTCACAAATAATTGCAGTACTGTACAGGGTATGTACTCGTACATTCAAGATTGTCCGTGTATACCAATATTATCTTCCCAATTCATAAAACTTCACGTTGGGCGGGTGTTCTCACGATGATAGTCTTGTACGTCGATTCACTTCGTTTTCTTATTCGTTTCATGTTCGTGATGGCGTCATGACTGCTTTTTTTCTCTTTCTGAGCCAGATAATTTGATTATCTGAGAAATGTGGAAAACCTTTGGTTTGTGGAAAATTTTCCTCAGCCTCTCAGGTTCCACTACATACAGGTTTCACTGTATGATTATTGTTTTCGCTGTTTTCTATTAGATCAGCTAGAAATATTGGTTATTTTTCAGTGTTGCTTACTCGGAATTGCACTTCTGTCCATTCACATTCACAAATGAGGAAAATTCTGACCTTTGTGCATAAATCATTTTTCATTTCCAATTGTAGTATACATTCACTGTAATCCAGTGATGAATAACGAACGGGAAAGAAATAATTCAATTTTATTGGGATTGGAAAATCTTGAATATTAACTTGAGTCGTATCATCGGTTTGATCTGATTTGAAAAATAAAATTATAATCCTTTCGGGAAGCTGAATGCGCTTCTTTTCTAATTTGCTCTCAACCTGAGCACTGGTATCCGCCCTTTTCGAGCATTACCTCAAAGACGTCGAGGAGGCTGCTAGGGCTGTCTTAGCCCTCTTCACTTCTGGCCGAAGAACCGTTCTAGGTCGAAATCTGGCGAGTTGCTACGTGGGATCGAACCCGGGAGCTCCAGATTCCGAGACCAACGCGCTATCCACTCGGCCAACCAGACTTCTTGGCGTACGGGTAAACCATAATCTTGAAGCTGAATGCGCTGACTGTGATACTAGGAGCGTAGGAGCTGTATTTTGTTTATTCCTAGCCGTAACATACGTGGAGAATAATGAATAATCAAATAAAAAGGCTTAATTCGTTTAGATTTCACTGAAAAAAATTAAGGTCCTTTTTATAATATAATTCTTATGTGAATAGGACCTTCTTAGTTTTCATTCATTTCGAAACTTCGTATAAGTGGTTACAAAAGACATTGATGTCCCTTTAATTAGCGAAATATGCAAAATATAATGCGTAGATGTTTGTTTTATTCAATCACACTAGTACGAATTAGAAAGTATTCCAGTAATCAAATTTTTTACCACAATTTTGAATATATAAATCATGATCACAAGTGGGAAAACGTACCCAACTCTGTTTACGTACTCAAGGTCCGATTCGTTGTTAATGTTTTATGTCTGCGGGCTGCAGCGCTTCGTTTTATACGGCGTCTGATTGGCTACCGCCCTGCCACATCAAAAATGGATGCCATTGCAAGTTGATGATTCATTTTTGTTCCGTGTTCGTCGTTTTCACGTTTCAACAGTGCTCAGTGCTTAGTGTAGTTACCAATTCGGCGTTCAAGCGCGTGTTCTCGATTTTTTATGCCAATGTGCTGAATTTTCTCTTGTAATTTTCATCAGATTTTCTGTAGCCGTATTCTCGTGTGTACTAACTGGGTATGGATTACGATATTTTCTATGTTCGAGCCTGCTTTACAATTGCATCAAATTTCCTTGGGAGGATGCGAACAGTGCATTCCGACTTGACAGAAATTTGGCGAAGTAACAACGAATACAGCTTGAATTCATTCAGTTGAACGTGAAAATAATCGGTAAGAAATTAATCATCTACATACCTTGTGTCACGAGTCTAAAGTATTTAATTGAATGAAGCACTTGTAAGCACTATGAATTGAGGGTGTGAGTTGTGCTTTTTTCTCTTTTTCTTTTCGAATGTGGTAAAAATGAAATCAAAGTTGTGTTGATTCTTGTGTCTCTCATTGGGGAAATTCCGACACGTGAACTATATCTCGTAGCTGATTTACCGAGTTATCTGCCAGCTCAATAATTAGACTGCGTGATTGCATTTCACCGGGCAACTATAGAGTGCTGATATATTTTGCAGAAGATATTGTTGGGCTGTTGTATCATGAAATCTAATTCGGATTTTGTTTTTTTCGTGTCAAGAGTGATGCCAAACAACACAAAAGAGTGCAACTAATCGATCACCCACAGTATAGAAAAATGTATCGTTTGTTTTGCAGTGTTGGGAAAATCTGTCTGATCCGATGCTTCTGTGTAAGGCGTAAGAAGAGAAGAATAATCTGTAATGTCAATTTGTGGTTTATTTTAAAAGGTACACAACTATTGACTTTTCATCAATAAACGTGTATTGAATTTCAATTTTAGAATCTCTAAATTGATTTTTGTTTTGTTTTGAGATTAACTACCGATTTTTAATTCTCAGATGTTCGCGTTCTGATCCGATGGTTCTGTGGAACCTGGAAGGTGTAAGAAGAAAAACAAAAATAATGTGCAATGTCAGTCTGCGGTTTGTTTAAAAAGGTACACAACTATTTACTTTTGATCCATAAACTTTTATCGAATTTCAATTTTAGAATTTCTAATTTGATTTTCTTTTCTTAAATTTTGAGATTAACTACGTATTTTTAATTCCCAGATGCTCGCGTACAAAACACATACGGAACGATTGAAGATACCGAAGATAAAGGCGCCAGCTTACGAATTTCCGATTTGCAAATGGTCATTCAACCGAAGTCGATGCTAGGGATGAACGAGACAACAACAGAGGCAAAAAATGGAGATACTAGCTCAGCCAAGTGCTGAAGTATTGGTTTCGGTCTGTAAAAATGTCTCTTATTTCTTACTACATCGTGTCACCATAAAGGGTGTTGATCTAGGTGCCGTAAGATCTTAAGCTTGGTAGTGTCCTTGCTGGCAAATTACAAAGTGACTGAGAATGGTAGGTTAGTGATGTTTACTGCTCCGGTGTATCAGAATGGAGGTTCCGATTTCACTTTTGCAATATTTCAGACATGTTAGGTTCCGCAGTGCAGTCAGATCCTTGAATATGTTGTAAGCTGGAGGCAGTCAGTGCAGCAAACAAACCATCAACTGATTCCGGTTCATCCACAACCAGCAAAAGTAAATAATTTTGCTTTTGTTTGTTCTGAATCGAACGCAATTGGCTGATAAGTTTGTTTGCTGTGTAGACTGGCTCCCGTGTACAACCAGTTGTGATTCGTCGATCTGCTATGCAATCTTCTCTGCTATCTTGATGAGATGGATATTTTGAAATGAATTCTTATTTATAAGTTATTACCTCATCATTTTGTTTGCTAATTTTGATTTCTAGTTATAAAGTTATTCTAATGTTTACTGTAGTTCGAGTTGACATGGGTTAGCGAGGGTCTGGAGTTGTTGCAATGCCTTCTCCCGGCCTGCGTTGTTCTGTCGTATCCGTGATTTCGTACTTTTTTGGACAAGAGGGCTGCGGGAAACGTACGGTTCATTGAAGCGATAAGGCTATTTGCCCTGGTTATAGGTGCAAATACAAATGTGGGGGCCAAACATTTTTGATAATAGCAAAATTATACCTGCTTCTATTATCTGTTATTTCTTTGGCAAGTCTGGAGTGCTTTTTTGGGAGATTTGCTTATGAGTAACTCAAGGTCCTTCCTACTCATCTTCTCTGTTACGTTGCCTCTAACTAGGGTTTGGGGCTGATCCTTAACAGAGTGGAGCGTACTGGATATGGAGGCTGGGGATTAGCGCCAGGAGAAGCGAGCTCTCGTGGAGTCTGGGGCCCTACTATGGGTAACGTAAAATCAGGGAAGACAATGGGACAGGCACCTTTCGGAAATCATTGTCCTTTTTTCTTGAAGGATGGGTCAGTCTCCCCGGACTTATCCTTTCGGAGAAAAGTACGAAAGTTTCTCAGACCTTTTTGTGATCCACCCCGGTCTTTTCTGGTAGTTTGGACCTGTTTAGTTGGTGTGTCGACGACGCAACAACTCTATATCCAAACTATTCCTAATGTGAATTCCGTAGAATCATACTACACCGGCTGCTGGCGAGATCCAGGGGCGAAGCAGGTACCCCGTACACTAGGAGAGTTATCTTCAGCTGAGCTTGTTACACTCTGCGAACTGTTAATGCTAACCGCCATCGTATTTCCCGAGTCGAGCCTTTTATAGGTCTACTGTCTAGAGTAGTTAAGCTGTCTCAGTTCTCTCAGACTTTAATTGCAACTTCGATAGCAGCAGATGAAGGAGTCTCATTCTGTAAGTAGAGTTTCGAGCAATAGGCATGTCAGTCTGGCGGCTTGATTCCTTGTGAACCAACTAACTCTCTAAAGAAACGCATAGGAAAAGTCAGGGTCAGTAAGGCTCACGATGTAAACCTTCTGGGCTAGACCTTGTTCTCGCGAGTCCTCGTGCCCGGGGGCAAGGTTCCCAGGAGTGATCAGCGGATCTGGTTCTAGACACTCCTGGTCCCAGTATGATGCGTGCTCATTAAAGAGTTAAATGAGTATCGAGCGGATCAAGAAGCTTCGTTTAATCTCATTCTTATTTAGTCCCCAAAGGTCGTGTTGGAAGTTGCATAAGGATCCGAAAGGATAACTGATTTACCTGTAATCATCCTCCTTCTCAGTCCTTTACTTATACGTACTAGAAGAAGAAAAAAAGAAAAACGATAATGAATCTGTTCTTGCTACATTCAGGTATTAGATATTAAGAGTACCCGGTTTTCTTTTCTAGTGTTACAGTCTTATAAAAACCTCAGCTTCGTGGCTTTTCATGGTTATAATATGGTCTTACACCTCCTAACAGTCATATCTGTATCCTCTGTGAGGAAATGCTCGACCGTAAGACTGCCTGGTAGATCTATGCTCTCCCTTGATTTGAGGCAGTCTCTTCAGTGAATCGGCCAATAGTGAACCGTGTGCGGTTGAGATGTTATGGCTCTTCAGTAAATCGGTCACAGTACGTGTGCGGTTGAGTTGTCTGGATCATTGCCGGATCATAAGACTCACAGGTAGTGGTAGTTTCCTCTACAGGGCGGGGCGTATTTGTATGCTTCTTGAAGATACTAGCGAGGGTTTGAAACGTAATATGAATTTATGTTGGCTTAAAGTGGAACAGAGTATTCCGCTCCTCTTTGAGCCAATGTACGTACAGATTCCGTTTCGAACATCTGAATACTAGATTTGGATCGGGAGGCAGTCAGGGAGATCATTTATTGTCTAGGTAGAGGTGCTCGAAAGTTGACCTTCGTGGTAGCTTTATGCTCTCCCTTTGTTTGGGATTGTCTCTTTAGTGAATCAGCCAATTGGGCTGTTATGGCTCTTCAGGGAATCGGTCACGGTACGTGTGCGGTTGAGCTGTCCTGATCATTGCCTGATCATAAACTTGACAGGAAGCAGTTACTTCTTCGGCACGGGATATACGTATGTACTTATCGAAGGCAGAAACACTTCTCTGTAGGTCACTCAGTAGGGCGATTGGAAGGACAGTGTATGTAAGACATGCCTTACTCAGTTGATCTGATGGTTCAGGACTGTAACACAAGAAAGGAATCTCGAGGTAATTAATGTATCTTAGTACTAAGAATATCTGCCCTTCAAGGTGCAAATCTACACGTTACTTATGTTTTCGAGCAGCAGTTTTGAGTATATGTTGTTTTTTTTTTTTAGGTAATTAAACTGTCCTCCCAAGATACTCCGATCGATGCATTGCATGCCGTCAGTATCGACCATTTTGACAGCTGGAGGAATGAAGAATGATTGCCAAGAACAACGATTAATCGCCGCTCAACTTTGAAACCGCAGTCGATCATCTCATCTCGAAAAACTTTTCGGTTATTATCTGAAGCTATTTACTCTTACTCTTAACTCTTGAATATAATTAGAGACCGAATTTTAGGCATTTATAACTTCGCTTTGCTTGACGATAGAGACGAGTGCTGTTGATGTATGAGTACGAATTAGAGCAAGAGAAGCTGGAGGAAAAATTTCATTTTGCCAAAAATGCTTAAAATGGCGTAAATGCCGAAAACGGAAACGCCGTGAAGGACCGGAAATGCCTTTTACACCAAATTGGAAGAAACACCTGGAAATGTTCATATAACTGTTGCGCTGTTTCCAAGAGTTTGTGTGAATGTACTGGCAAAATTTAGAAAGTCACGTAATAGTGCACCAGAATGCTAAATTCTTTCTTCGAATTTGAGGGATGTTTTTGCCGAATAATGCCGAAAGTACTACTTTCAGCGCTGAATCATCAGTTTTTTAGTGCAGAGGAATTCGGTCTCAAATAATAATAATAAGTACGCAGAATTATTGTGTCCTGTGGCGTAGCTAGCTTATAGTGGGGGAAGTTGGTCTTCACCAATGGGAGAGTGTTAGAGTGGGTGCTAAGAATAAAAAAAAAACCTGTTTGACAAAGTCGCAAGAGAAGGAGTGGTCCAGATTCTCTCGACCCCCTCTCCCCTGGCTGCACCACTAATTGTATTTTTTATTTATACTGACAGTGATCATGACTTGGTAGTAATGAAATGCAGGCTTAAATTGAAGCAACTTGGTAGAAAAGAAGAGGTGAAAAGATAGAATTTGAAAAAGTTGGAAAATATTAATACTATAGAGAAATATCAAGAGGATATTGCATTAGAATTTAGGCTGAAAAATACATAGGAAATTAACAGTGTGCTGGAAGAGTGGGGTAAAATAAAGAAGGGAATATTAAATTCAGCAGAAGAAAATCTAGGTGAAACTAAGAGAGAAGGAAAGAAACCACGGATAAAGCAGGAAATCCTCAGAAAGATGGATGAACGAAGAAACTGTAAGAATGCAAACGATAGGGAAGGTAGATTAGCTTATCAGAAGTTAAGGAATGAAATAAAGAGACAGTGTAAAAAGGCAAAGCAGGAATGGATGAAAGAAAAAAGTGATAAGATAGATAAGTTTACGAATAAAGGACGAATAGACTTGGCCTATAGAAAAGTAAAAATGGATTTTGGAGAAAGAAGGAAGAAAGCAAGTAATATAACAAATGAAGAGGGAAAGCCTAATTACACAGCTGAAAGTGAAAATGTGGGTCGAGTATGTAGAGGGACTATATAGTAATGATGAGTATGAAGAGATAAAAATGGAGAGGGAGGAAGATGTGGGAGAAGATGAGAGGGGAGACTCAATTGCAGGAGGTGAATTTGACAAAGCATTGAGAGAGGGAAAGCTCCAGGAGTAAAAGAGATACCAGCTAAATTATTACAGAACATACGAGATAATTATATGTACTTCATAAATGGTACAAATTAGTATGTTATATTTATGATAAAGAGGAAATGCCTAAGGACTTTGAAAAGTGTGCCATTGTAACTATACCAAAAAAAAACAGGAGCAGATAGGTGTGAAAATTATCGAACAATATTAGTTTTCTTTCGCACGCATCAAAAATATTAACTAGGATAATTTACAGGAGAATTGAGAATAGAATAGATGCACAATTAGGAGATGATCAGTTTGGATTTAGAAAAGGTAGAGGTACTAGGAAAGCAGTATTAGCTTTGAGATTAATGGTAGATGGGAGAATCTGAAAGGAGCAGAATACATATATGGTATTCGTTGAAATTGAAAAAGCTTTTGACAATGTTAAAAGGATAAAATGTTTAATTCTAAAAAATATATGAATAAAATTTAAAGAAAGACAAGTTATTTTAGACTTATATAAAGGACAGAAAGCCACATTCAGAATGAAATTAGAGAAAGAGGAGGCTAATATAGAAAAAAGTGTAAGGCATTGGTGCTCCTTATCTCCAGTATTATTCAATCTGTACATAGAGTGGGCCATAAAGGAAATGAAAGAAATATTTCAAGCAGGTATCACACTATACACGCGGAGAGGAAGTAAATATGCTCGGTTTGCAAATGATAGGTCTTATTAGCTGAAAGGAGTAGTGGTTTAGAAAACATTTTAAATGGAATAGAGGAGATTTTAAGTGTAGAATATCGTATTAGAATTAATAAGAATAAAACTAAATAGTATGTAATTGATGTGAACACGATATATAGCTTAAATACATATACATATTAGGCAGGAAAAAATTGAGGAAGTAAAAGGGATATTAGTAGTAGAATAGCACAAGTCAAGTTAGCATTTTATCGAAAAAGTAATCTTTTCAAATCAAAAATAAATCTGGAAATTAAAAAATTGTTCTACTTGGACCATAGGAAAAACCAGAGAAGAGAAGGATCGAATCTTTTGAAATGTGGTGCTATAGGCGGATATTTAGCATATTAGCATCAAATGGACGGATGTGGTAAGAAATGAGGAAGTACTTAACAGAGTAGGAGGTAAAATGAATACTTGGAATTGTCTGAAGAGATAAACAAATAGGGCATAATTTGACGCACCCAGGAATAATATCACTGCTGCTAGAAGGAAGAGTGGAGGGAAAGAATTGGGTAGGTTGGCAAAGATTCCAGTCAGCAGTTGATTAAGGATGTCAAATATCAGTGTTATTACGAAATGAAAGAACTTGCACAAGATAGGCAGAAATGAAGAGCTGCATCAAACCAGTTGTAAGACTGATAACCCTATCATCATCAGTGGGAATTCTTCATTTTTTAAGGGAGAATGATTTGTATTCACCCTGTAGTGTATACTGAACAGAGCTGCCATAATTTACATACGTTAAATGTCAAAGTCGACAATTCAATAACCGATAGTAACCAACGATTACTGAATATTTGGGTTTTGTTTTTCAAGAGGAAGAATCTCTTACCATTAATTCACTTTCAACGTCACCATTTCAGAAATCGATAAAGTCTATAAATCAGTAAAACCCTTCAGTAACTAATGAGTGCTGAATATTATTTGGGTTTTTAAATTGTTTCCCAACAGGACAAACTCTTTTGCTGCGCATTGATCCTACACATATTGTTCGGAAGACAATGCAAAAGAGGGAAATTTACTTGACACCCGGTACATTCCACACAAAGGGTCGTCGAATACGTTGATCGACACGTTGCATCTTGTCCTGAGTAGAGTGTGAACACTGCCTTTAGATTTGTTCTACTCAAGGAAACTGACCAATCAGATGACTGGGCGTTCTGCCGGCTACTATTGTAATTTGACACGTCATTCGTTCAGCGTTCGTTCCGATGATTTCATCACAAGTTTCATGTTGTAACACTGCGCAGTTACCATTTCGGCCTTCGAAACCGTTTCAGTTTTTCTCTTTTTCAAATGCTGGCCTTAATTCTCGCTTGTAATTATCGTCTCAGGTCTCACTTTCTTCAGCCGTATTCTCGAGTGTACTGAGTGGATATAGTTTATGATTTTTATTTTCAGTTTTCGGTATGTGAGATCGTGTGTTTAAATTGCATGAAAATTCCTCGCCAAAATGCAGGATCGCGAATGGGTTTCGATTTTATTGGAAGTCGTCGAAGTAACACACAGGATCGAGCTTGAATTCATCCGACTGAAAGTGAATAATCGGTGAGAAATCTATTATCTACTAACCGCATGGCGTCATGAATTGAAGTGTTTGATCCCGTAAGACACTCGACATTTGTATCGATATAATTTTCTTCGCTTTTTTTTTTTGAGTTTTTGTATCCAAATACTTCGGAACAAGTTATATAAACACAACTATGTAAGAATTGTAGCAGTAAATTTGTACAAAAATTGTACAGCCTGAACCATTTGTCGAGAAGACATGTCAATACAAATGTCGACTGTACAACTGGGTTTATTGTGTATACACTGATACTATAATTTTGATAGTAATTAGATACGTGTCAACTACACAAAAATTTATCGACGTCTATTGACCGTACGTCAATTTGCTGCATGTTGATACTTCTAGATATGTATGTACTTGTTTACCAAAATCTCAACTGCATTTTACGTCCACCGAACACTTGTTCATCATTTTATCTATGGAAATGTATACTACATAGTCGACAGACCATCGACATTTGTATGAGCACTGCACGTGAAAATATGTACTAAAAATATCTTGGATTCAATACTGACATTTTAGTCGACATTTTCATACGCACGTGTTTCACAGGATTTAACAAATCACTATGAGCTATGAACTGAAAGTACGAGTCGTGTTTCTTTTTCTTTTTTCGAACAACGTAAAAATGAAGCTGTATTGATTCGTGTCGTTCACTTGGGAAAATCACAATGTGTAGGCAATATACACTTATACAGTAATTTTCTGGCAGTGATACCGAAGAGTTTTTCTGGGGGGGGGGGGCAGCGGCAAAGATTATGAAAGTACCAACTGACTCAACTCAAAATTCCAAAGTATCAAAGCAAAAAGAAAAATAACTTTTTGACTTGTTGGATTCTCCCAACTTATCAATTCAAAATTCCCAGCTGTGAAATCAAAAAAAAAAAAACCTTTTGACTTGTTGGATTTTTCCAACTTTTGATCCATCTACTGAAATTTCCTTATAACTAAAATGGTAAATTTTCCCAACTGCTGAGTGAAAAATTCCTACAGGTGGGAGTCCCCCCTCCCCTCTGTTGATATGTCCCTGTTTTCTGGCTCAATAATTCATGAAACTGCGTAGCTGCATTTCACCAGGCAACTGTACACCGCAAATGCATTTATGTAGAACGTATCGTTGGGCTAAATTTCGTGTTTCGTTTTGATATCTGATTCGAAAAATCTTTCTGGACAAGTGACACCAAACAGCTAGCTATTGAAATTCGCACCTGTGTGGGCATTCGTTATGTCGATGTGACTGATAAATTTTAATTGTTATATAGACTATCGACTCAGAGGTCTGGTTGGCCGAGTGGATAGCACGTTGGTCTCAGAATCCGGAGGTCCCGGGTTCGAGCCCACGTTGCAACTCGCCAGAATTTTCGAACTAGGCCGGTTTTCGGCCAGAAGGGGAGAGGGCTAAGACAGCCCTAACAGCCTCCCCGACGTTTTTGAAGTAATGCTTGAAAGGGCGGATTCCAGGGCTCGGGTTGAGAACAAATTAGAAAAAGAGACTATCGACTCCCTTCCGTTTGTGCCCAAAGTTGAAAACTGTGACGAGGTAATTAAAAACGGAAGTGTTCGTGTCAATCACAACCATGGGTTTGATGTAGTCGAGGGTCGGCATTGACGGTATTCGAGGGACCCCTCCCCTCCACTCTGAAGTTTAAAATCCCCCCCGGCATTAAACCGTGACATGACTCATGTAGTATGATGGGTACTGGCTACAGGGTAGCTGTGGATACAGAGACGCAACTTGACTTTCAGTTAGGGAGGGGAAGAAAAATTTGCCAACAACTATGTTTTGTTAAAACTAAGAATTCGTCGACACAATTTGTAAAAAATTGAAAATTTGCCGGGTTTTTTAGCCAAAATATTTTTTAATTGAAAGAACAAACAAACGTTCTTAAAAAACAAAATATTTAAATGAACAGTTTCAAAATTTGCTGGCTACGAAATGGGGGGGGGGGGGCTCAAAGTTTCGTTCTTTGGTAGATATATTATACATACACTACTGTACAGAGCGAAAATTATGATAATAATCAATATAAATAATAAATTAAATTTATCAAATAAAAATATAATAAATTTTAAAATTTATTATAAAATCAAATTTTGAATTTAAAATTTTAATAATTTTTTATTTTTATTTGCGCGAACACATACACACGCACACACAGGAGATATCTCCCCCTCCCATTTTGGTATAACTACGTCATTCAGGGTCGTTTATCTGCAGCAATACTAAGCTAATGCAAACAAATTTACAAATTTTTTCCCCCTCCATTCTAGCTCCAGAATTTCCATACTTTCCTGTACTGTTGAATGAAGTGTGGTGATAGCAGCAGCGCAGAGAATTTCGGATTCTTAGCGTGTTCTCAGAATTTCAACTCTAATACTGAACCGATGGTCCTGACTGCGGCAGAAGAAGAGACAGAAAAAGAATGATCATGTGATTCAGCATACAGCTTGTTCAGAGGCACGTAATTACTTGAGTCGATGAGCATAGTATATTGAATTTCAATTTTAAAATTCTCGAGTTGGGAGGGTGACTTTTGTAATCATGGGGTAATTTGGCACACGTATATTTCCATTACTCCTGCGGGTGCGAGTAAAAAACTAGAACGTGTGGCAATACTGATGTGTGATTCCTCTAGTGTAGGATGTTGTAGCTATCGTAACCAACTTTGTGTAATTCCCTTATTTCCAGACAGTCCTTTGCGCAGAACTTCGAAAAGCGTATAGAAATTATTACTGTACAGAAATCGTTTCAGATAATGATTGAAAAATCAAAGGAAACAGTATGTATTTCAGGAACGGATACAGAAAATAATCTCGTGGGGGGGGGGTCCGAATGTGAAATGTTATGGACTAAACATAATAGCTCTAGGTCACTATAAACAGATGTAGATTTTTTTATATATATATATATATATTTTGTTGGGTGGGAGGGGGTTCTAGACCCCTTGTATCCGCTACTGATGTGTTTAGTATCATTACACGCAGAATTGTATCGTGGTCGTGATGATAAAAGTAAATTATTGTGTATTAGTCAGCAAAATGATGTAGCAATTTATAAAAAATTGAAAGAAATGTGGGCGGGGGGAGGGGTAAATTTACAAGGAACCGTTTATTTGTTCTTCAAGACAGTAAGTGATCATTTTGATGTTCTGTCTCATACAAATCGGATGTCGAGGACCTAAGTTCGTGTATTAAGGTCTCGGCCTTTCCAAAGGAAAGGTCTCATTTGTTTTTTTCCCATGATTTTTGGAATTTCGGAAGAGTACAATTCTCATGGTTAACATTAGTTGGTGTTTTTTTTTTTTTTTTTTTCGCATACTTCTGTATACATAGTATATCAGTTTGGGCAGGGAGCAACCAGAACTTTTCTTTTGGTGGGGGCTAGAATTTAGGAAAAAAACTTGAGCCGGGTTGAAAGCTCGATTACCTGATTTGGTACCTAACCTATTTTCATGATCAGGTCAGCGGCGTCATTTTTTTTTCGTTATAAAATTGATTTTGAAAACATTTTGAAGTTTTTTTGGGGGAGGGAGGGGACAATAGCCTCTTCTTTGGTTTCGCCCTTCAATTTGGGGTTACTTAGAATTGTTGATACGCAGCACTACAATCACAACTTTTTCTCCGTTTGTTCATGAACATGTGCAATGTCACCCCCACCGCAGTTCTTCAGCCTACGTATTTCATAATTCTGGGGGGAAATTTGTGAGATAGGAGGTGTCACAGTCTTTTGGGCAATATATTCTGCACTGTCCCAGCAAAATCACAAAAATATCCCGATTCTCTGACCAGTTTCTTTGGTCTGTAGACAAGGGCGGATTTAGGTTTACATTTTGGGGGAAGGGGGGCATTATGGAAACGAAAGTCTTCAGAGTTCAGAATGCTTTTCTCGCAGCAACCAACCATCATTGTGTACAGCACTAGATTCTAGTCATTTTCTTCTGTCTTTCGTGTTATTTTTTTGTTTTTTTCTTTTCACGAGGGGGGAGAGGCTGAACAACCCCCCTTACACCACATCAAATGTAAAAGTAACAGAAGAACGTAAGCAAAGTTACCTCTACCCCCTCCCCCCCCCTATTACAGTATTAAGATTAACTGCGGACTTTTGATTTTCAGATGTTCGCATAGCACCAAGTATGCACGTAACAGCTGAAGATACCGAAGATGACGGCCTCAGTTTACGAATTTTCAGTTTGCAGAAGGTCGTTCAACTTGTATCAGTAGCGAGGATAAAGCTCAACCAAGTGCTGAAGGATTAGTTGCGGTCTGTAGCGATTTCTCTTGTTATGATATTAGCAATCTAGTGGTTACTCATTTTCTTCACTTTTGGTTGCAAAATTAGCATCAGTCTCTCGATATCTCTGCTTATTAGCGAACAGTATAGTCAGGGAACTTGAATTCAATAAAAGTCTGGGATTTTAAATAGTATAGAAAAATGATAGTACACAATTTGAGATTTTTTAAAAAGTAGTGACATGCGACGATACAGTTCTACACTCGTATGTATTTTCAATGAGAAATTTGATATCGATGTTAATTCTTTGATTATGGTTGAGTTTCTTTCCTATCTTCTATCTTACATGCGAATTTTAGTGTCATTAAGATGATAGCTATTCGTAGAAGACAAAAAGGAGTTGAAAGTGAAAAAAGTGATAGAATTTTGATTTTGAATATGGAAAACGAGAGGCTCTCGAGAAAAATGGTTAAAGCCATTCAGCATTCACAATAATATAACTAAAATCATTTGATCTTATTCCATTGTTTTTTAAGCGGTTGTGTAGTGTAATTATTATAAATTGATACTCTCAATAGCCGAGGGTTCTCAACAAGTTACAGCTCTTCATCTGTCTGTATCATTTTGCCAAAATAGCTAAATGGCAAAAATCTCGATGAAACGTTTTGAGTTACTATAACAGGTGTTCATCTAGATGGGCAAAATCTTAGACTTGACAGTGCTCTTGCTGATAAGTGACTTGAAATTGACTAGTTAGTGAGACCTACAGCTCCAAAATATTAGAATTCAGGCTTAGATTTCGGTTTTGCAGAATGGCAGATACAGGTTCGAGTCAGGTCCTTGGGCTTGTTGTAGGCTGAAGGCAGCCAGCCCAGCGAACAAACTATCAACCAATCCCGTTTCATCCAGCAACCAGCAAAAGTAAATAACTTTGCTTTTGTTTGTTTTGGATCAAACGCGATTAGTTGAATGGTTTGCTTACTGTGTAGGCTGACTCCAGTGTACAACCTGTCGTACTTCGCGGATATAATCTTCTTTGTCCACTCGACTCCACTTATATTTTTAAGTTATTTTTTAACCTAACTTTGTTTTCCAGCTTATTTTAGTTTTTACCTAGTATAGTGCTAGTTATTATAATTATTATCTATTCGGAGTTGACATGGGTTAGCGAGGGTCTGGAGAAGTTGCAATGCCATCTCCCGGCCTGCGTAGTGCTGTCGCATCTATGAATCCGTATTTCTTTTGGACAAGAGGGCCGTGGGAAGTACGGTTCATTGAAGCAATAAGACTATTTGCCCTGGCCATAGGCGCAAATAGCCAGTGTGGGGGCCGGAAATTTCTTAGCAACACCAAAATTTACCTGCTTATATTATTACATTTTTGGCAAATCTGGGGTGCTTTTTGGGGTGTCAAGTCCCCCAACCCCCACATGTTTGCACCTATCGCCCTACTCTATTCTAAGCCCGCATGTTTATACCTACAAGCCCCAATTTAATCCATTGATCTGCAGTTGTGTTCTAGCATCGGGTTAGTTGAAAACTAACACAGGCAACAGTAATGTCTGTGGGGGACTGCCCCCCCTTTGCCGTGAACGGGCAGTCAGTGGCGAATGTAGTGGAGACCAGATTCTTTGATTCTTGATTTCATAGGTTCTTTTCCATTGATTTGGTCGGCGCTGATTGAGACTTTCCTGCCACAAGAACGCCGTGGAGGAAGTCTATGGTGGCTATACCCTCTCAGTGCTGGGTCAGTGGTTTGTGTGTTCGCATAGGTATACGTATGAGTAACTCAAGGTCCTTCCTACTCGTCTTCTCTGTTACGTTGCCTCTAACTAGGGTTTGGGGCTGATCCTTAACAGAGTGGAGCGTACTGGATATGGCGGCTGGGGATTAGCGCCAGGAGAAGCGAGCTGCAGTTTTTGGCTGTGATGGCCTTAATTGTTGTCTCGTGGAGTCTGGGGCCCTACTATGGGTAACGTAAAATCAGGGAAGACAATGGGACAGGCACCTTTCGGAAATTATTGTCCTTTTTTCTTGAAGGATGGGTCAGTCTCCCCGGACTTATCCTTTCGGAGAAAAGTACGAAAGTTTCTCAGTCCTTTTTGTGATCCACCCCGGTCTTTTCTGGTAGTTTGGACCTGTTTAGTTGGTGTGTCGACGACGCAACAACTCTACATCCAAACTATTCCTTATTCCTTGGAACCATTCCTCAATTTGTGAATTCCTTAAAATCATACTACACCGGCTGCAGGCGAGATCCAGGGGCGAAGCAGGTACCCCTTACACCCGCCGGCAGCCCCCTAGGTTCTAAGTAGGAGAGTTAGCTTCAGCTGAGCTTGTTACATCCTGCGAACTGTTAATGCTAACCGCCATCATATTTCCCCAGTCTAGCCTTTAATAGGTCTACTGTCTAGAGTAGTTAAGTTGTCTCAGTTCTCTCAGACTTGAATTGCAACTTCGATAGCAGCAGATAAAGGAGTCTCATTCTGTAGGTAGAGTTTCGAGCAATAGGCATGTCAGTCTGGCGGCTTGATTCCTTGTGAACCAATTAACTCTCTAAAGAAACGCATAGGAAAAGCCAGGGTCAGTGAGGCTCACGATGTAAACCTTCTGGGCTAGACCTTGTTCTCGCGAGTCCTCGTGCCCGGGGGCAAGGTTCCCAGGAGTGATCAGCGGATCTGGTTCTAGACACCCCTGGTCCCAGTATGATGCGTGCTCATTAAAGAGTTAAATGAGTATCGAGCGGATCAAGAAGCTTCGTTTAATCACATTCTTATTTAGTCCCCAAAGGTCGTGTTGGAAGTTGCATAAGGATCCGAAAGGATAACTGATTTACCTGTAATCATCCTCCTTCTCAGTCCTTTACTTATACGTACTCGAAAAAGAAAAAAAGAAAAACGATAATGAATCTGTTCTTGCTACATTCAGGTATTAGATATTAAGAGTACCCGATTTTCTTTTCTAGTGTTACAGTCTTATAATAACCTCAGCTTCGTGGCTTTTCATCGTTATATACAGTCTTACACCTCCTAACAGTCATATCTGTATCCTCTGTGAGGAAATGCTCGACCGTAAGACTGCCTGGTAGATCTATGCTCTCCCTTGATTTGAGGCAGTCTCTTCAGTGAATCGGCCAATAGTGAACCGTGTGCGGTTGAGCTGTTATGGCTCTTCAGTGAATCGGTCACGGTACGTGTGCGGTTGAGTTGTCCTGATCATTGCCGGATCATAGACTTAACAGGAACAGATACTTCTAAGGCACGGGCTGGAAACACTTCTCTGTAGGTCACTCAGTAGGGCGCCTGGAGGGACAGTGTAAGACATTGCTTACTCAGTAGATCTGATGGTTTAAGACTGTAACACAAGAAATGAATCTCGAGGTAATACGTATCTCAGTACTAAGAATATCTGCACTTCGTGGTGCAAATCTACTCGGTATTTATGTTTTCTAACAGCAGTTTTGATTATATCTATGGTTTTGTTTTCGGTTGGTAATGTGGCTGTACTCCAAGATGCTCCGATCTGTACATGCTTGCCGTCAGCATCAAACATTTTAACTCCTGGATGAATGAAGAATCGGCTCCAAGAACGATTAAATCGCCACTCCATATTTGAAACCGCAGGTGATCATCTAGTCTCGAAGAACTTTTTGGTTGTTCGACCACAGTTATCTAGACGCTGTCATAACTCTTAATTTTGACTGTCGCTGAATTATTGTGTGCAGTAGCGTAGCCAGCCTCGGGTTTGGGGTCTGATCTTGGTCAGTAGAGAGGGAGTGTTACCATGAACAGTTTCAAAATTTGCTGTCTGCCAGATGAAGGGGGGGGTGTCCCTATAGTTTCGTCCCTGTGTACATACATTATACATACACTACTACATGGGGCGTGCGAACACGTTCACACACACTAGGAGCTATACTTTTGCCCCTCCATTGTGGTATAACTACATACGTCATACAGGGTTGTTTATCTGCAGCAGTACTACGCTAGAACAAACAAATTGACAATTTTTTCCCCTTCATTCTAGCTCCTGAATTTCCATGCGTTCTTGTACCGTTGAATGCAGTGTGGTGATTGCAGCAAGGTAGAGAATTTCGGATTCTCAGTGTGTTCTCAGAATTTCAACTCTGATGCGGTACCGATGGTCTTGACTGCGTCATAAAAAAAGTCAGCAAAAGAATGATCAAGTGATTCAGTCAACAGTTTCTTCCAAGGGTACGTAATTATTTGTACTTACGGTCAATGAACGGTAGTGTATTGAATTTCAACTTCGAAATTCCCAAGTTGGATATTTTATTTTGATACTGTAACATAGCGTGACTTTTGAAATCATGAAGTAACTTGGCACACATATGTATATTTTCATTACTCCTACAGGCGCAAGTGAAAAACTAGAACGTGTGGCAACACTGATGTGTAATTCCTTATAGTGTAGGATGTTTTAGCTATTGTGTACCACCAATTCGGTGTAATTCCCTTATTTTCAGACAGTCCTTTGTACAGAACATCAAAAAGCATGTAGAAATTACATTGCAGAAATCGTTTCAGCTAATGAGTGAAAAATCAAAGGAAACTGCATGTATTGCAGGAACGGATGCAGACAATAATTTCGAGGGGGGTCGATTGGAAAATGTTATAGACGAAACATAATAGCTCTAGGTCGTTATAAATAGATTTAGAAATTGGGGGCGACCCCCTCCCCTGTATCCACCATTGATGTGTTTGGTATCATTGCACTCAGAATTTTTTCGCAGTCATGATGAAAGTAAATTACTATATATTAATCAGCGTAGTGACGTAGCAATTTATTAAAAAGTCGGAAGAAAAAGCGTGGGGGGGGGTAAATGTACACAGAATTGTTTATTTGTTCTTCAAGACAGTGCGTGATCATTTTGATGTTCTGTCTTATTCAAATTGGATGCCGAGGACATAAGTTCGTGTTTTAAAGTCTCGGTCTTCCAAAGGGAAGGTCTCATTTGTTTTTTTCTTATAAGTTCTGGAATTTGGGGTTACTTAGAATTGTTAATAGGCAGCGCTTCCATTCCAACTTTTTTTTCTGTTCATGCATGAACATGTGCAGTGTCACCTCCACTGCAGTTCTACTTGGCCCGCGTATTTCACAATCCTGGGGTAAAATTTGTGAGATAGGGGATATCACAATCTTTTGGGCACTATATTTTGCACTGTCCCAACAAAATCACAAAAAATATCCTAATTCTCTGACCAGTTTCTGTGGTCTGTAGAGCACATCAAATGTAAAAGTAACAGAAAAAACGTGAGCAGTCACCCCTCCCCCCCATGTTAAAGTACTCAGACTAACTGTAGACTTTTGATTTGCAGATGTTCGCATAGCGCCAAATATGTTCGAAACAACTGAAGATACCGAAGATGAAAGCCTCAGTTTACGAATTTTCAGTTTGCAAAAGGTCGTTGAACTTGTATCAGTGGCAAAGATAAAGCTGAACCAAACGCTGAAGAATTAGTTGCGGTCTGTAGAGATTTCTCATGTTGTTAAGATATTAGCAATCTAGTGGTTATTCATCTTTTTCACTTTCGTTTGCAAAATCAGCACCATTCTTTCAATATCGCCGCTCACTAGCGACGAATATAGTTAGGGAACTTGAATTCAGTAAAATTCTATTGGGTAGCAAGGCTTTTAAGTAGTATAGAAAAATAACACTACACAATCTGAAATTATTTGAAAAGCAGTGACATGAGGATGTATGATTCCATAGGTATTTTTAATGAGGAATTTGATATGGATGTTAATTTTTTCATTATAGTCCATTTTCTTTCCTATCCCTTATCATAAGTCCGAATTTTAGTATCATCAAGATGATAGCTATTCCAGGACGACAAGAAGGAATAAAAAGGGAAAATTTTGATAAAATTTTAATATTGAATATGGGAAGCGAGAGGTCCCTGAGAAAATGGTCAATGCCATCGTATTCAGTATTCAAAGTATAACTAAAATCATATATTCTTACAAATGAATACTTTCAATGTAACTGTGGCTTCTTGATAAATTAGAATAGCTCAATGGCAAAAATCTCGAAACGTTTTGAGTCACTGTAACAGGTGTTCATCTAGATATCGCAAAATCTTAAGCTTGAAAGTACCCTTGCTGGCAAGTAACTTGAAATTGACTGGCTAGTGAGACCTGTAGCTCCAAAATATTAGAATTCAGGCTCAGATTTGGGTTTTGTAGTATGTCAGACACAGGTCCGAGTCAGATCCGGGGGCTTGTAAGCTGGAGGCAGCCAGCACAGTAAACAAACTATCAACCAATCCTGTTTCATCCAGCAACCAGCAAAAGTAAATAATTTTGCTTTTGTTTGTTCTGGATCAAACGCAGTTGGTTGAATGGTTTACTCGCTCGGCAGACTGGCTCCAGTGTACAACCTGTCGTGATTCGCGGGTATAGTCTTCTCTGTCTTCTCGATTGGACTTGTATTAAACTAACCTTTGTTTCCTAGCTTATTTTAGTTTTTAGCTATTATAGTGCTAGTTACTAAATTATTTCAACATTTATTCTATTTCGAGTTGACATGGGTTAGCGAGGGTCTGGAGAAGTTGCTGTGCCTTCTCCCGGCCTGCGTAGTGCTGTCGCATCCATGAATCTACTTTTTTTTTTCGGACAAGAGGGCCGTGGAAAGGTACGGTTCATTGAAGCGATAAGACTATTTGCCCTGGCCATAGGCGCAAATAGCCAGTGTGGGGGCCGAAAATTTCTTAGAAACACCGAAATTTACCTGCTTATATTATTATATTTTTGGCAAATCTGGGGTGCTTTTTGGGGTGTCAAGTCCCCCAACCCCCACATATTTGCACCTATCGCCCTACTCTATTCTAAGCCCCGCATGTTTATACCTACAAGCCCTTATGTAACCCATTGATCTGCAGCTGTGCTCTAGCATCGGGTTAGTTGAAAACTAACACAGGCGACAGTAATGTCTGTGGGGGACTACCCCCCTTTGCAGTGAACGGGCAGTCAGTGGCGAATGTAGTGGAGACCAGATTCTTTGATTCTTGATTTCATAGGTTCTTTTCCATTGATTTGGTCGGCGCTGATTGAGACTTTCCTGCCACAAGAACGCCGTGGAGGAAGTCTATGGTGGCTGTACCCTCTCAGTGCTGGGTCAGTGGTTTGTGTGTTCGCATAGGTATACGTATGAGTAACTCAAGGTCCTTCCTACTCGTCTTCTCTGTTACGTTGCCTCTAACTAGGGTTTGGGGCTGATCCTTAACAGAGTGGAGCGTACTGGATATGGCGGCTGGGGATTAGCGCCAGGAGAAGCGGGCTGCAGTTTTTGGCTGTGATGGCCTTAACTGTTGTCTCGTGGAGTCTGGGGCCCTACTATGGGTAACGTAAAATCAGGGAAGACGATGGGACAGGCACCTTTCGGAAATTATTGTCCTTTTTTCTTGAAGGATGAGTCAGTCTCCCCGGACTTATCCTTTCGGAGAAAAGTATGAAAGTTTCTCAGTCCTTTTTGTGATCCACCCCGGTCTTTTCTGGTAGTTTGGACCTGTTAAGTTGGTGTGTCGACGACGCAACAACTCTACATCCGAACTATTCCTAATTCCTTGGAACTACTCCTCAATTTGTGAATTCCTTAAAATCATACTACACCGGCTGCAGGCGAGATCCAGGGGCGAAGCAGGTACCCCTTACACCCGCCGGCAGCCCTCTAGGTTCTAAGTAGGAGAGTTAGCTTCAGCTGAGCTTGTTACATCCTGCAAACTGTTAATGCTAACCGCCATCGTATTTCCCCAGTCTAGCCTTTAATAGGTCCACTGTCTAGAGTAGTTAAGTTGTCTCAGTTCTCTCAGACTTGAATTGCAACTTCGATAGCAGCAGATGAAGGAGTCTCATTCTGTAGGTAGAGTCTCGAGCAATAGGCATGTCAGTCTGGCGTCTTGATACCTTGTGAACCAGTTAACTCTCTAAAGAAACGCATAGGAAAAGCCAGGGTCAGTGAGGCTCACGATGTAAACCTTCTGGGCTAGACCTTGTTCTCGCGAGTCCTCGTGCCCGGGGGCAAGGTTCCCAGGAGTGATCAGCGGATCTGGTTATAGACACCCCTGGTCCCAGTATGATGCGTGCTCATTAAAGAGTTAAATGAGTATCGAGCGGATCAAGAAGCTTCGTTTAATCACATTCTTATTTAGTCCCCAAAGGTCGTGTTGGAAGTTGCATAAGGATCCGAAAGGATAACTGATTTACCTGTAATCATCCTCCTTCTCAGTCCTTTACTTATACGTACTCGAAAAAGAAAAAAAGAAAAACGATAATGAATCTGTTCTTGCTACATTCAGGTATTAGATATTAAGAGTACCCGGTTTTCTTTTCTAGTGTTACAGTCTTATGAAAACCTCAGCTTCATGGCTTTTCATGGTTATAATACGGTCTTACACCTCCTAACAGTCATATCTGTATCCTCTGTGAGGAAATGCTCGACCGTAAGACTGCCTGGTAGATCTATGCTCTCCCTTGATTTGAGGCAGTCTCTTCAGTGAATCGGCCAATAGTGAACCGTGTGCGGTTGAGCTGTTATGGCTCTTCAGTGAATCGGTCACGGTACGTGTGCGGTTGAGGTGTCTCGATCATTGCCGGATCATAAGACTCACAGGTAGCGGTAGTTTCCTCTACAGGGCGGGGTGTATTTGTATGCTTCTTGAAGATTTTAGCGAGGGTTTGAAAGGTAATAGGAATTTATGTTGGCTTGAAGTGGAACCGAGTATTCCGCTCCTCTTTGAGCCAATGTACATACAGATTCTGCTTCACACATCTGAATACTAGATTCCGATGGGGATGGGGTCGGGGAGATCATTTATTTTCTAGGTAGAGGTGCTCGAAAGTTAACCTTCCTGGTAGCTTTATGCTCTCCCTTTGTTCGGGACTGTCTCTTCAGTGAATCGACCAATAGTGAACCGTGTGCGGTTGGGCTGTTATGGCTCTTCAGTGAATCGGTCACGGTACGTGTGCGGTTGAGCTGTCCTGATCATTTCCGGATCCTAAACTTAACAGGAAGTAGTTTCTTTTTCGGCACGGAATATACGTATGTACGTATCGAAGGCAGAAACACCTCCCTGCAGGTCACTCAGTAGGGCGATTGGAGGGACGGTGTTAGACAGAGCTTACTCAGCAGAGCTGATGGTTTGGGACTGTAACACAAGAAAGGAATTTCGAGGTAATTAATGTATCTATCTTAGTACTAAGAATATTCGTACTTCAAGGTGCTTACGTTTTCGAGTAGCAGTCTTGAGTATATCTATTGTTTTGTTTCCAGTAACGAAACTTACTTCAAGATAATTCGATCAATGCACGCGTGCCGTCAGTATCAAACATTTTGGCAGCTGGATGAATGAAAAATCAGCGCCAAGGACAACGATTAATCGCCGCTCCAACTTCGAAACTGCAGTCGATCACTTCGTCTTCAAGAAGTTTTCACCAGTTCGGCCGCAATGGCCGGCAGACTAATTACTCTTAACTCTTAATTATAATGAGAGACTGGATTCCTCGGCATTTATAACTTCGCTGTGCTTGACGATAGGGAAGACTGCTGCTGATGTATAAGTCCGTTTTAGAGCGACATGGGCTGGGAAAAAGCTTTATTTTGCCGAAAATGGCGTAAATTTCGAAAACAGTCAGGAACGCGGAAAAGAACCGAAAATGCCATTTTAAACTATATGTGAAGAAAAAGCTGGAAATGTTCGTATAATGAGTTTGCGTGAATGTACTGGCAAAATTTAGAAAGTCACGCCAGGGTGTACCAGAGTGCTAAATTCTTGGATACCTAAAATAAAAGGAACATTTTTCTTCGAATTTGAGGGACATTTTAGCGTTTTTGCCGAATAATGCCGAAAGTACTACTTTCAGCGCCGAATTATCAGTTTTTTAGTGCCGAAGAATTTGGTCTCAAATAATAATAAGTAAGCAGAATTATTGTGTCCTGTGGCGTAGCTAGCTTATAGTGCAGTTAGTCTTGACCAATGGGAGAGTGTTAGAGTGGGTGCGAAGATTAGAAAAACCCTATTTGACGAAGTCGCAAGAGAAGTGGTGGTCCAGATTCTCTCAACCCCCTCTCTCCTAGCTGCACCATTAATTGTATCTTTTATGTTTATTTATTTACGGCTTTGAGTAGGGGTAGATGACCTGCCATCAACTTCCTCCTCTGCCTATTTTTTGGTACAAGCTTCCGTCAGCTTCCTCCATTTGTCTCTATCGTATGTGAGATCTGGCCGCCGTACACTTGTGAATTCGTTACGGTCATACGGAGTCCAGAAGGTTGTTTGTGCGTTCCATGTGTTCTGACTATTTGTAACCAGATGCCCAGTATATTTCCATTTTAATTTCCTATTATTCGATTAAGATCCCGAATTTTTAGTTTTTGTTTTAATTCTGGGATTTTTACTAGATCTCTAATTTTAATATTGAGGATGCTTCTCGTCATTGAGTTTTGCATTCTGTGAAATTTTTTCATTTGTGCACATGTTAACGATCATGTCTGGGCTCCGTATGACACCACTGGGAATGCACTGCTTTCCAGGATTGTAAATTTATTCTCTAATAACAGTCACAGATTATTGGTTTCAAGCATGTAAATTTACGACTTCGATGTCGAAAACTGCAATTTTGATAGCGTTCCTAAAAGTATTAGGCGGATGTACTCGTAACCTTAGAGTTGTACACAGGATGTTGTTAGCCGAAAAAAAGAATATCGCGTGAATTTTGGTTAGCTGAAACAAAACAGAAGCCGAGCGAAGAAGGACGATTACACGAATCTGTTTCTTTTAATTTTTATTCATACTTTTGACAACATTGCGAGAACGGTTTTGATGTCCGAAATTGAAGTTAAATCCCTGATGCACAGCGCTGATCTCTCAGTGTCACTAAATTTTGAACCAATGAACTCGCCTTCGTTGTTGGAAATTGATATTCTAATATCGCGAGTGGCTTATAGGTTGCATTTCTACAAATACTAGGCGCATGTATTCGCAACTGCAGAGTTGTATCACGTGTTGGTCGAAAGAAAACAAGTACAGTGAAGGTGAGAGAGGGTGTAAGAAATGCATTTGAAGGTGTGAAGTTCAAAACATTCTAGCAATCTACAGGAGAAGCAAAAAACTGCTTTAGCTGTTGTGAAGGAGGAGGGTTTGGCGAAATGGGTGCTCAGCCAATTTTCTGAAGGTGCATACACATGGCCATGTACAAATTTTGGGGGTCAATCATGCCTAAGCTCAGAAAATGAGGGTTGACGTTGTGCACATCCGAAATCCGTGGGAAAGACAAAGCAAAACATCCCAAGTACCATCAACTTCAATGAGAAAAAAATTAAGTACTTGAATGCGATGTTTTTATTATCCACAAAAGTACTAACTTTTACATTCGTCCATTTTTTGTAACAAGAGTCAAAAAATGAAAATGCTTTGTGCCACTTTCGGGTTAGGATGTTTTGCAAGGATCACTCGTCGGCACATTTGCGTACTGCGATCTTTGGGTTAAAATTAGAAGTATTTTGAGGCTCTATGGGCATTTAGGATGTTGAGTATTCTATGGGCGGCGGTTGCATGCACAAAATCACGTTTGCAAAAGTTGGCACATAGGATGTTTTGAACTTCACGCCTTCATTTGCACAGGGCCCATATTTTTATTTTACGAGCCGGGGGAAAACGTGCGGGACCAAGAAAAATTACATATCCTTTAAAAGAACTGTTGATCTAAGAAAAAAAAAAACGATTTTTTAGGGGTGGCTAAGAAATGTGAAGGACGACCACCAAAGGCAAGTTCCCAACTGAATAAAGAAAAACTTATTGCACTAGGGGCCCGCTCGTCTCTCGCTATCACTGCTACCGCGTGAATTACGTTCATTAGTTGGAACAGAATATCGAAAATATTGAACAATTTTGGCGTGATTGTAGCAAAAAACTTGGACGGAACCGAAAGAAAAGTGTAATGTTCGTTTGCCAAAAAGTCATTTCGGCTAACAACCCTGTGAAAGCTTGTATAGGCTGAGAACAGTGATGTAAAGGAGGTGATCTCTTGACATGGATATGTCTTATCGCTGGGGGTCGACCATAAAATTGGTGCGTCGCATTCAGACCCACAGAGATATACAAAATCTCATTACGAGACTGTCGTGTGTGTGATTACGAAGTATTTTACTCTTTTCTACTTTTATGACTCCAAAATCTAAATTAGGATGTGAATTTACCGCCCCATAAGACATATCCATGATCTGATGTGCTTTCGTACAGTAGCGGTACTATTTTTTTTTTCTTAAATAACACCTCCCCCTCGCGTTTTTACTTTCTTTGTATGCAAATTATTAGTATGTTACCGTTTGTTAATTATGGGTCTGAATTATTTGATGTGTTTTTATATTTAGATTACTTTTTGATGTGTTTTTATATTTAGATTACTTATTAAATGCACTTCTCTGTATTTTTCGAAGTATATTATTTGATTTTGTGACGTTAATTAATAAAATTATATCGAATCATGTTTGAAATTTGTCACTTTAATTATTCTAAGAAAACAATGATTTTCTATCATAATAAATGATTTATTGGAGTTTCGCAATCTTGGCTGAGTGAGAAAGCGGCAATAATTACGATTTCGAGCGAGCAATTTACCAAAATTCCTTCAAAGTTTGAGTATGCAATCCGCTGAACACGGTGACCTAATTTGAGTTCCTGCGAAATGAAGATATGCAACCCAATTAACACGTCAGAATCGGCTAACTCCGTGAAATTCACCCGAAAATAACACTAGTTTCATTAGGAGAATAGGAGTTGTGTAGAGGTACTATGTTCCTAATATTTTCAATACCCGCTTCTGAAACAAAGGGGCGTGGCTAGAAATTTAGATCACGCCCACCAAGGCTCAGCTCCAGCAAAACTCACAAAATAGAAGCAAAATCACTGTTTTCATTAGGAGAATATTAGGAGAATATAAGTCGCAAAGAGATCGTACGTTCCTAATATTTTTATCCAGAGATGTTCATAGAGTTGCATTCCTATGTCTATTGAAGGCAGCCATTACTCAGTACATTTAGAAATGTTAATAGAGTTGCATACCTGGGTACATTGGAGGCGGCCGGTGCTCACTATATTTGGAGATGTTAAAAGAGTTGCATACCTGTGTACATCAAAGGCGTCCATTACTCACTAAATTTGGAGATGTTAATAGAGTTGCATACCTGTGTACATTGAAGGCAGTTATACCTCACTATTTTTTGAACATTTTTTCCAATTTCAGGCTGTTAGTTAGGTTGCATCTCATCAGTATGCAGGGGCATGCAACGAGTGTGCGCAGCAAAATGAAGACTCAGAAATACATATTAAAAACTTGTATTTACAGTAACTAAGACAAAGATTTGCGTTGTAATTATGATAAATACAGAAGCATGTACAAAAAAAAAAAAAAAAAAAAATAGAATAGATTATTTACAACAAACAGGTATACGCTTGTAAAGAAGTACTTGTAAATAAATATAAACAACAGGTGAATTTACAGCCAAAGCCGGAATTTTTTTTCCAAAATTCCCGCTGCGTCCTTCCGACCCATACTATGCGGAATATATTCAGCAATTCAGTGATGTGGGACTTGATTGTGTCGCGAACTGATGTACCTGTAATTCAGAGCAGAAAACTGTTAGTAACATTGCAGGTGCAAATGGATACTGCAGTGAAATGACAGATGTACAATGTAAGGAAAATGTATACAGCGAGAAAACAAAGTCTGAACGTTAGATTAATTCTAAACACGTGAAGATTTCTCACAAATAATAGGTTAAGTAAAGGGTTAACCGCAAAGCAAAAGGGTTGGGCCCCAACGTTACACGAGCGAGAGTTGAATTCGAAAGTCAAATGAATCCACACAGAGAATGCAAGTGAGAGTGAAATGATTACCCAGGTAATAACCGGGTTGAGTTTCAAGGTTACAAGGACGTAAAATAAACCGCTACAGCGAAATATTCCGAGTCCCAAGGTCAAATGAAGGAGACAAAATGAAATCTAGAACGGAATGGTGAACCAGGTAGTAAAAGGGTTGAGTTTCAAGGCCACAACTACCGAATTTAGACCACCAAGGCGAACTGTTCGAGTCCGAAGGTCAAATGAAGGGAGATAAAATGGAATCAGGATTGAATGGTGAACCAGGTAGTAAAAGGGTGGGGTCCAAAGGTTACACAGACAGAATTTAAACGAGCAGAGTGAAAGGTTCGGGTCCGAAGGTCAAATGAAGAAGGTAAAACGAAATCTAGAGCGAAAGGGTTAAGCGGGTTAAGTAAAAGGGTTGAGTCCAAAGGTTACACGGACAGAATTTACACGAGCAGAGTGAAAGGTTCGGGTCCGAAGGTCAAATGAAGAAGGTAAAACGGAATCTAGAGTGAAAGGGTTGAGCGGGTTAAGTAAAAGGGTTGAGTCCAAAGGTTAGGACAGAATTTAAACGAGCAGAGCGAAAGGTTCGGGTACGAAGGTCAAGTGAAGACGTTAAAATGAGAACGAAAGGGTTAACCAGGTAGTAAATGGGTTGAGTTTCAAGGCCACAAGGACAAAATTTATACAACGGAAGCGAAAGGATTGTGTCCAAAGGTCAAACTAAGTAGATGAAATGAAATTTAGAGTGAAATGGTTAAGCAAGTTGTAAAAGGGTTGAGTTTTAAGGCCACAAAGACGGAATTTATACAGCCAAGGCGAAAGGATTGGGTCCCAAGGTCAGATGAAGGGAGATAAAATGAATTTGGAAGTAAAATGGTGAACCAGATAGTAAAAGGGTTGCGTTTTAAGGTCATAAGGACGAAAACTGAACTACTAAAGCGAGAAGATGGAGCCAGAAGGACAATGAATGACACTGAATTACAGCAAGAGTGAAATGGTTAAATTACCAAAGCGAAAATATGGCGTCCCAGGGATCAAATGAAATGACCCACTTTCACTCACTGTCTCTTTTGCTCTCATGCTCACTGGCTATTCCACCAACTCAATAGCCGGTTCCTTCGCTTTCTCCCTCTCACACTATTTAGATCTCTCGCTGTCTGTTTCACCCTCTGGCTCTCTGATACTCCGCTCTCTGGCTATCTCGCTCACTGGCTTTCTCAATGAGTCGCTCTCCGGCTCTCTTGTTCGCTCATTTACTATTATCATTTCAAGAACGGAGATGAAGCAAACCGAACGAAAGATTTGCATCTGAAAGCCAAATGAACGGTGATGAATGAAATAGAGAGTGAAAGGGTGAACCGCATAGTAAAAGGGTTCAAGTCCCAAGTTTATCTGCACGGAAATGAAACAACCAAAGCAAGAGGGTTGAGTCCGAAGGTCCTGACACTTTTGAGAACATTGCAGAAACAAAATTATGATATCAGAAGTTGAAATACACTGACATTTCAGTGCTGCAAAGATCCAGATTTTTGGTTTCAAGAACACGCCTTCTAATATTCGAAATCGCAATTCTATATTACAATGTTTGATAGGTTGCATTTCTAGAACACCAGGGGCACGTACGCACAACCTTTGATTTGCACATAACAGTGTTTTCGGCCAAAACTGAACGCAGAGCAGTGTGAATTTCAGTCACAAGTAAGATAATATACGTGTCGAAAAAGAAAATAACTAAATGCATAAATTATTTACTTTTTACTTTCAATAATTATAGATATTCAGAGAATCTGCGCGAGTAGTTTTAATACCCAAAGTTGAATCAATGATATGCATAGTCGATAAGTATCTGTCAATAAAATTGATTTCAAGAATCAGCCTTCAATGTTGGAAACCGCAATTATATGCACAGCCGATATCTGTCACTAAAATTGATTTCTAAAATACGCCTTCAATGTTGGAGACTGCAATTCTAACATCAAGTGCTGTTTAATGGGTTGCATTACACGAACTACTAGGCGCATGTATTCATGAAACGAAAAACGAAATGCGGCGTGAATAAGTAGAGTTTCTTTTTATATTGTACTGGACTACTGGTCCATTTTTATAATTTCTGGCCACAGGTGCATCAGTTTTGAAATTTTGGAGAATTTAATGTAATTCAGATCCACTCAAGAATGTGGTCGAAAAATGACTCTAGCTGATTTTTGACAACGGATTCGATTTTGTCTCGAAAACTTGAGTAATTAGCACCAGCGCCGACGCCGAAGGCCTCCTAAAATTTCTTCGCCCCAAAAAGATTTCCAAATTTTCAAAATTCGACAAAATCAAAAATTTCGAATTAAAGACAGCTTTCTATTCAATTTTTAACGCTAAGTTCGAAATCTTCGTCCAAATTCCGCGGCGACGATCTGTTGCCAGAAAACACTCAAAAATGTGGTCAAAATGGGTCAGATAAAAGCGAATTTTCGAAGAATGTGGTGAACGCCTTCAACACGGTGAATGTGCAACACCGCATGCACCAATTGACATTTTCGAAATCTCCAATTTTCTGGGGCGAACTGATAAAACGCGAAAAACTTCTGATTGGAGATGGTTAGAGCGGAACGATTTTGAAATTTTGGATAGAGGAGACAACTCTGCATAAGCCGGTCTCTTCACCTGAAAAAAAAAAACATTTAGCCCCAAAAAAAAACATGATGTATTATAGTATGGAGAAATTTTGAAAATTCGAAAAAATCAAGAATTAGGAATCAAAGACTCTATTCAGGTCAATTTTTTACGCTGAATTCGAATTCGGTGTTCAAATTTGGCGGCGACGCTCCGTTCCCAGGATACACTTGAAAGTGTGGTCAAAATTGGTTAAAAATGACTCCAGCTAAATTTTGACAACGGATTCGAATTCGTCGCGAAAAAAATTTGAGTAATTAGCACAAGCGCTGACACCAAAGCTTTCCGAAAAATTTTTCGCCCCAAAAAAGACATGATGTATAGAGAAATTTCGAAAATTCGAAAAAATTAAAAATTTCGAATCCAAAAACTGTTTTCCACTCAATTTTTTACACAGAGTCCATATGCAGTATTCAAATTTGGCCGGAACGATCCGTTCCCAGGATACACTCAAATATATGGTCAGAATGAGTCAAAAATTTACTCCAGCTCAATTTTGACAACGCATTCGGATTCGTCTCAAAAACTTGAGTTATTAGCACCAGCGTCGATGCCGAAGCTCTCCGAAAATTTTCTCGCCTCCAAAAATCCATGATGTATAGCATGGAGAAATTTTCAAAATTCGAAAAATCAAAAATTTTTATTTGAGGACACTTTTTTATTCAATTTTTTACGCTGAATTCGAACTCGGTGATCAAATTTGGCGGTGACTCTCCGTCCCCGAGATACACTAGAAAATGTAATGAAAATGGGTCAAAAAATAACTCTAGCTTAATTTTGACAACGGATTCGAATTCGTCTCGAAAATTTGAGTAATTAGCACCAGTGCCGACGCCGAAGCTCTCCTAAAATTTTTTCGCCCCCAAAAATGCAGGATGTTTAGTATGGAGAGATTTTCAAAATTCGAAAAAATCCAAAAGTTTTGATTGAGGACACTTTTTTAATCAATTTTCTATGCTGAATTCGAATTCGGTGTTCAAATTTGACGGCGACGCTCCGTTCACAGGATACACTTGAAAATGTGGTCAAAATGAGTTAAAAAATGACCCTAGCTAAATTCTGACAAAGGATTCGAATTCGTCCCGAGAATTTGAGTAATTAGCACCAGCGCCGACGCTGAACCTCTCCGGAAATTTTTTCGCTCCCCCCCCCCCCAAAAAAACAACATGAAGTATGTATGGAGAAATTTTAAAAATTCGAAAAAATCAAAAGTTTCGAATCAAAGACTGTTTTCTACTCAATTGTTCACGCAGTGTCCAAATTCAGTATTCCAATTTGGCGGAGATGATTCGTTCCCAGGATATACTCGAAAATGTGGTCAAAATGAGTAAAAAAAAATGACTAGCTCAATTTTGACAACGCATTCGAATTCGTTTCGAAAATTTGAATAATTAGCACCAGCGCCGACGCTCCTCGAAAATTTTTTCGCTCCCAAAAATACATGATGTTTCATAGTATGGGGAAATTTTCAAAATTCGAAAAAATCAAAAATTTTTAATTGAGGACACTATTTTATTCAATTTTTTACGCTGAATTCGAACTCGGTGATCAAATTTGACGGCGACGCTCCGTCTCCGAGATACACTCGAAACTGTGGTCAAAATGAGTTAAAAAATGACTCTAGCTAAATTCTGACAAAGGCTTCGAATTCGTCCCGCGAATTTGAGTGATTAGCACCAGCGCCGACGCGGAACCTCTCCGAAAATGTTTTCGCCCCCCCCCCTTCCCAAAAAAACACATGATGTATGTATGGAGAAATTTTGAAAATTCGAAAAAATCAAAGGTTTCGAATCAAAGACTGTTTGTTATCTACTCAATTTTTCACGCGGAGTCCAGATTCAGTATTCAAATTTGGCGGGAACGATCCGTTCCCAGAATACACTCAAAAATATGGTCACAATGAGTCAAAAAATGACTCCAGCTCAATTTTGACAACGCATTCGGATTTTTCTCGAAAACTTGAGTAATTAGCACCAGCGTCGACGCCGCAGCTCTCCGAAAAATGTTTTCGCCCCAAAACAGACATGTATGAAATTTAAAATTAAAACTAAAATAAATAATTCTCCTAAAAATATTAATATAATAGGAATATTAATATTAATTAAAAACATTATAAATAAAATAAATATAAACTTATTTAAATAATTTATATTAATTTTTATAATTATTAATCGCCTTTTAGAAAAATTATAAATGTAACCACATATTATAAATATCAGGAGCAGTTTTCAAAATTCGAAGAAATCAAAAATTTCGAATCAAAGACTGTTTACCACTCAATTTTCACGCAGAGTCCAAATTCAGTGTTCAAATTAGGCGGCGACGCTCCGTTCTCAGGATACACTCGAAAGTATAGTCAAAATTTGAAATTTGAAATTTATTTATGTAAAAATATTAACTGAACATCTTTTTTAGGTAACCCTTCCACTATGTACAAACTATGCGAGCGTGGGAGGGGGTCAAAAAATGACTCCAGCTCAATTTTGACAACGCATTCTAATTCGTCTCGAAAATTTGAGTAATTACCACTAGCGCCGACGCCGAAGCTCTCCGAGAATTTCCCCCTCCCCACTTAAAATTTCATGATGTATAGGTAGTATGGAGAGATTTTCAAAATTCGAAAAATCAAAAAGACACTTTTCTATTTACTTTTTTACGCTGAATTCGAACTCCGTGTTCAAATTTGGCGGCGACGCTCTGTTCACAGGATACACTCTAAAATGTGGTGGAAATGGGTCACAAAATGACTCCAGCTCAATTTTGACAACGGATTCGAATTCATCTCGAAAATTTGAGTAAGTAGCACCAAGGCCGACGCCGAAGCTCTCCGAAAATTTTTTCACCCCAAAAAAAGACATGAATGAGTATAGTATGGAGAAATTTTGAAAATTCGAAAAAATCAAAAATTCCGAATCAAGGACTCTATTCAGCTCAATGTTTTACGCTGAATTCGAATTCGGTGTTCAAATTTGGCGGCGACGCTCCGTTTGACCTGTGAGTAGTTTAACAAGCCCCACTATCATCGTGCTACAGCTATACTTCAAAAAGTTGTTTCCAGGAACTATGGTAAAATTTCAAAAAGGTCTCACCTCCCTCCCTGTACACTCAAACTGACATAGTTCGTACACTTTTCTACAACTAGGTGAAGTTAAAATTGAAGAATACTTTACTTTTGCATTAAATTTACATTCTTCAGAAAGAGGAGAGAGGAGGAAGAGAGAGAGAGAGCAACTTGAGTGGTAGTGCGAGAAAACGAGACAACATTTAGCAAGAAATAACCGCCTAATTTGCATAACACCCCATCCCGATTCTCAGATCGTGAAATCAGACTTACGAAAATAACTTTTTCGTTGTTTACGGAATTGATAATAAAATTTAAATTTATATTTATTTGCAGCCCAACTGTATAGCCTGAGGTGCCCACGGCAAATAAGCCCGCCGTTTATGAAAGCATTGCGAGTACACAAAACGCCCACCACGAAGTGCGAAAAACTTAACACATTTTTCCAACTATAAAATATTTTACGATCGCTGTTATTACACGTTTTAGGGAAATTTTAGGAGGAAAAAAGACGTATATCAAAAGCGATATCATAATGAGATCGTTTTTATAGGTCTTGCTCGCGTTCCACGTTTCGCGGATAATAATCAAGACAGACGTCCTTACCCTGTTATTCGACGGAAACAACCGAAAAAAAAAGCCGCTCGTGTCCTCTTGTTGACGCGAAAAACAGGATTGTAAAACGCGCAGAAGATGCTCGTCAGAATCTCCGGAGTACAGCAGATACATAGCAGTTCCCCTGAAACGAAGTACAAATATTGCATGAATATTAAAATCAATATAGGCTTCGAACTAGTGTCTAGAATATAAATACAGGCACCGCAAATGACTGCCACTTGAACGAGAGCATACTATGAAGAATCCATTCATGCGATTGATGAACAATGTTTGCTCGAAGATGTCAATAAGTGAATGACGTTATTTTACAAACTTTTGTCCTAGCCTGTAGGAGTACTGCTTCACTTGCTTCAAATTTTAAAAAGTCAGACGCATTCCATACTCAAATGTTCAGAATTTTCGGGTCAATTTTGAATCATTAGAAGGTACCTTCTAAGGTTCCACAGTCTGAGGATAACAGAGAAAAGCTATACACGGAATGATAAGGGTATTGCAAATTAATCTGCACCAATGCAAAGCAGCCTGTTACCTACTGAGCAGGAGGCTGCAAAAGGGGCAAACAAATATATGCCTGTTACAGGAACCATGGTATCGTCGGGAACAAGTGAGAGGCATACAGATGGCACAGGGGCATCTCATTTATGCAAAAAATGCAGGAAGACCACGTGCAGCGATACTTACATATCAAGTGAGCTGCACATCAATACCGGGATTTACCCTACGGGATCTTGTGGCGGCCACTTTGGAATATGAGGAGAAAGGGAACAAGAAGAAGATAGTAATATGCTCAGCATATTTTCCATCCGACTCTCGGGACCCTCCCCCAACTGATGAGCTCAGGGAACTGGTGGAACACTGTGTGAGGGAAAAGCTGGACCTTCTTGTCGGATGCGATGCCAACTCGCACCATACTATCTGGGGGAGTACAGGCACAAATCCGAGAGGGAAAGGGCTAGTAGACTACCTTGCGACACAGGATCTGCTTGTTCTAAATGAGGGAAGCAAACCAACGTTAGTCACAAAAGTAAAGCAAGAAGTTATAGACATCAAATCAACATCAAAATCAAAATACCTTTATTAAGGACTTAAAGTCCTCGGCCCGTAGAGAGCAAAGGTTTCCTGCAACCTTTCCCATTCGACCCTATTTCGCGCTATGCGTTGGAAATTTTTGCATTGTAAAAAGCCGTTAATGTCGTCCTTCCATCTAGTGCGAGGTTGCCCTCTTTTCCTTTTAAACTGTGACAAGAACCAGAACGTTGCTAGATAGGTCCATCGGTCGTCTTTCATTCGGGCTACGTGACCCGCCCACCTCCATTTCTGACGTCTGATAAATCTGGCTACGTTAACGTTGTATTTTAATTTCTTTTTTATGTCGCTTGTCCTGATGCGGTCTTTCTTTTTGATACCTAACATTGATCTTTCTAAGGAATTTTGGATAGTTTTTTTTTTAATTTTTTTCGGTCAGGGTCCATGTTTGGCAACCATACGCCAGGGTCGGGACAACGCAAATGTTAAATATTTCGCTTTTCTGATAATTTTTGAAGGGACCTTTGAATATTTTTTTGAGTGACCAGTACTTATTCCACGTTTTGGTTATTCTTATTTCTATTTCTTTTTCAGTGGGGTAATCGAATGATAGCTGTTGACCTACGTATGTTGCTTCTGCTATTGTTTCTATTTCTTTATCGTACAGCTGCATTTTCGTTACACTCTTTTGGTTTGCTAATTTTTTCGTTTTTTTGATGTTCATTTGTAAGCCTAACTCTCTGCCTTTATCCGCTAGTTCGGCGATCATGTCGTTTAACTCGAGCTCTGAGTTGGAGTCGTCGGCGAACCTTAAGTTGGAGATTTTTGTTCCGTTTATATTTATTCCTTTATTGTCCCAGTTTACTTTCCTGAAAATTTGTTCAAGTGCACTATTGAACAGTATTGGCGATAGTGGGTCGCCCTGTGCGACTCCTCTTCTGATATCGAAATACCTTCCCTCCGTTTCCGTTTTTATTCGTGCTTTTGAGCCGCTGTACATCTCCTGAATTAAAAGAACTAAATTTTCCGGTATACCCTGGTTTCTTATTGATGTTAGCACAAATTTATGTTTTAAGGTGTCGAAAGCTTTGCTGTAGTCGATTAGGGCTATATGGAGGGGGAGTTGATATTCGGTACTCTTTTCGACTATCTGGTTTATTGTGTGTAAATGGTCTATTGTTGAAAAGGACTTTCTAAAACCGGCTTGTTCTCTAGGCTGCTGTTCGTTGAGCAAAGGCTGTATTCTATTTTGAATAACTTTCGAAAATGCTTTGGCTATAGATAGACGAAGAGTGATTGGACGGTAGTTTTCAATCTTGTGGCGGTCGCCTTTTTTTGGGATCAGTATTATATCCGAATGCTTTCATTCTGTGGGAATTTTGCCAGTCAGACGGATTTTATTGAATAGCACCCATAACGACCTGATAGCTCTTCGTCGCCTTCCTTTATGAACTTATTAGTTATTTGGTCATGGCCTGGGCATTTGTTGGCTTTTAATGATTTAATGACATTCTTAATCTCGTCTTTTGTGAACTCCGGTTCTAACTGAAGATCAGCAGGGTATGGCGTATGTTTATCGTAGTTAATGTTCTCGTTATCGTTGTATAAATCTTCGTAGTATTTCGTTATAAATTCGTTTATTTCACGTCTGTCGCTTACCTTCCTCCCTTCCTCGTTCACAAAATGGGTAGACCATTGAGTGCCCAGTCTGAATATTTTTTTTCATAGTTTTGATATTCTTGTTACCCTCTATTGTTTCGCGAATGATTTGATTCCTATCTTCTTCGTCCCTCTGCCTAATCTTATAACGTATAGCTTTTGATACCAGGTTTAGTTCTAATCTATCGGCGAACGTTTTATTTTTTATTGATAGGATTTTTGTTCTTTTTTTATGTAATGTTTTTATTTGTTCGGTGTTATCAACGTTTTGCGGGTTCGCATTTGCGTTTGCGTTTGTTGTATCAGGGGCGTTTTGTATGGCGGACATTATCGATTTACTAATTTCACCGTTTATTTGGTCTGGGTCTAAGTCCCACATGCTTGCAGCATTTTTTTGCATATTTAGTGAACACAAAAGCTCTTTAAGTTCTGACCTATATTTTACAAAGTCGACTGCTGTTGCTTTTTGATGCATTCCGTAGTTTCTGTTTATTGACACACCTTTGACTTTTAACGTTACCGCTAGTAGTCTGTGATCTGTGTAGAACCTGAACTTATCCATACCGAATATTTCGAAGTTTGTTATTGTTTTGTTATTTGTTGGTACTAGTATATAATCTATCAATGTTTTGTGTTGTTGATTGGGTAACAGCCAGGACCATCTTTTAACCTGTCTTTTTTTGAAAAAACTGTTGGTTATTTTCAAATTATGCTCTTGGCAAAACCTCAGAAGTCTCCAGCCCCGTTCATTGCGCTTGCCGAATCCGTAGTTTCCTATTATATTCCTCTCTCCCTTTTCTTTTTGACCTATCTGGCTGTTCCAGTCACCCATTATTATTAAATTGTTGTTCGTTGCTTTCGTCTCTACGATTAATTTATCTAAGGTATTATAGAATTCTTCCATTTCTATATCTTCAGCTAGTGTGGTGGGTGCGTAGACTTGAATACAAGTTAATTCGCTTTTATTTATTCTTATTCTTAAAAGTGCTATTCTGTCTGATATTCCCTTCAGTTCTAACACATTGTTGACGTAGTCTGGTTTTATGAGAAATCCCACTCCCCTCTGCCCTATATTGTTTCCTATTGTATATATTAAGTTGCCTGAACGGGTGTTTGTTATTTTTTCTCCCGGTCTACGAACTTCAGAAAGGCCTAATATTTTAATTTTTGAGTCTCGAAAAGCTTCCTCTAGTTCTATTAAATTTTCGTGATTTTTTAGGGATCGTACGTTCAACGTACCTATACTAAAGTGGTTATTTATATTTTTGTCGTTAATTGTATTTGATTTCGTTACGGGGGTTGCAGAAATTTTGGTGTACTCACCCTGGATTACCGGTCCTTCTGGGTGAGGCGAGTTCCTCTCTACGAGCCGAGTGGCGTCTCGTTAGCGGTACAACTTATTTATGTTTCTATTATTACTATTATTGAACTTTTTTGACGGTTCGGGGACGTTCTTCGCCGATCTGGTCTTGCGCGGTGACGGCTTTTCGAAGACCACCTTCCATTGCTGGTTTTGGTATCCACGACTTCCGGTGCTATTACTGCTCTCCTGGACACTCGGTTTGCAATTGTTGTCGGTTGTAGCTTTGTCTTTGTTGATTCCCTCCACCTCTGGCTCCTCGACTGTGTCGCCGTTCTGTGACTTCAACAACTCAAGCTGTGCGAGGTCTACGATTCTGACGGCGCGGGTGTTTTCGTCTTTGCGAACGTATATCTTTGCCTCGGACTCCCATACAAACTTGCATCGTTCATCGTCGCGGAGACTTTTCGCTTCGTGAAGTATTTTTGCCGTGTATCTCGACAGGTGGTTACTGATGAATATCGGGTTATCTACGTTCCATCCTAGGTCCTTGGCTTTCAGCTTTCTAGCTTTGGATCGCTTGACCAATTCCGCTTTTTATCACGGTTGTTTAAGCGGGCTACAATGTTAGGTACTTTCTTATTAGACAGACGGTGGCACGTTGATATATCATAATCCTCTAAGGCTATTCCTAACTTTTCAGCGATACTTTTAATAACTTCCCGCAGATTTTCGTTCACTGCCGCTGGTATTCCCGTGACCACTACGTCGTCTCGTCTTGTGTACTGTTCCAAGTCGTTCAGTCGCCTACTTAGCTGGACGTTCTCGTCGGACAACACATCTATGCTAGCTTTCAGGAATTCATTTTCGCGCTTTATTTCGTCGTAATTTTTCTTCAAGTCGGCGAAGTCTACAGCCATAGATGTTACTTTGTTTTCGGTTTCCATTACGGTTGACTTAATTACCTTTAATTCGTTGAATAGGGTCTTCTTGAAGACTTCTTCCGACATTTCTTCGACGTTAACCGTCTCTGTCTCTAGCGACATGGCGAGGGTGGCCGGCTTGGACTCCTAGTACGGTGAATTACGGCAACTTACGTTTGCACACGGTATTCGATGAATGCCTCGTGTGGTAGCAAGCTAGTACGCGCACAATCCGAACAGGTTTAGTTTTGAAACCTAGGTTATCGTCTAAAGGCGTACACGGTACACTGTAGTACGGTCGAATTAAACACGTAAAACACGTCTTTCACGTCTCGCATCGTTATCGGAACTCCGTTATAGACATAACACTCTGTAATTCCAAACTTAGGGACCGAGTCCAGGGATGGAGAGTGTTGGACGAGCCGTCTTTATCGGATCACCGATACATCCAATACCAGATCCGGGCACCTAAGGAGGAACAAAGAGCTATTAGGAACCCTAGGAAAACAAACTGGCGAGGCTTCAAGAATGACTTAAAAAGACTGACAAGTTACAACCGGCAACGGATTCAGAACGTGGACGACCTGGAAGCACAAGCCAACATACTGGATGGTGCACTCAGGGACGCCTACGAGAAGAACTGTGAGCCTAAGATAATAAAATTACGTAAAACCATCTGGTGGACAGCAGAGTTGGGGAAACGTAGGAAAGACACTCGAAGAAGGCTGAGGGCTGCACTGAAAAATAATACACCGGCTTACTGGGAATTATATCATGAGGCCCAAAAAGCATATAAAAAGGCAGTAAAGCAAGCCAAAACAGAGGGGTGGAGACGTTTCTGCGAATCTATAGAAAAGGTACCGGAGACGGCACGCCTGCAAAAACTTCTCAGTAAGAAAAGGTGGGTGGCAGAGGGGCCGCTCGAACTCCCGACGGGTGGTTTCTCCACCACCCCGAGAGAGGCAATAGAGCACCTCATTGACACGCACTTTCCGGGAGCAAAAATTATGGAAAACACACAGCCGCTACCAGGAGCCGACAGTGTGCGAAAAGGAACAGATTGGGAAACGGCGAAGGAGGGGGTTACACCAGACAGGGTATGTTGGGCGGTAAACACATTCTCGCCGCACACTGGGCCAGAATGCGAAAAAACCCGCGCATCTAGCAAAAAATTAATAGTAGATTACACAACGGCAGCGGAAAGTATGCGATTACCGAGTGCAAAATTTGCGGCACGAGGTGAAGCCGAGTGACGTAATTGCACGAAGTAATCGCGTTACTTTCAAATGCCGTTGTGTATACTGTTTTAATTTTAGAAGATAGGAAAATAATGAATAATCTCTATTTTTTGCTTTAAGAAAGAGCCTTGTTGGTGGATGGTGAATTAGACCGATTTATGCTGATGGCTAAACAAAAGATGGGCATTTTTGCTAACAGTAACTCAATGTCTTGACGTCACGCGTGCCTAGGAATTAACTGGCCGGGATTTTTTGTTTTCCGCACTTGAACGTTTTTACTTTCCGCACCTCAATAGTTTTGTTTTCCGCGCATTACGACTATCATCGTGATAAAACACTGTTTTCCAACCCGAAAATAGGGCGGTATGGTACTATTTTCCTATCGTCTAAAATTAAACTCTTGTTACCGTCAAACTGTCTAGCTACGTCGACAACATATACATCGACGGTGTTCAAACAACCGGTGATCAGCTGTTGTATCCCCACTACTGAGTTATGGGCGTGCCGAACGTTGTACTAACGTGTTAGTAGCGGCTACTGTGTAACGTGTGTTCAAAATAGCGCGTGTGTTTTATGTTATTGTTGATAAGAAAAAAAAATAGTATTAATGTCGTGAATCATCATGGAGAAAGATAAAAGTAAGTACTTTTCGAATATTCAAACATCGTACCTGTATCTTTTTTCATTTTCAATATATGCGGGGTCAAAGTTGAACAAATTTTAACGAAACGGTCATGAATTTTTTTTACTATATTATCGGTAAGTTTTTATATCCAAAAGTATCCAAAACGACGAATACGAGAAAATGTGTACTGAAGTATGTAGAAAGGGACTGTGATAATTTTTTTACCGGATACTGCCGGGATCTCATACTTATGCGGCATTGAAGCCATGAAAATGCTATGTAGATAAGAAAAAACCCGGCTTATTTTAATTATTCTAAAAGTATTGAAAAATTTTACTGTACGGACTATTGAAAGTGTCTATACCTGAGTAATTTACCACGTAGAACTCGATTTTTCAGTCCTTTTTTGTTTTTGGCCCCTTGGGGGGATTGGTATTTTTACCAAAATTGTCAAAAATGTGAAAAAAATCGAGTTGGGTGTTAAAATCAATGTCATTTTTCGTGTAGAACTTGATTTTCGAGTCCTTTTTTGTTTATAACCCCCCTCCCCGGGAGGTGGTACCTTTTTAAAAATTTCAAAAGCTGCAAAGAAATCGAGTAGAGTGTTGAAATCTAGGTCATTTTTGTAGTCAAGTTTCATTTTTTGGTACGTTTAGGTTTTCGGCTGTAAAGCGAGTGGTATTAGATTTTTTATAATCAATTTTCTAAGTTTGAATCATCTTTTCATTTTTGAAAAATTAAAAGGAAAAATCGGAAATTCGGTTGCTGAATTAGAAGAAGAAATATTAAAATGTGCTGCTGAAGAAGGTATCTCCGTGTCGACAAACACTGCAAAACACTTTATACTCCACTTAATAATTGTTTGATTTTTTTAGACTTACTCGGCGAAGAATCACAAGAAGGAAGCCATAAGTTTTTTAAAATTTTCCGTGATCGATTTTCTCGCAAATCGAAAAGAATTGACACCATTCGCGATATTGCTAACCGATTCCTCGTGTTTTCTGATCCATTCATCAGAAGCATGATGGAACCGGTCACAGAAAAAAAAACTCAATTGCCGGAAGAAGTGGTCGCAATGAAGAAAGGTGAGAAAAATAACAAAAAAGACAGCGAAGATGAAGAAACCGAAGATGAAGAAGACAGCGAAGACGAATGAATAGAAAAACATAGTTTTTTAAAACTTCTAAAATAAATTTTAAAAATTTAAAAAATTGTTTCATTAAGTATGTTATTTTTTTTAAGCGATGTTTTTAAAACTTCCAAAAAAATTGTTTTTTTTTTTGTAAGAGGAAAAAAAGGTGAAAAATATATTACAACTGTATTTCAATATCAAATTTTTTTAAAATTTTTGACAATTTTAAAAAGGTACCACTGCCGAGGGGGGGGGGTCGAAAACAAAAAAAGACTCAAAAATCAAGTACGAGAAAAATTACATCGATTTCAACACCCAACTCGATTTTTTTCACGTTTTTGGCAATTGTGAAAAAGGTACCACCCCCGGGGGGTCAAAAACAAAAAATGACTCAAAAATCGAGTTCTACGAGAAAAATTACCCCAATTTCAACACCCAACTCGATTTTTTTCATCTTTTTGGCAATTTTGGAAAAGGTGCCACCCCCCTTGGGGGATGAAAAAAAAAACTCAAAAAACGAATTCTACGTTAAAAATTACTAAGAAATAATTACTTTCGACTTTGTTTTGAGTGACCATTTTTTTGGAAAAGTACATGCGCGCCTTTTTTTCTATTCTGGTCCAGTGTGCGCCGTACAAAGCACCGGGCCCAGATGGAATCTAGCCAGTCTGCTTACAGACAGGACTAGAGACCATAATTGGAACGTTCATTAGGGTCCTCAGGGCATCATTAGCCCTAGGGCACATTCCAAAATCGTGGAGGTGTGAGAGTGGTGTTTTTGCCTAAACCAGGCAGAGACCCCTGCAAGGCCAAATCCTACAGGCCAATAAGTCTCTCATCATTCATGCTATAAACCTTGGAAAGGCTGATAGACAGGCACCTAAGAGAGGTTACCCTGAAAAGATTCCCACTAAATGAGAACCAGCATGCATATAGGGCAGGCAAATCAGTAGAGTCATCACTGCACTCACTTGTTACAGCAATCGAGAGAGGGATGACTGGCGGAGATTATGTCCTGGCAACATTCATGGATATACAGGGAGCGTTTGACGCGACCTCTCATGAATCCATAGAAACAGCCCTGAGGGAAAGGGAAGTGAAGGAAAGCTTAATAAACTGGATTGTATCTATGCTAAAAGGCAGGGAGATCCGGGTAACATACCAACAAGAATGGATCCATGCAACTACCATCAGGGGCTGCCCACAAGGGGGAGTACTCTCTCCCCTACTGTGGAGCCTGGTGGTGGACAGCTTGCTGGAGGAGTTAAATGGGCAAAAAATATACACACAGGGCTACGCTGACGATTTGGTTGTGGTGGTAACCGGCAAATTTCCGGGAACCATCGCGGAGATAACGCAGTGGGGACTCCGATGTGTGGAAAAATGGTGTGCGAAAAAAGGGTTATCGATAAACCCGGACAAAACGGAGATCACTCTTTTCACTCGTAAAAGGAAAGGCAAGGAGTTGATCAAGGTGCAATACAAGGGAAGACCGTTAGCCCTCACAGGAAAGGTGAAGTACTTAGGAGTATATCTTGATGAAAAACTCTCCTAGAAGGATCACGTTTCAGATAAAATAAAAAAATGGATCGAAGCTCTTTGGGCTTGCCGCACCTATGTCGGCAGGACCTGGGGACTCTCTCTCAAAATGATGCACTGGATATATACCGGTGTAATACGCCCCAGAATCACATATGCGGCCATTGTGTGGTGGGGCCGGGTCCACCTGACCAACGTCAGAGAGGAACTAGATCACCTGCAAAGGCTCGCGTGCGTGATGACAACGGGGGCAATGAGTACGGTGCCGACAAAGGCACTAGAAAGGCTCCTGAACTTGCCACCACTTCACACTGCTATAGAAGCAGCGGCGATAATGGGGGCTTATCGACTGGGTCAACCAGACCTTCGGGCCCATAAGACAGGCCACGGAAGGATATGGGCGATGGCCAGGACGATAGACAAATGCTTTGGGATGCCAAAGGATAGAATTGCGATGGAACATCTCTTTGACAAACCATATCGTGCGCTAATACCCACACGGGAGGCTTGGGAAAAAGGTAGCCAAGCATTCTAGGAAAAGAGGAGAATGTGTGGTTTGCAGATGCCTCTAAGAATGACCAAGATGTAGGAATCGGAATCACGAACGCCAAAGGCGCTGACAACTGTTCAGTGGCACTGGGCGAGAGCGTCACTATCCTCCAAGCGGAGATAATGGCGATCACGGTGGCCATTGAGAGAAGCCAGCAGAAGGGCCTTGTTAATAAGCAGATCTATATCTGTACAGACAGCCAATCAGCTATCAAAGTACTATCGTCACACCAAACTACATCCCTAGTAGTGGCGGAGTGTGTTAACAAACTATACACCCTTGCTCAGGAGAACCGGGTCGCCGTACTATGGACACCGGGACACTGCGGCATAAAAGGGAACAGAATCGCTGGCAAGCTGGCGAAGGAGGGCACCAAAAAGGAACTGGCAACGCCCAGGCCGTGTCTTCCTGTAGCATACAGCGTCATAAAATCCAAAGTAAAGGCTTGGATAAGCAAGCAGACGGAAATGCACTGGCGGTCAGCCAGTGGCATGAACGTCAGTAAAACACTGCAGGGGACACCCCTAGTAAGTATGTCAAGTTCCTATTAGGGCTTGACAGGAAACATGCAAGGCTCATGGTCGGACTATTAACCGGTCATGGGGCCACAAAACACATGTGGTATAAAATAGGAGTGGTAAGAAGCGGCTCCTGCAGGTACTGTGGAGAAGAGGAAGAAACCTCGATCCATATCATATGTCGGTGCCCAGCAATAGCCGGGACAAGACGCGAAGCATCGGGGCTAGAATATCTAGCACCCAGTGAAGTCAAAGGGATAGAGCTAAGTAAAATTCTCACTTTGGCTATAAAAGTGAGGCTACTGAGCTGATCCTTAACAGCAACTTGAGGAATAGTGCAATGGACCGCAAAGTCTGAGCGCTCGGTGCATGTCGCGCCACCTCACACACAAATGTAATGTAATGTAAAGGTTCCAAATCCACCAATCCACCACTCGAACAACCATACTTATTATTTTATTTCATTGTTTGGAGGGAAAATGTCAGGGCGAAGTCAAAATAGTAAAGATCGTTTTTTGGTACTTTTGTGGAATTCATTCTGCAACTCCTCATAACTCAAGTTAGAACAAGTAACTTCACAGCTTGAAGCGGGTCTGCAACGGCAACACCTTCACATTGCGAAGCTGCAGACTGCAGTCGCGCAGCTGTATCGCTGTTATCAACAACAGGAAGTTACTCTGCAATCAATTCCAACAGTGGCGAAAATATAGGATTTTTTAGGGTGTTAGCCCGCGCGCAGTGCTGCAAGCACCCTATTGCAATCGAAATTTCATCCTCATTTTTCTTTAAATACGACTGAATTGTTTACAGCTCATAGTTCAGTTTTAGCTCAATTGCGTTCTCCATCAACTGCTGCCACCTATCGATAAGTCGGTTTACTATTATGAATGTATCCTCTCCATTACGCTTTTGATTATTTGATTAAGGAATGCAACTTGTTTACGTTTTATTTCATAATTTCGTATTTTACTCATGACAGTATTGTGTGACTCGTACTTTTCTACCGAAGGAACTATTTCCTCAAAGAAAGTGAAGACATTAATTGGATTTAGAAGAAGTAAGTGTATTGTTTGTATGAAATGGGTTCTCAGTTGAATTAGCATATAATGTATTTGACTTGAACCAAGTACATGCAACATCCTCTGGTACTCTTATCAGAAAATTTTCCGAGGAATAATGCGATGTGAGTTATGTCTCATAAATATGTTAGCAGTATTGGTAATTTTGGTATTCTGTTTCAGTTCTTTCACAAATATATTTTGTTTCTCGATTGACTATTTACCTTTGTCTTTTTGCTATCAGGAACAACGAATCATCCAAAACCATCAACATGCCTTCAACCACAAATTTGAACTTCTATTATAATCGTGTAGCAGAATTAACGAAAAATGTGAATATATAATTGGCAGATCATGTTTTGTTTTTGAAATGAAAGATTATCTTTCTCGCATTCAAACGGTTCACGAATATTTCACGCGTTCTGTGACCAGGAGTGGAGCTAATGTCTTTGCATCTTATAAACGTTGTAATGAGGAGTGAGAACACATTAATGTGCGTTTTCAGAAGCGAGAACACAACTTTATTAGAATCGAAGTGAAATTCCTTGTTTATTTGAATCGCAACAAAATTCCTGCCCCCCCCCCTTTGAATTGTTATCTGCAGTTATCAGTTCATATTTATTGAAACTTGTGAGTTTTAAAATTCTTTGGATTTATATCCTTTGAATTTATTTGTCTTGTAAAGGTAAAGTGTTTGATTTCTGCTTGCCACTTGGAACGAATTAAACAGAAAATGGAAATGAGGAGTTATCCGTCAAAAGGGCGCTTGACATATGGGATTCCCATATGTCAAGCGCCCTTTTGACAGATAACTCCTCAAATGTATTTTAGTATGTTCAGTGTTGTTTAAAGTCTGCTGCGTGCTTGCAGTCTGCAGCTTCACAGTTTGAAGCCTTGAACTTTCATGATGTGCGTGTAGCGTCTTGGGTTTTTGCTGTGCTATCGCATTTCGAAGTGTTTCAATTTATAGTTAATAATGAAATAATAAATAAGAATTTGCAAACACCCTATTGCCAGGTCTTCCGGACCTCGCTTGTTATGCATGTTTGTTTGTTTATTTCTTTTCTTTTTCATTTAAAACATATTTCGATTAAAAAATTGGCAAACTTTTAGTTTTCAAAAAAATATTTGTCGGCATAATTTTTCTTTTCCATCTTTCCAAACTGAAAGTCAAACTTCGTTTCTGAAAACGGAGTACCCTGAACTACCCCTGGACTCCTGTTAGAGACTAGTCAGTCAAAAGCAGAAGGTTTCAAGGTGAGTATCAAACGTTATTTGAAAGGTTGAAACACAAAGCTGAAATGTGAAAGACATTTCAAAAATCTGAAAGTCGGTAGCAAACGTTGAATTTCAAATTTCAATGACTATTTGGACGGCCAGCACGTAAGAGTCGTCCTCTATAATATTAGGCACGTGAAAAAAAAAGAAAAAAAAAAAAAGAACTATTAAAACCATACATATTTTAGAAAAATTCATCAGATTGAAATGAAAATGGTCTCAATGGAAGGAAAATTTTATGTACTATAAATTTTGTCTTAATCATTTTTTCAATAAATGCTTTCGTTTCCATAATATTTTGAGATTTCTGCGTATTCTGCTAAATGAAATATTCCCCTCGATCAGGGTTACATTCTGTAATGTAGTTATTCATTCACTTCCTCACTCCGTCACTCACTCACTCACTCACTCACTGACTCACTGACTCACTCACTCAATCATTCGCTTGCTTATTTAGTTATTCACTCAGTTAATCAATCACTTACTCAGTGATTCACTCACTTACTTAGTCATTCACTCATTCTGTAATTTAGTTATTCATTCACTTCCTCACTCCATCACTCACTCAATAAGTCAGTGATTCACTCACTCACTTACTTATTTAGTGATTCACTCACTTACTCAGTTATTCATTCATTCTCAGGGGCGAAACTATAGGGGGATGTGGGGGTTTGAACCCCCCCCCCCCAATAATTTAGCAGTCAGCAAATTTAGAAACTGGTCGTTTGAATTTTTCATTTTTTATGAATGTCTGTTTGTTTGCTTGTGTTTCTTTCTTTTCTTTTTTGAATTAGATAATATTTTGATTAAATAATATTTTATTGAAAAAATCGGCAAATTTATAATTTTTTTAAAATGTTGTCAGCAAATTTTCAGTTAAAAAAAAATTTGTCGGCAAATTTTTCTTCTCCACCTCCCCAAACTGAAAGTCAAATTTCGTTTCTGAAAATGGAGTACCCTAAACTCCTGTTAGAGACTAGTCAGTCAAAATCCGAAGGCAGGTTTCAAGCTGAGTATCGAACGTTCTCTGAACGGTCGAAACAAAGCTGAAATATGGAAGACATTTCGAAAATCTGAAAGTCGGTAGCCAACGTTAAATTTCGAATTTCAGTGACTATTCTGTTTTTACTAGATTCTCTGTTTGACCTAGATCCTAAAATTTGAGAAAGTTGAACATTTTATTAAAATCTAAAAACTGAAAGTAAAAGATTTTCAATGAGACAAGCTGAATCCGATAGCAAATGTTCTCTATTATTTGATTTCCGGGCTTTGGTCCTGGTGAATATAGGAGGGAAATTTAGTCTAAAACAAGAGTCAAAACTCCATGTGTTTTACCCATAAGAACAAAAGGGAGCTTGTGGTACAGATTCCTCTCATCCAATTAACCTGAAACTTCGTAGTTTTTTTTGTTCTTTTTTTTTATTTATTGGAACCAACTTAGGAGACGAATCAAAGGAAATTCAGAAACAAATATCACCAAGAGTAAATAACGACTATCTTAATGTGTAAAGAAGTTGTGTGTTCTTCTCAAGTGTTTCTAACATCCTTCCAGCTTACGCTCCCAGATTAGGGTATGCTCATGTGAGCAAATGTAAGTGCTTGGGGGATGAAAAATTGAAAACGAATAAAGTGGGACTTATATTACGTATATTTTTGAGGGTGGTAAAAAAATTAGCACATAGCGGCCAGTCAGGGAAATCCGGCCTTGTTAGTGAATAAAAACACTAACCGTTAATTTTTATACAAACTGTAAAATGATAATTCCCACACCCATTTTTATCCCAAAGTCCGATCGACGTGGGACAAACTGGGGTCTTCAAATGGCAAGTAGAGATGCTGAATTGAGGAATGCATTCACTCTCATTTTCCTCTTATTTTTTCTTTTTCACAAAGAATGAAGATGAGCCCATTCTGAATGGGAAAAGAATGAAAGATTTTTTTTCCTCAATTCGGCATCTCTGACGGCAAGGTCTCGTTTCTTTTTTGGTACAAAAAAGAATCCCTCCCATTAAGCAAGACTAGAGCTAAACATGAAATTTTATGGAAAGATCACTCAAATAGGAGTTTTTGGGTCGTTGATTTCGAAAACGTCACCAGAAGATTCTTCTTTAAACCCTGAATTGACTTTCAGAATCCTCTATTCTTGGAAAATTCAGTAACGAAACAAAATATGTACAAGCAGTTTTTCGCATCGCTGAATTCGAAAGCTTCTATGAGCTTTCTTATTAAACTGCGATTTGGGCCCCAAAATTCAAAATTAATTTTTAGGAAATCGAATGAAGTATTAGAAGTTTCTGGGTAGCTGAATTCGAAAATTTCTTCAGATTCCTCTTAGATTCCCGATTTAGGCTTCAAAAGCCAAAACTGGTCTCCAGAAGTGATTAAAATTGACTTCCCGGTAACCGATCAAATATCGAAATGGGGAGGGGGAGAGAAGAGGTCGCCTAATTTGGGAATTCCATCAACGCGATAAATTTTCGATATTAACTCTCGGGTAAGCCCCAAACACCAAAATAAGAGTCGAAATTGAACGAACTTGATTTAATCTTTCAACATTTTCATAACCATCAAATTACCAAAATTCGAATTCGAGGAAAAATTGTAAAATTATCCAAGTATGAGTTATTGTAAGGAGAACATTCAAGTCTTTAAAAATCAAAAACTATGAAATTGAACCAAAATTAGGAATTACCATAGTTCCTGTTTCAATAGATTACTTGGGTTTTCAAGGTCAATTAATTTTTGTCAATCTTTGGACTTCAAATGTTGGCTCGTAAAGATGCAAGCTTTAATGAGTTTTTTCATCAACATTACACGCAAAAACTACCATTTATCCTAAGAATAATGAAGTCCAATCAAAGGTCCAAGGGTCATTACTAAATTTGTAACGGCCTCCCCCCTCCCCACCTTATACAAGAAAATGGAAATAAAACAACTTTTACTTCGATAGTTCAATCATTTTTTATAAAATCATATATGCGGCTTTCGAAAATTCGGCATTGACGATTTAACCCTTTCTCAAGAGATTAGGATGTTTGTAATGATGAAAATGAATCAGCGATCTTTAGCATTTTCAAAAACTGTCGGTTAATTTGAATTGAAGATCGTAAAAACTCTCCACTTCAATAGTCTACTCGATTTGTAAAAACTAATTAGTACTCCTCCATTTCGATTTAGGAGGTCTTTTAAGCTCGAATCAGATTCAAAATTTAGCGCACGTTCGAATTCAACTACCCTTAAGGTCAGTAATTAACGTCGATAGTCTGTCCACTTCAGGATCTCATTCTAAGTTCTGGAGTCCAGGGACGTACCGAAGAGTTTTTCTTGAAGGAAAGGGGGAGGGTAAAAATTGTGAAAGTCCCAACTGACTCAACTCAAAACTTCCAAGAATCAATGCAGAAGAAGAAAAATCTTTTGACTTGGGTTTTCCCAACCGCTCAACTCAATTCCCAAATATCAAAGCAAAAAAAAATTTTTAACTCGTTAGATTTTTTCAACTCGCCTGACTGAAATGGTAAATTTTCCCGTTGCCCCTGCCCCCTCATCGGTACGTCCCTGCCTTCAATAATTTGGCAGTCGCCAAATTTTGAAACGGTTCATTTGAATTTTTCATTTCCTGAGAACGTTTGTTCGTTTATTGTTTTTGTTTTTTTCAATTGAAAAATATTTGAATTAAAAAATCGGAAAATTAAAAAAAAATCTGTCGGCGAATTTTTAGTGGAAAAACAAAATTTGTCGACAAATTTTCCTTCTCCATCCCCCCAAACTGAAAGTCAAGTTTCGTCTCTGTTCATTCTCTGATTCAATTATTCATTCACTTCGTCACTCCATCACTCACTGAGTCAGTGATTTACTCACTCACTCAGTCATTCGCTTACTTATCTTGTGATTCGCGCAGCCACTCGCTTACTTATTCAGTTATTCGCACAGTTACTCAATCACTTACTCAGTGACTCAGTGATTCACCTAATTACTCGCTTACTTATTCAGTTATTCACACAGTTACACAATCACTTACCTGACTCAATCATTCACTCAGTCACACGTTTATTTATTGAGTTATTCACTCAGTTACTCCGTCACTCACTCAATGAGTCAGTGATTCACTCACTGACTCAATCACTTACTCAGTGACTCGATGATTCACTCAGTTACTTGCTTACTTATTCAGTTATTCACTCAGTTACCCAATCACCTACTCAGTGACTCAGTGGTTCAATCAGTCACTCGCTTACTCATTCAGTGATTCATTCAGTTACTCACTCGCTTACTTAGTTATTCACTCATTCTGTAATGTATAGTTATAAAAACTTCACCATTTGGTCGCAGATAAGAGTAGTCGATACTAGCAGCGCTGTATGGCCCGAATAGGAGGAAAATTTAGTCTGGAACAAACGTCAAAACTCCATGTATTTTTCCCATAAAAACGAGAGGGAACTTCTGGCACGGATTCCCCTAATCCAATCGACAGGAAACTTTGTATTTTTTTTTAAATTAATTTATTTGATTTGATTTTATTGGAATCAATTTAGGAGAAGAATCAAAGGAAATTCAGAAAAAAATATCATCAAGAGTAAACAACGACCATCTCAATGTGTAGAGGAAGTTGTGTGTTCCTCTCGAGTATTCCTAACATCCTTCCACCTTACCTTCCCAGAATAGGGTATGGTCATGTGCGCAAATGTGAGTGCTTATGATGTTAGAACACTCGACCCGTAATGACTCTTTCCTGTTGAAAATTATTTTGTTTTCTCTACTTTCGCCAAATTGTACCTGCTTTCTTTTTGGTCTTCGCAATCCTTACGTCCCGGGTTCGACTTCGACTCCTACCAATGCCGGAAAGCTAGTGATATTTGAATACCCCCACTAACACCCTAGCGAACGCAGTGACTACATTATCAATAGAGGTGGAAACATTATGATATGCTCAAAGGGTACTGTGTGTGTGTACGTCGGGGTCAGCTTACTCAACGTCGAGAAATACGTGGCTAGTAAGCGAATTGCGGCTGCAGACTCTTCGGCACAGAGAAGGAAAATTGACTGGTCTACGACTTTCCAGACTGTTTCACCTTTCTTTAGGACTCTTTCAAACTCGTACATACTTTGAGAGGCTTGTTTAAGATTAAGCAAGTCATTGCTGTTTCTGAAACGTCTTCAGTTTAGTCTTTCTCTATGGAGTAGTTGTCCCCGTCGCTTCTCCGTGTATCCGCGCTTGCGGCCTAATTAGTTTTCTTTTCGGCTGTAATCAGGGTGCATTTGTTCGAGTGACGTGCTGCAGCCAAAATGAGAAAAGTACACCGAAATGTAAAATGAAAGTTAATTTCGGAAATAGCAAAGGTCGCTACGCCGTGTTCCTCTCGAAAATTGCGCGACCGTTTCCGGCTGCGGCGGTAAATGGACCAGCCCTTCGTCAAAACTGTTGAGACGGGCTGTGCAAATTCGAAAACCGCAACTACAATAGCCACTTTGCCTAAAATATCGGAAAATGCTCGTTGTGTTACCATATATATAAATGTATACCATTCGACGAGGAAATGAATCGTTCCTTTGTGTAGGAGCTTTCTGTTACCCGACTTGAAAAATGTACCGCGCTCGCTTTCTGGACGGCATTTTATGCTGGATGGTGGAACGTGCAAAGTTTGCCGCCCGCCCTCGACGTACAAACGTCGTCGCCATTTATCACGAGTGCAGCCGACAGATGTCTGTCGTGTCACGTGCCGAATCCATGTCTTCCGATGACGTGTTCTCGTCAGGCCAGAAATGAGCTTTCAAGAAAAACAACTCCGAGCAGAGCACATCCAAGTCGCGTCACTCGCAAACCGGAGTTGTCTTCGGATTTCGAAACTGACGCGGTCTCTTTCACCAAATGACGTGATATTTCGGAAAAGTCGTCATTCAGTGCGGGTAATTTCGTATTAACGCAAACCCACTCGGCAGTTGGGTGTTTAGATTTTCTTTCTTCTTCGAATTTTGGGTGGTCGGAGTGCATAGGATCTACCATCCGTTCATCCATGTGTATTATTCGTCCCCACTAAACAGATTTCACAGAGGTCTGGTTGGTCGGGTGGATAGCGCGTTGGTCTCGCATTCCGAAGGTCTTGGGTTCGAGCCCACGCACCAACTTGTCCGACTTCGACCTAGGCCGGTTTTTCGGCCAGAAGGTAAGAGGGCTAAGACAGCCCTAACAACCCCCCCCCCCCGACGTCTCTGAAGTAAGTAATGCTCGAAACGGCGGATTCCAAAGCTCAGGTTGAAGGCAAATTAGGAAAAGAAGAAACTGTCTTACACACGTGAAGCTAAGGTAGGTGGGAATTGATGGAAGATACAAAGTACCCGTCTCATTTTAAAAAGGTGCGCGCGCGATAGAGAGAGGAGAGAGAGAGACAGAGAGAGAGAACGAGAGAGAACGAGAGAGAGAGAGAAAGAGAAAGAGAGCGAAATAGGGAGAAAGAGAGAGAAAGAGAGAGAAAGAGAAAGAGAGAGAAAGAGAGAGAGAGAGAAAGAGGGAGAAAGAGAGAGAAAGAGAAAAAGAGAGAAAGAGAGAGAAAGAGAAAGAGAGATAAAGGGAGAAAGAGAAAGAGAAAGAGAAAGAGAGAGAGAGAGAGAATTTATTGTTTTTAAATTACAATATTAAATTAGTACATGACCCCTCCACTATGCACATATTTGTGCGAGCGTGGAGGGGGCTACTCTCACTTACATTTTAGAAAATAAAATAAACTATTGTAAGATAAAACAAAACAAAACAAAATGAAAAATCGAACCTAACTAGGGCAAGACCAAAGTGGATAAAGAAATAATAAGATGATAACAAAACCAAAACTAAAAGATAAATAAATGAAACAAATAGGATAAAAAGCAATAGCAAACTAAGGCAAACAATACTTTTGGAACAAATAATAAAATAATAACAAAAATAGTACTAAAAATTGAATAAATGGAATAAAATAAGAATAAATAAATAAGCATGAAAGCAAAATCAAGCTGCTGCAAACAATACTAGGAACCATATTTAAAAGAATTTGCAAAACGATACTAAAAAATAAATGAATGAAATAAAAGTTAGCCAGCGATAAGTAAACAGATAAATAAATAAAAATCAAACTACTTGAATAAAGCGAACACTGAGACAGAAGACTGTAAGCAAAAGAGAAGAAAAGGAAAAGAAAATAATAATGAAGATAATGAAATTTAAGTAACTAGAGAAATAAAATATGTAAATAAGAGTTATATAGTAAAAGAAAAAGAAAACAGAAAACAAGCAGAGATAAAACATAAAACACAAAATAGACAGAAAATGCCTCTGGTGCAGATCTCAGCTGTTTTAGAAGCAATCAGACTCTTCTTAGGTGTAGACACAAGAACACAGAGCTGAAGCTGTAAACAATGTTTAACATTGGGTCATTAACAAATACTTCTTCAACTCAGCGCCAAACCGTTTGCTATTAGCGATTTCCTTTATACAGGTGGGTAAACTATTATGAAATTTTGGCGCATTGTAAGCCAGCCTAGAATGATATTTTCTCCACCCAGGGATGGAGGCCATGTAGTCTCCCATTCTAAGGCCAACCCTAGGTCGTATGGCTATGTTAAATTTCGTTTTCCTTCTCTGAACATAGCAAGCAGCACTATGATTATATAAACTACTGAGAGTAAGTATATTGAATTTTTTAAATAAAACATCAGTGCTGCTTCTCTTCTCTACACCTGCAATATTCCTGATTGCCCTTTTCTGTAGTATGAAAATCGGATTAATTAGGTACGCTGAGGCCTTACCCCAGTTCATAATTCCATATCGCAGTACAGACTCATATGCAGCTGTATAGATACGTAATAGATGTTTAATTGAAAAGTGCTTTGATGCGTAGTATATGAGATAATTTAGTTTACGGAGCTTAGTTTGCAGGTAGAGAGACTGAGCCACCCAGGTCATCTTTGAATCTAACATGAGGCCTAGATACTTGATGTCATTCACTTGTTCTATACAACAGAGGCAGCCGGCAGCGCAGTTTGGGGTGGAATGTAGTTTAATACAGTTTTGTAACTGCGGCACGTTTCTGTAACTGTAGCATAGTAATTTTGTTTTCTGGAGATTTGGGAATAATTTATGATTGTAAAACCATTCAGTTAACACACTCATATTAGAGTTAATTATTTCGATTAGCTGGTTTCTATCCTTCCCATTGTATACAATAGCAGTGTCATCCGCAAAGGAGTAGATGGACCCTTCCAGTTTCAAGTTAACAAGATCATTTACATAGATTAGAAACAGGAGGGGGCCAAGCGTACTCCTCTGCGGTACACCACTTTCTATATGCAGCTTATCACTCAGTGTAGTGTTTAACCTGGTGATTTGTAAGCGATCTTTTAGATAGGATTCAAACCAAAGCAGTATTTCCCCTCTAAAGCCACACTTTTCCATTTTATTTAAGAGAATATCATGGTTGACTGTGTCAAATGCTTTCGTTAAGATATATAGCCGCAACTTGTCTACCTTCTTCTAAATTACCCGTAATTTCTGTGATATGATCGATTAGAGCATCATCAGTGCATTTGCCTGGTAGAAATCCATACTGTCTTTCACCAAAGAAGTTAGTTTTCAACAGGAAGGATAGAACTCGCTCCTTCATAAGGGTTTCAAAAATTTTTGAGAATACCGAAAGTAGAGAGATTGGCCTGTAGTTGGTCATTTCAGATTTTTCACCATTTTTGTAGACGGGGACTGCTACTGCTACCTTTAGTGCTGTTGGGAAAAAACCCTCCTTTACTGATCTATTGAATAACTGGGCAAGCGGTTTAGCTAGTAGGTCTGCATATTCTTTAATTACTTTGATTTGGATGTTATCAATACCAGTACTGTCTTTATTTGAGATCTTATGTATTGCATTATACGTGGCAGCCTCGGTGAAGTCCATGAAAGCGAATGACTCCAAGTTTCTTTTAATGTTACAATTTTGCAGGTTATTTACTGTAGGGTTGTGTAGATTTTTTTGGCATAAATTAGTAGCAATACTGCAGAAGTACCGATTCAGCTCGTTGGCTAAGAATTCTTCATTACCCTCTACTGTGTAGATAGTGTTATTGACTTTGAGCTTATCAATTTTTTCTCTCTTCTTTTTTATAACTGAATTAATTAGCTTCCAATAATCTTTGGCATTATTACCGCACTCGAGTAGATATTTGTCATAAAAAGCTTTCTTATCTGCGCGAACCTGTTTCACGACTTTTATAGAAATTAATTTGTACTCGGCTTTGATGACACTATTGTTCGGATACTTCTTCGTTAGTTTATAGAGGCCAGATTTCTCGTTGGAGAGCCTTGCAAGTTCTGGAGATGACCAGGGTGCTCTTTTACGAGTTCTACGACCTAGGGTTACTTGGGTTGTAGAGTTGCATATAGCAGTAGTCAGCGCTGTGTGAAAGTATTGAAATGCCCCATCAATGTCTTTTGAATCCCTCACGAAACCCCAGTCCTGGTTGATTAGCTTTTCCTCAAGTAAATGTTTTTGAATAATATTGATTTTTTTTCCCGGAATGGACTTAGGTGGATTTATTAAAACATACCCCATTGATGTGTGTGTGTGTGTGTGTGTGTGTGTGTGTGTGAGAGAGAGAGAGAGAGAGAGAGAGAGAGAGAGAAAGAGAGAGAGACAGACAGACAGAAAGACAGAGACAGACAGACAGAAAGACAGATACAGACTGACAGACACAGACAGACAGACAGAGGGAGAAAGGCGCAGCAAAAGCATTCGAAATCAAAACAATGAGGCGGTATAGAGAAGGTGCGTGTATTGATGGACCGACAGTTAAAGTAAATCTTGTGAGGGTTAGCATAAACTGAGACTGAACCGTAACTGACCAATGGAAGAGCAAGGATAATGAGTGAGAGGATAAGAAGAATAAGAATGTGTTTTTTTAACAAATGACAAACCGGATGTGCCAGTACGCAGAGACAAACGACGTTTGTTAAATACCTGTATCGTGCTACGCAGAGACTGACCAAGTACCAGTGTTGCCGTTCTAGCGATTTTGTCACCAGATCTAGCGAACTGAAGTACAATATTGCGACATAAATCATAAAAAAATCGCCAAGCGACATTTTTAGCGATTTATCAAGAAAGTTGCAAGTTGGCTACTATATGAAAAATTATACCATCGTTCGCTTTATTTTTTCACTGATGGTTTTAAATCTCATTTTTAGTTGGGGTAAAGACTGAACTGAAGTCATGAAACTAGTTATTGGAAATGGCTGACTACTTTTATTACCCGATTGTCACTCGTTTTTTCATTCATTTTTGTTGTATTTCTTGTTACTTTTCCCTTTAGTATTGATATTTTAGCGCAGAAAAAATACATCTCTGGTTTTCCTTCTGGCTTCTGCTATGTTAATCAAACTATCTTTTGGAAACTCACATTCTTAGCGATTTTCTAGTTACTTGATACGCCATTTTGGCGACTATTCATGCTGATGAAATGGCAACACAGAAGTAAACAGTTGTACCCTGTTATCACGGTAATGTAAACTAAGTGAAGGTTATAGCCGCACAGAATACGGGCCTACATAGAAATTTTCGGTATGCGGTCATTACATTAGTCGGCAAATTTTAGATGAAAAAGTTTTGGATCGCCTCTGCTCCCATGACTTTGCGTGATTATTACTAAGTGTTAGTTTGTGTTCAGTCTTTTCTCAACATGTCTGTTCAGAATACATACGTTCAACCACAATTGTGCGTGCGTATTCTGTGTCATGTGTAAAGTAACCCCAAAGCCGTTTAACTTTACCAATCGACTTTCAGATGTCATAACTGCCGACATTTTTGTAATGAATGTTTTCCTCACATGGTTCACTTTTTAATGATACAACTATTGATAGCTTTCAATAACATTCCTCCATTTACTTCACTGGGAAAAAGGAAAAAAAGAAACAACAACAACCCCTAGGAAAATGTGTAAAATAGTCCCAATTTACCGTATACCAACTTCCTGAAGCAGTAAAGGAACGAAGCTGGAAGTAGCCTACGCACTGCATAGGGTACGCTCTAGGGTAAAAGAAAACCGACAGAAAAATTCGAGCCAAGCTGAGCGGAAAAATTCCCGAATACCTCTGATTGTTGAAATAACGGACGACAGAAAAGGATCTGTAACGTCCTTTCATCTGGTCAGTCCGTCGGTGGCACACTAGGAAGCCGCGTTTTGTGAGTGAGAAGCCGGCGAGCAGGACCTAACAAAGCATAGCCGGCATTTGCGAAAACCGTTACATTTGCTCGTTGAAATTCGATTCCATAGCAAATAAAATCAATGGTCAGCTTTCCTGTCACAGTTCACATAAAAAAAAAAAAAAGAGGCGAGGGGAGCTTTAGTTGTAAGCCATTATAAGTCCAGCAGCGAGCAGTGTCGCATTTTCAACACACCCGGTAGCTCTTACAAGTTTCCCGAACACAGTGTGTCGTCGATGTTATCTTTGGTACGCCGAAAAGAGAAAACTCGTTTATTCGCGGTTTAAAAGCCTAATATCAATTTTGAAAACGGCTCTCAGCACATGAAAAGACCGAAACCCGGAACGCCTTCGGCGAAATTTCTGCGTTCGCGAAAAGAGGCGCTCGAATGTCGGTCAACTTGACAGACAATATCTGACCTAGTCAAGAAAAGAAAAGCCAAAAGAACATCGAAATCGTCATCGACGTCGCTCTTTCCGAACACCACTTTCGTCCATCTGGCCTCAAATTTTGACCAATTTTCTTCCCCCGAATCGTGTTTGTTCGACATGTTGACAGAGATTTATATTAACCGAAGCCGTGTAATTTATAACCGGCGATTGAAAATTTCCATTCTGCCGATGAGGGCGGGGGCGGATACGGACACGCCGAATGCGTCCTGCCTTTTGAAGAAAACGTCGAAAAAGAAAACACTTGATAATCGGGTCACTTATTTGCTACGTATCCTTTTTATTTTTGTTATCGACCGAACTTTCGGTAGATGATGACTCGGGCGGAGGGAAGTGAAAAGATTATCCGAAAGGATGTAACCATGGTAACGACGCAGAGTTGACGGGACGTCCTCGTACCCATTGGTCTCTAAAATAAAAAATTAGTAGAACAGACCTTGAAAATTTCAAATAAAAATATTTGCACAGTATAATTTTCCCGAATCGAATGAATACGTACGATCTCCTCCGTTCGCTCGATGCTCGAATGGCGAGCAGAAAAAAATATATCCGAGACGTGCTCGCTTTCGTCCTGAGTGGTGGCTTCGATTTCGCCCCCATTCAAAAAAATAAAGCAATCTGGATCATGAGACGATCTTACCCGCGTTGCGAGCACCCTCCCCTGCCCGGTTGCATCGATTTCTAAAAACTAATATCGGACACGTGCCCACGCACATCCTACTCATTTTATTTTTGGCTTTTACACTCAGTGCTTCGAATAATTCCACACACAAGACATGTGTAAGTGGATGAGCCCCCTCCCCATTTTCGGGCATAAGCCTTTCGCAGTTCACGCCATTCGATCCTATTTCTAGCCGGAAGAGCCAGCCGGGACCGCCCGCCATATCCGACCAACACCACGTCGCTGGCCTCCCTTTTTTTTAACGTATCTTTAAGGGTGTCCAGATGGTCACTATCTTATTCCACTTAAAGTTGAACTCTCTGACGATGTGGCCAGCAAATAATTTGAAATTCCTTTTCCATTTTTGAAAATACTAGGAGGCTTCGCCCCCTGGCCGCTTCGCGGACCAACCCCCCGCCGTCACTCGTGCCGGGCTTACTCGGCGCTTCGCGCCTCGTCCAACCGCCACAGTCCTCAGTGTTTGGTCCGAAACTTTTGTTCCTGAGTTGAGATTTGCATTGTGCTTCTTTTGCTCTCCCACTATCAGCGGTCCTCAATCTTCCACCATGAACCCCCTTCCATCCTTCCTCCACCACGACCCCGTCATTGACCATGGTTGCTCTCCGCCTCCACGGTCACACCTCAACAGTTGCAACCTTCCTCAGCCACAAACTCCTCCCTAACAATGGCCATAGTCCTCCACCTAGTCTCCCCTGATCACCCTCTTCCACCACGAGTGCCCTCCATTAGAGCCACGTCCTTCAACCACCCCACACCACTGTGGCCTTCATTTTCGTTCACGTTCCACACTCACCAAGACCTCTTCACTCATCACTACGACCTCCCCAATGGCGGCCTTAGTCCCTCTCTACAGCCTTCCCCCTTCTGCGGCTCCATCGCCTTACGGCCTCCTCGCTCAACCACCACAAAGATCCCCTGGTCCTCCAACCAGGAGCTTCCACCACCATGACCAACCCTCCCCCACGAAAACCCTTCCCTTCAAGACCACCTGCCCGGGACCAGAACCTTCCGCTCCATGGCCTTCATTCGCCTTCCCGGCCGCCTCTCTCACCAAGGACTTCCTCCTCCACCAGGGCCCCTTCCTCACTATTACCCCCTCCTCACTCGGGGCCTTAATGCCCCTCTACAGTCCCCGCCTTCATCGTGTTTTTCCTCCCCTTTAGGAGCTCCTCCTCTACCATGAGTACCTCTTACACCCCAGGCCTTATCTACCAAAATTTTACTGCCCCTCCAGGATCCTCACCCACCACTACCTCCTCCTTCCTCAATGGCCAACCTCTCCTACCAAGGATTTCCACCGCCACAAGGACCTCTCACCCACCACTATCCCGGGCTTCATCTCCTTTCAGAGCCCCTGTCCTCACTATGGCCCTCCAACCCCCTTGAAGATCCCTGACCATCCACCCAGGAGCTCTCAAAACCATGATCACCCCTCCTCCGAGAGCCCTTCTCCCTCAAGACCCTATCCCGCCACCAGCCCCTCCCGCACAACGGCCATTTCTCTCCCCCTCCCAAGGGTAGGCTACCTCAGGAGAAATGAATGACGTCATAAGGTCCTGAGATCTCAGAGTCCAAGGTAGCTGGCCTGCCCTATTCATGAAGACTTGTCATTATATGTTTTTTTTATGTCTTATTATGTCAGTATTGTCATTATATGTCTTTTTATGTCTTATTATGTCGGTTATGTCTTAAAACTTGGAGATCTTTTATGTTAGAACAAATTATGTCCTTAAAAGTAGCTGATCTGCCCCTGCAATTTATCTGGTTCTTAGATCGGCAACCCGCAGTGCGTTTTTTTTTTCTCCCAGAGGCAGTGGCGATGGCGGCGGCGGATTTTACTTTTTTCGTATATAGAGGTCATTATATGTTTTTTATGTCTTATATCTTGTGACTTGAGATCTTGGAGATCATGGGTAATTATGTCATCATATTATGTCTTTTTATGTCGGTTATGTCTTACAACTTGGAGATCTTTTATGTTAGAATAGATTATGTCCTTGAAGTAGCTGATCTGCCACTGTCATTCTTCTGATTTCTAGGTAGGCGACCCGCAGTGCGTTTTTTTTTTCTTCCGGAGGTTGCGCTGGCGGCGGATTCTACTTTTTTGAGTATACAGAGACATAGAGAAATGTCTTTTTTTATGTCTTATTATGTCGGTTATGTCTTAAAACTTGGAGATCTTTTATATTAGAACAGATTATGTCCTTGAAAGTAGTTGATCTGCCCCTGCAATTTTTCGGATTTTTAGACAGGCAACCCGCAGTGCGTTTTTTTCTCCCGGAGATGGCGGTGGCGGCGGCGGATTTTACTTTTTTACAGGGTTGCCACTTTTTTTCAGGATTGGTTTTCCCTGACTTTTCCCGGTTTTCCAGGCCAACTTTTCCAATCTTCCCGGACCTTTTTTACAGGATTCCGAGAAAGCCCAGAGAGAGGAGAGTCACAGAAATTTTTTACAATACAAATAAAAAAAGTTTACTCTGATAAAATACGAACTCATTATGAAGATACGGGTTCCAAACTGCCCTTAGTCCAAAAATTATTTTTTTGGGTAAATGGATAAAAACTGTGCTACACTGTACCAGTTCATTTAAAACTTCTGTAAATGATACAAGCGAGTAGCCTGAATCTTCTACCATACTATCAAAGACGCACAAAAATGAGAATGCAGCCTATTTAGAATTATTGAAGGAAAAGTGGTCGAAAGTCGTGGACAAAGGGCAGTTTGGCACTGGACGTAATACAAGAAAACAACAAAACGCTGCTTGCATCGGTGCTGCTCTTTGAATGCACGTATTTCGACCATCGAACAAGGTATCGAGATTCTATAAAGTTACTTTTGTAGTGCTCGCATTGGCCACTAGGTAGCGCTGAAAACTGCATTTCGATTTTTTTTGGACTAAGGGCAGTTTGGAAACCGTATCTTCATTGTTATTTTCAGAAAATTTCCCTGACTTAAATGAAAATTCCCTGACTTTTCCCTGACTGACCAAATTCCCTGACTTTTCCCGGTTTTCCAGAAAGTGGCAACCCTGTTTTAGTATATAGAGAGACTAGGAGGCTTCGCCCCCTGGCCGCTTCGCGGCCCAACCCCCCCCCCCCCGCCGTCACTCGCTTTGCTCGTGCCGGCCTTACTCGGCGCTTCGCGCCTTCTCTTCTCCTCAGTACCTACAGGAGCCGCTTCTTACCACTCCTATTTTATACCACATGTGTTTTGTGGCCCCATGATCGGTTAGTAGTCCGACCATGAGCCGTGCATGTCTCCTGTCAAGCCCTAATAGGAACATGGCATACTTACTGGGGGTGTCCCCTATCAGTGTTTTACTGACGTTCATGCCACTGGCCGACCGCCAGTTCATTTCCGTCTGCTTGCTTATCCAAGCCTTTACTTCGGATTTTATGACGCTGTATGCTACAGGAAGACACGGCCTGGGCGCTGCCAGTTCCTTTTTGGTGCCCTCCTTCGCTTGCTTACCAGCGATCATGTTCCCTTTTATACCGCAGTGTCCCGGTGTCCGTAGTACGGTGACCCGGTTCTCCTGAGCAAGGGTGTATAGTTTGTTAACACACTCCGCCACTACCAGGGATGTAGTTTGGTGTGACGATAGTACTTTGATAGCTGATTGACTGTCTGTACAGATATAGATCTGCTTATTAACAAGGCCCTTCTGCTGGTTTCTCTCAATGGCCACCGTGATCGCCATTATCTCCGCTTGGAGGATAGTGACGCCCTCGTCCAGCGCCACTGAACAGTTGTCAGCGTCTTTTGCATTCGTGATTCCGATTCCTACACCTTGGTCATTCTTAAAGGCATCTGCAAACCACACATTCTCCTCTTTTCCTAGAATGCTTGGCCACCTCTTTGCCCAAGCCTCCCGTGTGGGTATTAGCGCACGGTATGGTTTGTCAAAGAAATGTTCCATCGCAATTCTATCCTTTGGCATCCCAAAGCATTTGTCTATCGTCTTGGCCATCTCCCATATCCTTCCGTGGCCTGTCTTATGGGCCCGAAGGTTTGGTTGACCCAGACGATAAGCGCCCATTATCGCCTCTGCTTCTATAGCAGTGTGAAGTGGTGGCAAGTTCAGGAGCCTTTCTAGTGCCTTTGTCGGCACCGTACTCATTGCCCCCGTTGTCATCACGCACGCGAGCCTTTGCAGGTGGTCTAGTTCCTCTCTGACGTTGGCCAGGTGGACCCGGCCCCACAACATGATGGCTGCATATGTGATTATGGGGCGTATTACACCAGTATATATCCAGTGCATCATTTTCGGAGAGAGTCCTCAGGTTCTGCCGACATAGGTGCAGCAAGCCCAAATAGCCTCAATCCCTTTTCTTATTTTATCTGAAACGTGATCCCTCCAGGAGAGCTTTTCGTCAAGATATACTCCTAAGTACTTCACCTTTCCTGTGAGGGCTAACGGTCTTCCCTTGTATTGCACCTTGATCAACTCCTTGCCTTTCCTTTTACGAGTGAAAAGAGTGATCTCTGTTTTGTCCGGGTTTATCGATAACCCCATTTTCACCCACCATTTTTCCACACATCGGAGTCCCCACTGCGTTATCTCCGCGATGGGTCCCGGAAATTTGCCGGTTACCACCACAGCCAAATCGTCAGCGTAGCCCTGTGTGTATATTTTTTGCCCATTTAACTCCTCCAGCAAGCTGTCCACCGCCAGGCTCCACAGTAGGGAAGAGAGTACTCCCCCTTGTGGGCAGCCCCTGATGGTAGTTGCATGGATCCGTTCTTGTTGGTATGTTATCCGGATCTCCCTGCCTTTTAGCATAGATACAATCCAGTTTATTAAGCTTTCCTTCACTTCCCTTTCCCTCAGGGCTTCTATGTGATATAATAAATTACCTTACTGTATCTGAACCTTTTCAAACAATATTAATTAATTTTAAAGTTTTTTTTTAGGAAAATTCATAAAAAAATCTCATGTAAGAAGGGGGAGAGGGTTCAATTAATCTCATGTGACCTTACATGGGGGTAGAGATGAGGTCAAAAATGGCCAAAATCGTCCTTACGTAATTAATGAATGACCCCATTCAACATGCCCATTCAGGGGAAAAGATGCAATCCGGATCCCGAGACGACCTTAACCGCGTTGTAAGCCCCTTCCCTCGCCCGATGGTACTCGATTTCTAAAAACTAATATCGAACGCGTGTCCACGCATATCCTATGCGTGAAATTAATTATTATTACCGGACCTAATCGACGTCCAGTTGAGGGACGCCCAACAAACTTTCAATTAATTTCATCCGATCTGCGCGCTTTTCTCGGCTGATTTTTTCCATTATTAACGAGGTCTAATGGCCTTTTACCACTTTAACGCGCCCATGTTTGGTGTAAAATTCCGTCCGAAAGCTCCCGATATGCCGCGTTCAGCCAGATCTACACGGCGTCGGCTCCTTTATTAATTAAATTTCAAACGGAACAGGGTAAAAAGTTTGCGCCAGTCTTCCAGACACATGGATTTAATAAGTGTACTCTCGGCGTTTCCTCACTTCATTATTTCGAAGGGTTCTCCGCGCCCTTTTCGGTGCATTTCCGATGGTTCTGCATGAGGTGATGTCTGAATCCCAAGATTGGAAAGCTTCGGTTTTCATTTTCATTCCTCGCGGTCTTGAGACGCGTCACTACTGGACAGTTCCATTCGACTGATGCAAAAATGGATGCCCGCGTGCGGCGCATTTGCAAAGGCATTATGACAGGACACAAAATGCTTCGTCGTTTCTTGCACACAAGACCGGATCACGGCATGGCCTGCGGCTTGCCTTTTCCCCGTGTGATGCAGAATTTTCTTCTTGAGGTACTGGTCACGCTCTTTGCGCGTATTTTTAAAACTTAATTATTAAGAAACCAATGTTTCCGGACTGGAAGGTTTCCAAGGTAGTCCCAATACCGAAAACAAGACACAATATTTCTTTGCATAGACCTTTGGCTATCCTTCCAACACCAAACACGACCTGGGAAACAGGCCTTCATGATAAGGATCATAGGACCTATATTCGCGGTACGGCCAAGTGGTAACGTTGTCTACACTGCTGCCTAGCCTCTATAGCCCAGCCTGAGTTACAACCGACTCCCCTCTAACACTCTCCGGGTCACCTCTCCGGTACATAATTATTATAATGATTAGTAGGCGGAGGATAACAAAAGTAAATAAAAATAGAACCCTAATTGATTTTTGTCGAAATGTCAGAGGATTGCGGATAAGAACTCACGAATTCAAGCAAGGTATTTCAAGTAATGAGTACGACATCGTCGTAATAACTGAGACATGGTTATATGCGAGTATCGAATCTGCTGAACTTTTTGATCAAAATTACACTGTCATAAGAAAGGACAGACAGATCGACAGCTGAGCAAAACAGAGAGGGGGCGGAGTTCTTATTGCAATAAATAGGAAAATACCGTGTGAAAGAATAACATGGCTAGAGAGCGAGAATACAGTTCTCGAGCTTATATGGATTAAACTTACACTAAGAGGGCAAGGAAATAACCTATTTCTAGGAGCCGTCTACGTTCCGCCTAACACGCATCGAAATTATTACTCTAAAATCTACTCTAAAGTATTGACCGCTATTAATTTGATCTTCTTCTTACGCCGCCTCCGATGTGTGAAGATTGGCGACCCTCATTGCAATCCTCAGCCTGGCGACCGCTGCTCTGAAGACTTCCGCTAACGATCGTCCCGTCCATCACTGTAGGTCACTCAGCCAGGAATTTTGCCGTCTGCCCGGAAACCGTTTTCCTTGGATTTTCCCCTCCAGCACGAGTTTCAGTATACTGTATCTGCTGCATCTCAGAATATGACCTAGGTATCCCATTTTGCGCTCTTTAATCATATCCAGCACGGCTTTTTCGTTTCGGCCGATCCGTTGCCGAACCTCCGCATTCGTAACTTTCTGGGTCCAAGAGATTTTCAGTAGCCTTCGGTAGACGTACATTTCGAAGGCATCGATTTTTGACTTCATTGCTCTTGTGAGAATCCATGCCTCGCAGCCATACAGGAGGACGGACAGGACATACCAGTGAACCATACGGAGGCGCAGTTCCAGGCTTAGATCTTTGGAGGCAAAGAACTTCCGCATCGACATGAATGTTGCTCTCGCTCGCCCAATCCTCGACTGTATTTCACGAGCCGCACAACAGTTCTCGTCGGCTCGTACCCTCAAGTACTTGAAAACAGATACTTGCTCTATAGTCTCTCCTTTGACTGTGATATGTTTTTTTGAGAACACCATAATCTTTGTTTTCCTGGCGTTTATCATCAAGTCATACGGCTCACTTTTAGCGATTACCGCATCCACTAATCGTTGCACCTCTGGTCTGCTGCTCGCAAGGAGGACAGTACCATCCGCATATCTGATATTATTTATACATCGGCCACAATGATGACTACGCCGCCTCTCACCCCGTTTCGTGCCTCGCGGAAGATGGCGTCTGAGTAAATATTGAATAAAAGAGAGGGAGAGCACACAGCCCTGTCTTACTCCCTTCATGATTTGGATGTTTTGCGGGGTACAGGCTGCTGTAACTAGAGCCAGTTCTCTAGTAAGTAGTCACTCGACCATCACTGGTGCTAGTCCCACCGATGGACAAACGAAATAACAGTCATAGCTTGCTGTACGTCCACGTCGTGCGGGGTGGTAACTTCTACTTCATAGGGCTCAGCTTTGATGTAGAAGGCCAAAGCAGCAAGCTCGAAGATAGGGTTGGTGAGGAAATGGGGCGGGCTCAGATGTCGGATATGAGTGAGCAGGAAATTCCGTTAAGCGTATACTGCAGGAAGAACTTGCAGATCACCAACTCCTCATCCCCGGTCAGTACCCCTGCCAAGCATACATAAGCATGTTGGATGAGAAGGCGAGCACCCAGCGCCTGAAATCTGGATCCTCCGACCGACGGAAGGCAAGGGGAAACCACCGTCGTATTCTCTCCCTCCCGCCCACATCATCAAAATCATTAATTTGATACGAGGGGAAATTATATGCTACTTGGTGACTTCAACCTGCCTAACTTTGATGTTAATCAAACAATACTTCAAAGCAGAGGTATGAAGGAAAATTACCTCATCGAATTTCTGACTTATTGCAACCTTAGGTTCAGTAATGGGGTGTCAAATCACCAAGGTAGGACTCTGGACCTTGTATTAGATCACGCAGAAGTAACATCAGGTGAGTCGGCTGTCTTCCAAACTGACAAGTATCATCCTCCTTTATTGGTCACATAGGAACTACATAATAATAAGCGACGTCATATACACAGTGAGGCAAACTCTACCATCTCTAACACTCACTCCCTGAATTATACAAGAACAGATTTAAGACTGCTATATAGAAGAATAGCTAAAGCAGATTGGACAGATGTTTCCAACTGTAAGACGGTTAATGATGCAGCGGCGTGTTTCGAAAGAACTTTAATGGATACTGTATTGAGTATCGTACTAAAATATACGAAAATCAGGCATAAGTATCCCGTATGGTTTACCCCTGACGGAAGAAAAATCACACAGCAACAGGAATCTTTGCGTAGAAAGTGGTGGACAAACTAAAAGTATGGAGGATTATCTTAAGTATTCTGACATCCGCAAAATTGCAAAAAAAAGATTCGTAAGGCGCATAGTAGGTATCATGAAACATTGGAAAATAAAATTGGAGGGGAACCACAACTTTTCCATAAATATATTTGTATGAGTTCACAGAGGATGTCTGCGACCAGTGCAACAGCAATGAAATATAAAAATGAAGAATTATTGGAGGCGAAGAAAGTAACTCATGCATTTACGGTACATTTTCATTCTGTATACTCAGTATCGGGATTATATCCAAGTTATGACCCAAGTGTGGTGCACTGTGGTACTGTTGATATCACAGGGTTTACGGAAGCTGAAGTAGAGGAGGCACTGAAAAAGTTAAAATCAAGGGAAACGTTAGGACCGGACAACATACCTCCATATGTATTTAAGGACTGTAGGAAAATCTAAGCCGCCCCCTTGTGTTGCATCTTCAACCTATCAATAAATGAAGGAGTATTCCCAGTATTCAGAATCACAACAATTCCTAAAACAGGCAAATGCATAGAAATTTCTGACTATCGACCTACATCAATACTAACGGTACCGGCTAAAGTATAAGAAACTCTAATATATCAAAAATTTCCGGGCAAGTTAGAAATCAAACATCGACATATTCACATGGTCTTTTTAATGGTCGGTCAGCAGCAACAAATTTGTTAATATTCCTGGATGAGCTACGTCATACTTTGAATACGGGATGGCAAACGGATGTGGTATACACCGATTTTCAAATGGAGTTCAATAAAGTAGATCATAATATCCTTCTAAGAAAACTTCATTATTTTGGTTTTTCTGAGTGCCTTATATCTCTGCTTCAGTCATATTTAACGGGTAGAATACGTAACTTATAAAAATGAGAGCTCAACATTAATAAGCTGCACATCGGGGTGCCCCAAGGATCTAATCTGGGACCGCTACTATTTTCTCTCTATATAAATGACATTGCAACGGAAATCAAATACTCGAAAATCCTGAGGCTCTATGCAGATGATTTGAAAATATTTAAAGAAATAAAAACTGAAAGAGATGCAGAGCTGCTGCAGCGGGTATTCGCACACTTTAGAAAATTGGAGTAACACAAACAAACTTAGTTTTAACAAAAATAAATGTAAAACAATAACTTTTGTTAGAAAACGGGAAGCTCGTGCAAAGGATTACATGATGGGGAACGAAATCTTTGAAAGAGTCAACGAAATAAGAGACCTTGGAATACTTCTGGATACCAAGCTTTCGTTTAAAAATCATATCAATAAATTTTATAGAGAAACTCGCAATCCTTCTCAAACCACAAAACATTTCTGACTCTTTACTTCTCGTTAGTTAGATCAAATTTTAAATATTTGGATCAATAATAATGTATTATATCGACACCAAATCAATGATATCGAGAACTCATGAAACGTTATTCATTTGTGACCAAAATATTTTGCTTCCCTCTCATTACTTTGCCTCAATTTTCACGATAACTGGACTGCAATGATAAAACTTAATTATACACTAAACGTTGCCTGTAAATGTTTTGCTCCCTCTTTACCCCCATGTGGCACAAGTTTCACAATACCGGTAAAAGCAATGTAACGTAGCGAGTGCCATGTTAAATTCGTTGCCTAACCAGTTTGCCGTAAAAATACAAGAATATAATGTCTATGAAATTGCATAACTGATTCCCCGTAAATACGTGAAGACGTTACGGTTGAATGCATCATGGCGGAGTTACACCGAGGCTGGCAGCATGCTAGAAGCATGAAAATCGGCAACATTTACAAATGTTGCCGAATGTAGTTTACACCGAATTTGCTAGCAGCAAGTTGGCAACATGCTGCTAGCAAATCCGATCGGATTTGATTCACTTGGGTAACATGTTACCAATAACATTTTAATAAATATTCCATGTTTTTATATGTTTTGTACATGCCGCGTATTTCTGCTTTTTAATTTATTGATAAATTTTAGTATATAGAGAGATTTAGATGGCGCCTATTTCGAAACCAAAAAAGGAGGGTTATTATAGAGGAAGAGTTTTCTCTGTAATGGTTTAGGCAATGTGCTACCTAATTTTGAAACGAGCGGCATCTCGAAGGCACCGCCGTTTTTGGATTCGACCGTCGTTGCAGGAGAAGAAGACCGAAAAAATGATACAGGGCATAAATTTAGATGACAGAGGGCTGTCCCAAAATGACCTGTATCACAGGGGATATTTTCGTTCTTTTGTTCGAATGCCATACGAACAATTCATCAACTTCCATAAGTTGATAGAACCCCGGAAATGTGTTGATAACAATCCCACAGTGTAAACAAGTACTTTTGCTGCTAGCAAATGCTGTCAACATTTGCTGCTAACGAAATTTTCGAACGACCTATAACATTGCTGCTAGCATTTTGTTGCTAGCATTTGGTGTAAATGAGCCATCAACTGAGGTATCATTTCCCGAGGAGCTTCACACAGGTGTTGTTGTTGTTATTATATACCTTGACTAATAGGTTGCGTTTTTCCACTTTTTTCTCTCCTGTGCTAATCTTATCAGTTCTGAGGAGGATTACATACTTCATTATTTGCTCTTCATAGCTCATACTTGGCCTTCGTTTTCAGTTTTCCATCAACCATTCCCAGCAGTAATAACAATATTCCAGAATTTCTTATATTATGATCTATCTATCTTTTAGACTCTTCGCATGACAGCCGTGAACTAAGACTCAACGTTATGACCACATTAACAGATAACAACAGTAATTTTATCGAGGCTTTTAAACAGTATGGGGGTAAAACTGAAGACGATAATTACGGCTAAGGATGCTCAGGAAGAATTTATGCATTGCTGATAGGTGATTTTCCCTTAGATCAAAGATATGATGCCAAGAAAGTATTCTTATTTATTTATGAGCAATTTGACATTTTCATGTCTTTGCTTTGGCACATAAACGCAAAACAAAAAAAAAGTTACTTTTTGAGCGTTACTTCCATCCGTATGATTTAGCTCTTCGTGGTCACAATTCAGTTCAGTGGTTCAAATTTCCACGGAAATCTTTATTTCTTCTAGCCACTCCCCCCCCCCCCGACACGAAGCATTAGATTTTTTATCCTTACAGTTGTGTTTCAGCTAGAAAAATAAAGCACAAATAATACATCATGAGACTATTCAGAACTTTTAACATATGATTTTTTCTTCCAGCCGTGGGTATACCTGAGCGGAAACTGTTACGCCCCCCCTCCCGACGCGAAAGCAGTCCGTATGATTTAGCTTTTTACGGTGACAATTCAGTTCAGTTTTTGATATTTCCATGGAAATTGCTATTAACAACATGGCTGCAGACTGCGGTCACGCAGCAAGAATTTCATTATTTCTTGTCGAGAGTCAAGATGCGTGCTTTTCTGCCGACCCTCCTCGAGGAACGAGGTCACCTGTTTTCTCTTCTCTTCTCATTTCCAGTCCAGTTCACAGTTCAGTTCAGTTCAGTTCAGTGGTGCTATTGCGTGAAACCAATCCGTATGATTTAGCTCTTCATTTTATATGCTTTTACTACTGGGTATACTTGAGCGAAAACTGTAACACGCTCTCCCTTAACATCCCCCTCCCCGAAGACGGATCTGCAACCCCACGGGAGCATTTTCATGTCTTGAGTTTAATATCGACATGAAACATACGAAAAACATGTACGATTCTGAAGATTTGAAGAAGTTGGTTCAACAAGCATAAAAGCGCCCAGGCATCATCAAAGAAATGAACATCGAAGAAATACGAAAATTTCAAGATCATTCGTCATACTATCGACGAAGAAAGAAAGAAAAAAAAAACAAGGAAGAAAAGACAGTAATTTCACAACAATGAACGTACGACCTACAACGCCCCTACTTGGTCCCCCTATTTTCAGACAAATGAAGAAAATTGAGACAACACAGAACTCCATGATGAGATCAATTCTAGGCTTAAAAATGAAAGACCAAGTCAGTACAGAAAACATTTGGAAAAAATTACCCAATATCAAAAACTGTGTACAATAAATCCGAAATTTAAAATGAACGTGGGTGAGACATATAGCCAGACTACCTCAAGATAGAATAACCTATCAAGTTACCGTTTGGTATTTAAACCAATTCAAAAGAAAAAAGGGCAAACCCGAACTAGGTGGAGGGACGAAATTGATCGGTTTCTAAAAAATAAGCTTTTCCATCGAGTGGCAGAAGATCGCAAAGAATGCGAGAGGGTGAGGTGTACCTTTGACTACTGCGGGCTGAGAGTATACTCAGAGTAGTAAGCGCTCTCTGAAGGTGCGACGCGGGAAGCTAAATATTATTATGAAACTGTATCGCTCTCGATAAAGGTTTGATTGATTGATTGGGGTACTTATGACAGATATAATTGAAATTAAAGCCGTCAGAGGAAAGACACATTTGCCGTATAAAGACGACCGCAATGATTCTGATTGGAAGGAACTCAGCTTTTTGAAGAAACTCGTCAACATTGAGAAAACCACTGAAGATCCACCTCTAAAAGAAAATAAAAAAAACACTGGAGTGTCTGTGGAGGTAAAGCGAGATATTATTCAAAAAACTTTGCTCGCTGATGGCTTCTAATCGCAGAACTTTCTGGGAAGAATTGCCAGTTGCAAGACAGGTAGTCCTTTAGATTGTTACCTTACCTAATCTTTTTTTTAAAAAATTACTGTGATAGCATATTTTTTAATATTCTCGAGTGATAATCCCGATCTCTATTTTCAAAAAATTAAATTACGAAGTGTTGAATTTCAATTTTTCTATTTTCGTAAGATGTTTTATTTGTATAACACACGAAAGTGTTTTTGTATTTTTGTTTTCGTTTAGCTACATTCATTTTAGTAGAACCTTTAAAAATGATTGTATTTTTATTGACCATTCACGATTAATTTTGAAAAGTAGTTAATGCCGTGCAGCAGATGCTAGCTCGGAGGTTCCACAGGAACGCTACTGAAACTTACAGAAATTTATGACCACGAACATTCTCATCATGTTCAGATGAAAGGTCCTGATCTATTTGCAGTTTACTGCTCTATGTTTTCATTATTCAGAGCAAGATTTTCGTGTTTTCAAAAATTCAATCGGATTATCAAAAGAAATGCTGAACATAGTTTTATAAAACTGAAATTTTAGGGCTTTTGGAGGTGATACGTGGTTGAAAATGGACCGTGTGGTACATAAACGAGTACGAAGCAATATCCAAATATATTATGGTCGCGTTAAATCAGATGTAAATGTAATAATAAGGGATTTTCAGTTTGTTTCGGAAATTTCAGATTTTCTACCCCCTAATAATTTCTGAAGGGTGGCAGTTACTGTCACTATAAAGAAACTTCATGTAAAACATTTCCGCGATGTCCATTGTAGTGGCATGCCATATTCCTATGGCACTCTAACCGCTCCTCAAGGAAGGCTGCTGTAGGTCTAACCACACGAAAGTGTTGCAAGGAGAGCATGTCAATGTTATCAATCAAAAAGTTTCAGAAAACCACCCAAAAGAGCGGAGAAAAAAGTAAAATATCAATATCCTAGTAGAATTACCCATAAATGGGAATACGGTGAACTATTTTGATGAATATTGCTATTTAGGGTTAAAATTCTACTGGTAGGTGCGATACGAATGGATCGCGCGAAAGTACCCCTAATTGATCATCCAGTGCCTAATAAAACTTTCAACGATGCTACCATTCTTCATTCAAATCGTTACAGCACTAATTCGCCTACGCCATTTTTCTTCCCTTTTGTAAATCAATGCGTCAACGAACCCTTCCCGATAATGCCGCAATGTGAATCGTCAGGAAAGTATCCTGTTGATTTCGAGTAGCGTTAATTAGAGACATTAATTATTGTTGTCGGAAAAGCCTGCTCAGTGTTCGCTCATTTCATAGCATCAACATTCGGTTAGCTATTCGTTTGGTGCTGTCTTAATGTTGTATCGAATTAACTAAGGACAGAGAGGAGTGCAAACACGGCCATCAGAAATGAAGATATGACTCATGAGCTTATTCCGGATAACTTTTAGAAAGAAGAGGATCTAACAGGGTGTCCATTCTTGTTCGGATATGATTTTCCCTGATTTTTCCACGCTAATTTTTCCAATTTTCCAGACCCTTCAAATACAAATTACACATGCAAAGGGGCGGGGGCGTCAAATTTTTTCGAACATTGTGAGCGACGAATATCGTCAATCACTTCACAAACTTTTTGTTTTACTACCATGTGGTTATGAAGCTGTGGCAGAAGGGGTGTAGAAATTTAATGATGGAAATAAAAACGCGCTCTATGAGGTGCAGCGTGGTGCGATGTCAATTAACGATTTCATAATTTTTTTTTTTCGTGTGACTTAATGCCAACCGTGAGGGGTGAGGGGTGTGGAAGGGTGGAAGAATAATATTCCAAAATTGGTTTATAGGTTTTTGAGGTCGCTGCATTCAATTTTAAGGGTGATTTTCGGATCCTATTCTTTCCGATGCGACCAATGAGGTAGCAACAGCGTAGGACAAGCAACGGTGGATTTGGAATTCACCCTTTCTAATTAAAGCCATCAAATAGGGTAAGAATACAGTTTTAGTTATTCAAAGTGTTGCTAAAAAACAAAAATCGGAAGCGATATTCCAAATCAGTGACACGAAACCACCCCTATTTCGATACTTCGTGCAATTTTTCGGCGGAGAAGCTGAATTCGGATTACGACAGTGCTCTGAAAGGGGTTGGATAAAAATCTGAGGCGATATTCGGAATCAGCGACTCAGAGCTATGTTGGCTATCCTGCACAAAAAATTGACTTTAGAATCTTGTACAGAATTTGAAATTTGAGGAAAACTAGAGTAACCGGAATTAGCCTTTCCTTCGTGAAGTCTGAATGGTTTGGGGGAGGGAAAATAACTATTAAAATGGATTCTGGAACCCAGGTGAAAAAGCTGCAGTACGTCTAACGACAAATGCGATGAAAGTAAAAAGGTGGTTGGAATCTGGAAAATTATATCATCAGGGGAGGTGGAAGAGGCTTCAATTTTAGAGTATCGACAGGGACAATATCAGGTCATATATTTGAAAACAATGGACTCTTTCGTAACGCGATAATAATTATTATGCGGTCTTTAGGTTTCTTTTTTCGAATTTTGTGGATTAGTTACTCTTTTTCTAAAATCTCGGGAGTCTCTTCATTCACCCTCTTATCTACATTTGCGAAGGAGAGGAGAGCCGAAGAAAAACCCGATGGTAGGATGTTCTGGTTTTTAAACTTTCTCAAAAAATTTTTTACACTGAGGAGAGGAGCTAGACCGAATATTTTTTCATTTTCCGTCTTTTCGTGCCGATTTTCAGATTCTCGCGAACAGGATGAGATGAAAACACGAAACACGAAATAGCTGATATTGGGAGAAGAGTATAGGTCTGCTGCTACGGCCTGGGTACTCGGAATGAACGTGGAGAGAACCTGCTACAATTTGCGGCTGAACAGAATATGGTCATGGCAAACACATGGTTCAAGCAGCATGAGAGAAGACTGTACACCTGGCAAGCACCCCATGGAGAAACAAGGAATCAGATAGATTACATCATGGAGCAAAAACGCTGGAAATCCTCAATGCATACAGTCAAGACCGACCTCGCCGGGAGCAGATGTGGGATCAGATCGCAGGATTTAGGACACGCCTACGCAGAAACACGCCGAACGCCAATACACGCATCTATGTTACCACTGAGGAACGCCAAAAGATAAGAAGTGAAGTAGTCACGACCAAGGCTGGAAGGAGAGAAATGGACCCACTAGTGGTATGGGAACAGATGAAAAGGGCCATACAGAAAAAAAACATAGGAGAAGTAGCAGCACAGAGACCGAAAATGAGGAAGAAGCATAAACTCTGGATAATCGAGTGCACTCTGGACCTGACTGAGCTACGGAGGGATGCCAAATTGAGAGGCGATGCAAAAGAGTATAGAGAACTAAATCGAAGAATACAGAGGGCATGTTGAGAAGATCGCGCCGAATTTATGGACCAAACATGCCAAGAAATACAGAACAGTGCAAATAGAGGAGAAAAAAGCGTGTATATGTAAAGAAATGGTAAAATTTAGTTCCCTAATTTTGAGATGCATGGCTTCAATATGTTAGGAATCACTGCAGACAGCGATCGCTGCAGCGAAGTCATTTCGTTAGCTCGTACCTGGCTCTCACGAGCAGGTAATCCTCTCTCATACCCCAACTGATGGTGCAGAAACAGGCTCTAGCTGCCACCTACAAATCTGCATAATGTGTTTCCGCCACGCGGACAGGAACTCGTAGGGACGACCCAGGATGCTTGGTACATTCTTCGACAGGCTACAATTGCGAGAGTCGTCTGTGCAGTATTGTATTTCGTATAGTGATAGTGTAGTTGCAGCTGGACGAGCCAAATTGCATCTTAGGTGAGTTTACTCACGGAGTACCAATCTTTTCGTAGGCTTACCTTACTTCGATATTGAATTGTTTCATTATATGTATTAATTAGGATAACGAGTTGCGCATACCCGACTGTCTTGCCGGGTATCGACGTACGTTCATTATGCAGAGCGGGATGCTCAGGCGAGAATATGACGTACAGCCTCACGTGAGCGGTCTCCCGTAGTAGGGCGGTCCGTACTCAGGGAATAAGTAGGCCTCGAGGCGGAGGTCCCCTACCCCCCGCACAAGTGTGGCCAGGGTGGATCAGTGGCGTACCTACTGCGATACCTTGCACTGGCCGACGAGGCAGTGTGGCTTGCACTCAAGCCACGGGACAGATCATGAGGGTCATACCTCACAGTTCACATGTCTTGCTAGATTTCGAATCATGGTACTCAAACGCGATTATTATCTTAAATTCCAGGTGGTACCAATCGGCAGACGCGCTACAGATCCGACCCTCGCGCCTACAAGGTTTTCGCATCATTTGCTTAATTAACGGACAATATCGGTTATGTCTTCATTTTGTAAAAGGAAGTTAATACGTTAAATTAGAGTTCATTTAGTTTCCCTTAATTTACCAACGTGTACCGGCCTTTCGACTTACTCCTCCTTTCTTCTTTTTCTTTTCTTCTTTCCATTCATTTAATACTACAATTTTTACTAAAAAAATAAGCTAACTCTCCTGAAACTTCAAACCACAGAGATGAGTAGGTCAGGAATGCGGATGGCACAGTGATATGGGACAAAGCGAGTGTCCTAAACATCTGGAAGGACTACTGCGAGGAACTATACCGTGTAAGAGTAAATTTCTGTCTAAATAAATACACCCTGTATAGGGTCTAATCTTACGCGCTTGTCGCTTCGTTTCTCTCCGCTTTCACCCGCTTGTATGCATGACTGGTTTGCCTGGAGAACCTACTGGAGGGCGAGGAACGCATCCCTTGTGCCAAGGTCTTCGCGTTTGCGGGCTCGTGCCTCGTGGCATTTAGTTAACGACGGCGGTAAAAGTCCGTTGCAGGAAATTTGACTCGTGTGTAAGCCGTATTTCGAAAGTATCGTCGCGTATTTTGTGGTGTTGGCGAGAGACATCAATTTGGGGTGAGTTTTGCTCACTGAGTACACATTTTGTTATGGCTTTTTAATCTGCTTTTATATTTACGCTTGCTCGCAATACTTTCTCGCCGGCGGGGGCGTAGTTGACGCCCCAGGCTCTCCACTATGCAGGGTTTAGACGTTACCCTACCCAGGCGATAATGTGGATCCGGCTGTGGGCATTCGGTCGAGTCTCCGGACAGCATGCTGAACTGCAGCACAGCCTCAGGGCCGGCACTACCAGGGTACCTATAGGCATTTGTGCGGGCTAGGTATGAACCCCCTGGTATGTTGTTGCTCGTCGGATACTGGGCCAGAGAATAGGATCGCTTAAATGCTTGGCTATGTTATTGGTTTTGGGCTACGGTGCAGTAGTGTTTTGTGCCCGTACTCAAACGTGGTTTTCAACTCTGTTGTAGGTACCTCGCCTGAGCAGTTCCCGTCCGGCTATCCATCCATCCGCCCATTCTCTGTAAATAATGTATTTGTAGATATGGTAGAATTTTAGCGCATAAACCACTCATGTTAAGTCCATCAATATAAACATTCGAACAATCCTGACTTAATATTTTCGTACAGGGAAATTCTACGCACCCGTGACTGCATTGCGTATATCTTTCGAATTCCTACATTTCTCTCTCGTCTCTCTTCTCTTTATCAATTTTTTTTACATTTCATTTCTTTTTACAACCGGGAGGAAGAAAAGAACACAGATAACTGTGCTCCAAAGATCACTATCTCGAGAGAAATAGACAGAACCCGAGATTATCATAGAAGAAGGTGGAGCCGCAATCAACAGCTCAAAGAACGAGAAGGCACCAGACAGAGACGGTATAGAGACGGAAATGATAAAGGCCCTAGGGAAAGAAGCAGAGATCGTCCTATGGCAAATGTGCAATCATGTGTTGCACACAGGAGACTGGCCAGATGATTGGGTCAGGTCAATATTGATACCCATACATAAGAAAGGGAACACTAGGATATGTGCCAATCACCGCACAATAGCCATAATTTCACAAGCAAGTAAAGTAATGGTGTGGGGGGACGTATGGCGATGCACGCATGCCAAAGTGGTCCCTATGACACCGCACCCCCAGCACCGGAAACTACCCTTCCGGGCATCGCATCATTGCTGAAGGGAACGCTTTGGGGCCGGGCCTGAGCCCCCCCCCCCATTTCTCCATGCCGGAACGGTGCACGCGTCCTGCCAGGGCCACCATGGGGTTCCCTACTGATTGAGGTCCGCGCTCCCAGAGCGCTCGCCTGGAATTCAGGTCCCCCACAGCCGGACGTGCTGCCGCTTCTTCTTCACTCATTCATCATGTGAGGCTCTGCCTGCCTGCTCCAGCCCTTGCACTGCTGAAAATCATAAACGAACGACTGAAGGCCTTCCTGAATAATCAAATACCCGTGGAACAGGCGGGATTCGTTGCCGGGCGCGGAACAAGGGAACAAATCCTGAACATGCGAATTATCATAGAGAAATTCCGCGCATATAATGTCCCTGCAGTAATGTGCTTCATCGACTATGCAAAGGCATTCGACTGTGTCAACTGGAAAACCCTAATGAGTGTGATGATGGAGATGGGTGTACCTGCACATCTGACGAACTTGGTAAAGACACTGAACAGAAGCAGTGAAATGACCATAAGAATTGCAGGGGGAGGAGTCCAAATCTTTCAAGGTAGAACGCGGTGTCAGGCAGGGAAACATACTGTTACCGCAGTTCCCCGATATATATGGAGAGAACATTATGAGAGAAGCGCTGGTAGACTGGAACGGTGGAATTTCAATAGGTGGTCGGAAAATCTCGAACTTAAGATACGCCGACGATACATCTCTGCTGGCAACATCCGGTATGGAAATGATGGAGCTGATTGAGCGCGTCAGAGTGATCAGCGAGAGATACGAACTATTTATTAATGCTCCGAAAATCAAAATTATGATAATAGATCGGGAGAATGCCCTGACTGACACTAACCTGCTGACCGGATATGAAAAAATGGAGTCGTTCGTGTACCTAGGGTCGTTGATTGATGTTAACGGTGGCTCCTCGACGGAGACAAGAAGAAGGATTGCTATTGGAAAGTTCGCAATGACGAGACTGGAAAACTTCACCAGCGATAAGAAATGGTCCAGCACCTGAGGAAGAAGCTTATAAAAACGCGTATACTGCCGATATTTATGTACGCTGCAGAAACATGGACTCTCAAAGAAGTGGATAGACAGTGGATCGACGCCTTTGAAATATGGCTATTTCGGCGAATGATGCGGGTGTCGTGGACGGAACATAGAACGCTGTTATTATCAGAACGCGAGAGGACTTAGAAGTAAACTAGATAACTTCAGGATGAGTGTGCTTCTTGAAGATTATGATATTATTGCTGTCACCGAAACATGGCTACAAAGTGATATAAACAGTAACGAATTATTTGATGAATACTATCACGTCTTTAGAAAGGACAGGGACTTACAGACCACGGGGAAGGTAAAGAGAGGGGGAGTTCTTGTAGCAGTGCGAGATAATATCAAGGCTGAAAGAATAACAATATTTGATGTGGCTGGTAGTAAATGTGAACATTTATGGATCAAGTTAACACTTACCAGAAATGGCGAAGGGGACATAGGGGTATTCTACTTCCCTCCCAATTCGAATCGAAAAAACTACGCTGACATCTACCAAAATGTCTCGTGTTTCAATACATCCGACAAGAAGTTGATACTCCTTGATGACTTCAATCTCCCCCAATACCAGTATACCACGACAGCCAGAATTTAAGTCTAAATGATTATAAACTTTGGGACTTATATAACTTCCTCAGCTTTAATAACCTAGGCACGTATAATAGTATTCCAAATAAGTTTGGTAAAACTTTAGACCTTATTTTAAGCAATGTTTCAACTATAACAGTTAATGAAGGACATCCACTATCAATCCCTCCCGATGTTTACCATCCTCCTTTGGACGTAGATATAAGGATCGAATTAAAAAATAAAACCCTTAAAATGCCGATTTTGTCTGTTCTCGATTACAACTACGCCAAAGTTGACTTTCTAAATATGTATTTACTCTTACAGGATAAAGACTGGAGTGATTTGTATCAAATTAAATACAGCAACGAAGCCACGGAGCATTACCAAAACGCTTTACATGAAATAATTGCTTTAACTGTCCCCTTTAAAACCAAACGAAAGGAGAAGACATATCCCGCCTGGTTCACCAACGAAATAATCAGAAATCTCAAGCTAAAAGAGAAATTGCATTCCAAATTTAAAAAAACGAAAAATCCCAATGATTATCAAAGATTCTTAATGCTTAGGAACAAAACTAAAAAGTTAGTGAGGGTGAAAGCACTCAAACCGAAACGATCTTTTGGTACTGATAATATTCCTCCATACATTTTTAAAACCTGCAGAGATCTTCTTGCCTCACCACTAACGTATATCATCAATCTATGCCTTAAAAATTGTTCATTCCCCGACATCTGGAAAACTGCAAAAGTGATTCCTATTCCGAAGGACGGTGATCACGAAAATGTGGAGAACTATAGACCAATATCACTTATACCAGCTTCGGCGAAAGTCTTTGAAATGGTACTATATAACAGATTGTACCCCAAAGTAAAAAATTATTTATCTCCTTATCAACACGGTTTCGTAGAGGGGAAATCAGTTCAAACAAACCTCATACATCTTACACAATTCATCCTGAAATCTTTTGATGAAAATAAGCAAGTTGATGTTATTTACACCGACTTCAGCAAAGCGTTTGATAAAGTTGACCACTCGATTTTGATTGCCAGGATGGAAGAGTTTGGCTTTTCTTCAAATCTGGTGCAGTTTTTTGTATCATATCTTTGTAACAGAAAGCAGTTTGTATCATACAAGGGATCAATGTCTAGGGAGTTTATTTGTGTGTCCGGGGTACCACAAGGATCTATCCTAGGTCCTTTTTTGTTTCTGATATTTATCAATCCCATTGTGGCGCAACTGAGACATACCGAAATATTGCTTTACGCAGACGACATAAAAATATTTAAACAAGTCGTATCAAGCCAAGACTGTGAATCCATACAAAACGATCTCAGTTCATTGGTTGTGTGGAGTCAGGAAAACCGGTTACCTTTTAACGTCAGGAAATGCGAAAAAATTTCTTTTACTAGGAAAAATACTAAAATTGATTATAATTATAATATTGGTGGGGAGTACTTGCGCGACGTCACAACTGTAAGAGACCTGGGTGTCGTCCTAGATTCAAAATTACTCTATAGACATCATACTATGAAAGTCGTGTCAAAATCGCAAAGAATGTTAGGCTTTATAATGAGAAATGGGCAAAACTACGTTGATACTGATACAATAAAAATATTATACTTTTCACTTGTAAGGTCAAATCTTGAATTCGCTGCACTAATTTGGAATCCAGTTACAAAGATCGGAAATAAAGCAATTGAAAAAGTACAAAATCGATTTCTCAAGTATCTGTATTACAGACTTTTCTCTTATTACCCTTTAGATTTGAGACATCAAGAATCGCGGCAGAGCTTTGAAGTCGATAGCCTACAAGTTCGGAGGCAGCTTTCTTCTTTGCTATTATTGTATGACATCATCAATGGCAAAATAACTGACTTCATGCTAACCGAGATTCGTTTCCGTATCCCCTCTTTTCAGGGACGCTCCAGAGATCTTTTCGATGTTTCCAGTGCGAGAACAAATGGGTACAGGGAGTCCACTTTGATTAGAGCAATGCGTCTGCACAACGAAATACTTCGCTCTAGTCCGGAAATCGATATATTCTTCCTAAAGCGAAAAAATTTTCAAACTCAGGCACTGAGAGTCCTTCAGTCAATTAATTTCGAACCCTACTAGGTCATCATGCTTTCTGAGTACCCAGTTGGTCTTCATGCCTTCTAATGTTTCGAAAATAAACTGAGGCTGTGGTAGGGATGAGAGACCGGGAGCGTGACGTTGTAGGGAAGTAAGGGGTCAAAAGATTTTTATTTATTATTATTATTATCATCATTATTATTATTATTATTTTGAAATTTTTTTTGTAACTGACCCCCCATTGTAATTGGCCTAACCGCTGTGATGGGGGAGGAAACTATTAAATAAATAAATAAATTACCTACGCCCTTCTCCTGTGAAAGAAAAAAGATCAGAAACTGGCCTGAGCGAAGTGAAGGAAAAATTTTTTTATAAGAAATAGGGTAAAATCAGTTTGAATCACTACAGAATTTCGCAGTCGATTTTTTTTTTTTTTTTTTTTTTACAAAATTCCCTGACTTCTAGGTGAAAAATACTAAAAATTCCTAAATTCCCTGACTTTTCCAGGTTTTCTTGAGAATGGACACCCTGATCTAGAAATCGCGTGTATCTACCACAAGTAGTCAGTTTTTCTCAAATTGGTTGTCATAAATGTTTCTACTTTCCTTCCTTCTTATTATAACCAATTATAATGGGTTATGATTGGCCAGAGGATGCGAAAGAGCATCCATAAAAATCAGAAACCAAAGGTGTTTGCGCACAGGACAAGTTTTCATCAAGGGAAAAATCCAATTACCCTGCCTACTTGGGGGTTCTTCTGCGGTTCGGAAAGTGGGCCTTCAGTGGGTAGATGCGGCGCTACAACCGGTGGATGAACGAAACGGCTTCTTCTTTTCTTTTTTCAATTTTATTTTCTATTATCGTTTTCATTGTAAATTATTTGTCAAATTATTTCACACACCCTCTACATAATTGGCCCACGGACTGTGAAGAGGGTGCCCAAATAAATAAATATTACTATTATTGGCTGCAGGGCATGTATAATGCACCTGTATTCTATAATAGTCTCCCAGTACAACTTAAGCAAACCAAAAATCTGAAAAGCTTTAGCAGGGGCCTAAAGGACTATCTCCTGGCAAAGGCAGCATCACCCGCCGTCTAGTAGGTTACTGCCGGCTAGGGTGTCCTAGTCACCGGTTAACCGCATGCACAAGTAGGCTCACGGACTAAATGACTGATACATGAATTAACTTTATCTTACATGACGGAACTCTTACTTAACCTAAACTCAACCTGTGCTCAGCCACTGGTCTTCAGTATCCATCGAAATCTATCTTCATCTAGTCATGGTTTTGTTGTGTTATTTATTTTATTCTGTTATTTAATTACGTTGGCTCTGCTTTTTACCTGGTTTTATTTATATTATTTTATTTATTGTTCTGCTCTGTTTTATTCTGAAGTGTACTATTTTTCTCCAGTTTTGATTGGTTTGGCTTCGTTTTATGTTTCTGCATTATCTTTATTCTTTAGTTTCGATCAGTGTTATTGTGTTTTTCTTTCTTATATTTTTGGTTTTTGGTTTTTTGTAAGCATTTTGTTTTTGTTTTTTCCACTAGTTTGCTCTATGCTTTTTGTTTTACTTTTTATAGTCCTTTTTTCGAGTATTGCTTTGTTTTATTTCTCCTTTCTATTATTAGTTGTTCAATATTCTTATGTTTTATCTCTTGTCTCTGCTTTGGTTTATTTATTTATTTATTTATTATTTTCTTTTCTTCTTCTTTCCTGCTTTGTTTTGTCCTATTTTTTTTCGCCCTTTTAAGTTTTGCTTTGTTCTGTTTCGTTTATCGTTTTTCAACTTTTGTTATCAGTGCTCTTATGCTTTAGCCCATATTTTGTTTTATTTTGCTATATTTTCCGTTGTTTTGTTTTACTATTTTCTTTTTATCATCCTTTTTTTCTGTATAGTAGACTTTTTCTTTATGTTATACTAAGGTAATAATAATCCCCTCCCACGCTCGCATAGTTTGTGCATAGTGGGAGGGTTACCTAAAAAAGATGTTCAGTTAATATTTTTAAATAATAAATTTCAAATTATTATTATACAACAGCCCGTTTTGTACAAGTTGGTTGTCGCAAATCAACTTCGAAAACAGCATTCCAATGCTTTATAATTGACTGCAGGGATCCTACTGTAGAGCCAAAATGATAAAGTACGTTCGCCATTGATGAGTTCCCCCCCCCCATTTTATCCATTCCAACTATACCCAGTTCGTCAGAACTTATTGCATCTTCAAAGTCGAGCAGCCTCTCTTCATTTAGCAGACATTGGCAATTGAAATGGGTGATAGCCAGATCTAAAAAATGTTTCTTAGCTAATTCTGTTTTGTTTTTTTCTTCATTTAGATCCTCATTTCTCGTGAGGGGGGGGGGGTCCCTCCAGTCAGCACATAGAGAACTAACAGTTGACAGCTCCCTAGCACCAACCAACTGAACTGGGGCAAATTTATTTTCGAAAACAGAATGGTGATTCGCTATTCTGAAGAAATGAAAGAGAGAAGGTGATCTACGTACTGTATACTTTCAAGTTCCTGCAGAAAACTCAAGTGGGTTATTTTTCGAATTCCAAACACGTTCCGACGGACATAATTTGTTTTCCATGTATAATTGAAACTCGAAACGGAAACAGTTTATTCGTCGATAACGGCTCGATTCCATTTCCTCTTTTAATTTCGCACTAGCGTTCATTTTCTCGTCATCGTAGTCGCCACACTCTAAATACATTTCTCATTTTTCACCCACATGTATGCCGGATCGCTATTCGTTGCTCGATAATTCATATCGAAGACGTTTTCCGTTTCGACGAAACAGATTCCCTCCCTTGGGTGGTAGCCGAGCGAAGTAACTTGGAAATAAAATTTTAATTTCCAGTTTATCATCCAATAATTATTTCCTGTTTCACGTTCAAAATATAGCATATTTCCGCGTATTCGTGACTCGCTTCCTTTATTTCCGTCGACAATTTACGAAGAGCGTATTTGTAATTAATATCTTTTTCGGGGCGACTAGACATTCCATTAACATCTCGTATGGAAACTGAAATTCTGAGTTCAGTTGCGCGACTTACATCGCCGACTATCAAGTTTTCATTAAACCGCTGAGCATAGGACTAGAAGTAACGCTGAAGTAACACTCAAAATGGAAGAAACTCCACTGAAAATTGTACAAGAAAAACACTTTTGACTTGGCATTTTCAGTTTCTCTTTGAACGTTTTTTCCACGTGTTACGAGCATTTGTTAGGATAGGATTTCGTCGGTATAGTCCTCCATTTCTGTTGGACGCAGTCAAATCGGGTGCCGCATCCGTTGCCGGATGTTGGCAGTTGCGGTTTCTGACGCGCGATTTCCCCGGGCAGGGTTAGTCGGGATAGTTTGCCATGGCTTCCCCACGGTTTTCCTTCTCTGTGCGAAAGAATGTGCACACACAGTTCGCTCACTAGCCACGTGTCTTCACGACGTTAAGTAAGAGTACACATACAGTACCAAATCTTTCTGATCTGGTGGTAGCACGCCCTAATACGTACTCCAAATCACATTTGGCTGTACACAGGTTTATTTTATTTCCCCCGGGATCAAATGGGTGGGGGTATTCACTAATTTTCGAAAAAATTACCTTATACGGATTAGTAAACGATGACTTACTTTTACTTGGGAATTTCAACCTGCCATTATTCGACAATAATTTCAGTAAGTCTGATGAATATCATGGAGCATACAAAGACATCTTATTCATATTTAGATATCAACCACCTTAAGTCACATAACACTATCTCAAATTCTTTAAATAGAACACTGAACTTGGTACTTGCAACTTCTCTCACATTGCAGTTTCTGAAGGCGACTCCTTGACCGATACCTGTGACAGTTACCACCCACCCCTACTCGTAGAGTTTGGTTTTGTGAAGTACCGTACCCCTCAAAAAATAATACAACTGCAGCTACAAATCCTCGAAGGTTCGATTCCAAAAAAGCAAATAATTTTCTGGATACGTATAATCTATTCAAATTAAAAACTTGGGATGAACTGTACAAGCTTACAGATAGTAACCAAACAGCTGAGTATTTCCAAAATTCAGCAACAGACATCTTAAGCGATGCAGTGTCATTTAAAAAAAAACTGGACGAAAAAAATATCCTACTTGGTTCACATATGAATTTATTAAAAAATTGAAAAAGACATCCTCTCTACATAAGCAGATTAAAAGGAAATTTTCTCATGAAGAGTTAAAGCAGAATTCAGGCATATAAGAAAAGAAATCTAGGTTTTAACAACAAAAGCATGGAAATATATAAAAATGCTTTGGAGGACAGAATGAAGTCTCAACCAAAAGAATTCTGGTGAGAGATTGTTAATAGGCAAAATAGTAGGTCTGGCACAAAGTTATATACCTTTGATGAACAAATTTACACAAGTTCAGATACCATTGCGGAATCATTCGCAAACTATTTTTTTAGTGTTTTTAGCAATAAAAATACAACTCAGAATCAAACTACGAGTCCTAATGGGGTAGGGGTTACTGGAGGCGAAAGCCTTACATTAGTGGGTGTGACCACTATCGAGGATATAAAACGTGCCCTGCATGACCTCAAACCTAAATCACTCCTGTGGCCCTGATTCCATTCTACCATACATATTTCGATCTTGCTCACAGTTTTTAATTACTCCCTTAACTTATCTCTGCAATACTGTCCTTCAGACAGGTATTTATCCAACAATATAGAAAATATCGAAAGTTATTCCATATTACAAGTCAGGCTAAATAAATGAAATAAAAAATGATCGTCCCATCTCTCTAATTCCACTCACGACCAAAATTTTTGAAACTGTCTTGCACAAATATCTATGCAATCAATCCAAAAATATCGTATCTCCCTGCAACATGACTTTAGAAAGGGATATTCCGTGTAGTCAAATCTAATGAACTTCACATATGATGTAAATATAACCCTCTCCAAGGGTGGGCCAATCGGTACCATTTACATGGATTTTTCAAAGGCTTTTGACACTGTCAACCACAAAATCTTACTCCAAAAACAGTGCAGCTTTGACTTTTCAAAAGATCTAATAATTCTATTTCGCTCGTACTTGAATAACACGAACGCAGTTTGTCGAGTATAAAGGAGTGGCATCTACATGTTACAAGAGTGTGTCATGTGTTCCCCAGGATTCGGTTTTTGGTCCATACCAATATTTCTGAGAAAAAAAAATTCCAATATTCAAAATTATTGCTGTATGCAGATGATATGAAAAATAATAAAATTATAAAATCTCAAAATGATTGTATTAAACTGCAACAAGATCTTGATTCACTAGTTAGGTGGAGTGAAAGTAATTTGTTACCATTTAATACTGACAAGTGTGAAAAAATTGCCTTTTCAAGAAAAATATGTCCCATTTTACACGAGAATAAAATAATAATACATAGATACATTTTGGTGTGTAAATTCTGTAAAAGACTTAGGCATCATTTTGGATTCGAAATTATTATTCAATATGCATATCGATCACATAACTTGGAAATCTAAAAGAATGGGTTGGCTTTATAAAGAGGAATGTAACTTGTTATAAAGACGTAGAAACAATGGAAATTTTTTATTTTAGTTTTGTCCGATCAGTATATGAATTCTCCTCTGTTGTGTGGGATCCCAAAACTCAACAAGGTAAAGATAAAATTGAGAAAATTCAAAATAGATTTTTGAAATACTTATATTGCAAAATCTTTACACATTATTATCCTTCTGAAATTGTATATAAAGGATTTTTGGTTGGCTTTGAGATTATAAGTCTAAAAAATAGATGTCTGGCAAAGTTAATCTTCTTGAGAGATGTTCTGAATAACAAAATTTTGGATTCCAACAATTTAACACGTATTCAATTCAGGCTCCCTACACTTAATACAAGAAATACTGATCTATTTGTAAAACGTAGAGGCTCAGCATCAAGTATGGACAATACTCTAGCATTATATTATAATAATAGTACCCAAAAAGACCTTGGGATCGACGTATTCTTCATGAGTAGGAGACAGTATATTTCATCAGTCATTAAACAGGGTTGCCACTTTTTTCAGGATTAGTTTTCCCTGACTTTTCCCGGTTTTCCAAGCCAACTTTTCCAATTTTCCCCGACTTTTTTACAGGATTCCGAGAAAGCCCAGAGGGAGGAGAGTCACAGAAATTTTTTACAATACAGATTTTTAAAAAATCGCTATCGGGAAGAAGGTACAGATGTAAAATATTTTTCAATATTAGAAATACTCAAAGAAAGTTGAGTCCATTCCAACAGGTAAAAAAAGTTTATTCTGATAAAATATGAACTCGTTTGTTATTTTCAGAAAATTTCCCTGACTTAAATGAAAATTCCCTGACTATTCCCTGACTGACCAAATTCCCTGACTTTTCTTCCCGGTTTTCCAGAAAGTGGCAACCCTGTTAAAGTACTCCAGGTTATGTAGGTCCTAGTCTCTGCAATTCTTTTTCTTTCCCTAATACCGCACAAGTGTGGTTTGTTTAGCCCCACGGCTTCCTTCAACCCTCAGTTCTCAATTCACAATTTTCAACTGCCACCTGTGGACCTGTCCGCCCTTCACCTCTCGCTTTGCCCTTACTTTGGTACCTGTCTCCCCCCCTCTTTCTATCATCTTTTCCTTCTTCTTTACCCCACACCCTTCATTTGAATAGCATTTTTTGTTTTTGTTTTTAAGAATTATTATATTATACCTACAGTCCCCCCGTCAATAGGACCCTCGGGCACCTGTTGGGGAGGGGGAGACTCAAATATAAATAAATAAATAATTACTAGCTTGTTTTGTAATATTATTTCCATTCATCGTAACTGGCCTACCGGCTGTGATAAAGGGAATGAAAATAGAAAATATCGCAGACAATCTGAAAGTCAGCAATCCAGGTGGCCACTTTTCTTTAGCTATAAATTTCCCTGATTTTTCCAGATCCACTTCTCAATTTTTTCTCAACGAGTACGCCTACAGGTAGAAAGTACATTAATGAAGGTTGTCACTCAATTTTTTTTTTTTCAATTTCTAGTACCGTAACTTTCTACCAATAGACAGTTAACAAAAATCTTGTATAGAACTAAACATAGAGATAATTACTAGTACGTGATTCAAGTTGCAAAGAAAATAGAAAGATGATACTTCTACACTACGCAGTTTTATAAAGAATTTATTTTTTGAAAATTCTCTGACTTTTCCCTGATTTTTAGTTTTCCCAGGAAAGTGGCTACCCTGCAATCTTACCTCAGTTTTCCCGCAAAAGTGGCTACCCTGCAATCTTATTTGTATGGTCATCGACGAAGGTCAGAAATGGCAATCTTAGGCGCGTCCACACCATGCCGATTGAAAGGATATTTGAAAGCAAAATGAAACATTCAACAAAAATGAAATTACAAACTGTGTGAACCCACGATGTTCCAACTGAAACGACTAACAAAAATCCATCATTTCATGCTAGGCAGCATCTCAGGGATTCGGCAAAAAGATAAAATCAAGATTAGGGATATCGAGAAAAAAACTGGCACTACAAATATAAGCTCACAAAATAAAAAAATTAAAACTTAAATACGCGGGCCATACGTCCAAGGAGAGAGGAGCGAAATGAAGCAAGTACTGAACATAGTCTGCTGCTAAACAGAGACAAAACCAAAGTGGTGCTCAATCTAGGAGGAGAAATTGACCTCAAAGACACGCACATATTGGGCTACGAGGTAGTACAATCCTTTACCTGGGCTCCTTGATAAGTTGTCATGGGACTAGCGAGACTGAAATACGAGGAGCTCAACTTAATAGAGAGGCTGTAGCAAAACTAAGTCGTATTAGGAAGAGTCATGGTATCCGGAAAGACGTAAAGATCAAAATGGTACCGACACAGATCTTCTTTATTGTGTTTTATGGGGCTGAAACATGTACACTATGGGAAGTCGATCGAAATAGACTAGACAGCCTGAAACTTTGGATCTGGAGGAGGATGTTCCATGTGCCATAGACTGGAAAGCGAACCAATGTGTCCATTATGGATGAGATAGGAAACCCTGAACGGCTCTAAAGTCTATGTACGCGTCGTACGTTAAAATATTTTGGTCACATCATGAGACGGGAGAACGATGATCTAGAGAGGCTGGTTATAACTGGAAACCGTAGTCGCAGCCCAATGAGTCGGACAGATTAAATTCGGGACACATATGGAGAACCAGTTCACGTTGTCGCACGAAAAGCAGACGACTGGAAGAAGTGGCGAAGTAGCTGTGATCGGCGCTTTAAGAAGGTACGTGAATAAAAAATTAGAATGGAAATACGCAGGTCACATTGCTCAACATATAGATGGGAGGACAAAGTAGAAAGTTGGAGACCCTAAAATAAGGTAAAAAGAGTAGGTAGACCAACCACCAGGTGGAAATATGAAATCAGAAGGGAAGTAGGAACCAAGTAGAGACAGTTAGCTTTCAATAAGCAACAATGGAGAGATCGCGGAGAGGCATATTCCCAAAAATGGGTGCAGTAAGATGTTGAGGCAACTCTACACAACAGCAGGGTCATACAACCCGTGCATCTGAGAACCTCATGCTTTACAGGGTGGTGCGTGAGAACTCGCACCAATGTAATTTGCCCTATGGTGCGTGCTCAGGATGCACCAGCGTGACTATACGTGTTATATTATACAGGTGGACCATGAGAAAATGCACCAAATGTGCAAAACGATGAAATATTCTTCGAGGAAAATGTCCGATGATTTCCAAGGAATTTCATCAGAAATCTTTGAGAACAATATTCTTCGAGGAAAATCTCAGATGATTTTCGAAGAATTTCATCGAAAATCTTCGGGGAAAAGCTCCGATAATTTTCAAGGAATTTTATTAGAAATCTTTGAGAACAATCTTCGGGAAAAATCTCCGATAACTTCCAAGGAATTTTATCAGAAATCTTCGGGAACAATTTTCAGGAAAATTTTCCAATAATTTTTAGAGAATTTCATCGGAATATTTGGAAAAAACTTCGATGGTTTTTGAAGGATTTTATCGAAGATCTTCAGGAAGAATCTCTGATGATTTCCAAAGAAGAAATCTTCGAGAAGAATCTCTGATGATTTTCAAGGAATTTCATCAGAAATTTTTTTGGGGAAAAAATCCGATAATTTCCGAAGAATCTCATCGAAAATCTTCAGAAAAAACTGCCAATGTTTCCCAAAAAATTGTATCAAAGTTCTTCGAGAAAATTTTTGATAATTTTTGATGAATTTCATCGGATATATTCGGGAGGAGCAAGGGGCAACTCTGATGATTTCTCAAGAATTTTATCTAAAATCTGCAGGGGAAATGTTCGATGATCCCTGAAGGATTTCATCGAAGATCTTCAAGAAGATCTCCGATGATTTTTAAGGAATTTCATCGTAATTTCCGAAGAATTGAGACTATCCACTCATGCAATCGGATCAGAAATTTTTCCCGAAGATTTTTGATGAAATTCTTCGGAAATCAGCGGAAAACTTTCTCTAAAATTTCCTATAATTTCAGAACTTTATCGGAAATATTTCAGAAAAATCTCTTGTAAAATTTCACTGGAAATCTTCGATTATTTCTTTGAAAATAATCTTCGCTAATTTTCGGAGAATTTTATGAGTGAAAACTAGTTTTAATTCTTCGGAAATTACCGGAATTTTTTCCCAAAAATTTCCGATGAAATTGTTTAAAAATCATCGAATATTTCTGATGAAATTCTTCGGAGATCATCGAACATTTTTCCTGAATATTTTTGATGAAATTCTTCAAAAACCAGTGGAGTTTTTCTCCGAATATTTCCGATGAAATTCATCAAAAATTATCGGAAAATTTTCCCGAAGATTTTTGAAGAAATTCTTAGGAGCACAATATTTCCGATGAAATTCTCCGGAAATCATCAGAGCGATGAAATTCTGCGGAAATTATCGCGATTATTCTCAAGGATTTCTGATAAAATTCCTTGGAAATCATCGGAGATTTTCCCCGAACATTTCTGATGAAATTCTTCGGAAATCATCGGTACTTTATTCCAAAAATTTCCGATGATAATTTCTGGAAATTATCGAAACTTCTTTCCGGTTTTCTGAAAATTGTTCTCGAACATTTGTGATAAAACTCCTTGAAAATCATCGGAGATTTTTCCGGAACATTGTTCTCAAAGATTTTTGATAAAATTCATTGGAAATCATCGGAGATTTTCTCCAAAGATTTTCGATGAAATTCTTCAGAAATCATGTGAGATTTTTCCCGAAGAATATTTTACCGTTTTTCACATTTGGTGCGTTTTCTCATGGTCCACCTGTATAATATAACACGTATAGTCACGCTGGTGCAACCTGAACACGCACCATAGGGTAAATTACATTGGTGCGAGCTCTCATGCACCACCCTGTATAATAATAATAATTATTCTTATTATATTTTAATTAAAACTAAGGTATGGAGTGGAAGAAAAAATGATACTACTCTGCGCCTTCTCCAGTGAAGTGGGGGGCTACTTCCGCCTTTTATCCTCCTTTCTCTAGCTCTGGCGCCATTGTCAGATGTTAGTGACATACCTCTTATTTTCCATCTATCTCAACATGCTAACTTTCATTTTTACTCTGCATCAGCGATCGAAATTATTCTTTCTCTGTAGGCGGTTAAAATGTTCGATGGAGAGAGACATTTTGTCAAAGAATGTTTTAATATTAAATTATTTGCGGTAAAAAATGGTTCTTCCCTTCACGACGCGGCGCTATATTTTCGTGTCTCGTTAACTCTTTTACATGGTTTGATTATCGAAATTTGGTACGACATCCATCGACGGCTCCCTCGCTATTCGTATATTGGTTTAATTTTCTCACAAGTGACACTCACTACAATGTTTTTCATTTTCGTAGACGCGCACCGAGAACAGTAAAAAGAAAAACCGAGCGATCGTCCTCAATTTAGGAGCGCGGTCAACGGCCGGGACATTCGGTGGCTCGAAATTCGGTATATTTTGAAACTTACAATGTCAAACACCCAGCGTACCTTTTTTTTTTTTGTGCCGCTGACCCACCCCACGATGGGTCTGTGCACATTTCAACGTGTCAAATTTGACAATTCGGCGAGTTTCGACAGCTTTATTTAAGAAATTTTTCCATTCGTACAAAATCATCGGTAACCAAAAATTCAAGCGAGAATGGAAAGTAACCAGAAAAATTATGCGAAAACAAAATAGATGCCGTTTTAAATTCGAATCGACTGTAAGGCGTGTAATAAAAGAAATACAACGTAAGTCGAATAATAAAACACGAGTCGCTTTCGATTTTAATCTTGTTTAAAGCAACAATCGAAGACTTTCAGCGGGAAAATTGCGAATGTGCGAGAAAAAAAAAGTTTCAGACTACGTGATTTCTAAAGAAAGAAAAAAAAAAGAAGGTAATTTTGAATGTTGGCCTTTTACATGCGAATTTCAAATTCGACAAAAAAAGACCGTAGAAAATAAGAAGTCCCGTAGGACTTTTCTCTGGAAAATCACGATTCATGAAAAGGAGGCAATGGCTGTTTTCTGCCCATCTCGCGGAAACATTCATCATTATTGCGAGATTTTCAAAGTTACGCGGCATAATTTCAAAGTCGAGCCGAGATAACTTGGGAGTTATAATAGTAAAAAGTTTACTAGTCTTATTTTGAACTTCAATACTGTCGGTTTACATCGGTGTAGCAAGACGTGAATTAAATATGATTCCAAAGAAAAACGAGTTTTCTTTCTAACTTATTAGTTCGAGGAAATTCAATTTTTCAATAATTTTTATACCGAGTTGAAATATTTAACGTCGTAGAAAATGAAATTTTGAAACGTGCAGATAACTACAATAACAGCAATAAAATATACGTACATGCTTCAAAATAGACCAACCAAGTAGTAAACATGCAATCAAAATGGGGTGAGGGCTGGAAGACGGGTCTTTCAATTACTTTGGCAAAATAATCAGCACCCCCACCTCAATGCCACTCAGTCATACAATTACAATTTCTACAAAATCTGAGTGGTAACGTCTCCCTGAATCTGGCCCAGTTTATACAAATTTATACAAATCAAAGCGATCAAGATAGGAGCCTGGGTGAGGGGAATGTCTCGGGTCATCCCCTGTCAACATCTTCTGAAACTCTCCAAAGAAGTTGATGTTCCCCTAAAGCCATTTCAATTTCTATTGGAGTGAGCATTTTGAAAACCACACGCCCCTACCCCACGGAAAAATAACTGAGCTAACAAAGAAACAACTTTTCTATCGAATTTCCATATTGCTTATACACGTTTTGCCTACTCCTTCATTTTCAGGCAAGTCTGATATCCAATCTACTGGATGACGAAGACCCCTCGCTCGACGGAGAAATGAATTAAGAGGTTGAGGGTGCAGCACAAACCAGTACAAACAGGGCACAAACGATTCCATCCACTTGTCCTTTTTCAATCCTATGTCTAACTCATTTTTCAAAAACCATTCCTCTAGCGCCCCCCCCCCCCCATACGTAATCCTTAATATCTTGGGGAAATGAGGAGCACAAACGACGGGGTTTTCAGCACAAATTAGCACAAACGAATGCCACCTGTAACCTCATCAGCCTGCCGGTGGTGCTTCCGTTTCGTCAGCCCCTCAAAAATAAACCTCAATATCTTGGGAAGGGGACAACACAAAACACAGGGTTTCAACACAATCCAATACAAATGCAGCACAGACAATTTACATCAGTTTCGATCCCTTAGGTGAAAGTGGGAGCGCTCCCATTTCTGCGACCACCCCCAAAAGTTCTCCAGAATATCTCAAAAAGGAGGCAGTACAGACGACGGGGTTTTCGGCACAATCCAGCACGAACAATTAATACCACTTTCGACCTCCCAGGTGAAAATAGGAGTGCTCCCATTTCTACAGCCTTCTCCCGAACGTTTTCTCAAATAACTCAGGAAAAGGGCAGCACAAACGACGTGGTTTTCAGCACAAACTAGAACAAACGTAGTACAAAGGAATGACATATACTTTAAGTCTATCGGGTTGGGGGGGGGCGAGGAAATACATCTTAAAAATTTCTTCCAGCGCTGCTTTAAAGCAGCGGCTATTCTATGCAATTTTTAGGACTATCCAGGGTGGATAATTATTTATAAGACTTATCATAACATATCATGGGAGGAGGCCTGGTTGGCCGAGTGGATAGCGCGTTGGTCTCAGAATCTGCAGGTCCCGGGTTCGGACCCACGTAGCGACTCGCCAGAATTTTCGACCTAGGCCGGTTTTTCGGCCAGAAGAGACGAGGGCTAAGATAGCTCTAACAGCCTCCCCGACGTCTCTGAAGTAATGCTCGAAAGGGCGGATTCCAGGACCCGGATGGAGAGCAAATTAGAAAAAAAGAACATATCATGGGTTGAGTGGAGGGGAGGACATCAATCACAATAAGAACGAGAGACAGTTTTTCTTAAGATTCTTCAAAACCACCTTAAGGCTCTGTAATACTTTTTAGGATTCACATAAAATTATTCCAAGCCTCACTCGGGAACTTTTTGAAACGTCTCGTGAGTCCATTCTGATTCGCTAAAAATCTTCTAAAACTATTTCAGACCAGTTCAAACACTCATTTATAAACTAATTTGCGACTCTTCAGAGCAGAAATAGACGTACTCTAGACTTTTCCAGACAATTCAAAAGATACTTCAATGTTCTTTCAGACTCTTCCAGGCTTCATTTAAAATTAATCTTAAAAATTCTTCCAAACTTATTTACGACTTTTTATGAGTTCTTAAAAACTTTTTTGAACTTGCTTCAAAACACTCCAGGTTTAAATGAACTTGTCACGACTCCATTAAAACCCACTAAAACTCTTCCAAGACTATACATATACTAGACTTATTTAAGATTCTTTTAGACTGATTCACGTTTCTTCAAGACTCAACTATATGAGTTTTGGACTCTTTCAGACTCTATTTAAGACACTTTAAAATTCTTTTAGACTTGTTCAGCTTGAGGCTATCTCTCAATCTTTTCCGGGCTTGCTAAGACTATTTCCGGCTTGATTCAAAGTATTTGAGATATTCAGACAGTTTACCCTTGAAAACTTATCGAGACTCCTTAAAACTTGTAACTCTCAAGACCTTTTCAGTACTATTTAAGCCTCGTCTAGAGCATGTCTAGAAAACCTAATAGTGTCTTCAACCCGTTTGAGAAGTTTCCAATCAGGCGAGACTCAAAGAAAAAAGTACATACCTTCAATACGTACACAAAATTTTCGAAGGTGTCTGAAAAATCCTTGAAACAAGTGGTGACTCTCCCTAATCAATTTCTCATTGGACTCGAATGTCTGTTCGAAAAAATAACAAATTTTGTGGATCAAGTAAAGGGTCAACTTCCAAATTATTCAGCTTGAGGGAAATTTCGAAGAATCTTGAGCTTGTGCGAATGAGTCTTGGAAAATCTAAGTCAAGACAATGAGATTCTTATTATTATTATTATTTTGCAGCCCGTTCGTACATCTTAATATCTGTTTACTTAAAATAAAAATTACTTATTTAATGCGCCTATTGCCGGGCATAGGCCTAACCGACTCTTTTCCAGCGGCTCCTTTCCCAGGGGTCTCTTCCCCAGGCAACGCCAGAATGTTGCCTGATTTCATCAGCCCATCCGGTAGTAGGTCTCTCTACATTTCTTTTTGTTGCCCTGGGCACCCATTCCAAAAATTTTGTTTCCCATCTATCCATCACCCCTCTTGCAACATGACCCGCGTAATCAAAATTCAGTTTCTTCATGACAAATCTACAGTCTTCAAACTTTTGATTTATCCCTTACTCATTTATTGGTTATTCTGTTCTTCCTTTTCACTCCGATTATGGTTCTCCCCATTGCAATCTGGGTTCTGGCTCGTTTCAGACTTTGGCTTTGTGTGGCAACCCATATCTGTGTCCCGTACATTAGCACTGGTAGTGTACGTGATTCCCATATTTTCTTTTTCATTGCCAAAGGCATTTTACTTTTGTAGATATTTTTTAGGGACCAGAAACTTTTCCATGCCTATGATCTTCTTTTTGAAATTTCCTTTTCTAATTTATCTCGAAATGAAATAATTTGACCCAAATATATCGTGCTATCTTCTGCTTTAATTTGATTGTTACCGGAGATATTTATTTGCTAGATTTAGCGTTTGATAATAACAATGTTTTACTGGTATTTATGGTCAGACTAGCTTTGTTACATTGCTCTGCTAATTCGTTTGTCATAGTTTGCATTTCTTTTGCATCCTGAGAAATTAAAACCACAAATCTTAAGTTGTTCAGCATTTCCCCATTTATTATTACACCTTTTTGTTTCTAGTTTAAATTTTGAAATACATCTTCCAGTAGACAAATAAGTTGGGAGATAGTCCTCTTGTTCCACTCCTCTTTCGATTTTAAAACTTTTAAATAGGTCTAAAAACATGTTAGAAAAGTCTTAGCGAGGTTTAAAGATTTTCTAAAGAGGCTTGTAGCGTGTTAAATAAGTTTTTGATAAATCTTACATAATCTTGAACAAGCCTAGAAAAATCTCGAAGTCGATCTTAAAGGAATAGTATGAAGTAGTTATAATTAAATATGATTCTGACTCACAGTTATCTTCTTCAACCATCTCAACCATATTTATTCTTTCTTCATCTGTTCATTACCTGGAAAAAAGGAAGAAGAAATTCCAATTAATTTCAAATCTTTATCAATAATTATTTTTTAGTAACAGTCGATGTAGTATTCAAAATGTTCGTTTAAGCTGTTTTGATGTCCGGTGTCTTTTTCATAATAAGGAGCGATATTCCACAACGGCCTACGTCCACGTTTTTCGAAATTCGTTTTATAGCGCCATCTGATGGAAAATATAAGTACAAACAACATTCTTTCACTGTCAATCTACAAATATTCAGGTAGTTTGACTAGGCAACCTACATGTCACTCGTGACTCATACATGGTATACACAAGAGTACTACATTATTTCATTCTCCTGTGAGTTTTGGAAAGTGGACAGCTGACGTTTTGGAATATCTCTCATTTAAGTCAATTAATTCCAATCAGCTGGAGTGTTTTGATCCAGGGCAGCAAAGGAAAAAGGGATTTCGACGGATTTATAATTATGCTTGAGACGAGGTGTTAGTTGATGTAAGTTAAGACATTCCATTTGAAATGTCAGAGTGGGTGCCTCCATTCAACTCTCAGTTCTGTGCCGTGAAGAGAACTGCCATGTCTCTTTAGAAGTCAGCTTGTATTCTAATATATCAAAAAATTATTGAATTCCATCTACAAGCACTCCCTCCCTGCATCCATTATTAACTATACTTCTTCCTCGTTCTCATGCTCTCCGTCCCTTCTGTGGGCACAAACCTTCACTTAATTAACCCCCTCTCCTCCACAAAAAATGCATTCTACACGGAACCAGGGCTCATTTCATTCCGACGCAACTCTTACAAATACTTAATACTGCAAACTGTTGCTAAGCCAAGGATTCCGGAAATCAGAGAAATAGTGAAAACGAAAAAAATACAAAATTCATCATAAGTCAGTCGCGGAGATGACTAAATGATTTTAGAAATTCTAAAGAAAACGTAATTTGATGCCCTTCCCCACCATTTTCTCGAAGAAATGTTTACCAGAGTCGCGACCAATTTCGCTGTCCCGTCGAAAAATATGATCTAAACGTGGCCCTACAAAGACTTGCGGACGTGAAATCCAAAATATTTTATATTCTCCGGATGTATCACAAACCGTGCATAACACCGTAATACGGTAGCGTATCAGGCAAGTTAATCTCTTCAACCTATTTAGAGAGACCATCAGGAAGTTAGATAGCCACAAATTACACTTTAATGAGCGTAATACTTCAGAATGTGCGTCGCCGTATCCTTGGTAACTGTCACCGAACGGTGTGGCGGATTTTCCACCAACTCGAAGAATTTTCATTTCCGGTGAAGAGGAAAACACTGATAATATTGTTCGTGATTTTCTCACCCACTCTGTAAGCAGCCAAAACGTATCAGAAAACTGTCAAAGGTGGTGGGTGGGCCGATTTCAACATCAGTCGAGGGTGTTCGTGCCACCAGTGGATGCGTCAAAGGGCAACTCTATTTTGCTAAAATCGTCTTCAGTTTTCTCACATAATGACTGCGATTAAATTATTAAGGTTGCACCAAGGGGAAAGGGTGTGACATCGTCACAAGTCTTCAAAGTCGGCATTTGGGAACAGTAGTCGACAAATTTAAAAAATCGTTTATTATTTGTCGACCATATTCATTTATTCATTTTGTTTTCGCCTGGGTGAAAACTTTGTGCCACTGAATTTGCATTTTTGATGTCAGTAGAAAAAATATAGGATGGATTACTTCTTTTATTTTTTTGCTTGGATAAAAAATGTTAGTATCACTGAATCGCTATTTTCAATATCAGAGGGTATACAAAATGAAGTGCAGCTCATTTGACTCAGAATTCTGTGATTTGTGAAGATCTTTTGAAACTTCTGGAATATACGCTACAGATAAAAATACGCAGTCGCATGAAAATTGAAGTCCTGGTAATTATAATAGAATTTTCCAATTCTGCTCTGTTCTCTCTTTCAAGGTATGATTTGCTGATTTTAAAATTTCTAATGACCATGATTGAAAATAAATGACTTTAAACGATTTAAATGACAGTTAGAGTAGTGTAAAAATGGGAGAGTACATTGACCCCGTCTATTTAGAATGTACAAGGAGGCGTGGCCTAGTTCTCCTTCTTCTTCGGAATAAAAATCGGAGGTGAATTTTAGGACTGTGATAAAGTCATCTGATCATCAGCTGATCAATTATGTGTATTATAGTACCGGTATAGCAGGCTACAGGAAGTACGGTGTAATAATGGCGGCAAGAGGAAAAAGTGTTTGTCTTCTACCGCGAGGGTGCCACAACCAGACCCCTCTCGCACTTATCAACTCGATCCAGATTCCCGCATGTGGTTGAACCTGTATTTTTGTCTGTAATAGGTAATTGGAATATGAAATATGTGGCAGTTTCTATAAAAAGGGGTAACTTTGTCGATCCGACGACTTTTGAGTTACGGACAGGCATGTCCATTCCAACGAGCTATCGGCGAGATTTCTAGCGTTTCTTGTTCCGGAGATACAAGCGGTCAAAGAGGAGTGAACGAGAACGCGCGAAAACACGGTTTTGGGAAAAACACGTTCACAGTTAGACACACCTTTTTCTCCCACTCCGTCAAGCGGCCCTAACTCGCCGCCGAATCACGTTACCAGCCTCGACCAGGGCTCGTTGGAAAGGTAATTTTTCGCTCTTCTGCGTGGTAACAATTCAGAACGTCGGATTTATTCGTGAACTCCGAAAAATCACGAAGAAGCAAACGCAGACATTCGCATTCTCTTCTCATTCTCTTTCATAATTCTCTTTCTCTCTCGCGCGCATGTCTCTTTGTTATTGCTATGTTTTTTCTATAGAAATAAACCAAAATCTCAAAATTGATTTTTTCGACCAGTGTTGCCAGGTTTTTTTCGAAAAAGTCGCCATGTTAAAAGTTGAAAATCGCCACAAATTGCCACTGCCCAAGATTCATATATTACTAAGGTTACCTCGATGCGAACGCAACCCGCTACACATACGCGGCATGGAAGTCTGTCACAAACGCGCTCATCACTCTTATCAGGCAACAGCACGCACTTAACATGCAACAGCACGCAATTGTGGCAGGCTGCAGGCTGGTCCAAGGAAAATGTAAACAACTTTTTTTACATTGAATTTACCATAAGACAAAATATCATTCTGCTATTTTGCAAATATTTCAGAAATAGAGAAGATAAAAATTTGCAATATATGTCCATAATGTAGTGAATGTGTACTTCACGACTACAAGCATCACATATTTAACGTAGGTCCCCTTGTTATATAATATTATATGAGAAGTTTTCAAGCCCTTATTTTTCTTATGGCTTTTTTCTTGGACCAGACTGCAGCCTGCAGCCAACACAATTGCGTGATAAGCCTGTTCTCCTCGTGTCAACAAAATTTTGGTATATATTCATCGATGCCATCGACCATCGATAGACTGATATCGCTACCGCTATCAATTTTCAGTCTAGTTTTATGAAAAGGTACTAAAAACTCCATACTTTTTAGGTCTTTTTTCTTAGACTTTTTCACAATCAGCAGTGCTGTAAGTTGACCTATTCAAACTTTTACGCAACCTCCCAGTCAATTATAGGCATAGTTTCTTTTTTAATTAATTAAACTTATTTTTTGATTTTTTCAAGACTCAGAAAAAGAGAGAAGTCACGCATTCTGCCTAAAAATCGCCACAATTTTTACACATCGGCCGACAGTGTTTTTTAACGCCCAGCCAATTTCAAAATTGCCCATTTGGCGCAAAATCGCCCCACCTGGCAACACTGTTTTCGACCAAAAAATGTTGTTTTTCTTTTTAGCGTTTTCTGAGACTGATCAATTGACAACGTTACCCCTTTTTATAGAAACTGCCACATATACATATATAACATGGCTAAAGGTAGGCTACAGGAACTGTGGTATAATAGATGGCGACAAGAGGTAAAAAGCAAATATTTTTTCATGCCCCTGCTTTCCCTTGCCCTGAGATTACCACCACTAACCCTCCCAATCTCTTGCGCTTGATTCGAATTTATTTTTGTAAATTTCGTCTCTCGAAGTGTAGGTTTCAGGTTGAGTTGTATACTCACCTCGTGATGCTGTCAGTATAGATAAATGATGAGTACGTTAAAAAGAGGTACGTATCCCAGACTCCAGGGAAAGCACATTCCAGAGTACTCTCATCTTTCCTCACGATCCAGATTCCCAAGTTTGTGATTGAAATCCATTGGTTATCTCGTACACTTACCGACACCGTATGCCGTTGTTACTGTCCAGATAAGTGGCTATGCTGGGAACGGGTCCATAACCTAGCCTCTGGGGAAACTACAATCCAAAGTGTCCCTCCACTTCCCCCTGAACGAGTCGATTCAAATTTTCGCATCATGCGGTTGAATCGAGTGTATTTCCATATAATAATTGCCAGACCCCTCACCACACCATTCCCTTTTTCCCTTAAGACATGCGGTTATGAGACACAATGAAACTTTTAAAGTCACTAAAATCTGGGACTGTGACAATGGGCACCACGAAACTTCGTCGCATACACGTACTTTTTCTTCTCATTAATATATGGTGTGCTAGTACGAGGCTATCCGAACAGTTTATCGCTAGGGAAGATGATACTGCAGAAAGAAGTCATGAAGAAAGTTACGAGTAGTGTCATTAAATACATGTAATAAACTGGAAAGAGTTTTAAGGTCAAAGAAGAGATTTTCGGAGAAGCAATTACGATGAAAGTAGGTAGGCTTAACACATTCTTCTTGTTCACTCGCGCTTCTTTTTTTTTTCTTTCGAGGGAAATATTTCCCAGTTTACAATCGAAGAAAATTAGTTCGTGTTTTATTTCCGACGGTGGAAATTTCAAATTAGGTATGTTGTAAAAACAATATAATAATTCTTGTTTTTATTCTCTGCGGTAGTAAAACGCAGCCAGTCGTTCAATAATACCGCACAAACAGAGGTATTGTGGTGGGTGAAAATTTGACCCCCACACCTACCCTACAGGAAACTAAAAAGGGGGTCGCAGGCTCTTTTTCCCGGTAGCATATTTAAACTTATTATACTGAAGCTGGAACTCGATCTGAATTCATTCTAAAATACATTCCTATATATATTTTTTCTAAATTTTCGACCACTTGACCTGAAAGACCTCGGCGTCCGCACCTTCAACAAACATCCTAAAGGTAGCTCTTTTTGTGGCAATTTGCTTCTGCAGCTACATTCCTATAAACGAGAGATTCATCTCAAGATCTGACTCAACAAAGTACTTGGGAATGCACCTCGATCGACGCATGAACTTGGAAGTTCATGTGAAGAAAAAGCGTGACGAGCTGAACACTAAACTACGAAAATTGTACTAGCTAATAGGGTATCAATGAATATGGCCAATAAACTCTTTATTTACAAGACGATTCTGAAAACTATATGGACCTATGACCTGCAGATCTGGGGCACAACGAAAAAATCGAATCGATTCGTCATCCAGAAATGCCAAAGTCGTACGTCTTATCACTAACGCGCCTCGGTACGTAATGAACACTCTTTTCCATCGAGAGCTAGAAGTACCGAAGATTTACCAAGTGATCAAAACCTATGTGCGAAGAAGATCAAGCACAACTCCACAACCACCAGAACATCACTGCAATCAAGCTCCTCGATGCCAGCAATAATACGAGAAAGCTCAAGAGATTGAAGCCATACGGACTTGTAATCTAGGAAATCTATAATAACAATGCACAATTACTATAACTGTCATAACTACTAACCTAGGAACTGGCCGAAGTCAAATAAGAACGCGACTGACATTTCCCATCAACAGTATTTGTGTATGCCCTCGGGCAGTCCAATAATAAATGAAGAGGTGGGGGGGGGGGGGGGAGAATCCGGTGGAAGATATACATATGTGACCTAGAATCTTGAAATGTGCTTCTCGTGTCAAAAAATCATTTTTCACCTTCTTGACAGTTCATATAGAAAAAATCACGCTCTTTCGAATAAAACAAATCGCAGCTTCCTATCCTCATTCATTTTTCCACGAATTGCATTTAAAAATTACATCAAAAGTTTAAAAACATCCATCTACATGGCGTCATGTGAAACGGGCCTATGGGAATGATCAAGAGAAAATTCGAAGCGCGGTTGTCATAACAGCGCGTAAACGCACCACCACAGATGTACACGCCACCATCCCATCTTTACCCTCGTTTATCACAAAAACCTGTTTTCGCACGAGAGGTACATTTTATGATTCCAAGTCACATATATGAGCACATTTCTACACAGTCAACTTACCAATGTTCAGGTCGGTGTTCTACTAGGCAACCAAAGCATCACTGGTGGCATATATATGGTAGAAGAGTACCACGTTATTTCATTCTCCTGTGATAAATTTTCGAAAAGTGGACAGAGGCCATTTTGGAATATCGCTCTTCAATATATCAAGTGCAGTTTGAAGTGACTTCAACTCCTGGCAGAGAAACCAAGCTAGTCTGTTAGAACGTGTTCAAGGACACCTTTCCCATCCACAGCCTGAAAGCAACTACCACCGATCATTAAACTTGTCTGCCTATTACTTCCTACGAAGTACAGACCATTCTTTTTTCGGTTCGGCATAATTTACCCGGCCAAAAGCGCGATAAGTTTCAAGAAGTAGATTCCGAGTATTCTCAGCAGTAAACTCAACTTCGAGGGAATACAGCGCGTTCATAAGCCGACTGTACCTTACCCAGAAGTTTTCTTCCCCTCCGGGCTATTGCACTGGCTCACAAATAGATACAGATCTTAACTAGTCAACAGTATCTCCCCCACCGAATAATTCGAGGCGACCTGGGAGAAGTAACAGAGACATCAATTTTCTGACCAGACTTACCTCAATAATTTGAACGAATTTGTCACTGATAAGTAGAAATTTTCCCAACAGCAAAATATTCTTCAGTCAAGAATTGGTTATCAGCTATGTTTGGCAGCTCCCAGCTGTCATTTGTTTACCTGCTCCTCAGCTGAACTACATTGATAAGTTTGACCTTCAGAACCACTATCAGAGTTAACAAGTTCGACTTCATTCACCTGTTTATTTGGCTGATGTACAGCCCACATAGTTGAAAAAACCTTCGCAGGCACTTTTTCAGCTGGTTCAGCCCTTGTTTGTTCAGGTTTTGCAATTTACGATGTCTTTTTCACAAATATGAAACGTGGATTACGGTGAACTGCAGTTTCAGTTTCCTTCGCAGCCAGAGCTTCTGCTGCAGGCGATTTTTGCATTTTTTTCACCTCCCGTTGATACCAACCAATCCGACTTCCCAATAGTCAAGTGCTCAGAACCTTAAATAATTTATCACAGGACTTAAAACTAACTCCAGGAAGTACCTGCGAACTCTATCGGGCACTTTATTCGTAACGAATTTCAAACTAACAGCTCAAGGGTAAAACCTGCGTCCACTACTCAATCGTACCGATATGTGACGTACTTGATGAACGAATCGTCGTGTTCAGTTTACTTTCGTACACAGCAAGTCTGACCCAAAAGTACAAAGAAGCTCGCACTTCTTCCTTCTAATGACCCTCCAGTTCAGTGGCGTTCTGGGCCGACAGAACCCATGGACGATATTCCACACTCATCAGTTACCGCTGAGTATCAGCTAACACTACCTCGTCTTCAATCACACCGAATCAAATTGGGATGAGGAATGAAAAGTACAGAGAGCTCGTGACACTACACAGTACACACACGCACACACACTAACAAAAACATGTAAGGATGAGGTTGTGTGATCAAAATAAATATTTCCTACGTTTAAATACGGAGTGCAAAGATAAGGTCTCGTATTATGAGGGTTCCATCCAGGGTTGGCAATCTGCAACTGAATCCGAATCGCGAAGCTCAAAAAATTTTGCTGTTTCTGAAGCCGAATACGAAGCTAAGTGTAATCACCTTGCTGGGGAAAAACTGAAACTAAAGTTCATTATACAATTTTACTAAAGCTGAAACGAAGCCGTAATGTATCAGATTTTAATGGCTTTGGTTTCGGCTTAACGGCCGTATTTTCCAACAACAATTAATTTTTTAAGTGCCCTTAAATTGAAAAAATTACTTGAAATTGCACTTAAGTAACCTCCGAAGATTTGATCAGGTGGAAATGGACCTTAAATTTGAGTGATTTATGGTATGTTTTTTAGATCATTTGATTGACCTATCTATAACATAGAAGATAATACCAGCATTCAGATGACGAGAATTCAAAACTCGAAGCTGAAGCTGAATCCGAGACTAAAGCTAAATCTGAAGCTGAAGTAATCATATCAGTGAAGCTGTATCCGAAACCGCAAGTACAATACACATTTCTGAAGCCGAAACCGAATCTGAAAGATCCTTTCAGCTTGCAATTAAGCTGAATCCGAATCTAAGTTCACAAGTTTCGGTTTTCCCAACCCTGGTTCCATCTGTTAGTTTGTTTTAATGACTACGTCATCCCCACAGAGGGAAACGGGGAAGTGTGTGTTCAGGAGAAACGTTTTGGTTACCCTTGGTTAAACTTGACACTACAGACGGTTGAGCAATTGAGCTAGCTGTTGGTACAAAATTGTTATTCGTGCATCGGGCGCCAGACTGAAGATGGCAAAGCAGCCGAAAGCGCTCTGGACTACAGAAGGAAGAAATTGTGAATTGGCACACCTTACTATGAGGAGTTATCTGTCAAGAGGGCCCTTGACATATGGGATTCCCATATGTCATGGGCCCTTTTGACAGATAACTCATCATATAGAATCGTACTGACTTATCCTCTACTTCCTGCACTCGGTTCAACATACCGTCTATCATTGTGAGCATACTTAAGATAATAATTTCTTGTTTCACCGCTTGGACCTTACTACTTCCCAACAACGCAGTTAAGATTCACGATTATTTCGCTGAAAGTCTGAGTATCAATAGAACTATTTCATTTCAATACTTACAGTGCGGCTGTCGATTCTGTTGTTCCGTCCGCAGAGTTAGATGAATTCGGAGTATCACCGGTCGAATTTGTTTCCTTGACACAGCCCCAGCACTACAAACTGTACTCTCGTCAGCTCGCGGCAACAGTTCCCTACGTACACGTGCAATCTCGCGATCTCATTCCTCCAGGCTGAGACCCTCGGTCCCCATACAACGTATCTGATTTCTTGTTAGTACGCTACCATCCATGGCAGCAGCCACGGAATTTTTGGTGTCCTTATCCATTGAGAACCCGGCTAGGTGTACCAACAAGCAACGCCAAAAGTACAGCAAAGGACAAAACACGACTTATATACTGTGAGTCACAAAAATATTCGGAAATACAGTTTTTTCGCAATATTGAAAGAAGAATGGGCGGAAAAAATCCGAAAAAGTTGTATGTGGCAGAAGGTAGAGTAGGGAGTCTTGGAGCACCAATTTTTTTTGGAGAAGTACCAAAAATTATGCACAGAAAAAGAAAAACACGAAATATGTAGCCACATTAATATTCGGACACCGTGTATTTTTTCCATAAGAAATCCGACTTGATCTTACATTTTCCTGAGTAAGATTCTAGAAAATGTTCCTTTGATGATCAAAAGTTGATACCTGAATAATTGAAGTATTGCAGATTATGAGTTAGGTAATTACGACATCGTAGCATGACTGAATGCGAAGTTAGGTATGGGTTGAAAAAATATGCAACAAGAAAACTTCCTGCGTCCGCCCATTATAATAAGCATGCAACCCAAAAGAAACAAAATATAGTTATGACCCGTTTCTAACTCAACCAGTACAGGAGCGATGATGATGTGGGTTAAAATTTCGTATTCTGTAAAGCTTCTAGTTTACACAAATCACTTGTGATCATCAAAGGAACATTTTCTAGAATCTTACTCAGGAAAATGTAAGATCAAGTCGGATTTCTTATGGAAAAAATACACGGTGTCCGAATATTAATGTGGCTACATATTTCGTGTTTTTCTTTTTCTGTGCATAATTTTTGGTACTTCTCCAAAAAAAAATTGGTGCTCCAAGACTCCCTACTCTACCTTCTGCCACATACAACTTTTTCGGATTTTTTCCGCCCATTCTTCTTTCAATATTGCGAAAAAAACTGTATTTCCGAATATTTTTGTGACTCACAGTAAATGTCAATTTCGCTTCTCCACCGAAATCAAGTCTTCACACGTTTCTTTCAATTCTTCGCCAATATAAAACACGGAACTCGCACGAAACACGAACCAAACCAATATGCAACGCCGAAGCAAGACGCATCGCGTTATTCAGAAAAGAAAACCGGTTTTGAAGTCCGACTCCACCACTCGCTGTATTATGGCGTTGTGAAGCCACTGGTTCATTCTTATCTGCCTTCTGAAAATGGTTAGGTATGTAATATGTATCTTATCTCCATCGTTTTTCATAAAGCTTATCTGGCGATTATTCAGGTACTGACTAAATTCAAGTATGCATACCTTCTCTTCTCAGTGCTTTGTATCCTGCCCGATATAGACCCGTCGTTGCATGCACCTATCTTACCTAATGCTTTATCATGATACTGGTAAAGGGTTCTCAAACTAGTACGTTGCTGTCCTGAAGTTTAGATTATACTATACTCGCGTATTCGACTCTCGAGTTGATTCACAGGAAGAATACCCTTTGGAAAAATAAAAATAAAACACCACAGGACAAAACTGAGCTAACTGAAACAAAATTAGGCGAAGGAAAAAGTTAGAGAAGATATTAAAAATATGATGATGAATCAAAAGAGACACGGTTGGTTTTTTATTCAGTTCTGTTCCCAAAGACACTTTACCGCAATATTTTCATTACAAGTCTACACGTGTATAAGTCTCAGTAATCGAATCGGCAATACTTACACCAGTGGCGTGCATCCCAGGCAAGCAAGATAAGCGCCGCTTACCTTGAAAATTCCTGAGAAAATAAGTTTTCATACACAATATCATCTTCAAGTTGTAACAAATAAAAAATAATGGAACATTGGGCAAAACAGCGACTGTATTGACGCTTAAGACGTTTACGCATATCATAATAAATTCACGCGAGATGTTTATTGTTCGGTGTTCGGCAATCCTCGTACATGTATATTCGTATAGGCCACCAAGGTGTGCGTCGGATCTAACGCTTCATTTCCATACTGCACGTAGCACTGCACGACATACACTCCGCCTCTGTGTTGATTACCAACACAAAAACACACTAGCATGTTCAACGCGACGAAAACTGTGCGTTTGGTTACGTTCTGGAAGCGCTTCTTAAAACGCTTTCGGCTCAGCTTGGCTACACATGAACGTTGAAGTTGACAATGAAACGTGATTATGTTCTTCTACTAGTCAACGCGTTGTGTTTGAATGGCTCTGTGTTTTTTTGCCAACAAAATGTGCGTTTGAGATCTTATTGAAAAACCGTTTTCGCGACTTACTTTTAATGAACAATTAGAAATTATTAATCGTGGGAAGCCTAAACCAGAATTACCATTTTTAAAAATAGAGCAAAAGAGAGGTGGTTCGAGTTTTACTAGACATGGACACATATCGCATTTTGTGGTTCACGGGTTGTGAAGATGGTGGAAAACTGTTTTGTTGGCCATAGGGACACATCAATAGGGAGGCAACTCCCCCCTAAGAATATTTCACTCAGCGGTTGGGAAAATTTACAATTTCAATCAGCCAGAGTTGGGAAAATCCAACAAGTCAAAAGTTTTTTTGTTTTTTTTTTTTTGCTCTTTGATACTTGGGAATTGAGTTGTGAAGTTAGAAAAATCCAACAAGTCAAAGATTTTTGCTGTGATGTTTGGGAATCTTGAGTAGAGTCCGTTGGAAAAATCCAACAAGTCAAAAGGTTTTTTTTTGCTTTGATATTTGGTAATTTTGAGTTGAGTCGGTTGGGACTTTCACAATCCCCTCTCCCCTCAGGAAAAACTCTTCAGTGGTACTTCCCTGTGTCTATTATTCATTACAGAAAAGAATAAATGCATAGAAATGACCCTACAAAAGGATACAACAATTTGAATAATTTTATCAATGCCGTTTTGTATGTAGTAGCATGTTTCATACTTTTATTCTGATTTTTACTTCAGCTCTACGCTTATCGCTTACCTCCTAGGAAATATCACCGCACGCCATTGACTTACATCTAATGTTGAGTAAGCTGCGTGCTGCGTCCACAGTAACTTCAAGCTCTTGGAGTACATTGAAAAGGTTAATAAGATCTCGATTCGAATCGCTGAACGCGAATATGTAAGTTACGGTGGTGGGTCTAGGTGGGGCCATCATTGTGTAGAAGTAAAGTAAAAGAAACGCCGAGAAGTTTTTTGTTACAGCACGTACAGAGACTGGCAGTCTCAATCTCTCAATCAAGCAGAATGAAAACGTTTTCAAACTTTTCAAAACCCCTTCACATTCGTACGTATTCGGCGAAAACTTCATTTCCGAAAGTGGGTTCCGAAAGTAATATTCTTTTTCGCATTCCGGGCTCAAGTTACCTGTTGTAACTTGTAACTTACTCCATGGTCATGGATATTAAGAGCTGTGACGTAGAACGAAACCGATGAACAAAAAAGTTGAAGAATTTTTGGAATGAAACATCCGGGTAAATTGAAACGTAGCTTGTTTGAAAATCGGAGTCCTCCAAAATTGGTTTCTTGTAATCAAAAATTATCCAATTTACAAAAAGGTACACCAAACACAATTCGTTCCTCGTATGATTTTACGTAAAGATCTTACAAATTTTTTCCTTTTCCGGATAAGTCTCATTAGGAGGGAGGAAGGGGAGCTGAAAAGACCCTTCACACAACCAATGCAGTAACACAACGTGTCTGATGAATTGGATTGGTGGAATTCGTAAAGAATATTATTGTAGAACCCCCCCCCCTCCTCCACCCTAAATAAATAAAATAAGATTTAAAATTTGCAGGTAACGAAATATTCTCAGTTTCTGGAGAATGGTTCATTAATGAGAAAAGAAAAAGGATTCTTGAACAGTCACAAGATCAGGGTAGCCACTTTTTTTTAGAATGATTTTTCCTTAACTTTTCCTAGTTTTCCAGACCAATTTTTTCAAGTTTTCCCTGACATTAACATTGAGAATACTTCGTAAGAGAAATAAATCTTCAAGTTTGACCTTCAGACTTTTATTCTAAAAAAATAGTGTACATTCTTTAATTCTCATTAATCTCACTGTTCGCTGATTTTGATCAAAATTACAGCAATTTCCTTACGTTTCCTAACAGACCGAATTCCTTAACTTTTCCTGGTTTTTCAGAAAGTGGCTACCCTGCAGATAGTCCACAGAAGTCATAAAGAGTAGGCAATTTTAGCTGAACAAATCATAACCAGTTTCATGGGGAGCGGCGAGAAGGGAAAAATATGCCACATTTTCGAGTCCATGACTTTCCAATTAGAAATGAAAAATTAAAAACATCATATTACTACTTTTTTAGACAAAAATGTCACTACGTCCTCACAATCAGCTCACTAGTATTTTTTTCCGTCACATTTTTGTGGGACTTAAGCTATCCTTTCCGTCATCAACGTGGAGTCTTATCAAGTCTCAGCAAGTCCCCCACTGAATCTCAGCCAATGCACGAATTGACCATCCGTACAAGAGCGAATACGCTCGAAATCATTAGAGATGAAAATCCTGTCAGCGATCTACATTTTCCTCCGACTGAAAAATAGAAGAAAGAAGGAAGTCGACGCGTTATTTGACGAAAATAATAGAGCGGTTCGGCGCTCTCGAGTATCGTTGATACCGTCGTAATAACCCCCAGAAATGATGATGGAGCGGAAACGTAACACCGACGTTGAAAAATTGCAGAAGATGCAATAAGCGCAGGTATGTTGGCTGTGCGTAAGACGAACTTTGGAACACGGAAATCAGGGCTCCCGAGTGGAGGAATAGAGCAAAAAAAGCGTACGCCTACACTTAGTTCGATGAATAAAGACCCGAAAATGGACTAAAATGGCAAAAAAGTAGACAAGAAGAATTTTACAATACGTAATTAAGATATCGTCCTGATTTCGGGCTTCAAACTCCCGGGGCGTCCTCCCACTGTTGATTACAGGGAATAAAAATCAGTTTTCAGCTAAAAACTCGCCAACTATGTCCGCAAATGCAAAATGATTTATGATAAAAATTGAAGCTCATCAAATTTCCCATAAAAAAGTAATTTATATTTTCCTACGAATTGCCTTCAGAACGCCAAACAACAGCATTAAAATTGGCTCATTTTTTCATCTACTTGAAATAACTCCTTACCTTTCCATCCCTGAGAATAATCTTCTTCCCTGCCCCCACTCCCTAGATGCCAGGTCTGTGAAATGCTGAATTTTGCCGTCGCAATGGTTTCAGAATAGCATTATTTAATAAATTAATCATAACTAATTTTCAAAAAACACTGTACGCAATGCTATCTGTCGGAAGATTGAAGTATTATGTCAGAAAGGTTGACGCGGCTTACACAACGCTATCTATGGGAATATGACAGTACTACGTCGAAGTGGCGTCAATATTATGTTGTGGTGGGGTACAACTGAACGCGTCAGTGTTACCACTTAACCCGCTATAAAAAATAATTCAGAACATTTCTATAACATATTTTTCCTATAACACGCTGAAAAGTTCTGGAATATTTGAAAATGAGTCTAAAATTTTCAACGGCAAAAGGGGGCGACATCTTGTCTGAAACATTTTTCAAATCAGTGACCAAGTGGCCGCCCTGTAATTGTGAAAATCTTGCAGTTTTTTATACGTCCTTTTTCGAATGACATCTTCAATTAATAAAAAATTTCAAAACGCGTCACTCAATTGGATTTTGATATGAAGAAATGACAAAGCAAGCACTTTATCCAAACAAACTGAGCAGACACATACGAATCTAACGTTGAACTGATGGCAAAATTTCAACTTTTCAACTTAATTCCATGGCTAGGACCAAATAAACAAAATCTCTCTATATACTAAAAAAGTAAAATCCGCCGCCGCCGCCACCACCACCACCACCACCACCACCACCACCACCACCACCACCACCGGGAGAAATACGAACGCACTGCGGGTTGCCTACCTGAAAATCGGAAAATTGCAGGGGCAGATCGGCTACTTTCAAGGACATAATCTGTTCTAAAATAAGAGATCTCCAAGTTTTAAGATATAACCGACATAATCTCTCTATCTCTCTAGACATTAAAAACCAAAACTCCCTCCCCCCTCCTGAAAAAAACGCACTGCGGGTTACCTCCCTAAAAATTAGAAAAATTGCAGGGGCAGATCAGCTACTTTCAGGGACATAATCTGTTCTAACATAAAAGATCTCCAAGTTTGAAGACATAACCGACATAATAAGACATAAAATGACATATAATTACCCATAATCTTCAAGATCACAAGTCGCTGCAGGTTGCCTACCCTGCCCCTAATTGTTCAATTTTCCAGGGGTAGCCTACCCTCAGGAGGGGGTTCATGATTCAAAGGGAGAGGGGTGGTCATAGTTGTGAGAGCTCCAGGGTGGATGGCCAGGGATCTTCAAGGGGGTTGGAGGACCATAGTGAAGACAGGGGATGTGAAGGGAGATAAATCTTAGGGGTAGTCGTGGGTGAGGGGTCCTTGTGGTGGAGGAAATGGTTGGTGGCCATTGAGGATGGAGGAGATAGTGGTGGGTGAGGGTCCTGGAGGGGCAGTAAAACTTTAGTGGATAAGAGCTCGGGGTTATAAGAGGTACTCATGATGGAGGAGGGAGCTTCTGAAGGGGAGGAAATCCACGGTGTTGGCGGGGACTGTAGAGGGAGATAACGGTCTCAGGTGGGGGGTAATAGTGAGTAAGAGGTCCTGGTGGAGGAGGAAGTCCTGAGGGAAATGAAAGCCATGGTGCGAGAGGGGCTGGTGGTGGGGGTCTGAAGGGGAAAGTGGTCATGGTGATGGGAGCTTCTGAGTGGGAAACCAGGGAATCTTCGTGGGAGTTGGGATGAGGAGGCCGCCGAGAAGGAGCAATGGAAGAGGAAGGCTGTAACGAAGGATTATGGCCGTAACTGGGAAGGGCGTAGTGATGGGTGAAGAGGTATTGGTGGACGTATGGTACGTGAACAGAAATGAAGGCCATAGTGGTGTGGGGTGGTTGGGGGGACGTGGTCCTAATGGTGGCACTCAGGGTGGAAGAGGGTGATCGGAAGGAGACTAGGTGGTGGACTGGGTGATGATCGAAGGAATGAACGGAGGGCACCATGTGGGGGAGAAACTGTGGATGGAGAAAGTCATGGAGCGATGGAGAGGATAATGTAAAGAGATTAAGGCTCAGTTGGTGGAGGTCGGTTGTGGTGGTCGATGGTTGTAGAGGTGAGGAGGAAGTCCAAGGGACAGGGCCTACCCGGATGTGCAGGAAGAAAGGGTTCGCAGGGGAGATACTGTGGAGGTAAAAGACCATAGGGTGGGCACTGAAGCCTTTGGTAGGAGAATATGACAGTTGTGGGGGAGAAGTTTGTGGCGGAGGAGAATTGCGACTGTTGAAGTGCGACCGTGGTGAACAAGGGGGTCGTGGTGAAGAAAGGATGGAAGGGGGAATTCATGGTGGAAGATTGAGGACCGCTGATAAAGGGGGAGCAAAAGAAGCGCAAAGCAAACCTCAAATCAGGAACAAAAGTTTCAGACCAAACACTGAGGACTGTGATGGTCGGACGAGGCGCGAAGCGGCCAGGGGGCAAAGCCTTCTAGTAATATATAATAAAACAATAAAATAAATGAAGTCAAATGAGGTAACTTTGATTCTTGGGGTAAATTTGATTATTTTGGATCACAAGCTTACAAAGGCACGATGACACACCTGTCGGGTAGAATCGACACCAAATTTCGATAATGTACACGTAGTTCACATACATCAGATGAATGATGCAACAAAGACAGGGTACCATCGTGACCGATATTTAGGAAATCAAGAAATAATGATGACAGTGTTTTTCAAATAATGCAGTTTTCAAAACATGAAAAGGCGAGGGTAAGTCTATGGAAATGGTTCGTAAAGATATCATGTTAGTAAACCTCAAGTAGGGTTCAATTTTCTCCTTCCGTTATTTGCATTTTCTTGGATGCAATATACCTACTTTCTTCTCATCATTTTCCACCGTTTTTATTTTAATATCACTTTAATTGCATCTTCAATTACTCTTGCTGAACTACATTCCATCGAATTCGAGTTAGCACAATGACCATAGGAAAATAGACTTCACGCCATCTGTTGGCTAAGGTTTGAAGGTTTTACTCTCACTTCCTTCCTTCAGAATGCTTTGTAAATTATTTTGGTATCCAAATCACCCCATTTGACGGACAGTAAAATAAACGAACACAGACTGCGACCACAGTATAAGGCCACACTTCATTCGCCTAATACAATTTCATACTCTGGTAGAAGAGTTAGGGCAAGGGGAGAAAAAAATTCTCAGGAGTATGAAGGAAGGAAATCAAACGAATGCAAATTTAAACTTCTTCAAACATTGTAATCCTCCTCCCCCCCCCCAAAAAAAAGGAGAAAAAATCCTAGTTGCCCAAAAAGTCCGTATTAAAGTATGCTGACAAGGGGGCTAATTTCGACACCACTGTGTGGCGTTCTGAAGGCAGTTAGGAAGAAAAGGTAAATTACCTTTTTTTTATGGGAAATTTAATGTGCTTAAATTTTTAACACAGCTCATTTTGCGTTCACGGACATAACTGACGAGTTCTTGGCCAAAAACCGACTTGTGTCCTCTTTACTTCAGAATAGAGAGAACGTGTTCCGGAAAGATTCACTGAGGGTTTTAAGAACGTAAATGCAGCCTGTCTGCTTCATTTTTCCATTTCAAGTCCTTTATTGACCAGACTTACACACAATGTAAATGACGTAAATAAAAAGGCACAAATTATCGCCGAGAATAACGTAAGCGTGTCTGTAACGAACGAGATTACAGTGCAGCGTTAATTCCTCTCCGGAACAATTAGAGCAAGTACGCTCCAATTACACCCTGGCGACTGAAACAATTTGCCCTGTGATAGGTGACCGACTCCGCGATTCCTCCACCCCCATTCTGCTGCACTCCGACGTGCCCGAACTTTTAAGCTACTGCGAAAAAGCCGCGCACCCGAGCAGAGCTTTGAAAAGGACATCCACACGGCACGTACGTACGCCCCACAAACCTAAATTTTTCGCACGTCTGCTCGCAAACCAAACGCTCGACTCACCGCCTTCCAGTCTTCCGAATTTCCAATTAAAAAAAAAAAAAAAGAAAAAAATAATAATTACAGTAGTACGAACGTTCCTTCCGTTTCAACCGTTTCGACTTCACGCCTGTTTTGAATAACGCCGCCGTTTCCCGATAGGAGCGCTATCGGTCTACGCAGTGAAGGTCAAAAGCTGAGAGCTTCCATCACACGGGCGGAATGTGCAGTCAGTTGGTTTCCAACCCTCTTGCTATTTCGTCCGCGCTTTTTCGTCTCGAAGCTCGGATTTCGTGCGAGCGAAAAACACCAGCGACACGACTCGATGTCGCGGTTATGATAAATTGTAAATATTATTTTTAATTTGTCTGTTGTTTTTTTGTTATTTTTTGTTTTTTATTAAATTTTAATTGTTAACCGTTAATATTTATACCGTTGTGAGGTGCTTCTAACAAGACCGAACATTCGACGCCGAAAGTAAGTACTCGCAACGTTCATTTGCTCAAGCTGAGACCATTTGACAAGGTTTAAAATGAATTCGGAAAGGGTCCCATGGGTGCCTACGTGTATTTTTGGAAATTTGAAATGATACTGTTTAGCAGGAATGCACCGCTAAATATTTGGTGCGTTCGAAAAGTGTACTCAGATGAATTTTCATGTATCCATCTCCAAATGATAGCTGAAATTATGTACCCCCAACATCAAAGAGGGCTAGAGACTGAGTAGTAAGTTCATCTGAAGTATCACATGCAACATGCGACAGCTCAGAGCAGTGTTTCAATCGCTACTTCGAAATCGGGCGAGGTCACTCGATGATCGAAAATTTGAATTTTTAACTGGCCAATCCAATGATGTCGCTGCTAATTAGGCCCTCACGGGAAAATTCATAAAAAATAAAGGTTAGGGAAGGATACGTGGCTCGACTATCGTCACTGTCAATTAGGCTCTCACAGGGAATATTCATAAAAAGAAAAACTAAGTAAGAGTATGCGGATCGCTGAGATGTGTAACGTAAGAACTAACGCTTCAAACGCCATTTTAGATTCCGTTGGGTATTAAGTTGATCACCATTTATAAATTCAAATGAAAGAACTCGAGACATAAATAGCTCCTTCAAACTAGGTAGGGTAAGGATTCTATTGCCGAATGGTCAAATTGCCCGCTTCACAATCCTTGCGTTCCGGGTTCGAGTTCCACCAACGCTGAAAAGCTAGTGACATGCGACTACCCCCACTAACATCCTAGCGAACAGAGCGACTACAGTATCTGTCGAGGGGGAAAGACAGCGCGACCTGTACCCCAGCAAGTTTGACTGAACAAGGCATTACAATCATAGGGCGTGTTACAACCAGATCAGAACGATTCGGTACAGTGCGTGTGCACGTCATAGAAGCTGACTCAACGTTGTGGAAACACACGGCCAGTCAGCGAACTGCATCTGCACCCTCTTCGACACAGAGAAGGAAGGACTCTAACGCAACAAACCCTGAGGTAAGCAATGGTAAATTATCCCAACAAACCCTGTCCAGGAAAGTCGCGCGTCAGAAACCGCGACAATGCTGTTGGGGGGGGGGAATACCCTAGGCCAGGACTTTCAGGAGAGCCCGATATTTTTAAAAGGCCTAAACTTCAGACGCTTAAGGCTCCATCAAACTGTACATCAAATCAGCAATCACTCCTTACACCATGAAAGAAACCTCTTATCCTGTAGCTTATAACTTGTCCCCATCTGACAGAAGAAAAAAATTGAACTGGAAGGCGTGGGCCTGTGGAAATTCCCATCAGGCCCTATCTATCTCTCTCTCTCTCTTCTCTCTCTCTCTCTCTCTCTCTCTCTCTCTCTCTCTCTCTCTCTCTCTCTACTGGGCTGAACCGCGATCGCCTACCTCTTGCAATAGACACAGCACCTGATAATGGTGACAAAGGATACTTTAGGACAATTTCTTCGAAATAAGTTCATTTTGGGACGATAATTGCGAATCCTTTCCCCCTATTCTCAGCTAGGTAGCTCTGTTAGAATTCCTTACCAAGCCAACGATTATAGGGGTCTCAGTGGCCGGTGAGACGCTTTGAGGCCGGCCCGAGTCCCCATTTCGATGCTCCGCTTCCGGTGCGCACTGTTCTGCAAGGGCCAGCATGGCACTCCCTACTGACCGAGGTTAACGCTTACCCAGTACTAACCTGGAATTTGGGTACACCACAGCCGGACACGCTTCTTCTTCACTCACTCCTCACCTCCTCGTCTTGGTATGAGTGACGACGCGGAAAGGTGGTGAACGGCGAGTGAGCCCTGCCAGGGGGGAATTTTTCTAGGGATGGGGAAGATTCCAATTATCTAACTGGAAGCATTTCTGTTAAAAAGCACAAAGAGTCCTCGCTTAATTAAGTTTTTCAAATGGGAGATGCTGATTTTTCAAATATGGCTGGTTTCAAGTTTTTTGGAAGGCTCCTCCCTCCTGTATGTTCTGGTTCAAATCTTTAATGTTCATGAATATGAATTATGTTGTTGCATGTTCATTTCAATCGGCCGTTCTGGTTCGTGTCCATATGGTATAAGCAACCACTTCATTCCTGATTTCATCTCTCCAGCGAGTCAACAACCTGCCTTTTGATCGGTTAGCATTGTACGGCACTCAAATTTCTGCATAATGTGCCAGTTTCTATAAAAAGGGGTAACTTTGTCGATCGATCAAAGTCTCAGAAAACGCGAAAAAAGAAAAACAAAATTTTTTGGTCGATGTCTATAGAAAAAGCATCGCAATAACGATGAGACAAAATTTACGCGCGTGGGAGAGAAGAGGGAGAGAGAATGAGAAAAGAATGCGAATGTCTGCGTTCGCGTCTTCGCCGTTTTTCGGAGCTCACGAATAAATCCGATGTTCGGAATTGTTACCATGTAGAAGAGCGAAAAATTACCTTTCCAACAAGCCCTTGTGGAGGCTGATAACGTGATTCCGCGGCGAGTTACGGCCGCTTGCTTGAAGGAGTGGGAGAAACAGGTGTGTCTAACTTTGGACGCGTTTTTCTCGAAAACGTGTTTTCGCGCATTCTCGTTACACTCATCTTTGACCCCTTGGATCTCCGCAACAAAAAAAACTCGACAGATCTCGCCGATAGCTCGTTGAATTGGGCATTCATTCCTCTATTACCTAGTAATCATAACTCAAAATTCGTCGGATCGACAAAATTATCCCTTTTTACAGAAACTGCCACATTTTTGACTTCAGATGCGAGGCTGAAAATGGGTCATGTGGTGCATAAATACGTACGAAATAATAGGGATGCATTTATCGGCACGACAAAAAGGAAGAAATCAAGACAAATCTTCAGAGGGTCTAACGGGAGTGGGGGGGGATGAGAAACGAGCGAAAAAAGAAATGCACAGTCCAAGAATGTAATACACGACAGTTAAAATACGCACACGGTAGAAAAAAATGTGTCAGCCATGTGGAAAATAAAGTTAAACGCCAAAAGATAAGTACTTCCGCACATCTATGGAAAAATCAATTTAAAAAAAAACTACGGAAAATTTAATGTACAAAATTTAAAAATGATGATACCTTGTTAGCCATTCATTGGGTTCATAGGGTTCGCCTCGTTTGCAAACTTTTAGCAGAACTGGAAAAAGTTAATCCGTATCGTGAGGGGAGAGGATTTCTTATGGGAATGAACACTGATTTTTTTAGATTTGAGCTTGAGTCGCTAGGGAAGCCTCCCAACATGAACCTAAAAATTATTTTATTTATCCAGTGGGGGTTTCAAGAATCACTGAATTCATTTTACATATTATTTCCTCTCTCCCCTCAACACTTCAGATTTCACAGGGAGCTAATTTTCAGTTACTCTAATTTCTCTCAATTCCGCCTTCTTCTTGACACCGATGGTAAGAGATTTCTTGGATTACTAAATTGATTTCATGAGTTCTTTCTCCCTTTCCTTTAACCCTTCAGGCTCCACAGAGGATTAATCTTCAGGTACTCGAATTTCCCTGATTTCCAAGTTCTTTACATCGATAGTACATTTTTGTTGGGACTCTGAATTCGTTTCTCAGGTTATTCAAGGTTCCTCAGCGGTCTAATATTCAAGTATTTAAATTTCTCCAACTTCCAAATTCGTTATGTCGTTAGAAGGGTTTCTGAATCTCTGAATTCGTTTCTGTTCTTCTTTTTTTTCTTTTTCCCATCCCTTAACCCTTGAAGCTCCGAATTTCCCTCAATTCTCGAGTTCTTACATCGATAGTAGAGTATTTTGGGTTACTGAATCAAAATTTTTGAAACGATACTATGTGATAAATTATTCAACCAGATTAAACACCTGATTTGCAATCAACAGCATGGTTTTGATCAAAATTATATCAATTCCCTGACTTTTCCAATCTGACAAAATTCCTTGACTTTTCCCATTTTCCAGAAAGTGGCTACCATTAATATTTTTATTAGAAATTCTCCAAGAAGTATGTGCGTTGCTAGGTACTTACGAATACACTGATACATGAAACCATCAACAAATCGACACTCACCTGAAACAAACAAAAACATGGTTCATTAGAACATTGAAAGTGTAACTTGCTATACACCTGTTCATCTTCTGCAGGTAGGAAATACAACGTGAACACGTCGTGTATCATATATAGTACAATTTCCAAGAATCAGCTATGCAGAAATCACATGTACGGAACTTGGAAATGATCATAAGCGGTCAGTGGATCGGTTGGTGTAATTCTTATTTTTGGCCTGTTCTCGAGCTTCCTTTGTGCCCAATTTACGTCACTAAATACGAGTCCTGTCAAAGGGTGTACAAAAAATCTGGTTTCTCATTCCACTCCCGAAACAAAATCAGAGCCAAAAGCTCAAGATCGTAGATCTGAGAAGTCAGCAAGCCAGACATCTTCATATTTTATTAAACGTATGATTGACAGAGAAAGCATAATCGACCGACTATAGAAATTACCATCTATTTTACTGGAATATTCTTCTTCCCCCTATGTCTCTTCAGATTTCTGAAATTAAGGTCCTCATCTCTTTTCTTGTCCCTTTTACCACTTTTCCGTATCTGTATCAAGTGTCCATCTCGTACCCACGTACCAAACACCGCCACCCTGTGAGAAAACACTAATCCGAAAGCAAAGATATAGAGAACTTTATACACCTGCAGTACACGAGAAGCACCGCCCTTGCCAAGCCCCGAGAAAGGCTGACAAGAGAAAAACAATCTTTGTTCACAACGAACCCAAGTACAGCCGATCTTTATGCATACATTTTCAGAAAAGTTATTCGGATGCAGTCATGCACAGTAAAGAGTTTTCAAAAGTGGCGCAAAGGCAGGCTACCAAGAACACTTAATTTCAAGTTCTCGTATTTTCGATCGAAGCTTTCCTCCGCCAACCAGTCGAAAATCGAGCTGAATTTTCCCGAAAAAGATATTCGCAATATTTCTTAACTGGAAAACAGAACAGAGCAGAAAAACTTCCTCCAAAATTTGCGGCACGGCATCGTATTCAAAAAAGAAATTTATTTTTCCTCTTCAACGAAACCGTTTAAATCCTCTTATTGGCTTTGAATCAAGATACCCTACTTTCCTTTCTAGGACCGAGGATATGAAAGCTTAAAAGCACGTCAAATCCGGTTTATATGTTTCTTTTTCGCAATAACATCTTCACACAGATGATTTTTTTCGTACTGGTTAACACAGCAACAATGTATGGTTAAAAATTATACACTATGAATACTCGAAAGCGTATCAGTCGACTGTCTCAGAAGGTGAACAACCTCTCGAAGTTCTGCCAGTGCTCGACCTGTAAAAGTGGTAATTGGGTGTAAAGAGTTTTCGCGTTTCAACGACCATAAAATACATCGCAACCACTTTGAAATATTCATCACCGAAGTTTCCTCATTTCATTCAGTATTTTCAATTCGATAGTGCCAAAACCAATTTCTTACTTTCGAACTCGACATATATACCTCGGAGGAACGTCATTCTGGATTCTTGGCAGTGCCAGCGAGCTGTGAAAATCGACGATGTTATGAAAACGCTCGTCTGTTTGAAATTCAACGAAAACAGTTTAGGAATCCATTCACCATGAAAACCTATTTTAAACGTTCGCCAGGATTCAATGGCATTTTCGAACTGGCATTTTTCTACACATTTAATTTTCTTTTTCATTACGAATTCCATTTTCGTTAGATTTTTTTCTCTCGCTCTCTCGTTCTCCTTCTCCGATGTATCATTCATTTATCTTCCGCCGACGTTTTCAGATCCGTTTTGCGTTTCCTCCCCCTTGAGGTGAAAATGTGCTTTTCATCGTAGCCGGCAAAAGTAACAGCCGATTTGAAATTTATATTCGATTGGTGTAGAAACGACACACTGAGTGGTCCAGAAAGTTGTGAATGAAATGACAAAACAGCGACGACCGAAATATAATAATTCTGCAGCGGAAATTCCTGGACTCGCTATTTCCGAGGGAATATACTGTCCTGTTTAAGAATATTTTTAAAGATATGCGAAGTCTCACATGACTGGGGATTTTGAAAGGCAAGTTCTTCGAATTCCAGCCTTGACAGAATGAATAAGAGCATTTCATTTTGTTGCGCAATTCCCGACATTTCCGACAGGTTCTTGAACTGCGTAGGTCGTTTCAAAAGTAAAGTCACACTGTCTGTAAAACACCGGGAAAGTGGTAGAACTGTGTCGACTGAGAATGAAAATGTTTGTTAAGCTTTTGTGAACAGACTGCATAACGTGTAGTTAACGTTTAGTACTGTAAATTGTGTAAAATCGAGCGAAACGATGAATGCGAGAACGTGCTGTTCGTCCCATATTCTTGATCGACATTTACGCTGTAATTAAATTTTCAAACGCTGAAAAGGTGCCCAGTGTGGAAATTTTTCGTAGATTGTCAGCAGTGTACGACAATGATAACTTAGTGCCACATGACGTCACCGGAACGCTCATTTTATCAACACTGAGGGAAAGAACCAAAATGAAATACATGTAGTCTCATGGAAAGTTGACGAATTTTTCCACTTATGTAAAAATCTCTCAAAAATAAGTGGAATTACGTGAAAAATGACATTTTTATACAGCAATTTCCGCATAATTTCGAACATTCTATCGCGATTCATTACAATCTAAAAATTGACAATACTAGCAAGTAGCTCAACATTTTGAATTATGTAGTTCGGACTTATGTTATTTCTAATCAAATTTAATAATAATATGGTGAACTTTTCATCACCGATAGCCAAAACTCGGTTGATCTGATGAAAAACGCGCAAAATTATTCATTCTTGTTATCAATCTTATCATACTTGCGGGCTCATAGATCCCAACTCGTTCAGTCCATCCTCAAGGATCTGAAATGGAACGTTTTTGTGCATCCCCCTTCCTCGCCAAATTTAGCCGCTTCAGATTTCCATTTGTTTCCAAGGTTGAACACAAGCTCGGGGGCCTGCGCTTTGCGAATGAAGGTGAACTGTGCAGTGCCGTATCCAGGAATATGGCGAGTGGGGGATTGACCTAACATATGGGGTATTTTAAACCAAATTTATTTTCTAATATTCTGGGATCCGCAGTTTCCTGAATTTCCAAGTTTCAAGCATACAGCCGTCGCCCCCCCCCCCCGCTTACATACGGCCCTGGAACTGTGTAACGCAATCAAGACAGTTTTCCGAAAATTGGTCGATGCTTGATACTCTTCGGGAATAGAAAAACTTGTGTACCGATTCAACAAATGTTTAGATCGTTCTCTCTCTTCATTTTATTCTCAACTCAAGCCCTGGAATCCGCCCTTTCGAGCATTACCTCAGAGATGTCAGGGAGGCTGTTAGGGCTGTGTTGGCCCTCTCCTCATCTTGCCGAAAACCCGGCCTAGGTCGAAGTGTAACGAGTTGCTACGTGGGCTCGAACCCGGGACCTCCGGATTCCGAGACCAGCGCGCTATCCACTCGGCCAACCAGACCCCATTCGATCGTAGCGGGCATTATATAGTAAAACAGCAAGTCTCCTCGCAAATAAACTCCTTTTTGTTAGAGATGTTTCAATTTTGTTTTGAGTCTTTTACAGACAGTGTGACCATACTTCTGAAACGACCCCTGTAGCTCCGACTATACCATTCTTAGTTTAGGCGTAAACAACAAAGCTCAACTGACTGGGAGGTGAAGTAGCAGAAAACGAGAAAAACCGACTGATAACTGAATTGAGCAGAGTAATCGAACTATTCGTTCTCAAATTCACTGAAGCTTCATAAATGAGTCGCAAGAATGAGGCTTACCAGACACTACCGAGGAATTTGGAAAGCGAAGTTCTGCCAAATCTTGATTCAAGAGCCACACATTATACACCAACCCTTTGATGGAACAACAATTGAACTTTAAAATTGAGTTTTTTTAGTGTCCATTTCGAAGTATGAGTGAACTTGGTAATATTCCATTTGTAGGGTGTGCCAATTCACTTATTCTTCTTCTGTAGTCCAGAACGCTTTCGGCTTTTGTGCCATCATCAGTAGAGTACCCTAAATGAAACTTGTCTCTTGTGGTCCTGTGGTCATAATCGAGAGTTGTACCGTATGGTGAACCTGTTTAGTCGTGTGCTCCTATTGGTTGTCTGTGATTATGCAGTCTGTCCCATCAGTGAGTGTTGTTAGTAGTGTGCTCCTATTGGTTGTCTGTGATTGTGCAGTCTGTCCAATCCGTGGGTGTTATGTTATTAGTAGGGATATGTTCTCACTTTGGAAGTTAGTTGTTGTGTTTATTAGGTTGTTTTGTTTTGTTTTCGTCTTTATTATTTCTAGTTGTTCTTTTAATTTTCCTTTTTCTTGTGTTGTTTTCTATGTGTAGGATTTTGCAATTATCTGTCAACTTTATATAATTAGGTATACTTAGTTACTGCAATGGAAGAAGATAGATCGTTAAATTTTTACATGCAACAGTAGGCTACATGAACCGAATAACGTCATTGTACATTCCACCCCCTGAGTATTCGATTACTGAAGGTAAGAATATCTAAGTCGAGTTAGAAAACATCATTTTTAATTTTGTAGAAATCCAAGAAAAATGTCTCTCTCACGAATTATGTTCGTGAAATCGTAAGAATTTTCATGAAAGGGATCTGGCAACACTGTCGACCTCAATGAGTTCAGTAGAGCTCTATAACTTCGTGTGAGTACGATCGTCCACCATTTTGACTCCAACCGCGCCCATGGATGCCGAATCCGACTATGTGGAGCGTACCGAGCAGTCACTTCAGCGTCCACGGGTAAAGTTGACGTCAAAATGGCGGACGATTGTACTCACACGAAGTTATAGAGCTCTAGTTCAGTTAGAGCTCTGTATACTTCGTGTAAGTACGATCGTCCGCCATTTTGACTTCAACCATGCCCGTGGATGCCGAATCCGACTATGCGGAGCGTACCGCGTAGTCAATTCGGCATCCACGGGTGCGGTTGGATTCAAAATGGCAGACGATTGTCCTCCCATATCTAGTGCTTTACTTCAGTTCACTGCGCCACGCGAGAGGAGCAGTGTTCCCATATGAGAAAAAAGAAATTCTGCTGTAGACGAATCAAAATTCTGGTCTGCTAGCGGCGTTCAATTCTGTCATTTTTTTCTGCCACATAAATCAAGATTCTTTTAACAGGAGGTTAGCTCATTTCCTAGGTGCTACGTTTATGTGACGTCACCATAGCGCTGTACTAGTATAATCGCGCGTTGAAGTGTGTGTAGGTATCATATAAGCAACAAACGCTGAACACTATGGTGACGTCAGCATGTTGCGGGTTGCATTCTAAATGAGCTAACCTCCTGTTAAAAGAATCTTTATATAAATGTTAAATTATGCTGAAATTTTGTCCAATTTTAAAAAACTTTATATTCTTTTTCTGTACCCAGTATTTATTTATTTATTTTTTGCCCAATTAATAAAAATGTAGAACAATCTTAATGCTCCCTAACTATGAGTAAAAATAATTAGGATTCAATGCTGAGAATATTCTATGCTGTCATTCATATTTTTCCACCCTTGTTTTACAATTTTTATAATAGAATATACTGGCATTTAGGAAATATCACTATTTCTCATTGTATATTTTATGAAGTTCACCCATATAATATCAAAATTGCTCGAAAATATTATACAAATTTGGTTTGGAGACTAGAAGACCCTCAAGACTAAGAGATATAATTAACCAAGGAAAGAAATATCCCAATTCAACATTCCTTTATTTAGGAATGTGACTGGAACTACGTAAATAATAAACTAAGTCTTCAACGGTCAGCATAAAACCATCAACAACTGTACAACGAAAATACAGTCATTGGTCATTGAGTAGGGTACAACTTTTGTAGAAGCAATGTTCTCTGGATTTTAAATTTTAAATGAGATGATTTTTCAAAATTCTATTAAAAATTCTGCTTTTTTGCTGATTTTGCTATCAGTTTTTAAATTCTGCTGAGCATTCTGCTTTTTGCTCAATGCAAAGAAATTCTGCCGGGGACCTAGAAATTCTGTCAAAAAAGCAGAAGTTCCGCCCATTTGGGAACACTGGCAAAGAAGTGAAATGAATGTGTATCTGTACGTCTGGAAGTGAGCTCCACCCCCGTTCTAAAGATGCGCAGGAACATGCAACGCAGAGAACAGAGCTATTCCATTTCAACAAGGAGGCAACTGCACTTGTGTGGACCGTGTTCACGCGATATCTAGACTTCTAGACCGAAACTGGGTAGCGTTCAGCCCCACAATACTCTGTCACATTCCGTTCCGCTCATCCAGGAAAAGAAATGAAGAGGTTAGAATCAAAACCGACACTTGCTATTTTACTCCAAGAGCGCAAATAGGCAAAGTACTGCACATGGGAGTAGGAATATCTCTCGCAGCACCTGTGAATGTGCGGTATATATTACATACTCCACGTTCACAGGCGTAGCAAGATGAGATATTCCTGCACCCGTGTATAGTATTTGGCTTAGTTGCGCCCTTAAAGTAAAATTAAGTGTCTGTTTTGATCCTAACCTCTTCAAATATTCCTTCATTGACCAGTATCAGAAAAGAATTACTCCATTCAATCCCCAGAATTCTTCTTTCACGTTCACTTCCACTTGTGTCCGCTCACAAAAGACACCTGAACAGTCACAGCCCATCATCCATAAACGAATGCCCAGCTCTAATCCAGACAATAATAGCATAAGAACCGCTTTTGTGCTCATTGTTTTCATTCTGTGTCAAGAGAACACGGAAGTGACTGCGCACTTGAGTTCACTGTTTCATACTAGATCCAGTTGGACAATGATGCAACGAAACTTGAGTCAACTGCATAACAAATGGAACAACACAACTGCAGTTGTGTTGACTGTTCTCACAATGAGTAGGGTTGCCGACTGGTAGTTTTTTGTCGCATGCAGACTATTTTCAAAAATTTGAAAGACGGTGGCAGGTATAAATGGTAGAAAAATAACTGCAACAAAAAAAGCAACTGTTTGGACGATTTTAAGAAAAAATCAGGTTATTTCTAGAAAGGTTCTCTTATTTATTTATTTACCATAACACAAGGTGACTTTGCTCACTTTTTTCTGTACTTTTCAAGTTTGACGCACTCTAGAGACTGTAAAAACTGTGTTAAGAAACCGGGATATTTTTTCGTAATTTTGAGATGGGGCATTGTAAAATACATTCCCCAAAAGATTGTCACCCCCCCCCCAAAAAAAAAATAAATAAAAAATAAAAAAATCCACAGAATTTTGAAGTAAGTACGTAACCTAAGTGGTATCGTGATGAGGTAACGTTGTAGATGTCCATGAAAAAGTTGTAAATGTAATGTTCATTAAAAGTGCCAAGAAACCCCAAATCAATATAGCACTATGTACACTGATCTATGAACAAAAAAAAAATCCAAAAATTATAAGAAAATAAAAATGTCAAAAAATGAAATTAGACCTTTCCTTCAAAAAGCCGAGGCGTTAATATTCAAACATATGTCTTTGGTATCTTCATTCACTCGCAATAAGACAGAACATCAAAACTGATCACGTACTGGCTTGAAGAACAATTGCGTGCTAAGTCACCCCTTTTATGTTTTTCCCCCAGTTTTTCACCAATTGCGACGTCTCTATGCTGATTAATATACAATAGTTTTACTTTTATCATGACCGCGATTAAATTCAACATTAATGATACTAAACACGAACAGTTTCCCTCAATTTTCACTTATGTAATCTGAAATAATTCCTGTAAGTGTAATTTTAATATGCTTTTTGAAGCTCGATCTAGTAACACTGTCTGGAAATAGGGAATTACCCCCAAGTTGGTTTTCCAGCATAGCTTAACATCCTACATTATGAGTCACGTGCCAGTGTGCGCACATGGTCTGTATTTTTCCTCGCGCTCCAGGGAGTAATGGAAACATTCGTGTGCCAAGTCACCTCGCGATTGCAAAGTCACCTCCTGTTATGGTATTAATTTTATTTTCAAGTTTAAAAAAATGAAAAATTTAGAATTCAGTTGATACACGGTATACGAGAGTAACTGTATGAGTAAGAAATCTGATATATTTGAACTCAAGTTATCATCACCAAGGGACGGGGTGCGGATGCTACAAAAGCCAAACGACTGAGTAAATTCATAGAAACTTACTACAGCATAACCACAAAGGTAGTAGCGGATACAGGGGGGTTGGGGGCCTGGACACCCCACCCCGAAATATCTAAATCTATCCGTAGTGATCTAAAGCTATTATGCTTCGTTTATAATATTTTTCATTCGGACCTCCCCTCCCCTGAAACTATTTTCTGTATCCAGCCCTGCACAAAGGTGTTGACACATGCACGTTAGAAAAATTTTTGCGAATGGCAACTATTTTCATTCACAGAAGTTGGTAACCCTATGCTCATACTACATCTATACTGCGCACTTCCGTGTGCTCTTGCGTCAGTTACACCAACTGGGTTCAATGGAACAATGATGGAACTGCACTTTTTTGACTGTTTTCATTCTCAGCAGAACAGCAACAATACAACTGCATTCATAAGTGTACATTTCGGAGGAGTAATCGTACAACTGCAAAGTCTTCAACTATAAAAGATGTATGTAGATGATTGATTCTCGGGGAGGGAGGGGAGGGGGGCGAAGGGGGAGAAAGATTTGCTATCGTAAATTCATGTTTTCGAGAGTGCGTTGTTTCCTTGTTGAAATTATTTTTGATAGCCGAGACGTTATGAAAAATTGATAAATTTCAAAAAAGACGCACAAGTTACCAGAATGATACGAGCGTAAACGAGAGGTCGCATACTCCTGGAAAACGTTGCTCTACAATGTTCGTAAAGAAGTCACGACTTTTCAAGTTCTGCTTGTATTTCAACGAGTACAAAATACTTCGCAAGACGATGCACTACATGGAATATTATGTGTTCCAGCATGCTTTTCATATTTTATATAATACATTCGAATACAGTCCCAGGTCTCCACTTTCGGCGTAATTTAATTTTAGTCCAGTTGTGTGAAAGTCAATTTCGAAAGCACTATCCATCGTTGAGATATTTCCATATAGCAACGATAAAACCCATACGACGAAATGATCTCAGCTTTACTCGTATTTGCGTTGAAGCAGCACTCTCACACGAGTGTGCAAAGAGACTCGAAATAACCATACACATTCTCTCGTTTACTCTTCCTTAATATTCAATTCAACTTTTCGTCCTTTTTTAGTTTCTTCGCACATGTACTGGGCTCAAGTCGTTTAACACAACAAAAAGTGAGTACTTCTAGGAAAGCAGAGAAGAAAATGTTCAAAACACCGAAGTCTACAAAAGTCTCAATTATTTTCAAACAAGGTAGAATGAATATTCGTACAACAAATCGAGGCATCTCACTTAAATACCAATAAAAATGAGCTCGCAAGTGATGTAGAACAAATAATGGGAAGGTTCGTTTGTTAAGTGTCACATTAAGAACCTAGAAATTACACATACACCTCCAGCACTCCAAAGCGAGACTGAAATTTGTAATTATTCAAAAGGAGAATGAGCTTTGAAAAACAAAAAAAAATTTGTCAATTTATCAATGAAATTAAGCAAAACTAAAAGTTTCTCTGCCCTAGGGTAGAAAATTATGAATATCGGGTTAAAAATGGCGAAAAGTTGAAAAAAAAATTGTTTATGCCAACACTGTGAAGAAAGCGATTCTACACATGTGATTGCACCACTCGTGTAATAGCTCCCTTCCCACACTTGTGTAATGTACTATTATTTCAACATGTACTAAAAAAACGTTCATTATAATTCATCAGTTTAGCTTTCAGAAAATGACGTTTTTCACCTGCATCTACGTAATACTGTTATATGTGAAGATGCAGGGAGGAAAATAGTAATATCCGTCTCTGGGGGAAAAATAGAATAGTTTCTTGAGGATCTATTGGGAAGGAAGTGGAGTACGGTAGTAAGGCGATATTTCAGTTGGAAATTAGATAACAATGTATACGATAAGTCGTTGTGTGGCCCAGTGGTAACGTGCCCGCTTCGCAATCCCTGCGTTTCGGGTTCGAGTCCCACCAGTGCCAGAAAACTGGTGACATTCGAATACCCCCACTAACATCCTAGTGGGGGTGTACGGGGTGACTTGAAGGGCTAGTACCTCTATTCTTCACACGATCGCACCCATATAGGTGGTGTGAGGATATTGGTGCCCGCAAGTCACTCAATGCTCCTCTATGGCTCCACGTGCCACACCCCGGTAAACTACGTCGATCCGTAGGCAAAACTAGAGGAGCAGGCCATGAGGGAACCCATCACCACCCTCATGGTACGACAAAAACAGCAATAGAACAGGTCGGACAACACAACACTCCATAGTCATATACAGAGATACATAGCCAAGGAACTGGTTAAACTACCTCTCTGGAAAGTAACGGGAAACTACCAGAGCTGCCACGTTCCGTACCGCCTTCTTAACCAGCTCACTGACAACCACTGCCACGCCATTTGGGTGCCTCCGGTCTTTCCCATCAACGCCTATGTAATACATGGTCGCACCATTATGTACACATGTACCACTATCAGGCCAACGCGTCTCACTGAGTCCCAAAATGTCTATTTTCATTATCTTCATTTCCTTCACAGCATTCGCAAACTTGCCTGCAGTGAGTAGACTTCTCACGTTCCATGTTCCTATTCGAGTTTTTCTTTTACACATGTCAAGCGGGGATGTTCTTCGCACCCTCTGGTGACTTAACACCTGCCCCGGACTAAGGGCCATGACTTTCTGGTTTCCTGACATGATAAAAAGAGGGGCGGACAGATGACTGTCCTGGGGAAGTGGCGGCGGTCTCGGATCGAATACTACTGATACAGATCGCTGGTAGACCGGTCAATGTAAATATTGTCCAAGTGTATGCGCCCACAGCAGACAAGCCAGAAAACGAAATAGAAGAATTCTATGAACGGTTGCAACAAGTGATCAACTCCTTGAAAAACACCGATATGAACCTTGTAATTGGAGATTTTAAACGCCAAAGTGGGGAACGTCGCGACAGATTTTGCAACCGGCAGATTTGGCCTAGGCGAACCAGATGCACCCTCGCCGGCTGTACACATGGACGTCGCCGCAACATACAGATAGCAACATCGTACGTAATCAAATTGATTATATTATGATCGGACGGCGTTTTCAGAATTGTATCACGAGGGTAGCTGCATACCCAGGAGCTGACATCGGCTCTGACCATAATCCGCTAGTGGCCGAGTGCCGTTTCCGGCCTAAAACCTTGACAAGAAGTCAAAGAAGAAGATACGACATTCAGAAACTGAGGCAGCAAGAAGGGAAGAACGCCTGCGCGATAAAGATACGCGAAAAATTCGAAGAAATGCCTGTGACAATGGACATGAATGTAGAAGATACTTGGAACACGATAAAGCTGAACGTGGGAACTGCTACGGAAGAAGTGGTAGGTCTGTGTGGAGTGACGAAGAAGAAACCATGGATGACCGACGAGATAATTCGACTATAATGGAGGAAAGAAGACTCGCCAAAAACACCAAAAATGACGAGGTATACAAACGATTACAGAAAGAAATCCAAAGCAAAATCAGGAAAGAGAAGAACGACTGGCTGGCTGGCGAATCAATGCTTAGAGGCTGAGCATCTGCATGCGAAGCATGACTCCTTCAATTTCCACAGGAAATTGAAACAAATTACTGGTACCTTCCGGAAAACTAAACTCACCTGCCTGCAGAACGATCAAAATGAAGAAGAGATGGAAATCTGTGACCTATGGAAAAGTTATGCTGAAGCCCTGTTCGAAGATGAAAGATCCAGCACGGATATATCGGATATGGGGAGCGAGCTGACTGGCCCAGATGTTCTTCGGTCGGAGGTCGAGAACGCTCTGCGGCTGATGAAAAATGGGAAAGCACCGGGTCACGACGAAGTGTATGCAGAAGCCTTGAAACTCATGGACCCCGGAATACTTACAGAACTGTTTAATAAAATCTACAACAGCGGGCAGATACCAAAAGACTGGCTCAAGTCGACCTTCGTGACGATACCAAAGAAGACGAACGCCAAAACCTGCGGAGAGTTCCGGTTAATTAGTTTGATGAGCCACGCTTTGAAGGCGTTTCTGCGGGTTATCCACGCACGGATGTACCGGATTTGCGAGGAAGCGAGTGGCGAAACGCAGTTCGGGTTTAAGAAGAGCCTGGGTACGAGAGATGCTCTCTTCTCTATGAGGATAATGCTCCAAAAAGCATACGATCAGAGCAAAGACGTATTCGTTTGCTTCATCGACTATCAAAAGGCGTTTGACACAATACGGCACGACGTAATGATACAGTTGCTGCGCAGGGCGGGAGTGGACGAGAAAGACGTCAGAATTATACGGAATCTATATTGGGGCCAGGTTGCGGAGGTGCGGATCAGCGGAGATCTATCGACTGACGAATTTCAGGTTCAGAGAGGTGTACGTCAGGGGTGCATATTGTCGCCGATGTTGTTCAATCTCTACATTGAGCATGTTTTTCGGATGGCCATAGAAGAAGAAAGTCATGGTTTGAAAATTAATGGAAAGCTGGTGAATAATTTACGATACGCGGACGATACTGCAATAATAGCCGACAATCTAGACAGTCTTCAACATCTTCTGGACAAGTTAAATGAGGTGGGAACGCGATACGGCCTCGTCATTAATGTTAGAAAGACAAACTTCATGATCGTTAGCAGAGACAGGCACGAGGAGGCTGAACTAAGAGTAGGCGATCAGCGGGTTCAGAGAGTCTCCTCCTTTAAGTACTTAGGCGCGATGCTTAATGAAAAATGCGATGATGACGAGGAAATCAAGGCTAGGATCGGACAGGCGAAGAACACGTTCGATAGACTGCGTCTCTACTTGGCGAACCGGGACGTCCCGATGGACCTGAAATTGAGAATGGTCAAATGCTACTAATGGCCAACGATGATGTACGGAGTGGAGTCACGGTCGCTGAAGATGAAGTCGTTGAACCGGTTAGAGGCCTGTGAAATGTGGATTCTGCGACGGATGCTACGCGTCTCATGGACTGAAAAGATCACGAACTTGGAGGTAGGCGTGCGGGTGTCGATAGAGAGCTAATACAGATCATCAAAACTAGAAAAGTGGCCTATCTTGAGCACATCCTCCGAGGAGAAAAATATGAAATACCTAAGCTAATGATAACCGGAAAGATAGATGGAAGGAGAGGAATCGGACGGAAGCAGTTCTCATGGCTAAGGAACATACGGCAGTGGTGTGGAATCGGCGATGCGGAGATCATCTTTAGACTAGCGGAGGCCGGTGAACTGATGGATAAGATGGAGTCGGGGGACGGATGATCGCCGACGCACTTAGGAGTGCAAGGCACTAGAAGAAGAAGAAGAACATCCTAGCGAATACAGTTACTGCAGCAGCAATCAAGGTGGAAAACATAGCGTCTCTTATAATCTCTGCTAGTTCACACGAACAAGGCATCACAATCGCGAGGCGTGTTACAACCAGATTGGAAAGATTGATATTGTGCATGTGCACGTTGTGGATAGCTCACTCAACGTCGTGAAACATGTGGCTAGTAAAACTGAACTGCGGCTGTACACTCTTCGGCACAGAAAACGTAAACTCCAACGTAACAAAACCGTCGGGAAAACAACGGCAAGCTACCCCGACTAACCTGCTCAAGCGAGTCACACGTCACAAACTGCGACTGCCAACGTCCAGCATCGGATACGGGGCCAGAAGAAGAAGAATCAGCTGAAACTTTTCGGATTTCAATTTCAGTTGGGATTTCTCATGCCTTACTCCACCCCCTCCCATGATAAGTATCTTCGCACCGGCCCTAGTAGACACCCTCTAGAAAAAATTATAAATAAGGCCATGATCATATTTTTTCGTTCTTCAGTACCAACAGACACCCTGGCATGGCATTGCGAAAATGTCTCGGGAGAAATTGTGAACTGGATTCCCCAGGAACCGTTATGTACCACATTTTTATAGCTACCCCAGAAATAACACCGAATGACGGTTTACCTCACTGAGAATCTCCGACACTACTACTCTCGGAAAACACGATCCGTACTTCAAAAAATGTTACCCACTCAATTTTCAAGGCAGAACATGTTCGTTCTTGAACTTTCTCCGTTAAAATTACAACTTTTTTACCGTTTTAACCTACAACAACGAAATCCACTTTGGCTGTACGCGTATAAGGAAAACATCTCATTACTCAAAACGGACAATACCGAAAAATATGAACGATGGCGTAACTTCGCCGAATCCGGGAAATTAACGGCTGGCTGCGTTAATTGATTTAATCGTGGGAAGTGATCCGAGATACGCTCGTTTTGCTTCCTCACCCGCGAACAATTACTCATCATACTAACAGAGTTCTTAGAGCAAGATTTAAAGCGATTATCGTTTTATGAAATCGCCTTCCCCTCGGAGACACGTTTCAAAATCCTTCATCACCAGTCTGTGGTGAGCCTAATGACGCGAGCATGCGAACAGCTCTACAGCACCATAGGTGCGGCCCGGATTACCGAATTTGACTATTTGTCACGTATATAGGTATAGCACTCTCTGTTCTTATGGTTCGAGAAACTTCAAGTTAACAAGTCTCTTCGGGGAAATCGATCGTCGCATTTAGTTAGAAATTCGAATTGGATCGATCGATACGCCTAGTTTTAAATCTGAATACTTCGCTTCTAGGCACAACCGAGACGCTCAGCTCTTCATCCCTCGAGATTTTTGCAAACGCCGTAATTTTATTTTAAGATTTTGATCCTACTTGCCTCGACGACTCGGTAGTATTTGTCCAAATAGTATATTTTTGTAAATTCTTCCCACCAAAACCTGTGTTCAACGGAATCGAATGCTTTCCCAAAGTTGACAAAAAGTAAGATACTTAAGTTCGTTACCCTTTTCCTTTGGGCGCACCTAAAATATACTTATTGTAGTTCTAAATTGAATCACCAAGGAATCACTACTCACGTTCGCAATTAAGGCGGCTATACACTTAGCGTGAAAACAGACGATACGCGAGAAAAATCAGGCGAAACACGAGAAGCGAAAAGTGTATAGATGTCGTTCTCGTGATGCATCTCGTCATCTTTAAGTTCGTGTTTCGCGTTTCGTGGTCTCGCCAAGTGGTCGGCATTTTGACGAAATGTCAAAGGGTTTTCGTACTATACTGTCTAGACAGATATGACGGCTATACACTTATCGTAACATGCATGTTGTGTCGATCTGGCGAATTTTTCAATTCATCTGCATTTCAGTCGGCAGTCGGTTTTTAATTATTGAAGAGGCTTGGCTTAATTTCTCTCGCTGATTTGGAATTCGTTGTCCAAATTTAGCGCTGACCCTCCGTTGGGCAAAATTCAATTTTGCGACCTATGATTCCTTTTCACAGAGTGCCTAACATTATTTAGTATAATACTTTTCCATGCCCACTTTAGGTAAGAACAAGCGTCAACACGGTATGTCGACTGAACCAGTTTCGAAGTTCGGATTATTTTTTAAACCTAAATATTTATTCATTTTTTTATTTATTTAATATTAATGTCTCCTCCTACGGCCAAAACTAACTCCGGTCACTGACGCGATACTGGAAAGGGTAGTTCCTGTGGCCGGGGGTGCGGTGTCATAGGGGCCACTTTGGCATGCGTGCATCGCCATACGTCCCACCACACCAACTAGATTAGGAGGGAACAAAGTACAGTATATTACAGTTTTTTCACTAGATATTAATTGAAGAAAAGGAAAAAAAAAAAAAAAAAAAAAAAAAAAAAAAAAAAAAACTGTGACACATTTTCAGGGTGTCTAACGGTCATTCAGGTCATTTAAAGTCATTTATTTTGAAGGAAGGTCATTTAAGTTTAAGTCACTAAAATCATTTATTTTCAATCATGGTCATTTACAAATTTAAAAATCAGCAAATTATAACTTGAAAGAGCTATGGCGTATATTCCAGAAATTTTAAAAAATCTTCACGTATCACAGAATTCTGAGTCAAATGAGCAATACTTCATTTCGTACATTTCGCATATTTTGGCATTTACTGCATATTTTGCATCAATCCTGCTTACTTTTCAATATTTTTTTTCCAAAGAGTGATTTTCCTAGTTTTCAACTCAAAAATATAAAAAAAAATTGAAAAGGCTTAATAATTAATGAATCAGGAGAAAAGCTTTTAGAAAAGTATGTTGTTTTATATGTGAGATGCCCTTTCTCTTGCCCGCATCACATTTATCAATCTTTTATTATTCATTTATCTATTAGTCAATATTACCTTCCCCTCCTACGGTAAAAACTGACCAGATTAGGAGGGGACAATGTACAGTGTATTGCAATTTTTCCACTATTAATTGAGGGAGGCTGGGGAAATGATGAGAAATAATCTGTCTGGAGGGTTGAAGGGAGGGGTACCCTGAAAATACTGGAAGCAAATGGAAAATATAGGGGAAGCAGAAAATGACAACGAAGAGGGGCGTTAGAGTGTAGGGAACGGGAGAGAGGGGGAAATCATTGATACCAAGCTGGCTTAGAGGCCAATAAATGCTTCTGGATGACGTCACTAAATGATTTATGATTCATAAAGCAAATATCCACCCTTGCATTCGCTCTAGCTACCTCACTGTAAAGACAGAATATGCAGCAGAAGCCGGAGTTACATCCAAAGAGCATTGTCCTTGCTATTAAACTTGGGATTCGGAAATTTATAGTACGTAAAAGTGCACTATCCTTGACTCTTCCATTAATAATGTCCCATAAGAATAACATAGCCAATAAATTTCGTCTTACAGGTTGTCTAACAAAATCGAATTTTGAAAATAAATGACCTATAAATGACCTTTTACTCCCAATTTGCTGTGAATCCGCTAGAATGCAAATACATTATGGGTATCACTTTAAAAGAAAAAGTAAGTTGAATGCACAACGATAATTTTCATCCAATTTCAAAATTAATGATCTAGAAAAGTATCTACCTAAGAAGTCCAATCTTCTTTTTAATAAGAGATGCACACAGGAGGTACTGTTCCTATTATAATTTCCTGATGATTGATGAATGTGATGCGGGAAAGAGCAAAGGTATCTCACATGCAAAAGAACATATTTTTCTAAAAGCTTTTCTGCTGATTCATCAAATCTTTTCAATTTTTTTTTTTTGGAGTCGGGAATTATTATTAGTATTTTTGAGTAAAGAACTAGAAAAATCACTTTTTGGGAAAAATACTGAAAAATAAACAGAATTGGTTCAAAATATGCATTAAATGCTAAAATATTACGACATGTACAAACTGAAGTACACCTACTGCTTATTTAATTCAGAATTCTGTGATTCGTGAAGATCTTTTGAAACTTCTGGAACACACGCCATAGATAGAAATAATATACATTCGCATAAAAATTGTAGCCCTGGTCATTATAATAAAATTTTCCAAGTCTAAATTTTTTGTTCCCTCATTCAAGGTATAATTTGCTGTTTTTTAAAATTTTAATTGATTATGATTGAAAATAAATGACTTTAAATGACCGTTAGACACCCTAGTCTATTACTTAGGCTCATCACCTCAAACTCCTGTAATAGTCCAGTATATTTCAGGTTGCATGGGTAATATGTAAACAAATCATAATATAAATATTTCAAAAATGTTTTTTGGATTTTTTCAATTTACCTTTATCGTCGGGATCCCAGATATTTGCGCTAAATTCCAAAATTGATCTTATCATAGCAAAAAATAATAGTTTCTTAGTAAATATAATAATATTATGAGCAGGGAGCGGATTTCAATGAAATCGCATATTTGTCTGTATCGAGTTAGAAACGGTATATTAAAGATACATTCACGTTTCAAACCTTTCTGAGCAAAATGAGCCCTATTTGTTTTCGCATATTTGGTATATTTTACCCATGAAAGCATATTTTTGCATATTTTGGCCATTTTTGGCCCATATTTAACCATTTCAGCGCATATTTTCTTAGTTTCCTGATTTTTAGCACATATTTCCTCAATTTTCAATATTTTTTTCTTGAATAGTCGAAAAAAGTACACATTTCCTAGATTCTTCCCTAGAGCACTGGAAAAAAAATTACGTCTTTTTACTGTAGCGCCCCAAGCGCCGATTCATGCTATCAATTTTGCAAAAAAAATTCAATTCGCAAAGCCCGCCTTCATTCGGATTCGTGGTATTTGTTTCGACTAAAATTATTACAAAAACACATTTCTTTTTATAATAATTTTTCTTATAAGTAAATGATTTGATCAACTGATTTTATTTTATTTTTTTTTAACGTAACCAGGTACAGCTCTTGATGCTTTTTAAAATGACACCCATATCGTTAGCGCATATTTTTACGTTTTTCGCGCATATTTTGGACTTTTTAAATGCATATATATGCGCATATTTCACCGGTTTTTAGCACATAAAAATCCGCTTTCTGATTATGAGCTCAACATCTGTACACAGAAAGGGGGAAAAAATCAGATAAAAATTTAGAGGAATAGGAGAAGAAAACAGCCTTCACACGGGTCTTCCTTCGAATTGATAAACAAGTTTAACTCTTCCACAGTCTCGCGACATGTTTCGCTGAAAAAAATGCCTGATGTTCTATCGTATGGAGAAATTTTCAAAATTTTCGAATATCAAAAATTAAAACGAAAAAAAAATTTAATGATGGAAATGAAAACAAGCTCTCTGGGGTGTAGCATGGTCCGATATCAATTAACAATTTCATAGATTTTTAAAATATATGTATATATATTTTTTTCCCGTGAATCTTATTGCCGATAGAATAGAATTAGAAAATTGGTTTATAGGTTTTTGAGGTCGCTGTATTCGATTTTAGGGGTAGTTTTTGAATCCTATCCTTACTGGTGCGATCAATGTGGTAGCAAGAGCGCAGGACAAGCAATGCCCTTCTAAATTAAAGCCACCAAATGAGGTGAAAATACAGTTTTATTTATTCAAAATGTTGCTAATAAAAAATAACGTCGTAAAAATTTCTGAATTGAAATAAGCACAGGGGCTTGAATTTGGTCCAGATTAAAAATCAGAAGCGATATTCGAAATCAGCGACACAAAACCACCCCTGTTTCGATACATCGTGCAATTTTTCTTCGAAAAAGCTGAATTCGTATTACGACGGTGCTCTGGAAAGGGTCGGATAACAATCTAAGGCGATATTCGAAATCAGCGTCTCAGAGCTTGATTGGCTATCCTGTCCAAAAAATTGACTTTAGAATTTCGTAAAGAATTTGAAACTTGAGGAAAATTAGAGTAACCGGAATTAGCGCCTCTCTCGTGGAGCCTGAATGGTTTGGGGAGAGGGAAAATAACTATTAAAATGAATTCTGGTACCCAGGTGAAAAAGCTACAGCATATCTAACGACAAATGCTATGAAAGTACAAAGGTGGTTAGGAGCTGGAAGATTACAGCACCAGGGGAGACGGAAGAGGCTTCAATTTAAGAGTATATCGATAGATTTAATATAAGGTCATACATTTGAAAATAACAGCCTCTTTCGTAACGCGATATAATTATTATGTGGTCTTCAGATTTTTTTCAAATTTTGTGGATTAGTTACTCTTCCCCCAAAACCTCGGAAGTCTCATTCATTCACCCTTATCTACATTTGTGAAGGAGGGAGGAGCCGAAGAACAACCCGATGGCAGGATATTCCAGAAAATAAATTCGTTGGTTTTCAAATTTCCGTTTCATTATGACTTTTTCAAAAAAATTTTACACTAAGGAGGGGAGCTAGATTGAATATTTTTTCATTTTCGCGTCTTTTCGCGCCGATTTTCAGATTCTCGCGAACAGGATGAGACGAAAACACGAAGCACAAAACAGCTGATATTGGGAGAAGTGTATAGTGATTGGTTCGCGTTTCATCATATGTGGCAATTTCTATAAAAAGGGGTAACTTTGTTGATTGATCGAAGTCTCAGAAAACGCGAAAAAGAAAAACAAAATTTTTTGATCGAAAAATCAAATTTGAGATTTTGGTTGATTTCTATAGAAAGAACACTGCAATAACGAAGAGACAAAATTTACGCGTGTGAGAGAGAAGAGGGGGCGAGAGAAAGAGAATTATGCTAGATAATGAGAAGAGTATGCGAATGTCTGCGTTCGCGTCTTCGCCGTTTTTCGGAGCTCACGAATAAATCCGATGTTCCGAATTGTTACCACGTAGAAGAGCGAAAAATCAACTTTCCAACAAGCCCTCATTGAGGCTGGTAACGTGATTCCGCGGCGAATTACGGCAGCTTGAAGAAGTGGGAGAAAAAGGTGTGTCTAACTTTAAACGTGTTTTTCTGGAAAATGTGTTTCCGAGCATTCTCGTTGCACTCATCTTTGACCCCTTGTATCTCCGCAAAGAAAAATGCTGCACATCTCGCCGATAGCTCCTTGGAATGGGCATTCATTCCTCTATTATGTACAATCCGTAACTCAAAATTCGTTGAATCGACGAAGTTACCCTTTTTTATAGAAACTGCCACATATTTTTCGTGAAATAGTTCATGAAAAGTCACGAAATACGCTAAGTGTATAGCCGCCTTAAAAAAGAATCTAAGTCACTGTTCCAGGATACTGTAAAACGACCGTCGTCGTCACAAGATCACATTGGACGACAAGTCTGGCTAGCAAGACATTGCTAATCAGTCTCTCTATCGGTCTTGCTGATTGGCTGAATCACCAGCAGTGTTTCGGTTCTGTTGTCTGTCTCTGTTTATCTGCCCCCTGAAGCGACAAATCTGCCTCAGCGATTTTCAGATTTCGGGTAGGAAACCTGTCCGGTGGTTTTCTTCTTTGAGGTAAGGGAAGGAGGCTGAGTTGTTCGTATGTGAGGTCAGCCTCCTATCACGAGGTACCAAGGCGATTCACGTTTTTAGTTCGAGGGCATTTAATCGGTTGTGAAATGTTGGCTGGAATTCCACTGCTCTCGGTCGAGTTTAGACAATGTGTGAATGTACACGTGATTTCGATAAAGTTTCAAATCCCTTTTGACGATTTACACGTGTATCTTAAATTCAAGTAAATACACGTAACCACGAACCTCAAATCCTCGAGCTAATATAATCGCGGGTATATTTTACAGTTTATATTCAAAGTAAAACTGATGTTGACGGGCTGACGAGTAGCTATGTACATGGCTGCGATTCCAACACGCCCTGCCTGCACCTATGCCATCAGACAAATAACATCCCTTGGAGCAAAGTTCATGCGTAACGAACGTTCGTAGTTGAATTCGAGCACATATTTCTTCTTCAGCCTGATACAGAAACTGCCTAACTAAATTCGTTATCAGCATGGGGTTGTAATAGATGAAGTTAATTGACTCCCTGTTATTTACTCGTACCGTAATCATTCTTCAATTCACTCTCCCTCTCTCTCTCTCTCTCTCTGTCTTCTACATTCAATCGTGGAATCCGTGGTTTGGCTCGCATGTACTCTCAATGAAATATAGTTCGCCACACGTGCGAAACCATCAAGCCAATCCACAACGATCTATTTACATTTCCAGTATAGGTACAAGGATTCCGTTTGAAAAATATTGTTCGGTGTAAAGTAACATGATAAATTTATCATCCGATACACGGACCTTCTACAGAAGAATAAAAAAGGTTTCAATTTTCCAACTAGCATTCCTTGGTTCTTATGTCTGCATAAGGTTCATAAAATACTGGTGATAGGCGAATTTGCTCTTTTGTGAAACCGTCTGTCTGCTCCCAGTTTTTGCAAAAACCTGGTTTTTTACTCTGCTCCCTGTTCCCAAACTGATCCGAGCATACCCCAAATGTAAAAAATACAGCACCTTATAATTTTTTAATCAGTGTTCACTGTTCAGTGGTGGCGTTGCGGTTTATGAGAAATGAAGAGCATTATACTCTTTTCATTCTATTGCTGTGTTAATTTGAAATTTCAATTCTTTTTTGCAACCAAGTTAATCTATTTTGAATGCGATATCCTGAATCCTGGGATTAATGATGGGTAAATTTCAGCATCGAAACTGAGTGCTGAACACGAATCTTTCGATTCACTATCACAAAGATAAAAAATTCCAACAAATTTCGGAGTATTCGGAGCTTAGAAAGGAGCAGAGAGCAGTTTCGATCCATAGACAGCAGTTTCTCGAACCTGCTCTTTTTGAAAACCTGGTTCGTCGAAACTGACTGCTCCGGAGCAGACCACCCCAATAAAATACCCCCGCTAATCTGAATACACAAAAAGAATCAAAGAATTGAGTAAACATTTGATTTATAAATGCCATTTTATTCTGCCACACTCAGAGAGCCCCTTGACTCCCGAAATGTCAACAGATTGCGTTTATCTTAGAATTCCGACATTTACATAGAATTTCAACTCAGCAGCTCAGTCATAGCCGACATGATCGCGAGCTAATGAAACCCTTGGAAAATGCAAATTTTGACCACATTTTGGTCTCTTACCCTTCCCTTATTAGTCCGACCTCACCTCAGAACTCAGTCATCATTATGCAATACAACATACAACATACTAAAATTTTAGCTTCTTATCTGCAATACAACTGTTACAATCATTGGACAATGTCGGGCTCAAACCAATAACCGCCGGTATTTTATAAACATAAGGCAAACTTTATTTGCTTAAACAGAAGAGGGGTGGGGGCAATTCATGAACACAGTCTATAACTTTAACATAAGCTTACACAGCTTTCATCTTTCATCAGCTGCGTGAGCCGTTCAGAAATGCTCGCTGATTGAATGATGTGAAACAGCGGAACAGTGTTGACTAACATACAACCACAAAGTATCCATGCCCTTTATCAGTTCCTACAGTGCGTTATGCGTTATCAGTATTGGCTTCAGCTTGATTGGATGACGTGAAACAGCGGAACAGTGTTAGTTTTATGCAACCAAAAAATATCTAAGCTCTTCATCAGTTCCTATGGTGCGTTATGCGTTATCAATATTCACTTTAGGTTGATTGGATGGCGTGAAACACTGTTGACTAATATACAACTAAGAAATAACAATGTCGGTTATCAATTCCCCATGGCGTATTATGCGTTATCAATATTCGCTTCAGGTTGATTGGACGGAACAGTGTTGACTAACATACAACCACAGAATAGCTATGCCTTCTATCAGTTTCCATGGTGCGTTTATGCGTTATCAGTATTCTCTTCAGCTTGATTGGACGCCGTGAAACAGCGGAACAGTATTGATTAACATAGCCACTGGTGAATTCACCACGGAAAATTAAACGCGATCAAGTCACTGTGGGGTAAATTCACCATTGGACCAATCACTAAGGGGAACATTCATTGCTGAAAACTTTACCGCATGGCAAGTTAATTGTGGGACTATTCACCGAATCCCGAATGTGATGTATGTAGTTCACCGCTGAATTCACCGCAAAATTAGGACTTATAATGAAAACAATACAGCAACAAAAAAAATTATATCCACAGCGAATAAGAAAAATTAGAGAAAAATAAATTTGTAGGTACCAGAATGATAGGTAAATTGTGAGTCACACCGCGAATTTCATAGAGGAATAGTGGTGGATACAGGAAGCAAACTTGGGAAGGGTAGTTGAGAATGTGTGAGACCTGAACTGTTTTACCCTTCCCCTCCCTCCTCTACTGAGTATTTTAATCATTTTATGCCCTCAAAAGGCCGCCGAATCAACAGAAAAATCCCAAATAATTGTAGTTTTGAACAATTTATGTCTCTGAATGGGTTCTCATTGAGGATGAAACTGAAAATACCTCCCAATAGAATACTATCGATTTTTTTCAATTTCCCACTGATTCTGGCCTGGATGACAATTTTTGAAGAATTTTATACTTTTATCCCAATACCAATCAATTATTCCCCACGGTGAAGTAAAGAGATATGGTAAGCGGGCCCTCAAGACTAGCTAAAACTATTTAATTGCCATCAAAGAAATATTTAGACTCTTCCAGACTTGTTTGAGACCCGCTAAGACAGTTCAAAATTTGTTAACGATTCTAAGCGACTCGGCTAGGTTTGATTAAGGCTTCTCAAAATTTTATCAAGAATTTTTGTAATTTTTCCATAAGGTACGGTAGTCTAATATGGATCGGTTTTCAACAGGAACAACCGGCCTATCTCATCTGTTTACAGTGCTACCAGACGGCAAAAAATTCAAGCTTCTGTCCTTCATGTACCATCACGATAAATGTTCAAAATTCGAACTTGGAAGCTACAAAAAAAAAACAAGTGGAGAAAACGAGTTTGATGCTTTCAAGTTTTTTTATTGTGATGTACGATTTGTGTCATAATTTTGGAAAATAATTGATTGAAAAGTTTCAACGCCGGGTTTACGCATGTTCGACTTGTTCGGTCGAACAGGGCGGCAAAATTTTGAGAGCGGCAAAATTTGTCAAAAAACTTTGAATTTGAAATCAAACCGAATAGTAAAAAGAATAAACTTCATAACCTGAGACACACGTGTAAGGTGCGCCAGAAGGCCAGAGGCACACTTTTTCTCAACATTTGGAAGGGCGGAAAAAATGAATTCGAACAGGGCAGCAGCATACCTTAATCCGGCTCTGAAAAGTTTTTCCGAATGTGGTAAGACATTTTGAAAAATGTTTATTTTGGTACTTCAATATGAACCACCAACGATAACATGGAAATAAACTCAAGAATTGTGTTAATTTTTACAGATGGCAGCAGAAGGTTGTAAGTAAATTATGGACCAAAAAAAAAAAAAAAATCGGCTGTTCTCAGCGTTTTAAAAATACAAACTGGATATATATCTAGGAGCTTCCATTTCGAAATTTTGATTTTTTTCAGCGGGTCCATATTAGGAGTCCAAAGTTTTGATTTCCTAAAATCATAACCTCAAAAAAAAAAGTTTAAACAATAAAAATTTAATTTTTACTTTTTTGAAATTTTCTTTCAAAGAGTGGTACTAGGATCCTTTGGCTACCACTCAAGGTCATCAGCAATCTTTTCAGACTTATAGGGACCAACTTATAAATAAAAAACGAAATGTAGTCCATATTAGGCTACCTTACCATACTTGTTTCAAACTTTATAAGACTCGCTAAACCTAAGACTGCTCACTTCTCATTTCATCTAACTTTTTAAAACTCCGCCAGACACCAGCATTTTTTGTAATAAACCAATTTTTATGTATTCGCATATTTTGTGAGATGATGCATTTGTCATCCTCGTGCGAATGAAACACGAAAAATCAAGAAATTATCAGTCCTACGGTCTAATTCACCTGTCGGGTGTTTGCAATTTACCACCCGGTGATTTGACTGCGTTCAGTTATCCGCAATGAATTCACCTGCGGTTATTTCTCCTAGACCTCAGTTATCATTTCCCATGGTGCGATATGCGTAATCAATATTCGCCTCAGCTTGATTGGATGATGTGGAACAGTCTGGGCTAACATACAACCAAAGAATAGCTATGCTATCAGTTTCAATAATGCGTTATGCGTTATCAGTATTCGCTTCAGCTTAATTGGATGACGCGAAGCAGCGGAAGTGTTGAGTTTTATAAAACCAAAAAATCTATGGTGCATTATGCGTTATCAATATTCGCTTCAGCTTGCTTGGATGATGTGAAACAGCGGAACAGTGTTGTCTAGCATACAACCAAAGAATAGCTATGACCTCTATCAGTTTCAATAGTGCGTTATGCGTTATCAGTATTCGCTTCAGCTTAATTGGACGATGCCAAGAAGCGGAACAGTGTTGAGTTTCATAAAACCAAAAAATATCTATGCTCCTCATCAGTTTCTATGGTGCGTTATGCGTCATCAGTATTCGCTTCAGCTTGATTAGATGACGTGAAAAAGTGGAACAGTGTTGACTGACATACAACCAAAAAATATCTATGTCCTTTATCAGTTCCCACTGTGAGCTATGCCGTTATCAATATTCGCTTCAGCTATGTATTTTTCGCAACAAAAGGTTCCAAGTATTGTTTTGCTTAACACTCTCATTCTGAAGTTTCATCAGCAGGGTATCTGGGTATCTACAAACTTCTAAAAAGGACAGAAGGAAAGGCCTACTCGTAAAAACGCTTCATCTATGTCCATTAAAGAAAAAAAAAAAGTATTGTAATTGAAGAAGCTATAGAAAAGGAATAGCGGTGAATGAAAGCTTCGGGTTACCCACAAAAAGTCAAGTTGAATTTCGCTCTCAAGTTTTATTGAATTTTCTCTGCAGTATGCGGCGTTGTTCGCATCACCAGCAATGTTATTCTTGTTTTTCGTAACAGCTGAATCCGCAAAACAAAAGCGGTAAACGGTATTGCCATTCTGCCGTAATGAGTGTTGTTGTGTTCATGTAACCAACACACGCACGTTCCTCAAAAGCGTCATCCAAATGAATTAACTATAAATTGTAGATAACGCTTTTCGCCACGTGTATTTACGATGACGAGATATTTACAGAGAGGAACGAGCTTTAAATTCGGGACTGGTAAAGGCGAAGCGATGATAAACAATGATTAGTAGATAAAAAAGTTTTGCGAATGAAAATCGCGTATACTCGGTTCCCAGAGAGTTGTCTACTCGAATATACAGTTTTCGCGAAGGCAAATGGATTTTATTGCTTTTAAATGTGCTTCGTGATGAAATACGACGACACTTTGACAAAATATCTGGAGCATCAAAAATTTTATTGTTTGCAGCGCCTGATATAATTTGTAAAGATATTCGCGGACTGTTGGACACATGTACTGTGCAAACTACAAAGGACTCACATCAGCTGATGTCGACTGTTGGCCGGGAGAAGCTTGTAATACCTCACGAAATTTACCAGTTTTCGCTCGCAAGGGAATTATACGCAAAGAGCTTGTTGCGAAATGGAATTGCTTTCTATTTTTCTGGCATACACTCATCCGGCTGCCAGTCGGATTGGAATTATGGTTGAAATAGCCCAAACTTTTCAGAATATTGATCGGCTCCGTCAAAACAACTCTTATTTCTTTGCTCCCACTGGAATTATGAAGTTTTTTGTTTCAATAACATTAACCAGTATATATGTGCTTATAGGCATGAAATGATCCCACATAGCCGGAACTAGTTATACAGCACTTCGGTGATTAGATTTGAATTACCGAAATTTTGTTGATTGTGGTACATAGTTGAATAGCCGCTGTGTGGCAGAGTGGTAACATGCCAGCTACCCTTGCGTCTCGGGTTCGAGTCCCACCAGTGCCATAAAGCTAGGGTTATTCGAATATCCCTTCTAACATCCTAGCGAACACAGCGACAACAGTATCAATCGAGCTGGAATGACAGCGCGCCCTGTAACTCCACCAGTTCGAATGAACAAGGCATTACAATCACACGGCGTGTTACCACCAGATCAGAAGGATTCGATACTGTTCGTGTGCAGGTTGTCTTGTGCAGAGCTTCAAGTAACATATCTGAGAGAAATAGTATCTTTCAAAAATAGAAGGGATAAGGAATTGGACATGAGAATAAAGAAAGGTTGGAAAAGCTGTTGGAGGCTTAAGGATATTTACAAGAGGAAAATGGGGCAAAAATTAAAAACAAAGGTATGGGAAAGTTGTACAAGTCCAGTCCTCACGTATTGGTGCACAAACCTGGGCCTCAACTAAGACAGATATAAACAGATTAGGAAATATATAAAAACCAATGGAGAGAAGTACGTTAAAAGTAAAACGGAAGGATAGGATAAAACCATAGCAATAAGGGAAAAAACTGGAATTAATTGGGATAGATATATTGTATTAAGAAACTTAAATGGAAATACGCGGGACATATTAGCAGGCAAAGAGAAGGAAGATGGGAAAGGAAAGTGGAGGAATGGGTGCCATATGGGAGGAAAAGATCGGTGGGAAGGCCAGTGACGCGTTGGTGCGATGAATTCAAAAAAGTAAGATCATTATGGCGAAGGGAAGCGGCCATCTGAAGAAAATGAAGAGACGTCGGAGAGGCCTATGCCAAAGAATGGGGCGAAGCGATACCGGGGAAGGAAAAAACCAGCCCCTTGACTCAACCATAATAGATATTGAGTACGGAAAAACATATGTATCGTCAGCTTATTAATAATAAAAACCATGACTATATGTATCATTATCTCAATACAAATTTAAATATTAATTGCATAATTGTTTCGTCTTTCGGTATGTACCATGGAAAAACAAGGGCTAATGTACCATGGAACATGAGAATTTTAGAGGAAAGTTTTTGTTTCAGATAAAGATGTTATTCGAGTCTTAAATGCACCCGAAATTCGAGGTGAAAGATTTAAGAATATATTTTTCTTTTCAGAAGATGTCGTAGACGAATTTTTATTGGGATTATTTTAAATTGCTGACGTAATTAATTTAAATTAAATTCCTAAATTCCAAAATAAAATATGATTTGGAAATGAATTTACCTACAATGCCTTCTTACTCGTATTTTACTTTTAAACAATTTCAGTTGAAAAATCATACGTTCCACGGGATAAGACTCCACGTTCCATCCATGGAACAGTTTTTCCATTTCGTAATAAAAATTAGACGTTCCATGGTATAAGACTTCGTGTTCCATGGTACATGCCATAATGAACCACGGAACCTTTCTCTCATAAATTTTGTAACATTTTTTTAAAACTACTTGATCAGAAAGGCAATGTTTACATTGGTGATTTACGGATGACAAGAAGCGCCTATCATTCATGCATCGAATGCTAACAAAATCTGCATGTAAAGTAAACGTCCCTCAATGTAAAGAGTTCTTACTACAAAAATTGCTGGCCACTATATTCGTACCGGGGAATCGAACCCGCGTCCATTGAAACATTTGACTGAAACGCAGCAATCGTCTCTAACCACTCGGCCACGGAGCGATTTACTAAATAATGACTTAAGAACGCATTTAAATATTCACGACATAGTACAGCTGTTACCGTTCGTTACGTTTTTGCTGGCCACTACCTGTGTATGCTGTTTGTGCATGTGAACAAACTGAAGACAAGACTGTGATACTGTACTTCCTAGTAATTAACTGAGCAAATTAAATTTTTGAATTAATTACGCACACAAAAATCACCTATCTTTAATTTAAATAAATAAATATATTTAAAAAAAAAAATACAGACCATGTCAGCGAAAGACATTGCCGCTTCTGATCAAGTAGTATAAAAAATATCTTCCACAACAAGAGCCAAAAGTGAGTTCACATGACTCGGGAATTGCTTACTCGCTACGCTTATTTGCAAACTTTCCCTCGCCATGTAAACACTCACTTTTGACTCTTAGTGTGTAATATACTATTTTCTACGTTGAATGAACCAAAAACTTCATACTTTTACGTCAAAATGTAAGTAAAAACGAGGTCGTTCACGTAGTGTAATTACTTTGAGGATACAACTCAAAGCAGCTGCATAATAAGCAAAAAACGTGGATGCCTCTTCGCTACTTATTAGCTGAAATCTGAACAATAACCTATGTTATTAGGACAGTTTCTTCCCAACTATTTAATAGGATAAAAATTGTTTAGATGACCTACAGCGGAAAATATGACCTTACATGACTTAGATGACTTCTTTTCAAAATAGATGACTTATATCCCGGAAGTACTCACCAACGCCACAAAACTAGTGATACTCGAATACCCCCACTAACATCAGAGCGAATAAAGCAACCACAGTGCCAATCAAAAGGGAAAACGTAACGGGTCTTGTAACCTCCGCCAGTTCATACGAACTAGGCATTACAATCGCAGGGCGTGTTACCACCAGATCAGAGAGATTGATATTGTGCGTGTGCACAGCTCACTCAACGTCGTGGAACACGTGCCCAGTAAGCGAACTGCGGTTGCACACTCTTCGGCGCACAGAAGGGAAAACTCACGCAACAAAGCCGTGGGGAAAGCAACGTCAAACTATTCCAATCTGTCCGGGAGAGTTGCGCATCAGAAACTGCGACCATCAACCTCTGGCACTGAATATGGCATTTGAGGAAGGAGACAGTTCTCATAGTCGACATTTGTTTGTGTTTTTGTATGCATCTTGTAGGAATTACGTACCGTGCACAGGTTTGTGAATGTTAAATCAACTGATCGCTTTGATAAAGGTATTCTAGTCAGTTGTTACATAGGTTACCGTGAATGTGTATAATCCATTAAAGTATACAATTTCATTAAAATGCTCACTTGGTTCTAGCCCCTGACTCTTCCCCTTACGAAAATTCAAAGTTTCAGCCTGGTAGCTTTGAAAGAACGCCTTCCAAAGGCTATGAATTGTGATTGATTTTGGCCTCTGGATGATGCTCTTTGAAGTCGACAGATTTCCAAATGAGGTGTCCACAAATGAAAACTGCAGGTTTATTGAGTTTCACCCCTGTCCATCAATAAGACAAGGAATGAAGGGCAGAAGATGGGTAAGTATTTTATGAAATTATACACTTTAATTGATTATACACATTAACGGTAACAGGATGTACGTTGTATTGAGTAGAATAAATTTGTGTATCCACCCAAAAGAATTCCTTCACATCTGTACACATAGTTATCAATAAGGGGTTACTTGGTACTTTTAATAGACAAAGTAACATTTTCTCCTTTTCATTCATGCACACGTGCTATGTCACACACTCGAGGTACCACTTGGAATACTTATTTCACAATTCTGTCGACAAGTTTGTGGATGGGGCGTCAAGATCTTTTGGGAAATGTATTCCGCTATTTCCCATCAGAATTACAACAGACGTCCCGGTACTCTAGCCCATTTTCAACAAAAGTATAGGAAAAAGGGTGCCAAATTACCCCATGTTATGGTATACCATTACAAGGAGGACCTAGTTTGAAGTTGATCAATAAACGGGCTCTCAATTCTGGAGCCAAGAAAGCGAATGTACGAGGTTGGTGGTATCTTCATTCTATGTTTTCTCAAAACTAAATTTTATCAAACACAGACTACAACAATGTCTCGTGCCGCGAGTTTTATACCTCTTTTCTAAAATACCCTCAACCCGAGTCCTGGAATCCGCCCTTTCGAGGATTACCTCAGAGACATCGGGGAGGCTGTTAGGGCTGTCTAAGCCCTCTTCTCATCTTGCCGAAAAACCGGCTTAGGTCGAAATGTAGCGAGTTGTTACGTGGGCTCGAACCCAGGGCCTCCAGATTTCGAGACCAGCGCACTATCCACTCGGCCAACCAGACCCCCATGAGTTTTCTACCTATAGGGCTGCAAATAGGCTAGAAATAATGGTTATTCTATCTAGTTACAGGAGCTGGAGCTCACTCAACACCGGTCAAGTGGAACCTTTTCCGATGCAGGCACACGTGTATACTAATCCTATCTAAAATCAGTGCACGTAGACCAGAAACACCACTGCGGAATTATTTTCTATTTCAATAAATCACTCAACGAAAATTAGCTCTGTACCTTCGCGTAATTTCTTTATTCTGTTTTATATCGCCGAACGCTTTTCCGGAATCCAATTTCTCTAATATTTATAGGATTCAAATTTAGTAGGCTGCTCTCCTCTTCATCGTATGTGTGTTCACCGTTCACGAATTAGGTGTTTTTCGTAATCGAGCAACACAACACACGAGTACAACTTGCTACAAAATGTAAGGTACGTGCTGCGGTAGAAAATCGCTTCAGCGGCCAATGCGAAAACAAATATATATGAGATAAAACGAGATGAAATTTATTCGTATTTGTTTAGAATTCCATCGAGGTTTGAAAAAAGGTGTAGCTGTAACGTGAGAATAAAAACGAAAATGGAATTCGTTGCCAGAATGTTCTGAAATTCGTTACCGTTCGCGTCTGGTACCGATGGTGAATCACTTACGTACGCTTTCTATGTATGTTTACCTAAAAAGTTCTGAAACTCGCCTGACAATGAAAAGATTATCAGTGAAATTCCGATATCAGGAGCGGAGTGGGACTAAAAAGGCCACCGGAAAATCAAAATTTTCAAGACGCATCAGTAACAATCGCAGGCTACCCCCTCCTGGGAAGCAATGGGGGTGTGAACCGCCACTTACAGTTACAAGCAACTATACAGCCTATCCACCTCAGGGGTCTGGTTGGCCGAGTGGAGATGGCGAATCCGGAGGTCCAGGGTTCGAGCCCACGTAGCAACTCGCTACATTTCATCCTAGGCCGGTTTTTCGACAAGGTGAGCTCCGCGACGTCTCTGAGATGATCCTCGAAAGGGCGGATTCCAAGGCTTGGGTTGAGAGTAAAATTAGAAAAGAGTAGTCTCTCCACCTCAACTCTTCCATAATTCGCCTACTAGCGGTTCCCCCATTACAGCAACCTGAATGAAGGTTGAGTAACCAACTTCAGCGGGAAGTCAGGTCAGCAAACTGAAGCGTGTTGAGGGGTCTTGGTACAGGCTGTACCTGGTACAACTAGGAAAAGGGTTCTCCAGACTTGGTAGGGACAGGGACAGGTTACCTTCTCTCTAGTTGGCAACAAATGGAGGCAGGCTTTCTCAACATGCGAACTAAAGCTGCTGTCCTTGCCACACAAGGGCACTTGCTCCTCCTAATTGTCTCTGTTACCTGTGCCATTAGTTCCAGGACTTCTAATTGACGAAAGAGGTTTTTAGGATGTGTAGCGTTGCGAAGCTCCGCTTTTCGATTTCACAAGAGAATTCGTGCGGTTTGAAAAAATAAAAATAAAAATTATTCAGTTAGCTCGAAAATAGGCTAATGCCAATTGTTGTGCTACGTGCGATGAAAACTTAAACGCTGAAGCGAATTTCACTGCCGCGGATTCTTTCCATCACACCTTTTTCCCTTTTTAGTATTTACATCGCTAATAATTCACTCGAGAACACAATTATTAGCTTTTGACTATCGATTGGACGCCAGTTTGAGGAGCCGACCAGACAGAAAATGACTTGAGTAAGGGGTGATACTGTACAGCAATAATAGGCGATTTCAACTCTAAAATTGGCGATAACACCAGGGTAGCCACTTTTCTTTAAAACGATTTTCCCCCGACTTTTTCCGGGTTTCAGACCAATTTCACAAAATTTCCCTGACTTTTTTTCAACTAGTATATTTATAGCTTCGACATTACTTACCAATTGAGATGAAATTCGGTATTCCTCGACTACTACAAAAATTGTTAGTATTCTTCAATTCTCATTATTCTCACCCTGATTTTGATCAAAATTACAGCAATTCCCTGATTTTTCCAGACAGACAAAATTCCCTGATTTTTCCTGGTTTACCAGAAACTAACAACCCTGAACACCAAAGCCAGGCTTAGTGTGGGAGAATATGCTCTGGGGGATACAAACAAAAGTTAGAAGACTGGTAGAATTTACAGAACAAAATAATCTAAAATTTACACCTACATAAGAACTTTAATAGTAAAAAAATAATAATAATAATAATAATAATGGACCTTGGAATCACCGGACGAGAAACCTAGAAACGAAACAGACCACTTCCTCGTAACGACATTAAAACAGTGACAAATGTGAAAATTTCAAACGAGTCTGAATTTTCTTCAAATCACAGAATGGGCAGGTGCCACTTGAAAATTCCAAAGAAACATACCCCCTACAACAAAGAAGAATTTCGGGGGGGGGGGGGCTCATAATACCGTTGCATAAATACCAACCAGTAAACGAAATTCATTCTAGAAAAGGAGCTAGTTGAGAGGAGTTTCTAAACAATTCATGACATTCAAAAGAAATATGACATTTTGTATGAGTCTATTAAGGCTATTGACAAATAATAATAATAACAGCCTGAGCCGAGACGACATCGCGGCCAAACCTTAGCTCGGCCATCGCTGGGCATAAGCCTCCACCAACCATTTCCACTCCTTTCTACTCTGCGCTTTGTTCCCCCAACTCGGACCTATTTCTTTTAAAATTTCGTCTAACCATCGTATAGCAGGTCACCCTCTCTTTCTTTTTCTGTTATATGGCAGCCATACAGTCGATCTTAGATTCCACCGTTCATTTGATCCTCTTGCCATATGTTCACAGTATTTAATTTTCAATTTTTAAATTTTGTACTCAATGTCGATTGATTTTGTTGTTGTGTATATCTCATGAATTCTAATTTTATCTTTCAGTTTATAGCCTAGAATAGATCTCAGCATTGAGTTCTGGGTTTTCCTAAATTTATTAAAATTTTTGCTTGATAGGGCCCACATTAGAACTGGCAGTACTCAGGTTCCCAATATTTTGACTTTAGTACTAATTTTCATTTTGCATTTGAAGCTATGTTTCAAGTACCAGAACGCCTTCCAACCCTGCCCTATTCCTGCTGTATTTCCTCGTCTTTTTCACCTTTAAACGAGATGCTTTGTCCGAGGTCCTTGTATTCTTCTACCTTTTCCACTTCTAAATCCTTCGTCTTTAAAATCATTTCCCCTTCCCTTCCTTTGTCACCAAACATTTTTTATAAGTACCTTTGTTTTTGATATATTAATCTCCAGTCCCACTTCCCCACAGTTTATTTTCACATCCATCAACATTTCCGTTATTTAAGCTATTGACAAAACAGTATGATTAAAAAGGGAAAACCCAATAACAGACAATAAATTATTTCTAAAAACTAAAAACCTTTTTAAAAAAATTGAACAGTAACTACACAAAACCACTCTTAATTATATTGAGGCTAGGAAATTAAGGAAACTAATCAAAAACGGAACACAACAAGATGTCACCAAGTTCGAAACTAAAATTCTGGAAAAAATAATAAAAGATAGTGGCTCTACCAAAATAGCCAAAAATGTAATTCAAACCGGTTCTTTCATATTTCCAAAAATAAAAAAACAGTTCAGGAACAAACAAATTTGGGAGAACAGAAACAGCAGGAGTAGCAATTGAGTTTTATAAATAGTTATACGCAGCAAACACAAATGTGGAAGCAGAAGGGTGGAGAGAGAAAGACAATCACGAGGACCCGGTCTTACCCATTTTGAAAGAAGTAGAAAACGCTATCAAAAAGAAGCTAAAAGTGAATAAAGCACCAGGGTCAGATGGTATTCAAAACGAAACGATAAACATTTCGTAGACAATTAAAATTCTGGATTCAGAAGAGACCCCATATCAGTGGAATACTGCCAAAATGATCATTCTTCACAAAAAATGGGACAAATCAGATACAAACAATAATCGTCTAGTAGGCCATCCTCAAACATAGCTAAATTCTTAATGAAAATTTTGAAAGAACGTATTTACAATATCTTGAACTTTCATCAACCTATCGAACAAGGAATCAACAAAAAATTTTCCACAATGAAGTACATTCAAACACTGAACCAGACTACAGAGAAATCTAAAGAGTACAACATAGAGGAGGTATGGTTAATGTTCGTAGATTTTGGAAAGTCTTTTGATTCGTCATACCACAATAAACTATGACAGTCACGGGCAGAGCACGGGGCACCTACAAAATTATAAAAATTCTCATCCACTTGTATGAGTATTTATATGTGCAAACAGATGTCAAAGGTACAAAATTCCCTGTCAAGAGAAGAAGAGTGAAGAGGAATGATCCTCTGTCTCCGAACTTTTTAACGGCGCACTGGAATGGGAGAGGAAAGGAACTGAAGTTTAGTCGCTGGCTAAACAACCTTAGGTTTGCGGGCGATACTGGAGATCAGGTTCAGGGATAGGGTCACGCTGAGTTCCACTAGAAAGCAGAAGGGGTAAAAAAATACAAGGTATAAAATTAAGAGACCGAAATGTAAGTATGCAGGTCATATGATCAGAGAGGGAACTGCAAAATGGAATTTGGCATGCACCATGGTAACCTCTGTGGACAGGAAAAGAAAACCAAGCCGACCAGCAACGCTGGGTAGACGAGTTCCTGCAAACCCTCCTAGGTTCATGTTGGAAAACTACAGCAACATAAAAAAAAGAGATGGTAAAGGATGACAGAGGCTTCTGCCCCATAGTGAGCAGGTGAGACAGCAACTTACAAAGCGTTGTACTTGGTAGCTAAGTTCCTAACCGAAACTATGTTTTAAAAAATAGTTTAAAAAACTCAAAAAAACAACTGGATATTAAAGGACCGACGAAACGTAAATGCCAATAAACTTTATAATCGTATGAAAACGATCATACGATACGAAAATGAACCACATCAAGAGATGAAAGGTGCTTCGCGCCAACACAGCCAAAGCTAAATTTAAAGAGCCACGGTGAAGCCTAATACCTCGATATAAATTCCGGCTGAAAATAACACTTTCACTGGGCGACGAAGAGCTCTCGGAGGCATTTTTATTCAAAAGGATTCTCGCGCGTATTTTTCTTTTCATTTAAACAAGAATGGAGCCACGCGCTCGTTAAACGTGTTATTTAATATTATATTATAAATCAGCGCCATAAAACAACAATCAGCGGGTAGAATTCGACTTTTCATACATTTACATAATAGGCGAATAAAAAGCTTGACGTAACTATCTGTCGTTTCACAGTTTGTCACCGAACTGAATGTTATTGCTTCGCATTTCATTCAGAGGGGGAAGGGGGGAATTAATACTTTCGGAATACATCACCGTTAAGCGGAAAATAAACCGAAAGTCCCTTTTTCTCGACTTTGGGCGTCGTTTTCGCCATTTCAAATGCCGAATGAATGGCGACTGTAACGAAAAAGGCAGTTTTTTTATTCAGTACCAGACAGCAGGCGTCTTTCCCAACTCCGAGGGGTACCAAAATTTGCCGGAAAGGATACATTTTTGGAACTAATTACTGTCATCACCTCAAAGCCGAAAAAAAAAATCCAGTGGGAAGAGTTTGAGGACAGTTCAGAAACCTTCCATCCAATTTTGATACATTTTGGTCCCCATATATTTGACGAAATCGGCATTTAAAAAGTGCGTCATCTTAGGAATAAGGTTGTGATCTTACACAATATAACTTAAAATGGCGCATTCGACTTGTTTCACAATCTTAATTGGTGAAGGAATGACTCAGGAGCGAATGACACAAAACTTTGGAAATAAGTAATAGACAGTCCAAGGGCCCCTCCATCAAATTTTGATACATTTTGGTCGCATATATTTAGAGAAATCAGCATTTAAAAAGTGCGCCATCTTAGGAATATGGTTGCGCTATCTTAGGAACACATGTCTTCAAATGGCAAATTTGAATTTCTTCGAAATTTTAATTAGTGAGGGACGAGTTTGGCACCGAATAACACAAAATTTTGGGAATACGTATTAGACAGTCCAAAGAACCTTCCATCAAATTTTGATGCATTTTAGTTCCATTCATTTGGAGAAATTGGTATTTAAAAAAAAGTGCATCATGTTAAGACTAGGGTTGCGCCATCTCAGGTGCACATGGCTTATAAGATGGCGCATTTGACTTTTCTCCACAATTTTAATTAGTGAGGGAAAAGTTTGGGAGCGAATGACACAAAACTTTGGGAATGAATAGGAGACAGTCCAAAAACTTTCCATCAAATTTTGATGCATTTTGGTCCCATATATTTGATGAAATCAGCATTAAAAAAAAGTGCGTTATCTTAGGAATAGGGTAACGATCTTAGAACACATGACTTAAAATGGCGCATTTGACATTTCTTTACAATTTTAATTAGTGAGGGAAGAGCTTTGGAACGAATGACACACAAAACTTTGGGAATAAGTAGTAGACAGTCCAAAGAACCATCCTTCAAATTTTGATGTATTTTGGTCCCATTAAAAAAAAAGTGCACTATCTTAGGACAACTCTCCCTATTACAGAACTACATCGAGCCAAGTCACCTGGTTCCCTTCAGTACCGTAACTGCGGTGCTGCCAACTAAGCTTGAAAAATCTCAAACTTTTGTAAAAATTGAGATTCCACAAAATCTTGAGACAAAAATTTTCCCCTTTTCTATGTTGCTCGACAATAGAATGTTTACTGACTCATCAGCAGGGATTCCTAAAATATGCATTGAAAAGAGGTCAAACATGCTAAAGGACAACTCTCCCTATTACAGAACTACCATCCCAATGCGCAATCAGTCACCCTTGGTTCCCCTTCAGTTACCCGGGTAACTGGCGGTGCTGCCAACTAAGCCTGTTGAAAAATCTCAGAACTTTTTGTGATTTCCCACAAAATCTTGAGACAAAAATTTTCCCCTTTTCTATGTTGCTCGACAATAGAATGTTTACTGACTCATCAGCAGGGATTCCTAAAATATGCATTGAAAAGGGGTCAAATATGCTAAAAATATTGCCTAAAAATCCTGAAAAATGCCAAAATATTCCTTATCAATCTGATAATATGGGCATCATTTTGAAAGGGAAATCGAGAGATGACAGATAAAAGAAAAAAGTCCTAAAGCAATCGTGCAAAAAGTCTTTAGCTTCGTAGGTGAACACTGAATACATTTTGCTACATATTGGTGTAAAACTTGGCGGGAAAATTTTTTTGGTTTGTAAAAACGTTGCAATTGTTGCAGTTCTATCTTTTTAGAATACAAAAATAGCGCAATATTGGGGAAAAAAAATGAAAATATTCCGCAAAAATTGTGAGAAAATTGGCCAAATATTCTTGACTTAAAAAAAAAAAAAGTTGGTCTGCTTGCAGGGGGGTCTGGTTGGCCGAGTGGATAGCGTGTTTGTCTCGGAATCCGGAGGTTCCGGGTTTGAGCCCACGAAGCAACTCACCAGATTTCGACCTAGGCCGGGTTTTCGGCCAGAAGGGAAGAGGGCTAAGACAGCTTTAACAGCCTCGCAACGTCTCTGAAGTAACGCTCGAAAGGGCGGATTCCGGGGCTTGGGTTGGAACCAAATTAGAAAAAAAAAAAAAAAGCTCTAAAAATACAGAAGATATACCAAAACATGTTTTTATACCCATAATATGCCAAAATATGCTCGATCAAGTGTGGCTCATTCTTCTCGACAAGAACAATATGGATATTCTCTATCTACTTCAACAGGAAAAAACTTGCATTTTTGGAATCTCTACTCATCAGGCATAAAACGCAGAGATGTGACAGGTCACAGATGTATTTTACATTTCCATTGCTCTGTAAAAACTGTGTGCTTATAACTCCCATAAGGCGATATATTTTCCACTTTCAAATTTTGGAAGTGAAAAATTTGAAAAAGCAATGCATATTTACTTAGTTTTACGTGAATTCTTCAGATCTCTCAAGATTTATCTTGAGGTTGGCAGCAGTGGTAACTGGCGGGATTTTGCGTATCCCGATACGCAGTCAGTTACCCTCGAGTTACCCGCGGAAAAGTTAACCATTTGTAACCCTCACTTAGCCTCAGATTACACAGAAACCCGTCAGTTACCCTTGGTTCCCCTTTAGTTATCCGGGTAAGTGGCGGGATTTTACGCATCGGAATTTTAGGTAAAAATTAATTAAACGCACAATTACGTAATTTTTCAAATTTCGGAATTTAAAATTCGGAAATTTCGAGGTTTTGTGGACTGTGCTAATTCGGGGTGAAAACTTGTTATTCTGGTATTTTCCAAAACTATTTAATGTCAATAATAGTTATTTTACATCAAACATAATGAGGGGTAAAGAATTAAAACTCACATTTGCCATTTTACAAATACTTCAAGGGTGCAAATAGGCAAAATACTGTACACAGGTGCAGGAATATCTTTGCTGCGCCTGTGAACGTGGAGTGAGTATGTTATACATATCGCACAATCACAGGCGCAGCAAGATATTCCTGCACTCGTGTACGGTATTTTGCCTATTCGCGCCCTTGAAGTAAAATGAAAATGTGAGTTTTGATTCTTTACCCTTCAATATATAATAATAATTTTTAACTTATTTTTCTTCAATTTATTAATTATGATAATACATAGTACAAATTATAAGAAATCTTCCCCCCCCCCCAAAGTGAGAGTTCATTTCTCGATTATTTATGATTTTAGAAGATGGACATATTCTTTTCACGTTTACTATCGAAGTAAGTATTTTTGGATCCCTACGGTAATTCTCTGCTTCTGAATTCTCACAATTGATTCTTCACAATTCATCAATCAGATGTACGATCCCAAATTTCAGGTCGAGATCCAAAATAAAGTTCCCCATCTTAGTTAACGAGGATTATTAATTTCCTCCAGTATTACATCACGATCAAACGACGACATCAAGAGGGAAACTTGACTCAATCTCATTCCTTATTGTGATGTGGACCTTCCGTAAGAAAACGAAGAAAGAAAGAAAAAAAGAAAAAAACTCGTTTCAAGACATTGTGCTACGTTCCCGCCTAGTTTGTGTCTGTGCAAACTCTGGTCCCAGAGCTATCTAGCGTCACTCTTACGAAGTAGCAACGGTCTTATTGAAAGCGTAATGCAGTTCCAACAAATTTATGTCATGAAACCGAAACTGAATTTTCTGGCCTCAGGTCAGTTTTCTCATTCCACATCACTATTCAGTTCATCATTAGGAATAATACTATTCTAGTCTACCCTCGATCCCCTCACACTTCGTTCGAGGGGGGAAGGAGGAATTTAGAAGATGGACATGTACTTTTTATGTTTATTGCAGAAGTAAGAATCTTTGGACCTCTACGTTAATTCACTGTTTCTGAATTCTCACAGTATTGATTCTTCAGATTTCACCAATCAGACAGTACGATTCCAATTTTCAGATCGAAATACAGAATAACGTATCTAAGGTTCAAGGTGACCAGGATTATTCGCCAATTTCCCCCAATTACGTACATGATGTAAATATCAGGTAACACTTTTGCAAGTCCGTTGGCTGAGGAAGCCCCCTCGGAATACTGTCTGATACATACTAAACAAAAAATTGTGAAGCGTGCTCTGCATTTCAAAAGACCAATTTCTAGGGATCAGTCATCTTCGATTTTTACAACCACATTTGAAGAGGTTAGACTCGAGACTAACACTTGCCATCTTACTCCACGGGCGCAAATAGGCAAAATACTGTACACGGGTGCAGGACTATCTTTTGCTGCGCCTCTGAATGTGAAGTATGTAATACAAACGGCACATTCACAGGCACAGCAAAAGATAGTCCTGCACCCGTGCACAGTATTTTGCCTACTTGCGCACGCGGAGTAAAATAGCAAGTGTCTGTTTCAATTCAAACCACTTCATTTCGGACACCACATGAGTCACCACTCACGAGATTCGCTGGTCCCTTCAATCGTTCATGGTCAAATTCCTAAGGAATGGCGACTTTCCAAACCAAAATTGTCACCTGACCCCGGTCACAATACAGTAAAAACAAGGTTCGGTGCATTCAGCAACAGTCAGCTGAAACTAGTAATCGCCTCAGCGAGAAACGATATCTAATTTCGAACGAAAACGAATTCCAAGAAACCAAATTGCGACTAATTTAAAATCCGGGGGGAAAAAATCCAAAACGAATCGTTGTTTCTGTGCCACTATATAAGGCCAGCCACGCCCTTGCATTAATTCGACTGCCACGAGCTCGATTCACCTCCCTAATCTTTTCGCTGTACTATTATTTCTGCCCCTTAAAGCTAAACCATTTCTCATACAACCTCGAGACGCAGTTAAACTTTTAAGCAATACATTTGAAACCGAAAAAGAAAATTGCTCTCGTATTTGCCTTTTTCAAAACTAAGTAAGTACGTAATAGCACGTTTTTCAAACTTGTTCTCTCTATTTTTTTTTCTTCCTTTCCTTTTCTTCGACTGAAGAACTAATTTAACTCGCACATACAGTTCGAGCCTTCATTGCGAGACAAGTAAAAGAGAGAACTAGGTGAAATGAGGAAGCGAAAGAACGAAGAACAAAGTACACGTAAGTACAGCGTAGAACAAAACGCATTTTTTTCGTTTCATTTGCTCGCGATAAAATTAACAAACCAGGAAAAAGACGAAAAATACTATCGTACCAGCAAATTAAAAGTAAATTGATTCATAGCTCGTGTTTTTCTTCATTCGGCAGGATTAATTTAATTAATTTAGCATCATCGACGAACGTGCTCTATATAATTTGACCAGCACAGCGGCGTTTTAAAATATTCTCACAAGATGACCTCCTTCCCCCAGCACCCCTTGGGCTGATACCCTGCGGTTGTTTTTGCGCCGAACGAGCGCTGAATTAAAATAACGAGCTCTCGCTGCCGGCGTACGGCCGATGTGCGCCCAAATGTTTATTATTTTCGGCCCGCGTATCCGACTATAATAATAATTTACAGCTCGTAAAATTCGCTTCAAACGTTTTTAATTAACCCGAGTCTCTGTTATATGTGTTTGTGTTAGATCGGGAACAAACACCGTGGGGACTGCGAAGCAAGTATGAGGACAACTAGTTCCTGATTTCGATGCAGTTTTGAAGAGACGCAGTCGGCTGGACGCGTTAGTGAGCCCTAGTACCATTTTGAAAGTAAGTAAACTGAAGAATAATTTTTATAAAGGTAGCTGAACTACCCCTTCTCCCTCCATTGGCGCTATACCGCACATCAGGATGTCCCTTATTTAGCCACTTCTCTCGGATCCTTGATTTCCACACGCCGACGAGAGCCAACAAATAAAGAAGCCTACTATTACAGATGCCATAAGCCTACTGCCCTTCTCACGGGAAACAATACGGAATTTCAACTTTTGACAAGATATGGCTAATGGTTTGCCAGGTGGAAGAGAAAAATTCCGCAGAAAATGTTCCTCAAAAAACGTTCCGCAGAAAAACGTTACTATTGTGATGTAGTTGCATATTCCTCTTTATGGGGTCATTTGTCCAATCATCTTTCGACCCGTCGGCACGAAGAATGCCGAGCGACACCGAGAATGGACGACTAGAGAAGGCATTGGAATGTGAATATGGGCGTCGCGGTTGCCTAGAGGCCTAGAGGACATATTCATGTAACAATGTCCTTCTATGCAGTGGTCGGACTCTTTCTCTTTTTTCAACTAAAATTGTTATTTTATTCAACCTTTCGTAACGTTGACATATGTGATCTGGAATCAGGAAATGTGCATCTGGGGTCAAAAAGTCATTTCTTACCTTCTTAACAATTCTGATAGAAAAAAACACGCTCTTCGAATGAAACAAATCGCAGATTCCTATCTTCATTAGTTTTTCCACAAATTGCATTTAAAAAATTACGTCAAACGTTTCAAAACATCCATTTACATGGCGTTGTGTGAAACGGGCCTATGGGACTGACAGAGAACAAGAATTCGAAACGCAGTTGTCATAGCAACGCATAAACGCATCACCACAGATGTACACTACGTACATTTGTGCGCAACACTACCACCATCCCATCTTTACACTCGTTTATCTCGAAACCTGTTTTCGCACGAGAGGCACATTTCATGATTCCAGGTCACATATATTCATGTATCAAGTTTAAATAAAATTGTTTACTTCACAATCTGGAACAATGGCTTCTGGGGCAAGGAGGCTCCCAAAGAGCAGATAGTAAGACTGAAAAAGGAAATTCAAGATCATGCGTTTTTCATATTACTCAATTCAACTTTGAGGTTAGTTTCTTGATCCACCCCCACAGGTGCCACCAACGAGTGTTGATATCAATTCATCATCGCTTCTTTCTAATTTGTTCTCGATTTCAGCGTTTTTGAGGTCGCTGGATTCGAGTTTGAGTTTATTCTTTACGAACCGATTATCATTGTTCGTGGCATGTGATAAGTCTGATCCCAGAATTACTAGCGAATTCGAGTTATGACTATGAAAACCTATATACATGAAATACTATTTCAAAAAAAGTGAATGAGCTTCCATTTCAATCTTTCAATGGCAGCATTTTCGAGGGGTCAGATGTAGAACCTATTTTCAAAACTGAATTCAGTGACCTGGAAAATCTATAAATCAAGGAGGTAGTCTCAGAAAGCGACTATTAATAGGTCTCAGCCGTTTGTGGGACCCCAGCGGGTTGTTATAAAATATATTTGGGTATCAATATCTAATCCAATTGTAAATATATGATGAGCCCATACAATTAATCTTAAAATTCCAATTGAAATTATAGCATAAATTATGTTGATTTTTCTAAAAATTTCTATTTTTCCATTTTCTTGATTTAAAATTTGTGATATTAATCCGAATCCTGGAAGAATTAAATTATAAACTTCTGGATGGCCAAAAAATCAGAATATGGACTGTGAAATTAACTTCAGAACCGAATTCAGTAACCCGGAAAAAATATGAATCGACTCCCATCTAGAATTTTATTTTTCAGTCCTTCAACCACTCCTCTTCCTCCCATTCTAGAGCTCTTAGCAAGAGCCACTGACCCAGATAATGGAGTCAACCAGTTTTGTATTCACTGATATTCAAGAAGCTATCCAAAAGTTGAACAAAAATATTTCTCACATTATTACAGGCTCAGTAGGGGGGGGGGGATTACATCAGAACTCTCATGTTGTTTTCCATAAGAAAAGCAGGAGGCTCGTGACACACATGTTCCCCTCATTTGATGGACCTGAAATTTGGATGGTGAGCTTCTTATTTCTTTATTAGTCTTCACTGGCTTACAAAACTTCACTGCATCTTGATAATACATATGATTTCAAGTATGTTTTATAGTTGCATTGTACTAATTAACTGAACAGTATTACCTCTTTATCATGTTGATGCACTAATTACAATTTACAGACATGCATTTCCCCTTGAGTAATAAGAAACTTTTAAAAGGGAAAAAATCTTTGATCATGATCGTGCGATGTTTTCTATCTTTTTGATCTTCAGATCATAATTTTGGTCGATTACAATGATCTTTTTGATCTTATAGATCTCTTTTGGAAACAAATAACTATTATTGCTCATGTGGATCATGAATCTAATGAACGTTCGGTGATTCATCTTAGAGCATAATCGTTCGGCTATTTTTAAGTTTTATAATCTTTTTGATATGAAGATCATACGATACATGCTTTACCCATTAAAGTTCGTAATCATGATAATTTATACAGACTACAGATTATTTAAAAACTCGAAAAAGGTCACAGATTCAGATCAGAAGATTATTTTGGGGAAAAAATTTTGAGATTATGAAAAAAATCATGATTTTGTAATATTTGATCTTTTTGATCTTTAGTAGATCATAAGGCCATTTTTGAAGAGGAAAATATTCATAAATCCAAGGACTGTTTAGTGACCTCAGATTATGATATTTTTGAATCAGAAATCATAAAACTAAACGAATGGCTGGTTGCTCAAACACGAACAAAAACGGTGATTTAAATACCCCCCCCCCCACAAAAAAAACTTATTGCATTAGCTTTTAATACATTTTTCGTTTTTAATTTTTTCCTAGGTTTTTATGATAAATTTTCAAACTTATTGATAAAAATTAATTAAGTCAAAATGTATCAACAATTGTGTTTTTCATAAAGTTAAAATAAATTACAAGAACAACAGCTCAAGAGTTGTACAAAATCACGAAACGTGTCACACACACACACACACACACACACACACACACACACACACAAGACTGTGGAGGCTGGTTGCTTAGAACAAAATGTCGCATCAGGTAAGAAAATACTACAGCAGAAACACTAGAACATAAAACATAATTTGTTCAATACATTCACTGGCGTGCATAATATTCATCATGTGATAGCTGCGTAACATTTACTAACCACATTCTTGCTTTACTGTGCAACCCCGAGGCAGCAGATTATTGCGCAATACATTTATTGCGTGATCCTGTACTGCGCAGGCGTCACACAGTTAATATTATGCATTTATACATTATGCATGTACATACAATAATAGAAAACTCCCTCCATCTGAAGGCTCGCAAGAAACCTGCGCAGTATGTGTTTCCATCTAGCATGTGTTGCGCAATAATGTACTATGTGAATGTCTCGCAATGACATACTGAGCGGGTGTTGCGCAGTTATCACATGGCGTATCATGTACAGGAGTGCTAAAATATGCTCTGGTATTCTCGCTTTGCATATTCTTACCTAATGCAACACATTTACTGCAATAATGCACTGCTGTACCACGTAATGATTAATAATAAAATTTTACTCAAGTTTGCGAGTTGTTCAAATGAAATTTAAAGCTTCTCAATTATTGTAGCCCTTACTCAAAACCTACAGATTCAAGTGAATAATGATGCTCACACTGGGATTAGTATACTGAAGCACTGATTATGCTGAAATTAAGATGAAAGTGGCAATTTTTGAAATATTCAAAATATTGCATAAGGTTTTACTAAATAACGTCGGAGAGTTGGGAAATGATAAATTAGCGTAACATAAAAGATTTACAGGTATGTTTTCAAATCCTTCCGCAGACAAAGTTAAAGATTCTATAATTTAAAAAAAAAAAAACAAAAAAAACACAAAAAACTCAAGTTCAACTAATGGTAAAAACCATATTCGTCCATCTTATTTTATTCTCAAGGACAAATACCAAAACACATTTTGGCTTCCCCTGACACCCCCCACGTATACACGAATGAACAGGTCATGAATTCGGTACCTCAGGGAGTCTCTACCCCCCCCCCCCCCTAAAAAACTGAAGACCCTAGCGCAAAAGAGATTTGCACTCACATAAAATTAGCCATTACTTTTTCAACAGACATGTGAGACACGATTACTTGCACGTAGATCTGAAGTAGTATTATAGAAATTTTTTTTAAACGATGTTACGGATAACATCCCGTTTAAAGTACATGCTATGTTATCCGCAACATCGCTAAAAAAATTTAAATAATACTACCCCAGCACGTATACAACCGACAATATGCATTTACAAGTGTAAACTTCATCCAGCCAGCGACCTAATTTCATCTCTACTAATGCGAATGAAAATTTGACAAAGTAGCCACAGTTGATAACGAGTTAGGAGATACAGACAGAAACTGAAATTTACATGTGCACGAGGAGAATTACGAATATGACAGAACGTCACAAAGTACAAAAGCTACAGTACACAGAAAACCGCAAGATTACTAGAGTCTCGTGAAATATTCCCTCGCCACGCCAGCTCTAATTGTAACATGGATGAGAGAAACTGACGCGAAAATCTCACGCTCTGGTGCCAAAATTCGAGTGCGAATAGAAATTTAGTAACCCGTAATCATTTTTTCTGGAGTGAAAACGTCTCGCTAAGCGATACCGCAGTCAGCTGGGGACCTCATGTTCACGTTGTCCGCAACGCAACACAGTTTCCACATGTTCCCACATCGGCCTCCATTATTGTAGCAACAAACGACATATTGATAGCACTTCAACTCGCAATGGACAGCCAACGTTACATGTTTATTTCCTTAGAGTATATCATAAAAGCAGTGTACTGCAGCCAGCCAAAAGCTGAAAGCCGTGTTCAGGTCAATTTTCCATCAAAAAGCCAAACGTTAGCTTTTTGTAATCCAGAAAAAATGTATGGCAACAGCTAAAAGCTATATTAAGCCATACATTTTCTGAAGGTCAAAAGTTTAAGCCAACAGCCGAAGCTGAATTTTTCGGCTGCAATACACTGCACAAAAGTACTGGACTGCGGCAAGAATATACAGACACTGTCATCCGATGGAATATGCGCTGAATCGCAAGAAAAGTTTTAATTACGGAGAGAAACATTTGCTGTTAAAAAACGTGTTCCAATTCATTACAAACCGAAGTAAATTTAAGGGAGAAAACTAAATTATAAATTGGAAAATAAATTCACGGAGATGCTGAGTGAAATACGAAGCAGCAGAAAAAAGTGATGAGAAAAAATGCGAGAGGGAATGAAACAATTAGTTTCATGTTCAGAATAAATTGCTCTCGAAGTTTTTGAAAATTAACCACTAATGACAAGATGACGCGATTGGAAAATTGATGGTAAAAGTTTCTTGAAATGATGAATTACAAAGAATGTAATTCATCTTAGCTGGAAGTTAATATGATAACGAATCGTAAATCTGAAAAAGTAGCAGATAGTTTAACATTTATTTTCAGCCAAGTTAGATGGAATAAAAATGCTTTTCTCAAATGTTCAATCATCAAGACAAATAATCGGATCCGAGTAAATGTCCGGCTGACAAAGAGTAAGCTGAGCACGGGATGGTCAATCTTATCAGCTTCGTAGAAAAACACTCAAGCATGATGCGACGTTGAGCTGTCTAACAATTCTCTATTGGAATTCACTCATGACTTGACTTCACTTGACCAGTACTTTCAAGTTACGCTGAACCATCTTCATGTCTTACATGTACTGATATCCAAAGATCTCGAGGTCACATACACGAGGGGAGAATTCAGATCTTCCATAGTTTTAAAATGCAGGAGCAAATATTTTTCACTGATTCTTTCAAAATCTGATCCAATGAAAACGCTTGACTTTTTGCTTCTGCTAGACCAGTAGGCATGCACTCTCAAGTAATAAAGTCTATTAACGGGCTCATGATCGAGATTTGAATATAACTGCTACTGATAAGAGTAAATATCTTAAGATTCTTTTCACCGGGCTATGGTCAACACTCAAAAATTACAGTTTCTCTGTTGTTTCCAACGGATAAAAATTGAACAATAATATGAGAAAATGTTTGCAATTCGCACCAATACATGCAATCATAGACTTCGTGGTTTGGACCAGTACTCCACTGAAGGTATAGAGGGAATGAGAATACTAACTACCAATACAGGTCCCATTTTAGCTGGGGTATCATAACCTCATGACGTTATAGTCCTCATTTGTTACAGATATGTTGCAGGTTACATTATCGTTTTTTTTACAAAGGATCAACCCTGTCTCTTCCTTCCTTTGTCACTCCTCTTTACCTCAGTCCCACCAAGGTTGTAGTGCATGTAACGTTTATGTAGAATGTTCCACCATGGTATGTTATACTTATGTGTTCAAAAATCTATTATGTTATTCTGTAACATGGCTGTAACATTAATTCAACTTTATAACGCCATAACACCCTTGCCCATTGAACTGATATATCAGGTACTTCAGTAACCGCTCGACTTATTCATATTGTATGTAGTATTTTCTGACGGAAGTTATTCAATATTATTTCTATTATATCCAAATCAAGTGAGATGATAATACAGATACGAAACAAATACAGGAAATTGACAGTGAACATTCCTTTGAAGGTACTACAAACAGAAGCTGCCGTATATTACGTTGTATCTACAAGAACGGAAAACAAACGCGAGGCTAAATTTATCCCGACAAAGAAGAAAGCTAATCTGCGAACAATAAGGAAGTGGCGTTTCGCTGAATTATGCGTGGTATCAAAAGGTTATACTTAACAAGCGTACGCATGTCAGAAACACTGCGTTTCGCAGTATAATAAAATGAAATATACATGCGAGTACCTGAATATTAACTTCCAACTTTTGCCGTTCTAAATTCTTTGAAGCTATGAAACACAAGCGCATAATCTCCAACAAAAAGCCGAGGGTAAATTACATACAGCCGAAAACAGTACACATCAAAAAAGTTGATCCATCAAGTATACATATTCCGCGATAGTATACTTAGTGACTAGGTTTAATTCTGAGTTGTTCTCCCTCGTACTTTCAATCAGTTGTCGAAATCTTAATACCGAAAGTACATGCAGCAATCACACATACAACATACAAATAATGTTTGTAGCTATAAATTTTGTAATGAATGTTTCACATACCTGGCAGCACTCCAACTGCAGATTCCAAAACATCAACTCTTCGGATTTACGGCATCGATCTGGTTGTAGTTAGAAAGGTGGCTCTAACAGGCAACCTTGAAAGAACAAGATAGAAAAAATAAATAAGTTACACAGTAACTGCACATCTTACTACAACCTATTATGTATATATGGACATATAGACTCACTTATAACAGTTAGTGCATGGACACTGTATAGTGTATACAATACATAAAACGAAGAAATTCGAGAAAGTTAAATCAGAAATAACATGCAAGCGATCAGCATGTTATATTTGAACAGAACGCGAACAAAGAACAACGATAGCCGAGGTACTGAGAACTGAGAGAGTACTCCAGAAAGACTGTACATTCATCACGTTTCCTTTCAGAAGATAGGTAATACATATTATGGTTCTGCGCATTGGCGCATTGCCGTGTTGCCAGATATATTTAGGTTGTGGCTCGCAGACCGGTTCATTGTTACTACCTATGGCACTAGGCTTGTTCTTCTAACAAACATTCGACTTTATCGGATGAAAAATGTGCCTTAGATAACGATGCTCGTCTCCTTTATATCAACTACAAAGAAATTAGAAGTAAAGCGAATTGAGATTGGAATAGCCTATATAATTTTATTCAGAACCTGACACAGAATGTCCAGTTTTTGTTTTTAAATCAAATTCCCTGACTTTCCCAGACATGTTTCGGAGTGATTCAAAAGGTAGCTAAATGAAGTTACAGGGAGAGCAAAAATATGTGCCCAATATTCGAATTTTTGCAACTTCATTACGAATAATAAGAACAGAAAAACGAAACTAAGATACAATAATAATAATAATAAAAACAAAAAAACTTAATCAATATGCTTCATTTTGGTTTCAACCACTTCAAAGGATAATATTATGTTTCTGAAAATAGACTTTTGGAAGTTCTTTTATATGCATTATCTTTTCAGAAATATTTTTTCAACAGTAGCATGCGGTGATTTTTCCTAGGAGGTAAGCGATAAGCGTAGAGATGAAGTAAGAATCAGAATAAAAGTATGAAACATGCTACTACAAAACGGCATTGATGAAATTATTCAAATTGTCGTATCCATGTGTAGGGTCATTCCATAAATTCATTATTTTCTGTGACAAATAATAGACACAGTAACGTACCACCGAAGAGTTTTTCCGGGAGGGGGGGGGGATTGTGAAAGTCCCTAGTAACTCAACTCAAAATTACCAAGTATCAAAACAAAAACAAAAAAAAACCTTTTGACTTGTTGGATTTTTCCAACTGACTCAACTCAGAATTTTCCCAAACATCACAGCAAAAAAAAACATTGACTTGTTGGATTTTTCCAACTTTGCAACTCAATTCCAAAGTATCAAAGGAAAAAAAAACTTTTGACTTGTTGGATTTTCCCAACTCCGCCTGACTGAAATTGTAAATCTTCCAAACTGGTGGGTGAAAAATCCTTACAGGGGTGAGTTGTCCCCCCATCAGTATGTCCCTGAATAGATATGGCCAACAAAACAGTTTTCCACCATTTTCACAACCACTTAACCACAAAATGTTTTCCTATTGCTAGTAAAACTCGCACCACCTCTCTTTTGCTCAGTTTTCAAAAATGTTAATTCTGGTTTAGGCTCACCACCATTAATACCTAATTATTCATTTAGAGTAAGTCGCGAAAACGGGTTTTCAATAAGATCTCGAATACGCATTTTGTGGGCAAAAAAACACACAGAACATTCAAACATAACGCGCTGACTAGTAGAAGAACATAATCACGTTTCACTGTCAACTTCAACGTTCGTGTATAGCCAAGCGAAGCCGGAAGCGCTTCCAGAACGCAACCAAACGCACAGGTTTCGTCGCGTTGAACATGCTAGTGTGTTTTTACGTTGGTAATTAACACAGAGGCGGAGTTTAAGTCGTGCAATGTTACGTGCAGTATGGAAAATAAGCGTTAGATCCGACGAACACCTCGCTAGCCTATACAAATACGTGTATACATGTACCATTGCCGAATGCCAAACAGTATACATCTCCTGTGAATTTATTATACACTTGAGTGTAAGCATCGTAAGCATGAAGACAGTCGCTGTTTTCCACAGTGTTTCAAAATTACTTGTTACAAGTTGTAGTTGATATAGTATATGAAAACTTATTTTCTCGAAAATTTTCAGGGTAAGCGGCGCGTACCTTGCTTGCCTGGAATGCACGCCACTGTTTTTTAATCCCTCACTTTTCCAGAATTTTAATGTTACCCGATCTTTCTAGACTTTCCCTGGCTTTTCCAGAACTGAGAACCCTATTACAACATGGAATTATCATTCATTCAACCAAGAATGAAGGTTCACAAAAATATCACCTGTACAGAAAAAGTCCATCGCATAAAAACTGACTTAAACAATTATTTCATTCAAACTCATTCGATAAGCATTATTATTGAAGTTATAGGAAGTTCTGGTGGATTTAAACTTTGTTCATAAAAACCTATAGAGCATCAGACGTTGGGCTCTTATCCCTTATTTTTTTCGTACTTCTGATTTTCGTACAATAGTCAACTCACCTTTAGTACAAAAAGTCGTTTTAATTTTGGGATATACTTCAGCACACCTTCCCGTTATAAGTACTTATTGTAAAAAAAAAAATATGCAAATTCAATCTTCATTCACTTCAGTTTTACAGTTATAGTTTCTGAAAGAGAACCATCCTGATCAGAAACTCACTTTCTTCATTATTTTAAAACCAAAAGCTTGTTCGTTTTAACTTTCAACTCAACTGCCGGAGATGATGTCACAGGCGCCTTTATCTATTGACTTATGCTCCATTCAAAATAAGTTGGTCACTGACTTTTCAATTCTAGGTCGTTAAATTACAGATTAACATAGTATATATTCATCTGTGACCAGCACCACGCTGGTGATGTGGTGATGTATGCAGCTACCGAGCACAGTTTTCAAAAACAATTTCAGAGAATTGACAGTAACTTCTTGAATATTCATCAGGAATAAGTTATTTTGGGCAGAGTAAAATTCCAGTATTCTGAGGTGCAGTTCGAACATGTTTTTCGCATTCAACGAGCAGTCCATTTACCTCAGAACGCCAATGTCACTTTATTTGAAAGGTTGGAAATTTTGGAAACCTAGTTCAATTGACATTTTTCTTTATGGCATCCGCCTAGTACCAACTTTAGTGATCGAGCCAATATGCACATCCATAAGAACGAATTTGCCAGATTATCATGGTGGTCTAATCACTTGATGCAGTGTAATTAAGCGCCAACAGGATCGTTACTGTTTCTACAGCCTCACTATCTGGTCCTGGTTTTAGTAACAGATCCTCCTTTAGTTGACTGATTACCGGTTAGCCCCACATTCCAATTAGTCGGTCTTGCAGTACCGCAACTTCGCCATTTTCCAACCAATCTATCCGGGTCCCAGAGTTTTCTGCCGGGTACTGAAAGTTTTCAGTCAGGTTCTGTGGTTTTGGGGGGATTTTCATCCACAAATTGAGATTTTTGACGGGTCTCATGGTTTTCGTCCAAGTCTTGAGGAAACCGCCAGTCTTTTGGTCTTGTAAAGTCTGATCCAGGGCTAATCTCTATGTTCATCTTTTGTTAAATAGGAGCCCAGTTCTGGTCGCACTCGTCAGGTTCTAGTGGCGGCCATTTCTTCCAGAAATTCCTTCGGGTCTCGCTTTCCCATTCTTACTCACCAACGATATAACTGGTAGTTAGGTGTCTACGCTGACGGACGTAAAGTTGTCAAATCAATAATTGTCCTTTCATTCATGCTCTACCGAATAAGCATCAACAAGATGACTTCTAACAGTAACGGTCAATTACAAGATATATGGGTGCCACATAAAGGGCTTAATATACGACATGGAGTGTTCCTATTTCTTGTACGATTTTCTTTTTCCTTTCGGCTTATTGACTAAAGTTTGGAAGTTGAAATTATTAGTATCGTAGCTTAAAAGTTATTCTACTACGAGGCTGATGAACTTGAAAAGTCAACAGGAAAATTAAGCCAGCTTCTTAAGGTCCTGGTGAAGCAAAGTACTCTCTTTCACTCGGGTATTGTTTCAATATTGGATAGTTTTTATTGTTTATGTATACCTTAGCAAACTTCAAACTAATAAGTGATGCAAAATTATCACTCAAATGGGCCATGAACGTACACTCAAGTTCATGCGAAGGAGGCAAGACTATTTCTTTGTTGAATTGGAGTGTTCGACTATTAAGACCCCCTCAATGAAAATCTGTTGGAAAAATGTCCAGACTTTTATGGAAATTGTTCGGTAAATACCAAGATTAGTACGTAACACAGCAAGTTTCTGGATGGACTAAGTTCCTAGATCGACCATAAGTTTTTATTTTTTTTTGTTACATTGTTTTAAAAAATAGAACATCACATCATCTATCAATCTTATAGACCCAAATCTGAAAATCAACGCTTGGATCTAGAAGAGACTTATAATACTTTTTGCAGAGGAGGATTCTCTACTCTGCCTGTACCTGATGTATAATGAGTAATATTCGTAAACAGCCTATGTCCATTTTTTTTTCGAAGCTCGTTTTACAACGTCATATGGTGGAAGATATCACACATTCCTACACTGTTGTCAACTTACCAATATTCAGGCAGGTTTTCTAGGCAACCTAAGTGTCACTGGTGGCACATACATGGTATACACCAGAGTACCACGTTATATTTCATTCTCCTATAAAGTTTTGAATAGCGGACAATGGCTCTTTCGGAATATCGTTCCTCAAATCTATTTCTTTCCTTCCCTCATGCCATCTTTATAGAACACAGAAAACAGCATTTTTCCCCCTACAAATAAGGTACTCTTAATATCAAGTTAAACCCCAAATAGTTTACACACCAAATTTTGCCTGAGAATGATGTTTGTGTTGTATAAATGATCCACGATATATAGCGCTGCTCTCTAATCGTATCAACTTTGGGAAGATTTGTTTTTCGAGCTGCGGTAAAATAATTTTCTCACGTTCTGTCTAAGATACGGTAGACTGTGGAAAGTTCTCAGGTGTTTTGTATTTCCCTTCGTTTCTATCCAGCCAAGATAAACTTCACCCTTTCATTTTCAATTTTATACATGTTACTCAGATCTAGTATATCATTCGAAGACCAACCAGCGAACACGCGACCACAATACTGAAACAGAATTGAAAAGCTTGATCTCAAATTTCACTTCCACTTTGATCAACGTTATTAATATTTTAATTTTAATGGAAACAGGATCATTAAATATACCATTTAGCCTGTTCAGGGTATTTATTTTAGACTTAAAATCCTTGCGTTTATTCGTCGAAGTTCGCATCGCTAATTAATTCGAGCCAGAAAGTTAATCGAAAATTTCTCCTTTATTTATTCATTTTAAGTAATAATGTAGTGGCACTCGTGCAACCGACATTCTTTTAGTTAAGGGTAAAATTTTTCATTTTGACGCCGTTTTTAACCGTACTAGAATTGGGAAAGACCAAGAAGAAGCGAAAAAAGTAAAGAGCTTTCGAATGCACGAATGTGTATTTTGTCTTAATTTAAATGTACCGAGCTTAGCAGAAGAAAATGCCAACTATTTATTTGAAATTCAGAAAACAGGAGAACAATGAAGTGCGAGAATCGCATTTATTATTCGAGCAAAAAGGTGAGGAAAATGAGATTTCAGCGCCGATTTTGACCTACATTTGCCAGAGTGCGACGAGTTTGGATCTTTCTCCTAAAACTGAGAATATTATGACACCTTTTTTTTTGTCTGACTTTTTTGACACGGGTGCGTTTCATGGTTCAGCATGCGAAGGAGAAAAATTCCGCAGAAAACGTCCGGAAAAAGCGTTCCACAGAAAATCGTTACCATTGTGATGTAGTTACGTATTCCTTTTTATGGGGCCATTCGTTCCATCACGTTTTGACCGGCCAACACGGAGAATGCCGAGCGACGCCAATAACAGACGACTAGAAAGGCACTGGAATGTGGACATGCACATCAGTTGCCTGGACAACATAGCCATGGAACAATGTCCTTCCATGCTAGGGTCGAACTCTTTCCACTTCATAATACTTAAGTTTATACATACTAGAAGATAGTCAACAAGTTTCCATAGCAGGAACATCAAAATTTAGGGAGGGGGACGATTTTTGTTCAAGACAATGAACAACATGTCCATAGTAGAAGCACTAATATCCATGACTACGGGCAAAAAAATTCAAGAATTTCCTTTTCCAGGAAATTATTGGAAACCGTGCTATTACATGGAACCTGGTGCCTGGATCGTGTTATGGCGTCAAAATTGTACCAGTATTGCCTTTTCTTGTGCTAAAAGATGTGTAAGACACATATGAAGAGGTTATAATCAAAACCTCACTTGCTATTTCACTTCAAGGACGCAAATAGGCAAAATGTTGTACACAGATGCAGGAATATCTCTTGTTGCGCCAGTGAATGTGCAGTACGTATTGCATCTCTGACAAGAGTCCAGGGTACTCCATTTTGAGAAACGAAATTTGACTTTCAGTTTGGGGAGGTGTAAAAGAAAAGTCTGCCGACAAATATTTTTTGAAAACTAGAAATTCGCCGTCCAGGAGATGTAGCTTTCTAAATATTAATTACTAATGATGGCGTTTCAACTGGTATATAATTTTTCCAGACGTAAAAAGATCACTATGGAGGAGATTTTGAGCATGGAATATCGAGTAATGGTACGTAATTGATGTGAATATGATAGTTTGAATATAAAAATTGGTCAGGAAAAAATTGAGGAAGTGAATGAATTTTCCTATTTAGGAAGTAAAATAACAGAAGGTGGGAGGAGTAAAAAGGAGTAGCGGAATAGCGCAAGCCAAATTCATTTTATTGAAAAAGTAATCTTTTTAAATTAAAAATAAATCTGGAAATCAAAAAATTACTTTTGAGAACGTATGTTTGAGGGATTTTTTAATTTCAAAAATCAAACATTCATAAAAAATTCAAATGAACAGTTTCAAAATTTGCCGTGGTTCTTCCCCTACACCCCCCTATAGGTTCGTCCCTGTAAACATTTCGTTTTCTTTACCTTCAATTTATGGGATACTTGTGTAGTTTTTTTTTTGTAAGCTTCTTTCTTGACTTTTTTCTCTTTCCCCCCAGCTCGCTCTGCCAAATAATTTTGATAACTGGAACTTGCTTTTTACGCTAAAATAATCAATTTTTTGGAAAGATGATTCGACCCACTTCATTATCATACAGTTTAACATAATTTTTAACTGTCACTATGCAGTCCAACGTTCTCTTCTTCATTTAAGCTTGTTCATCAGAAAGAAGGCGAGCTGAATCTGAATTTCTAAAAGATCAGTAATGAGGGGAACGTCAACTTCAATTTGGAAGGTCATTTTCTCGAATAGTAGACTGCTACTTGCATCATAATATTAGTTCTAAAAATTGTTTTTTCATTAGGTGTTCGCATGCAGCATCATCGAAATAGAGATTCAGGTTTCTTGTTTTAAAAACTTATGTTGTACAAATATATCATGCAACTGATGATGATGATGAGGTTATCAGTCTGACGGCCGATTTGATGCAGTTCTCCATTTTCCCCTATCTTGAGCGAGTTCCTTTATTTTCAAATCACTCCGACATTTGACATCCTCGATAATTTGTAGAACATACTGGAATCTTTGCCAACCCACCTACTTCCTTCCTTTCAAGTTTTCTTCTAGCAGCAGCGATATTATCCCTGGGTGCTTCAATTATGCCCTATTAATCTATCTCCTCCTTTTAAGACAGTTCCAAATATGAATTTTACCTCCTACTCTGTGAAGTACTTCTCATTTCTTACCTTATCTGTGTCCATTTAATGCTAAGTATCTGTCTATAGCACCACATTTCAAAAACTTCACATATATATAATATATATAAAATTGTAACATCCACGGCGAAGGACACCTCCCTATGTTTTTTCCGTTCAAAAGTTGGTAATTGCTCTGTCTGATGAATTGGATTACTGGAATTGGTAGTGGATGTTATTACGTACCCCAAAATACCCCCCCCCCCCCAGAAAATAATATAAAATAATAAAATCGAAAGTTAGGGTTCGAAATTAGCTAATAACAAAATATTCTCAGTTTCTGGAGAATTACTCGTTTACACTTTCAGCCCCACAAAGGTGAAAAACATGAACTGAACTAACATCAGTTTGGCAGTACCAGTGTCTGTGGTGTGTAGAACTTGCCTTTTGCGTAATTAATTAAGACACAATTTATGCTCGTTCTGAATTTTTTGATTGCTAAATTTTCGAGTTCACTTTGAGAGCAGGATATCAAATGTAAATATCTACCTGCCTCAGATACGCAACTCTCTATCTTCTATGGCATCAATTCAGTGCGTTAGAAGTTGTAATTAAGGCCGAGAAATCCTTGCAAAAGAAACTTAAAATTATATGTATACCTGAAAAGAAGTTTCAGCCTCGCTCTTTCTTCTTTTTTCTCCAATTTGGACTTTACTTCTTAAAGCTTTTGTACCCGTGTATTCTGTAAGGGTTTGTTTTTGAAGTTGATTGAAAACGAAATAATGACGCTGAAAATTTTATGCTGCTCTTCAATCTAAAGTGCGATGCGGGAGTCTAAAAGCTTCTTGCTGAAATGAAATAATAACTTCGGGAATTCTAGAACCATGCCGCCTCTGTCTTATATGTATACAAGGAATCAATTTTCCTGATATAGTAAAAAACGCTAGAGTGAAAGTTTTGTTAAATCTTTTATAGTTAACCTCGTATATGAATTGGATCGAATCTACTATCTTGTTAAACAACCCGCCAGTACCACTATACATTTTTATGTATTTAATTGGCGCGATATGACGAGAAAAATGTTGGAGAATATTTGTAAGAAGTCGGTGTACCTACAGGAACAGCGTTTTTGTTATTTTTTTCTTCCTTTGACGTGTTAGATGTCATTTTTATACCCAAGAGATTGAACGTGACAAATCGTTATATTGATGAATGTTGTGAAAGAATGAAAAATTGGTCGGGATCAATAGGTGAATGATATTTGCGATACGTTTAAAGCGTATAATGCTCACTATCTTTACTTCGTTATTTCAACAGAACTATGAACTCAAATTCAAATTTTTATTCGGGAATCTTCTGGCTCTACTAATTTACATAGTATCTTTGTATCTCATACACCGGGCCAGGACCCGTGTCACGGACTCCTCGGTCCATTAAAGCAAAGGTTTCCCGCAAATGCTCTCATTCCTTTCTATTTTCTGCTATTCTGAGGTATTGGATATTTTTAAAAAGTTACCAAAATAGTCTCTCTTTTTTTTTTCTTTTTTTTTTGTAAAAAAGTGGGCTTACATTCCAATGAAAAACAAAATATTCGAGTATGAGCAAAAATATCGCTTCTGAATTGAGGCGCTGTCGAAGAGAGAGGTGTAACCGCCAGTTTCGTCAAAGCTCGTTTTATAGGTAGTACTAGTTCAACTCAGTGTTGCCCATTCAACGCAATGAAAATTACCCTCCTATGATGTTTTTAGGGATTAAAAAATTCATCTATTAGATGACAATGCTATAAGCGACATTGTTTTGATCCAAGACAGAAGTGTATGTACAGGAAAATGATAGTATAAACATATACATTAATCTTAGTAGGTACATAATAATGTGAAATATACAGGGTGTCTCTTTTGTAATGACCCCCCCCCCCCCTCTTACACCTAGTAAGTAGACGAACTACCCCGACAATATGTAGATGTTGTTTGCATACGCTTACTTTTGAAGGAACAGAGTTATGGTCAAATTTTTAAAAGTTTTCTATCTTTGATTTTTTTTTTTTCATCTCACAATTGGAGATAGACAGAAAAATGATACCATAAGGTAATAATAAAGGGCAGTTGTGGTGGCGACAGAAAAGAATGATCAGAATCGGTTCAACAGGGTGTTCATAAAGTCAATTTTCGTACAAAATACAAATTATATCATGAAATTTTCACATTTTTTAAATTTTCCGTGAAACTCGCCCTCTTAAGCTACTGTTTTTTTTTTTTATTGACAATAGATTGTAAATTAAATTTTCCATAACAAAGGTCATTAGCAAGTTTCTTATATCACAGTTAGAACTACTCAAAATGGAGTTCAAGATACCCCCGTTAAGAATAATTACTTTTTAACACCGATGCACAGATTGAATGAAGATAATAATCATCTTTTACTGCTACTTTACCACTTCACAGAGTTATAATCCTTTACGGGGCTTATTCACCTCCTTCCTTTCATCTATTTACCCCATATTTGAAATTGAGGCCCGTGCACTGAGGGGAGGTGGTTCTAGTATTTTGCAAAGTTTAATATGGGTACCAAATAATTGGTTCCAAAAGTCGCTAAATTCGATTTTGGTAACATAAGAATAAAACAGATAAGAGAAAATACAGATGCGCTGGAAGTGTCTACTATTTCAGTAATTCGACAGGCCGAAATATGTTTAGAACGTAATGGAGACTGGTTTGAACAATTCTCGTAACATATTCTGAAAATGTTTAAAACATCCCTCAATAACAGTTAGTTTACAAAATTTTAAATGTGCAAATAGGAATAAAATCCTTTGATTAAACATTTTTTGATCCGTAAAGCAAGTGAGATGTTGGGGTGGGGAAGAAGGTGCAAGAAGAATTTATTGCTCATTAAAATTTAGCATTTTGAAAAAGCAAGTTTCGTGGGCAATAAAAAAATATGTATCGATAAATTTGTACTAAGTGAAATTAATTTTATGCAAATCATACTCAACTATTTTCCATGATCTTCAATTTTTTCCGCGCGGTTACCACAACTGTCATCTTGCACCTCCTTCCCATCGGTATGCGCCACAGTTTGAGGAATATGGCCAGAATGTTACCAAAAGACCCAATTTAGCGACCTTTGGAACCAATTATTGGATACCCATATTAAACTTTACAAAATACTAGAACCCCCTCTCCTTATTGCATGAACTTCAATATCAAATATGGGGTAGATAGATGAACTGAGGCAGATGAATAAGCCCTATCAACGCTATAACTGTGAATTGGTAAAAAGTAGCTGAAGATGATTATCATCTTCTTAAGGTCTGTGCATCTGTGTTAAAAAGTAATAATAATTCTCAACGGGGATATTTTGAACTCCATTTTGAGCAGTTCTAATCCAGATACAAGAAAAATGCTAACGACCTTTTTTACGGTAAATCTAATGTACAATCTATAGCAAATGAAAAACAGTAACTTAAGAGGGCAAGTTTCACGGGAAATTGAAAAAATGTGAAAATTTTCTGATATAATTTGTACTAAAATTAATTTTATGAACACCCTGTTGAGCCATTTCCGACCTTCTTTTTTTCTGTGGTTACAACAACTGCCCTCTACTATTACCTTCTGGTACCATTTTTCTGTCTACCTCCAGTCGTGAGAAGAAAAAAATATTTCAAAGATTGAAATCTTTTAGAAAATTTGTCCATAACTCAATCCCATCAAAAACAAAAGTATGCAAACATATCTACGTATTGTAGGAGTAGTTTGCCTACTTACCAGATGGAAGAGAGGTCATCCAAAAGAGCCACCCTGTATACCATTATTATGGCAGTCACACTTCTCTTCGGAATTTTGATCTGAGAAGCTTCCTATGCAACTTAGGCGGATGAAATTATACTGCACGTACATACCACGCATCTCTATGAACAATCTCAGGCACTTAAACTTCACATACACTGCTTTCATAGGCACTTATTTAGTTTTTTGTCTTTCCTGAAAAAGTTTGAGAATGGGTGATTTGCTGTGTCGATCAGTCGAGGGAAAATTGATGTCGTTTTACAAAAATCTTATATAAGTGCGCGACGAGGCATCGCCTCAATAACATACCATCAATCAATCAAATTCCCAACTTCCTTTGTCCTTTTCCCTCTCACTCTTTTCTTTCTCATTTATTTCATTTTTAGCTTACTAAATTTTTGAAATCTTGTCAGCTGGTAAGCGGTAAAATAAACCCTCTGTTGGCCCAGTCTTAATCTATAATTTGCAAAATCGTATGCCAGTATAGAACATATTGACTGAATTTACTAGATAGTAATTTTAAAGGAAACTGGGGACATGAATGAAGTACAAGGTTGATTTGGGAAAGGGGAAAGGAAATTAGATTTCTTTTTCCCACAATGAAATATGTGTTTTGCCACCTAAAGGCACTCATCATTATAATGAACTGAACTAGAGACTCCTACTATGTTTTTTCTTTTTAGGCATGTTTTTACGCTGCAACCTTCATGGCGATATTTTTCATACTTCTTTAAATTAAATTATTATTTTTCAATGCATCAAAAATATTTTTTAGTATGCGCCTAAGAGGTCTGTTAAAAGATCGACCACCAAGCCGACATTCGTCTCAGCAAATTACTCGATCTTCATATCTGCAAACAGCCAGACTGAAAATCTCCAAATGAGATAAGGTCCCATTATGTGTTCTTCTCCACATATCCTACTTCCAATTTGACTGTTGAAGTCTCCTATAACCAGTGTATCATTCTGTTTTTCGTTTTTCTGGGGGTTTAGTGTTTCCAAAAGAGTTTGGTAAAAATTATCAATTTCTTCTTCGCTAGAGACTGAAGTGGAGGTGTACGACTGAGTGATGGTAACCGTTTGCTGCTGAGCTAATTTGAACTTCATACTTGCTATTCTATCGGTTTCCCCTCAAAATTTCAAAAAAAAAAAAATGTTTCCACTCTTTTTTAATTAAAAACCCTACTACTTTTTGCCCCCTCCCCGACATAAGTAGTAGAACAGATTCATTTTGTTTGTTTCCAACATGACATCCCCTTCCTATCTTATCTCAGCAAGGCCCAAACTTTCGATTTTGCCATCGTCAAATGCTTCCTCCAGTTCAGCCAGGTTTTCCTCATTTTTCAGAGTCGTTACGTTCAAAGACCCCGCCGTAATTTTTTTGTTGGGTCCCCCTTCCCTTTGGACTTGTCCCTATTACGTCTGAGAGATGGTCTTACGTACGTATCGTCGTAGTAAATTTGGTTTAGCCCAGGAGAATTAGCTAAAAAAGAGGTGTTTGATGGAATTAATTGCAGCACAGCTAAAACTTGGTACGATTGTTTAGTACCCTCTTCGGAAAAGCCACGTGATTTCCCCCTCCCCCGGTGTGAGCATCACCCTTCAGAGTCCAAAAAGTGCCCCTGGAAACAGTTTTTGGCTTGTATCTAGCTTAAAATTGAGTTATAGGTTAAAATATTCCTTTCCAAAATTAAAGAGCGTAAAATTCTCTACAAAAATGATATCCATGTTTTTTTTTCGTGAATCCCATGCCAATCAAGATAATCGGTGTTCAAGATCACACGAGCATGTAAATACGGAGTAACCTACAGCGTATGCGGTATACGAACGCTGAAATAATCGCGAGAACACATGACTGGATGCATAGAATGTTACATGATATGATTTCAATTTATTATCTTTATTATTATAAGAATTCATCTTCATCCGAATCTACATGTAGGTATACAATTTTCTGCGTTTAAACAACCTCCTCTACAAACGCGTGGCTACAAGAGATATCCACTTTACGGCAACCACAAGCTCGTGATCCCGATGCGGAAAACTTAAGTACGTGTAAACTCGCTCGAGACCCTTGGAAAATCGACCCTCGTTAGCCTTGTATGTTTCCCCTCCAGCAGCCAATCAGAGCGTTCCATTCGAGGGGAGCCATCAGGTTAGCCAATCCCAGCGCTTCATTTACGAGTAGCTCTTTCACTACTCAAGCTGTACACCGGCGTTCAGACACCCGTGCAATACCATTTATGTATGTCCTTTGTAGACCCGTCGTATAGCACCTTTGTATGCCTCTAAGTATCCTCGTTGTAAACTGCCGTATAGCCCCTCTGTATACCCTTTGTTTCCCCTTGCATGGATCCCCTCCGTAAACCCAGGTAGACCCCCTCTTGTAATTCAGATACATATGGGAAGAGATGATGAGCTCTCAGTCAGTTTAAAAAAGTTTGAACATCCCTTCTATCATGCTCCATTCGTGATTCCCTCAATTCTTTATGCTGGGCACTTGTTTCTGGTTGACAGTTTGTGAACTTTTTCACACCTTGGCAAAGATAAAGCATATGTCAGGGGCGCTAAGAATCCACTGCTGCAAAACGCTAGAGGTAACACCACGTTGATGAGTCAGTCCGTCTGCACTCTTCATAATTCGCATGAGTGTTTGTTCGATTCGCTAAAGAGTCGCTCTCTAGCGGCCTAATGAAATGCGGCGCGCTGATTGGTGTATTTGGACGAAAAGATGATCAGGGACAAAAATGTTCTGCAAAAAAACTCAAGTTGCGCTCATCTGAAAGGAAATGATAAAGGCTGACACTTTAGTTCTCTTCAATACTGAAAATGCGGGAGCTCATTTCACCTGTACATGTTTTTGTGGTAAAAATACCGTGATCATCTTTTCGTCCACTACACTAGCGCACCTACAGGAGTGTCCAAACGCCAATAGTCATGTCGCTCCATATCTATTGTCTCTCTTCAATCCGGTTTCTAAAACAAGCTGGTCCATCTATATAGTATAGTGATTTAAAATTATAGTGCTCAACGCTTCTCGCATGTAGAGTGACGAGTTCGGCGTTTGTATACCGCGTACATTGTAGGTTACTCCATATTTATGTGCTTGTGTGATCTTGAACACCAATTATCTTGGTTGGTATGGGATTCACGAAAAAAAAAACATGGCTATCATTTCTGTAGAGAATTTTACGCTCTTTAATATTCGTGAGGAACATCTTCAACTATAACTCAATTTTAAGCTAGATACAAGCCAACAACTGTTTCCGGGGGTACTTCTTGGACTCTGGGGGGCGATGCTCACACCGGAGAAGGAGGGGAAATTACGGGGTTTTTCCAAAGAGAGTACTAAACCATCGTACCAAGTTTCAACTGTGCTGCAATTAATTCCATCAAAAATGCTAATTCCCTTGAACTAGTTGTAATATTCGGTTATTAATTGGTTCATTTCCTTTCTTCTATATATTTTATGGCCCTTACTTTCAAAGTACCAGAACTACTACTTTTCGCTTTTTAAAATCCATCTTCTGAAATCAGACATCAGCGTTACAGAAGCTATGGCACTGAACATTCTTTTGGTATCTCCGCTCACATATTTCCTGTACTTTCCTCAGATTATATCGAATACCTACTTGACGACAAGCACTCGTGAATTTTAACGGTTCAAATTTACTGTCCACGTAATATGAAACCCGTTACAGCCTATTTCAGTTTATAATGGATTGTTTTTCAGATCCCTGCAATTAATGCATTCGTAAATATTTTACAGACATTAACGCAGTTTCGACATTTACAACCGACAATCCGTTAAGCACTTCATATATTTTTCCTCTTCGCGAATCAATTCGAGGATTACGAGTTCTCGTTAAATTCAAGTAGCATAGACTATAACTGAGGCCTTCTATTCTGTCTCGCCTCAATCCTCGCGAATCGGAATTAAAATGGTGCTGCAGAAATACTCGAACGATATTTGAAGCGACATGTCTGTTGAACCGTATGTGTTGGATAAACGATTACGAAGCTGTAAGAACTTGTGTTCATATCGTAGATAGTCGCTTGGAAAACACGAGCGTACCTTTTTCTATATATTATGCTGAGCGAGGGCGTTACATTATACATATTTCTACGAGCAAAACATTTATAAAAATTGAAAAAAGGTCTCGTCTTTTTATTGGTTCTACTAGTGAAACGATGAATCGAACAACACGTAGTATGTATGAAAGGATTCGGTGTATATTCGTCTGTGACAATATGCGCACCCTTATAAAACGAATAACACAATCGAAACACGGATAAAATTTGTTAAATCGAGATTATTTTTGTAGATGTAGCGACTAAAGTGACAGCTAAGTACGGATTTGGGCGTTTTCCCTCTCAATTATGCGATATGCTGATACAGCTGCAGCTCGGAAATATTTATTATGTACCTCAGCAACAACTAAATGCTGCCCTGGAACCTCGCTCTTTCAATAGCAACCGTGTCCGTTTCAGCGAAATGACGGATACAAGCGTTCACGTGAGATTAACCAGATTTGTTGTAAACATGAATACTAATACCAAATAGATTGGGGTTATAACTAATTGGGGTGAAAATTAACCGACAGAGAACACGTACGACCTGGAGTAAAATTGTAAACATTTCAACATTTGAACTAGTCACATGAGTTACTTGTAGATGCAAAATTGAATGCGAAAGTGATGCAGTAAGGACGTCCTGAGAGTTTATTAAGGGTTCTAAGGTATCCAAGCAAGAAACAATCTTGTAGTTATGTCATAAATCAAAATAGCCAAAGAGGAAACAACACAGAGAACCATCTCAATTCCATACCAGAATCTTGAATAAGTATTAGCATAGTCTAGTCGGATACAGCCATGTAATACCTCTTTTTCTAATTTTTGTTCTCAACTTCAGCCCTGGAATCCGCCCTTCCAAGCATTACCTCAGAGACGCCCGGGAGGCTGTTAGGGCTCTCTTAGCCCTCTTCTCTTCTTGCCGAAAACCCGGCCTAGGCCGAAATGTAGCGAGTTGCTACGTGGGCTCGAACCCGGGACCTCCGGATTCCGAGACCAGCGCGCTAGTCACTCGGCCAACCAGACCCCCCCCCCCACAGCCAGGGGTATCTGATCAGGCAATAAATTAACATCGCCGCTTGTAAACGTCTCCAGAAATTAGCTATTACAAAAAAGAGGTTACCAGCACTTTGCCTAATCAGAAATTACAGTACTTATTGTATCCTATGATATGGATAACTGAGTACCTTCATCTCCTTATACGTATCCTACATATTTGGCAGTTTCTGTAAAAACAGTAAACTTTGTCGGGCAGATCATTTTCAAGTTAACCACATATTTCTATAGTAGATTCGATTGCTGACAGAATAAGACCTTTTCCAGCTTCCTATGTGCGATATTCATCTCTCTCCACCTATTAAAGAAGACGTACCTCGCAATTTTCGAAAACAAGATTTTGAGGAAAACGCGTTCAAAGTTTTTGAATACATTTTGTTAATTTTCTTGTCAAAGACCAAACTGTTTCATAGACTATTATACATGGTGTCTGGATTTCGATGAAGAACCCACTACGTACGGATATTATCCGGTAAATTAAAAAAAGTACGAAAAATTGCCTACGAGCAAATTAAAGGGGCTACGTCATTTTAAAGATTACAAAAAACACAATTTTCAAGACAATATACATGACATGATAATTGACGAAATAAATAATCTGACTATGGGGGCTGGTAGTACTACAGCTCTAGATAGGAGAGTACGATCGTCCGCCATTTTGAATCCAACCGCGCCCGTCGATGCCGAATTAACGGATTCGGCATCCACGGGCACGGTTGAAGTCGAAATGGCGAATGATCGTACTTACAAGAAGTATACAGAGTTCTAGTGCTGGCTTGGATGGAAAAATCTTAGTATGATGTATTGCCTACTCTCAAGATTGAAGGCGTTAGAAAACGTTAAAGTTAGGAAAATTTCATTTTTCGTTAAATGGACGTCATTCATCAAGATGGAACCAACAATATTTGTAAATAAAATGAGTTATTAGTATCGTGAGAAAGAGCGTAACAGGTAGAATTTTTCAAAATTGGGCCCCCGATTCAAAAATGTGTACTCACGTTGAAAAAAGCTATCAGTAAACACTGTGTCATATAGTCTCTATATGCTTCTTGAACTTCGAATCACGTATTCTCAAAAAGCGGATTTTACTAGTTGGTTTCTTCTTGCTGAATAGCGTCCAAATGGTCAAAGAGACCGTTTTTCAGCCCATCCCTAGGTAAATACTTAATGGTTTGAGAGCTATTGTGACTATGGGAACTTATTGTATGTATCCGGGAGATGAGAAAATTACTCAATTTAGGATAACTTTTTAAAAATTCAGAATTCAGCGAAGATGATTGTATAATTTCATCTCCTAGATACATACAACAAGTTCAATGGTCAATGATATAGAACTACTTGATGATATATCTGGAGGCTGCGATCTTCTTCAGGTGAAAGAGCATCGAATCTCGTACAAGAATCCATAATAATCTTAAAATCAATTTTTTTTTTTGCTAAAAATTTTACTTTTTAGTTTTTCCTGTTTTCCTTGTCTTCTTCTTACCGGCAAAGTTGTCCCTTTTTATAGAAACTGCAACATATGTTGGTATAGTACATGTTACAGAGAATAACCGAGAGAGAACACGTACGATTTGGAGTAAAACTGTGAACATTATTCAACATTTGAACTAGTCACATGAGCTAGATGTGAAACTAAAGGTGAAAATGATGCAGTAAGGATCTACTAAGAATTTACTAAGTATTCCAATGTATGTGAGTGAAATGAAGCAGAAAACAACCTTATAGTTGAGTTTGAAATGAAAGTACCACAAGTGGGAACTACACAGCGAGCAATCTCAATTCCATTTCAGAATCCTAAATATAACATGGTTCAGTCAGATGCAGCCAGGTATACCTGATCACGCAACAAACTGACATCACAGCCAGTAAAAGTCTCCAAGAAATTAGCTATTAAGAAAATTAAGTTATCAGCACTCTTCATTTTTGCGCAATCAGAAATTACAATACATTTGCATGCTATGATATGAATCACAGAATACCTATAAGTCTCCTTATAAGTATCCTACCCGTGAACCACTGTCGACCTTGACAAAAGCATCGACATTTGTATCGGCATCATTTCTCCACTTTTTTTGAGTTTTTGTCGCTATGTGGCCAAGTAGTGCGTCTCGGGTTTGAGTCCCACCAATGCCAGAATGCAAGTGACGTTCAAATAACCCCCATTAACATCCTAGTGAACACAGTGACTACAGTATCAATCGAAGTGGAAACATCCAGTTGAAACGAACATGGCATTACAATCGCAGGGTACGTTATCACCAGATCAGAAAGTTTGGTACTGTGCGTGTGCACCTTGTGGACAGCTTACTCAAGTCGTGAAACACGTGGCTAGTGAGCGAGCTACGGCTGCAAACTTTTTAGCACCGAAAAGGAAAACTCCAGCGCAACAAACCGTGATAAAAGACACGGCAAACTACCCCGACTGACCCTGCCCAGGAAAGTAGCGCGTCAGAAACCGCCATCGCCAACGTCCAGCATCGGATATGGCACCTGAGAAAGAAGAAAAAGAAGAAGAAACTCCCTGTAAGCTCCGCCAGTTCAATTGAACAAGGCATTACACTCCTAGGACTTGTTTCCTACCACCAGATCAGAAAGATTTGGTACTGTGCGTGTGCAAGTGCAAGTCGTGGCCTTGTGAACACACGTGGAAAGGGAGCAAACTACGTCTGCACTTTCTTCAGAACAGAGGAAAAAAACCAACGCAACAAACTGTGAAGAAAGTAATGGCAACCTACTCTGACTAACCATGCCCAGGAAAGCTGCGCGTGAGAAACTGCGATCACCTACGTCTGATAACAGACACGGCAACTAAAAAAGATAGATTTCTCCAGTTAGGTTGCATCATATTATTATTACTTCCCTCTGGTCACTGATGCGATACTTGAAGGGGTAGTTTCCGGGACCAGGGGTGCGGTGTATGGGGAGCCAATTTGGCATGCGTGCATCAATATACGCTCCACCGAACATTAATTTTTTATTCAGCCTTATGTCCTCATTCGAAAGGAAAATTTGAGCTATAAGATAAGCTTACCCATCTCTGATTTTGAAAGCTGACTGTCACCACCACTCCCACACCACCAAATATATGTAACTCTTTTATTTCACAAAATGATGCAAAATTGGTAATTGTTTCGTATTAGTCAGCTCATTTAAATGAAAGCAGATTATTTCAGGGAATAAGTTGTTGGTTTACAAAATAACCAGCAGCTTACTAATTTACTATTTTCGAGCACATTTCTCATTATTTTTACTATTTAGTCACATGGCTTACAACCGATTACTTTACAAAATAGCTAATTGGTTTATGAACCGACTAGTGAGTCTCTAAACCAATTTGGTAGTCTATGAAACAACAACTAGTTAGTATGATAAACCAACTGGTTATTGTGTTGATTTCCACACTAGCTAGTTATTTTACAAAATAGCTAAGTAGTTTATAAAGTAGCGATTCATTTGCAAACTACTACGTTCCGCTGCAAAATACATGAAATTATCATTATTTTCCATATTAGCCAGCTGGTTTTGCTAGTTATTTTATAAAATCAATAGGCTTTCTATACGAGCCACTGTTTTTTAAACAAGCTTACTTTGGAAATGTAAGAGGGATTTTCTGTTTTTTTAACATTAACAAGTCATTTTGTAAAATAGCCAGTTATTTTATATAACAGTTAATTGGTATGTAAAATAACCAGCCAGTCTCATCTGGTCAATTTATGCGAGAAAAAAAAACAGAAATTTCTTGAGCAATGCGAATTTGATTTCAAAAATTTCGACCAACCTAAATTTAAATCCAAATATCCAAAGCCTATTCAAATAAACTTGGGTTTTTGAGGTATTTTTCGAAATCTTTTCGTGTGTTGCCCAAGTACATAGTGTCGTGTGTTGCCTGAGCCTCAGGGCAGTACTGAAGTTGCCACCACTGACCTTAAAACCCTTGACAATAAACCATTAATTTATGGAATGATAAACATCACAGCATTTCAAACTTTCAAAACAGCATTCTCCGGCTGATACTAAAACCACCACACAACACAAGAGTATCAGAACTTCACGAGTACACAGAAATGCTCAGTGTGAGCCGAGCGATCAGTGAAGTAGCTTCCAGGCAGGCCTCTAGAGGCTATCACGACACGATAACCACCCAGCTGTACCAACTCCGAGGACACTGTCCAGAAGGCATTTTGTCGATCTCTTTTAGAAATTAGAAAAATACCTATTTATTTCATTACCTATTTCACTTTCCTTTCCTCCTTTTTGCTTTTATTTCTCACTTGATCTACAGAAACTAATGCAAACTTATGGAGGTAATGCACTTAGCATTGATTTTCCCAAATGGTAGAGTTGTACTTCTTCACCAGGCGCCGTATCCGATATCGGATGTTGGCGGTCGCGGTTCTGACGTGCGACTCCTCTAGGCAGGTTAGTCGGGGTAGTTTGCGGCTGCCTTCTTCTGGGTTTTGTGCGCCAGAGTTTTCCTTCTCAGAGCCGAAGAGTGTGCAGCCGCAGTTCGCTTACTAGCCACGTGTTTCACAACCTTGTATAAGCGGCACACGATGTGCGCACGCACAGTACCAATATTTCTGATCTGGTGGTAACACGCCCTGCGATTGTAATGCATGTGTGAACTGATGGAGGGTTACAGGACGCGCTATGTTTCCACCTCGATTGATACTATAGTTGTACTTATAACAGTTATTATAGCCAGTCAGGCTGGTATAATTATTGAAATAAAAATTAAAAACATGTTATGAGGAGAGGAATACTCAGCCTCACTCAGTAGATCTTCTTATATTTCTATGTTCAAAAATGGTGGTATTACTCTGCCTTAGGGTAGATATTCGACAGATTTATTACTGCGAAAATTTATGACTGAAGTGAAAGCTGAAGGCGTGGTTGACTTTTATCATTTATGTTGAACTATTTTAAAACCTCAATCACTTGTCTGGTCACCGGCTCATAAATTAAAATGCGACTCATATAAATTACAGCCAAGGCGATTAACTCATTTCGAAATTGTCGTCGGGACCACCGCAGGGAAACTAAATTTCACCGAGTCGTGTTTTGCTGGTGTTTTCGAGTAATTTAAGGGTTTCGGAGTTTCTCATATAAATGGCGAAATTCTTCATCGTCAGTGGCAGGTATGCAGTGAGCTCGAATAGAGCGTGAGTGCATGTGACAGAAGCGACCTACCTGAGTGGACGAATGATGAACGAGTCCATTCAAGCAGAAATCTGCGGGGAAAAGAAAACTCTTTTCGTGCATCAGTTTTCAAAAAGGTGAATCCATTTTCCAGGCGTCGTATTCCGCTAACACGCCCGAAGACATCTCGATTTTTTCATAATGTTTATATCGGGTGTTTCTTTCAATTCCCACTTTTTTAGTCACTGAGGGGATGATCGTATCGACGCGCGGTAAAAATGGATATTTATTTAAGAGGGGGCGCATTTTTGAGGCAGAAAATTCTAAGGGGGCTGGAACGTACCACCAGCTTAGGAATCTTGAATGGAAACCTAACGAATAAGACAGAGGTTACCTAGGTCACTGATTTCGAATATCGCCTTAGATTTTTAATCTGCCTCGTCCGGGACCACAAATTTGAAAAAAAAAAATGGACCAAACTAACTTGGATGATGAAGTTATCAGTCTTACGACCGGTTTGATGCAGCTCTCCAACTTTTCCTATGTGCGAATTCCTACATCTTCAAACAACTCTGACATTTCACATCCTCAATGATCTGTTTAACAGACTGGAATCTTTGCTGAACCACCCAATTCTTTCCCTTCACTCTTCTTTTTAGCAGCAGCGATATTATTCCTGGGTGCCTCAAGTTATGCTCTATTAATTTACCTCTCCTTTTCAAGCAGTTCAAAATATCCATTCCCCCCCCCTGATCTGCTAAGTACTTCCTCATTTCTTACCTTATCGGTCAATTTGATACTAAGTATATCCGCCTCTAGCACCACATCTCAAAAGCTTCTATGCTTTTCTTATTTGGTTTTCCAATATGGTCTATGGTTCACATCCACACAAGGCTGCATTCTAAACATAAGTTTTCAAAAATAATTTCTTGAATTCCAAATTTATTTTTGATTTGAAAAGATTACTTTTTTGAATGCTAATTTGGCTCGTGCTATTCTACTGATAATCCTTTTACTTACACCCATCTTTTGTTATTTTACTCCCTAAACAATCAATTTCACTTCCTCAATTTTTTCTTGACCAGTTCTTATATTTAAGCTATTGGGTTCATATAGATTACATACCATTACATTAGTTTTATTTTTGTTTATTTTAATTTGATATTCTACACACAAAATCTCTTCCAAATCAATACGTCTTTCAGTTAATAAGGGAATATTATCTGCAAACCTAACATTTTTACTCGCTCTCCATGTACAGTTACACCTGCTTCAAATTTTTTTCCTTCATTTCTTTTTTAGCCCACTCTATTATAAATGAAATAATACTGAAGATGAGGAGAACCCTGCCTTACACTTTTTTTATACTAGCCGCCCCTGTTTCTCCTTTATTCTTAATGTAGCCGTCTGTCTTTTATTTAAGTTTAAAATAACTAGTCTTTCTTTAAATTTTATTCCAATCTTCTTCAGAACATCAAACATATTATCCCATTTAAGATTGTCAAGAGCATTTTCAATATCAACGAATGCTATATGTGACCTGGAATCATAAAATGTGCCTCTGGTGTCAAAAAATCATTTTTCACTTTCTCGACAATTCTTGTAGAAAAACTCACGCTCTTTCGAATGAAACTAATCACAGCTTGACAGCGTCCTATCTTCATTAGTGCATTTAAAAATTGTTTAAAAACATCCGTTTACATGGCGTTGTGTGAAACGGGCCTACGGGAACTGACCGAGAGTAAGAGTATGAGACGCGGTTGTCATAAAAACGCACGCACCACCACAGATGTACACGCTATGTACATCTGTGCGCACCACTGCCGCCACCATCTTTACACTCGTGTATCTCGAAAACTTAGGCATATTTCATGAATCCAGATCACATATATGTATCCTGCCCCCTTTTGAGTCTCCCATCTACAATTGATCTCAAAGCTAACATAGTTTCTCTAGTACCTCTACTATTTTCTAAATCCAAACTGATTATCTCCTACTTCTGCATTTGTTCTATTTTCAATTCTCCTATAAATTATCCTAATTAATATTTCTGACGCATATAAAAGAAGAGTAATTGTTCGATAATTTTCACACCTATTTGCTCCTGCTTTTCCTTGGTTTAGTTACAATAGCACTATTTTTAAAATCCTTTGGCCTTTCCCCCTTTATCATAAATATAACATACTAATTTGTACAATTTATCAAGCACATACATATATTCTCCTAAGTTTTGTAATAATTCAGGCGATACCTCATCCACTCCGGGAGCTTTCCCTTTCTTTAAATCTCTCAATTCTTTATCAAACCCGCATCTTCTGAGTCTCCTCTCTCACCTTTTTCCACATCTTCCTCCCTCTCTCCTATGTTTTCATTCTTATTATTACTATATAATCCTTCTATATACTCTGCCCACCTTTTAAATTTTCCTTCAGCTGTGAAAATATGCTCTCTCTATCTTTTTTCTTTCTTTCTCCAAACTCCATTTCTACTTTATTTGTCCTTTATTCATAAATTCGTCATCTAATAGCTTTTTTCTTATTTTCTTCGTTCATCCATCTTTCTGAGGATTTTCTCCTTCATACATGGTTTCTTTTCTTTTCTTTTAGTTTTACCTAATTTTCTTCTGCTGATTTTAATGTACACTGCTTTATTTTACCCCATTCTTCTTCCCCACATTTAATTTCCTGGTTTTCTTTCAGGCCCTCTAACATTAATATTTTCCAGCTTTTTTAAATTCCCTCTTTTTACCTCTTCTTTTTCACCAAATCTCTTCGATTTGAAGACTGAATTTCATTACTACTAAGTAATGATAGCTGTCAGTATCGGCTCCCGGATAAGTTTTACAATCTAATATTTGTATTTCACTCCTAAGGCGCTGTTTTGTTGTAGTACACATATAATCAATTTTAATCTATCTTCGTTACCTGGATTTTTCCATGTGTACCTTCTTCTATAATGATTTTTTAATTGAGTATTTTGTTCACATAAGTGAACCTTCATCGCCCACTAAAAAGGATCAACTGAGAAAAAAAGAGTATTCAACGTAGCTTGCACACGTTTTTCATGCAACAACTAGAAACTTGAAAACGCAGTGGGGCCAACGAACGAGTACGTGTCTCTTTGTGCTGTAAAGTATTGTCTTGTTTCGATAAGAGTCGAAACATATTTCCTATGACTAAGTTATACTTCGCACAAAACTATATCAAACGATTTCCTCTTTATTGTTATTATTTCTACACGGAATGGCTGAGGGAAAAACTGGAAAGGATGGCAAAGAATGAGTCATGAAGAGTAGATAATGGATACAGAGAGTAAATCCTTCTCAGAAATGAAAAGATAAGCAGAAGAGAGAGAAAAGTAGAGAAACGCAACCGACTAGTTGAGAGACTAAGGAATATAACAACAACAACAATAACAATCTGAGAGTTCAAATTAAGGAAAGTCATCTTGGTCGAAAAGGCAGTTTCATTGTTTCTTAGAGCTTTAATAATACATTTTTAACCAACATCGAATTGAAGACAATAAGGTCAACGGCCTTTCCGTTTTTCTTTAAAATGTTAGTGGTTTCCAAACGGGGCTGCATGTGTACCTCCAGCATAGAGCCCTCCCTCAATCTAATGTAAATTAAGTTATATCCAAATGTTGCCAAGATCTGTCTAAATCTGCTGAGAATCAGTGTTTCCAGCTTTAAGTTCTGCTGTTTCAGAAAATTAGCCGCTGTAGTCTTCTCAAGTTGGAATTTATGAGTAACGTGAAAATCCTTATTCGCTTATTCCCTTATATCTGATTGCGAGACGTATGCATGTATAATGAAAATGGATCAATGCGCAAATATATCTACACACGAGCATGACGAAGGAGCGAAAAAGTAAATTTATAGCAGACGATTGTAAAAAATGAAATTTTGATACGAAATGAAATTATCTCCTTCGAACTTGAACGCACATTTATAAACGAAGCACTCAGCTGTGCAATGAGTTATCGTTTCATCTTCGCAATTTGAAACGAGAGTGGTGTATTGGTGGCACAGCACGAGTAGGTGTAATATGAAACCCACGTTTACAGTATTTAGTATACATGTAGACAGTCACGGTAAATATGAGACATTTCACTCAGCGTGAAAAATAAAATGATTAACATGATCGAATAATGAAATATGAAGAAAGGGATACTCCTACAGCCTGATACTGGAAAAGTCAGCCATGTCTAGAAACCACTGAAGATAGCCCATGATCTAAATTCCAGCTCCTGAAGCGCATTATAGAACCAGAAAACCAAAGCCTCGTGCTAGTCATTCTATTTAATTGGGCTCGTTGAGGTAGCCTGAAGGTCCGTGGTGACGTCATTCCGCAGCTGCCAGTCACATTCAAATCATGCTACATTTTTAATATAACTTACAACTTCAACAGTTCTCCAAGTTCGAGGCTATTTATCTTTTGTAAAAGTTATCAAAAAATGTTATTATGTTGTTTTTTTTTTCTCCCCGACGAAAGCAGTGTGAAACAGTCAACAAACTTAGCTGGCTGTAAACCTTGTTTTTTTTCCGAAAGTTTTTTTTAGCTCGAATGGATTTAAGCGTTCGCAACGCTGCGGAAAATTTTTCTCATAACAAAGCGTAGGTATTGTTTTTTGTAACCAGAACGCCGGTTTTGCTGTTTTAATCCTGCGAAGCGCGATAATATTGGAAAACTATTACAAACATACATAGAGTAGTGTGGGCAAATAAGAAAATTTACAGGGAAAGGGGGTAACAAGTTGAGTTTGCTGAAATTTGGTGAGGATGGTGTCCTAACTCACTCAAAAAGATGACACGTAAGCTAATAGGAAGAAAGGGACCTCAGCGGAAAATTGTAAATTTTACAGGTGAGCGGATAAACAAAATTGATAACGTTTTCACGTTACGGAGACATCAACTTTGGAGACTTAGAGCTGTTTGGGGAAAATTTTCAGAATTTTTTCGACAACACCAGGCGAAAGAGCGGCCAAAAATTAGTCAAAAACAGTTGTTATCACAAAAGAGGTTTTTTTGCCCTGAGGTCTGTTTCTTCCTGTCAGCCCACACAAGCATTTTTGAAAGGGTAGTGATTAGACTTATGGGGCGGTAGTTGTCGATGACATGTGTATCACCTTTTTTGAAAACACGGATTATCTCTCTATATGTATATTAAAAACCAAAACTCCTCCTACCCCTTCCCCTCCTGAAAAAAACTCCACGGTGCCTGATATCTAAATCCCGGCCTTTGTCCCTACCACCTCCTCCCTTTCCTCCATGGCTGAGGAGGGGTAGCCTACCCCTAGGAGGGGGTTCCTAGTATATGATCGAGGTTCTGGAGGGGGAGGAAACTGTGGAGGGAAATGGAGACCAGGAGATAGTGGTGGGTAAAGGGTCCCTACCATCGGCGATGGCCTACCCTAAAGAAGGGTCCCTGATGGATAGGGGAGCTTCGAGAGGCACGCTGAAAAAAAAGTTTGTGGTAGGGGAGGAGGACCATTAGAGAGCGGGAGCTGTGGAGGGGAACTCCTCCCCCTGGAAAAAACTCCGAGGAGCCTGAAGTCCAAGTACTAGCCTTTGCCACCTCCTTCTACTTCTCGTCCTCTTCCTCCGCCTCCCACCATATCCACCCCTCCTCTCCTGGAAAAAACCAAAACTCCCCCTCCTCCCTACTAGAAAAAAAACTCTTAGGGGCCGGTTATTTGAATCCCGGCCTTCGTCCCTGCTACTTCCTTCTTATATCTCTCTTCTCTCTAAAATAAAAATGCACTGCGAGTTGCCAACCTAAAAATCAGAAAATTCTTTCAAGGACATAATCTGTTCTAACATAAAAGATCTCCAAATTTTAAGTCATAACCGGCATAATAAGACAGAAAGACATATAATGACATCCTTATGACAGGCATAAACAGACACATAATGGCATAATAACTACTCATAATCTCCAAGATTTGAAGTCGCAAGATATAACACATAATCTAACTTAAGATAAATCATAGGCGGGGAGGGGGTTCATGGTGGAGGAGGGAGCAGCAAAGGTAGGCAACCCACTGCGGATTGCCCACCCTGCCCCTTAATTGCTTTACTTTCCAGGGGTAACCTACCCTTAGGAGTGGGTTCATGGTTGAGGAGGGAGCTCTTGAAGGGGGAGGATGGCCCCTGTGAGGGCGTGAGCTGTGGAACGGAGATGGAGGCTCTGGGTGGGGCGGGGGGTTAAGATGAGCAAGAGGAACTGGTGGAGGAGAAAGTCTTCAGTGAGAGTGGGGACCGGGGAGAGAAATGGCCGTGGTACGGGAGAGGCTGGTGGCCGGGGGGTCCTGAGGGGGAAGGGCTCTCGGGGGGATGGGGTGGTCATGGTTGTGAGAGCTCCTGGGTGCATAGCCAAGGATCTTCAAGGGTATTGGAGTACAATAGTGAGGACAGGGGCTATGAGGGGAGATAAAGCCCAAAGGGTAGTGGTGGGAGAGGCATCCTTATGGCGGAGGAAATCCTTGGTAGGACAGGGTGGCCATTGAGGAAGAAGGAGGTAGTAGTGGGTGGGGGTCCTGGGGGGCAGTAAAACTTTGGTAGATAAATGTCCGGGGGTATAAGAGGTACGCATGGTGGAGGAGGGAGCTCCTGGAGGGGAGGAGCGGGGACTGTAGAGGGAGATAAAGGCGCCAGGTGGTAGGGAGATGGTGGGTACGAGGTCCTGGTGGAGGAGGAAGTGCTTGGTGAGAGAGGCGGCCGGGAAGGCGAATCAAGGCTATGGTGCGGAACGTTCTGGCCCCGGGGAAAGGGTCTTCAAGGGAAGGTTCGTCGTGGGGGAGGGGTAGTCATGGTGGTGGAAGCTCCTGGTTGGAGTAACAGGAGATCATCGAGGTGGTTGAGCGAGGAATGGAGCCGCGGAAGGGGAAGGCTGTAGAGAGGGACTAAGGGCGCCATTGAAGAGGGAGTGGATACTGCGGAGGTAAAAGACTATGGGGTAGGCATTAAAGCCTCTGGTAGAAGATTATGGCCGTTGTGGGGGAGAAGTTTGTGGCCGAGGAGGGCTGCGACTGTTGAAGTGTGACCGTAGAAGCGGAGAGCGACCATGGTGAACGAGGGGTTCATGGTGGAAGATTGAGGACCGCTGACAGATGGGGAGCAAAAGAAGCGCAAAGCAAACCTCAACTCAAGAACAAAAATTTTAGACCAAACACTGAGGACTGTGGTGGTCGGGAGAGGCGCGAAGCCCCCTAGTCCTTGAAATTTTCCGGTCTTGAAGTATTTCCTTTCTCTTTAAAATTATGTTGTACATTTCTGTTAGGATTTTGAAAAGTCTTATCTCCCCTAAATGTTGCCTGGCTTCAGTGATTCAGCTACCGTCTTAATTTCTTCTGGTAGGAATTCCGGTTCCTTTTCGCTATACTCATCTATGTCAGGTGGTTTAAAGTCTTCAAAATAAAGTTCCGAATAAAATTTTGTGGCGATTTTATTAATTTTCTCTGGGTTGTATTCCTGAATTTCTTTATCGTTTTTTTTATTTTAAAAGTTGTACATTTCTCTCCAAACTGATTACCACGTTTTACTGTTTTTGTACTTTTTGTAGTTGACGTGACTTCCACGATTACAGTTTTTGTGTTCTTTTGTAATTGTAAAATCTTAGATTTTTTTACTAGCTTACATACTAGATTCAGTTCCTATTTATTCTGAACAGTTTTTAGTAAGCGTTTTATTTTTTCCCTCCTTTGAATCAACTCACTAAGGGAGGCAGGGAGTTTAGTATTTCGAATTTTTGGCTTTGAAACTAGAATTCTAATTGATGCTTCGTCGAGGTTTTTAATGCACCTATTCATATGCAGAGTTTTCTCCACGGCCGACCATCTTGTCTATCTGTTCAAAGATCTTCTGTTCGTAGATTATTCGCTATTTTATAGGGGTTTGGGTAGGTGGGTGGGCCATATCGTTGTTTCCTAATTTCAATTGTACAACTGACCTGTCTGTAGTCAGAATGGAACTGGAAATTTTTCAGTATGTCAAAGTTTCGAATATTTTTCATGGTAACTGGAGCTAATATAAAGTAAATTTAGGTTCTGCCTGATTTGGCGCAAGCTATGTCCATCTTCTACTCATTCCATTTTTAAAGGAAGTGTTCACTATTTCCAGATTGTTTTTTTGGCAGAAATTAACTAGGTTCCACCCGCTCCTGTTCTTTTGCCAAAAATATAAAGTCCAATCAGTTTGCTTTCTTCAGATTCTTGCTTGCCTATCTGACTGTTGAAGTCCCTCGTGATCAAAACTTGGTTCTCCAAGTTGCATTTCAAGTTTTCCAGAATTTCTTTTAATTTTAAATAGAATAATTTGTTTTCTGAATCCTCAGAGGTAGCTGTTGGCGCATATACTTGAATTACAGAGAGGATAGAATTTCTCAGATTGAACCTAACTATTGCTACCCTTTCTTTTACCCACCTAAATTCCAGGAAACAGTTAGCATACTTCTTGCCTAATGAAAATCCTCCTCCCCTCTGACCACTTTTGTCTCCGACATGACAGTGTCTTGAGAGTGTTTTCTCCCTCTAATTTTCGACAATCCTAAAATGTTAATATTCGAGCTTTGAAATGCTCGTTCTAATTCTATTAGATTTTTGGTTTTATCATTTCTAAGTTCTTACATTAAATGAAGCAATTATTAATGAACACGGTGCTTCTTTTTTCTTTGCTCCCTTCCAAAAAGGTTGTTTTATGGGGTTTGGTCTGGATTGCCTAGGCTGATCAAGCCGATTTGGACAATTTTTTCATATTAGTGTGCACCTAAGTTGAAAATAGTGGCACCAGAGGCGGAGACCGAGGTCAGTAATGCTCTAAAATACAATACGACAATACGGGTGTCAAATACAGGGTTTTCAAGGTCGCTGAATTCAGTTTTCACATTATTTTGACTCTATTTTTGATGACTGTGGCATCTTGGGAGAGAGCAAACTTGAGAAGAATGAAAAATACAACCCTTGCGACACTTTTGGGGACACTAAGTTCATTTTTGATGATAGTTTCATTCAGATGCGAAAACTGTGGGACTGGAACAGCAGTCTCAATCACAAATGTCATTTCCTACGATATGGGCATCAAATAGACTGTTCACATGCACACTGATTTGTAGCCAAATGATGCATGACATCATATGTGTCACAACTCGTGCATCTGATGCAGAGCCAAACTGTCCCTCACTGTTTTTACTTTTTGGTTTTGATACCCGATTACCTTGCCGGAATTGACAATTGCCTCGAAGTGCCCGACAACCGGATAATTAACTGAATCTGTGTATCAGTCTAAGCCCTACTACTCTTTGCTGTGATTCATAACACTCGCAAAAAAGGGAAAACGACGTTATCGATACAGAAAGTCTCTTCTTTCCAACCTCGCAAGAATTAAAAAATGGCTCACCTGAGAGTTACGTCACATTTTTCACCACAACTCCCTCTGATTCTCCGCCCCGGTTTCTAATGTGCAGAATGAGAGGAGAAAACGAATATTTTCATATTCTCGAGATAACGCCCTAATGTTCCTTGACAATCTGCAGTGTAAATTCGCTGCTTTAAGACTATTATGGTTCGCCGAATAATACCCTGGCGAGCAGTTATTCAATTTTGTAACTCCTTGCATTCGCATTAACGGGTAACGAGAAATAATGAACTATTTATTTTCAAACCCGATACCCCGCATATTCATTGCGTGGGTGATAGTAGAACAAAGCATGTAACGAGTACCCGAAAAATCAATAATTTTGAAAATTCACAATTCTGCCTCCCTAACGTGTGTACCTGCTTGTCATTAGCCTAGCAAACACAGAACTTACCCGAGTATTTTGTTTGTTAAATTTCTCTCTGCGGCACTGAGAGTGGAACACGAGTGCCGAGGTTCGAATATTCACGAACTTATCGATTATTCCTTCAGTTTGGAGAAGGCTTTGCGCTGAAAAGTAATTTTCGTACTGGTCAGTCGACTGGTCGGACAATCCCTTTGTTTTGGGTATGGAAGTACGTTTAACTTCAAGTTTTGAAAGACATACAGGGTGTTCCTTTTAATTTCCACGTTTTTTTTCCCGTCGTCGAGGGGATGGTCGTATCGACGCGCGTGTAAACATGGATTCTTATTTGGGAGAGTAGCGCATCTTTTGGAGCCAAAAAATGTTCTCCCCCACTACGAAAGAGAAATTGGAATTTTAAAAGGAACTTATCGAATAAAACAGTGAGGGCCACGTGGCAAGGGGCCAAGAGGACAATTGGGGATATAAAATTACATTCTGGTATCTGAGACAAATGCGTCGCAATCAAGGTGGACCAAACAGTTCCAACAGACTGCCCAATGCAGGACAGAGTGGAATAGACTGAGATCTCATTTTGCCTAAAAGGGCAATAGGTACTTTTAGCCATCGGCCGTCTTCGCATTTTAGCTCATTTGTTCTTTACAGTAGCATATAAGAACGGCAAAAGCCCTATTTGTACTGAAAGCATAATAAATAAATAGAAATATCGAGTAAAATATCGAGATAGGGGTTATTTGGATCATTAATTTCGAATACCGCGTCAGATTTTTGATCTAGCCCAATCCGCGACCCCTAAATTTGAGAAAGTGGACGAAACTAACTTAATATAAAATATTGTGCCGAGTAGCGAAATGAGGGTTATTTGAGTCGCTAATTTCGAACGGCCCCTCGAATTTTCGAGTCGACCTCCCCCGCAGCTCCAAATTCGAGAAAAAGGGATAAAATTGACTTGGAATAAACATTTAAATAAGTTACCAAAACAAGGGTTTCGTGGGTCGTTAATTTCAAATATCACCTCGAGTTTTCGTTCTGACCTCTTTCAGGGCCTCAATTCCGAGAAAGGGGGCAAAATTGACTTGGATTAAAAAGTTAAAAAAGTTATCAGAACTAGGATTTTGTGAGACGTTGATTTTGATTTCGAATGTCACTTTAGATTTTTGATCCTCCGAAGCACCAAATTTGAAGGAAGAGCGAAACTGACTTGGAATAAATAATCAAAAAAGGTATCTGAACAAAAGTTTCTCTGGGTTGCTTATTTCAAATATCACATCCGATTTTATATCTGATCCCCTTCCGGGCCCCAAATTCGAAAAAAAAAGCACTACTGACTTGGAATAAAAAATTACACAAGTCACCAAAACGAGGGTTTCGTGGTTCGCTCATTTTGTGTATAATCTTGGATTTTTGATCCAACTCTCTTCAGAGCTCCAAATTCGGAAAAACAACAACAAAATTGATTCATTATAAAAGTTTAAACAAGTTACCAGAACTCGTGGGTCGATAATTTCAAATATCTCTCGTATTTTCGATCCGAGCCGTTTCAGAGCCCCAGATTCAGAATATCATCTTAGATTTTTGATCCGACCACTTCCGAAGCCCCAAATCTGAAAAAAGCAAGGTTGCTCTGGGCCGCTGATTTTAAATTTCACATCAGATTTTTGATTTGATCCGCTTTGGGGCACCAAATTCAAAGACAAGGCAATACTGACTCGAAATAAGAATTTAAACAAGTTATTGAAACAAGAGTTTTGTGGGCCGTTGATTTCGAATATTATCTTGGACTTTTGATCCGATCGCCTTCGAAGTCCCAAATTTGTAAAAGAAAGGCAAAACTAATTTTAAATAAAATATTGAGCAAAGTCGCAAATAGTTATTTGAGTCGCTGATTTCGAATATGCCCTTTCAGAACCCGAAATTCGAAAAAATAAGGCAAAACTGATTTGGAATAAGAAATCAAACAATAAGTGTCCTTGCGTCGCTGATTTTGAATATCACATCCGATTTTTGATCTGACTCCTTACAGACCGCAAATTTGAAAGGGGAAAAAAAGCAAAACTGACTTGGAATAAAAATTCAAACAAGTCAACAAACAAGGTTTACCTGGGTTGTGGATTTCAAATATTACCTTAGATTTTTGATCCAACCCCTTCCGAAACGTCCAAAATTTAAAAAAAAAAAAAGAGAAAAAAAAGCGAAACTGAATTTGAAGAAATAATCAAATGGAGTATCGAATCCAGGTTTCTTTGAGTCGCTAATTTCAAATATCACATCAGATTTTTGATCTGATCCCCTTCGGGGCCCCAAATTCAAAAAATGGGGCAAAACTGATTTGGAATAAGAAAGCAAACAAGGTACCAGAACAAGGGTTCTTGTGTCGCTGATTTCGAATATCGCTTCAGATTTTCGATCCGACTCCCTCCAGAGCCCCAAAATCGAAAGAAATAGGCGAAATTACCTCGGAATAAAAATTTAAACGAGTCATGGAAACAAGGGTTTCGTGAATCATGAATTTCAAATATCACCTCGGATTTTTCGTTCTGACCTCTTTCAGAGCCTCAATTTCGAAAAAGGGGGCAAAATTGACTTGGATTAAAAAGTTAAACAAGTTATCAGAACTAGGATTTTGTAAGTCGTTGATTTCGAATATTAGCTCAGATTTTTGATCCGACTCCCTACGGAGCCCCAAATTTTGAAGAAGAAAAAAAAAATGCGAAACAGAACTGGAATAAAAATTTAAACGATCGAAAGGAGTATTGAAATAAGGTTTCTCTGGGTGGCTGATTTCAAATATCGCATGAGATTCTGGTTCGACCCCCACCAGAGCCCAAAATTAAGAAAAAAAAAGCAAAATTGACTCGGAATAAAAATTTAAACACGTTATCGGAACAATGGTTTCGTGGGTCGTTATGATTTCGAATATTACCTTAGATTTTTCTACTCAACCCCCTCCAAAGTTTCCAGTTTGACAGAAAAGGGCTAAAACTGACATGAAATAAAATACTGAACAACAACGATTCCATGGGTCACTGATTCGAAGAAAAAAAAACCGGCAAAACTGACAAAACTGACGAAATACAAAGTCAACCCAAGTATCGAAGCAAGGTTTCCTTCGGGTCTCTGATTTCAAATATTGAATCAGATTTTTGATTCGGCCCTGATTTGAACCTGAAAATCAAAATTTGCCTCCTTAAAAATATCCATCTATCTCGTACTGGTCCGTCTTGATTTTGCGATTGAAAAAGATGGGGAGGGGGGATTCCGCAACGCACTCGGACGTCTGTAGTAAGTGTTAATAGTTTCATTTTATTTTTAATCGAGTCCTTTTCGTACATTATAAGTCTGAAGTTTGAATTTTGAGGACTAAATTGAGAAGGAACCTAAGCTCTGATTGAGTTCAATGAAATTCTCGACTCAAGAATCCGTCTTCCAGTACTTCGGTCACTATTTTCGGGCGAATTGGCCCCTTTAAAGGGAAAAGTCAAATTTGGAGCACCAATCAAGGTCGAATCAAAGATTTAAATGAAGGAAAATTTTTCTTTTTTTCAACCAGAAAGGTACGATATTTTTTCAGAAAGCCGAAGGAACAATTTTTTTCTCTCATTCATAAATACAATGTTTCTCGTCTTTCTTCGCATTCTATACATTATGGAGAGGGAAGGGCCGATTTAATTCCCCTCCCACGAAGAACATACTGAAGTTCTCAGAATGATTTAACAAGAGGGGTTTTTTTGCTTCAAGGAAAGGAACAAGTTTCCACATTTTCTAACTTGATCATTTGCTTAATTTACCAAAGTTTGTTTATGTCGAGTGGAAAATTTGAATTATGGTTGTTCAGTTTTTCAAGTTGAGTCAGTTTAGCTCATTTGCAACGTATTATGTGGATTTTGGGGCTCGTACCTATTCCCATGAGGTAAATTATGAAAATTAAGAAACGAAGAGGAAGTTTTTTGCTTTCCACGATGAAAAAATTGTTTGAAATTTAAACAAATTAAAAAAAAAAAAAAACAGAAAACGCAGTTTTTTTGAGGAAGATGAAAAAAATGGCCCCTACCTTTATTGATTGAAAAAATTTTCTTTCCACTTTTTAAGGCATGGAAAATAATATGCTCCATTTTTTGACGCAGAAGTAACCTATGCAGTAGCGTGCGGTGATTTTTTTCTTGGAGGTAAGCAATGAGCGTAGAGGTGGAGTAAAAATCAGAATAAAAGTATGAAACATGCTACTACAAAATGGCATTGATGAAATTGTTCAAATTTTATTTTTCGTAGCGATCTTGGAGGGATACATCCCCATATCTCCCCTATCTGAAATTCTGGATACAAACTTATGGCATAGTTGTCGACTTTTATCAATATATAACTCTGAAAAAGTACATGAGAAAGTAATTTGAAAAAATCAATATCAGATAATCAAAATCCGAATTGAATTAAATTAAATTTGAGGAACGTAAAATGTTGCAATAGAAATCTGAATGAAAATGTGGACAATCAGAATTCAGATACGAACAACTGATGTCAAGCTAGTGATAAGTAGAACGCAATCAAGATCGAAGAACTATAAAAATCTGGAATATTAATAGCTCAAACTAACACTTTGAATTTTTTTTTTTTTTTTTTTTAAAGAAAAGAGTAACTTTTATGTAAAGGTACAAGACTAGATTCCTCTCTTTCAGAAACAGCAGCTTTTCCGTTTCAGAAACAATTCCATATTCAAATAAATTACAACCAAACATCTTAGACTTAAACCATAATACAAGTAGTAGCCAGAAAAGTAGTTTTCATTCTAATTCTGATCATCATGGTTTGTTTTTTTACGTTTCGACTGTCTTCTAATTCTGTCTGGTCTTCCTTTGTGGACTATTGTGTCAGTTATAGCTTGTTAACCTCCTTTTGGTCCATCTGAGCAGTTTAGGCTGTTTGTTGATTTTGGCTAATTTTTTCCGTTTTGGGCTGTTAATCGATTTGGACTGTTTTTCATAATTCGACTGTGTTGTCTTTAACCACTCAACTTATTTTGGTACGAGCACATCTTTCAGGTTTGAATTGTTTATTGTTTCTGACTTGTCATCAGGGTTGGGCCATTCGATGGTTCTGAGCTGAGCTGTCTGTTAGTCGTAGACTATCAGTAGCTTCCAAGTTATGTGACATGTAGAAGATTGAATTGTATAAAACTTCCAAAACTACCCGGCCTGTATGCGCCTCCCTTATCTCATTCTGCCTACCCGGCCTGTATGCGCCTCCCTTATCTCATTCTGCCTGCACATTTTGAGATCAAAAAGAACAAATGTAGGTCTCAGACGCAAAGAAACGTGGATATGTTGTCTACGCGATCGACGCATACATACACATTCCAGTGCCTTCTCTAGTTGTCCATTCTCGGCTAGAACGAATGACCGCATAAAGAAGAATACGCAACTACATCACGATGGTAACGTTTTTCTGCGGAGTTTTCCTATTTCGCGTAGCGAGCTATTAGACATCTGTGTCAAAAAAGTGAATTTAATTCAAATTATTAGTTAGGCCCTTGTCCTGGTAGTCATTTTAACGCATACAGCATGCAAATCCGAGGCTGTTGTTTGCAGAATTTTTAATTTTTTCATAGGCCTACCCCCCCTTCTCTGTTATGAAATTCATGCTTCACATCACACTGGCGGTAAAATAAATTAGTGATTTTCATCGTCTGAGCCTATCTCCTGAATTCTTTTTACCTACTTGGATAAAAATTCGAAACGTGACATTTACTGGTATACTGCCATATCAAAGAACTGATACGCCTACTTCAGCTATCAATCAACGTAAACCTCAAAAAACCTGTCACAGCTCATTTGCTAAAAAGCGAAAAGCTGCTATATTTCGTTAGTAAAATCCTGCTTTCTTATCGGGCTCCATAATTGCCCGTCAATCATGATGCAGTTACAATTTTCAAGGCATTCGGCGAATATTTGAGAGGGGAAATTATTGTTACCTGAACGGTAACGGAGTACCGATGTCATAAATGAAGAAAGGTATAACGTTCTGTCGAAAGCATGGGTTTTTCAACTTAAACTGTACCTAATTGAAATGTATTTCGTACTTTTGTCGCATGCCTCCAGTTTCTGATCAGTGCTTCTAGGCTAGGCTAATTATATCTGAAAAGGGGTTCATCCATAGTTTGTAAAAAATTGTTGAGTGTAGTGTCCCAACTAACATAATGCATTGAAAGTCCATACCTGTACCTTTAATTTTTAGGAGTTCACCCCCCCCCCCACACACACACCAAAAAAATGAATGTTAAAAATCTCGAGCACCATGATGCATAAAAAGTTTTCGAAAAGATTTACACTAGACTCTCTCTCTCTCTCCCTCCCTCTCTCACTCCCGCCCCCATTCCAATGTCTTCTCTAGTCCTCTATTCTCGGTATCATTCGGCATTCTCCGTGCCGGCCGGTCGAAACGTGATGGAACGAATGACCACGTGAAGAGGAATACGCAACTACATCACGATGGTGACGTTTTTCTGTGGAACGTTTCTTGCGGAGCGCTTTTTACGGAGTTTTTTTGAGCGTTTTTTTACAGAATTTTTCTTTTTTATGTAGACAGCCATTAGACATACGCATGCCACAAATGGAGGGGAGGTGAAAATGACCCTTCCAAGCTGCAGTTTAACGCAGACCTTTAAAAAGAAAAAGACTTTTTTGAATTCTTTATTTTATCATTTCATGAGACATTTGATTTCGTACCAATGTAACTTTCAATCCCCGAGAATTTTTTGTCCCTCTCGCCCTCTATTTTTCGTATAACACACGTGAGAAATCTGGTGTTATTGGTTTCAGTGGTATGGACAGGCAGTAGTTCGAGGGAAGTTTATCATCTGATGAAATGTACAAAAATTCTATCAGGATATCAGATTTGAGGACTTCGAATTCAGTTTTGATATCGGTTTATCCCTGAGTTGAAAATTGTGGCACCAGGGGCGAGGGCCAAGGTGAAAATGTTATAAAATAATATATTATGTATCAAATAGAGGTTTTTCGTGACTTCATTTTTTTATATTACTTGAACTCTGTTTTCATCACTGTGGCATTTGGGAAGAGGAGGCGGAACCAAAAAGCCTCTGTCAACCTTTCCCATTCGGCTCGGTCCTGGGCAACTCAACGACACTGTTTGTTGTGAAGAAAATTACAAATTTCGATGGTCCCTCTTATTTTTTGCATACCAGGTTTACGTTTTCTATTAGGTTGCCAGAAGGTGATTTCATATGACCAGCGGTTATCTTTTTAGCAAGCAATATGCCCCACCCAGCCCTACTTGATTCTCTTGATTGCATGAATGATCTTATTACCTTTTAACTTACTTTTGATTATTCTTTGTAGAATTGATGTCTTTTAGTTTCATACCCAGTATAGATCTCTCTAAGGCATTTTGCGTTACCATTAATTTCTTTTTCTCTGATTGATACTGACCATGATTAGGACCCATACGTTAGTGATGGGAGAATACAACTGTTGAATAGCTGGCTTCTATATTTATTTGACATATTTGTTTAAAATTTTAATTTTAGACTTCAGTATTTATTCCTCAGTCGATATTCTTTCATTTGGTAAAGACACTAATTGCCCTAAATAGATTACATTTTCTACAGTTTCAATTTTTTGGTTTCCTAACACTGTATCCTTTTTGTCCCTCGAGGTGCTCAAAATTTTTATTTTTATGTTAACGGCGAAGAGAATCTCATTATTATGTGTGATTGGAATGCTAGAGTTGGTGAAGGAAAAGAAGGTAATATAGTTGAGGATTTTGGATTTAGAATGAAGAACGAAAGAGGAGAGTGTTTCATACAGTTTGTGCGAAATATAACTTAATTTTAGAAAAACTTAAAAACCATTTGCTCTCAAACGTCGCCGGGACGCCGCGATTAAAAATAGGAAAACATAGTACAGAAGAAACCGAGGATGCGGTAGATCTAGGGTAGCTGAAAGGCAACTTTAGTATAGACTGAAAAGTTTGATCCTCAACTCCTGTGTTATACCAACCTTAGCAGATGGAACACAAACATGGTCCCTAACACTGGCCCGAGAGAACAAAATCATAATGACCCAAAACAAAATGTAAAGATCGATGCTTCATATACGGTTAGTAGAAAAGGTTCCAATCAACACCATTAAATCAAAAATGAGGTGGAACCTAAACGCGCTACACGTAATTCGAAGACTTAAATGGGACTGGAGGGGTCACGTCGGAAAGATGTCCGACAAAATGAGTTTTTTGCAGCCGTTCAGGAAAAGAAAAAGAGGTACTGGTGTGGTGGGACGTACGGCGATGTACGCATGCCAAAGTGGCCCCTGAGACACCGCACCCCCAGCACCGGAAACTACCCTTTCAGGCATCGCATCAGTGCCGAGAAAAGAAAAAGAGGTACTAGCGAGACAAATATGCGCATCTTCATAGGCGAGCATCCACTTTTCAATTTTTTTTTTTCGTTTTTTCGTTGTTTTTTTTTGGTTTATAAAAATGCCGCATAGGGAATCCGACATAGAGTGAATTCTTTGTTTGAGGACTATCTCCTGGGAGATGTCATGTTGTTTCTTTTTGTGAACATTTTGTATGGATAGGAAAGCTAATAGCGTGTCTGTAAGAATTAAGAAGTTTTTTAGTGTGATGGCTAATTTAATGGCACGGAGTTCTGTTGGAAGGGTTGAAAAGTGTATGGGTAGTGGATATGGAATTGAAATGTTGTGGTGGACAATAGAGCATACTGATTTATCTGCTGATTTGGAGCCATCTGTATGAATTTGGATGGCATTAGGGTATTTGTTAAGGAGGTGACTGAGATTTTGTTCGGATGATAGGTCTACCTTTGGTGAGTATGAGAGCCAAGGTGCATTGATATTGTAGGGTAGATGTAATAGTTTGATTAGTTTGGATGATCGATTGTAAGAGACTGTTGTTTTTGAAGGGGAGGGAATTAGGAGAGATCATGAAATGAAGGGGGCTGGTAACGTTGGGATTAGCGGAAATATTGAGGATAGCATTTGTGGAGATGAAATTCCTTCGAATATTTAGAGGGGGTTCGGGCGACTCATATAGCAGACTGTCGATCGGAGTAACTCGAAAGGCACCGGTGATAAGTCTTCGACATTAAGTTCTGGATAGTATTTAGTGTCGAGGCGCGATTGAGAGGCAAAACCGTATAGTGATGCAGCATAGTCGAACACTGGGCGGATGAGAGTTTGGTAATGTTTCACGAGCGTTGATTTATCCGATCCGTATGAGATGTGAGCGAGTTTTTCAGAAGGCTAATTTTCCTGAAGCAGTTGCTTTTAGGATTTTGGATCTGTGGAGTCCAGGATGAGGAGAGGGAGAAATGAAAAGCTGCATCAAACCTATCGTAAGACTGATAATGATAACCTTACAGGGTTGCCACTTTTTTTCAGGATTGGTTTTCCCTGACTTTTCCCGGTTTTCCAGGCCAACTTTTCCAAATTTCCCTGACCCTTTTTACAGGATTCCGAGAAAGCCCAGAGGGAGGAGAGTCACAGAAATTTTTTACAATACAAATAAAAAAAGTTTACTCTGATAAAATACGAACTCGTTTGTTATTTTCAGAAAATTTCCCTGACTTAAATGAAAATTCCCTGACTTTTCCCTGACTTTTCCCGGTTTTCCAGAAAGTGGCAACCCTGCCTTATCATCATCACATATGTATTTACTTCGTGAGTTTTCATAATTGCGGTGGTGGAGACGCATCTCCGGAGAAGAACACGGATTTAGTTTCCTCTTGCTTTCATCAGGGTTTATCCGTCGGAGTTTTCCTTCTCCTATGTCCATTTAGGTCTTCTTTACGCCCCCTCATCACGCAAAGATAGCACATATTGGTGGAGGATATGGGGAGGGACTCGGAACATTATGCAACCATTTCAAGTGCGTGAGATAGTTTCTGAGACTCTGTGAGGCTGTATTCGAGACTATGTGATACAGCTTTTGAGCAGATTTGAGGCAGTTTGAGACTGTGTTTGACACGAACTGCGACAGTACAGAGGTATAGAGTAGCGCTAAGGTATTCTGAAACTATAAGGTGGTAAAATCTCCGTGGCGTTCTAAGATGAGTAGAATTTTCCTATTAGGGTACTCGAAGAGATCATAGAGAGTTATTGAACTGTTCCTACGTTTTGATAGATCAGAGACGGAACTAGCAATTTTTGTGTGGAAAGGCTATCAACTTTCGCCCCTCCTCGAACAAGTTCTCCCTCTTTCCTTCCATATATACAAAGAAAAACAAGCCCGATTTTCGCCTCTAGAACTTTATAACTGTTTGGTGTGTGTCAAAAGCCAGTTCCAAGGGATCTAGTGGGACGAGCCTTGAAAATTTTGTCCCCCGCTATATTCACCGCTGCGATCACTTTCCTAACATTCTTGCGAACCACCGTATTTATAAATGGTGGCCAAAACTCCAGGGCCTAGATTAAAAATCCGATCCTGTTTCAGTCATATATCTACAGTCGTATGCGGGCAAAAATAATCGAAACTATCGCGTAAAATTGCAGTAAACTAAAAGACCTAGAAACAAGAAGTCTTTTCATCATTAAATTTATGAGGAATACGAGGTAAACTAAATAAAAAAGATGCGTATGTAATCGAAGAACAATGCTACTGTAATCAAGTTCGACGTCAAATTAAGTGGCATTTTGTCAGAAGTGCAACTCAATTCGGTTAATACTCGTAGTATGCGGTTCTGTATAGCTATAATAATACATGTAAATATTGCTGAATTCAATTCACCAAGTTCGTTCGTGCATTTTATGGTATTCTGTTCGCTTCGTTTGAGAACCACTTCTCCGTTTTCTAACTGTTCAAGTTTACTACAGGCTACGGCTGAGAAAACTTTTGCCAAACAGTGACTCTTAATAGGCATCCGATTCGGCGGAAACAAAGCAATGAGAGAATACGCGGCAAAATTCTCCCTTGAAATATGATATATCGCTGGAAATACGATATTGATTTTGCAATTTCGGCCAATCTACCTCCTGTACACGTATCATGTGCTGGTACGGTGCCGAAGAACGATTTTTTGAAAGCTATTCAAACTGAGTATGCTTGTTTAAATAACGCACGTGCCGATCATACAGAAAGCTGCATTAAGAAACTACGTGCCACGAGAAATATAAGGCGTACTTTTATTTCCGTATGCATTCCAGAGCAGATGTAGCTTTTTTTTTTCTTTTAAAGAAAAATCTGCATTAAGAATTTCAAAGAAAAACCATTTCCAATTAGACGATTCTCATCGATTTACCAAATTAAACCACGTAAATAGAAAAACGAATATTGCTACTTTTTTCTATTTATTATTCTTTAATTTTATTAATTTAGGTTATAAATTTCATGTATTATCTGCATTGAGAATTTTAAAGAAAAATCATTTTCTGTTATGCGCGTTTCTGATCGATTTATCCAATTCCCACCCGTAAATAAGGGAACGAATGAAGCCATGAGTTGCTTAATCATTTTTCCAAGTCAGGTGATAGAATGCCTAAAAGTTCCTGAACCTTCCCTTCCAGAAGTTCCCCAAGTACTGACGTAGATCAAATGTTTCTCATTCTTCAAAAAATGGAATAATTTTTATTTTTTTTGTTGGTCTTACTCCGATAAAAGGACCAGTTCTTTTATTCAGAAAACGGAGGAGTCGATATCTCATTTTCTCAAACTATTTTCTTCTATAGGTTTTCTATTTCTTCTAATTTTACTCTCAACCCAAGCCATGGAATCCGCCCTTTCGAGCATTACTTCATAGACGTCAGGAAGGCTGTTAGGACTGTCTTAGCCCTCTTTTATTCCTGCCGAAAAACCGGGCTAAGTCGAAATGTAGCGAATTGCTACTTTTGGGCTCGAACCCGGGACCTTCGCATTCTAAAACTAGCGCGCTATCCACTCGGCTAACCAGACCCTATAGGTTCAGTGGCGTGCATTCCAGGCAAGCAAGGAAAGCGCCGCTTACCCTGAAAATTCCCGAGAAAATAAGTTTTTATGTACAATATCAACTTCAACTTGTAACAAATAAAAGATAATGAAACAGCGGGCAAAACAGCGACTGTATTGACGCTTACAACGGTTACACTTGAGTATAGAATAAAAATTCACGGGAGATGTATACTGTTTGGTGTTTGGCAATCCTCCTACATGTATATTCTTATAGAAAAGCGAGGTCTGCGTTGGATCTAATGCTTCTTTTCCATACTGCACGCATTGCTGTTAATTATCAACACAAAAACACACTAGCATCTTCAGCGCGACAAAACCTGTGCGTTTGGTTGCGTTCGGGAAGCGCTTTGAGTCAGGCTTGGTTCGGCTTGGTTACACACAAACGTCAAAGTTAACAGTGAAACGTGATTATGTTCTTCTACAAGCCAACGCGTTATGTTTGTATGCTGGCGTTTTTGCCCCCAAAATGCGTATTTGAGATCTTATTGAAAACCCGTTTTTGCGACTTACTCTTAGTGGACAGTTAGAAATTATTAATGGTAGGAAGCCTAAACCAGAATTACCATTTTTAAAAACTGAACAAAAGAGAGGTGGTTTGACTTTTACTAGACATTGCCACGTATCACAGTATGAAAACATTTCGTGGTTAATCGGTTGTGAAGATGGTGGAAAACCAATAGGGGAGGGGGTGTAAACTTCCCATTGTAAGAATTTTTCGTTCAACAGTTGGGAAAGTTAACAATTTCAATCAGGCGGAGTTGGGAAAATCCAGCAAGTCAAAAAGTTTTTGTTTTTTTTTACTTTATAACTTAGTAATTTTGAGTTGAGACAGTTAGGACTTTCATAATTCTTGCCCCCTCCCCCCTCCCAGGAAAAACTCTTAGTAGGTTCCTGTGTCTGTTATTTGTCACAGAAAAGAATAAATGCATATGGAATGGCCTTAAAAATATGCACAAGTTGAATCATTTTTTCATTTTTATTTTAGACCAATAAATAAGAAATTCGTCCCATTGCATCACATTCACGAATTTTTTTCACTGAGATCGATCTTTGCTCCCCGTGTCGAAGGACAGAAAATACGGATTTTGATCACGCAATCTCCTTACATGTGTTTGAGTGTGTGTGCGTATGTGTCGTGACACGAGGGCTTTCTATATTTCATTCTACCCAATCCTTTCATGTTTCATCTATCAGATCTTCCATTAAGAAAAAAAGCACCTTACATTATTCCCAATGACCGCCGATAAGAAAAGGCTACTTGACTTTCTTTACCCGCAGTTTTGCATGGGTAAAGTACATAGCACTTTAACACGAGGTATTTAGAAAAACTGACATGGACATGTCTAGTGGCGCGCCACGCGAAAGAGAAAAATTCCGCCAAAAAACGTTACCATCGTGATGTAGTTGCGTATTCCTCTTTACACAGTCATTCGTTCCATTACGTTTCGACCGACCGACACGCAGAATGCCGAGTGAAGCCGAGAATGCACGACTAGAGAAGACACTGGAATGTGGGTATGCGCGCCAACGCGGTTGCCTGGACGACATATCCATGTAACAATGTCCTTTCATGCGGCGGTCGGACTCTTTCAGTACATAGCTTGCCACCTGATATATTTTAGAACTCCGCTGTTTTTTCCGACGTTGAAATCTAGGCGAATTTCGTGGGCAGGGGCGCCGGAAGAAACATTCTTCCGGGAGGGAGGGGGGCACTAACAAAGAAAATGTTGGGCAAATGATTATAGTATGTAGGTATAGCGATTGAAATATTGGTTGGAAAAAAATTACAGAAGGCCTCCGTAATTAATAATGGACTTTAATTCAATTACCTATCTGTAATTTGAGTTTGACCGAGAGGGCAAAATTATACTTTTGCTCCGTGACTAGTCAAGTGTGGGTGGGGGGGGGGCAAAATGCCGTCTTGCCCCCCCCCCGCTTCGGCGTCCCTGTTCGTGGGTTGGCCATCATTTTACATGCTGCAGTTTTAACTATCTCTCATCACGGGAGAACTCACTATTTACAGGACTGCTAGCTTCAGCTCCTTTTTTGTTCAGATCGGTAGAGTTTGTAAATAGATAGAAGATGAATAATTTGTTCTGGAAAATCAGTTTTTCGAAGGCACTTCCTTTGAGTTCGAGGCTTTGTTTAGTTCCTTCCTCTCGAGTTAAATTCTCGTAAAACATGTTTTCATATTTAAATATTTTCACGTGTACGTCCCATTCCCGAGTAAACATCAAACTTATTCCTTCTATCGACCCTAAATTGATTACCTCCGTACCAGTATACAAGTATTCATCGGAAAAGTGAGCTCGTCTGCGAAAAAATGTCGAACGTGAGTCTGAGCGAGAGAGAGAGAAAAAAAACCGCTAAATCTTCTTCCAAACTTCTTGGAAATCTATAAGAAACTTCATTTTCTATACAATCTTCCAAGCTTCGTTGAATATCAATTTCACACGAAAATCGGTTCGCGTCTCGTGTTTTTGGTGAAATATAAAATTACATGGCTTTGGGCGGACGAACACGCTCGTTATCTGGATTTCAGGCGAAAGGAAAACCGTTTAACTCAATTTTATTTGGTTTTACTCGACTGTAAATTTTCCGTCTGCGTTCGAGATCGGGAAATGGGTCAGGTAGGTCTGGGAAGAAACAGGAAAAATACGTTCGAGACTGTCGCACTACATATGAGCAGATGGCGCAGGGAGTAGGAGAAAAATTGTTCACTTCGTCGTGTATAGAGCATCAGAGTCGATGCATGGATTCGGTAAGAATACGAGAATCAAATTCAAGACGGTAGCCACCGGAATGGCGTAATTTTGAACATTTTTCGAAATTTCAAATGGCTCTTCCTCAAATGTTATAACTTCGCACCAAATGTACGCAAAATTTCAGCTCACTGGGAGATGGTCTTTAAATCCCCCTACCTACCTTCTTCTCGTATTGTACAATGAACGGTCCCCCAAAAATAGGTAGCAGGCACCGCGGGAGATGCGACCTGTACGACTTCATATCATCACTAAAGAATAAAAATAAATCTAAGCAAGAAGAGCAAAAGCAGGGGAGGAAGAATAACCCATCCCAAAAAATCCTACATTATCTCTGCCAAAAATTAGTAGGGAAATCAAAGCTTTACGAATTGAGAAAGCTCTGGAAAGAAAATTGGACTAGGTGGAGACTTTAGAAACAAGAAGAGAGGTAGAGAAATCGTGCAAAAGGAGAAACGGAAATCTCTTCTACATTTTAGGAAAACAAAGACACGATTTTTATGTCAATAAAAAAGGGGGGACACACGGGTGTCTGAAAGAATACCAGCCCTAATGCTGGCCACGGAAAGGGAGAATGCACTTCAAATAATCCGAGTAGACGCACTCACCAGTGTAGCCTTGGAAAAGGAAATAAAGGATTTCTACAAATGGAAGAAACGATAGAGGGAGAGGGGTATCACACAACAGTCATGGAAAATTGGAACGTTAGAACAGGAGAGGATGTAACCTAATCTCAAAGTCTTGGTGAACACAGAAGAGGGAAACATACAAAACCGGAGAACAGCAAATCAATCTGGCTCTGGGGCGAAATTTGAAAATTGTAAATACCTTTATGAACAAACTAAGAAACAGGAAATGGACATGGCGTTCTCCAGACAGCAAAACAATAAACGAAATCGATCATTTTCCTATCAATGATTTAAGAATCATAGAGAAACATGAGGTCTCAAACAGATTCATGTTCACATGAGATCACAGAGTGGCAAGAGCGAACGTTGACATATGATACTTTTTCATAGAGCGTCTCACATAGTAAACTGAATCGTCAATCAGATAGCATTCTACGTATTCTACCTTTTACATACATTTCATACATACTACAGACAAAACATAGAATACTCTATTCTATGAAAGGAATCCCATCTCTGGTGGTGATCCATTCTCTGGGATATGAGCATAGCCACCGGCAATTTGGTATCCGGGCGCCAAGGAAGTCTGGTAAACAAAATTAACTTATTGAAGAGAGTGGAATAAAAGGGATAAGTAATTTCTGTTTTGAAAACGAGAGCCAGTAGGAAATACTTTTTACTCAGATATTGAAAATTAATTGAAGCTAGTACTAACAACAGCCGATGTGTGGGGTAACGTGCCCGCTTCATAATCCTTGCGAATCGGGTTCGAGTCCCATAGACGCCTGAAACTAGTGATATTCGAGTACCCCCACTAACATCCTAACGAACACAGTAACTAGAGCAGTAATCGAAGAGGAAACAGCGCATCCTGTAACCTCTGCCAGTTCACACGAACAAGGTATGACAATAGCAGGACGTGTTACCACGAGATCAGAAAGGTTGGTACAGTGCGCGTGCACGTTGTCGACAGCTCATTCAACGTCACGAAACACGAGGTTAGTAAGCGAACTGTGACTGCACAATCTTCAGTACAGGAAGGGAGACTCTAAGGCAACCAACGGAAAACTACCCCGACTTGCCTGCCCAGGAGAGTCACGCGTCAGAAACCGCGATCGCCAACGTCCGGCATCGGAGACGGCACCTGAAGAAGAAAACTTGGAATTGTGGAATGTCCTTTCCTTTCTTTTGATAACATAGTGGGTCTATATTAAGCATCCTCTTACTTCTTTCTTTCTTAATGTAGGTTTTCATAATGTGTACTTACCATTTCTGTGATTTCATTTCTCTGTTTGTTATTATTTCTCCGTATTGGCCCTAAAAAAATATATAATATACATATATAATTGTACATAAAATGAAGGGGAATAAGAATTAAAAAAAAATACAGTAGTCACTATATGGGAACTAAATCTAATAAATATGAAAATAGGAGGTGAAAAACTAAAAGAGGTAAAAGGATTTAAAACTTAGGTAGTCTGATAACGTAAGACAGAAGAAGTAAAACAGAAATACCTTTTTTTTTTCAAAATGGAGACATGTTCGAGGCAAATATAGATTTGGAAATAAGACTAAGATTTCATCGAATGTATACTTAGAGTATAGCATTGTACGCATGTGAGATCTGGATGACAGGAATACAAGGAAAAAAAAGTTTAGAAGCTTTTTTGAAATGCAGTGTTATCGGAGAATGTTGAAAATCAAATGGATAGAAAATATCAGAAATGAGGAAGCATTAAGGCGAATAGGACGAGAAAGAAAAATTTGGAATATAACAGTAACGAGAAGAGTCAAGAAGACAGGTTACAGTGTAATACATCCAAGGATACTGTTACTACTGCTACACGGAATGTTTCAGAGAAGGAACTGGAGAGGAAGGCAAAGAATGAGTTATGAAGAGCAGATAATGAAGAATACTAAATGTAAATCCTTCTCAGAAATGAAAAGCTCAACACAGGAGAGAAAAAAGGAGAGAGATGCAACCTACTAGTCCAGAGATTGAGAAATCCAGTGTTGCCATGTTTTACGAAATTTCGTGAGATCTCAAGGGATTTTGAAAAAAACCTGTACATAAACAAGTGTAAGATCCGATGCATTTATTCCTGTGATACATCAAATCTCAAGAATTCCCATGAAAGGGATCTGGTAACACTGACGACCTCCTACATCAATGGCAGCAGCAGCGTTTAGTCCTAAAATATTTGCCGATTTTTCCCTCCGCCCATGGCCTCATACCATCCCCGCGGCACGGCCAGTTACAATCGCGTATTTACGGCAAACTAGACTGTCAATAATACAACCGTGAGTGTACGCAAATAGCATACCCTTTATTTGAAGGCGGTTTACTCACCGGCTTTTAATAACGCGGTGTATCTCTATTAGAATGAACAAGTGAAAAAAAGATTACTTCAAATGACCATTAATTTTTTAGTATCCTCAAAAGTTTTTTGCTCGCTCCCATTTCTGTTGCTTTCCTACTTTATGTTGCATTTAAAACAGCATTCCTTTCTTTCTGTTTCATTTCATGCTCGCTGTCTATTTACTCATTAGGTGTGTAGCAAAATTTTGCGATGAACCCTTCGTTGAAACGTCGTACCCGAACTTCTAGGAATCCGTATCCACCATCCTACACATAGGAGCGGGCACCACACAGTAAACCATGGGGGTTCATATGGACAGGGTATGGATTACAAGCCTAACTCGCGAATCTGGTCGATTTCAGAGGTTATAATTGAAATAGGCGGATATGAGAAACTTGAAATGGCACTGGGCGACGAGATCAGGAAATCATCGGTTTGAGGCGTTCATGTACCGTCAGTTAAGACCACCAAGTGACAATGGGTCTATTTCCCCAGCCCCCCGAATTACGATCGTAAATACACCTGAATCGTTTGAACATCGTTTGTACACGTTTGTACAGGGTATTTCACCGTTTGTACAGAAACCCCGAGTACAGAACAGTCAAAGGTTATTCTGGGGGCCAGAGAAACGTTAACCCCCCGAAATTGTAATTTCAACGTTTTTCCTGGACAAATCGTTCGAACATCGTTTGTACACCTACTCCTTTGGAATAGGACCAAAGGTCGTTTCGGGAGCTGTAGAAATGGTAGCCCCGAAGTTGCAATTTGAATGATTTTCCTGCACCAATCGTTTGAACATTGTTTGTACACGTTTGTACTGGTCAATTCATCGTTTGTACACCAACCTCCCATTGAATTGGGCTTGCAGTAGTAAATACTCAAGTTATATTCGTTAGCCTTTTTCATAATTCGATTTACGATAGAGATTTGGTTCAAGTTACGAGAGAACAACTTCTAGAAAATGTAGAAAAACTCATTACAGAATTGGATCAGAAATTCTAGTCAGTAAAATTTTGAAAATTTTAGATAAGCCAAAAGAAATGAGGGACAAATATAATTTTTCCTCTGAAATTTTATTGTGAAAATTTATGCCTGTATACCTAGTATAAGTTTGTAATATCAAAGATAGTTGTCAATTAAATTTTTGAATAAAAAATAAAAGTTATTTTTAAAAAAATTGACTGCGTTAAATCGGTATTCCCGATTACTGGGACAAATCTGCCGATTATAGGAAGATATTTGCCAATCACTGGTACAAGTCCAAATTTTAATTTTTTGACATAATGCTCTCTATTATCCGATGAACTAATCGAGGAAAGGCTGCTGTTTTAAATTTTTTTGACAGCTGAATCATAGTTTCAAACAGGAGAACTAAAAAAATGATGAGAAACACAGTACTGTTCGTGAAATTTACTGTTGAACTCAATATCTTGCTTAGCACTTACGATTACTGGTGCAACTACGTTACGTTATACACCAAATTCAGTAATTATTAGTTTTAATTAGATTTAATTTTTGTTTCAATTTTTTTGTAAAAAGATGTCCCGATATATTACTATGTTTTTGAGGAATTATTTTCCTCTGAATGCATTCTACCCAGGTCCGTTACCCTGGCCCCCCAAATTTGATTATAGACCCGATTTTGGGGTACGGGAAATGAACCCGAAATGTACCCAAATCTACCGCTAATATTACAATGTACCTCCTCCCCTTGCAAAGGGGGAACAAAAGTACTTTGATGGGGCCAGGGTAACGGGAGACCCCCAAATTGTCTGATTTCGTCAAATTTGGTTCGAATGAAATGTTCCCGAAATGTACCACTAATTATCTGAAATGTACCTCCTTTATCGCCGCGGGGAGGAGTATTAAATTTGGTGGAGCTGTGGTACCACCCTCCCCCATTTGTTCCATTTCACCGAATTTGTGCAGAATAAAATGTACCCGAAATGTACCACCAATTATATGAAATGTACCCCCTCCCTTCCCATGTAATGACCAAAATTATAAGGGGGCAGAAATGAATTCAAGCTCCCAACTTAGCTAATTTTGTCTAATTTGGCTCGAATGAAATGTACCCGAAATGTAGCGAAATGTACCACCAATTATCTGAAATGTACCCCCTTCATCGCCGCAGGGGGAAGATTAAATTTGGTGAGGCTGTGGTAACGTTAGCCCCCCTCCATTTGTTCCAATTTTACCAAAGTTGTGCAGAATGAAATATACCCGAAATGTACCACCAATTATATAAAATATACCCCCTCCCTTCCCATGTAATGACCAAAAGTATAAGGGGGCAGAAATGAATTAGAGCTTCCAACTTAGCTAACTTCGTCAAATTTGGTTCGGAATATAATTATTTATGTGCTTCATTAGAATATGATGTAAGTATACTTTCCTGCATTTTGTACGAAATAAGTCCGGTATGAATGGATGTTCATGTTGGAGGAGTTTATATTTTGGAGACCACTACTAAAACCGACACTCTACTACTCAAGAAAAACTACGGCATGACCTTATCACTCATTGCACTCAGTTGAGATGTTTCCAAAAATTGGATTGACAATTATTTACAAACACCTAACTTTTTATTAAAGTGTGCCTCCCTTCCCGGTCCTTTCCGTCATTAGTTATCGCCTCATTAAAATATTGACGGTATATACTTCTCAAATGCGCTTTTTAGCATCACGAAGGAATGATATTCGTTAGGAGTGAACGTTTTACGGGGGGGGGGGCTAACGTTACCACAGCTCCACCAAACTAAATCCTCCCCCTGCGGCGATGAAGGGGGTACATTTCATATAATTTGTGGTACATTTCGGTACTTTTCGGGTATATTTCATTCTGCACAAATGCGGTGAAATTGGAACAAATGGGAGGGGGCCTAACGTTACCACAGCCCCACCAAATTTAATCCTCCCCTCTGCGGCGATAAAGGGGTATATTTCAGATAATTGGTGGTACATTTTGGGTACATTTCATTCGAACCAAATTTGACGAAGTCACACAATTTGGGGGGCTCCCGTTACCCTGGCCCCACCAAAGTACTTTGGTTCCCCCTTTGCAAGGGGAGGAGGTACATTTTGTAATATTAGCGGTACATTTGGGTACATTTTGGGTACATTTCCCCTACCCCAAAATCGGGTCTAAAATCAAATTGGGGGGGCAGGGTAACGGACCCATTCTACCCCGCAGATCCATCGAAATTTCACACCTTCAGTAGCAGAATAACTGAATCACTACCGTAAATCTGATAGTGAAAATGTGGTCTAACAAATAACGCTACACATCCATTTATAATGTTTTCTGCCCCACTCTGACGTCACGCGACGATTTTATATTTGTCTTATGTTGTACGGTCAAGGCGGGTCTGTTAGGTACTACATGGTCGAAGGTATCAAATGGTCGGGTAAAGTAAGAAATGAGGAAATGTGCTTGACAAAGTAAGAGGTGAAATGGATATTTGGAATTGTCTGCAGAGGAGAGATTAACTAATAGAGCATAACTTGAGGCACCCAGGAATCATATCACTATGGCTAGAAGGAAGGGTGGAAGGAAAGAATTGGGTAGGTCGGCAAAGATTCCAGTATGTTCAATAGATACGCGAGGATGTCAAATGTAAGTGTTATTACGAAATGAAAGAACTCACACAAGATCAAACCGGTCGTAAGACTGATAACCTTATCATCAAATTCTGTAGCTTCCTCTGTGCTACAGCTGGAGAAATTGAAAGCTATTGTCCATGGGATAGCTCCTTCAGCCTTCTTTAAGAATAGGATATATTTCACAAAATACAAACAGTGTGCTGCTTTCAGCGTGAAATAAAATTAAACGAGTCTCATTCAACACGAACAAGACCGGAAAAAAATCGAAAGAGACGAGAGTTATCAAAACGGTATCTTCGAGCATGCTGGCAGTACACAATATCCGATTACAAAACATCCAAACCATAAGGAAAAGTTTGCAAATAAAAGACCAGAGGAGCGCGTATCTGTATTTAGTTCAGAATGGGAAGTTTGAAGTAGGCTGTACGTATCGGGTATCTTCATTTTTTGCCTACAGCATTTGACGTTGCGAATTTCCTCTGATCTGACGGAATTAGGTGCTCGTCCGGGAAAAGGAGCGCGACAAAGGTACTCGTGCCATCAACTTCCGAATGCGGAGAAAAAGATACAGCCATTATTCGTCGTTACCTTCGTGTTTAGTTGAATGGCGTCGAGTGTGTTCTTAACGTGAAGTACCGGTGTACAAGCATCGCCGTGAAGAAGTTATATTAACGCCTTCGCAGATCCGCTTTCAACTAAATTAATGCGAAGCATTTAAACCCTTAATATAACAAGCGTTTAGAGTAAGTCTAAAATTACGACGATGAAAATGATCGATTATAAGGTGCAAGGGTCGCCATACGTTACTGAGTCCCTCAAGTTTTTCGAGATAAAACGACTTGTGGTCTAGTGGGGGATGAAATGCCGAAAATCAAAATTCACACGTGCTGGCGTCAAATGTATTCAAACCTGGATTTTCTGAGCAGGGAATTCCATTGTACAGAATGTTTTGATACCACCCAACCACCACAGTGGTCTACAGAGGGCTAAAATGTAGAATATTCAAGTCTACATAATGTAAGATATTCAAATCAACTTTATGGACGAATGCTCCCACTTACTTGCTTAACCACTTCTACGATAGTTTTAACAAGGTAATCCATATTTACGTTGCATTTCTGAAGTATTACGTTTGTTAGTGATTACTCTGTTGGCCCAAATAGTATTTTTTGGGTAGGATGGGGGGAGGGATTTATACTGCCCGCAGTTGTTCCTAACTACATCAAAATAGTTAGGTCTTAGTGGAATTGTAATCTTTACTCTGGTAATCCTGTGATCCGAAGGACATTGGAGGCTAGTGAGTGAAAGTGAGTAACTAGTTATTATATTTTTGCTATTAAGATCTAGAGACGTCTAAGTCCATTTTCTTTTGTCTTTTCCAATCACAATGGTCTACAGGGGGCTAAAACTTAGAATGTTCAAATCCGCAAAAGATAAAATATTCAAATCTACCCTATGAACGACATACGACCTGATAATGAAATCCAGACTTAGAAAATCCGAATTTCGACACAATTGACGTCAACGTGCGTTAATTTTAATTATATCACATTTCCGCCCTTTGTGGACCAATATGGATAGGAGTTGAAATCAAACAAACATTAGAAATAAAACCCCGACCTCACAAATTCTGATTCTGATGTATGTATTTGACATACACAATGGCAGTTATCAGGTTCTGCCCGTTGTGGGTCTTTTTGGGTAGGGTTCGAGTAAAAAGTAACATCAAAAATGGATTTAGCGCAACCAGAAATCATAAGAACCGACTTTTATTACAATTTTATGTATTTTTATGTCCTCGCCTTGGATGATATAAGATTACTTTCTCCCAAAAGTCAATACGAGGGCACTGACCTTGAAAATTTTTTCTCCATATAAGTGCTGGGAGTTACTCAGTAGGTACACTAATGAGAACAATGTTTTTGAGTCAAACCAATATACTTTTAGTCAAACTGGATTTTCAGGATTCTTTAGAGTAAAACTGTAATTTTTCTTACAGGAAATCCTATATTTTTTATTATTATTACAGTCTTCGTAGACCTAGTACACAGCGCAGACAAAAATATACACATTGTACACCGTCAGGTCAACGCACCCCGCATGCGGGCATAGACCTCCCCAATTAAACTTCACCCCCTTTGTCCCTTATGGACCCTTTTGGGTTGAGTTTAGGCGAGAAGTAACCTCAAAATTGTTTTTACCGCATCTAGAAATCATATAAACTGATTTTTATAGATGATTATGTATGTTCATGTCCTCGTCATGAACTGAAATGATAGAAGTTCACTTTTCACCAAAATTCAAGAAGAAGTATTGACACTGAAAAGTTTTTCTTCATAGAAGTGCAGTCAAGTACTCAGTTGGTACACTAATGGGAATAACGTTTTTAAGTCAAACCAATATTTTGGTCAAACTCGACTTAAGGATTTTTTAGGGTAAAATTGTAATTTTTCTCACAGGAAATCCAATGTTGAAATTCACTCCAAGTGTGCAACCCCTCTGCTCCCTCTCATGGATCCTTTTGGACTGAGATCGTGTAAAAGTAGCCTCAAACATGAATTCAGCGCATCCAGAAATCATAAAAACTGATTTTTATACATTTTTATGTATTTTTATATCCTTGTCATGGACTATAAAATGATGAAAGTTCACTTTTTGCCAAAATCCAAAACGAGGCATTGAACTTGGAAATTTTCTTTATAAAACTGGGATAAGTACTTAACTGGTATACAAACGAGAACAATTCTTTTGAGTCAAACCAATATTTTTTGGTGAAAAACTAGATTTTTAAGATTTTTGAAAGTAAAATAATAATTTTTTTAAAAGGAAATCCTATAGGTTAAGCTTCAACCTAAGTGCACGACTCTAAAATGTTCTTCAATTTCAAAAAAAAAAAAAAAAAAAAAAATTAATTAGCTGGAGTGCTTTTACACCTACTAAAATATATTGAGCCATGAAACTTTCTTTGGATCATCCTAATAAGTAGATTAGAGTGGCCATATTTAAAAAAATTCTGAAATTGGAGTGAGCACCTCGCTATCTTTTCCCTATAATCTAAAAGTACCATGACCAAATTTTCGGATTTTCCAAAAAATTAACATCAATACACTTCAAGTTACATGAGATTCACATATGGACTTTTTCGAAATCCCTTCCTCCCGAAAACACTTTTACCACAAAATGAGAGGGTTGTCTTTACTTTGTTCTGAAATTAGATGAAATTTTCAACGTTTTCAAAAATAACTGTTTTCGGAATTCACAATTGAAATCTTGAGGACCTATTGAAACAGGGATATCAAAAGAATAAATTTCAAACAAATCCCACTTCGCTTACAACTTCTCTAGATTGAATTTTGGTACAGATTCAGTACTACAAACTAGCAGCCCCGTTGATTGAACTTATACATTATTTTTCTTATCAAAAATTAACATTTTTTTGATAAAACAACATTTTTTCGAATTTCGGTTTTCTTGAACCCTACTTACAAAAATCTTCCGAAAATTCAATTTTCAATTTGAAAACAATATTTTTAGCTGAAACTATTTTAACTTTCATCTATTCTAAAAAATATTCCTAGCGAGGGCTTCATCGTTTTTGGCGGGTCATTCTTGGGCAATAAACAGTTTCCCGAAAAATATTCAAGTACAGTTGTAGGTCCCGGTTGAATTCGAGGTACACATCTAGAATCAGCACTAAAAATCAAAAGCTAAAAAATTGTTTCTCTCCAAAAACCAACATTTTCTGGCAAGTCAGAATATTTTCAAATTTAAGTTTTCTAGAGCCCAATTTCAGAAATCTCATAAAAACTCAATTTTCAACATACGAACAAAATTTTTTTGTAAAAAGATATTTTAAATTTCATCTATTTCTGAAAAATACTACAGGTGAGGGCTTCATCCTTTTTGGCGGAGGCATTCTTGGGCAATAAACAGTTTCCCGAAAAATATTTCAGTACAATCGTAGGTTACAGTTGAATTCGAAGTACCTATTCGAAATCAGCATTAGAAATCAAAAGCTACAATTTTTTCCCTTCAAAAACCAACATTTTTGACCCGTCAGAATTTTTTAAAATTTCAATTTTTTGAACTCCAATTTCAAAAATCAATCTAAAATTCAATTTTCGGCTTGAGAACCATTTATTTAGGTGAGAATGTTTGAAGTTCCATAAACTTTTGAAAAATACTGAATGGCAAGGGCTTCGTCGTTTCTGGTGGCGACATTTTTGGCAACGAACAGTTTTTAAAAAATCATTCAAGTAGAGTTGATGGCGAAGGTTGAATTCGAAGTACATATTCGAAAACAGCGCTAAAAATCAACCTTAGTAAAGATTTTTTTCTTCAAAAATCAACATTTTTGGGCGAAACAGAATTTTTTCAAATTTCAGTTTTCTTAGAAGCCAGTTTGAGAAATCTTCCAAAATTCAATTTTAAACTTGAAAACTATTTTTTTTAGTTGAAAATATTTGAAATTTCATCCACTTCTGAAATATGTTAATATGGTCGGGCTTCATCATTTCTTCGCGGGACGGGGCATTCTCGGGCAATAAAACGTTTCGTGAAAAATATCTAAATACAGCTGTTGGTCAAGGTAGACTTCAAAAGTATATGTTCTGAATCAATACTAAAAATCAAATCTAAGAAAGTTTTTTCTTTTCAAAAACCAATATTTTTGGGCGAAACAGAATTTTCTCGAATTGATTTCCTTTGGCTCCAATTTCAAAAATCTTCCAAAAATGATCTTTTCAATAAGAGCAATTTTTTTCAACTGAAAGTGTTTGAAATTTTAACTACTTCTGAAAAATGTTAATACTGAGAGCTTCATCCTTTTTGAACAGTTTCCAGAAGAATATTTAGACACAACTGTAAGTTAAGGCTGAATTAAAAGTGCCTGTTCGATTGCAAGGATTCGGAATTTCACATAATTCCCGGAAATGTTAGTAGCAAGCGCCCATCGTTCTTAGTGGGGGCGGGGGGGGGGGTGGTCATGGAAAGTAAGCAGTTTCCTTAAATTTTAAATTCATTTACGGAGAGTTATTGGAGTAAAGGGTGAATATAAAAGTTCATGTACAAAATCCGCAATGAAAATAAAACGTAAAAAAGCTTTTCCAGCAAAAACCAACATTTCGAGTGCATCTGTATTTTTCCAAATTTTAGTTTTCTCACACACCAATTTTAAATACAAATATTTTCCGAAAATCCAGTTTTGAACATAAAAACTACTTGTATCTTTTTTGTTGAAAATGTTTGAAATTTCACCTGATTCTCAGAAATGTTCATGAGGAAGGCTTTATCGTTCTCGGCGCAGGAATTCCTGGAGAACAAGCAGTTTCCTGAAAATCCCTTTCGTAAATCCCATATTAAATTTCAAGGCAGATGGGAACTCCATTAGTTTTTCTCAAAAAATCTAGAAAAACCAGGCAGTTTGAGACCATAAAGAAAAGATCTGGGGGATCGTCAGTCTGATTTCGAAAAGTTCTCTAATAACAGACACCCTAAGGAATACTTATAGTCTGCTAAACTGTGCTTTTACAACTCGTTCCATTTATTCTGTCCGACACTCGCCATTTTCTCGTCGCCTCTTAAAAGCCGAACGAAAATGTGTACACGTTCGACTCAGGACCCCGGGATTAACCTCATAACTACGTTCCGCTTTGAGTCTGCGCTCGTGTCGCTGAGCTGCGGGTATTAAAAAGTAGTATTACGGACAAAACGTGCAAAAAATACGAATTACACGATGATCTATTACTCGTGGTTTGATGACCCTCGTCAAGGATTTTGCGAACTGGAACATGCGCCTCATTTTGGTCTAAAATAGGCGAACATCCCTCTCCGGGTTATAAATACGCGGTCATCATGTAATCACGTTTACTCGACGCAGTACATAGAAAAGTCTCTTCTTTTTTCGCTGTAGTCTTTCTTCGCATTTTATGACTGTAATATTATCAGTCGTGTTTGCTGAGAGGCTTTCGTTCTGCTTGTAGAGCCACCGCTGTTATTGATTCGCGTGTCGTGTACACAGATTTGTTTGATATTTTTATCTTGTCAAAAATGTACCTTGCCTACCTACAGCTACTCGAAGAATTTAATACCTTCGGGGTTATAATTTATTTGTAAGATACCGCATTCTTCGAAAGCACCCAAAATATTCTTGAAACGTGCCAGAATTCTTATCTGTCAAGTGCCATGAAACCCACCGGTGCGTGAAACTCTGCGCATCTCACGAAGAAAGCGTATACGAAGAAATATATATAAAAGTTGTTCCTCTTCACCGATAAAGAGCGATTCTGCATTATAAAACTGTCACCCACCGGTGGGTGACAGTGGTGGGCTCAATGAAGCCTCAGCAAGGTACCTATCTCCCACTCAACAGGGTACGAAGAAATAGATGATAATAAAAGTTCCTCTTCACCGATAAAGAGCGATTCGGCATTATAAAATTGTCACCCATCCGTGGGTAACAGCTATGGGGTCACTGGAGCCTCAGGAAGTAGGGTAGATGTCATACGATATAGGCTAAAAAAAAATTCGAATTTTCAAGCGCGACCTAGATAAAAAGTTGCCTTTGGTAAAAGAAAAGTGTTGAAATTTTTTTTTAATTTGTAAATTTTTCCTAAGGGATTTGTCCTCAGAAGTCACGTACTATACTGAGAATTGAATGTTACGCAGCGCCTTAAAAATGCCGGTCATGCAAAATTTTTACATAACCTTTTGGATAGTATTCATCACGAACTTTAAATTAGATCCTACACAAATTTTGCCTATTGTTAAATTGAAGGCGCAAAAGCACTTACAATACTTCGTTGCTTTATAGCCCCTTCATTATGACGAATAGGCAAAATTCAGTATAACCTTAGGAGTAGTACTGATTGAGGTCTACAAAATGAGTTATGCACAAATTTTGCCTATCTGCAATACTAAAGGCGCTAAAGCACTTATAATACTGTGTTGCTTTACAGCGCCTTAAATTTCACAGGTCGGTAAAATTTGATTATGACCTTTTTTGTTAATTTTAATTAGTAGAACTAAAAAGGTTATGAATTTGATCCATCTTGCATATTGAGGGCGGTAGACCATCGAATAAAAGCACTGGTACAAATCAAAACTACGAAAGAAAAGAGGTGTGGGGTGAAGAAATATAACATATGAACCAGGGTTGTTTCTGTACGCGTAAAAAAAGTTTTTTCCGTCGAATATTGATGTAAATGTAAAATAAACGTACAATTACATACAAAAACTAAATCATGTACAATAACGTAGAATAACGACTGATAACAGTGATAAGGTGATGTAGTTTGTAATGCTGCATTTACATACATATGTGTATAAAGCCATGTGGTGAATTTAAATATGAAAATTTGGGAAGTTTGAAATTGAAATTGGTTACGATAACGATTTACGAATTACGTACGATATTTAAAAGTGAATAACTTACTATAATTATAATATTGAATTAAAATAAGGCGTCCCACAAGATCTTTTATGTAATCTGCAAAAATACTTTTAAAATGAAAATAAAACAACAAAAGTGAAAGTATACTTAATCATTTCCCAATTTTTGATGTTTTTGAAATTTTAAACAGTTGTTCTCGACTGAAAAACTTGATATTTCTTTATTCTAGGTTGCTCAAATGTAGGATAATGTTTATTCTATGTGTAAAATAACTGTAAATTTACACCATTTATTCTACGGAACAACCCTGATATGAACATCAGTAAAATCAAACAAGTTTCGTTTTAAATTCAAAAAAATAAATAAATAAATAAATAAAGCGAAATTATCCAAAAAAAATCTTTATTTGACCTGAATTCTGGAAAATTATTTCTATTTTTTAAAGTTGCATATGTTATGGATAAGCCCATTACGTCTTTCTTTACCACAAACTATTATTGGTGTCATACTGGCCAATCGAATCTGCCTTTCCATTTATTGGGTATAGCATGGGAGGGGAAACGGGGAAAACACACAGACAGGTTAGACCTATCCCCGAAGCTAAAATACTTGATTTTTTTTTTTGTTCGGCCGTTGAATTGATGCTGAAATATTGCGTAGTATAGTTTGTTATACAGTTGTGTTTATCAAATACGGCGCCAAACGTAACTTTTTTAAGATATAGCATAGTAAGCATCGTAAGAAAGCGAGAGATAACGATAAGACACATAATAACTCCCCCAAAGGGAGCGAGCGAACATACACGAATTTTTTGCACGGCCTGTATATAAGAGAAAGTTTTTTTTTTCAAACATTTCTCCCGACATTGGGTCTAATTTTGTTTCACTTAGTCCAAAAATGAACCTCTATCAATATTTTGTCATAAGAATAATCTTAACCCATACCGTTGATTTTTACTAGTACTTTTACTCAATGGTCTACCGCCTTCAATATGTAAGACGGACCAAATTTGCACATAACCTTTTCAATAGTATTCATCGCGAACTTCAAATTTGTTCACATTCAAATTTTGCCTATCTATGAAATTGAAGGCGCTATAAAGCAACAAAGTATTTTAAGTGCTATAGCGCCTTCAATATTGCAGATAGGCAAAATTGTATATAACTCATTTTGTAAACCTCAATCATTACTACTACTAAGGTTACTGAATTTTGCCATCTTCCACACTGAAGGCGCTGTAAAGCCACAAACTATTGTAAGTGCTTTAGCGCCTTCAATTTCATAGATAGGCAAAATTTGTATATGGACTAATTTGAAGGTCGCGAAGAATACTATTAAAAAGGTTATTTAAAAATTTTACACAACCGGCTTTTTTAAGGCGCTGTATAATATTCAATTTTCAGCCCTAATAGTACATAACTTCAGACATAATCGCTTAGGGAAAATTTTCAAGTTTACAAAAAAATCAACTTTTTTCCACCAAAGACAACGTTTTATCCGGGTTGCATTAGAAATCTCGAAAAAAATTTTGACGATCCACTTTATCAGGGAGCAAGTTGCCTATCTTCCACTGAACAGGGTTGGGCATACGAGTTGGACCTCGCAGATCAAGTTCCAGCCATCATCATAAACCGTACATTTAGGGACAGCTAATATCCTTTGAACAGCAGATGGCGAAAGAAATCAAGGGAAGGATCAGTAGACAGGGGAGTAAATTTCGATTGTTACAACACATTCACAAAGATAACTTTAATCTAAGAAGGAGTTTACAACATGTATGTTCTACCAACACTGACACTCAACAATCCAAATTGAACACACAAAAAAGCTGGCAGCAAAAATGTTAATATGTGAAAACGCAATACCGAGATGTATTCTAAAGTTAAGAAATCAGATAGAATCAGGATCACAACCCTTGAAAGAAAATTCACTATTTCCAAAATTCATTCGGTTTTATCAGGAACCAGAAATAGGACTGGATAGGGCACACCATTCGTATGCCAGGCGAAAGATGGACATACATCTCAATCTTTTAGTTATTTACGATTGAAATTCCCATTTAGAAGACATAAAAAAAAAAAAAAGTCAGGTATCGGGGACGGAGACATCCGACACCAGCAAAGTTTTTTCCGTAATATGTGAGCTGCTACATCAATCGGTAGGTGCGTGTACTGAATATTATTTGACAGAAAACTGTTAACGGAGGTGTGAATGGGAAGCAGCCAGGTTCACATACGTGCTCTCTCTCTCTCTCTCTCTCGCGCGCGCGCGCACACACACACACACAAAATGTGGGTGGAGCATTACTACGTCACGTCCATTGCATGTTTTCGCGTTCGTTTCACTTTTTCTATGTTAACTACCATCCTGAACCTGGGTAAAAAGTCTTGGCCGCAAAAGTACAACGTTACACGACTTAGGGAGAGGGAGAAATTTATACCAAAACAGGCTAGGGGATAATTCGTGAACCTTCTTATTCGCACAATTAGTTAGGATTGAAAAGTTGCGAAAAAGTCTGCACATCCTTTCATAAGTCCTGTACTAAAGTACGATAGTAGAAAATATTATTTCGAACCCTCATTTTGCGACATTTCTGAGATGGTAATGAAAGAATTTAATAGATATTTTGTGCAATGAACCCAAAGACATTCAATTTTTGTCCAAGTATTTTTCATTTTAGATCATTTTGGACTAGTTACAGCCAATCTCTGATTTTTTCCCCCATGTGGACCTAAGAGAGGACCGATTCTATCTTGTCCTCCCGAACTTACCCGTCCCATTTTACGTTTTTATGATGTACCATTTTTCTCGAGTCTCCGTATTACGGAATTAAGAAACAAGATGAAATGATATTTTAATAATAACTCGCAGCTGAAACCTCGAAAAGAGGAGGATGTTATTAAAACTGTGAATTATGAACGGTCAAATTCTTTTTGGCGGATATTGCGAGAAAAGAGCAGAAAATATTTTACGTGGATTACGTATACATTTGATGATGTACCGCAAACGCAAAGACAAAAGTAATTTAACCGGCGAAGAAAGTTATTAATTTGCGAAAATAAAAAGCGGAAGAAAAAAGCACGCAGCTCGGTTCATTAATTTTTCGTTTTCATTACACAGAAGAAAAGTGGGAAACGTGTTTCTGAAGGCAGATGCGAGTATTCAGACTGCAATTAATGTTTTCGAAGATTTAATTACTTTTAATTCGAATGAAGTTGAGTACCTTCGAGAAACAGAAAGTCTGTTTTGTGTCTTATTTATAATTCAACCCTATACACAACATATTTTCATCGTTTAACGACTCATTTTCCCAAAAATGTCCGTGCGATCATCAAATTGGAGGATTTTCTCAAGCCTTCTCAACATCGAGTCTCTGTGTGTCTTGACTGAACGTACGAATATTTTCCTCTGATTCGTCTCCTAAATTGGTTTCAATGAAATCAATAATAAAAAAATAAAAAATAAAAAAAACTTACAAAGTTTTAGGTCGATTGAACGATCGAATTTAGGGGAATCCGTGCTACAAGCTCCCTTTCGTTCTTATGAGAAAAACACATGGAGTTTTGACTTTTGTTCCAGACTAAATGTCCCTCCAATATTCACCAGGACCAAAGCACGTAAATTAAATAACATAACATTTGCTATCGGATTCAGCTTATGACATTGGAAAATAAGACTTTTGCTTTCAACTTTTAGACAGCCCCGTTGCTATTGGGGGGGGGGGCAGGCTAGGGCTGAGCCCACTGTAAAAGTATCTTGACCCCCCTATGCAGAGATACCACAATTTTAAAAAATCATCATTACGCCAGGCCTCTAGCCAGAGTGGTGCTAGTGGGTCCTGAGCAGCCCCTAACACTCGCCGAAGCCTCCCCTGGCCAAATTTCATGAAAAAAATAAAGAATTCCTTCTATTTTTCTCGCTAGTTTTGTTTAAAACTTCTTGTTCCACTACATTTTAATGTTTATTAACTTGTCAACACTGATTTTCCTTTGAAAGATAGAAGAATCGTATGTTTATCGTTTTTTATAAGCGACGTGTCTCAAGAAAAGGGCCCGAATACCCATCCGGCAGTTTCAGACATACAGACCTTTTTCATGTGTCACATTAAAATATTCACAAGCACAGTGGTAGGCTCGCGATCCAGTTCACACTGAATATCGATGGCTAAATGCCTGAATGGCTGTTTGAGAACTGATAGAGTTTTTTTAGGGATATTTCCAAAGGTTCGAAAATTTGATCGTTCTAAGGGTTAGTTTTTTTCACACGATCTATTCAATTTTTTTTTTTCAATGGGTTATTGGTAAGTTGAATCACCAGTTTTGATTATGAATTTTGAGACCAAATTGAATCAGTCGCGTAGCCAGGATTTTCCGGGGAGGGGGAGGGGCAAAGTGAGATTTTCGAGTAAGACAAAGTCGAAAATTGAAGTATTTTTTTTAAATCGCCGATATTAGAGGATTATTGCATAAAAATGAAGGTAAAATTATTACTCGAGCGAAAATTTTTCGAAAAAGCGAAAAATTGCTCATTCCTGCATATTTTACATTCTATTTCAGGTGCTTCCCCCCCTCCCCTGACAATACCACTGCTTCGGAGAACTCATCACATTATATACTATGTGTATCCTCAAGCCCACCCCTCTGGTAAACAGTCAGCACCGCCTACCGCAGATGGCTGGCTACGGGCCTGCTTTCAAATGTTAATAAAATGTTCAATTTCCTAAAATTTTGGACAGTAGATTAAACAGAGAATCTAGTAAGAACAGAACAGTCATTGAAATTCGAAATTCAACGTTTGCTATCGATTTTCAGAGATTTTGGAAATGTCTTCCAGATCTCAGCTTTGTTTCAATGTTTCAGATAACGTTCGATACTCAGCTTTAAACCTTCGACTTCTGACTAACTAGTCTCTGACAGGAGTCCCGGGTACTCCATCTTCTGAAACGAAATCTGACTTTCTGTTTGGGAAGGTGAAGAAGAAAAATTTGCCGACAAATATTTTTTGAAAACTAAAAATTCGCCGACAAAATCTTTTAAAAATTAAAAATTTGCCGATTTTTTAATCGAAATATTTTTAAACTAAAAAAAAAATAAAAAAAATAAACGAAACATTCATTAAAAAATGAAATATTCAAATGAACTGTTTCAAAGGGGGGAAGGGTCAACCCACCACACACCTATAGTTTCGCCCCTGGGGGTTCGATATTAATTCTACAGTGCAGGTATTTTATTTCATACGCCTCTTTATGGTTTGGCTTGGGAATCATATCGACACAGAATAATGGAAAGGCTTTCTTTTTTCTATCAATTATTTCGTTATTGTCTTTACGAATTTTAATGGTACTAACAATATTCGTAATTTTCACGACTTCGTGACCCATGTTGCCGAATTCCTGATGCAGTTCTTCTATGTCAGTTTGACGTTGGTAGTCCCCACACAACTATGTACAATTTGTCGGCTTTTCAACTGATAGGAGTGGTAAGCTCTAAGCTATGCCGTGAAGGGGATCATTAGGCAACTCCTCTGCTTCCTTTTTTATTTCTCTTCAGTTACCTTACGATAATCAGTATCGCTTTTGGTGTTCACACGTATATCGTTGCTACCGACCTTGAATGTAGTCTGGTTACTATCATCCACACTATCGAGTACTTTATGTTCAAAAGAGATAAGGTCGTTGACTCCACTTACGATAATGTGTAATCGCTGCATAGGTAGGTGTTTGTCGTTTTTCCTGATCTGACCTGTGTTTACATTGTTGGAATGATTTACTTCTACGTCCATGTCATTCCTGGTTACATTTGGCGATCGGGGTGATTCAAGATCCTCTTCTTTCCGCTTCTTCGTGAGATAAGGACTGGTCGATTTACACGTCTTGTCCTCGTGGGTGGAGCTTTACATACGTTGTGCAGTTTTGGCTGGTGTTTTGCATTTACGTTCACTTGATAGTTGGTGAACTTGTTTTGATAATTTTGCATGCGTCGTCTGAGGTGACGATGAGTCGATCAGTACATGACAGTCCAGAATTTCATCATCTGTTTCGCACATTTCACTTTATACCCAGTGGCTATCAGAAGTTCGGCTGCCGTAGTATTTAACTCATTATAACCGAGCAGTTCCACTATATACCGAATTAAACGAGATAAGCAGCGATATGCAACATGATCGCACGAATACTACGCGTAAACTGAAACGGATTTTTAAACACTGTTAGTGATCCCACCAGGATTTTTTTGAAAATTTTTGGGACATTTTGTCCGTTGGGACTGAAAAGGATGAGCTGTTAGTAGCTCAAGCTCAGATCTTCCCTGTTTCCCTTAGCGGGTTTCGGTTCAAATTGGTTCTCACGCTCAGTCAGTGAGGTTTCGGTTCAGACTGGTCCTCTCACCACTCTTCCAAGCTCACAGTATCAGATTTCAAGCTCTTATGGTGAAATGCGCGATTCCTGTGAAATTTCGCATGAATTCCCCGCATCCCCGCACTATCTGCAGGTGGTACACTCCGCTGCAGTGAATTTCATTTGCTCGAAATACCTCGCCGCGTGCTTCCCACACGATGATGTATTCGAGATGTCAATTTTAAATTAACTTTTACCGCCGTATGTTGATTTTTCTCGATTGAATTTTCTTTCGCATAATGGCGGGTTCGCGTTTCCGTTTTCTATGGCGAGACCACGGGGCCCCGGTGATCGAATGTTTTTCCCCGCGATTATTTATTCATACTGTTCTAGTAATTTAGCGTACGCTGTATTGATTCGTTCGAAAAGAGCGCAGAAAAGGAGTGAGGTGCCGGCATCCGAGAGAGAGAGAGAGAGAGAGAGAGAGAAAACTCGAAAACATTCCTCGACGCGAATGCTCAGATATTTTCGCCGGACGAATATAATGAAATTTAGCGCATTACATTGTTTCTAGTCACAGCGTGGAACTCGGCGCCGAGAAAAGCTCTACCTGGGTTCGCACGCATTACGTACGCTGCAAATTATTTCCACATTTCCGCCGGATCAACCCAGCAATTTATTATAGACGCGATAAAACCGATTATTAAGAGACGACAACGATATAAGTTGAACTTTCATAGCGATAGCGCATATTAGCCGAGCACGTGCATCGAAAATAACTCGCCGATTTGGAGATCTTGTAAAATGTATATATTCTTTATGTGTGATTTGGTAAACCCGAATGAGACTGTACCGTATTCCCAGGCAAATTGGTTTTATGTACATTTAAATAATGGCTGAAGAACGAACGATTCGGCAAACTATTTGTCGAAGGAGAAGCTGAAATTATATTTATTCGAATACGCAGAAGCGATTCAAATTTGCATTTCCCGACAGCGAGAGTAAACATCGTGATTGTTTATTACCCCCTCCGAAGAGAGAATAAAAACGTCTGTTGAATTTATTCAACGTTGTTTGCTCGCAGATCACCAGACCATTATAATATTCGCGCGTTTCAACGCCAAATTTTCTTTATTATGTATTTTATTTTGAAAGCAATTTATGATACATTTGAGCGTCGCTAGTCGGGGGTAACAAGAGAAAAAAAAGTCGGAGAATAGCTTCGCGTATTGCTTTCACTTCTGTACGCACGCCATTGACGAAGATCCGATTCTGCTGGTCACTAGAATGTATACCGGATATCTACGTCATCTAGGGGAAGGTGGGGGAATTGTGCGCAGCGGGTAATTGTGCGCACGTCAATCTGGACGAAACGACAATCGTTAAAAAAAAAGCTTTCGCAGCAGCGAAAGCAGAACCGACTTTTCGAGCTACTTATCATTTAAGCAAAATATATTCTGACGAATTAATGAAATAATGAAAGTTAAGTACTCTGGATGTAACCCATATAACACAAACTTATGAAATCATATATTAATCATGAAAGAAGCAGTTGAAGAAGTAAATAAATTTTTATAATAGAAATATGAATTTGTAATTCTGTTTGACTTATTATAATATTTACATGATTTGATTTAAACCGATGTAAATTAGGTTGGATTTTATCTTTTAAATTTTAATAATTAAATTTAGTAGGAAAGGATTTGTTTAGTTTTTTTATAAAAATTTAATTAATTTAGGTTATAGTTTTTAGTTTTAAATTAATTTTTTTTAAATTATTTTCAAAATAATTTTTTATTAATTTAAAAAAAAAAATTTTAATTTGTTAATTAAATTTATTCAATTAATTATTAAGAAAAATATAATAATTAAAATTTAATTAATTAAATTAAAAGGGAATTCTATATTTTTGTTCCTAAATATCTAATAGAAATAATAATATTTCAAAAAATTCATAAAATAATTTTTACTATAAGAATAAATTTATTTGATTGAAATTTATTAATTATAAATTTAGGTAGTATAAAAATAAGAATGATAGAAATAAAAACTGAAACTAAGTAATCCTGATAATTTATTTTCAATTGATCGAAGAATAGAATAAAAAAATAAAAAGTATCATTCAGGTTCAATATGATTTGAGGTTTTAAAATAATTTATTATATTAAAATTATCATAATTATTAAATAAATTAGGATTAATTAGAATTAAATTAATTAAAATTATTAAAATGATAATAAAAAAATAAAAATCTTTGAATAATAATATTGGGTTTAAATTAATGAAATCTAATTTATTATTTATTCCTAAGGGATTGGATGATTTATTAAAATGTAAAATTATTAAATGAATTATAGTTGTTATTAAAATAATTATTGGTAATAAAAAATGAATAGAAAAAAATCGATTAATTAAAATAATATTAATATTAAAATTTCCTCAAATTCATTTAATTAAGAGTTTTTCTAATAAAGGAATTGAGGATAAAAAATTTGTAATAACTATTATTGCTCAATAAGATATTTGATTTCAAATTAATGAATATCCAAAAAAAGAAATTATTATCATTATTAGAAATATTAATATTCCAGTTATTCATATATTTAAATTCATTAATGTTTTAAATATTAAATTTCGTTTTAAATGAAATAAAATTAGGATAAAAATTATTGATGTTAAGTTTCTGTGAATAATTCGTATTAATCATCCAAAATTAATATTGTAATAAATATTAAATGAAGAAATAAAAGGATTAAAATTATTAAAGTAGTTTATAGATAAAATTAAACCAATAATAATTTGAAATATAATTAATAAAGAAATTAAAGATCCAATATTTCATAAAGGATATAAATTTGAAGGGGTTTTCATATTAATAAAATTTTTAATTAATTTCATTAATAATATTTTAAGTTAATTTAGAATTAATATTAATTTTGGAAATTAAAGAATATTAAAAATATTATACATTTTTTAAATAAAATTTATTTTTAATTATTAATAGATTAATTAGGTTAATAAAAATAATTATTCGAATTATTAATACTAAAATTATTTTTATTATAATTAAATTTATTAATTTTATAAATTTTTTTTCTTTCATAAAAATTATTGAATTTTTTATTTTATTAAATAAAATTAGTTTTTTAATAAATATTATTTGTAAAATTATTAAATGTAATTTTATAATTTCGAGAATTTATGATAATATAAAAAATTATTATTATAATTCTTGATATAAAAATTATTATTAAAATTAGGATTATGAATAATGATTTTATAGATTAACTATATTAATTTTTTTAGTGATATTTATAATCATTTTATTAATTTATAATTTAATTATTTGTATCTCTTTTATTTGTAAAGTCGGTGAAAAGGTATATCACTTTGTACAAAGATAACAAAACAAATGGATAGCAAAACTTGGTGGAATGTGGTAACACTGACGATTGAGCGACTTATGAATTCTACACACTCTGAAACGTAAAAAAAACATTGCCCCCACCCCCATATCGACAGCTGTGACGGGTATAATACCTGACTTTTCTGTAGAAAAGTCGGTAAAAAAGCAAAGTCATATAGATACACCAAGTCGTTCGACTCTCCATTTAACCAATATTAAACTTCGTATGTTACGATAATTTATCCCGATAGTAGCGCTGGCAGCGTTCGACTGCCGTGAAATCAATGTAAACGTTGGGAGCCCTAACAAGGTTTTGCGTTTATCTCAATAACGGTCGAGTTTTATGAAAAAGTGAAAAGAACAAAATTTATTCTACCTGTTATTTTCTATCAGGTAAGATCAGTTTCAAAATTTTACCCATAAAAATTTCGAATTTCCTCGCATTCGATGGGAAATTCCAAGGTGAACAAATTTAGCTCTTTCCAATTTTTCATCAAAATTGATAGTTTTTGAGCTAATCCGCAAAAACGTAAAAATGTCCATATAAGCGCAATGCAAACAAAGGAGTTCAGCGATAGCAGCGCAATGGCATGACGGCAGAACGCGGAAACGCGCTAGTCGTCTAACTTGGTGTATCTATATGACTTTGAAAAAAAGTAAAAGCAACGAAGTGTACCTCCGAACATATAATAAGAATAGTTTAGGTCAACAGCCAAAAATAAATGATTTTGAGAAGGAAATCGTCGAATGTCTAAAACTGCGTTTTTTGATGTAAGAATTCAGTCATCGAAAATACGGTGATAAGTAAATAATTTTGAATATTAAATTTTTTTGTCATTCATTTCTAGAAGGGTGTACTTTGACACACATTTTGCACTCTCTGTTTCTCAATTTGGTTAAGCCGGTAAAAAAAAAAAAAACTGCTTTCGCTTTGCGAAAGCAGTACCGACTTTTCGGCCTTCGGCCGAAAAGCACTCGGAACTCGCTTCGCTCGTTCCTCGCAGTAGTAGCGAAAAGTACTCGGAACTCGCTTCGCTCGTTCCTCGCGAAATCAAGACACTGTCGACACGTTTTAAGTCGTTAACGTTTTAAAAAACGCAAATGTCGACAAGGACTAGTGGTATTCGGCTGAAATGTTTAAGGCCATTCACGTTTTAAAAAACGCAACTCTCGACAGGGAATAGTATTATAAAAATATAAAACTACCCGGCTATCAAAATTAGAGTTCGTATAAATTTGAAATCGATACATTTTCATTACAAGCCTCCTCCTTGATCACGACCCCCTCGTTCACCACGGTCGCTCTCCACCTCCATGATCACACTTCAACAGTCGCAGCCCTCCTCAGCCACGAACTCCTCCCCCACAACGGCCATATTCTACCAGAGGCTTTAATGCCCATCCCATGGTCTTTTACCTCCGCAGTATCCTCCCTGTGAACCCTGCCCTTTCCCTTGGACTTCCTCCTCACCTCTACAATCATCGACCACCACAACCGACCTCCACCACCTGGGCCTTAATCTCTTCACATTACCATCTCCTCGCTTCATGACTTTCTCCGTCCACAGCTTCTCCTCCACATGGCACCCTCCGTTCATCCTCCGATCATCACCCAGTCGTACACCTAGCCCCCCCCCGATCACCCTATTCCACCCAAGTGCCCTCCCCATTAGGACCACGTCCCTCCGACCACACCCCCGCCTTCATTTCTGTTCACGTACCACGCCCCCACCAAAACCTCTTCACCCATCACTACGCCCTCCCCAATTGCAGCCGTAATCCCTCGCTACAGCCTTCCCCTTCCACTGCTCCTTCTCTGCGGCCTCCTCGACCCCAACTCCCTCAGAGAACCCCTAGTCCTCCACTCAAGAGCTCCCACTACCATGACCACCCTTCTCGGGAGGGAGGGGGGGGCAAAAATTGTTAAATTCTTAACTGCTCAGCTGACTCAACTCAAAATTCCCCAAGTATCAAATTTTTTTGCATTAACAAAAAAAAATTCGGAATATTTTTTTTTGGACCTGTTGGATTTTCTCAACTTATGATCTATTTACTGAAATCTCCCAACTCCGGCGGAGGCTTGGAGGCAAGCTGCCCCCCCCCCCTCAGTTTCGTACCTGCTAACATCCTAGCGAATACAGCGACTACAATATCAATTGAGGTGGAAACATAGCACGTCCTGTAACCTCCATCAGAGCATTATGATCGCAGGGCGTGTTACCTCCAGATCATAAAGATTGATACTGTGCGTGTGCACGTCGTGAACCGCTTACTGTCAATCGAATACGGCACCTTAAAAAGAATATAGTTCTAATCGATTTCTAGATTTTTTTGTAACATTGGGAAACAAATCATATTTTAATTCACCTATTGGCTTCTGTACTCTATGTCATTCGTCGAAGTAATGAGAAAACCATAATCAATTTGGTACAAATGTCTACGTTACTCGCAATGGGATTACTATCTACAGTTATTACATTTCTGATTCTCACGTTGTCATCGAGCTCGCGGATTAAATTTTTTTCATCGCGAACCCCCTGCAGAATTCACGCTGAGAATAATCTCAACAAGTTTGCTTTTTATATAAAATGCCTTGTAACGAAGACTGAAAAGTCTTATCGTTCGGCTGTTCTTCAGATAGCATTATAAGGCCGAGGCTCACGTTCTGCTCTGCAAAAATACCAACGGGTCTTAACGTGAAATACCATCCCCGCTGTTATTTTTATTCTCCAGCATTACGGGCCAGGAAAAACCGTATATATTTTTCATTTACACAGCATACCTGGTCCCGTATTTATATTTTCTTTTTCATTCCAGCAAAATTCTGTACGCCGGCGAAGTTTCCGCGTTGGGAAATACTCGAAGCCCAGGTGTGAGTCGCAGTCGGCGAAATTAAATACCATCAATTTTCTCATCTTCTCTGGCACGCTAGTAAAGAATTCTAGCCGTGCCAGTCGACTGAAAATAGAAATAACAACGCGGTGCCCATTTACCCGTGTATTAGAGAGAGAGACACACACACACACACTCCATGTAAATGAAGGCGAACATTTTCGAAACCGGCCGATACAGAACAGCGATTTTTCAAAATTAATATTCGAGTCATTACCATTTTTATGAGATATTTTCGCAGTACCTACAGCTAAACCTATTTCTTCGTTACGTAGTCTCGCACCATCGCCGGCCACCGATGACAAGGGGAGTGGCAGCTAAAAATTATTCGCATGCGAAAACCAATAGGGTACGGTAATATAATTTTATTCGTCCCTTTGGAAGTTTCAAACAGAAACGTCAACTTGTTAATCTTCGTTGAGTTATACACCGTCTAAGTTGTTTGTTCTTTTGAAATTGCATTAGGCAAATTCTACCGAGACCTGAGCACGCGGCCAAACTAAATTAACAGCGTCGCGCTGCCCTGGCCTGGTTTCAAATTATTCTCGGTCTTATAAAAACGAACTCTATGAGCAACCCGTTGGCACTGCATAATTAGATTGAAATTATATACGACGCGGTGCAGCGGCGGCGGCTGCCCTGGTGGACAACTTCAGAAGTACGGTATCCCATCTCTTGCAGCTCGAATATAAAAATAACTGGAAAGTACGGAGACGAAGTGATCTGGAGAAGACTATAATTGAGTTTTAGAGGAACTGCAGAAGCACTGAAAAACTTGTTATAGGCCTACTTCTTCCGCCCAGTACCAATAATCGGGGGTAACGTTGATAATCCTTGGGTAACTTTGATAACTATGTTTTTCGACTATCATGCACTCTAGCGGCTGAACTAATGAAGCTACAGCACTCGTTTCCGTCTCGTTGAAAAGAGGAGTGTTCAATCTACGTTGCTCACTTGGTAGCAGTGATTGTTGTGTTGTCATAATTCAATTTTTTTGCAAAACATTTTTGTTCAAACAACAGTTAGCAATGCCGGCTGGTAATGCAGATTTTTTTCATGTTATCGTCGTGATAGGCAGTAGATAGAAATAACTAATCAGAGGTCATTATAACCGATAATCTTCTTCGTTCGCCCGGGTTCGGGCATCGTGATCAGGTAATCGAGTCGACCAGGCTCCTCCAGTTGTCTCTGTCCTCGACTGTCCTAGTACATGATTCCATCGTCTTGCCAGTGATTTTCCGTATTAAATCTACGGTGACCTGCAGTGCGACCAGGTGCGTTCTACTCTTCCCTGCACAGTCAATTTCTCCAGATTGTCCCTTCTGATTGCGTGACCAAAGTAACTGAGAATGCGTCTCCTAATGACTGTGCTGAGTCTGTCTTTCACGCCAAGTTCTTTGCGTATCGATGCATTCGTCCTCTTCTTGGTCCATAGGATTCTCAGCACATTTAGAAAGCCTCAATTCGCAGTATGTTAGCGTTTTTCACTGTCCAGCAATCTGCAGCATACAAAGACGGGAAAAATCAGGGGCTCGATCCTTTTCAGCTTAGTGTGTTTTATGACAACATGACTTTTCCAGATTTAATTGAGCTTTCCTACTGCTGTTTTTGCAATTGCAACGCTTTTTTTTATTTCTCCTTCTGAGCCGTCTCTGTTGGACACTATGGAGCCCAAGTATGTGAAGTCTTCCACTATTTCTATTCCATCCACATCTGTGATCCCTAGTTGGTTGTCATTCATGCGGTCGACGATCATAATTTTCAATGATAGAGAGGCGTATGGCGATGCACGCATGCCGAATTGGCACCGGGACACCGCACCTCCGGAAACGCCCCAAATGGGCTGCGTCAGAATGGGGGGGGGTCGCTTTGGGGTAGCTCCTGCTACCTCCATTTCTCCTGTCGCCTCTTCACGGCGTTTTATTCTTCATCTTCTTCGCTGTTGAGTTGCGCCGGATTGTCTTCTTCATCGGTTGTTGGCAGCCACGACATCGTCGTCTTCGTTCTCGTCGTCGTCATCGATGTTGGTGGGATGGCGAGTGTCGGCATAGGGTGCTGTGTCCGCTGCCTTTGTCTCTGCCACTCCAGCTCCATCTTGCGGCCCAATGTCTTCTTGACAAAGGTAGCTGCCTGATTCCATCCCGCTCTGCTCTTCAGCATGGTCGGGACCAGGTTCTCCGATGTAAGCAGCTCAACGCCAGCGTTTTGAAAGGCGGCTGCCGCTTCTTCCCTCTCTTGGTCGAATGCCGGACACTCGAACAGGGTGTGCCAGGCATCATCATCTCGCCCTCCTGCAGCGCAGTAGGAGCACCGCGGGCTTTCTGCTATGCCAATCCGTTGCAGACATTTGTTAAACACTCCATGGCCGCTTATCAACTGCGTGAGGTAGAAGTCCAGCTGGCCATGGTGTCTGCCTAACAACGCGTTGAGGTCGCGACTAGCAGTTGGGACCACTCTCCCTTGGTACTGCGGGAGAGCCGATCTTCTCACATGCGAAGCATGGATTGCCTATTATCCCGCTTGACCCGTAACGCCACACTGCTTTTCGGTGGCATCTTCCGCGTTGCGCTGTATACCCTCTTCCGCTCATCCGCTAGCAACTCCACTGGCGGTATACTTGTTAGCACGCAAACTGCCTCTGTAGAGACAGTGCGAGAGGCACTGACACACCTCAGTGCAGCCTTCCGTTGAACCCTTACCAGATCGGTTTTTCTGTATTCCCTGGCACTGATGGCGTCGGACCAGATTGGCGCCCCATATAGGGGGACCGACATGGCGACGTCGCCAGCAGCTCATGTTTCTTCTCTGTCGGCTCCCCTAGGTTCGACATGAGTCGGCTTAATCCGGCTATGACTCTCTCCGCTTTCTGCGCTGTCCTCTTCGTGTGTTCTCTGAACGACAGCTTCCCGTCGAGCCACGGCCTGAGGAACTTCAGGGTTGTACAGGGCGCAATCTCCGCTCCCTTTAGGCGAATGGAAGGAGGGTTGTACCGTCGACGGCGTGTAAACAACACAGGCACAACCCAGCTGACTCAATCCAACGGGTTATTGCCTCCAGTCCCGCGTTCACCTTGTTTTCAAGCGTGGCTACATCGTCTTCGACTGCGACCACCGAAGTGTCATCAGCGTAACAGATGATGTTCACCCCTCTCTCCTCGCAGGATGCCGTCAAACGCGATGTTCCACAGGAGTGGATCAAGAACTGATCCCTGCGAAACTCCGCACGACATCTCTTGCTGCACCACGCCCGTAGCAGTTTCCGCGAGAATTATCCGACCAACTTTCTTCAGTAGTTCTTTCAGTTTTTCTGTCGTTGTGGCTAGCAGAGTGGTATCGTCTGCATATCTGAGGTCGGATATTCGTTTCCCTCCTGGCGATACCCCTTCTTCCCATTCATCCAGGGCTTCTGTCATAACCCACTCTCCACAGGCGTTGAATAGAATAGGGCTGAGTATGCATCCCTGTCGTACTCCGTTGGCAGTTTTGAAGTGCTGCGTGAGTTCTCCTAGTTCTCCTTCTACTCTCACTGGAGCAGAGTTGTCTTCGTATAGGCTCTTAAGCAGAGCAATCAGGTGCTTTGGAACTTCTAGTTTTCCTATACAACTCCAGGGTATCCGCCAGTTGACATTATCGACCGCTATTTTGTAGTTGATGAAGCATTACTCCTTTTCGCACATGTATTCACTTAAAATTTGCATCGTAGGTAATGTGTACAGATGTTTTCAGCCCCCTCCTCCCGAAGAAAATTTCTTCAGCGCCAGCCCTGTTCACTAGCTGGTCCTTGCCCGCTGTCTGGAAATGATGATGTCCACTTTTCTGACCCATCTTTGCCCTTCATCATCGACATTTTATTTTGTAATTGAGTTGTATACTAAAGCGATGCTTTCTAGGATTGAAGAGGATGGTTCGTCTGATTAATCTGGAAAAGTACCTAATGGAAACTGAACGCTAAACTATCAGACAAATATAAATTCTCTTCTTTTTTTTTTAAATTATAAATATTTAGGTATCATTTGTCTATTTACATTAATGGTTTGTAATTTTCTTTGTTATAGGTAAGTGTCTCAAGTACAATATGGGCATGTTGAAAGCTTGATTGAAATGCTTCACTGAAGATGTAACGGTAAGACCGAAAATTACTTAATTGAATCTTTTTTTCTGAAGTGGCAGAACAGCGTCTTCTCGAAGTAGACGAATTCAAAGATGACAATTTTGTAGAAAGATTTTGAACTATTCATGGCCCTTCTTTGGCCCAGATTTATAAATGTGCCTTGAACATCTTGTGCTCGAAAATTCCTTACAGGACCCGAGAGATCTCTTTTGCACCACTTTCCTTCTATGGCCAATGCTAAATTACTGAATTGCATAGGGTATACGTTTTCAACGTAACCGATTGTGGTACCCTTTGGTCTGTCCTTTCAGCACCTGAGGCCGAATGTAGGCGAAATGAGCTCTAAGGCTAATAATATGAAAGCATCCCCCCACGTTTAAAAAATGTTCAGTTCAATTTTCCCTAGAAAATCGTGTTTGTTCTCTTCCTCTATTTTTATTTTCATTCACTTCCTTTTTCTAGATGTTCCCTTGAAGGCAAGCGCCTTTGACCACGAATGTCAATCTACCTGTTGATGCCAAACGTGATCAGAAATGACTAGAAGGACACAAAATCAAGCAGAAACGACCAAATCACAAAATGGACCAAACGTGCCACATCCAATCAAACTTGACGAAATTATACCAAAAATTAACAGAAGATGTCAAAATGAATGAAACCAAACTAGACCAAACACATTAAAAATGATTAAAATTATTCAGGAAAGACCAAGTCCGATCACAGTAGATCAAAACTGTCCGCATTAGGCCAAACTTGGCAAAATCTAAGCTATAAAACAAATAAGCAATAACCTAAATCAAAAATTATTAAAAACGACCTGAACCAAATACAGTGAAAAGCGGTCAAAATTAATCAGAAATGGCCAAAATTAATCATAAACTTTCTACATCAGACTAAATTATACAAAATCTGATCAGCAAAACAAATCAAAAACCAGCGTAAATTAAAAATTAGGAAGAACAGCCTGAACCAAACATGATGAAGAGCGGCCAAAATCAATCAGACACGGCGAAATCTGATCAAAACAAGTCAAAAGCACCCTACACCAAACATCAAAAACAACTCAAAATATTTCAAGCATGACCAAAATCAACCTAAATTTATCAGAACCGCCTCGAATACATTAAACGGAACAAAACCCGAACTTGACAAAATGTTATCAAAAATGATCGAATCCTTCCAAAAATGACCAAGTTTGACTCGGAGTGGCCAAATGTGACTAAAATAAACCCAGGACTAAAACTAACTCGAATCAAACGCAGACAGTGGCCACTCGTTAAGAGACCCCTCCTTCAAATAATTTTTGATACATTTTCTGACAATAAGACTAACTTTCATTTTTTTAATGTTTTTTTTTCCCCTTGCTTCTTGTTTCTCATTACCCATATGAGCGCTGTAGGGCCTTTGACCCTCTCATGTGAACCCGGCTCTATACTATACGGGTGTTTTAAAGTGAGTGATCTTTCTTGGACTGATGTAGCAGGCAACCTATTCTGACAATATGTTGATATATATGCCTACCTTCACTTGACAAGGGACTGAGACATAGTAAATAGAAATCTTGTAGGTACTTTTTCGAAGACATTCTGTTTTGTTTTTTTTTTCAAGGTTGATAGAATGATTAACTTGCTGGTAATTATTTGAATTCAGTTGTACCAACGAAACAAATTCTGAATCGTTTGAACAGGATGTTCACTAAATCTATTTCCGCTTCTGTTAAGAAAAGGGAACCCAGATATTCAAAACCCGCCCTTTTGGATTTTATGATGTTAGGCTGTAGTCAAGTGGCTACACTGTTGTCTCCCGTTTATCTCGCCTCGCTATAATACTAAAGAATATTTGAAGTTTTCGTATTTTTTAAGTATTTTTGCATTCAATTTTGTATCTTATCCACTGGAAGTTGACTGCATTTGGACATTTTCATAATGATTAAATAATTATTACATCAAATTTTTGATCTTTCAAATTTGAATTCAACTTCGACAATTTTGTAATAAGAAGGAAACTGGAACACCAAAACAAGTCACTATTTATGTGAAAACCTTGTAGGGGAAAAAGTCCACGCAGAAGACACAAAATGGGTTGTTTTGGAACAGCTGCTGCAGACTAATGAGGCTAAGTCGGGGACGGGTAACCTTCAACATCAGTAGTCAAACGATGGAACTACGTGGTTCCATAGTAAAATCTCCAACAGAGTCCCCTCCCGAGTGCGTACACCATTCTACACTTTGAAATGCGGTTTTGAAAATTTGAACTTCTCGCCTTACGCCCTTTTAACTTGGACTCATTCAACTGTGACAGATTATGCTAAGCGACATTTCCGTCGACAGTAGACTATACTAAGCGACATGACAAAAAGGGAAACAAAATGACAAAAAAATTATGAAAAAACAAAATGACAAAACTCTGAATAGGACATAACTTATGACGTAACAGTAAAAGATAAAATGCTCGTCTGACAAAATGACAAAAAATCGTTTTGTCTAATAATACTGCCTCGAATTCACTTTATGTAACTCATAAAATTTTATATATAACTTTAAACTTATACTTCCTGGTTTTTCAAAACTTATTCCAACTTCATCATTCCACTGTACTTGACCCTTTGATCTTCCTCCCTACTTACCAATAGTCACATTCCTAACAATAGCCCACTGAGTTAATACTATTATTTTTACTGTTTCTAACTTGAACAAGTAGGTACTTAGGTATACCAATCTAATTTCCTATAAGGCGTTTGATATTTCAAATAAGGATAAGTTAATAAACTTATCATTTATGTTTAATCAATCACGTTGTTTTTACACCATTTTACAACTATTTTACTTTTTACATGCATTTTACGTAAAATGTAAAATAAATCATTTTACACGTAAAATGCCAACTCTGGGGTATACCATCAAAAAATTAAAAGGGAAATATGTGGGACATTTAGCTGAACAAAAGGGGAGATGGACAAGGAACATTATGGAATGGGCACCTAGGGAGGTTAGACACACTAGAGGTAGATCAAGCATCAGACGGAGGGTTGAGATAGTAAACGTATGGAGACTGACTTAGGACAGGGAGGAAATTGACAGAAGAAAGTGGAAAAAACTTGTACAGGCCTATGCCTAGAAATTAGCTATCAAGGGAGAACAGAGCTGGTAATAAGTAGTTATAGAAATGTAAGACTACAGATAAATACAGCTGATAGTCTGCAAATAGGAACTAAATCCAATTGAGGAGAAAAAATAAAGGAGGTAACGGAAGTTAAATAGTTAGGTAAGTCTGATACCGCAAGAAGAAAGAACTAAAACAGAAATAAAGAGTAGAATAGAACAACACAAGAAAGAAAAAGGATAGGATATTTGGAATTGTGGAGTTATAAGAGATCACGAATGAGGAAGCATTGAGGCAAGTAAGAAAGGAAAGAGAAATTTGGAATACAGTTGTAAAGAGAAGAGTTAAAATGATAGGCCATAATCCAAAGATGCTGATATTACTACTAGGCTGGTTGAGGGAAGGAACTGGAAAGGAAGGCAAAGAATAAGTTACGAAGAGCAGATAATGAAGGATACAAGGTGTAAATCCTTCTCTGAAGTGAAAAGATTAGCACAGGAGAGAAAAAAGTGACTAGATGCAACCTATTAGTCGAGAGATTAAGAATATATCACCATCATAAATAAATAAATAAATACTTTATTCTTCCATTTCAACAGCCGGAGTTAGCCAATCACTGGAAGGGGACCAATATTACAATAAAGTTATAATAATTATAATATTTAAGACTTGAAAATAAAAAAATTGAAATTATAATTTAAAAAAACACCTTTGCACACATGTATTCATTCGTTCACACTCACTTTCATTCTCGCAAGCATTCCAGACACACTTACCCTCATTAAGCTACACACATACAGGGTGATGAACGAGAAGTCGCACCATAGGGCCAACAAGTGATAAGGCGCAACGGCGCCGACAAGATAACACTATCTCCGCTACATGCATTACGTACACGTTGCGCGTTACTACATGTTTGCCTATGGTGCGACTTCTCGTTCATCACCCGGTATATTCATTCATACTCAGAAACACGCACATGTAACTGGTGCCATGCCCTGTCAATCCCAGCATTTCCCACTCCAGTGATTTCCAAATTATCGAAGAGATCTCATCAATCGGTGCAATCAATTACCTCCGGCGTTGCCCTCTCTCACAACACTCGTGACATATCACGAGTTTAAAAAAAAAACAACGAAAAAAAACTGGCACATAAAGAAGTGTAAGCTCCGATGTATTTATTCCAGTCACACAACCAAACCTCAAGAATTTTCATGAAAGGGATCTGGCAACACTGACGATCTCCTACATCAATGGCAGAAGCCGGGTTCAGCCCTACAATTTTTACCGGTTTTTGCTTCAGCCGGTGAACTAATACTAGCCCCGCGGCGAGTCCACTCCAATTCCGCGTATTTACGGCGAACCAGACTGTCAATAATACAATCATGAGTGTGTGCGAATAGCATACTCTTTATTTGAAGGCGGTTTACATCGGCTTCTAATGACGCCGTGAATGGGATGTCTACTAGAATTGTCAAGTAAAAAAAAACGAGTCTGGGACACGCAATCAATTCTGGATGGGGGGAACCAACAAGAGCAGAGCTAAACCGTTGAACTTAGCACTCGAAAATAGTTTAAACACGTTTACGAATAAACCAGAAAAAGGTAAATGAACGTGGAGGTCTCCGGATAACAAAACTGAACATGAAACAGATGATATTCTGATCAATATTACGAGGGTGTAACCAAGTAAGAAATAATTAACTGAATGCACAGAATGAGTTATGGAGAGCAGATAATGAAGGATACAAAGTGTAAATCCTTCTCAGAAATGAAAAGATTAGCGCAGGGGAGAAAGAAGTGGAGAGATGCAACCTACTAGTAGAGAGACTAAGGAGTATAACATTACATTTCCTGGGTAAGCAAACATTTTCACCTTCTCTATCACTATCATTTCTCTTTTTTTTTTTTCTTTTTCTTAAATTGCTCTCAGCCAGAGCCCTGGAATCCGTCTTTTCGAGCATTATTTCAGAGACGTAGGGGAGGCTGTGAGAGCTATCTGGGTCCTCTTTCTTTCTGGCCGAAAAACCGGCATAGGTCGAAATCTGGCGAGTTACTACGTGGGCTCGAACCCGGGACTTCCGGATTCCGAGACCACGCGCTATCCACTTGGCCAACCTGAATTTCTAGTCTATCCTCCTCCTTATTACTCATGTACCTTATCTTTATTATATTGGTTTTTAGTTCATTCTATACTTCTGCCATTTATTTTTGAACTTCTTGGGAGATACCACTGATTAATACTATCACTAATGCCGTCAGCAAATCTTAAATTATTTAGACGTTTTCCATCAATTTTAATCCCTTTTTCTCCCCATGAAAGCTTGCTGAATATCCCCTCCAGTAACGGTTAAATAAGTTTGGTGACAGGAGGTCACCATTTCTCACGTCTCTATTTTGAAACATCTCCTCTCCTTATCTGTTTTGACATATGCGACTCCATCCAGATATATAATATTTTTTTAATATTATAGTGATTTAACGTTGATTTCGTGATTTACCATTTTTTCTCCCCACATTCCGAAGTGTTTTATGGAATCGAAGGCTTTTTCAAAGTCGACACATAGGAACCCTCTGCTTTTTCTATCAGGTAACTTCATATATTCTATTGCGGAATAACCTTTTCTCAATCTGGCCTTCTCATAGTATTGATTTCCTCTAATTGGTTGTAAATTCTGTTTTTTTATTATGTTCATAAAAATTTTATTTATGCTAGATGACAAGCCAACAAGCCTGTATTACTTGGATTTTGTCTTTCCCCTTTCTTGAACTAGAGGATCATTTCAGACTTTTCCCACTGATACGAGGTTACTTTCGTTATTATTTTATTAAAGATTTTTGATAATGGTTCTACTACAGGGTGCCTAGTTTTCTTCTAAAGTGAAATTCCCTAACTTTTTCCTAACTTTTACAGACACGTTTCAGAGCGGTCCAAAAGGTGGCTAAGTAAAGTTACAGGGCGAGCGAAAAGATGTACGCAATACTCAAATGTTTGCAACTTTATTACGAAGACTGCGAACATAAAAACAAAACTAAGATATAACAATCAAAAAAATTAGTTTGCTTTATTTCGGCTTCAACCACTTCAAAGGACAACACATGAATTTACACTGGAATCTCTCTTAGATGGATTATGCTTTTCTCAGACATATTTCCTAAAATCTCTGACTTTCCCTGACTTTTTCATTTCAAAATTCTCCGACTTTTCCTGACTTCCCTTCACTTTTTCAGAACAGGGCATCCTGTACTAACACTTCGAATAACTTTTTAAGGGTATCGTTATCGCTTTTATCGGGTCATGGTATTTCATCTTTTTTTAGGTTTTTTATTGTCATTTCTAGTTCTGTACTTAGAATTGAAGGAATGTCCTCCGCTTATTTTAATAGTATGTCTAAATTATTATGTACGCGTATTCTGTATTCTATTGTTTCTTTTTTTTTTCTTGTTGTATGTTATCATAGAGTGTACTTACTATTTCTGCGATTCTATTCTTCTATTCGTTGTTATTTCTCCGTTTTTGGTCCTGAAAAAAAAACAACAAAATAAATGAAAATAAAATATAAAATGAAGATGAATAAGAGTAAAACAAAAAAGATAGTAGTCTGTAAATGGAAACAATATCAAAGAAATATAGAAATAGGAGGCGAAATTAAGGAGAGAAAGGAATTTAAATACCAAAGTATCTGATGATGCAAGATGGAAGAAGTAAAACAGAAAGAAAGAGTAGAATAGATCAAAGTGAGAGCTGTTTTTTTTTTTCTTCAAAAAGGAGACATGTTCACAGCAAATATAGATTTGGACCTCAGACTGAGAGTTCGTCAAGCGTATACTTGGAGTACAGGCCTATGCCCAGAAATGGGCAATCAAGGGGGAACAGACTTAGCATTAACGAGTATCAAACAGTCACACAAAGGATGATGTCTGTTGGTTTTCTTTTAATTACGTAATTTTTTTAAATCTTTGAATAAACAAAAATACATTCGACGTTAAAAGAAATGAATAAATGTACCGCCAATTGGGGTAACATCAGTCATACATGACTTTTTATTGATAACGATACTAGCGCTACTACAACAAGTCATGAGTGGCCGATATTACCACCGGTATCCGATATTATCCCAGTTGATCTTACTGATAACGATACTCGCGCTCCTGCAACAAATCACGAGTGGCCGATATTAGAACCAGTGACCGTCCGTATTACCCCAGTTGACGGTAATTTATTCTTATTCGGATATTCCCTCTATCATGTCCTTCGTACGGTTTTTTGGTATCACTGTGAAGTCTTTAACTCTTCCCGGATTATATTTTCATTATTTTCTCCCATTATCACTATGAAGTCTTCATTTTGTCTCTTTCTGATTCAAACGCCACAAGCACAGGACTCCATGTGCGTTTTGTAATACAATCTAAGACAAGCCTACATGAGGAAAGGGAATATTTACAACAGCGGGCAAGATTCCGATAAGATAAAACTATAGATATCCCCGTTTATGATTAAGTTGAACATTCTCTTTTCTGTCTCGTAACTCGTCCAAAAATGAAAACACACAAATTTCTAACCCAAAAAACATTGAAAATGAGGTAAAGTGACCTTCGTCTCAATAAAATTTATTATATAATTCTGTCACTCGTGAATACTCTTACCACGCGTTCTAATGTAATTTCAGGGTCCTGCACGTCACTTTTACACACTTATTTGCACTCATGGCCATGTAATCCGAGGTAGTTTACAAAGTCTTTTTATTGAAATTCTAATTAGAATACTGCTCTACAGCTCCCCCCAAGTCGATGTCACCCGGACCTGCGGGAGAATTCTTCCACTCGGCCAGCTTGTGCACAAATACGATCTCTGGGGAAATCTAAATTGAGAAAACCTAGTTCAGTAAAATTACATTACGGTATAAAGTCAATTTATCTTACAGCATTCAAGATTTTGGTAATTTGTTTCCTCAGAAAACAGATACTCAAATAGCTCTACAACACTCTGCTAGCTAAATCACAGCGAAACTGTCAAGTTGATGAAAATTAACGCTGAAACCGAAAATCTCGATATATTTCCATATAAATGGAATCAGACTGCAGTTATATTAGTGAAAATGGCTTGTAAGTGCCATCAGCTATATGTTTTATTAATGCTTTTTGGACGTCGGTTTTCATCGATGTAAAAGCTAAACAAAAAAAAACAAAAAAACAAAAAAAAAAGTTAACGATGTGCCGCTGGGAATAAAATGCATTTTAAAATTCGTTTTCTTTCCCAAGGGTAATGTATTCACGTTACAATATTCAGAACAACGGTACAGGGTGTATTAGGGAAAATATCCACGTATTATGACATCGAAGTGCAAAAAGAGGTATTCTGGGCCAAAATCATCCACGTGGATGAATTAATACAAAAATACGTTTGATCACAGCGGTACGTTCGACAGACTTTCTTTTCAAATGTTTTCCCAGCATTAACATCAAGGAAGGAGAGTCGAACTTTTAAAATGAAAAACCATTTCAAGCAGATGATCTCACTTGGAACTTTCTCAGCGAAATTAGGTACACGAAATTGATAATGCTGAAGGTACGATGACAGAGTGACTAAATTAATCAATGGAGCGATTAAATTGTAAAACGGTTGTAATAATGTCAAGACCTTAGGTTCTTCCCTTCTGTTGCGTGCAATGAAATTCGTATCAAGGGAAAATTGTTTCGACCCCATCAGAGTCTATGAAGACCGTGTAATTTAATCTGAGCATCAACTTTCGGTTGACAAAGCATTCGCCACTTTAGATTTTGTTACAAGACACGGCGCAGTATTCGCCTCTCTGATTTCTCACAAGTATCATACCTTTCAAGCGACAGGTCATTCCCGAAGGAAAGCTAGATGATTCAAAAATGAAAAACATGGAAAAGTATTAAGCCTGTCAATCACACAACATTCTTGTAAAGGTTTTAACAGCAACGCACACGGGGATTATCCTCCGATGTGGGAGCAAATCATTGTCTGGCCACCACTGCATTGCGAATAATTCACTAATTTGATCGGTAGGTCAGAAGATGTATAATTAAGTTTCCTAACACAAACGAGCATTGACAGTACTTTCACTTCATTACATGGTCGACTTTCCCAAGCCACAGAGAAAAAACTAGTTTCCTCCAATTCCTCGTCCTGCTTTTAGAGATGCGAGAATTCTAGAATCTTGGTCAAGCAGATACCAAGAACTTACACCCCTCTCCTCAGAAATGTCACTCTATCTTCGCCTCTGTCAGCCTGGAAATATTGGTAACTATTTCCAACATGCACCAAACCTGGCTTTCCCTGGGCTCGCTCCCCGAGCATTTTGTTTCAAGAGCAATTTGTAAGATGACCGGGGAATATGTTGGCAGTATTGAATCCAGCTCCATACTTGGATTAGTCAGAGCCGGATTTTAAGATGAGACATAAAGGCTATGGGTTGGAAGGAGACATTTGAAAAAAATGAAGTAAATACGTCGGCAAGCGGTATCTCAAAAGAAATGGACTAAGAATTTAAGCAGGGGGCTTTTTTCATTATTTGCCGCTTAGTCATTTTTGACAAATTGTTCATGCTCAGTGCTCACATTACTTTTGATCCTTTTCAGTCCAATTTAATCTTCTTTGCACAGATTCGGTGGTTTCCATCAGACATAATTATTTTAAGACAATTATAGCAATTTATCACGTTTTTGTCATCTTTTGATCATGCTTGGCGAAGGTTATACGTTAGTAGTCTACTTTCAATTTCGATCCGATTTGGCCAAATGCAGTCAGTCGTCTTTATCATTTATGATCATCCAAGGTCGACTTCAGTTGTCTTCCATAACAAAAATTTTGTCCAAGTCGTCTTCGGTCTGCTTGGATCAATTGATAGAATGTAGTTAAATTTGGCAGCTCTGGTTATTTCTGGTTAGTTGCAGTATTTCTATGTCATTTAATTACGGTAACTTTTGGTTGTTTTTGGTCGATTTTGATTTTCCTGATCATTGTTACGTTTGATCTGAATCGGATCATATAAAGAACTAAAAGGACAGCGGCTTCCAGGCACTCGCCCGAAACGCTGGAAAGGAGGTTTGAAAAAATAAATAAGAAAGAGGGTGAAGGATTTTTGTTTTTTGGTCAATTCCTTCGCAATTTTTACACGTTTTCGACCCAGCGTCAGGGGTAAGAGGGCACTACTACCCTGCAAAATAGAAAATTATTCTTATAGTTTGGTTCCATTCTGGCTCGGAGTATGTTTTTGGTTGTATCTGGCTCTTCTGGATCAGTTTCAGTCAGATCTGGTCTTCCGTGGTTGCTTGTGGTCAGATGGACCTTGGACATTTTGGTCCATTTTCGGGACCGATTTGTGAAGATGAAGCCGTTTTTGGAAGTTTTGGTCATTCTAGATAAATTTTCGGTTAAATTAGTTCGAGCTTGATCATGTTTATCAATCTCGACAGAAACTGGTCATATTTGATTCATGGTTTTGTTTGTTTTTAGTCAGTTTCGGTCAGATGGGATTAAATTTGGTCTAAATCTGGTCGTTTCATGCGGTTTTTTGTCATTTTTGTCAGAATCGGGTTTTTCAAATTGTTTTTCATGATTAAGTGATTTTGGTCATCTCATTCAGTTTTATCCAGTTTTTTTAATACTATGATCTGGTAATTTATTAGTCAAATTTGGTTCTTTATTATATCATTTTTAGTAAGGTCCTATTCAGTCTTGTTTGATCAATTCAGGTCAAATTCAACTATTCTTGGTCTTTTTTTCATCATGTTTGGTTCAGGTTGTTGCTGGTTAAATTGAGTTTTTTCGGACCCGATGCAGTGAGATTTGATTGTTGTAGGATAGATTTACTCGTTTTACAGTCCAATTCAGTCCAACTGTGCATACTCACGGTTCAAATTATCCTTGATCTTTTTAGTCAGATTGGATTGTTTTTGCACAAAGGTTGTTCTTAAATGTGTACGGCAACATGAAATCCGGAAAAACCAGACAGCATCGAAAATGAGCATCCAACAACATTAAGGGAGTCTTCCGAAAAACCTCTAACAGAACTTTTTAGTGAGATTTTGATAACAAGATCGGTCCTCCATCAATGGTGTCTATGCGAAATAATCCTCCTCCACAAAAAAGGGGACGAGCAAAATATTAATAATTACAGACAAATTAGTTCGTCATCAAACATAATGAAAATTTTCTTCAAAATAAAAAATAAACTGAATCCAATATCATGGCATTTTACCCTGTGAAGCAGGGGGCGGGGGTTTAAAAAGGGGCAGGCGATCACTGACCACTGTCATGCAATCAACCAGTTAACTGAGAAGAGCTAGGAATACGACTTCGACTTACACCTGCTTTTTGTTGACTACAATAAAGTCTTTGACTCTGTCTTTCACCACAGTGTCTGGGATGCACTAGCTAAGCAAGGAGCCCCTGTCAAATAATCGAGGTATACTTCAAAATACGAATCAAGACTCAAAAACATATTACCACGTCAGTACGATTTAAAGGAGAGTCCTCCTCAATGTGAATATTAGATGCGGTAAATTTAAAGGCGGGTGACGTAAAAATTTAAAGCGGGTGCAGTTAAAATTTTGAAGTGGGGGCTATTAAAACTATCAACTGGAGGCTGTTCACAGTTTAAATCTTGAACGATTGGATTTAAACTGAAGTAGGTACACGTAGTTATGCTTGTATGTTCTGACGAAGATTTTTGACTGTGTGTGTATACGGGAGAGTTGCCAATATTAGACCGGCATCAAAGTTGGACCACCATTAGTTTCTCGCGTTTGCCGCTAGGTAGCGCGCCAATTCCAACGATATGTTATGTCTATGAGAGTAGCGACTTAGTTCACACAGAGAAATCGCAGCGATAACGAGGTCGTGTTATTGTTCGGCAGTTCTTTTAAAAAATATGAATTTTTCGCAAATTTTGGCCAAATTTCCGAACGATGGCTAATCAAAGCAAAGTAATTAAACAAAATAATGTTCTACACCAGTAAACTAAGCATAATCGAAGCTTTTATTCTGCCGAATGAGATTTTCTGTAACGTTCGAATGTTACTCTAGGTGGCCATGATAGTACGAAAAATCGAAAGTTTCTTAAATTGCACTGAATTTTGTTCCCTAAATTGAACCACCTGGAAATCTTATTCTGAAACAGTTTTCCACATTCACGTACTGTACATGTAATGGTTGAGCAAAGTAAACGTCACTTAGCGAGAGGGTTTTGCATTTAGGATAAAACTTACGTAGAATAGAAGCGACCCTCAAGTTCGACTGGTTCAACTTTCGATACTTTCGTTTGTGTAGGATTTCGACGTCCAAATTAAGAAACTAGGTGGTCCAACATAGGCATCGGTTTCCTAAATTGGACCACTTACGGATTTTGGTCTTCAAACTTATCTCCCCGCTCACCTAATTTTAATCTGGCCTCCAAATTTTGATGAAATGTAGCCCAATAATGACTTACGTGTATCATGATGAAATATTCAAATTTGAATTCTAGTCAAATGCAGCCGAGAACGACAAGTTCAAAGTGAAAACGGGCCAATATAGGCTAATTCCTCCTATAATATGCCCTCCGATAAAAAAATGTATGGGTGAAAAGTTTAATAGTGGAGACAGTTAAAACTTAAAGTATAGTTCCATAGAATATTAAAAATGAGATATTCATACGAAACATTTATGTATTTAATCTAAATTAAGAAAAACGAGCTTGGGCCTAAAAAACAGACCACACAAGGATAAGGAAGATGGCGAAGACGATAGACAAATGTTTTGGGATACCGAGGAACAGAATCGCGGTGGAACGCTTTTGCGACAAGCCATACCATGCATTGATACCCACACGGGAGGCATGGAAAAAGAGGTGGCCAAGCATTCAAGGAGAAGCGGAGCATGTGTGGTCTGTAGATGCCTCAAAGAATGACCGCAAGGTGCAGGAATCGGAATCACGAATGGAAAAAATACTGACAACTACTCAATGGCACTAAGTGAGGGACTCACTGTCCTCTAAGCAGAGGTAATAGCGATCACTGTGGCCATTGATAGAAGCCAGCAGAAGGGCTTTGTTAATAAGCAGATCTATACCTGTACAGACAGTTAAAAGGCTATTAAGGCACTATCGGCACACCAAACTACATCCTTGGTGGTGGCAGACTGCATTAACACATTATACACCCTTGCTCAGGAGAACTGTGCCACTATACTATGAGAAACGGGGCACTGCAGCATAAAAGGGATGAACATGATCGCGGATAAGCTAGCGAAGGAGGGCACAAAAAAGGAACTGGTAACACCCACGCCGTGTCTTCCCATAGCATACAGCGTCATAAAATTCAAGGTGAAGGCTTGTATAAGTAAGCAGATGGAAATGCACTGGTGGACGGCCAGTGGCATGAAAGTCAGCAAAACACTGATACGGGACGCCCCCAGTAAGTACGCCGAGTTCCTACAAGAGCTCTACAGAAAACACACAAGGCTCATGGTCGGACTACAAATTGGTTAAGGGACCACAAAACGCATGTGGTATAAAATAGGATAGCGAAAAGCAGCTCCTGTCGGCACTGTGGAGAAGTGGGAAAAACCACTATACACATCATATTATGTTAATACCCAGTAATAGAGGACAAGACGCGAAGCACTGGAGCTGGAGTATCCAGCACCCAATGAAGTCAACGGGATAGGACTCAGTAAAATTCTCACTTTGGCAGTAAAAGTGAAAGAACAAAAGACCCTGGTACAGGGTGGTGGAGGCGTATGCCCAAAGATGGGCGGACTGACTTGCAGAGGGCTGACCAAAGCATCTCTAAATGTACACAAATGTACTGTAGTTTTGTTCAATTCAAGTTGCCCTGAACTAAAGGTCGTCCTATTGCTGTTCAAATAAATAAATAACATATTCAATTTAGGTCCATTTCGGTTATGTTTCATTATATCTGTATTTATTTTAGATTATGAACGGTAAGGGGAGGACCGGAATAAGCGCGAAAAATTAAGATTAGGAATGTTTCCCTGGTACATTTTGTGCAATTTTCATTTTTTACAAATCGGAGTTTTTCAATACCCCAATCTCAAACATAAAGTGTTTGCAGAAAAATCCTTGTGTTAAACTCCGAAACTGTCTCACCCAGAAGGACCGGTAATCCAGGGTGAGTACACCAAAATTCCTGCAACCCCCGTAACGAAATCTAATACAGTTAACGACAAAAATATAAATAACCACTTTAGTATAGGTACGTTGAACGTACGATCCCTAAAAAATCACGAAAATTTAATAGAACTAGAGGAAGCTTTTCGAGACTCAAAAATTAAAATATTAGGCCTTTCCGAAGTTCGTAGACCGGGAGAAAAAATAACAAACACCCGTTCAGGCACCTTAATATATACAACAGGAAACAATATAGGGCAGAGGGGAGTGGGATTTCAGATAAAACCAGACTACGTCAACAATGTGTTAGAACTGAAGGGAATATCAGACAGAATAGCACTTTTAAGAATAAGAATAAATAAAAGCGAATTAACTTGGCATTCAAGTCTACGCACCCACCACACTAGCTGAAGATATAGAAATGGAGGAATTCTATAATACCTTAGATAAATTAATCGTAGAGACGAAAGTAACGAACAACAATTTAATAATAATGGGTGACTGGAACAGTCAGATAGTTCAAAAAGAAAAGGGAGAGAGGAATACAATAGGAAACTACGGATTCGGCAAGCGCAATGAACGGGGCTGGAGACTTCTGAGGATTTGCCAAGAGCATAATTTGAAAATAACCAACAGTTTTTTCAAAAAAAGACAGGGTAAAAGATGGTCCTGGCTGTCACCCAATCAACAACACAAAACATTGATAGATTATATACTAGTACCAACAAATAACAAAACAATAACAAACTTCGAAATATTCGGTATGGATAAGTTCAGGTTCTACACTAGTGGTAACGTTAAAAGTCAAAGGTGTGTCAATAAACAGAAACTACGGAATGCATCAAAAAGCAAAAGCAGTCGACTTTGTAAAATATAGGTCAGAACTTAAAGAGCTTTTGGGTTCACTAAATATGCAAAAAATGCTGCAAGCATGTGGGACTTAGACCCAGACCAAATAAACAGTGAAATTAGTAAATCGATAATGTCCGCCATACAAAACGCCCCCGATACAACAAACGCAAACGCAAATGCGAACCCGCAAAACGTTGATAACACCGAACAAATAAAAACCTTACATAAAAAAAGAACAAAAATCTTATCAATAAAAAATAAAACGTTCGCCGATAGATTAGAACTAAACCTGGTATCAAAAGCTATACGTTATAAGATTAGGCAGAGGGACGAAGAAGATAGGAATCAAATCATTCGCGAAACAATAGAGGGTAACAAGAATATTAAAACTATGAAAAAAATATTCAGACTGGGCACTCAATGGTCTACCCATTTTGTGAACGAGGAAGGGAGGAAGGTAAGCGACAGACGTGAAATAAACGAATTTATAACGAAATACTACGAAGATTTATACAACGATAACGAGAACATTAACTACGATAAACATACGCCATACCCTGCTGATCTTCAGTTAGAACCGGAGTTCACAAAAGACGAGATTAAGAATGTCATTAAATCATTAAAAGCCAACAAATGCCCAGGCCATGACAAAATAACTAATAAGTTCATAAAGGAAGGCGACGAAGAACTTATCAGGTCGTTATGGGTGCTATTCAATAAAATCCGTCTGACTGGCAAAATTCCCACAGAATGGAAGCATTCGGATATAATACTGATCCCAAAAAAAGGCGACCGCCACAAGATTGAAAACTACCGTCCAATCACCCTTCGTTTATCTATAGCCAAAGCATTTTCGAAATTTATTCAAAATAGAATACAGCCTTTGCTCAACGAACAGCAGCCTAGAGAACAAGCCGGTTTTAGAAAGTCCTTTTCAACAATAGACCATTTACACACAATAAACCAGATAGTCGAAAAGAGTACCGAATATCAACTCCCCCTCCATATAGCCCTAATCGACTACAGCAAAGCTTTCAACACCTTAAAACATAAATTTGTGCTAACATCAATAAGAAACCAGGGTATACCGGAAAATTTAGTTCTTTTAATTCAGGAGATGTACAGCGGCTCAAAAGCACGAATAAAAACGGAAACGGAGGGGAGGTATTTCGATATCAGAAGAGGAGTCGCACAGGGCGACCCACTATCGCCAATACTGTTCAATAGTGCACTTGAACAAATTTTCAGGAAAGTAAACTGGGACAATAAAGGAATAAATATAAACGGAACAAAAATCTCCAACTTAAGGTTCGCCGACGACGTACTAATCCTGTCCAACTCAGAGCTCGAATTAAACGACATGATCGCCGAACTAGCGGATAAAGGCAGAGAGTCAGGCTTACAAATGAACATCAAAAAAACGAAAAAATTAGCAAACCAAAAGAGTGTAACGAAAATGCAGCTGTACGATAAAGAAATAGAAACAATAGCAGAAGCAACATACTTAGGTCAACAGCTATCATTCGATTACCCCACTGAAAAAGAAATAGAAATAAGAATAACCAAAACGTGGAATAAGTACTGGTCACTCAAAAAAATATTCAAAGGTCCCTTCAAAAATTATCAAAAAAGCGAAATATTTAACATGTGCGTTGTCCCGACCCTGGCGTATGGTTGCCAAACATGGACCCTGACCGAAAAAAACATTAAAAAAATAGAAACTATCCAAAATTCCTTAGAAAGATCAATGTTAGGTATCAAAAAGAAAGACCGCATCAGGACAAGCGACATAAAAAAGAAATTAAAATACAACGTTAACGTAGCCAGATTTATCAGACGTCAGAAATGGAGGTGGGCGGGTCACGTAGCCCGAATGAAAGACGACCGATGGACCTATCTAGCAACGTTCTGGTTCTTGTCACAGTTTAAAAGGAAAAGAGGGCAACCACGCACTAGATGGAAGGACGACATTAACGGCTTTTTACAATGCAAAAATTTCCAACGCATAGCGCGAAATCGGGTCGAATGGGAAAGGTTGCAGGAAACCTTTGCTCTCTACGGGCCGAGGACTTTAAGTCCTTAATAAAGGTATTTTTTTGAAACTCCGAGACTCCAGAGGCACGTGTTACAGTTATTTTAAAAATCTGGAAATTTGATGACATTACTAGTCTTCTAGGATAAGGAAACACTTCCTGGGGTTGCCGGGTCAAATTTCGAAAATGTTTAAAATGAGAGCCACCCTAGGGCACGTACAAAATGAAGACTAAATACATTGAAAAATGATTCGTTTTCTCGATTCTCAATACCAACTAGGTCAACAATTTCCATGTTATTTGTTATTCCCCCGACTATTCTTTGTCAAGTTTACAAGGGCTCATATATTCATAGGCGTCAAAATATCACACTATCACGTTCCAGCGAGGAAATCGCATTTAAAATAAAATACTAGCACAAGGCCAGGAAATATTCGAATTTTCAAACGAGTACATGCATAGAACGACACGCGAATATTAAGAGCACCAAAAACACACTTTCAATTCCAAAAGAATTTACGACATGGCGTAAGGCGTAACCCGATGCCGTACAAACTTTCTCGTCCAATTATTAATGCGGGTAAATAGGCGCGCTCTAATATGAAAGATGGAGCCTGCGACTCGTACTTAAGCCTATAGGGGTTCCACAATCAACTCGCGAATAAAATTTCCGCGCGACGTTTTCATTTCTGTTTGAAAACTACCAACTTCGGCGCTAACGTCATAAATTCTTTTTTATTCCGGCAAATTCTTATCACGCGTATCACATTCCACGGAAACACTAACATGCGTTGTTTAAATTAAACCGCAACATTTGCTTTAATTAAGATACGACGAATAATGCCGGGGTCAGAGTTTACCCTCGAATTTAACGTCGCTAGTAGTTTCTAAATTCAATTCATGCCTAAAACACCCCGCCATGGAGAATTGCTCCCTCGGTTTATCTTGTTTATAAATATGACACGTAACCGAGCCCTGTTGCCAAAGGATCTGCAGTAAGAGTCGTTTAAAATTGCAGTCGAATAAGGCGGTAATGAGTCATGAACAATTTTGAACAGTCGTTAAGACTCATTTGACAGCTAATTAATACTCTAGACGACCAGAAGTGTTAGTCAGGATTTTCGAGACAAGAATTGTAAATACTAAGGGAGACTATTTTCATTTCGATAAACACTCGAGCTTCCTATGCGTGTGCTAACTTGGTGTGGCGAGGGGGCTTGTAGAAAAACTAAAGGCACACAAGAGAAAGAAAACTCTGACAGATAAACCCTAGTGAAAGCAAGGGGAAACTACATCAGTATTCTTCCCTGGAGATGCGTCTTCACCACCACAATTGAGATGACAATTCGCAAAGTGAAAAATCATTCCGGACGTAGTCTCCCATTCAGATGTCCCTGGCGGAGACTACGTAGTGAGAAACTATCAGAATTGAGAATAGAGACATGGAATGTAAGGACTAGAATAAGATAAGCCAATTTGAAAATTTAACAAGAGATGAGAATATTAAAATTAGGTATAACAGGAAGGAGTGAAGAAAGGCGAAGAGAGATGACGAGAAGAAAATGATTTTTGAGCGGGGGAGTACAACAGCGAAAAGAGGGCATGCAGGCGCAGGGAAGAGGGAAGATGTTTTGGACAGGGCCAGGTTTTAGACAGTCGATTTTTCAACTATTTCTACTGACTCAAGATCGATAATTCTTGCACGGTATATTGGAAACACTGATAACTAGGTATTTCACAAAAACATTTTCCGAGATCACTCTGATCCAAAGAAAAAAAGTATTTTTCTTAAAAAAAATAATTGTAAAGAATAAGTAGTGCACTAGCTAAAGGAATTGTAGGAAGAAAAAAAGAAGAAAAAAAATGTAATTTAGTGCCGTTGCTAAACACGAGCCTAGCTCAGTTGGCAACGAAATACACCATTTTTCAATTTTCAATTTCAATTTTTAATTGGCTTTATGGTTTATAAAATTAGGAATATCTTTCGACTGTGACATCGTACAAGTTTCTAAACTGGTCATCAGATACAGCAAACATCCCAGAATATATTACAAGTGTTTGTGGTGGAATGAGTCCTAATTATTTTTCCATAATTTAAAAAAAAATAAAATGGCTACGAGGATGTTTTAGACAGTGAAATAAGGGGATGGGTTTGGACACATTATTTAGTGTGCGCATTCAACATAGGTACGTTATTGATGATACAGCGAATAGTATTTTCTGATTTATAGCATCCGGAATATTCTAGTTTGAATTTTTTAATTGAATTTCAATATGAAAATCCTCGTTATCGCGTTCTTAAACCGCCATTAGACATGTATGTTTTAATGATGATGTCAATTCTCTTTTCAGCTAATAATTATTATTTGCGGAGCGATATTCCGAAACGGCCTCTGTCCACTTTTTAAAACTACTTTACAGGAGAATGAAATAACGTGATACTCTTGTGTATGCTATATAGATGCTGTCGTGACGAGAATTGCATTAATACGCCTTCACAAATTTTATAAGGCATATTTCTCGCACGTCATCAGACTAGACGTCATCCAGTCGCTAGTCCGGCTATTTTTAGCAAATCGAAAATCAATCCGAATTATAGCAAAACCTGTTTCCGCAGTTTTGCACCTTTCGACGCCGATGACTCATACACACGTGCTGTACTTCCGCAGACAATATGCAACGTACGAAATAACATCATCTTCTCCCACCGATGCATCTCTCACCAATTAGAAGCATCACGCCTTTTACACCCCAAAATTATTGGCCGTACCTACACTACGAAAATACGCGACAGCAAATCAGCAGACTTCTAAATTCGACAACCGGACTCGCACGTCATACCTATTCCCCCGACGACCTATCCTCAGAACCCCCAATTCAACACACACGAGCTCGCTGCACTCAAAATTGCCTCATCTAGGGGAAATACCTCTCAAGTAGGCCGAGCTCGAAGGTATGAAACTCGGACTTTATAATTGCAATACAAGGACCGAAATCTCGGTCTTGATACAGTCTTGCTCTCGCCCAAAAGTTAGGTGGAGACCGTTGTCACGTCTCTCGCAAGTCGATCTGGAACTTAGAAAATCAACGTATAACGTAACTTATGTCGTGTCTAACGCTCTAAAAAGCCTAACAGCTTCAGTTGTAATCGTTCATCAACGTAAAATTGAAGTATTGACGAAAGTATTCAATAAACCTATTCAACCTATTTTCGACTCGGCTAAGTTATTTATCGAACCGAGTATCCACGATTAGGGGCTTGCTCTGATCAGCCCCATGGGCTCACGCTGTAGACCCCGCAATTTATCATCGATCAACTGTAACGACTCTCGACAGCCCGAGAGGCCAACCACCTCACGACAGATGCCACTAGCAACATTTAGGTTGCCTAATAGAACACCTACCTGAATGTTGGTAGGTTGACAGTGTATGAATGTGTGTACATATATGAAAGCCGGAACTGCAAAGCATGCTAAGTAGTGTGGTGGGACGTATGGCGATGCACGCATGCCAAAGTGGCCCCTGAGACACCGCACCCCCAGCACCGGAAACTACCCTTTCAGGCATCGCATCAGTGCCGAGGGGCATGCTAAGTGCCGAAAAACCAAATTTTACAGGAGAGGGAAAAAACAAGTTTGCAATGCAATGACAACGTCCTGTAGTTCATTGTAGTACCTAGATGACACTTAGCATGGTTTGAATAAAAATAAGGTGATGGAGTTACATGGACTGAGACAACTATAAGGTGTCTATAAATGGGAAGAAACTAAATAACTTGAAATTCGCGGATGATGTGGTGTTGATACACGTAAATAACACTACTGAACAAAATGAAATTTTTTGTTGGCACAACGCATTTAGGGAGGTGATTCTTGAGTACTTTTCAACGCTGAATCCTGTGCTGTCGGCCGTTTCTATCTAACACGTCTAGTTTTCCTGATCAAAAACTATAAAAAATTCAACTAAATGTGTTCAAAAAGAGGTTTAGGAACTTAATGTGGTCATACTGATTCGTGTTGTTGTGTGTAGTGGTGTGTATTCCGTCAGTTTGTTTTCTGTCATGGTGGTCTGATAACACTGATAATATTCGGTCAGTGGTACCGCTTATTCCACTGCAAAAACAAAATGGAAACGAATTTCAAAGGTTCAGAACTCCGAACTGTGACGTGGTAGAGAAAAATGGGTCGCAGTATCGTGTTCATCGTTAAAAAGTACCTCAGAATCACCTCTCGAAACGCGTAGTGCAAAATACGAGGGCTGTCCCAAAAGTACTAAGCCACATTCAATAAAGTAATCAAATTTATTCAGAAATACAAAGTAAGACTGAAACCCTTCAATATAGTCCCCTTGGAGCTCTATACATTTCTTCCAGTGCTCTGGTAATTTTTGAATGCCGTCTAAAACCTTCTCTTTGTTGATCCTTCGAATTTCCTGGGTCACTCGAGCCATCAGCTGTTCAATATCTGAAAAACGGACTCCCCGCATGGGCTCCTTCAACTTAGTTCAAAGTCACGGATCCAGGTCTCGTCCATGGTGATAATACGTTCAAGAAACGATTCCCCTTCATTTTCGTAGTGCGTCAACAGTTGTTGCGTGATCCGCACTTGGTCTGTCTTTTGCTCGTCATTCAGGAAGTGCGGTACCCAGCGCGTCGTAATCTTGCGTTTATGCAACACCTCTGTCAAAATTCTATGGATACATGATTTGGGAATTCCGCTTACACACTCCATCTCTCGTAGGGTCATTCTCGAGTCTTCGTCTAACATCGTAGCCACGATTACAGCGTTCGTGACGTCATCGCGCACGGCAGCTGGCCGCCGCACTCTCGGCTCGTCTTTTACGCTCGTTCTTCCTTCGATGAATAATTTTTGCCATCGTTTCACTGTGGAATAGCCTACAACACTCGTACCACATCCCTCCGTAAGCCCTGAATAAATTTCGCGACTGGATTTGCCACGCCATGTCTCCATACGAATGTATGCGCGTTGTTCAACTCGCGTTATCTGACCCGACGTTTCAAACACGTCTTTGTCGCCGCTACCGGACATGCTCAAACTTGCACGGAAATACACTTCCCCCCCCCCCCTTCAAAAAATTTCAAGGAACACGATGCACACGTTTTTTATGACCCTTCGCTTCGTTATCACGCGTTACAATGCGAAGCTCAATACTTCTGGGACAGCCCTCGTAGTTGTTCAGTAGTGTAATGAGGACCTGGGGAAAATGGCAGAATAATTATTCGAGGAATGTGACAAATTAGGACTACAGGGGAACACCAACAAAACAAAATATACGAGCAACGCCAACGATACACACCTCGAGAATGGCACAGTTAAAATTGAAAAAGTCCAAAACTACACCTACCTAGGACAAAATGTCTCGTTTCAGAAAGGTCCAGATAACGAATTCCAAACCAGACGGGAGAAAGCATGGAGAAGTTTTTTGGGCCTTGGAAAGGGTATTCAAGGGTAACTTGAACATACAAGCTAAAGCAAAAATTTTAACATATGTGCGTAATTCCGGTGCTGACCTACGGGGCACAGACGTAGGTCCTCACAAAGACCCAATTGGAGAAATTTAAATCCACCCAGCGAGCCATGAAACGCTGTATGTTGGGTACCGTACATATTGTACATTAAAATTAGGTTACGCTCTAAAAACCATCAGTGTTGGACTTTTGTTTGAAACCCCAATTTTTTTCTTCAGTGTGACCGCTTTCTATCTCCTCATCGTAATGGCTTCAGCCATCGTGAATTCCTCTTGGTGTTCCATATAACTTCAAGGTATTTCAGTTGCTCGAAGACTATCAACATAGCTTATATGGGTGGACGAAGTCGAGTGGATTTCTTTCAGCTTATCGCCACAACCCATGTCTACCTTACTGTCATTTTTTTGAACGAGTTTAATATTTTATAATCGTTATCTAAGGGTTGAAGATTTCAGCCTTCAAGTATCCTCCCTCCCCCCCTCTCTCTCTCACACACACATACACTCTCAGGTATTATTATGAATATTATGAAACTCATCGGCAATAAAAATCTATTTTGGGCACTTTCCGGCAAAAAACAAAAAAATGCACCAACATAGATATAGGTACACATTTATTTTACAAATTTAGTGTTATACAAAACAAATAGTGGTTGCCGGGGTCGGCGGATTTCATGGAGTACTTACAACCCCCCCCCCCCCGTACCATGGAGAACAGCATCAGTCCTTTATTCTTTCCGAAGATTTCGTCCAATTTTTTCTGTAGTGTCAATACGCGTGATCTTCAAATTTTACCAATTTTTACACGGATATTATCCAGCAATTCAAGTTAAGCAGTGAGGGAAAGACCTCTAGTCACCGAGCATGTTATTTTCCCCGGGAGATAAGACAAATATGAAATAATGAAGGCCAAGTGGGAGAGAGAAGTAGTAACTTTTTGAAATAACTTTCTTAGATTTTCTGTGTATTTTGAGTCATGAGGTAGAGCAATGACAACTCACAAAAAATTATCGTTGTTTTCGGCAAAAAACTGAGCTACTGCGATCCACGTCCTCACCGTGTAATTACTACCTCCGGGAGGTAGCTTACAGTTCACTCTCCAAGAACACCTTCCTCGCTGAACTACTAAGTATTAACACTGGGGAGAATTTTCCTGATTTTCTCACACAACCGATGGATTCCATGGGCTCCACACGTCATGTAGATCATTTTACGAGACACTGCTTTCAATTTTTTCCCATCTAAGTCCATATAAAGAGCTGCGTCTTCATTGTGTATTTCTGTCTTCTTTCAATTCTTATCTCTTATTTCTTTTGGATAACCATTATCGCCCTCGACAGCATCAAATTAATTTTTTCTTCATTCTTTCCCTTTCTTTCAAAGGAAATAGACATTTTCGGCAATTTTTCATCAGCTATGTCATTTCTGGCATTTTTCGGCAAAACAAAATTCTTTTCCAATCCCCCTAAGCTATGAACCAAATTTCCAATTTCATTTCCAAGCACTTGTCTTTTAAGGGTATGATTTGACAAATGCCGCAGAATCCAAGCTCTAATTCTGAATAAGAATGTAGGGGAAAGAGTGCGAAGTTATACCCAACATAAGAATATTAATGGCGAGAATTCCAGCTAAACCAGTCTAAGTTTATACGTCAACAAGAAGTTATCGTAAAAAAGAAGCAGAAAGATATAATAAAGAAATTGATGAAGTATTACACAAGGTAAAAGAAAAAGAAAATTTATTTAAAATGGGAGATTGTAACGCCAGAAGACAAGGAAGAAAAGAGGAAGGCTCTGCGGAAAGCATGGTTTAGGAGAGCGAAATTAAAGAGGGTGGATGCTCAAAAAATTTTGTGAAGAATATAAATTAGTTATTAAAAACGCTCTCTTAACAATCACGAAAGAACATACGTTTTGCCTACTCCTTCATTTTCAAGTAACTCTGATACGTATCCTGCTATATGACGAAAACCCATCTCGATGGGAAGACGGGTTAAGAGATCATGAGTGGCAGCCCAAACCAGCACAAACGGAGCACAAAACATTGCATCCACATTTCTTTTTTCAATCCTTTGTCTAACCCATTTTTCGAAAATTATTTCTTCGCCTCCCCCTCAAAAAAATTGACTTCCAACATCTGGGAAAGGGGGTAGCACAAACGATGGGGTTTTTAGTATAAACCAGCACACGCGCAGCACAAACGAATGCTACCACTTGCAACCCCATCAGCTCAGTGGGAGATGCTCCCGTTTCTCCAGCCCTCCAAAAATAAACCTCAACATCTTGGGAAGAGGGTAACACAAACGACGAGAATTTGAGCATAAACCAGCACACAAACGTAGCTACAAACGATTGACACAATTTTCAATCACCTAGGTGAACGTGGAGGTGCTCCCGTTTGTACAGCCCTCCAAGGTTTTCAAAGATATGTCAGGAAGGGGGCAGCACAAATAACGGTGTTTTCAACACAAACCAGTACAAATGTAGCACAAACGAATGGCGAATGTTTCAAGTGAGGGGTGGGAGAAGGAGGACGAGGAAATGCACCTATAATATTTCAACCCTTCAACGCAAATAATTCCCGTTCTACATTGAGTTTGTCAGAATGAATGCTGCCATGTTGGCAGATAGACTCCAGGATACAATGTGGTAGATAAAATTTAAAAAAAAAATTATACCGAATGGTATTGCTAGTGTGTAGAAAGTTTTCTATGTCTCCTGAAAATTCACTATTTGGGAGCTATCGGTTTTTGAATTCGGGGTCTTCTATTATTTATTGCAATAAAGTATTTTAAATCAAAATTTTTACAGTGTATGTGGTTTGGGAGAAACAGAAATATCAAAATTGCTAGTGTGTAGAAAGTTTTCTATGTCTCCTGAAAATTCACTATTTGGGAGCTATCGATTTTTTAATTCGGGGTCTTCTATTATTTATTGCAATAAAGTATTTTGAATCAAAATTTTTACGTTGTATGCGGTTTAGGGGAAACAGAAATATAAAAATTAGGTTCAGTTTTCGAAGACCTTTAATTTGATACCCATGAAGCTATAGTATTGTAAGGACTTTTCAGGACTATTTTACGTTTTCTGAGACTATTTCACTTTTATAAGACTTTTTACGGACTATTTATGTCTTGTTAGAGACCTTCACTAACGCTTTTTTTTGAGTTTTCAGCGCCTAAGAATCAGGGCCCTGGTGATGATAGTCAGTAAAGGAGAACAAAATTCAATAAATATTGAAATAGGAGGGGGAAATAAAAGAGGCAAAAGAATTTAAATACTCAAGTAGTCTGATAACGCAAGATAAGAGAAGTAAAACAGAAATAAAGAGTAGAACAGAACAAGCTAAGAGAGCCTTTTTTTTTTTCAAAAAGGAGACATATTTAGGGAGAATATAGATTTGGAAGTAAGACTGAGTTTTCTTTAAATGTTTATTTAGAGTATAGCATTATATGATAGACGTGGACAACAGGAGCACAAAAAAAGAAAGAAGCTTTATCGATACGTAGAGTCATCGAAAAATGTTGAAAATCAAATTGAGAGAAAATATCAAAAATGAAGAAGTATTGAGGTAAAGAGGAAAGGAAAGAGAAATTTGGAATATAATTGTAAAAAGAAAAGTTAGAATGATAGGACATAATATAAGACATCCAGAGATATTGTTATAACTGCTGCAGGGAATGGTTGAGGGACAAAACTGTTTAAAAAAGACAAAGAATAAGCTATGAAGAGCAGATGATGAAGGATGTAAAGTACAAATCTTTCTCAGAAAGTAAAGATTAGCGCAGAGGAGAGAAAAGTAGAGACACAACCTGCTAGTCAAGAGACTAAAGGAAATATCATCATCATCATCATCAATGGCAGAAGTAGCGTTTAGTCCTGAAATTTTTACCGACTAATTTCTACAGCCCATGAACTAAACTATCCCCGTGGTGAGTGCAGGCTCAGTCCGCGTATTTACGGCGAACTACACCGTCAATAATACAATCATCAATGTGTGCAAATAGCATACTCTTTACTCGAGGGCGGTTTACTTGCCTGTTCCCAGTCTAATTAAACAGTAGCGCAGGAAAGGGGAAAAAGAAGAGACGCAACTTACTAGTCGAGAGACCAAAGAAACTATCATCATCATTATCATCATAGGACCAAAAGAACCTTAAAAATGAAACTGAGCAGTGACCCCGGAAATATCTTTTAAGAAAATTTCGTGTACTTTATTTGCGTTAATTCGTTACGATGGAGATTGGACATTTTTTGTAAGGACCAGCTGGCGTTTTGTACGATACAGATTACTGCAGACTGAACTGTACCACGTAAATCGATACCAGCTTCGTTATTCGAATACAAGGATAAAAATTATCTTCGAAAACCCGGCGAGAGAGAAATTACGAATTATTTGCGATACTTTACCTCGCGTCAATTCGAACAATAAATTATCCGAGCCAAAACGAATCCCTTTAAATACGACCCGAGAACGTCGCCATCGCCGTTCGTATAGCTAATTCGGTTTCTCCAGTAATTTTAATATCATTTGTTATAATTAGCTTCAATCTATGTCGCTGTTTCGAGACACAACGCGAAAATTCATTTCGTAATTACTATGCAGCTCGTTATACTAGGTGTTTGACGAGAGGCCTCGTTAATTTTAGACGACACTGATTAGGCGGAAAGTTTTTCGAAAATAAAAAACAGTGCGACAAAATACAAAGCAGGAGACAAATGAACGTAAGCCGAGGGCCCTAGCACTTCAATTTTACTTAATGACGGCTGTCTCATTCGCAATGCTCAAACCGGCGAGGATTATTCGACGAGGATAACGGAGTTTCTTGATCTAGAAATATCGAGAAGAAAATTAAATCGAAACGGGAAACGGCGACACGATGCGATAAAATACAGAAGTCGAAGATTTCCCTCGTTACGAAGATATCCGAGGTACCTAACCCCACTTTATGGTGTATTCAAAGCTGAAAAAGCTAACATTCTGCGAAAGCACTCTTATTTTATGCAAAGTAAGGAAGAACAAATATTTACAGAGATGACGAGTATTAATATTGCACTCGAATAAACTGAGGAAAAGATCAGCGGATAAACTGAATAACCTACAGAATTGTAGACGTACTCATAAATGGAAATTTATGACACAGTGTGCGAACGCTTTGCCTCGTAGAGAGGTAAATGAAACTACAAGTTTAATTATGCTCGATTATTATGGTTTATGGAGTACACAATAGACCGAGAGAAAGCTGCGAATGCGTATTTATGATGAACTGAGTCGTCAGTGGCGGATCTAGAAATTTTCCAAGGGGGGTGTTTTGAGAATAAAACTTGTTCCCCCTCCTCCCCCTTAACAACCGAGATGGATGTCCCAGTTGATTCTTGATGAACTTTGAAGTCCACACAGAACTACAGCATTGCAGGTGTACACGTTCACTACATTTTTATATGCATAATGTGCTTTCGCAATGTTTTTTTTCTTTTTCGGCCCGAAGGAAGGTGTCCGAACCCCCAAAACCCTCCTCGTAGATCCGCCACTATGAATCGTACACATCGTGCGATTGTTACTGTTCTGAATTCTGCACTTTCTGAAAGAGGAATTTTTTGCAGAAGCCTACAATTTACTCCCCTCTTCAATTCCACAAGTGACACGAAGAAATGATTCACAATGTGACCCATGCACTGTAAGTTAATACATCATAGTTTTTTCCAAACCCCTTTCTCCCCTCCCTCCTTGGAAATATCAAGTCGTATCTAGGAAAATAGGTTCGCGCACATTTATTAGATACGCAATTGCATCAAGAAAACTATGCACTTTTTCTCTATAGGTTATAAAATGGCGTCACACTACCGTTCATAATTATTATTACTAGTAATGTCCTCAGTCAAAACCTCGTGAACAGGAGGCGGGGGTGTGCAAAGGCATGTTGCACCCCAAGCTCATATTCGCAGCCGGCAAACTCGGCTAATGACAGTTTTTTTTTTGAATGTGTATCAATTTCGGAACGGAAAATTTTTGAGTCAGCAAATTTGGGCCTTGCACCAGCTCCCCTTGCGAAAATGGTTCCGTGAATCGGATACCTTCGGCCCATGACGTATATTTCTCTGATTTGCTAACATGTTAAATTCAAATTTCAGCTTATTTTGGCAGATACTCATGATATTTAGGGGCCACAGGAGGCTCCACCAGACATCAAGATAAAATTTGGATTTGGTATTCATTAGTATACATCAGTTACATCACTTTTGGAGCAAAAACTAGTTTTGACTGCATCCACATGGGTATTTTTGGGTTGCTATTAGCTAAGGAGGGGAAGGAAAAATTTAGTGATTTCTACACAGAGGTTCTACGAGTACATAATATTGCGACAAAGTCGGCGTAGCCCTCCTGGAGCCTCCGCCACGTTTTCTTCAAACATTCCTCCCTCTCCCTCCTTCTTTAAGAAGTTAAAAACTGTCTACATAATCTTAAGATAAAGTGATGAAATTCTCAAGCAAGATGTACACCAAAAACAAATTTGTAAAATTCGTGACTTTTTCGTGACCTTTCCGTGACTTTTTTCATGGGCTCACACCAGCATTCATGTTAGGAGTCCGAAATAACAAAAACAAAAACTAATTTTGATGTTCCAATGATACTTGTTCAATTTCTTTCTTTGCTAGTATTCTGGAGTTCACATTTTAAAGGGAATATGATAAAATGGTAATTTTGAGAAAATGTACACTGAAAATTCACCTGTATGTTAAAATGAGAGTTCAATTTTTTTCTTTTTTCTACATAGAAAATTTTGGAGAGAATTTATGATTTTTGGGAAAAAGAAAATTAAATATGCAATAATTGAATTAATGACTTTTCCGTGACTTTTATGGCACGCAGACACCCTATGAAGCTTCATCCCCCTCGGGAATATTTCCCCATTTCCCCCTATCACTCAACAAGCTGTACATTATTTTAAAAAAATGATTATAATGATTATTTGAAAACAGGTTACTAGATATAACTGCTACAGCTAATTTCTTTAAATTAATTCATTATTTTTTGATTGCTATTTTTAAATGAATTCATTATTTTTTATTCAATTTGTAAATTAATTACATTTTTTAATGAGTCTTTTTGCTTAATCAATTATTTTTCGACTAACTAATTATTACTTAATCAATCAATTATTTTTAAATTAAATTTTCTTGATTAATCAATTATTTTTTGATCCATCAAATTAATATTTTTGATTAATTACTAATTTATTACTTTTTGATTAAATATTTTTCATCAACGCATTAATTTATGATTCTTCGATTATTTTTGGATTAATAAATCATCTTTCGAACAATCAGTTACTTTTTATTATTTGAGTACTTATTCGATTCCTGTGTGATCAAGAATATTTTATAAATCCATTTTTTAGAATACTGAGCTGATACTTTTCTTAATTATCAAATTCATCAGTTAGTTCTTGACTTTTCAGTATTTATTTACTGATGAATCACACATTTTTGCTTAATCATTTTTACTAATCAATTATTTTTACATTAATCTTTTTTTTAAATTATTTGATTATTTTTAATTAATCATTTCCCACTTTTTGACTATTTCTTGAATAATCTAATCATTTTCCGATTTATCAATATGTTCCTCAACTAATCATTTTTTCATTAATCAATTTTTTGATGCTGTAATACGTTTATAATCTTCGATCAATCGATATTTTTATTTAACTGCTCATTTGTAATTTATCATTGATTTTTTATTAATCAATCATTCTAGATTGATTATTTTGGATGTATTCATATGGTATGATTAATCAACTGAGCTGGAGAATCATTTATTCTTAATAGCGATTATTTTAACTGTTTGCAATAAACCAACCGATTGCTTTCAATTCATGAAGAATTTTCACGGATAACTAGAGCTCGGACTTTCATGCTCTAAAAATGGCAAAATATGCACTCATTTTCCAAAGACATGCTCTGACAATATGTGTCAAAAGTCAAAAATATGCAACAATTATGCATTTACAAAAAAAATTTTATGCAAGACTTTACAACGTCTATTAATTGATAATTCTAGACGTAAATCCAAACTAAAAATCAATTGTTGATTTTTTTACGAAATTTTGTTTGCTGGATTTTCAAAATTTCAAAATAAAACAAAATCAGAATTACTCAGAAATATGGACTAAGACGGAGAAAATTACCAAATATGTCATGAATATGCGCTAAAAAAAAGGTCAAAATGTGTAAAATAAATGATTTTATCCAAATATGCTAAAACAGGGAGCCCAGTTTTTTTTTTAAATGAAGTTCACTGACTTTTCCCTAACTTTCCCAGTCACGTTTCAGAGTTGTCCAAAAGGTAGCTAAATAAATTTATAGGGAGTCCGAAAAGACGTACGCAATATTCAAGCTTTTGCAACTTTATTACGAAGACCAAAAACATAAAAACAAAATTAAGATATAAGAATCAAAAAATTAATTTGCTTAATTTCGGCTTTAATTACTTCAGAGGACAACACATAAAAGTACACTTTTGGAAACTCTCTTATATATGCATTATGCTTTTTCCAGAAATATTTTCTAAAATCACTGACTTTTCCCTAAATTTTAAAATTCCCTGATTTTCACACGTTCCTTGACTTTTCTGGAACTCGGCATGCTGTAAAATATGCGCTAACATATTGATGTCATTTTATTTAGAATCATGTTAAACGAATAAATGTTATTGACATGTCGTACAACAAATGACAAAAAAAAAAAAGACAAAAAAAAGTTTTTATAGAAATTTGAGCCCTACTGATAGATAACAACAGACCTTACGTACTTTTTATTCTTCCATCCGTGTAAAAAGGAACATTACAAAGGAATTGAATTTATCCTCTCTCCCCTCTTCCTCCCTACCTCACGATTCTCCTTAGGAATTAAATTGAGAGATATTTTTTCAGAACTCATCAATTTTTTTCTAATTTAATTTAATCTTTTTTCATTTGGTGATGGAATCGTCAACTTATCAATTACATTATGCAACACACATTTTCTATTCCTCCCGTGGAAAATCATGATTTCAAAAAACTGTTATGAAAGTCACGATATTTCAACCAAAACTCGAAAAAATCAGTTGCAGAATTGTAAGTTCCACAATATAGGTTTTATTAATCAAAAGTGGGTGGTAGAGAGGGGAGAGGTCAAAACGTGGAGCCCCCGATGAGGCGCGAAGCGCCGAGTTTGCCCCTATCCCTCCATTTTATAACCCCAATGATAGGCATGAAAAGTCATGATATTTTGTTTCCTAAATCCAGTAGACACCCTGGCTGTGCACAAAAGACGTGATAACGCTGCCTGAAAATGGCGGAATTACATCGAGTTGATTTTACAGGGTGGCCACTTTCCTGGAAAAACTGAAAATCAGGGAAATGTCCGGGAATTTTCAAAAAATAAATTCTTTATAAAATTGCGTGGTTTAGAAGTATCATGGTGGTTGGTATCTATGTTTAGTTTTATATAAGATTTTTGTGAAACCTTTTGGCAGAAAATTACGGCACTAGAAATTGGGGGAAAATTAAGTGACAACACTCATTAATGAACTTTCAACCAGTAGGCTTACTCGTAGAGAAATATAATTGAGAAATGGATCTGGAAAAACCAGGGACAAGTTAAGGAGAAGTCAAGGAAATTCATAATTGAAGAAAAGTGGCCACCTTATTTTACACGATAGCTACAACACCCTATAGTACAACTAAGGCTCTGTAAACTTCGTTTGAACATACTCATCCGCCATTTTGATCCTTATTTTTTCCAGGAACTAATGAACTCATCATGGAACGCGTTGCGAGCGACGATTAAGGTTGCACGAAGAATGAAATTATAAAAATGGAGGCTGAGCATATTTATACGAAGTTTACAAAGCTATAGTACAACGAGTCACGCATGTTCTATTTTTTTCCCTTGTGCTTATACGATGTGTCCCAAGTTACCCCTATGATTGCAAAGCCACTCTGTGTTATGGTATATGTTCATATTTTTCGATGAAACATGCTCTTTATATCAACGTGCCACTTTCTGGTTGGTTCTTCATTAAAATTCCAAACATCCTTATTGTTCTTCCTTGCTTTCTAATAAGGCTGCCAAAATCTACTGAGGACCACAAAGCTGGTGCCCCAATTTCGTACTTTCAAAGGCGTCAGAAATATGTAATTTTTTCTGAATATTCTTTTTCCTGATGGCGGCATAGATATGTCGATTTGAGACGCCTATTTTCGTAGGGCTTGGGGCAAACTGCACCACCTGTCCCTTCCTCTGCGTAAGTCTACTTCTTAAGTGAGAGGAATTAATTTCTTTACGCTTACGGGTACTGTATAGTTACGTATAGATTTCAAATTAATGTTTTTGCCAACTTCGAATTTCTTGCAATTTTTCATTCTTGTATAAATGTTTTTGTATTTTCTCGAATTTATTGGTGATATGGTTCCTCTTGTTCTCGATTACTTTACGGATTTGAAAAGCACGAATTGAAAATGAAGATATCGCATTTCACTCGTCTCTTAACTGTACTCTGATCTGTGTACACGGTTAAGCCATACAAATTGGTTTGTAACTCTTACACCAGCCTATACGTACGTAATTATTTGTTTCAGTATCTTTAATTTATATCTACCCTGAGGAAGGAACTTTCCTTCGCTGTTTCCTTTATCGTGTGTTTAAAACTTCCTCCTTCCACGATATCAATCTTGCGGCTGTTGGAAAATTAACTTCGTTCGCCTTCAAACTGTGCAAACTTATTGGTAAAATTTGCTCTGATAACTCGAGCTGAGACGGTTCGATTTATACTGGAACAGTATAACGAAACTCACGTTTTATATTTAAAAAAAAAAAAGTTATTATACTCGTAATACGAAGTGAGAATGAATTTCACATGCGATATTTGCCCACGTGTATGTAAACGTGTATACGTTTTCATACAGCTTTACGAGATTTTCTTAAATGTTGATAAAGAGCTTAGCAGGGTCTCACTTGTTGGTGTGCGCCGAAGCGTAAACAAAACACGCAGGAATTTTCTATACAGGTCCTTTCTTCGGCTTCAGAGACGAAGTTAATTAACGATGGACGCCATAAATCGTATTAAATCTCCCTTAAAGATGGGTGACGACCGCGTTTTTGATTCGCTTCTCATTACATTACTCGATGGTGGGTTGCTAAATGGTGGCCGCACAAAGTTACCCTTTAGTGTGAAGTTCGCAGGTGTAATTCGCGAAATTAATTACAAGATGAATGGGGCGGATCAATATCTACGAAACTATTAGAGCTTTCAAAGCCGCAACATCGTCAGGTACGAGGAAAATGAATTTCAGGTTTTCTTACATCTCGTATACTCCCTGTATGTTATGCATTCAAATGGGGTGCTTGTTTATTACATTCGCGCAAAAAATAGCGGAATCGTAAAAATTTTATCGCCCCTTCGTCGCTTTTTATTTTCTGAAATTTTTTCCTCCCTCGAAATGGAAAATGTATTCATGGAAGAGTTTGAAGCCTGACTAGGTGATAATATCTTTTTTTTTATTTATTTATCGATGCGGGTTCCGGTTTTATGGCAATAGGTTAGAGATGAGAGCGCATTTATATACAATGTTTTAAAATAATCGAGGAAGGAAAATAATTTTCGCGTGTAGGTGTTGTGAGACAAACCAGTGAACGTTTAAGATTTATGGTTTACTTGTTCAGAAAATCTGCTTTAAAAGACTTATCAACCCTACTGATGACGTTTCAGTCGTAGAAAGGTCTTTTTTTAGCTGGGACTTTCCTAAAAATTGAAGAATTTTGCTCATTTTGCTCGCAGATGGTTGTCTTTTTATAATTTCTTGCGGTTTAGTTCCATAGAATCCACTTCCACGCAAGAAATCTGGGCATCAAGCCTGTAAGGCCGCAGAAGCGAGATGCGGAAGTTCAAAGTGTTGTAAAGGATATTTTCAGAGACGCGATCTTTTATGGGTCATATTATGAAAATAAAGTACTTAGCACACCAGGCTGTCCGGGTGAAACCACCAAGGCCAAAAAAAGAGCTCCCTCAAATGTAAGCGCTGCCAGAAGTACGGTCACACGAGAAATTACTGCACGTTAACCCCACGCTGCGTGAAATGTGCTGAAAACCACGATACAGGCCAGTGTAAAAACACGAAACTACTTAAGCCCATACGTGCAAATTGCTCAGGTGAACACCCAGCTAACTGGAAAGGCTGCTCAGTATATCAGACACTCAAAAAAAGCGTACCAGATATGACAAAGCCTAACTCCCAAAACAGACCTTCAGCTAAAAAAGTTGAATCAAACACTCTATACAAAAGGAACAAACAAGGGGAAGTGCCTCATCTAAAAAGACCGAAACCTCAACTGGAAGTCACCAGTCATCTGCTCCCGAGGAACTGGATGGGCGAAGACCTAGCTGTTACACTCGCTGGTATCTCGAAAGCTCTCCAAAACCTGGAGACCCGCTTCGCCCGGCTAGAAGGATGGTATCAGGAGTACAGGGCTAGTCACCGAACTCAGCCATGAGCACTACAAGAATCATAACCTGGAATGCGAATGGGATGTGGGTAAAGGCCCAGAACTAGAGTGCTTCCTTCACTCTGAAAAAATTGATATTGCTCTGATTTCGGAGACCCACTTCACCAATCGCTCATGCTTAAAACTACGCCATTACACAATCTTCCATTGCCATCATCCAAGTAATCGACCCAGAGGAGGAGTAGCAATCCTCATATGAGATCACCTCAAGTTTGAGGCTCCTCAAATCATTCAAGAGGAAGCATTCCAAGTGGTCTCACTCTCCGTTCACATTAACTGCAGAAAAATCACGACAGCTGCTATCTATTACCCACCCAGATTCCAGCAGATAAGTGCTACATACGTCCAACTGCTCGAAAAACTTGGGTCATGCTTCATATTAGGAGGTGACCTGAATGCCAAGCATACCTTATGTGGCTCAAGACTTACAACAACAAAAGGACGTGAACTGGCCACGGCAATCGCAATCATACGTGCGGAAGTTGCATCAAGCAGGAGACCTACGTATTGGCCCACCGATACCAGAAAGATATCAGACCTGATAGACTTTTTCATCTTCAGAAATATCCCTATCTTTGTCGCCGCTGATGCCCTACCAGATCTATTTTCATAGCACTCACCAGTTTTGCTCACTCTCGGTACTCAAATTACTCAGAAGAAGAATCTGCAATTACACAATAAGACCACTGACTGGGACTCTTATCGACAGTTCCTGAAGGCAGAGATCAACCTACGGGCCAAAATTACCTCCGTGGAGGACCTGGATGAGGCAGTAACAGACTTCTCCTTGTTGCAAAAAGCGGTCACCCGGGTCACACCTCATGTGCCACAAACTTCTCCAGTAATCACGTATCCGAAGGAAATAGTGAGCGGAGAAAAGCACGACGGCTATGGCAAAGAACTCGATCAGGCATAGATAAGGCAAGGTACAATAAGTTAACTAGAAACCTCAAGCTCCAACTAGATGAACTGAGGAATAGAACGTTTGCTTCAAAACCTCGATAATACTGCGGCCTCTGACTACTCCCTATGGAAGGCCACGCGTCGCATCAAAAGGCCTTTGACTCTACAGCAGCCCTACGTACAGAAAAGGGCAAATGGGCTCTCAGTGATGCTGAGATTGCGGCTACCTATGGGAGGTATCTAGAAAACACTTTTCAGCCACACGTCACAGGTTCCAGCTTCAATCCAGCACCACCTATGCAACAAGACCTACAAATCTGGAAAAGGTTCTTCATCACGCCGAAACAGGTGGCGATAGAAATCCAAACCAATATTAAAGTGAAGAAGGCACCCGACTGTGATCGAATAACTGGTAGAATGCTCAAGGAGCTCCCCCAAAAGGCTGTACTTCGTCTAACCTACATCTACAATGCTGCTCTGCGTCTTCAGACTTTTCCAACCCCGTGGAAAACAGCGACGATAATTATGGTCCCCAAACCTGGAAAACCTCTAGAACTCCCAGAGTCTCATCGACCTATCTCGCTACTACGAGTCCTCAGTAAACTGTTCGAGAAACTGCTTATGCGACAGTTATTTTCAATCCTTGAAAAGCACCAGGTTCTACCAGACTTCCAATTTGGATTTCGACAAAAGCATGCTACAGTTGAACAGGTACACTTGGTAACCTGGATGATCAGCTTAGCCCTTGAAAACCGGCAATATTATTGCAGCCTATTCCTCGATGATGCACAGGCTTTTGACCGAGTCTGGCATATAGGCCTCTTACACAAACTCCAGGCAATGTGTACAACCTAATTGCTTCATACCTGAAAGACCGGCAGTTCCAGGTCTCCTATGGTGAAGAACTCTCCACATGTTATACGGGCAGGTGTTCCGCAAGGCAGTGTTCTTGGCCCTCTATTGTACCTGGTCTACACTGCAGATATCCCAACAGCAACAGATGTACAAACGGTTATGCTTGCGGATGACATAGCTCTCCTAGCGACTTCTGACTCCCAGGAGAGAGCAACAGCAGCCCTACAGGAGCACATTGATTCTATCACCTCATGGACTGAGAAATGGCGTATAAAACTTAACGCTAGCAAAAGCACGCAGGTCACCTTCTCCTTACACCCCAGTAAAATACTTCCCATCACCATTGGAAGGAATCTGGCGCCACAAGCTACATCAGTCCGTTACCTAGGAGTCCACCTTGACTCCCGGCTCACCTGGAGTAGGCACATAGCTGCTAAAAATGAACAAATAAAGAAACAAGTCCGAAAGTACTACTGGCTCCTGGGAAGACATTCAGTTCTCTCTGTTGAAAACAAGCCGCTCCTATATCTTGCGGTACTCAAACCCATTAGGACATACACTCTTGAGTTGTGGGGTACAGCTAGCCGCTCTCAAGTCCAAAAAATTCAAGCAAGACAGAGTTGTATCCTCCGAATTATTACCAACGCTTACCGCTACACTAGAAATGATGATATACACGCCGACCTTCGCATTTCTACGGTTCTGGAAGAATTTTCCCGACGATCTACACACGCTACGAAACTCGACTCCACCGGCACGCTAATCTAACTACTCTCGGTCTCTTGGACAACTCTAGAGACTGCAGACGTCTAGCCCGCTCTCGCTTACCTTTCTAGCGAAAATAATGAAGTAAGGAAATATAAAATCTTATTTCTTACATTAATTAATACACGCTAATAAACAATGTAATAATTATAAGAAAATACTGTAAGAAAAACTTTGTAACAAACTTGAAAAAAAAAATGTTACTTTTCGTCCACTACGGTAGCTCAGCGAATCTCCTTCAGGCAGGGTTGCCAATTTAGCCTTCTTTTCGGCTATTTTAGCCGATTTTGAAAATCTTGCCCAGAAAACGAGGTAAGAAAAGAAGACTGAGAACAGAAAGCAGCGATAGGGGGGAAAAGTTGTGATCACGGTCATATGATATGCTCTAGACCGCACTCCCTTGATTCCGGTACTGGTAATAGAACGCCCCACTAAGGCTGGAAAAGTCTTGAAGAAGTATGAAGGCCTTTACGTACCTATTCATCGCTGAAAAGTCCTAACGAATTTTCAACAAGTTTGGAAGAGTTTGACAAAGTTTTATACAAGTCTGCAGAAGCTTTGAGCGAGTTCTGAACAGATTTAAGAAGTCATAAGAGCGAAAGGGTTTTGAAAAGTTTTGATAACATTGAAGAATCTCAATGGGATGTCTATCGAGACTAAAAGTGGGAGACCACTGGGGACTAGGATGATTCATTTTCCAATACTGGAAAACTTTTTCTATTTCATTCGCTCATGTAGTCTGATACATGGTCTTTTTTGGAAGACAAATAACGACTCCATTTGTAGGGTGTGCCGATTCACTTTTTCTTTTCTGTAGTATAGAGCGTTTTCAGCTTGTTACGCTCGCGTAGCTTGCGAATCCCTTATTTCAGAGAGAAACCCGGCTGGAAGCGCGACCGTGTCGCTGGCAACGAGTCTCTCGGAGGGTTGTTTTTTACACTCTCTAGAATACGTCACGACTGGTGAAAGCGGCCAAGGTCAGGCTATATAAACTCGAATGTTCGAGAGGCACGTCTTCAGAGCGAGGCTTACTGGCGGTTCTACTTTGGTTTACTTCGCTGCGTGCTGCATCCAATATCTGGTGCACCGTTAAGGATATCCAAATCGAGAATCTTCGATACGCTCCCGTCGCAGCATCCAGTTGTCTGGTGCTCCGGGCACGAACTGAAGAGGGGTCTCGCATTCTGCTTCGAAATACTCCCCTGCGTTCTGCATCCAGTATCTCGTGCACCGCCGCGGATAGTCGAATCGAGAACCTTTGATACTCTCCCGTCGCAGCATCCAGATGTCTGGTGCTCCGGGACAGAACCATTGCGACGCCTACGACCTTCGACCAAACCAGAGCAAGTACTAGGTCTCTCCGTAAAGCCGCCCCGTGCCTCTGTCGTTCATTTGTAAATAGTAGAGTGAGAGCAGTCCTAATACAGTTACGATTTCAAACCTCGTGTAATTATTTCTCCGGCGCTGACGAACCTCACAAACTCACACTCAATGTCTTATAACCTCCGTTCGAGGAAATTAGACCTTAACATCGGGAAGCTTGCCTAATTTAACCGAGGCTACCACGCGGACTTCCCCCGTTGCACCAATGGCCACACCGCAAACTTCCCTCGGTGTAACAAGCTGTTATGCCAAATGGAATATAAACAAAGTTCACTTACACTCCGAAATGGACACTAAAAACAAATAACGACGTTTAACGAATTTGTTCGGCAGAGTTAATTTTTTTGACATCTTCTGGAATTGTATATGAGATTTCGGTACATTGCCCATCATCTTGCCTTATCTTTTGAAAATACGGATTATCCTTATCCTGTCTAGATAATTTTCTTCATCATCTTCGCGAGGTCTGCTTCCAACTCTCACACCTCTGCCGTTTCCACCCACCCTAAGTACATAGAATCGGATTGCCAGCAAAAGAGCAGCAAAAAATAAAGAAGGGTTGTCATTAAATTCTGGAACTACCTGCTCTCCCCTCCCCAATTCATGATTACCTACTGGCGCGTTCGACTAGCGGGTTTGCAAGAAAAGAACGTTTTTACGGAAAATTTCCGCATTCGTGCACTTATTTGTCGGCTGATTCAGTGTAGCATTTTACGAGCAATACCAACTCGGGGTTGTCTTGCTGCCTGCTATCTGAAAAGGCAAAAACGTGAATTACTGTTTGCATACGACGGCGGCATTTCTCACGTACCTCGATAAGGTTTTTACAAATGCTCATTTGCATTACACCCGGAAGCGGCAACGTCAGATATCGCACGCTGATTGGTTACTCGGAATGTCTCCGAAATTCGAATATCCTCTCGCGTTGTTTTGAATGCCAAAATTATTCGTCTTCGACGAACCCCCTCACTTGGGACCAGATTATTTCGTTTAATCATTTCGGTACAAGCATTCTACATTATACACGTTACACCGTATTGTCGCGTTAAGACCGACCTGCGAATTTTTGACCATAATTCCGCGAAATACTGAATTCATTATGCAGATTATTACGCCAAATGGAGGCGTGTGTCTCGCAGATAAGAGAGTGTTTAATCGTATAATCAGGTCGGTGTAGGTACTCGCCGGCTATTATAAAATTAGTTCAGATTTCTGTTGAGCTACTTCGCGTTTTGAGCTCATGGTGGAAACATAATATGTGTACGTTATGAGTGATGCCTTGCACGTTAAGGAGCCCAGGGTGTATTGAAAATCTTGCACCCGCGAGCTAGGCACCACTAATTCGCGCACGCGAAAATCTGTAGACACTATTATATGATGGTGTAGTGCCGTGTTGCGCACAAGATACTCGAAGATGAAGTGCGACACAAATATGAGTATAGTAAACAGCTTTAAATGCAAATACAACCTTTGGACAAAAAAGAACCTAGGTAAGCGGAAAATCAAACTTTCCCAGTGCTAGTCACATGATATGGCTGCCACGTGACAGCGTGCACTCACGGATCAGTGGTGGCAGGCTCGCAAACCCAAAATTTCAGAACACCTCTAGCCCCTTTTTTCTGCGCAACGCATGACATACATGCAAAATCGACTTAGGCCTATAGAATGTACCGGCTTAGCGTGCCAAAGGAACACACAACAGTTACTATAAGAAGTATGGCCTGCTCAAAATTTAGGGTTCTGCAAATCTTCAGAGTTTGAATGTAGCGAATTTTCATCGGGCGTCTGATCACTTATTTAAATTTGGAATTGAAACGCTAATTATAAAAACAATCATGGTCAGTTTTGATTTTTTAACTTAAATGTCAGACCGAGCCATCTCCACTGTTCAGATGGATGAACTGTCGGCTTTTTTCATTCTTGGATGATGACTCTATAACATGAACTGCAGTGTTTTAGCATAATGGCTCCTGATATAGCTCAGTCTGCCAAAAAATCAAAACTGACAATGGTCGTTTTCACAATTAGGGTTTCAATTCTATTCGAAGATAATCGATGGATAAAGGAAGTGATGCAAATTTGGAACCCTTAGGCCCCTCCTAAATCTCGAGTTGTATTTAATGCACTCTAGTGGAAATAAACTTTTAAGGTAGGTATCAGTAAGTTCAACCTTCTACAAAAATGTGTCGTTTTTGTTTTTGCAAAGTATGCTCCTAGCGCGGCAAGACAGCGTGTTGAAAACAAAAACTCAAGAAATCATAATTTTGCAGTTAGGTCACTTTGGAAGTGGGCTCCTCAATTCATAGAATTCCAAGAAGTTCACCATGTTTGATCGAGCATATTTTGACCTATTCTGGGTATAAAAACATGTTTTGGCAGATTTTTTGCTTTTTAGAGCACATTCAAGAATATTTGACCAGTTTCCACCATTTCTCCGAAATATTTAGTATTGCCCTATTTCTGTCTCTAAAAAAGTAAACTGCAACAACGGCAAGTTCTTTATAATATCAAAAAAAAATTTATTGTTCGCCTGCGGAAAAAGAGTTTTTGTAAGACTACTTTAGGATCTTTTTCTTTTGCATGTAGATCAGCTTTATTCTTTTATTCCCATTTGGACTGATTTTGGATCAGTGATTTTCTGATTTAGTGATTTTCATCTGTCACCCTTGATTTCACTTTCGAAATGATACCCATATCGCTATTTTAATAAACAATATTTTGGAATATTTCAGAATTTTTAGGGAATATTTTAGCATATTTTATGAAATGGGACATATATAATAGATTTTTTTCTGCCTAACCCAGAAACAAGGGAACTGACTTCCTAGATTCGGAGCAGTTTCTCAAAATAAAAGATGGTCCAAATTTGTACTAGTTCCTCTAGATCGAAGAGTCACAGAAATTGACTGAACTGAACTGCCTACCTCTGATACTGAAAGAGCTTTTCTAGTTCCAAAATTCAAATCATAAAATGTGGATAGAATTGCTGAAGTGCACAACTTACAACTGATGTAGCTCTTTCAATTTTTGAAACAGCCAACCCTTTTTCAAAGTAGCTGTCATACATAGCCATCTTTGATAAATAATATCATTCTGCTCAATGAAAAATTTTCAAATTTGGCAAAATTTTATGAAATAGTTCAAATTTTGCAGTAGTCACCTATAGATAGTACGTCGAAAATGTAAAGTATTACTCTTGCAACCTCCCTCGAAAATTGAAGATGTTAAGAAATTAGAAAGTGCTGTACTTCGAAATTCCTTCAATATCAAAGGTAGGCAATACAGCCTGATAAGTCTGTGTTAGCTTTTCGATTTTCTACCCATTTATTACCTTCGGAAAAAACCTGAATCAAAATTGGACGTTTTAAAGCAAAATGGACTCAGGCAACGAAATCCGTTTTCGAGAACACCAGATTTGAAGTTCAATAGCCATATAAAAACTATATGACATAGCCTTTACTAATAAGCTATTTTCAACGTGGGTACACATTTTTGTATCGGGGGCCCAATTTTGAAAAATTCTACTTTTTACGCTCTTTCTAACGATACTAATCCATTTTGTCAAAAAATGTCGATTAAATCTGGTTTGCTCAACAGCGTCCAATTAATAATCAGACTCGCAATGAATGTTCGCTATTTTTTGGTAGCCTCTGTAGGTCTTGAGTACGAGCCATCCTTAGTTATACATCCCTCTGGTCACTGACGCGATACTCGAAAGGGTAGTTCCCGTGGCCGGGGTGCGGTGTCATAGGGGCTACTTTGGCATGCGTGCATCGCCATACGTCCCACCACACCATCCTCGGTTATACTCTTAATGAAAAAAGTCATTCCTAAATGGGTTCTTATTTAAAAAGAAAAATGTTGCCAAGTTTGAGCAGAATCGGTGAAAAGTAAACTGTTCCTAAAAGAGGTTGAAGTTCTTGGTGAAATCAACATTCATTTTTAGAATCTGAGCTTCAATCGAGGAGGGAGCTCTCCATATGAGCCTAAAAATTACTTTCTTTTTCAAATGGCCCAAATTGGGATCTTCAGTCACTGAATCTCGTCCTGGGATTTTTTTCTCTTTGCGCCTCCTCCTTCGGGCTCCACGGAGGGCTGATTTTCAGTAATTTCTATTTCCTTCCCATCTCAATATTATTTCCGAGTGAATCAAAAGTTTTTTGGGTCACTGAGTTCATTTTTAGAGTTCTTTGTCTCCTCCTATTTACCTTTTCGGCTCGACAGAGAGCTGATCTTGGTCCAATTTTCACTTTCTTTATCTGATATGTAGTTGATGCAGTGCAGTGCACAACTGTAATACTCATGTTACAAAGAGAATCTGACTTACTCTTGTCACACCCAAAGTAGCGTTCCATGTCGAAGGAGTACGGCTTTAAAAAAAAACTTGATGGAATTCAAAGATAAAATAGCACAATTTCCTATGTACGATCAACGTGTAGAGATAAAATAGGATGATTTCCTACGTACAATTAACGTACAGGATTTTAAAAAATGGAGAAAAGAACCTCGGGGATGAATTCAGCGACTCAGTAGCATACAGGCCTGGCTGGGGGTGCGAAGATGTAAATGCATTCCGGGCCTTTCGACCTACTGTGCCTTTTTTGTCGCAATCCACAACACTGAAAGAATTTTTAAATTCGTTGACCGGGTCTCTTACGTTTTACATCCCAAGAATTTAATCGCCAGGCCTTGCCTGCCCAGAAGCCCCTGATTTAGACATACCGTAAAAATTGAAATAATTAAATATTAGCCCCCTGTTAAATCTGAAAGGGGAAGAGGGTGAATTCTAAAAATGAACACCTTCTAGACTTGGCAATACCTTGTGCTCGTATGTTCGCACACCACTAGTTACTTATAAGTGATTTTTCATTCCTATATTCATTTCTCAGTCACAGTTTGGTAACTAAATTGAAAAACTGAAAATTTCTAGAATGTGTTAGCAGTGAGAAAATGAACAGAATCGTAAGTAATTCGATTCTTTTCCATTTGTCTGTTATTCATCAGCTATGGACGTGTCGGTACAGACACTGTTCGAAGTCAATTCAGTATTATTTTCTGAGACTTATTCTCCGCAATCCTTCGGAAATAATAGAAAAAAGCGAGCTCATGTTCCCGAAGTTTGAAAGTCAGCTTTCGACGTGATCTAGTTTATTGTAGTTAGTTTCGAATTTTCGACATTCGTACTGCGGAATTCGTTTCGCCCGATGATATTGGAAAACGAGCGAGAAAACTTGGTCGAGGCCGAAACAATTCAAACAATAACTGAATCGAAGGGATGAAATGTCTTCGAAATTCATATTTACCCTGGTTTTTAGTCGAAGTTTTCCAGAAACATTTTGGCCTTTGGTATTTTATTGACTTTCTTTTTTAATTTAGCGATAGAAAGTGGAAGTTCATCCACGAGCAGTATTTTTCAATTATGAGATGCATTAGTCTCAGGGCCGACACTAAAGTAGGGAAAAGGGGTTGCGGAGCTCTCTACACCCGTCTTTCTGTACATTTTACTCGTCGGCATAGTCTTGATACCCTTCCCAGACAGGCCCTTTGAATTTGTTCAAGTCTCACTAAAATGGTTCGACATCTGTTGAAGATCTGCATTACTCTGACAGACGACCTTAAGACGCGTTAAGACCTTTTCCAGATTGGTTTAGGCAGGACATCTGCCGCTCCCGAGTTTCTCCAATCCCCCCCTCCAATTTTGAAGAGGTTCTACAGTTTCGTACGACGCTTTCAATTTGAAAAAAGGTCACACAGACCTTCAAAATTACTAACTGTAACAGAAAGTTCCACAAAATAAATTTAAAAAAAAAAAACATTCTCCTTAAATGTTAGACCTTCTCCTAGGACTCGTTCGGCTCACAAAGTCATTTGAAATATATCCAGGGTATATTCGATGAAGTTCATTCAAATTCGTTCATGACTTAGCACTGCGTCAAGATTCATCCACTCTCACAACTTTATTCATGTTTTTTTATTATTTTTATTTTATTTTAAATCAAACAAACGAGCAATGACAAAACAGAAACACAGGACAGGAACAACAGCAACGGAGTATACAGATTGGACTGCGAACACTGTGCCATGACCTACATAGGAGAAACATGCAGAAAATTCATAACTAGAATAAAAGAACATGAAAGATCACAGAAGCTAAAGGATGACAAATCACTCTTTTGGAAAACACTGCAACGACCAGGGACACAACAGCCACATAAGGTGACAGAAAACAACACAAGAAAAAGAAAATTGAAGGAACAACTTGAGAAAGGCAAAAACAAAACAAAGCAATCTAATAAACACAACAACCAACTTTCAAATCGAGACCTATTCCAACTAATAACATAACACTGATTGGACAGACTACACAACGACAGACAACCAATAGGACCACAACAAATAGGTTTAACCCACGGTACTACACGCCACTATAAATACAGGACGACAAAGAGAAAAATCTTAGGGTACTCCACTGATAATAGCATAGCAGCCGAAAACGCTCTGGCCTACAGAAGGAAGAAACTGTGAATTGGCACACCCTACATATAGAACTTTATTCAGTCTCTGTTAAGACTTATTAAAATTCATTCAGCCAATTTTGGATAAAACTAACTCAGGCTCATTGTTAATGAGTCTGAGTAGTAAGGTTACGTTATGATTCAATCAAACTCCTCTAGAACATATTCAAGATAGTATTCTGTAGCGACCCTCTCCTCTCAAATGTACACTTTTGTATAAATCGTCCTACGTGGCTTGTTTCTGCGTAACACGATGCGAACGTCTGAAATACGTCTTTTGTCTCCTACATTCCTGTATTTCCGGTAAAGTGCCAAATGTTGATCTAGATATCGAACGTTGACCACATCAATAGTTGATATTATTTAAAAATGTGTCTGGAAAGGAAACTATTGTACATTTTAATATCCGGATCGAAGTGTACGAAATGTTTCGGTGGGTAAGTAAATGTAATGAGCTTGATATTGAGATCCGTGAAGGAATCAGCATGTAACACCGGGCGTCAAATGTTTTTTTGGACTTTTTTTGAAATCCCTGTGGGTCAACACTGGCCGAACTTCGAAAAAGTTAACCTGAGAAAAGTGAAAGTAGAAGGCTGAAATTTATTATTATTCGCGATTTTGGGGTTCAGTGCTGATATGGAGGGTGGGCAGCGGAGGCCATTTGAAAAAAGTAGATCAATATTTGGCATTTTACTTCATGAGATCTTTCCAAACCACCTTCTTCTTCTCCTCATGACTCGCTCTTCTTTTTCTTTCTCGATCGACCAGGTAGGACATCCGTCTATTTTAGTCACAGTTCATGTTTATCACTCTCGGCTTGATCTGTTTTTGTTATCAGTCAATCAATACACGCATTTTTTCCACAAACTCTCGTTTCTTTGATTTTGAATGCCCTCGCTGTGCTCCGGACTAAATATTTCCCAAATAATTAATGAAAAATCCGCAATTCTTAAAATTCATACTCTGATAAAATTATTTTATAACTCACCATTCAGAGTTGGTTGAAACCTAGTTAGGAAATTCATAATAAAATTCGCCATTCAGAGTTGGCTGGAATCCAGTGAGACCCATTTGAGCTCTTAACACCATTAGGACTGCCTGGATACCATACTTCTTCAAACTCATTCAGACTCGTTACGATTTTGACAAAACTTTCAACTGAATGCACCGACTCCTGCTCCGAAAACAGGTTTCTCAGTATTTCTCACATTGTAAGGGCATTTGCTCGACTCTGTCAGTTGTTTCAGACGATAAAGGCTTTCTTTCATCCATCCACGACTCAGCGTTCTCTCATTATCCCGACGTCTTCATTCTTCATTATTCGTCATGAAATATGAAAATTGGGCTCGGCGTCTTTTCTTTCAAAATGAAAAGCCACCGGCGTTCGCTCAAATAAGTTTATTAAGAACTTTCACATTATTTCATCACCGAAATCAATTATTTAACGATTATGCACCTTCCGCTCGTTAAATCGAGTACTCGAGAGGAAAATAATTAATGAAGAAAAATACGCGGAAAGTGTTTACTGTTTTTCCACGGCTCGGAATTTCAAACACCCGATCACGAAGTATTCTTCTCGTGTCACTAAACGCGAAACTTTTCGAATCTTTCGGCACAGGCACACTCCGAGACTCTTAACATTCGCAATCTTCATTTTATAGCCAGATGGTAGGCACGCCAAATTACTCAAATGAAAAGAAAACAAAAAAAAAACTTGTATTCGCCCCTTGAGAATAAGAAGAAACATCGGACCACGTGCTCAATGTAACAATAACGAAGAAGACAATAGTTCGCCAATATTATTCGCACTTGACAAGAACAAAAGCTCTTTATGCTTCTTGTCTCTCGATAGCGGATTAAAGTCAAGCAGCACGAGCCGTGCTGAAGTAGCCGAACTCCTTAATAAATTTCTTTTTTGTCTTTTTTCAGGCTGTTTCAAGCTGATGCTTCGTGATAATCGCAGATCAGTTCATTATGCCTCTGGAAGACGAAATAGTGTTTCTACTCAAGTAAGACCTTGATTGTTGGATAACCTTAGCTGACGAAAGTTTTCGTACTCGTTATTTTCACAAGAGTGTTTGGGATCAGCCCCTCTGAACTCCGTGAATCATTATGACAAAAGTTCATCGCTTAATCTCAAAAATGAATTCACCGACTCCAAAAACTTCCAACTTCCATATAAATGCAAGACATGTTCGTAATTTTTAAGCTCCGCTTCTTTTCGGCCATAATAGGTGGACTTTGCAGGGAGCTAAGTCCTCTAAAGAGTAGACCTAGTTCCCCGAGAATATCACAAGAGTACATCAAGATCGACTATCGGATAAGAAATCCACTAGCCCCGCCCCCACAGGGGATCTGGTTGACCGAGTGGATAGCGAGCTGATCTCAGAATCCGGCGGTTCCAGGTTCGAGCCACGTAGAAACTCGCGACATTTCGACCTAAGCCGGTTTTTCGTAAAGACAAGAAGAGGGTTAAGGCAGCCCTAACAGCCTCCCCGACGTCTCTGAGGTAATGCTCGGAAGGGTGGATTCCAGGGCTCGGGCTGAGAGGAAAATTAGAAAAGAGCCCGACCCCAGGCTCTACAACTGAATCATAATAAGTTCAATAACGAATCTAGTGTACCTGAGAACCGAGTGGATTGATTTTTTGTTAGTTAGTGTGGCTTGTTATGTACGAAGTTCTATTTTCACATGATTCCAACCGAGTGCACTGTCCCAAAAATGTTTGCAGAAAATCTTGTGTTTTTACTACTTTACCGAGAGCAAATTTTCGAACTAGAATTATGTTTTTGGCCCAACTCTACCTGTAAATTTTTTTAAAAAGCATAGTGAATTGTAGATTTTCTTCCCGGAAATCTTAGGCTGAACTTCACCCCTCATCTCATGAGTGACCCTAAATATTTTTATTGGAAAAAAATTTCACTTTCATACCAAAACGAACACATTTCTCCACTAGCAACAGAACACTTCAAAAATATTCAAATATCCTAATTACATAGTAGACGAGAAATTCAGAAGGGTATGGGTTCTTTCCTCATCAATCAACATACGCGTGTACACTTTTACAGATATTCATAAGCCCAACTTAATTTCTGGATCAAAATTTCAGGTCACGAGTAATTGTACCTGAATGACTCTAAGCATCTTCCTTGGTGAGCCCAACCCCCTCCTCATCATCAAGAGTGGAGGAGTAATCGATCAATGTCAGCTTCTTACTCCGTCAGTTACTCATCTACTCATTATAGTGAAAGCGTGATCGCTCACTGGAAAAAAACCGCTTTGGTTGTCTGTCGGAAATCCGAAAAATTGCAGGGGCAGATATTTTGCTCAAAATACAGCCAAAAACATAGACATCCAGCAAACCAGCTAGACCGTGAGATAGTCAGACTGATAGACCACAGGCAGAGGGATATAGGTCAAGTATATTATACATGATAAAAATCTCTATCTTTTTCAGTGGCGTAGCCGACTTAACATTCGAAGGGGGTCTGATCTTGACCAAAGGGGAAGGAGTGTTAGTGTGGGTGCTAAAATTGGAAAAATACTATTTGACGATAGCAAAGGAGGAGTCCATGCCCCCTCGACCAACCCCTTGGCTACACCACTGACCTGCTTTTATAGTTTTGAAGTTCGATCGAGGCGGGGTACTTCAAGTGCTCAGATTTAGTTTATTTTGGGGTGATAAAGTTCCATCTCCCCGAAAGGGGAGTGGGAACGTTCTACCAACTTTACAGTCTCAGATGAAAGCGCATCATTAAAAAGATCGAAGCCGGTTTCCTTGGGTCGCTGATTCAGAAAATGTCCTGGGATTGTGATCCGATTCTGATTCCGACCCCAAATTCAAATACTTGGAACATCGAACATATCAAAATAAAGGTTTTCTGGGTCGCTGATCAGAAGACTTTGAACCAAGTATCAGAATAGGGATATTTTGGGTCACGAGCCGGGTCAGCAGAAAGAATATTTTCAGCGGAGCATATTTCATCAATCTTGTTTTCAACATTTGGTACTTCGTCATCTGTTCTGAGTTTTGACATTACATATTTCGTTTTATTAATCACACTTTTTTCATGTCTTCCCCCCCCCCCCCATTTATTTAAATATTTCGTACTTCGATTCTTGTTTGCGATTTTCATAAATCATCAATATTATTGTATTAAGTTTCAATTTTCAAAATGTCAATTACTTCTTCCATTTTATTTTTATTTTTGTCCATCTTTAACACATTTCGTACTATTTGGTATTTTGATTCTTTATCGATACTTTTGAGCACTTTTTGGTATCAGCATTGGAAAGGATATAATAAATGACCCCCTATTCTTGGTTTCTCGGTTGTCATTAGTCAGTTTTCACCTTTTCACGTAACAGTTTCCTATTATTAATTTTTATTTCATTTTATTTTACAGCCTTACTAACAATGTACATAATATATGGTTACACGAACGTTAGTGCGCCGACGAGCGGGCATACGCCTTCCCACCTTTGTCCATCTGGCCCTGTCTCTTGCCCCCTCATCTATAATCTCGCAATATTTTTCAGTTCGTCTTCCCATCTTTTGAGGGGTCTCCCCGGAGTTCTCCTTCCATCCCTTGGATACCAGCTTAGTACCCTTCCTCCCCATCTTTCCCTCCCATCTTTAATAATGCGCCCCATCTAATCAAATTTAATTTCTTGGCTATATATGTACCACCCTTCGCTCCGGTCTTACTCCTGATTTCCGAATTCCTTTTCCTATCTTTCAGTTTCAAGCCCAATAGAGATCTTTCCATGGCAATTTGTGTTTTTGCGATATTTAGGTTTGGCGACTCTGATACCACCCAGATCTGCGCCCCGTTTCACAGTACTGATAAAGTACAGCTCTCTAAAATTCTTATATTTGTTGTTGTTGGCATCTTACTCTTGTACACTTGTTCAAGTGCCGAGTAACTTTTCCACGCTTGTGCTCTCCTACTCAGCTCCTTCTCTAGGCTATCCTCGAATGAGATTGTTTGCCGCAAGTACACCGTTCTCTCTACGACCTTAATTTTTCCTGAACTTAGCCTAATTTCCGACTCGGGCATCTAATTCGTGATCAAGATCGTCTTATCTGCGTTGATTTCCAGTCCTACCTTCCGGCTTTCTTGTTCCAGCTCCTGGGCCATTTGTTAGAGTTCCTCTCCGTCCTGCGAAATTAACGTGACGTCGTCTGCGAATCTCAAGTTATTTAGCCAGACTACATCGATTTTTTGTCCCTTCTCCCTTCCCGTCCCAATTCAATTTCCGAAAAACGTTTCCCAGAAGACTGTTGGACAAGTTGTGGGAGAGGGGTCCCCTGTTTTACACCTTTCCCAATTTCGAAGAACGGTCCTAGCTTGTCCAGTCAGACCCTCCATTTTGCGTTTTTATACATTTCCTTAATTATTCTGATAATTTTATTCGGGATACGCTGTTGGGACAACGCCTTCCATAGAGCCAGCAGAGATACTGAATCTAACGATTTTTTTTAATTAATTAGAAGGATATTAAGGTTTTGGTTAAATTCTTTGGATTTTTCGATGAATTTATTTATCACAAACATAATATGGTCGATCGTCGAGTAATCTTTTCGGAGGCCGGCTTGATCAGGGCTTTGATTGAAGTCTAAAATTGGATAAATTCTATTTTTTATAATTTTTGCAAAAATGTTTCCAAGGTTGGAGGTAAGACTTATAGGCCGATAATTATTAATATCTGCTTTGTCTCCTTTTGAACAGTAGAACTATTTCCGAAGTTTTCCATTGAGAGAGCATTTTCTAGGCTTTTAATTCCTTGGTCCCTACATATACCATCTGGTTCAGCAACTTTGTTTGCCTTTAACCTCGCAAGGACAGAGAGGATCTCAGATTTGATTAACGGAGGTAATTTCTCTTCATTCCCTCCTCTCTCGAATCCCACGCTCTCACATTCGCTGTTTCCTTCCTTATATAGCTTTTGAATGGATTCCGAAGGTATCTGAACTATTTTTTCCCGATCCGTCTCCAATGTTCCCCTCTTGTTTTTCACATTTTGTATTAGGTTAAAGTCTCGAAATAAATCTTTTTTAGCTTTTTTCACCGCGCCTGAACTTTTGGTGATTTCATACATCAATTCTGTGTCGAATTTACGAATGTCCTCCTTCACTTTTTTTCCTCACTGTCTTCCTAACCTCTGTTAGTTCGATCTTCTCTTGCCAAGATTTATTATTTTTCTTGGCCAAAAGATTTCATTTTTCGCACAGTTTTTTAGTTTTTCGAAATTTTATTTTTTGTGCTTTCCGCAGAAGACCCCATCGCAAACTTTTAATACATTTTACCCAACATTTTTTCCAATTTATCGTAAACCTCCTGCATATTCTTTTCTTCTTCCCATAGAATTTTGCTCAGTTCTAGCTTCAGTCTTCGTCTCACTACTTGAATACTGCACTCCGAAATTATTCTTTTCATTTCGGTTTTCGCTTTCCTGAAGTTTTTAATTCTTCCCTTATTGGGTATAACTAGTTTTAGTTGACGGGCCCTATGATATGATGGGAAAACAAACGAATCACACCTTCTGATATCGTTGGTTATAAAGTATTCAATTTCGTTCTTTACATTGCCTCCTGGGAAACTCCAAGTCCATTTTTTGCCTTCCTTTTTTCGTAGGAGTTCACAATTTTCAGGGAGGTATATTCAGTAAAATTTAGTAACTATTCGCCGTTTCTGTTTGTATTTTCGCCTGAGCAAAATTTTCCTACTCCAGTTAGGTTATTATTTATTAATATCTTAATCGTCCCCCAGTTTTGCATTAAAACCACCCATAATTATGTTGCAGTATTCTCTCCCTTCAGTCAAAGTCCTTTGCAGTGCTTCATAGAAATCCTCTGTTTCTTTTTCACAAGCCTGGAGTGTGGGAGCGTAGACCTGAGTCAAGAGAAGCTTAGTTTTGGAATCTATGTTTAATTTCAGAATGCTTGTTCTTTCAGAAATGCCTTTCACTCCAGCCACTCTATTTATCCATTTCTTATGGATATAGAACCCTGTCCCTCTAGAGCCTTAAGCAGTCGCCATCTTCTCTTTTTTGTAGTTTCTCCCCTAATTTTCGTGTTTCCGCTAGTCCAAAAATGTCAAAATTTGTTTTTTCTGAAGCCAATAAAAATTCCAAAAGTCTTTCCTTTCTTGCCAAACCCTGAGTGTTAAATTTAAATATATTAGGTTTTATAGAATTTTTTTAAATGCGCAAATTTTTACCCTTTTTTGTTGTCGTTGCATTGGGATTGAGGTTGGAATCTCTTCCGATGGAACCCGGGTGAGGGGTTATGGAACTAAAAGGCCCCTCGGTATTGTATTAGGTTTCAATTTTCAAATCAATTACTTCTTCCATTTTCTTTTCATTTTTTTCCATCTTCAACATTTTGTACTATTTGATATTTTGATTCTTGATTGATATTTTTCAGCACTTTTTGGCATCAGCATTTGAAAGGATGATAAATAGCCCCCTATGTTTGGTTTCTCAGTTGTCATTAGTCAGTTTTCACCTTTTCACGTAACAGTTTCCCATTAGTAAAAGTAGCTAATGTTAAACTATTGAAATTAGTAGTAGTAAAATTTACTGCAATTTGATAAAAATACAAACACAAGTGTGCATGTGACTGTTCTGTAAAATCAACTGATAGATAGAGTCGGCGCGAAGAATATGTTCTGGGGAAGGGGAGCGGGTGCTGGATACAGACACGAAAAATCCGAACTAAATTTTACTCATTTTAGTTGATAAGCAAAAAAAAAAAAAAAAGTACTTATTAATTTTTCCGACCGGATCTCATGAAATTTCCTGATTTTTCCCAACCCATCAATAAAAACGCTGATGAAATGTTACCAATGTCCTTGGACAAATAAAAAACATCACTCCTATCTCCCACTTAATTTTCCCTTTGAGTGTCGGAATTTCCTGACGTTTAGGTATAATTTTACGAATGGGGTGGAGGAGGGATGGGAGAATCACCCCCACACACACGCCCCCTTCGCACCGATCTAGCAAACAGGCCAGATTACAACTATTTAAAATTCATTTTCTAAACCAATAAGCAATTATTATAAAGATCTAGAAGAAAAAACGCTCAAAAATATTTTTCCAAGAAAATATTCTAGAGCATTTTTCCAAGAATATTCTTCAAAAATAAAATGCTTTGGCATTTGCCAACCTTGGTCACAATTTACTGAAAAAATAAAAGTTGAATTCGCAGATGATTCATTTGTTTCAATGGTCGAATTAAGTTTCCAAACCCGGTCAATTTTACTCATTTGAAAGGCTCAAATTTACTCGTAGATCTGGGAGCTTCGATTAGCTTCGGATAAAAAATTTACTCAACTGTTAAATTTTTTCGATAAAGCCAATTTGACTACTTTAGAAGAGAGAATTTGACTTTGAAGGCACAAATCGGGTCTAGGTCAGAAATCTAATTCAATCTTTTTGTGATCAGCGACCCAAATGACTCCTATTCCGATAAGCACGTGATTCGATTCTTCAAGTCGGATCAATTTTGCTCATTTTAAGGCATGGAATTTGGATTTAAATACCCACATTGCGGTCAATCTTCCCTATTTTAAGGCATGGCATTTGAATTTAGATGCCCAAATTGGGTTTGGATCAGAAAGTCAATCATATTTTTGGAATCAACGAATAAGAACATCATTGTTCAATTTTTACAGGGAAGCAATATGGCCCAATAGAAAAGAGAAAAGTCCAATTTGAGGCCCATACAGAGTCGGATCAAAAAATCTAATTGGATTTTGGAAATCAGCCACCCAAAAAACTATTTTGACTTTTTTTTGGTATGTTCCCATTAGAAATTCTAAAGTTAATAGAACGTGCAGCCCTCTTTTTGAGTGAACGGGAGTTTTTGACGTATTTTCGCGCCACACCCTCTACAGGATACATCGATGGATTGTCGCAAAAAAGGGTAGGTTTGATATTTTCCGTGTACGAGTTCCAATACTTTTTCACATCTACAGCTATCAGGCAGTAAAGGCTAATCTGCTACGGCCAAACTGAATTTTGGGTCTAGCATGGCCTTTCTTGCCCGATAACTGAAGATGCAGAGAATTACTTGAATTCAGATGGAAAATATCCAATTGGTCTCTCTTAAGTAACACCATCGACTGGTACACGGCCATACAGATCTTGGGTCTCGGCTAAATACTATTCCCAACTAGGGGAGGGGACTGTCACCTTTCAGTAATTTTGACGAAATTAAATTTTCTATCTCCTGAGAGACTGATGATTCCTCTCCCTCCCCTCGTTACCACCATTCTTCTAAGAGAAACTTCACGATGCTGGACTGACTGCAATCACACATCAATGTATTCCAGAGGTCAAGAGTTACAAATAGTTAAAATTCATTTAAAGGGTACATATTTCCAAAAATTTGCAATTTATTGGAGGGCATACAAAGTGTTAATCGCAAAGGAAATAAACATTCCTAATTCATGAAAACATGTAATTCCCCCCCCCCCACTAAAAAGTTATCATTCAGCAAAATTAAGGTAGGAAATTTTTTCCGTTCGGTTTACCAACAACGGAAAAATATTAGCGGCCAGAATATAAAAAGAAAGGTTTCCTCCGGCTATTTTGGAATTTTCATTGGGAAATTTGATTATTAAAATAATTTGACTGCTTCGGTACACCTGTTTCCATCGCTCGTGTGACGCATCAAGAAACTCCAAATAACTGACGGTTCCAAGCCTAAAAATGTAAATTTTCTGGGGAATAGAAAAATGAAAGTTTCTGTTCATTTAGACTTTGGAGTAGGTGGTTCTTCTGCTGCATTTTCTAGTATTAGATTTCATTTTCCGATGAAACTGACTGAACAGTTAACGGGCGATTCTACTTGGGACCCATTCAACTGATGGGCTTTTAATAGCATACCGACCTAAAGGTACTCAGGGTTGCAACTCCTGATACATTAAAACTTGTAAGATTAGGGAACTCTTCGATATTTGGCCTAAGACAGAATAACCTTTCATTCTGCATTTCTCTTCTACTATGGTACACTTTCCAAAAAAGTAGAAGATAACCTTCCATTCTGCATTCCTCTTCTACCATGGGGTACTAGCAATCACAGAAGTATTTCCTGTTTTGCATTTGTAAACCTCGTAGGACACTGACTGGAAACAATGGAGCGACTAAAATTGATGTAACTTCATATTGGTTAAAATATAACGGACCTTACGCCGACCACCCTCTTTCACCACACTATCACAAATCTCCAGTAAGTTGCAAAGATGATTTTCCTCACCGAGAGTACTACAAATTCTAATTAATTCTGCGCCGTAAGTCATTATATTTCTACAATCACACAAATGAAGAGATATCGAAGCACATTCCAAACTGTGCCCTTTGTCGGCGACTTCGCTTCATCTTTCCGCGTTAGTAATTTCACAGGGTTTCCGCTTTCTTTTTCGTCCGTTACTCCTTCTCTCCCGGGGTGCTTCGCAAGAAGAATGAAAAGAGAAGGAAGAGAAAACAACACAAAAAACTTTTCAATACAAACCGCAATTTCTTTTAAAAACAGCATTTTTTACTTTACAAAAATTTCTTACCTTCAACTTCCGTTTACTTCTGTTTTTGGTTTTTCACACCCCATTTTCTCGTTTGTTTTTATTCGTGTAACTTTTTATAATCCATTTTCTCGCTTTCCTTTCTCTTTTTTTTTTTACAATTTCTAGGATCTGCCTTTTCAGCACATTGTTTTTCCACCAAAAAATAAAACCATTATAATATTGCAAACCTTGCATCCAGTTCCAGCAAATACCATCTCTGCGAAGGCTTCCTTCGTTTATTGGAAAAAGAAAGAAAAAAAGGTTTCTGTTTTGTCTAGGCCAATTTATGCCTTTCCGAAGCGACGACGTACGAATCAGAAGACGAGGCCGGCAGCCGCAGAAAATCGAAGCGAGGAACTCCTCTCTACTCGAAGCAAGATATACGAGAGCAGTACTGTATATCCGACAAGCAAGTGCACGTATTGGAAACCGCAAGACAGCCCCCGGGATTGTTCGGATGTATATCATCGCGCAATGTTAGTACAATATTTACCGTACATACGTTTATACCACAGCACCTGCATAATTTAATTACAGTTAACAGTTAGCCTTTGCCCTGGCACGAAAATTCAACTTGACAAAGTTACAGAGGATCGACACTCGGGTGTTTTGTGTACTCGCGGTCAGGGCACCAACCTTTTGCCGTCGGTGGTTCTTAGTTTTAGCATGAATTTTCAAGTGATTCGCTAGCAGAGTGAAAGCTGCGGAACGAAGGTGTTCTCATCCAATTTCGACTGCTGACTGAGAACAGCTCAAAGTATCTTTTCTAGGTAGAAAGAACCCCCTGGAAGCTTATTAAATTAGACGTTAAGTCCTTCTGCCGGATATAGTAAGTCATGCTCTTAAAGTGAAATAAAATCAGTATACATGTGGTCAGTGCCAGAATCACCAGGGTAAATCGTGAGAAGGTAACCCCATCACCAAATAGGCACAACAGGGGAAGAACGGCAGTGTTTTCACAAGATTTGCAACGATTTTTATTCAAAACGAACTCGAAACGTGAAAGTCAAATCAATGTTAGCTTTTCAATTCTCGTATGATTTTGCAGTGATTTGCGATATCCATGATACTGCAATGATCAACTTCAAAAAACAAGAACATTTATTATGAAACCCAAATGAAATCTCATGAAACAGTTGGATCAGTACAGCAAATGACCGCTTCCTTTTCTAGGGAGGGAAATGATTCTAGGGAGGACCCCTTCGGAAATAAATACTCCTTCTAAGGGTGGGAAATGATCACTTCCCTCCTTAGAAAGGGAAGACAGCAGCAGTTCAATGCAGCTAAAATGACTGTTTCTCAAAAGTAAAGCGCTGAAACATGATAATCTTTCTAAATTAATACATTTTGGAAACAAACAATTTTGTCTTCATTATATTCTTTTGTTTTTTTGGTTTTCTTCTCATGCTTCTTTTCTTATCTTATTTTTAATGAGCCGAATGCCTTACAGTTTTTGTCCCTTTTAGGCAAACAAAGTACCCTTATGCAATAATTGCCAAATCATTGCATTCAGTGCCTTTTTTTGTTAGTCTGATTGATCAGAGACCTACATCTGATGGTAGCGAGAACAGAAGCCGAAATTCTGATTTCCTGTTCTTAAGACATGAAGGATAACATAGATAGGACTAATCAGACCATGGAAGGGGAGGGGGTACTAAATATGTATTCTGGAGGAAATGGTGTTCACCGATGTTCTACTCATCTTTAACTGACCTTGTCAACTCACAATTTTTATAATGAAATTCACAACCCTAACGTATTCGCATTCAAATATCAGCTAGATCCGTCAGTTGAGTCAGGCGTCAAGGGTACTCAAAGAGCGAGAAATTACCTATCAAACTTTAGATGACAAACAGTAATACGATTTTTTATAAATATCTACAAATTTGATAATAACTATCTGTTTTGTAGGATCAATGGTTGATGAGAATTTTGACGCTTGTGGGATTGTATGATTCACTCAATATTTGTTGTATAGCATGTCTAACTAGATTTAAATGCAAAAATAGTTGACATTAGTTAACGATTTTATTCCGTTTATTAAAAACTCGCAGTCTATAAGAGGGCCACAGCACCTTTTAGATGACACTGATCTCTCATGCATTACCAAAACTCGAGAAGAGATGCTCAAATTGTTTAAAACGAAGTCACATTCTTTAGAGACATCAATCATCTACAGATGGTCAATTTTTGGTTAAAAAATTGTTTCTCCTGTTTTAATTGATCATCATTTGGAATTATCCAAGAATAATTGTCTTAAATGACTTAGTTGATTTAGTTAACCTGTCAAGACACGCTGTAGTAAGGAAGGCGAAATTCCGCGCTAAAATGTTCCTTCTAAAATGTAGGCCATGCAATGTCCATTTTTCAACAGTTTGGCCAACACTGAGGAAGTAGGAAGGAGACTCATTTTGTTTTCAGTTAAGCAAATCCACTGGTTCTGTGTGTTAATGAAACACTGGCTACAATACACAGACAGGCGGTTATAGCTAGAATTCGCTGTGTTGAAGTCATTGGTTCGAACTCCTTTTTCTTCCTGTTTACTTTTTGAAAAATATTATTTTTATTTTATTTATCAGTACTATTTTGTTCATTTATGTATCTGCTTTTATTCAATATTATTATTTCAAAGGGTATGTAAAGTGCTGTACACAATTAGGGCATAAAATTCTTGCCAGCACGACCAAATTTCCTGAGTACCCACTCCGATATAATTTCGTTTGCCTCTAAAATTCGAGAGCTAGTTCTCGTTCATCTTTCAGGCACGCATCTGAAGCTGTTCCAGACTCGTCTTGCAACCTCTGCAGAGTTGATAGAAACTTACTAGGACTTTCCAAAATTTATACGACTTCTTCTGAAACACACTTTAAAACTTGTTAACATTCGTTCAGATTCTTCCAGACCTCTTCAATACGCTATAACTTATGACTAATTATCCAAGACCTGTTAAAACTCTTCCAAATCTTTTTAAAACTATAATAGGTACATATAATAGACTCCTATAGACTCTTTCAGACTTGTTAAAGGCTCACCACCGGACTTCTTCAAGAATACTGAGGACTCTTCAGGACGCTTGAAGATTTTTATAGAATTTTTGACTCCTTCAAAACCTATTTAAATACTCCTCAAGACTTTTCTAGACATATTAAAAAGATGCTTTCAAGAAAATCCTAAGAAAAACCAACAAAAATTGACATTCCTTAGGAAAGGAAAAAACTCTTTACTCCCCATTCTTTCTTTTTGCCCTTCCTTCTTTCTTTTCTTCTTTTACCTTGTTTTTCTGGCTGGTTTTTCGGCAAGAAGAGAAGAGGGCTAAGACGGCCCTAACAGCCTCCCCGACGTGTCTGCAGTAATGCTCGAAAGGCGCATTCCAGGGCTCGGGTTCAGAGTACAATTAGAAAAGAGGTTACCTTGCACAACTGTGCACCTCAGGGAATCTGTATCTGTCAGCCTTTCTTGTATAAGTCCATCGCTATAAGTGATAAACCTAGTTCAGTTCAATAAGGCATTTTGTTGCTGTTGGCTTCACATTTTTTAATATGAAAAATGAAACATGTTAACGTTGTTTTGCTAAGACAAATCTACGGCATAAAATGAGACAAAATCCCCACGTATTGGTGCCAGACCCGCGTGAACTCGTACCAAGACCGGCACCAACTGGTGCCCTATCACAGTTCATTTTTAAAATTACAGGAAATCTCCTGCTCTTAATTCCTTAATTCATCTCCAGGGCAATTTCGATGCGAACACAGTTCAGTTTGAGCTAGGTTCATCCAGCAATGTCATTCACTCGATTAATTCGTTTTTTAGGTATCAACGTGCAGTCCTCAAGCATCGGCCAATATCCTGTCAGTCTGCGTTAAACGGAAAATGCCGAGCGATGAAAATCTGTACGAACTTTCGCGCAGGCCGCAGTCGGAATACGCTCCTTTTCCGCGGTGGAAGGCGCCATACCCGCCATTCATGCCGCATCCGCATTGCCCGTACAGAGACCAGCTTTATTACATGAGACAATACGGACCCTATTACTATGATTGGTTACCAGAAGAAGATGAAGTTTCCAGAATGGTAATGAATCCACAACAACTATTATCGAAATCGAAAGAAATGTCCGCTCTAATCAGTACACAGATTTACTTATAACCAAAGGTGCTACTTTTTAACAGGAATTAAACCGGCATCACCCTATGGAGTTTGAGACGAATAACCATTACTTCCCTCATCGCAGGTTACCATTCTCCAACATGGAACATATCATGACTCGAAATCCTTCGTGTCCAGCTCATCAGAATCTACCGCCACCACCGCCGCCACCACCTCCTCCTCCACCACCCCCACCACCGCCTCCGCCCCCGCCAACTTCACTGCCACCTTCTACTCCCAAGTATTCAGGCTACACTTCATTTACATAAATTAACATATCCTCGGTCTAATTACAACAGGAAATACTCCCCAGTTTTTACATTTTCAGACTTCGGACGGCCATTTACCTTAATTTCAAGTTCACGGGCTCTTATAACCTCCCGAGCTTTTCTAGTTGCCTAAAGAGACATAAAGTCTTGAGGACTTGACCTCGTCTGGACAATGTTGCCAAGGTTTCAAAATCGAATTTTAAGGGGTCACCTTTTGTAATCTGGCCGATGAAAATATAAATATTAACGGTATTACGGTTATTGTATCGGATATGTTGCTAATTTCATTTTCAACTGACAGGCCTAGACATGTGAGTTTTGCAAAATCACACACGTTGGCTTCTTTTGACGATTCAGTTACCAATATCAGTAGTACACCAGGAACGAATTGCAGCCATGAAAGGTTGCTCGATGGTAAAAAAGTTCCGATTGAACCTCCAAAGGAAGTTCCAAAAGTGGTTGTGATGGGTAAGGTTCACATTTACTCGAATGGTATAGGAAAATACCTCTAGAAGTGAAATCATCTAGTTTCGCATCAACTACTGTGTGTGTTTCAGAAAAAATGAAAAAAGCCACGATGAAAACTCAGGCTACTCAAACGGAAGTTTGTCTGGGCCGAAAACCTTTGCCGCCAAATTATTTATCTCTTAGTCCAAGAACCGTCCATCGAGTAAGTACAGAAGTAGGTACCCATGGCCCGTATTTATTTTTGGCTTATGAACTAATGCTTCAAACACATTAGAGAACGATATTTATGTGAAATGCCCCAGTTTTGAAAATTTTTACTGAGAATCCTCTGCTCTACAATTTAGAAGTAATTAGCTGTCACATCTTTCGCACGCCATTGCAATAGTAGAAAAAAGATCTCACGTAATTTTACCTTCACACGAGACATTCCAGTTGTAACTTTTATTCACATTTCGATTTTTGTAGCATCTATTATTATTCTCCCCTTATGCCAAGAACCAATTATTCACATTCACCCCTCTCCTTATCTTGGAATTGTCTACTGCAAAATCAGAAAAACTTTGGCGGTATATCTACTATCCTAAGATCCAGACAGGAAGACAGCCAACGAACCACCTAGTTCGTGAGGCAGATAAACTGACAGGGAGGGGAACAAAGTAGGCCATCTGGCAGCCGGATAAAAAAGAAAGACCGAGGGACTCGCAAGCAAATTAATGGAAACCAAAAGACTCCCCCTCACCTTTGTCACCAAAGAAAAACGCCGAACAGGAGGAAATCGCAGGAAGAGATCTGCAACCCGGAATTCAGTCAAACAAAAAGACAGCGAATTCGCCAGATATAGTTGAACCAGTCATTCCACATGATGAACGGTCAGATAGACACATATAACAACCGCAGAAAGGCAGACAAACAGAGAGGCGGCTTTCTATCCGAAAGAAATGGATCCAAAAGCGAGATTCAGATCCTATAGACAGGATGTCTTCATCTGTATACTATACAAGCATCAAATTAAGAGCCTGAATCTGTCTCTCAATCTTGTTAATACTTCCATGCTTCTGCCTGTCTGGCTGATACACCTGTTCAAGTATTTCTATCATGACTACTTTTTCGGAGAGAATTTCATTATTCCCCTCTACTAAATTCAAAATTTAACAGCAAACTTTTGGGATGAAACGGCTTTGCTTCTTCAAATCTCTCTTGACCAACTGCTGGTAGCTTCACGGGATCCCTCAGCAATTTCTCTCTATCAGTAAGTCTCTGAATGTTGAATTACTAACTCCAACCAGCAAATTTTACGTCTGCTTCTAACTATACAGTTCTGTATCAGAAGTTACGCAGTAATATTAGTGAACAAATTACCATAATGAATGTCTAAATGGCTAAGAGGTTTGAATACAGCAGCTCGAAATTCTTCCAAAACTTCTAAGCATTTTAACGTCTTTAACAGAAAAATTTTGCGACCGTTTGTCGTGAGAAACAGGAAAATTCTCACAAGTTACAATACAGCAGAAGGGAGTTGCAAAAGTTAAGAATCATTGATTTAATTTTATAAAAACATCTATTCTTATTTCGAAGTTCGGTCGAGCGTGCATTTTTTAAAGCTCTTTTCGATTTCCTTCATTTCCATAATAATCGATGCGGGAAGCTTCAATATTTACTCGTACAATACGAAGAAAGCGGTCGGCTTCTTTCCACGAGTTGAAAAAATTTGATAATCATTCCTGTGTTCTCTTTACAGAGTGCTCAAACAAACGGTGATCGTAATTTTAATAGAAAGCTGACAAAAAGCTACTCGGAATTATGTCATTACAACGATACCAAACCGGATTATAATGTTAAAGACTCAAACGATAAACACGAGCCTCTGTTGAGGACTCAGTCTGAAGAACCGCCAAAGTAAGGCTTTCCACCAGCGTTACTTTTACAATAACCCAGCATTACAGTACAATACCCATGCTGTAAATGTTTCAGGTCTCCATTTTATTTCACCAGTCCAAAGAAATACAACGGAGAAATTTTAATCAATTTTGAACCTCAGCTGCAGTGTAACAAAAAACCCTTACTGAAGACTTGCTCGGACGGCGAAATCATACGAAGGAAAAATGCCGAAAAAGAAGACAAAGAATCAACCGTGTCCGACTGCGAAATATGCTACCAAAATGAATCCGATGATGAAGAACATAGCGACAAATCTTCACATACCTCGACAAAGCCATCTTCAAACAAGCAACTGGTAATGAGAAATGAAAGAAAAAAGAAATTACGGTTCAAAAAGAATGATTAATTACAGAATCCCAACGGATGGGTGAATCAAATTAACTTCTGGTACTCATTTCGGTTGTCTGGAAGTTGCTTCCAGTTTTCATTCTTCGAAGTTCATTATGATCACTATGCAAATTAATATCAATAAACACTTGAAGTATAATGAGGGTCTGGTTCTCACGCAACTCATTTTGGTTCTTCAAAAGTGGTGTTTTTGGCTCTCATTTTATTCAGTTGAACTCATCGGCTCCTATTCTATGCCCGTTGATCACTCAATCCATATAACTTGAAAAGGTTTGAAACCTACATTAGTTTTTTAATATTTACAGTCAAACTCGGAATCAATAGAAGAAGAATTTCATGAAAATCTGATTTACGATCGACTATACCGTCAGCATAGTGCTTCCTCTGCAGACAGTTTGGAATGCAGAAATGATCAACCCCATGAATTGCTGCAGTACCGCAAATCACCGTCAATATCCAACGACTCGTTGGATACCAAAGACCACAGTGATGGCATGTGGAACGAATCTGTCACTACCGTAAGTAACTTTTAGTCATGATGTGGTCTGTGTACTCTTACACTCATAGATTCCGTAGAATCAAATTAAAACAGTATGTGTACTCACATTTGGTGTATAATCAGCAATGTACGATGTTCAATCTTCAGTTGATACCAGTAAATAGATTTCTTCAGTAGAAATAAGGTTCTCATTTCAGAACGAATTTTAGGTTTTACCAGCGGACTCTGATAACAACGGCGCAGTAACATGTCCCAGTTGCTCTGACTTGAGCTCTCCACTAACTCCAAGTGCCAAGTTGACAACTTCATCCAAACGGCAGATTTTGATGCTGCAGCACCAACAGAGGTCATCCATTGATACGGAGATCATTGATGATGATATGGATGCTAAACAGGTACACAACAATGAAAGTATTATTAGGATTCTAGTCATCATATTCATTACTATTAATTGTGATACTTCGCATTAATCACTGTCCTCAAATGCGGTGGAATTATTAAAGTAACTGAAGAGTACAAGAGAACTGCTTTCCGAACATTTTTATTCAATACTAACCACTAGACATTCCTATGAGCTATTTCGACTCCGGATACTGAAAACTGATACACTATTACTGCCACTTTATCTAGTCTCACGCGAACACATCACACAACGAAGAATTGAGCAAAACGAACCACATACGATTCAAAGACGAAAATAGAAAAGAAAATGAATACACTCCGAACAGAAACAGGTAACAATTGGTTTCAATGCACACGGATCACGGACGCGCAAACAACACACTGATTTAAGATTCCATTAATGCGTTTCATCGAACATTTTTTTTACAGATTACATTTACCCGACATATATTCTGTGCGTCGACAAAGTCCCGATGGCATTTCCGATACAAATGCCGCCGAGAAACAAATCCAACCTTCGCAAGAATCACAACGGTGTAAGTATGGTCATTGACTTCGCATAATAATGCAACTGGACTGGAAATCGAAGTGGCTGACATCTAGCGGTAGAGATAAGAACGTGTCTAGTTTGAGAAATCAAATTAATCGCTCCCATAAGAAATGTACAAGCGATGATTCGATATTTTGAATTTTGGAAATTTTATAATTATTTGAGGGTAAATGCTTATTGGAATCAGTTTTCTGTAACACTGAGTACAAATTAAAACAGTATTTGAAACAGACAAGCAGGTAGAATCCTGTTGAAACGAAACCGATCTTTGCTCCACATGATAGGAAATATCGACTTCGATCGTTTGATCACTCAACCCACTAGAGCGCATGCGTGTGTGTAACCTGTAACGTGATGGTAGATTTACATTCGAGTCGGCAACTTCCGATAGGGCTCTATAGTTTCACCTGGGTATACTAAGCCACCATTTTGGTTCATACTGCGCCCGTCGATGCCGAATTGACTACGCGTTACGCTCCGCATAGTCGGATTCGGCATCCACGGGCGCAGTATGAACCAAAATGGCGGCTTAGTATACCCAGGTGAAACTATAGAGCCCTACTTCCGACCAACATATGTTTTGTCGGATGGTTGGATTTACATTCGAGTCGGCAATATGTCGCCGAATCGAATGTAAATCAAGCAGCTGTTTTGACAACACAATGCCGGCGACATCCTCCTCAAACCGGCGCTGGTCAGTTCAAGGAAAATTTAAAAATTTGTTCGCGACATGTCGCCGACTCGAATGTAAATCCACCATTGCGAGCACGCTCTACATTTTTCATAGCCTTTTTCTGGAGACAGGGCAAGATTTTCAGTGTTACCGCGCGACTGATTTTTTTCTTTTGCTAATATTTGAAATTTGATGGCCCAAAACGCCCACATCTCATGGAAATTGTAACGTTAATTCGCAATTATCATTAATTTCAATGATATTAATGAATTCTACAAAACTTCAATATCAATTTTATGTATAACATGGTGTAGAAACGGTGAAAAATGAAAACGTAATAAAGCAGTAAAACAAAATTTCTATGCTTGAGGAGTCCTCATTTTCACTTCAATAGGTACTCAATGACCATAAATATGTTTAAGAAGAGACATGAGCCATTAAACAATAAATAAATGCACGAAACTTTCAAGATGGGTATTAAACATTAAAATATACTGAATAGCAGCAAATTAATTTCCTTATCAGTTTGTAGATGTATACATCAAACAGCCAGCAACAGTTTCGGTTCTGATACTGTCATCACTGCATTATCATTAAAATCTCGCTTTAGACCGGGCATTTTGAAAGTTTATAGGGTAAAATGGTTCGCTGCTTAATGCCAGATTGTGCCTATCATTTGGATGAGCACTAACTGTGCAATTTCAGAAGGTTTTCTACAGACGCGAAAAGAAAAAAACAGTGGATAAATTTGATAGGTACCTACCCTTTGTAAATTCAAAGTATAATTTTCCTGGGTTCTAGTATTTATTGTACTTGATACTTCAGCAGTTCTTCGGAGTTCATTTTTCATAAATTTCAGTAAATGAAACACAATTTTTTTGAAAATTATTATTACTTTTTTAAACTTAATTATGCTGGAAAGAAACAGGTTATCAAGGCAACTGTGAGAGAGAGCAAGACGTCGGCCCCGTGTGCAATTCCATATCTGTGAAACGCTATTACTGAAATTGATAAGATTATTACTCGACTGTTGTTTGGTGTATTTTAAGATTTAATAGCATAAAAGATTCGAATACATTCTTCTACTGTTTGGTGATTTACCTGTATTTTTCTTAACCCCAATTAGACTTAGACACCTTTGGAGTTCAGTTAGCTAAATGGTTTCGAGTTCGCTCGTTTTAATATCTGAGTGATATGAACATTGCAGCGTTGTTGCCAACAGATTCAAATCGGGTGTATCAGAATGACATGTCCGAGACATCTACAACAGACGGGTACATTACTGCTACAGACAGCATGTCTGGTGTAACCAACACCGCTCAAGGACCATCGCACACTACAAGCTCTTTCGACAGTGTTTCCTCACACTTCAGCTTGAACAAGACGGACACTTTTGAAGAATATCAACAGGTAAACCGCAATTGTATCCATTGTGGAACTTCCTTTTCTGTATTTTTATACCCATAAGAGAGAGTCTCCTCTCAAACGTCCTCCAAACACCAGAGTTGACAAATTTAATAAAACTGACTTCTAATAGCTGGCAAACTCAGATCGGTAACTGACGCAAAGTTTTCAAAGTGTGACAGTTGACAAACTTTTAGATGCTGACTATTTTTTGCTCGCCGAGTTCAAAAATGTTGGTAAAATCGGGTTTTCAGTTGACAAAATGTTCACTTTCCCTTGATAGAATTAGCTTTTCTTCCTTCTCTGTCTCGCCAAAAACAAAAAAGAAATATTCACAGTTAAAAAAAACAAAAAAACAATGAGACCTCAGACAGAATTATGTGATATGTGAAGATTTTAGTCAAAAATAAATAAGATACAAGGCATGGGAATATACTTAAAACCTAAGAGGCGCAGATCAATTGATAAGACATGAGAAATGTAAACAAATACAAACGCTAAGTTTTCTTCAGCTCCATCTTAAATGTCTCTGATTGACTTTTTGTCTGCCTGTCTGTCTGTCTGCCGGCCTGCTTGTTTGTCTGTCGATATAATTATGTTTGTATGTATGTACCTATGCGAGTACGTATCCCATTTTGGGGTAAGTTTCCGGAAGATGCTAGGGACTTTTTAGGCGAAAAGTCCGAGTTTATGAGGGGTATTTAGAATTTTGAGGTTTAATATAAACTACAGAGGGTTTTATTTATTAAGTATATTGTTATAAGTTGTTATTTGAAGGCAGGGTGTCGATTTGAAATTCGAAAATAATTCTCGCTGGGTTATAGGTAGGCACCACTGTGTAGGTATATGTATGAGCGTGTATACGTATCATGTATGAATGAATAATGCGTTTTCACTGGCCTGTGTACCTATCACCTGCTGGAATAAACGTATTATAGTGTCTGTTAGAGGAATTTGGTCACAAAAGACCTTCAGGAGTGAAACTCTAGTGCTGTCTGAATTAATTAAACCAGATACATGGCGAGGAACTGGATCGTTTTAGATCTTGCCATTCTATGATGAAATCATTTGAAAAAGTTGTTACTTTTATAATTACAGGTACCTCAATCACCCCCACCAACGAAACTAAAAGAAACAGAAAAGGAGAAGAGCTGTGATAACGAATCAACTAGCGGTAGAAGTAGTAGCTGTGGCAGGTACCAACTACTGTTATGTTTTTGCATGGTTTTTTAATGTTCGCTTTGTGGAGAATAACTAATTCTTCTGCATTAAACCGATGAGTTAAATAAGAGATAGATTAACTTATGGTGTTTAAAAATGGCGATATAGGCCAATAGGTACTTTTAACCATTAATTACCGACATTCTTAGGTCAGTGCTTTTACTCATTCTCATCATTGACACTTTATGCGCTAAAACCAAGGTGAAAGTCAGATCTGTTTGCGAGCACTTTAAACCAAATATTTTTCAGTTTTCATTGTCCATTACCTTTGTGTAGGTAGGTGTTTAAAATCGAGGCTGCTTCTGTCATTCCATAAATGACATGACTCCTGCGCATCTGCATCGGCTTTCTAATTAAGACGTTGCCATCAGCTACCAGCTAGTTTCCATAAAGGTCTGTGTACTGAAATCCCAGACAGTTTCTATGTTATAGATAGGTACATAGAAAACTTGCACGGTGATTTTTTTTCATTTCATCCAGATGATTTATAAAATAACACATGTAATGATCAAGAAGCTCGAACTTGCATTTCTGAATTTACTAATTTTTAAAATTATTCGTAGAATTCTAAACGCTTTGACTGCTGAGAAAGGATATGCAAGTAAATTTGAAGTGTGCATAATTAAAAATCAGTTTTCTCTGAAGCGGAAGAATTCATTACAGACAAACCAATTGTGGAATTTACTAACATAATATTTGCTATTTCTAAAGACTTGGTTCTGATATAGCTTGATTTTTTTGTTTGATTTTCCTCATTGCCTCGACTGTCCCAAACTATAGCTTATCGATGAAGTTAAAGCCCTGCTATTTTCATTTTACTAAAATAATTTTCTTTTAACCGACTAATAATAAACAATAAAATTCAGGCTTTTGAGCCCTCGAAATCTGCATAGGTAAAAAGTAATGGCTGACAACTCAATATTACAGCTATAGTGTTGACGAGAGTATGCTGAACAAACTCCAAATTTCTCACTCCACTTCTGCCGCATCATCGACCGAAGATCTAAACCTTAATGGAGTGAATACGATGTGAGGATTTTTTCCATTATTAACGTAGTAGTTCTCTGTAAGACATGTAGTGTTTGTAAGACGTAGATTCTTAGAAGGCCTATTGTGATCGATAATTTTCAAGAGGAAAGTTATGTGTACCACTCATCCATATTATAGAAATAATTGAATCCTGTCGAGTACTTATACCTAACTCGACATCTGTATATAGTCTGGCATGTAAAATAGTACCATGCAGCATTAAAAAGCATATAAATAGTGCCGCATTCTACATCAGTAACAAAAGATTTATGCCCTCGTCAATTTGAATCGAGCTTGGCTTTGCTAAAACTTTTAGGTTCTCGAATAAAACACGAATCTGTATAAATACGTGGAATAAAAATCAAAAATTAAATTACTTACTCGAATTGCATGGATTTAAATATGTTTTTCGTATTTCATCATGGTGAATATTGCTTGTAGCAGTTTTCCTTGCTGGCTTTTTCGAATCAACTCACGCCCAGCTTTTACTTGTGTGTTACATATTTGTATTTTAGCATATAGGTAGATGAGTATACATCGTAGTATGCACTGGGGAATGATACCTATAATAACATAAGTTACTGTTTTTATTCTATATTATATTACTTAAGTACATATATAAATTATGATTCGAGAAATACATGTAGTTTTACTACAACAGAGGAACTCAATATGCAAGATCTTCGGATCAAAATGTTACACGTGAAGAAAATCATAAGGACGCGTTGACGTATTTGGCTCAATTTGAGAATGTCTACAAGTCGATGATTCTTATTTTCGAGGTAGAACTTAAAATTGGTAATTATTTTGTTTCGATAGGAACGACTCAACGATCAACATGACAGAGGAGGAAAAATGCAGCACGAAGCAATCAGGTTGGTTCTTTGGTAGAATGCTAACAAAAACAAATGTCTATTTATTATTTCTATTCGGGAAAATGGTACCTACATTCTGACGGACATTTTTGAAGTACACAAGCCCAAATTGTCTTCACGTCTTCTGCAATCCTATACTTAGAGTTTTCCATCTAAGGGCGGGAAGGCCACTGTATTCCCCGATCTTGATCATTGATAAGATCATCAATGGAGCTTCCACTTGACCCGTAAAAATGATTTATAAATCGGTAAGATGAAGATCAGTTCGCATGAAAGAGCTGTATCAATTTGATGATGATTTGATAATTTTTCAAGTACCTAATCTTGTCCATCTGTACTCCACGCAAAGACAAATGTGGGCTTGGGTTGAAGTTCGAATTCACATTGACCCTTTTATGAGTATGGTAGACAATAAAGCCACAGAAGTTCTATTCTCGATGTGCAAAACCCGCCAGTTACCCGCGAAAAAGTTACCCTTTCGTAACTCTTTTCGATTACCCGGGTGCCTAATTGAAGGGTTTCCGAGGGTAACTGACGGGTAACTACACGGCTACATGGGTAACTAGAACGTTATCAGTTACCCACCACATAAACGGAGCGTTCTGATTGGGTGAATGATAATTTATGGAAAATAATCTGAAGGTAACCGATGGTTACAAAAGGGTAACTTTTCTGCGGGTAACGGGAACTGATAACGCATCGGGTTAATCCTATGATATGATGATGGTGACATGTGGCACGATTTCTTGTCTTCTTGCGAATACTCAAATTTGAAGTTATATAATGCAAGTAATCCTAAAAGATTTGATATACTCATCAAGATCTACTTTTATATAATTATTTCCAAAGAATAGAAAGACTGTACCTACAATGAAAAACCATTTAGGTTTTCAGGACTTATTTCTCCGGTATAATTTCCTATTTTTTACACCCAACACAGGAAGAAGAAAAAGTGATGAAGACCAGTTAAAACGAGATCTCAGTGCTGATTCGGGCTACCGCACAATTCGAAGGACTAAAACTACCAACTACCCAAATCAAAATGCGACAAAAGTACGTCCTAATATCAATCTAATACAAATAATGGAGAACGGAAGGTTATGAGGGCGTTTCCAGTAAATTCCAGGTTGCTTCTTAAAGAGATGATCAAATCGCTATTTCATATTAAAAGCGACACTGTGTACCGACACAACTATGAAGGGTATCTCAGCATGATGATCCCTGATGGCACAGACAGATACATTTACCTACTATTTCTTTCTAAGAAGTATGAGAAACCTCTCATTGAATCTCCTTTTAATGATTACAAAAGAGGTAGAACAATGAAACTTTCTTATGGAAAACAGTAGTGGCTACTAATGAGGAGAAAAACGCAATGCCCTTTATTAACGTCTAATCATGAAAAGAAAGAAACGTCAAAGAATAAATTGTAAACATTTTTCAATGGAACATACACCTCCTTCTAAAAGGTGATCAGCAACAACATCTACAATTATTTTTAGAATAAGTTGCCTATTACCTAGTTGAAGGAGGATCATTCACTTCGAAATCTGTACAGGTGTACATCTTGCATTTAAACAAGGAGTTACGGCAGTACCAAAACAACATTTTTGAGAAGAGGATTTTAGTTTCATGGCAACAACAATTTCGTTTGACAAGCGTAAGGAGAAAGGAGTCCTCACGTCTACAGTTTTGTAAACCGATCACAGATTTCCTCGTTCTACCTACTCTCATGAGGAACTAAGTTACTGGTGGTCGCAACATAAACAACATAATTTCTTGTTTCTAAGCCAGACCTACGTTATTTAATTCAGTCCTCTCCTTAAAAAACTATGCCAAGTCACCCCTCAGTTATTACCAATTGGGAAAACGTTTGCTTTGATACGTGAATTAGTAATGAGAGATTTCCCAACATTTACAACGTTGCTCGTTCAAACCTTTTTCTAGTCCGTCATGGGCAATGGTCTGGTATACCACGGTGGTCCCATCGAGTCGTCAGATGATACTAGTGACGAATGCTCTTGCGGTCGAACTAGAAGAACTAGCCCTCGTTGCAGATCGTCTGATAACCGTAGTCCAACTACTTTCCCCAGGTAAGCTGAAAAAAAAATCAGTATAAATAAGCATGGAGAACATTTAGACTTCATTTACACGTACGAGGAAAGAAAGTTAATCAAGTAGTGTCTAAGCTGCTGTTGTTCAAAGCTGTTACTGCATTTAACAGGTATTTATATATTTCAGAACCAAAAAACGAGGATGTAATGCAGAAGAAGTTCTACGTAGACGTTCTATTCCCGCGAAATCGCCGTCGTCAGATACATTAGACATTATCAACAGTTCTTCCGGTGCCCTACATCCAAAGATGGACCATTCAAAACTAAAGACGGTAAGTATCAGTGTCCGCGCCTAACGCCATATGAATAATTTTAAGGCGATTTGAGTCAAGATGTTCATGGAAGGGAATCGAGTTTGCTATGGTCAAGTTGGAGAATTCCTGTGACTCAACCAATAGCAGTTTATTATCATACCTACTACTAATCGCTACTTCACGGTGTACAAATGAAGCCAGTTTGCTTTGGCTGTTTAGGAAACTCTTGCATCTAACCCTATAATCAGCATGCCTATTACTAATCGCTACTTAAACGTGTACAAATGAATTGAGTATGCCATGGCTAAGTTAGGAAACTCCTGTGTCTTAGCCACAGCATCAGCATACCTACCACAAATCGCCATTTAACAGTGTACAAATAAATCCAGTTTGCTTTAGCTATTTAGTATACTCCTGCATCTAAGCCCAAAGGCAGCATGCCTACTATTAATCGCTACTTAAACAGGTACAAATGAATTGAGTTTGCTATGGCAAAGTTAGGAAACTCCTGTGTCTAAACCCACAATCCGCGTACCTACTACAAATCGTCTCTTAACGGTGTACCAATGAATCGAGTTTTCTATGGCTAAGTAGGAGGAAATTCCTGTCTAAACCCACAATCAGCATACCTACTACTAATCCCGGCTTAACAACGTACAAATGAGTTGAGTTTACTATGGCTAAGTTGGGAAACGTCTGTGCCTTAGCCACAGCATCAGCATACCTACTACAAATCTCCACTTAACGGTGTACAAATGAACCGAGTTTGCTAATGCTAAGTTGAGAAACTCCTGTGTCTACTAAACTCACAATCAGTATACCTACTACTAATCGCTACTTAAACGTGTACAAATGAATTGAGTTTGCTATGAATAAGTTAAGAAACTTCTGCCTTAGCCACAGAAATCAGCATGCCTACTACAAATCGCTGCTTAACAGTGTACAAATGAATTTCGTTTGCTATGGCTAAGTTGGGAAACTCCTATTTCTAAACCCATGATTAGTATACCTACTACTAATAGCTACTTAAACGTGTACAAATTAATTTAGTTTGCTACGACTAAGTTAGCAAACTTCTGTCTTAACCACAGCAATCAGCATGCCTACAATAAATCGCCACTTATTAACGGTGTACAAAGAAATCAAGTTTGCTATGGCTAAGTTATATAGGAAACTCCTGTGTCTAAACCCACAATCAGTATACCTTCTACTAATCGCTACTAAACTGTGTACAAATTAATCGAGTTTGCTAGGAAACTCCGATGCCTAATCCCATATTAATCAGCGAACCTACTACCTACTAATAACCATTCAACTCTGTACCTATCTTAGGAGACTGCTGAAACGCAAAACGGAATGAAAACTGTAAGCGCCGAATCATTAAGATCAGCTAGTCCAGGAAGTGATTCCGTGTTCTACAGTGAACACAGCAGTACTACCACAATAGATCACTCGAATTCAGGCCACCAGCATAAAGATTCAAACTTCAAGGCTCCGGCATCAACCTCCCTGAATATGGTAATGTTGAGATAATTCATCATCATTCATCATTCATCGCTAATCTACTCAAAGACTCTGACTTCTTTCCAACTGAACCAAATTATTATAATAGGACAATATGTTACCCGCGGAGAATATCGTGCAGCCACCGGCTGGCTTCGAAGATCTTCCAAGAACTTGTCAGCGGACACCTCCTGGTAGGCTGTTCAAAAAACAGGAAAAACGTTATCGCTCCGAAGAAAGATGGCATCCTAAAGGGTACTCTTCAACTGCCAGAGCTAAGTCGGAAGAAAGGGTGAAAAAATCGATGAAAGATTCGAGGTAACGAATGATTTTTTCTAAATCTATGCATAGTGCCAAATAAGTATAGAGATGAAAAGGTGTTCAGACAGAGGGAGGAGGTTTCAACTTTGAATATACCTTAAAAGTAATTTAACGGAGAACAAAACAAACAAAACGAAAAAGACGGAAAATTCGCTTCTTGGATTTCATTAACTGTAAATCAACCAACGTTGGATTCATATGAGAGGAGATCAAAACAGGTTCAAAGGACCCCGGAGTGATCTATAGGAAAAGTGTGCTCCAGGAAACGAGATTGAAAAAGAATAAAAGAAACAAAGGAAAGTACAAGTAAAAACGAAAGACCGGGAAGAACGAGGAGAAATCCATGCAACCGTGGTCTTTAAAAGTCTTACCTATATAAATCTGGAAATCTTAATCATTTTAGAAAGTCTCAGTACGTCTTCAAAGGGTCTGGAAGAATCTTAAATAAGAATTGAAAATTAGTGTCCATTTCGGAGTGTGAGTGAACTTGGTAATATTCCATTTGTAGAGTGTGTCAATTCACTTTTTCTTCTTCTGTACTCCACTGATGATGGCATAACAGCCGGAAGCGCTCTGGACTACAGAAGAAGAAAAAGTGAATTGGCATATCTTACAAATGGAAGAACTGAAAAGTTTTAAAGAGCTCTAATTTAGTGTGGACGGCAGGTCATTATGTCCTGAACAAGCCTGAAAAAATCTCAAGGGATTGAAAAAGACTACGAACCATCTTAAAGTCTAAAGGAACGGGTCGATAAACTTTCAAACAGTTTTAAAATAATGTTGGGAAGTTTCAAACAAATATTAAGGATATGTCTGGAAGAGTCTTAAACTGTTCTCAAAGAGCTTTGAAATAATGAGAGTTTTGAAGTGTTTTAAACGAGACATATCAAGCCTTGAATGATACTGGAGAGACTGTAAATGGGTTTCAGTCACTATTAGTCACCAGTCTAGAAGAATCTCCGCTGTAGATAAGTACTTTCATCTTCTGGTTTATAGTCAATACCTATTCGAAGAAATGTTTTTTGCAGACCGTTGGCTCGATCAACAGAAGTCAGTTTAGAAAGATTGGGTACGAGTTATTCGAGCGTCGGATCCGACGACGATGACTGGATTGGCATTTATGCAGACGCTTACCTGTTGTATTCATGGATCTACGTGTCAGATTCTGATGAAACTTTACCCTGGCATCGGTCGAACGACGATGGTACGACTGCACCTCGAATCATCTATGGAACCAGTTTCTAACTTTATGGCGTATCTTCATAAATTTGTCTTGACCAGGTGATGCTGGAAACAAATATATGCAAAATTATCTTCAAAAACCGAAAACCTTAAGCGACATCACCGATTCGGAGACCGAGTTCCACTACAGATACGAAGTTGTAATCAACAACATCGTACACAGGAAAATGAGCGCCCAGCTGCAGAAGTGTCTGTCTTCGAAATCATTCAGTGAGTAGCGGTACCCAACTAACGTTCTCAAATTCCACACAGAGCCCCTTGACGATGAATATTAAGATTTGATCGACAATAGTAAAAAACCAAAAAACTTTTCTTGTCGATTTCTTGAGAAAATACTGCGCATGCTAGACTAGACCTATACGAATGGTTGTGGAGCCTCAATGTCTTCCAGACGTTAATTTAAAATGTTTTACATATCTCAAATTTTCAGGAAACATAAGACATGTTGTGGTCTGTCGAGATTCAGCCGAGTATGGTTTTCGAATACGCGGGTCGAGGCCGGTAATCGTGTCGGTGGTGGAGAGCGCTAGTCCAGCTGCTTACTCTGGGTTACAAGTGGGCGATGTAATCCTCAGCATAAACAATTACAACGTGCTGAATGCCTCGCACTCGGACGTGCTGAAGATTTTTCAAGATTGTGAGTAATTCTCAACCTACCAAAATGACATTTTGAGACATCGACCTATGATACCGTCGACTGTTTCAGGTACCGATTCTTTGGACTTGGAGGTGGCCAAAACGAAGGATATTCTATCAGCATCCGCGTCGCACCGTGAAAATAAATGCGTAAAACGAGGTTACATGTGGAGACAGACGATAAATAAGCAGTACACTAGCTCCTGGATGCTTCGATTCTTCCGTCTGAAAGAAGATCATTGCCTTTACAGCTATAAAAACGAATTCGTGAGTGAAACAGTAAAAAATTATTAGGTACTTCTCAAAAGCTGAAGAGCTATTTTGAAATACTGATCCGTTGATCCAGATTTACAAAGCTGCTCGCAGAGCCTCAAAACCAAAACACGGGGTGACTTTGTTCACTTTTTCCTGTACTCTCAAGTTTGACGCACTCTATAGACTGTAGAAACTGGGTTAGAGAACCGGTTTTTTTTTTGTAATTTTGATGGGACATTGCAGAATACGTTCCCTAAAAGATTGTGCCCTCGTCCACAAATTTTTACACGGAATTATGGAATAAATGTGCCAAGTGGTACTGTAATGGGGTGACATTGCATATGTTCATGAATGAACAGGAAAAAAGATTGTAGTGTTGTCTATTAACAGTGTCAAGTAACCCCAAATTGATATACTATGTGTACAGATGTACGGGGGAAAAATGCTAACCATGAGAACTGTATTTTTTGTTTATTCCAAAATAATAAGAATAAAACGACCTTTCTTCCAAAGCCGAGACCCTAATACACGAACGTATGTCTTTGGCAACTTATCAGTATCTGGTTTGTACTTGTTTTCATTCACGAGCAAAAAGACAGAGAACATCAGAATTGATCTCTTACCGGCTTCAAGAACAGAAAAAAACAATTCTGTGCAAATTCACCCCATCCATGATTTTTCAGTTTTTACCAATAGCAACATCACTATGCTAATCAATACTTATCATGATCAGGATCAAATTCTGCGTGTAATGATACCAAACATACACTTTCCTTCAATTTTCATTCATCTGAAACAATTTTGGTAATACAATTTGTATACGCGTTTTGAAGCTCTGCACAACCTCATAACGATGCCTGAACATAGCCGAATTACATCGAATTGGTTTTACACGATAGCGACAACGTCCTACATTACGAGTCACGTATCAGTGTTGCCACACGTTCTATTTTTTTCTCTCGTGCTCGTCAGAGTAATCGGGGTTTAAACCTCACCTAGGTAGCGCTACCATAGGCAAACGTTTTATGGGTATTGTTATCAGTTTGGGATGATACATTCACCCCAAAGTGATAAGAATACAATGAACATACTGACAGTCCTGCCAACATATGTAACTTAGGTTTAAGTCCCAATAAAAACATACGTGGGCCAAGTGACCTATGATTGCAAAGTCATCCCGTGTTACAGAACACACAAACACCAGAGATAAGAAATGTAGGGGAAAATGTCCATTTTCAAGTAATCAGAATGCAAGGTCATTTCGAAAGGGGCGAAGCTAATACAATTATGCCATAAGTTTCACATAGGCAATTTTGTATTTAAATACCGATGCTGTAAGTGAGATTCTATCTGTCGGGGTGCTGTAACATGATTCGACTGAAAGTGTCGCCAACAGAACGCTTTACGATTTCAGGAAAGTATACCATTGGGAGCCATTAATGTAACCAAATACACGGTCCAGAAATTGATCAATTTTGCGCGGCCGAAAACGTTTCTAATTACCAGAAAAGAAGGAAAAACGATTTACTTGTCGACCGAAACGATGGAGGATTATGACTCGTGGATTTCGCTAATCAGTACCACTGCCAAATGTCAAGTATGTAATAAAACAGTGTAAATTTTGGAAATGTTTCGTAGTTTTTCCTGCATTAGTTCAAGGACGTACCGATAGAAGGGGGCCACTCCCTCTCCCCTCCGCAGGAATTTTTCACTTAGCAGTTAGGAAAATTTACCATTTCAGTCAGACGAGTTGAAAAAATCCAACAAATTGAAAAGTTTTTTTTTTTTGCTTTAATACTTGGGAATTCTGAGTTGAGCCAGTTGGGACTTTTACAATTTTTACTTATTACCCCCCCCCCCCGGAAAAACTCTTTGGTACGTCCCTGTATCAGTTCCAGGGTGTATCTCTACTTTTCACAGTATAAAGAATGAGTGTCATAAGTTCATCAATTGTAACTATTTTTCCCAAATTAAAATAAGATATAGCCACGAGGGGATGAGGTAGCGTCGCCTTTAAAATTTTTAAAGTGGGTAAATTGAGCAGCTCCGGTTGAAAAAATTGGAAAATATTGCAAACTTTTTCTTTTTGCTTTTTACTCGACAATCGCGAAACTTTAGTTTCTAAATTAGAGAAACTCTCCCAAAATTTATAATTTCTCAAACATTGGTAAATTTAGCAGCTGCAGTCAGCAAAATTGAAAATGTTGCTAGCATTTGTTTCGTGTTTAACGGTTTTGAAAATTTAGTCTATGTTTTTTTTGGTAAAGGTACGAGAAATGTTAAGTCCGGACCGCACCGAGAGTATTCGAAGTTAATGAAACGAAAGTTGGCAAAAAGCGCGTGTATTGATCGATAGTAGGAACAGATCTACGAACAGCAGCCGAACTGATGTCCTGCCTGGTCGATCGAGGGGGGAAAGGTGACTGATTCATGAGAATGAGAAACAGAACGTGGCTTTGAAGAAAATCATGTACTGGAAGTACTGGAATGCAGAATGCAGAAGATAAAATACGTTTGTTAGACGCTTGCATCGTGTTGGGTAGAAAGTAGCCAGGCAGGACGATTTATAAGAAAATGTACATTCGAGAGGAGAGGGGCACCGCAGCTTTAAAAAATCGACCCCCCCCCCAAAAAAAAAAATAGATAAAGTTTCTTTGCTACGGCCCTGAATGGAGCAGAATTCAAAATTTAAAATCAAAACAAAATTATGAACGAAAAAACAAGAACATGTTTTCTCCATTTTTCTCACTTTAAATAACAAACGAATATTAATTATTCCACGGGGGAAGGAAGTTGTAAAAATTTTTTATCTTCATAACTTTTTGTCTTTCTGTTTTTCATTTCTCTCCATTTTCTTTTCTTTCTTTTCAAAATGCAGATTTTTGAGTCACCTTAATACACAATTCAAAATAAAGACAAAACTTTTTTTTTGTAGTCGCGGGAGGCCTAGGCATTGATGGCGATCCTGGGGCGTTTGGGGCGAATAAGTCCTCCTTCTGAACGAAAAATTAGGGAGCCACTGCCTCCTCCTACAAAACATTCGATTACAAAGATGTAGAGTCTTTTTTTTTTTTTTGTTCGAAAAATGGAATTTTTTTCCATGTTGTTATACCCGAAGTGGAACTTAAGGAAAGTCCGCAACAAACATCTCGTTATCAGTACAAATTAATCAAAGAGCTAATAACTACAATGAAACAGAAAGAGAAGAACATAATATATGTTTCGACTTTACCAATTCATTTCGTTCAGTTTTCCTCCTTTTCTGTACTGGTGAGTGAACGACGAGCTTGGAGTGAATACACTCATCAAAGAGCACGGCTCGATTGGGTACAATATAGACCGGGAAGGGTCGGGGAGGTACCAATGGGACATGTGTGTGCATCTCACCATTGGTGTCTGACGAACAAAACACGAAAAATACGATCTATCCGATCGTTACCGAGGACTTCGACCATATTGTAGAGTGAAGGATGAGTTTAGAGTGAATACTTTTGTCAGAGGATACGATTGCTCAGTATCATCAATCGAGACAAAGAGTGGGAGCGTGCACTTTCACATGACAGCAGTGACTGATAGATTTGTGTGTGTGTGTGTGTGTGTGAAAGTAAAGCACGGCTCAGTTGGATTCTATAAAATAGACCAGGAACGGTCTGAAATGTGTCAATGGGATGCGTGTGCGTCTTCCTATTCATGTTCAACATTCTGCCCCCTCCCCCTCAGAAACCGCTAGATGCAATACTTCAGAGAAGACAGAATGGTGCTGTTTTTCCTCCCTTCATTCTGTATCCTTAACTAGGTATAAGAGTAAACAGACCTTAGAACTTGGGGGTTGAAGCTTCCTAGATTATAAACCCATAAGAGCGATCACCTCTTCTCTTTTTCTATCTCTTTCTATCTCCAAAAATCAGGGCGGCGGAGGGGAGCAAACATTCAGCCGGCCAAGCCCATCCTATTCGTGTTAATCTATTCAGGACCCATGACGTCCACATTTTAATGCATCCTTATTATTCTAGGAAATCGACGAAATTCAATCGGAAAGTGCATTAGAGATCTCAGTCAACAGCATCATCGATGTTGAGTACAGAGGTTCGCTGTCTTCGCTTGTACATTGTAAAGGTACTCATTGGAAGAGACAGTTCTGCGTGCTGAAGGAAGCCAAGTTGTATTTCTTTCCTGATATGAACGCCAATCAAGCGATAGGTAATCAAAACGTTTCAAACTCGCGCTCATACATGAGTCATTCTCCTGAAACTGAGAATATTTTGTTACCAGCAAATTTTGAACCCTAACTTTCAAATTTTTTTTTTGTTGAGAAAAGGGTTAATTTGGGTTACACAAGAACATCCACAAAGAATTCCACCTAACTAATTCATTAGACAGGACAATTACCATCTTTTGAATGAAAAAAACGTAAAGAGGTGTCCATCGTCGTGGATGTTATCATCTTGTCTCAATTTTCTATTTTTTTTTTTTTTTTTTTAAATTTTACAGCCGTTTATTCGTCGTAACATTAAGCTCTGGAGTGTGGAGCGGCCGTGGTAACGTCTAATGCACCTATTTCCGGGAACTGGCATCCATCGCCTTTTCCACCCACAGTATCGCAAATTCCTTCGTAATCTCATCCCTCCACTTCCATTCTTTAGGTGACCAGTCTTCTGTCACCTTTCCTCATTAGGCTATGCCTCTCACCATATGCCTTGCGAATCCTAATTTTGACTTTTTTATTCTCTCTCCAATATCTTTCGAGCCCGTCCTTTCAAGTATTTCTTTCAGACTTATTCTATCATTGATGCGTATTCCCATAGTACTACGGAGCATCCTACGTGTTATCCTCAAGTTCTCATATTGTGCCTTAGTCAAAGACCAGGTTTGTGCTCCGTAGGTGAAGGTGGGTACCACACATTGGTCCAGTATTTTTATTTTTTCCCTTCGTAATAAGTTACCTTTAGCGTGGCTCTGTCGGGCCAGAAACTTTTCCAAGCTTTCGCGGTTCTTGCCCTCAGCATAGGCTAATAGGTCTATAATTATTCAGGTCGCTCCTGTCTCCTTTTTTATACAGCAAAATTATTTCTAATTGACGCCATTGTTTGGGTGTGAATCCTGTTTGCATAAATTTGTTAAATAATTTAGTCGTGTAAGGTGTAAGTGCTTCCGTTAAAATTTCAGTTCGTTCTCCACCCCGTCCCTTTCTTCAACCTTACTAATATCCTCCAAACTTCTTCGTTTGTAATTTCAGGCATAATTTCTTCCTTGTTTTCTCCTCTCTCCTCTGTTATTTCTTCTGTTCCTTTTTCATCCTTACCCCTTCCTAGCCTAGCCCCCTTCACTTTCCCTTTTCCCGTACATGGCTCCTTATAAAATTTCGTTGCCTTTCTTACTATTTCCTCCCTTTCAAAAAATGTTTCTGTAGATTTCTTCGTTTTTATGCCTGGGAACAAGTTTTGCCCTTGAGCAAGTGCTTGAAGTACTTTCCTGATAGAGCCAGCCTCCTCAATTATTTCCCTTATTGCCTCCTGATTGTACGTTCGCACATCTTCCCTTATCCCCTTCCTAATCAGTTTTCTCAATTCATATAGTTCTAACTGGTCCCACTGGTCTATCTTATCCTTGCTTCTGATTTCCGTTCATTTATTATGAGCTTTTTGGTTTCCTCACTGATTTTGTCATTGGTTAATGGCCTGGCGTTTCGTTCCCCAGTTTGTGCTACCACCTCCTTGCAGGCCCGTAGCCAGAGGGAGCACCCCCTAGCGCTTGTTGGAGCCCCTCCTAGCAAAATTTCGTGAATAAAAATAACGAATTCCTAATATTTTCTCGCTCGTTTTGTTCAAAACTCTTCTTTCCATTACATTTTATTGTTTGTAAACATGGCAACACCGATTTTGCTTTGAAAGATAGATGAATCGTGTGTTTGTCGTTCTTCATATGCGACGTGTCACCAGGGACGTACTGATAGGAGGGGGGCAGGGGACAACTAACCCACCCTGTAGGAATTTTCAATTCAGCGGCAGGGAAATTTACCATTTCAGTCAAGCGAGTTAGAAAAATCCAAACAAGTTAGAAGGTTGGTTTGTTTTTTTTTTTTTTGGCTTTGATACTTGGAAATTGAGTTGATAAGTTGGGAAAACCCAACCAGCCAAAAGATTTTTCTTCTTTTGCTGTGATACTTGGGAATTTTGAGTTGAGTCAATTGGAAAAATCGAACAGGTCAACAGGTTTTTTTTTTTTTGCTCTGACACTACTTGAGAATTCTGAAGACTTTCACAATTTTTACCCCACCCATCCACCCCCGGAAAAACTCTTCAGTACGTACCTGCGTGTCACGAACACAGTGGTAGGCTCGCGATCCAGTTCAAATTGAATATCGATGGCTAAATGCCTAAATGGCTATTTGAGAACTGATAACTTGATAAGTCCACAGAAATATAATTTTTTACTTCCAAAAGTTCGAAAATTTGATCGTTGTAAAATTGCTAATCTTTTTTCACGCAATATATTCAATCTTTTTCAAAGGATTGTCGGTAAGTTGAATCACCAGTTTCGATTGTAAATTTTGAGACCAAATTCAATCAGTGGCGTAGCTAGGATTTTTCCCAATGGAAGAGAGGAAGGGGGAGCAAAGTAAGCAAAGTAAGATTTTCAAGAGAGAAAAAGTCGAAAATTGAGGTATTATTAGAGAACTATTTGATGTAAATGAAGGTAAAATTACTACTCGAGTGAATTTTTTTTTCTCGAAAAAAAGTGTTTTAAAGGCGAAAAATTGCTCATCTTGCATATTTTACGTTCAATTTCAGGTGCCTTGAGGGGACATTCACCCCTTCGTCCCCCTCCCCTTTGCTCACCCCCACCCCCTGGTAAATAGTCAGCACCCCCTATCACCGATGGCTGACTACGGGCCCGCCTTCTTGATGCAGTTCTCCATCCAATCATATTCCTCTTGCAAACTGGGGAAATTTTCTGCCCTGATTTTCCCTAATTTCTTCCTCAAAATTTCGTTCCCGTCTATATACTGGTATGATCACACTCCCCCATGTACCTCTTTTCCCATATTTTCTATTCCTGGAGTTTGAGAGCAATGTCCACTGTAGCTCTTGCTATTCTATGATCTGAAGAGAAGCTAAATTTACTTAAGACCTCATATTTTTTAACAACCCTTACATCGTTTATAAGGAGATGATCAATTTCCCCCACTGTTTTATTATCTGGAGAGCGCCACGTCCATCTTCTTTTTGTGGTGAGTCCATGAACGTGTTTGCTATCTTTAGATTTTGCCCCAAAACTGGATTCATTATAGTCGTTCACCATAAGGTTCGATTTTTTGTTGAGGGGGGGGGGGTTATTTTGGGTTACGCAAGAACATCCACATGAAATTCTACTGAACTAATTCATTAGACAGGACGATTACCATCTTCTGAATGAAAAAACGTGAAAAGGTGTCCATCGTCGTGGATGTTATCATCTTGTCTCAATACCTGTTATTCCTGTTAAACATTTTTTCATTTTTTTTTTTTTTTTAGTAAAGTGGTATTAATATTTAGAAAGATTGGACGTATATGTTAAGAATTTCAATGATTTCACAATTCCAGAAGAGAAGGTGTAAGGTTGTTACCAGGGTTTCCGGTTCATTTTCGATTGTCGTGATCAGTTTTTGACTGGTGTAAAGATATATGCCTAGTACATTTTTTAGCACAAAGAATGGCAACATTGGTTCCGTTTTAATCCCTGAACACGATTCAGGTGATGCCAGATCGTAGAAATTCGCGCATGTGATGGGGCACAATTTTCAATAATTTCCTGGAAAGAGAAATTCTAGAAGCTGTTTTGTCCGTAGTCCTGCCTATCAGTGCCTTCGCTATGGACAACTGTCGTCACTATCCCTAAATTTTGATGCTCTTGTTCCGTAAGCTTGTTGAATATTCTCTACCGCATAAAAACTAAATTTTATGAAGAAGAAAGAAGAAATAAAATAAAAAAGTTTAACAAAAATAGAAATGCCATCTTTATATTCTCAGTTCTTGGAGAACGACCCACATGGGAACTTCTCGTAATCAGCGGATTACACAAAGTTCAATAACATTTACTTAGAGATTTGACATTACGACTTAAAATGTGCTAATTTATGTTTATCACTCTAATCGGCCGTTTATTGGGGACAGGTATAATTTATCTACACGGCTACAAGGTTCAAAGTACATCATCCGCGTCGAGAAGACATGCCTTTGAATTATTACCACCTGATAGTTCGTTCAAACACTTTTTGTTTTATACAGAAACTAGCACAGATAAAAGAAAGTACGTAGACCTCGAATTATCGATGATGCTAAACTCGGAGCACTGACCACAAAGTGTAATCTCAAATTATGAATTTCAGATGGATGGCTGCCATGGAACAGTCAATAGAAAGATGGATCAAGATATCCTAATTTCCTCATTACCAAAATATTTACCGAATCTCATTTTTGTTCGGGACGTGTATATTTCAATTTCTCCGGGTGTACGTCAAATAGTTATTGTATAGTGTTAGATGTAGGCGTTATTTCGTTTTTGAATTCAATTATATAGTCGTTTTGTAGATACGAGAAAAAAAATACGTGTAAAAGGCCTAAAAATGTTTCGTATATTTCATTTATATGCTTCTATCGCATCTTTCCAGAATCAAATGCATTTAATTTTGATGGGGGTGAAACTACGTATTCGATTTGAGATTAGTTCGTGTAGTGCAAATGTACTAAGAAATGTGAGTGAATCACATTTGCCCCGAGTTCAGGTGCACATGTGGGTGCCCTGTGGCATTGATAGGTTTGCGTTTACAATTCCTACCATAGTGATAACTTATCCATCCTTACGAGTGTATTACCGATGTTCATTTTTTTTGTTTTCGTTTTTTTGGTACACAGAGTTCCATTTTTAATTTGGTTGTCACATTCGTTTTTAATTATTTTAAATTTCGCGTTAGATAAATTGTAAGAGTTATATTCAATTCCTATATATACATATAATAAATTGCCAGAAAAAAATTCGCAGTTCCTCGGTTAATTATATTTTTATGTGTACGTTTAGTTTTCGTAATATTTGTATTTTTATTTGATTAAATATACAGGAATCAGTTTTTGGGTTACGTTACCGATTTGATTTAACTGAATTTCGGCACTCGGGTAGCTTGATTCCTGCCCGTGTAGAATGATTGGGATACAGCTGATAAACAGTACTAGAAACACAACAAAAGATACGACTTTACTGGAGGATGCTAATTTTTCCAATAACAGAATTTTATTCTAGCTAACTCGCAATTAAAATACGAAATTTCCACGAGAACGGTGTACACAACGGCAAAGATTTGCTGTCATATTACCTTTGGTAAACTGAAAGCGTAAAATGAGTACATTCTTGTAAAATATAATAAGTAAAATTTTGGAAACCACCAAAAGACTGAAATGACGATGGAATTAATGCCAAAAAAATCTCTGACTACATTCATGCACGACAAAAGTTTCAAAAAAATTTTCAATAGATCCGAGATAAATGAGACAACCACCGAGTTCTACAGAGAACGTTACCAATCCAGGCAAAAGACCACTGAACCGAACCCAAATAACTACGACTAGAAGATCGAAAATACACTACCTAAAATTGTCATAAGCGAAGTGAGAAATGCAATTAATAGTTTGAAAAAAACAAAGCCCCAGGATCAGTTGAATTGACTAACGAGCACTTCAAACGTAGTGATCCCGATCTTTCAAAAAATATCGATTTGATCGAAATTTTCGATCATACGACTTCCGATATTCGATTCGATCCGATCTTATGTAAAAAGATCGATTTTTGATAAGATCGATCTTGATCAATCAGAGAATTTTTTTACTGGTGTAAGTTTATCTGCATCTGCAAATCTGCAAAATCCAAATGAATTTTGGTTATTTCTCGCTGTCAATGAGTAAAAAATCTAGAAAATTTATTGAAGTTGAAAATTTTGTTAAATTTGTCACAAAAGCACATCTCCCAACATTAATAACTGATAACTGAACCTGCGAGCTGCAACCTGGAATAAAAAACAATTCTGTTGTTACTTTGTGAAAGATCGAAATTTCGATCATGACCAAAATGATCGATCATCGATCTTGATCGAGAATTCTAAATGATCGATAAGATCGATTAAAAGATCGATCTTATTGATCGATCTTGAGATCGGGATCACTACTTCAAAGAAGAAGGAGAAAAACTGATTTACAAAATGACAAGAATTTTCAGTTAAATATTAGAGAACAAAATAATCCCAGAAGAATGGCAACGTTCATATGTAATTTTATTACACAAAAAAGGGGACCCACATGTAATAGAAGATTACAGACCGATCTCCATTAGTTCAACGATGTGCACTGATTATTCACGAGCATAAAGCAATAATGTACAGTGCAAACATGCCAATATTTTTTTTTTGGGGGGGGGGTTTGTTTTTGTTTCCTTGTATACTGATCACTCATGAGGAGAGAAAGCAAGAGGCTCAGTTACTCGTTAACAGTTGATCAGAACAAAGTGTTAACTAAACGAGGACTCTGTATGTTTGTCAATAACAGTTTTGGTTCATATATACTCTTTCAGTTAAATCTAAAACCACACACATAAATTATAGTTTTTTATTAAAGAATTTTGTAATATTTCTAAATGGGTGAAACACGCACCTTAGTATGTTACTTCATTTACAGAAATACACATAATCTTTCCAAGAAGAACTGCCTGTTCTCAAAATTGAAGCGACTATACATTAATTTAAAAAATTGATTTTTCGGTGAATTTTTTGCGCCTTCAGTATTGAAGATAGACAATATTGTCTTAAAAGTATTTTGTTACAAATAGTATGAACAACTAAATACCATGTGTGAATTTTTTAATTTCAGATTTTTGAAATTCTTATCAGCATTCTAAAAGAAATAATAAAATTGAATTGCCCCTTCAAAATAGAAAATAGGCAACTAACTCTGTAGCGGAAATTGAAGTTTTATTTTAGGCGCACAAACACCAAGCATGCATAGGCTGAATTCTTACTAACAGCTGCAGTGCGTGGAATCACAGTGCAGTAGCGGTGAATTTCACCGCGTGTGCGATCTGACAGTTACCTAATAGAATATAATTTTTACTCAGCGCCAAAAGGTACGCATTGCCCCTAAATAAGTCGCACCGAAACGTTCGCGCCCAAACAGCGGCGCCTGAATTGTTAGCGCCAAAATGAATGGTTCCCATGAAGACACTTTCAACATGAGCGAACAACAAGTAACAGATAAGTGTTGGAAAACGCATTTTGTTATCTTTAGACACGCCCATTGCAATGGTAATGTAACAAAACACATAACTCACCTTGAGTGAACATCAGTGAGTACTAAGTAAACTTGGCAATAAAATTAAACACAACATCATTCTTTGAGTAAACTTAAAAAGTTCAATTTGATGAACATACATAGTGATTTCTATAAGAAAGGTAACTGTCGATGATAAAGTCGCAGAAACTTGAAAAAGAAAACAAAATTTTGTTAAAAACAATTGATCAGTGTTCTATAGAAAAATCGAATAGGAAGAGCAAATTAACGGAGAGAGAAGAAGGCGAGAGACAATATGAAAGAGAATGAGAAAAGAAGGCGAATGTCTGCGTTCGCTTCTTCGTGGTTTTTCGGAGCTCACGAATAAATCCGATGTTCTGAATTGTTACCACGCAGAAGAGCGAAAAATTACCTTTCCAACAAGCCCTTATCGAGGCTGGTAACGTGAATCCGCGGTGAGTTATGGCCGCTTGACGGAGTGAGAGAAAAAGGTGTGTCTAACTTTAAACGCGTTTTTCCCAAAAACGTGTTTTCACGTGTTCTTGTTACACTCATTTCAATAAACGCTACAAATCTCGCCAATAGCTCGTTGGAATGGGCATTCATTCCTCTATTACGTTCTGTCCGCAACTCAAAATTCGTCGGATCGACAAAGTTACCTCTTTTTATAGAAACTGTCACATATAACGTTGTGCAACACGTTGTTGTCAAGTTTCCCAGTAACAAAGGTGTAAAACCTAGCAAAATTACTGACAGAGTGCGCTCACAGTTCGACACTGAAACATTATCGCAGTCAGGTAAAATTTATATGCACTACTACAATCCAAGTCAAAAGAGCCAGTATGGAATGGCAAAGAAAAGGTGAAGCTATAAGTCAACTAGCTGATGCGAAAGGTTCCTTTGACTGTTTTGTGAAATTACTAAAGAGTAGTTTATATTGGTTCTTCACCTGAACAAAGGACTATTAATGCTTAATAGTACCTATTGTCAAATTATCGATTCAGTAAAGGTGGTATATGAGTTCAAAAGACGCAGAAACTCAACTAAATGCATTGAACAACCACAGAAAACCAGTTCAAATGTAAACTCATGCGATTATCATTTGTTTGGACCATTAAAAGAGATGTTGAAAATTTTTCAAAAGAAAATCAATTTTACTCTCTCCCTCAACCCAACAAACTGATAAAGCTTATCTTGAACTCAACCCAGGTTAGGGTTTAGGAAGTTCACCACAAAATTTCAATTAGCTACGAGTAAGCCAATGATGGTCGATTAGAGCATTAAGCAACGCCATTCCCCTCAAAAGCACATTTTGGTACCTCAATCCTTCCTAATGATCCGATTGGGTCCACCCTCGAACTCGATTTTCATTTGGTCATCGCGAATTACCCGTCAAAATTACAGCTTCCTTATTCAATTACAACTATAGCTATTGTCGGACATAGGTCGGATCAATATTTTAACAGAAAAAAAAAATAATAAGTACATGAAAGTCTTCAATTCTTTAGTTTTTGTCACAGAATGAATTTGTCTAATAAAAATACTGTACGAGAACTGTATCTCACGCTCTCACATACCACCTTCATGTACTTACACACATTGTTAAGTCAATATGGTAAAATCTGAATCATATCCCCTGGAATCTGTTGAAATGTAATCTACCTAACATATTGAAGAAAATGAACGACATGTTCGAGAAAATAACAATCCGAGTAATTTAAATTGTAACTCATATGAGGAGCGATATAGCAAAACGACTTCTGTCCACTTTTCAAAACTTTACAGGGGAATGAAATACTTAAAGTAGTACTCTTGCGTATACCATAAGTGCTACTTAGGTTGCCTAGAAGACCTACCTGAATACTGGTAGACTGGCAATGTAGGAATGTGTGTCCCTATATTTTTCACCAGATGAAGCTATAAAACGAGTTTCAAAAAAATGGACACAGGCAGTTTTGGAATATTGCTCCTCATATGTAACGCAGGTTACCCGTTTTGACAACCGTCAACTTTATGTCACTCGGAAATCAAGTTCGGGAAATTAATGAAATACATAAAATACTTTATATTCAAAATACTACAGATACAAGAAACATATTTGGAATACGGCAACAATGGAACTTCTTTTCCAGCTCTTAAACTAAGTAAGTACATTAAAAATATCACAAGCGTAGGCTAATCAGAATTATGAATAGAAATTTCTTTCAACAAACAGGAACAGAATCAGTCGTATCACTTCAACTTCTTTTTGGAAACACCCTACAAACAAAAATAATTATAAACATATGAGGCAGAACGTTATTTTCACGCATCAAACAAAAGCAGTGCACAACTAGCAGACTAGCAAAGAAGTCATTGAAAGCCTTAAAATGGGGCACTAAGAAAAGTCAAGGCGAAAACATTAATACAAATACAAGTTATGAATCGAGTAAACGTGTCAAAACAAATTAATGTATTATTCATGTTTAGCAAACGACAGTTAAATCAGTAAAGCAAGAATGGAGTCGGCTAGATAACATCGCCATGTCTGGCTAGATAATATAACCATGTCTGGATAGTTACATACTTTGCTATCAAAAGCTAATGAAAAATCCACTCAATTATTACAGGTCAGGGTCAAGTTGAATTAAAATCCGAATGTGTTTTGTAGGTCTGCATCCGCTATCACTGAAGTTGTACTACATACTATGGTGAAAAAAGCGCAGTCTATAGAATTACAAAGATATAAATATGTCCATGCCATTCAAGATACAAATCTTTGAACTTGACTTAAAAGTGAATGCAGTATTGTCGTCACAGTTTGGTTGCATAACTCCCTAACAGTGACGATCACAATTTTTATTCTTCAGGAGATGAAAATACAAGAGGAAAAAAGCAAACAAAAAAAAAAACAGAAACAAACAAGCATTGTAAAAAAAACAAACAAACAAACAAACAACGGGTTTATGACAATTTACATGCTCATAGTGACTTGGGGTCAATGATTTCAAACTCGGATTCATTAATCCTTAACCTATTTTCAGTACCTTGAATTCAGGTTTATTGACTATACATTTGGGTTAGTTGACCAGGAATTCGAGTTTATTGACCATAAATTCGGGTTGGTTAACCTTGGATTCGGGTTAGTTGACCTTGAATTCGGGTTAGTTGGCCTTAAATCTGGGTTAGTTCACCTTGAATTTGGATTTATGGATCTTCATTTCGGGTTCATTGCCTTGAATCTGGGTTCACTGAGCACGAATTCTAGTTCACTGACTTTGGACAGTTGAGTTAATGACCTTAAATTTATTGTAATATGCGTTAACAAGACGCTTCACCTGAAAGAGTTCACTGATCTTTTTAGGCACTTTATCGTTCAATTGTCCACCTCTATCTTTCCTACCCCATTTTCCTCCACTACCCTCTCTTTGAAAATGCTAATTACTGCGTTCATTAATACGCTTCTTATTTATCCAATTAATCTTGCTAATATGCTCATAACTCAAGTGGTAGATATCTATATTTTTCCTTCAAAATCTCATTTTATTTTTGTAGACAAGTATTCATTTTATCTAAATTTTCTTTCTTTGGAAAAATCAGGCCTATCCTGATACAGGGAGCTGAACTCCTGTCATTAGCAAAGAGTGAAGGAAACACATTAGATTACTTACAAGATCATCATCATATCATACAGGTTCAAATACACCCTTCATATTAGGTTTCGAACATACACCATATTATTATAGAGCCAAAAATCAATGCCTTCAAGATCGAGTTCAATGAACCCATCATCATATACAGGCTACGAGAGCAACGCATCAAGTTACATCAAATGTACAGTTAGGTTCAAGGTTATTCACCAAATCAATGAGGTGCAATTGTCCGCACATTATTAAGAAACAAATGTATATCATATTTGAATTCAAAGGTCAACAGATCAGAGTTCAAGGTTAATGACTTTAATCATCATCAAAGAGGCAATATATTGTCATAAATCATCGCACATTTGGTCAGAATTCCTTCCAAGGACTAGACTTGCTACCAGCAAATCTTGTTTGTCTGATCATGGAGTTAAAAAATAAGGTGGCGAGGAGACTATGAAACACCCTGTGTATACAGCAACAGAAAAACAAAATTAGCTGGTAAAATGGCGTCAAGTCAATATTATCAATGGTGAACACTACTGCAATTTTTAAAAATGCAACTCGAACGTCATTTAATCTAATCTTGTTAAGATAAATTGCAATTTTCACCATTGAAGGCGAGCCCTCAGATACTTCAATTATCCAAAATGGAGACTTGAATATACCTCTCTATTTAGTACTAACACATTAAATAATGTACATTATGGAAGGAAACTGAGCTCATTAGTCGGTTTAGTATCATTTTCATGCAAAAATTAACTATTTGAGACACAATTTTTCGAACCTGAAGCAAGCAAACACATTAGAATTTGAGACAGATCACATGTACAAACCGCGCTAATATCAAACATACAACTGGATAAGTTACAACGTACATTCACGAGCACACGACTGGCAATTCCGCGATAAATTTTATATTACGTACAATTTAGTATGCACAATCAATTACCGTAAACTGGGGTAGCTTCGGATTTGTGAGGCACTCTAGACATTGCTAGTTTTATACATTAAAACTGGAATATCCAGTTTCATAACATGACAGTGTAGGTACAAGTCCTAGCTTTCATTTGACACTCCCTGGTTAACGAAAAACTAACGCATCTAACCAGTGTACTCCAGTTCTGGCAATGTTCGGATTTCCCCCACAAATTTGAATGTACCCGAGTTTACGGTACATTGCTTCCCGAAGCCGCAAACAATGGCGTACCGAAGAAGGGGAGCCTTCATCAAAGGTTAGACCATTAGCTTCAGTTGGAAGTTAAGTGGCCCTCTATAGAAAAATTAAGACTGACAGGTTTTGGCCTATTTTGTGACTCACATCGGCAGAAGAAACGAACAAATTTCGCCTCGTTCCATTTGGGACTTTTCAAATACAGAAAGGTTGGTTTCTCACCTTCCCCATAATTCTCCTTCAGTACGCCCCTGGCTGTACACAGGACACGCGATACACTGTTTCGTAGAACAGAAAATAAGAACCCTCCAAATACTATACAATTCAACCAACAACACACAGGGACATTAAACAAACATTTATTCCAAATGCTGAGCTTAAAATATCACAAAAGCTGCTTATATTATAAGTACTCATAAAAAACAAATAGGTCTGTTACGAATAAACTTCAATACATATTTAATACCTATCTTGAAAATGAATAAAATTAAGAACTTATAATAAAGTCTTTCAAGAAGTCCAGAATAGAAACGGAGATCATCCATTCTAATCTGAATCTCAGGTTCAATTTGGCATCACTGTACTCAGCGCAAACAGTGGATAGTCGATTTTCCCGCAGAGACAGACTATGCTAAAACCGGTATCATACCGGATATGATTAACGTAGTCCTTCACTGCAAAATAATCGACTTGAAAACTCGCACTCAGCTCTCCGAAAGTCAAATTATACACAAGATTTTTTCCTTCCAACAAAATTTGGTAAATACTTAACAAATACGTAGGTATGTAACGTGCAGGGCTACTCAAGTCCGCAAACACTAAATTTATTTTGATTGTAAGATCCGCGAAAGAAAATTTCAAATAGAATCAAAGTTTCTGTATGGCGAATTAGTATGGCAATAAATATAAGCGCATTTTTATACAAAACAGAAGAAAGAGAGGTTAACATAACACCGCTGTAAACACCTATAGTTGATTCGGTTTGTGAATCGAGCACAGAGCTGAACCGGCATAAAATATCACCCAGGTGAAAAATACGAACACTGAAATTTACATTCAGCGAGCGTGGTCCAAGACAAGCACAAATTAATAATAATTGACATATTGACTATAATGGCACGAGGGCAACATCGAAAGTAAGAACTTATCCGATTTTAAAGCGAAACTAAAAACGACTGTGATGTTACGCGTATAAAGAGTTCGTGGACTTCTCACACGTCGAACTAAAATTACGAGCAGAAAACTGCACATGTTCATTAAGATGATTCGAGCTGCAATGATTTTTTCTGAAAATAAAAATATACAAACAACGATACAAGAAACTTGTTAACAATATGAGATTTACCTTATACCAAGAGCATAAATTAGAAAGTAAATTAGACTAGAGCCTTCATGCGGCATGAGAATGATATAGTGGCAGATATAGGGGGAAGGTTGGGGTTCAGACTCCCTCGAAATATCTAAATCTTGCGAAAATTCAGGAAACGTATTGATAAAGTTGTCTATAGGGACGTAGAGCTGTTATGTTTCATTTATAACATTTTCCAGTCGGACCCCCCCTGAAATTATTTTCTGTGTTCGCTCCCGAGATGGTATTAAAGATAAGCCTTCAGGGCCGAGAGTGGGTAAAATTTAAAAAAAAAAACAACTGAATCCACAGATACAAATACTGTGGAAGAAAACGATCTGAAGATACCTTTCTCACAGATCATTGAAAAGATGAATCGAATCACATATCAATAAAAAAATTGAATCGAATCATTTAAATACAAATAAAAAATCCAGGTGCCTTTCCATTTTTTAAGTTATTTTTTAAAATTTTGTCCTCCATGTTCCTTTCTATGTCCAATACGAAGAATGAGGAAAAATATTATAAATTAAAAAGACCTCGAGTTCGATGAAATCAGTAAATATTTTGGACTCCCCGATGGCATTTGCACGTTGGCGCAAGAAAAAAACTGAAGCAGAGTTTTTCAGAGAGGATTTGAATCACAGGTCAAAGGTAACTATGAAAAGAACGAATCGAATCATTTAAATACAAATCAAAAATCAAGACACTCTTGCATTTTCTTCAAATCTGTTCCTTATTTTTATCCTCTATAAAACGAAGAAGAATACTATAAATTAAAAAAGACCTCGAGTTCGATTAAATCAATAAGTATTTTCGAGTCTTCAATGGCATTTGCTCTTCGTCCCCTCCTCCTCAAGAAAGTATTTTTGAAGTAAAGTTTTTCAGAGATGATTCGAATCACAGATCAAGGATGACTATAAAAAGAATGAATCCAATCACTGAAATACAAATAAAAAATCAAGACACCCTTCCATTTCTTACAAAACAATTTTTTATTTTTACCCTCTATGTTCAACACTGAAAAATGAAGAAAAAATATTATATTATATTAAAAAAGACCTCGAGTTCGATGAAATCAGTAAATATTTTTGACTCTCCAATGGCATTTGCTCTTTGCCAAAAAAAAAAAAATTAATTAATTAATCAATTACAAAATGCGTACCTAAAGTTTAATTTTTCAGAGATGATTCGAATCACAGATCAGAGATAACTATGAAAAGAATGAACCGAATCATTTGAATAAAAATTAAAAATCAAGACACTTTTCCTTTTTTTAAAATTGATTTTTTATTTTTATCCTTCAAGTTCCTTTCTATGTTCAATACCGAAAAATGAAGAAGAATACCATAAATTAAAAAAGACCTCGAGTTCGATATTTTTGATTCTTCAATGGCATTTGAAGGGTAGAGGATCAAAGCTCACGTTTGCCGTTTTACTTCAAAGGCGCAAATAGGCAAAATACTGTTCACGGGTGCAGGAATCTTTGCTGCGCCTGTGAACGTGGAGTATGTTATACATACCGCACATTCACAGGCGCAGCAAAGATATTTCTGCACCCGTGTTTAGTATTTTGCTTATTTGCGCCCTTGAAGTAAAATGGCAGATGTGAGTTTTGATTCATTACCCTTCATTTGCTCTTTGGCCAAAAAAAAAAAAAAAAGTAATTGAAGTTAGGTTTTTGTAGAGATGATTCGAATCACAGATCAAGGGTAACTATAAAAAGAATGAATCCAATCATTTAAATACAAATCAAAATACCCTTCCATTTTTTAAAAGTTGTTCATTTTTACCCTCTATGTTCCTTTCTATGTTCAACACCGAAAAATGAAGATGAATATTATGTAATCTGATCAAATTTGTGAATATTTTTGATTCTCCACTGGCATTTGCCCTTTGGCCAAAAATAATAATAATAATAATAAATTTAAAATAGAAAAACAGTATTTTTGAAGCAGAGTATCTCAGAGTTGATTCGAAACACAGATCAAAGGTCACTAATAAGAGAATGAATCGAACCATTTGAATACAAAAATCAAAATCAAGATTTCATCAGTTTTTTATTTTTATCTTCTATGTTTTTTTCTATGTCCAATACTGAAAAATGAAGAAAAATACTATAAATTAAAAAACACCTCGACTTCGATGAAATCAGTAAATATGTTTGACTCACCACTATCATTTGCTCTTCGCCCCCCCCCCAAAAAAAAAGAAGTATTTTTAAGGTAGAGTTTTCAGAAATGATTCGAATCACAGATAACAAATACTACCGACCACAGAAAATGATCTAACAAATACTATTTGTCGAAACATCGAATAAATTATTTGAATCATATGTATAGATAATTGGTTCAGAAAGCATTTTGAATTCAGATTCGTGGATCATTTTATTCGAATCCTGCCCACTCTTCATGGGGTGAATTCAGGAACATAGCTGAGAAGGGTCACATTAAAACACGGTTCCTCTATGCTCAGTTTAACCCTTTCTAGGAAATTTTGCGTACAGCAATACGATTTAAGTTTCGTTTTCCTCCTTTTGTCCCCCTTCCCGACTGACAAATTCAGGTTACGCCACTGAAACTCAATCTGCACATATTTCACCTGCTAGTACTAATGTAAGAAGTGGGTTAAAGTTTCGACAAGATTTTTCAGTGCCACGAAAATTAAGAAAAGTTTCAATATCACCACCCCATATTAATTAATAGACAATGCCAGGACTAAGAATATAACGATGAGGGCTTTGTGGTGATAATAGAAGGGTTGGGTTTGAATCCAGTTGTTTGAAGATTCCAAGTCAATAATTTAAAAAAAAAATAGTCCCTACGTTTTGGACGAAGCAAATTTGACCTAATTTGTTGGGGTCAAGGAATATAGAAAACTAGCAACCCTCCTAGACCCACCACAGGCAGAAGGCCTCGGAGAACGCAGACCTACCCCCAGGAAGACCAGTGAGTGCTAAGCCAGACACCCCATCATCACCCTCAGCATACCTAACAGAGCAGGAGGAACGGGGGACTCCGAGCAGAGTTGCGTGTAATTTTGAATTTAAAGTCGATGATGGCCAAAAGGGGTGGATACCATATTTCTAACGCCCCTGGATCCGCCGAAAGGGGCGGGGATAAACAAACACTTTTATGTATATTAGAGATTTCTGCCCCTTAATAATTTCTGAAAGAAGGCAGTTACAGCAACCAAATTTCAACATAATGTGAAGAAGTTCAACGTAAAGCACTTCCGAAACGTCCCAGTCGAAGAACATTAGGGGCAAAATTTGTGACCCCCCTTCTAAAAAGGGTACTGTAGCCTAAAATCTATTCAGAGTTCAAACGAACACTTCCAGAAAGTACGACCGCCCCCCTCCGCAAACACTTACGGTTCACCCACCAACCTCGAACAAAGACACAAACAAACACTTTTATATACTCGATATATTAGGGATATCCAATTTTTACTTCCAAATTCAATTTTGAAAAAAATGTTTACAGGTGGATCAGCACAAAAAAAAAACAGTCAAATTTTAGTAAATTCTTAGTGTCCATCGCCACAGCAGCAGAAAGTCATTAACACTTCTAATTTTGCCATCTATCTAATTGAGACATACTTTTGTTCAATAATGGTTGAAGATCATGAATATCCAAGTTCATGATCTGCAGATCATTTGAAAAACTGAAAAAGATCACTAATTCAAATCAAAAGAACAAAATCTTATGATACTTTTGATACTGGTCGCAGGGCTTTGTGAAGTCCAGAACTGCTCCTGAGGGAATTTTTTCTCCACCCACTCCCTTGGGTTTGGGAAAGATTTATACATCCTGCAGTCAATAACAATTCAAAACATGAGTAAAAGTACCAAAAATCGAAGTTATGGTAAAATAATAAAGGCCCATTTTCCCGAATCCATTTTCCCGGCAGGACATTTTCCCACAAGAAATTTTCCATAAATTTATTTTCCCGAATTCTTTTTCCTAACACCTTTAATCCCGACACTTACGCGGTATTCACTCCCCCCTCCCCTCTCCCCCAGGAACAAAACTGGTTACGGTCCTTCTTTAGAGCCTGATTTTGCTCAATTTTTGTGATCTTTGAGATCAGAAAAATTGACGATTATTTATATCACGAATGTAATGATCTTTTGGTGATCTTCAATCACGAACTTTTTGATCTAATGATCATACAATCTCAGCCATTTTACCACATTATTTAAAAAAAAAAAAAAACGGTCCAAGAATGCCTTCAATATTTTAAACTTTGACATTTTGGCCTATCAACCCGATTTCATTATTATTATTATTATTAGTTTATTAACATTATTATTTTTCCTTTTTAATCATCACTATACTTATTGTTTTTTTTTTTTAGTGGTTTGTTCTTTTTTTGTTTGTTTTGTTTGTTGATTATTATTTTTATATTTCTTTTTTTTCTCTCTCTCTTCTTAATTTTGTTATTTTCATGCTTCCTTCCGTAATGCCACCTGCGTGGAAAGGGAGCAAAATATACAAATTATTATTATTATTATTATAATTATTATAATTTCGAAAAGTTTTTGGGTCCACTGACGCCGAAAAGAGAAATTCATTTTTTCAATTTTTTCACCAGATCCGATTTTGCTCAAGTTTGGTCTGAAGGTTCGATAGCCCGAGATTTGCCAATCATGAAACAATTTCGTCAGATTTACCGATTTCACCATGTTTTAGAATTATGATCGATTGAGAAAATTTACTAAACGCCAATCAGAAATGTTGCCTCCCTCTTTCACGAAAATGTGGCACTGAGAAAATAGTACTGATATTTCAAAATGGAGTGTGCTATGTCTCACAAATCTTCATCCCTCATCCTGCAGAAAAGAGAGAAAACGGAAAATATCCCCACCCTTTCCAGTAACGTGACCCATCATCAACATTGAAAAAAGTCGCTGCTAATTGCGAGCTATTTCACTAAATTTCAGTGTTGGCAAACAAAGAAACATAATATTACAGTATTTATAATTTCGCTGAGGTAGACAAATTCTATAAGTTATTTCCATTTTCAGACTAAAAATAGATTTTACCAAATTAAAAATTTTAAAAAGCACAAGGTAAGAATGTTACACCTTTGTCATTTCAGCTCGCTGAAACATAAGTTGCCTATTTTTGAGGTCATCAATTACACAAAGTTTTTAGTACGCAAACTGGGACTAAAGATGACGCACTTTTTTTCAAGTAGGAGGGAGCAAGACAGAATTTCTACGATTCTTTTGTTTCTATGATGATTTGAATAACTCTGTTCTTGTCCTTCTCGGCAAAAATCGTCACTACCTTTTCAAAATATGTGGCAGTTACTATAAGAAGGGGTAACTTTGTCGATCCGACGAATTTTGAGTTACGGACAGTACGTAATAGAGGAATCCAACGAGCTATCGGCGAGATTTGTAGCGTTTTTTGTTCCGGAGATACAAGCGGTTCAAGCTGAGTATAACATGAATGCGCGAAACCACGTTTTTGGGGAAAACGCGTTTAAAGTTAGACACACCTTTTTCTTCCACTCCGTCAAGCGGCCCGAACTCGCCGCGGAATCACGTTACCAGCCTCGACGAGGGCTTGTTGAAAAGGTAATTTTTCGCTCTTCTGCGTGGTAACAATGCAGAATATCGGATTTATTCGTGAGCTCCGAAAAACCACGAAGAAATGAACGCAGACATTCGCATTCTTTTCTTATTCTCTTTCATAAGAAATTCTCTTTCTCTCTCTCCCTCATGCGCGTAAATTGTGTCTCTTCTTTATTGCGATAGTCGCCAATAAATCTTTTGAAAAAAAAAAAAAAAAAAAAAAAAATGCAATGTTTTCTCTATAGAAATTAACCAAAATCTCAAAACTGATTTTTTCAACCTTAAATTTTTTTTTCTTTTTTCGCGTTTTCTGAGACTTTGATCAATCGACAAAGTTACCTCTTTTTATAGAAACTTCCACGCATGTATAACTTGAAGCTAGAAATCTTTTTCTTTTGTATTTTCTAAGGGGAACAAGGTCCTTTGTTAACAGCGCTACAGAAGCGTGTTGCTTAAAAATTGACCAATGAAAGGTTGTGTTTTTTGTGTTTTTTTTTGTTTTTTTGTTTTTTTTAATAATTAAGTATAAATTACACTCAACTTTACCAATTTACAAGACTCAACAACCTTTCAGTTTCGGTAACAAATTTTTGAGGCACACAAGAAATAAATACTACCGTTTTTACCTTTGCCAACTAGGACCTAATTTTGTCCAACTGACAATCAGGGCTTACAAGTGTAAGAAGATAAAATGACTTCAAACTATCCAACTGAGTTCAAAGTTTACCAAGGTTTCGCATTTTGACGAACTTTGTGATTGCCCCCCCCCCCATCTCGCCATTGAGAAAAGTCATCAACCCCAGTACCAATATCCACTTTCACGAAGCTCATTGTACGGTTTCGTGTTAGTTATGTTGTTTGGCGAGACACAGACCTAAGTTGGAAGGGAGGCAATTGCCTAATGAGCTTTCAAACTTTCATTTCTATCCTTATTTCTCCTTATGTTGATCGATTTAGAGTGAAATTCGTGTTAATAAAACGTAATCGTGAGCGCTTTAACACGATCTGGTGCCCTTCAAACTTTGCACAGATGTACAGGGGAGAGGTGGAGGGGGAGGGGTTAGTCACCCTCCCAACACTGTCAAAAAGAGCATTTCAGACTTTATTTTAGCGCAGTAATTACAGCAATCAGATGGCGGGATATGATGTGCTGTAGTGAACTCCTCCCAATCACTCCCAAGACTGAGACTTTCCTACGCTGGCGAAACTTTGTGTAGTATCTCTGAGGGGTTGTGGGAAGCCTTATACAGGGTTAGGTTGTTTTCCTTCCGCCATAGGAAAACTCCGTTACAATGAAGATCTGTTATCGGTTTCGTCGCTATTCACGAATAGCGTACCGATAACAGAACGAACTGTACATTTTGGTAGATAACACATTGAGACATACTTTGTTCAGCGTAATGGAGTTTTCCTATGGCGGGAGGAAAACTGACTAACCCTGTATACGTTCTTTTTAGATTGGAAGGGGAGACAGCTGGAATATTTTTGCAGCCGGCCAAATTGAAATTCCTTTTGACTAACTTTTTCATAGAATAACTTTGAAGGAGGAGTAGAGGATTGTCCGAGAAAATTTTGGCACTGGCAAAATAAGAGCAACTCTCTTTCACCTATCTTTTCAAATAAATAAGTACATAGGTAGTGATAATGAAATGCTTGAACATTTGTAATCAGTGAACATATGCGCTCAAAATGCTCGAGTGTTTGCTGAGCAACTTCTTATTAACAATATCTTCCCGTTAACAGCAATTGCGAAAAAATTTCTCGACACTTCAGTAATTTCATAAAGTAAAAGTGCATCTTGGGAATTATAAAATACTCGATTTGCTCAGGAGAGCGAATGCGAATTCTTGAGCGTATCAAAGTACCTATAGTTACTAAGCACATGTTTGAAATGTTCGAGCATTTCGAAATTCGTTAGCTTCTTCGTCACCGTAATTATTAGTACATACTTCTAATATAAATATTACGACATTCAACACGTTACTATCACCGAAAGCTTAATGAAATGTTACATGTGCATGACCACGATAATTGTCAGTATGTTATCAAAAAAAAAAAAAAGTAATATTTTACAACGTGTCTTAATGTATTCTATTACGTCTTACTACTAGTTCACGTTACAGTTATTAATGGGAAAGAAATCGAGCAGATATAACACTTCTTTAAAGGCAATAAAACAAAAAATGATGAACTACAAAATTACTTATTTACAAAACGAAAGTCAATAAATAAGGGTGAACCGTGAAACACCAGAAATTCTAATCAGAACCATGATAACCTATAGTTCAATTCGAATACTTCGCTACAACAAAATTGAGAAGAATTAAGGAAACGATTTACAACAACCGTGACTTCTGAACTGAAAATTAACCATAAGATCGCAAATAGTTAAATGCATCACAAATTAATCACTACAATGCCTTTTTCTTCGATCTAATAACACCTAAATAGTGAATAAATACGCGTGAAAAAACAAATATACAGGCGAAATGTCAAGTCCAAACTTTCTTCGCTGATACCGATATCAGACATTCATCATTCCAAAGGTACATTTTCTCTTATCAGACATATTATTGCCTAATTCTGTTCTATTCAACAGTAAAAGTGTAACGGAATTCAATTCTACAGTATTCAAGAACCATGCTGTGTATTAAAACATGTGTGCGTATATTAATGCAGCAGAATTAGCGGCTGAAAATGGTCTCAATAGAGAAATTCTTCTTCACAAAGTTGTTGGAACTGACTTTCTAAGCAACATACTGAAAGTTCCCAAGGATCCCGGTGGAACATCACCCCTCAGGAGATTGAAAGCACTTCGAACTAAATTTCCCCAGAAATTTCGGTAACTATCAAAGTGAAAATAGCAAAGAAACTGAAATTCAAAAGTTGTACCTTACAATCACAAACATACGGATGTCCGACATGGTAGGCAACAAAAGCCAGTGTGGAAAAAATTTAATTCACTCAAAGGCGTAATGGAAAGAAGTATTTTAGGAATCAAAAAGCTGGACAAAATCAAAAGCACGGACATCAGGAAAAAATCAGGACTAAAAGACATAGGATACACGATCAAAAAGTTAGAAGCAAAATATGCGGGACATGTAATTAAGCAAGAGGACACAGATGGGGGAGGAAAGTTTTGAACTGGATACCAAGAGAAGGGAAGCGCAACAGGGGAAGACCACAAACAAGATGGAGAGACGATGATAGTTCAGGATAGAGCCCGACAAGAGTTAAGTATAAGAGATTTTACTAACGAATATGCTATAAAATAAAAATAGATAAAATAAATGATTTATGTTTTTTTCAACCCCCCCCCTTTGAGAAAATCCTGACTCCGCCTATGCTTGGGGTGCGTTCAGCCCCCTGAGCGGTGCAGCTCTATCAGGATTCTCAGGAACTTTTAGTACGTTGTTGAAGTCAGTTAGAGTAAATTTGAGAGGAAAAATCTTCAATCACAAATTATTCCACAGCAAATTTTAAGCTTACTGGACTGTTTTTCATGTAACCAAGGTTGACAAACGCCAAACTATTTTCTATTTTGAGAACATTCTCAAAAAATGCTAGAGTTTTTTCTTTCGCAAATATTTTCAAGTGATCTTCATTAAACTGTTAGGATTAATAATTTGCCATTACATTTACATTCACTCGTGTAATTTAATTTTCTTTCGTAAATCGAATTGCAAATTGAACTATAACTACTGGTTTCAACTTCAAAATCAATTATGAGTACTATTAATAACTAAAAACAGAGCGGATATAGAAAATAATTTCAGGGAGGGTCCGAATGAAGAATGTTACAGAAGAAACATAATATCTCAAGGTCACTATAGTTAGATATTTCGGGGGTCAGCCCCACCCCCCAATCCGCTACTAATGAAAAGTGAAAAGTGACAAATTGCAATTGACAGACAACTCAAAAATATCAATTGAAAAGCAACATAAGGTAAAGTCGCCTAATATCGCCTACCACCTTATTTCGCCCTGTCATGGCGCGATCTGGCGGGAAAAAATTTCATGTTTGGTACCGCAAAACAGCAGTACATGTGAAAAGTTAGGTTCCGGAAGCCAAAAACCGAAGAGTGAGAGCTGGGAGAAGAAGAAACTTGTTTTAGTGTCGTCTTTGGATGGCGCTTGTGACTGATAAGATGCATGCTGGATGTCGAATCAAATAGTGTTGTGATGAGAAACGTTCAAAGTTTTAGATAAAAAGTTCTCCAGAATTTATAAATAACTAAGCAGGGTATGGCGTCGAAGGAAGTGAGTACCGTTTTCCCTAATATCGCCCACGCGTGAATTCCCAACATCGCCCACTTGATAATATGTAGGCGATATTAGGAACCACATGTGGGCTGACAGGAAGAAAGGGACCACAGGGCAAAAAAGACATTTTTGTGATAACAATTGTTTTTGACTAATTTTTGGCCGCTCTTTTGCCTGGTGTTGTCAAAAAAATTCTAAAAAATTTTCCCAAACGGCTGTAAGTCTTCAAAGTTGAGTGTCTCCGTAACGTTAAAACGTCATCAATTTTGTTTATTCGCTCTCCTGTAAAATTTACATTTTTGTGCTGAGGTCGCTTTCTTCCTGTCAGCTCACATATAGTAAACTGTTATCACTCGTGCTCAAAATGTTCTGTGTGGGCGCATGAGGTTTGCGACGCCGCCTTTGGCGAAGTCTCAAACAAAAAAAAGTACATTTGTTCAAATTGTTTGAACGGATAAAGTCAAAATCTCCTTTAATTTAATTATAAGTAACGTAAAATGTCAATTTTCTTGATTTTTCAGCCAGGAGATATTATGCTAATCGACTTTTACATATAATTTTGGTGGGCGATATTAGGAGCCCAAAAATAAATTTTCCGATTCTGACTACTCTGCTTTAAAAGTTCATATAAAATCAACGAACCATCCCCCCTCTATTTCAGCATGATACTTTTGTAGCAGAAGGATATACGAACATTTTGAGCCATTTTCAAGGTTGATAGCTCCAATAGGTGACTTTTTATAGTCATTTAAAAAAAAGTAGGCGATATTAGGCGACTTTACCTTATGTACCAAACAGTACAAAAAGTATTAAAGTAGGGGGGAAGGGGTAGCTGACATTTGAAACTCAAAATTGATGATTCACAAAAATTAGAAACAATCGAAATACACAGCAGTCGGTACAATATATCAAAATATAAACAGGAAAAATATTTGATTAAAAAACCAGTCAAACTCGGAACAGATAAAATACAAAAAATTAAAAACAAGAATTGAAATACAAAACAGTTTTATAGAATTTCAGTCAACGAAAAAATGAGAATACTCTCAGAATTTTCTCAGAGAAGATGTTTTTGAAAATGCTCGAGCTCGCCAAGAATATTCTCTTTGCAAATCCTACATGCATTCTAATTAGAAATGGGCAGAATCGCGAAAGAAATTATTCGAATCACAAATCACTTCTGGAGAAAACGTTCAAAAATCAAAAAGAAGTACAATGATTAATAAATCAAAAGAAAATAATTTGAATTACGAATTATTTATGATACGACGTGGAAAAAAAAAACGTGTGAATCATTTTTACCCATTCCCGAATCTGACGCACAGGAATTTTGTAAGATACAAGATCCGAACAAAAACACCAGTTTTTTTCCAAACCAAAGCCTCACTACCACTTCCGTACTTAAAGTATATAAATAAACGAAAAACAAGCACAGAGCAAGTTCGTTTTCGAGGAAGCTTTTGCCTGATTAACAAACCCACTTCTATCCGCATAACTTGAAATGAAAACCGGAATTTGTTTTAAAATCAGACAGAATAAATTGTAATTTCCTCGGATAAACCCAAGAAATAGCAATTTCGAGGGCATCAATCCATAATCATCCAACCGCACGGGAACGGGAAAAAACTATTTTATAATTTCATAGAAACAATCATACTGTGTCTAGGTTTAGTGGTTTTATTCGAAATTAACTAGAAATACGCAATTCGTGCCGTCGTAATATCATGACCATATGTGCCAAAATTACTATTTTCAATTAAATAGATACTTACATAATGAATAATAACCCTAATACTTTTGTTTCATTTTTTCCAACATTTTCAGGCGACACCTAATTAGATCAAAACAACTGGTTTGAGGAATTGGTGGATCCTCCAAAAACATACATTCTATACTTCAAGATTCGGCACCTTATTCGACAATCAAAATAACAGAAAGCTATAACTGAAAATCTGAGATTATTGGAAAAGGCTCACCAACCGTAGACGAAACAAGAAAAACTAACAAACCTTTCGGTCCTTTCTTCTACACATTTTTAAGCTAGATCCACTTTTACTTTTCAGGCATTCAACTGAATGCACCATTTAGCTCGCTTCAGTTCTATTTCCACAGGTACCTACTATCAGTAGGCGCCAGTGTTTTAGAAACAAGTATAGGTACCACGGTACAGCCTTGCCCAAGTACTACGACCACTGTTAAGCTTACATATTCACGAGTACACGCAACGGACGAGTGACACTATTACAAGCAATGGGGCATTACATATTTGATACACTGGACATATGTATCTAGTACCTACAACGTCGAAAACAAAGACTAACGAAGGTTTTTCAGTTTTTTGATTTTACTGCAAGTATAGAAAATATTGCTACGAGCGACCTACGAGAAAAATGAGCAATCAGATTTCCATATACTCACTGAAGCAGTGTATTGCAGCCGAAAAATTCAGCTTCCAGCTTAAACTTTTGACCTTGAGAAAATATACAGCTCAATACAGCTTTTAGCTTTCGGCTTTTAGCTGTTGCCAAACATTTGTTCTGGATTACAAAAAGCTGACTTTTGGCTTCTAGATTGGAAAATTAGGCTGAATACGGCTTTCGGCTGGCTGCAATGCACTGCACTGAAGCGACCAAGTTCGATAAACGCAATCGGATTCACTACCTCATTGCTTTGCAGTCTTGATGAAGCAACCATTTCATCATTTTGTATATGTATAACTATCTACACTCGATTATGAACACATACCACAAATACACAAGAAAAGTACTAAGACAAGTGACGTTGAATTAAATGGTATATAAGCAGTTAGTATTCCATGTTGGATGTAAAGCAGAAGCGAATGAGCCTACTTAATATATCATAATCCAAAACCCAGTAAATACTCGTCGAGTAAGATAATCATCATTCACTACGTAACTTACCTGTATTTTCTTTCTCCACACGAAATTATTCAGGTAATATCCAAAGCCCAGGAATCCGGTCGATGCTAACAAAGAAGCACCGAAGAAGGCCATACGTCCGGGCCAATTCAGTTGTTCCAGAACCGGGTACACCCACATGTCACTCTTACACCACACAATGACGCACCTGTAAATCATGAACAAGGTAAATTGGCTGCCCTCAAACAATATATTTTACAATTCTGTTGTAAATTTCCGAAGTCCGTACCTACAACCCGATAGCTATTTTTCAAAATCCCACTTCGGTTGCGATCACTCAAGTCTAGGACTACTACGAACAACTTTAGATTGATGGTGCCAATTCCTGATGAGAATCATTCTTAATCCCACTCCGGCTGAGATCACTCAAATCTGGGACAACTTCGCACATCGAATTACAGTACAGCCTTGGTGACTACTGAAAATCAAGGCCAGGGACGAAACTATGGGGGGTGTGACCCCCCCCCCCCCATCATCGTCAAATTTAGAAAATAGTCGGCAAATTTAGACTCAAAAACTCAAAATTTTACAAATGCTGAACTAAGAAATTAAATGTATTCGCAATTGAACATTTTGCCGACTGAATGATATTAAAAATAACAAAAGTTGTGATTTATCTTACTAAATCACGTAATAAGTTATGAATTCGTCGCAGGCGCCACGTTGTCGAGACGACGACAGATGGTTTTTGAAGTAAGCATGCTGGAACGCTCGAACGTTCATCACCCTTTTCCCCCACTACTGCATTACGGCATCAAATGGTTGCCGATGAATCGTCATGGATGATGTGTGTGGGGAAATTTTTTGCTCTAATGGAATATTTAGAAAAAGGCCGAACACTTTTACCAAATTCAAATGAAGTTATCTTGTTTCTGACCAAAAGCGTAGGAATTGTTAAAGATGTAGTCGAAAAAGCAAAACAGTACGTTGAAAATGCGGAAAAGGTATTAAATAATTATCTCAGTGATGATTCCTGTGAAATATCGAATGATGATATTATTCCTCATGATCCATCAAAGCGACCTGTAAAGTTGACTGATAATCAGCGATTTTTTTTAATATCCCTTGGTCCACATCAACCAATTTTGAATCAGTATCCAATTAATGATTCGATACCGCGAAATAAACAACATTCCTTTACTTCGAAGTGGTATAATGATTACAAACACTCGGAATATAGTTTAGAAAAAGACGCTGTGTTTTGTTTTGCATGCAGTCTATTTCCAAGTGGACCAGGGCGAGCATAAAAGCTGCAGTCAAGTTAAACTTACAGGCAAAAATTCGAGTAGCGAATAGATTTTTCAACCAGTTGCCACTATAAGGCTTCAGTGATCTCACCAAGTTAGTATCTGCAGTTAGCCCAAGACTCGTTTCTGTTTTCTTTCTTTTTCTTCCTCTCTTTTCAGTGTTTATTTCCTGGAGCCGAATAAGATTCCAGTTGCTATCCGTGATTCAACCTCAAACAGCACTTCTCTCCAAAGCGGTCAATGCTCGATTGTGCGAAGTACGCACGCTTTGATCACCACGCTATTCTAGTCTTTATACTGCTTATTTTCGAGTAATTGAGCGAAGTAAAAACTGAATGCGTTACATCTGCTAGTGAGTTTATATACAGCGGTAAGCAGCCAAAGGCTTGCAGGTAGTCAACGCTGGGCATACTGACGTAACTCGTAAATTGTTCTAATAAACCTTCCAATCCCATGCAGTTCGGATTACCTTGCGGCTAGTAACATGACTGGACAGAAATGCAACTTCTTTGTGCCGCAGAAACAGCGTGCATATTGTCTATCAATAGTCAATACCTGCACTAAAAAAGAATGTCCGTCGCAGTCACTCGACGTTCTTGCAGATCACTGCTACCAATGTACAGTAGACACACTCTAGGTTCGCCTGAACGTATACTCACCACACTAAGTACGTCACAGTCACGGGCCATAAACCATAACAATGTTTGATGAACGGTGGCGAAGTCTTATGGTAGGTCGTTACCAACTCCAACAAAGAATATACATATATGAAAGTATGCACCGAATGATTCAACCACGATGGGAAGTAAGGATCGACCGCTTTCGGCATTACCAGCTCTCGATCAAGAGCCCACAAAACCCAGAATGTGACGCTCACAAACTGTAACAGAAAAACAAAGATGTTCTATGAATTTTGGAATGCAAAATAGCGAATGGTTTTGTAAACAGCTAATAATACACTGCCGGACTTAAAGCTTTATCCACCCGCCAAAAATACATGGCAAATAAACGCGCGCAAATAGTTTTTCTATTTACGTTTGTTCCGTTGATTGGGTAGCACTGGAAATATTCGCGTCAGTTTGCATTCGATTGAAAGAATGATACATTTTAAAATGTATCTATTTCGCCAGAAATTTCCGCGCAAATTGTTGCACTCGTTAACGAGGGTAGAAGTCGTCGTTCTGTCGCTCTAAATGGTTTAAGCTAGCGCATGGTACCGTGAATTACATTAACCGACAATACATAGCGACAGGATCATTCGTCTACAAACTGTGATCTGCCGTCCAAAAGCTACAGATGCACGAGAGGATAGAAATACTGCGAGAATAGCGATGCGAGATCCTTAACATCAAATAGAATAGCTGGGGAAGCGAATTTTGTTTGTAACACGCCTGTGAATTCTCGAACAGTCCGTCCTCGACTTTGCGAACATGGTTAATGTTACGTTCCGCACAAGTCACGATGCTCACTATGGAACACCGACGACGACGCTTGTCTTTTGCTCGCAATTACGTGCAGTGGCGAAACGGGGACTGAAGGCGGGTTTTCTTCACAGATGAGTCTAGATTTTCTCTCGCAGGACCAGATGGACGTGTATGCATATGGAGACGCCCTGGTCAACAATATGCTCAACATATGAATTTCTTCTGTGCTTCCTTTATGGTCTGCGGGAGTATTCCGCATGATGCTAGGATACGAGGTGTGACAATTAAGTATCCGGAAAATATTTTTAGTTCGGGAATGGGTAACACTGGGAGCTTGAAATTACTGGAGCGTGTTCAGTAGACGTTAGTTGATGCATGTGCAAAGTTCGAATTTCGTGCGATTAGTGAGAATGTCCTAGTGATTTTTTGTGTGAAGGTCTATTGTGTGCAGTTCAACATGACGTCCAACGCAGATTACGTGGAGCTACGAGTCGTCGTGAAATTCTTTCTTTCAGAAGTGGGGGAATCACGTAAAGAAACCTTGGATGCGTTAGTACAAGTGTATGGCGACAACGTGGTGCCGAAATCATCATTCTAAGAGTGGTATAAGCAGTTCAGCGAGGGAAGAGAGGAATGCATGGACGCACCACGTGCTGGTGGACCGACCACCGTTCGCAACGCCATCTCTATCAAGAAAGTTGAGTTAATGTTGAAAGACGATCGTCGTTATTCGGTGCGAGAGATCGCGGAAGCTACAGGTTTGAATCGTGAGACAGTACGGTTCCGGATTTGTGGCAGGCAAACTCGTGGGTGTTGCATCATGACAATGCGCCTGCACATTCAGCCATTCTCACGCGCGATTTTTTAGCGAAAACATCGACTACCGTTCTCGATCACCCTCCGTACTCACCCGACGTGGCACCGTGCGACTTTTTTCTTTTTCCCAAGACAAAAGAAGTTCTGAAAGGATCGCATTTTGGGAATGAAGACGTGATGAAACGTGCATGTCTGGGTGTGCTAAAGGCGCTACCGGTCGAAGCCTTCGAGAATTGTTTTGAAGCCTGGAAAAATCGAATGGAGAAGTGTGTGGTGGCTGGAGGGGAGTATATTGAAGGGTGTTACTCATAATTTTAATGTATATTTGAATAAAAAATTTCTATGACGATTTTCCGGATACTTAATTGTCACACCTCGTAGATCTCCATTTTTGTGACTCCAGCACCATGAACACTTCAGTGTATGTTGAGGACATTCTCCCAAATTATATCGTGCCTTACATGCCATTTGTGGGTGCGGTCTCTTTGTCCATGCAAGATAACCTATGTGGCAGTGAAATGAAATGGAGCGTTGACCACAGTAGCCTCCATCTACAGTCCTCCGCGTCACATCATATCCGAAGACTATACCGAATTATTCAACCACCTTGGGCAGAAATGGTTAGCTGGAGGCGATTGGAATGCGAAGCATACCTACTAGGGCTCCAGACTGATCTCACCCAGGGGCCGCAAGCTTCACAACTCCATGGTCGCAAATGGCGTTCGTCACATCTCCAGCGGCCAACCCACATATTGGCCGGCAGACACTTAAAGCTAATAAAAAATTATTTACGGACAAAAATGACTGATGGGCGATTAAAATCGCTTCTAATTTTATTTATAGAAAAAGAAGAACTCGATCTTGTGAATCTCGATGAAATCGTAATTCGGTGGTATACTTTGAAAAATCGTCGCATAACGTTGTAGATTATTATTTTTACTAAGTTTAATATATGTACCTGTACCAAAACTACCTATCCAAATCTAATAAATTTTCAGTTGACAATTTTCATTTTTCTCTCATTTTACTTTTAAAACTCCATAGGTATTTTAGTCGGCAAAATCAGTCATGTCAGTCGGCAAATTCTTGATCTTCACCCCCCTCAAAAAATACCCTAGTTTCGTCTCTGATCAAGGCTGCAGTCAAGTTAAACTTACAGGCAAAAATTCGAGTAGCGAATAGATTTTTCAACCAGTTGCCACTATAAGGCTTCAGTGATCTCACCAAGTTAGTATCTGCAGTTAGCCCAAGACTCGTTTCTGTTTTCTTTCTTTTTCTTCCTCTCTTTTCAGTGTTTATGTCTCGGAGCCGAATAAGATTCCAGTTGCTATCCGTGATTCAACCTCAAATAGCACTTCTCTCCAAAGCGGTCAATGCTCGATTGTGCGAAGTACGCACGCTTTGATCACCACGCTATTCTAGTCTTTATACTGCTTATTTTCGAGTAATTGAGCGAAGTAAAAACTGAATGCGTTACATCTGCTAGTGAGTTTATATACAGCGGTAAGCAGCCAAAGGCTTGCAGGTAGTCAACGCTGGGCATACTGACGTAACTCGTAAATTGTTCTAATAAACCTTCCAATCCCATGCAGTTCGGATTACCTTGCGGCTAGTAACATGACTGGACAGAAATGCAACTTCTTTGTGCCGCAGAAACAGCGTGCATATTGTCTATCAATAGTCAATACCTGCACTAAAAAAGAATGTCCGTCGCAGTCACTCGACGTTTTTGCAGATCACTGCTACCAATGTACAGTAGACACACTCTAGGTTCGCCTGAACGTATACTCACCACACTAAGTACGTCACAGTCACGGGCCATAAACCATAACAATGTTTGATGAACGGTGGCGAAGTCTTATGGTAGGTCGTTACCAACTCCAACAAAGAATATACATATATGAAAGTATGCACCGAATGATTCAACCACGATGGGAAGTAAGGATCGACCGCTTTCGGCATTACCAGCTCTCGATCAATAGCCCACAAAACCCAGAATGTGACGCTCACAAACTGTAACAGAAAAACAAAGATGTTCTATGAATTTTGGAATGCAAAATAGCGAATGGTTTTGTAAACAGCTAATAATACACTGCCGGACTTAAAGCTTTATCCATCCGCCAAAAATACATGGCAAATAAACACGCGCAAATAGTTTTTCTATTTACGTTTGTTCCGTTGATTGGGTAGCACTGGAAATATTCGCGTCAGTTTGCATTCGATTGAAAGAATGATACATTTTAAAATGTATCTATTTCGCCAGAAATTTCCGCGCAAATTGTTGCACTCGTTAACGAGGGTAGAAGTCGTCGTTCTGTCGCTCTAAATGGTTTAAGCTAGCGCATGGTACCGTGAATTACATTAACCGACAATACATAGCGACAGGATCATTCGTCTACAAACTGTGATCTGCCGTCCAGAAGCTACAGATGCACGAGAGGATAGTAATACTGCGAGAATAGCGATGCGAGATCCTTAACATCAAATAGAATAGCTGGGGAAGCGAATTTCGTTTGTAACACGCCTGTGAATTCTCGAACAGTCCGTCGTCGACTTTGCGAACATGGTTTATGTTACGTTCCGCACAAGTCACGATGCTCACTATGGAACACCGACGACGACGCTTGTCTTTTGCTCGCAATTACGTGCAGTGGCGAAACTGGGATTGAAGGCGGGTTTTCTTCACAGATGAGTCTAGATTTTCTCTCGCAGGACCAGATGGACGTGTATGCATATGGAGACGCCCTGGTCAACAATATGCTCAACATATGAATTTCTTCTGTGCTTCCTTTATGGTCTGCGGGAGTATTCCGCATGATGCTAGGATGGATCTCCATTTTTGTGACTCCGGCACCATGAACACTTCAGTGTATGTTGAGGACATTCTCCCAAATTATATCGTGCCTTACATGCCATTTGTGGGTGCGGTCTCTTTGTCCATGCAAGATAACCTATGTGGCAGTGAAATGAAATGGAGCGTTGACCACAGTAGCCTCCATCTACAGTCCTCCGCATCACATCATATCCGAAGACGAATATACCGAATTATTCAACCACCTTGGGCAGAAATGGTTAGCTGGAGGCGATTGGAATGCGAAGCATACCTACTAGGGCTCCAGACTGATCTCACCCAGGGGTCGCAAGCTTCACAACTCCATGGTCGCAAATGGCGTTCGTCACATCTCCAGCGGCCAACCCACATATTGGCCGGCAGATACTTCCAAAATCCCAGATTGCATAGATTTTTTCCTCACCAGAAATGTAGCCCCCAGTTACGCCCAACTCCGCAATGTGGCTGACCTGTCATCCGATCACTCACCTATTGTGCTCGAACTTAGCGGCCGCGTCACGTGAGACGAGCCAAAAATACACTTGACGAATAAAAACACCAACTGAGACGCATACCAGGACCTCCTCCAAGGAGTGATCAACCTCAATAAGAAAATCAGGTCTCCGGCGGAAATTGAAGCCACTGTGGCAGAATTTACTGACAAAATCAAGCAAGCGGCAACTGCCGCCACACCAGTCATTGCACTGAGGCAAGGCAAAACCAAATGGATACTGCAGAAGATTAGGGCAGCAGTCAAGAGGTGCAAAAGGCTGCGGCATTGCTGGCAACTTACTAGAGACCCACTTATCAAGCAAGAATTCAATCAGGTCAATACCAGCTCCAAGAAATTACTATCAGAACTTACCAACAATGAGTTCACAAACTTCCTGCTATCTCTAGACAATACAAAAGACACAAATTTTTCAATCTACAAGGTAGCCCGAGCAGCTAGAAGACCACCCAGCCACAACCCACTGCTGCGCACAACAACTGGCAACTGAGCCCGAACTAACCTGGAAAAAGCAACGGCATTAGCAACTCACCTGGAATCCATATTTAAAACACACGATATTCATTCATCAATCAAACCAAATCCATAACCCATAGAAGATGAGAAAATGCAACATACCGAATATAAATCAAAGGAATACTTGATAAACTGAATTCACATAAGGCAACAGACATGGCCAACGTTAGAGCCAACATGCTCAAAGAATTACCGAAGAAGGTGATATGCCACATGGCCCAGATATTCAATGCAATTATAAGAACACACCATTTTCCAAAAGAATGGCGGAACACCACGGTGATCATACTTCTGAAACTGGGAAAACCACCAGAAGATCCAGTGTCATACAGGCCAATAACACTGTTGCTGACAATATCAAAAGTGTTCGAGAAATTGGTGCATAGAAGAATACTCAAGGTAGTCAACCAGCGAGGAATCCTACCAGAACACCAATTTGGCTTCAGAGGTAAACACTTGACGATAGAACAAGTCAGCATGGTGGTGGCCACAACAGATCTGCCTTGGAGCGAAAAGAGTACTGCCCACGGGTCTTCCTGGACACCAGTCAGGCCTTTGATAGAGTGTAGATAGAAGGCTTATTACACAAATTCAGTGACTATCTTCCTAAGCAAATAATTCTCCTACTAACATCCGACTTAAACGCTCGCTCCTTCCAAGTCCAAATAGGCAATTCAGTGTCTCCTACACATTCCATTCAGCTGGTGTCCCTGGACCCCTTTTATATCTGTTATACACTGCTGACCTACCAATTGCGGACAACATCACCATCGCAACTTACGCAGACAATACAGTGGTTCTACCAAGCAATGAAAACTACGATGTCGCTATAAACTGCCTTCAGCACTCGATCAATAATGGAAAATTAAGCTGAATAGAGCCAAGTCAACCCGAGTTGATTTTTCACTGCAACCCAGTGCACACATACCAATTGCGCTGGATGGACAACCGATAACATCCTCAAGTAATGCTCGCTATTTAGGCATCCACGTAGATACCAGGCTTAGTTGGCAAACCCATATTAAATGCAAGCGAGAAGAACTCCAAATAAGGTTTTGTAGCATGTTTTGGTTGTTGAAGGTGAAAAGTCACTCAAGTCTCTACAACAAAAGATTACTATATGCCAGAGTATTGAGGACCCAATGGTCGTATGGTCTACCTATCTGGGGATATGCGGCTAAATCAAATTTGGAGATTCTCCAGCGACTTTTCAAAATCTCATACTACAAAGAATAACAGGGGCTCCATACTACATCTCGAATGAAACCCTCCATACCGACCTCAGGCTGGAATTTGTCGCCAACCTGGCCAAGAGGATTACAAGGCGTTTTGAGAAGCGCCTGCATACTCACCCGAACGTGCTAGCACTCCAGCTTCTAAAAGAACTGCCGATCCAAAGGCTCAAGCGGCTCATGCCGCTGGACATCACATAGAACGCAACAGATGTAGCAGTGAAAAAGCAGGATCTCCCAAGCTCAATGTCATAGTCTTAATCAGTACATCTAAGTTCGCTAAAGTGTAGTGTGCTTGCTCGTAGTATTCGAGTCATTGGCCGATGTTAAACCTAGCCGCCATTATAAATATTTACAGTTCAGTGTAATAAATATTTTTAAAAAAATTATGTTTTGCTGGCAAATAAATGTGTGCGAATGACTCGAATTGAGGATATAATATTCTCATACTGTTTTTCTATTTACGTTTGTTCTGTTGATTAGGTAGCACTGGAAATATTCGCGTCAGTTTGCATTCGATTAAAAGAATGATAAATTTTCAAATGTATCTATTTCGCCAGAAATTTCCGCGCAAATTGTTGCACTCGTTAACGAGGGTAGAAGTCGTCCTGTCGCTCTACATGGTTTAAGCTAGCGCATGGTACCGTGAATTACATTAACCGACAATACATAGCGACAGGATCATTCGTCTACAAACCATGATCTGCCGTCCAAAAGCTACAGATGCCCGAGAGGATAGAAATACTGCGAGAATAGCGATGCGAGATCCTTAACATCGAATAGAATAGCTGGGGAAGTGAATTTTGTTTGTAACACGCCTGTGAATTCTCGAACAGTCCGTCGCCGACTTTGCGAACATGGTTTATGTAACGTTAACCTGCACAAGTCTCAATGCTCCCAATAGAACACCGACAACCACGCTTGTCTTTTGCTCGCAATTACGTACAGTGGCAAAACGGGGATTGAAGGCGGGTTTTCTTCACGGATTAGTCTAGATTTTCTCTCGCAGGACCAGATGGACGTGTATGCATATGGAGACACCCTGGTCAATAATATGCGCTAAACATATGTTTACATGGAGGTCGAATTTCTTTGGTGGTTCCATTATGATCTAAGGTGGTATTCCGCGTGATGTTAGGACGGATCTCCATTTTTGTGACTCCAGCACCATGAACGCTTCAGTGTATGTTGAGGACATGCTCCTAAATTACGTCGTGCCTTACATGCCATTTGTGGGTGCGGGCTCCTTATTCATGCAAGATAACGCACGACCGCATGTAGCACAACAGACACTCAAATTCTTGGAAGAAGTCGAAATTGCACAATTTGTATGACCAGCTTGCAGCCCAGACTTGAACCCAATTGAACACGTCTGGGACAGATTGGGTAGACCCCCCATAAATTCTTTCAATGTATTGAGAACTGCCCTGAGAGAAGAATAGGAAGCGATACCATGAGAGGAGATCCATCAGAATGCTGCATCCTCCTCAGGTTATAAGCCAGTTGAAAACTGGAAACCATCAACTTCGAAAACTACGGTCATTTGTTTTCGGATACTCGTTAAGAATAATTCAATTAATTCCTGACAAAGTCCATTTCAAACATGTTGTACTTGGAGATGGCTTTGAAACGGATGAAGAAGTTGACGTTGATATGGGCCCACCTCCACCAACACCTGTAGTGGTTTGAGTCTCAGTTTCAATAGCCGCGATCATTCAGTTCAATGAGGTGTTACATGTAGACATACCTGGTTCCCTTTAAAGCGGACATGTTTGGTGGCCAATTGTCATTTTTTGCAATTTTGGTATCCGCGGCGCCTAGGCATACGCGGCACATAGCAACCACACAACTGCCTTCAAATCTTAAGAGTTTCAAATAGTACATAAGTTTAGTTAAATTTTTTAGGTATTTCACCAGGGGGAGCTCACGAGGTACCACTCACCCTTGCATCCCCTTGGCTGCGGACCTGCCTCCCGGTTTGTTTATGCATCAATCTACCTGTCTTTTTTTTTGTTTGTCTACCCATCTGTTTAGCGAGATCAAGGAGTAAGAGGTCTATAACAACAATTTTCCAAATTTCAAATAGGCAACCCATCTAGTGGTTTTCACTCTCAGGAGTGAAGAGGAGATAGCAGTGAAGACGATATTTTCAATCTGTGTGCATATAGAAGATGTATCAGATCTATATGTTTACGGGTTCAAGATCGGAAAGCAGAAAATTCAAGGTCACTAAAACAGATAAACCTTAAAATTAGTACGCTAAATCCTCCATCTTACATGAAGCCAAAAAATATTCTACTTAGGTTCAATGACTTTCATATTATAATGGAGGTGAATGCCATTGACCGGTCAACTTTCCATATCATAACTTCATTTTTGCACAGTGCCACAACGTTCAAGGCAGCGTTGTGCCATAAAATACATGAGGTCAAATACATCAGCATTCTATATGTAAAATGAATGGTGTAAATTGGTGTAGAATGTGTGAAATGCGTACAATATGTAGAATATGCGTAAAATGAGTAAAATGCTGTATAACTCAAACCAAAAAGCCAAAAAATTCAACTTTCAAAAAATTGATTTTTTGGCTTTTTGGTTTGGGTTATACAGCATTTTACTCATTTTACGCCTATTCTACGCATTTTACGCACTCTAGACATTCTACGCATATTTTACAAATTTTACATCGAAAACATAGAATAGACATTTTACACATAAAATCTCATTGCTGGTTCAAGGCCACTGAACTCTAGCTTTGAAAACTGAGTGTTACGCCCGTTTCACACGTATCTGACAGGTCGGTCCGACATAAAATTGATATACACAAGGAAACAAGAGCTTTCACATGAAGTCGGACTGTTGGCTTGACATCCAATTGATGTTGACGAATGTTGACTCTTGCCTCAACACGTGTCCGACAACATGATAGCTACATGGCGCGGACCAACGTGTCGGATAGGAGTAAAAACGTTTTGCATTTGATGTTGGAACGACGTAGGACTGACAAGTCGGATACGTGTGAAACGGACCTTAGAGCTTCATTTTATATCTACTGCCTAATAAGATTCAATTTTGCCTACTTGTGAACATTTTTTGAGGGGAGACTCCTTCCCAATCGCTCCTTTCAGTATATTTTTCAAACCTGACTATATCTCATCAGAGTACAAACCTTAAATTTAAGAAATTATCCGAAATTCTACAAGGGATGCAAACTACGAGTGGCAAATTATAGAAAATGGTATAAGAGGCATTCACTCAATGTATGCGGAACTGTAAGATGATCGACATCTACACATAAGTTCCGTGCCAAGGAATTTATTAAAATGAGAAGGTATACGATCTACACCTGTAGCCCTACCTTGACTAACTCTGGAGAGTTTAGCGCCAATCGTCCAAGTTAAGTTCACCGATCTCGTCGAAAATTGGCACGCGTTACACTAAACATGTTATTTATAAAGTTCAACGACATTTTCACGGCAGGTACTTATTTCTAAAAACGGAACGTGTGTTTACTTAGAATAATTGCGCATAACTACAGATAGGGCTCTATAGTTTCACCTGGGTATACTAAGCCACCATTTTGGTTCATACTGCGCCCGTCGATGCCGAATTGACTACGCGTTACGCTCCGCATAGTCGGATTCGGCATCCACGGGCGCAGTATGAACCAAAATGGCGGCTTAGTATACCCAGGTGAAACTATAGAGCCCTACTACAGAGTGCTGCGAGGCATTTTCATAGCCCAATTCGAGTGTGAGGGATACTTGAAGTGTGGCAGTGAAATGACCTTCGAATTATGTAATATTATCCAACTGCTAACCACTGATGTATCATCACTATTGACGGGGCACGCGTGGATTACTCGACTACTCCTTGAGATAATGTCTGGATTCTAATACTCGACTATTCTTCGAGGCAACGTCTGGATTGTAAGCTCAGAATCCAGACATTGTCTCGGGAAATAGTCGAGTATAATCCACGCGTGTCTTAGAATCCAGACATTGTCTCAGGGAGTAGTAGAGTAATCCACGCGTGCCGCGTCAATAGTGATGATACATACATCAGTGATAAGCAATTGGATAATATTACATAATTCGAAGGTCATTCCACTGCCACACTTCGAATCTTCGAATCCATACATTATCTCGGGAGTAGTCGAATTTGGTGACATGTTAGTGATTAGCAATTTGGATAATATTGTATTCCAGACATTGTCTCGGGGAATAGCCGAATAATCCATGCGTATCCCCTCTATATTGATGACAAGTCAGTGATTAGCAACTTGGATAATATTGTATAATTCGAAGGTCACCCCCTGCCACACTTCGAGTATCCCTAATCGTCTCCCAATTCAGAATTGCCCAGCTTCAACCACTCTATACCTTTCAATCGGCATATTCTAATTAAAGAGAACTTACCGCCGATAAGGGAAATACAATCGATATGAACCAATAATCTCGGATCTTCCTCAGTGGCTTCTTCTCATTATCAGTGCACCCGGAAGCGATATTTTCCAATACCGCGTAGCAAAAATAGACGGCTTCTATACACTGAAACAAATTAAAAGAGGAAGTGAAAATTAGCGGAGCGAATTCAGAACGCGGATAGAAGAAAATCGAACCTACTTTCTGTGTGGGTAATAAAGTTGAAAACAAACAAAAGGTCAATGTTACAACCGCATGCTGTAATGAGTAATGAACGCACGTATTTCGTAAGCTGATTATACATCTAATAAAACTCTTTATTAACACTGATCGATCGAGACACATTGTCGGGCCACATACAGACTAACCTTTACCTACATTCTGGTGGTACAATTCAATTGGTTTCGCTGTTGGGGGCATTCAACACTGGGTGACGCGTTCGCTCACACTTTGGCCATACTTGTGCACTGGGAACCTCCATTGTTTTAGATGACTCAGAACCGTCACAGGGATTTGCTTCTAACCGCTACACATCCGAGCATCGGTACTTCCAGCCTTTCCAGCTCGCTTGTGTTAGGAAAGCATATAGATAATACAGATAGGAAGGGTGAAAAATTGTGTACTTCATCATGAAAGCGTGGCACTTGGTTTGCGATCTCTCAAAGGCACGTACATCAATTTTCGGTTTGGAGCCACCTTGTCAAAGGTCTTCTTCTGGCGCCATATCCGATGCCGCACGTTGGCGGTCACAGTTATGACGCGCAACTCTCCGGGGCAGGTTAGTCGGGGCAGTTTGCCGTTGCTTTCCCCATGGTTTTGTTGCGTTAGTATTTTCCTTCTCTATGCCGAAGTGTGTGCAGCCGCAGTTCGCTTTTACTACCCACGTGTTTCACAACGTTCAGTAAGTGTACACATCGTACTCACGCACCGTATCAATCTTTCTGACCTGATGATAACATGCCCTGTGATTGTAATACCTTGTTTGTGTGAACGGGGTTACAGGATTCCCTATGTTTCCACCTAGATTGATACTGTAGTCACTATGTTTGGTAGGATGTTAATAGGGATATTCGAATAACATTAGCTTTTCGGCGTTGGTAAGATTCGAACCCGACGAGGCGCAAGAACCGAGAAGCGGGCACGGTTTCTAAAGTAAATTTATTCTTGAAAATTCTGTGGCGACATCAAGTTCTGTTCACAGAAGGGATACTACTTATACTTTCGGACTCGTTTCGCTACATATCTATTCCTATCCAGGTATCTTTTCGTCTTTCCATCTTCAAACAGGATCATAAGGGAACTTCAGTTGTTAGACTGGGATGGCTAGGGAGTCTATTCTGTCTAGAAAGTCAATTTCAGCTCCCGTAAAAATAGAAGACTATATTTATAAAAGTTCTATATGACCGGATGACAAGGGGGTAAATCGGTTTTCTGGAAGGCTTAACCACCCAAGAACGCTGCAAGGTCCATTTTTCGATACCGCACATAATGATGATGATATATTCCTTAGTCTCCGGACAAGCAGGTAGCATCTTCCCACTTTTCTCTCTCCTGTGCTAATCTTTTCATTTCTGAGGAAAATTTACACTTTGTATCCTTCAGGGCCGGCAACTTTTCATATTCCCATGTGTAGCGGAAAAAAACAACACTGATTTAACACAATAACGTTTTATCATCGTATCATTAGGCCGTAGGCATAAAAATTAAGCTTTAACATTGAAGCAAAAGAGCGGAGTGAGAGCCTTCGCTCTAAAGGGAAAGATAGAAGTTTAAGGTTTTGCTTCAATCTGTACGCGTAAGCTTTCTCTTTTTCTTCAAAGCGAACCACGAAATGAAGCGAGTGCTTCAAACATAACAACGTTTGTTCAGGTCGTTACCAGCCAACGTAGGTGTCCAAGGAACTTCTTCTAAATCAAAAATCATTCAAAGAAGCGAAGACAAAGATAGTGGTGGTGTACAGGTGGCAAACGCATCAAACGTACAAAAGGATGAAATAATATTCCGGGAAAATCTTCGATGATTTCCGAAGAATTTCAACAAAAATATTCGAGAAGATTCCTTTGATTTCCAAAAGATCCTTCTCGAAGAATTTTATTGAAAATATTAGGGAAAAATTTCCGATAATTTTCGAAGAATTTCATCGGACATCAATAAGAAAAATCTCCGATGATTTCAGGAGAATTTTTTCGGAAATTTTCAGAAAAAATTTCCAATGTTTTCCAAAGAATTTCTTCACAAATCTTCAGGAAAATTTTCCGATGGTTTCTGGAAGAATTTCATCGAAAATCTTCAGGAAAAATCTCCGATGATTTCCAGAGAATAATTTCATTGGAAATTTTCGAGAAGAATCTCCGATAATTTTAAAGGAATTTCATCGGAAATTTTGGGAGAAAAAAATTCCGATAATTTCCGAAGAATTGAGACTATTTTCCATTCATGCGATGGAATCAGAGATTTTTCCCGAAGATTTTTAATGAAATTCTTTGGAAATCAGCCCACAATTTCCGAAGAATTTTATCGAAAATAATTTGAGAATAATCTCCGATAATTTCAAAAAAACATCCTTCAAAAATAATCTCCACTAATTTTCGGAGAATAGCTTCAAAAAAAATTTCCAACGATTTTCGAAAACTTTTATGAAAAATCTGATTATATCGCATGCAACAGTTTCAATTTTTTGGGAGTCGGAATTTTTTTCCAAAAATTCCCGATGAAATTCCTTAAAAATCATCGGAAATTCTTCTTGAAGATTTCTAATGAAATTATTCTCTGGAAATCATCGGAGATTCTTCCTGAAGATTTTCAATAAATTCTTCCAAAGAGCATCGGACTTTTTTCCCAAATATTCCCGATGAAATTAAAACATCGGAAAATTTTCCTGAAGATTTTTGAAGAAATTCTCCGGAAAAGATTTTCGAAAAATTCTCCTGAAATCATCGAAGATTTTCCTCAATGATGTCCGATGAAATTCTTCGAAAATGACCGGAAATTTTAACCAAAATTTTCGATAAAATTCTTCGGAAATCAAAGCTCGAAGATTTCTGGTAAAATTCTTTGGAAATCATCGGCGATTTTCCCCGAAAATTTTCGCTTCAACCATCATCGAACATTTTTCGTGAAGATTTTTGACAAAATTCTTCAAAACCCATCGGACTTTCCATCCCGAATATTTCTTATTTATTTATTTATTTATTTATTTAATAGTTTCCTCCACCATCACAGCGGTTAGGCCAATTACGATGGGGGGGGGGGGAATAATAATAATAATAATAATAATAAAAACTCTTTGACCCCTTACTTCCCTACAACGTCACGCTCCCGGTCTCTCATCCCTACCACAGCCTCAGTTTATTTTCGAAACATCAGGAGGCATGAAGACCAACTGGGTACTCAGAAAGCATGAAGACCTAGTAGGGTTCGAAATTAATTGACTGAAGGACTCTCAGTGCCTGAGTTTGAAAATTTTTTCGCTTTAGGAAGAATATATCGAATTCCGGACTAGAGCGAAGTATTTCGTTGTACAGACGCATTGCTCTAATCAAAGTGGACTCCCTGTACCCATTTGTTCTCGCACTGAAAACATCGAAAAGATCTCTGGAGCGTCCCTGAAAAGAAAAATTATCAGAAAATTTTCTCGATGAATTTTTTTGGAAAACATTGACAATTCTTTATGAAGACTTCCGATGAGATTCTTCGTTAATTACCGGAATTTTCCTCAAAAATTTCCGATGAAATTCCTTCAAAATCATCGGAGATTTTTCTTGATTTCCAATGAAATTATTCTTTGGAAATCATCGGCGATTTTTCTTGAAGATTTTCGATAAAATTTTTTAAAAACTATCATAGTTTTTCCCCGAATGTTTCCTATCCAAATATGATTGGAAAATTTCCTCGAAGAATTTTGATAAAATTTTTTGGAAAACATTGGAATTTCTTTCCAAAGATTTCCAATGGGATTCTTTGGAAATTTTCTGCATTTTTTCCTAAAATTTTCTCAAAAACCATCGGATTACTTCAAAATATTTTTGATAAAAGTCTGTAAAAATTATTGGAAGATTTTTGAAGAAATTCTTCAGAGAACATTGGAAATTTCCTCTGAACGTTTTCTATGAAATTCTCCGGAAATTATCAGAGATTGTTCTCAAAGATTTCTGATAAAATTCCTTGGAAATTATCGGAAACTTTCCCCGAATATTTCGGATGAAATTCTTCGAAAATCACTGGTAATTTATCCCAAAAATTTTTCATGAAAATCTCTGGAATTCATCGAGCTTTTCATCTGAAGAAATGCTTCAAAAATCATCAGAGATATTTCTCGATGATTTCCAATAAAATTCTTTGGTATCGTAGAAGATTTTCCTTAACATTTTCAACAAAATTCTCCTGAAGTCATCGGAAATTTTTCTTAATATTTTGGATAAAGTTCCTCGGAAATTATCTTTGGAAATCAAAGGAATCTTTTCGAAGATGAATGATGACTGCAAAAAAAGTCTAGTCGGGACTATCTGCATTTTTTCGCGAGCGAAAGCTTCACTTTTGAAGTTAACACTTCTCTTTATGCATACAACTCGAAGGGAAACCTTTTCCCGAAGCAAACGCTCTCACTCCTGAGCACAAGCTTCCTCTTTACTTTTTTTATGCATACACTCTGCAGCTGGCACTTTACTTTGCGAAGTGAAAGCTGAAGCTTCTTTTTTTGCACACCTCCAATTGTACCAATAATTTCCCCTGTGTTGTCATGGGTAGCATTCGCTACACCCGCTATACAGAAGTTGCCGGCCCTGGTATCCTTCATTATCTGCTCTCCCATAGCTCATATTCTTTGCCTTCCTTTCCAGTTCTTTCCCTCAACCATCCCCCTCCGGCAGTAATAACAATATCCTTAAATGTCTTATTACCCATTATTTTAACTATTCCTAATTTCTTTTCCCTTCCTATTCGTGTCAATACTTCCTCATTCCTGATTTTTTCTATCCATTTGATTTTCAGCATTCTCCGATAACAACACATTTCAAAAGCTTCTATCCACTTTTCTTTCTTGATACAAAGTTGTGTTTTCTTCATTTATTATTATCATTATTACCAATTTTTCAATTTCAAGGACACTGATAAAAAACTTTTGAGCTTATGTCTGCACAATTAGCAGAACCGGCATATCGTCCTAAGTGGTTTGAAGGCAACTGATTAATATGTTTATATAATTTTAGGGTGAAGGTCAAAATTGTGGCACCTATAACTTAGTGGAACGTATGGCAATACACGCATGCCAAATTGCATCAGTGGTCCCGGAAATTACCCTTTCGAGTATCGAGAGGGAAAATTGTGGCAGGAGAGGCGTACGTACCGAAGAGAAATTGGTGTGTGTATGCGTGTTGGGGGGGGGCATTTTACTGGAAAATACCCAATTTCTTGGGCGGAGCAAGCAAATTTCGTTTCCAACTGTAAAAACAGGCAAAAAAGTTCGAAAAGCTTTAAATTTTACAAAGGTTTCCGTGCTCGGCAGTGTTTCTGTAGATCGCTCATTTACTGCAGGTGTACCAATAAGTATGGGCGAATTCAGTGGCACCCACCCTGGAGCAAGTTTTTAGCAGATGCTCAGAAATTTTTGGGTGGGTGGTCGCGTGAATGGGTTGTTGATAATGTTCAGAAAAAATTACAAAGAAGTATAGAAACCAAAAACATCAGACTTGTGCGTCGCGTGGGGGAAAAGGATAAACATGGTTATCTCCCAAAAATGTTTGCCGAGTAATTTTCAAAACTGATAGGCGCTAATAGGTGAATCACATACATGTTCCCATACGGAAAGGGGAGTCCAGTTGGTGCCGGATCGATATCACACAACTCAACTTTAATATTCTACATTTCCATCAAAAAGAACAATGGTCTACTGATACCACTCAGGAGAATTTTTCCTGCACTTCTACGCGAACATCGAATTCAACGACCTGTAAAACCCCAAGTGATGACATCCATAATGCATATCATGAAAATTTTGTGGCACCCGTCATGTAAGTCGTCAAAAGTTCATTATAGTGAGCCAGGATTAGGTAACAAAAACTAACCACAGCTGTGGAATAAAAAAAGTGAGTTCGACTACTCTGGGTTTCTCTGGAGATCACACAACGCATGGACGGTCACCATCATCTGTATTGGATATAAGTTTGGTTCGATGACAGCCTTTGAATCGTATGAAAACATTCCCAAAGATCTTAATTCTCGGAAAATATACGCTTTGCCAGAATCAGTTTACCTCAATGCTTAATATTCCATAGGGTATGTATTACCTGTTCAACACCACCTCTTTTCATACTCTGAGGAACGCATTAACCCACAAGCTCTCAAGTCTTCGTGTTTTCTTTTTTCAAACAAGAAGCTTGATAACAGTATATAGAAAAGAAAATTCGGCGATGTAAGCGATTACAGATAGATTAATTCATCGGGTACTTGGGAAAGCACGCATACGTTCACACATGGAAAAAGTGAAAAAAATGTTCTGACACTATTAAGAAATAAGTTCTTTAACGTGTTCAACACTCAAGGTAGGAAGGAACTGATAATTAAAAGTAGTTTTCCTGAAAAGTACTCAAGTACATCCGCGAGGATACAGAAGCAATAAGGAACCCCGGTTCACCTTCGGAGGTACTTATGACAGCAAAATTGTGAAAGATTGATGAGAGCACACGCAAAAATATCGGCAGGTCAGGTACGCTTATATCGAACATGATGTGACTAGAATGAAGAGCACGGATTCGACGTTCTCATTATATCTGAGATGATAGGACTAAAATATGAAAAGTAGGAATTTTACATTTGGCTCACATTTTCACACCAGAAAATGTGCGGAAAATACACGCACCAGAGTACAGGTATAGCTGTTCGAAGTGCTGTACGACTTCTCATTAGTGCTTCTTTCAGAATGAACAGAGCGAATACTGCGAGACAAGGTCATCTAGAATGATTATACATAATTATTCCTGTTCTGTTATGTAGTTTCACCGGTTTACGTCCATATAAAATTTGCGCCGTAAAATAACAAGCGAACGGTAACCTCTAATCTGATGTTTCTCGATATGCAGCGCGAGTGTCAAAAAAAACAAAACAACTTTGAAAAATCAAACTCCTGGGTATTGACACCAGGAATAAAACAGGAATATTCAGCAAACTAAATAAATTCATCGAATATCGAATACTGGGACGATTTAGGGTAATATCTCGACATTTTGAAAATATATCTACTTCAAAACATACATTCCCTCATATTACTAACACAGCCTTATATTTCGAATACCAACTGTTCGGTTTTATCGTTTTATTTCTCACCAGTTCTAATTAAATTTTCTCATTATAACTCCTATATACAAAATCAGCACTTAAACGTGCATGGCTGGATACACGTCAGAAGCCGGTCTCTGGCAAGTTCGGTTTCTAAAATGGTGCTGAGACACCGAGGCATGGAGGAATGACGTAAGGATCGTGTCCACATACCGCAACAAAACTTCTTAATTCCATAAATGAACTGCTACACTGACACTGAATTAATTGTACACTGAACAGACGGAAGTAAATTCATTAACCCGGCAATTATTGAGGTACCAGAGCTTGAAGGGCTCAGTAATAACGACCGGCATTAGTAGCCTCGGAGGGTACTGAAGCACGACTTTTCCACGTACAAGAATACCATGTACAATACCGGAATACAACGTTTTTACTTTTTGAATGAACAGTAATTTAATTGATATACCATTAGGTACATTGATTTGAAACCGGAAAATAACTTCAATGAATTGCACTAACTGCACCAATCTCACTCCTAAGAATATAAAATATGGAAGGTGCCTCCAAATATGAAATAAAATAATTGAGAGAACTCGGTTTCTTTATTTTCCAATTGCAACATTCACTGACATACTATGGACAACACTGATATGATAATGATTACTCAATGAGACCCTAGTTGAGACATTAAATGCGAATTTTGCAATATCAGAAAAATACAGGTTTTCCAAGTACCAGTACTGGTCTGTCCATCTATTGATTTGCAAACACAATTTCATGACTTGACATGAGTAGCCAACAAGTCCCGAGATGAGATTAATATTTGGTGGAGCGTATGGCGATGCACGTATGCCAAATTGGCTCCTCAAACACCGTATCCCTGGCCCCAGAAACTACCCTTTTGACTATCGCATCACTGACCAGAGGCCCGAGTTAAGATTGCGTACATAATTATAACTAGCTTTGGAAATTTGACTCAAGTTTTCAGACATACTACTCGCTGTGGAAAGTGGCTAATACCGAAAGGAAAAGCCCCAGCCATGTCCCTCCAATCAAGGCACCGCAAGGCAACTGGGAACGCAGTGATATCAAAAAAGTATTGGTACTTACTAATCATCTCGAGCAAACGTTTCAGCCTATGGAAATTCACTCTGACGTCGTATGCGCTCCTGCTCACCTTCATGACCACGTATACAGCTGGTTACCCTAAACAAGCTGGAGATACATAATGCCCTGGTATCGACCTCGGTTACCCCTACAGAAATCAAGTCGATCATTGACGAACTCAGGACACATAAAGCTCTTGGCATCGACCTCATCTCTGCTAGAATGTTGCGTGAACTACCTAAGAAAGCAATAGGTATGCTACCTATCCAACGCCTGCATCAGACTCCGGTACTTCCCACAACACTGCAAACTAGCTAAGGTTATCCTCATACCAAAACCAGGGAAACCACTCGATGACCCTGCATCATATCGACTCATCTCATTGCTCACCGCCATTTCGAAGCTTTCTGAAAATCTGCTTCACAGAAGACTCCCGGGACTCGTAGATAGCTGTGGTATCATCCCTGAGCACCAGTTCGGATTTAGAAACAAGCACTCGACGATAGACCAAGTTCACTGGGTGGCTACCACAATTCGCAATGCACTGGAGGCAAAACAATTCTGCGCAGCCGTTTTCCTTGATGTCGAACAAGCATTCGATCGGATGTGGATCAATGTACTGATCTATAAAATCAGTCAATATTTACCAGGTCAGTACAGCTCCATGTCGTCAGCGGCACATGTATGCGGAATAGGAATGAAATCAACCAATACAGAAAAATTGTGCTTTAATTGTGCTTTTCTGTGCTTCCAACTGCAGAATTTGTGCTCCATTCCTTCTGAAGTTATAGCCAAAAAAAAAAGAAAGTACGTCAACGTGTCGCTGGCAACATGCAAAGGAAATTTTGAAATTAACTCCGATGGAAATGAACACTCGCTAAAATCAATGCGCTAAATTTGTGCTTTTTTGTGCCGATAATTTTAAGCCCCCCAGCCCCCCCAGCCCCCCGCCCTTTAATGGGAACAATATTTTTCTCACATTACCAAGTCGAAAGTATGCAGAAAAATTGTGCTCTAATTGTGCTTCATGTACCCACCAGCTCCATCGTTTTTGCACAAACTGCCCCCAAGTTATGACCAAAAAACTGAAAGTGGGTCAATGTGCCACTGGCAACATGCAAAATGAAAATAATGAAATTAACTCTAATGAAGCTGAACATAACCTAAAATGACTGCGCTGAAATTGTGCTTTTTAGTGTCAACAATTTCGAGCCCCCCAATGGCCCCTTCTCGCTTCCCCCTGATGGGGCACAACATTTTTCTTGCATACCAAGTCGAAAGTATGCAGAAAAATTGTGCTCTAATTGTGCTTTATGTACCCACCAGTTCCATCATTTTTGCACAAACTGCCCCCAAGTTATGACCAAAAAACCGAAAGTGGGTCAGTGCGCCGCTGACAAAATGCAATGAGGGCATCCATATTACCACTATTGTAATATTACCCGATGAAGAAAAATGGTGCGACGTAAGCAGATGCGGCGTCAAATAATTGTGCTTAAATTGTGGTTCTTCAGGCGAACAATTTCCGAATTTGTGCTTCAACCCCTGAGCTGGGGGGTCCATATTACTACTATTGTGATATTATGTGAATTTCAATACAATCATTTTAGGTTGTGTTCAGTTTCATTGGAGTTAATTTCATTATTTTCATTGCATGTCGCCAGTGGCACATTGACCCACTTTCAATTTTTTGGTCATCACTTGGGGGCAGTTTGTGCAAAAACGATGGAACTGGTGGGTACATGAAGCACAATTAGAGCACAATTTTTCGGCATACTTTCGACCTGGTAATGCGAGGAAAATGTTGTGCCCCCCATTCGAGGGGAGCGGGGAGGGAGCACTGGAGGAGGGCTCGAAATTGTCGGCACAAGAAAGTACATTGGTTTTAGCGGGTGTTCATTTCCATCGGAGTTAATTTCAAAATTTCCTTTGCATGTCGCCAGCAGCACATTGACCTACTTTCGTTTTTTGGCTGTAACTTCAGAGGGAATGGAGCACAAATTCTGCAATTGGAAGCACAAAAAAGCACAATTAAAGCACACTTTTTCTGTATTGGTTTCATTCCTATTCCGCATACATGTGCCGCTGGCGATATGAAACTGGTCAGTACGTAGAGTTCCTTAGCTTCTATCTCAGAAATCGACAATTTCAGGTACACTATAACGATGGGGTATTTAAACCAAGCCACATTTATTAATGATACTTCAATCTTGTCAGGTCATGACGATGACCATACTGCTACAACCAACTTGCAACGATCCACTGACCACGTCTGCACCTGAACGAGAAGACAGAAAATTAAGATAAACGGCACAAAGGAGACCCCATGCCTCTCGACCAAAACGTTATCCTAACAGCTGACTAGGGTAAATACCTGAGAGTCCACTTCGATAGTCGCCTTACCTAGGCCAAGCACATAAAGGCCAAATGTACAGACTGCCCTTAATAATTTCTTATGTAGGGTGTACCAATTCATAATTTCTTCTTTTGTAGTCCAGGGCGCTTTCGGCTGTTACGCCATCTTAAGGTACTCCACTGAAGATGGCGTAACAGCTGAAAGCGCTCTGGACTACAGAAGAAAAATTGTGAATTGGCATATCCTACATACAGAATTTACCAAGTTCACTCACTTTCCAACATCGTCAATTATCGCAATTAACATTCTTATTGGTGGTTACTATTATTATTATTATTGTTATTTTTATTATTAATACTATTATTTACTACTTTTTTTTTGTCATTACTATTATTATTATTATCTTTATGTTAGATAGTGTTGCCCTACTATTGGCTGAAAAATCTGTTGGGCGGCACTTTAAATACACGCTCTAAAATAAAATAAAAAATAGAACACTAATGCCCCTAATAATTTTGATGTGTTATGCCACTGATTGTAAAGGTGTAATCTGACTGATCTGCGAATATTGAGTATCGGAATCGATGGAAATAAGACTTTGCAGTTGGACTAATAGTTCACAGAGGTGATAAGTTTCTCTTTTCTAATTTTACTCTCGACTCGAGCCCTGGAATCCGCCCTTTCGAGCATTACCTCAGAGGCGCCGGGGAGGCTGTTAGGGCTGTCTTAGCCATCTTCGCTTATTGCCGAAAAACCGGCATAGGTCGAAATCTCGAAACCGAGACCTCCGGATTCCGAGACCAGCGGGCTATCCAATCGGCCAACCAGATCCCCAGAGGTGGTAAGCTAGCCATTAGCCGCAGTTTTAGGAAACTAGCCGAGCAATTTCGATCGAGAGCAGGTAGCTGTCAGCTGAGCTATTAAAGAAGGATGTAAACATAGCGATTCCGTTAGTTTTAACTGAATCGCTAATGAAAAGCTAGTCCGGCTCTGTCGCGGTAGGTGTATATCATTCCTGAATTCTGAACATCTGTCAGCCCTGTAGCCACGGTGGAGCAACCTGGGGCTGAGCCCCCTCTAAAGATATCTTGCGCCCCCCTAGACAAAGATACCACCATTAAAGAATCATCATTACGCTGAACGAGAAAGAAAGAAAGGATGAAGAGAATTAATATCACAGAAACATTTTAAAATTTAGAACAAAAACTTGGTTAACTAATTTGGGACTCTTGGATTGGGAATGGGATTTCGAGAAAACGTGTTTTAAAGGGTTGCATATTTTAAATCTAATTTCAGGTGCCTTGGGGGTAATTCGCCCCCTCGCTCTCCCTGGCTACACCACTGCCTCGCAGAAGCCCACCCCCGGGTAAACAGGCAGCACCCCCTACAGCAGATGGCTGACTACGGACCTGATTCCACGAAAGTGATGACATCTCCATAGGCGTGTTTCAATGAATCAATAGGGAATTCGTTTACTTCCCGTACCTGCGCCTCGAAAGTTCGTTTTCGTAGACCGGATTCAAATACAAAGGAGCCAACTTTTTTTGGCTTCCTGAATGTAATTCACGCCATTCTACACTTTCTACGTGCATTCTACATTCTATGTCTATTCTACATCTACATCGGTATTTTACGCATAGAGGTAGAATCGATTATTCTACGCATAAACGCACAACCTGACAGATTTTCAACAGGGTTGGGTAGCCAATCGAATTGGCTAAAGCTAAATAAAAAAATTTTACTGACCAAGGCTAATGGCTAGCTAACGGCTAAATTCTTGAAGACATCATGTGGCACCTCAAAATACGCGTTATTGCCTTCGTAGTCTATAAATGCTGAAGAAAAATGTCTAAGTCTCGATCATTTTTTAATAACTTTTACTATAAAGAAAACTTGAAAAAATTGGAAAATTCGGTTAAAAAGTAAAAACTACACGCCAATAGTTCCATTTGATTTGATTGGCTAAAGCTAACGGCTTATGACTATTGGAGTTAATTGGCTAGCTAAAAGCTAAAGCTAAAATCGCTGACTTCGGCTAACGGCTAATGGCTATTGGCTAGCTACCCAGCCCTGATTTTCAAAACATAATTTGCCCTCTCCATTACATCATTTGCCCCCTCAAGAATCATAGTCTGGATACGTGCCTGACATCTGTACTTCTGAACATGATCCGTTTTCGTTCGTTTGATTTTGGAATTAGCCTGTAGCTTTTAGCTGTTAGATGTTTGAATTTTAATTTGTAAGCATTAGTCGCTAGCCAGCCATCACTAGCTTCAGTTGTTAGCTTTATCCCTTAGCCTTATCATTCAAAGTCATTAGTTTTTAGCTTGAACTTGACCCTTTCCGAATAGCTTAGCCCCTCGGATGGTTCAGCTAAACAGACGTTGGAGCAAACGTTTTTGACAAAATGACAGCAGCTTGACAAGCCGGTTCAGCTATCAGAGAAATTTACTGATCAGAACAAACAGGCATGTTATTCGTAAATTGTACGATACATCGAGCATTTTTTTGCGGATTCGACGCAGGGTCGTATTTACGATAACGATAACTCATAACTGATAAGTGATAACCGCACCGGAAGTCGAAATACGAGGCTCCTTCGTTGAAAGAACCATCGGACAAGCCTGCAGAACAGGATCGACGCGTTAAAATGAAATTAAATAGGACTGCATAACTTACAACATTCCAAAATGTTAAGTATTTCAGTTTCCCGGCAAATGCTGTGTCGATTGGCAGTACTTCTTGTGGAATTGAGGATCCGTACATACGAATGGCTGAATAACACAAGTGAGTGGCTGCGGTTGCATTCAAGACCACGTTGATCGCTTTTTTCGCCGTCAACATCATGTTAAATGCTTCGGAAGCGTCTTAAAAAACACTCGAACTATACGACACCAGCACAGGTACACTAATTTAAAATAACCGAGGACTTTGTACAATGGTGTAGTCGACGCAGCACAGTTATCGTGTTGAGCCGGTTAATTAATTTAAATCGATACACATAGAGTTATAATCGATTGACTTTCTTTACGTTGTGGTTCGAAATGATCGAGAACTTTACTATTTACTACACCGTACCGGGCACATTCACGTGAGTAATGCCGCTATGCCGCTACTGGCATCCACACAACTCACACACAGAACGCGCCGCGTGACGTGTTTAGTGTAGACGTAGACGCCACTTCCCTTTACCGTTCTATGCATTGCTTTTGGCGGCTAACCAATATCAGCCGGGTAAACACGAACGTAGACGAACTGTCCCGAAGTTTTCGGTCGTTCGCACCTTCGCTATACGCACGAACACCATCCTCCGAGCACCCGGGCCAGGTGAAAGGGTCTAGGGCACATAACAGTATATGCATGCGCGCCGCTCCGCCGATCCAGTTCGACAACCACCGAAAAAGGGAACACTGAATCAGGGTGGCCAACCCTATGAAAATATTCGTATACTTACGCGGAGCTCCAATATTATTAACGTGGTTAAATTTCGTAAAATTTACTCTTATGTATTCTTTTTAAATTGTGAAAAAAGCTATAGCCCGGTATGATGGGTGAATCGGCCTACTGGCTAAGCGGGAAACTGGGAAATGTCCCGGTGCGCCCCAAATCTCAACTTGTTTAAACGTAATAGCTCAGGAGAATTACAATCAAGAAACAGGTTCGACTGGAAAAACTTCGCACAAAAGGTTTGACTACTGAAAAATGTTGAGGAAGGTGTCTATAATAAGTGGTGAAACACTACCCGCCCTCACACTGGGAACTTCCACCATTATTAACAAGGGGGACTACATAAAATTGAATTTTAAACGGTTTTCTTGATTTTTCTCAAATCCATGACATTCTAGGAAGAAAATAACGCAGTAAAAAAATGTTCCTAGTAAAGTATTCCACAAAAAAACCTATTACAAGAATTTAGTCACAAATCATATTTGAGGAGCTACAGACTTGTCGAAATTCGGAAAAATTCTTTGTGCATTCTCAAATCCGGAATAAATCCTTCATGTGTTATTCTTACCGCGTACTCATTGATACGTATACATCCGACTATCTGATATGCTGATGTCCTTACACTGGTGGCTATGAGCATGAAATTTCAGAGTCCATTCTATATAGACGCTGTTAAGCGAAAAAGTGACCAAGCGACATTTTGTGACAAAATGAGTCATTAGTATTGTTTTGGAAAGCGCATAAAAAGTAGAATTTTTTAGATATAGGGTTCCCGAATCAAAAATGCGCACCCATTTTGAAAAAAACTTATCAGTAAACGCTATGTCATACAGGGTTAGTCGGTTTTCCTTCCGCCATAAGAAACCCAGTTTTTCGCGAAACCAGGTGCACATTGTTTCGCCAGGCGAGCGGTCTCTTCGATAAGAATTTCATGGGAAATATTCGGGGAAAACTCCGATGGGCTTTGAAGAATTTTATCAAGAATCTTCAGGGAAAAATTTCTAATCTCCAAAAAATTTCCTCGAAAATCTTCGGGAAAATTTTTCGATAATTTTTAAAGAATTGAATTGGAAATTTTCGGAAGACAACTCCGATAATTTCCGAAAAATCGCATCGAAAATTATTAGAAAAAATTTCCAATGTTTTACAAGAAAGTTCATCAGCATTCTTCGAGAAAATTTCCTAACAATTTTTGAAGAATTTCATAGGAAATATTCGGAGAAAAACTCCGATGGTTTCTGTTGAATTTCATCGTAAATCTTCGGAAAAAATTTCCAATCATTTCGGGAATCTTTAGGGAAAATCTCCATTGTTTTCCAAAAAATTTCATAAAAATTCTTCGAGAAAATTTTCTGATAATTTTTGAAGAATTTCATCGACAGTTCCCGGGGAATAACGCCAAGAGTTGTGAAGAATTGTACCGAAAATCTTCAGAAAAAACCTTCGATTATTTCCAAGGAATTTCATGAAAAATATTCGGGACAATTCCTTTGATTTTCAAAGATTATTTCCGACGAACTTTGTAGAAAATATTAAGGGTAAATTTCCAATCATTTTCAGTGAATTTTATCGGGCATCATTGAAAAACATTATCCGAAATTTGTGGGAAATTTTGGGAAAACCGCAATTATTTCAAAGGATTTTATCGAGATTCATTGAAAAGTACTTCCAATTATCTTCAGGAAGAACTTTCTTGGAAAACACGGGAAATTTTTTCTAAACATTTTCGATGAGATTCTTCGGAAATTATCGGAGTTGTTTCCCGAAAATTTCCGATGCACTTCTTTTAAGATTATCGGAACACTTTCCCAAAGGTTTTCGAGGAAATTCTTTGGAAAACACTGGACTTTTTTCTTAATATTTCCGATGAAATTCTCGCAAATCATCACATTTTTCCTCCAAAATTTTTGATTAATTCCTTGGATATCATTGGAGATTTTCCCCATACAGTCATGTTTGACGAAAATCTTTGAAAAGCATCAAAATTCCTTGTAAGGATATTCTTCGGAAATCATCAGAAATACTCAAGGACGCACCGATGGAAGGGGGGGGACTTACCACCCTCCCCCCTGTAGGAATTTTTCACGCAGCAGTTGGGAAAATTTACCATGTCAGTCAGGCGGGTTGAAAAAATCCAACAAGTTAAAGATTTTTTTTTGCTTTGATACTTGGGAATTGAGTTGAGAAGTTGGGAAAACCCAACAAAGTCAAAAGGTTTTTTTTTTGCATTGATACTCGTACTTGGGAATTTTGAGTTGAGTCAGTTGGAAAAACCCAACAGAAATTTTTTTGTTTTGTTTTGATACTTGGGAATTCTGAGTTGAGTTAGTTGGGACTTTCACCATTTTTACCCCCCCCCCTCCTCCACCCACCACTCCTGGAAAAAATCTTCGGTACGTCCCTGGAGATACTTCTCGATGATTCTTGATAAAATTGTTTGGAATCATCTTAGATTTTTCCGAAAATTTCTGATAAAATTCGCTTGAAAAAATTCACTGGAAATTATCGGAAATTTACCCTTAATATTTTCGATCAAGTTCGTCGAAAATAATCTCTGAAAATCACAGGAATCGTCCTGAATATTTTCCGTGAAAAATTCCTTGATAATAATCGAAGGTTTTTTCTGAAGATTGTCTGACGGTACAATTCTTCAAAACTTTGGTGTTACTACCCGAGTGTTTTCGATAAAATTCTTCAAAAATTATGTGGAAATTTTCTCGAAGAATTTTTATGAAATTTTTTGGAAAACAATGGAGTTTTTTCCTAAATATTTTCGAAATTATTCGAAATTTTTTCTAAAACTTTTCGATGAGATTCTTCGGAAATTATCGGAGTTGTTTTCGGAAAATTTCCGATGCGATTATTCTTTAAACATTATCGGAAAATTTTCCCAAAGATTTTCGAGGAAATTCTTTGGAATTACTGGACATTTTTCTGAATATTTCCAATGAAATTCTTCCGAAATCATCACATTTTTTCTCCAAGATTTCTGGTTAATTCCTTAGAAATCGTTAGAGATTTTCCCCGAACATTTTTAACGAAAACCTCTGAAAAGCATTTAAATTTTTTCCAAGCATATCCTTCCAAAATCATCAGAAATACTTCTCGATAATTCTTGATAAAATTGTTTGGTAAAATTTCTGACCAAATTCGCCTGAAATTATTGGAGGTATTCCTCAATGATGTCCGACGAAATTCTTCGAGAATTATCGCAAATTTTTCCAGAATAGGAGATTTTTCTCGAAGATTTCCAATGAGACTCTTTGGACGTTCAGAACATTTATCCTGAAGATTCTTGATAAAATTCTGGCGAAACAACGTGCACCTGGTTTCCCGAAAAACTAGTTTTCCTATAGCAGAAGGAAAACCGACTAACCCTGTATGACATAGCATTTACTGATAAGCTTTTTTCGAAATGGGTATTCAGTTTTGCGCCCAAAAGTTCATTTTCTGAAGTTCTGTAGTCTTGTCAAATATTACCTCACAGCTATAGAAATTTCTTGAGAAAATAATACGCAGTATACTCTACAATATATAGACGAGGATATACTGCGTACCATACGAGCGTATCTTTGCACATAAGTTATACTTCATTTACTATTATTCACATGCGGTACCTAACTGGTGAATGAAAACTGTTAATTGTTGATTTATTGTAATAATATTTTTTGTTCTCGCATCATTTCGGATACCTTCAATTAGCAATGGAAACGAATAATGCTCGAAGTACTTCCAGCTGAGAGTGGGTTTAAAAAGAATCATCACAGAGCAGCAGGTATGCGAAATGGTTTCACTGATGTTCGACGTACGATAAAGATGTATTTATTAAGTACATAGAAGAAAAAGGAAGCTAAAGCCAAATTATATTTGCCTGTAACGAAAGACAGCGCCGTGCCGTGGGAATTCAACTTCATATCAAATTGTGAAGTGATTCTTATCAGTGTTGTCAGACATAACAAAACAAAATGACAAAATTACAATTGAATTTCCAATATGTTGTCGTATGACAAAATCTTGAATCATTTTTTGTCAGAATCATTTCGTCAATGACATAACAAACAAAAAAAAAAAAATGAATCCAATGACAAAACAAAATGACAAAAAATTATGACATTTTATCAGCAATTAAATGATAAACTACCATATGCTAAGCGATATAATAATTGATCACAGATTATGCTAAGCGACGTTGCAATTTACCGTAGATGACAAAAAGGAAAACAAAATGACAAAAAATCGTTTTGTCCGACAACACTGCATGTTATTAATGTGCCTTCTGCATATAGATAGTTGACTACTCGGGACAATAGACGGCGTTACTAACTCAATTTTTGAACAAATAGAATTAGGCAGTTTAGATAACCACTCGTCAATCGTAAATGACTCTATTCAGATAGAGTATTATTTATTATTGTCGAGCAAAATAATTACATCATTCCAGCTTTGTTACACATTCGTTACACCTTTCTGTAGTTGGCAACATTTTCAAATTTTCAATTTGATACATCAAACAATTCTAAGTTCAGCCTTTTTCATTTTTGACAGCTTATATCTCGGGTTAAGTATGACTTGGAAAGTTACATTTTTGCACAATCATCTTGGGACAACGTGCTCTTTCGATATCACTGATAACATACTCCCAAATGTTGCCAATCTGATGCATGGAACCGTTATTTTCTTCCTTTTTTATTTTCTTTTTCTTTTTTATTTCCCAACAACTGTAAAAATGGAATTAGGGCAGTTTGGAAAACTGCTGTTCACTTGCTCTTCCCCAATGAAAAGGTATCATTATTCAGAAATACTGCAAGTATATGTTAATGAGTTCAATTTACTGCCAGTGACTTTCTATTTCCCCGAACGGATGCCGTAAAGTTCTGTTACCAGGGTTTTCATTTCATTGCCGTGGTCAGTCCTTGATTAGTGCAAATATATGTGCCTTACAGGGACGTACAGATAGGGGGAGGGGGAGCTTCGCTCCCGTAGGAAATTTTTTACTCAGCAGTTGGGAAAATTTACCACATTTCAGTCGGGCGTAGTTGAAAAAATCCAACAAAAGTAAAGATTTTTTTTTGCTTTGCTTTGCTACTTGGGAATTTTGAGTTAAATCAGTTAGGACTTTCTCACCTCCCCCCCCCCCCAAGGAAAAACTCTTCGGTACGTCCTTGGTGCCTTATACATTTTTTTAGCATAACTAATGACAATATTGGTACAGTTTTGATGTTTTGATCAATACGATCCTGATGCCAGATCATAGTCATTTTGGCGCATGTGATAGCACAATTTTGAAAATTCAACAAAAAAAGAAATTCTTGAAGTTGGTTTGCCTCGGTGTTTTTGCCATGGACAAGATGTCCATCACCGTGGACAAGTCGTCCTCCCTCCCTAAATTTTGATGCTCCTGCTCGTTAAACTATACAAACTTAGTATTATGGTGGAAAAAAAGGCAAACAAAAAAAGAAACACCACTCTAAATGATCTAAGTTTCTGGGGAATGACCAGGGACGTACAGAAGAGTTGTTTCCCGGGGGGGAGGGAAGGTAAAAACTGTGAAAGTCCCAACTGACTGAACTCAGAATTCCCAAGTATGAAATCAAAAAAAAAAAATTGACCTGTTGGATTTTTCCAACTGACTCAACTCAAAACTCCCAAGTATCAATGCAAAAGAAGAAAAACCTTTCGACTTTGTTGGGTTTTCTCAACTTCTCAACTCAATTCCCAAGTATCAAATAACTAATAATAATAATAAACAAAAAAACTTTCAACTTGTTGGATATCCCAACTCGCCTGACTGAAATGGTAAATTTCCCCGCTGCTGAGGGAAAATTCCAAACGGGGGGGGGGGTAGTTGCCCCCTGCCACCTTATCGGTACGTCCCTGGGAATGACCCATAAGCATACACATGCAGTTGCCGCCTTGACTACATAATCAAATGATTTCGATTCCTCAGTCAGGAATGAAAGTAATGTATACTGTACAGGCCAGTGCAGGCATTTGAAAAACCGTGAAACAATATCTGAAATTTCACCACCGCCACTTTTTAAGATCGATTTTGGCCACTAGAATTATTTTCAGCCATCGGGTGGATGGGTCAGAGGTCTTCTTTTTATCTAACAACACTCCAGAGCCTCATCAGGCTAAATCTCAGTTCCTTCAAGATCAAGCATGAGCAAGCAAATACACACGTTCGTAAGTGAAGTATAGTTGGATGGCTGGTTTTAATATTTCAAAATGGGGGCACTGGTAGGAATAAAACCAGAGGCTTATCTGGGGAAGGAAGTTCAGAATCCACTAAAACATCTTTTTACGTATGAATAAAGCAGGGAAAGGGGCAATATGTGTTTCTCATATCCAATGACTCTTCTGTTTTTCTCTTTAAATTAGTACCGAGAGCTGAAAGTTGCAAGTCCTAGAATAAAGCTGATATCACCCTCTCTCTTCAAGCCAATGCACATGCGCTGTATAATCACCGAACTATGTCAAGGCAAATTCGGTTTCAATTCTTTCAGGAAATGACAACCCAGTTATCAGACTAACCTATAAATCAGAGTTCGATTATAAATAGAAGTATTTAATCTTTCGGAAATAGATTCATTCGACCGTTTGTATATAATTGAAAATTTCTAGTTCTGAAATTATGAAAACCGGGGCAACGGACTACTTCGAAACAAAATTATACATTTGGGTAAATTTTACACCGTTGATGCGTCTCGTGTTTTGAAAGACGTTATTTTGTCCACGCAATGCTCATTCGCTGTAGTCTGGTCTACCATCGTAAAAATGAAAACGGAGATAACTATATAGACTTTATAATTAACATCGGTACTTGTGTGGTAATATGGGCTTTAAAATGCGGACATGTAACAAACTCGTCAAATAGGTGGAATACCTGCTAACCGATGATCTAAATTTCAAGCTCCATAACTACTACCTACGGTCAGATGGCACTCGTATTTCGCAATAGTATTCATCTCTCTGCTGCATTCGAACCAGTTGACTGTATCATAAAGTAGAAAAAAAAAGAAGAAAAAACTATGTGTTATGTCTTCCTTGTTTTAACTTCTGTTGGGACACTTGCGACAAGAGGCGAATCTTCAAAAACAACTGTTCCAATTGGTGTATAGGTTTATAGCTCATAAACAATAAAGAAACGAGAATGAGGCAGCATGTTCAGCAAATGAAAATAACCTTGACTTTTTTTTTGTGCATACGGATGAAAACACAATCTTACATAAGCCTTGTAACAACTGCCCGATTACATGAACCATTTCCTATGTCTGTATTCGGGCCGTCCATCCTACAGAAAGCGCTGCAATCGAACATAGTGATAAGTTACAACAAGTAGATAGGTAGCTGCTGGAAGAGGGTCGGCTCTCGACTGAAAAATTAGAGACTAGTCTAGGTATCTCTTATTGGCGGTCATTAGAAAATATATCAGGAAAAAGACCTATTGGTAATCATGTTCAAGGTCTTTGTTCCGGAATATAAAACTGATAGATGAAAGGTAATTGGGATGACACTAAACACATACTAACAGCACATGGCAAGTTCAAAAGGCTTCAGACTGCGAAGCTCCAGGCTTCACAACATTTGCATTTCGACCATCTGGTCGAAGATTTCATCCTATTTCCAATTTCTGAAGAGCAGTTGATCAGCAGATAAAAGACCAACACTACTCCTAGCCGACCCTAAAAACATCAAATGATTAGCGAGCAATTATCCACTTCTAAGGGAATGAAAATTACGTAATATTCACGCTAGCAGGTTCTCTGTTTGCTTGATAATCAGGTATAGGCAGTGGTGTCCCCATAGGGTATACGGCGTATACGCGGTATACTCTCAACAAATTTCCGAAAATTTTAGCATATACGCCGTATACTCTCAAAAAATTCTCCATTTACTCACAAAATAAATTATTTTCCCTTTTTTCTCAAACTAATAAGTTCTAAGTTATCGCGTCGTCTCATATGTATATCGTCAGTATATGCAGGGCAAAAGATTTGGAATCGCAGGATGCAGAATGTATTGTGGAAGCAATTTGGACCTGTATTCGAGATGCTGGCTTCTCTGATACATTCATAAAGAATAATATGGTTGCACTTCTGACAGATGGTGCCAACCAGCGTCATGGTTGGAAGTAAGAGCGGAGTCTGGACCAGAATGAAGGCAGATATTCCAAATCTGTTGACTTTTCACTGCATGGCTCACAGACTTGAACTGTCTGTAGATGACGTTAAAAAAGATGTTACTGGTGTCAATAGGTTTACATCTTTTATGAATAAATTATGTTCATTTTATTCTGCCTCGCCAAAAAAATACAAGAGCTGTACAAGACATATCTTCTGAGCTTCATACACAATTCCAAAAAATTGGTCGCGTATTGGGTGTACGATGGGCGTCTAGTAGTTTAAGAACTGTGAAAGCTGTATGGACATTCTACAAAGCATTGTACACTCATTTTTCCAGAGGTGCTGAAACATGTACTAAAAATGCTGAACGTGCTGTTTTTCTTGGCATGAAAAAAAAACTCGAGACTGCCGAATTTTTGAAAGATTTGGGATTTTTGTATCATGTATTAAGTGAACTTTCCATTTTAAGTAAAGTACTACAATCCCAAAAAATTACCATTATGCGAGCGAATGCAGAAATCTCAAGAACCATACGAATTTTATTGTCATTTAAAGAGAATCCAGGTCTCAAAACGAATGAAGTGGCTACGGCAATTAGAGAAGGTGAATTATGTGACATTGAAATAAGAAACACAGGAAAAGAAAATATAAACCAAAATCAGTTTCTTCAATCATTAGTCGACAGTGTGTCCAGGCGACTTCTAAACAATACAGAAACCATATTTCAAGATCTTGACGTTGTTCAAACACAAATATTCAATGTTGAACCTATGAGTGATGCGAGTAATGTTGGACAAAAAGAGGTGAAAAATATAGCTCAGAGGTTTAACCTAGATGAAGAACAGTGTATTGTCGATTTTCGCCTAAAAAATCCAAAATCAGAATTCATGAAGTTGATTCGGGTGGTAGTATGTTCAACCGCGGAATGTGAAAGGGGCTTCAGTTGTATGAACAATATAATCACTGATTTGAGATCTGTGTTGCTCATTCCACACGTTTCGAATTTAATGTTCATATCAATAAACGGTCCAGCTCTTGAAAAGTTCCAACCAGAAAGTTATGTAAAATTATGGCTGAAGGAGCATAGAAAAGCGACCGATAAGCTCCGAGGAACGAGTGTTCGACCAAGAACTGGACAATTCGACAAGAAAAATAATGAATTTTTCGAAATACTGTTTGGGTAGATACTGTAATCTTAATCGTTAATCATATTAATAATTATTGATTTAAAAAAATGCATTCTCAATACCTACATAGCTATTATTTTTTTCTTATTTTCTTGTAGAACAATAAATGGCTCACTATTAGCACGAGTTTTTCCTTGTGACCATGCTTCTTCATTCTGTTTACATTCTATCACAAAAGAGAAAAAAGTTGAGTCGGTGGTCTGGGGGAGGGGGGGGGGCGTATACTCTCAAAAAATTCATTGGGGACACCACTGGGTATAGTTAAGACATACATATGTCCTATGACTGATTCGTTTGAATAATGTTACACAAGCCATTGGTACAAACATAATGTTCACTTCAACATACTGATTTACTGATAACGTCTTTGCATGCTACATATTACAACTCATTCGCTTCTCGCTACTACTAGTAACTGGCGACAGAAAATGTTCTTCTATATTACTCAATTCAGGTGGCATCTTAGGATGAGGAAATTGTGACTCTTCATGAGCTAAAAACTCAGCATTGACATAAGAACGATAGAAAGTCGTTTGATAATAGCTATAATTAATCATGAAATAATCAAAACAATGTAATTCAGGAATGTTAGTGAGAGATATCCTCATAGTTGTTTTTAATTCTTTCAGACGTATTTTATTCTTCAAGACTTTTTCAAAATTCATTAAGTCATCCCAAAACTTCTTCATTCTTGTTCAAGATAACTATTTCAGACTCTACAGAGACTTTTGTAGACTCTTCCAGACATTTATGAGATTCTCTAAGACTCGTCAAGATAAGCAGTAAAATGAATATTTTCAATTTTTTCCCAAACAAAAGGGACGAAGGAGAGAATATATACCCCCACACTTCTTTGACATCCTTTCAAACTATTTTACTTTTCAAACCCCTTCTAGAATTGTTTAAGGCTATCTCTAACATTTTTTTGGATTTAAGATCATACTCTACATAGACTTCCTCAGACTCCTTCAGACTTTTACAGAACCACTGAAGACAAATGAATTGTAAAATGGGTATTATCAACTTCTTTCTCGATTCGAGGGAGGAGGGTATACATCCTCATTTATTTTTTTTTATTCTGTCAGGCGTACTTGATTCTTCAAGACTCGTCCAAAATTGTCTCAGATTATTTTTACAGCTTTTTCGGACTTGTTTAAAATCATTCTTTTGCGCTCTACAGAGACTTTTACAGACTCTTTTAGACTTTTTCGAGAGTTTTTTACAGTGGTGTAGACAAAGGGGTTCGAGGGGATCTGGTCCCCTCTTCCTTTGCGACTTCGTCAAATAGTGGTTTTTCTAATTTTAGCACCTCATCTGATACTCCGCCCTTCTGGTCAAGACCAGACCCCATCCACGAATATTAGGCTAGCTACGCCATTGCTTTTTTAGAACTTATTTAAGACTTCGTAGGACCCGACTAGACTCTAAAACGTAAACAAGTTTAGAAAAGCTCTAAAAGGTATTGAAAAATATTGAACCCGCCTCTATGAACATTTAATTAGGCTAGAAGAGTTTCAAAAGTCTCAATGGGCAGAGAATAGTCTCAAGAAGTTTTAGTCATGTTTGTAAAAGTCCTAAAGTAGTCTTGAAAAATTTAAAGCATAATTGGAAAAATCTTAATGAATTTTCAAGTATCTTAAACTAGTCCGGATGATTTATAAAAAGATCTTAAATAAGTATGAAAAAGTCCCAAATAGTACTAATAATGCCGAGAATAGTCTTGAAAAATCTCAGTCAAGCCAGAAATAGTCATGAAACGAATTTCAAAGATCATTAGAAATGATAAAAACATGTTCAAAACTTTTGAAACGTTTTTAACAAGATCTAAGAAGTCTCAAAGAGTTCTAGACCCATCGTCAGAAAGGCCGAAACGAATCTGAACGCCAGGAAAAGCAGATAACGTAGTTATGATAAATTATCTCAATAATTCTGAAAAAAGTTCAAAAAATATCAAAAAATCGGAAAAACCTTTAAAAATTTTCGAGGCTTGGGATAGTGTTGACGGAGTCTAGAAGATCTGAAAAAAGTCTTAAATATGTCCTGGAGATTTTAAAAAAAAGTCTAAAACATTGGAAGAGCCTCAAAAAAGTCTTAACGAATCATAAACAAGCATTGGAGATACTCGAAGATTTTAAAATCAGGCTACATTTATGCCAGACCACCGGGAAATTCGCCCCGTTGCTCAGTAAGCTACTTCGCTCCAGATCATGGGGGTGAAATAATATAGCTTTTACTATGGGTCTGTACTTTTACAGAGTTTTTCTCTTATGGACTCATATCAGTCGAAGAGGAACAGAAAAGGTATATGCAAAAATTCTCAGAAGTCTGAAATTTGGTATTGAATGTACTAAATCTCCAAGAATCTGACTGGGACTCCACCCGGGGTGAAGTAGCGCCACCTCCACTCCAAACCTGAGAATTTCTCGGTTAGTCGACAAATACTTATTTTATCGAGGAATATTTCAAACTAAAAATGTTCATTACCTAATTTTATCTACAGATATCTGAAATTATTTTCATAACCACGGAAAAGCCGCAGGGGAAGGGGGAGTTGAAAATGACCCTTTACCATGCATGAGCACCAGAGTGGTATTAAAAAAAGGCCTTTATTCGAAAAATGCGCTCTTAGAGGGCTTGATTTGTTCTAGTAAGTAAAACGATAACCCTGATTTTTTTTGATTTTTTTTTGAAATCGAAAAATATTTATGGGTCACGCACCTGAGATGAAATTTAACATGGAATTTCCCATAAGAAAAACTTCAATTCTGCTTTAGAAATTCTTACAAATCGAGTTTGATCGAAAATGTTGGATTGACTCAAAAAAATTGTTCTCATTAGTGTACCGATTGAGTACCTACTCGCACTTTTTAGGAAGAAAGAATGGGCAATACCACGACCCTGTATTTAGGTAAAAATTGAACTTTCGTCAATATAGCCCTTGGCCAGGATATAGGAATACATAAAAATGAATAAAAATCGGCTTTCATGATTTCTAGACACATTAACTTCATTTTTGAGGTTACTTTTTGCTCGCTCACCCGAAAAGGTTCACAAAGAGACCGAACCAAAAAACTGCTACAACAAAGATATCAAAATTGGAGTTTGTAAAGTCGGGAATTTCAGTTTTGAGGTTGTTTTGGTCTCCCCCCCCCCATATTGGTCTAGAGGGTAGATTTTAATAGTTTACGTTTTAGCCCCACATGTGAATGGTAAGGTTTGGGACCAAAACAATCTCAAAAAATGAAATCCCCGACACCACAAACCCAAATATCTGATATATCTAGCAGCAGTTTTTAGGTTCTATCCCCTTCTGGATCCTTTTGGGTTGGGAGAGGGGGGCAGAAAGTACCTCGAAAAATAAATTGAGTATAGGTAGAAATCATAAAACCCGATTTTTATACTTATGATGTATTTTTATGTTCTCGCCATAGACTATAATTATGGAAGTTTACATTTTACCAAAATTCAAGACGGGGACATTGACCATGAAAAATAAGGGTATTATTCTTTAGGTCTTGAAGGTCAATGAACTCATTTTGGATGACATCTCATCTCCAATTTGAAATTTGTAGCACCGAGTGGGAAGAGGTTTTATGCATCATAATATTAAGCACGATCTCAATTTATCATTTCTAATATAGATGTTCGAGGGCTTGACACCCAATTGCAAAATTCGCTTCAATAAAGGGGCGAGATAATAAAAAAAAAAAGTAGTTCGTAAAATCGCTAACATAACATCAACTTCATCTGTTTGGTTTTAGAAATTATAAAACATGAAACTTGTAAGTTTTCGAAAGCCCCAACAGTTATGGTAGCTTCAGAACGGAGGGGTACAGGGGTACATTGTACCCCTCCCCCCCCCAAAAAAAAAAAAGAGAAGAAAAAATTGCAACAGTGTGTTGATAAAATGAGTGATGAAAAGCAGCTACTGTAGGCACTGTGGAGAAGAGGAGGAAACCTCAACTCATACCAGAGCTCAGAAATAGCCGGAACAGGGACGAAGCATTCGGACTGCAGTATCCAGCACCCAATGAAGTCAAAGGGATAGAACTCAGTACAGTTCTCACTTTAGCTGTCAAAGTGAAGCTACTGAGCTGATCCTTAACAGCAACCTGAGGAAAAGTGCAATGGACTACAAGATCTGAGCATTCGACACATACAACGCCACCTTACACAAAAAACAAGAAATGATGTCTGGAGAGAGTTCAGAGAACAAGTTTAAGAGATTTTTGGAAATTAACGAGATTTTTTGCTAGTTACCTTCATTCGACCTAAATTTCATATTCTCATACCCCTTCTCCATTGCCCGGACCCTTCAGGAAACCTTCCGGCGCCACTGTAACAGCTCATAGTAACCCGCGTCACTAGTCCACACGGAACTTCCGAAATTGAAAATTTTGAATTTTTAACACTCACGAGCACTGAGAAAAGCATGTTTACTTGGAATTGCTAAATTTAGGGCCAGTATAATAAAACTTGGTTAAAAATAATAGTCCCTTATCCGATCAATCTGAAAATAGTAAGAATTTAATTTCATCTTATTAGAGCCGATCTGGGGTGGGGAGGCCGAGAGTCCCCGAGTGAATCCACTAAGAGGGAACATGGAGCCTTTCTTTCTATTGATCGAATTTCTAGCATCGAAATTGGTCAGGAAAATTTTCCATATTTTTCGCTGAAATTTTGCATACATGGTTTTCGTAAGTCAAAAAGTAACAAAATCGCCCTACTCATCGAGAAATTTGAAATTTTTGTAATCGATCAAGCCACATGCCCACTGACCAACTATTCAAATTTCAACTTTTCGATAATGTGTACTCGTCAATTTTGCAAATACCTAATTACTGGACTAATTATCGAAAACAATATCCGTAAATTGGGTCGATATTCGTTTTAATAAAAGTGTATCATGTCGCAGTACCGACAGACATCTTCTATTACAGAAACTTATCAATCAGTTACGCAATCGCAGTTTCACTTTATCTGATCGGATTTTTAGTTCAAAGCGGAATTTGACCCTCTTACGTTGATTGAAACTCTACGCAAGCCCGTCGGGGGAAAATATACGGTTGAAAATTGAATCCATTTCACCCAGGGCGCGCCCTTTTAATTACATTTACCGTTACTATAAATAGGACATTATACGAAAACATAATAATCAGCGAATGTCAATATAAAGAGCACCGGGTGTACAGTGAGTGCGAAGAATCTACAATGACACACGTATAATTCATTGTGCACTGATAATAAAGACACGAGTAAGCGAATAATTATGATATTATTACTTCATCCCTTAGTTTACGAGTGACATTTTTTACATCTCATTAATAGTGTACGTGACCGGCACGCTGGCACCATACCACGCCATGAGTAGGTATCCATTTTTTATTTTATTTCATTACAGCTTTGGTTAGGAACTTAGCTATCAAGGACAACACTCTTAGTACGTCGTTAGCTAACGTGACCACCAGTGGCGTAGCCAAAGGGGGAGGCGTATGCCCCCCCGAGGCACCTGAAATTGAATGTAAAATATGAAAAAATGAGCAATTTTTCGCCTTTAAAACACGTTTTTTCGAAGAGTTTTGCTCCAGCAGTAATTTTACCTTAATTTTCACAAAATAGTCCTCTAATATCGACGATTTTTAAAAAATACCTCAATTTTCGACTTTTTCTCCCTTGAAAATCATACTTTGCCCCCTTTAGGAAAATCCTGGCTACGCCACTGCTGCCCACTAGGTGAATCAAAAAATTTTTCGAAATTTCTAACGTGACCCAGGTAAAAAGTTACCTTTGGTGAAAAAAAAAATGGGTTTAAACATTTTTTTCTTAATTTGTAAATTTGCCCCAAGGGATTTGTCCTTGAAGTTATGTACTATACGGCTAAAAATTGAATGTTACGCAGCGTCTCAAAAATGCCGGTTGTGCAAAACTTTTACACAGCCTTTTTGATAGTATTCATCGCAAACTTAAATTAGTTCATATACAAATTTTGCCTATCTGTGAAATTGAAGGCACTAAAGTACTTACAATACTTTGTTGCTTTATGGCGTCTTCAGCATGGCAGACAGACAAAATTCACATACAATCTTCACAGTAGTAATGATGGATTCCTACAAAATGATTTTGTAAAAATTTTGCCTATCTGTCATATTGAAGGCGTTAAAGCACGTACAATACTGTGTTGCTTTATAACGCCTTCACAGGAAAAATATTCCAGAATTCAGGTCGAAAAAGATTTTTTTTAATAATTATTCGCTTTTTTTTTAAATTTAAAATAAAACATGTTTAATTTTGACTTAATAGGGAAAGTCGTTCGGAATTCAAGTAAAAAAAAAAAAAAATGTTTTCGGGTAGTTTAGCCTTATTTTATTTATTATTTTTTCATTTTAAATAAAACTTGTTTAATTTTACTGATGTTCATATGTTATATTTCTTCACCCCACACCTCTTGTCTTTCGAAATTATGATTTTTACCAGTACTTTTATTCAATGGTCTAGCGCCTTCAATATGCGAGATGGACCAAGTTTGCACATGCCCTTTGAGGCGCTCAAGCACTGACAATAGTTTGTCGCTTTCCAGCGCCTTGAATATTGCAGATAGGCAAAATTTGTACAAAACTCATGTAGATCCAAATCATTACTACTGTTAAGGTTATATGTGAATTTTGCCTATCTGCCATACTGAAAGCGCTTTAAAGCAACAAAATAATGTAAGTGTTTTAGCGCCTTCAGTTTCACAGACAGGCAAAAATTGTATATGAACTAATTTAAAGTTCCCGATGAATAATTAAAAAGATTATGTAAGAGTTTTGCATCATCTGCATTTTAAGGCGCTGCGTAACATTCAATTTTCAGCCCTATAGTACATAACTTTAAGGACAAATCCCTTAGAGCAAATTTCAGTACAAATGAAAAAAAAAATTAACACTTTTTTTCACCAAAGGCAACTTTTTAACTAGGTCGCGCTCAAAAATTCGGAAATTTTTTTAGCCTATGCCCAACGATCCACCCTACTACCTATAGCAGCGTTACTCAAAGTATGCTCCGCGGAACCCCGGGGCACCGCAAAGGCTCTGGTAAGGGTCCGTCGCACCAGGGCATCCAAAATTCTGGCCGTGTGCTGTATACTATTTTTCTTCATACCGAAACCGAAAGTACATTAAATAAAGTTTGGTGATGGATTCCATAACATACATTGCTGTTGAAAAGGGGTCCGTCACCAAAAAAGTTTGAAAATCGCTGGCCTATTGTAAGGTATACGTCTCTGTTACCCTTTCCCATCTTTTCTTGATGTAGTCCTCGAATATGGACTTAGGGTTCACAGGAACTCTCATACCCAGAATGTTGCTAGCCTAGTTTTCTTTTCCTGTCTACGAGGGTTCACACGGTGCATGCCAAGGGCCATTTTGCAAGTCCGTATATTTAGGGAAAAGGACCATAAGAGTGCGCATGGCTTATTTCTCGGTAAATTGCGCTCTCTTGCAGCTGTTGCTGGAATCCAAGTATACCTAGTGAATCTGTATTCACACTGACTGGTTACCAAAGTATTGTACACAGTCATAAAAAAATATTGGAGTTTCAATGTTTTCGTCATTCTAATTGTAATATTTTCGAGGTCTAATATAATAATTACTTGGATGATTCTTGAACGAATTTGCATGGTTACGATAACAAAAGAAAGCAAAAGTAAGTACACATTAAACAGACTTTCTCCAAAAACTACCTGAAAATTTCGTGAATTTTTTTTACAAACTACAGTTGATCCTAAGAGTACGCAACGCACTTTACAAGAAAAATTTTGCTTTTAAACATGGAAAAACAATTAAAAATCTGGTATTGAAACGAAAACTTGTGGTACATGTAACATATACGGCCATAAAGAATGCGTCGGACTGACTAAAAATGATACGGAAGAATTCGTGTGTTCAAGGTGTCAAAAAGTGATCCATCAGTTCTTATCCTAATGTTACATTTTTATTTTGATCTCAAAAAGCGACATTAAGAAATGATCTACCAACATGAGACTTGGTGGGTCATTGTACTCACAGCGGCAGGCTTTCTCAACCCAGGTCAGTTTTCAATATTAGGTGACAGGGAGCTCCAGGGTTTCGGCAAACAAAAGAAGACACCAGTAGTTTTAAGTCTCGCATTCGAAACTGGTAGCCTAGTTTATAGTGAATTCATAATCATGGATACTTTATATTCAAAAGCTAATTCATTCAATAACAATTCGCTAATTAAAATTTCGTAAAATAACGATCAGTATTGGCAGATGGGGAGTTGAAAAATGTAGCAGCAAGAAATTTTTCAACTCTGTAACAGGTTCGAACTGAAATGTACCAAATAAAATGGGTGACCTTTGAAATCGTACCAGAATGTAGCGACATCTTTTTGGTTAGAAACTTTAAAATGTAACATCCGCAGAATATACCAACATGTATCAAAATGAACCAAAAATGACATAAAACATGCCAGAAAGTGTATCAGAGATCGTACTAAGAATGTTGAAAATATACCGTGCCAATATGGTTGAAATCACCAGAAACTGTACGAGTAAAGTTGAAATGTACCAGATCCAGTGGCGTAACCAAAGGGGGGGGGCACCTGAAATTGAATGTAAAATATGCAAAAATTCAGAACCAGTGGCGCAACCAGGGGGGGGGACCTGAAATAGAATGTAAAATATGCAAAAATTAGCAGGTTTTCGCCTTTAAAACACGTTTTTTCGAAAATTTTTCGCTCGAGCCGTAGTTTTACCTTAATCTTCATAAAATATTCGACTTTTTCTCCCTTGAAAATTTTACTTTGCCCCCTCCCCCTTGGGAAGATCCTGGCTACACCACTGGCCATATCTGGTACAGATGAATCAAATCTGGCAATACAAAAACAATAACTTTTCCTTTTTCAAACATTTTTAGATTTGCAAAAGGAGAAGAAAAAACTTCAACGAATTAGGTAAAACAAAAGCGGAGGAAGGTAACCTCACTTTCTCAATTTCGCGAACTAGAAAATACTTGTTGCGGTACATAAACAAAAACCTGAAAGCTGAGACTTGACTTTGTTAATTGTTGAAAATGTTATGAGAGAGGACTTCCCAATTTCTTCCATTCTATGGTTTATTATGACCTCCACTGAATGACAGTTGCGCAGGAAATAAGGATAAAACTGGTACTGTATATCTTGGGTTATCACAGGGTAGGTGGGTGGGAACTGAGAAGTCCTTTTTTTGTATTCTATCATTAGGCACGACCTCCACTGAAAGTAAGTTCCAGCAGTAAATGAACAAACAGGGATAAAGAACTTGTGCTGTACAAAGTAAGTTGTTACAATTACCGGCGTAGGAAGAGGGTGATAGAACGTTCCCCCACACTGACAAAAAGAGCATTTCAGAATGTAATTTAGCGGATAATATAATGGGATACATGCTGCAGAGACTGCTACCCCCCCCCAGGCTGAGACCCTCGTACGCCGGTGGTCACAGTGAGATAGAGGTGGTCATTGATAAAAAATATGCGGCGATCTTCTTCCCTCGAATGTATATTTTGGTATAAATCGTCTTGCCTGGCTACTTTCTGCGTAGTACGATGCGAGCGTCTAACAAACGTCTTTTGTCTCCTGCATTCCAGCACTTTTAGTACGTGATCTTATGAAAGCCACCACCTTCTTCGTCTTCTTCTTGTTCTCATGACTCACTTTCCTTCTTCTCCCTTGATCGAGCAGATGGGATATCCATTTAGTTCAGTTCACAGTTTAGTTTATGTTTGGCATTCGCAGTAAGATCTGCGTTTACTATCAATCGTTCAATACACACGTTTTTTCTACAAACTCTCGTTTCTTTAATCTCGTATGTCATCGCTCGGGTCCGGACTAAATAGTAAATACTTCTCTCGTACAAATTCCGGAAAGTCTGCACATGCCTACGCATTTTTGTTCTTTAAAAAATGTCATCTTCGTTTGTATGAACAACTGATTTAAAAACCAACAGCGTAACGAAAATATTTGGCCACCCGGTTCCGGAGGTTTTTTAGCAGCTCTATATTTTTATTTCCTTGCAAGCAAAAATGTGGTCCTCGTCAAGCGGGAGGAGTACGCCTGACCTAAGCCACACAAATGTAAGTTCACTAGCCAAAAGAAAAAGAATGTACTTGCCACTCTGACTCTTCGGTCAGCATGCCCCCCTCCGCACCATGAGGTCTGCAGGCATGTTGTTAAAAATACCATTGCTGATAATACGTATATAGTAGTTTTCCTTTTATTATGCAACAAGCTCTGTTGCTTCGCACAACACATATCTTGACTTGGGCGCAATTTCTGCAGAGTTTGCACGTTTACCTGAAAATTCCTAGCATAACGAACTTGTTTTTCGTCTCAATTTTGACGTGAAATATTGACGGTACACGCGACTACAATAAATACTTCTACTGAGTTATACCAATTAACGTAGTGAAATATAACAGGTAGTCTCTAGCAAGGTGCAGGGACATGAATCATTAAACCGTTATTAAAGTTAACGGTTGCCAATTAACTTCAATTTAGATGACGTATGAGAGCAAGTTGGGGCGAAATGACGCATGAACTCAAGGCACCATTTGATTTAGGTACGGTCAAGGCACTCTAATAGCAACCACAATCATTTGATACGTTTTCAAAGCGAGGTCGGCTTCAATGGCAGGGGATCGGGGGATAACCCCCTTCCGCCTGCAACTGGTAAAATTTGAAAATGATTGACTCGCTTCGCTCGTATCTAACGGTTTTTTCATTTTTAGATGAACTAGAAATTTATCGGCATGAAAGAATTCTGATATCGAGCCTTTTCCAAAGCCTCTAAATTCAGATAACCGCGTAATTGATGTGGACATAACAGAATCAATAAACCAGGGTTCACGATCATAGCACACAATATTTCTGAGCTTTCTTTACTAGGAATTAGAGATATCAGCGAAGTAAATGCGATTCAAAAGAAACAATTAGTAGGTAAGTCTAAGGTTCTCCGTTCATATCATTTCTTATATTTTTCTCGTACACATGAAACGTGTCCTCTTTACTATTTATGATTATTGCTATTGTTTTCATCTTTGAACGAAGTTGGGAGTACGAATGTAATGCAGAACGGATGAGCAGGTTCCTCAGCCAAATCAAAGCACCGCCTTTTTTCCACTCATCGGTTCCGAAACCCTTGCAATTAGAAAATTCACAACCTTGTAATTTGTAACTAGAATTCGGAAAATTTGAATCGTCCCATTTTCGTGTTCCTCTGTTACGAGGCATTGAAGTGCCAGCGGCAATAAAATGTTCAAAAAGATTTGAGAACAAACGATATCTCACTCTAGTTTCCGCTATTTACTACCGGGTGTAGATACTCAGATCTAGTTCTTACTCACAAGTCAATAGTCAGTTCCTATATTTATTCGACGTTGCTGCTGTTGAGTGTGCTCAAAAGAGCTACACGTTTTTTTCATGTATTCACTAAGAAGCTTAACCCCCCCCCTCCGGATTCACATACAAAGGTTTTTGAGCGATTCATAAGGAAACGAATTATACCTAGAAACAATAGACAATCAACTCATCCCGGAACAAGTTAGCTTCAGGAAGGAAAAGAGCAGTGTTAGCCAAGCAGCAAATCCAGCGCAACATATTGAAGGTGGATATGAACTAAAGAAAATAACTGGTGCTGTACTTGTAGATTTGACAGCCGCTTACGACACTGTAAACTATACAGGGTTAGTTGGTTTTCCTTCTGCCATAAGAAAACTAGTTTTTCGCGAAACCAGGTGCACGTTGTTTCACCAGGCGAGCGATCTCATCAACAAGAATTTCACGGAAAATATTCAGGGGAAACTCCGATGACTTCTGAAGAATTTTATCAAGAATCTTCAGGAAAAATATTCTAAAATCTCCGAAGAATTTCATCGGAAATTTTCGAGAAAAATCTATTCAGGAAAAATTTGCGATAATTTTCAAAGAATTTCATCGGACATCATTGAAAAATATCTCCACTGATTTCAGGCGAATTTTGTCGAAAATTTTAAGGAAAAACTCCAATGATTCCAAACAATTTTATCAAAAATTATCGAGAAGTATCTGATGATTTTAGAAGGATATATCCTTAGAAAAAATTTTGATGCTTTCAAAGATTTTCGTAAAAAAATATTCGGGGAAAATCTCCAATGATTTTTAAGAAATTAATCAGACATCTTGGAGAAGAAAAATTGATAAATTGAAGAGCGTTTTTCTAAAGTGGCCTAAGTTAACTTTTGCCGTTCTGGGAGAAAATCGATAAAAATAGTTTGTACGCCACGCAATAAACCACAAAGAAGGCGAAAATGATATGCATTGACAGTCAGTACCAATTGAATGTGAACAACATTATCATCCTACCATCTTTCAACTACTGTGAGAGACCGTCAAAGTTTGTGACCAATCTGACTTGAACCACTTTAGCATAAAAAATACTGCCTTAACACAAAAAAAAATTAATAGGTGTTTCTATTTGGCTATTTCAGAACCATCAAAGTGTTGGAAGAACGAACAAGAACGAGAAGAAAAACGGTATGTTCTCGTTCTCAGAACGAGAATGAGAACAAGAACATGATAGGATTTAAGAACGAGAACGGGAAACGGGTGGAACGGGAACAGGATCGGATTGGGAACGAGAACGGGAAAGTTGGTAATTTTAAGGTAACGAGAACGAGGAACATGAACGAGAACCATGCAGTTAGAGAAGAACGAGTGACAACGGGAACAAGATGATTTTTGCGTTCTTCCAACCCTGCATAGCCAGGGGCGAAACTATAGGGGTGTGGCCTCCAATAATTTGGCAGTCAGCAAATTTTAAGACTGTTCAATTGAGCCCCCCCTCCCAATAATTTGACAGTCGACAAATTTTGAAACTGTTCATTTGAATTTTCATTTTTTATTCATATTTATTTGCATATTTATTTTCTTTTTCAATTAAAAAATATTTCGATTACAAAATTGGCAAGTTTTAAATTTTTTAAGCATTTTGTCAGCAAACTTTTCTTCTCCACCTTTCCAAACTGAAAGTCAAATTTCGTTTTCGAAAATGGAGTACCCTGGACCCCTGTTAGAGACTAGTTAGTCCAAAACAGGAGGTTTCAAGCTGAGTATCGAAAGTTATTTGACAGGTTGAAACACATCTGAAATGTGGAAGACATTTCGAAAATCTGAAAGTCGGTAGCAAACGTTGAATTTCAAATTTCAGTGACCGAATTCGGACTGCCAGCACGAAAGAGTCGCCCTCTATAATTTTAGGCACGTGAAAAAAGGAACTATTGAAACCCTACATATTTTAGAAAAATTCATCAGATTGAAATGAAAATGGTCTCAATGGAAGGAAAATTTTATGTACTATAAATTTTGTCCTAATCATTTTTCCGATAAACGCTTTAGTTTTCATGCGATACCTGTAAACGAAGTCATTGATTCACTCAGTCACTTGTTTACTTATTTAGTGATTCACTCAGTTACTCAGTAACTCACACAATGATTCAGTGATTCACTCGCTCACTCAGTCATTCATTCATTCTATAATTCAGCTATTCATTCACTTCCTCACTTCTTCAGTCACCCAATGAGTCAGTGATTCACTCACTCACTCAATAATTTGTAAACGACTACAGCACGCCACCGCATTGAGCAGCCTGAAATCTGTTGTTACTTGAGAAAGTGGATCATTTTATCAAAATCTAAAAGTTAAAAGCAAAAGACTTAGCTCCTAATGTCACAAGCTAAATCCGATAGCAAATGTTCTATTAGAAAATTTTGTCGGCAAATTTTTAGTTAAAAGAAAATATTTATCGGCAAATTTTTAGTTAAAAGAAAATATTTATCGGCAAATTTTCCTTCGTCACTCCCCCCCCCCCTTCAAGCTGAAAGTCCAGTTTCGCCTCTGTGCATAGCTGACGTGAAGGTAAAATTCTGAAAGTCTAAAACCAATTATATATTTTTCTGTATGAAAAAATCATACTGCAGTACTGCACCAGTTTGGAAGAATAAACGAAAACGAGACGAAAAACGACATGTGCTCGTTCTCAGAATGAGAATGAGAACAAGAACATGATGGGATTGAGAACAAGAACGGGAAACGGGAACAGGACCAAGGTGGGAACAAGAACGGGAATGGTGAAAGGAACAATATGAAAATGGAAACAAGAATGGGAACACTTGTAATTTTTATTTTTTTAAATTAATTAATTAATTTTTTATTTTTTATTATTATTTTTCATTTTTTTTCTCATTCAGTTGTCTTTTTCCTCTTTCTTTTTCTTTAGTTACTTTTTCTTTTCTTTCCATTCCTTTCTTTTCTTTTCTTTTCTTTTTTCTTTCTTTATATTTAGCTATATGTATTAAGAACTTTTTGTATATGCCCCCCCCCCACTGTAATTGGCCATCAGGCTGTTGTGGAGGGCTAATTAATAAATAAATAAATTTGGTGCTGTTCTAATATGCCATCTACCAGACGTTTTTTTGAATCGGAACTGTTACCACAAACTATCAGAGGTGATTTACCTTGCTGGACATGCTTATTGGCAGAGGCATACCAATATATCCTTTGCAAGTATACTTATAGAAATACCAAGCTTAACTATATCAACAAAACACAGTATGCCCAGCTTCTTGCGCGGTTTTTGTACACTTAAGCCTTGTTTTGGCATATTAAAAGCCTTATGTAAACAGTTTTTCCTTCCCCCCCCCCAAGAAGATATTATTTTCTGGTTTCAGTATTTATTTATCAAAGTGCAACAAGTAAAACTGCGAGTTCATCTTTGCGTTTTTTAATTCTACATAATGTTTTAAAACGATCAATCCATCTATGGTAGATGACAAAGGCCGGTAGATAGCATATTAGAACAGCACCGGTAATTTCAAGGTAAAAGGAGAACGAAGAACATGAATGAGAACCATGCAGTTAGAGAAGACTGAACGAGAACGGGAATGATGATTTTTGCGTTCTTCCAACACTGCCAAAAATTGACTTACGCCACTTTGGAAAAATGCTCTTCAATTAGACATAATACTATACAGAAAATGCTCTTCGACCAAATCCAACAGAAACACAGGTCTGTGTTCTCTACTGGGAAAATGCCAAGGCAAAATGTAAATTCAAACTGTCGTGACGTGAAGAACAAACAACTTGAGCACTCAGCAGAACTAAAATATCTCGGAATTACCCTTGATCGATCGCGAACAGAAAACACTGTGAACGTACTAAGATGAAAGTGGAAGTAAGAAATGTGCTACGTAAACTTGTACCGTGCACGTGGGAAGCAAAGCCAGAAGTCCTACAAACTACATACTGCTTTCGCTTTATGCCTCTCTGCGGCAAAATATGGATGCCCGGCATAGGGGAGATTAGTGCACACAAAAAAGTTGGATACCTCGCTGAATTAAACTTTTCGAATTATAACAACCTGTCTAAAACCCACCAGAGTTGACAAACTTTATTTAGCCAGTAGGATAGCTCCACCAGAGATACAGCGGAGTTTTATCACAGATGCAGAAAGGACGAGACTTGAACTAGATGAAAAGCACCCTTATTTTACATGGTCAAAAGAGGGTTAAACCTAGACTGAGATCTAGAAAGAGCTTCCTCTACAGCTCAGACCCTTGGAAGTACCACGACCACAGGTTCGGCTACAGAGATGGAAAGAGAAATCTAGATAGGATTAACTTGGTGTAGAAGATCTAGACTTAGTGACTGAAAAGCTGAAACCATCGCTGCTCCCAAACCTGGCAAGATTGGAGAAACCTGAAACCGCTTAAGGATGTGCAAGAACCAAAGTGAACCTACTGAAATGAAACTGGACTGAAAATGACAAATGCAATTATGGAAAAAGACAGGACCACAGTCACCTGTTCTAGCGTAGCTTAGCACAGACACAGGTCACAGAAAAAGAACTACGTGAACAGAGTTTAATGATGAAGACAAACAACAAACTTGTTCAAGAAAAATATGACTATTTCATTTTTTAACTTCTATAATTAAAGTTTTTTAATATTATACACTAGTGACCCTATTAAATAAGCGTCTCGGACATATCAGAAGAAGAATTATATAGGGTAGATGGGGGCAAGAAGTGAATGGGGTAATAAGTGAACTAGGTCCTTGTCTGTTTCTAATGAATTTTCAAGGGCTTTAAGAATAGAGGTGGGATTAGTTCACTTATTACCTCGAGGGTGCACTTTTCGCTCCGAGGGACTAGTCATTAGAGACAGAGAAAGAACCTAGTTCACTTATTACTCCGTTCACTTTTTGCCCCTATTTACCCTACATACTGAGACACACACTTCGCTAGTGTCAGCCCTCTGTTCGTTGCCATCCACCTACTTGTCAGTCCACCTGTCTATCGGGGCTTCTGTCTGCCACTGCCCGCTTGTTCATATTTTTGGCGGGCTATCTGACCGGTTGTCTGACTGTCTCCTTGTTTGTCTATTACAGGCCATGAGTTCCTTCTCCCGCAGCGGCGTGGAAGGACAATACTCAGCTACAGATAAGAAAACAAAGAAATACGAAAGCATAGAGACATCAAGACACAGTCTGAAAGGCGGGTACAGAACCAGAGGAATGTGGTGTGCAGACAAAAGAACAGGTAATATTAGAGCACCTAGAAACACCCGAGTACTGACATCCGCCATTTTCAGTTACTTGGTGCCCGACGATTGGACGATTCGAAGTTCACTACGTGGAACGTTCCACGTATCGAATTGTGAATCGTCCGGCACCAAGCGACTGAAAATGGCGGATGTCAGTACTCGGGTGTTTCCAGGTGCTCTAATGATACGAGAACCAAAAGACAGACCACCAGTCAAAATGAAGAGACAGAGAAGATATATTTGGGTTAGAGAGATTCTGGCTATTTTGGAGCTTGGATCTTTGTTTCGTTCGACTTCTTAACGGGGGGAGGAGGGGGGTGAGGCTGCCTGCGTTCTTATCTTCGCTAATCTCCCTGCCAGCCTTTGCTTGTCTCGGAGATTGACGGGTTTGGGTGTTGTTTCTTTGTCAAGCAATCGAACTGACTAGCTGTCTCATGGTCTCGTTAGATCTCGTGTGAAGGAGGAGAGGGGTTACAGACAGGAAATTCCATGGCATTTTTTCTTGCTGGAGTGGAACCAGACAGGAGCTAGGTTCTTCTCCTGAGGGGGCAGTTATGACAAACTAAAAAAAAGGTCTCTAGTCTAAAATTCTGTGCACATTTTCCAATTTAACAAGAAAACAGAAGGAAGACGGTATTGGGTCTAAAATCTAAGTTGAAAAACTCTAAATTTTACTCTTCCCAGGCTCGAACAGGGGATATATCCTCGTATTCCTTTTATTTACGCTACTTGTTTCAAGACACGCTCCATTTCTTTTCACATTTCTCCCCCTCGAGAAAATTCCAGAAATTCTCAAATAAATTGTACATTTCCACTGTATCTGACCAGAAAATTATGGATGAATCACGCGTACGAGTAGAACAGAGTGTAAATTGATTAATTTGCATATTTTTAACCATAAAATATGAAGTGCGTTCTTTCTATGTTCGGTAATGAATATATTTTTCCAATATTACCTCGATTAGGTCTTCCGCACGTTTTGACAGCAGTTCCCACAAAACTAAAAATGTACAACCGGTTTGACTTCTACCGCAATTTATCAAGTTCTACGGAGTAGGCAAAAATGTTTGAAGATGTTGATCGTGGAAATAAAATTTCTGCGAAATTTTACTAGAATAGGTCGTAGAAGAATATTTTCACAGTCAGTGGGAGGGTCTTAACATATTAGCTGCTGGGCGAAAATTATAAGAAGTTGAGAAGAAAATAAAATTTAAAAAAAATGTTCCAACTAAAATCATTAACAGGTACTTAATTTGAAAATACTATTTTTCACAAAAGAAAAAAATAATAAATGGTTTGCAAAAGGGTTTGAAATTTTTACCACATGAAATTTTAAAGTAATTTGGATTATAATACAAAACAATGAACTGAATTGATAATTGTAAGATAATATATATTAAACTATACATTTTATTTCAGAGCGGCATCACTTTTTGGTAACCCTGTATTTCACAGCTTTTTTTCTTCTGTATTTCCTTTCCAGAACTGAAGGGAATCTTCCAAAGGACTAGCTTAGATCCCCCCCCCCAGTTATTATTTCAGAAGATCTTGCTCCTCCATATGCATGAATTTCCAATTCTGACGCGAATTCACATTGATTACCTTGAAAGTTTAGCAGTCGATGCACCAGTTACTTTTTCTATTTAGCTAGAAAAGTTGCATGCCTAAAATACCCAAAATTTTCGAGATTTTCAAACATCTGGAGTCCTGCCGTAGCCAGCCTAGTATTTGAGGGGGGGGGGGTATGATCTTGAATAAAGGGGGAGGGTGTGTTAGAACAGCGTTTCTTGAAAGATGGTCCGCGGAATGGGGTTCCGTGGAAGGGTCACAAGGGTTCCGCATTCAGTCCCCCGAGACTTGAATGAATAAAACGTTCGTAGAAAAAAATCACAATCGCGCATGTACAGGTGCGGATACACGAGCGGAAAGCCCCAATGGGTTTTGAAGAATTTTATCAAGAATTTTCAGGAAAAATTTTCTGAATCTCCGAAGAATTTCCTCGAAAATTTTCGGAAAACAACTCCGATAATTTCCGAAAAATCTCATTGCAAATTTTTAGAAAAAATGTCCAATGTTTTCAAGAAAGTTCACCAGCATTCTTCGAGAAAATTTTTTGAGAATTTTTGAAGAATTTCGTAGGAAATATTCGGAGAAAAACTCCAATGGTTTCTGATGAATTTCATTGAAAATCTTCTGAAAAAATGTTCGATAATCTCTGAAGAATTTCATCGTAAATCTTCGGAAAAAATCTCGGATGATTTTTAAGTAATTTCATTGTAAATTTTCGGAAACAATATCCAATAATTTCGTAAAAATTTAGAAAAAATCTCCATTGTTTTCCAAAAAATTTCATAAAAATTCTTCCAGAAAATTTGCTGAGAATTTTTGGAGAATTTTATCGAAAGCACTCGGGGAATAACATCGAGAGTTTTGAAGAATTGTACCGAAAATCTTCAGAAAAAACTTTCGATTATTTCCAAGGAATTTCATGAAAAATATTTGAGATGATTCCTTTGATTTTCAAAGATTATTTCCAACGAACTTTATCGAAAATATTAAGGGTAAATTTCCGATCATTTTCAATGAATTTTATCGGACTTCATTGAAAAACATTATCCGATGATTTCAAGAGAAATTTGTGGGAAATTTTGGGAAAACTCTACAATTATTCCAAAGGATTTTACTGGAAATCATTGAGAAGTACCTTCGATGATTCTTGAAGGTTTTCTTCAGAAAGCACATTATAGGAAAACATTGGAAATTTTTTCTAAAAATTTTCGATGAGATTCTTCGGAAATTATCGGAGCAGTTTTCCGAAAATTTCCGATGTAATTCTTTAAAAATTATCAGAAAATTTTCCCAACGATTTTTGAGGAAATTCTTTAGAAAACACTAGACTTTTTTTCTGAATATTTCCGATGAAATTCATCTCCGGAAATCATCACATTTTTTCTCCAAAATTTCTGATTAATTCCTTACAAATCATTGGAGAATTTCTCCGAGTATGTTTGCCGAAAATTACTGAAAAGCATCAAAATTTTTTCCAAGAATATCCTTCAAAAATCATCAGAGATACTTCTCGATGATTCTTGATAAAATTATTTGGAATCATCAGATTATCCCTAAAATTTCTGAAAAAATTCGCCTGAAATTATTGGAGATATTTCTTAATGATGTCCGATGACGTTCTTCAAAAATTATCGCAAATTTTTCCTGAATTCGAAGATTTCCGATGAAATTCTTCGGAGATTTTTCCTGAAGATTCTTGATAAAATTCTTCAACAGCCATCGGAGTTTTCCCCGAATATTTCCAATGAAATTCTTGCCAAAGAGACCGCCCTCCTGGCGAAACAACATACACCTGGTTTCGCAGAAAAGTAGTTTTCCTACGGCGTAAGAAAACCGACTAACCCTGTATAATATTATAATACATAAAATAATTGTATTTCATTTATATTTGTTCTTTCTTTTCAAGTGAAACAGAAAGGTAATTATTTTTTGTTATCAAAATAGGGTTCCGCTAAGAAAAGTATGAGAAAGAAATTGGGAACCTCTGTATTAGAAGAGGTGTGCTGAAATTAGACAGACCATTATTTTACAAAATCGCAACGAGGTCCAGACCCCTCCCCCAGCTATGCAGCTGATCTGAAGCCTCCTTATATGAGCTCAAAAATGACGTTCTTTTTCAAATTAGGGTTCTAAGGGTGGCTGAGTTCGTTTCAGGATTCATTTTCCCTTCTTTACCACCTTCCAGCCTTCATGGGAGCGACTTTCCAATGACTCATACAGAAAACTATTTTCAGCACTCCACAATTTTGACTTCCGGTAGTACTGACAGAAGGAGTTGTCCAACACTAGATATTATGGGGAATCCGATTAGCACTAATTTTTAAAACAAATCTACAAACAGCCAATTTCGAGCTGTTTAATTTTATGCGATGGGAAGTTTCATTCCACCCCCTCCCCCCTCTAAATCAACTAAGAGTCAAAGTACCGAACTTCAACTTCTCTGTGTTATCTAATGGCAGATTTAAAAAGGTCTACTGAGCATTTCAATATGAAAATGCTCAATTTTTGGTGGAGTGATCCCATACAACGTTTACTCTCTACACGGAGCTCGTTTGGGCAAACAGACGGTGGCCCAAATCCTCCAGAACTGCCATCACTCATCTAGCACTTTAGTTAGTTATCATATTAGTTTTTTACAGACTAAAAATCGTCAGCCATTTTCGACAATACACAAATGAGAGATGCCTTTCACCATATTACTTCTAATAGAGCCAGAGCCATCGATTGTTTTGCCAGAGTAGAAGTCGGAGCCTCCTCTTGCGGGCCTATATAGTGGGCAAACGTCCAAGACATTTTTATCCAGTAGTACCCGTCTTGCCTGCACTGGTAGCCACATAAAATCACCTAAACTAATCGCAAGTGTTCTTAAATTAAATAGGTTGTTAACAACGTCGAAAGAACAATATTAAAAACGTAATAGCCATAGAACGCACTTTCTGAGTTTCACTTCCTCGAGCCTAAACAAGTAGCAGTTTATACAAAAACAAGTGTTGAACACGATAAGCAACTCTGTCTAGATATGATGGACAACTCTGTCTCGCAGTCCATCTGATTGAAAATCAGGAAGTTGAGTAATTATTTTGTAGGGTAAGTTAGAGAGAACATCTCAGTGGCGCAAGAGCACAACAAATGTACCAGATAACAGACAGCACCCAAAAGAAGCAAAAATAGCCTCTTCATATAGCAATACTACGTAGAATGAAAATTAATTTAAAAATAGAATGTCAACACGTACTTCGTTCCAGACCGTCATGTATATCAATTTGCCGCCCCATACCATCGCAGCGGTCGTCATATTGGGGGGAAGTCTGACCGTGCTAAAGTCATAAACGGTCGCGACGACGAGGTGAATGGCAGCGAGGACACACACAGCAAAATTTATCCGGCTGTAAGCTTGGTCGCTGATGGTCACCATCTCGATGTGATATTACGAACAATTCCACTCGCGATCGATAATCTACCCAGAGCCGAAACCTGGTGATAGTATGATTGTTAGGTAATCTGAATTCTGAGCTACATCAAAAACTGATATCGAAATTGTTCGAGCTTCACGCGGAAGCAGCCGGTGTAACTTTGTCAACTTACGAGATAAAACTGAATCCGATATGCGGACGCCGGAATAACACTGTCAGCCAGTCACGCGCACAACTATCACAAAAAAACGTCTATAGTGAACGAAAACTAAAACTCCCGGTTATGAAAGAATCGTTTTTAATTTGCACATTTTGTGTTCATTGAGATAACACTTGAAATGTGAACACCCGAATGGCGATAACATTCGGTTAAACAGTAAATAACAGAGAATCCACAATAGAACTGTCGAGAATACATAAAGCCAACGATTTACAAAAAATTGATGTGTTATTTTTGGCGTTTGTATAGGCGATTATCGAACGCCAAATGCATTAGTCAAATGATTAATTAACGTGCCTATCATAATAATTTTTGAGTGTACCTGAAAATATGATGACCTTTGTACTTGTCTGCCTCATTCATCGTGGCTGATACTTCTCGTTTCGCTACGGGATAACCTTCGCAGAATTGTTATTTTGTTGTACAGCCAATTCATGGGCGATTAGTATGTACAGGGTGAGAAGTATCCTGCCATAACATGAATTCGTGATTCATTTTATTATTCAAGGGAGCGTGATCCCACTTGTCATAAATTTGTATTACAGTATAATTAGGTACCTACCAATAAATTATAGAATACTTATTCAAAAACAAAGTAATATTCATCATTAGTATATTCTCTATGCGTGTTTATAGATCCGCATCTAAGTATATTAGCTATTTGCGCTTCACCGTCTCCATGCTCGATCTTGTCCTTTTGTACCAAAAAAATGTTCCGAATGATGAGTCGCTTTCTACCATTCATCACTTCTACTTTCATTTTGTGTATATGCAGTTCCATGAAGTATCCTGCCATAACATGAATCCACAGTCATTTTATCATTCAAGGAAGCATGATGATCCCTTTGTCATAAATCCGTATTACAGTTTAATTTATTAGATATGGAATACTCAAAAACAAAGTAACCCAGCTGAGAAAATAAGTTAGCTATATAGTAGCAAGAAGGAAGCAATACCTACTACCAGGGTTGCGTGTATCTACTATTAATATCTACTATATTAACGGTAGCAAATAACTCAATAGCTCTACCAGCAGCAAGAAGGAAGCTATTGAACCAGGTAGTAGGTATATCACGATAGCAAAAATACTACAAAATACTATATACTGCACAGAAGAAGTCTTAATATTAATGGATAGTATATAGGGTAGTATTAGTATGGCAGTAAGAAAACCACAATTCATCAATTAATGATTGTAAATTTACCAACTATTACAAGGACACATCCAATATATAGGTATACATATATTGTTGTATATGATTCTCAGCTTGTGTAAATAATAGAGCGATCTTGCCCTCGCGTACTGAGAGAACGTTCCAAATGACAAGTCGCTTTCTACTATTCATCATTTCTGTTCATTTTGTGGATACGCTGTTCCACAAAGGCGTAGGTAATGTCATCTTCCAACTAGAGTACCAATCCAACGCACAGTCATCTGAGGGATTCATATGGTATCAGTTATTATGCACACAATAGCGACCACCTTTTTTGTGAGATAAGCTATACTCTCAAGATTCTGTGAAAATTCAAATTGAATATGCTCAGTATTACACAAAGGACACACATTAATATCTACAGATAGATACTAACACTTACTGAAATCCACATCTCACTTAATGTTCAGGAACCCCATTTCATTGGGAAAACGTTAATACCCACTACAGATAGAAATATTGTGTTCAGTTGTTCAGGAGTATCATATGTGAACATGTATGTAACATAAAGCTATAGGTAGCCAGGTACCCAGAGTATAGCAGTTGCTGGTGTTACAATACATGACTAGAAGAATGGTTTCATTTATATCCAGCTGTGTTCTGCTTAAATAATCCTGAAATACATACACATACGGTAACACTAATACATAGGTATGTTGAAATATGCTGACCTATGCAAAAACGCATACATTGTTCCAAACACTCAAAATTAATATTCAGTGATAACAACTACACAGCACTAGCTATACTAAGTACTAACATAGGTGACATTCATAATGAAAAAGATAATGTTGAACAATAATTATAATAGAATCAGAGGTTCTTTATTCCTTTTATTCTGAAAATGAAAACTTCTTACCTTTTACTTTTTCTACATAAAATTTTAAGTTTACAAAAGTCCAAGATGAAGCCTCTGCCCCTGGCTGATTTTATGGTGAACTAAAACGTATCAGCATCATGCAGTTCATGATAAGAACGACTGTTTACCTATGTTCAATATATTACATAATATTTTTCAGGGATGTTAGAAATCTATGGAAAATGGAAAATCTTCCTCCCTCCACCCGAAAAAAATGTCAAATTAAGAATGTTTCGAGGAAACGCCAAATATTATCATTAGATTCACAATTTATTAAACTTTTTTCTCGGAAAATTGGATTAATATCAAAGAACATGCAAAGATTGGGTCGCTTAACATACTTTGTCGTTTGATTTTGAAAGTCCTCAAGTAACAAACTATGCTAAACAATGGGCTAACTCGGTCGCTTAGCAAACTCTATCGCTTGATTACTGATTTAGATGTCTCTTTATATATTTTTAATTGGGAGTTTGGGAAACGGGAATTCCTACGAGTATTCAGGGTTGCAATGTTTAATTAAACTTGTTTTAAAACACAAAAAGAAACAAACATTTGTTTTAAACACTTTTTGTTTAAAACGTTTTTTCTCTCTCATTTATTTCTTGTTTTAAACAATCATTTCCTCTTGTATTTTTCATCTTTATTTTAGAAAAATGGAAGAAAAAAAGGATAAATAATATTTATTTATTAAAATGAGAGGAAAGTGTTGTGAACAATGATGGAAAGCTGTAAGATATAAAGCTTTCACTTTTGACTTTAGCTTTCAACTATAGTATAGAAAACCTTTGGCTCTTTGCTTTTCACAGAAAAAATTTTCCAGCTTCCGACTTTTTTTGGCTATCCAGTATTAAAAAGTTCAATGTTCAAACTTTTGCTTTTGACTTAAAAATTTCAACTTTTGACTTTTCATTAAAAAAAAAAAAAATGTAAGGTATTGTTTATTAGTTTGTTGAGAATAGAACTTTATGTCGCTTTAGGACTTAGATAGAGAAAAAAGAGATTTGGAAAGGGAAGGGCGAAAAATGAAAGGAAAAGCTAAATAAATAAAACTTTTAACTTTTCGCTTCTCATCAAAAAATACTTTTCAACTTTCGACTTTTGGCTTTTTACCGTCAAAATTCTCCACCTTTTGGCTTAAGACTTTCAATTTTCAAACTCTGGTCATGAATTTGTAATATTGGCACTTCCACTCAGTATGTTATAAGTAGTGGCAACTGAAGGCATATGAAGGGCAAAGAATCAAAACCCACAATTGCCATTTTACTTCAAGGGCGCAAATAGGCAAAATACTGTACACAGATGCAGGAATCTCTTTGCTGCGCCTGTGAATGTGCGATATGTATAACATACTCCACGTTCACAGGCGCAACGTCGACTCCTGAAAAGGTGATCAAGGTTGATGTTCTCATAAGAATATGTGTAAAATTGGTAAACTTTAAAGCTTTTGTAATTGCTGAAAACAGGTTTTTCGAGTCATATAACATGTCAAAGTGAAGCTTGAAGTCTCTCGTTTATGATGAAAGGTAATTTAATGCACTTTGTTCGTTCCAGGTAAATGAATAAGTTGATTTCCAAATTATTGTTTTTCTTATGGAAGTATACCGTTGGTACAGAAAGCGCTGGTAAACAACAAATACATGGAAAATGAAGCCGTTTCAAGTTTATAAATGTAAACTCGAAATCTCAATATCTGAATTTATCTATTATATGACTCAAGAAAACATTTTATTGACTAGAAAAAGCGAATTCAAGTTACATGTATTTATTATTAGAACATCCATGATCACCTTTTCAGGAAATTTCACGGCAGGGCTACCAACTTCGGAAACTCCAAATTTTAGCGCTTATGTTTTTTGTTGTTGTTTTTTTTGTGAAAGTGAAAACTAGGAATTCTTGTTGCAAAGTTTTATTGGAAAAACGGGGAACTGGTATTCCCATTGAAAATGGTTGGAATTATTTTTTGGGGGGAAACATTCTTTTTCTTAGGTTTTGTTTCATATCAGCAGAAAAAATGTAGGTACATTTGGACGCTGTTAAGCAAAACCCGCCCAAGCGACAAAATCTGTTTTTTTTTTGTTTTTAGAAAAAATAATATCAAGAGCCAAAGTCATCAATAGGGCTTTTCCAGTACTCCATATTGCATAATAATTCGCCTGTCCTGTTATCAAGTTAGTAATGTATCATAAGGACATAATTGTAACTTTGCAATATTATGGTTATACCAGCTTAGTACCAGTGAATTTTGAGTTTTGTCTTTCGTATTGTACCTTATGATACCTCGTCATCTGTCTTGTAGAATTCTAAATTTTCGTTTTTCGATTATTCCTCATGATCTTATAGTATGATCATCGATTTCACTAAATAACAGTTCAATTTTTGGCTTACACTTTTGGCAACCACATTCAGCAATGTTTGATTTGCCAAAAGAATTCAAACGTTCTCAAAAATTCTAATCTCCGGCATTTTCAAGTATCCATATTGTATTCGGGCCCATTTCGCGCATCAAATTCTATTATCATACACTACCAATTTGATAACAGGACAGGCAAATAAGTATGCAATATGGAGTGGAAAAGCCCTATATTGATCGTTTGGAATCAGTAGCTTATTTACATTCAAGTTAGTCGGAACTACATAAGAATACACGCAAAAAATAGTTCCAATCGGACTTGGTTGCGATTTTGGTGTCATATTAAAGATTTGAAATCTACAAATGGTGTTCTGAGGATATTTTCATTTTATCTCATGATTTTTCGAGAAAAAAACATTAAAACGGTATTCTTCGATCTTCTAGCTTAAACTAGGGACCAAGTTGTTTGGCTGTGACGTCAGGGTGTTATAATTTCTGAAATGATCAATGAATAATGTCGGTTTGCCGACATAGCGTTTACTGATAAGCCTTTTTCAACGTGGATACACTTTTTATATCGGGGAGGGGGGGGGGTTAATTTGAAAAGATGTCCACACACTGTTTAGCATCCCCGACAGAATATTTTATTATAAAAGTATTTCACAATTTTCAAAAACGATTTCATTATTTTCAAGCGTTATCAGTAAACTTCAGAAAATATACAGTGAATCGATTTCATTTGAAAGACTTCATTTTAATTTGCTGCACTGCGTTGCATAGTGTAAATCAACGTAATCCCCCCCCCCCCCCAGTAAACCGAAATGCCAACTGGATTTTCATTGACGTGCAATCGTATTTTGAACAAAACTACATAATAACTCATTTCGTCAATAAATGTCGCTTGGGCGGGTTTTGCTTAACAACATTCATTTGGGCTTGAATGTTAACCGCTTGAGTAGTGCTGTTAAGTTTTATGGAATTTATTGTTTTGAAATTTTCATTTAAAAATCCATGGAATATTTCAAAATAAATAAATTTTAAATGAGACTATTCATAACACGGAATTTTTTTTACATCCTTAATCCTTCTTTATTCTTATCAGCAATTAATGATAATACAAACACTATATAAAACTCACAATACAGGTTTGTTCACCGGCAAAGGAATAAGGAGGTAGGGTTAGAACCCCCCCCCCCACAATTAAAAACAAAATTTTAGAATGTATTTTAGTGTAGATATTAATTCCAGCAATAAAACGATGGGATTTGTACTGAGTGCTGTAATGACCACTACGCCTATACCCTGCCCAAAATTAAGAAGATTTGTTAGTTACCAGTTTCTACCAAACTGGGTCAGAACCAGTGAAGCGTTTTTGTTTGCTCAAGCTATGAACATGAAATATAATTTTTAAATTTTCATTTCATGAAATAGGTATTTTATTACGAAATTTTTTAATTTTACCACACAACTATTCGAATGATTTATCTTTGATGTTGATTTCTAATTTCTATTGATGATGACACTTACGCATAGGAAGTTTACGTTCAGTTCTTATAACATGTAACTATTTTTAGACAGGAGGACAATGTTAATTTCCTATGCGCAAGTATCTTTAAGTACCAGCATCATCAAAGCCGTGAAGAAAACATCTAGGCCCCGAACAAAATCCTTCTAGCCTCCCCTTTTTAATTTTTTTTCTTTCGTAGCAATGATTGCTTAGATTTTCATATTATTTTTGAATTTATAGGTACAAAATTCTAGGCGCTTGGTCCTCTTTGTACAGGCAAAGCCCGGGGCAAAAATCCCCCGCTGCCCCCCTCGTTAGCCTCAGTATCAGACGAGGTTTATCTCGCTATAGGATCACTAAGGTCGACTGACACACGCACTTTAACACACCAATAAACATCAATAGGCACGCGTAAAAATACTGATTTCTCCAATTCTTCACGCAGGGCAAAGATCGCTTTCGTTTTGCAAACATTTGAATACCGAGTTTCTTGGAAATATACTGTTATACTTTTTATTTGTAATCCGCAGTGCACAAAGAGAATTTGAAATATCGAATCATCACCGCATATTTCTTAGGAGAGCAATCAATTTCCCATACATTATTGTTGCTAGTTCTGCCACAAGATGTTAGACACTTCGCTTTCAAATATTGGGGGAGGGAGGAGCATTAGCCTCCCAAGAAACTGAAAAATTATGTAAGAGAAGGAATTCTCAGGATTATTTTGGTACTGGTCAGCCCTCCCCTTCAAGTCGGCTATTTATGTTTATGGGTTGCAATGAATAATTTGTTACTCGTGAATTAGCAGAACCAGTCATCAGATCAGATCAATCAGCCGTTCTTTTAACTTGTTAGCGGTGAGCTACCGCAGAGATTGTACAGCAACTTCTATATAATTGATCACTTCTGACTGCATGTGTACTAACGGTAGCACATATATGTAAGCCCCGTACCCAAAACTAAAATGACAACTGCTAAACCAACAGTTTTGGTATCTATGTAGGCGGAGGTGGTAGAACAGGGCAACATGCCTCCTCAACATTTCTGAATGGAGCTTTACCACTCGAAAATTTAAAAACTAAAAAATCAAACTTTTTAGAGCCCGTAATGGGAAGAAATGATAATGTACCTATACTCGAACAAGTTAATAGCTCAACACCGAATTCTTCATTTTTACTGTAGGAAAGAAAAGGTCTGTGAACTAAAAACATTAAATTTGATCCCCCTTCCCCAGAAATAAACTGTGCGACCAGCCGACCACCTATGTCCACACCGCTCACATATTTCAATGAAACATAACGCATACATAGAACAGCTGATTTTCCCGATGTTTCCCGAAAATCGACCAACATAGATGTACATTCTTCCACAGAGAAATTTTCCGCTATACAGACGAGAAACAAAGTTCATCGATAGCTACGCATCAAGTTACACACTGATAATATAATGTGTACGGATACACCAAAAATATTATAAGAAATACATAGAACAGTTCAAGCACCTTAATATATACAAACGAGACTGTGCACAAATTAGGAAATGGTACGCATGCTGCACAAGTGAATTTTTGTGTACCTACTTAAAAATCATTTTTCACTTCGGAAAAGCAACCGTGACCCCAATAGCAGCTACGTGTCTCCTACACAATTTTACTGTTATAACGTTCAGATAAGCTACATTTAATGCAAATAAGGGATTCCTAAATTTTTTTTTTCATATATAGTTCTCCACAGTAGCTGGCCCTGACAAAGGGGTATTCCCTCCGCGCCCGGGCTCTTACAGAACGGGTGGGGTTCTCAAATACCTATACTTTCTCAATTTTATTGTTTTACCGGTTTTTGTTCCGCGCTCTATCCCTCCCGGATTTTCGCTCGGCGGCCACAGTAGTTCCTCAGGTGACTGTGTCGCATTATGATTACATTTACTCTGAGATATCACCGTCATTACATTAAAGCAACCTGCTTCTGAAGGTTTTTTCCAACGTGTACATACATGCACGAGAGACTTAAAAAAACAAATGAAAAAAATCATGAAACAGGAACAGCCAACGAGGTCGTACGTCATTACTCAAGGTTCAGAACTACACACTAAAATTTTAGCTGTACGGCAGATCAGTGACAAAAGATTCTCGATCTGTGATTTTTGAACAATTTTCTTCATTCACAAGCAACTGACCACTCACACAAGGAGCTACATTCAGACAAGCTTCTATTATAACTCCTTCAGACACTCCAAACTAAATCTCACATGACCATCAATTAATATCAGAACAGCAGATATAACATCAACTGCACATTTTAGATTGGTTTTCTTTTATTAAACCGTGGTACAAAAGTAAAAAATAGAACATTAAAGCTCATTAGGCCATTACCATTCGCAAAAGGTAAAAAATATTATCGTGCTGCAATAATAATTAAAAAAAACAAACAGGACATATATATCATACGTTGACTGTTATTTCGGGTTAAAAACTGTGCTAATGTTACGGAAGTGAATTTCATAAATTTTTTACGAGTTACTTCCAAGATTATTATTATTGGTCTTGCTTATTCACGAGAATTTTCAATTCCACGAAGAGTTAATTGGAATGCCAGACCACTTCTGATTTAGAAGATCATTTTTTTGGGGCGGTGTATCATCAAAACCACCAGATTCTAAGTCGTCTCCTTGGCTGTAACAAGTTTGGGAATGGGTACATCGAACAGGACGCATAACTCGTTTCGTTGTCTACGGATTTCTTCGATCGGCGTATTTTCCCAGTCGAATTCTGTCAAAATTTTCATAGCCTGTTCTTCGGCTTCCTCAGATAACCCGCACACATCGGCGTACATCATCACAGCTTCGGTAAGGCGTAATGCGACTGTCTTCCTGAACCAAATCATTCGATGGCATAGCAATCGGCAAAGTACAGTGAGCGCATTCTTTGTGACTTTGCCCCCAACCTAGAAAAAAGAAAATTTTAAATTATAACAACGGGATATTAACGTACAAATCTTCGCATCTAGTTGTACTAGTAGTCACATTGAAAAACCATCCATACCTGTAATAACTGACAAAAAATCTCAACAGATACAGTCAACTTTTCACTGTCTCTAGTTTTCGTGACCTCGTCTCGCAACAAATTAAAAATGTCTAGGGCAAAAGAATTTTCCGGATTTTCCAACACCGATTTAAATACGGCGCACGCGAACATCCTCTCCAGGAACGTAAATATCGATTTACTCGTTCTAGCTGCGGTCATTTCGGCACGAAATTCCTCGACGATCATGCAGCACATATTTTCAAGTTGATCGGTCGACTTACTTTTGAAGTAATCCATTAACGCGGTGGTTGAGTGCCTGGCCTTGAAACACGCATTTTCAAAGGATAACAAAATACATAATTTTGGCAGTAAGTATATAGGTAGACGACTGAAAATACAGAATCCGATTACTTACCAAACTTTCGGTAACACTACCAACGCAGCGAATGAATGCACTGAGCAATGGTCGAGTAAATATCGAATACTGTAACAACTGAGCGAATAGAGGAAACGTATCGCTTTCTTTGGTCCAGTTGATGTTATTAATTTCTGTTTTCGGAAATATCGACCGAATTCCTTCGAGGTGCTCGATCTGTGGAATGTCACTGGAAAAATCACGAATCTAACTTGAGAACACTTACTTTTCGAGCCTTCCACTTACCGCAGGGTAAAAAATGAAAGAAACGCCGAAGTGCAGAGTCGATAGTAAAGCACAAGTTTACCCTCTTCAAAATGAACAAGCAAGGATTAATGTTTCTCAAATATACTTATTTCAAAAGATCCATGTCACATATGAGTTTTTTCAAATATCAACCGAAAACTCTACCTTCATCTCCCGTTTGAATGATCAAACAACTAGGTACTGTCATACGACACAATGAGGAACTGGTCACTCACCAATAAAGAATATCAATGAAAGCATTGGTGGCCAACACTCTGATTCTACTAATCTTATCAAGACACTGCTTCACTATCCCAACCATAATATCTTCCATCAGGAAATTGGGTATCAGCGTTTTATTCACGCAGCAAGTATTTGTAACAACCATCTGTAATTAAGAAAGCGTATGAGAAAAAAACGCGAGAAAGCTCTCAAAGCTAAGAATATTTCTTCTGGAAGTATTGTAAGTGTTTTATTTCATGACATACAACTTGGGAACATAAATAAACAATACCAAAACTGTAAATGCGATCAAGAAAACACGATTTGAAAAAAATATACAGTAAGGTCATTTACAAGTATACTCATGGGGAAAGGGGGCAGAAAAGAAAACTGAATTCAAGAAGATACTGATTACCAAAACCTCTCCTATCAAAATAATGAGAACTACAATACTACACAGTAAAGGAGCCTCAAAAAGCCGTTTAATTTTACCAATTGACTTTCAGATGTCATAACTACCGACCCCCGAGCCCAAGGTCATTATTTTTGTAATGGATATTTTCCTCACGTGGTTCACTTTCCAAGGATACCACTATTGATAGCTTTCAATAACATTCGTCCATTGTGTAATAATCTAATCATCGCAATACAATCAGGATAATCCTAACATGGGTAATTTAATATGTAATACCAAAACTCAAATCATCAATAAATCATCAAGAATTATGAAATTTTCAAAAATTACTGAATTATCACTGATTATTGGAAGTGCTACTAATCATCTAAGGATTATTGGTCATCAAAGTATCATCAGTTATTGAAGTATAATTGATTATCAAAGTATTATTGATCATCAAAGTAGTATCAATAATCAAAACATCACTCTCCTCATCAAAATACAATCACTGATCATGCAAGAACCGCAATCATTGAAGTAGGTATCATATTACTGATCATTTGAAGTATCATCAATCATCAGAGAATCATTAACCCTAGAATACCATATATAAAAAAAAGTCCGTCGCCACCACACATGGGTACAATTGTACCCATAGCAATTTTTTTGACTTGTATAAATACTACGGCTTTTGTAAGTGAGTTATATAAGTATTTTTCGACGCTGAATTTGAATTTGATATTTATTTTCAGATTAGACTAAGCAATAATGAAGGAAAATGCAGTTTTCAGTAGGAAAAGATAGTTGATTGTAGAAAAAATTTGCAATTTTCAATTATTTTATAAATGATATACATAGTCATAAACATTACACCAATTCTTAAGGAATTTTGAAAATTATCTAAAATTTGACCCACGTTGTTTGCTTTAGTGGATGAGTTACAAAAATTTGGACCAAAAATTTGAAACCAGCAACCAAAAAAACCTATTGCTAAACTTAGACAACATGTCACGTTTTGGGCAAAAAATTTCACAGAAAAAATGGGAACAAAAATTAATTCGCCTTACAACAAAAGGGTAAACAACACATTCGTCATACGATTTTGAGGGTCCAGTATAGCCGAACAGATTCAGTAAGTAACAGGATCGCACTGCTGATATGCGTGGGATTACACCCATGCGTATTTTAGTGTGGGTACATTTGTACCCATGTGTGGTGTTCTAGGGTTTTATTGAAACAGTTTCATTAATCTTCCGAGTATCATTGATTATCAAGGAAATAATGCACAATTATCAAAGAATCCCCAATATAATCAAGGATTGTTACTTATAAAAGTATACTTATTGATCACTGAAGAAGCATCAATTATCGAATTATTATTGATAGTATTCATTTTGATCATCAAAGTCTAGCATACATCATTACAGCATTACTGAATAGTAAAACCTAATTATTAGAGCTGGGTATAGTCCGCTCAGTATAAGTTGGCACTCGTATTTTGTCCTTCAACGCTGAAGAACCTGTTTTTCAGGGGTCTTCAGTTCGCATATTTTAAATAAAACAATATCTGCCAATTCAAAGTCCGTTATTTGTAGTTTGAGAAAACGTGACTCGCAACGAAATGAGTTCCAACTTATACTGGGCGGACTATACTTGTTCCGAAACCAAGGACTGTTTGTGCTCACAACTGATTGTTCATGTTCACATTCATGAATAACTGCTCAAATTCAGGGCTAATTATCTTCACAACTGATTATTCATGTTCACAAGCATCATTGATCTTAAAGTACCATCATCAATTATCCAAGTATCATTGATCATTACAGTAACATCAGTCACTGAAGTATTACTGATAATGAAAAAATCACTGCTCATCGAACAGTCATTATCAATTAATTACTCACTATTGAATCAGAATTGATTAATTAGCGAATTATAATCACTGAATATGAAATTATTACTAATTATAGAGTTATTTTGTTTTTATTCGCTTCGCAGTAGAGGTACCCCTCCCCTCCATCACTGAACATTAAATGAATTCCAAACTATTGAATCACGGAGGCCGGAACGTAATAGACTGTATCCACAACTTCCGACCCAAACAGACGTGAAAAATAATAACACTGTAACAATTAAGAAAAAAACTGAGTCAATTACTTGCAAGCCTTTTACAGAACACTCTCGAACTATCGAACCGATGTCACCTCTTCTATCAATTGTGTAATCGGACAGATTGACCAGAAATATTTCAATCAACGAAACCGGATTAATCGTCAAATCTCGAACAATCGACTCATCTGCAAGAGAATCACTAAAAAATGTACACAAAACCGCGGGCTTGAAATATTCAAAAGTCAGATGAGAACATTCGATACTGACCATCGTTAGTGTAGAATACTTTCCAAATCGTAGTCAGTGACTCAATTGCCGCTTTCCTGGAGAACACCCATTTTGCGCATACGTCGGTTTTCGTCGCACACATCGTTAGGCTTTCAATTATTTTTTTCAAATACTTTCGCAGAACGCATTTGGGTAACATTCCTAGAAACCAGACATCAACAGATTGTTTTGGCAAGATTTCTCAAAGTCCACACACAGTGGCGTAGCCAAGGGGGGATTAGGGGGATGAATCCCCCTAGATGAGAATTTTTTTATATGCTAGCAGTTGAAATTTAAATCCAGATACATCACTGAAGTTGAAAGGCACAACATACTGATACGTCAATGTAAGAACATACAGTTCATGTTAGGTGTACCCCCCCCCCCTCGCCCAAAATTTTGCTGATCTCCTTGGTAAAATCCTGGCTACGCCACTGTCCACACATAATACAACAACTTAATAATAGAGGAACCAAAGTCAAGTACAGAACTGCTCGCATACCAAGAGCTATAGCGTAGCCTATTCGAATAGACTCTCCAGTGGTGGAGACCACTTCCGTTACACATTTTTCGATCACAGGCAAGCAAAGTTCATCAACAGGCTCATCATTATTGACGTAATGTCGCCCCACGAGCGCGGATAACGCCGATGCCGCAGACAAACGCACTTTTTCATTTTCATAGGCCAGACAGTCATCGACCAAATGTTTCCAACAAGCTGGAAAATGTAAAACTGTTAAACAGGGGACACTTTGGGTTACGGTCTTCCGGGGTGTTCACGTACCGACAACATCTTCGTCAACGGGAAACTTTCCAAGCGAACATTTCATGATCAGGAAACATGAAGCTTCTTTCATCAAATCGCCGCCAACACCTCGGAACATATTTTGTGCTTGTAGTTTAGGAACTAGCTGTTTGATTTCCGAGACAACTTCCTCGTCTGCACAATTTCAACCAAAAGAATGCCGTTTGAATATTTAAATCATAAGAAGATAATCTGAGATCATGAAACCAGCTTCCACTCACCAAACTCATAATTTTGATCGTTGAGTTCGGCTACAGAGTGGATAATTTCACCTAAACTGAGAATAGAACCGTGTCTTAGATTCAGATTAACGTTGAAGAGGTTTTTCACAACATCCTTCATTTTTGAAGCGATATAAGCCGGATCGAAAGGAACAAGCCGATGTAGAGCCTACGACGAGGAATAAATGAACGATGTTCGGATTACCAAAGGGCTCTACGAGTTAACCAGATGACTGAAAATGGAAAATCAATTTAAAATACCTACTTTCGAGGTAAGATCTCGGATTTCAGGATCCCAATAACCAATTTTGTGTTCGATCAAATGGTCAACCATTTGTCTAGTATACTCGGGATACTTGGCTATGTGTGTGCTGAATATGCAAATGAGATGCAATAAATTAATACGTGAATATTGACAGTTATTTGACGAGTATGATGAAATATTTAAGCTATACTACTAGGGTGAGCACAGACAACTGGAATTGATTGAAAATGAACACACAAATACAGAGCTAACTAAACGTTTGCGAGGCCTTTTTTGAAGCAAAAGGGTACATGAAGGGTAAAAGAATGAAAACTCACATTTGCCATTTTACTTCAAGGGCGCAAATAGGCAAAATACTGTACACAGGTGCAGGAATGTCTATGCTACGTCTGTGAACGTGACGTATGTTACACATATCGCGTCCAACTGTACTACGGAACCTTTTTCCAAATAATGTGATACGAATTTTGATGAAATTCAGAAAAGTAACAACTTCAAAGTTCTTTCAGTTAGCCGAAGTTGGAAAAATCCATTTTTCATTTTTTTGCTTTGATATTTGAGAATTTTGAGTTGAGAAGTTGGGAAAATCCAACGACTGAGATATTTGAGTTAAGAAGCTGGAAAAATCCAACTAGTCAAAAGTTTTTTTTTTTTGTTTTTTTTGCTTTGATACTTGGGAATTCTGAGTTGAATCAGATGAGACTTGAGACTTTGAGACTTTCACCCCCCCCCCCCCCAGGAAAAACTCTTCGGTACGTCCCTGCTGTTTTCATGTTTTTAGAAATTTACAACAATATTTGACTCATTTTCTACTTTTATTTTTTAAGATTTGAAACAGGGAAAAAACAAAAAGAACAAAAATCAGAACTAAATATAGTAATTATGATTTGTTTTTAAATTTTTAAGAATTACAAAAAAAAAAAATCAACTTATGTCTATACTTGTTGTTTGTTTTTAAGAGAAATTGAATGCGTTAGACATCATTTATAAGTTTTTCAAATTTTAAGAAAAGTTATAAGCAATCAATTCTTGTTGTAAGTTTTCTTATAACTAAATAAGTAAATTAAAATTCTTTCGTTTCGGGATCGGGATTTAACTTTTCTTTGCTCTTCAGGGTGAGAGTTTAACTCAATTTACTTAAAACATGTTTCATTTTCCCTGCCCGTAAGTCTCAAAGAAATACTGGACTTCGTTTATTTCTCGTGTACAAATCTGACTATGATAGAAATTCTGAAATTTCCTTGCCCATTAATAACAAAGACAGCAACTTTGTAAAATTTGAATCCTTTGTCCCTCAATATATACAGAATGCACCAAATAAGTTGAATATCGAAGAGAGATGAGTTAATTTATTGATTTTTGCAATTTTTCAATGCTAAACAAATGGGGAAATAAGTGTGGCCATATTTCCAGAAAATTCTTTTAATTTGGACACCCAGGTCCTTTTTTTGTCTCGGCCATAGATGACAGAGAATTTAGTTTCACACACAAGTAGATATTTTGAAAGTAGATAGATTCTACACTAAACATTCCAGGCTTAACTTCTCCAAAAAAGTAAAAAAAAAAAAAAAAAAAGTAAGTGCTACAGAGATATTCTTGCTTAGGGTGGCCGTATTACCCTTCAGTACCCTATTTTGAACTCCTCCAGATTTGTTCAACACAAATTTTTTACAACTCTTGCATCCAAGTTTTAGATTTTTCAAGACATGTTTTAGATTCTTCAGCACTTCTTGGAATAATCTAAAATTACCCCAGGATTGAATGGGTGTTTTTCAAGATTGCTCAGACCTGTTCAGCTCGTTAAAATCTTCACGACATTTATCAGGCAATTTTTTCTTTGACTGTCACACTGTTCAAAACTCTTATTAGTTTCAGACGTTTTGAGACTCATCCAGACGAATTTAGGGCTCACTGAGATTCTTTAACGCGATTTCAATTTTAGAATTTTTATTACATTTAAGGTTCTCCCAGACTAGCTTCAGTACTACAACAGGTTTGATCGATACTTTTTAAAACTAGATTAAGACTTTTTTAGACTCTCAGACTCATTCAAGATTCTTTAACTACATCTAGGTAGGTTTCAGACAATTTGAAATTCTCTGACGTTCCCAAACTTTTTGAGACTCTTCAAAACTTCTTTAAGCTTCTCTAGGATTGTTCACGACTTTTCAAGGACGCCTCCGAACACGCTTACCACTCCATTTAAGACTAGTTCAGACTGACTGAGACTACTGTACACTTAACTATGAATTTTGAGTCTGCTAGGCAAGCTCCAGACTCTTCCAGCCATGCTTAACATGTTTCAAGACTCACTCTGAGAAATTTCTTTATTTAATGGCCTTTAAAACGCTAAGATTTTTTCAAACTAGTTCAAAACTTTCCGACATATTTCAGTGTGTAAACGAGTTTTATAAAATCTTCAACAGGTCCAAAGAAATTTCAAACAATTCTTAGCAAGTCACAAAGGTCTTGCATAGTCTGTACGTCTTACAGAAACTCTGAAACAAATATGCTGTAGATTATCCCAGATAGACTCAAGACTTTTAAAGACTTACTCAGAGGGATTTAATACATCAATGCTCCTTGATTTGCTAAGGCTTTTCCAAACTTGTTTACGACTTTTTCAAACATGTTTCAGTATCTAGATGAGTTTTAAATGCAGTCTGGAGACGTTTTCAAAGTCTTAGCGAGTCCTAAGAGGCCTGTGCAAGTCTGTAGTCTCATTGAATCGTCTAAGATACGTTTATATGAGTCTGAAAGAAATCTTGAAAACCTTTAAGAGAAAATTTGGAAGAAGCTCAAAGTGTTAAAAAGTCTTACACATATTTTGTACGAGCAGCCTCACGAGACTTTTATGACCGAGGGAAGAGGGTGAAATGTCAACATTTTCTGAATGACGACCAAAATACCGAGATGAAAAAAAATTTCCCACTTATACTATACTGGCGATTGACTATGAATTATAAGGGAAAATACGATGAACAAATGATACGAGGGGGGGGGGGGTAGAGTGCTCAGCAATAATTCCAAGTAAAACTGATCTGAAATGATCTCAAGTATCTTAGCGAGCCGAAGTTGTCAAGTCTTGAAGAATCTCAGTGAGTTTCAAACAGAGCCAGAAAGCTCTACAAAGCCCCAGATAAGTCTTGAATAGTACTGAACGAGTGAACGAGTTCAGAGACGTGTATAAATTTCAAAATATGTCTGGAGAATCACAAAACTTCGATAAAACGCATAACATTAAAATCCCCTCAACTAAGACGTATTCTCTTTAACCAATGTAACTTCGTCAGAGAAAAAAATTTGAACTAAATTTCAATCACAGGCCGGTGTTTGGCCAGAATCGATCGAATGGGTCCCGTAGGTAGACCGATCGTTGCTTACCTCACTGACAGAAATGCATTCTTACGAATGCTAACTGCGAAATAATCGGCCACTATTAAAATATCGATTCCGTGCGGAAAAGTGCCTTGTCTTCCAACGTGCTCTTGAAATGCGGCCGAAGCAGCTTTACGACAATTCATCTGCCCAAAACACAAGCAAACATAAATTCCACGCGTGATATTCGGCACAGGTCGCCGATCAATTACTAAAAATTCATCAATCACCTCTCTATCGAATGAAGCAACTATTAAGAGACCACCGGCGATTTCATTGACATACGGTTTCAGCACATCCGGATCGTAGGCACGGGCGAGGGACCAACACGTATAGCACGCCGAATCTCGGACATACGAGCCAGCGGAAACGATACCGTGCGTCTCTTCATACACCAGTGCCTTCAACAAGACCTTCACAACGAATGGTAGATGATTGGGAAGCAATAAACCACGCCTGCCTAGGAATAAAAACCATCAGTCACAAACGGAAATCGATTCGAGTAGCAACAAATCCACTAAAAGTACTGACCAAGCTCGGCCAGAGCTAAACACGACCCGTTCCAGGCGCACGACGATTCCCGAGGACTAAATAACGTTAAAATGTTTTCGACAATTTCATCGCAAAATTCAGCCGATAGACGGTCCGTAACACGACCGATTCCTTTGGCTGCTGACCACCTGGAAAAAGAACGATTGAAAGCTGGCTTTTAAGAGTTTCGTCAATCGAGTGTGCCACATAACATTTACCAGTCGCCTGGGATGAACCAACCTCGTGGTGATATCTTCGTCTCGCAAGGCTTTTAAAAGCTGGGCAACCACTTCCTCGACTAAGCTCGGAACCTCTTCGCATTCTTCGGTCAACACGTCGCCTTTCTGTTTGCTTTCATTCTTGGACGGCAGAACTTCTGGCTGTTCGTGGGCGAAACTTAACGCAAGAGATCGAGATCCTCTTTGGTATCTCCAAGCTGCTACTCTCACTTTTAAATAACACAACCCTGCATAAAATCAAAGCAAATGTTAAGATTTTTCCTTGGATTGAAAATAGAGAAGAAATTTCAGAACTTCTGAACTAAAACCACGAGTTCTATCGTCTTAAGTTTCGAAAAATCTCTAACATCTCTTGAAGAACCTTTATCAAGCTTGAACAAGTCTAGAATAGCAGTAACGAGTCTCAAAATTGTCTGGAAGAGTAGTAATGCGTCTTCATTCTGAAGAGTCTCATTCAGTCTTATACGAGTCAAGAAAATGCATCGAGTCTCAAGCACGCGAGATTTATACGAAGAGACGAACGGGGAAATGCTTAGGGACTGTCAGCAGCGCATAGATGCCAAATAAAGCGGTAACGCAAGAAAGAGAGGGAATATAAACAATAAAGAAAAAGTATATAGTACAACAGGAGGCAGACTTTGATAATTCACAACAGAGCGCATTTCATCGACAACCAGCACTGACCCTAAAGAGAAATCAACTCACCAATTCTCTGTATGATTTTGATCGCATACCTCCTGGACAAACGATACGAATCTTCGAGACATTTCGAAGCGACGATACACTTAAATACACTTTCAGTGTACGGTTTCAAGTCCTCGCGTTTGCCGTGTTTCAGAATCGACGAAAGAGCCATCAGAGGACCAAATTTCTTCCAAGACAAGGATCGATTTTCAATCATTATTTCCTGCAACATGTCACGAATCGATCAAACGAACTACTCGTACAGGTGGTTTTTAATCGGGATTTCCATACTTACATCGCATGCCCACTGGATAACGTGACTGAGATAAATATTTTTAATGTCGGTGCGAGTAACAAATCTGGCGCACAAGAACGCAGCAGCATCGCGGGATTTATCAGTAGTCATAAGGCCTTTTTTACAACATGATAATATTCTGAAACACATTCCACATTAGACATTGGAGGCAAAATTCTGCAAATAATTATCGACGATAACGCAAAACTCGCAATACCTAGACGCAGTGGTTTCTTTCACATCCGGCCCATCTAATCGAGACATATCGAATGGAATCATCACGATAATTGACAACCAAAGGAGTAAACAATATCTCGTTTCCCATTTCAAAGCTTGATTATTGTACTGTTGTTCTAATAAACTCAAAGCAAGCTCCACGTCATAAACCTATAAAAACAAGCGTACAGGTAAGATACAAATATTCCCACTGACATGTACACAGCAATCATTAAACAGATCAAAAATGTTACTTACTTCGTGCGGTAATAATCGAACGATGACTTTATAACCACGTACATTGACAAACAGAAACATATAACGGAATACTTCTTGTTTTACAGCCAGACTCAGTTCAGGATTCTTGATGTAAGTAATCAGTTTGCACAGATACTGCTCAATGTGCGGGTCCAGAAGGTGAGGCTGATCGATGTACTGATTTAGAATGCATTTTAGTTTCTCGTACGCGATTTCCGAGGAATGTTCTGAACCGTAAACGTTGACGACATCGTCTAGTAATTCATTCACCGCCTTCGATTCGAAAAAATGTTCTAACGTATAGTTCACTCCTATGCTTTCTGCGGTGGTATCTTCATCCATAATTCCCGGAGACAGTGCTACTTACGGCGGTGAAAATGATTCACACTAGATGAATTACCAAAACGTTCGAAAACGCGAAACTAGAATTATTTCAGTAATAATTTCAGTTACCATAGCCGGAAAAACTGAAATGAAATGAAAACAACCGTGTATTTTCACTAAAGTGCAGTCTAAAGTGATAAAGAATAACATGTAGTGATAACAGGTGAAAGTGCAGACAGTGCTGCCATTTTAGCATCACAAAATCTTTCTGGTCCCTGCGTCTTGGTCCTGACTCTTGGTCTTGACCACCCAATTTAAAAGATTCTACGATTCTAGAGAAAGGATCTAAGAGAACGGTATTTTGGGGTCTTTCTCTTCGTCACACATTTCAGAAACAGTATGACCGCAGCTCGGAGCGTCCCAGGTCTCAGTTTCATAATGGTTCTGACTTGGAGCGGAGCGACGGGCCACTTTTGGAGCCCCGCATGGAGCGACAAAAAATGTCAACTTTTTAAGCCAGAGCGAAGTGACGAAAAATTTCTGAAATCGCCCCGGAAGTTAAAATTGAGCTTTGTAAACAGCGATTTGGAGTGGAGCGGAGAGATGAAGCCCCGCAGCAGCAGGGGTGTAGCCACGGGGTGTCCAAACCCCCCTAGCATCAGCCGAAAATGTAATTTATCCTGGTAATTGTAAGTTTGTAAGTATTACACCTGTAATGTTGTAAAAGTGAAACGAACCCCCCCCCCCCCAATTCATACCAAGTCTGGCTACGCTACTGCACAGCTGGTCTGTTTGGAGCCCAGGGTAAAGGGACAAACAATAATTTCAGTCGCTCCAAACTCCTGATTAAGTGATTATGATCATTTTCAGTCATAGTGGTTCTATAAATTCCAGTAAGATTCTGATTGAGAAAAAAATCCACAATTAATTTGTTTACATTTTTATATGAAAATTGACATTATTCTCATGAAAATAATGCAAAAAATGAAAAATAATCAACAACTGACAGAACAATATTTTGAATTTTTCTTAAATTTTGCTATTCCGCAAATTGATGTTAGAGACAATTGTAAGAATCTATAATATGATTCCATGAATAATGAGAATGGATAAAAGATGAATGATAATTGCCAGTTGATTCCAGAAAGCGTAGAATCTATTCCAAACTTCAATCACAATACATACTAAAAAAAGTCAGAAGTCCTTGAGATTCAACAGAGTTTTGAACTGATTTCATGCAATGAAAATGGTAGATAAATTGCACACATACTGCCATCAGAATACAAAATGCTAATGTCTGGACTGTGCAGAATGGAAAACAAACTGGAAACGACCATGGTACTGAGCAATTTCTCCCATTTGTAAACCTGATGTATTAGCAGACTTACACAATGTTCAGAGGTTCCTAGACTAGCGATTCATATCTTCATAGAATAATGAAATTTGGTAGACAAGTTACTGAATAACAAAGGAACATGTCCAAAATAATTCAAATAATGATACATCGGTAATCTTTGATGTAAATGTCCTCAAAACAGCCACCAGATTTCAGGATAGAATTGACATAGAGGCGAAACATTAACAAGCTCCACTTCCAGGAAGAAGGGTGGTGCAGTAACACTTCTTGAACGACTCTGTGCTTAAACAGTTCAACTACACTCAGATGTCAGCAATTTACATACATGTTTCGATTCGTTTCTCAATTTTGGCAATCTACAAACTTCTACTGACATTTCAAGCCTTCGTACATCCCAGCAAAATTTGGTGTTCAACTCTTTTGTTAAATCAATTTTCAAAGGATTCAAGAGCACATACAGCCAAGAATATCATGATTAACCCAAGCATCGACATTATGCATTTAAACACTAACAAAATTAGTAGGTAAAATCTTACAACCTATGTACATTTTGACTCCCTCTTTTCTGACCCCCTTAGGTGGTTCAAATCTTCAAATGTAGTAGTAACGTGAAAAGAAAGTTCGGAGAAAAGGGTAGGTAAGAATTCTGTAGATAGAAGTGGCGAACCAATGCAATTTCGCTCCAATTTGAACTCAACAAGCAAAGAAAGAAAAAACAAAGTCTGATCTAAAACGTTACAAGCTCTGAAATTGTGTGTCTCCAGCTCTTGGGGGAAGGAGTACACATCCCTTTCCCGGACTGTAGTGTAGAAAAAAGAAAATGAACGAAACGAACAAAATAGATCTATTTTTGTTTTTCCAACTATAGTTTTATGTACATCTGTATTCAAAGCGCGAAAATGGAATAAATTATTCACTCGATCGATTCAAACGCACCCATCGGAGCGAGTAACGGTCTTACAATCGCTTCTTAAATTAATCGACTAAATTGTAAATTAAAATGCGTACAAGATCAAAAACGCCATCATCAAACAGAACAGACCCATGGCCTCAGATAAGGCGAATCCAAGAATGGCATACGAGAAAAGTTGACCTTTCAATGATGGATTACGTGCGTAGCCGATAATTAACGAACCGAATACGGATCCAATACCAGCTCCTGAAAACATGTAATCTGACTGTTAGGACATATGCACCAACAACAATCGCAGATGTTAAACGAATGCAGTCTAAAAAGATGAAAAGACATAGTCAACACAAAAGGACATTTTTCAAAACTATCAAAAGTTGAAAGTCAACTGCCAACTAAATTTCTAACAGAATCAACATAGCGAAGAGTAACACTACATTGAGTACTGCACTTCTCCACTGATTCCCACTTCTCAACTACCCCGTAAGCTCATTAGAAAAATGAAACTAACCTGAGCCAGCAATACCAACGGTACAGGCACCAGCGCCAATAAATTTTGCGGCTGAATCAATATCTCTTGTTACAGCAGTAGTGTGAATACCGCTGATCATTGGGTTCGTTGATAACTAGAAACAAAAATTGACCCGGATATTACCAACAGCTAATCCGAAATAAGAAATCAGACAACGAATCAAGGATCGGAGTCTTTATCGCTAATGTACAGTCAAATTGAGCTTACAAGAGGTGAAACTGTGCTTCGGGTGGGTAATGCATTACTAGGTAATACACTGATGGAATTGTGTTGGGAAAGAACGCTGGACAGCGGTCTGGCGAACATACATCCATTGTTAGGCACAACCTAGAAAGAAAACCGAACATAAGCACTGCGGTACACCGAACATTCAATTGGAATACATGACCAACTAACACGCCCGAATACTTACAAATGAACGGGCCGCGGAGGTCAATATTCTTGCAGCAAGCATTTTTGAATTTATTACGGCAGTATTATTAATCAAAACCTGCAAATAACGATAGAGTTAATGCCGAAGAACAGGAAACCTTACCACCAATATCTATGAAGGTCATTACACTAAGATAGTCGAACCGTTTCCGTGACATTAAAAACTCATCTGTAGGATGATAAACTTAGGATATCCACAAATAAACTTCAGCAATGTACAGTCAGAACAATCAATCGAAAGTACAATTACTGTACGTAATTGCGAGCTCACATTTTGACCTTACCGGTTTGGGTGACCGAGAGTACTTGGAAGTTTGTATACTTAGCTAGATGGTAATACGAAGGATTTTCACGGAAGATGCATGCATACACTTTGTAACTTAATTATTTAGATAATTCAATTGAAAATTTACCTGCAACTAGCTGGAACACGGACGTAAGAACCACAAACCAACACACCGAAACCAGCTCACAATGTAGCAGAGAGGGCGTTTGAGGGTATACAGCTAGCAGTCACAAATCAATACTCAAATCGCATCCAATGAAATTTCCAAATTTTTGACCTCGATAATTCTGGGGAAGCTTGTATTCGTGATTCTCAGTGCAAAATTTTTATCGAGATTTTTTTGTCTTGCACAGTTCGTATTCGTTGTGCATTAACATTTTTATACGTCTAAAATAGAACCTAAAACACATCTATTTTAAGGTCTTATTTCTTTATTATACGTTTCATCTGTATCGCAGCCATAATCTTTTATCAGTGTATGTAGATGATAGTTGATACATGGTCCTGACCTTCCTGATCTCGCGATTTTAACTTGGGAACTTTCAACTTTCGAGTTATGAACTTACAGATTAACTACAGTTTTTCGTGTTAATGATCTTAAGTGCGATAAAAGCAGGAAATCGCGGAGTTTGGAGGTCTTTGGCATTAAGTCTAACTCGAAGGGCATACAACCTCTTCACCCTTCTATTCTTGCAGTTCTTTAACTAGCAACACTGTTAAACTGTTTGTACTTGTACAGGTTTGGATTTTGATGTTGCTGTATATCAGCTGATTGATACAAACAGTAGTTTACACTCGACATTTTTTACGAATTTTGTAACATTTCAACTATATTATTACAATTGTTCGACATGGCCGTGTTCAAATTAAATATTTGCAAGTTCAATAACTGCGACCTAATCTTCAATAATTTGGAAAATCTCATCAGGCACATAGAAACAAATCACATCAGTAAGTTTACTTCAAGTTTATCTCAGCACTTTGCACCTACTGAAATAAGGTCACTTCGTTATTTTCATTTTTCTCGCGATTTCTGAGCGACAGCTTAATTTATATGTGAGGGTGTGTATCGAATTTCATGATTCTCGATTTACATGATGTGCAGATTATGATCCAAAAATAATAGAGCAGTTTGAAACACAACAACCAACTTGTCTTCCCATGAGTTACGTCCTCAAGTTTTTCGCTGATTTACCTGTGGAGGATAAAGTCAACTCTGGTACCTCAAAACTGAAGCAAACACTGTTATCTTCGAAACCTGCCCAGCCACCTATGAACTACAGTGAAAACATGCCAGGTATGTTAAGAATGTGACTTCCATAAAAAATGGCATTGGAAGGATGTATATATCGAGCTAATGCTACACCTCGTTTTGTTCAAGCAGCGCAAGAAGAGGTCTCGAGTGACAGTACTAGCAATGATACGGACGACAAACCCGACAGCTGGGTCTCAGTGAAAACGAACACTCGTGTATTTAAAAATTTGTGCAAGTATGTATATTGGATTCGATTGAAACAGGTTGATAGCCAGGGGAAAGTTGTTTGAGGCTCTGAAACTGATGGGGGGAGCTCAAGAATACAATTGTGCTTGAGTACGAGAGTTATTTTGTGCTTAGTTTTTTAATAATATTGGGGGGGGGGGGGAGGTTATTAGTCTTGAAAACATGCGAACTTGACCAACATTTCATTTACATTCATCGTGTTTTTTGCGATAGGGTTAAGAAAAACTTCAAATGTCACTGCGGGAAGACCTACGGCACCAGTAACAGTCTACGAAAACATGCGATTCAGTGTCACAACGCGGCTGTAATTACCGCACAAGTGAAAGAGATTCTGCAGCAGGGGTCAGAGACGGCGGCTGTGAACGGTTTGATTCAACCATATCAGTCCATCTCGTTGAAACAAATTTCCTCTGTAGGAGCTCCACTGAGAACTTTGGTTGTGTCGACGAAGCCTACTAGCGCCGAATCCACGCAATCGACTCAGTCGATTCCGCAGCCTCAGCGTTTAATGATACAACTAGCTGATCTGAATTCGATTGCGACTTCTTGAAGATGTTTACCTACAAACTGATTTCGTGAAGGTATCCGATTGACGAAGAAAAGGTCGCTATGTCTCTTCGCGCACAGAAAGGCCACAATGGGAATTTGAGGCGAAAAAGCTTCTCTTTTTCAATCAATCTGAATGCTTGGCACAGATTAGACCTCTGGCCAACACGCTGGGTGAAGCAGTTCCATGGGTGGGGCTAAAATTAGTTTTGCCTCAAATCCCAAATGTGGTTAATCTGTCTTTCTGAAACCTTCTCTCAAGTGAGGCTTTTTATGTCAATCGGGTAGGCATTTCTCACTGAAACATTATTATTCTACTTAAATAAGGAAGTATAACAATATTGTTACAGACAGGCGAGCAAATTTCGTTATTATTTATCTTTGTTCCCCTGTCCAAATTCTTGTTTCAAGTCCTCAAATATTTTATTACTTATTACAAATTCCATTTTAACTTAGTCACTAAGCAATTTAATTTAAATGGTGTACCGTTATTTATTGTACCTATGTTTATGATTTAATGTGTTATCGATCGATAATTTTTATCTGTTAACAAATTACTGTTATCGGGTGGCATCAGATTGTATAAGAGGAAAGACTCGTTTAGATGTAGTCGCTTATTAGGTTGTACCTATATAAATTTCTGTTATCTGTGATACTTGTAAATCGAAAACCACTTAATTTCGAATTCTCAAAACTATCGATATTTGAAAACGTTTCTCTCCATTGTGCGCAACATATCGAACATCCTAATTAGCGAATTTCGAAACGTGACTTTCATGTTGAAAAATGTGTTTTCAAACTGATGTTCTATATTTAACTTGTACGTTCACTCTTCTTTCTCAATTTCTTTCGTCGTACGCGTTTTTATCTCTCTCTTGATCACTGCCTATGTTGTTTTTCTTCCTATAAGGTTAATGCCTGTTAATGGGGCGTTCATTTTAGCTTATTTTATTTCTGCTTCGTAGAAGTCACTCACTGAAACCCCTGTAAACTTGGTTTCGTCAGGGGCATCAGATTAAAATTTCTACGCTCAGAGTTCAATATTGGTTTGACTTTCAAATTAACAGATATTTGGATATTTCATTTATACTGCTACATTTTAACAAGTAACACTGGGATGGTGCTAATGACTCTGTTTCTCCCAAATGCATTCCAAGTAATATTTAATGAATCTTGTCAACGGTATTGGTTTCAACGTAATTGCTCAACTCAGCGATGAGAAGCATTCTCACCATTTGTAACTGTACACTTTTAATAGAATTTCGTTTTCAAAATTTTCAAAATTTTGAAATCTCGTATGTGTTATTGTCTCAATTTTTCTGTTGTTACTCGTACATTCTATGTTTTCTATTTAAATCTTTGTCGATTTCCGTAATCTTTACCATACTGGAAATTCGAATTTCTTGTTCTAGTCTGTCTGAAAATTGTTGATTGTGTATTGCTTGTTAGAGACTTATACCTAATCCGTGCTTGTAATCCGTTATTTATTTATTTCTTTCCTTTTCGTTTACTTTTCTTAGTGCATATTCGTCCAACTTTGTAGGTGTATTGCAAATCGCTACTCAATTATTAGATTTTAAAGTGAACTCGGTTCTGTTACTAACATTTAATGTACGACCACGTAATCTTGTTTTATCTATTTTGATTAGATAAAATGAATGTTATTGAATGAGTCATGTTGTTTTCATTAGTCTCGGGATTCTACAATGTCAGATATACGAACCCTATGGACTGGTGTCAGAACCATCCTATCGTTGGTTGAAGTCCATTTGTATTTCCATAACATTTCGGTTGATGTAAACCTCTTCAAAAGCCAGTATAAGTAAGCACATGTATATGAATACAGAATATGTTGCCTATTCCCTTGTTGGAGGGAACCCTTTCCTATGAAACATGGGTCGCACTCGAAGATCACAGAAAATAAATGACTGTTCTTCATCACTTTTTCCATCCTGATCCCCCATTTTAAACAAAAAAGTAACAACAAAATTAATAAATTTAATCAAGTGCTGTTAAGATATTACTTGCTCGGGGGGAGCTAGCGTCCCAAAAGTGGGTAAATGCCAAATGACTGATAAGCAACTTTCCATAATGTATATACTCACTCATTCTCATGGATCTCACCAACAAAAATTCAGTCAACTGATTTTGGTGTAGACCATTATAAAAATAATATATTCAGAAACGTGCTATCTTTGGAATTGCATGTTCAGATGAAATTAGTAAATCTCCATTTGGGTACTTTTGAATTGAAGGCAGAAGTATTATGGACGTCTCGGTTGGACTTCATTTCTTATACATTAGTTTTTTCAAAATATTGACAAACTTATAATAGGAATATTTCTGCTTCCTACGATCCCTAAACGCCAAAATGCATAATTTTTTAATACCAATTTACCTGCGATAGATGGACGCTATTCAGCAAAAGGGAACCAACTAGCAAAATCCGCTTTTTGTGAACACGTGATTCGAAGTTCAACAAGAGCCATGTAGAAACTATATGACATAGCCTTCCCTGGTAAGCTTTTTTCAATGTTAGTACACATTTTTGAATCGGGGGCCCAATTTTGAAAAATTCTTTTTACGCTCTTTCCAACGATACTAATAACTCATTTTGTTTACAAAAATGTTGGTTGGTTCCCTTTTGCTGAATAGCGTCCAGATTACCTACTAGGGTGGATCGTGAAAATTATTTTTCGCAATTTCTAACGCGACCCGGGTCAAAAGTTGCCTTTTGTGGGAAAAGACGTGTTTCAAATTTTTTCTTTAAATTTGTAAATTTTTCCCAAGGGATTTGTCCTTGAAGTTATGTACTATAAGGATGAAAATGAATGTTACGCAGCGCCTTAAAAATGCCAGTTATGCAAGATTCTTACATAACCTTATTAATAGTATTCATCGCGTACTTTAAATTAGTTCATATACAAATTTTGCCTATCTGTGGAATTGAAGGCGCTATAGCACTCCAATACTTTGTGGCCTTATAGCGCCTTCAGTATGACCGCTAGGCAAAATTCACATATAACCTTAACATTAGTAATGATAGAAAACTACAAAATGAGTTATGTACAGATTTTGCCTATCTGTGAAACTGAAGGCGCTGAAGCACTTACAATAATTTGTTGCTTTATAGCGCCTTCAATTTCACAGATAAGCAAAATTTGTATATGAACCAATTCAAAGTTCGCGATGATTACAGTTGAAAAGGTTATGTGCAGATTTGCTCCATCTCGCATACTGAAGACGGTAGACCAAAGTACTGGTAAAAACCAAAACTTTGAAAGAAAAGCATTATGGGTCAAGATTATTCTTACGACAAAATACTAATAGAGGTTCATTTTTGGACTGAATGGAACAAAATTAGACCCAATGCCGGGGAAAATGTTTGAAAAAAAACCTTTTTCTCATACACAGGCCATACAAAAAATTCGTATATAATATTCGCTCGCTCCCTTTGGTGGAATTATATGTGTCATATCGTTATTTCTCGCCTTCTTACAAAAAATAAAGAATTTCATACGATGATTCTGTTTACTATGCTAGATATTAAAAAAGTTACGTTCGGCGCCATATTTGATAAACTCAACTGTACAACAAACTATACTAAAAACTACGCAATATTTTTGCACCAATTCAACGGCCAAACAAAAAAATTCAAGTATTTTAGCTTCGGGGATAGGTCCAACCTGCCTGTGTGATTTCCTAGTTCCCCCCCCCCATGCCATACTCAAACTGTGTGGCGAAGAAAAACGTAATGGGCTTATATATACGCTACTTTAAAAAATAGGAAAAATTTTCCAAAATTCAAGTCAAAAAATGATTTTTTAAATAATTTCGTTTTTTTTTTTTAATTTAAAATATTTAAAACAAGTTCAATTTTGCTGATTTAATAAGAAAAATTGTTCAGAATTCAAGTAAAAAAAAAATATTTTTTCGTGTAATTTAGCCTTATTATTATTATTATTTAATTTAAAATAAAACTTGTTTAATTTTACATCCCACACCTCTTTACTTTCAAAGTTTTGAATTTTACCAGTACTTTATTCATTGGTCTACTGCCTTCAATATGCGAGATGAATGAAGTTTGCCCATAACTTTTTAGTTATACTAATTAAGGGTAACAAAAAAGGTCATATTTAAATTTTACCTATCTGTGAAATTGAAGGCGCTGAAGCAATTACAATAGTTTGGCGCTTTATAGCGCCTTCAATATTACAGATAGGCAAAATTTGTACATAACTAATTTTGTAGATATCAATCATTACTACAGTTATGGCTATATGTGAATTTTGCCTATCTGCCATACTGAAGGCGCTATGAAGCAACAATGTATTGCACGTGCTCTAGAGCCTTCAATTTCACAGCTAGGCAAAACTTGTACATGAGCTAATTTACAGTTCGCGGTGAATACTATTAAAAAGGTTATGTAAAAATTTTGCATAACCTATATTTCTAAGGCATCGCGTAACATTCAATTTTCAGCTCTACAGTACATAACTTCAAGGACAAATCCCTTGAGAAAAATTTACAAATTAAAAAAAAATGTTAACACTTTTTTTTTAAACCAAAGGCAACTTTTTAACTAGGTCACGCTCAAAAAATCGATTTTTTTAGCCTATATTACTCAGTTGGCTGGTCATTACATAGAATATCCGATGCCTGTATACGCTTAGACTGGAAGTAATTCTTTTTCAAATTGAATAACTAGTCTACCGTGCGGAAAAAACTTGACATAGGTATCCAAGAAACATCCATGTGTGCCTACAGAGAGCGCTCCAATCGGACACAGTGATAAGTTATAAAAAAATTAACTTTTCTGTACATGTTACCAAAAACATTCACCATTAATTTCATATATCAGCGTTATCATTAATAGCGATACTAGCGCTAATCCGCCCGAATATAACCAGATGGTGGACAAATATAAAAATCGATGATTATTTATATTATTTAAATTAAAATAAACCATTATTAAATTAATTAAAATATAAAATATTTCTATAATTAACAAATAAATAAAATAATTTTTTTGATTATAAATTAAGAAAAAAAAATATAATTAATAAAATTATAATTAATTTAAATTAAATTGATCTTGTAAATCAATAAAAATAAAATTAATATTCCCAGGAATTGAAACAACAGAACAAAGTCGTTCAGAGATTTCGATAGTCTGCGAACTATAGGTAAAACATAGAACCACAGAAGAGTTAGGATTTTTATGGACATCAACTTCTACGTTCACCTACCCTCTGTTCAAGCCAAGTACAAATGACAAAAACATAGGTTACTTTGGAGACATGACCAACATGTGACCGAAAATGTGACAGTAAAATTCTCAGCCAATCAGAAAGCTAATTCTATTCTATTTCCTGATTGGTTGAAAAATCTTGCTTATTGCAGCTCGGCCACAATTCGGTCACAAATTTTTGTCAAATTAGCTCTCTGAACGTCTGAAGGACTGAAATTCTCACTGGTCACATTTTCGGCCGTAATTCGGTTGTGCCTCAAATGTGACCATGTTTTTGTCAGTCGGGGAATAATCGCTGCATGAGATAAATCTACAGTATTTTTTCCAATTGTGAGATCATTAATCCCAACGTTCCTCCTGCAACGAGGAAGTTATCATCGCTCACCTAAGGATTGGACATAATATGTAGACGCCTCATACATACGTCTTCTCACTAACCTTTATCCCCTCAACTGCCCACACCGTGAAGATGAAGTCCCTCTCACCGTAAATCACCTCTTCTCATGCCCCTCCCTTTCCTGCCTTTGTAACTCTTACCATACCCCCCATAGTCGAATTTTGGCCCTCTCCAACTCCCACAAGCACATAAACAACACCCTCACCTACTCTGGATACCTCTGCGACTTATAGATAACCAGGCCTGAGATTGAGGGTATGCCCGGGTGGGCCCAGCCCTCCCAAAAGAAATCCGGGGTATGCCCGGGCCCTCCCATAAAATTTTTAACTAAATCCCTACAATAATGAGAAATTTTGGTGGAAGTAGCAGTAAAAAATAAAAAATTCTATCAGGCTTTGGTGGATAACATGAGAGCTCGTCTTTTTACTACTCAGGCTTCACAAAATTCAGGTCCAGATTATGTAGACAGTTATAACCTACTTCTAAAAAATTTAACCGTACTCATGGATCCGCAAACTTGGAGAGAAGATGATATTCTCGAAGGCGAGCATGAGATTCGCGATTTGGCCGTTCGTTTAAGGGTACCCGAGTTGGACGCTGTACATGGATTTCGGGAGTACCTTGACAATGGAGGGCGGTCAGTTCCTCAAAAACTACAACCGCTGATGAAAGCCTCTGAAGCTCTGTCTGTTTCGACAGCAGAATGTGAACGTGGGTACAGCGTCATGAATTTGGTTATGACGCCAGAAAGATCTTCATTGGGAATTGAGCGATTAGCAAGCAGTATGTTTATAAAAATTAATGGGCCCCCCTTAGAATTCTTTGATCTAGGTCCATATGTTCGAAAGTGGCTAGTGAATCATAGATCTGCTATCACAAATACAAGTAAAAAGATGAAACCCGTATCAGGTTTTGGAAATTGTTTTTTTTTTTTTTTTTTTTTTTTTTTTTTTTTTTTTTTTTAAAGTTAAGTATGTTGATTGTTGATTCCTAAACCTTTTTAGTCGTTGGTCGTTAACTCGTTACATTACCCTGCATATACTTACCTACATGATTATTTTTTCTATATTAAGTTTAAGTTAAGTACCTACAAATATAATCTACTGCTGTGCTACTCAGAAAAAACCTCAGCGAGTCACTACTACTGGTATAGTGATACCTCATACCTATTATTTGATAAAATTAATACCACTGTTCAATTCTGTTTTGTTTTTTTTTTTTGTTTTTTGTTTTAAATTATTTAATGTTCGTTCAATGAGACATAATAAAATATAAAAGGGTAATTCTCCGAAAAATGGACAATTCATGTAAATAGGCTGTAACTCTGCCACTTATTATCAGAATGCTATGCGCAATATATCAAAATTGAGGAAATGAACTCTTCTGATGGAGACAGTGGTAAAAGCTCTCCCTAGTTCAGCAGAACATCATTAGAAAATCGAAAATGCACCTGAAATGTCCATCAGCGTGGATGTCAACCTGGCCTAGTTCCGTTTTTTTTGCTTGCTGGAAGGGTTTAATACATCATTTTCAGGAACTACTGTTTCCCATTGTTGAAGAGTTAAGTTGAGGCAACACGGTATAGGTCTTACAATCTTTTTCTAACCAAGTTAAGTAACCTTTAGAATACCTCAAAGTTGTATCTAGGAAGAGATATGTCCTTCAACGTGGATAATTTTCAAACCTCTCTGTAGGGTTCCACTATAAGCATAAACTTCTCTCAAATGCTCATATAACTTCCTCATAACTTCCTCTAGAAGGCTGTGTAAGAACTTCTATGAAATAATGATAATTTGTATGCTAAAATACTCATTTATTGCTGAGATCCTGGTTTCTAAAAAAAAAAGTGTCCTTCATCGTGGACATTAACAGCCATATTGAATTTATAGCTCCGAATTTGTAAAAACGTAATAATATAACTAATGTTGGCCACATTACATTCAGCAACATGTATCAAATATTTTCCGCATATTTACCCAATGGGAAAAGGGAAAAGGCGATTTTGTCCTTAAACGTGGACATAAAATATTATTCAACGTGGCTACTCACGTATTTCTTGTATCCACGCTGAAGGACGTGAATCTTTCGACACTGAGAAGCAGTCTGTAGAAACAGCCTTTAAATCTTCTTCGTGCAGAGACTACTTTCCTAGATGAATTTTTGGTACTTCATAAAACCGTGCGTGATCCGTGAGATTGTAACCCACGGTGCCGCTGTGTGATCGTACAGCCTCATCTTATCACACTATGTAAACTTGAAAAATTTGTCTTTCAACGTGGACAACAATTTTTTTTTACAACCCTCCAAAATCAAATTTAAGCCCGGCCGGTACCGGAATATGATTTCTCAATACCCCTAGTATCGATTTCAATGAAAAAAATTTGAAAAGTGAACCTAATTTTTTTTGGTTTTTGTCCACGTTGAATTGTCCATTTTTCGGAGAATCATCCAAAAACCATAATATGAGAATGTTAAAAACGGTGTATTAGCTTAATTGCAAGTGGAGCGAGCGAAAAATTTTTAATGGTTGGACAAAAGCTAATATTGGTTGCGAGCGAAAAATTTTTGCCCTATTTAGTCGGAGGGGATAAGAGGGGAGGGGGCAAAAAATATTGAGGGCATACCCGAAAACTCAAAGCCAATCTCAGGGCTGTAGATAACAACCTTTCCGAGGCCATAGCCCGAGAGTGTAGCTCCGTGGCCCGATAATGATAATTTTAAAAAAAATCAAGGTAATGTTTTGCATAGTTACTGTGTGCATTCATAATTGGGGTAGTTTCCCCGTCGGTAATTTACTTGGATTTTGCGATTTTAATTAATAATTCTATGCGGGACAGAATACACTTCAATTCCCAACATTATACCTATTAGATGTACTGAAATACAATACGCTTGACCTTGATTCTTTCTCATACACTTCCCGCCAGCAACTGTATACAGTGTCACGTTTTTTAACATTGAACTTGAGAAAATTAATGTGTCCTTGAATTCATTTTACCTTCTCAGAGGCGGTACGTACAAAAATAGTCTGGTTTTTTACACCTAAAATACTTCGCTACAAAATTAACTTCTTACGAGGAGGTACAATCGTGAAACTTGCGAAGAGTTGGTGCAATTATTTGTCGGCTGGTTTGTGATCCTGTGATGCGGAATAAAATGCGATAAAATCATTTTATTTTAGTCGAGACACTACAGAACGACTTGAACAGCATAAAGAATGCTCACGTGTAACCACTCGTCAGTTATCAGTAAATTAAATCAATCTGAATTTTATGTAATTATGCAAGGAGAGCAATCATGTTTAAAACCATCACTAGTTGGGTGTAACTGGTCCGCCATTTTTGATTGCAGAATATCAGTTCAAAAATCTGTGTCTTATCTCAAGAAGTTCTAACTTTATTGGAACTTTGATTAAAGCTTTGAATACTACACGAATGTGGACTCCGCGTACCTCATATATCATGAGGCTATAAAAATAATGTAAATCGAATAATAAAATACGAGTAATATTTTGAATTTTCTTACAATTTTGCAATTAGCAAATATGTCAGTATACTATAGAAAATTTCAGCCCCGTAGCCATAGGGGGCAAGCTGAGGCTGAGCCCCCTCTACAGGTATCTTGAGCCCCCCTAGGCAAAGATACCACCATTTAAAAAAATCATCATTACGCTGAACGAGAAAGAAAGAAGGGATGAAGAGAATTAATATTACAGAAACATTTTAAAATTTAGAACAAAAAATTGGTTAACAAATTTTGGACTCTTGGATTGGGAATTGAATTTCAAAAAGCGCGTGTGAAAGACGAAAACTTGCTAATTTTTGCGTATTTTTAATTCAATTTCGGAGTTCTTGGGGGTAATTTGCCCCCTTCGCTACACCGCTGCTTCGTGAAATCTTCATAAAATACGCTATGTGTATCCTCAAGCCCCCCCCCTCTGGTAAACAGTCAGCACCCTCCTATTGCAGATGGCTGGCTACGAGCCTGGAAAATTTCAGTATAACTAATCAGAATGAATAAATAATGATTTCCACATGATTTTAGGATACATATTAAACGTGGAACCCAAAATTTAGAAGAAGAAAAAAAGGAGGGGAAGATAATAAATCCCAGTTCATATTATGAATATTATGCCTGTTATCAATCCCATTCATAGCACAATTTCTCAAGCTAGGTATACATATTATGTGGAAAAAATGATTCATCAATGCCACCCTTTACAGTATATGAGCATTCCAGCAACAACAAAAAAATAAAAATATATGTACAATGTTAGGTTGAAGAACAGTCGCCCAAAAAAGCTAGGTAGCTGAAAAGTATAAGGTTGAAGGTCATCCAAAGGGCAATTGCCTCGAAAGCACTGTGAAACCCATTTGAAATACCTACAGTTTATGGATATGTTAAGCCTAAGGCAGGCATTAATGGAACCTTTAACAAATCTATTCAACCTAACGCTGGAAACAGGTATAACCCCACAACAATGTAATATGTATAGCCGAAATCTTCAGCCTGCACAAAAAAATGTGATAGGTCGGATATTAACAACTACCGCCCCATCAGCCTGTCCTCGAACTTGGCCAAAATCTTTATGAAAATCTTAAAAGAGCGCATCTACAATATACTAGACTTCCAACAGCAGTGGCGTAGTTAGGGGTTTCCCAAAAGAGGGGGGGGGGGCACAATAAGATTTTCAACGGAGAAAAAGTCGAAAATTGCGGTATTTTTAAAAAATCGCCGATAATAGAAAACCAAGTAAAAATATTGGGGCACCCCCTGTGCCCCCCCGACGCTACGCTACTGTCCAACAGCCTAATTGAACAAGGCGGCTTTAGGAAAAAATTCTCCACAATTGATCACATCCATCGCTGAACCAGATTATTGAAAAAGCAAAGGAATATAAAATAGAGACGTGGTAATAGGCGCAATTAGGCGGGGGCTTCAGGGGCCTAGCCCCCCCCCCCAACTTCTAAATACCCCCAAACTCTGAAAGATTACAGAAAATGATGTAGGGAGTGGTGTTGCTTCATAATAAGGGGGCTTAAGCCCCCCCCCAGTTCCGAGCCCTATTTGCGCTTCTGGACATAGCTGTTGTTTATAGACTTCAACAAGGCGTTTGATTCTCTCGATCACGATAAGCTACGACAGTCCCTGGTAGAACAAGTAGTACCTTATAAAATCATTGAAATTCTCAGCTACTCATATGGTTGCTCCGAAGCCTATATGTGAGGACGGACACGAAGGGTACAAGTAATCCGTTGTCCCCGAACCTCTTCAACAGTGTACTGGAGCAAATTTTTAGAACTTTAGTACGGGAAAGGAAAGGGATTAGTTCAGGGTCGCTGGTTAAACCATCTAAGGTTTGCAGACGACATTGTAATTATTATCAAACCAAAAACCAATCAGGCAAATTCTGCAAGTTAGCTTAAGTCAGATAAGCTAGGTTTTATGGCTTAAATTTATCAATTCAGCTAATGCCCGAAGTCAAAGAAGAATAAAAATGATTTGTAAATAAATTAATTAGAAATTTGCTATCATTCATGTACAAGGAATTTACTACACTGAATTGGTTTAATCAGTTTATCAGAATGGTGGGAAATTGCAAGTTTTGTAACTTTTGTGACTGAAGTCAACTCATGTGCAAAGATTAAGTTATAAGCCAAACAGCATTAAACCATATATTAAAAGCCGGAGAAGTAGTCATACGCCAAGCCAACCAGCTGCTGAAACGCCATCAGCTAAGCTTAAGCCAGTGACCATCAACTTAACACCCCCGGTTCTGATGCATTCTGGGACATGCTTGTTATCAGAAGAGTAAGAAGAAAAATGGCGGCTTAATAATCCCGCGCCTACAGAGTTTTAGAAATTAGCAGGGATGAACAAAATCTGGAACTAAATCCTCTCAATTTTCAGAAAAATTGGTATTTTAAATCCTAAATCCAATAATCTCTAAATTTTGACTTCTAAATTTCAGTAATTCAGCAAAAAGCAACCACGTAATCTTCAATCTACCATTGGCTGAGGACGTTTGCATACAACTTCTGTTGTTTGTAGTCAGGGCTGCTTAGCCAAGCCGAAGCTTTTAGCCGATCGATTTTGGCCCAAAATTAGCTAGCCATTAGCTAGCTAATGAGACTACGTTAGCTGTTAACCGAAGCCAATCGTTTGGAAACGTTAGCTTTTAGCTAAGTGTGTAGCCCTTCCAATTGGCTAAACAGCCCTGTCTGTAGCTCAGCGCCAAAATATTAATTGGGCGCTGTTAAGCAAAACCACCCAAACGACATTTGACAAAATGAGATATTAGTATCGTTGGAAAGAGCATAAAAAGTAGAATTTTTTTTAACTGGGCCCCCGATACAAAAATTGGTATCCATGTTGAAAAAAGCTTATCCAGTAGGGATGGGATTTTTATGTTTTTACTTTTTTTTTTTTTTGGTTGATTGCCGGTAGGAATATTTACCGTATCTTTGCGAATCATAAAATTCCGAGTAAAATAAGCCCAACTTGTATGAGCGTATTTTTACATATTTTTCGTAAAAAGCATAAATTTACATATTTTTGGTATTTTTACCCGTTTTTTGACATATTTAGAGCATATTTTACCCTTTTTTCCCATTTTTTACATTTTTTGTAAAATACTCGAAAATTCACTTTTTTAAACAAGAAAAATTGACTTTTTGCCGAAATCTGCTCATGGGAGAAAAAATCGATATTTTTTCTGTGATTTTTTATTCGCAATTATTCCTCTAGATGGCGACTGTGAAAAAATGTACACTGCATACAATTGAGGTGTTTCTGAAGTGACCTAACTGCATTTTTATCGTTTCAAAAACCCTGAACTTCTATACCCCTATTGCCGCCCTTTTATCGAACATATTTTGGAATATTTTTGACATATTTCAGACCACGAAAAACATAAATTATGCGCATATAACACGATTCATATGACATAAAAATCCCATCCCTACTCATCAGTAAATGCCATATCCGTAAACTGGCATTATTCGTTGGCTTTTAATTAACGATACGTTTTTTCTCAAAACATATTTTGTCGCTTGGGCGGTTTTTTGCTTAACAGCGTCCAATTGTTTATTGTAATCAGTGAAAGAGAAAAATGTTTAGGACTGCGTTCAGTGTTCTAACTTCTCACTTACTAAAAGGACCAAATGAGCTTCCTTCGCGTTCGCAGAATACAACAAAAAGGATGTAAAACTATGACTATGTAAGGTTTGATTTTCAAGATATTAATAAAAGTTAATAGTAAATTGCTAAAATTGATGAAATAATATCAGGATTTTTAGGATGTTTGCCGCAGCGCAACGCAGCAAGCACCCTGTTTTTGGATTTTAATTATTTTTGGAATCATCAAAATGCAAATCCTTTGCTAATAAATAAGAGTTGAATCCGAAATCAGTTCTGAAAAGGTGTTTGAAATCCAAAATCAGGATTCTTGGAAATTAGGATTTAAAATGCCTGAGGATTTAAATCCTGCCCAACCCAGGAAATTAGTAATGCCAAAATATCGATATTCAGAAATATTGTTATATATCGACATTTGAATGAAAAATATCGATATTATCAATATCAAATCTTTTTAATCGTCATCACTAGAGAGCAACAAAGATGGCAAAATATTGATAAAATACCCTATCAATATTCAGAAATATCGAACCCATATCGATATTAAAATGAGAAATATATCAATATTCTAAATTATCAATGTCAAAATTTTTAGTATATTACATATTTGGACTCCTCAAGATCAGGACTTGAAAGCTAGCCGAGAGCTAAATACCAGGGTTCGAAAGCTAGCTGAAAGCTGAAAACCAGTACTATTTGGCTTTTTCCTCCCTGAAAATTCTCTGTTTTGATTTTCTGTTTTGTGACGTTAGTGACCTATGGCGGGATTTAGATGTTGGCAAATATTCACCTCGAGATGTGCAGGAATCAAGACCTAAAACCAGGGCTTGAAAGCTAGCCGAAAGCTGAAAGCCAAAAAGAAGTATTTCTTGTGAGATTTGAAAGCTGAATGTGTTTACGGCGTGGAAGCTCAAAGCTGAAAATTTTTCTTTCAAGCCTTGCTCAAGATTAAACTGTGGAATCCGTTAACACACCACGACAAGCACACGCAGATACATTGATGTTATCAGAGTTAGGATACGCTGCTGAGTGGAACGTTACATATTACATTAAAAAATTCAAATCGTTTTCAATTTTCATTGACGCTTGGATCATTTTTATGATCTCTAATCATTATAATGACGTTGTTCTGTGTACACTATTATTGACGCAGCGCTCAATAATGATGATTTTTATTGACCATGTATAATCCGCGTTAGTTGATCTGGCTGATATCAGTACATTTTAATGTACTTTTTCGACTCTATTGCGATCTTAAAGATTTTCGCCGATTCCTACATGACCGATCACTTGCCCCAGTCGAAAAATAGGCGACGTAATAACGTAATTAATACGAATTACCTATTTTACTGAACGTTTTTCTTACAGTTAGCCTAACTTTGATAGTAAAAAGTTACTGATAATAAACCAGCGACACTAGCGCGCCACCGCCCTGAAGAGTCCGAATGTTGCTTCGTTTCAATACATCTTTCGGGCATTACAGTTTGCTTTTTTGGGGGGAGGCGGGGGGGGGTCCACGTGTAACGCTTCATGGTTAATACTCGGGCTCGCGTCGTCTGATTAGTTCAGACTGATGAAACAGACACAATTACCTTATAACTAGCTGTATTAAAAATATGTACAAACGAAGAAAAAAACAAAAAATAAAGTACAACAGAATTACAAACACGATGTAAAAGTAACACAAAAAATACATACGCAAATCATAGAACATGAAAAATAAAACCATTTAAACGACGAAAAACATAAATATAAATGCGACACTTTACGCTGTAAACATACAAATATTATAAAACTTAACAAAACAAGAAAAGGCAAAAATGAAACATAAACAAAACGATTAAATTAAAATGAATAATTGTGACGAAAAGACAAGAGAAAAAAGGAAAATAAACGAATCCATCGAAACTAAAAATGAAATACACGATATCGTTTTACACTGCAAAGAAGAAGGTTAACACAATCTGGATGTTTGTTTTCCATTGCGTCCCTCTATCTGCGTTTCAAAACCAATTGCATCAGGCAGCTTCTGAGTCTTTTCACAAGCTTTTCCATCTCTTCGGCTTTCACCTTCAGTCTTCTATTTTCAGCTTCCAATTTGTACGCGTGCTCTCGCATCTCCACTTCGCGACTCTTCCGATTCGCTCGACTCCTTCTCGACGCTTCGTTATTCTTGTTACGAAGCTCTCGGTACTTCTCCGACTCCAGCTGGGTCAGATCCTCGCTGCTGCAATTCGAGTATCGTCGCAGTCGTTTTACTCTGTAGCGCTCCTCGTCGTCCTCTTCTTGCTCTTCCTCGTGTTTATTTCGTTTGGCGCGGCCATCTCTGTCCCGATGGTCTTCGGCGGCGTTCGAGATCGCCTCGTCTCGCGGTTCGGTTTTGATGGTAATCTGCTGCTGCGGCTTGTGACTGCCCACCTTCGGTTCGGCCGCATCCGCACTATCAACGGCCTGTAGACTAGATACGTCGAACGATAACGAAGGCTTGTTATCCTGCGAACACAAAAATCAACTGGTAAGTTCCAAGAACTTTAAAGTTAATCCGACATCCGGAGCCGGCCAGCGGTTAAGCTTAAGCGGCACGACTGAAAAATTTGTAATCTTATCTTCCGTTTTTTCCCTTACTAATTGCAACATGGCGTACCTTCACCGTATATCAACGATAGTCCGCGATAACTTTGAACGAACGTACACCGGAAGTCGCTAATAAGTTTTCTAATAAACTAATTTGATAAACAAAAGAAGTTGGTTCATCGAAGTGATACGTATTCCTCTTTTCAGAAATAAGCACGTCGAACAATGGCTTTCAAAGGACTCTCGACTCTTTTTCGTATTCAGCGAAAGAAAAAAGATTAGGTCCCGGTTTTCATTTCAGCAAGATTACACGTTCTTTCACACATTCTTAGAAGTGTATTTTAAAAAGAATATTACGTTCCGAGAATACCTTTTATCGACTTCGATGTTCCAATTAATTTGATCAATTATACGGAACAAGAAATGCGGCGAGAGGAACCCGACTTTGATTCGTGCTCGGTTGTAATTGCACAAGGTGATTTCTAATTTAATTGGTCGGAATTTCTAAACCAGCCTTTATTGCGAACCAAGGCGTATTTCATAAATCAATCCAAGACCGAACATAGACCCCCTCCCCCACTATATAAAGTCGAGCTTTTCCAGTCCAGTGGTTTCAAGAGACCGACATCCTCAAACTGGCAAGGGTGGGTCGTATGCATATTTCTTCCTCTCCCTTTATTAAATCATCCTCGGTGGGTAACAAAGGTGACTAGAACAGGTTTGAAATCAAAAAAATTGAAAATAACACACAAAAATCAATATATCACATGACAGCGGGGTCGTAAAATTTACTTTTCACAGTAAGGTACCAACCTCGGATGAAGAAACGAGAACATGAAGAAGCCGGAAGAAGAATCTGACCATCATTGTCCAAGGCATCCAGGTCTCTAGACATTGATAGTATTCAACTTCCAAGCATTATTTTACTATCGACATCAAAGGTCGAATACACGAAATAGTAGATGCAGAACAACCAGCAGAGCAAGCCGGGTTCAGAAAAAAAGTATGCGACCATAGATCATATTCATACGCTAAACCAAATCCTGGAAAAGGCGATGGAATACCAAATTAAGCTAAATTTAATATTTGTCGATTTCAACAAGACGCTCGATTTGATATACCATGATGAAGTATGGGAGGCACTACACAATCAGGGAGTACCAAGGAAGTAAATATTCTAAAAGACATACGTGACCCGGAATCATGAAATGTGCCTCTTGTGCGAAAACAGGTTTTCACAAATGTAATGAAGGGATGGTGGTAGTGGTGCGTGTGCGTTAACGCGTTGCTATGACAACCGCATTTCGAATTTTTGTTCTCTATCATTCCTCTAGGCCCGTTTCACACGACGCCATGTAAACGGATGTTTTCAAACTTTTGACCTAATTTTTAAACGCAATTTGTGGGAAAACTAATGAAGATAGGAAGCTGCGATTTGTTTCATTCAAAAGAGCGCAATTTCTTCTATAAGAATTGTCAAGAAAGTGGAAAATGATTTTTCAACACCAGAGGCACATATTATGAATCCAGGTCACATATATTTAGAAGCATATGTAGTACTAGACAAGGTGGGCAAAAAATTCAAAATACAATGGAGGGGGGGGAACCCTCTCTCACCAAATATTTTTAACAGTATACTAGATCAAGTTTCCTGGAAATGGATTGGAAGGAAATTGGCATGAAGATAAATGGAAAGTATTCGAACAATTTATGATAGTTCACACAACGCTGGTAAGCTGGTAGCGACTGGCAAAACTGGTCACTCGCCTCGTGCGAATAGAGGAGCTAGTAAAAGTTTACTCGCCTAGTACACTATCAAAAGCAGTAGAGCGAGCTTCAACTTTTAAGCCAGTGAAACTGTACAATGGTACAAACGCATTTTGTGAATACTGAAACTTGTGCTCTGCACTGGTGGGCAGAGATGTACAGATAAGGGGACAGGGGGGAAACTTACCCCCCTGTAGGAATTATTCACTCAGCAGTTGAGAAGATTTACCATTTCAGTCAGACTAGTTGGAAAAATCCAACAAGTTGAACTGTTTTTGCTTTGATACTGATACTTGGGAATTGAGTTGATAAGTTGGGAAAACCCAACAAGTCAAAAGATTTTCTTCTTTAGCTTTCCTTTGATACTTGGGAATTTTGTGTTTTTGAGTTGAGTCAGTTAAAAAAATCCAACCGGTAAAAGTTTTTTTCTTCTCTTTTTTTTTTTTTTTTTTTTTCCGGCTTTAATACCTGGGAATTCTGAGTTGAGTTAGTGAAGACTTTCACAATTTTTACCCCCCTCCCAGGAAAAAACTCTTCGGTATGTCCCTGCTGGTGGGAATAATTTATATCAATGTCTGGAACTACATCAGCTGTTCGTCAGATTCGAAACTTCATCAGCTTCGTTTGAACACAAGACGCTACTAGCACAGTAGTCAGTTTCTCAGTATGGCCACCACTCACTACTAGCTTATCAGCGTCGTGTGAACTAGGCTCAATACGAGAGAACTGATAAGCATGAGAGAAAAACTACGTATGGAATGCGAAAATGTAGGATTAAAGATGAACATGGCAAAAACCACAATCATGACTAGAGATCATGACCAATAATGAGGAAAGGAAGGTATACATAGACAAATCCGAAATAGAAAGGGTTCAAGAATACAAATACCTGGGAGATGTAGTTTCGTTCGAAGAGAAAATCGAGGGCAGTGGGGCGTATGGCGACGCACGCATGCCAAATTGGCCCCGGGACATCGCACCCCCTATCCTGGAAATGTCTCGAATGGGCCTGCGTCAGGATAGGGGGGATTGCGTTGAGGTAGCTCCAGCTACCCCCATTTCTTGTTTCGCCTCTTCAAAGCGGCGAATCTACGTCTTACAATTCTTCTTCTTCGCCGTCGTCGAAGAGAAAATGGGGAAAGAACTAAAATTAAGAATCACAAATGCATGAAAAGCCTACTGGTCCCTAAAAAATATCTTTAAGAGGAAAATGCGTCTCCGTTCGAAAAGATTTGATTCTCGAAAACGGCGTAATACCCGTCATGACATATGGGGCACAGACGTGGACGCTTACCGCACAGTAATTCAAAAAACTCCAGAGCACACAGATGAGAATGCTGAGAAGTATTACGAATACAAAATGGAGCGATAAAAAGAAAAATGAAACCATACGGGAAATGGTCGGGGTGGACGATATAGCAAGACAAGTAAGAAACATTTTAATTTAAACACGCTGGCTACTTAGCAAGATCTGAGAATATTAAATGGCACAAAATAGTCATGGAATGGGCCCCTTATGACCGGAAAAGACGGCGAGGAAGATCCGCTAGAGGGATGAGAAAATGGAAAGCGTGGGAACCCAATGGATGAGAGTGGCACAGGACAGAATGAGACGGAAAAGGAAGGCGGAGGCCGTTGCCCCGCATTGGGCTACAAGAAATGTAACATGTTAGACGTAAGTCTACTCGGGGCTGTAAAACAAAAAGTATGTATATTTTCAGGTTTTATTGAATTTCAAATAGACTGTTTTCCTCTGACGTCATATTGCATCAATTTGGCTAAACAATGTTGCCTCGAACACTAAAAAGCCGCAGGTTATTTGTTACTATTTGTATTCGTTATCACTAAAGAACTTGTTTGACCAAAGGCAACACTGAGTTTCAGTTATTATGTCACGAGGAAAACTTGTCTATTTACAGCACTTAAGATCAAGGACGTGATGAGGCTCTGACTGGGAAAGAAAATAAAACACTGTTCTACTCCAATGCTGTATAACCAGAGTTGTCAACTCGAGATTTACAACGGTGTCAAGAATTAGGGAAATAACTGAAGAAAATCTATTGGATACAGGGTGTTTCAAAAGAAACATGAGTGAAAACACAGCACGCGGCAGGGAAAACAAGGAAGGTTGGCAGCACTGCAAATGCCACAATGGCAGCCCAGACTTCTCCTGCAAGGCTGTGCAGTTGTGTAGCAGCCTATGTGATCGTTGTGTCGGTGACAAAGATTGTGGAAGGTCGTGATAATGCATTTTGACCAAAAAATAGTTATATTAGACACTAACCTCTACTACGCCTGTCTGGCCGCCAATGGGCAACATTTTCAACATCAGTTGGAAACATGTAACATACCCTTGCCAAAATATAGGAATTCTTTCAACTTGGTTGAGGTGTGAGTTACAACTTCGGAATAAAAGTAGCTTTTTCACTAAATCAGGACATATATTAAATAGAACAATATGCCGGGAGTAAGCGCCACCATCAATCAGCACTTTACATTCATCGCATTACTTAGGATACTAAGACCAGGATACATTCATTATGCTGAGAGTAATACTGAAATGTTTTGTCCAATGCATTTACTACACAAGTGAAAGGAAGTTACAAGTTCTTTCTGAGATCTGTTTGCCTAAAGTCGTAGTGAACAGTAACCCAATATGAAAATACGTGAAAAAATAAAGGAGGTTAAGGGGGTGGGGGGGGGGGAGAAATTCAAACATTTAGGTAATCAGATAACACAAGATGGAAGAAGTTGAAAATAGATATAAGGAGTAGAATAGAATAAGCTAAGAGAGCTTTTTTTTTTCAAAAAGGAGACACATTTGGGTCAATAAATATAGACTTGGAAGTAAGACTGAGATTTCTCCAAATGTATATTTGGAGTACAGCATTGCATGAATTGGGCCATCTGGACAGTACGGACATAAGAATGAAAATGATAGAAGCTTTTGAAATATGGAGTTATCGGGGAATGATGAGAATCAAAGGATAGAAAAGATAAGAAAGAAGCAAGTCTTGAGGTGAATGGGAAGGGAAAGTGAAATTGGGAATATAATAAATTCTAAAGAGAAGAGTTAAAACGATAGTCATAATGTAAGACATTCAGGAATATTGTAATTACTGCTGGAAGGAATGATTGGCGGAAAGAACTGGAAAGAAATGAATTGGAAAGGAAGGCAAGGTATGAGTTATGAAATGGAAATAATGAAGGATACAAAGCAAAGACTGAGCTATGAAGAGGAGATAATGAATCAAATGGATAGAAAAGATAAAAAAGAAGGAAGTATTGAGGTGAATGGGAAGGGAAAGAGAAATTAGGAATACAATAAATTCTAAAGGGAAGCGTTAAAACGATAGTCATAACGTGAAACATCCAGGAATATTGTAATTACTACTAGGGGGGAATGGTTAAGGGAGAGAACTGGAAAGAAAAGCAAAGAATGAGCTACAAAGAGCAAATAATGAAGGGTACAACGCGAAGACTGAGCTATGAAGAGGAGATAATGAATCAAATGGATAGAAAAGATAAGACAGAAGAAAGTATTGAGGTGAATGGGAAGGGAAAAAGAAATTAGGAATATAATAAATTCTAAAGGGAAGAGTTAAGATGATATAGTAGGTCATAATATAAGACATCCAGAAATATTGTAATTACTGCTAGAGGGAATGATTGGGGGAAAGAACTGGAAAGGAAAGAATTGAAAAGGAAGGCAAGGAATGAGTTATAAGAAGGAAATAATGAAGGATACAAAGCGAAGAATGAGTTATGAAGAGAAGATAATGAAGGACACACAGTCCGCCGAGAGACTGAGGAATATATTGCCATCAAAATCCCAGTATTGAAAGCTATTTCTCGCTATCGTCTAAGGGTCATATGAGATCATTACAACAGCAACCATACTTTCCAAACTATTGTGGACATAGAGACTGGCAAACTTATCGGAACTAAATGACTCGGGCCACCTGGGAAAGAGTTCTTCAATTATTCCACGCGATTTTCGGAAGTGTTCGATCCATTGGAACCACCGGATCCGGGTTAACGATTCTCAACTGCGACGTTGTCAACACCAAAAAGGAATATTATCGAGTCTTACACACTCTCTGCTCCCTTCCTCATACTAAAACTGAAGGATGGTCATTATGAATACTTACATCAAAAACGAACGAGACCAAATCGAAGTCTGTATTCTTGCCCACCAACGGCTGTAACATTTCGGGAGTGTTCACGCTGCAGGACGAAGACGACGGCGGCCCGGGTGGTTCGTTTAGCTGCAGTTTCAGTCTTTCATCGCGACGCAGCGTTATCCCCGACAACGGCGACTTCTCATCCTGATTCAAATTTGACTGCGTAATCGATGGCGACTGAACGGTGCACGGCGGCGAGGCGTCCGCGTTGAATGTCACCCGTCTGAGGGCCGAAATATCCGATTTCAGATCCAGGAACTGATTATGACTTGATAGGTTGTAGGTCGAATCTCGTTTCTTCTCCGGGAACAACGAATTCGCCGGCGGTAATCTAATCGACGTTTCAGGCTGGGTCAGCATTAGGTTCTCGCTCAAGGTAGGATTGCGGCTGTCGCCGAACATCGAGTCGGAATGGAAAAACGTGGAGTCAGGTTTCAACGGGGGCGACGCGACGTCATCGGCGACGAAATTCACCGGTTTTTTATTGTATTGAGAAACATTAGGAACTGGCATTAGACGCGAATTCAGCAGCGCCTCGTCAATATCGTACGATATTTCAGGGTGCGAGGAAAGATTGTCGTTACTACTATTATGATTATTCGTGGTGGGCTCTTTGGTCGCGGCGAACCAATCAGAAATAGGATCACACAGTTCGTCCTGCATGGCGATCGGCGAAGGCATACTCCACAAATTGTCATCGAGGTTGCTGTCCAGGTCGTTTACTTCCAGCCTGTAATCGAAGCCACTGTTACGAACTGCAATGCGAGAAAAGAAAACATGATTAGCCGTAGGTACTGATGAATACAATCATGATACGAATACGAATATGGTTACTACGAGTATGATTCAGTCCCTTCGGACTACACCAAGGTGGATGAACGAACGAACACACTGCTGCTTCCATTGATCAGTTTGTTAACACCCTCATCTCTCTTTGCCTTCTGACATAAAACACTGCTAGATAAGACTGATTAAATAAACCTCCTATAATATCAAGCTCTGCAAAAGCTCGCGACACCACTGTCACTAGTTCCTCGTTAGCAACAACACAAACCACATTGTGACCTGGCAAATTCCCATACGTCCGATTCCTGTTATTCTCACACCAGCTTAATTTCGCAGAGATCCTCGTAACAGAGACAGGGGAAAGTCTCGAGAGCGCATATGCGTGTCCCGTCCTCTCTAAAGGGCATCCCTGAATCCGAATTTCCGGAACCTCTGTCTCGAAGAATGCTGAATAGTCTTGCTCCAGCTGCTGCACAATTACATATTTTCTGATATACTCCGGGTACAGGGAGAACTTCTCGAGAAAAAATGCTCTACCTGCATGAGAACTTGGCAAAGTCAATGAGAAGATTCTCGACAAGACACATTTCCAGGCTCATTGGAATATATTTTCGGCATATCCGAAACTATCCTCCGCCTATGACAAGATTTTTCAACATTATGATGTTCTTGAACAGAACCGAGCCATATACTCGTATATCAACTACTCATTAACTGAAGTTACCTCATTTCTGAAATGAGTTGACGCAAATAGGATTTCATCTCTTCTATCATATGCTAGAAGCTGAAATGAATTGCTTTATTTCCTAAACATGTCGACAAGGTATCGACCAAATACAAATTCACGGAAACGACTTTTTCACGACCTTGCCATAACTTTTTCCATGGGCTCACAATACCCATGTTCAGAGACCTAAATATCAGAACCAAAAACTAATTTTGCCGTTTCAGCGATACCTGTTCAATTTCTTACGGTATCAATATTTTAGAGTTCATTTTTAAAAAGAATGAGTTTTTCAATTTCTTCTTTTTTTCAAAAGCATTTAGACACCCTGAAGTCGCTCTGCGACTGAGAGGTAACATGCTCGCCTCGCAATCCTTGTGTCTCGGGTTCGAGCTCCACAAACGCTGGAAAAGCTAGTGATATTCCAATACTCCCGATAACATCCTAGCGAACACAGCGACAACAGTATCAATGAAGGTGGAAAGATAACGCGCCTTGTAACCCCCGCCAGTTCACACGAACAAGGCATTACAATTGCAAGGCGTGTTATCGCCAAATCAGAAATATTGGTATTGTGCGTGTGCAAGTTGTGGATAGCTTACTCAATGCCGTGAAACACGTAGCTGGTAAGCCGCTGCACACTCTTCGGCATAGGGAAGGAGAACTCTAACGCAACAACCCACGGGGAAAGCAACGGCCCACTACCCCGACAAATCCTGCCAGAAAAGTCGCCATCAGAAACTGCGATCCCTACGTTCGGCCCCCATGTCCAGCAACAGGCACGGTGCTTAAAAGAAGTAGAAGAAGATACCGCTGATTGATGATTCAAGCAATACTAATGAGCAAACAGCGAGTTTAGGATTCTTCTCATAAATGAGGTAGCCATAAATAGAGGTCAAAACGTTGACTTTTGAGTCAACTCATTTCAAAATGAGTATTTCCCCCCTCCTCCCCTAGACAGAGCGCGCCGGAAAATAGCCATAATTTTAAAGCTACCGTAATGAAGTGCCACCGTATAGATTTGCAACCAATCAAAGTCCATCACAGATCGCCATCATTGCCTCACATTGCTGGAACAAAGGGCATCAACAAGAGAGCTTTCTGACAGGTTGCGAATCGCCACTGTTAGTCCAGAGGTGGCGTTTTAGGGGGGAGGGGTCTTAAAACCATGAACATTTTACTTCGCTCTTGTAAACTGGGCCTGCTCGGTTTACGCATTCCATGTTCTGACTTCTTGTCTCCGATCCTTAAATTTTTCCACTAAGGTGTGAGGGAGGGGGCAGCCTTTCTGTCGGGGGTATACCCGATGATTTCATAACCAAGAGAGGAGCCGTAAGCTAAGTTTCTACCATGTCTGTTAGCCTAACACTGTGTCTCGCAATTTCAGAGTCCCCCCTCCCATGAGGTGGCAGAGAGGAAGAATGAGATGCAAGTCTGTCTGTCTGTTTGCCTAATACGACATCCTACAGTCCGTTTTCGTGTCGGTCTTTTTCATGAGCTACCTATCTCTCAATCTGGCTAAATCTCCTCCATCTGGCAGTTGCCCAAGGAATATTACAGATTTTTCAGGTAAACCATCTACCTATCGAGTCTTTTCAAGATGAAGAGGGGGGAGGGGGAGTCAAGTATTCAATTTTTCGAGATTCTCCAGCCAAATACATTCACGACCACCTTGGTATTTCCTTCTATGTCTAGAGTGCGCATGTGTGAGCACAGTGTTGCCAGATCTCTTTCATAAAAACTCATGAGATTTGGTTGTGTCACAGGAATACACATCGGAGCTTACACTTCTTAATGTACCCCTTTTCTCAAAAATTCGTGAGAGATGGCAACACTGTATGTGGGCGTTAAAAATTTAAAATTCTCAACATACTCAAAGATATTTTTCAGGAAAATTACACTCGAACATTACTCGGGACATAAGAGTATACTGGAAATTTTCGGAACATATTCGAGAATATTTTCAAAGTTTCTCAAAGGGAATACATTTTACGATTGAAACAGAGAATAAAGAGAAATGCTCAGCATGCACAGGAGAAAACACGCCCAAGCGTCTTTCCATCCTATGCTTCTGGAAAGCGAAAATGATCGGTAAAACACACTCATTTTCAGAGATTTCCCGGCGAAGCATGTTGGATACTATTCGGAGCACGTCCGAGTATTATTATTTGTATATTTTGTGATGAACACATGTATATGTGCGAGTGGAGAATTCAGAAAATACTAATTATCGCTTAGTACGCTAGAAAGAGAAGAGTCCCATACTCATTTCTGAGATCAAATGGAAGTGGGATGAGCAAGCTCCATCCCAATGGTGTCAGATGGCAAGTCGGTCCTCTGTTGGAAAAATTCACGAGGTAACGTCCCCTCGCGCAGCAGTATCTTGTTAAGTTCTTCTGCCATCTAAAAAAGGATCAGGAGCCTACCGACATTTCTGAGGTAATCAAAATGGAGGTCCCGATTTCACATTAGTAAGTTTTCTCTTCACTTGTCCACCAAACTGATAAATACAATCAGGACACCAACACTGCCATAATATCGCAGTTCTACGAATGACATGCAAATACCACTCAAATCAGATGCAGACCCAAACAAGAGGCAGAGGAAAAGGAATTCGTTAGTTGGCAAGATCATTCTAATTTCGAGAAGTTAAAAAAGAGACATCACAGATTACTCTTATTTTCCTTACTAGGCTCGGGACCCCAGCAGTGCTCAGGTTGGCAAAATTCACAATTGGTAATTCAAAGAAATAGACCCCTCCCTTCACGACAAAGCTGTTTCTATTCATCCCAGCCTCACATATTGTAGCGTATGATGAAATTTTCACACGAATTTCGCAACAGCCGAAACTGAAACTAGGTTCCACATTCGACTCGGAAATAAAAATCCCCTCTTTCTCGTCCAGGCAAATTGGCACAAAACAAGAAGAGGAACTCGGCGGTCGGTGACTGCGCTGTTTATTCACCGGCGAGCGGCGACACGGTTGTTAGCACGGTACACGAAAGTAACGAAGTGTTAATTTTCAGTTTAGGAGAATCCAGGCAAAAGTTGTTTCAAGAACTGGGTCGCCACACTTATCATATTTCTACTGACGTGAGCCCGCCAAGAGAAGGTAACCTTTAGCAGAAACCAAAATAGAAAATTTTCAATGAACACGGGTTCCTCAGATAGTCTAGACCTTAGAAAGTGTACTACAAGATAACAGCACCGCAACTCGAGCAACCGAAAATTAGTCACCTGCCGCCTTATTTCAACTTACGAGGAATACATCGGGAAAGTTAGTGAAACCTTGTGACAAGCTAGCCAAGTACAATCATACAGTCATAATATGGAATACGAGACAAAACAAACAAAAAATAGTGGTACAACTACACACACACACCCATTTTGACATTTTCATGTCTTTACTTTGGCACAAAAACGGGAAAAATGTACGCGTTCATTCGAGGAGGAACGAAATAATCATTTTCATGAAAATTTATTTTTATTCCAGTCGTTGGTATACTTGAGCGCGGAAAATGTTGCCCCCCCCACCATATGCTCGAAAACTGTAACACTCCCCCCGACTCATTCGCCCCGGCACGAAACCAGTCCATATGATTTAGCTCTTTCCCATGGAAATTCATTTTTCTTCCAGCCATGTCCTCATTAATCTTGATCTTTTGCTGCGCGACTGCAGTCTGCAACCGTGTAGTTAACAGAAATTTTTATGGAAATTATTGACACACAAGCGGAAAATAAGTAAGTGCCGTCTGGGAGTATAGAGAAAACATAAATGAAATTCAGAGATAAGTTAGTAACGATTTTATGTACTTCTAATCAATTAAATTTCACAGCCGAATACTTTCAATAACAGGTTTTCTAAACTTACTATCAATGTATGACGTCATAGTAACATGAGTATATCTAACCCTAAATTAAAAAATTTCCATGGAACTTTACATTAAAACAACACGGCTGCAGACTGCAGTCGCGCAGCAATAACACGGCTGCAGACTGCAGTCGCGCAGCAATAACACGGCTGCAGACTGTAGAAACGTCAACCACTAAACTGGAATGTCACCACGAACAGCTACGTCATACAGACTGGCTTTGTGTCGGGGGTGGTGTCGCTATAGCAGTGTTGCTCTAGCAATGTAGCTGTGATGGCCAACCAATAGACATACAATTGAAGTACTTCACTGAAATTTTTTCAAGCTGATTAAAGAGGAGGGGAGTATCAGGAATACGTCGAAGGCTCATATTACAATGAACCTGGAATGGTCGTAGAGTATGCAGCATGCCCAGAGGAGCTTTAAAGAGAAGTTGAGGATGTTTTTACATCAACGGGAGTATGGAATAGTCTCAACAGTTTCAAGTCCGGAACTGTAAGTAGTTTCGGAGAAGTCTTGAAGAACTTGGAAAGTACTCCAGTGGGTTTCAACAATTCTGGAAGATTCGTCAGAGTTCCAAACGTCTGAGCTTCAAACAGCATCGGATTTACAATAAAGGCAAAACGACCAATGTAAAATGAGTTCAATCGGGAGAATGGCATCAAAGAAAACGGGGTGAACAAACATTTGAACGCTCAGTCCTTATTTCTAAGACAATTGAAGAGTTCATGTGAAAAACAACCCTAGTCAGTTTTGAAATTTCAACTTTCGTGAATTCGCCGGCAGATGTTGCCTTGTTCAAATGCACTATTATGCTGGAGCATAATGGCAGTGGATACAGTGCTGTCTACAAAGTCGGAACTTCAAAACTGACTAAGGTTGTTTCTCTCAAAGATCTTTCAATTACTCAGGATATAAAATCTTATACAATGCTAAAGCATGCTGTCATTACGAACCCTAAGACACCGTGTGTAATGACAAAAAAGAAAGATAATCTAGTTTTGTTGTAGTATTGCAGATTACACAATGAGACGTTAGGCGCCAAAGCAGATCATCCAACTTTCTGGCCACATTGACACAAATGAATTCAAAGATTTGATAACGTGTCTCAAATAGAGCAAATGCAGCTAGTTCACTTTCAACCATAGAACGATGTTTCTCATTCTGACACCCCACCTTATAGAAACTGTTTTCAATTTTGCAGTAAGTCCACTCAGGCGCTCAACTACTCACATAAATGCACGCGGAGGAAAGTAATACTCAATCATCGATCATAACCAGAAATTCTTGTGTCTAAGACATAGCACATCCGCCTACGTTTTCCACGTTAATTTCCAGAACTATCGGAATTTTCAGAACGTTCACGATGTGCCACACCTTCCCATCATTCATTTCGCCAATCTTCGACATAGCGCAGGCAACATAATGTTAGCAAGGAAAAAAATCGACAAAGAATAATAACCTGTGCTGCTGATTGGCGAAGTAAGGCGTTCATCCACTGAGTCCTCCATTTTGATGGGTATGGTAGACGGCCGACAGAATTCCGTAAGATCGATGAAGTCCTCCGCCCATGAGGGCTCTCGAGTGTTGCAATGCCTCGAAACTGTCGAAGAGTTTTGCATTGTTGACGTATTGGTTGTCGGTTTCTCTGCAGGACATGTATCGAATCTCCGCAACACTCGAGTGCATCTTGCGAACTTGAATTGACAGACAAAAAAAGAAAAAACGAATAAATTACTATATAATCAAATTTGTAAATTACCTGCATCATCGCACACCACTGATACAGAGTCACCCATGATACGTTTCACATCAACATCCATACACACATTTAGTCGACTGTAATCAGTTCAAGTCGCTTGTTGCAGTAATGACAATGAAGATACAAAAAGCTATAACTAAAAAGGAAAATAATTGTGCTAGGTGAATCTAGAAACCATTTCTACTGTACCAATTAAAAATTAGCGAATAGAACTATTTTACGCAGTTATGTAAGAAGGAAAAAAAAAACAAAAAAAAAACTGGATACAGCCCTGAACAGTCTTCTTCAAATTCATAAGCGAAACCTCACGTAACTATGGAAGCTTACATCAATCAAAAAGAAACATTAAAACGAAATCAATTCCGAAATGATTACTGTCGAAGGCCCTGAAGTCGGATTAATGTGAAAAATCTCTTACATTACATGCGAATTTATGGCGTGGACACCGAACAGCTTCAATAAAACATCAGTTTTATAGAACCGGATTTTCATTCCGAGAGTTGGTATTTTACATCAAATGTCGCGTCTTTCCGACTTTAACACACATTCCCTCATGCACAGTTGGTTCAAAAATAGCACCACAGACTGGCGAGGTAGTAAAAGAGATAGTCAACAAGCACACATACTAAACAGTATTCATAAATTGGGATGCACTGACCGACCACGAACATTAGTAAAACGAAGTTCTCAGAAAAGACAAGTGACATTAGGAATATAAAAAGAATCCAAACACTAATTAGAAGAGAATGAACGAATATCGTTATCCGAGAAACCAACAAAATACGTTCAAATCTTTTATTAGTAAGTTTTAGACGAAACTAGGAAGATCTGAGAATTTGACCCACAGCCATTCTCTTTTTCCCTTGCTATTTCTTTGGACAACAGTCTATCTGCTAGCATGTATATAAATATGCCTATCTGCCTGTTGATCTGTTTACCTGTCTATCTCTACTTATTTATCTGATTACCTCTTTATCTGCACGTCCGTCCGTCCATTCAAGGAGTTTCTTCCCTCCAGGAGGGAGAGGAAAAGGTCAGACTTCAAATATAATTCGGATTTAAACTTAAGTTGCATCTGTTAGCAGTACTGTCAGTATTTTCATTGTATTCTTATTAGTTTGGGGTGATCTTAGATCACCCCAAACTGATACAAGGTGTCTACAAGGATGGAAATGTATAAATTCCTGACTTTTGCCAAACTTTTTTTTTCTCTTCTTTAACCCTTTACAGTATAGACAGTATTATATTTATGTTTATATGACTAGACGCTATGGTTAAAATGAACTGAAATTTGATTTTTGGGTGAAAGCATTAGGAAGATGTTCACAGATATACATATAGAGTGCTGAAGTAAAATTAAACGACGAAAAAAATTTCCGTGAGTTCATTCTTTGTTTTTGTTTTCCTAACTTCTTAAAAATATTGTTGAATTTCCTGACTATTTACAAACTTCCTGACCTACTTTTCAAATTCCTGACTTTTTCCAAACTTTCCAACTTTTCCAAACCTGTAGACACCTTATGATAACAATACCCCGTCTGCCTACAAAAAGTTTGCCTATGGTAGCGCTACCTAGGTGAGGTCCAAGTCCCAATAAAAAAAACGAATAATCGCTATAACTGAAGAGTTTCCGAAGTTGGTAACCCTGCCATGAAACTTCCTGAAAAGATGGTCATAGACGTTATCACCATAAGAATACATGTCAATTGACTTTACTTTTTCTAGTCAATAAAATGTTTCAACTTGGGTCATATATCAATAGTTGAATTCAGAGATTGAGGGCTCTAGTTTTCCTTTCTGAGCTTGAAAAGGCTCCATTTTCCATGTATGTATTAGTTGTTTACAAGCGCGTTTTGTACCAATGGTACACTTCCATAAGAAAACCAGTAAGTAATTTGGAAATCAACTTATTCACCTAACTGGAGCGAATAAAGTGCATTGAATTACCTTTCATCATAGAGACTTCAAGCTTCAATTTAGACATGTTATATGACTCAAAAAAACCTGTTTTCAGCAATTACAAAAGCCTGAAAGTTTACCAATGTTACACATATTCTCATGGGAACATAAACCTTGATCACCTTTTCAGAAGTCGACACTAGCGAACCTGGTCACGGTTTTATTGCTTATAAATAGACAAGCAGTTCGCTATTCGGATTCTGCAGGCCTCGTGGCGCGCTGCTGTCGTCTTACTGATAAGAAAATGAAAGAGTGATCGAGGAGGTTTTACTATTGCTGATTTCCTGATTTGCAATTTTTTACTATGTTTTTTTGTTTTATTTTTAAAATAACGTCAGGGAGATTTTCTCACAAGCTTTTGCGAGTTAAAACACAAAAACTGTCCAGCCAAACTGCTGAGTTATTCGCAATATTATAACAAAATCATTACTAAGTTGCAAAATAAAATTAAAAGAATCAGAAGTAAAGTGTATGGAAAAGTGAAACACCAAACTAAAACGGATAAGAAACCGAACTACAACATTGGTAAAGAACATTCACGACATTTGTATCGTCCTATCGTTCCATCATCACTTTTTCGTTGGTTATAAAAACGTCCACTAGATGCCGCCCACTTTGTTGCGGAATCCACCAAACTTAGCAAAGTATGAAGTGCATCATTACCGACGCACAACAAGCCAGCTCAAAATAACTGACAGACAGACATAACACAATATGATTATTATAATAGAGCACTAACAAAGCCATGAAAAAACATAATACAGACCATGATGAAGAGCTGATGTCATTACGCGTCACCATCTTACGTATTTTTTATGGATGGACGGGGGAGCGGAATGGCAAGTTTTCAACAAGTAGAGAAAAGAGACGGTATCAGGGACGCTGACAGTAGTAAGTCCCCAGGAACTGAAGAACTAGGCCTCCTCCCGAGCCCACAATCTGGATTGAGCCTCTTGAAGACGAGACCCTTTTATAACTCTAGGGTTAAGAATTTTCGAATGGCGATTTGATAACTTCAAAGTAATTCCAATTGAAATAATAAAATAATCTACACGTTATTCGGACCGGGCAAACAATAACAACAATGCAATGCTATTTTTATGCGAGAAGAAAATCACTCGGGTTTTGATAAAAATGAGTTTACCTGAAAGAAAATTTCATTTGCTACAAAGCATGTTCTTTTCAATTTTCCGTTAACCGCATTCATTCCGAAGATATTTTGGAAAAACATTAAAATTGCCATAAATTGCTGCGCTTAACTCCTCCTTTTCACCACCTTTTCCTTATCAGTTTTTCTTCAATCGATGCTGGCGAACCTACAATTGGCGCGTCCGAATGATAGTTGACGCAGCGTTCCCCTCACAATTTCCATTACTACTACTACGACGGCTGGCGGGGAGGGGATTCTTTCTTTCTATTTTTCTCTCTCAACCTGAGCCCTGGAATCCGCCCTTTCGAGCATTACTTCAGAGACGGCGGAGAGGCCATTAGGGCTATCTTAGTCCTCTTCACTTCTTGCCGAAAACCCGGCCTAGGTCGAAATGTGGCGAGTTGCTACGTGGGCTCGAACACGGGACCTCCGGATTCTGAGACCAGCGCGTTATCCTCTCTCCACTCCGCCACCAGACCCCACAGACGGGGAGGGGATTACTGTTCAAGGTCGGGAGCAAAGGGACTCGCAGACATACGCGGACATCTTTCAACTTTTTTATAGGAAAATAAAGACTTAGTGTCCACGTTGGAGTGTGAGTGAATGTGGTAAATACTATATTTAGGATGTGCCAATTCACAATTTCTTCCTTCTGTGGTCCAGAGCGCTTTCGGCTGCTATGCTATCCTCAGTGGAGTGTGAAAGCGCTCCGGACTACAGAAGGAAGAAATTGCGAATTAGCACACCTTAAATATAGAAAATAAAGACGTTTTTCGCCCTCCTATTTTTAAGATCACTATTTATTCCATTACTATCAGGAGGTCTGGTTGGCTGAATGGATAGCGCGTTGGTCGGGTTCGAATCCACGTAGCAACTTGCCAGATTTCGACCTACGCCGGTTTTTTGGCCAGAAGGGAAGAGGGCTAACACAGACCTGACAGCCTCCTCGACGTCTCGGCGGATTCCAGGGCTCGGGTTGAGATTAAATTAGAAATAGGATCACTCATTACTACCATTAGTTTTCACCTGACTGTATGCTGAAATGGTCGATTCTTCCTCTTCAATAACCAACTTTGTCGCAGGGTGGTCAAATGGTACCGTGCCCGCTTCGCAATCCTTGCGTCTCGAGACAGTGACTACGGTATCAATCAAGGTGGAAACACAGCGCATCCTGTAGCCTCCTCCAATTTACACGAACGAGGCGTTACAATAGCACGGCGTGTTACCACCAGATCAGAAGGACTGGTATCGTGCGTGTGCACGTCGTGAACAGCCTCGACCGCCAACGTCCAGCATCGGATATGGCGTCTGAAGAAGCAACCAACTCGAGGCAGTTGAGGTGAATTAGTTTTGAAAAAAAAAAAATAGATGAAAGACAGGAAGCAAGATCTTTGATAGACATAGATAGGTTTCGGCTAATAGATGTTGTTTTTCTTTAGGTAACAGCATTGGGCATGAGCAGTGGCATAGTCAACCTACAGGGTAGCCACTTCTTTTCAGAATGATTTTCCTGGTTTTCCAAACCAATTTTTCAAAAAGTTTCCCCATTTTGATCAAAATTGAAAAGCTGACTTCCAAAATGCCCCTAGTCCGAAACACAGAAGTTTGGGAAAATTAAAAAATGGAACTAAGGTCCTATTTACCATCATAGTCGTATTAGTGCTTTGACACATATCACCTGCCTCCTAAAAGAGGTAGAAACTCGTGGTGAACCCTGAAATGTGTATTTTCTTCTTTTTCACCAAATAGCGCTAAAATCTCAATTTCGATCATTTTGGGCTAAGCGTGTTTTAGAAGTCAGGTCTTTAATTATAGCAATTCATGGACGTTCAGACTGACAAAATTCCTCACTTTCCTCGGGTTTCCAGAGAGTGGCTACCCTCAGCCTAGTGTTCGAGAAAGAGGAAGGTCTGGTCTTGACCAGGGGGGGGGATGTTAAAGAGGGAGCTAAAATTAGAAAAACTACTTTTTCTCAAAATCGCAATGGGGTCCCAGTCCCTTCAACATAGAAAGGTCTCAAGAACTAGAATTTTGCAACTTTTTCTAAAAATAAAGACACAAACCAGACATACAAATGAACATATGAGAGAACCAGAGCCTCCTTTCACTCCGGCACTACTATGGCCCTGACCACTACACCAGAGTTGCCAATCTGGGGGATTTATCCGCGAACTAAAAATTGTTCAAACGCCTCATAGGATTCCAGGGGTTTTCTGACGATTTCAGTATTTTCTAAGAATATTTTGAGGATTCAACAGGTTAAGGATGGTCCCAGAGTACGAAGAGCCCGGAAGAAGGCAGAGCCACCATCAAAGTACTAACCATCGGCATCCCCACCGAACCTGCAGGAACAGGCAAGAGACCTGACAGTAGCGGGTGAGAAAAGAGATGTCACAGGCAGGGGAACCTGACACCTGACTCGCCTGCTCCAACCAATCTGAGGAAGCGACAAAGAACTTGATTGAGGCGGAAGTTTGTGGTGATCGTTTGCCCATGGAGGCGACTCTCTCTACTTGGAGTGAACCTCCCGTCTTGGGTATGTTGCCAAAGTGGCGAGAGCGGAAGGAAGATGGAAGCCGACAGGGAAAGATCGTGGAATTGAAGGCGACGTAAGACACAGTAATCTAGTCTAGCTTAAAATTGTAAATAGAAGTACAAAGTTACATTTTCGCCTACATTATGTAATTTAAAAATGTGAGCTCCCCTCCCTGCCCCACGCTAAACCTACTCGAAGGTATGTAAGGCAGAGAAGGGCAGAGACATCAATTTTTATTTTATGTACTTCAAAATAATACACATAGCCACGCGAGGATGTTCGGTAATGGCCGCCGGATGGGACCTCGGCCCTACGCGGGAGAGGGAAAAACGTTAATAACAGAAAACTGATCAAAGATACATGAAAAGATAGGAAAAACAGAAATTCTTGAGGGCATCCTCGAATTTTGTGAGGCTCTTGAAAACTCTTCAAACTGAGAAATCCTCGAGGCTAGCATCCAAGCACTGTTCGATAACGTGGTTCGGCTAGCTATACAACGGGAAGGGGGAGGGGATCCATAAAAACCTTTCTACGAAGTATAAAAATTGACTGAACTTATCAGCAGCAGAAGTAAACATATAATAGAGGAATAAGATTCGTCTGAACAGAGAAAATAACACTGCGGACCACGAAGAAATGTAGATCTATCTTTTCACACACATTCAATGATCTTAGAAGTACAGTCGAACTAATTAATTTCCAAAGGTCCAGGGCCGAACCAATTAATTTCCAATGAGCTTTTTCATCTGGTCTCACTCAATAATTCAACGGCAAAATTAAAATCATTTTCTCGGGATCACGACAGCTGCGAAAATTTCAATTTCGAAATGGGTCACATCTCCAAACCTCGGATCATCACTACTCAACCAATATAAGCAGCGGCCGATACGGTCACGAAACAATAAACGTTTCCATAATTATACCCTCGTAAACTTTGGGAAACTCATTATTTTTCTTCACACAAAAACACCCACGGATATAATCAAAACACCAACTAAACGAGAGTCGATGAACGAGAAAGCGTCACGTAATTTGAAAGGTTTCAGCAAGAACTTTCATTCAAACTGTAATCGACTCATTTGTTTTGTGATTTCATTAGGTTTCGCTATTCTCTCATCGAACTTTCACTTGCCTTTGAAATTTTGGAATCGTTCCAGAAAGTTCACGAACCGATACCTACATTTCATAATAACGTTCTTCGATATTCTTATTCTGGAATGTTCGTTTCACAACTCGAGTGGTGCGACTGCTTTCCACACAAGCAGTGTTTCTCCTGTTCATTACTCATTTCATTCACAAATCTCGATTCTCACAATCAACAATGTTATAACTTCATCTCTGGCTCTAAAAATTACATCTTCCAAACATCATCTGTAGAACTGTAAATAATAAACAAGGCTCTTCGAAAACTGAGAGGGAAAATAGGTTTTTGTAATTAGTGACTCATGGCCATGGCTATTCTCCTTTATTTACAAATGCAAAGTTCAGCAACCTATAAGAAAATCTAAACCGAACACATGTCTACATAGTGAACTTCGACCGCCACCCAACTCACGTTTCAGGTCATAACTGCAACACATTCCTTTTCTTAATCTAATATCTACATTCCTAGGCCAATGTACACGGAAATCAACAGAGAACTACGTGTTCGATTATAGCTAAGCATTCAGCTAGACTGTCGGTTATATTTTCAATAATGTGGCACAAGAACACCGAAATTATCATTGCACTTGCACTTTTGTAGAAAGAAAAGGCGAGAAAGAGACTTTTCACTGCCAAATACATAACGCAAAATTTTTCCATTTTTTTCATCCTTACTATTGGTAGTCAAAAAACCTCCACAGACTCTGCAAATTGTCAACACAGACCCGCAATTTCACGACTACAACCTGTACACTGAAAATACAATACTCGCCATCACTGTTAATAAAAAACAGCTGGTCTATTTTTAGTTCGTAAAAATTCCACCAGGGGGCGACTGCTGTTTGGATACGTGAATACACCCGAACCCGAGTATTTAACCCCACAAATAAATGATCATAACTCGGCCGGATTCAAGGTAAAGCTGTGTGAACTGCGTAATTCACGTTTTTGGCTGACGCAATGTTTCTGAAATAAGAAATCACTTTCATAGAGGTATGTCATACTACCAATGAGATCATTCACACAAAAATAGCCTAATTACGTCCCCCCTCCCCAGCTTTAACCACTTAAGAATCAAGCTACTACAGGTACTTGTGATCTTCATTAAGGCGCAGAGGGCCCTCGTGCAAAAAGTAGCAAGTTGACTTTTCTGAAGTGACTGACTATGCAAACTGAGATCATGCTAAATTTTTCAAGCTAGTCTCCAAGAGGACAAACGTACATAGAATTAACAACACTGAATAACTACGAACTACCCGACAAAGGACGAAGAGATCATTTATTAGACTTAAACGTGCTTATTCAAAAGTGAATTTCAAGACAAGCCAGTGTAACTAATTAAAGCAAGTGAAAGCGTTTTCCAAGAGATATCAGAAATGGCTATGAACCATTTATAATTAAGCGCACACTTCAATGATTCATATTTATGAATGTACATGTAGATTTCTGAACGAATATCGCAACTCATCACTGATAAAGTTATTATTAACCAGCAGATAAAAGCGATTGATTCTCCCGACACAAGACACGAAGATTATAACTCGTACTAGTTGATGATAAAATACAGTTCAGAAGTTAGTTATGGTGGTAACAAAATACCTTGACAAATTCAAGGCTGATCAATCAGGCTTTGAAAACTGAGAGACTACCAACTAGAATGTCAAACAAACTGTTTATAAGCATCGAATGGCTCCACAAATGGGTAAGACTGAAAGCAAATTCTGAAATATGCATCACTCACGTCATCATGTCATCACACATGTAATTATAATAACTGCAGAAAGAACACTTGATGATTCAGCTGACAAGCAAATAACTGGCACTAGACTTTTCCCCACTAGGGAGTCGAGGAATGTAAACACTACCGTACTAGGTAGTCTGGATTGTGAATATGTGTGCTAGTGTGTAACATATGACGTCACTAGGGGAATAAGTTTAATCGACTTTGTAATGTAACGTGATAGCGAAGTAACCACTATAGTCTGTTCGCAAATAGAAAGGGTCATGTAAACAAAGACCAGAATACCAGCACATGCACACAAGCACAGACCGTAATTCCCCATAAGATGATAACACTAGCATACATATACATCAATACATGCACACAACAATCGAATACTTACACGTACCCACTTCACGCCGCAGATACCGCGAGTTCTATAATGTTTGTTTACATGACCCTTTCTATTTGCGGACGGAGTATAGTGACGTCACTATCCTACCACTTACCGCACAGTCTTGCCCTGTTATACAACAATCCAGACTACCTAGTACAATAGTGTTTACATTCCTTGACTAAAGGCAAGACATTACTCCAAAAATAGAAGAAAAAGGGAAAAAATGTGTGAAGCAAAACTATCTTTTCTCTGAAATTCCACAGTGGTGAATGATTCATTTGCCCTTCACTGGTGGTGCTTATAATTCAATTACCAGTACCCTTCCATAGCTGACCAATGTTCCTCTGGCTACTTTGTAATCACTAGGGCTGTGAATTTAATATGGTATGCACTATTAAACTTGGCTCAACTTTCTTTACAATATGATACCCATATTAGGTTAGCATATTTGTGCATAATTGGCTCTTTAAGAGTATTTTTATCATGTTTTACAAAAATAAGTGCATGTAATATGAACATATTTCATCCCTTTCTAGTGCACACAATTCACAGCCCTAGCGATCATATCTCTTTGTTGCGCGTCTTTTTTTCTGCCAGGCACTGCCAGTCTTGTCTACCAATTTCCTCGTCTCTCTGTCTGGGTGGCTATCTCACTATCTTGGGAAGTTTTTACAGGAGACGGCGAGTTTCTATCATACAGTGAAAATTTAATTTTCATGAAAATTTCAATTTCAAACATGTTATCCGATAAGATGGAATGCCATTAGGATTCATTCTCACTCTTCTGAGACTTGATAAGACTCACTGAAACTACTTAAAAAAATTATACATACCTTTCAAAATTCACTTCGACCTTGAATCCTTTTGAACTCAGCCAAGAGGCTAGGACTTATTAATACTTCCTTGATATTCAAAATTCATACAGTGACCTTATTGAAAGCTCACTTAACTCAAATACTTTCTCTCAGAATTCCTTGCCACTGACTGTCAGTTTTACTCGTTAGAACTTATGCCGATTCCCCCTCCCCGCAAACCAGCCGAAGGAAATCATTCAGGCTAGGTATTCACTGATGCTCTTCTAAGACTCATCAGACACCCTCCAGTCACCAGTCATCATTCAGGCTTGGTTCGGATTCATTCATACTCTTTCAAAACCCATTTACAAATAGATGCTCTCAGAACACCTGCAGGCTCATTTCAATTGTGTCAAAGACTAGCCAGATTCATTTATGTGAAGAATTTTCAAAATCTCATCAGCTCATTTGAAATTCAAAACTCATACGGTGCTCTTCTTTAAAGCTCACAAAACTCAAATACTTTCTCTCAGAATTCCTTGCTATACTTATTATCGACTTTACTCGTTAAAACTTATTCAGACGCCCCCCCCCCCAACCAGTCTAAGGCAATTATTCAGACTAGGTATTCATTGATGCTCTTCCAAGACTCATCAGACACCCCCTAACCCCCAGTTATCATTCAGACTTGGTTCGAATTCATTAATACACTTTCAAAACTCATTTACAAATAGATGCTCTCAAGACACCTGCAAGGCTCATTTCAATTGCGTCCAAGACTAGCTAGATTCATTTATGTGAATCTGTTAAAATTTTAACTCCATTTAGAATTTGTAAAATCTCAACAACTCATTTGACACTTCTCATTCCTTCGTATTCAGGATTTGATTTATTGATACCCATTTAGAATTTCTGGATTAGTTTTCAAAACTTATTCAGAGGCCATAAGAGCTTGTTAAGAATTATTCAGAGAGTCAAGAAGCACGAAGATTCATTAAGAATTTACACAAACTCAAAACTTGTACAATTTCACCATAAAACTTGTACAATTTCACCATAAAACTTGTACAATTTCACCATAACGCTTATTCAGAGAATATGGTCACATCAAGACTCATTCACGGTGTACTCAAACTCTTAAAACTCGTTCAATCTCACTGCAACCTTTTTCAAGTTTCATGCAGATGCTGTCAAAACATGTCGCGACTCATTTAATCTCCATAAGGACTTTGAAGATTCATTCTGTACCATTAATTCACACCATGCGTTCACGTTACAACTCATATTTGTAGATATTAATAAACAGAATTTATCTCCCTGCATGTATCATCAATCAAGTTGATCATACTCGATTCATTATAAAACACCTACTTAAATGTAGCATCATGATCATCTATGGGCGGATTTTCTTTTTCTTTCTTTTTACCGATAATTTAGAAATCAACAACCAAGTTATCAGAATTTTTATGTTATCAGTTACACGTTATAATCTATTTTGTTACTGCTCACTGGTTACTGGTTGTAAGTTACAACAACCATATCACTTTTTATTTAATTATCTTTTCTGGTAATGAGTTAATATTGTTTTCTGGTTGTTGGTTAATAATGTTTTCTGGTTATTTGTTAATGATTATAAATTACAACAATCAAACCAATTATCAGTTAATATGGTTTTTGGTTAATGGTTTTATGGTAATTCAGTTATTTGATTTATTCTGGTTATAAATGATTATCATTTTTATCATGATCAATATCACTAGCTTTTACTGGCCAAGCAATGCTCGTAAGTCATTCAGCTTCCTACCATTTAGATATACAATGTACATGTTCGCCCATTTAAACACGTACACGCGTACTCATTTTCCATTTGTGATAAATCAGCATATGTTTTCATGTCAGAAATTGTACTATGAATCGATTGAAAAACGCTTTGGCATACCATTTCTGATGCTCTTTGCTTACCAAAATCATTGTTAAATAGTAGGGCCCTGATGATACTGACTATGGTTATGGATAACCGTTAAAGTTATTGTTTTTGATTCAGAGAGTTAATGGTTGGCGTTATATCATTATTTGGTTCACGTTCAAGTTATGTAAGAGTTTTCTGTAAAAAAAAACAACAAAAAAACCACATAGAAGAACTGCAGAGAAATTATATAAATAAAGTTAGTGACCATCACTGAGGTTTGGTTAATGTTTAACTTCAGTTTAATAGTACTGATTTCAAATGAAGTGCTTCATTACAGAACTCAGTAAGTCAATTTTGGTGAAATCGAGTTGGCAACGCCATTTGTTGGAGGTGATTGGTACGCACCCTTGAAACAAAGCAGCGCTGTCATCTCAACTGGCCGGCAGAATACAGCACATCACAAATTTGATTAAAAATTCTAGGAACTTATCGTCAATAGTCAAAGAAGGAGAATGTTCTTTCTTTCCTGGCAAATTACTTTTTTGACTTAATGTGTTTTGGAATGAGACGCTTCAAATTGAATCAGTGATCAATGTGCTCATGTTAGATGCTCTTTGCTTACAATAATCACTTCTTTCGGCACTACTGAACATACAGGATGTGCAAAAAGTTAGTTCATAATCGAGTGCCTCATGCACACTTGACCTAAATGACATTTTGACGAAAAATGAGTTTAATACATATTCTTATAGATTTCGATGCCCTCTATTGGGCTACACTCGCAAATGACGAATTACTTCCTTTTTAGCCCGCTAGATGGCGTAAACGTTTTGAGCCACGTATATAAAACAACGTTATCTCGATATGTTCTAAGGAAAGTTCATTCATATTGTGAACCAACTTTTGGTACACTCTGTACATAGGGGTCAGACCATTCCTACATGGACGCTGTTAAGCGAGACAGAACTAAGCGACAACATCTGATCTTCAAGAACAAGTGATTCAAAGTTCCAAAGCCATGTGGAAACTATATGCCATAGCGTCTACTGATAACCTTTTTTCAATGTGAGTACATATTTCTGAATTGCGGACCCAATTCTGAAAATTTCTACTTTTAACGTTCCTTTCAACGATACTAATAAGTAATAACTCGTCCACAAATGTCGCTTTGTTCTGTCTCGCTTAACAGGGTCCATATGTGCATCAGTATTTGAAGCTTAGTGAAGTTCAAGGGTACTGAGTAAGGCTAAATTACTGGAAAGATTTGTGAAGTTAATTGTTAAATACATTGATACAATTCTCAACTATTAGTATTAGTTTGGGTATTCCCATAATGTTTGGTGACAGGTGAATTACCAGATCTCAAAATCCATGCTCATTCTCCCTTGCAATTAAAGATAGCCTGTGAATCAGATTCTGTTTCTCACACAACTTGTCTTAAACATGAAAAATGTAGGGTAATAAACCTTTGTCCGGGTAAAGACATACATTACCCCTATCAGTAAATGCGAGGCAAAACGTACATTTCTTATAAATGATTTTTTACATTACATTTTTCATATATTTGTACATGAAGTAGTTTTGGTTCTGTGACATTGTGTCAACATTTCTTTGTAAGTTAGTATGTATTTATTCATTAGTGGTACAGGAATAGAGGAGACGGGAGTTCCATTGTAGGAATGGGGGTTTCCAATGTAGGAACGGGTAGGGAGGGTTGAATTAGAGACGCTGTCAAAAAGATCATTTCAATTTTAAAAATGTATTTTAGCTTATTAATTACTCTGACCCAAATCCAAAGACCCCCCCCCCCCCCAAAAAAAAAAAAGTGGGAAAAATTGAGACTATCATACGCTAGAGCTATTCATTATAGATTGTAGCTCCGTGCAATGGGAATGATCTCTGCAACTGAAGACCATCAGAAATGGCAAGTTGAAAGGTGTCCATCAGAAATGGCAAGTTTAAAGGTATTCTATTCACTTCATACAATTTCCAACATAATATACGTAAGCATATCAATCACTAAATGAATTTGAAAACAGTACTGTCAAACTGAAAACTGTAACCAAACTGTTGACAGCCAATCGTAACAATGGCCATTAAACTTATTTAAGCAGTTCTTTCATGGAGACTATAAAAAACCCCGACAAAGAAAATCCGTAGATATAATAAACAGAATTGATACCACAAACCCAACATCGAGAAAACCATGCCATGACAATATTGTTTGAAAATATTTCGGTAGGCAAAAAGCATCAGAAATAGTGAAGTGAAGGGCTATCCAATCATTTCATGCAATTCCCAATGTAAAAACATTAGCTCATTGATCACAAAATGAATTTTAAAAATGACCACACGCGCGTTTGAATGGGAGAAAACACTATGAATCAAAATGGCGGACATATACCTAAGGGCAACTTTCGAGTACATCTATTTTTCTCGTTTAACGAGATATTAGTGTCAGCGTACAGAGGACATCAAGATGATCATCAATTTGAGTTACAATCTGTTATCATAGTGACTATTATTCACCAGTAATGAGCCAAAAACAACGAGATGTACTATATTGTACCCAAAGGCATACTCCCAACTTCTTTTGTCATGTCTAGAAACTGATGAAAATAGACATACTATAAAATTTCCCTTTTAAGTCACTATAGTGCACTAATTCGGTTTCCAGAAGCTGCTCAAAACAAGAATAATTTTCTGGCTTCTGTTCACTAACACATATCTCGTCTTCTAGCCTTCCACGTCGTGCTATTATTTGAAAGTCTGTATCAAAAAAATGGATATACCTACATTTTCGTCCTTAGGTAACCACGTGCTCGAATATATTGAATACTCGGGCATTTTGTACCACTAGTTACAAAGTATATTTCAGAAATGAATAAATTAACACGTAATTAAACGTACAGATAAATCGACACAGCAATTAACCGACAAATATCGAAATTAACAGACGGGACACGAGGTCAAGATGGTTTAGAAGTACAACGTGACAAACTCAGAAGCAGAATCGCGGACTACGTAACCTTGAAAATTCGGCTGTATCCATCATTTTACAATAAGCGTAAGCAGTCGAACATAATAATTATTCAGTAACAACACAAGGTACTTACATTTATTGCTTCGCCGCTGTCTGCCTGGTCAGGAAATAAATTCACTTTTTCTTTTTCTTTGTGATGCACTTCGCTATTGGTATATCTGAAAGATATGTCAGGCCAATATCTCATTATTATGTACTTTGCAATAGGACCAAACACAAGAAACACAGAGCAGCAAATTCACATTTCATCAATAGCGTGCAGCAAACCAAAAACGGAATATAGTTTAACCTGATACGTGAATTTAAAAAAAAACGCACAGGATCTCCGAAATACAGTAAAAGTAAACAGAAGTATTTACAAAACGGAAAAAAGAAACAGTTATTCGAGGGGTAACAAGCTACTGTATCACACCGTCACAAACGGCTTGAAAAAAATACTACTTACAATACTTTTTCTTAATGAAAAAAAACTAAAACGAAAAATACTTTATACCGCGATCAGAACTCGTGTAATATTTCGCGTATTTTAATCGCACCAAATTCAAACACGCAATTTTTGGGAAAAAAAATAATATTGCGGACGAACGGGCGAAAAATACACAGAAAAACTGAAACGACGACAAATCGAACGAGCGCACTGGATCGTGGAAGCGACCGTAGAATGACGTGGAACACGGCGGAAATTTCGACTATCACTTTCTACACAGCCCCCTCCATTTTTCAAAGGTATTCGCGTCCAGCATCGTTGTACAGGTCCTTGCCGCCTCCCCACCACCCTAAGCGTCGCTCTCCGACCTCATCGACCAACCCCATCAGTCGCGGCGTCCCGGCCGAATGTATGACGTCATTCGAACCAATGAAATGCGTCGCTTCTCTTAATGTTATCGAACGAATTCGGAGTACAGTCATACAGCGTGATACAGTGTTGCCGAATAGCCCGCGAATTTTATGCAAGGTCGTTCGCAATGACCTTCCGCACAGTTGATCTAAGGTCACATTACAGTTCTGAAATACTCAAATTTAGGGCTTTCCTTCGCCGCGCTTTCGGACGTGACTTTTCACCATACGAGCATGGTGAAGCATAGGAACTTGTATCGGCGTGTAAATATCGCAGTTGATCCCTTGGTACACACAGTAATCATGGTTACGTTCACCTGGCGCAGCCACCATGACGTTGAAAGTTTTATGTTGTTTGTAACTGCGGCACACAGGACAGGTGTGCACTGAACAACCGCCAGCGTAAAAATGGAACTACCAACGGTGGGGCACGGGCACGCGAGACAGCCAAATTTTAAAGATTCCGGGAGCGCGTATTTACGTAGGTATTTTTTGGGACCTTGCTAGTGAAACCGAGAATTCGACCTATCAATTTGAAAATATTACGTTGTTATAATCGTGACTGCGGAATTGAGAGTGCTATGTTCGTTATGTGATCAAAATTCAGTCTATGTTTTTAAGCACCCATTCGTGCTTAAACTGATGATGAATTTTAAGGAATTCGTGATCGTAGTTATTTATACAAATTTTCACTATTCTTTCGATGTAGTAGTCGATGGCGTCGGAGGGAGAGGTCTACTGGAATACATTGTACCTCTCCCACGTAACACATGAAAAAAAACGTAAAACTATTCAGCAAGTTGATGAAAAGGTGCTTCGAAAAATTCAGAGACGGGATTTAATATTTACAAAATATTTCACTCAGTGGCGTAATCATACATTTTTTCTTTTTGGGGGTGGGAGGAGTTCAATTTTCAAAAGTCTTTTCCCCTCTTTTTCAGCGGCATCGAGTAATGTCTCAGTTTAATGCAATTAAAGAAATTCGGAGGGGTACTCTCCATAACTACGCCACCGATTTCGCTTGTAAACTCAGCTTTCACAGAGCAAGGATCTTTTTTTCCTTTTCGTTTCTTTTCTTTTTTATTCTTTCTTCTAGTCGAGTTAGCTTTTCATACTTTCCTGATATAAAAACCTTCCAACACCATTAATAGTGGCTACTTCATGACGTCACACAAATTTTAGGTGTATTGCAGTTTGACTGGGGCTAGGGATGTGTTGAAACGACACTGCAAGAGAGGGGAGCTCGAAATTTTCCAACTGATTCGCTTGAAAAAAGGGGTGCAAATTTGATAAAGCATTCGTAAGCGACAATAAATCTTTGCAGTATCACATTCAAGCGAAAACGTGAATTTTTGACCCAAAAAGTAGGGATTTGAAACACTTATAACTGCGGCCCTGTTTCTGAATGTACAAAAAACCTGACCTTCCAACTACAGTCCGTATTATAAACGTTACTGAATGGGTTGCTATCCCTAGAAGATTCAAAAAATTGTAGAGGCAGATTTTTTAGTTCGTCAGAAGGTAGCTAAACAAAAGAAGGTTTTTAATAACACTGAAGAGCTCCATCATATCAGTAAAATAGATACTTTACATGGGAGATGAAATTTATTGTCCGAATTTTGGAAAATTTCTCCTGCCAGTCACATATGTACTATGAAAAAATCCGTTAGTTAGGCCTGAAATTTGATCGCACGTCTACTCCTGCAACTGTTTTATTCATCGCCAGCCAGTGTTGCCAATAAAATGTTTTTCCTCTACGCTAGATTGAAGTAAAATCTGTGCTAGATTATGCCAGAAAGGCCCACCCTTCCTCCACCTCAAAAAAGCTAACTTCATGATGCCAAATTTTTTGTTTAATTTTTGCTAGTCTATAAGTTGCAATCAAACTGTTTTCAAGGACCGCACGGATTTTTTCTGCGGATTTTGTAAGTGAAAAATTGTGCTAAATTATGTTAATAATGTGAAAAAATTATATCAGAAAATTATGCTAAATTTTTCTTTTGACTAACAAAACATGCCCATATGCTCTGTAGTCCAAGAAAAAGACCCATCAGCTACAGTGGTTTCTGCTATCCTTAAGGTTCAATTTCTCAGCACTAAAATAACTACAGACTATGTTTGAATTAATTTTTTTTTAAATCAAAAAGGACCTTAGTTTCGTATATTTCGCACACTCTTTATGTTGATTTGTCATAGAATTCTTCAATTTGTGCATGTTGATATTCCTCATACTGCATCTACGCATGAAGGGTAAAGAATCAAAACTCACTTTTACCATTTTACTTCAAGGGCGCAAATAGGCAAAATACTGTACACGGGTGTAGGAATATCTTTGCTGCGCCTGTGAACGTGGATTATGTTATACATATCGCACATTCACAGGCGCAGCAAAGATATTACTGCACCCGTGTACAGTAATTTGCCTATCTGCGCCCTTGAAGTAAAATGGCAAATGTGAGTTTTGATTCTTTACCCTTCATATATCCAATATAGCCCCGAAAAGAAGACTTTAGTAACAATGATTTTTAGGTCTTTTTTCCTAGGCATTTTATATGCCACTGATTGGTGATATGATTGATGATGGTGAAGTGGTGGGCGATGTATCGATGCATCGCTTGATACATCGGTATATTTTTCAAAAAGAAGGTGTATCGATGTATCGATACACAATTTCCAAAGTATCAAAAACATCGATGTATAAATGTATCGATACTGCCCACCACTAAATTAATGGTGGATGTTTACATTCGAGTCAGCGACATGTCCCGAACAAACTTTTAAATAATGTCGGCGACAACTACAGATTTACATTCCTTTCCAGTTTCGTAGCAGGCCTATCGTAGACATGTCACGGACAACTTTTCCCCGAACCGACAAATGTTGATTTGAGGAGGATGTCGCCCGACTTGAATGTAAATCCACCATAATGGTGATGAATTGGGATATAAACCTGCACCAGAGTGCGCTGCAAAATCACCTCATTATGGAACTCACTTGAAGTATTCGTTTTGATTTCGTCGTGTCATTGTTCTCCTTCGAAAACCCTGAATTTTGATACCCATATTGCACCCCCCCCCCTTTTTATCAAACATAATATTGTCGGATTTTTAGGAATATTTTTGACATATTTCAGACCGCGAAAAACATAAATTATGCGCATAATAATATTATGTGCTATCGATTTTTGGCAGTTGTAGAATAAATTGATAATAATTTACTGCAAAGTTTGAAAATTAGAAACTCAAGAGTTTGGTGGCCAACTAATTCTCAATTTCTTTATATGTCATAGGGGTGGTATAAGCTTGTTATTGAAGGGGCTTTTGTACGCAGATTTAGGGATATTAAAAAAATATTCCAATGGTAATTCTTTTTTGTTTTTTAATAAATACACACATACACAGGTAAAAAAAAAGGTGTCGAAAATTTGTCGTTCCCAAAAATCTGCCGCCCCAGACACGTGCTTATTTATTTATTTAATAGTTTCCTCCCCCATCACAGCGGTTAGGCCAATTACGATGGAGGGGGGTGAGTTACAAAAAAAAAGTTTCAAAATAATAATAATAATAATAATAATAATAATAATAACTCTTTGACCCCTTACTTCCCTACAACGTCACGCTCCCGGTCTCTCATCCTTACCACAGCTTCAGTTTATTTTCGAAACATCAGGAGGCATGAAGACCAACTGGGTACTCAGAAAGCATGATGACCTAGTAGGGTTCGAAATTAATTGACTGAAGGACTCTCAGTGCCTGAGTTTGAACATTTTTTCGCTTTAGGAAGAATATATCGATTTCCGGACTAGAGCGAAGTATTCCGTTGTACAGACGCATTGCTCTAATCAAAGTGGACTCCCTGTACCCATTTGTTCTCGCACTGGAAACATCGAAAAGATCTCTGGAGCGTCCCTGAAAAGAGGGGATACGGAAACGAATCTCGCTTAACATGACGTCAGTTATTTTGCCATTGATGATGCCATACAATAATAGCAAAGAAGAAAGCTGCCTTCGAACTTGTGGGCTATCGACTTCAAAGCCCTGCCGCAATTCTTGATGTTTCAAATCTAAAGGGTATTTGTAATACAGATACTTGAGAAATCGATTTTGTACTTTTTCAATTGCTTTATTTCCGATCTTTGTAACTGGATTCCAAATTAGTGCAGCGAATTCAAGATTTGACCTTACGAGTGAAAAGTATAATATTTTTATTGTATCAGTATCAACGTAGTTTTGCCCATTTCTCATTATAAAGCCTAACATTCTTTGCGATTTTGACACGACTTTCATAATATGATGTTTATAGAGTAATTGTCTCTTACAGTTGTGACGTCGCGCAAGTACTCCCCACCAATCTATATGTAAATACGACCTTGGGCAGAGTGGTCGAGGCAGAGGACCGACGGATAACGCTTAGACCACACTGGACACAATAACTCTGTACCATCCTGGAGCTACTGCGGACCCCCTGGCAGGGCTCACCACGCCGTAACTACCTTTTCCTGCGTTACCACCGTACCAAGAAGAGGTGAGAGGTGAAGGAAGGAAGCGCGTCCGTCTGTAGTGCACCCGAATTCCAGGTTAATGCTGGGTGAGCGTTGCCTCGGTCAGTAGGGTGTACCATAGTGGCCGGGGCAGCGCGAATCCGAAGCGGAGAGGCGAAATGGGGGCTCGGGCCAACCTCAATGCGTCCCTCCAGTTACTGATGCGAAACCTGAAAGGGTAGTTTCCGGGGCTGCTGTACCTGAGGAGCTACTTTGGCATGAGTGCATCGCCAAACGCTCAACCAAGTAATGACTTGTGTAAGTCGCTGTGAATACTCGTTCTTGATATAACATTGAAACATTTCAATTTTGATTGATAATAGAAAGCAGGGTCTTTCCTCGACGGCGAACAAGAAAAAAACCCTCTCGATTATACGCGATTCTATTCTATTTGGTCTTAGACTCTGAGCACACCTCGCCAACGGCGGCGGTAAAAATATACCTACGAATTTATTTTTAGTATTTGGCAACGTTGAGAAACGTATAGTTGGAAGTTAGAGGTACATACGAATAATGCTATAGTACCGACGATGTTAAAAATCTGATTGTCGGCATGTCAGTAATAATGAACAGGACAGCGGCACGGTCTGGCGGCGTGGCGCTAAGGTTAGGGACTGGCAACTGGCACACACTGACGAATACTACGAACACGTGGCTCGAAAAACGAGACGTAATTTCAGCAATTTTTCAGACTGGCGGTATTCGTTGATAGGTGGTGGTAATTCTACAGTCTGTACCGCAGTCGTGTGCCGCAAGTTGTGCGTAGTTGCGGTTACCTCTACCTGCGCCTCTCGGTATTCTACGCCGAGTTTAATCTATTTTGCCTTCTCCTCTGGCGCTGGACTTGGCAGATCGTTAATAAAAATCCACTTCGCTTTCCTGTACGAGGAAAGGAATAAAGTGAAAGTTCAACGTTCGAGATAGCGTTTACAAATAGCCCGGAATAATTGTTCGCGATTAGATCCGAACCACTTGAATCACTTTTGAAATAGGGGGTGGGGGTGAAATCAACCCTGCCGGAGAGGAATACCTCGGGTCCGAACTTTCAGGGGAGCAGGATATTCTTAAGAGGCCTGAAGTTCAACGCTATAGCGCAAGGATTTTCGGCAGCGGGAAAACGAAACGATAAATTTTCCTTCCTGTGGAGATTCCACACCATAGAAGATGCCCTGATATCTGTGGTTGAAATCTTGAAAATTTTATTAGTGAGGATCCAAAGTATGTGGTCGATGTACATATGTGACCGGCTCGGAAGAAAGAAGGCTTACGTCTAAAATCTAGTTTTTGAGAAAAACACACGTTTGAAGTCTGGTAGCACTGTATCGTTAAGCATTGTGGTTTGTACTGCAGGTTATGCCTTCGGAATCGTGTTGTGTGACATCTGTGAGTGTGTGGAACATGTCGGAGTGATCAGCCAGGTGCACGTTCAGCGATGGGGAGTGGGAGGAAGCGGAGAGAAAGTGATACGTGATAGTCAGTTATAGTTTCTTTTTTAAAAATTCTGTAATATTTCTAAATGGGGAAATTCACGTTAGTATGTTACTTCATTTACAGAATTACAAAAAATCTCCCCAAAAAGAATAGCCTATTCTCAAAATTGAAGGGGTCATGTAATTAAAAAATTGATATTTTCGGTAAATGTTTTGCGCCTTCAATATTGAAGATAGACATTCATGTCTACAAAGTATTTTGTTACAAATAGTATAAACAGCAATGAAATACCATGTTCAAATTTTTTATTTAAAAATTTTTGAAATTATTATCAGCATTTTCGAAAAAATAATAATATTGAATTGCCCCTTCAAAATAGAAAGTAGGCAACCGATTCTGTAGTGGAGACTGAAGATTGTCTGTCTTCAGAATCACTCATTTTGTGAAAAAATCACACACATAGTTGTTAACACTTCTTTCTTATTAATTAAGGTGCAGTGGGGTAATTGCAAACGACTTTTTGATTAGTGACACTTTGCCGACTCACTGTGACCTCTATTGCAACAATCACACAAATTTCTGTTACAAAAATTTGAGGGTTCTCTTTTAGTGCGAAAATTTTTTAAATTAATTTTTTAAACTTTTTAAAAATGGAACTTTGAAACTTTTCCAATCCAGTTTTTCTTTACCCCATCTATGGTAATGCAAAATCATAAATTATTTTTGCGAGGCCTTATATTTTTTTCTTTAACCATCTTACGGACCATACTGAAATTTACTGACGTTTGATCATTCTTAAGCTTGTTCGTCACAATTTCTAGGAGTTATCTACTTGAGATAAAATTTCAGGATGAAAAAAAATCAATAAAAACAACAAAATTAACTAAATAAAAAAATGATTATCATAAGTAAAATGTATTTTATTAGAAAATACAATTCGATTATCTTAATGTATTTTCGGACTTAACCTAAATCATTTAAATGTTGGTAATGCAATTATTGATTTTGCAATTGCCCAGTATGACTTCTTGGATAATGGAAAACACATATTTCCGCCAATGTAATAAATTTTCAATCAATGTCTTACCTAAACTGAATCTTTTGTGATAATTAAGAGATAAATATCTTTAAAAAAAAATCACTGATACACTTCGGCGTTTTGAAACAACTACCCCACTTCACTTGGAGGATTCGACATGTGATGATAAAAACATTTTCACAAACAAACGAGCGCACTGATAATGTTCAGGCCCGGTGAGTATATAAAGAATAGATGTGCCTTAATGTACCAATAGATGTCGCGGTCAAATATTATGTTTCCTTGCCTCCAACAGTTGATTTTGCCATTACCCCAATTTTGCAATTACCCCACTGCACCTTACCTATTTTTATTTTACAATTATCAATTTTCAAACGCATGTACAGCCGTGAAAAATAGGTTTTCTGAGTTTGGGCAAACGGGAGTAAATACTCCTCAGGATCGAGAATATGAACCTGCAAAAACCCCAAAATTAATTTTTCAGATGTAAGCCCCCTTTCTTCCGAGCCGGTCACATATGCAAAGAATTATCAAACGAGATCTTACATTTAAAAAATTTATGCAGAAAATTTCGAAGAACATGATCCTGTACCACTTTTACTATTGAACCATTTTATTTATTATAAATTAGATGCATTATTTCCCAACACGATTATAGCCTTAAGAATATTTTGTATGTTGCCAGTGTCCGTTGCCAGCGTAGAGAGATCGTTTAGTACGTTATAAGCCATTTATTGTAATACATACCATTGACTATCATAAATATAAAACTGAATGTATGTGTGTGTGTCTGTCTGTCTGTCCTTCATATTTCCATGGAAATTTCTATTAACAATACGACTGCAGATTGCAGTCGCGCAGCAACAACATAGCTGCAAACTTTACTACACTGTTCATCTGATCACCATGAGACGTTGGGAAGTTGTTCAGTACACTCCCTTGAAGGTTTCTGGGGCTCCCCCGACACGCTCCTATTACTATGACGTCATACTACTGAGTATACCAGAGCGGAAACCACGCCTCAATGGTTGACATTTCTATAGAAATTTCTACTAACCCGTAAAACCCACTGTAAAAAATAAACGCTAGAAGGCACCCTGGGGTGAATTTTACCTCAACCAGTTTTTCACCTCCAGAGTTGGTACTAGTGTTGTGAAACGAGCATAGGCTTTTCCCTCTAAGTCTGTTGCCTATCGTTCACCTACAAAATTGATTAAATTTAACACACAACTAGAAGATATGAAATATGTGTCAGCTGAAAGGAAATTACAGAGGCTTCGACTTTGTTCCTCTTCACTTCATGTGAAACTCGATATTTTTCTTAGAAAATAGCGGTTTCTGTGTTTTCTTTATAAGAGCCAATGTTAAACTGTCAACCGGGTGTTCCACAAAAGTTACCCTCCTCCGCCATTTTTCCCCAAACCGATCGACGGATCTTTGCCGGACAAATTGCTATCTTCCTGCGGTAAGGTCTAGTTTCTCTAGGGCTTGAAAAATTTTCTCCCCCATTTATGGGGGAATGTAACGTGCCACCAACTTCGGAATCTTAAATGGAAAGGTATGCCTTTATGCACATCGCTGGAAATTGGAAATGGCATATCCTGCAAAATACGAATCCGCGAAAAAAATTCAAAATTCATCAATTTATCAATTTTGGGGGACAAGGGGCCTGAAGATAACCAAAATACATCAAAAATCAAAGTGTCGTAACCTAGCAAACGAACGATTGAAAGAGGGGGTTTCGAGGTCATGGATTCCGAATACACGATTTAACCTGGTTCAAGGCTTTAAAATCCAAATTTTCAACCTAAAATTAGTTCCTAATCACAAATTTCTGACTTTCTGAATGCAGATTATTAAAGTGGCTTCACGCACATCGTTGAATAGGGAACTTCCTCCAGAGTATGAATCCATGAAAAAATTTCAAAATTTATCAAATTTGGGGGTAAGAGGCCTAGAGATGACCAAAATCCGTCCAAAATTGATAGAATTTTCAAAGAATTTTTTTGGAAATGTCGTGGAAAATATTGGATGATTTTTTAAAGGAATTTCATCGGAAATTGTTGAAAAAAATTCCGATAACGTCCGAAGAATCTCATCGGAAATCTTTAGAGAAAATTTCCAATGATTTCCAAGAAATTTCATCAAAATTCTTCCAAGACAAATTTTCGATAATTTTTGAAGTATTTCTGAGAAATACTCGGGGAAAATATCTAATAATTTTTGAAGAATTTCATTGGAACTCGGGAAGAATCTCCGATAAATTTTAAGGAATTTTATCGGATACGTATCGTTGAAAAAAATTCCAATAATTTCCAAAGAATTTCTTCGGCAACGTTGGAAAAAATCTCCAATAAATTTTAAGGAATTTTATGGGAACTCGGGAAAAATCTCCGATAAATTTTAAGGAATTTTATCGGAAATTGTTGGAAACTAATACCGATAATTTCCGAAGAATCTCTTTGGAAATCTTTAGGAAAAATTACCAATAATTTCCAAAAAAATATCATTAAACTCTTCGAGAATATTTTCCGATAATTTTTGAATGATCAAACCATTGGAGTATCCCCCCGGCGAATATTTCCTATGACAAGCTTCAAAAATTATCGGAAAAACTTCCTCGAAGAATTTTGATGAAACTTTTTGGAAATTAAAGGAAATTTTTTCTAAAGGTCTCCGATGATATTCTTCGGACATTATTGGAATTTTTCCCAACAATTTCCGTTGAAATTCCTTAAAAATTATCGGAGATTTTTCCCGAGCTCCGATAAAATTCCTTAAAAATCATCGCAGACTTTTCCAACAATTTCCGATGAAATTCCTCAAAAATTATCGGAGATTTTTCTTGAGTATTTCTCAGAAATACTTCAAAAATTATCGAAAAATTTTCTTGAAGAATTTCGATGAAACATTTTTGGAAGTCATTGGAAATTTTTCTGAAGATTTCTGATGAGATTCTATGGACATTATCGGAATTTTTTTCAAAGATTTCCGATGAAACTCCTTAATAATCATATCCGAGATTTTTCCAGTTTCCAAAAAAATTTCTTTACAATTTATCGGAGACCTTCCCGAGTTCCAATAAAATTCTTTAAAAATGGTCGGAGATTTTTCCCGAGTTCCGATGAATTTTTTTAAAAATTATAGGAGATTTTCCTACCATTTTCGATGAAATTCCTTAAAATTTATCGGAGATTTTTCGCGAGTTCCGATGAAATTCCGTAAAATTTATCGGAGATTTTCTCCGACGTTTCCGAAGAAATTCTTTGGAAATTATCGAACATTTTTCCTGACGAAGTTCGATAAAATTCTTCAAAAACCATCGAAGTTTCCCCCCCCCCCCCGAATCGTTGCATTTTCTGTTGTCCGTCACGGCGCCACAGAGCACATTAATGTTGCGTTTAAATATGAATTAGACGGCAATCGTGTGCTCACTTATTTATAACCACGCAACATGCTGGGTTTTCCTATGTTGCAACGAAAACTGAATAACCCTGTATGTCTTGTAAGTCCCAAAATGTCAAAAATTTGTACTTGACACCACCTTTCTCATTCAAATCTCGGATTTCAGGGCCCTAGGATGCGCTGGATGTAGGAAATCACGTGATGAACCCAAACTTTTTTCGCACAGATTCGTTTTTGGGTGGTTTACTTTCCAATGACGGGCATAAAGCCATTTGGATAATCTGCAATGAGAAATTCAAAAATTTGTACATGGCAGCACTTTTAGGTATCTGATTTTGGATAGGTTTTGGCTAGGATTAGACCCTGTCACCCAAAATTGATGAATTGGCCATTTTTCTTCACGAATTAGTATTTTAGAGGAACTGCCCTATCCAACGATGTGCATGAAGCCACTTTGATAACTTGCGTTCAGAAACTCAAAAACTTGTAAATTAGAATCACTTTTGAGTATAAAATTGAATTTTAGGGTCCTAAAACGGGTTGAATCGGGAGGAAACAGTGACATATTCGGAATCAGCGACCTCGAAAACCCCCTTTTTTCGATAGTCTGTTTGCTAGGTCATGATACTTCAATTGTGGACGGATTTTGGTCATCTCTAGGCCCCTTAACCCCCCAATTTGATGAATTTTGAAATTTTTTTCATGGATTCATACTCTGGAGGAAGTTTTCTATTCAACGATGTGCGTTACGCCAGTTTAATAATCTGCATTCAGAAAGTCAAAAATTTGTGATTAGGAACCAATTTTTGGTTGAAAATTTGGATTTTAAAGCCCTAAACCGGGTTAAATCGTGTATTCGGAATCTGTGACCTCGAAACCCCCTCTTTCAATCGTTTGTATGACACTTTGATTTTTGATGGATTTTGGTCATCTTTAGGCCCTTGCCCCCCAAAATTGATGAATTTTGCCTTTTTTTTTTGCGGATTCGTATTTTGCAGAATATGCCCTTTCCATCGATGTGCATGAAGGCATACCTTTCTATTTCAGATTTCGAAGTAGGTGGTACATTACAGCCCCCCATAAATGGGGGAGAAAATTTTTCAAGCCTTAGAGAAACTAGACCTCGCCGCAGGAAGATGGCAATTTGTCCGACAAAGATCTGCCAATCGGTTCGGGAAAAAATGGGGGGGTACTTTTGTGGAACACCCTGTATAAAGTTGATAAAAACATCAAGAGGGCAAGTAGGCAAGGGGAAAGTCTTGTTCTTATTGAACATAATATTATCTAGTACAAGAGTACAAGTTACAGGAGGGAAAACTCACCCCCACCCCCTCCCCCGGTAGGAATTTTTTGCTCAGCAGTTGGGAAAATTTACCATTAAACTTTTCGCTTTTATTTTTGTTTGGGCACGGACCTTTAAATACTCTCTTTAAGGACCAATATTTGTTCCAATCCGCTGTTATTCTATGGCCCAATTCTTTTTTATACTGTTCTCCAAATATATTATCTGGCCCAAATATAGTATTTCTTTTTCTTTCTTGATTTTTTGGTTTCCAGTTACAATTGTACTTTCTTCTTGGCTGTTGCTCAGCATACTTGTTTTGCTTATGTTTATTTCTAATCCCGCTTTTTTCCTTGTTCGTTCAGTTCCACTATCATCTGTTGTATTTCTTCTTTATTTTTCCCAATCAGAACCACATCATCGGCAAACCGGATGTTATTAAGATGTTCCCCGTTCATATTCATTCCTTTCTTGGACCAGTCTAGGTTCCTAAACATCACCTCCAGAGCACAGGGGAACAGGGTCGGCGATAGTGGATCCCCTTGCTTTATCCTTTTTTCGATTTTAAAATATTCTCCCGATATAAAGAAGGGTAAAGAATCAAAACTAACATTTGCCATTATACTTCAAGGGCGCACATAGGCAAAATACTGTACACGGGTGCAGGAATTTCTTTGCTGCGCCCGTGAATGGGCGATATGTATAACATACTCCACGTTCACAGGCGCAGCAAAGATATTCCCGCACCCATGTACAGTACAGAATTTTGCCTATTTGCGATCTTGAAGTAAAATGGCAAATGTGAGTTTTGATTCTTTACCTTTCATATCTGTAATAATTCTTCGTTCTAAATTTCAATATAAATTTGGAATCAATTTACCAAAGTTTTCGGTACATCTTGACTTAGTAAAACTTTGAGCAGTAAATTATGATTCAGGCTGTCAAACGCTTTTGTGTAGTCTATAAAAACCAGGAGGAAATTGAACTGATGCTCGTAGCTTTTTTCTATCAGAAGCTTAATAGTGAGGAGGTGGTCGATTGTAGAGAACCCTTTGCGAAAGCCCGCTGCTTGCTCTCTTGGTTGCTGTGTATCGATTTTTCCTCTTATTCTTGATTCAATAAGTTTTATGAAAATTGTTGAAACCGTTGGACTAAGTGATATGGGTCTAAAGTATTCTATTTTGTTTACAATCATTTCTAAAAAAAATGAAATTTTCCGACTCTGTTAGACTGTCTCTCCTCAGTCGGAATGCCTCACTTTCAAATAAGAATCAAATCTACGTGACCTCAGGTCTTCGTAATTACCGATATAATTATGAAGTCTGTTAACCCAAGAATTGAACCCATGGGCCCCGTGAATCGAGGCCTTTTAGCTCGCCCATCGCATCTCTCCCCTTACCGGGGTGTCGCAGACGAGTTTTTTTATTTCTTTTTTTTTTTACTGGCAGTGAGACTCTTAATTACACATCATTGGTGAACGCATGGTCGTCCGCCATCATTTCGACTTGACCTCTGTCTCGAAAATGTTACACGATTGCCAGGAACGACTCGGAGAACCTGTTATTATCCGTCTACGATTTCTAGTTTATAAAAGAGTATCATTTAGGAATGGTAGAGTCCGTTATGCCTATGTATTCGCGGCACAAGGGAGGCATTCGTTTGATTAGAATTTTGCCTTCGAAATTGTTGCGTGTATTGTGCAATATTTATACCCAGAAGAGAGGAGAAAACTGAACTGATTTCCCCAACACATCCGAAGATGAACAGTGCCTGTGTACAAAAGCAGACCGCAAACTTCACGAGAATCAAATTAGAACAGTAAATTGAAGTACCAGAACTGTGATTAAAAGTTATCACAGTTTATTCAGTGATTATAAATAGGATAAGGTTAATTATTCGAGAATATTGTAGATGTTCAGTCGTCTCGTACATATCTTATAGAATAGAACTATCTTTAACGTGTTATTTTCATTTGCTACGAGTTATATATAGCTATAGACTTCTGATTTCTTTGCGAATCAATAATTGAAGTACACTTCTTGCTTTCGGTCGTCTTAAAATCTTCCAACTTTTGTGTGATGAGCAGAGACGAAACTTGACTTTCAGTTGAGGGGAGGGGGGAGAAAAATATTTTTTAATTTAAAAAAACAACAACAAACGTTCCTAGTGAAATTCAAATGAATAGTTTCAAAATGGTCCCTACAAATGCAGATTGGAACCTTATCCCCCAAGTACTCACATTTGCGCACATGAGCATATCCTAGTCTGGGAGGCTAAGCTGGAAGGACAGGAGCACACAACTTCCTATTAAGGTGTTCGTTATTTACTCTTGATGATATTTTTTTCTGAATTTCCCCTGATTTGTCTTGTAAATTGGTTCCAATAAAATAAGAAAATAAAAAACCTACAAAGTTTTAGGTCGATCGGATCAGGGGAATTCATGCGACAAGCTCCCTTTCGTTCTTATGGGAAAAACACAAGAGAGTTTTGACTTTAGTTCCAGAATAAATTTCCCTCTTATATCCACCACGACCAAAGCCCATAGATTAAACAATAGAACCTTTGCTATCAGATTCAGCTTGTGACATTGGAAAATAAGTCTTTTGCTTTTGACTTTTAGATTTTAATAATATGTTCGATTTTCTCAAATTTCAGGCTTTAGGTCGAACAGAGAATCTAGTAAAAAACAGAATAGTCATTGAAATTCGAAATTCAGTGTTGTGTTTACTAGTGACTTTCAGATTTTCGAAATGTCTTCTATATTTCAGCTATTTGAACCTTTCAGATAACGTTCGATACTCAGCTTGAAACCTTCGGCTTTTGACTGACTAATCTCTGACAGGAGTCCAGGGTACTCCGTTTTCAAAAACGAAATTTGACTTTCAGTTTAGGGAGGTAGAGCAGAAAAATTTGCCGAATTTGCCAACAAAATTTTACAAAAATGAAAAATTTGTTGATTCTTTTATCGGAATATTTTTTAATTGAAAAGAAAAATACAAAAACAAATAAACAAACATTCATAAAAAATGAAAAATTCAAATGAACATTTTCAAAATTTGCCGACAGCCAAATTATTGAGAGGGGGTGTTAACCCCCTCCCACATAGTTTTATCCGTGGTGAAGATACGAAAATATAAGAAAATGGCCGATTTTCGGACTCAGGAACCCGAAGCACGATTTGGAATTATATGAACCCGGGGTTCATGATGTGTGGGGCTTTCCAAAAATAAGTATCATTCATAGAAACTCTAGAGGGTCCTCACGTCTTCTCTCATACAGCATTTTAGGCTGATTCAAAAGGGTGATCTGCTAATGATTTAACTTTTTATTTTTTAATTAAATTTCTTTCCTTCGTGTGTACTGAATCTGGAAACAAAAAACTATTGCTATTTGGGGGGGGGGGGCAAAAATTGTGAAAGTCCCAACTGACTCAACTTAAAATTACCAAGTACCAAAACAAAAAAAAAAAAAAAAAAAAAAAGATTTTGACTTGTATTCTTCTGACTCAACTCAAAATTCCCAAACATCACAGCAAAAAAAAACAACCTTTGACTTGTTGGATTTTTCCAACTTTGCAACTCAATTCTCAAGTATCACGTATCAAAGCAAAAAATAAAAAACCTTTTGACTTATTGGAGGGAAAATTCTTATTGGGAGGATTTCTCCCTATCAGTACGTTCCTAAATATACATGGCTAATTAGACAGTTTTCTACCATGTTTTCATATTGCGATAGGTGGCAATGTCAAGTAAAACTCGACCCACCACTCTTTTGCTCAGTTTTTAAAAATGGTGATTCCGGTTTAGGCCTTCCACAATTAATAATTTCTAATTATTTATTAAGAGTAAGTCGCGAAAACAGGTTTTCAGTAAGATCTCGAGTACGCATTTTATGGGCAAAAAAACACGGAGCATTCAAACATGACGCGTTGACTAGTAGAAGAACATAATCGCACGTTTCACTGTCAACTTTGACGTTTGTGGACAACCAAGCCGAGTCGGAAGCGCTTCCATAACGCAACCAAACGCACAGGTTTTGTCACGTTGAATATGCTAGTGTGTTTTTGTGTTGGTAATTAACACAGAGGCGGTATTCCATTTAATCCAAGAAAGTGTTGGGGGGAAAATGTCAAGTTAATTGAAATAAAAATATTAATTAAATTAATTGTTAATCAATTATTATTTAAATTAAAGTTTATTAATAAAGAAAATCAAAAAATTAAACTTAAAATTCTTGATTAATTTCATTTTTAAGTATTCAAGTTAATATAAAATTTAATATCAATTTTGGAAATTAAAGAAGAAAAATATTAAAATTTTTTAATATAGTCGTGCAATGTTACATGCAGTATGGAAAAACGCGTTAGATCCAACGCACACCTCGCTGGCCTATTCGCATATAAAACACATTGCAGGAGCGCTAGTACACATGTTGAAAATGTGATAATGGGTAGTTTACCCTAAGAATATGTACCTACAAAGAAAATGAGAAATATCATCCAAAATATCATTTTTTATGAAAAACTGAAAAGAACAAAACTTTTCATTCTGTTATTTTCTTTCTGTAGAGTCCTATTTTGAAATTCTTGGAGAACATTTTGGTCACTTTTCGCACATGATCACCTTTTCAACCAAATCCACCAATCGGCAAGCCGCATTTCGTTTTGCCAGTAGAGAGCGCACCCTTCAATTTTATTCGCGAATATAAATATACATGTACGAGGATTGCCGAACACCGGAGGCGCAAATAGTGCTCAGAACTGGAGGGGCTTAAGCCTCCTTATTATGAAGCAACACCACCCCTGCATCATTTTTTTTGGTAATCTTTCAGAGTTTGGGGGGGGGGGCTATTTAGAAGTTTGGGGGGCTAAGCCCCTACAAGCCCCCACCTATTTGCGCTTATGCCGAACACCCAACAGCATACATCTCCTGTGAATTTATTATATACTCAAGAGCAAGCGTTGTACGCGTCAATATAGTCACTAGTTGAAGTTGATATTGCACATGAAAACTTATTTTCTCAGGAATTCTCAGGGTAAGCGGCGCTTACTTTGCTCGCCTGGAATGCACGACAATGCTATTTGGTTGCCCTAAGCCAATATGGTTGCTATTCGTCTACTCTAAGCCAAAAGAGGTTGTTATTTGGTTGCCCTAAGCCAAAATGGGTGCTATTTTTTTAACCCTAGGCCAAAAAAGTTGCTATTTGGTCGCCCTACGTCAAAAAATGTCTCTATGAGTTCTCTTACCCATGCAAACGAAAATGGACGCCTTTGGTGCCTCGTAAGCAATTATGTGTATAAATACTCAGAATTTATTTTATCGAGAGCGCACTGTCTATAGCGATCCTGGTGGATAGACGAGGCGCGTGTCCCTTGGGAAAATTGTGGTTGTATTTGAATAAATTTATACTAGAGTCATTCTCCAAAAACTGAGAATATTAAGGTGGTGTAGCGCGTTTGGAGCTACAACACGAGCGCGTTATCACCATTGAAAAAAAGAAGTTCTAGTTGGCGTGTTCAGAAGTATATTTACACTGAATTTCGAGGGAGTGAGCAGAGAAAACGTATCGTAGAATAGCGAAAACGAGAGTATGAGACGACTCCAAAAAACGACTGATCCACGAACATGGAGTCACTGCCTAGCCGGACAACGAGGTTTAAAAAATACGAGGGTGGAAGAATAGCGTGAGGAAAAGAAAGGAAAAAGGAAAAGATTCCTGGAAAAGAAAGAAAGAAGCGATTCGGTGTAGAGATGCTGCACAGGTAAAATGTACAGGTGAGGAAGACTGGCTTGGATAAAAAAACTATTTACAAACGAATTCGCGAAAACCTTGAAAAAGTCGATCGCGGTGGAGAGCACCGCAGTGGCATTTCTTTTTTTTTCTTAATTCTTAGTTTATATGCTGTAGAAAATATTCAACAAGTTTACAGAACCGGAGCATCAAAATTTATGCAGGGGAACAACTTTTGTCCACGATGACAGACAGCTTGTCCATGGCAAAAGTACTGATATCCACAACTACAGACAAAACAACTTCGAGAATTTCTTTTTCCACGGAATTTTTGAAAATTGTGCTATCGCATATGCCAGTGACCGCAATGTGGTACCTGGATCGTGTTCAGGGCTCAAAATTGTACCAGTATTGCCACTTGTTGAACTGAAAAATGTATGAGGCACACATCTTCGCACCAGTTAAAGACTGACCACGACAACTGACTAAAAATCCTGGTAATAGAACTTTACTCGCCATCCCTTTCGGAATTGTGAAGTTACTGACAGCAAATTGAACTTCTCAACATATACACCCGATCTTCCTCAGTAATAATACCACTTTGTTGAGGAAAACAACTTAAAACTTGAATTAATTTTTTTTCTAAATATAACAAGTATTGAGACAAGACAGTAATATCCACGACGATGGACACCTCCCTATGGTTTTTCCATCCGCAAGATGGTAATAATTGCTTTATCCATCTAGAAGATGGTAATTGTCCTGTCTAATGAATTGATCGATGAAAGTTGTTGCGGATGTTATTGTGTAACCCAAGATACCCCCTCCCTCCTGAAAAAATTATAAATAAAGAAAATCGAAAGTTAGGGTTCAAAATTTGCTGGTAACAAAATATTCTCAGTTACTGGAGAATGATCCAATAACAGGTGAAAGCAATCTGACAAAACAACTGTTACGGACTTCAACTGAAAATAATTGGAAACAGTCGCGAGAAAAGAATGAGGTACAAATTATAATTTACCCCATCCTTTCTACATCCAATTTTGGCAACAATCTTTTTTGTTGGCCAAAAGATATGCTGAAGGATAATAACATCAAAAATATATCTTGACCGTTGCGAGAGTGTAGATCGATTTCATTTATAACTCGAGACCTATTAGAGGGAGGCTTTGGCATTATGCTCGTAGCCAAAAAAATGTTGATTTGTGAAGACTTTGGACGTATCGAAAAGGAAGGATGGGGTATAATCTCACAGACTATTTTTGCGAATTGGCAATTCTAGATCACTAGTTCCACAATTAGATAAATCTGAATTATGTTTTGTTTTGCTTGTCAATTTTAAGAATATCCGTCAACTGACAAAATTTACATTTTCTATTGGCGAAATTAGGTTTTCTCCTCTCCTCTCAAGAACTCGCTTTTGTACATTTCTTATGAAAGCAGTACATGTGTACTTGGTAATCGCTTGGCAGTTTAAGGTCAAAAGTGTTGCGGACAATTCAAAATTACAATCAATTTCAGAAAATTCCGCAACTCAAGATTTTTAATGTGAAAACTCAGATACGTGAGGTTGGAGCAGAGATGAATTACTGAAGAAGATGTGTGAGAACTGATTGACAACCAGAAGTTAGTTATAATTAGTGTAAACATTTCAATCAAAAATGAGAAAAACGCGATAGTTTTTAGGTACAATTTTTACCGAAATTGATTTTAGAACCAGTTCCTATAATTTTCCCTGTGATTCCCTCAGCTGTCCTCTATTCTTACCCATCAGTTCCACATGTCCCCCTATTTTCAATCATAAAATTTTTTTAATGAAAGATATGCAAATTCTATTTCTGTTGTCACCCAGAGTACGAGTTGACAAGGGCCTCTATGTCATCGTGATAAGGTATGTTTTTACCAGGTAGAAAGGAGATCGTTGAGCTCGACCATATACTTGGTCCTTCAAAAGCGAGACAAAATAGGGATTGGTTTTATGTGTACTCGCGTACCTATTGGGACTTAGTGGAAGGGGATCCCTGATTCGACAAATCTGGAGTACTAGATATGGCTGTCTCCCTCTTGGAACAAAACAGCTGAGAAAGATATAGAAGATTTTATAGTATTTCGTGTGTAGGGTGTGCCAATTCACTTTTTCTTCTTCTGTATTCCCGAGTGCTGTTATACCATCATCATTGGAGTACTTTAAATGAGTCTTGTCTCTTGTGGTCCTGTAGTTATAGTCGAGAGTAGTACCGCATGGTCAACCTGTTTAGTCTTGTGCTCCTATTGGTTGCCTTCATATGCAGTCTGTCCAATCAATGAGTGTTATTAGTTGTGTGCTCCTATTGGTTGTCTGTGATTGTGCAGTCCGTCCAATCCGTGGGGGTTATGTTATTAGTTGGAATAAGTTTTCACTTTGGAAGTTAGTTGTTGTGTTTATTAGGTTGTTTTGTTTGGTTTTGCCTTTATTATTTCTAGTTGTTCTTTTAATTTTCTTTATCTTGTGTTGTTTTCTATGTGTAGAATTTTATACTTTTCTGTCAATTTGTCATTGTTATGTTCCTGGTCATTACAGTGTTTTCCAAACAGTGATTCGTCATCATTTAGCTTCTGTGATTTTTCATATTTTTTGATTCTGGTTGTGAATTTTCTGCCTGTTTCTCCTGTGCAGGTCGTATCACAGTGTTCGCAGTCCAGTCTGTATACACCGCTACAATAAGATTTGATAGGATGTCCGAAAAAGCCTGCACTAGGAAGGTGAGTGCTGGGACAGGAAAATATGCAACGAAGCGCCGCACCGTGGTTGAGACCTCGAAAACGCGAGCATTGCCGGAAAAGTTCAGGATAAAATTTGAAAACAATGATGTGTGGGGCTCGTAGGACCTCTTCGTTTCCTCCTAATAGTAAAACGTTAATTCAAATTGCTTTTCTGTCTCCATTAAATAGAAGTAGTTAATCTATGTACGTCTGGACGTTTAAACTGCCGCGTCTGATTCTAAGGAAGTAATTTTCTGAAATATCGCATGAAATATTCACGAGTCTATTATTAAATGCGCCAGTAAATCTAAGGCCGGTTCAAGAGTTTTATCAAAATACGGCTCTGTTCTTAGAAAATATGCCTGTGTATCTATTCACTGCCGAAAAAACCAGTTTCCCTTGAAGCATATAAGCGCCAGAATTCTGGAATTTCAATGGGGGTCAAAACATTTTCTAATAACGAGCAAAAAAAAAAAAAGACCACGCTTTTATCTTTCAAAATATTAAATAACTGCGGGAAATGCATACTTAATTCATAGTTTTTTGAATAAATACATCGACAATTTGTACGGTGAAATTATGTTTATCACTGATTATTTATTTGCAAATTGTACGATAGGAGGGGAATAAAAATAAAATTATAGCTACGAACACATCAACGGCTCTTTTACTCCTTTTCATCCGACACCATAAGCAGTTTAACTCAGGAAATGTTCAATACTGCACGAATACATTCGTCAATTCTAACACAGCATGTTCGGTAGGTTCTTATATTCTTTTACAGGTTTTTATTTAGGGGCGAAATGGCTAAGGTGGCAAGAGGGCATATGCTCGCCGGTCTGAAAGGTGTATGACCTAGTAGCCGGGAAAATGGCCTGTTGTGAAATCAAATGAAACATTAAAAATTAGATAAATCTACCCCCTCTATAACTCATGAACACTCGGTTCGCAACTTCTGAACTAGTACGTGGCTATTTACTGATCAAATGGCTTTCTAAGAATGGATTTGCCCCTGGCCTTTTTGGTCCCGGTCTGCCACTGCAGGCCCGCAAGGCCTCTACCAATTAGGAGCTCCTACTGAAGAGAAAACAGGTTGTCTCCTGGCAAATAAAACAACCAAGTAGTATCCTTTGGGGACAGAGCAATCAAAGATCTGATAATTTCATGAACAGGGTGTCTACCAGGTCATATAAGTCATATATGCCATATACAGGGGCGTACCGATAGGAGGGCACGGGGCAACTTACCCCCTTCCCTGTGAGAATTTTTCACTCAGTTGGGGAAATTTACCATTTCAGTCAGGCGAGTTGGGAAAATCCAACAAGTCAGAAGGTTTTTCTTCTTTTGCATTGATACTTGGGAATTTTCAGCTAAGTTGGAAAAATCCAACAGGTCAAAACGCTTCTTGTTTTTTTATGCTTTAATACTTGGGAATTCTGAGTTGAGTCAATTGGGACTTTCACAATTTTTACTCCCCCAGGCAAAACTCATCGGTACGTCCCTGGTCATATAAAGTAATAAATTTGAGCGACTGGTCCTACCAGGTCATGTAATCATACACCTATGTTATATAAAGTGATATAATTGAGCGACTGGTCATATAAGTCATATTAAATCATATTTTTTCACTTTGAAATCATATAAAAGTTCTTTGAATGATACGAATGTGAAAAATTAGGGTATTCAAGCAGACTAAAACATAAAATCTTACATACTGCATTCAGGAACAAACCAGTTTTAATGACTGAAAAGTTAGGCGCTTTTCGTAACAATATATTTTTTATTTATTTTTCATTTAAGAGGCTTGTAAGCTCAACGCCAGAGAGTTGTATATTTCACTAGGTAACGACAGGCGGGTGAATCCACATCGCCACAGACTCTGCACGCAGATAGCCCATTTTTGGATATAAGCCTTGCTCAGTTCAGACCATTTTTTCCTGTTACTGGCTATAGAAAACCAGTTTGAGCCGGCTACCTGACCAATCTCGACTGCCCATCGCGTCACTGGCTTCCCCCGTTTGCGTTTTCTCTGCGTTACTCTTTTATTCTATTTTGAGTTGGATTCTCTGGCAAGATGGCCCCCATACTTAAATTTAAGTGTTTTGATAATACTACCCTCAGATTTTGTCTTAGAATTGCAAACAAGTAACTTCGATACTTGAAGAGAGTCGGCAACACCTTCAGATTGAAAAGCTGCAAACTGCAGTCGCGCAGCTCTATTACTTATCAGGTGATCAGTATCACTCTATCAACAGGAAAGTACGCTTCAATCAATTCCAAACAATTCAGGTAGCATTTCAGGAAATTGAAATTCTTCTTACGCTAACAACAAAGAAGTAATTTTACTTCGATTCATATAAAGTCTACAATTTGAATAGGCATAACCAAGATTATCACCAATACTGTCAATACTTGTTAACTGGCATCCACTTTTGAGAACATTGGAAGTACATGTGTTCATCATAACAACATACCTACTTCAGAATTGACAAAAATGATCAAAAACAGAAAATCAATCTATTGCAACTAACACATCCTCAGGATGAGTATCTTAACTATATTCAAGAATTCAACAATAGGTTACAAAATTTGATTTCAATTCGCTTTATATTGTTTATTTGCCTCATCAGTCCATCACACATTCCCATCATTGCACAGAGTGTAATGCCGTTGTTTCCTCTTTGGCAGGCTTCATCACTCGAAACCTGAAACAGAATGCCAAAATTACCATTACTATTTTACCATATTTACGAGACATAATTTACATTGCATTATTCCTTGGAAAATTTACTGATAAGAGTACCAAAGAACGTTTTATGTACTTGATTTGATTCAAAGAAATTCTAATCCAATCAAACTGAGAAGCCATTTCATACATTAACAAATAAATGCACTTACCTCTCTTCTAAATCCGGTTAATTTCTTGGCTTTCCTTGAAGAAATAATTCCTTTTGTAGAAAAGTACAGAACGCACAATACTCCAGTCACAAGTAAAATCCAAAATATAAATAAAAATTAACGTAAATAATCGCATTTTCTAAATTTAATCTCTTTTGGTTCTATACATCATTAAGAATATTCGCACAGTATTGAAGATCGAAATCAATGAGCACGTCTGAAGAAGAAAAGAAAAAGAAAAGAGAAAAAGAAAAATAATTGTTAGAGGCCCATTACCGACTCTAATAAAATCGAAATTATTATTTATAATTATTGTTATTTTCTACTAATTTGTTTCTCAAAAATAAGCGCTACAGAACTGAACTGTAAGTCAGATCAGTGAACACTACCAAAAACTACACATCTCAAACAAAGTGGCACTGAACGGAACTGTGAGTATGGAAATGAGAAGAGAAGAGAAAAATTTTGATTGCAATAGGCTTGCTACTCCTAGCTGACCCTAAAGATGTCCATAATGCAAACATGGTCCTTCTTTTTGACGTTTAATTCGTTTGTAGTTTTTGTGCTTGCTTTTCACTACAGGCCCATCTCAGGGCTCCATACATCAAAAACAGGATAACTGTACTTTCGAAAATTCTTATTTTACTTTTCAATTTCATGTAATCTTTCAGTACCAGTTTTTGTGGCCAAAACGCTCTCTATGAATCTGCCCTTCTGATTTAAGTTCATTTTCAGTTTTGTGGACAAAGATACCATTTAGCCCAAATACTTATAATCGGAAACCACCTCGATCAAATTATTATTGATTTTAATATTGCCGAGAGAAATTATATTGGTTAAAATGTTTGTTTTGGTAAAGTTGGAGGAGAGTCCTATCTTCTCGCTCGCTCCCCCCCCCCCCGCAGGTCCTCAGTCATACTCCACGATTCGTCTCCATTTTCCCCAAGATGACAATATCATCTGCGAACCGGAGGTTATTCAATTTTTTTTTTTTAATAGAAAAAATATCCCAACAACATGGAGAATGAAAAATGTTGACAAATTAAAGGTAGCACTCCTCCCCTCACTGGTTCCATGAAGAATGAAAATAATATACATACATTTTTTTTTTAATTTTTAATTTTTTTTAAAGGAAAAAAAGTGAAAGGTGGTTTGGGGAGCCTCAAAATCTCTCAAGGGAAAATGCATGGTTTTATTTCGTGAAGTATGAAAGGTTGCCTAAACATTTCTGAGTTTAAACAAGTTTCATTCACCAATGCATGATTTTATTTCGTGAAGTATGAAAGGTTGCCTAAACATTTCTGAGTTTAAACTAGTTTCATTCACCATGAATTTTTATTAAGCATACATTTTCACGAAGAAAATATACATGTATCTTGTTTTCGGAATTGGTCTTGCTCTTTCCTGTAAATAGTTTCCCATCTCCGTGTTTTGTACTGGCCTCTCATCATCTCATCAGGATTCAATTGAAATTAGTAAGAGAACTCAAAAATTATTCGTTTGCTTCGCTTCCGAATTTCGGTTTCTTTTAGTTGGTAAATCATGAGCCCTCCCCTCCTAGTGCGATTCCCTCCCTACATCCTTGCTCCCTCCATAACACATGAAGACTCATTCGCAACTTCTAGAGTGGTAAGTGGCCCTTTACTGCTCAAGTGGCCAGGTAAAAAACAGATTTTTCCTTTGGCTTTTTTGGTTTTAGTCCGTCCCTGCTGTTTGAAGTCGCAATTTATTCAACGCCGACTATTGGTGAGGCAGTATTGTAGCTACACAGACAGCAACAACAAAAATGCAGTCTGTAGCAGGGAACAGACAATTGTTTTGTCCTTCTACAGTCAACACTGTTTCCCTCCATTTCTCATTATCCAACCAGAGAAGAGTTGTTTCGCTTCATCGACGGGTATACAGGGTGTTCCACGAAAGTCCCCCCCCTGTTTTTTCACGAACCGATGGGCAGATCTTCCCGGGACGAAAATGATTTTCCAGTCGTAACATCTAGTTTCTCCTGAGCTTAAAAAATTTTCTCCCCCTTTCACGGGGGGCTGGAACCTACCACCAACTTCGTAATCTTAAATAGGAAGGTATGCCTTTATGCACCTCGTTGGAAAGGTCATTTACTCCAAAATACGAATCCGTAGAAAAAAATCAAAATTTATCAATTTTGGGGGGCAAGGGGCCTAGAGATGACCAAAATTCACCCAGAATCAAAGTGCGGTGACCTATCAAACGAACTATCGAAAATGGGGTTTTCCAGGTCGCTGATTTCGAATACTGCCTTATTTTTTCGATTTGACTAACCCAGGGGACAGAACATTCAAAAATTTGGGGCAGAAGGGGTTATTTTAAATGTTTTTTATTTTCGCTGATACAATGTCTTTATGCACCTTGTTGGAAAGGCCTCTTCCCCCAAAATTGAATTCGCGGAAAAGATTCAAAATTCATCAATTTTAGGAGGCCAGGGGGCCTAAAACTGGGGGAAATCCACCCAGAATCAAAGTGTGATGACCTATCGAACGAAATATCAAAAAAGGGGGTTTTCAGGTCGTGGATATCGAATATTGCGTTATTTTTCCAATTTGACCCATTCAGGGGCAGAAAATTCAAAAATTTGGGGGAGCAGGGATTCATTTTTTTACATTTTTTATGTTCACTGACACCATGACTTCATGCACCTTGTTGAACAAAATTTCTTCCCCCAAAATTAGAATCCGTGAAAAAAATTCTGATTTGATCAATTTTAGGGGGCCAGTGGGCCTACAATTGGAGAAAATCCACCGAGAATATTGTAGTGTGATGACCTAGGATTTTTTGTTCAGAAAGTGATTCGTTCGCTTTTTTTGTTTGCAAACTGTTGGAGAAAATCTGCAATTATTTTTCTTTCCGTTTCTGATGAACTTCCTTTGAAAATTATCCGGGATTTTTCCTGTATTTTTCTACCTTTGGACATTATTGCAATTTTTTCCCAAGAATTTCTCATGAAATTCCTTAAAGATTATCGAAGATTATTCTTGCAGATTTTCGATGAATTTCTTCGGAAAACATTTTTCCTGGAGGTTAGTTGTATCAAAAATTACCGGAATTTGCTTCCGAAAATTTCCAGTGAAATTTCTTGAAAATTCTCGGAGATTTTCACCAAAAATCTTCGATGAATTTCTTCGGAGAACATTTTTCTGAACATTGTTGATACTTCAAAAATCGTCGGAGTTTTTCTCTTAATGAAATTCTACAAAAATTATCAGAATATTTTCCCTAAGAATTTTAAAGAAATTCTCTGGGAAACATTGGAAATTTTTTCCAGAAATGTCCGATAAGATTCTTCAGTTCAGCATTAAGCTTGTTAATAATAAAAAAAATTGAAAAAACCCAAGGATTTTTTTCTCAAAAATTTTTGATGTAGTTCCATCAAAAGCATCGGAAAATTTTCCCAAAGAAATTCGATGAAATTTTTCTAAAATCCTCGAACATTTTTCCTGAAGATTTTTGATGAAAATCTTCAAAAACGATCGGAGCCTTTCCCCAAATGTTTCCTAATGAAATTCTTCAGAAATTATCGAATGATTTTCCTAAAGATTAGAATTATTACAATTTCTCCCCAAAAATTTCTGACAAAATTCCTCAAGAAATTTTTGATGGAATTCCTCGGAGATCATGCAACATTTTCCCTGAAAATCATTGACAAAATTCTCCAAAACCATTGTAGTTTTCCATCAACTTATTTCCTATGAGATTTTTCCTCCAAAATTTTTAATGAAAATCATTGGAAAATTTTCCCAAAGATCTTCGATGAAATTCCCAAATTTCCAAAAGTAAGGTTACAAAAACTGGAGTGACATTTGTGGTATCGATTTTTGACCATTCTAACGTAAGTTTTTCTTTGAATTTTCTCAGAACAATTAGAAATTCCTAGGTCATCACACTTTGATTCTGGATGGATTTCCCCCAATTATAGGCCCCTTGGCCCCCTAAAATTGATAAATTTTGAATTTTTTCCGCCGATTCAATTTTGGAGCGGAGAGATCTTTGCAACAAGGTGCATAAGAACATACCTTCCCATTTAAGATTCCAAAGTTAGTGGTACGTTCCAGCCCCCCAAATATGGGGGAGAAAATTTCTTGTGCCCGCAGGAAACTAGACCACGGTACACGAAGATCGCATTTTGTTTGGGAGCAATCCGACAATTATTCGAGAAAAAAACAGGGGGGAGGGTCATTCTCAAAACTCACCCTGCACCTCTTTTAGGTTTTTGATTTTGGATAGGTTTTGGCTGGCGTTACACCCCGTTCCCCGAAGTTGATGAATTTGCAATTTTTCTTCACGAATTCATATTTTGGAGGAACTGTCTGATCCAGCGATGTGCATGATGCCACTTTGATAACTTGAGCTAAGAAACTCAAAAATTTGTCAATTAGAACCACTTTTGGGTCTAAAATTTTGTAAGGCTCTGAAACTCGTTGAATCAGGGGGAAAATGTGATATCCGGAATCAGCGACCTCGAAAATCGCCTTTTCGATAGTCTTTTTGCTAGGTCATAATACTTCAATTTTGGACGGATTTTGGTCATCTCTGGACCCCTTACCCCGAAAATTGATAAATTTTGAATTTTTTTTCACGAATTCATACTCTGGAGGAAGTTTTCTATTCAACGATGTGCATAAAGCGACTTTAATAATCTGCATTCAGAAAGTCAAAAATTTGTGAATAATGGAACCAATTTTAGGTTGAAAATTTGGATTTTAAAACTCTAAAACGGGTTAAATTGGAAAAATAAGGCAATTATTTGAAATCAGCGACCTAGAAAACCCCCTTTTTGGTAGTTCGTTTGATAGGTCATCACACTTTGATTCTGGGCGGATCTTGGTCACCTCTAGGCTACCTCGCCCCCCAAAATTGACGAATTTCAAAAAATTTTCACGGATTCTACTTTTGGGAGAAAGAGGCCTTTCCAACAAGGTGCATGAAGACATTGTATCAGCGAAAATGAGAAACATTAAAATAACCCCTTCTGCCCCAAATTTTTGAATGTTCTGCCCCCTGAGTTAGTCAAATCGAAAAAATAAGGCAATTTTCGAAATCAGCGACCTGGAAAACCCCATGTTCGGTAGTTCGTTTGATAGGTCACCACACTTTGATTCTGGGTGGATTTTAGTCATCTCTAGGTCCCTTACCCCCCCCCCAAAATTGATAAATTTTAATTTTTTCTATAAGTCGATGCAGAGCGAAACCGGATAGTCATTTATTAACCAGCAATCAGCAAAGACTTATAAGGAGGATTAAGTACTGAGATATGAAATTTAACTCTATAGAGGACTTACTCTCGAGTATTATTTGCGACGTAAATTTCATTTCAGAAGATATTTACTAAAAAATTGAAAAATTTTAGGATTTAGAGACACTGAGGTGGCAAGCCCATCAAACTAGTTCTGCAACGGGCTTACCATTATTAGCTACTGCGCCGACATTTTGGGACTGTTCATTCAGGAGGAGCTTCCTTTTGTGATATTTCAGTCTGATGTTTAGTATCAGCACTCCTGCCTTTTACAGCACAAAATATGTTCCTTGCACTGGTCTTGCATCCAAGAGGAAAGATAGTATCTTATGCTAGCTTCTCTACTCCAAAAGGTCCAAACAGAGCTGCTCACTAAACGTTGAAACTTATATAGATTTCGTTTTCTGTTTCAATTTTTCATTAAGCACCAACTATGAACTAAAGTTGTGTTTTGATGTGTACTGCGAGAAGTAAGTGCACTCAGTTATCGCATCAACTCTCGAATAAATCATGTTTATAGATAACACGTAGACTTTACAAGATAGAGACTTCGAACATTCGAAAAATTTCTTTTTCATTAGCCACAGCTGCTGTGGAAATAATTAAAAGTGTAAATAAATATTCGAACATCGTTTATCTGACGAGAATAAATTATCCGGGGCACTTCGAAAATAAAATGTACGCCAACCAGGCCTGTGAACGAGTACATGACGTGTAGAAAAGTTTTTACACGTTTGTACCTGTTCGTATCATTCTGTATCTATCTTTAGACCGATACAAAAACTCCGATTTTTCGAATTACGGCGGTATCGACTGTCAAATTAAATATATTATCGAACCGGTTATTCACATCAGAATTCATCCATTTAATCTAAGTAAAATCTCGTGTCCATGTATTCCGGTTTCGAGCATCGAAGATCCGAAGAAAACTCGTTTTACGAAAACATGAGACGTACTACACTTTTTTTTTTCTGTACCTATCTGACTTCATTTGGTCCTCGTATTGCATCAGCCGATCTTCTCTCATCCAAAGACGCAAATAACAAATTTCATTTGGACGAGTATAAATCACCGTTTTTATCATAGTTTTAGCTTTTTAGAACCCTACAATAAATTAAATCCCTGTTCTTCAAATTTTCTTGCTCACGTTAGTTTCGGTTCTACGCTAAAACTTGTAAAAATAGTGGGAAAAAAATACGTTGCCGCCAAAAGTTGGCCAAAAGATGCCGGTGTGGCAAAGCAAAACTCATGCCGAACTACGGACTGCAGTCTGAAAATTGGTAGGAATTAATTGCTCTCATGTACTTATTACAATTTGCCCTACCTTCGGGGCTCACTGTTCGCCTACATAGGATGTAATACACACGGACAGGTTCCGAATGCTAATTCGCATCCACTATAGCCAGTTAGCCAGACTTGGTTAACGAGACTGAATGAATACAAAATGAAGGGGTTACAGTCGAGCTCGTCGCAAAATTAGATTCGCTAGATGCCAGACTGCCTGGTGTCCATTTGAAAACAGCAGCAGAAAAACTCGATCAATTTTATTCAACTCGACCGTATACCTTTTGTGAATTTTTTTACAGTAAGACCTCGATTATCTAAACTAATTGGGTGACTGGGCTTTGTTCGAAAATTCGGAAGTTCGGGTGATTCATCAACAAGCAAAAAAACAAAAACAAAAAACATATGTATAGTTCATGTTTATTGTTCACATATCTTTATGCGATACCGTCGTTTTAATAAAAACCTCTCATTGGCAGCGATACTAAATTTTCAAGAGTCCACTAACTTTAGGAGCAGCACGGAGCACCGCGGACGGTCGGAGACCGGGTTCAAGTTTTTCCTTTCGCAGCGTGATGTACAATTTTCAGCAAAGGTGACCAGCGTTGCTATCTCATTTTCATTGAAATCTGCATACGAACTCTGGCCGGCGCACAGAACATTTGAGGGAAGGGGTCTTCAGGACAATAAAATTTAATGTTTGGTGGAACGCATGACGATGCACGCATGCCAAAATGGCTCCCAGACACCGTACCCCTGGCTCCGGAAACTATCCTTTCGAGTATCGCATCAGTGACCAGAGGGACGTATTGAGGCCGGCCCGAGCCCCCATTTCGTCTTTCCGCTTCCGGTGCGCGCTGTCCTGCAAGGGACACCATGGGGCACCCTACTGACCGAGGTTAACGCTCACCCAGCATTAACCTGGAATTCGGGTGCGCCAAGGCCAACACGTTCCCTTAACCAAGACTTTACCTATGTCAGTCAACAAGTGGGAATAGTATAGTATATTACACATCAAGACTCAAAAGTGAGTGTTTACATGGCGAGGAAAAGTTTGCGAACGATCGAGCGTAGCGAGTGAGCAATTCCCGAGTCATGTAAACTCACTTTTAGCTCTTGTTGTGGAAGATATCTTTTATACTACTTGATCAGAAGCGGCAATGTTTTTCGTTGACATGTTCTGTATTTTTTTTTTTTTTATCTATCTATTTATTTATTTAAATTATAGACAGGTGATTTTTGTGTGCGTAGTTAATTAAAAAATTTAATTTGCTCAGTTAATTACTACGAAGTACAGTATCATAGTCTTGTCTTCAGTTTGTTCGCGAGCACAAACAGCATACACAGGTAGTGGCCAGCAAAAACGTAACGACGGTTAACAACGAACGGTAACAGGTGTACTACATCGTGAATATTTAAATACGTTCTTAAGTCGCTATTTTGTAATTCGCTCCGTGGCTAAGTGGTTAGAGACCATCGCTGTATTTTAGTCAAATGTTTCAATGGATGCGGGTTCGATTCCTCGATACAAAATTACTGGCCAGCAATTTTTTCATGAACAAACGCTTTACAATGAGGGACGTTTACCTACAGGTTTTGTTAGCTCATGATCTTGTTGTCCGTAAAACACCAACGTAAACATTGCCTTTCTGATCAAGTAGTATTAAAAAAGTGTTATGTCTTATTTATTTTCCCAATAGCTGGAAATAAGCATCGACTTTCCTCCAGAGCTTTGCAGGCATAACGACTGAAACGTTAGAAAATTGCCTACAATAAGGAAAATAAACAAAATGAGTTATTAGTATCGTTGGAAAGAGCATAAAAAGTCGAATTTTTCAAAATTGGGACCCTGATTCAAAAATGTGTACTCACGTTGAAAAAAGCTTATCAGTAAACGCTATGTCATATAGTTTCTACATGGCTCTTGAACTTCGAGTCACATGTTCTAAAGAAACAAATTTTGCTGGTTAGTTCCCTAACGCTTAACAGCGTCCATTTGTAACTGAGAGGAAATATTCATAATAGTAGACCGACTTACGTTAATGGAAAACGTGTAAAGAAGTCGTATTCTAACATGAAACTGAACTAAAAATGAACTATGATCTGTAAACAATTCACTCGTATGTAAAGAAATGGTGATGGTGAAAATTCGATTGCAATAGTGTGCTTGCAGCGCTGCGCGCGGCAAACACCCGAAAAAGGAAAATTATAATCGTCCCAGAATTTTTCGTGTAGTGTAACATTTTATATGCCTTCGTATCCTAATAAAAAAAAATGTCCATGGAAATTTCTATTAGCAACACGGCTGCAGACTGCAGTCGCGCAGCAAAAAAACGGCTGCAGACTGTAGTCGCGCCGGGCGCAGCAAATGTCAACCACTGAATTCGTACGGTTTTCGAGTGTGTCGGGGAAGTATTATGGTTTTCGATCAAGTATACCCATGGCTAGAAGAAAATTGTAATGTCAACCACTGAACTGAATTGTCACCATGAAGAGCTAAAGAACTGTGAGCCTAACTGAGCTGGAAATGAGAAGAGAAAAGAAGAAGAACTGTAGTCGCACTGGGCGACACACGGCGCAGAAAAGATCAAGATTCAAGATCAATGAGCACATGGCTGCTGTTACGGTTTTCGCTCAAGTATACCCATGGCTGAAAGAAAAAAATTAATTTCCATTGAAAGGTCAACCACTGAATTCGTGTCGGGGGAGCGTTACAGTTTTCGCTTATGGATACTCATAGCTGGAAGAAAAATAAATTTCTGTGGAAATGTCAACCCCTGAATTCGTGCTGAGGGAGCGTTACGGGGGGACTTTTACAAGACCATCATGGTTCCCGAGCGTTACGGGTTTCGCTTAAGTATATACCCAGTAGTAAAAGCATATAAAATGCTACAGATTCATGTCAGCGCACATGGATGGAAGAATGTCGGGGGAGGGGGACGTAACGTTTGTTACAATCCAATTTCTATTAACAAGTATACCCACAGCTAGAAGAAAAAATCATACGGATTGGCTTCGTGTCGGAGAGATGGCTGGGAGAAATAATAATGCTCAAACTGGCATGTTATATGCTTTCACTATTGGGTATACTTGAGCGAAAACCGTAACGCCCCCCCCCCCCCCGTAATGCTCCTGTTACTATGATGTCATACTACTGGGTATATTTGAGCAAAAATCGTGTTTATACATTTCCATGTAAATTTCTTTCAGCCAGGAGTATACTTGAGCGAAAACCGTAACGCCCCCTCGACACGCCCCTCCCGACACGAAGCCAGCGCCCTTTCGAACATTACCTCAGAGATGTCGGGATTTTCTTCTCATTTCCAGCTCAGTTCAGCTCACAGTTCTTTGGCCCTTCATGGTGACAATTCAGCTCAGCGGTTGACATTTCCATTTTCTCCCCGCCATGGGTATACTTGAGCGAAAACTGTAACGCTCCCCCGACACGAATTCAGTGGTTGACACTTGCTGCGCCCTGCGCGACTACAGTCTGCAGCTGTATTGTTGATAGAAATTTCCATGTCCCCCGACACAAAGCCAGTGCGTGTGATTTAGCTCTTCATGGTGACAATTCAGTTCAGTGGTTGACATTTCCATGAAAATTTATTTTTCTTCCAGCCATGTGCTCATTGATCTTGATCTTTCTGCGCCCTGCGCGACTACAGTCTGCAACCGTGTTGTTAATAGAGATTTCTATGGAAATTTCTTTTAGTATGGTACGAAAGCATATAAAATGTTACAGAGACACGTTATTTAAGTTCCCCTCTCCCCTCCCCTCCCCTTTCAGACATCACCGTTTTATACTGATTCTGAATACATGCTAACAATAGCCCCACCACTTATAAAAATTTCCAAGGGAATGTGGACCACTGAACTGAATTGTGAACTGACTTGTGACCATGAAGAGGTAAATCAGACGGATTGGCTTCACGCAATACGCACCACTGAACTGAACTGGAAATGAGAAGAGCCCGCGGACTGCAAAAATAATAATGAAATTGTCACCAAGTCCAAATGAGAATCTTGCAAGGTAATTTACAATTTGTGACAGAAAAATCAACCAATCAGCGAAAGAACGCTGCTGTCACGCGTGTATCACAGACTGTCACAAAGCGTAAATTCTAGCTGCAATACGTGGCGCTTTTTTATTAGGGTAGGCTCAGGAAAAAGTAACACTTTTTTCATTTATTTGCCAAAACTCTCGATCAGCTGTTTTTTTTTTTGGTAGCATTTTATATGCTTTTACTACTGCTAAGACCATAACGCTCCCCCCTCCCCCGTAACGCTCCAGTTACTATGACGCCATACTACTGGGTATAGTTGAGCGAAAACCGTAACGCTCCTTCATAACAGCCTCCCCCCCGTAACGGCCTCCCGTAATGCTCCTGTTACTATGACGTCATACTACTGAGTATACTTGAGCAAGAACCGTAACGCTCCCACCCCCTCCCCCGTAATGCTTCTGTTACTATGACATCATACTACTGGGTATACGTAAGCGAAACCCGTCACGCTCCCTCCAACCCCCCCCCCCCCACCCACAACGTAACGCTCCTATTATTATGACATCATACTAGTGAGTATACTAGAGCGAACATTGTGTTTATACATTTCCATGGAAATTCATTTCTTCCAGCCAGGGGTATAATTGAGTGAAAACCGTAACCCCCCCCCCCTTCAACACGCTCCCCCGGACACAAAGCCAGCGCCCTTTCGAGTATTACCTCAGAGACGTCGGGGTTCTCTTCTCAATCCCAGCTCAGTTCAACTCACAGTTCTTTAGCTCTTCATGGTGACAATTCAGTTCAGTGGTTGATATTTCCATTTTTTTCCAGCCATGGGTATACTTGAGCGAAACCCGTAACGCTCCCTCCGTATCATTTTATTTTCTCTTGTAAAATGGAATATGGGCTCGAAAGGATCGGGAAAATGGGTTTCGAGCGAAATCGAGTTATGCCCGCGAAAATCAAATGATCTTGAGTTGACATTCACTATGGGCAACAACTTCAGCGGTGCTCACAGGCTCTAGAACTTGATGAGAGTTTTTGAGCACCACATGAGAAAATTAATATTTTAGGTGGACGGGGGGGGGGGGTGTAGAGGTACCTCAAAAAACTCTGAGTGAGGAGGTAGTCGAACCAAGGCGAGCACTACATAAGAAAAATAAAAGTTCTTATGCTGCTGTTTCCCCTCGGTGAGTATTACCTGTTATGTGAGATAATTTTCAATAATTAATTCTGTTCAGTAAGCGTGTTTCTGATAATTTTATTCCTGAAAACCACACAGGAACTCAGCGCCGACGGGCAAATCAAAATCAACGAGAAAATTCGATTCCAGATCAGTGTTGTTTATTTTATTTGTCAGGTCGGAATTTTGGTGTTTTTGTTCTTTGAAAGATCCTCTTCACGCGTAGAATAGAAAATGGGATCAATGAAAATTTCCAAGTCAGATTCAGACTGAGCATAAAAAATAGGTCTGGAAACCCAGCGACGTAAAGTTTGGGTCTACTCAGAGCTTGAACGCCATTCTATAGCGATAAGAAAGTCCTGTATCCAAATTTGAAGGTCAAATTCGGAATCTACAAAAAAAACTTTCCTCGGGAAAATTATACGACTCGATTTTTTATACATTTATGCAGCCCCGTAGACAGAAAAAGAGGGCCTGGGGGAATTTCCACGTGCCTTCTCTTTCCAGTTCATTTCTTTCTTTTGTCAGATGGGAAAAAGTTATAAGCTATGGGATAAGAGGTTTCTTTCATGGTGTAAGGAGTGATTGCTGATTTGATGTACAGTATGATGCAGCCGTAAGCGTTGAAATTCAGGTTTTTAAAAAATATCGGGCCCTCCTGAAAGTCCGGGCCCGGAGTATTTCCTCCCTTTCCGCCCTTTCTTTCGAAAGGGTTGCATTAATGAACAGTTCAGATATGAGGCCTGCAAAATACCAAAAATGTTACTTTTTGATCATTTTAAAAAGTTATTGCCGGAAAAACACAGCGATGAGAAGAATCGTCTAACGGATCTGAAATCAGCGTGGAAAAAAAAAACGTCTTACGGAATTTGGCTCGCATGAAGTATTTTTGTTATTGCACAGGGTTATCAATTACAGTAATTTGTTTTAAAAATCCTATCTATAGAACTGAAATAGAGTGGGCAGTTATTAAGAATTACTAATTCGAATATGTTGACACTTGTACGTGTACGGCATTTTCTATAAACATTGAAAACGGGTTTAATTATGTGTCTGCCAATATTGAAAAATCATTTTACAAGAAATTCTGTTAAAACTGTGGGAAGACATCCTAACAGTTGCAGTCAGGAACGCATGTAGAGGTATAAATTTTTATATTTCAATGTAGGGCGTAAGTGGCTACTGAATGTAAAACTTGTTAACGTCGACCATGAACCGGGAGTTTCGTTCCAGAAATAAATACCTACAATTTTTACTCATTTCCATACATGAAAATAGGTAATATTCCATTTGTAGGGTGTGCCAATTCATTTTTTCTTTTTCTGTAGTCCAGAGCGCTTTCGGCTGTTATGCCATCATCCCTGACTCCACTAATGATGGCATAACAGCCGAAAGCGCTCTGGACTACCTGTAGAAGAAGAAAAAGTGAATTGGCACACCCTACAAATGGAATATTACCAAGTTCACTCACACTCCGAAATGGACAGTATGAAAATAGGTAAAATGAATGCAGTCCCCGAAATTGGATTTTCGTTCATAAAATAGGAATTTAGTCTCAAAAACAGTTCTACTTATTTGTACTTTTCTTTTTTTTTTAAATTTCATTCAATATTTAGGGCAGGGACGAAAATATAGAAATGGGGCAGATTGCCCCCCCCCCCCGCCAGAGTTGGGAAGTTTTAGGTAGATGGATCAAAAATTGAGGAAATCCAACAAGCCAAAAGTTTTTGTTTTTTTTAATTTATTTATTTAGCCAATACAAACAAATTTTGATACTTGGGAATTATGACTTCAGTCAGTCGGGAATTCAACAATTTTTGCCCCTCTAAATAAACTCTTCGCAACGTTCCGGATTCGACGGCCCAACCGAGCCTAGTTAGATAGGAGCGCAGTCAGCTAATAAATGTCCTTATGCTGCCCTGTTAAATCTTTCACCAATCTTAAATGCTCTGAATTGATACCATTAGACTAAAACAATGGCGGAGTGACCCATCAAGCAACCGGGCAAATTCCTGGTATCCTTGCACAAATACAGCCTGCTAATCCGAGAACTGATGTCACCTCTTCAAGCCTCTTCAGTGCTTATTTATGACTCTTCAAGACTTCTCTAAAGCTCTTATGTTTAATTTTTTTTCTAATTCTTCAAGACACATTTCAGAGTCCTTACAGATCTCCCGGACATAGTCAACACTATCCCAAGCCTCGAGATTTTCTAAAGATTTTTCAGATTCTTTGTATTTTTCATAGGTACTATACTTTCAAAATCGCTGAGATATTTTCTCATAACTCTGTTACCGGTTCCATATTCATAGATTCGTTTCGGCCTTTTTGACCTACATATATGGATTTAGATTAAAATCTACACGTGTAGACATTTTCAGGCTTCTCAAATCTTGTTGCCCCAAGTTGGACACTGGGCACCGAGGAGCAGTATGCCCAGCAAAAACAATTCAGCCCTCTATCTAAAAATAATATAGCCACAGGAATAACGGAAATCAGACTCTCTGGAAAACCACACCACGGACCTGCTCCATTTCAACTGTCAGGACGTGGCTACCGAGGAAAGGTTAGCCGAATTCGAAAATGAACATAATCTAAAAATAGCAAATACATTTTTCCAAAAAAGAACTAACAACGGATGGACATGGAGATCACCTGATGGGAAAACAAGGAACGAGATAGACCACAAACTTACTAACGATATGAAAAGTTTACTAACATCAGTGTGATCTCCACATTCCAATTCGCTTCCGACCACAGACCAATCAAATGCAAACTAAAAATCACCTCAAAAGGGAAACCTAAAACAATAAAAAAACCACTAATAGACAAATTCGTTCACAAACGGATTCCAGTCCACAAAAAAAGCTGATGCCTCCAAACTTCTAGCTAATGAGACCTCAAAAACCAATTGGGATAGCATAAACGCATCCAACCTTCAACTTAAACATGATACACTAATAGAAAACATTCAGAAAATATACAATACATCCGGAATAAAAACTAACGAATTCAAAACTGATGATAAATTAAGTAAGGAAACTAAAGACCTGATTCACATGCGTACAAGACTCAAACAAAAAAACAAGCTCTCTTTAAACAACCGAACGGAACTATGCAAAACGAACAAACTCATTTAAAAAATGATCAGAAATTATGTAAACAATTTCGAACGTGAGATCGCAGTGTCGATAGTTAATGAGAACTGGTCAACAAAACTAGCTAGAAGAGCGTGGCAAGAGGCCGAACTCTCATTCCCAAAATTTAGAACCAAAACGGCCAATTAATCACTAACTGGGAAGAAATTGCCAGAACAGCGTCACAATTCCATCAGGAACTCTATAGTGTAGATATAGGATATATGACAGAGGTCGGTAGTTGGCACAACCACCTGACCAACAGAGACGAAATATCCAAAATTTCGCATTATGTAGTACAAAAAAAATAACTAGTAAACCAAAACCCAATAGGGCCCCAGCCCAGACGGAATAAAATAACGAAATGCTTAAAAAGAATTTGGCGACTTGATAGCACAACCACTGGCCTTCCTCTTTAATGCCATCACCTCCTTGGGTCAATCTCCCAGCCAATGGTATCTGGCCGAGATAATTCTTCTATCCGTACGTACAAAATGCGACAGGTGCAATATAAGCAAGTATCGCCCTATTAGCCTTTCATGATCCGAAGCAATTCTGGAGACATACGAATAATCTGCATAAAAATAAAGGTACGGATTCAATGGTTACAGAATTTAGAGGGCAGATACTCGCGTCTCCTCGAGAAATCTCTGAAGCTTTTGCAGAGCATTTTGAGTCAGTTTTCCACAATGATACAGACTTAGTCAGTAGGCACAAAGCACCGGACTCAGGTATTTCAGTAAATACTACAAATATAAATATAATACATATTAAGGAAATATCTGAGAGGGAAGTAAGATCAGTCATGGGAGTCCTCAAACCGAAACAATCCTGCGGACCGGACAATATTCCACAGTATATGGTTAAAGCATTAAAGACCTTCTAACTAAACCTCGTACACACATTATCAACGTCGCTCTCAAAAATTGCGAATTTCCAGAAATCTGGAAAACATCAAAGGTGATACCTATACCCAAAAATGATAAACAAAAAGAACTAACTAACTGTAGACCTATATCCCTTATACCAGTCTCGGCCAAAGTCATTGAAAAAGCTTTATATAAAAGATTATATCCCAAATTAAAAAACCCTCTGGCACCTTGTCAATATGGATTTGTAGAAAAGAAATCAGTCCAAACGAATCTCATACACCTAACCCAGTTTGTACTTAAAACTTTAGATGACCAAACACAAGTAGATATTATATACTGGACTCGGCTCCAGTTGGACCCCCACAACACCAAAACAAGCAACAAAATGAAATAATGAATGCGATAGTATTATAAAAAATGTTTATTATTTTAATGTAAATTTCATGTAACAAGTCGGCTACTAACATACCACAGAATTATTTGTATGAATTTACCTGAAAGCGCTCCAAGCGATATCACAACAATCAGGAGAACGAGCAGGTTATTTGACACAAATTTGTAACTCTGGATCCTGCTTCAATCGCTTTTACTTAAATTGTTTCATACATCTAAATACAGCTATATATTCCCGATACCTATACCTACATGCACCTGTTATACTTACACATAATTATATGTATCATGAAAATCCTACAGTATCAGCATCTACATATATCTATTCAATCAACCGTTGAGACAAAAACACTCACGTGCGTACGTTATATAATTATATACACATATTAATTGTTTCATCGGCAGTTTCATAATCGTATTATATGAGTTATCTTTTGATAGCTTAATTTCTAATGAGTATGTAGGTACTTATTATCTTCTGCTAAAAATATATATATATAATCCCTACATGTGAGCGGATGATTAATTACGCGCATCTAAAACTTATCAATATGATGATAAATTATACTGTGTACTTTCAAATGACTTTTTGGGTGTTTGATCAGTGACACATCAAGCAGAAAAAAAGTTTCTAGTTAGGTATAGATACCATAATAAGTATGTATGTACATATTTTCAAGGCACTCTAAAAAGTAAATGATCGACTGCATATGGAGCAAGAGAGAGAGAGAGAGAGAGAGAGAGGCTTATTATTTTTAGAAGCCGTGACCTATGTTTTCACGTTAGTTTCAGTGCCAGATTCCGGGGATGCACCCACGGGGCCCGTCTCCGCCGCTAACAGAGAGCCGCCATTAAAGGAAAAAAATAAAAATAATAAATATAAAAACGAATATTGTTTTCCGATTGGATGCCCATTTCATGAAAAATGAAAACTATGAAAACTCATACTTTCCGCCACAAAAAATTACCATATTAGGTAGGTACCTACATTAAATTAATTAAATCTAGATTTCCACGTTTTTATTAATTATACATTCGTTCTTTTTTTATTGTTTTGTTTTTCATTTCTTTTTTTCTTCTCTTTGTAAAATAGGTATCCATATATTATTTCAGCGCAGATGTTATAGTTTTTTCGGTAGAGGGGAGGGAATCCAATAAGATTGGATCCAGAAAACCAAAAATCCTAAATCTGGTTGCGTTTATTTCTTCATCTACGTAAATGACAGAGCGCACATTAAGAAGGAGAAAAGTGTCGCACAGTTTTTAAACCCTTCATAGCAAATTACAGACCCACACTACCAAGCAGGGGACAGACTTCTTATCGTTATGAATTATAAACTGACTTTACAAGTTGCTTTTCTGAGTAAATGATCAATTACATAGTCAGCAAGAAAAACGGTTCTCATTTCCATAAGGAACCTATCAATTACATATTGAGCTAGAGGGAGGCGTCTCATACTTATGAACCATAGACTGACTTTTCAAGTTCCCTTCTGAGTAACCGATTTATTTCATCCTGACCAAGAGAGAGACTTTCTTATCATTATGAATCATGATAAGTGTTTTAAAGGTAGTCTCACAGTGAATGATCAATTGTACACATACACTGAGCAAGAGAATGACTTTTCATCACAATGAATCTTATCATATCTTTACATGATGCATGCATGCGAGAATGATCAATTGCATACTGAGCAGGAGAAAGGCTACTCATCATTATGAACCATAACATATCTTTGCAAGGTACCCTTCTGAGTGGAATATCGATTACTCACTGAGTGAGAGAAAGGCCTTTCGTTATTATGAACCCTATGTGTGTCGTCAAGTTACTCTTCTGAGTGAGTGATTTATTGCATTTGATAGGCTTTTCGCCTTTATGAACCATGATGCGTCTTTTCAGGTCACGATTGCATACTGAGCAAGAAAAAAAGACTTTTTCGTAGTACCCTTTTCAGTGAATGACTGACCGCATATTGAGCAAGAAAGAGGCTTCTCATCATTATGAACCATGCTTTGTGTTTTCAAGTTTCTCTCATGAACGAATTACCAACTGTATACTGAGCAAGAAATTGGCTTCTCATCAAGGCTTCTTATCACTATGAACATGAGTATGTTGTTTCATGTTACACTACCAATAAATCAGTTGGTCCATACTGAGCAAGAGAAAGACTTCGCATCATTATGAACCCTGAAGTGTGTTTACAAGTTACTCTTATGCTTGAATGATCGATTGCATAGTGAGCAAGAGAAAGGCTTCTCTTCATTGTGGACCATGACGTGTCTTTTTAAGCCAGTCTTATCAGTGAATGATCAAGTGTACACTGAGCAAGGGAAAGGTTTCTCATCATTATGAATCATAATGTGTGTTTTCGAGTTACTCTTCTGAGCAAATGAGCAACTGCATCCTGAGCAAGAGAACAGTTTCTTGTCATTATGAATCATGATATGTGTTTTCAATATACTCTTCTGATGAGTGAATGATTAATTGCATATTGATCAACAGAAAGGTTTCTCGTTGTTATGAACCCAGAGGTGTGTTTTCAAGCGATCCTTCCTGTTAAATGATCGACTGCATACTGAGCAAGCGAAAGGCTTACTGTTATTATGAACCATTAAGTGTTTTTTCAAGTTACCCTTTTGAGTGAATGATCGATTGCATACTGAGCAAGAGAAAGGCTTCTCTTCATTATGAACCATGATATGTCTTTTTAAGCAACCCTTATTTGTGAATGGTCGCTTGCATACTGGGCAAGGGAAAGGCGTTTCTTCATTGTGAACCATGATGTGTCTTTTTAAGCTACTCTCATCTGTGAATGATCGCTTGCATACTGAGCAAGGGAAAGGCTTCTCGTTATGAATCATAATGTGTATTTTCAACTGACCCTTTTGAGCAAATGAGCGACTGCATACTGAGCAAGAGAAAGGCTTCTCATTAGTATGAACGCTGAAGTGTGTTTTCAAGATACTCTTACTAGTAAAAGATTTATTGCACACTGCGCAAGAAAAAGGCTTCCCTTCATTGTGAATCATGATGTGTCTTCTGAAGTCAATCTTATTAATGAATGATCGACTGCATAATGAGCAAGAGAAAGGCTTCTCTCCATTGTGAACCATTATGTGCATTTTCAAGTTATTCTTGTAAGTGAATGATCGATTGCATACTGAGCAAAGGAAAGGCTTCTCGCCATTATGAACCATAATGTGTATTTTCAACGTATTTTTATGAATGAATGATTGATTGCATATTGAGCAAGAGAAAGGCCTCTCATTATTATGAACCATGAGGTGTCCTTTCAAGGCACCCTTAAAAGTGAATGAACGATAGCACACTGAGCATGAGAAAGGCTTCTTGTCATTATGAACCACAATGTGTGTATTCAAGTTACTCTTATTAGCGAATGATCGATTGCATATGGAGCAAGAGAAGGGCTTCTCGTCATTATGAACCCTTAAGTGTGTTCTCAAGTTATTCTTTTGAGTGAATGATCGATTGCATACTGAGCAAGAGAAAGCCTTCTCTTCATTGTGAACCATAATATGTGTTTTCAAGGTACTCTTATAAGTGTATGATTTATTGCATATTGAGCAGGAAAAAGGCTTCTCATCATTATGAACCTTGACATGTGTCTTCAAACTAGTCTTAGAAGTGTATGCTCGACTGCATACTGAGCAAGAGAAAGGCTTCTCGTTATCATGATTCATGATGTGTATCATCAAGTTACCCTTCTGAGCAAATGAGCGACCGCATACTGAACAAGAGAAATGCTGTTTGTTATTATGAACCCTCATGTGTGTTTTCAAAGTACTATTTCTAGCAAATGATCGATTGCATAGTGAGCAAGAGAAAGGCTTCTCATAATTATGAACCACGATGTGACTTCTCAAGTTATTCTTATTGGTGAATGATTGATTGCACAGTGAGCAAGAGAAAGGCTTCTCATCATTATGAACCCTGATGTGTGTTTTCAAGGAATTCTTACAAATGAATGATCGATTGCATACTGAGCAAGAGAAAGGCTTCTCGTTATTTTCAACCATTATGTGTTTTTTCAAGGTATCCTTCTGAGCGAATGATTGATTGCATACTGAACAAGAGAAAGGCTTTTCTCCAATGTGAACCATGATGTGTTTTTTTAAGCCAGTCTTATTAGTGAATGATCGACTGCATATGGAACAAAAGAATGGCTTCTCCTCCATACAAGCCATAATATGTGTTTTCAGTTTACTCTTATTAGTAAATGATCGATCGCATATTGCGCAAGAGAAAGTCTTTACATCATTATGTACCACAACATGTCTTTTCAAGGTTCTCTCCTCAGTGAATGATCGACCATGCGTTGAGTAGGAGAATGCGCTAATATATTCAATATTGTCAAATTTATTAGCGAATGCATTATTTCTATTAGCTGCACCATAAATTTGACTTACTACCTTAGTTTCACATTTTGAGGTAATTGGTCTTGACCTTCTACCTTCAGTGAGAATGTCATTAGGAAGAACCGAGCTTTTATGCCAGTCACTGGTCATGAGTTCCTTCAAAACGTTGCCATCACTCTGTAATGTTAAAATAGTATTAGTAATGGTGTGCATGTATACTGTGAGACAATACTACACGATGGCCTCATCCATCTGCTTTTAAAATCTCAAGTTTATGGTCTATACTCTATAAACTATAGTGACCAGTAATCCAGTTCCTTTATTGTAATGGAACTATCTGGAATTGACGTCAAGTCTAAAGAATGTAAAAAGTATATTACATCATAAGGGATTTTAAAATTGCTTTTGAGGAGTATTTAAAGAACCAAATATGCCATTGTGTACGTAGTGGTTAGCTTGTTTGGAACATATACGTGGGTATTTGAGAGAGCGATGAGACTTTTTCTTTGTTCTTATACTTATTTTCCATAAACTAAAACATTGTAACTTTTCTCTACCTCTTGAACAGTTTCTTCTGCACTAGCCCGGAAGAATTAGATTTACAAGAATTAAAGTTCGGCAAAAATGACCCACCCTGAATGTTCAATGATAGTGGGCCGCATGGCGGTGCACGCTCGCCAAATTGGCTCCGGGACACCGCACCCCCATCCCGGAAGTACCCCGATTGGGACTGCGTCAGGATAGGGGAACATCAATTGTTAGTTTAATTTTAGTCAGTAGGCCTCACTGATGAATGTCCTAGTAATCCCAGAAAATTCTACTCCCGCCTGTAAATCGTGAGGCAAGCGTCAATTCTGTGTCAGTTTGGCGCTAGGTAAGCCGGATTTTATTTTTTTAAATGGTCTCTTACTTGATATCTGCCCCACCCCCCTCCAGAATGTTCTAGAAAGGCTTCAAACGAATCCGTTACACTGCTACACATCAACGCAGACCTCATAGGTGGAAATTATTCGAACTGAAGGGATGCAAAGAACTCTCGGATTCGTATCCTTTTATCCACATCTAATTTTCGTCCCCCTGTCCACATCACTTAGATACCACGTATTTGAAATTCCATTTGTTTCGGTGTTTATCGGCTTCAGAACGCATTTTTAAGTATAACCTTTTGAACTTTGATAATAATGATTGAAGAAATGATATCAACTAATAGGGTTTCGAAGCCGCAGAATATTTCTGATATTTGTTTGGCTGTTAACACAAGATTAAGGCCCTGCAGGGAGTTGGGTGAAAAATATGTGAAATACAACATTCAATATGGGTATCGAAACACAGAATTCGTAAAACGCCGAAGTCGTGGAAGGCAGACATTTCAATGTGATTTGTGGCAGATAAACTGTGACGACCGCATCGAAGATCTGAACTCAATATTGTGGATTCAGAACAGCTGTCGAGCTATGTATGCCGACATCATCTCGCTATCTACGGGAAGAAAGGGAGGCACCGCAGACAATCAGTTCGGAAAAACTTAAAATATCTTACCGCATAGGTTTTAGAATAATTTACTATTATTGCAACTTAAGGTCAGAAAATCATTTACTCTCTCAACCTAATGTCATTTTTTCGCTATACCCTAACTTTTGGACTGTGAAGGAATCTTACTTTCGTGATACTCACAGTTTGTAGAATCATCATCAACTACATACTTCCTAGTACCAGGTGCGATGAGAGGGTAGGCGGGAAAGAAGATTTCCTTGTGTCCGGACATTTATGGGAGCTCAGATTTTCGGATTTTTCATCATCCGATTTTTTCCATTACACTGTCTGATTTTTTTGGGTGTTCGAGCACAAGAAAGTGTTTTCCAAAAGAGCATTGCACAACTTTTTTAATGTATTTTTGGATGGTATCGCCCGCGCCAGCATTTTCTTTCCACTGCCCTACGTAATTTTCTGAATTATTGAACCTCTTTTACCACCATATGTGACTATTGTCTTAAATCGTGGAAAAATTATAACTGAAATCGAGTTTAGCCACGTTTGAAACCTGTATGTCAATGTTCACATTGTATTTTTTGCAATTTGTGGCCTTGCTCCCGCATGTGGCACCTAAGTTTTTGAGAAGAGATCATATCGACATCGGAAATGGATTCGCCAACCTCCAAAATCTGAAAAATGATTCTCATTTTGTAATTACTTCATCTTTCAACTTTGATACCCTCCCTTCCAGGTTGCCCCAATTTGGAAATTTCGGCCAAATTAATATTCAAACCGCCTTCTAAGACTTTCAAGTTAGTGTTTCGATACCTGTATTGTATTTCAGTTATTTGTATCCCCTGCCTCCTTCTGTGGTACGTCAGTTTTGGAATTTAGGATCAAACCGGTATGAAAAATCAATTCACCAGATTTGAAACCCTACTTGTTAATATTCCAATTTCCTTAATCATACTCACAAAAGTTCAAAACTTTATGTTTTTAAAGTCTATTCTGAAGTCAATAGAACACAAAAAAACACAACGTCACATATGTAGTAGCTAACAGGGTAGGGGTACGGGGGACGAAAATTTTTTAGAGATGAATAGATATAGATGTAGAGAAATGTGGTCCGGGGTTATTTTCTTACTTTCAGTTCGCAAGATGCGGTGAGACAGGAAATCATCAAGAATTTTACATTTCTTCATATAAGGCCTGTGTCAAGATGTAGCAGTGTAAAGGAGTACTTTCAACACCCTTTTAGGACATTCTGGGGGGGGGGGGCAGATATCGAAAAAGTGTAGGAGACGAATTGTACATAAAACACAGTTTACAGTACGGGAGAGTGTTGTACCATATGGAATTCTCCTTCGAAACGGGGTGACAGGATTTAAAAAAAAAAGGTAGACCGTTAGATTAGATTTATAGTCAGCTGTTCACATTTTGTAGTTCAGGGTATTCGTATAATCACAATTCAGTTACAGTTTGTTTCGCACTCAGGCGGATCTACTGTTTCTATATATCAATCAACGCACCTGCTTTCTGTATACATTCTCGTTTTTCTGATTTCGAATGCTCCCGCTGGGTCCGGACTAAACACTTCTTTCTTTCATACAAACCCCGAAAAATCCACATTAATAGGTATAGGTACATCAACTTATTTATACCGATACGAATAAGATCACCCAAGAAAATTCTCGCACACGTAACAATGAGGAATAATGATGCCAGACAAATTTACTTACACCAGCATATTTTTCGGCACTGGATGATAAACTCCAGTCCTGGTCGATCCTTGTCAACCGAATCGAGAATTCTTTGATTTTGCTCGAGTCCGCGTCGGTTCTATTTACGACAGTATAATTGTCTTTGGTATGACCCGATTCGTGATTGTATTCCTGCTCAAAGTTTGTCAAACTGATTGACCCCCCCTGGACCCAATTCTGGGCCATCACTTCCTCGCTGGTAATGTACTGAAAACAAATTAATGCGAATCAAGTTAAATTAATACGATAGAGAATAGCGGGTGGGTTTCAAATACAAAGAAAGCCATCCAACGGATGCATCTGAAAATAGCTTCAGCATTGTTTTGAAACTTGTCAGCACCCCTACAAGCCCCTCATTCGATGTCGACTATTCGCCCCAAAGTGAACTAGTATGAGATTTGACTTAGTTTTGTGTTCAGTCGGCACATGTTATACCTATGACAGCTTGGTCACATCGACATCTTCAAGCAAAATAGTACTATAATACATTTTATTGAAAATGGCAGGTAGCCTATTACGCCTGTGATATACGAAATCGTGACATCATGCTTACATAAAATTCGTATTTTGTCAGCATCAACATGCAGTGTTGCACATGATAGAGCGTGGAATTTCCCTTCCAATGATACCAATAAATCATCCCCCCACCCCAAAAAAATAAGTAGATTCGCGAATTACAGAAAACACGCTGTAGGTGGCCATTCTTGGAAAGTGGATGAGAAAGCGATCGCTTATCAATTTACCACTTAGTAAATGTAAAATTTTATTAATTTTGTTGTATTAATTCAAAAATTTGCGGATTTATAGGAATTTTTGAAAGTGGTAAGGGCATATTTCTCTATTAAAATATCACTATACATATCCCTAGAACTTACAGATACTTTTCACGAGGCTGATCTTCATTAGACGTTATCCTCGAAGAAAGCGCGAGCTCGCGGAAGTGTTGTAGCGTTTTTAGTAGGCCTGATGAGAGGGAGGAGGGAGATTTTCCCTGAGCCTCAGTCTTAAAAGGGGGCCCACCGAAAATTTCAAAAAGGCAAAAAATATATGTAAATAATCGAAAACAATTTTCATGAAGCAAAAAGCGAAATAAAACTGAACGCCCCATAAAAGTTTCCCCCGGGCCCTAATTTTCTCTCTACGGCCCTCGTTTTTAGTTAAGTTATAGTAATAATCTGTTAGTACACAGGAAGAAGAGGAACTGTTCCTTTTAAGGAACATGCCTGGATTGAAGAATGACATAAATGAAGCCCCAAAATACATATGTGAAACAATTATGTCAAACCAATGGCATAACACTGGGTCTTCGATACAAGGATATAGGTATAACCTTAATACAACAGGAAAAGTTGTCACTTGCTGATATTTTGCAGGATAAAATAGAGGAATATCAGCGTGTATAACGTTACATACAGTCTAGGTATGTTCCAATTCAGGAAGCTATGTGAAGTTTCAGAGTTCGAAATGTCGGTTCCAGTGAATGGGACAAGAGAAAGTTTGATGTTGAAAAAGCAGGATTTCATTAACACTAATGAAATTCAAATTAAACACATATTTGAAAGAATGAAATCATTTTTCAATATTACTGAAACTACTGCTGTCAATACTTTACGAGATCACCGACATATTTTTCATACAGTGCTTATAAAGACTTCACAATGCGGTTCCCGAAAGATCCGATAAATCTAGAAGAATAAGCCCATTTATTTCTTTATGTTTCTGGATACAGAATTAATTCTGGATTGTGCAGAAACACCAGTTATAAGCAAAATCTGTTTGAATTGTAATATTAGAAGGTATTCTATCATCAGGGAACCCACAGAGAGAAATTCATGCTGGGAGTTGCGTCTTTCGGAGGAGAAGCGTTCGATAAGTAAATTAGTGATGCGTCAAAATCAAGAATTTCACTATCGATAATTATCCTGTATCATCGATAATTATGGAATAAATAAAAAATGAATCCAATTCTTCGCTAAGCGCCAGATTAGAGAGTTGGGAATAATTCTAATTTATTCGAAAAGGAAAAGGACATATTTTAAAACTTCTAAAGATGTTCTCTTCCTACCTACGGCTATAATTTTGTAATCTTCGCTACAGTCTACAGGATCTTATTTTATTATCTTTAGTGTTACAAAGTATGTACTGATACTGATTGTTCAAACTTTCATGCCTAAATTTACTGATTTCATTCTGTATGTTTGAATAATGTTAACGTAATTCAAAAAAACCGCTGAAAAGTAAAGCAAAAGCAGCAACCGATATTATTGATAACACCCAGTCATTATCGATGATGAACGCGATAACGCCAATTACACTACACAACAAACTTGAGATTTTTTGGAAACCGCATGAAGGAAAATAGATGATTCTTATTTCTTAATGTATTTTTCACGCTGAATTCAAATATGATATTATAAAAATGCTGAGTTAGCTATCATTTTTTACGTTTGCTGGGAAATTTAATAGTGTATTATGAGAAATTGTTCTATTTTATGTGGCGACACTGATGTTGTATGTATTAAACTGATATTACCGATAAGCTTCGTCTTCGACGGTACTGAATAGAAAACTTCCGTGTTGTTCTCTGTCCCTCTGTGTTCTGTAAGTATTATTCCGATTTAACAAAGAGCGTTCTGATTATCATGAATATTCGGGCATTGAACACATATTCATCAAATTTATCGTCGGAACACATTTATCTAGTTCACTTACATTTCGTAAAAGAAACAATAAACTGTAATACCGGAATGAAAAGGCGTTATCTTTTCACTGAATAGATCGCCTTCCTCAAAATTGTTGTTCCATCACTTCATCGTTAATGATAAAATCTTAAGCCCGCTACACACTATTCGCGAACAACAACGAATCTACAACGAAACAAATTATTCGCCGAAAAAAGTCTAGATTCGCGAATCACGACGAATAATCCTCTACACACTATTCGTAATTCGTCCTCCAATTCGTCGTTGATCAGTTCGTTAGTCAGCGACGAAAACTTCTCGAATAAGTCGTCTACTGCGTTTTCTACTCGTTTACAGGTGCATAGTGCATACATTGAAATCTGTTCGTTTATTTTATTATTTTAGACCGGGTGAAAATTATTCAACTTTTCGTGACTACTTCAAATCCATCGTCACAACTGATTCTCACTCAATGTTTGACCTAGTATGCCCCCCCCCCACACTTGTAAGCCACATTTTTGATTGTATTTACAAAATGGAGGGTCAGCGGTAGATTTGGACAACGAGTTTGAACTCAGCGAGAAAAACCGATGAAGAATGGGTGATTATCTCAATTTTTTTGATTTTCAAAAATTTTGAAAATTTCTCCATACTCCTACACATTGGGAATTTTGGTCCCAAATGCGAGTCGGATTGAAAATCTGATTCAATTTTCGAATTTAGTAATCCAAAATATCCTCCATTTGAGTGGTCCTTATTGGATCTGTGTTTTAAAAAAATTCATGTTTCCGACCAGACCGACCCCCGATGAGCAGCTTCCCACATTAAAAAAGTTTTCGTAACATTTGAGCACTGGGCCAGAAGAGAAAAGGAGCCTGAACAAAGTACTCAAAGAAGGCCTTACTGGTACAACAATGTTTTTCTTCTCATTACTGAATTTATAATATGTACATGTTTAAAGGATTATTTAGAATTATGCATAATGTACTTCACAACTTTCGCGATTGATCATTAATTAGATACTTTTTATCGTTCACATTAATGCTACCGGTGAATTACAAAATTTCGCAAATTTCGCAGCTTCAGTTTTCAGGTGTTGCCGATTTCAATCGGCTGCCCAACCTGTTTGAAACTGCGCATTTCACGTAATCGGCAGCGGCCTTGCGCATTTCATGAAATGAGCAATTTTTCGGCCCATCACACGGAATGAGCAATTTCACGAATTAGGCGTAACACATCCGTTGAAGTCTGTTCGTATATTATATTATTATTTCTTGCTGAAAAATCACAATGAGCAGCGATGACGATGTGGCCGCTGCTTTAATTATTGCATGTTTGGGCCTAAAAAGAGAGGTGAAGCTTTAAAAAAAAGGATACGGTCAGGGACGTACCAATGGCGACGGATTTGAATTTGTAGATGAAAGAACAAACTAGAATGAATAGAGAACAAATTGCAGTTGGTGGCAAATCGTATTTATTTGGAAAATTCATACATAAGTGTCACTTACCCCACCCCCTGGTTCACATAGTCGGCAAATGTATGGTTTTGATAGTCTGAGGTGTGGGGTTGAGAGAACAAACTAGAACATATATAGAACAAATTTCAGTGTGCAGCAAATCGTATTCACATGGAAACTGAAGATTTAAGTAAAGTCACTTACCCCCGCCCCTGAGCTCGAATAGTCGGCAAATGCATAGTGGTGATGGACTCAGGTGTGTAGATGAGAGAACAAATTAGAACGAATGTAGAATAAATTTTAGTGTGCAGCAAATAGTATTCATGTGGGATATTATAACTATTAGTTGATCCTGCTCTTCTATTCGGTGGCTGTAAATAGGGGAGAATGGCGGAACAAATTCTGATAACTACGGAACAAATTAAGAACAAATGTTTGAAACTTGTTACAACCCCGAAATCGAATGTCGAGGACTAGCATGTCGCCAGACCCTCAAACTGAGTTGCTAATTGTTGGGCTGTGGGGGTAAGAACAAATCCTAAAAATGGCTGAACAAATTAGAACAAATTAAGAACAAATTATTGACATTATTTTTCTCCCCCATTGCCACAATGAGGGGGCTGGCGACATGCACACAAAGTCTCATTATTGTCGGATGTGAATATTTTTGTAAGTACGGACTTGGCGCAATTTTACAAGATTTGAATATAACGCAATTCCAGTCGACTGGACGAAAATACGACAATTCGTGCGCGAATAGTGTGTAGCGGCTGAACGAATCTCCAGACACGAAAAATATTTCCTTTGATTATTCGTCTAAAAACCGCTCGTCCGACGGATCGGTACGAACATCGTTTCGGCGAAAAACCGTTTCGCGAAACACAGCGAATCACCGTCTACACACTATTCGTGTATCGGACGTGTTTCGTTAGGGCTCTATAGTTTCACCTGGGTATACTAAGCCACCATTTTGGTTCATACTGCGCCCGTCGATGCCGAATTGACTACGCATTACGCTCCGCATAGTCGGATTCGGCATCCACGGGCGCAGTATGAACCAAAATGGCGGCTTAGTATACCCAGGTGAAACTATAGAGCCCTAGTTTCGTCGTTTCGTCGTCGATTCGTTGTTGTTCGCGAATAGTGTGTAGCGGGCTTTAGAATCAGTTGAAACTGTTTAGATCGTTCCGATATCAAAACGTCAAAACACGTTCACATGCATTACTGTGTTGGCGAGTTTGTTTTGTGATAAATGCCGTATGGCCACATTCACTAATATTTCTAACACGAGAGGGAAATTACGGGAAATAATTCAGAATGAATTTACGAGAAAAGGAGAGCTAATTAAGAAAAAAAAAAGCGGCATTGAATTCAGCGTGAAAAATACTTCTAGAATCGGCTACTCTCGTTCTTGCGGTTTTTTGGCTGTTGGGACATCATTAAATTAAATTCACAGTCAGAGATTCCAAGATTCTCGAGAAACGTAATCTCTGAAGGGAGGTGTCGTGCCAGACAAAGGCTTTGCACCTGATGATGGAGGCTCAACTTGGCGAACATTTCAGTAAAATTTTTCTTGTCGTTGTACTTTTATCATTACATTGAAAATGTGACTAGGTATTAGCTTTGGTAAGCTACGTGGCTAGAAAGAAAAGGGTTACCGATATTCTTGACGGATGAAGTTTTAATTGTCCACATCGATAGAAATATTCATTTTGCGTGACAAATACGTAAATTAAAATTCAAGGATGTACTCAAAATCACAAGATTAGGTACATCCTGATAACAGGATCACCTCGTCTAACGATTGCAGCCTTCCTACAGGGCATGTAATTCGCGAATAGCACAATTTTGCTCTAAGATGTCGATATCCACTATCTATTACTTATGTACATTTATACACATTACAAATTACGTAAAGTTAATTAGAGTCAACTTACATATTTATATTCCTCGGTGATTCTTTACGAATGTGTGTAGTCACAGAAATTCAGATAATTTGCGAATTGGTTGCACGATTCAGTAACACAGCTATACACTCCCTTCATTAGTAGCAGGTATACTGTTTAAGCGTATTAACAGGTTTCCAGTCTCTTTTCATTTCAGAGCCTTCTAGACCATATTCTCTCTTTTGTCCTTTTACCCACCTCCCTTATACCAAAAAGACATTCCATCCCGTTGTCTTTCGCTTCCTTTCTTTCCCTCGCGTTCGCTAACCATCGCCGGAAGGTATAGGTACGGTGTTTTTTTTAGGGTGTTTGCCGCGCGTAGCGCTGCAAACACCCTATTGCAATTGCTTTTTCAGCATAATTTTTCTTTAAATACGAGTGAATTGTTTACAGATCATAGTTCAGTTTTTATTATCAATGTCTTATCCGTTTTATCAATACCAGTTGGCGCAACAAGGAAGGAGTTCGAGCAAGCAAGATTTTAGGGTGTTTGTCGTTATTTTGGAATTCGATTCCAGTCGTCACTCGTCAGTAGCGAATAATTGAGGTTGTATCCGAACAATTGAACAATAATGCCAATAGAAGATTTAATGCTTGTAATGATTTGTTACAGAAAGTGAAGACATTAACTGGATTTAGAGGAGGTAAGTGTATTGTTTATTTGTATGAAATGGGTTCTCAGTTGAATTAGCGTGTATAATGTATTTGAATCGAACCAAGTACAAGCAACATTCTGTGGTACTCTTATCTGGAAATTTTCCGAGGAATAATGCGATGTGAGTTATGTCTCATAAATATGTCAGCAGTATTAAGTAATTGGTAATTTTGGTATTCTGTTTCAGAGGTCTTTCACGAATATTTCGTTTCTCCTTTGACTGTTTACTTTCCTCTTTCATTATCAGTCAGGATTGAGGAATCATCCAAAACCATCAACATGCCTTCAATCACGAATTTGAACTTCTATTATAATTGTGTAGCGGAATTGATGAAAAACGTGAATAAATAATTGGCAGATCACGTTTTGTTTTTAAAATGATAGATTATTTTTCTCGCATTAACAGTTCACGAATTCACAGAAGTGGAGCATAGAAAGCTAATGTCTTTTCGTCTTATAAACATTGTAATGAGGAGTGAGAACACATTAATGTGCGTTTTCTGAAGTGAGAACACAACTTTATTTGAATGGAAGTAAAATTCCTCGTTTATTTGAATCGAAACAAGATTCCTGTCCCTCTGAATTGTTATCAGCAGTTGACAGTTCATATTCGTTGAAACTCCTGACGTTTTAAATTCCTTGGATTTATGTCTTTTGAATTTATTTTTTGTCTTGTAAAGGTAGAGTGTTTCATTTCTGCTTGCCACTTGGAATGAATTAAACGGAAAATGGAAATGTATTCTAGTTTTCTAGTATGTTCTGGGTTGATCAAAGTCTGCCGGGTGATTGCAGTTTGCAGCTTCACATTTCGAAGCCTTGAACTTTCAATGATGTGCGTGTAGCGTCCTGAGCTTTTATGTTCCCGGGTCCGGGGTGGTCCGGGCGTAAAAACGAAAAGAAGACTTCAGATTCTTAGAGCATCATTCGCTTATCAAAAAATACCTATTCTACACTAGCGCTTCTACAATTTGCATAGTCCCAATGGCAAACACCCTGTTACTACCTCGCAATCCGCGAGATCGCTTGTTTCCTGTGTGTTTTACTAAATATTATATTTTATATTGTTTTTCATGGAAAAATGAAGAGAACTAACGTGTCAGCCCTTTATCATTTCCTTTCTTCTTTGATCTTTTCTATACTATACTTTCAGAATCGCTGAGATATTTTCTCGTAACTATGTTACTTGTTTCAGAGTCATAGATTCGTTTCAGCCTTTTTGACGTCCATTTGTGTGGATTTGGAACACATTGTGACTCTTTTAGGCTTCTCAGATCTTGTTTAAAACTTTTTAACATGTTTTTACTATCTCTAAGGATCTTTAAAATTAGTTTCAAAACTATTTCTCGGTTTGATTTAGTAGTGATGACTCCAGAGAGCAGGCCGACTGGACCAGGTGAAATCAAAAATTTACTCCGTCCCAGTTGGGCACCAGCACACAAAAAAAATCCCTCAAAATGAAATATGTAAATGTGGTAAATTGTGTTTTTTATATTTTATATTTTTATTCTAGGCTTGATTGTTTGTATTCATGCGTATTTTACTCGAGAATATCTTATTATTATAATGACTGAGGGCTCAGAGCAGTAGAACGGCGATGTAATGGCCGTGTTCTAACACACACAATGTACATACTGCGCATGTGGGAGAATTCGTTTTCGTTTCAGTTGTTCGCTGATAAAAATATTATAGACGAGTTATGTATCCCGGTAAAATTTGTAGAAATTTGGAAACGTGATTTTTAGAATAAAAAAATAATTAGGTATAATTACTTACAGGAAAATACTTTCCAGTAAACCCAGAAATGTTCGCTCCCTCCCGCTCGCAACTAAAGTCTTACCTATGTTTTGGCATTTTATATGTTTTTACTACTGGGTATGCATGAGCGAAAACCGTAACGCTTCCCCCGTAACGCTCCTGTTACTATGATGTCATACCACTAATACTGAGGTATCATCCAGGTGCGGACATCCGCCATTTTGGATCCTACAGTGCCCGCGGATACCAAATCCGACTATGCGGAGCGTACCACGTAATCGATTCGGCATTCACGGGCACTGTAGGATCCAAGATGGCGGATGTCCTTACTAATACTTGAGCGAAAACCATAACTCTCCCTCGTAACACTCCTATTACTATGACGTCATACTAGTGAGTATACTTGAGCGAAAATTGCGTTTATACATTTCCGTGGACATTTATTTCTTCCAGTCAGGGGTATACTTGAGCGAAAGCCGTAACGCTCCCCTCGACCTGCTCCCCCCCGACACGAAGCCAGTGCCCTTTCGAGCGTTACGTATCTCAGAGACAGCGCGGTTCTCTTCTCATTTCCAGCTCAGTTCAGCTTACAGTTTTCTAGCTTTTCATGGTGACAATTCAGTTTAGTGGTTGACATTTCCATTTTCTTCCAGCCACGGGTATACTCAAACGAAAACCGTAACGCTCCCCCGGCAAGAATTCAGTGGTTGACCCTTGCTGCGCTCTGCGCGACTACACTACGTGTCTCTATAGGAGACACGTTTTGTAAGTTCCCTTCTCCCCTCCCTTGCCCCATTCAGACTTCACAGGTTTTGGAGAGGTGTCAAAATATACCTCTTCATGCGGCTTCACAAGGTTTCGACAGACAGAGTCGAATTTTCTTTAACTTATAAAATTATGTCCCCTTCAAAGTTTTTCTGTTTACACTACTATCCAGAGCCAGCTCGTTTTTGAGCTTTTGAAATTGAATATTCACTTGATGAACAGGTAATACTCTGAAAGTTTGAGCTTTATTTGGTAAAGATAACGGATATCCCCCGTTTTATGAGAACAGAATTTGATTTTCGATTCCCAATTATCCATAAGAAACACAAAAATTGAATTCCAGAAAATTTATTCCTCCGCATCCAAATTCTCATTTGAAAAACGAAGTCCGGCTTTTATGCTGATACAGAGAAACTTCGCCGACCGTTATTACTTTTCAGAAAAAAAAATTGTGGAAAATGTTAGAAAAAACAACGAATATTATTTTTTAAACTATTTTCTTGGGGGAGGGGGCGTAAAGAAGGAGAAAAATGAGGAAAATGACAATCATGATGAAGAACGTCATTTTTTCAACCTTCTCCTATAGAGAGGGAGTGAGCGGGGTATTGGCCAGCGATTTTCACGGAGACGGTCTACAAAACTGATTTTCCCGATGACCTGTCTGGTCCCACTCCACCCATGGACTAAAAAATGCAAACTGGTACACGGATGGGTAAATTTTACCAAACTTGTCAACTCTGGGAGATGTTCAGGAAGGTCACATTTCAAACAGGCCCGTAGAGGGAAAAAGAGGGCCTGGGGGAATTTCCACGGGCCCCCTCCTTCCAGTTCATTTTTTCTTTTGTCAGACGGGAAAAAATTATGTGCTACGGGATAAGAGGTAGCCATAAGCGTTGAAATTCAGGTCTTTTAAAAATATTGGGCCCTCCTGAAAGTCCGGGCCCGGGGTATTTCTCCCTTTACCCTTTCCTCTCGACAGGGTTTCTTTCGGTACGTCCCTCTTATTTTGTTTTGTAACTGGAATATGTTCCAAAAACATTTAAATAACTTAAACGTGAAAACATCGCTTTAAGTTCAATTAATGTTTCATAGACTCATAAGCGGACTTGAGTTGTAAGCTCTAGGAACTACGAGAGTATTATTCTGTCCAAAAGGCGGTTTAAGCCACCTCCCAAATTTTCAGTATTTTCTCGCGAGGCTAGGTCGACATTCTAGGAGTCCCTCCCCTTCACCGTCAAGTTCACTTATGGCTAAGTAGTTTAATGCAGTAGAAATTTTTGGATGTTTGACCTCGTGAGACGATAACTATTTTTAAAATTTCCATTTTCAAAGAAGGGGGAGATAAATCGTTCTTCTGTAGAGAGGGCTACATTAAATATTTTGGGAGGCTCAGCCCCCATCACTCCCGCAAAGTCCCCCACTGGATAGACAGAGATTCACTTTTCATTTCGGCTGAAAATATTTGCCCCACAAGGAAGGAAAACTTATTGTTACGCGGTCTGAGGAACCCGTCCGGTTTTCAAATGATAGGAATCAGTGATGAATAGGATTTAGAGGGTTTCAGCCTTCAAGACCTCCCGAAGCTGTCCGCTGAATTTCAATTCTTTCCTCTCTGGAAAAGCAAGCGCATTCCTTGGCCTGTTTAATATGCAGAAGCCTACCCTTCTTGAAATGATACTCTATCCCCATCCCTAAACGTCGTCTGAGAACGAAGTAAGTATTCTGCAACACGTTAATCCAGGACCCCTCCCCTCCAGTCGAGTGTGTTGCCATACCACTCTAGATAATTAGGTTTCAGCTGAAGAAGACCTTGAATTTGTCCTGACAAAACACATGAAGCTACCGAAGAAGTTCCATTTCACCAGCCCCCCAAAGTGCATTTTGAAAAAGTAAATGTGTGTTCAATTTGTGTAACTTGTGCACACCGGTCCTAAAATTTGTATACATTCCCCACCCTCCCTAGGAATGATCAAAGTTTGGGGGGTTGGAGAAATGATAGCACCCCCAACTTCAGACAGAGGTCTATTTATGTATTTTGTGTATCCACCTCCCTCAATCTGTGTACCCTTCCCTTCCCTTCTGTGAACAACACAAGATAGGTAACCTGTTAGGTACTACCCCCCCCCCCCACGAATATGAGATAGAGGTCCGGAAATGGCGGCAAAAATTAGTGTATAATTTGTGTAGTTCGTGTATCGATCTCCCCCAAGTAAAACCCGCCAACCTCTCTACAGACCATACAATATGAGTTGCATGTTACACGTTAGGTGCTGCTCCCCCCCCCCCCCGCCGAGGTGAGATAGAGAGGTCTGGAGATGGGGCAGCCATTTATGTACAATTTGTGTATTTTGTGTATCCACCTCCCTCAATTTGTGTACCCTTCCCTTCACCTCTGTGAACAACACAAGATAGGTAACCTGTTAGGTGCTACCCCCATCCCAAGTTGAGATAGGGGTCCGGAAATAGGGGCAAAAATTTGTGTACAATTTGTGTAATTTGTGTACATCGGTCCTAGAATTTTTGTACGCTCCCCGCCCTCCCTAGAAACGATGAAAAATCTCAAATCCAGCTAGCTGGAAAACAATGTCTCTAAAATATAAATTTGGTATTATAGAAGGTTCTTGTAAGAGAGAGGCAGAATAATAAGACTATCGAGAATTAATAACGTCCATTCAAAGTGAAATTCCACTGCAACTAAATGGCTATGTTCGCTCAAAAAGCGCGCTAGCGCCACCATTTTTGTAAAATGATCCGACAGTGTTCGCTGAAAACTAAAACTAATTAAGGTGGGGTGGTGAGGAAAAAATTAAAATGCAAACTCATAATACTACTACGTGCTACGTGAGTATACACAGTCGGTAATTTTCGATCCTTGACGCAACTGGCATAAGTGGAAAACGATGTAGCCAGTTTTAATTCATCCAGGTAAAATTACTCACGACGAGCGAGCCGAAGATGGACAGTAAAATGTACGGAACACCCAGCATTTTCGATCAAAATTCTATACAACATAATCAAATAACTGGATCGAAAAATTAATACATATTCATTTATAATAATTTGACGCACGAAAACTGGATCGATGAAATGATGTGCTCAGGTGGGACGCGGAGACGAAAAAACTGTTTTGAACGTTACAATTTATTGCTTCATATAAGACAATCATCCTTATTTTTTTAATGGGTGCTAAAACTTGAGTTCACATGCAAAAAAATGAAATGAAAGTTTACGTGTTTTTACGAAAAAGAATTTGTAAGTCTCGTCGCTGAAATCTTTCTGAACAGTTTTCTCTTTTATTTTTACTTATTTATTTACTTATCTATTTACTTATTATTATTATTATTATTTTTGAGGGTGGAGAGTACAAATAATACCTACACCTTCTCCTAAAATTTCTCCCTAGCACCTCTCCCCTCCCACTGCGGCGCCATTGCTGGCTGCTAGCAGATTTCGATAGAACCGGGCCAATGAAAAACACGTAATGTGAGGACGCATGAGGAAGGGGTCTTTTGACCAAAAATGAAATTTTACAGGAAAAGCTTTCAAAGTTGGAGTAATTTCATTCAGCAACATTGACCTCATTACCTTAAAAATGTAATATCTCTCTGAACTTTGAAGTTATGGGCTTAAGGTCACGTTCATTTGTTTTCTGTGGAATTTTTACATAAAATGGACCGAAAAAGTGAAAATTAAAATTTCGGTCGGGAAGTCCCTTTTCCCTATGCACCCTCACATTATTCTTAACGGAGGAAGAGAGGTAAATTTGAAAAGTCCCGATTAAAACTTTACCACTCTCAGGTGAAAAGCAAAAAAATAAAATAAAATAAAACTATTTCACTTTTTAATTTGCCAACTGGGTTCTAGAATTTCCCGATTTTCCCTTTCGTTCAACAAATAACGACTGAAATGTTGTAAAATCTCTATTACAAGCGAAAGTGTAAAAAATCATAATTTACATAATTTTCAGACTAAATGTCAGAATTTTCCGAATTCAGCGTACAATTTCACTAGTGGGAGGAAGGAGGTTACATCCTTGTACCCTTTTCTCTCTCAACACTGATCGGGAACTCTAAGTCACTTTCCACAGCGGAGGTTCGAGAAAGGTATACACAAGTACACCTCTCTCAAAAGAGTTTGAATGAGCTTCAAAGTCAAAATGAATTAAAAGTCTGAATAACTTCTGAAAGCGTATGAACGAGTCTTAACGAGTTTTAATGAAATCCGGATGAGTCTTATATCAAAGTCCAACTATGTCTTAGCTGTTAGCTGGTCTGATAAATGACGCGAAGGGTGGATTTTCTGAGAGTAACCTACAGAAAAGTGATGAAAAACATATTGACGAGCGGAGGAAACAAAATTTTCTAAATTTTTTGAGGAAGTTTTGTGGGAAAAGGACAATCACAGGAGGTATTATCCCCAAATCCTCACCTTCAAACTAGTCATGATGACATGTTTTGAAATCTTAGATTGTCATAAAGAATGAATTCTTTACTTATCAATTTCCCTGTTTAAGAACTGAAAATGTGGCCTTCCCCGCCTCCATAAAAACCTGAGTTAAACGCAAGATCTAGGATCTGAGAGACATGATCGCGTTTCCGCTTAAGACAAGGGAGTAAAAGCAGACACCTACCTACCTATCTTTCTAAAGTTATCTTCGGTTTCCCAGTATCCCTCTGACTCCTTCCTCATCACTATTTAAATGTATTCAAACCCTGCAACTGATAACCCCTTCCTATGGCAAGTTCTTCAGTTCGTTTGAAGAGTTGAACTTGCCGGGGAGGATGGCGAGGGTGTATTGAGACCACCCTAAGACAACTGGTTACCCACTCTGACATTTTGCAATTTTTCCCCTTTTTCTCTTTCACTCTACAAACTTTTGAAAAGAAACTATGAAGAGAAATTTTGCAAGAGGAATTCATCCGCACTTATGAATTTATTGCATTGTTTATAAATAAAAAACAAGTTCCTTAGTGTTTTTTTGAGTTTTGTTTACACTAAGTTGCAAAATTTTGCTCTACCTGCCCTGCAAAAATGGTAGCCTACCCTGGAGAAATGGTTACGCTACGTGCCAGCTGCAGTCTTAAAATTTGAAGAATTAAACGCCACGCCGCGAGAATGGACCTCATAGAGAGTTGAATGCGCCATTTTTATCCAGGTTCGTCAAATTTCCACGAGTCTTTGGAGAAAACGCAAAATTTTTCGACGGGGACGTAATTGAGCTGACTAAAACACATCATATTGAACTTTTTATCGATTCTAACACACTGCTATAGGTCTGAATTCTGATTGGTCAAAAGTAAATGCCGATGGACCAAATAACCACGGACTGATTTTCAAATTGGCTTCACTGAGCATCAAATGAGAAAACTAGTTGTCAGCGTTGTCAACTTATTCATAAATATGATCTTTTATGAGATTGTGACATTCCACAAGCAGTTTGTCCAAAACATGAAGTGAAAAAATGTACAAAATTATGATATTAACTAAGGTCAGCCACGACACTGAACACTTAATGATTCGATTTTCCATAATCGAGGGAGGGAGCACACTGTTTTTAATGAGATTAGGAACTTTTTATCTTTACTCAGTATTTGTGGTTCATGAGATATAATGAAAACGAAAATATCAATATTTGTTAATGAAATCACGCATGGAACAAAAAAAAAGAAAAGGTGGGAATAGAAGAGACTGATGTGCGCAATGGGAAGACGAATTTATCTACTTTAGCATGCGAGGCTAATGAAAAGATGGAACCATCGAGCCCGCAAAGATCATTTATTCACTAACAACAACTGTATATCATCAGATTATACACAAAATTTACGTACATTTCGCCGATTGGAATGATCATTAGGAGAGAGAGCGAGAGTGAACAAAAGGCAGGTCACGCTCTTCATACTCTAAGCGAGGGGTGCAGGAGACCGGGTCACGAGAAAGAAGCCAAGAAAGGCAGCTGAAACAGGTTCAGCGCGAAAAGAAAGATTTCGTTGAATTTTGAAAGGTCAATGCATCCCTCGCTTCGGCGAAAACGATCAGCAAGCCGAATCGCCACACCTATACCTTTGACAAATTTTATTATTCATGATAAGAGGGGAAAAGAACTAAAAACTAGAATAATGAAGGGATGGAAAAAATATTGGGCTTGAAAGATGTGTTTAAAGGTAGAATGCCACAAAATACAAAATCTACACTTTGAAATAGTTGCGTCTAGTCAGTCCTAACATACGGCGCCAAACCTGGTCATTCTCAAAAAAAAAAAAAAAAAAAAAAAAAAAAGTGGAAAGAATACAAAATACACAGAAAATGTTCTAGAGAGGAGCATGTTAGGAATCAAAAGACAAGACAAACGGCGTCTTTTCGGAAATAAGACAGAAAACGGGGCTACAAAATATCGGATGTATTATCTGAAGACTGAAATGGAAATATGGGCGGCATGTAATGAGATACGATGAGAGTAGGTGGGAAAAGGAGACGAAAGAGTGAGTGCCACATGGACAAAAGAGATCACAAGGACGACCACCTAATCGATTGAATGACGAATTTTCGAAACAGGATCTTTTTGGAGGAGAATAACCGTCAATCGCAAAATTTGGAGGAAGAACGGGGAGGCATATGCCCAATCTTGGGCTTCGCTGGTAGGAGGTGGGAGGGACTTCTTCCCTCCCCTTTATAGCTTTTATGCACTAAGAACTATGATAATGGATGTTGTACCAGTAGGTACGCTTAAAATAAAAATTCACAAAAAATTACAGTTCATTTTTTGCCCTTACTAACCCTAGTACTTTTTATTCCAGTCCCACGGAACAGGGAACTGAACTACTACCACTTGTTGAAACATGGCGTACTCGGTCTAGTGTTAAGGGGATCTCGTCTTGACCAAAGGGGGAGTGGGTGCTAAAATTAGGAAAACCACTACTTGACGAAGTTACTAAAGAGGTTCAGACGCCTCCCCGCTTGGCTACGCCACTGTGTTGCAAACCTCTGTAGTTCGTGAGTAAATTGAAAATACGTTGTCGCACCACTCAAATTTCTCATGAGAACGCAAATTTTACTCATTCCCACAACCGGTATCAATGTACAAGCAAGATGATAACTCACCTTCGCTCCCTCCAATTCATTTCGAATTCAGGGTACCGACCAAAACTGGAAAATGAAAATCTGGGACTTCCAGGGACTTTTCAGGGACCTCTCCATGATTTTTCCGGGACCCATAAGAAACATGTTTTCTCTCATCCCTTCTTGAAATATAGCGAGGGACATGTCTAATCAAATCAGTTTTTCTCGCAATATTTGATTTTCTAATTCGCAGGAAAAATTTCTATTCCTTAGATAGTTTTTCCGGGGCTAGTTAGACAAATTCCGATGTATTCCGGGTTTCCGGACTCTCTTAGTAAAATACGGGACTCTTCCGGCATTTCGTTTGTTTTTTTTTCGGGACCAGCAGACACCCTGGCTGAGTTGAAATGTATCCAAAATGGACTCAGCTTTTTTTACAAAATTCTTATCTCCATTAGACTTTCTCTCCGTAATAAGTTAGAAATTTTCAGTATTTCGTTTTCGTATATTTGTTTGCAGAGCACATCTGAGGTCATTGTCCCATTTCGCCTACACCTAGTCACCTTCAACGGAAAAAACTATCGACGAGCCCACGGCGTGTATTGATCGGTGACCCTGTTGCTAGGTGTTCGTTAATTTTCAGCGCCGCTAGTGGCGCAGCCAAAATCGGCGCATTCGTGAAAAACTGGAACATGTGCAGCAGGAGCATCAGGAGCATCAGGAGAAAGAACAGACAGAAATTGTCTACCACACGATACCGTATGCACATCCTCGGATAGTACAACCGCGTAGTATAGATTTCCATCGAGACCGCACGGCGTCGATTTCGATTTTTTTTCTTTTCGGGAAAATCGCACAGCTGGCCAGTTCTGCGAGGTAGCGGCTCAGAATCTGATACCAAAAGGTGAGTAACCACTTTAACTGCTATTTAACTGGTAGAGGCTTCTTTTTAGCACCAACGCAGGCATGGGAAATTATCGTAAATCCGGAAGTGATTCGTGTCCAGATGTTTGCTGCCTTGCAAAACAAGTGGCTATTCGAACTGTAGATTTACAATTTTGGCCGGGGAAACTAAAGTAGTCCGATTTGAAAAAGACCTATTCAGAATACAGGCAAAAGAAAATTTGTTTATTCGGGCTCTCCTCGAAGGGAAAAATTTTTCGGCAAGTGAAGAAACCCTACCACGTCGCTTTTAAATTCCTATATTCGCACCATTTGAATAACTCGCTTGAAGAAAAATCATTATTTCGCACCGTTGGGGTATCCTAGTTGAAATTACGAAGTTTTCTTGTCCCTTATTTTGAGAATTTTCGAATTTCAAACCAGACGCCCCGTAAAGTTTCTTTTCTAATCATATGAAAATGCTATCGCGAAATTTTCAGTTTTTTTAATACTACTAACATGTGTACCACTGCTGTGTCTGAAGTTAAACATCAGATTTACGAAAGGATTTTTCAGTAAAAAGTGAGACGAATATAACCAACATACCCTATAAATAGATAAAATTTTGACTTTTATCGAAAAAAAAAAAAGAATAATAAATAATAATAATAAACACGTAGATTCTGTGTTTACATAATTTTAGTAGGTACTTATTCTGTACATATATCTGAACCGCTTTAGTAGGGTATATGGCACGGACCATCCACTTCCTGTATTCGAAGTCATTCAAAATCCAGAATATTTGCCATGATTTGAGTCGATAAAGTCAATTCGCGCTAAAGTAGGAGTTAAAATGAGAAAAAGAGGAAAAAATTACTAAAAACCAAATAAGAATGAACGATGAGATTATATTGCCAGATATATTCAGAGAATATGAAATCACCGGGGTAAAGCAGACGATTTCAAAAAGGAAGGAAGCCACTTGAAGTCGGCTAAATTATTTGAAACAATTTTCTGCATCTTTATTAGAATAAAGTTTTTCAAATTTGAGTTTTTCGACGCCTCTATTCAAATTATCCATCACAAATTCAGTTTCGTAACTTCATATATAGAGCGTTATTTAACACTGATTACGAATATTTATCTCAAATAATCCTTCCATTCATCATTTCCTCATACGTGACCTCCAAAATTGCAAACATGTCAATTCTGCATTATTCAATTCCACCTCTATTTAGGTCGGAAAAATAAAATAAGAAAATTGTCATTCTTGATGCCGTAAATTTACAATATAGCCTACAATTCCATCAGGGTACCTCTGGGTTGTATCAGAGGGATGTGAGAATCTCCTCCTTGCTTTCTTCGCGTACATACCCTTTTTCCGTGCCTCTGTTCATTTTCATTAAACAGAACACAAACTTACAAAAATTACCAAAAAAAAAAAAAAATTATGAATAACAGAAAAAAGAACTGAACACAACTGGCCAATAAGAGCCAGAGCCTGCTAGTTGATCAAGTTTAGTCAATCATATACAAAGCGACGACGAGAAATAAATAAATAACCAAGACAGAGAATGATAGAAAGATGATTAAAGAAAAAATAAATAGGAACGACCAATGGCGGCGAAGTCAAAACGAGGCAGAAAACAAACAGAAAAAGAATGAAATACACAACGCAAAATAATAGGAAAAAAAGGAAATGGTAGGAAAAAAGAAGATAACAATACGTAAGGAACTATATAAGACAAAATGACAAAAAAAAACAACAACAACAATAAATCAGAAAAAACACAATACGAGAGAAATGAAAACCAGAAAAAGGAAAACGAAAAGAAGATACCCTTAAGATCGCGAGTAAGTCATTATGGAATTTGAATAAGTTTTGCAAGTTATAAAGTCGGCTAAATGAATCTGAACTAACTCTAAACGATTCTCATTAGAGTCAAAATGTAATGAAATGCGAGTCTGACTGAATTTAAACAGAGATAGGTAGTAAAGAAATAGACGGAAACTAAAAGAACAAAAGAGACCGAAAAATCCAAGAACTAAGAAAAAAAATAATGGGAGAAAAAACAGACTGAAAACTGAGACATACTGAATGAAAGAAAAAACAATTTAAAAAAGATAGAGGAAGGGTAAAAGGATAGAAAACGGTTTAAAAAATACAGAAAATGAGAAAATGGCACGAAAAAGAGGCACCCATTCTCATTCCACTTGACCCTTCTCACGGTATGGCTCCGGCGGAAAAATTTAATTCGATTTCGCTCACTCTCAGTCATACACTATATTCACTGTGAATCAACTGATAATACATACAAATGATAAGAGAGAAGTAGGTGCAGCCATAGGGAGGGGGTGCCCAATCACTTTTTCGAATTGACAAATTGAACGATTTCAGAAAATCAGTTAGAAAATTCACAAATTAACGTATCTTCAGAGTTTGTTGGAAAATTCTTGATTCTCGTACCCTCAATAAATTAATTTCACTACGCCCCTGATTGAAGAACAGGAAGATGAGAAATCAAATGACAGATAATGTACGAGAAAAGGGAATCCCACAGAATACATAAATTTGGGAAACACAGACATGGCATAAATAGCAAACGGGACAAAGATACGAGAAAGGATCAAAGTATCATGGCAGACCAAACAGATGAAAAAAATGTAAAAATAGAATATAAAGAAAGGATATGAGTGATCACTCGAGAAGAAGAATTGACAAGAACAAACTCATTTATAGACATGTGGGGGGGGGGAACTGAAATGGAACAAAAACCAGGAAAGACATAACTAATTTTCACTGTGCCTCAAAACCACGAACACGTCAACATAAAATTACATCAGTAATGAGTAACACGTGAGACAAGAACATCAAAACTGTTTTCAAAATTATTCCCTAAACGGTTCATTAAGATAAATTTATTTTGGAGGATTGCAAAGTTCAAAATTTCATCATCACAAAACTAAACAAATATAGAACAGGAAAGACGGTTGAAACTGTAATTGTATCGAGAGTTTTGGGCCTCAAAAAAGCTGCCGGAAGTCGGAGCTCCCTACAGGCCCGTAGCTAACGCTAGGGCAGCCAGGCTAATTCGCCGACAAAAATTTTTTTTGTTGAAAATTTGCTGATTTTTTATTCAAAATATTTTTTGATTGAAAAAAAAATCAAAATTTGCCGATTGCTAAATTATTGGAGGTGTTTCACCCCCATCTCCCACACACGGCCATTGTTTCGTCCCTGCAACTGCAGATTGAAACCTTATCCCCCAAGCATTCACATCTGCGCACATGAGCATACCCTAGTCTGGGAGGGTAAGCCGGAAGGATGTTAGGAATACTTGAGAGGAACACACAACTTCCTTTACTTAATGTGGTCGCTATTTACTCTTGGTGGTATTTCCTCTAATTCCTCTCCTAAGTTTGTTCCAGTAAAATAAAAATAAAATAAAAAAACCTACAAAGTTTCAAGTCGATCGGATTAGGGGTATCCGTGTCACAAGCTCCCTTTCGTTTTTCTGGGAAAAACACATGGAGTTTCGATTTTGTTCCTGACTAAATTTTCCTCCTATATTCACCAGGACCAAAGTCCGTAAATTAAGAATTAGAACATTTGCTATCGGATTCAGCTTATGACATTGAAACAATAAGCCTTTTGCTTTCAACTTTTAGATTTCTATAAAATGTTCAACTTTCCCAAATTTCAGTTTCTAGGTCAAACAGAGATTCTAGTAAAAACAGGATAGTCACTGAAATTCGAAATTCAACGTTTGCTACCGACTTTCAGATTTTCAAAACATCTTCCACACTTCAGCTTTATTTCAACCTTTCAGTTCGATACTGAGCTTACAGGCGTCGGCTTTTGACTGACTAGTCTCTAACAGGAGTTCAGGGTACTCCATCTTAGAAACGAAATTTGACTTTCAATTTGGGAAGGTAGAGAAGAAATATTTGCCGACAAATTTTTTTTTTTAAACTAAAAGTTCACTGACAACATTTTTAAAAAATTAAAAATTTTCCAATTTTCTAATCGAAATAATTTTTAATTAAAAAAAAAACAAACAAACAAACATTCATATGAAATGAAAATTTAAATGAACAGATTCAAAATTTGCCGACTGCCAAATTATTGGGGGTGTTTCAACCCCTCGGACACCCCCTATAGTTTCGTCCCTGGCCATATAGCCCATGATTGTGTCTCACATATGTTTATGACTCATTATGTTCTCATTAGGTCCTGATTAAGTCTGTATTATGTCAAACTTGATTCTCTTCCCCAACCCCTCCTCCCGAGTAAAATATTCCAGCTGATGAGACATAATGACATAATGAACTATCTTCTGTTATTTAAAGTGGCGTAGCCAGACTTGGTTCGTTTCACTTTTACAAGACTATAGGTGTAATATTTACAATTACCAGAATAAATTTTTAATTTTTTCACATTGTCGGCCGATGTCTAAAAAAAAGGGGGGTCAGACCCCCCCCCCCCCGGTAGCTACGCCCCTGGTTATTTATGTCTGATGCTTGTATTATGACTTTTTATGCCTAGAGACAATGATATAACAGACCATTTTATCTTATTTATTTCAGTATAAATCTATAATATTATATCTTTACTATGCCTGCACTTGGTCCTCCTCCTTCTCTCGAATAAAAACTCCAGCTGATGAGACATAACGACGTAATTAACCATTAAGTCCTATTATGCCTGATTAAGTATTTATTATGTCGTCTGTATTGTCTTTTTATGTCTTTATTACATCTTAATATGTCTTTATCTCCTCCCACAGTGGCCGATGCTAGATTCTGAATATGAGACACACCGAAGGCTAGAATGGTCAACATTTTGGCAAAGGGGATTTCATTTGATTTTTGAATCATCCCCATAAAAATATTTGTACGTAAGGGTTTGAGCTCAGATCAAAGAAAATTGGAGTTGAAAACTTAAAAAAAAAAAAAAATTATTAGAATTACCAATTTAGCAAAAATAAAAGTGTCCCACTTATCGACACAGGACACAAAAAGTTTCTGGACTTCCTCAAACGTTAACCGAGGGGTTCGAAAACATAAGTGGGAGGGTGAGAAAAATAAAATTCGAAATTTGTAGGCTTTTGAAGTCATCAAATTCGATTTTGAAATTAGTTTTAGGACCCCACTCCACAGAGGGTCATCGAAGGGGAAAAAAGTCAAATGACGGAGAAACCTGAAAAGGATTCTTACTTTGCCAAAAGAAGGACCACACGAATGTACACAAGACCAAATGAGTTACTACGGCTTTCTGATTTCAAACTGTTGCTTCATTTCAGTCTTATTCACATGTAAAAGCCTCCTGTTAGTATCTCGCCATGTGTAAATGAGTTACTACTAATTACTTACTATTTTTTTGACTTTTTAGTCATTTTTTATTATTAGTTAATGACCAAGTGAGTGATCACTTTTGTCCTTTTTGGTACTGTTTCCTGTTCTTGATTTTCAGATTTTAAAAATCATATTTAACATATGATACGTGGTGATATACTCGTATGTATTACGAATTTCAACAGATTTCCTAGTATAATCCTTTTTTACTTTATTTTATTACGATTATTATTATCTCTTAATACTCTAAGTTTGTCGCACGAGACGAGGGTGGGAATAATAATGTTACTTATGGCAATATTCCAAACACTCTATAAAGTGTTTTAATGGTCTGGAATATTCTAGAACACGTACGATGCGTCTTAAAGAATATTAAACAAGTCTAAACGAGTTGTAAACAAGGCTGATATAGTTTTGAAAGAGTCTTAGCGAGTGTAAATGGAATCATGAAGCGTCCAAAGAGTCGCAACCGAGCCTGGAACAGTTTTAAACCAGGCTGGAAGAGTAAAGAAATCATTCGGGAGTTTGGAGGATTTATTCTCAGTCAAGCCTGGAAGGGTCTTAACGAGTACGATAAAGCATTAAAGTCAGTTTTAAACAAGTCTGACAGAGCCTCGAAGTATCCTAAATAATCTGGAAAAGAGTAGAACACGTCTGGACGGATCGTGATGGTCTTAAATAAGTCTAACACACAGGTCTGAACCAAAGTTTGAAGAGTTTAGCGAAACTGAATGAACTTTTGAGACATTTCAAAAAGTCTCAGTCCGTCCTGGAATAGTCTTAAATGAGCCTGTAAGAGTGGCAACGCGTCTTAAAAACGTTTTAACGAGTTTGAAGTACGCCTGGAAGTACCATCTCACATTTTCCTTTTGGCTGATAGAAAATCTCGTCAGTATGCTCCCTCCTCCACGTGGTATCATCCGTCACTGACTGATGCGCCCCCCCCCCCTCCCAGGGAATCTCATGTCACTAAGAGATCTTCTATTTTACTACGGAAGTTCGGAAAATTGCTTAGAATAACCACGGGTTCTAAGGAAATGGAAGCTGTATAATTTTGCTGATGAAGACAAAAACATTCGTGATGAGGGAAATGGTGTACTTAAATGAAAACCTGAAATTAGAGTAATTTTACAAACAACTCATCTCGAACGAGCGAGAATAACAGTCGCCAGAGGGCAAACTCACTAACTAGACAGACCGTATTTGTAAATAGTCGTAACAGACTTGTTTCGGCGTACGACGGAGAAGCCAGTACAATAATTTTACACCGGAGAATGGCAGTTCAGGAAATTACACTGTATGATACAATAATAAATTCTCTCTCGTTATGTATCCGTAGTATCAAAAAAAGTTCGGTAACGAATGCAAATATTCGGGAATTCAGGCGAGAACCGGTTTTATGAAAGCTGATAATCGCCATTGCGCTGCGCAGGAACGGGGGAGGGGATAACAACCCCCTCATTTGCGTGGCTATAAGCTCCCTCCAAACTGAGGCAGTTGACGTAATTCAAAAAATGAAAACTTTTCTCCCATGTTTTCCGAAATATTGCCTTGTTGGTCAAAATTAGCATACAATGTCTCAAGCATAACAGTTTGGTCAAATTACTTAAATGAATGAAAAAAGAAAAAATTATAAAAAGCAAATTTTTTTCGAATAAGTATTTTTTGAAATGTGCCTCTGAATAACAGAAGAAAGTCCACGCCTGTCCGTTGCTTGCATGTCTCCCAATTGCGATGTGAAGCGCCCCAAAAATCAGTTTTTCGCATTTTTCTCAAAAGCTAAACGTTTTATGTCAATAATGGCTCAGGGATAAAATACTCTACATACTTACAGACAAATTGACACCACAAAGTTATATTTTCTTTAACCGTAGCCACAAAAAGGAGAAAGGAGGCTCAGATGGACCCCGCCCACAACCACACATTAAAACACGATTTCCGGCAAAAACCATCGGATTTTCGACATTTTGTAGTCTCATTGACTACGACTAACATAAGGGATGCAAATAACTTTCGAACCAGTTTCTATACATCCCCATCTAGCCATCTCCGGAATTTTTTCTCTCCTCTTCCTAGATACCGTACTTTGAAAGTTGTGCTTTTTGTGTTATACTCAGTCTCATAAATTATTTTTTTATTACAATTTTCTACCCCTCTAATTAACACGAATCAGTGAACCGAGATATTGGTTGGGAGAGTTTTAAAGTCAACGTAAGTTCAAAATTAATGTACCTCGGGGAGGTCAGATGCTCGAAATCTTCATTAAATGCAATATGGGTGTCGTTTCACAAGCTTAGCGGGTCGGTGAATTCATTATTGATAGCAATTCGTTCATAGTTTGCAAATTATGACACATGGGAGGGGACGAGGCAACAATTTTTACAAAATATAGATGACGTTTCGTGGGTAATTAGGGTCGTTAAATTCGATTTCAATATTAGTTTCGTCATATCTTCAAAATTGTGGCATCTGGTAAGAGGAAAGGGGGTTGCGAGTTAGGTTTATCCGCAAATAAGCATATATTATTTTACAGCATGGATTTTAGCTGGACTATTTACTCCGTAGGGGGCAAAAAAGAAGGTCAATAATGATATACACGCATATAATCACTTGGCAAATGCTGATCCATATTTATGTAATATCAATTCCTGTCTCCTAGGACAAACGTCCCAGTTTGTTCCCCTCGCTACACCCATGTTTTACAGGCTTTCAGGGTCACTGAATTTAATATCAATGTTAATTTCACCCTCATCCTAATGATCTATACATTTATGTGTCTTGGTACATAGAACATTAATCCACAAACAACTCAATTTTGATAGAACTGGTCGAGAAAGACAGTTTCTGAACTAAACGATTTATTAGCGTTCAGTTTCTAATTCACAAATTGAAGGAGAACTTCTTGACGGTCTACGTTTGATGCAGTCATTTAGTTTTTTTTCACTTAACACGTGTCGCCTTAATAAGCACGCATAACTATTTTACTTTTTTTCTTTCTTTTTTTCTTCACGGATATGCTTTTCTAAACGTTTCTGAATAATATTAAGCGCGTGAAAAAATATACGAAATTCAAAGTTGAACACCAGTCAAACGATCTCTAAATAATGTTTCACCTGGCTATTTATAAGTATGGAAATTTAACGCGGCAGTTCTGGAGGCGTAGTTAATCAAGTCAGAAAGAATATAGTCACACATTGGTGCCCACAAGGTGATAAAAACTTTGATGGTATGGAGGGATCGACCTCAGTCAGGACTGTAGTTCAGCGAGTTCGACATTACCAGAAATGTACAAAAGTTATTTTAAGGGGGATGAAGTTTACATATTAAGACGTTGGTAAATAGCAGAGGCGTACCAAAGTAACATCTCAATAGAGAAGGGAAGAAATTCTAATTTTTCAATTCAAATAGTCAATTTTGACAACTGGAAACATTTGGACCTGGATAAGCAGAAGAAGAACAGAAAATCTTTTTTACTTATATTTTGCCAAATGAGGATTCAATTTTGCTTACTGACGATGAAACTCACATCTCATACACCTCTCCCTCCCCCTTCAGAACTAAAATGCATAAATACACAAAATACAACATTAGCATAAATAGCAAAAAAGACAAATTACGAGAAAATTGTACGTTTGATTATGATTTTATATCTCATGTTTTATGCCTTTATGCCCTATACATCTTCATGGTTCATACCTGTGAACCATATTCATACGTCTTAACTTCTCATGTCTTATTGCAGATTAGGTTTTTATTATATGGAAAGAAGAGATCATATGTCTTTATGTCTCATGTTTTCGTATCAAGACATAATAATGTTTTAGTAGCAGTTTTTTTTCTTCGGAGAAGAAAATTAAAAGAGATCACATAATATCTTTTCATCTCAAGACATAACAGAGAAAGGGGGAGATCAGATTTTTAATACACATTATTAGAACAATTATTTTTAATCCTATAGAGAACCATCCGGGGGGGAGGGAGGGGTAAGACCTTTAAAAAATCTTGAAATTTCTCGGTCACATCCGTTACTGTTTTGATGCTAGTTTTGTGAGAAATTGGAGGGGGAAAAAAATCAAAATTGAAGTCTTTAGAGAGTTTTATGCTTCCTCAACAATTCGCTTCACTGATGGTTTAAAGTACAGCCGATGCACCACTTACGCCTACTCCATAGATAGTTTACTACACTCCTTCCGACTTAAAAATACAGCTTCCATCTGCACAGCCGAACTCCATGCTATCCTACAGTGCATAGTCACGATCTCCTCGCTCAAGGACCCACCCACTCACCCACTATCTGGTCCTCTCAGATTCAGTTTCCTCCTTAAGGTCTACTTCTGATCGCCTTTCAATACACACTCTTGTCCAACGCATCCATCTCATTCTCCATCTCATTTCCTTCACCACTAAGAGAATTTCACTCATCTGGATCTCAAGCCATTCTGGTATCTCAGGAAATGAGGCAGTTGATCAAGCAGCACAGCAAGCTACACAGCGCCCATATTTCACTCGTCAACTCCTTATCTTAACAGATCTCACTTCCACCATTTGCCAGACCATTTTATATATTGGCGGTATCAAGTCTCTCGGCATGACAAGCTCGCACAAATCAAGCTTATACCTGTCCCCTGGTTAACGTCTTAACGTTCCTGACGCCGCGAGGAAGTTATTGTCACCTGTTTAAGGATTAGACATATACGCCTCACACATACGCATCATCTCACTCCAAGATGTCAACTCCCATTTGTGGACGGGAAAGCGTTCTCAAATGGAGCACCTCCACAAACAAGAACAAAGTGAACGCGTTCTTCTTCTCACATGAACAAGAACGGGTAGGAATGCGTTTGTTTCATTTTGTGGACAAGAACGCAGAGAAAGGGAAAAGGGAGAGGAATGACTACAATGTCAAGTGTCAACTCCCGTTTGCAAACGGGAACGCGTTCTCAAACAGAGCACCTCCACAAACAAGAATGAAGTGAACGCGTTCTTCTCACATGAACGAGAACGGGTAGGAATGCGTTCGTTTCATTTTGTGGACGAGAACGCAGAGAAAGGGAGAAAGGAGAGAGGAATGACTACAGTCAGAGATGTCAACTCACGTTCGCAAACAGGAACGCGTTCACAAATGGAGCACCTCAACAAACGAAAACGAAGTGAACGCGTTCTTCTTCTCACATGAACAAGAACGGATGTGAACGCGTTCATATTTTTGGGGAATGCTGACATCTCTGTTCTCACTAACCTGTATCCCCTTGACTACCCACACAGTGAAGATGAAGACTCTCTCACTGTGGGCCACCTTTTCTCATGCCCCTCCCTCACCTGCTTTTGTAACTCTCACTATATCTCCATAGTCGAATTTTGGCCCTCTCCAACTCCCACAAGCACATGAATAACAACACCCTCACCTATCTTTCCGCTGCTGGATACCTCTGCGACTTATAGACAACAACCTTTCCCGAGCCCATAGCCCAAGAGTGTAGCTCTGTGGCTCGATAATAATAAAATAAAAAAATAATAAAAAGAAATATGCACTTAGGCGTTTTGGGAAAACAAATTCACTATCAATTGATCCAGATTAAGTAAACCTATGACTGAATGCGAGACAAATTGAATTAAATTTTCCACCAAGGTCATACTGTGAGGGGTTGAGGTGGCTTAAAGTTGATAAGTGAGACCCTTTGGACAAGATTCCTTCCTTCTTTGTCATTTTTTGTCTCTTTTGTTTTCTATCATTTACTGTTCTTAGCTTTTCTCCATCTCTTACAAATTATTTTACTTCTTTTTATTTTCATAGTCTTAAGTTTTTTAATGTTACTTGCTTTCTTTCATTTTTTCCTAATTTTCCCTCATTTTTGATTTTTTTTTAAAATCTCGTCCTATCTCTCACTTTCTGTACCGTATTTAGTTAGATAAGTCTTTAGACCTATTTTGATTCTAATAAGTCATTTTAAATTGGTTCAGGTTCATTCAAATAACTTATTGTAAATTAAAGACTTATTTAGGATGCATATCAGCGACTCACGGGAATTTTTTAGAGATAAGGTGGGGACAAGGGCACTACACGATAAAGACATAATTCAATGATTCTTTCCTTTTTTCCAAAACTAAACTATTCTCCATAATATAAGCTGTGAAAAACTCCGATTACTGCATTCTTGAAAACTGGAGAATGGATTTACTGCATTTTGGATAATGCGGTTCCATTCGCAAAGATTGTGATAACACGAGGATAATGATTTTTTGCAAATTTATAAAGAGATATTGATATACATATCAGAAGTTTCATCATCTGATTTGAAAAAGAAGGGACTGATTGCCTTTTGGAGAACCACTCCTTTCATGATTAAACATATTTTACGATAGAAAAAACTAACAAAAAAATGACTAATTTACGAGAATAAACTAAAGACAGGAAAGACAACCAATTTCCATTTCCCTCAGAACAATATACTCATGAATATTAAATTAAGTATGCACAATGTGTAAGACTTAAACATCAAGACTATGAGATTACTCCTTAAACCGTACATTAAAAAAGAAAAATACAATTTGTAAAATTGAAAATTCCAACAGTTCATCATCCAAAAATAGAACGCAGCACAGAAGAAGGTATAGAACTGTAATACAATTTTACTGGGGGTTGATACATTAAAAACCAGACCACTCCCTTCTCTCCCTTCAGCAACACACGTCTTCCGATAAGACATTTAATCATTTCTCTCAGTATGCTTAAAATCTGAGTATACCTTTCTTCGAAACAAAAAAATTCAACAGTTAATTATTGTTAAGTCTGATTACGATTATGTCTGCACCACAGAAACTTCAGAATTCGAGGCAGGCAATCAGAAGGAGACAGGCAGATGAGCAATCAGCAGGACTTACATATTATACAAGCATACCGACAGAGATAGACTGACAAACAGGCGGATGGATGAACAAACTGACAGGAGGGAGGGGGGGGGGTTGGACAAACAAGTGTGGACAACATGAATGAAGCGTTTGGGTCATAATGTGGCTAAAAGGTGGATTTTCCGAGAAAGTCTTTAAAAAGTACATCTTGAAAAACCTTAATCAATCCTGAGAGTCTTAACTTCACTGACAAGAGGAAAGCGGACTGGGTTCTAAGCAGCTACCGGGAAAGTGCAATGGCGTCGACTCAACTTTTCACTTTCATTACCTCTCTCCCATATCTCCTTTTCCTTCTGTTTTCCTTCTATCTAACATAGCGGCGTAAAATGCCCAAATGTGCTGACCTTCACATCCAGCCCCCGTATCTTACGAACAAGACCGACCAGCGAGAAACTTCCAGGTTATTTATATGGCATATCTGCCCACGAAAATCTTAACTTTCATGCCACTCGTCAGATGTAAAAGTCATACTGACAGCTTGGCTCGCAGCCTTAGAACTATAACGGACATCAAGCCAATCCGAACCGGCTAAGCGGACCACATAATACGATACGCAATCCGAGAGTAGAACTGGCCGCTTTTATTCCAATTAGTGTACCCCCTCATCCTATTTCTTTTCAGGAACCAAACTAAAACTGACAATCCCGTGGTTTAGTCAGCCTCTAGTGTTTAAGGGGGAGGGTCTGGCCTTGACTAAATGGGAGTCGGCTGTTCGAGTGTGTTTTAAAATGAAAAAAACCATACTAGACAAAATCGCAAAGAGGGAGAGGGTCCAGAGCCTGCGACAATTGAAAACTAAACATCTTGTCAGCCTTTACTCGTAAATTAAAATTGTACATATTTTCTTTCCACGTCTTTTTTCGACTACTTTAGAAAAAGTACAACCGGTTGTGTCTACATTACCTACATTGGTACTGGAATCCGCATGCGACTTATCATCATTGTAGGAAGACCACACCTACACGAGCAAATGCATCTTGAATTCCGGTTTGCAACCGGGCAGACAGACACACATAGTAAACTCGATGTAGTAGAAATGGACAATCGATTCGTTATTGCACCTTACAGTGAAAAATCACCTTGTCGAATATGTACTTACATACAAGTAGATGAAAAATAAAGGCCGAAGATAAAACAGGTGCATACAGTTTCTCTGTCTGCGGAATTCGCTTATCGATTCAGACTCGGACATAATTCATTATTGTAAAAAAGCAAGGTGACAAGTTCTTTGATTTATGAAATCGCGAGAGCGTTGAAAAAGCGAATGTGAGCGACCATGGGTCCAAATCTTACATGACAAACCAGTTTCGTGTCTGCTGGATGTCGCATTCGCATAAAAATGATTCCAGAAACGCCAAACCCAATCGAATATGTACTTCATTATAAAAATAAACCTCGCCCAACATGTCCTCTCCTGAGGAAGCAACAATAAGGATATGTGCGGACATTCATGACCGTGAGGTTGCATATTTATCCGGTCGAAGGTAAAATATTGAAATAGAGTCGCCAGAAGGGAGTCAGAAGTGGGAGGGAGCAAAGTTCAAATTTTTGATAACTGGCTTTCTTTTTCGTTTTTGTCTCTTCTCTGTTGGAAATCTAATGCTAATTAAAACGGATAGCCCAGAGCGAAGGGGGGGAGGTGAAAGAACCTTACACTCCAACGATACTTCACCTTGTTTTAAAATAAGCAGCTGAGAAAGGAGTGGAATGGGATCTTGAAATGCTAAAGTTCTGTTTTTTGGCAGATCAAAGAGTCCATCCTGTTCCAGAAAGGGCGGGGAGGGTATATCAACTTTTCTCTTTCTAAAGAAAAAATATCGAACAACCTATCGAAATTGTTTGTTTTTTGCTTCGCTGAATTCGAACATTTTGTCAGGTGGTGATGACTGATCCATCCCCGATTTAGGTTTCGAAATGAAAATATTATGCTTACAACTGGTGTCAGTGGCTCGGTTAACTAGGATCCTTAAAATCCAAATCTAACTTTACAATTATCTTATATTTTTAAATTTTAAATGAAACTATTTCTATTTACCACAAGGGCACATAGGGGGGCTTAGCCCTCCAAATTCTAAATAGCCCCCCCTCCTCAACACTGAAAAATTACCAAAGAAAATAATGCGGGGAGTGGTGTTGCTTCATAATAAGGAGGCTTGAGCCCCCCCCCCCCCGTTCTGAGCCCTATTTGCGCTTCTGCTCTTTAATCAAGTTCATTGCCAGAAAACTTGTGGCCACATGAATACAAAATAGAAGCGATAAATTGAAATTTTCCATTTTACTTCATAGCAGGTAAGTGGAAAAACAATCAGCTGAGCAAAACTGACGTGTGACCTCAAGAATCGAGAAACAAGATATGAAAATTAGGGATCTTTTGGTGGCTGATTTCCGAATGTTATTGTAAGATATTCTCAATGTGTTTCGAATTGGAACCTCCAAACTCGATTTTCAAAATTAAAAATACTGCTTTAATTGCAGTTGTTTCGTTTTTGTACTAGGTATATTTTCATTACCGTAAACTGGGGTAACTTTGAATTTGTGAGGGAACTCCAGACAATTGCCAGTTTTATGCATTAGAACTGGAATATCGGTTTTCACCACATGACGGTGCTGTTGCGAGCCTCAGTTTTTATGTGGCAAAGTTACTCCAGTTGGGGTAATGTTCGAAGTTACCCCAGCAAGTCCGAAGTTACCCCAGTTTACGGGATCTTTTGGAACGAATAAATTATTGAAATTGATATTTTACTACGAATAGCATCCTTACACAATTCATTGAAACATTTAGTAAACATCGAAATCTACAGTAAAAAGAAAAAAACCTTTAAATACTAAAGGGCATTTGATTGAATGAAAAAAATACGGGATAATCGAAATTTCAAATTTACAAAGTTGACAAAAGAACAGGGTATTTCCTTTGTTGATTTTGAAATCTTCAGGCTAGTACATCAAAAGAATTAAACCCTCAGAAAATTCTCTATGCATTTGATGTGAAATTTCAATTTTGAAAACTCAAATCTGAGTCGGATCAAACACTTGACACACTAATCAAAGTAATAAATGACTAAGTCCTTATTTCTGTAGCTTTTCAATTTTTTTAGTCGATTTAAATTTGTCTACGCCTCTGTGCGATCCAAGATAAGAAATCTCCCTCCCCTCGTGAAAACCAAGGGGTGGGGAGTCAGTCCATTTCTGCAATTTTTCAAGAGAAGCAAAAAACTGATTTATACAAAAACTAAAAATTTGTCAGAAACATGGTTTAGAGCAGTAAGGGGGGGGGGAGACCATGAAAGACGATTTTTAAGACCACTGCGAAAAGAAATTCAATGGTGCTGGAGATACAGCTGTACAAAGAGGTTCTGGACCTAGCCTTTTTCAGTTCCCACTGGTGACTAAAAGTGAAAATTATGGCTGGAAATTGCATGGGACTCTTTCTCATAGTAGATCATTTTTGTCTCGTTCTTATTTCGACTGAACGAATTCCCTGGAAGCGAGAAAAAAAATGTACAACGCCGTAAAGGAACTTTTTTTTGTTGAAAATCGCCTATAAAAAATAAGTTAAAAAGATGACAAATGGAACTCATCGAAATTTTTCTCTATTTTTTATACGCGAACATGAAAATTTCGGGTGCGATGTTGCCAGAAACCATGCTTTTGGAAAATGAGCGAAATTTCCACTACACCAGTCGATCCACCATGCTTTAATGCCTCAATTTAAGTCGGTAACTCAAAACTGCCCATTTTGGACTTGACCCTCCCTCCTTTGATTTTCACGTATTCAATTCCACTTTTCTCAAGCTCCATAATGAAATTCATGAAGATATGTAAAAACTGGGAAGTCGTTACTTTGGATTTTGGGAACTCAAGTTGGGGCCAGATTGGAAATTTGATGCAATATTCGAAATTAGCAAAAAGGATTAATTCAATTGCAATTTTTTTTTGATTTAGGGCTTGGCAAAGAGGGGGAGCAAATTCAGATTTTCTCAAAATATTCATTTTATTTGGCACAAACTCTTCAATAATGTGCGTTGATAATTTGGTTTGATTTGTTAAGTCAACTTCGTTCATTTAGTTAGTAAAATATTTCTGTTTTGCTGGCCAAATCGGATCCGGATCGAAAATTTGACAGAACATTCGTAATCAGCGGCCCAATAAATTTCTGTTTTGATTTCTCATGTATTATAGGTATGGGCCTTTTGCTCGTCCGCTGTTACCGGGGGGGGGGGGGAATTTGTTTCACCCCTTTTGAGAAATTAGACTTTTGCACTTCCAAATTTAGGATCTTTCTTGACCCTATGCTGATCCAGTAATCAATGACGTACCGATGGTGAGGGGGGCACTCCCCCCTCCCGTAGAAATTTTTTACTGAGCAGTCGGGAAAATTTACTATTTCAGTTAGCTGAGTTGGGAAAATCCAACGTGTTAAAAGGTTTTTTTTAAATTTATTTTTGCTTTGATTCTTGGGAATTGAATTGGAAAGTTGAGAAAACCCAATAAGTCAAAAGGTTTTTCTTGTTTTGCTTTGATACTTGAAAATTTTGAGTTGAGTCCGTTGGAAAAATCCAACAGGTCAAAAGAGTTTTTTTTTGCTTTGATGCTTGGGAATTCTGAGTTGAGTCAGTTGGGATTTTCACCCCCCCCCCCTTCCCCTGGAAAAACTCTTCGGTACGTCCCTGCTAGTAATGCGTTAAGACAATAAAATCATCCTCTTTTATGACATTAATAAGTAAGTAAACGGTAAGGCGAAAATTCACTTCAGATTTCGCGCACAATTCTCCGAATTACTTTACACAACAGATTCTCAAACTTTTCACTCAGCCCATTCATTTCGACATTTTACTAAAGTTAACAATAACAGATTCGTTCAGATAAGACTCTTTTCAGATTGTGTTATGATTGTGTTAGGGCTTTTCAGGACTCGTGACAACCCTTTATTGGCCGTACCAAGACTCGCTAAGACTTCTTAAGACTGGATTAAAACTCGTGTTTTTTTATTCTTTCATTGGCTCTCAGCTATTAAGCCCGTTCTTTCCAGCTTTGTCTCGGTTTCATCGCATGCCAGTACTGGCACAAAACGACTCCGAAACGACTTTCCTCGCGGCTCTCTCAGTTGCAATTTCTCACGTAGCCAGGGAAGCTCCAAATACACCTCAGATTTCCCTCACAACTCTCTGAATTAATACAATACCACTTCACACTTTTCACTCAGTCCGTTCATCTCGACATTAATGTGACTCTGTTCAGATTTTTCGAACTTTTAATTTTTATTACGAACTTTCTGTTTCAGCTGATGGAAATCGGTGAAAAGAATGTCGAGCATTCTGGGTCGAACAGTAGTAACGAAGATCTGAGTCAATACACAGATGCGGATGAATCGATGTCGGCGCCAACTGAAATCTTAGCTGAAGTAAGGAAGACCTTTGATTCTAGATATATTAGGATTTGGAGCATGAACCTTTTCCCACACACCCATCCATGATTTCAAACAGCACCCAACAAGTTTTATGGCTTCGTATAATAGAATATGTTCGTTATCGAACTAATTTCAGTTTGTATATTTGACCTAAACTACTTTTAATGAGCTAGCGGAAAAAACACATACTGGTATTGATATAGCTTTCTCTCGTACCACACAGTACGGCTAATAATGTTAGAATTACCAATTTTAATTAGCGTGTTTTCTACGGCTCATTAGAGACCAACAATCTGAGCTTAATCGCGGCTGTAAAGATGATTAATAAGTAATTTAATTAATTTCCTGTTTGGCTATTGGGCGATGTTCAAAGGTCAAAAAAGACGTGTGCCTCACGTGAAATCAATATGGTGCCCTTCTTTAGCCATTTGAAGCTCACGTTTGAAAAACAATCAGAGTACAAACAGTTCTGGAATTTCGGACCAAAGTTATTTTCCGTCCTTATCTCGTTACAGAAAATTCTAGATCTCGAGAATGATAAGATGCACGAATTTGATGTTCCTTATCAACAATACTTTAGTTCATATTTAATGAGCACGTGATTCTAGTTCAACGTACCTAATGATAGTGAAAATATAATTTTAATTTTTCACCCAAACTTATTTTTCATGATTTATTACGACTGTGTCTTTCATAGCTATATGTCTAGACCTAAGAAATTTCCGAAGGGGTTCATCGGTTTCAGCTAGAAAACTATCGCCCCTCGGTTGGAAAATTATCGAAGGACAATATCTATCTTTGCCTATTTATTAATTACTCCGAACATAGTTCGAGTTAGAAAAATTGACAATTTATATAGTTGGGAAGATTACAATCTCTCCTTGCTTCGGGTCTCCAAAAATTATTTGCTGTAGCCAGAGCACGAGCCAGAGCAGAAGATGGAACCTCGAAAAAGTTATTTACTGGAACCAAAGTTGGAGCTATAGACAGGCAAAAATTGTTCACTAGAGCTGGAGTCAGACCCTAGCAAAAAATTACTTGCTGGAACCGGAGCAGAGCTAATTGCAGAATTTTAGGTACTAGAACTGAAGGCGGTTCTGGTCCTTCAGTCACCTCCTGACCTCTTACACTTTTGCTATTTTCTTATCTTTTAAAAATAACCCCTGCCGGAGAAAAAAAAAAACATATTTTTTATGCAGCCAGAGCCGAAGTCATCAAGAATTTTAGCCGGAGCTGGAGCTAAATTTAAATTTTCTCCGGAATTAGAGCCACTTCAGAGCGGCTCCGGCTTTCATGCCAGCTTCAGATTCCAGGAAATAGAAGCCAATAACAAAGAAACATTCAAAAAAAAAATTAATAAACGAACATTAAAGAAGAAATTGAGATTGGACGTTGAAAGCCAAGTGAGAGGGGGAAAAATAAGAGAAAACCCCTAGGACAGAAGAAAAAAATAAAGGGGACAATAGAAAATAGAAAGCGAGGGGGAAAAATGTCAGTTTACTCCTTTGAACTAACTTTTTTTAAAGAGGGAGAGGATGCTTTGGAATAACTTGACCCCAGAGAATGCATCCTTTCTCAAATCCGGAGCTGCATTAAAACCAATTTAAAATGAACCAAAATATGAAGATATAAAGACTGGAATATAATAATGCGCTTCTTTTTCTGGCGGGAGGAGGGGAGCGGGGTAATGAAAGGGTCCAGGTTTCGGAAATTTGCTTACTGAAGAGGTTCAATCATATTTGTCACTTATTCCCAACAGGTGTATGGAAGAGGAGAGGGATAGCTTTCCCTCCTTCCTTCTCTCAGTACGTATCTGCCAGAAAATCTGTAGCTAAATTTCGTTGTATCTTTAAGCTTCATTAAACATCAAAAATCTTCTAGAAATTCCAGTTTATAATGCTTAATTAAAAAAAAATTATGAAAATTTCGAAATTCACTAAAGCGAAGTTGGAAAATCATGGCTCTAGCTCTTCTGGTCAAATAGGTACAAGAAATTTTTCAATTTTGAGCCCCCATCTGACTCCAAAAATCAATCTCATTTTCATTTTGAAATTCCTCCCAAATTTCGGAATCGAGTTCAGCGATTTTCAGAAACTTGTTTCGACGTTCTTATTGTATTTCATAGATTTTTGTTTCTCACTCGCAACTGTGGTGCTTTAGTTCTGGATTTAGTGTGACACTGATTTCAAAAATCAATTCAGCAGCTTTGTAAGCTCAGTAGTCGATATCCCAATTTTCTTGATTATGATTCTGTTCATTGAAGTTCAAAAAGTTACAATTTTTAAGGTTCATTCCGAAGTTAATAAAAGACCAAAGAACACAGCTAGGAAGTGGGGACAGAGGAATAGAAAAATCTTCCAAGATAGGCAGATAGGATACAGGGAAACAAGTCCGAAAGCCTTCGCAGAACCTGGCGAAACCAGAAATACAACCAAAATTTTAGATTTTTATCCACAAGACCTCCTGCAAAGTGTATAATAGGAAAAATTATATTAAAACCCTCTTTTATGACAGTTCGGGCGCTGCTATTGAAAAATTATTAGAGGCCATTTTTATGTATAAGACTAAAATAATTTTTAAGCCTTTATCTGTCGACTTTTCAAATATTTATTTTTGGGAGTATGTTGCATCGTCTAGGGGAAGAGCCTCTAGTGTAGGGCGTCTGCTGAAACTGAAAAGAAAAAAAGGTATTTGTCTGCACTACGCCAAAAAATTTGCCCGTATGAGTTCTTTCACTCGTGCGAGCAAAAGTGAACGTCTCTGGCGTCCCTCAAGCCATCATAAGTACTCGGCATTTGTTTTTTCAATAGTGTAATGTATTGTTCTTTTTCTGTAATTTGACATGTTAACAAATGATAGAGCTCCCCCCCTTTTCCTTCAGTGTACGATACTCTATGTTCAGTCTTTTACAAGGTACCAAATGTATGGAGGAGGAAACTTATGTAAGACAAATTTTCAACAAGTTATCAAATAAAAATCATTTGGGTATACAAAACAAGTATAATTCAAAAACAAAAAGCACAAGGAGATAAAAGTGAAACAGAGAATTTCTGGACAGAAGAAAAAAATATTGACTTCTTCTAAATATTGAAATACAAAACAACTGAAAAATTAACAATATTCAAAGAAAGAAGAACAAACAAAAATAACGAAAATAAAACAAAAAAACTGATTTTATCATAAAAGTTGCCTTTGATTTCATACTTGATCTGATGTATACGACGTTCCACAGCAAAAGGATCAATTTGGTTGGTAGGTCACCACCTCAAGGTAATTTCCCTTTAAAATAAGCCAACTTTCAACCTTTTCTGCTAAAGATTGGCCATTCAGAGAGCATTTGAAGTTAACATTCCAAAAATGTTCGTTTCGAGAAAAACTAAATTAAAATTTTTGAAGAATTTGATGACTTTAGGAACGTTTTAACGAGTGCTCATTACCGCGTCCCTTATTTATTTTTGGTGGATTTTTTTCCTCAGATTTTTCATGGGGTTCCTTAAATCGGTTTCAATATAATGAAATAAAATTCTCATAAAGTTTCAGGTCGATCGTATACGAAGAGGTCTTGCCTCAAGACCCCTCACTTTCTAATGGAAAAATACACAGAGTTTAGCAATTTTAAGGAACATTTTCTGTTAGTCCCCAATTGCATTAAGAATTCATTCATTCAGATTTCTAAAGTTGTTTTACCATGGCTTTAAAAAAAGGAAGGAGGGAGGTGAAAAATTGAAATCCGAAATAGGGGTCAATTTATAAATCGTCTATGTCACCAATTTCAATTCTCGGGACAATTTTTACGTCCCACCTCCTGGGGTACCTCTCTGGAAGGGATGAGGTAAGTATTAGTCATTTTTTCATGGTGGTATTCGATTTATAAATTTTCGGAGTCGCTGAATTGAATTCCGGATATAATTTTTATATACAACCCACTGGTGTACCACTGGAGGGATGGGGTACAATTAGTCATTTTTCCAAAATGGGGTACTCGATTTATAGGGTTTCAAGATTACTGAATTCAATTCTGGGGTTATTTTTTGCGTTCAACCCCATGGAATACTAGTGCCGATGCGAGGGTCAAAAATCTATCATTCTTTTATGCAAGTTTTAGTAATTCTACTGATATTCAGAAATTCGGGTTTGAAGGTATTCAACACCCTGTAAATCGAATAATTATTGTCCTGGAAAAATAACGAATTTTCAGCTCCCGTGCCTACAATGGTACTCCATGAGGTCACACGTGAAAAGTACTGCCAAAATTTTCGCACGTTTTTGTACAAATTTACGGAAATCAAAAAATTGATCAATTTGACTTTAAATCATATTTTTGCAATTTTCTTGAAACACGCCGAGTGACAAAGTTGACCCTTTTGCTATGAAACGTTTCATATTAATGTAGAAGTTTTAAAAAATAGACAAAGAAAAAGAAGGAGACTGAGTTCTAGTTCTTTCAGCAAAATTTGACAGATATTTTGTTTTAAAGACTGACGTCACAACCAGGTTAGATCAGATTAGTGGAACGAAAAATGTTGTACGACACGAGAGATTACTTTTCTTAATGTAGTTTTTTTTTTCATAACAGGCTTTTTGCGATTTTTCGTAAATATATCAACGTATTTATGAAATTTTCGTACTTTGCCCAAAAAATGACGCGATTTACATGCTCGGTTGCCAATTCAGTCAGATTCTTGTTATTTACTTGTTTTGGTGGTTTTACTTGCCAGCAGACATCCTACTGTGGTAGAATTCCTTAGGGATTTTTTTAGCTCAACACCCCCTCCCTTCCTAACAACACAATGATAAATTCTCAGCTTCACGATATTTTTTGTCGAATTGGTTTTATATATTGTCCTGTCTGTTTTTTGATTTATCGATTTTGTTTTCTAGTTCCTGTCCGCTCTTATGGTGAGAGACTATCCATCCGCTTTGAAACTCTGTAAGATAAGTAAGTCATTTTCTATTTATGAAGAATTGATAACAAACAGGGCCGGATTAAGAGTGGAGCAAATTTTTGATCCTGCTCATAATTTCCTGACGATGATTACTATTTACGCGAGGAGCAACATGAGTAATAATGTTTCACTTTCCTGGCACAGGATCATAGTGACAGAGGGATAGGTATTTTCTTATTACAGTAGACCCGTACGAAGACCACTTTCCATTAGGGGTGGGGCTGTAAAATTGGGACAACATGACAGAATGAACGTCGTTACAAGTACGAAGAGTGCGCATACAAATTACAGGAGAAAAAATGCAAAACGACTAGTTTTGGGCATAGTTTATTATTTGGTTACAATGTGTATTGTAACCTGATGATAAGCTGTGCTCAAACCCAGTTATTTTGAAGTTTTGTACTTTTTTGAAGTTTATTAAACAGGTATACCTACTCTGTGGACCTGTAACAACGTTCAATCTCTTAAAATGGTCTACAATATTGAGTTTTGTTAAAACAAGAAGTTTTGGCTTTCTTGCAAAGGGGCATCGGCTGAGAGAAGCAGCCCCCATTTGCTCCCCCGAGATGCTACAGAGATGTCACAGAAATTTATGGAACATTTAAGCCGAGTTTTCTTGAAATATCAAAACTTTGCAGAAATCCGAGCCCAACCATTGCATTCAAATCACGTCGTATATCGCTCGAAGAGCTACAAAAAACGTTTTCAAAAATCAATAACTTTTAAAATCCATTAGCACGGTCTATATAAGCAATCGTGATGATGGCAGTAGGTAGGTTAATTGAATTCGTATAGGTATTTCAGGGTCGCCTAGGTTTCGAATCGATTTTCAATTAATTTTACCTATTTTCGATGGAAAAATTTCACATATTGGAGGCGAATCTGAGACTAATTCGCCATTTTAAACACCGATATACGAATAACTAAACGGTTTTTTTCTTTCGTTCTTTCCGCAGTTCTGCAATACGAGCCGGATCATGAAACAGCGAAACAGTTCTATCCTCTAATACAGGAGAAAATTTTGCTTCAAGCAGGTAATTAACACTAATTTATTTTCAATTTTAATGGGATCATGTGCACGTAAGAAATCAGCGTTTACTTGAAAAAGGTCCATCTGGTTGATCTTTACCAGCAGCTACGAATTTCAAGCAAATGTCGAGGGTTTTGGTGCGAAGAAGTCCATTTTAAATTACGACTGGTGTCGAAGTCCAAAATTATTTGGTATTTTGAACACGCCAAATGATAATCTAGACAGAAGCTTCCTCATAGTAGTTTTCTTTTCTTTTTTTTCTTTTTTCTTTCAAATTGCATGATAACTTGATGGTAGCACGACCTCGCCATAACAAGGAGATAACGAGAAAGCACGTTAACATGTTGTAATCAGTCTGATCGGCAATTTAAAATTTACTAGGAGTTGAATCATCGAACCTATAATTAGATACTGGTTTGTGTAAATTAAGATATTCATGAACGTTTGAGGCACGGAACAACAAAATACTCTTACGGCGTTTAATTATAACTCGTCAATTCGTCATTTATGAAGTCGTCTACAAGAAATTATTCCGCCCCGCGGTAGCCAAGTTTAGAATAACGAACAACGCACTCTGAAGAGAAGGAAATTTGGGTCCCTGAATATTTTCAACGGCGAAGCCTCAATAGGGAGAGGGAGATCAGCCCTGAGTACAGAACACAAGGCCGTGGACTTCCTGAAGCAGGGCACAGAGCGGAACACAAAGCCCATTTCGGATTTACATGATGGGTACAAATGGGGTCAATGAAAACAACGAGGTAAAGAAGGATGCAAAAAGAAAAAAATGATCAGAAGAAGAAGAAAACGAAAGCATGGAGAAAAATCCGAAGTCTGGCATCAATCTTCTTGCGTCTTAAACCAGTTGGGAAGACTTGGTAAGACGGCATTAATCTTCTTGAGTCTTAAATAAGTCGAGAGGATTTAATAAGCGTTAATTAAGTCTATGACGACCTCAAAGAGGTCTGAAAGGATCTAAAAGAGTTTCAAACGAGCCTTGAAGGAGCCTCAAAATCTCGATGAATCCTATAAGGGCCTTCATATATCTTCAACATGTATGTCTGACAGAGACAGTGGTGTCGAAGGGGGGGGGCACACTTATGTACATTATAACCATCCCCCACCAAAAAAAAAACAAAAAGTTGGTAGGGTACAGCGTATTATTTGTACCCTCCCCTACTAATCCAAAAATGGGGGAAATATAAACTTTATTCAGCAATTCAGCAAATTGATAAAAAAACGTCTTCAGAGGTTTCAGAGATATGAGATTTACGAGAATCTTTATGATTTGTAAGATTTCTTGACTGTCAACTCTGTTTTTTCAGAATTTTTTTTTTCGTCGACTTGATTTCAATTTCTTTATTGCACCATCTTAGAAACGAATATCTTCCGACATCACTGGAAAGAGACTTCAGAACTAAAGAGTCTCTAGCCTCTCTGGAAAGGTTTTTAATCAAAGTGCCCGTGAGCACAGACCAGAAAGTTAATTCTATTTTGACTCTTTTGTCAGTTGGCAAAACTGACTCCCAGTATGGAAGAGTTGGCAAAAATTGACGGTAATAGATGGAACGAAAGCTTTTTCTGGCGGGTTGATTTCTACGTTTGTCTAACTGGAAAAATAACAAAAAATCATTCCTGGAAAAATGCTGGTTTCTATGTTCTCTTCCTTCTCCCTTCCCCCTCAACAAAGTTTTGTTTGTATGTTTTCGGTTTTCACAAAGAATAGTCTTAAACAAGTCTTGAAGAGTCTTGACATTAAAAGAATCTGTAGAGCTTTAAGCAAACTTCGAAGAATCATAATCCATCTTCCAGAAGTTTGAAAAGTTATAAGCCTGCGTATAAGAGCCGGAAAGTTTTCAACAAACTTGAAGAAATCTTCAAGAATTTCGTATAAGTCTAGAAAATTTTCAGACCATCTTGGACAGATATAGCAAACTATTGATTTAGGAGCTTGGAGAAGCATTGAATATACAAGAGGACACTAACGTAAATAGGAAGTTCTTGGGGCGGGGGAGGGGGAGGGTGAGGCAGGAAAACATGTCTGACAAGAAAAAGAAATAAAAGGAACAAAAAAGAGAAAGAGCCCTGAGTCCAAAATAATTTTGCTCAAACATTTATTTCATGAGCAAAAAAGAATTCCCCCCACTCACCCCCAAAAAATCACAAATATATCCAAAATGTAGCTTTAATTTTCCTCCTGGCTCTAGGGGGGGGGTCCCCATATCCTTTATTCATATTACTGTAAGGGGGCAAGCGGGACAATTCTTCCGGGTACTTAGATGAAAAGCGGCACCTGAGGAATGAAAGAAGAAAGAAAGAAACGAAGAGAAATTGTTGGTAGAGGATAGCAAATAGAATAGATGCTAAGCCAAAAAACGCACTTTTTTTAATTTGAAGGAAGCAGGAGGTTTTAAGCAGGATCCAGTCAAGGTTTCAACCTTAAATTTAAGCTCGAAATACATATAGTTATCAGGGACCTGCACTGGGCATCAAAACTGACCAAAGTCACTGAGCTATCTCTAATTCCTAGGAAAATTTGAATTTAGCACTGGCTTCAGATAAAATTATTGCTTTTGGGTCCAGCTCCAGGTTCCTGATACTTACAATACAAATCGGTACAAAGTCAATTCTAGGCAGTCTGCTAATTTAGTTTTTGGGCGGAGAGGGGGGAGTGCTCGACTGAGGAAGAAATTTGCTTACAGGCATTCCTCCACTTTGAATTAACCAAAAAAAAAAAGTAATTTTTTATCGCAATCAATTTTAGGATTGAATGTTCTACTTCAGAGTCGAAAATCAAAATTGGAGACCAAAGGAACAAGAAATGAAGGGTAAAGAATCAAAACTCACATTTGCCATTTTACTTAAAGGGCGCAAATAGGCAAAATACTGTACACGGACGCAGGAATTCTTTGCTGCGCCTGTGAACGTGGAGTATGTTATACATATCGCACATTCACAGGCGCAGCAAAGATATTCCTGCACCCGTGTACAGTATTTTGCCTATTTGCGCCCTTGAAGTGAAATGGTAAATGTGAATTTTGATTTTCTTTACTCTTGAAATATAAGAACAAAAAAATCTCATTACCCTCCCAAAAAAAGAAAACAATTTTTAAACACGTAAGAATAAGGTCCATTCTTCATGTTTTTAGTGCTCAATATTTTTTCAGTCATCAGGCACAGTGCCAGAATTTTTCTATGGAGGCGGATTATATGGTGTTGACCTTTAAAAAATCTAAAAAACATTAATCTAGTGAGCAACATTTTTTCAGTTTTTTGGAGAATGTCCATAACAATGGTTATTTTTACAATTGACGGCGAGGGTGAGGATGGGGGGGGGATCTGTTATCTAAATCCCCCTTTCATTTAAAACCGGCATGCAGTCTGTAAATTTGAAATATTGTGTCTCAAAAAAATTAAAACCCTTTCAAAAGAGCATATCCAACCAAATCTGGCAACGAGAGAGAAAGAAAGTTTCTGTTATTCCAATTCTAATATTAAAATTAGAGACTCGAAAAATATTAAAATCGACAGGCACAAAGGAAGAAAGTTTTCGCTTTTGCAAATTTTCCAACTTTTGCTACATCTGCACGATTCAGCCTAGTCTTTTACGACTTCCGAGTGAGAAGCCCCCCCCCCATGTCTGCAAGTTTCTGACTGGTTTCAAATACATATTTCTTTCCGCATCATGTAAATAGAATATTTGATTGAAAGTATAACTAATGACAAATCATTTGATTTTATATTCATCGAACGAGTCAAAAATTTTGGAAGCCCTAAACAGCTTTACAATCGCTGGATGTTTTCAGCGGCCTGGAAACTGGTTTCTTGCTTCTCGCCCTAATAAGCCTACCCAGGAATCCTAACATTATCATTAGGTACGATTTCAAGATTGATTTTCCAGAAGTCTGGTTTCTTGATTAGCAGACAAACCGCTTCCACAGTTCTACTCTTCAGGTACCTACGAACATGTTGTCGCATTGTTCTCATGGAAATTACATTTTCACTTGAAAACAAATTCGTGTTTTCAAGCGATGCAACTTTTTTTAGAATCTAGAGAAACGAAAGTAGTAGACTATATGATTTCCCATACGTCATATTTATATCCGCTTAGATCTTATCTTAAAGAAAAGTTCTTTTGCTATATCGATGGATCGATGCTACACGATGACAGTAGCAAAAAGAATTAACGAGCGCTATCTGCACTGATAACGAATGCAAGATGTATGAGGTCACCCACATGTAAGTTGTAAATCAAAGAAAAAAAAATTACAATGCGTACACATTAATGCATACTGCTCCGAAATAATATTACAATAGTATAAAAATAATTTTTACGGCATTAAATCTCCCGTTATTTAATGCAGGAAAAAAAGTTTACTATACTTTTAATATCTTGCTCGATATCAACATCGACTCTACGAGTATAAAACGAAATAGTCTCAATACAAATTCAATAACTCAATACTCGGTGATTATTTTAGAATCGTATGAGCGAGTGTATATACACACTACTGCACTAAATTTCCTATATGTTCTCTTTTGACCTCGTAGACATTACTTACGAGTACGTACAAAAACCTCAGTTTTTTCATCATGACCCAACTACAAACATCTTGTGATTTATGAGTGTTCTTATCATAGACGCCGTACAGGTACTACACGTATAGCTCTGTATACACACTAATCATCTGAACTTTCATAAATGTGATTGCAATTACGAAGTTGGATGATTTTCATATCAATATTAGACATAACAGTCATAGGTATACTTGTTTCTCAGAACTTTTTTTTCCTTCGGCAGAAACTCGAATACTCGTACAGATAAGATTTAGTCCCTGGCCTGTGAGTACACTTCGCGGCCTGCGCTTTAATTACACTGGTAGTGAAGTTTAACGTAACTTTTTAAAATCGAAGTACCTATCCACTGAACCTGGTTACCTCGTTCGCATCATTCGGAGTTACTTCGATGGTCGCCGAACAGAATCGGTATCGGCGGCCGGCCCAGTAATGAGAGTGATGAAATGCGGCATTCCACAAGGATCAGTACTTGAATTCACCCCGTGGAACACCGCCTTCAGTTTCCGGAGACAGGGGTGCACTGTCTGAAGAGCCATTTTGACATACGTGTATCCCGATACGCTTTACCAATTACTAAGTTACATTACCCACCCACTGAATACATGCTTGCCTGGTATTCATTAGATATTTGTAACAGATGGCACATCCATAACCATAAAGAATGAAATGATCCGAATGAAACGATTTGGAGGAAGTTCAATTGTCCCAACTTCAAGAATCACACCATCATCCATATCAATCAAGTTCAGCATAATACCACTTATAATCATTACTTACGAGCCAATGATGCTCATCAAGAACTCACAAAAGTAAACATTTCATTCAGGGCTACAAAAGGACCAGGATTCAAGACTTTTGTCATAATTACAACACCATTCCAGATCGCAAATAGAACATTTCTTTTGGTTCGGGCTCGAATTTAGAAAAAAAGAAGAAAAAAATAAAAAAAACTGGAGCAGGGGTGAAGGCTTGATTTGGTATGTACCAGAGCAGTGCACAATACGAGTATATACTCATGTGGTATTTGGTATCGTTTTAATTGATGCAACACCAAATACCACATGAGTACAAACTCGTATCGTGCACTGCTCTGGTACCTACTTATTTTCATAAGCTGTAAATTTGTACGAACCTACGATGCAGCATAACCGCATCAAGCCATCATCATCAATTTTTTTCATTTCAAAATTGATTTCGAAAAAAATGTTTTTTTTGGAGGAAGGGGGGCTATAGCCCCTAGCCCTCTCCTTGGTTGCGCCCTAATACACTCGTTTGACAATGGTTAGGAAATGGACAAAAATATTAGCACCTATGTAAAAACGGTGGAAGAGTCGGGTTAGAGCCCCCCCCCCCATAGTGCCAAAGAGCATTTTAGAATGTATTTTAGCGCATTAATTACAGCAATACAATGAAGACATTGTATGCCCCCCGACTTTCCTACACCGGTGAATGTTAGCGAGCAGCTCTTTTCTAATGTTGCTCTCAACCCGAGCTTTAGAACGTCGAGGAGGCTGTAGGGCTGTCTTAGCCCTCTTCTCTTCTTGCCGGAAAACTGGCCTAGGTCGAAACGTAACGAGTAGCTACGTGGGCTCGAACCCGGGACCTCCGAATTCCGAGACCAACGCGCTATCCACTCGGCCAAGCACCCCCCCCCCTTGGGCCCAGCAGAGCTAGTAGATATCTTAATTTTCTTCTAAGAGACAAGCCCCCCCCCCCCAAGACTTTTCTAAGCCGGTAAATGTTAGCAAGCAGCTAGTACATAGGTATCTTAATTTTCTTCTAAGAGGTAGGTAATAATAAAGTGAAATTATTTTGCGTAGAGCACGATCTTCAATTTGTTCGAGTACTTTTACATAGATATAACTTCTGTCCAATTTTATCAAGAATCAATTCGAAATTTCAACTTTTTGAAGTGACATACATCAGAGGAGTCGTCAATAACTTACGTATGTAGCTACGCATACATACGAGAAAGATTATAATACCGAACAGTGATGTGCACTTAGGTATGTTTACAGTGAAAAATTAGTTTATGAAGACTCGACTCAAAGTTTATTGCAAAATCTCTCTGTTTATCTAAAAGTCAAAGTACATTAATTTTCCAGAGTGTCATGCCGCCTCTTTGATGCGTTTTACTCAACTGAATCAATAATTTTCCATATTTCAAGATTAATATGCACCAAGTACTTTTATCAAGGTATTTACATTCTACCTACTTACATTGTAGATTGAATAGACAGGTCATTCATTATACAGTTATCTCCCATCTCAGATCTGTACGCAACTGTGTAAAGAGGGGCAGATAGGTGTTTTTAGAACACTCGAAAACAAAACGGGAAATGAGAGGTTTGAACTTGACATTCCTATCAGGAAAATTCATGATTTATAATCACACCCTGCAGGAAGCTTTCACCAAAGCAGATTAGAGGTTTGAACTTGACATTCCTATCAGGAAAATTCATGATTTATCATCACATCCTGCAGGAAGTCATCAGCAGAGTAAAAGGTACGATAATTATGGACCACCCTTACTTTATTCACAATAACTCAACTCCAATTTATCCAACTTTAATTAGCAATGTGTTAAAAGGTGAGGCATACAACCTATAGTTTTACGAAACAGAAAAATTTTAACTTTCTAAAGTCCTCACTACCACAATTTTTGTGAAATTGATAATTGATGTAGTCGTACGAACCTAGGTATAAATAAAACCACCTTAGAAAACTCAAAAGAATCATCGAAAAATTTGACTCTAAATGTAAAAACTTTGAAATTATATAAATCATTAGATTTAATAATGAGAGTTAATAACATCATGGTGAAAAACAAACAACTTCACATAGTGTCGAAGAATTAAACCAGAGCACCGAAAACTGGATAGATCAATGTTGTTTCAGTGTCTGGTAACACGTTTCGGATTAGTTCACTAGGGGCGCTAGCAGTAGTTCCTGGAAGGGGGTGGTCCATATTTGTACCTTGATTCATAACTGTACCTTTTACTCTCTTAGTATAGTAATGGCGAACGAACATTATAAGTACAACATACAATTATACATCATATAAACGAATCAACGGCTCAGAGACATAAAATGTAAAGGCTAACTATACCAATTTATTATATTAATACAGACTACAGAGTTTAATTTTGCTGGTCCTTAAAAATTAAGTTTTCTGAACTGTTTCAAAATTACTTATTCGCGAGTCTTTTCTTTCCTTTTCCTTATGGATTCTGCTGAATAATGTTTTATGATACGATATCCTCAAAAACTTAGCCGAAATTCTCAAAGTGCCTATGGTTTCCGTTCAGCTATCGCAGTTACGACCTATGTGCTGGTACCTTGTCGGCTCGCTTTTTCATCTGAGTAATTGAATTTGTTTTTTCTTTCATACCAATGGCATAGTTCTTGAACTGTCAACAAGGTCAAATGATCACATTGTACTCATTTCAATAGACAAAATTAATAAGAATACACCAACAAACATAATACACGAGTACATAGCTACCTGTATTGCTGGTATTAATAGTTTTTTGATAACTTTCACCAGCGCCACAGCGAGAGCATTTTTCCAAGAGTCAAATCGTTTACTAAGAAGAGACAAGACCCCCCTCATTTGCCACATCAACACGTCGGTCCTGATTTCAGCACATGTTCTCATATGACCTAATAATTAATTAATGACACATCGTTATTTTCTGTCAGTTTATACCAATAAGAATAAAATGAATAACATACTTACAAACCCAAAATAGGGAATTAATTTGATCAGTAAGACTACAATCTGTCCTTAATTAGGAGCATTTAGAATCGCCAATTAGGGGGGGGGGGAACCAGACGAACAGCTTGACACAGGTACCAACATCAAGTTCAGGTGTGATATATCGTTACAATATGTGGCAACACTGATCACATCCTCATCACCATTCTGCTATAACGTAGCATGAATAATAATAATAATATACATATTGTATCTAGTAAATGGTGTGGTGGGACGTATGGCGATGCACGCATGCCAAAGTGGCCCCTATGACACCGCACCCCCGGTCACAGGAACTACTCTTTTGAGTATCGCGTCAGTGACCGGAGGGACGCCTTGGGGTTGGGCCCGAGCCCCCATTTATACGTGCCGGAACGGTGCGCGCGTCCTACCAGGGCCACCATGGGGTTCCCTACTGACCGAGGTCCGCACTCCCTGAGCGCTCGCCTGGAAATTTCAGGTCCCCCACGGCCAGACGCGCTGCCTCTCTTCACTCACCCCTCACCTCCTCGTCTTGGTCTGTGTGTCGACGGAGGCAGGTGGTGACGACGGGTGAGCCCTGCCGGTGGGTCCGCAGTGCAGCTGCAGCAGCTCTTCCTTGGATGGTACAGAGTTCTCTTCCTGTTTGATGGTGTGGGCCGAGCTTGGTAACTCGCCGGCCCTCTGTCTCGACCACTCCGTTTGCATCTTCTTGTATCTAGTAAATAATATTATATTGCAGACTGATAGTGCAGTGTGATGGTAATCAGGGTTGCCACATATTGTAACGATAAACAGTCACCCATCACCCACTGTCATATCGTTTCAATATGTGGCAACACTGATTACCGTCACACAGCATTGTCAGTCGGTAATATTATGTACTTGTACTATACACAATGCATATTATTATTCACGCTAGGTACGTTATAACTTATAACACGGCGCAGAAAGGTATTGTTCTTTCCACTACTAAGTAGATCCCTGTGGTCATTGAATGTTGGGGCAAATTGCAGCTCATTCCCAGGGACGTACCGATAGGGAGGTAGGGGGCAACTTACCCCCCCCCCCCTGCAGGAATTTTTCATTCAACAGCAGGAAAATTTACCTTTTAAGTCAGGCGAGTTGGGAAAATCCAACAAGTTAAAAAAGTTTTGTTTTCCCCCTCCTTTTTACTTTGATACATGGGAACTGAGTTGAGAAGTTGGAAAAATCCAACAAGTCAAAAGGCTTTTCTTCTTTTGCATTGATACTTGGGAATTCTGAGTTGAGTCAATTGGGACTTTTACAATTCCCCCCCCCCCTCCACCCACACCAGGAAAACCTATTCGATACGTCCCTGCTCAGTCCAGTTTGTATTGTTTGTTTTACTCCTCCAACTTCACCAGTAAACAGCAAAGTCGTCACGTTAATTTCGACTTCTTGTGGTTTCAGCAAATAAAAAATATCAAGTGGATCAACAGATCGAGGAATGCAGCAGCGAAGATGATTCCACCGGCAACAGCGACGAAAATGGTAACATTCCGGATTACGGCAGCGACAGTGCCAGCTCTGGAAGTGATCAGAGGGATGCAGAAGAAACAACCGCAAGTTATTCGAGTTTGGAAGACGAAGTGGCTGACATGACACTAAACGACAGCAGTTCAACGAACAACAATTCACCGGATACATCGCAGCAAGTATGCGTTCAATCTCAAAGTGGAGCTCATGGTTGCTTCGATGACAATGGTAATAATTTACCGTCCATATCGACCACATCTGACTCGGATTCATTTCCAGAAAGCAAGAAGGTGTCTGCGAGACTGAAATCACTATTGCTACAAAGAAAAAGTTATAAATATGCCAAATCTATGCCGTTGTAAGGTCTTCAGGATCAGCCTGCCAATGGATTTGAGAAGAAGAGACAAAACTATTCGGTTTTGGAGTTTCGAGGTGTGGTAATTAAACGTCTTCCGTGTGATTCGTCGATTATATTACGTTTATTTTTTCAGCATTTATCTAGAGGTTCATTTCACTCCTATTTTGTGTACTGTTTTTAGGGTGAAAACAATATCTTATTTCTTATAATGATTGATGTTAAAGAGGTTATTTTTACTTAAATATTTTGTAATTTTAATTTTATTATATAAGAACTTTTATTTTATAAATATACTTTTTTCAAGAAATTTATCATAGTTGTGTTGTGTTCCAATTTGGACTACTATGATGATAGATATAATTCGCGAATTCAAGACAAAAGTTGCCCCTGCCAGATTTTCTGAAGAACAATTAATAAAATCAAACTAAAAACATGCAAAGATGCAAATATCAAAAGTAACCAGTACAGCTATTCATTTTTTTCTTTTTTGGTTTTATGTTTTATTATCGTTATCTGATTTTAAAACACCGATTTTTTTTGTTAAAACACTGTTTTATTCAGTATTAACAATGTTTCAATTTTAAAAATACGATTTTGCGAACAAAATCCAGCACTAAGAGTCATTTTGTTCACTGTAAAATGCTGTAGAATGTGAACGAATTATAAAAAGGGATTTTGATACGTACACTTTTTATTAATACTTATATATAGTCCTTTCTAATTTGGCTCCTTACTTAATGTGTGGCTTTGTAATGATAAAATGACAGGAATGCGAATAACAAAAAAAAATAAAAATCTTTAATAACCTTTTTGTGATACATGGAAGGTGCATTTCTTTTTACCCCTTATATTACACTCACTAGCTAAACAACTACTTTGTTCAGCTGTTCCTATCCCCTAAGATGGGCGGGCTCAGGAATTTTTTTCCCTCACATGTTTTGGGCATTTTAAAATTGGGAAGGCAAACTCCACCATGCTCGCATTCCAGCCAATGATAGACAATGCCTTCGCAACAAGGCCATAAAAATTTCGTCCTCGCATCAGGTCAGGTAACACGGGAAAATTATTATGTAGACTAGCAACTTTGTCGAGCCCAAAATGGCAGAATTCTGCAAGCTGGAAACATTGTGTAGTTAGATCCAGCCGTGGACTGGTCACCAGAATAGCGAAAAAAATCATAGTAACGGGCCCTTAACTTCTGAAGACTTTTTCAAACATTGGTAGACATCGCTAATTTCTTCTAGAAAAAGCAGAAACAAAAATAAAGTTTTTGGTACTATGTACTCCAAAAGGGGTGCTGACGTTATTGAAATTTACAGAAGCTAAACAAAAAAAGTGGGAAATATTTTATTTTTATTTTTATTTGAAGAAGTGAATGAGGAAGGAGGGCTACACCTTTCCACCTCTTCCCTATCAGTCAGCGCATTTCTGGTGCTTCTGTCAGCGGCTGGATCAAGCAACAGAAAGTGGCAAGTATGAAAACCGGTTTTGGATGCATTTTGCTATCTCAGAAAATTCGGAACTACGTATATAATTTTCCCACTCGTCAGTTTCTGTTATACTTCCAAGATTTCCAGCCAGTACCCAGACATCACCAAACTTGGAGGTAACTGCCGTGAGTCCGCAAAAAGAGGAGCATCCCAAATTAGTAGGCTGGAAGTACCCTTTTTTCCTCCCTCCCAAACTCGATATTTTCTGATGATAAGATTTGCACAAATCAGTTTTTTGTATCTTTTTGTATGAAGTATTTTTATTCAACAATCTTCCTTTTGTAATTGATCAAGAATAAAATGAAAAATTAGACAGTACTAAAATTTTTGAAAATGAATGCCAAATAAAATTTCACTAACGTAGAGTTGAAATCGATGAGAATATCACACATCTCCTCTTAATGCCTGATATTTACGGATATCAGAACCGATCATCATGGTGATTATTTACACCAACACTTTTGTAAGTTGTTCGTGTAAAAAATTACCACAACTAGTCATAGCTGAAAGGTTGAAAACGTTAAACATGGACAATAGGTTGGCATTTCATACGTGATTATGCAATTAGCGATAAATATTTACTCACCGTCAAAATAGTTGTTGATTATAAGGCCTTCATGTTGTAAAGATCACCATAAATAGAGTTCTATATCTGACGTTAATGTTTGGTGGAGCGTATGGCAAAATGCACGCATGCCAAAGTGGCTCCCCAGACACCGCACCCTGGCCGTGGAAACTACCCTTTTGAGTATCGCATAAGTGACCAAAGGGACGCATTTTGAGGCGGGCTCAAGCCTACATTTCGCCTCTCCGCTTAGAATTCGTGCTGTCCTGCCATGGCCATTATGGGACACCCTACTGATCGAGGCAACGCTCACCCGGCATTACCTGAAATTCGGGTGCATCACAGACGGACGCGCTTCCTTCCTTCACCCCTTATACATCTGAAATTAAGAAAAAATAAAATAGAGACAATAAGTATTTTATAAATAATCGTAATAACTTATTTCACTATCGATACATGATATATCTACTTACCATCAATTTACGTAGGCATGTTAGTTGTAACTGAACTCACAACACAAAAATTATACATCACATTCATATAAAGAAAAAACCCACATGCTAATAAGAACTGAATTCACAACACAAACGTTATAAATCACATTCATATGACAAAAAAATCACAATGTAAGGTCAATTAGAAAAACACAAAACACTATTGTATTTTATCGGCGTTTAAATTCACAAGCCAATAATCCTTCATACGAGGAGGGGGCAATAAATATTTTTCATATTTCAGATAATAAATTCAGTTTCTATAACTACCCAACACCATCTAACTACAACAGCGAATTCGAGTAGAAGCCACAGTGGTCTATTTGATGAGGGAAAATATGGCCGAAATTAATTTCCGGAAGTATGAGATTATATATATTTAAATTAAAGTGCGCTAATTATAATTTTAACACACTTACAGAATTTGAACTGAAATTTATTATTACTTTCTTGGCTTACTGAACCAATTTCCAAGATGATTTCCTCCCAAACCACTACTCTTCGTATTACACACAAAGATTAAAACCTAAAAATTCAATTTCCAACATAATATTGTAAGTCGCAATGTTTCTTTTTTTGGCTATCGAAAATCCATTCTGAAGATTATTTTCCACAACCACTATATCTACTGAGTGCCACAGAAGGCTGAAACGATTTCAATTCAATTTTGAAACTATTAATCAATAGACCAATGTGGAAGGGGGAGGGGGAGTTTAAAACACCTGAAATATGTACATGATGTATAATAATAATAATAATAAATTCGTAGTTCATCAGCATCATTCATGAATAGCGCTGCAATTTTCAATTTGAAGTTAAGGCGCAGCTATTTCAGGGTTTCGTTTGTAGAATATGTGCCGTGTTATTCTTACCGTTAATTAATGTAGTACTTAAAATAAAGGGAAACTTGAATCGCTGTTAAATACCACAAAATTGGAATGAACTCACGGACTGGAGCGCTTCAGGTGCATACGCGAAACGAATAAAAACGACGTAACGATACGAAATGGGCCTCATTAATATGATCAAACGCGACACGAAAGCGAAAACACCGCGAAAGAGCGCACTAAATTCAAATTCGAATTTTAAAAAATAATGATTTAAGCCCCTGGGAACGCGAACCGAACACGAAGGAAGTCGAGCATCACTACACTTCACGAGCTAAAGTGGAAATACATGAAACTGAAAGTTTTTCTATTTAATTCTCTACATACTCCTGAAAAGTCATTTTCACACGAGAAAATATATTTTCAGTGAATTTGTTCATTTGTGACACGAAATGAACACTGACCAATTTTACTCTATAATAGGGCGGGCCATAATTTCCAAGCTGTAGTGATAAGACCATAGGAAAAATAATGTGCATACATGATTTTGGGATCTCTGCAACATTATAAAATATAACTATGTAGGTATAACAGTTTGAAGCTGGGGAAAATCTGCAGACGATTTGAATAATCAGGCGGGGATCATATTAAGGGGTGTATGGTAGGTTTAGTAGGAGTAGTACCGGTTATGCTTACACGACCGCGCCTGTGACCGGTGGATTATCCACAAAATTGTAGGTAAAGAGAAACTCCCAGTAGACTGGATAAAACATATCACCTCAGAATATGAAAAAGAGCTATTGGATGTTGTAAACATGATTTACGACGAAACAGGAGAACTGTCGGAAGATTTCAAAAACAGTGAAACAGAAACAATCACCAAAGAAAGCTGCTCCCAAATTTGTGCTGGATAGTAAAATATGGCACTAGGGAGCCATATTCTGAAAATACTTTCGGCGAAAATAAACGAAAGAATTGAATGGAAACTCAACGACAAACAAAGTGAGACCCCCTGCGGATTCGGAGCAAAAAAGACGAGTTAAGCCCAAGAATTTTCTTGCTGGTATTTAGCAAGGAATAAACTGAATGCCAACATGATTGTACAGACCTAAAACTGGCCGGGCGTCATTAAGACATCCCAACAATCAGTAATGTGTACAACATAGCGGAAACAGCAATGATAGATTATTGTAAAGGGTTCTGACTAGTGAAAACCATTGGGGACTGGAAACTTACTGCCCTTGCACTAGCAGCCAGTTCAGTCCACCCGGGAGAGGGATGCTCCCCAAACCGTCTTCAGAAATAATTTCCCAATTAAAATTGTCAATGCTTGACCACCACCTGCAGTTATTATGGAAATAACAAGATACATACTAATTTATCAATACAAACAATACTGTAGTTGGTATTTAGCAAGGCAGAAACTAAATTGCCAACAAGAGTGTACAGTTCGAAGAATGGTTGGGCTTCATTATGACACCCCAAAAATCAGTAATCTGTACTACACAGCAGAAACGGCCATGATGGGTTATTGTAACAGTTCTTACAAGAGAAATCCACACGGGACTGGAAACTATTACTGCCCATTCTCCAGCAGCCAGTTCAGTCCACTTGGGGGAGGGATGCTCTCCTAAGGATGTTCAGATACAAATCACTCATTAAAATTATCCACGAATGAAATGACTGCCGCCGGGATATACGACTGAAATAAAAAGACACATTTCACTGAGGTTCCTCACTGCAAACAATACTCTTGCTGGTATTTAGCAAGGGATGCATTGAATATCAATACGATCGTATAATTTGGGAACTGACGGGGATTCAGAAATACCGCTCCAGCAATCAGTAATGTGTAACAATACATAGCAGAAACAGCCATGATGGATTATTGTGAAGGGTTCTTACTAGTGAAACCCACTCGGGACTGGAAACTGATTACACTTGCAATAGCAGCCAGTTCAGTCCACCTAGGGAAGGAATGCTCCCCCAAGGGTGTTCAGAAATAAATCTCCCATTAAAATTATCCACGAATGACTGCCGCCCGGATATACGATTTCATTGACATTCATCAATACTAACAATACACTTGCTCGTAATTTGCAAGGGATGAATAAATACCAACACGAGCTTAACATTTGGAAACTGGCCGGGATTCAGAAATATGCCAACCCAACAAACAGTAATGGGTACTACAAGGCGAAAAAGCCCGCAGCAGGCAGTTCAGTCCACCTGGGGAGGGATGCACCCTAAAAAGTCATGAGAAATAATTTCCCAATTCCATTACTCATGCTTGACTACCGCTGGCAGTTACTATAGAACTAACAAAAACGTACCATTTTATGGATACAAGCAATAATCTTGGTCTTATTTACCAAGGAATCAACTAAATGCCAACACGAGAGTACAATTTGGAAACTGGCCGGGATTCAGAAATGTGCCATCCCAACAAACAGTAATGGGTACTCTATAGCAGAAACAGCCATGATGGATTATTGTAAAGGGTTCTTACTAGTGAAATCCACTCGGAACTGGAAACTGACTGCACTTGCAATAGCAGCCAGTTCAGTCCACCTGAGGGAGGGATGCTCCCCGAAGGATGTTCAGAAATAAATCTCTCATTAAAATTGTCCATGAATGACTGCCGCATCGAGTTGCGACTGATATAATAAGAGAAATTTCATTTACGTTCATCAATAAAAACAAGACCCTCGCTGGTAATTAGCAAGGTAGGTACTAAATACCAACACGAGCGTACCATTTGGAAACTGGCCGGGATTTAGAATTGTGCCATCCCAACAAACAGTAATGGGTACTCTGTAGCAGAAACAGCCATGATGGATTATTGTAAAGGGTTCTTACTAGTGAAATCCACTCGGGACTGGAAACTGACTGCACTTGCAATAGCAGCCAGTTCAGTCCACCTGGGGGAGGGATGCTCCCCGAAGGATGTTCAGAAATAAATCTCCGATTAAAATTATCCACAAATGACTGCCGCAGCGAGTTGTGACTGAATTACATAGCCACATTTAATTGACGTTCATCACTACAAACAATACTCTTGCTGGTATTTAGCAAGGGATGCACTACATATCAACACGAGCGTACCATCTGGAAACTTGCCGGGATGCCATCCCAACAAACAGTAATGGGTACTCAATAGCAGAAACAGCAATGATGGATTATTGTAAAGGGTTCTTACTAGTGAAATCCACTCGGGACTGGAAACTGACTGCACTTGCAATAGCAGCCAGTTCAGTCCACCTGGGGGAGGGATGCTCCCCGAAGGATGTTCAGAAATAAATCTCCCATTAAAATTATCCACAAATGACTGCCGCAGCGAGATGTGACTGAAATACTGAGGCACATTTAATTGCCGTTCATCACAACAAATAATACATTTGCTGGTATTTAGCAAGGGATGCCCTACATATCAACACGAGCGTACCATTTGGAAACTAGCCGGGACTCAGAAATATGCCATCCCAACAAACAGTAATGGGTACTCTGTAGCAGAAACAGCCATGATGGATTATTGTAAAGGGTTCTTACTAGTGAAATCCACTCAGGACTGGAAACTGACTGCACATGCAATAGCAGCCAGTTCAGTCCTCCTGGAGGAGAGATGCTCCCCGAAGGATGTTCAGAAATAAATCTCCCATTAAAATTATCCACAAATGACTGCGGCAGCGAGTTGTGACTGAATTACATAGCCACATTTAATTGACGTTCATCACTACAAACAATACTCTTGCTGGATATTTAGCAAGGGATGCACTACATATCAACACGAGCGTACCATCTGGAAACTTGCCGGGATGCCATCCCAACAAACAGTAATGGGTACTCCATAGCAGAAACAGCAATGATGGATTATTGTAAAGGGTTCTTACTAGTGAAATCCACTCGGGACTGGAAACTGACTGCACTTGCAATAGCAGCCAGTTCAGTCCACCTGGGGGAGGGATGCTCCCCGAAGGATGTTCAGAAATAAATCTCCCATTAAAATTATCCACAAATGACTGCCGCAGCGAGTTGTGACTGAAATACTGAGACACATTTAATTGCCGTTCATCACTACAAACAATACTCTTGCTGGTATTTAGCAAGGGATGCACTACATATCAACACGAGCGTACCATTTGGAGACTGGCCGGGATTCAAAAATGTGCCATCCCAACAAATAGTAATAGGTACTCCATAGCAGAAAGAGCCATGATGGATTATTGTAAAGGGTTCTTACTAGTGAAATCCACTCGGGACTGGAAACTGACTGCACTTGCAATAGCAGCCAGTTCAGTCCACCTGGGGGAGGGATGCTCCCCGAAGGATGTTCAGAAATAAATCTCCGATTAAAATTATCCACAAATGACTGCCACAGCGAATTGGACTGATTAATAAGACATTTATTACGTTCATCAATAAAACAAACTTGCTGGTATTTAGCAAGGTGTACTATCAACACGAGCGTACCATTTGGAAACTGGCCGGGATTTAGAATTGTGCATCCAACAAACAGTAATGGTACTCTGTAGCAGAAACAGCCATGATGGATTATTGTAAGGTTCTTACTAGTGAAATCCACTCGGGACTGGAAACTGACTGCACTTGCAATAGCAGCCAGTTCAGTCCACCTGGGGGAGGATGCTCCCCGAAGGATGTTCAGAAATAAATCTCCCATTAAAATTATCCACAAATGACTGCCGCAGCGAGTTTGGACTGAAATACTAGAACATTTAATTGCGTTCATCATAACAAACAATACTCTTGCTGGTTATTAGCAAGGATGGACTACATACCAACACGAGCTACCATTTGGAAACTGGCCGGGATAGAATGTGCCATCCCAACAAACAGTAATGGGTACTCTGTAGCAGAAACAGCCATGATGGATTATTGTAAAGGGTTCTTACTAGTGAAATCCACTCGGGACTGGAAACTGACTGCACTTGCAATAGCAGCCAGTTCAGTCCACCTGGGGGAGGGATGCTCCCCGAAGGATGTTCAGAAATAAATCTCCCATTAAAATTATCCACAAATGACTGCCGCAGCGAGTTGTGACTGAATTACATAGCCACATTTAATTGACGTTCATCACTACAAACAATACTCTTGCTGTATTTAGCAAGGATGCACTACATATCAACACGAGCGTACCATCTGGAAACTTGCCGGGATTGCCATCCCAACAAACAGTAATGGGTACTCAATAGCAGAAACAGCAATGATGGATTATTGTAAAGGGTTCTTACTAGTGAAATCCACTCGGACTGGAAACTGACTGCACTTGCAATAGCAGCCAGTTCAGTCCACCTGGGGAGGGATGCTCCCCGAAGGATGTTCAGAATAAATCTCCCATTAAAATTATCCACAAATGACTGCCGCAGCGAGATGTGACTGAAATACTGAGGCACATTTAATTGCCGTTCATCACAACAAACAATACTTTGCTGGTATTTAGCAAGGGATGCCCTACATATCAACACGAGCGTACATTTGGAACTAGCCGGACTCAGAATATGCCATCCCAACAAACAGTAATGGGTACTCTGTAGCAGAAACAGCCATGATGGATTATTGTAAAGGGTTCTTACTGTGAAATCCACTCAGGATGGAAATGACTGCACATGCAATAGCAGCCGTTCAGTCCCCTGGAGGAGAGATGCTCCGAAGAGTTCAGAAATAAATCTCATTAATTATCCACAAATGACTGCGGCAGCGAGTTGTGACTGAATTACTAGCACATTTAATTGACGTTCATCATACAAACAATACTCTTGTGATATTAGCAAGTGATGCACTACATACAACACGAGGTACCATCTGAAACTTGCGATGCCATCCCAACAAACAGTAATGGGTACTCCATAGCAGAAACAGCAATGATGGATTATTGTAAAGGGTTCTTACTAGTGAAATCCACTCGGGACTGGAAACTGACTGCACTTGCAATAGCAGCCAGTTCAGTCCACCTGGGGGAGGGATGCTCCCCGAAGGATGTTCAGAAATAAATCTCCCATTAAAATTATCCACAAATGACTGCCGCAGCGAGTTGTGACTGAAATACTGAGACACATTTAATTGCCGTTCATCACTACAAACAATACTCTTGCTGGTATTTAGCAAGGGATGCACTACATACCAGAGTCCTGCGCGAGTAGGTACAAAAGTAATCGCAAAGTAATCGCCAACTGCGAGTACGTAATCGCGCGCGATTACAAACAGGTAACTGCGAGAAAGGTACCGCCGGTAGGTCGTTACCGTCGGTACTATGCGAGTATACTCGCGCTTATACTCGCGTAGTTCCGACGATACTGGTTCTCTCTTATCGCTTGGTCGCTGATTGTAATGCATGTAATAACACGTCTGACGCAGCCTTTTCCCAAATGTGCGTGAATTCCGAATTTTTTCACTGTATGCAATATGCAGTACGCAGCGGGAACTTATTTATTTATTTATTTATTCTTGTCCCTCCAACAGCCCTTTTTATCAAACCACGGAGGGTATTTCGCTTTTTTCGTTTTCATTGTGTTGCGGTAATTTGGTACATAGGTATTGATGATTTTTGATTTACTACACCGCTGAAATGATTCTCTGTTTTATTTACATTTTTTCAAGTGGTACAGTGAGTTCCAGTCAGTGTCTAAAGGCATAATAAAGACCCAGAAAATCGGTTTTGGCATAGTTTAAAAATGACGAGTCCGGTAATGGTAAATGAATGGTGAGAGGGGGATGAAATGCGTCTTCTGAAGAAGGAACTCCCCACGCTGAACTCATAAGTTGGGTTGGTTTGCTTAAATGCAATTGTACAAGCGTGAATGCTAAAAATACGGTATAAAAGTATTGTAATTTACATGGTGTTGTACGCTACGAGCTAATAATATTGCAAAACAATGTTTTGTCTGAACAGAGGCGAAACTTGACTTTCAGTTGGGGGGGGGGGAGAACGAAAATTTGTCGACAAATATTTTTTTTAAACTAAACATTCACCAACAAAACTTCTTAAGAATTTGAACATTTGCCGATTTTTCAATCAAAATATTTCTTAATTAAAAAAAAACAAAAAAAAACAAAAAAAACGCAATAAAACAGAAGCAAAATATAGACCCGGAGACTAATTTTTGAGAACGTCCTGGTATGCTCAAGAAGAGTTTGCCTTTTTTTCTACTCTCTATTTTTCTTCCTTCCTTCGTTCCTCTTTTTACTTTATTTTTAGAGCGACTTTTTTATAGTGAGCCGCTTGAGACATTCTCCTTTCTCGGCCCTTGTACAAACCTACACCATCCGAGGGGTTTCTTGGATTCATTTAATACTACGATAATAAGACTCTTTTGACCCATCATGACTTCCTCCTCCAACTTCTTCAAAACTTTTAGGACTCTTTCAGACTTCTCTGAGACTTCAAGAATCTTCCGAATTTGTTCAAGACTTTTTCTGGCTTCATCAAAACATTATACCTTAGAAAATGAAAAATTCAAATAAACCGTTTCAAAATTTGCCGGCCGTCAAATTATTGGGGATGTTTCACTTCCCTCCCTCATAGTTTCGTCCCTGCAAATGCAGATTGAAACCTTGTCCCCCAAGCCCTCACATTCGCGCACATGAGCATACCCTAGTCTGGGAGGGTAAGCTGGAAGGATATTAGGAATACTTGAGAGGAACACACAACTTCCCTTACACATTAAGGTGGATGTATTTATTCTTGGTGTTTTCTTTTCTTCTGAATTTCCTTTGATTCGTATCCTAAATCGGTTCCAATGAAATCAATAAAAATAAATAAAAATAAAAAAATAAAAAACCTACAGGTCGATTGGATTTAGGGGAATCCGTGCCACAAGCTCCCTTTCGTTCTTATGGGAAAAACACATGGAGATTTGACTTCTGTTCCAGACTAAATTTCCCTCCTATATTTACCAGGATCAAAGCACGTAAATTAAATAATAGAACATTTACTATCGGATTCAGCTTATGTTATTGGAAAATAAGTCTTTTGCTTTCAGCTTCTAGATTTTAATCAAACATTCAACTTTCTCTAATTTTAGGCTCTAGGTCAAACAGAGAATCTAGTAAAAACACAACAGTCATTGAAATTCGAAATTCAACGTTTGCTACCGACTTTCAGATTTTCGAAATGTCTTCCACTTCTCAAGCTTTGTTTCAACCTTTCAGACAACGTTCGATACTCAGCTTGAAACCTTCGGCTTTTGACTGACTAGTCTCTGACCGGAGTCCAGGGTACTCCATTTTCAGAAACGAAATTTGACTTTCAGTATGGGGAGATGGAGAAGAAAAATTTGCCGACAAATATTTTTTTTTAACTAAAAATTCGACGACAAAATTTAAAAAAAATTAAAAATTTGCCGATTTTTATTAGAATATTTTTTAATTGAAAAAATAATAAATAAAGAAACAAACAAACAAACATTCACAAAGAAGTAAAAATTCAAATGAACAGTTTCAAAATTTGCCGACTGCCAAATTATTGGGGGGGGGGGGTTCCAACCCCCATACCCCCTATAGTTTCACCCCTGAAACCATCTCATGAAGCCAACATGCAAGTGACTGATAATAGCTACTTGTACAACACAAAAAAATGTGAAAAACTGTTGGTTTTGTGGGCATCTAGACGATGCGCACGACACAAAAATATATATTGAGCGACCTCTTTGGCATCGGGGTCGTGCGATTACATTGCGATTACTACTCATACTCGCACTAATGCGATGCCGATTACCTACTCGCAAAACGGTGCATATGCTGCGATTACATACCGGCGGTATTGTAATCGCCGCAACGCGATTACGAGTACAATACTCGCGCGAGTACCTACCTACTCGCGCAGGACTCTGCTACATACCAACACGAGCGTCCCATTTGGAAACTGGCAGGGATTCAGAAATGTGCCAACCCAACAAATAGTAATGGGTACTCCATAGCAGAAACAGCAATGATGGATTATTGTAAAGGGTTCTTACTAGTGAAATCCACTCGGGACTGGAAACTGACTGCACTTGCAATAGCAGCCAGTTCAGTCCACCTGGGGGAGGGATGCTCCCCGAAGGATGTTCAGAAATAAATCTCCCATTAAAATTATCCACAAATGACTGCCGCAGCGAGTTCTGACTGAATTACACAGCCAAATTTAATTGACGTTCATCACTACAAACAATACTCTTGCTGATATTTAGCAAGGGATGCACTACATATCAACACGAGCGTACCTTTTGGAGACTGGCCGGGATTCAAAAATGTGCCATCCCAACAAATAGTAATAGGTACTCCATAGCAGAAAGAGCCATGATGGATTATTGTAAAGGGTTCTTACTAGTGAAATCCACTCGGGACTGGAAACTGACTGCACTTGCAATAGCAGCCAGTTCAGTCCACCTGGGGGAGGGATGCTCCCCGAAGGATGTTCAGAAATAAATCTCCGATTAAAATTATCCACAAATGACTGCCACAGCGAATTGCGACTGATATAATAAGAGACATTTCACTTACGTTCATCAATAAAAACAAGACTCTAGCTGGTAATTAGCAAGGTAGGTACTAAATACCAACACGAGCGTACCATTTGGAAACTGGCCGGGATTTAGAATTGTGCCATCCCAACAAACAGTAATGGGTACTCTGTAGCAGAAACAGCCATGATGGATTATTGTAAAGGGTTCTTACTAGTGAAATCCACTCGGGACTGGAAACTGACTGCACTTGCAATAGCAGCCAGTTCAGTCCACCTGGGGGAGGGATGCTCCCCGAAGGATGTTCAGAAATAAATCTCCGATTAAAATTATCCACAAATGACTGCCACAGCGAATTGCGACTGATATAATAAGAGACATTTCACTTACGTTCATCAATAAAAACAAGACTCTAGCTGGTAATTAGCAAGGTAGGTACTAAATACCAACACGAGCATACCATTTGGAAACTGGCCGGGATTTAGAATTGTGCCATCCCAACAAACAGTAATGGGTACTCTGTAGCAGAAACAGCCATGATGGATTATTGTAAAGGGTTCTTACTAGTGAAATCCACTCGGGACTGGAAACTGACTGCACTTGCAATAGCAGCCAGTTCAGTCCACCTGGGGGAGGGATGCTCCCCGAAGGATGTTCAGAAATAAATCTCCGATTAAAATTATCCACAAATGACTGCCGCAGCGAGTTGTGACTGAATTACATAGCCACATTTAATTGACGTTCATCACTACAAACAATACTCTTGCTGATATTTAGCAAGGGATGCACTACATATCAACACGAGCGTACCATTTGGAGACTGGCCGGGTTTCAAAAATGTGCCATCCCAACAAATAGTAATAGGTACTCCATAGCAGAAAGAGCCATGATGGATTATTGTAAAGGGTTCTTACTAGTGAAATCCACTCGGGACTGGAAACTGACTGCACTTGCAATAGCAGCCAGTTCAGTCCACCTGGGGGAGGGATGCTCCCCGAAGGATGTTCAGAAATAAATCTCCCATTAAAATTATCCACAAATGACTGCGGCAGCGAGTTGTGACTGAATTACATAGCCACATTTAATTGACGTTCATCACTACAAACAATACTCTTGCTGATATTTAGCAAGGGATGCACTACATATCAACACGAGCGTACCATCTGGAAACTTGCCGGGATGCCATCCTAACAAACAGTAATGGGTACTCCATAGCAGAAACAGCAATGATGGATTATTGTAAAGGGTTCTTACTAGTGAAATCCACTCGGGACTGGAAACTAACTGCACTTGCAATAGCAGCCAGTTCAGTCCACCTGGGGGAGGGATGCTCCCCGAAGGATGTTCAGAAATAAATCTCCATTAAAATTATCCACAAATGACTGCCGCAGCGATTGGACTGATTAATAAGAGACACTTTCAATTCGTTCATCAATAAAAACAAGACTCTAGCTGGTAATTAGCAAGGTATGTACTAATACCAACACGAGCGTACCCATTTGGAAACTGGCCGGGATTTAGAAATGTGCCAATCCCAACAAACAGTAATGGGTACTCAGTAGCAGAAACAGCAATGATGGATTATTGTAAAGGGTTCTTACTCGTGAAATCCACTCGGACTGGAAACTGACTGCACTTGCAATAGCAGCCAGTTCAGTCCACCTGGGGAGGGATGCTCCCCGAAGGATGTTCAGAAATAAATCCCCCGATTAAAATTATCCACAAATGACTGCCGCAGCGAGTTCTGACTGAATTACATAGCCAAATTTAATTGACGTTCATCACTACAAACAATACTCTTGCTGATATTTAGCAAGGGATGCACTACATATCAACACGAGCGTACCATTTGGAGACTGGCCGGGTTCAAAAATGTGCCATCCCAACAAATAGTAATAGGTACTCCATAGCAGAAAGAGCCATGATGGATTATTGTAAAGGGTTCTTACTAGTGAAATCCACTCGGGACTGGAAACTGACTGCACTTGCAATAGCAGCCAGTTCAGTCCACCTGGGGAGGGATGCTCCCCGAAGGATGTTCAGAAATAAATCTCCGATTAAAATTATCCACAAATGACTGCGCAGCGAGTTGCTGACTGAATTACATAAGCCACATTTAATTGACGTTCATCACTACAAACAATACTCTGCTGTAATTTAGCAAGGGATGCACTACATATCAACACGAGCGTACCATCTGGAAACTTGCCGGTGATTGGCCATCCAACAAACAGTAATGGGTACTCCATAGCAGAAACAGCAATGATGGATTATTGTAAAGGGTTCTTACTAGTGAAATCCACTCGGGACTGGAAACTAACTGCACTTGCAATAGCAGCCAGTTCAGTCCACCTGGGGGAGGGATGCTCCCCGAAGGATGTTCAGAAATAAATCTCCATTAAAATTATCCACAAATGACTGCCGCAGCGACTGAATTACATAGACACATTTAATTGCCGTTCATCACTACAAACAATACTCTTGCTGGTATTTAGCAAGGGATGCACTACATACCAACACGAGCGTCCCATTTGGAAACTGGCAGGGATTCAGAAATGTGCCAACCCAACAAATAGTAATGGGTACTCCATAGCAGAAACAGCAATGATGGATTATTGTAAAGGGTTCTTACTAGTGAAATCCACTCGGGACTGGAAACTGACTGCACTTGCAATAGCAGCCAGTTCAGTCCACCTGGGGGAGGGATGCTCCCCGAAGGATGTTCAGAAATAAATCTCTGATTAAAATTATCCACAAATGACTGCCGCAGCGAGTTGTGACTGAATTACATAGCCACATTTAATTGACGTTCATCACTACAAACAATACTCTTGCTGATATTTAGCAAGGGATGCCCTACATATCAACACGAGCGTACCATTTGGAAACTAGCCGGGACTCAGAAATATGCCATCCCAACAAACAGTAATGGGTACTCTGTAGCAAAAACAGCCATGATGGATTATTGTAAAGGGTTCTTACTAGTGAAATCCACTCAGGACTGGAAACTGACTGCACATGCAATAGCAGCCAGTTCAGTCCTCCTGGAGGAGAGATGCTCCCCGAAGGATGTTCAGAAATAAATCTCCCATTAAAATTATCCACAAATGACTGCGGCAGCGAGTTGTGACTGAATTACATAGCCACATTTAATTGACGTTCATCACTACAAACAATACTCTTGCTGATATTTAGCAAGGGATGCACTACATATCAACACGAGCGTACCATCTGGAAACTTGCCGGGATGCCATCCTAACAAACAGTAATGGGTACTCCATAGCAGAAACAGCAATGATGGATTATTGTAAAGGGTTCTTACTAGTGAAATCCACTCGGGACTGGAAACTGACTGCACTTGCAATAGCAGCCAGTTCAGTCCACCTGGGGGAGGGATGCTCCCCGAAGGATGTTCAGAAATAAATCTCCCATTAAAATTATCCACAAATGACTGCCGCAGCGAGATGTGACTGAAATACTGAGGCACATTTAATTGCCGTTCATCACAACAAATAATACATTTGCTGGTATTTAGCAAGGGATGCCCTACATATCAACACGAGCGTACCATTTGGAAACTAGCCGGGACTCAGAAATATGCCATCCCAACAAACAGTAATGGGTACTCTGTAGCAGAAACAGCCAGGATGGATTTCTGTAAAGGGTTCTTACCAGTGAAATCCACTCAGGACTGGAAACTGACTGCACATGCAATAGCAGCCAGTTCTGTCCTCCTGGAGGAGAGATGCTCCCCGAAGGATGTTCAGAAATAAATCTCCCATTAAAATTATCCACAAATGACTGCGGCAGCGAGTTGTGACTGAATTACATAGCCACATTTAATTGACGTTCATCACTACAAACAATACTCTTGCTGGTATTTAGCAAGGGATGCACTACATATCAACACGAGCGTACCATCTGGAAACTTGCCGGGATGCCATCCCAACAAACAGTAATAGGTACTCCATAGCAGAAACAGCAATGATGGATTATTGTAAAGGGTTCTTACTAGTGAAATCCACTCGGGACTGGAAACTAACTGCACTTGCAATAGCAGCCAGTTCAGTCCACCTGGGGGAGGGATGCTCCCCGAAGGATGTTCAGAAATAAATCTCCCATTAAAATTATCCACAAATGACTGCCGCAGCGAGTTGTGCCTGAAATACTGAGACACATTTAATTGCCGTTCATCACTACAAACAATACTCTTGCTGGTATTTAGCAAGGGATGCACTACATACCAACACGAGCGTCCCATTTGGAAACTGGCAGGGATTCAGAAATGTGCCAACCCAACAAATAGTAATGGGTACTCCATAGCAGAAACAGCAATGATGGATTATTGTAAAGGGTTCTTACTAGTGAAATCCACTCGGGACTGGAAACTGACTGCACTTGCAATAGCAGCCAGTTCAGTCCACCTGGGGGAGGGATGCTCCCCGAAGGATGTTCAGAAATAAATCTCTGATTAAAATTATCCACAAATGACTGCCGCAGCGAGTTGTGACTGAATTACATAGCCACATTTAATTGACGTTCATCACTACAAACAATACTCTTGCTGATATTTAGCAAGGGATGCCCTACATATCAACACGAGCGTACCATTTGGAAACTAGCCGGGGCTCAGAAATATGCCATCCCAACAAACAGTAATGGGTACTCTGTAGCAAAAACAGCCATGATGGATTATTGTAAAGGGTTCTTACTAGTGAAATCCACTCAGGACTGGAAACTGACTGCACATGCAATAGCAGCCAGTTCAGTCCTCCTGGAGGAGAGATGCTCCCCGAAGGATGTTCAGAAATAAATCTCCCATTAAAATTATCCACAAATGACTGCGGCAGCGAGTTGTGACTGAATTACATAGCCACATTTAATTGACGTTCATCACTACAAACAATACTCTTGCTGATATTTAGCAAGGGATGCACTACATATCAACACGAGCGTACCATCTGGAAACTTGCCGGGATGCCATCCTAACAAACAGTAATGGGTACTCCATAGCAGAAACAGCAATGATGGATTATTGTAAAGGGTTCTTACTAGTGAAATCCACTCGGGACTGGAAACTGACTGCACTTGCAATAGCAGCCAGTTCAGTCCACCTGGGGGAGGGATGCTCCCCGAAGGATGTTCAGAAATAAATCTCCGATTAAAATTATCCACAAATGACTGCCACAGCGAATTGCGACTGATATAATAAGAGACATTTCACTTACGTTCATCAATAAAAACAAGACTCTAGCTGGTAATTAGCAAGGTAGGTACTAAATACCAACACGAGCATACCATTTGGAAACTGGCCGGGATTTAGAATTGTGCCATCCCAACAAACAGTAATGGGTACTCTGTAGCAGAAACAGCCATGATGGATTATTGTAAAGGGTTCTTACTAGTGAAATCCACTCGGGACTGGAAACTGACTGCACTTGCAATAGCAGCCAGTTCAGTCCACCTGGGGGAGGGATGCTCCCCGAAGGATGTTCAGAAATAAATCTCCGATTAAAATTATCCACAAATGACTGCCGCAGCGAGTTGTGACTGAATTACATAGCCACATTTAATTGACGTTCATCACTACAAACAATACTCTTGCTGATATTTAGCAAGGGATGCACTACATATCAATACGAGCGTACCATTTGGAGACTGGCCGGGAAATGTGCCATCCAACAAATAGTAATGGGTACTCCATAGCAGAAAGACCATGATGGATTATTGTAAAGGGTTCTTACTAGTGAAATCCACTCGGGACTGGAAACTGACTGCACTTGCAATAGCAGCCAGTTCAGTCCACCTGGGGGAGGGATGCTCCCCGAAGGATGTTCAGAAATAAATCTCCCATTAAAATTATCCACAAATGACTGCGGCAGCGAGTTGTGACTGAATTAATAAGCACATTTAATTGACGTTCATCACTACAAACAATACTCTTGCTGGAATTTAGCAAGGGTGCACTACATATCAACACGAGCGTACCATCTGGAAACTTGCCGGGGATGCCATCCAACAAACAGTAATGGGTACTCCATAGCAGAAACAGCATGATGGATTATTGTAAAGGGTTCTTACTAGTGAAATCCACTCGGGACTGGAAACTGAACTGCACTTGCAATAGCAGCCAGTTCAGTCCACCTGGGGGAGGGATGCTCCCCGAAGGATGTTCAGAAATAAATCTCCCATTAAAATTATCCACAAATGACTGCCGCAGCGAGTTGTGACTGAATACTGAGACACATTTAATTGCGTTCATCACTACAAACAATACTCTTGCTGTATTTAGCAAGGGATGCACTACATACCAACACGAGCGTCCATTTGGAAACTGGCAGGGATTCAAAATGTGCCAACCCAACAAATAGTAATGGTACTCCATAGCAGAAACAGCATGATGGATTATTGTAAAGGGTTCTTACTAGTGAAATCCACTCGGGACTGGAAACTGACTGCACTTGCAATAGCAGCCAGTTCAGTCCACCTGGGGGAGGGATGCTCCCCGAAGGATGTTCAGAAATAAATCTCGATTAAAATTATCCACAAATGACTGCCGCAGCGAGTTGTGACTGAATTACATAGCCACATTTAATTGACGTTCATCACTACAAACAATACTCTTGCTGATATTTAGCAAGGGATGCCCTACATATCAACACGAGCGTACCATTTGGAAACTAGCCGGACTCAGAAATATGCCATCCCAACAAACAGTAATGGGTACTCTGTAGCAAAAACAGCCATGATGGATTATTGTAAAGGGTTCTTACTAGTGAAATCCACTCAGGACTGGAAACTGACTGCACATGCAATAGCAGCCAGTTCAGTCCTCCTGGAGGAGAGATGCTCCCGAAGGATGTTCAGAAATAAATCTCCCATTAAAATTATCCACAAATGACTGCGGCAGCGAGTTGTGACTGAATTACATAGCCACATTTAATTGACGTTCATCACTACAAACAATACTCTTGCTGATATTTAGCAAGGGATGCACTACATATCAACACGAGCGTACCATCTGGAAACTTGCCGGGATGCCATCCTAACAAACAGTAATGGGTACTCCATAGCAGAAACAGCAATGATGGATTATTGTAAAGGGTTCTTACTAGTGAAATCCACTCGGGACTGGAAACTGACTGCACTTGCAATAGCAGCCAGTTCAGTCCACCTGGGGGAGGGATGCTCCCCGAAGGATGTTCAGAAATAAATCTCCCATTAAAATTATCCACAAATGACTGCCGCAGCGAGATGTGACTGAAATACTGAGGCACATTTAATTGCCGTTCATCACAACAAATAATACATTTGCTGGTATTTAGCAGGGGATGCCCTACATATCAACACGAGCGTACCATTTGGAAACTAGCCGGGACTCAGAAATATGCCATCCCAACAAACAGTAATGGGTACTCTGTAGCAGAAACAGCCAGGATGGATTTCTGTAAAGGGTTCTTACTAGTGAACTAGTGAAATCCACTCAGGACTGGAAACTGACTGCACATGCAATAGCAGCCAGTTCAGTCCTCCTGGAGGAGAGATGCTCCCCGAAGGATGTTCAGAAATAAATCTCCCATTAAAATTATCCACAAATGACTGCGGCAGCGAGTTGTGACTGAATTACATAGCCACATTTAATTGACGTTCATCACTACAAACAATACTCTTGCTGGTATTTAGCAAGGTATGCACAACATATCAACACGAGCGTACCATCTGGAAACTTGCCGGGATGCCATCCCAACAAACAGTAATAGGTACTCCATAGCAGAAACAGCAATGATGGATTATTGTAAAGGGTTCTTACTAGTGAAATCCACTCGGGACTGGAAACTGACTGCACTTGCAATAGCAGCCAGTTCAGTCCACCTGAGGGGAGGGATGCTCCCCGAAGGATGTTCAGAAATAAATCTCCCATTAAAATTATCCACAAATGACTGCCGCAGCGAGTTGTGACTGAAATACTGAGACACATTTAATTGCCGTTCATCACTACAAACAATACTCTTGCTGGTATTTAGCAAGGGATGCACTACATACCAACACGAGCGTCCCATTTGGAAACTGGCCGGGATTCAGAAATGTGCCATCCCAACAAACAGTAATGGGTACTCTGTAGCAGAAACAGCCATGATGGATTATTGTAAAGGGTTCTTACTAGTGAAATCCACTCGGGACTGGAAACTGACTGCACTTGCAATAGCAGCCAGTTCAGTCCACCTGGGGGAGGGATGCTCCCCGAAGGATGTTCAGAAATAAATCTCCGATTAAAATTATCCACAAATGACTGCCACAGCGATTGCGACTGATATTAATAGAGACATTTCACTTACGTTCATCAATAAAAACAAGACTCTAGCTGGTAATAGCAAGGTAGACTAAATACCAACACGAGTGTACCATTTGGAAACTGGCCGGGATTTAGAATTGTGCCATCCCAACAAACAGTAATGGGTACTCTGTAGCAGAAACAGCCATGATGGATTATTGTAAAGGGTTCTTACTAGTGAAATCCACTCGGGACTGGAAACTGACTGCACTTGCAATAGCAGCCAGTTCAGTCCACCTGGGGGAGGGATGCTCCCCGAAGGATGTTCAGAAATAAATCTCCGATTAAAATTATCCACAAATGACTGCCGCAGCGAGTTGTGACTGAATTTCATAGCAACATTTAATTGACGTTCATCACTACAAACAATACTCTTGCTGGTATTTAACAAGGGATGCCCTACATATCAACACGAGCGTACCATTTGGAAACTGGCCGGGATTCAGAAATATAACAAAATACATGCCAAGGTATATCGGTACAAGCAATAATCTTGCTCTTATTTAGCAAGGAATAAACTAGAAGCCAACAGGAGTGTGCAGTCTAGAAAACGGCCGGGCTTCTTTTTGACACTTCAGCAATCAGTAATGTGTACTACATAGCAGAAACAACAATGATAGATTACTGTAAAGGGTTCCTAATAGTGAAATCCACTCGGGATTGGAAACTGACTGCACTTGCAATAGCAGCCAGTTCAGTACACCTGGGGGGGATGCTCCCTAAAGGATGTTCAGAAACATTTCCCCCTTTAAATTATCTGTGCGTATACTGGAAAACTTAGGACGAAGTAGAACTCGCTAACCGAAAATAACAAGAGGAAAAGCAACCGGGCCTCATGGAATTCACTCAGAAGTCCTATCACAGAACACGATGATCAATGAATTGAAGAATTGTCGAAGGGTTTTGACATTATATAAATATGTATACTGTTCCGTCATCTCGTTTCCCAAAAAATCAAACTGCATTAGCAATACCCAGTTCGGTTTCGTTGTGGGGGTGGGGCAACCCATGATATGTGATGCGAATATATGATCAAGATACTTATCCTCTCTATCTTTACCATGTGCTAGTCTGTACGTGGCACTCCTATTACGCCGAGTAACAAGATGGAAAGTTGCGGCACCCAATCTTTCCGCAAAAAATCAGGTCGACAAGCCAAAGAATGTACGGGTAGTCTAGCTAGGACAGGTACTCTAAGACTGGAGAGAGGCTGGCTAAACTGGATAAATACAGAAAATACAAGCTGTCAGACTGTGGTAGCGCTCACAGTCCCGGTTATTTGGGCTACTTTCTAAACTCAGAGAAAGCACTCTTTAGCAAATATCCAAAGAAAATTGACCATCATGATTTCTGCCACTAATAAATATTCCGGCGTCTTAAATAGCTCTCCTCTCGGATCTCTGGGGGAAGCATTGGGGACTACAATTCGACAAAGGAAAAGGATTACGAAGACTCACCGGCTGGCCGCATGGAACATGCGTGGCCTGGTTCGAGTTGACCAATTACAGGTAGAGGAAATAGGGACTGCTTGGTATAATATTGCCATAACAGGGCTTGCCGAGACCCAGTGGAAGGGCAGTGGACACTCCAAGACAACGAGCAATTTTAATTAGGATGGACACCACGCCGTGCACACTAAATATACTTCAAGTGAACGCACCAACATCCCCCGCAAACACGGAAGACAGAGGGAAGAATTCTACCTAAAAATATCTAGTCAACTCGAAAAATACCAAAGAAAGAAGTTACTATTACAACGCAAAAGTTGGAAAGGAAGATCAACCAAACAAAGAAGTAGGACCGTTTGGCCTTAGTGAACGAAATGAATGTGGTGATGATCTGGTCAAATTTTGCCAAAAATATAGAATGATAACCACAAACATATGGTTCCAACAACACCCTCGACGCCTTTTTACTTGGGTATCGCCAGACGGACGAACAAAGAACCAAATCAACTATTGTCTAATCGTTTCTAGATGGAAATCTGCTATCAAAAAGTTCAAGACTCTTCCTGCCAGCAGCTGTCGTGCGCGCTACTTAAGCTCAATCTGAATAAGAAACAGGACCTGCTAAAGTCGAGGAGACTAGAAGGTGAAGGTGGGTTCAAAAAGTTCGAAAGAGGCTCAGCTGAAGATAGACGATCCGAAAATAGAAAAGTTATATAATTCAAGTATCCAGGCGTAATAATGAGCGAAAAATGGGATCCGAACACCGAAATCAAATGCCGAATAGAATAAGCGAGACAGGCGTATCAGAAATTCCACAAACTTTACCTACGCGACAGACGACTGAGCTTCGAACTCAGATGCAGATCTGTTGGATTTTAAGTTTGCATTTACAAGTACAAAAATGAGTCATGAATCACGCCCTTAAAATTCAGTTGATCGGGTGTTCCACTCGAACATAAATCTTATATAAAATAATAACAATTGTTTAGACATGCCATTTTGTTGTCTCACACTCTTTTTTATCCGTCAAGAAATACGCAGGTTTAAAACCTTCAATTCTCACTAACGCATACCTACATCGGGGTAGGAATGGAAAACCATAAAATAAAATCATGTATGCACATAAGGTTCAGGACCTTTTTTAAATATTAAAATGATTTACGTTGGATCTTCAAAAAGCAGATTAGTAAAATTAAAAACCAATTATTTTTCCGTGGGTACAAGAATAACATTAGTTTGAAACATTGAAGAACTTACGTTCTTCCTAAGAATGGAACTTGTGTAACAGGTACTTTCAGTTTCAGTATTTCCACCCCCACAAATTAACACGATTGTCTCCGCGAACTTCATCTACACTGGCAGCCACAATTTTCTCCGCGACCTTCATCAATATTGGCAGCTTTCATTAATTCTTCATCTCTGAAAATAGAAACCATTGATTAAAAATTAATGGGACCGAATTGGAAAATACATTTCTCAGAGGCGTAGTATGTAGCCGAGTGGACACCATATTAAATTAATTATACTCAAAATTATAAAATTCCCTTGCAAATTACATTCCGTTCAACAGATAGAAAATTATTAACAAATGAGGACAGCGATTGCCTCTTCAGATTATTGAGAAAAATATTCTGTCAGGTACTTCAGAAAACGCAATAACTCCCTGTGATGGACACTCCGAAGTTTAGATACCGGGCTACTGAATGCAAAGTCTGATGGGATATTCGAATGAATGACTCAAAATACCTCCATTTTTACTTTTGCATGTTCTACGTCAAGTCGGTTTTGCCTCCTCTCAAAAGCGAAAATTTTTATTTTGGGACTGACAACAGGATCTGATGCCAGGCCCGAATCAATGCACGGGCCCGTTTTCGAGTCTCAAACATTTACTCAAATTACGGCCATCCAACTTTTGTGTTGAAAATTTTTTGAGAGGGGTAAGGGCAAGTAATTAATTTAGCAACGGCTCGAAAGGAGGTGCTCCAAAGCGAGTGCCCAGAGGGGCGCTTACGACCTTAATCCGGCCCTGTCTGATGCAATATTAGAAATCATCAATTTGAAGGATGAAATTTTTATTTTGGAGAGTGTAAATCGGGGAGGACCGAACATCAACATTGGGTAGGATATTCGGTTTCAACGAAGCACAAAAACAATATTTTGGAAGGTACTTAGTTTGTTTGATATCTTCTACTTAGAAAATTTAAAGTTGGATGACGCCCGGCGCCAAGACAACGAATTCTCTGATCTAAGAACCAGGACTTTTACAATTTCAAGATCTTGCTAGGTAAAAATAATATTTGAATTGTTACCCCATTCATGATTTCCTTTTGACACCTCTGTAAAGACTCTTGAAGAGTCATAAAATATATCACTGGACGTTTTAACGATTTTCAATCAAATCAGGAGGGGTTTAAAACAGTATTTTGTATCATTACACATGTAAAAAGGACCCATTCAGTCGTTTCTACTTTTCGAGGAACAGCCGACTATGGGTTCCAAGATCAGATTTTCGAATTTCAATGTAGTCCGAAGAATAGTAAATGATATTTCTCTAGAGTGAAATTCGTTGGAAGGCATTGGAATTCTTGCTTCCATGATGGACGAACCAATGTCATAAAGTTCAACTACGAGGGCTCATATTTCTTTTTACTATTCTTCTAAGTCAGTTTTCTTGAAATTCACTTCTTTTAAGTTCAAACTTTAGACCGGGTTTTCTTAGTAGTTAGAAACCTCTAATTCCGATTCTTGGTCAATTTTATTGGCGAAAGTAAAACTGGCCTATTAACTTTCTTTCCTTGAAGAAAGTGAACATTGCAGGGTGACCACTCAAAATTTCAGGGGGAAAACATAACCAGAATTGGAGACCATTTGCAATTATTACTTTCTTTTTTGGGCTTCTCTCTTTGCACACTACTCGTCATCATATACTTTTAACCCCCATCATCACAAAAATTTGAATTTTTATATAAATTGAGGTAAATAAGGAGTAACACACGCTGGTTATACCCGTGCACTTAATTGTTATTAGTACTCAGTCACTGTTTTTCTCAGACACAACTGTTTAGCTAGAGTTGCGTTGGAAGTTTTTGCTGCAATCTGCCGGAAAATTTAATTTCAAATTTATTTACACTGCGTAGCGGAAACACAAAATAAAAGAAAAAAGTAATTTTCTTCATGGTCAACAGAATTTCCAGCATTTGAGGGAGAAATTTCTCCAAAAATGATTTAAATGACTATTCTAGGAGAAAAATGACCAAAAGTGACCTTAGACGACTTAAAATGGGAAAAATAACTTCGTGGTCACCGTGGCACTGCCCCTTCCGTTCCGCGAACGTAAAGGGCTTCCTTTCTCTCTCACAAAAACAGTGCGTTTCTTTCGTAAGGAAAGTAAGGAAACTTATCTCCTCCCTTCCCTCAGTAATAAAAACTGCGTTTGTTTCTTTTGTAAAAAAGAAAAACTGTAACTTTTCTTCGTCGAAACAGGAAAAATGAAGGAAGCAAATTCTTTTCTTTTTAATAAGAAAAAATGCTTCCATTTAAGAAATAAAAGTGGTAATTTTTCCGTCAAAAGTTGCACTGACTTCAGGGGCAAAAATTTAAATTCTGAGAGTTTGCATCAATGGGACGTGCCAACCATTATTTGGAGGAGGGATATATTTCATCTTAGTCTGACTGAGACCTTAAGTGCTAGAAGATGTCTGGCTGTCTTATCTCGGTTCAAACTGACTTCCCAATTAGAACAAAATTTAAAAAAAAAATTAAAAAACGGGGAAATTCAGCGACACACTTTAATTTACCGTCTATTAATTAGAGTTTCATAAGCCAAATTAATTTTATTTAACTTTTGAAGTTTGAATTCTGGGAGACCAAACTGAGACAGGACAGGACCACAAAATCAGATAAGAAATTAGCGACCAGAAAAACCTCTTCTGATACTTCAAAGTCAAGTCAAAAGGAGGATTCTTTTCCGCTTCCTCTTGGTAAGAACCCAAGATCTCATTTTGGAAACGGAAAGGTTTTAATTTCTCCAATTTTCGTGGAAAATCTGACAAATTGGCCCTTCGAATGAGAGAAAAGTCATATTCGGGACCCAAATCGTTTAGATTTTCGAAATCAACAACCCCAAGATTTTCTGATTCGGATACTTTGTTCAATATATTTAGTAACGTCAACTGTAGGAGGATGGAAAAGTCGAATTTAGGATTTTCGAAATTAGTGACTGAAAAAACACATCCGGTACACATTGGTTAATACATTTAGATTCTAGCACCCGAATCAGGGTTGGATCAAAAAATATATAATGTTAATAACTGAGTATAGTTCATTTCCAGAATGTTGTTATCCGCCAAAAATGTTGATATCAGTAAACGTAAAATAACGTTGTTATGCGAAAATACTGTTGTCAACTCTGGTACTTTGGGCTTAGTTAATTGCAGTAATACTGGGAAGCTAATCATTAAGTTTCTCTCCCCAAATAAATCCCCACCTCCCGGCAATAGATGAACGAAAATTTCAGATAAGGTGAACTGCCCAGTAATGGCCACTTCACCAATGTTGGCCACTTTGGTTTTCCTTTGCTAATACTAAGATTTGAAATATTGGTTGGCAACACTGATTATGTCATGTGATAACTTGACGTTGTTATTATGATTCCTTGACTGCGAAACTCAAGTCTAGAAGGGTCATAAAAGTCCTAAACAGGTCTTGAATATTCTTCGCGAATATTAGAATAGTTAGGAAGAGCTCTTCAAAGAGTGTCTCCTAACGTTAATCCAGTACGAAAGAATTTTTGTCAGTTAATAACTAGTCTCGAAGAATTTGAATAAGGACGGAAGAATTGTATAGGCAGTTTTAAACGAATCTTCCTACCAGTTAGTCTCAAACAAAAGTCTCATATCTCACACAAGTCTGGGAGGGTCTTTAAATTAGTATTTCAGAGAGGCTAAAATCAGTCTCATTAAACCACAAGGATTCTAAAGAGTTTTCATCCTGTATCGAAGCATCGTAATGCAACCTGAAAGTTTCACAAAGAGTGATAAACGAGTTTCCAATAGTTCTAGCACATCCTACATTAATAAGTTCGGAAAAGCTTTGAAGAGTATAAAACCAGTTCGGGAGAGTCAAAAAGATTTGTACATGAGCACTGAAGACTGAAGTCTATATTTAGCTAATCAGAAGAATTATTCCCATTATTTCCTCGAGGGAAGAAATTTGTACTGTGATAAAATTCGTTCAATTAAGAATTCAGTAAATTGAAAACATTTAACTCTTCGTGTTTAGGTATAGAAGACATTTTTATTGACAATATGACATAGTGGATGATTCAAATAATATTGATTGGCGGAGGGGGGGGGGGGAATGAATAATAAATTCTTATACATTTTGAACTGCCCTTCCCAAGATTATTCCCTGGATCCACTATTGCTGAATATAAACTACATATTCTTGATTTATGGAAAAAAATATTTGGATGATTTTCATTTTTGGTACATTTGTGGAAGCTAACAAGTTAACAAATTAGCCGTCTAAGTACTGCAGAACTCATAAAAAAGGTATCGAATGTCTTCTACCTAAATTTTTGCCATCGAACACTTTAGACAAAAAGGTATTCTGCGTTTCAAATTCAACACTGACGGGTGTGACATACGATAATATACTTTAAGCTAATTTTGTGTTCGAATAAATTTATCAGAATCATAAATAAAGCAAGTTTCCTCATTTATTAGCATAGTTTCGCAATGGCCATTATTAGATTTCCTGAATTTTGAGTGACCATTGTACTGGACAGAATTAAGCACATTTTTGAATAATTTTTAAAAATTAATTTTATAATTACTTTTTTTATTTGAAGGTACTAACTGATAAAGAATTCTATCCTTCATTCAGTCATGTTTTTCTTAGGTTTTAAATTCGATTTTACGAAATTACACGAAATACTTCAAGAAAACGAGCTTAAGATTGCTATTACTGGACAGTTTTACAGAGTTTTGGAACAGTATCCTGGAAATAATAGCCGTGGGACCGGTTTCAACGTATGTTTTCTATTTTTGAAGAAGGCAGTCAAAAGTAAGAAAACAATATTGAAGTTCTAACTTCTAAATTCATGCATCCTTATTTACAACACATCAACATAATGATAAAATTACATTTTTACCGGTGTGACTTCATTCTCCTAGCATAAAGTTGCGTCGAGATGCAGACAAAATTGAGATTTTGACATTGGAGTGAGTAGAAAGATACGTAGAAAAAATCGACCGAAAGCCAAAAAAAAAAAAAAAAATGAGGTCGAAATATAAAGCCCAAGATACCTATTTTCTGGAAAATGACCCAGAACCGTTGATACGACCAGTGTTTAGTAGTCTATTCTATGCCTTCAATTGTGTAGTTGGAAATACAATGCAATGGTGCTACAACATGTGTTGCATATCTAAAACTAACTAGGCGGTAAAAAATTATGAGTAGAGTCGACACGTGGGCCGAACTGAGATTCCGACATGAGAGTGAATAAAAAGACACTTACGGCGAATTTTTTAATCCACAGTTAACAAGAGTTAAGCAGCCGTCAGCGTCTGCTTGATTGTCAATTCGCAATTGGGTGATAACGGAGGGATAAATTAATGGGGGGTTAGAACGGCTTGTTAAGCATATAACAGAGCGATAAAGTACTACGGCGTTTGATATTACATTTAACACCTTCGTTTACTGTTTATGCGTTCATCAGTAAAATTGTCAATTTGTGGTCGAATTTCATGATGTCTACTGAAATAAAGAAGGAGTCGAAGCGCGAATTTTACGAAAGCTGAAGAGCAGCTTCTCGTTTTCAATGAATACAGTTTTGTGACAAGTGATGAATGATTGTGTTTGCCTGATCAGGATGGTATATTTGACACCCAAAATAAAATAGTGACCGGCAAAAATACTTATAGTGATGACCAAATAGGGAATTCAACATGATGAATTCTACGAGAGTGAATAAATACATAAGATGTATGCATTACATTTCCAATGAAGTTGGAAAGTATTCCGCCAACAGTTGGTCTCTGGCAGTTTGTTCGTATCAATCGTCATCTACTTGTACGCCTCTGCGGTCATCAGTATCATCTAAAACTATTTGGGGTACATCTGGATTTGCCGGAGGCTCTTCTCCTCCATAATTGTACTTCGCTACTTCAATAATCCTCCCTTCCAGAAATATCCCAAGTACAATAATATTCTCATAGCCCCAAATTCAATTATCCCTCGCTACAACAAGTCGAAGGCAGATAACATGGTCAGATTTCAATGTTGCGTCGTTCCCGACTTCACTTCGGGGTCATTAACAAAAGGTCGGTTAAATAGTTTTTAAAAATGCATAACTGACTGTACTGACTGTTACGCTAACTGTTCATTAGCTGCCGGCCGGTTAGTGACCACGAAGTGAAAAACTCGCCCTTAGAAAAAATCGAATAAAAAGCAAAAGAAAAATAAAGAGATCAAAATTTGAAGCTCAAAATGCCTGCTTTTTGGAAAATGACCCATAGCCATTGATACGGCCGCTGTTCAGTAGTCACTTATACGCCTTCAATTGTACAGTTGGAAATACAATACAAAAGTGCTACATAAGTTGCATGTATAAAATTAACTAGGCAGTGAAAAAAGTATGAAGCGTGGACGTGCCAGATTGAGATTTTCACACCGGAGTGAATAAAAAGATACTTAAAAAAAAAAAAAAAAAAAAAAAAGACTAAAAGAAAAGAAGAAAAAAAGAGATCAAAATGCCAATTGTTTTAGAAAATGACCCATAACTGTTGATATGGCCAGAGATCAGTCGTCACGTCTACGCCTTCAATTTTATAGTTGGAAATAATACATAAAATGAACTAGGCGGTAAAATAACAATTATGAGTTGCTCTGACATGTTGGCCAAATTCAGATTTTGACATAGGAGGGAGTAAAAAAATATGAAAAAAATCGACTGAATAGCAAGAGGAAAAACAGAAGTCAACATTTGAAGATCAAAATGGTCACTTTCTGGAAAATTTCTACATCTTCAATGGTAGTATGTAGTTGGAAGTACATACAATGCCAAAGTGCTACATATGATGCATATACAAAAGTAACTAGGTGGTAAACAAATTATAAGGTCGATATGTGGGCCAGACTGAGATTTTGACAGTGAAGCGAGTAAAAAAGATATGCAAAAAAATTAACCGCCGGGCAAAAGAAAAACAAAGGAGGTCAAAATTTGAAGCCCAAAATGCCCACTTTCTGAAAAATGTCCAATAACTGTTAATACGGCCTGTGTTTAGTAGTTACTTCTAGAGGTCTTCAATTGTGTGGTTCGAAATGCAATGCAATGATGCCACGTATTCGCATAATATATTAAATCAACTAGACGGTAAAAAAATTATGAGTATAAGTAGTTTCGACGTGTGGATCAAAAATTGAGATTAAAACATTGGAATGAATGAAAAGATACGTAGAAAAAACTGACCGAAAAGTATGAGAAAAAAAAAGAGGTCAAAATCTGAAGTGCAAAATGCTCACTTTTTGGAAAATTACCCATTTGATACGGCCTGTGTTTAGTAGTTACTTCTATGCCTTCAATTGTATAGTTGAAAATACAATGCAGGGGTGCTATGTATGTTGCATATGTTACGCCAAATTCTCGAATGGGCCGAAAATTTTCTGAATATCATGAAATGAGCATTTCTTCTGCTCAGTACGCGTAATTCGCAATAGAATTGCAGAAAACATGAAATCTGTGAGAAATGATCAGATGACTTGCATAAGCTCGGCAACTTGTCTGCTTACAGAACATAAAGTCAGCAACTTACACAAATAAGGAGTAAAGGTAGGTAATATTTTTGATATTTCTACTGGTAGGAAAAAATTTTAAATCATGTTTCGTAATTCTGGCACGCATGTCCAGGATGAGAAGCCGAGTTGCAGAGGAGACTATTAAAAAAATGACCGCCCTCTAAGATTGGCTTTATTTGCCTAAAGCCACATGGGCGATAAGTAATTCACCTTTGCAGAAATGAGAAAATAGAAAAAATTAAAGGATCAAAAAATTAATAAAGTAATAAAATTGTAATTTACTTCATGGTTGATTATAAAGCTTGTAATCTCAGTTGGTCTTCTGGTTTCAATAATTTTGATTTTTGTGATTTGCACGTTTTTTTCTTTCGTAATGTATGTAATTTTAAAATCACAAAATACTAATTTTGCCCGTGATTCTAAATTTTTCAAAAAATTACCATATTATTATGATACGGTGATGTTACTGTTTGAAACGTTTTTTCAGAATTATTTGGGTTTTGATTTTGCCAATCTCTGGCGTGAAACCAGCGAGGATTGATTTTTCATTTGTATTTTTGGTTTTAATTGTGGGTTTAACGAAGAAGTTGGTACTAAACGAAACAGTGGTCTTTGACGTGCTATTCATACTTTTGTGGCTTGATGGGAGGGGCGGGGAAATTATTAGTAATAGGGCCGGTACTGGGAAAAATATTGAGGGAAAAGGGAGTAAAATGCAAAAAGGCCGTGATTTATTCGTAACACGTAGAGGCTCAGCATCAACTATGGACAGTACTCTACCATTACACCCAAAATTACCCTGGGATCGACATATTCTTCATGAGTAGGAGACAGTATACTTCATCAGTCATTAAAGTACTCGAGGGTATGTAGGTCCTAGTTTCTGCAGTTTTTCCCTTATACCGCACAGCTGTGGTTTCTTTTGACCCCTCGGCTTCCTTCAACCCTCAGTTCTCAATTCGCAATTTTCGTGCGCCCCTCACCCCACTCTGCCCTTGCTCTAGTGCCTGTCTCCCCCTCCCTTTTTCTGCCATCTTTTTCTTCTTCTGTATCCCACACTCTTCATTAGAAAAGTACTTTTTGTTTCTAAGAATTATATTGTACCTATACCTACAATCCCTCCCTGTCAATGGGACCCTCGGACATCAATTGAAGGGGGAGGGGGGGGGGACTTAAATCAAAAAAATTTACTGACAAGCAAAAGAAAAATCCGTACTTTCTCAATTCTGCCGACTGGCTGCTGGATTTTACTGAAAATGCAGAATATTTCTCGGAAATTCCGACTTGAAAACTAGCTGTGGCTGTCACGCCTTCCTCTGCAGTACATATCGTGATTAAAAATGCTTCAGTATGAATCATTCAAATAATCAGAGCATCAACGGCTTTCGACCCACTCAACTGATTGTGTTCATTTTCTGATTAGGAGTCCACAAAATGGGCTTCTTAGTTGACTGTGAAAATTTCAGCTCTCTAGCTCAATTACAGCTGATCAAAGCGTTGGTTGGGACAAAATAGCTACAATACCAAATCTTGGCTCCCAGACTCCCTTTTGATTCGACTGACCTTATCTCAGAATTTCAGTCGGATTATTTTACCCAGTGGTGTTAGAAGATTTTCTTACAGAGTGATTGTAAAAATAAAAAATTTAGGTCAATAAGTAAAAGAATACAAAATTAAAAAAAAGTTCTCTCATTTCTTGAAAGTGGAAGTAACAAACCAAAAATCTTGTACATTTTCAGAAATCTCAGCCATAAATCTTGTCTCTGAAATCTCTCGAAGCACCTTTTTATCAACTTTCTGAATAAAGTTTCGGGATGTACAAATAATACTTAGTTTTTCACCCCAATTTTTTACTGGAAAAAAGGAGGTGAAAGATGGAATACAATATACGAGTATTTTGTACCCCCTTTCGCTCCGACGCCATTGATTTCTCCACACATATTGCATAGAAAGTGCCAGCTTTTCAACAGCACACCTACTCACACGTACCTACACAACGCGCTACAGAAAACATATTGTTGCGGAATGTTTTTATAAATTTTCCTAAACCTTGCCGATTTTACGTACGAGTAATTTAGAGGGAAATATTTTCGAATTTGTGTGGTTAATAGATTCATTTTATGTATCCGGCAGTTCTATTGCCAATTACATGTATTGAGTAAGAAACATGCTTAGTTCATAAACTCAGCCAATTTTCTGACCATTTCACAGAGTTATCCATTTCACGAATTCGGCGTACTACGAGTACAAATATGAAATTAACTAGGCGGTACAAAAATAATGAGTTACATCGTCATGTGGGCCAAACTGAGATTTTGATATAGGAGTAAATAAAAAGATATGTAGAAAAAATCGACCGAAACAAAGGGTAAAAAAAGAGGTTAAAATTTGAAGCCCAAAATGGCTACTTTTTAGAAAATGACCCAAAACTGTTGATACAGCGCTTGTTTATTAGTCACTTCTGTGTCTTCAACTGTATAGTTGGAAATAATACATAACGTATTACATATGTTGTACAGGTATATAAAAGTAACTAGGTGGTAAAAAAATTATGAGTGGGGTCTATATGGGGCCAAATGGAGATTTTGAAATAAGAGTGAATAAAAAGATACGTAGAAAGAAATTGACCGAAGGAAAAAAGAAGTCAAAATTTGCAGCCCAAAATGCCCACTTTTTTGTAGAATAACCCATTTGAACAGCGCGTGTTTAGTAGTCACTTCTGCGCCTTCAATTGTATAGTTGGAAATAATACAAAGGCGCTACATATGTTGCATATATAAAATGAACTAGGCGGTAAAAAAAGTATGAGTTGCACCAACATGGGGGCCAAATTGAGATTCGGACATAGGAGTAAATAAAATAAATGTGTGGGAAAAAATTGACTGAAAAGTAAAAGAAAGAAAAAGAGGTAAAAATTTGAAGCCCAAAATGGCCACTTTTTAGAAAATGACCTATGACTGTTGATACAGTGCTTGTTTAGTAGTCACTTGTAAGCCTTCAATTGTACAGTTGGTAATGATGCAAAAGTGCTTCATATGTTGCATTCATGTATTAAATTAACTAGGCGGTGAAAAAATTATGAGGTCTCGACATGTGGCCCAAATTGAGATTTTTACATAAAAGTGAGTAAAAAGGTACCTATTTAGAAAAAATCGACTGAGAAGTAAAAGAAGCAAAGAAAAGAAATCAAAATTTGCAGCCCAAAACGCCCACTTTTTTGGAAACTGAACTATTTTGATACGGCGGCGACAATCCACTTCACGAAAAGTGGGTTTTACGTGGTTTCTAAAGTAACAAAGAATTGAGGAATTTAAAAATTAAAATCTTCCCAAGTCGAAAGTGCGCTTTACCATTCTTAAGGGCGAAATTAAACACCTCGGAAGTGATTCACCCAAATTCTCTATTCAGTTTTGTATGTTTTCTGACGTTTGTGCATTTTTGGACTTACGAGGTATTTACACCAAGGCGTCAATACGGGTGTAAAATGGACTAGGAATTAAAAAATTATAACTTGTGCCAACATGTGGGCCAAATAGAAAGTTTGATATAGGAGTGAATAGAAAAAATCAACTAAAAAGCAAAAAAAAAAAAAAAATCAAAATTTGAAGTCCAAAATGACCACTTTTTGAAAAATAACCCACAACTGTTGATATGGAGCCTGTTTAGTAGTCGCTTCTCACAGGGTTGTTTGTTGTTCCTCTGCACGTAAAAACAGTTTTTTGACTTTACGTGTAAGATAACGTAGAAAAATGACGTAAATCTAAAATAAACGTAAAATTACGAAGAAAAACTAGATCGCATAGAATAACGACTGATAACAGTGATCAGCTGATGTAGCCTGTAATCTTGAATTTAATCTTAATAAATAGGCAAGGAAATTTTATTCGCCTCAGGTACGTCAAATATCCAGATATTTTATTCCCGTTTCCCACCCGTTCAAAAAATTCTCTCAAACGCTCATTTATCCAAAAAATATTCCCCTACAATATGGGTATCATGAAGAGGGAAGGAGAAAAAATATATTTCTTTTTATTATTGGCTTGATAGGGCATCCTTATAGGACAGCATAGTCGAAAGAAAAAGAAGAACACGTTAACAGCTGTTGACTGAACTGAATACTTTTCCCCTCATCCTTTGAAATTTGGCTGTAAGTTGCAAATAATTTTGATTTTAACAAAAATGTTACGAAATTTGCCTTTTATTTTTAAACTCACAAAAGGCTAAATATTCCTTTCTTGACCAAACAGTAGAAATATTCCTTCGAATCAACTTAAAATTTCACGAAACATTTTCATATTTGTTCACCAGAAAAAAGTAACCATTTGATAAAATTCCCGTCCCTATTAATGAGTCATTCCTTTCGTTTATATTCATCCTTACGTGTTTAAAATTCCTATTCTTAAAGTGTTATTCAATACTTTTAAAATGAAAATAAAACAACAAAAGTGAAAGTATATCCAAGTATTTCCCATTCTTTGGTGTTTTGAAAGTTTTAAACAGTTGTTCTTTGCTGAAACACTCAATATTTCATTATTCTACGTTATTCTACACCAAATGTAGAATACCGTAAGATAACTCAATTATTCTACACGAGTTATTTTACGCTATTTTACGAGTATGTAATTTACACCAGTTATTCTATGGAACAACCTACGCCTTCAATTGTATAACTGAAAATACAATACAAAGGTGCTACATATGTTGCATATATAAAATTGACTAGGCGGTAAAAATAACGAGTAATCTGAAATCCAAAATGCCCATTATCAAAAGTGTCTGGAGATACAGCCATTTCATGAAAAATTATGAAAAAAACGAAAAATAGGATTTTTAGCGTTTTGTATACCTGGAAACATCGTCTATCAGCTGGCATAGAGATCTTTTCGATTTTGCAGTGTTTCCGAGAGATAGCGCGCAAAACGTCGCGGATGAGAAAGGGCCCATACTTTGTCAATACCCAGTTTTTCAACGTTTTTCCCCTCCGTACGGCCGAAATAAGAGAAAGTTGAAAGGGACCACTTTGTCGATACTCGTTTTACATTGATTTCAATGCAAAAAAGTCCACTTTGTCTTGCACTCGTTGATGCGCATTGCTGCATTTTTGGGTAGACACAGAGATGGGCAAGATCACATTAAGAATAGGAAATGGATCTAAGATCAGATCACCTTCTAAATGATCTGATCTTTTCCAGAAAGAACAGATCACGGATCAGATCTCCAAGCAAAAAAAGATCTGATCTATAATCAGTTTTTTGGCGAAGAGATCAGATCATAGACAGGGCCTGATTTAGGCACTTGCGAGCCCGGGGCCCAAATTTTGTGTGGGCCCCAAAAATTTTTTTTTAGCAACATTGATCATCATTTTCGTTATTATTATTATTAATATCATCACCGTCATTATTATTAGGTATTTTATATTGTACGTGAGCGTACGTAGCGCGCGCTTCTGTACAAGCATGTAATGAAAAAATGTGCGGGCCCCCAATTTTGCGGGTCCGGGGCCAGGGGCCCCCGAGCCCCCCTAAATCTGGCCCTGATCATAGATCAAAATATAATTCTCTTTCTTCTAATTCATAATCATAATCGATATTTTACCGTAGGTACATTTTTTAGGGACTTATAACGTCACAAACTCACAATTCACATAGAAATAACAAGAGAAGACCTAAAACTTGATACTTTATAGGACTAATTTGATTCTTTTTTTAAATCTCAGAAAAAGAATCTGATGATTTGATCTGGTTTTTTCTGAAAAAATGATCTGAAAAAAGATCAATGATCAGGCAAACGCAAATGATCTGAGACCAGATCAAAGATTAAAATTTTATGTGATCTGTGATCTAAGATCATTATTGATCTAGATCTTGTCCATCTCGCGGTAGACACCAGTTTATATCTAAAGAAGTCCAAACTTTTAATTTTAAACGTAAAATGTTCATAAAATATCGTTTTTTCAAACAAAAAAAATTCTTACTGAAACTTTAAATGCGTTTTTCTCGAACTACAATTTTTCAAACTTTGATTTCAAAAATTCCTAAGAATTCGAAATTTTGACTTGAAAACCTCAGGTTTGGCTCATTGTGAGCGAAATTTATCCTATATTACCCCCTGGCCTCAACTCCATCCCGACAAGGTGGGCCCTTTCGATGTGGACGTACACAATTGTTAATACGGTCCGTGTTTAGTAATCACTTCGGCGCCTTCAATAAATTGTATCCTTCAATTGTATATGTAGTTCAAAATAATGCAACGGCGCTACATATGTTGCATATATAAAATGAATTAGGCGGTAAAAAGAAACAATCGCGGAACAAAGTAATGACTTCGCACGGGAATAATATTGGAATTACATCGAGATTTTCATTTGCAAATTTTAGATTTTGAAGGTCGACTGAACGAGAGGTAAGAGGGCTAGGATTTCCGTACACAGATTTACGACAATTCCTCGGGGTAATTTTCCTCCGACTTTCATTACAGACAGGGAGTAATAAGTATTCCGGCTTCTTTTTTTTTTTTTTTTTTTTTTTTTTTTTTTTTGGTAATAGGTAATGGGTTAGACAGTTAGCGGATAGTTTAGTTCTTAGTACAGAAATAAAATAGCGACAGAAAGAACAACAAGCTGAGAATCATTCGTATTACTCAAAAAATGTGCGCAGAGAAACTATACTGAGTTTGGGAACAGAACGATTGTGGAGGATAATAAGTTTTGGAACGGGAGGCATGTTTCTCAGTTGAATTTAGCAGGATTGTTAACTGGGTTGATGTTCTCTGTTTCCACGAGATAGCGTTTTACGAGTTGATTCGGATGTAGTCAAAACCGCAATTCTTAATTTTTCGGCAAACACAGAGTTCTGAACATGGACTACTCAATTCAAAATCAGTGACCCAAAAAATCCCTGTTTCGTTAATTTTAGTACTCAATTATCGAGTTGATTGTGATTTTTTATCAAGAATAAATTTTGGATTTTGGGCCCAGATTGAAAACAGATCAACAATCTGATTTGCATTTTTGAGACCAACGATCCAGAAACTCTCTGCTCTAGTATCCTATTCGAGTTCTTCAACAATGTCAAACTGGCCCATTTCAAAATGTAGTGATCGAAAATCTGATGAAATTTTAAAAATCACCGACTCCCCCCCCCCTTTCCCAGAAAAACTGAGATCTCTTGTCCAATTTTGTTGAATTGGTTAGTCAGCCCATCAGGGTGTTTATTAGAATTGGTAAGTACAAAAAGATGACTTTAAATGACCGTCATTCAATTTTGTAGAACGTTTGGCATGTAAGTGAAGGCTGTCAATGTAAATGAAACCAAATTAATGGCTAAGACACGAAATAAAAATTCTGTGCGTAGTAAAATGTCATCAGTTTTCTGTTTGCAGAAAAACGTTACCGCTGTGACATAATTGCGTATTTCTTTGTACGCGGTCGTTCGTTCCACTGCCGACCAATTTTTTTTTTTTTCATTTCTTCAAAACACCCGTTTGTTTCTCAGTGTATATGTTCATATCAAATTCTTCCATTCACCAAGAATCAAATCTACATGTCAAGGAGAGACTCGTGTATCATAGGGCCAAAAATCGATTTTTGTCTGTGGCACCCGAACCAAGTAAATTAGGAAGGCGTAACTCTGGCTTCAGATACTTTCCTAAAAGAAGGGGCCCTCCTGTAGCCCCCCTCCCGCATTTCATGCTTAGTCACAATATTGATTTTTAAAAATCCTTTTTTGTCCCATGGTACCGCCTGCTCAGGTAAGTTTTTCTCGCAATTTTCATAAGAAGTTGCATTTTTGAAATTTTCTCTGAAAACATTGAAAGTGCTCTAATATTGCCCCCTTCAAAATCACGTTAGTCGAATTTTTTGCAGTATAATGTCGAGCACTGTGGAAAACTGTTGGACTTGGACCAAAAGAAGCATGGATTACATGCAGTAGGAAGTGTTCTGAAGAAAGAAATGGGTCTTTTGAAAGCATCTAATTACATAATGTGTACCGAAGTCTACATTGAAAGATATTATGTCAAACGTGTCAGAAAAAACATGCATTTTAACAACCCACTTGAGAATTCTCAAATTTGCCCCCCCCCCTTCACGGGCCCATTCTTGGTGTTTTGGGAAAACGACCATAGAAATGAACTCGGGAAGTCAAAAAACATAGATTTCGATACCTCGCCCAATAATTTTGAAAAATTACCACTCCCCCCTCCCGTTGGCGCCCCATTTTCATTTTTGCCAGAAAATGTTCTCGGAGGTGTATTCCGAGGGTTTAGAGACTCCCCTTTCTCCCCACTGGGAATATTTTTATGAATTCTGCTTTATTTGGAACCTGATGTGCAATTTCATTTCTTTCATTCCCCTCCCCCACCCTTACGTCGGAAAAAATTTTAAAAATAATTAATCCGACTAAAAAAACTCCAAAGAATGAAATGGAGCAAACGGAAAAGCAGTATTTTCAAATCTGTGGTTTCGACACGACTTCAAAGTTGCCATATCAATTACAGGTTGTAGGTGTGCGATATTAGGATATCATTTTTTCAAAGTTCGATTTTGGATCTTTTGAAAGAAAGTTTAATAATTCCTGAACTTTTTGAACTTAGGACCTCAAAATTGAGGAGGTTGTACCTAAGTGTCCCCTCTACTTCCTCGATGTAAAAGTTTCGGTTTATTTCAACTTTAAGGGTGACTTTTGGGGTTTGAAAAAAAGTGGGCGACATTTGGTACCCTTACCCTTAGTCTTTCACAAGCGAAATAACATCTTCGCTATTGGCATCGATCCCATCGACAGCATTCACGAAATGAATGGAGGAGCTTTTACTCGAAACTCAAATTACAAAACTCTCATTTCATTTTTTATTTCTTTGTACAAACTATAAAACTTTTAAGAAAATTAAACATGTCACTACTGAAACATCCCAATGACAGCTTAGTTGGCATAAAAACCAAAATTTTAAATCAAAGTTTACTACCTTCGAATGAATTTACATTTTTTGAAAAACAGGAACTTTGATACAATTTTTTAATACGATCAAATGCAAAATTGATTTCGGATTTTGTTACCACTTAGTACGTAAGTTCCTTGTGTCCTACTTCAAAGTCAAATAATGATGGTTTTGCCAAGTATGACGTCAGAACCGAAAGTCCAATGGTACATTTGTCCCGGGATCACGATCCTCCCCTACTTGTATCGTATGGGGCCTATTCGTTAAGACTTATAACATATAAGAGGCCAACAACACTGCTGTTTCAATGGTATTCAAAGCCTTTTTATATGCAATCTATTTTATTTATTTTTCTTAAATTTAATTTCGGTCATTTATTTATTTGAAATCAATATACATAGTAAAAATAAAAAAAGTATCATATTTCCAGGGAAAAAGTACGAGAGTAGCTAAACATATTAGAACGACTTATATATGAATAGCTCACTTGAGAAAAAATGGGTGCCGAATTTGATTTTTCTGCTACATGGCAAAAATTTACAAAAAAGAAAAAAATTGAGCGTTGGTGGCATGGGCACCATTTTCAAAATTTTAAAATCGATTTTAAAGGTCAAAACATGTCGAAAAAATTCCAAAAAATTTGGTTGTACTTTTATCGAGGGCCTTCACTTACATGCCAAATTTCGTGTCATTCGATCACAAAATGCCCAAAATTGAGCTGAAAGTGTTAAAATCGTATATTTCAAGGTCACACTCCTCGAGGGGGGAGGGGCAGGATTGTATGATGGGCTCTGAAATTTTCTTTTACCACTGCAAACGGTGAAGAGAAACTTGAAAAAATTGACTTACGCCGATTCACATATCATACCGGGCTATAGACTTTACTGAGAAAATCGGTTCAAAGTTTGAACTTCAAAAAAGTAAATTTTCAGAAAACTTTGAAAAAAAGTAGACAGAAACATGGGCTCGTTATACTTGAACTTCATGACATAAGGTCTCGACAATGGAAACAGGTATTTCGATGCTGTTAACCAATCTCAGCACAGAGAAATATAATTCATTCTAATTCATATTACATTGAAATTCAAAAATTGATGCGTATAATTCTGATACTGTTGGTATTTTCATGCCACACTTTGTATGAACTAGGTTTCAACTTTATTTCGACCAAACGGCCATGCATTTGTAGAATGCCACATGAACCTTCGCAAATGTTCAACTCCTTGAGCGAAACCTTAACTCTTGAATGAGATATTTTTTGTTCACCAAAATAAAATTTTCATTAATGTTCATCATCAAAATGCAAACACTCTTTCTTTCTGTTCTACCCCAACAGGAGTGTAACACAATTTCCCAAACTTTCATTTAAAAATGCCAATTTCTATTTAATGATTACGCGAACAGAAGGAAACTGTCCCATGGAATAACCACGGAAAATTACTATGCAGGTACTCCTCCAACTTTCTCTTAGAATTATAACAGTTACTCAGAACTATCCGGTAGAATAACCGCTGCGACAAATACTTGTACAAAAAGAAGTATTTTTTGTGGAAAATAATACACAAATCGTAAGTCCAGGAGAAAGCTGTCACATCCCGACAATTATGATTTGTTTTTTCATAAATAAACTCGAAATGACGTGGTATTGTGGGGTAGGACTGTCATAATTGTATCTCAAATTGATATCACTAGAGGAGGGCCGTTATGCAAATTCGTCATGTGTCTCTCAGATGTGTTACGAAAACAACAAACACTTTATTGTAGTAGACGTGTGTTTTACATGACTTCATTATTTATGAGAAAGAGTGTTTTATAACTAGAATCTGTTCCTGGAATACCGTCATGACCACGTTATTTCAAGTTATAAGTTATAACACTCTTCTTCAATTATTCTTAAAATTTTCTCTCGTGATTTAGGTTTGCTTAGAAGAGAAAGATCACAACTCGAAAATGAGATGTCATTGAACTACAACGTTTCTGCTTTCCAAAGAGTCTAATTTCATTTTTCAGATATTCACGATCATATAAAAGGAAGAAAAAATCTAGAGCACCTGGAAAATTACGTTTCTGAGATGTGACTGTCTTCTTCCCGACTCGTGAATGTTAATAGATACTCACCGACTTTGGTGTACAAGCAGAATTTCATCTTGAAATGGAAGATATGTTTTTCCAGGAATACGAATATAATAACGTTCGTCTGAGTAATGTCTTGGCACTAGAAGGTATTATCAAGACAAACATAATTAAGTAAATTATTTACATTCGTAGCCAAAAGTTAAAGAACCAGAAAATTTTGAGAAAAAACTAAATGAGAAATCTAACAATACTCACTTCTAAACATCTCGGTACTTTCGAATCAATTTTACGTATTCAAACTTATTTTGTCAATCCGAACATAGAAAGCTAGCGTGTTCCCATCTTCCGTCCGATTTTCACGTGAGTTCAACTAAAATCATCAAAAAATCGACATTATTCCAGTGAATTTGTTCCGTTCACACAGATAATGAAAATTCAACTCTAGCCCATCATTTTCAGCTCGCCAGTTTTCGAACGTCTTAATCCATGAAAGAAATCATCCTAGTAACACAGACGAGGTCGCCGAAATCATTCGGTTCCATAACTCAAAATCAAATTACATTTTGACGACTTTCAAATCGGTATCGAGTCAAAATATCATCCGAATCCTAGACAAATGCCGAGTCGGGTGGTGTCATCGGCCTCGTCTCTGTGTTACTAGGGCAGTATAACAGTGCTATCAATATTATCGCCGAGTGCCGCTAACTACCGTAAACAGGTTGTATATAAAAGGAGGGTGAAAAGCGTTCGCATTCTGTTAAAAGATCGAAAAGGCCGAAACGGCACTAGCAACCCATACATAAACCATTACGACCGGTTTGCTCGTGTTTGTTGCATATATGTAATGCAAAGTTGAGTCGGCGCATACGCCGGGAAGCTTTAAAAACATTAGCTAACACACCAGAGTGCTTTCGTATTTAAGTTTTGGGAGCACTTCTGCTCGAAAACGACCTACAATACCCCAACACGGAAATGGCGGCAATTATAACGAAATGTAGCAAAAACGAAGTCAGTTATTAATTTCTCAAGACTTGAAAACTGAAATGATTCAGGTCTTTTGACTTGGTTACATAAACTACGAGGTACGAGCTGAGTTAAATTCATATCCAACAATTACCTGAAGGTGGACGCCATGCCGTAACTTCACGGCCACAATGAACGCGGGCCATTCCGAATTTCGTCTTTCTACAATTTCACGGAAAAATCTTCTGTTCGTGTTAGAATCTTTAAATTCACACTTCCGAATAACTTCAGAGGAATAGTAACTTGAATTATAATTAAATGAAGTCACAACCATGATCACTTTTGACTGTAACTCGATTGTCATCGTAAAATGTAACACGACGCAATATGGCGAGCCGACAATGGGAACAATTAAACAGCGAAAGAAAATTCTCGAATCATCAAAATGGCGCAGCTAGTTTCATTGTGAACAGAGGAAAAAAAAGAGCCAGGAATAGGAATGACCGTGAACGGCAGGTCTCAGGTGTCGACGCCTAAATTCCTTATATCCTACACACATAAGTAGAATAACGCCATCTCGGTACTGGCAAAAAGGACGTAATGTACCCCTTCCTCAAGGTCCAAGTAAAGTCAATTACCCTCGATATGTCGAATAGAGAAAAATACTAAATCCGCCTCCTTCTACATTATACAGTGTAGAAACATGATCCCGTTTTTTGCGGAATTCAGTTGTGCCCTCTTAATATTCCAAAAAAATGACATAATTAATTTCCCAGATTCCGTCGATGATCAGTGATGCCATTGTACCGCAACTTTTACGGTTTTATTTATGTATTTGTATCGAAAGAAACCAAAATTATTTGAAAACAATGAATTGTCGCTTTGAGATTGATGGGTTATTAAAACCCTCCAACAAAACGATTTAGAACTTCAACTGCATTGGACAAACTATGGTATCTGGAATTGATTATCACCAATTGAATATAACTAGAGTTTGAAGAATTTCCCCCAATTCTATCAACATGAATTCTCAGTCATTCATCTATAGCTTGAATTTGGAGTTGTAGCCATAGCATGTTACATTTCCTGCAGTGGCTCTTAATGTGTAGGATTGCTAGAGATGTTAATCGAGTCAGCCCTTACCTTGTTGGAGTGGTTGTAAGTATACGTACAACAAATTCGAATCCAGATTTGGATGCCATAGTTTTGTTAGAATTCTTCTTATCCTTCCTTGGCACCTGGATGGTCGCCTCAGTAGGAAACACCTCGTAAAGCAGAAAGCGTTACAAATTTGCGTGAAGTTAAAAGACAGATGTATTGGATTGTTGGCAGGTCCACCGAAACTAGCTTGCAACGTAAACGTCTCATCTATAACACCGTGTTATGATAGTCTGAACCTACGGCGTTGAACTTTGCGATGCACGAAGCTCTCCCATCGGCGAACTATCCAACGCAGCTAGAACAAATTTCTTCGAGCTGTATGATGAATGCATCTGGGTACGTAAACCTGCTCAACGATCTCAATATCCAGTCGGTCAGAGAGGTCATCGACGAACACGACAAAAACGACTCGAAGTGCGAGTCTATCGTCACTGCACCTGGTCCTCAAATGATAAGATAACAGCCAGGAACTACGGCGCATCAGGAGAACGAAACTTTTTGTTAAATATCCGAATTAGGTAATTCATTACGGTTAACTCGTCCACATGTACGTACGGAAGATGTAATGTTTAACGTGAAGTCAAGATTGTACATCTGCAGTTACCAGAAGCCATCGGCAACAGAATGTCAGAGTACAAGATTTTATCAATGACTGGGAGAAGAGAGTGCGAGCAGATTCAAACAATAGTATCAACGTTCACATTGAAGGATTTGGTAAGTCAAGTGTTCGTAATTCCGAAATTAGGAAAACGCGCAGCTAATTTACGTATTTTCTCTTTTGACCAGTGAATACATCAAAACACCAGAGTTCAGTCCGTGCATTATGGAATTATTATCATTGGAAGCCACTGTGCTCTGAAATTTCCACGGCAGTTATTACTGACCTGCGATGTTCAACTTTCGAAGCCATTAGTGACGTATAGAAAGTATTTACTTAAATTTTCTCTCATAAAAAGGTAAAATATCGCGAATTACCTTGTTTACGTGTTCGTGGATGTCTTACTGTGCTTGTTCAGGAGCCAAGAATCATTTGTTCTCTTTGTTACAACCGAGGGCCTCTGACAACTTCCAGAGAGAAACCACTGAAAGATAACAGTCGAATCCTTTTATGCATAGGTAAATGTGTTACAGTAACCGCCATTCACAGTTGACCACAACGGGAAGCTGTCAAACGGACGCGCTCGGTTGTGACAAGAAGGTGTAGCTAATGATTAATGATTCTGCGCTCTTAAGCACAACGATCATAACAAAAGAGAGGACCAACAACGACCCCCCGGAGTGTCGCTCCATGAATCGCTAAGCTAGTGTATAAAAAGGCACATTCAAGGCCAAAACCATCTTCTGATATCTAATACTAAGTTTGTGGTACTTTGTCGGGCACTTTCAATGTTTTGTTGATTGCTTTCCGGTAAACTATAGTCTTTGACCCGGTCAGAAACTCCACAAGCTGAAAACGTTACTCTGCCGGACCAGAAGTTCTCAGAGCTTGTATTTCGATTCCAAACGCCTGGTCAAGTCGCTGTTAAAATTTATAATTCCGGGAAAATGTGATCGGTATTAATATGCTGTAATTTTCTTATTCAAAACTTTCAACTATCCGTATCCTCTGCCGTTTGTACGCATATCAAGAGCATGAGGGGAAAAAAATCAATTCTGGTGTTTTTCTTTTAGTACCCTTTACTCCTAGCTTTCCTTAGTTACAACTAGTTTCAGCTAAAACTCAAAATCGCTTCTTCCGATCACTTTCCACTAGATTATTTTAGTTTTCTTTATTACATTTCAGTCAAAACTATAATTTCAACTCAGTTACAACTGGTTTTCACGCTGAGGGTCCTAGTGAATTCTGGTTTTCACTACTCAAAACTAATTTTGGCAAAATGCAATTGTGAAAACTAGTTTTGAAAGATTTCTGGTTTTAACTGTAACATGTAGATATACCTCCAAGCTTTCAACTACTGCACTCACAGGCGACAAAGAGAGCTCAATTTAATGAGATGTGCAATAAATTAAAAATGATTGATACAAAAAAAAGGTTTACTGAATAAAAACAACATTAAAACTCATGATAAATAATACTAACTAATAGATCTAATACTCATAGCAGTGTTCATAATTTCTTTTCCTTTCTATTTTTGATTTTAGGTAGATACTTGAAGTTGTGTCCAATACTCAATGTGCCACACCTTGAAACTGATTCATACAGAATTGTTGTCGTCTATAATAGCAAAGAAGACATCACGCGTACAAAAATGATGACAAAAATATGTCTTACAATCATCATATTGATCAAGTAAATGTTTCATGTCCGCATTGATTGCCAGCAGAAATGGGTAAGGTTGTTTGGTAAGATTTTTCAGATCAAAAGAATACACTTACAATTGTGTAAATGTTACTCAATCACAATCCGATGATCAGTGACTTTCCAGGGAAAAAAGGGACGTGATTCTTTTCAATTGTGAGATCAAAAGGACTGTAAACAGGAGTCTCCATTTAGGGCACTCTGTGATTTGAGTTCAAGATTATTTAACATAGTTTGTGATTTCTATGTTTAAAGTGTGCCAATTTACAATTTCTTCCTTCTGTAGTCCAGAGCACTTTTGGCTACTATGCCATCTTCAGTGGAGTACCTTAACACTTCTCTTCGTCGTCCTGTATATTATTTATAATGGTGTGTAGTACCGTATGGTAAACCCTGTTTGGTGTGTTCCTATTGGTTGTCTGTAGTTGTGTAGTCTGTCCAATCAGTGAGTGTTACGAGTGGGTGTTATGTTATTAATTGGAATGGGGTTCTCGCTTTTGCTATCTGCGATCTTAGATCGTTGTCCTCGATGATCTTACCCATCTCTGATGACCACTGATTTTATAGACATTAATTACCCATAAGAACACTTACTACTTACTTCTCCAGGTGGAGTGATCTAGTCACCGGTAAATGGAACTACTGGGAGCTCATGATGCAAAGTAGAAGGCCCCATGAAATGGTAGCCTATGGAAATTGCATTTGGAGGATCAAGAGCAGAAGGCATAATTTGAACGTGAGTAGGTACAATTTAAAATGGGCCATTCCTTCTTTTAATGATAATCAAGTAACTGACAGACTATTCATCGTGTAAAGTGATTGTGCTTGATGCTATCGTTCGCGAATTTATTTGACTGCGGCAGTGTATAGGAGGAAGCCATCCACATGATCTAAATAATTTACTTCGTTTTTTCATAAGTCTTTATGTTTAACTTCAAGTTTTCAATGTTTACATATTTACATGCAACACTGTATTATTTTGAAGTTTCTTCAATTTATAAGTTTTGTTGTAGGTCTTCTTGGATCCGCCACCGTGTGATATTCAATTGAACGAAAGATCTGGATATTTTTCAATATTCGAAAGATGTTCACAATGGCGTGTATATTTAGAACGTAAACACCGTAAAATACCGAGAAAAATATAGCTACGAGTGAAGCCGCAGCCGGGAGAAAGACATAAAAATTTCATTCGAAAAATGACAGTTTTTTAGTACGTTACAATCTCAGTTACAAGTTCGTGTGCCGCTCGCCTGCGTCCGATTTACGTATTTTTCTTCTGTTCTTTGTGACTATATTACGTTATTCGTACTTTCCCATCAGTTATTACGCCTCAAATGTTTGTTTTCTTTGTTAGTTGTTTGAAAAACAAAAAGAAGTTCCTGTCTTCGCGCGACGATACCTGTTGTGCGAATTCGTTTTTGTGAAACGGTAGTCGGCGGTGGAACTCAAAACCAGGCAGTGCCCACAGACCAGTTGATAAACTTTTATTAAGAAGAATCAAGAATTGATTGCAGTTGACGAAGTAAGCTCTTAGTTACCTCGCGTCTTCCTGCCAAATAATCTGTACAATACTCGTGATCAGGGGCGCAACAATAGGGGTCCAAGGATGCCAGAGCAACCGCTCAACTGTGATGAGCACCCCCAGCACAGAATAACGATCGGAACAAGAAACTTTTTTTTGCCATCAATAGGCATATGCTCTGAGCACCCACTCTTAGTATAAGGTTGTTGTGCCTCTGCTCGTGACTATTGTTTAATGTTCAAGGCGCGTAATTCAAGTTGGCACACAACACGGGGCGTCGACATCTCATTTTCTTATATGTGGCATATAGTTGGCTAACACGTGTACGTACCTAGAGAAACTTGATGAGCATTTTTGCCCTCCCCTCTCAATAGGGCTGTGCTCCTTTATAAGGTGTCTCAAAGTACATGACCCTCTTTCAATCAGGTAAGCAAGCAACTCATCCTTACACGTGGTAGATATGTTTACATGCTCCTACATTTGAAGGGGCAAAAATACGGACTGAAATCAGTTATGTACAATATTAATGACATTCTTTTTCTCAGCCTTGCTAATAGACAAAATAGATAGGTAGTTATGACAACTACTGAAAAATATGGGTGATCCGAAATTGATTTCGGATATTCTTCTAAAGCGATTATTTCGCGATAAACTTCTTCCCTCATACCCTTCAACACTACTCCATGGTCTCACTCCCACCGATTTTAGCCTTCAAGTATGAAAATTTAATTCCACCAGTCCAACAATTAGAAAAGCTGATAAAAAATTTGCATTAATGCTGTACATCATGTTTTCGTATATCTATGTATGTCAGTATTACATACACACTTTTGCAACAAATTTTATGGGTGAGTAGTTGGATGTGTACATGAAATATTCGAACTATATATTTTGGTCCATAGTGGTTTGCTCCTTTAGATGTAAGCGAGGGCAAACGCAAACACGCCTGTAATAAGTTGTCCGGATGAGTTGCTCACATAGCCGGTTAAAGAGAGTTACCTACTTTGAGGCACTCTAGTATGAGTAAATTTGATAATTTTAAAATTAAATAACAAAATTGTGCGTAATTCTTGTAAAATTGGTCAAAAAATGACTCCAACTTTATTTTGAAATCGAATCTGAATCTGCTCACAAAACTGAGTACAAAATCTTTCCAAAAAAAAACACAACACTATGATGTATACTTAGTTTGGAGAAATTAAAAAAAATGTAGAAATAAAAAAATTGAGTCAAGATCGTATTCACATTCAATTTTGGCCGCTGACTTCAAATCAGCTGTCCAAATTTGGCGGTTATGCTTCGTTACTAAGATACACATGAAAATGTAGCGATAACTGATTAAAAAATTATTCTATCTCAATTTTGAAATCGCATATGAATTCATCCCGAAAAATTGAGTATTTAGTATCCGGTTCTGATTCAAAAGCTTTCTGGAGAATTTTTTGGTTAAAAAAGACGTGTAGTATGGAGAAGTTTCCATAGTTTTCGAAATTCAAAAAAATTGAGTTAACCACTAATTTCCCTTTAATTTTTCACCTTGAGTTCAAATTTGTTGTCCCCATGGCAGAGGCGCTCTTATTGAGGCAAAAATTCTTCTCTAAGGGTAGCTGGAAAGTACCACCAACTTTGAAATCTTAAATGGAAACCTATCGAGTGAACTATTGAAATTGAGTTATTTGGGTCGTACTGATTTCTAATATTGCATCCGATTTTTTATCTGGCCCCGTTGGGGGCCCCCAAATTTGAAAAAATCGGCAAAACTAACCTTAAATAAAATATCGATCACAGTATCTAAATAGGAGTTATTTGAGTCGCTAATTTCGAATATCACCTCAAATTCTCGATCTGACCTCTTCCAGAGCCCCAAATTCGACAAAAAGGGCAAAACTAACTTGAAATAAAAAATTAAACAAGTTCTCAAAACAACAGTTTAGTGAGTCGCTAATTTTTATTATCGCTTCAGATTTTTGATCCGACCCTACTTCGGGCCTGAAAATTCAAATTAGACCCCTTTAAATGGACCACTTCGACACTGCTGAAGAAGTTGGACCAGGTATCGTCGGTATAGGAAATGGGTCGCCGATTTCAAAAATGCTGTCAGATTTTGGTCCAAGCTCGATTGGATCGCTAAAATCCAATCAGATATTCAATCCGATTCAAATTAGCGCCCCAAATGCATTGTTCACCCTCTTCCAAAGGGGCAATTTGCAGAGTGTTCCACGAAAAAAGGAAGAAAACCTCTTCATTTTTTGAATGGTAATAACTGTTTCTTTCTATTTTGGATCAAAAGGCTATAAATAAATTGTTTAATTTTTTAAAAAACGAGAGACGTGTTTTGTTTTTTTTGTTTTTTTTTTTTGGGGGGGGGGGGCTTTTCTGATTCCAAAATAAGAACTTGAATCGATTCTACAATGAGAGAAAAATCGCCCATTCTTTTTCTGAGTGAGCTTTGAGGAAGCCGAAACTAATTTTTCTTTCGTCCTTTAATTTACTTGAAAGACGACTTCCTTGAGAAACTTCCTCTTCTTTGAAAAAAATATCCATTTTCTCTCAGGAATGAGAATTTTTGTTCTCAGAAATTTGGCCTTCTCCGAATGAAGAGACATTTCGTTCCTTCCTTTGTGGGAAGAGAAACTATTTCCTTCTTTCGAGAAGAAAGGAACGATATCTGTTCAAGAAACCAGGGAGACGATTTGTTCTCTCATGTAAAAATAAAATGTTTCTCTTTTTTCCTGGTATTCCTTTCACTGGGCAGACGGAAGGGCCAATTTGTATCTCCTCCCACTCAAAACATACCGTTCTCAGAATGACTGACCGAGAAGGGTTTTCTTGCTTCTAGGAAAGGAGCAAGTTTCTTCATTTTCCAACTTTGATCATTTGTTTGGTTTACAAAATTTTGCTTTGATGAAACATTTGGATTAGGGTTTATTCAGTTTTTCAAGTTGAGTCAGTTTTTGGCTCGTTTGAAGGCCATTATTTGGATTTTGGCGCTCACACAGATTCCGATAAGATGAACTACTGAAATTAAGAAGTGAAGGGAAGCTTGTTACTTTCCTCGAGGAAAAAGAAAAAAATTTTTGTTCTCTGTCATTCCCCTAGGCCCGTTTCACACGACGCCATGTAAACGAATGTTTTTAAACTTGACGTAATTTTTAAATGCAATTTGTAGGAAAACTAATGAAGATAGGAAGCTGCGATTTGTATCATTCAAAATAACGTGATTTTTTCTACAAGAATCGTCAAGAAAGTGAAAAATGATTTTTCGACACCAGAGGCACATTTCATGATTCCAGGTCACATGAATTTCGACTGGTAACGATCTCTACAGAAAGCAACTTGACTGCGTGATAACAGTGGACCAGTGAAGTTTCTTTTTTCTTTCTGCAGAACATGACCGTGTCCACTAAGGTTCCTTTTCACACAAGTGAATTCAAAAAGATCAATATTATTTCGATATTTGAATTTTATATTAATATTTTCAATATTATATCGATATTTTAACATCACTGTAATATCATCTTCTTCAGCTACTTTACCACTTCACTGTTATATCGTTTATGGAGGGGGGGGTGGCTTATTCACCTTCCGTCTTTAATCTATTTGCCCCATATTTGAAATTTAGGCCCATGCAATGAGGAGGGAGGTTCTAGTATTTTGTAAAGTTTAATATGGGTATCCAATAATTGGTTCCAAAGGTCACTGAATTCGGTTTTGGTAACATTTCGGCCATATTCCCCGAACTGTAGCGCATACCGATGGTAAGGATGTGCAAGATGACAGTTGTGGTAACCACACAGAAAAAAATTAAAGATCATGGAAAGTGGTTGAACATGATTTTCGTTAAATAAATTTCATATAGTACAAAATTATTGATACATGTTTGCAAAAGAGACACCCTGTATTATAAATATTATCTAATACGTAGCTTCTGTTTTTTCCCCTTTATTCTTCTTGATTTATTTTTCAAGCCGTCTGTTTGTATCGGCTTTCCTCCGTGACTAAGTGCTTCGTCTTCATCATAGGGAAGACCCCGGGGGGGGGGGGGGGGTTAATTGTCACCATTTTTAGAAACTTCAAAATTCTGGAAAAAAAAACAACTATTGGACCGAAAAACATCTAATTAGGCTCAAATTGTAGCTACAACCCTTGGCTACAAGATGGCGTATAAAATAATCTTTCATACGGTCGAGCAGACTGCAAGACACATACTTACATTCACTAATCACCCTATCTTTATCGAACAATTAATTTTCTCATTTTCTGAAGTTTGAAAACGATAATGCTTACCTCTTTTTCTAAATAGGCAATGGAGGTGTCCGGAAGAAAATTCGGCTTAGTGCTCAGTCCTGGCCCCAAACATTTTTAAACGCGGCTACTTTTTTTTGTGACAACTAGCCCCATACCCGCGGGTAAGTTGTCATACATTATGGGGGAAGTCTTGTGCTAAAATGTGCTGAAATGTCTTACGAACGTATTTTCGTACCATTTTCTAAAAACATGTAAAAAAATTCGCATTAATTGATAATTTTCGTAACGGGATAACTTGCCCCGGATTGAGGGGGTGGGGGTTAAGAAAGTACAATTTTTTTTTGGGGGGGGGAGAGGATCAATGTAATTTTAGGTTCAAATACACCCGAAGATAGCTGAAGAAAATCTACTTATCTCACAGTATTTGATTTTTGCCAGTACAAAATATTACACTCATGAGAGCGAACTTCTTGTTTATAAAACGTGACTTTTTGCGAAATTTTTTATCAAAAAATCAAACCGCAATAAATCAGATTGGTTTCATGATCTCGGGGTTTACCAGATATGGTTAAAGCGTTGGTACATTACGGAGTCCTCTGACGTCATTAGGTTTGAAAAAGCACCTTTTACACGGGAGTTATAAAGGTTGAGACAACTTACCCCGCGGACAACTAGCCCCGGTCTCCCCTACATTGTCAACTAAATGTGGCAAGATGTTCATTAGGATTAACGTAGAAGTCAGAAAATTCCAGCTGCTACAAATTTAAAGGAAAAGATGTGTCAGCTTTGTTTCTTTTTACTCTCCTTCAGCTAATTTTGTGCGCCGGCTTTACTTACAGCAATTGCCCCCATAAAGTGGCCTATCTACAAATTTGTAACTTGCCAACTCAACAATTTTCACTGCCGATTTACTGCAAGTAAAAAATTGATTTATTGATTGATTAAAAAGATAATTAAAACATTTTTCTTTTTTAGACTGTCTAAAAGAATCTTGTTTCGCTATTTTCAATTTAATATTTCGAATTTGGCGGTACGTTCTAGCCCCCTTTATAAGGAAAACATTTTTTGCCCCAAAAGATGTGTTCTCCATTGATGGAGCGTATATGGCGATGTACACAGCCAAATTTGCTCCCCAACCCTTCCGAGTGTCGCATCAGTGACTAAACCGACGCCAGATATGTTACCCTCCGAAACAGAAATCCATCATCCCCTCAACGGCGAAAAACAAAGTAGGAATTATGAGAAACACCCTGTACATGCAAGAATGGAGTTCGTGCTCTCGAGTGACCAAGTATCGACGATAATACCTTGTTCACAAATATTGAGCACAAAATATCATTTCCAACTGAGTACATTTTCAGTTTATGCTCTCTCTCGGTTTTCCCAAAATGAGGTTTCGCATTTTCCAGATACCGACCGTGTGTACGAAATGCACAAAGAATAGAGAATCTTACTCATATTCGTAGAATGAACTCCTCGACCATGTTCTCGACACGATATTATGAAATGAATCGTGAATTATTGCCAAAATTTGGGGTAAGGTTAATAAACTACACACCGGCCGTATTGGAAAGAAAAGTAAAAAAAAATCGCCGGTTTGTCTGCATCGCGTGGAATTCTTAAATTAGCAACGAATAAATTGGCACCGCTCCGAAATAACAGTTTCACGATTTCGCTTTTCATTTTTATGTTCGCCGTTTCGCCGTCACCGTTTTGTGCGCCGAATTTTCGCGAAAATTGAAAGAATTCGACATGACACGCGGTCAGATTAAAAGATTAACCGACAAAATTTCTTCGGTTCCGCGTTTGCAACGCTCTCGGCGCATCTGTCAATCGAGTTTAAATTTAAATTGAAATATTGAGGCTATCCGATAACGTACAACGCAGCAATTGCAGTAAAATTCGGTATTTACAGTATTTTTCGTTTTGGTTTTGTTCAAGAATGGACACCGTATACCCGGAGCCGATCAGACTGCGGCTGGATGCAATACCTCGGAGGAAACGCGGATCTCAAAATCGTTATCGAACCCAACCAGTGACGTTTTCTGAAATAAAAGTGAGTAAACCATCAAGTAATAACGGCGATATTTCTATATGCTTTAGTGTTCTTGCACAGTAGCCTCGATTGAACCAGGACTTTTAGACAATTTCTAGATCTGCTTAAAATAAAATAAAAAGTAAGACCTGTCTCTTATGTGGTGCCCGACTTGGTTCGACTCTCCCCTCATCGCTTCTTAGAGTTTTGTGATACAGACCCTTCCCGTTCACCTTTAATTTTTCCATGTGCTGCTCGAAAACCCTCATCAGATACCGGAGCCTGAGAGCGCCGCTGAAGTTGCCACCCATGCCTGTCAGTGAAATGGCCCGATTGACAATTTGGAGAGCACACACAAAACATATCACAACCTATTACCGTTTTGAGACTTTTGGGCACTCACATTTTTTTGTGAGTGTTCAACATCTCATCATTTTAAAATAGTATGTGCGAAGTGATCTACTCAGCATTAGTGTGATTACTGAGTGATGTTTACAAATGCACTCGCAATGGTCTCATTGTCAATCAGGGGGGGGGGCTGCAGAGAGAGGTATCAAGGTTGTTTTTTTCACTTGGTTGTGCTTATGACATGCGCATTGCGTGCCAAAGTGCCCCTGGCCTTAGAAACTACCCTTTCGAGTATCGTGTCGGTGACCAGAGGGACAGGTATTAAGGTTTACACTTTGCTAGAGTAAAATATAGGAGTTATAACTTTGTTAATTTTTTTTTTTGGTATAATTTTTCCATCATAATCTCAAGATTTGTGTAATAAGGTGGGGTAAAGAAAAAAGTTTCCTTATGTTTTCGGCGGATAGGGCGATCTTTTTTTTGACCTGAAAACAAAGTGTTGTTGATTCTTGTGTCCGTTCAGAACGTAGGAAATAATAGCAGTAGCCAGTAACCCCCCCGCTGATGTCATGTTATATGAGGGTCATTCTCCAGAAACTGCGAATATTACGGTGGCATTTCTTTTCATGTTGGACTCCCCCCCTCCATAATACTTAGTTTGTACGTGGTAGAGAACATTCAACACGTTTACAGGGCAGGAGCATCAAAATTTGGGGAGGGGGACAACTTTTGTCCATGATGACAGACATCTCGTCTATGATGAAAGTACTCATATCCACGACTACGGATTAATAGCTTCGAGAATTTCCTTTTCCAGCCACCAGCGTAGGAAGGTCTCAGTCGGGAGGGGGTGGGGTTAGTGGTCACTACATATCCCGTCATTTTATTGTTGCAATTAATGCCATAAAATACATTCTGGAACACTCTTTTCCATAGTGTGGGGAGGGGAAGGTACTAATCCAAACCCCAAAGTTCTTACACGGTGTTTCCAAGGAATTTTTTTAAACTGTGCTATCATATGCGCCAGTGACTACTATCTAACCCCTGGATCGTGTTAATCGTGTCAGGGATCAAAACTGTATCAGAATTGCTGTTTGTAAGGTGCTATAGTTTCACACGGGTACAATGGGCCGCCATTTTGATTCCCAACTAATCTGAACATCTTTGATCACCCGTTCCCGAACGGGTGCGAGCGCGTTTGAGGATGCTCGGATTAACATGACCATCAAAATGGTGGTCCAGTATATGTTGTGTTGAAAAATGTATAAGGCACATATGTTGTTTGCACCACACAAGTTAAAGGGGAAAGTTTTTTTTTTTTAGAGCCGTTTACATCAGAAAATTGTTGGTTTTATCACAATTTTCTTTTTACATCAAAAAATTGTTGGTTTTGTCACAATTTTCTCCCCCCCCTACTCCCGTCACCCTACGAAAAAAAAGAAGACGATAGAATCTAATATGTATGTGATATTTTTGACTCGAAAAATTCAAAAATTGAGGTACTATGAAAGTAAACAACGATACAAATCGGTTAGGACGTTGAGGATTTCAATTTTTTCTATCTTTCGTTTCTGTTATTACCAATTTTTTAAAATAAATAAATTTTTAAACGTATGTATACAGTTATTCAGTTTTCGACGCAACATATGAAAACCTGGCATGTTGCATGGTGATATGAATAAGACGGCATACGATGGCGGTCTATTCAGATTTAAACGCAACATTACTGTGCTCTGTGGCGCTGTGACGGACAACAGAAAATGCGATGCTTCTGGGAAAAACTTCGATGGTTTTTGACGAATTTTATTGAAAATTTGCAGGAAAAATGATCGATAATCTCCAAAGTATTTCTTCCGAGAACTTCGGGAAAACTCCCCGATGATTTTTAAAGAATTTACTTAATCGAAAATTTTTAGAAAAAATTCCGATAATTTCCAAAGATTCTCGTCGGAAATCTTTAGAAAAAATTTCCAATGATTTCCCAAAAAATTTCGTAAAAAATCCGCAAGAAAATGTTTTGATAATTTTTGAAGTATTTCATAGGAAGCACTAGGGAAAAATCTCCGATGAGTTTTAAGGAAATTCTTCCGAAATTTTCGGGAAAAAATTCCAATAATTTCCGAAGAATTTCTCGGGAAATTTCGGGGAAAATCTTCCACGATTTTCAAGGAATTTCATCGAACATTTCTGAAAAAAACTCCGATAATTTCCGAAGAATCTTATCGAAAATCTTTTTAAAAAATTTCCAATGTTTAAGAAGTTTCATCAAAATTATTCGAGAAAATTGTCCGATAATTTTTGAACTATTAAACCGTCGGAATTTTCCTCCGAATATGGAATTAGAATTTGATTATTAAATGGTAAAATTAAATTATCATCTGTTTCAAGTAAATTAAAATTAATTTTTTTAAATAATTATATAAGAATTAATTTTTTTGTTAAAATTTATAAATTCATATGACCAGAATCATTGATTTCCTGTAATTTTAATAGAATGTGAATTCATTTTTTCCTCATGATATACTACAAAAGTTATCGAAAAATCTTCCTGAAGAATTTTGATGATTTTTTTTTTTGGAAATCATTGAACATTTTTTCGAAAGATTTCCGATGAAATTCTTCAGAAGTTATCGGACTTTTTTCCCCCGATGAGATTCTTTGTTAATCATCGGAATTTTTTCCCAACAGTTCCGATTAAATTTCTGAAAAATCATCGAAAAATTTTATCGAAGAATTTTGATGAAGTTTTTTGAGAAAGCATTGAAAATTTTTTCTAAACTAATGATTTTTAAGGAAGTTTATCCAGAATTTTTGGGAAAGTATTCTAATAATTTCCGAAGAATTTCTTCGAAAACATTGAAACTTCGGGAGAAATCTCTGCTGATTTTTAAGAAATTTCATCCGAATTGTAGGAAAAGAATTCCAATAATTTCCAAAGAATTTCTTCTGAAACTTTGAGAAAAATCTCCGATGATTTTTAATGAATTTCATTGGGAATTGTTGGAAAAAATCCGATAATTTCCGAAGAATCTCGTCGGGAATCTTTAGAAAAAGTTGCCAATGATTTCCCGAAAAATTTCATCAAAATTCTTCAAGAAGATTTTTCGGTAATTTTTGAAGTATTTCACAGGAAACATTCGGAAAAAATCTCCAATGATTTTTTTGGAAGTTCATCCGAAATTTTTGGGAAAAAATTCCAATAATTTCCGAAAAATTTCCTCGGAAACTTCGGGAAAACTCTCCGATAAATTTCAAGGAATTTCATCGGGATTGTTGGAAAAAGAATCCAATACTTTCCCAAGAATCTCATCGGAAATCTCTTTAAAAAATGTCTAATGATTTCTAAAAAAATTTTATCAAAATTCTTTAGGAAGATTTTTTGATAATTTTTGAAGTATTTCGTAGGAAATACTCGGGGAAAATCTCTGATGACTTTTAAGGAATTTCATCGGAATTTTTCGGAAAAAATTTCGATAACTTCCCAAGAATCTCATTGGAAATCTTTAGACAAAATGTCCAATGATTTCCAAAAAAATTTCATCAAATTTCTTCAAGCGATAATTTTCGAAGTATTTCGAGGGAAATACTGGGGAAAAATCTCTGAAAATTTTAAAGAAATTTTATCGGAATTTTTGCGGGAAAATTCCGATAATTTCCTAAGAATCTCATTGAAAATCTTTAGAAAAAATTTCCAATGATTTCGGGGAAAAAAAAAATTTCATCAAAATTCTCCAAGAAGATTTTTTGATAATTTTTGAAGTATTTCATGGGAAATATTCGAGGGAGAATTCTGATGGTTTGATAATTCAAAAATTTTCTCGAATAATTTTGATGAAATTTTTTTGACAACATTGGAAATTTCCCCTCAAGTTTCCGAAGAAATTCTTCGGAAATTATTGGAATTTTCCCCCGAAAATTTCGGATGAACTTCCTTAGAAATCATCGAAGATTTCCCCCTAGTGTTTCCTATGAAATACTTCAAAAATTATCGAAAAATTTTCTTGGAAATTTTTTGGGAAATCATTGGAGATTTTTACCGAAGTTCCCGGAAGAAATTCCTCGGAGATTATCGAACATTTTTCCTGAGTTCTAGAGATGAGTAGATAATGTTGTACAGAAACGGGTTCCGAGGTGATCTGCAACCCTTCTAGTCGTCCCGATGTGTAATCAGTTACCCTAGTTACCCGCGAAAAAGTTACCTATTTGCAACCCTCAATTACCCTCAGATTACCAAAAAACCCGTCAGTTACCCATGGTTCCCTTTTAGTTACTTGAGTAACTGGCGCGATTTAGTTACCCGCGGGACAGTTACCCATTTACAACCCTTAGGTACCCTCAGATTACCCGGAAACCCGTTAGCTACCCTTGGTTCCCCTCATGGCAGCGAACAAGAATTCAAAACGCGGTTGTCATAGCAACGCATAAATGCACCACCACATCTGTGCGCACCACTACCATCCCATCTTTACACTCGTTTATCTCGAAACCCTGTTTTCGCACAAGAGGTACATTTCATGATTCCAGGTCACATATTTTTATTTAAAACTACTCAATCAAACTGTATTAGAATAATCCGTTACCACTTGGACTAAACAGTTATCACCCTTCAGTTTTAGTTAAACTAGTTTTTCATTAATTGACTGTAGTAAAATTGAAACTCGGCAGGAAGTAGACGAAGAAAACACTGACGAGGAGACAGCAGACTTCAATCGCCGTATGTCCGCGGAATCCGCCGCCGCCGTTATGAACAGCAAATCTTCGTCGAATGTGAACGCCCATTTTGAGGAAATCTTTGCCCGCCGAAGAAACGACCGAAGGATGAACCGAAAACTGCAGAATCGAGTGGATTTTTCGAAAAAACCAACCATCAGCAGTATACCCGGATCGCCGGAGAACGGCGTCGAAAGTACGGACATTGCTTTCACTTCACGAAAAATTCCAAAAAATATTAACCTTACGCAAGATAAGGAGGTTACTTTTTAGCCGATTGAACTCTTTTTTTTTGTATCGATGTGAAAATTTTTTAATCTTATTTTTTAATTTTATAAGGCTCTCGGCAACGGCGCAATCTGTTTGATTGGAACGTGCCTGTCGAATGCGAAAATATCGCAATTATATGTTATATTTTACACTACAGTATTAAATTGATATTCCTTATTATCAGCGTGCGTTCATTGGCGAAAAACTCGATGACTGGAGTCTAATATCAATGAAATCGTAGCGAGCTGTCAAGCCAATGATAGTTTTCTAGTGTAAAATCTCAGAAAAATTAAACTAAAAAAAATCAAAATTGCGTAATAAATCCAGCTACGATTTTTTTTACAAATCTTTTTGGGCTAACTCCCTAATGAATACATCAAAAGTCCTCCGTCAGGGCAGCAGCTTCCACCTCTAGTGGGCTGAACTCCCAAAATTCATGTTCGGTACGAATCTCAGGAAACACCGACTTTAGGCGAAAACTTTTCAAACAAAAACTGTTCCTTGTTGAACAAAGATGTCTCATAAGTTCTTTTGTAATAGCCCCAAAATGTTCCAAATTGGGTTACCAAAGAAACCTTTAATTTTCCACGGATTAACACACAGATCTTGTGGAAGAACACACTCGAATTTGTTTTGGTTCCTCGGGAATAGAAGGGATGCAAATTATCATTACACATTCACTGCCAAACAATTTTTTTTATATCTTTATGCTACTTGCCGCACATCAGACCATACAGCCTGACAAAAAATAAAAAATTGACTACAGTGGACTGTACACAACAACAAATAAACAGCTCAGCAAGAAACTGAAGTCTTGCATCAGGCCATGTTGTCTGCCAAGACAGTGGAACGTGTTAAACTCGTTCCCATAGGGTGTCTCAATTATGTGATTCCGCCTTCAATTACATAAGTAGGCAATTCATACTGACAATATGTATATGTTTCTCTACGCTTACATTTGAAGGGATAATATACAGATATTTGGAGAAATTCTGCGCAGGATTAATGGATTTTCTTCTCAACATCGCTAATATGTGACTTGGACTGATGAAATGGCGGTAGGGTACAGAAATATAAAATCAAGTGTTTCTTTGTTGCTGTGGTGACAATCATCCTAAACATTCATGTGCACCTCACATATCAGGTAATCCAGTTCCATTCTGTGGAAGGCCTAGATTGATAGTGTTGCTACAGAAGTGAAAACATAAGCAGCTTTTTGGTTGCGAATCAGATAAGCATGATGTTCTATTGTTGACAATAATTGAGGAGTTATCTGTCAAAAGGGCCCCTGACAAATAGTAATCCTATTTGTCAGGGACCCTTTCAACAGATAACTCCTCAATTGTTAATCTTGATTGTTAAAGTTATGGTATCTTGAATCCTAATCACAGTCAAAGTTGTGGTATCCTGAATTGTGATAGTTGTGGTACCCCGAATCATGAAGCAAGTTGGTGACAGTTGTGAATCCTGGTAGTTTAAGTTATGGCATCCTAAGCTGTGATAGTTATTGTACCTTGAATTGTCATGGTTAAAATTATGATAAGATTACCCTGAACTGTGATAAGTCAAGTGGTCCCCTGAATCATGAAGAATGGTGTTCTGTAGTTGAAAATGTCAATCCTGATAGTCAGGTTATGGTACCCTGAATTGTGAAGCATAATGTGGTTTTGTTGTTACAATATTGTGAATCCTTGATAGTTAAAGTCATAGCACCCCAAACTGTGATAGTTAAAAGTTGTATCCTGAATCATAAAATGGTTAGAATTATGATACCCTGAATTGTGACAGTTATGTGGTCCCCTGAATCATGAAGCATGATGTTTTGTTGTTGACAATCATGAATCTTAGTAGTACAAGTTATGGTACCCTGAATTGTGATAGGTAGTTAAAGTTATGATCTCACAAATTCTGAAGCATGATGTTGTTTTCCTGTTGACAACAGTAAATCTCAATAGTTTAAAGTTATAGCACCCTAAATTGTGATAGTTCAAGTTGTGATACCCCAAATTGTGAAGCAGGATGTTGTTTTGTTGTTGATGATTACGAATCCTGATAATTAAGGCTAGGGTACACTGAACTGTGATAGTTAAAGTTGTACCCTGAATTCTCACAGTCAAGGTTATGATACCCAGAACTGTGATAGTTATACAGTCCCCTGAATCATGAAGCATGATGTTTTGTGGTTAACAATTGTGAATCCTGATAGTGAAATTATGGTGCCTGGAATTATGATAGTTAAAGTTGTGATACCCTAAATGGTGATAATAAAAGTTGCAATACCCTGAATTGTGATAGTTAAAATTATGGTACTCTTAATTGTGATAGTTAAAGTTGCGGTATCCTGAATTGTGGTACTTAGTTAAAGTTATGATCTCATGAATTGTGAAGCATGATGTTGTTTTGCTGTTGATAATGGTAAATCCTAATAGTTTAAAGTTATGGTACCCTGAGTTGTGATAATTGAAGTGTGGTACCCTGAATTGTGATAGTTAAAGTTATGATCCCATGAATTGTGAAGCATGATGTTTTGCTGTTGACAATGATAAATCTTAACAGTTTTGAGTTATGGCACCCTGAATTGCGATAGTTAAAGTTGTAGCACCCCCAAATTGTGAAGCATAATGTTGTTTTGTTGTTGACAATTGTGAATCCTGATAGTTGAAGTTACCTATGGTATCCTGAACTGTGATAGTTAAAGTTGTATCCTGAATCGTGATGGTTAAAATTATGATACCCTGAATTGTGACAATTATGTGGTCCCCTGAATCATGAAGCATGATGTTTTGTGGGTGATAACTGTGAATCCTGATAGTCAAGTTCTAGTACCTCGAATCATGATAGTTAAAGTTGTGGCAGCCTAAATTGTGATCATTAAAGTAGCGATACCCTGAATCGTGATAGTTAAAATTATGGTACTCTAAATTGCGGTACCCTGAATCATGAAGCATAATGTTTTGTTTTTGACAACTGGCAATCCTGACAGTTAAAGTTACTATACCCTGAATTGTGATAGTTAAAATTATGGTATCCTGAATTATAATACAGTTACAGTGATAGTTATTTCCAGTGGCATAGCCAAAGAGGAGTCGAGGGGGCTGACCACCTGCAATTTCATCATACAGTTTTTTCTAATTTCAGCACGCTAATACTCCTTCCTCTTTTGGTGAAGACCAGATCCCCTCTTGACCAAAAGACTGGCTAGGTCACTGGTTATTGTGATTGCGTTAGGTAATTGGAAAGAAGATTTTAAAATGAGTTTTCATGACGAACAGAAAAACACAAATTGCTGGTACCTCGCTGCGCAAAAAGATACGTACTTGGATCCTTTCGCAATAGAGATGGAGAAAAAGAGAAAGTGGCTATTCTGTCAGCCTTCAGAGGAAAAAAGTAAAGTAGCGACTTAAAACTGCTTCCATTGGAAAGATCGGATATTTTTCATTGAGAATCGATTAAATAAATGAAAACTGATTTCTTAACACCATAACCCCACTTCATCAGTCCAGATCACATATACTAGCGAACATTGTTAGTGATAAGAGAATATAGTAACGGCATCCACTAGAAAAAAATTATTATCAAAAACGGATCAACAGGGTGTTCGCAAAATTGATTTTGGTCAAAATCTACGTACAATAATTTTGATATTTTTTTAATTTGCCGTAAAAATTATCCTCTAGACCTAGTAAATTTTTCACGGTAAACTAGTCTCTTTTTCATAAAAAAATACTCCCTTTATTTCTCATTTACTCTCAACCCGAGCCCTGGAATCCGCCCTCTCGAGCATTACCTACTTTAGAGTCGTCCTTGGCCTCACTCTTACATACTTTAGTTTTTGAAAATGTTAACAGATGCAGCCCTCAAGGAATTAAGTGGGGGAAAAAATTCGATCGCAATATCTGCAGTACGAGTATGTATTAGCAGAAAATTTTACTCAGAGTAAACGAAGTGGCCAGAAAGCACTGTTTAGCTCCTCTTAGTTACAGGTCGAATACTTCCTATAAATTGACTGAACTAATACTAACAGAACACACAGCAAGCCTGCCAAACAAATGAGTCATTCTACTGAAAATTTAGAGGTGACTAATTCAGAATGATACACTTACGCGCACTTCACATCGACGTGTGTTAGAATCCCAAGCAATAACTTGTGCTCTGATACAATTTCTCAGGATAGACGAGAACAAAACTGTTCCTACATCGAGTACCCGTAATTGATCCAAATGCTGTAAATTGTCAAAACAAACCGGCAGTTTCAAGACTAAAACCACGCTAAATACTGAAAATGAAAACACTAACGTGATCACCTTTACCGCACTGTCACAGAACAGCAGGTCCACTTTAGGTTCACCTCAATATCCTTCAACGGCGACTCTTGTCTACGATTCGCGAATAGTATCACAGAATACTTGAGTTCTCCGAGTACCTTTTTAATTAGCAAAAATATTCACGTACAAAGCGACAGGTGATGCGAAATGTTTAAGTACATTCATCAACTAATAAATTAATCAAATAATCCCTCAATCACATTATGATTTCATACTGTCCATTATCTAATACTGGCACCAATTTGCTCTGTCATAAGAACATAAATGTAAAAAAAAAAAAAAAAAAGGTAGGTAATTCCATATAAACGCAAACCCTTTTTGACTTGGAGTTTCGGATGTTTTCCCCCTCACATTTCAAGTGATTAAATCGAGGGGATAGAGGACTAAATGTGTTTGGCATGTTTTGTAGAATTCATTGCATCTACTTCTTACGACTTGATGATCAAAAAAGATGGAAAGATGCAACTTATACTTTAAGGTAGCTCACAACATAGCATTCTTTCCTATATTTATATAAAACACTTAATTATGCAAATTTCAAGTTGCAATATCATTAGCGGAAGTTTTTGGATTTAAAATTTCAAACTTTATGCCTTTCGAAAAATCTGAAAAAAATTCTGTAAGTGACTACTGCTGAGGTGGTACCATTAGCTCTGCTGAAGTGGCAACACTGACTCCGGAAAATGTTTATCAATATCACTGTAAGCATTGAAATTGTTATAGAGAACTCTAGTAATATGAAATAATACAGTTTTACGAGAAATTAAGACATTTCTGGGGAATTACTTACAGAATTAATAACAGGTTATGAGCCTCTGGAGAAATCGAGAATTCCCTGAAATGAACATGAACAGTCAACCCCAAGGAATCCCCAAACGCTATCAAGTGACTTTTTCGTGAATTTTCCATAACTATTCATGGGCTCACAAAGTCTCACGTCAGGGAACCTAAATTGCAAAACTAAATACTCATTTTGACGTTTCAGTAATACGTTCAATTTCTTCCTTAGCTAATATTTCTGAGTTCTCATTCAAGTATAAAGATGATAAAATAATAAATTTAAGAAAGTGTACATAAAAAATTCATCCTTCTTTCAATGATATAATGAAAATGAAATACTTGTAATATTAATGGTGGATTTGGTACCCTAGTAAGAGTATTCTCCAATAACCCCTAAGTTTGGAGAAACAAAATTCAAAAACCCCTGGGCAAGAAGGGTTCATCTTCATATGGAATCACCGACTATGAACGCTGTTCGGCGAATTGTGTTCATTTTTCCAATGCTTACAGTGTAAACAAAATCAACTAATTTTAAATTATTATCTGGAAGGAGGTAGCATTTGTGGAATCAGATGAAATTTACTCAATTGACTTGTCCTGCAGTTCTACAGTTGTCGTCCCCGGTACCTCTGGCTGATCGTCGACGTATTTTTCAACAGATACATTTCTCTGTTCTCCGCCGCTATCGGAATGCTTCCTGTCAGATCTTTCTTTAGAACTATCCCTCCAGTGGCCACCATCATCAGAAGGCGAACGGCGATCGTACCTAAGACATGGTGAAAAGAGAACGTAAACGCGAGAAAATAGAAACTTTTACCTTGCAGCGCAAGATTTTCGCATTAGAATGATAGATGCCCGTGATAAAGGACCAACAATTTTTTTAATTCAAGTCCTCAACAGATCACCCGCCATCAACCCAATGCAATAAACATCATTTGTTACTCGGTAACATACACAATACGAGCCGCAGTACAGTCACATCTCATAAGTGGCTGGAGAACCATCAAACTGATTTTGATCAAGAGTGCTTTCATGCACCCGTACTTACCGCCGATAGTCTCGATCATCCCTATTCCTGTACGGACGATAATAGGGCCTCCGATTACCGCGATACCGGGGCACGTATCCTCGACTTCTTCCACCATAATTGTTACGCCAGTTGCCGCGATACCCGTAACCACCGCGGTAATTCTGTATTCTCGGTTTATAATACGTGCCGCCTCTACCTCTCGGATGATAACGGTTCCGGTAGTACGGTGATCGTGATCGGGATCGAGAGCGGGAGCGAGAACGAGATCTAGAATAGGATCGAGAGCGCGAATATCGCGAATACTTTCCACGGCGATACGAACTACTGCGGCTTCGAGACTTGCTCGACCTGTAACAAACGAGACAGGAATTTTTACAGAAACAGAAGAACAATACATGACTGGAGGGAATAACAAATATCGAGTGGTAAGATATTTCCTAAATAGGCGAAATTTCCTAGTATTGTCATTGAGAAAGGATCTGTTATGTGCAGAAATCTCGATTTTTCAGAAGAAGGAATAGATAAACTTGCATTAACCCACAGTTTTTACCCAGAGGATAATTGTTCTGACAGGTTATCAAGTCATCGAGAATCTTGACCTAATTGATTTTACACATTGGTGCAACGATTGCTTAGTACAAGAAATAATCGAAATATCATCCAAGGGAAGGGGGAGCATATAGTCAATGTATCATTAACATATTGAGGTGATATGTTTTTCCTCTATGAGTCTCGCATGATATGATTTCCCTGTTGGATATTCCTCTGTGATCTTCCTATATGATCACTTTATAAAATCCGCTTACTCGATTTCCCTATTTCTTACATGTTGTATATCCGTGATTCCTATATATGATTTCCTTGAATGATTCAACTTTACAATTTCCTTATAGAATTTTCCTAGGCGATTATTCCTCAATGAAGATTTCCCCGTATGATATTTCACTGTTAGTTTCCCTATACATTTTCCCTCCATGATTTCCTGATACAATTTCTGTGTACAACCTTTCACATGATATTTCTATGTATATTAGTTCTATATATTATGTTTACCATGTCTTATCTCCCTGTATCATTTCCCTATATTTTTTCCATTGGTAATTTCCTGAAGTATACAATTTTTCCCCCCGACAATATCTTATATGAGTCGTCTATATGATATTTATTAGTTTGTTCCCGAGATGTTTTCCTGTGCTTCCTTCTCATGAGTTTCCTAATTAATTTTTTTAGTTGATTTTACTTTTTGATTTTCCTGAGTGATTTACTGTATAATATTCCCACGTTATTGTCCTACATATTATTCTGATGTGTATACTTATATGGTTTTCCTGTATGATTTCCATATGTAGTTTCTTTTCCTGTTATACCCACCGATGAGTTTCCTGTAATATTTCTTCATTATGATTTTCTTGTATTTTCCCTTATCCTATAGTACATACTATGATTTTTTTTTATATAAGATCTTCCTATAGATTTTCCTGTGGAATAATTAAATTTTAATGATGTAATTAAAGATACAATTTCCTTATGAATTATGAAGATAATTTCATCCCAGGGAATATTTTGATTGTCAAAAATTTTCTAACGTCTCTCACGCCATCTTTAATGAACATTCAATGACGATTATAAAGCTAATTTTAGAAGGTTCTGTGTGAGAAATTTTTCTCCTAATTGGAGTACAAAATTGATTCATAGACTATGACCTATTTGGAACTGGTACAAATATGTACATTAATACAAGTTTCATCCCAGTTTCCCACTAGTTGAAGAACTAACCCGCTGCACACATACAAACATCCATTCCCTCTCGCTGGTGCACCATCACCAACTGAACCCCGTTTGAGCGCTACAGCCACCCAGTGAAACTGAGCACCAAAAAATTCCTAAATTCTTTGCTAAAGGTATCATTGAAAACTTCCATGAAAACTGTTCAATTAACTTTTCTTAATTGACTAGCTAATAAACTATGTATCAGAAAACTGTCTGGTAATTGTGATATTCTTGAATTACCTTCAATTATATCATTAAAATTTGCCTAGCAATGAAATTATTCCACAGGAAAATCTATAGGAAGATCTTATAAAGAAATCATAATACTATAGGATAAGGAAAAATACAAGAAAATCATTTGTAGAAATACTACAGGAAACTCATTGGTGGGTATAACATACAGGAAAAACATACAAGGAAATTACATCGAGAAAACATGAAGGGAAACTGCACAAGGAAATCATATGGGAAACCCATATAAGTATAAACATCAGAATATCATGTAGGATAATGTGGGAATATTATATGGAAAATAATACAGGAAACTCACTAAGTAAAATCAACCAAGGAAATTATTTAGGATACTTTTAGGAAGAAAGCACAGAAAAACATCACGGGAACTAACAAATAAATATCATATTCCAGGGAGACTCATACATAGATATGTAGGGAAATCATACATAAAGGAATAATTGCCTAGGAAAATTCTATATGAAAACTGTAGAGTTGAATTATTCAATGAATCGCAAGGATTAAAACATGTAAGACAAATAAATATGGAAATCAAGTAAGCAAATTGTTCGGGGAAATGATGCAGAGACATCAACCGAGAAATCATATCTTAATATTGTCTAGGGAAATCATATGGTTAAAATATATACTCAAGGAAATTACAGATGGAAAAAATATATGGAAATGATGCAGGGAGATAATACAGGGTACACACGTAGGGAAATAATATGCAGAGAAATATCATATGGAAGGTTGTGCACAGAAATTTTTCCAGGAAATCATAGAGGGAAAACCTACAAGGAAACTAACAGTGAAATATCATATGGGGAAATCATATAGGAAAATTTCATACAGGAATTATCGCCTAGAAAAATTTTATAAGGAAATTGTAAAGTTGAATCATTCAAGTAAATCATGTATAATCACAGAGATAAAACATGTAAGAAATAGGGAAATTATGTAAGTGGATGGTATGAAGTAATCATACAAGAAGATCACAGAGGAATATCTAACAGGAAAATCAAGTAAGGAAGTTGTTTGAGGAAATGATGCAGAGACATTTACAGGAAAATCATATCTTGATATTGTCTAGGGAAATCATATGGTTAAATTATACTCAAGAAAATTACAGATGGAAAAAATATAGGGAAACGATACAGAGAAATAATACAGGGTAAACACATAAGGAATCAATGTGCATAAAATTCGGATTACACAACAAAGTGAGCGACATCTAGTGGACGTTTTTATAACCAACAAAAGAGTGATGATAGAACGATACAAATTTTGTAAATATTCTTTACCAATGTTGTAGGTTGGTTTCTTATCCGTTTTAGTTTGGTGTTTCACGTTTCCTTACACTATACTTCTGATTCTTTTACTTTTACTTTGCAACTTAGAAATGATTTTGTTATAATATTGCGAATAACTCAGCAGTTTGGCTAGACAGTTTTTGTGATTTCACTCGCAAAAGCTTGTAAGAAAATCTCCCTGACGTTACTTAAAAAAAAAAAAAAAAAAAAAAAAAACTATAGTAAAAAATCACAAATCAGGAAATCAGCAATAGTAAAACCTCCTTGATCACTCTTTCATTTTCTTATCAGTAAGACGACAGCAGCGCGCCACGAGGCCTGCGGAATCCGAATATCATATGGAAGGTTGTGCAGAGAAATTGTTCCAGAAAATTGTAGAGGGAAAACGTACAAGGAAACTAACAGTGAAATATCATACGGGAAAATCATACAGGAAGAATTGTCGAGGAAAATTCTATAAAGAAATTGTAGAATTGTATCATTCAAGTTAATCATGTATAGGAATCACAGAGATAAAACATATAAAAAATAGGGAAATCATGTAAGCGGATGGTATGAAGTAATCATACAGGAAGATCACAGAGGAATATCTAACAGAGAAATCAAGTGAGGAAGTTGTTTGGGGAAATGATGCAGAGAAATCTATAGGGAAATCATAAATAATGCGAGACTCACAGAGGAAGAACATATCACCGTCAACATGTTAATGATACATACACTATGTGCGCCCCCTCCCTTAGGTGATATTTCAATTATTTCTTATTCGCAGCAATCGTTGCACCAATGTGTAAAATCAATGAGGTCAAAATTACTTAATAACTTAATAATCAGTCAGAAAAATTATCCTATGGGTAAGAACTGTGGGTTAATGCAAGTTTATTTACTCCTTTTTCTGAAAAATCAGGATTTCTGCACATAACAGGTTCGTTATCAATGACAATACTAGGAGAACAGTTGAAGCAAATAATGCGAATAAATCATATGGGGGAATCATAATACACGAGAGTTGTGCAACGAAATCACAGGCATGAATCATAGTGATAAAACATATAGAAAATGTGAATAGAGAAACCATTACAGACGGATGGTATAAAGTAATCATACAGGGGGATAATATAGCAACATCAAATATATAGGAAAGTTGTCCAGAAATAGTGCAGAGTAATCATACAAGGAAATCAAACAGCAACATTATGAAGGAAAGTATTCAGGGTAATAATGCATAAATATCATACGGGGAAATCACATAGGAAAGTTGGATAGAGAAATCATCAGCAAAATCATATTACAGCAAAACCTGTCTGTGGACCTGTGTGAAGTGAAAAACCTATCTATTTCAATGTATAATCTGGAAAACCTGTATAACAAGGGAAGTGGAACACAGAAGTCTATCAAATAACTTGTCTGTAGTGGAATTTTTGCAGGCGTTTTCATTTTCTGAGATAGCTTACATCTTTAGTACAAAGCACATTAGATAAAGTTTTTACAGATAAGAACTACAATTATCGTTGAGTTTTCATTTTGAAAATGTACTGTAGTACTGTATGAACACATACATGCCACATCCCTTAATTTTCGTAACAAAATACAATATTTTTCCTATGTATTTTAGCTACCCCTGTCTAATGCAGAAAACCTGTCATCACTGTGGACCTTCTTCAGGTAATCCACTCAGATTCCGCTGTACACAGGTTTCGCTGTATTAAATCACAGAATGAAAACAGGGAAACTATACAAGGAAATTGTAAAGGGAATCACAGAGAAAAGCATAACTAAGGAGATAATGTAAGGATAATAAAGGGAAATAATGTAGAAATATTACACAAGAAAATCATGTAGGGAACTCGTATAAGAAAATTGTACAATGAAAATGCAGTAGAAAAAAATAAAAAGGATGATGAAGGGATTCTGTAAGAAAACAATACAGAAAAATCATACAGCGAAGTTGAGCAGGAAAATTGTTCAAGGAAATCATAAAGGAACTATAGGGAAAATATAATGAAATCATCCAGGTACATAATTCATACAAGGGAATCACCCTATAAGGAGATAATATAGGAAGATGAATACGATAATCATATGGAGAAGTAATATAATAGTCCTAACGAAATTATGTCACTGCATGCTTAGACGGCACAGGGGGCAGGAAACGGAAAATGTTCACACTGAGGCGACTGAAGTGCACTAACGCATGCGAAGAAGGAAATTCACTAGTTACTGTATTCATTATACTCTGCTCAGAATGTACTTTTACGAATTAGAAGTACAAATGTACAATATAAAATGAATGAGAGTAACAGAGGGGAGGGGATACGTCACAACACACAAAGCACGTTCAGTGTGATGCTCTCTTTCTGTTAAGGAATCTCTTATGTGGAACAGATTATAGAAATACATATTACATATTCAAGGCATATGGGACAGTCATACAGTAAAAAATCATATAAGAGAATCATATGGAAACAAATTACAAGTTATAAAAACTTGGTAGATTTGATAGCATTTTTCTGGTACACCAGCTCACAATAAGTTTACACTTATTATGAAGGGTAAAATTGGGGTTAGTTCGTTATGATGTAAATTCAGATTTCTCACAGAACCCGCTAGTGTAATATTACAGGGGATACGCATGCGCCACCATTTGAAAATATTGGGAGCGCCACAGCTAGGCTGAACGGAGAAAATTGGCTTAAAAATATAATACAACGAAACGTTGATAATAACCTGTATCGCTTCCTAGATATGCTCCTAGATCGATAGCGTCCATCTTTCTTCACATCGGGTGTTTTGGAACGTGACATCGATCGACTTCGTCGGATCGACCTATCAGGAGTGTATAGATCTCGCTTCGGCGACGGAGAGCCCGACTTTTTCTGGTGGAAACCTCTTAGCTTGTCCATACTCATACCGGTGCCCGGAGGAACGGCCATCAATTCTTCGTGCGCATTACGATATTCCTTGCGATCTGATTTAGAATTCGACTTCGGTATGTTGTCGTCAACATCGTCCATATCCGAGGGATTTTTATCGTCTCCCCAAAACGGATCTTCACTAGTGCGCTTCTTTACTCTGTGGGTGTCATTTCAACAACGTGAGTTTATGGATACCTAAGAAACGAAACTGAGATTTCATTTTTTTGTATTTCCTGAACATGTAGAAAACTTACTTGCTTGTCGCGCACACTTGCATTTTGAATTTTACCAAAGGTTCATTCTTCTCTTCCTCGGTAGGGAAATCGTCGATAAATTCATCTGGTTTCTTTTTTTCTACGCAAAATAACTCGGATACAAATCAACATTAAACATGAATTATTATGCGCTAAGAGAAAACACTGTGAAGTAGACGGACCTGCCGAACGCTGAATTCTGTCATTATTTTCGTATTTCAACTCCGGTTCTTCGCTTTTACCTTTCGACGAATAATTTCCCTTCTCTTTATGTTTATCTTTTTTACTAGAAAAAACAAATAAATGATATATTTCCGAAGACACCGGGAACTCCGAATGTCCTATGTCACCGAGTTTTGAAGTACCTTTTTCCAACCTTCTCGACTTTCGAATAATATGCAGATAATTTGCTCTGCAAATCTTCCAAATCTTTGAGGCTGCCCAAGCCTAAAAATCTGTAAACGGGAGACAAAATTAATATTTTGATCGAAGACTAGTCATTTTCCGGCAATCAGCTCACACGTACTTCTCCGGAATCACGTCGTTGTCATCATTAGATCCACCAGAATATTTCTTATGTTTCTTTTCCTTTTTCCTCTTCTTCTTGCTGTCTTTTTTCTTCCCTACACAAAACGAAACAGCTTACATAAGATATAACTCAGATTGTCGAAAACGGTACTCAGTTTAGTAGTCTTTAAGGGGTGAACTACTGAAAGCCATCAGCGAACTACCAGTTTCCAGTAGTGTACAAATCTACTTGATCAGCACCCCAGCACAGATGAGATTCAAAAGCTTCTCGGTTCCAAGTTTTGCTTTTAATTTCAACTACACACGGATAATACTGCACCAGTTAGATCGGGAGGCATGTCACAGCTAGGGAACATAGGCAGAAGAGTAAGACGGGGATGGCCAATCTCGTGCAGCCTATTCAACATATGTGACCTGGAATTATGAAATAATGTGCCTCTGGTGTCAAAAAATCATTTTTCACTTTCTTGAAAATTCTTATAGAAAAAAAAATGGCGCTCTTTCGAATGAAATAAATCGCAGCTTTCTATCTTCATTAGTTTTTAAACAAATTGCATTTAAAACTTAAGTTTAAAAACATCCAAACATCCGTTTATACAGCGTCGTGTGAAACACGCCTACGGGAATGACAGAATAAGAATTCGAAACGCGGTTATCATAGCAACGAGTAAACACACCACCACGAGCGCATCACTCGTTTATTTCGAAAACCTATTTTCGCACGAGAGGCACGTTTCATGATTCCAGGTCACATATACTTCAACATGATCAAGGAACAGTTGAAAACTAGGTCAAAAGGATTGGATATTGATGGCACCAACGTAACCATACTGCTCCCATGCACAACCTCTAAAAGGCAGTTCAAAAATTTGGAATAAAAATCTCGACGGCAAGAACCAAAGTGATGGCCTTCGAGGGTACAGACTCAGTATGCATCAAGATCGTAGTTGATAAGAGAGACTCCTTCAGTACGCCTAGAAAGATTAGTACTGTGCGTGTGCATGCCCCAGTCCCACCAATGCTGGAAGTCTTGAGATATTTGAACACCCCCACTAATATCCTAGCGAACAAAGCGACTGCGGTATCAACTGAGGTGGAACCGTCAGTTCTCACAAACAAGACATTACAATCGCAAAGCGTGTTACCACCAGATCAGAAAAATTGGTACTGTTCGTGTGCATGTCAAAAGCTTCAAGTACAATGCGAATTGGTGTATGAAAATGAGGTCGACGCACAAACTAGAATAAGTAAGTTCCTAAGAGGAGAGAGGGAACAAGAAGAAGATGGTGATATGCTCAATATATTTCCCATCAGACTCTCGGGACCCTCCCCCAACTGATGAGCTCAGGGAACCGGCGGAATACTGTGTGAGGGAAAAGCTGGACCTTTTTGTCGGATGCGATGTCAACTCGCACCATACTATTGGGAGAGTACAGGCATAAACCTGAGAGGGAAAGTGCTAGTGGACTACCTTGCGACACTGGATCTGCTGGTTCTGAATGAGGGAAGCAAACCAACGTTAGTCACAAAAGTAAGGCAAGAAGTTATAGACATAACACACTGTAATTCGAACTTAGGGACCGAGTCCAGGGATGGAGAGTGTTGGACAAACCGTCTCTATTGGATCACCGATACATCCAATACCAGATTCGGGCACCTAAGGAGGAACAAAGAGCTATTAGGAACCCTAGTTAAACAAATTGTAGAGGCTTCAAAAATGATTTAGAAAGACTAACGAGGTACAACTGGCAACGGATTCAGAACGTGGGCGACCTGGCAGCACAAGCCAGCATACTGGATGGTGCACTCAGGGACGCCTACGAGAAGAATTGTGAGCCTAAGACAATAAAATTACGCAAAGCTATCTGATGGACAGCAGAGTTGGGGAAACGTAGGAAAGACACTCGAAGAAGGCTGAGGGCCGCACTGGAAAATAATATACCGGCTTACCGGGAACTACATATATCACGAGGCCCGAAAATCATATAAAAAGACTTGTCAAGCAAGCCAAAACAGAGGGGTGGAGACGTTTCGGCGAATAGAAAAGATACCGGATGCAAAAATTCCTCACTAAGGAAAGGAGGGTGGAAGAGAGACCGGTTGAACTCCCGACATGTGGTTTTTCAACTACACCGAGAGAGACAATAGAGCACCTCAGTGACACGCACATTCCGGGAGCAAAAATCTTGGACAACACAGCTGCAGCCAGGAGCCAACTGTGTGCAAAGCGGAACGGACTGGGAAACGGCGAAGGAGGTGACTACACCAGACAGGGTATGTTGGGCGGTAAACACATTCTCGCCGTACAAAGCACTGGGCCCAGATGGAATCTATCCGGTCTGTCCACAGACAGGACTAGAGACCATAATGGGACCGTTCATTAGGGTCCTCAGAGCATTTAGCCCTAGGGCACATTCCGAAATCATGGAGGGGTGCGAGAGTGGTGTTTTCGCCTAAACCAGGCAGAGACCTCTGTAAGGCCAACATAAGTCTCTCATAATTCATGCTAAAAACCTTGGAAAGGCTAACAGACAGGCACCTAAGAGAGGTTACCCTGAAAAGGTTCCACTACATGAGAACCAGCACACATATAGGGCAGGCAGATCAACAGAGTCATCACTGCACTCGCTTGTTACGGCAATTGAGAGAGGGATGACTGGCGGAGATTATGTCCTGGCAACGTTCATGGATATACAGGGAGCATTTGATGCGACCTCTCATGAATTAATAGAAACCGCCCCGAGGGAAAGGGGAGTGAAGGAAAGCTTAATAAACTGGATTGTATCTGTGCTAAAAAGCAGGGAGATCCGGATAACATACCAATAAGAACGGATCCATGCAACGAACATCAGGGGCTGTCCACAAGGAGGAGTACTTGTTGGGGATTGTTAGAGGAGATTGTTGAAGGAGATTGTTAGAGATTATTGGAGATGGCTGGAGGAGATTGTTGGCAGGGCCAAAGAGAGGAGGCAAAGGGGACATTTTGTCCAGGGTCCGGAATTTTACATGGGGCCCCAGGAGGCCATAGGAAAAAAAAGAGAAAAAAAATCCCTGTTTACCCCCACCCCTGCTAACATAGGGGCTCTACCTTCTCGTGTTTGCCCCGGGCCCGCTTTTCCTCTCGGCGGCCCTGAGAGTACTCTCTCCCCTACTGTGGAGCCTAGTGGTGGACAGTTTGCTAGAGGAGTTAAATGGTCAAAAAATACACACACACGGATACCTTGATGATTTGGCTGTGATGGTATCCGGCAAATTTCCGGGAACCATTGCGGAGTTAACGCAGTGCGGACTCCGATGTGTGGAAAAATGGTGTGTGAAAAAGGGATTGTCGATAGACCCGGACAAAACTGAGATCACTTTTTTCGAGTTGATCAAGGTGCAATACAAGGGAAGACTGTTAGCCCGTACAGGAAAGGTGAAGTACTTAGGAGTACATCTTGATGAAAAACTCTCCTGGAGGGATTGGGTCTCAGATAAAATAAGAAAAGGGATTGAAGCTCTGTGGGCTTACCGCACCTTCGTCGGCAGGACTTAGGGACTCTCTTCCACAATGATGCACAGGATATATGCCGGTGTAATACGTCCCAGAATCACATATGCGGCCATTGTGTGGTGGAGCCGGGTCCACCTGGCCAAAGTCAGAGAGGAACTAGACCACCTGCAAAGGTTCGCGTGCGTGATGACAACGGGGGCAATGAATACGGTGCCGACTAAGGCACTGGGAAGGCCCCTAAACTTGCCACCACTTCACACCGCTGTATAAGCAGCTGCAATAATGGGGGCTTATCGTCTGGGTGGCAACCAAACCTTCAGGCTCAAAAACAGGCCGCAAAAGGATATGGGAGATGGCGAGGACGATATACAAATGCTCTGAGATGCCAAAGGATAGAATCGTAATGGAACACTTCTTTGACAAGCCATACCGTGCGCTAATACCCACATGGGAGGTTTGGGAAAAGAGGTGGCCAAGCATTCTAGGAAAAGAGAATGTGTGGTTCGCAGATGCCTTTAAGAATGACCAAGGTGTAGGAATCCGAATCACGAATGCAAAAGGCGCTGACAACTGTTCAGTGGCACTGGGCGAGGGCGTCACTATCCTCCGAGTAGAGGCAATGGCGATCACGGTGGCCACTGATAGAAGCCAGCAGATGGACAGTCAATCCGCTATTAAGGCACTATTGCCACAACAAACTACATCCCTGGTGGTGGCGGAGTGTGTTAACAAATTATACACCCTTGCTCAGGAGAACCGTGTCACCATATTATGGACACCGGGACACTGAGGCACGAAGAGGAACATGATCGCTGGCAAGCTAGCGAAGGAGGGCATAAAAAAGGAACTGGCCACATCCAGGCCGTGTCTTCCTGTAGCATACAGCGTCATAAAATCCAAAGTGAAGGCTTGGATAAGTAAGCAGACGGAAATGCACTGGCGGTTGGCCAGGGGCATGAACGTCAGCAAAAGACTGATAGGGAACGCCCCCAGTGGCCCAATTTCCTATTACGGCTTGACAGGAAACATGCAAGACTCATGGACTACTTATTGGTCATGGGGCCACAAAACACAAGTGGTATAAAAGCGGCCCCTTAGGTACTGAGGAAAAGAGGAAGAAACCTCAATCCATATAATATGTCAATGCTCAGCAATAGTAGGGACAAGACGCGAAGCATTAGGACTAGAGTATCCAGCACACAGTGATGTCAGGGATAGAGCTCAGTAAAATTCTCACTGTGGCTATAAAAGTAAGACTATTGAGCTGATCCTTGACAGCAGCTTGAGGAATAGTGCAATGGACTGCAAAGTCTGAGCATTCGGCGCATACAGCGCCACCTCACACACAAATGAAATGAAAAAACGAAGTTCCTAAGAGTTAGCGGAGCGATAAATCGTACCATTCTCCCAAGAAATATAAGGAGAGGAAGGCCAGGAATGAGCTGGAAGGGGAAATTATGAGAAGGGTGGGACTACCATGGTACAGGCCGGCCCAAAACCGTAGAATATGGAACAAAATTGGAGAGGCCGACACGCGCGATGCCGGGGCTCGATATGCGACATGTAACAATCGGATAGCTACAATTCTATGTACACTATCGGGTTATGCGTATTCATGTATCATGTCCTTATCAAAATAAAGGCTGTTTATTATTATTATTATAATGCCAATTTCATTAAGCTCAAGCCATAGTCAATTGTTCCCCTAAGATGAATGATGCGAATAATTTTCAATCATTTTATCATATAAATTACATTAGATTCAGGCTTTTCTGTAATTTAGTAAATGAGATGTGGATTTTTGCAATATTCTAGAAACAGTTACAGTTTACAGTCTGTAGCAAATGTACAAAAAATACGAAACCCCTTTCTACCTCATAACTGCTACATTGTTATTTATTATGTCCTTTGTCGTGGCTCGTTATGTCCTCGTCGTGGTCATCATTTTTCTGTAAATTTATTTCCCCCTCCCCTACTGACCCGGCTAAATTCCCAATGTGTTGTGCAAAATGTAGGTACATAAAAGACTCCATAAAAAAACAAAATTAAAAAAAAACAACCTGAAAATACAGAATTATTTACATGCAGTAGTTGGTAACACTCGAACACTACTCTTTGAACGACTACCTCTCCCAACATTCTTCAAGTACGAAATATTAGCAGTCAATTTCAATTGCTCTCCTCCACCACAAAGTCATTTCGGAATGTCTCCGTCCTCAAATCGAAGAAATAAAATCTGCTCTTCAAATTCGGATCAAGGGCAGTCGTTTATACCGCGAGGTTGATTCCCTCAAACCTTATATTTAATATTTTACAATCTAATTTAACGCTACAAGAACTTAAATAAACATTTCATACTTTTGCCTTTGACCTTCTTCTCTTTCTTCTTCTTTCTCACTTTTTCTTCTCTGGCCTTCTGCTTCTTTTTCCTGTAATTTCGAAGAAGGAAAACGATTATAATGAACTCGCGAGCACACCAAGACGACGAATACGTAGAATGACTTTTTACCATTTCGCAGTTTCGTCCAAGAATTTTCGAACTTTATCTTCGTAATCATCGTCCTTCTTAGTTTCTTCCAAAAACTTCCGAACACGCAACTCGTACTCGTGTTCATTTTCAGTGGCCAAGCGGTACGAAGACATATCTGAAATCATATTCGTGTAAGTATTGTCTGTTACATACTCTAGATGACACACGATTGTGACTAAAACTAACGCAGAATCAATTTCCATGAACGGATACGTGTTGGCACTTAATACCAGCAATACTGTCCGAATGTTTCATTCCAGCCGTCGAAATTCGGACCTAACAACGTGGTGGTGCGCAGATGTTTTACGGCTTTCCATTGAATTTGTTACGGTGGATTTACATTCGAGTTGGCGACAAGTCGCGGACACACCTTTAGCATTTAAAAGCTTGTCCGCGGCGTGTTGCCGACTCGAATGTAAATGCACCTTTATCAACGTTAGGATAAAAATGTACGATTTTAACCTTGATAAGAACATAAAAGAACTAAATGTTGTTGAGAACTTCCGCCAGATGTCAGCCATTACGTTGCCAGGTCCGAATAGGACGCTGACACGAATCTTTCATAAGCTCGACACTTTCTCCAGTATGTACAGTCACGTTATTTCAAATTTTTAATTCTGAAATCAGATTCAAGTCGGAATTGAATTAAATAGTGCACCTACCGTCAACATACGGTACCGAAGATGGATTGTAAGTAGGTCCGCCACGAGAAAACGACTGAAACCCTAGATGATTACAACAGGTAATTATAGGTAATAATACATAATGTTCGAAAGAATTACGAGGCATTGATCAGGCTTAGTCGCTGTATTCGCATAAAGCACACTGCAGGAGCGCTAGTGCACATGTTGAAAAGGTGATCATGGGTATTTCACCCCAACAATATGTACAAAGAAAATGAGAAATATCATTTTTTATGGAAAACTGAAAAGAACAAAAACTTTTCATTCTGTTATTTTCTTTCTGTCGAGTCCTACTTCGAAATTCTTGGAGAACATTTTTTGTCACTTTTCGCAAATGATCACTTTTTCAATCAAATCATCGGCATTTGGTTTTCCCAGTAGAGAGCGCACCTTTCAATTTTATACGCGAATAGCGTAAAAATATGCATCAGTTCGAGTTGGTTTTGAAACATGGACTCAACAGCAAATCCGCTTCGATAGTTTTCCTAGATGCGCTTAACAGTGTGACCACTCGAACATTCAGGAAAAAAACTGGATAAATGATCTTACTGAATTTGAAAAATTACCACAAAATGACCAGAATTGTATACCATTTGCAATTAGTCCCTTCTTTTTTGTGCTTCTCTCTTTACAACACTTTTTCTAATTTGTTCTCCACCCGAGTCCTGGAATCCGCCCTTTCGAGTATTACATCAGAGACGTCAGGGAGGCTGTTTGGGTCGTCTTAGCCCTCTTCTCGTCTGGGCGAAAACCCGGCCTAGGTCGAAATATAGGGAGTTGCTACGTGGGCTCGAATCGGGACCTCCGGATTCTGAGATCAACGCGCTTCCCACTCGGCCAACCAGACCTCTCCTCTTTACAACACTACAAGTCATCATATATTTTCAACCCCCAACTGACTAGCTAGAGTTGCGTTAAAAGTTTTTGTTGTAATCTGCCGGAAAATTGAACTTCAATTTTATTTACACAGCGGAAGTACAAAGCACAGGAAAAAAATAATTTTCTTCGTAATCAGCAGAACTTCTAGAATTTGAAGGAGGAACCGCCCCAAATATGACTTAAATTACTATTTTAGGAGGAAAAATTACCAAAAATGACCTGAGATGACTCAAGACGGAAAAAATGACACAGTTGTCACCCTGGGTTGAGTGTCCTGTATCTATTATGAATGTTTACTTTTGAACCCAGAAAGTCCCTCCTCTTACTTCACACGATATATTATTACATCATAAGATTTGGTTCAAAATCTACAGACGACACTCATTATTAATAGCAATGTGAAACCCTGGTATTCATTTCTACAGCAATGGACATTTACTTTTTTGGGTATTTCCTTGAAAATAGCCCCATTTTTACGAAGCTAGATTTAGATTTTAAATACTTGATTTTTCAACATTTTTCGAATAGAATAGATTACTGATAGAGTATTGATAGCATTAGGCTCAATTCATCATCAAGAGAAATGGGGCTAGGAGCAATCCCAAATTCATCAGCCACGGCTGTGGAAATTCCACCGGCATAGTTAGCAACGACCATGGAAACAGCAGCGGAATTCTTGAAAATTACTCAAAGAACTTAACGCGCTTCGAATGAAAGGTAAGCTGAAATATTTTTGGATTTACTGTCATAGACTACTCTAGTTAATAATTCAAACAAGTGACATTAACAAGAGGAAAACACTTGAACCTCTATAATTAAAAAAACAAAATACAAAAACACAAAAAAAAAAAAAAAAAAAGTAGGTAAATGAAATTTTTAAATGATTAGAATAACTGATTTCTTTTTTGGAACATTTTAAGACGCAAAGAGACTGGCTTCCTTTTCCCGTCGAAACACCTCCGTACTTGAAAGGACCATATATCCCTAGCAAACGTATACAAGAACATACATTATGTGTTATCACATTTAGAACCAGTGTTGTTTAGACAAAACGAGTTTTTGTCATTTTGTCAGAGGAGTATTTCATCTTTCGTTGTTATAAGTTTTGTCAAATCTTCAGAGTTTTGTCATTTTGTTTTTCGTGGTTTTGCTATGTCTTGACAAAATTATTTTCTCATCTTGTCTTTCTTTTTATCATGTTACTTAGCACAGTCTACTGCTAACTGCAATGTCGCTTAGCATAATATGTTATCAATTATTATGTCATTTAGCATAGTCATCATTAATCGTTGACGAAATGTCGTAACATGATCCTTTTTGTCATGTCATTGGATTTATATTTTTAATGTCATTGATGAAACGATTCTGGCCAAAAACAATGTACGGTTTTGTCATGACAAAATTTTATGAAAATTTAAGACAACACTATTTAGAACGTGACGTTCTTCCACCACCGTGGTCACTGAATTCTAATTGTCCACGTCAGTGGAAAAGAGTTGAAATTCTCAGATAACAACTATAGAAAATGTTCGTAAGTTTTTCTTATGTACAATATTAAATAACTTCACTAATCTATATTATTAGCGGTATTTTCAGGTCACACGAGTCAGCTTTCCCGAACACCTGATAACACATGCTGATGAAGACGCGAACTTGTAAACTGAAAGAATTTTATGGCCATGTCGGGCCCGAACGACTCGATTGATATTATTACGAAATTTCGTAGAGGCATCGTGTACGTACATACCGCAAAAATAAAGCCATTCAGCCAATTAGAGCATCTGATAAGAAAACTAGTGGTACCAGCAAAGCAAACGAAAAATCTCCCATTCACTAAAAGGATTCCCATTTTGGACGACGATAGAAATGCTTAACGTTGGCGTTAAGCGTATCAACTCATACTTCCGAATCTTTTTAGATTAATATTCTTCCCATTATAATTTGTCAAAAAAGGCAGTTTAATACAGTTTTTAAGAAACTTAAGGTTAAAAAGTGGATGAACCACGCTCTGCTACCAAATGATGTAAAAGTGTACGATTGTTACATTTGTGCGGGGCATCCTGGAGACTTGATAGGGATTTACGTCACAGGGGTATGGGAGGAGGCACTCACAAACGGCGCAGTGGAAGCATTAGAAAATAGAATATCAAAGATAGAACTGACTGACTCAACACTTCATTCGCCTGCGAGTACTACATTCCTTTATCAGCCTGTATTCCCTTGCGAGCATTACGTTCCTTGTACCAGCCTGCGAGCACTACGCTCTGCTAGTGCATCATCTTGCAGACGGGCTGCAACCACGAGAGAGCATTTTCATGTCTGATTCGCTAACTGTGCCGACATGAGAATGTCGTCGTTCGCTACGCTCCACAAAGCACATTGCGCTTCATATTTTTTGGCATGCTCATTTTTTGGATGCTACGTTCGCTGGACAATCACATTCTCATGTCGGCGCAGTTGGCGAAGCAGACATGAAAATGCTCTCTCGTGGTTGCAGACCGTCTGCAAGATGATGCACTAACAGAATGTAGCGCTCGCAGGCTGGTACAAGGAATGTGATGCTCGCAAGGGAATACAGGCAGATACAAGGAGTGTGGTACTCGCAGGCGAATGAAATGTTGAATCACGTTAGCAGTCAGGTCAGTCCAGTCCAATCAGTCAGTCAATCCCGTGAGTCAGTCAACCAGTCAGTCAGTACTTTTTTATTCATCTTCATTATTATTATTATTAGTATTATTATTTGTAACGCTCTTTTCGTCACGCTCCAAAGTAACGCTTTTTTCCGTTGTATGCCAAAGTAAAGAAAAAAAAAAATGTCAAAATGATTTCCATGGAAATGATATCCTTTTCGTTCCTCCTCAAATATAACGTTTTTCCCGTTTGTGTTATACACATGGCTGGAATGAGGCAAAGTAAAGACAAGAAAATATCAAAATAAATTTCCACGGAAATGAATATTTCATCCTTCCTCAAATGTAACGCTTAAAACGTCACACGTTAAAGTAACATTTTTCCGGTTTATGTGCCAAAGTAAAGACATGAAAATATAAAAATTAGATGATTCACAGCTACGGCGGTGGAGAATTGGACTTTAGGTGACCATTCTGGAACGTACAAGGGAGCCCCTGAGCTCTTGAATAACTGAAACTTGTCATTGGCCTTCATTTCGGCCATCATCAGGAAGAAGATGGAGACAGAGTGGTTGAGAGCTGGCCCGTAGGCAAGGGCTGGAGCGCAGAGTGAAGAGGCAGCGCGTCCGGCTGTGGGAGACCTGAATTCCAGGCGAGCGTTCAGGGAGCGCGGACCTCGGTCAGTAGGGAACCCCATGGTGGTCCTGGCAGGACACGCGCACCATTGCGGCACGGAGAAATGGGAGCTCGGGTCCGGCCCCAAAGCGTGTTTCCGGTTACTGCGATACTCGAAAGGGTAGTTTCCGGGGCCGGGGGTACGGTGTCATAGGAGCTACTTTGGTATGCGTGAATCGCCATACGTCCCACCACACCAATACTCTACTAGACCTTGAAAACATTTTTCCATTATCTCCCATCCAGGAGGAGGTATTACGAATTCACTTAAGATGATGCTATTATCAAGGAATTACCCTTTTATCACTGCGAGTCTCATATCTTTGATCGCTACCGACCTTTAATTTATCCTCACCTCAGCATTTTTCCAATTCTGGCATTCCATTCGGGAAACAATTTCAACCCAAACAGGCCACCGAACATCATAAGCAATAAGGTGGAGTTACCACGACTATACAACGATCTAAGGAGAAAAGACGAAACTTTTGATGTACCCTGCTGTAATCGAAGTCTCCTCCCCTCAGATTAAAACAGACTGGAAAGTTCATAATTTCCCTAAAAAACTTTTTAAATCGCATTGCCTTATTTCAGCCTTAACACCACATCGACGGTTAGTTCCTGTTCTCGAACTTCAACATATAAAGCTATTTGTTCACCAGAGATGTACGGGTTTACTCAATCATTCGCATCTTATCGCTGAAAGTATCCTGGAAGTCAAGATTTTCACTTGATTTTAAATAATTACCATCCGGGATCGAAGAGTTTTCCATCAACGCCATACGTTTGCTTAACGGCGACAGCGAAGTTTCTTTTTTCGACCTGCGAGAAAACCGAAAAATTTAAGTAATTTTACACAGAACAGAACGAGCTACTCACTAGGAAAATTGTCATACCTCTTTTTCTTCTTCGACGGCTCAGAAGAGCCAGACGATGAACTGGAGTCCGAGGAAGAGTCGGAAGAAGAATCCGACGACGAGCTCGAACTGCTGCTGGAAGAAGCATGTCTGCAAGCACAAAAGGTAATTCCTGAACAGAGAGTACTCAACCAACTTGATCACCATCCAGTGAATTCGGAACTCGGAATTTACTTTTTCTTGAGCTTTTTCATTTCACGCAAAATGTGTTTGTCTTCCGTTTGCGTGAGCAACTGACTCAGCGTGTTGTTGATATCGCGAATCTTCTTTACATCCACAAAATTCTCTTCCGATTCCTTTTTCACAGGTGCTTGTAGTTTATTCTTAATGAATTGCAGCGAATTTCTAGCCTCCTCGTGGTTCGGAATGAGAACCAAACAATCCTCATACGATTTCGCGGCTTCGGCGTATTTACCAGCTTCCTCGTACCTGTTGAAATCCAACAAATGATGGTGAGAAAAATTGGCTTAAATTCAAACCAGTATCTTTGCAATCGATTACATTCTGAAACGTTCCACAACACTGCAATGAGGACCCTTGCTAGTAAGTTCACGGAGGAGGGGAGAGTGGTTCTATTAAGTTAGCCGATGGGGAACTGAAAGAAAGATTATGCAGCGATGGACAAGAACACGAAGTTGGTCAACTACATCATGATTCGGCTATTATTCAACAAATTGCAGAGAAAATTGTAGATAGGAAGGAAGGAAGGAAGGAAGGAAGGAAGGAAGGAAGGAAAGAAGGAAGGAAAGAGAGAGAGGAGACCTGCGAGTACCACACTCCTTGAATCAGCCTGTATTCCCTTTCGAGCATCAAGTCCCTTATACCAGCCTGCGAGCACTACGCTCTGCTAGCGCATCATCTTTTGCACACGAGTCTGCAACCACGGGACAGCATTTGATAGCGTTCTGATTTCCGAATCCGGAGGTCCCGGGTTCGAGCCCACGTAGCAACTCGCTACATTTCGACCTAGGCTAGGTTTTCGGCCAGAAGAGGAGAGGGCTAAGACAGCCCTAACAGCCTCCCCGACGTCTCTGAGGTAATGCTCGAAAGGGCGGAATCCAGGGCTCGGGTTGAGAGTAAAATTAGGAAAGTACACCAAAATCATACAATCATTTTTCAAAGAAATTATGAAAAAAAAAAAAAAGTTGACACAGGAGGTCGATACAGTCCTGCTTTGATATCAAGATTAAATGGTCTGAGTAATCTTGCAATCTCCGGATTACAATTTTGTTAGAATCTAGTTATACAAAACAGAAGTCAATGTCATGATCTTCCCCTAACACGATGCCAAATTTTGAGATTTCCTGCTCAATTTCTAAAACTTTCACCCAATTTATAATTCAGAATCACTTACGTTCGGCCGTAAGCAATAAGAGTATCTCCGAGATATTTCTTAGCATTTTGATGATTCGGGTTGTACTTCAAGGCGCCCTCGAAATCTGAAATGGCTTTCTCATAATTACTGCTGTTGGCGTATCTGAAAATGGAAAACAATGAATGAGTATACACGAACAATACGCAAGAACTCAGGCGAAGAAAGACCGCAATAACTCACAGAGCTCCTCGAGCAACCAAAGCTTCAATGTTTCTCGCATCAATAGTAAGAGCTTTATTCAAACACTGAAACGCTTCAGTATACCGGCCGCATTTGAAATGCTCGATCCCTTCAGCAACGCTGTGGAATGACCATTTTGAGGCCTGCGCTTGTCGCAATTCAGCAGCACATTCTTTCTCCGGAAATTTTTCTCTAAACAGAATTAAAATTCATGTGTGACGCTTTCGAAAGTCAAACATCGGTAGAACAAGAAATCGAACCGAGTTTTCGACTTACTTCAAGTAATTGAAATGCGTATACAAGTCGCTAGGGATACCTAAATGCGTTAGTAAATTATTTACGAAGTTCGTGTTATGAAAGCTCTCCGAGCTCTCAAGTAGAGTGCCATAATTCACGTCCTTTCGTTTTTCTTGAAATTTTCTGCAACAAATTGACAAACATCCACAAATTAACTCTGCCTCAGTACGCACAAATCGATTCTCAAGTATCTAAGGGTTAAGAAATCAGTTCTAGCTCCTGGAATGTGAAAATCAAATGTACAAGAGCTCGAGAAGGCGTTTCTGGTCTTCAGCCAAGTCAAAATACAAAGCATTATGATACGAATTGAGGACAAATGCCAAAGTTTTAAGCAATACCCGCTTAAAAAATACTATTCAGTTTCAGTAGCAAATTACTTAATTTTGGGTAGTGAACTACTAGCTTTCAGTAGTTATTTCAGTAGTGTACAAATAGCGATCCAGCAGTTCATTACTAAATGCCAGTAGTGAACTACAAGCTTGTAATAACCAGTAGTCAACTACAGCACATCAATAACAGTTCAGTAGTTCATTACTGCTCACCGGTAGTAATGTAATGACAGTCTAGGCAACAATTAGCTTTCAGTAATAACTTTTGCAATCAACTACAAAACATGAGTAAAACTTAAATAGACTCAAATGTCTTAAATAGTTCAGTATTTTTGGTTAGTAATGACCTACTGCTTGTCTACATGGAACTACTACTCACTAGTAATGAACCGCTGCTCACTGAATGTGAGTAGTGAACTATAAGCTAGTAATAACAACTAGTAGTCAACTACAGCACATCAATAACGGTTCAGTAGTTCATTACTGCTCACCAGTAGTAAAGTATTGACAGTCTAGGCAACAATTAGCTTTCAGTAATAACTTTAGCAATCAACTACAGAACATTACTAAAACTCAAGTAGACTATAGTTCAGTACTTTTGGTCAGTAATGACCTACTGCTTGTCTACATGGAACTAATACCCACTAGTAATGAACTGTTGCTCATTGGTAGTGAGCTATTGCTAATATTCAAGTATACACACTGGAGAGCGATAATGAATTATAGGAGTGTCTTAAAGGCCAATTACTGTAAGTACTTAATTGCAGATGGTTACCCGTATAGAAAAATACTACTTACATTGTCAAAAGTATGTATTACTCAATTTCAATACTGAACTACTCAATTTAAAACATACTGCTCACCAATAATGAAAAATATTGAAAGTCTGATACGACTTTGCTTTTAGTAGTAACTTTAGTAGTCAATTACAGAACACTCACACATACTCAAACAGTTCCCTACTGCTAGTTACTATAATCAAGTAGTTAATTTGTAGACAAGAACATAATATTATGTGATTCAAAGCTTCTTGGCTCCAAGTTTAGCTTCCAATTACATACAAGAGGTTTTTTTTGTTTTTTTGTTTTTTTTGCATAACACAAAACACAAAGTACAGAGATTAAAAAGGCCATATAGTCACAAAAATGAAAGTCTACTATCCAATAGTTTACACAATGGTAGTATAAAACTATTGGCAACTACTACATAGCAGCTTACTGTTAACTACTAGAAATTACTAGGTAGTAATTTCAACGTTTCAAGTTGTTATTACTGGGAACTACTAACACATAGTTTTCAGTAGTAATTGTAACAAGTCGTGACAGCAGTAGTTACTACTGGAAACAAGGACTTTAGTTAATTTCATAGTAATTTGGACAAACAGAAGTTTCAGTAATTATCATAAGAAACTACTGACCAGTTTTTTCAACTTTTCAGTAGTAATTTCAACAAGTAGTACTTCAGTGATTATACAAATATATTCTTACATTCATACATATTATACACTACTAGTTGATAATATTGAAAATACTTCTGCATTACTAATGGGGAGTTGGACGTGGTTTTTCAGTTTTTTCCCTCACACAAATCACCATTTTATAAAGAATGCAATTGTCCAATATATATAAACATGATCAGCTTGCTAGCTTTATATAGATGAGCTTTAGAGTTTCTTAGCTCTAAGTTTCGCTTTTGATTTCAAAAAGTTATGAGTTACTAGCTTATTATAAGAGAGTTTTTGCATAATACTAAGTACAGAGAACAGAGATCAAAAAGATCAAATGATCACCTACTATCCAGTAGTTTATACAACAGTAGTACCTATAACTATTAGCAATTATTAGGCAGTATTTCACAGCAATAACTACTGGAAACTACTAATGGCCATATAATCATAAGAATATTGTTTTAAGTTATTTGGACCTAGCAATATAATGGCTGACATCTGGCAGAAGTTTTCAACATCTTTTTTTTTGTGTTCTTATCAATGGAAAGTCGTAAAACAATATCAGCGCGCCACTAAGCTGCTATTGTTATAGTTACATTATTTGATTCATATTAATGGCTACGATCTAAGTCCTGTTATTTGATTCATATAGTTAATGGTAAGGATTGTATAATCGATATCTCTCAATGGTTATTCAATAGTTATTTGAAAAACTGTTCAAGTTTGATAGTCATAGTTACAGTTATGTTATTTGATGCTTACAGTTAATAATTACACTTTACTTCAAGTTATAGTACAAATTTGATTCATACAATCAAGAGGTATAGTTATATCAAATTCCTTCAATTAGCGGTCATTTATGTTTATTAAAGTTAAAATGGTAGGTCATAGTATACAAAATCCAGCGATATTATTGTTACTGCTAGAAGGAATGATTGAGGGAAAGAATGGGAAAGGAAGGCACAGAATGAGCTATGAAGGGTAGATAGTGAATGATAGGTACAAAGTATAAATTCTTCCCAGAAACGAAAAGATCTGCACAAGAGAAAGAAAAAGGGAGAGACGCAACTGACTAGTCAAGATATCAAGGAAAATATCATTATCCTGTGACTACAGTTTTCACCTTGACAACCCTGGGAATTACTATTTAGTAGTTGTCAAAAGTAATTTCAACAAGTATGCGCACCAGTAGCTCCTACTAGAAACAACTACTCAATAGTTTTCAGAAGTAGTAGAAGGCTCAGTAGTTATACTTGAAAATACTAGCCAGTAGTTTTCAAGAGTAATTTTAAAAGTAGTAGCCTCAGTAGTAACTACTATAAACAACTGAAAAGGAGTTAAGAAGCTCTGAAGCTGACCTAGACACAGTTATACGATGATGATTACACCCGTATTAGATGGTTGCACATCATGTCATTCAGAAATCAACTACTCAGTAATTGACCACTAATATATATGGTAGTTGACTATCAGCAAGCAGTAGCTCATTACTAACTCGCAGTAGTGAAGAGTGTGTTCTTATGAGACTGCTAATATTCTACAGCTAGAGATTAGCACCCCACTACAATGTTTAACACTTTACTATTGATGAGCAATAAGTACTACCAATGTTCTGTCACGGACTCATAAGGTTATAACTAAAAGCGAGTTGTCTGCTACTTACATTCAAAAGTTCATTACTTTAGATCGCTACTAATCTAAGTTTAGTCGTTTACCACTGAACTGATTAGCATTTTTGACAATTTGAGAGTATTTTTTATACAATGCGGTTACAACTTTTTACTATTCTTCGTTCTTTGAAATATAAGAGGTCAATATTTATGAATTACAGACTGTCACAGCAAATCCACCTGACTTTTCCGCAACTAGACTTAAGGTGCCCCATTCAACATTGGTTATTAATTACAAGAATGACGATTACATACAAGGTTATACAATAAAATACGAAATTAATAAACACGGGTGAATAAATTCATCACCTACCTTTACTTACATTCTCCACTAACGTATTACACCATTCGTTATTAATTACTACTACACAATTTACAATCAATGTGTTCCCATATTACAAACGTCGATGGAAAAACGAAAGCTTTATAATATTATTACGCTAATCCTACTCTCTCCGAGGTAAATTCGATCAAATTTTATTAGAAATTATTCGTGTAGTCGTGTAATACGTATTTTTCATCGTTTAATATGGCATTCGAGAATACGCTAAAATTTGTATAAAAGAAAAACAATGCATTAAATACGATTAATGGATGATGCGCGCTTTCCGAGTCATCTCATCGAATATAGTCGTCTCGTTATCAATTTCATACATACCTCTCAATTCACAAACTAATTACATTGGGCTATCGTTTCGTATACAAAAATGTAGGACCGCTTTCACGCCAACAATAATTCAAAATCTTCTATTTTAAGGGCTGCGCTGATTCTCCGCACCCAATTTCTACGATTTACAACAATTACGGTTGTAAACAGCTCGTGAAATGATTAGCCTTTTTATTGTACTGCCAATAGAGTCGGCCATAGGAGACGTCAGTTTAATCGTAATTGCGGTGTCGTATTCTCACAAAAATTTTCTAGAAATTCGTCAGATATTTATACCGTAGTGATCACACAAGTGCCATCATCAGTTCCGGATTCTATTTGGCAAAAAAATCTATTACTGGTTGGTTTTTCACCTTCCGCAGCCGAGTATATAACACGATACTCTTCAAATAAACACGCGGCTATCAATATAGTGGATTTAGCGTGCGAATTCAGCCATAATTTTAAAAATCAATAACGTTTTGGTTCACCTAGATGCGCTACAACAAGTACACACGAGCTCAACAACGTAATAAATTTATCAATGCGAGCAATCAAATTTCTAGGTAATACATAATGCACGGTATACCGGATGCCCGCGGGCTTCCGAAAAACAAAACCTGATTTTAATAAATACAGCGGTCTCATTTTCTGATCACATCTCATTGATCATATTAATAGACCTCTCGGACAACTACGTCACACAGTGAGTTACTGTTAGCAAAAATACCCGTCTTTCGGCTAACAAACGTATCGACTCTCATAAGACGAACACAGGGAGCAAAAATCATTATGTTACTACCTGAGAATAAGAAATTTGTTGGAAACCAGAAGTTTATTAGCAAATACCAAGAACTTACTGGATTAAAAATATATACCCTTGGTTTCTAACTAATTCCTTATTCTCAGGTAGTAACATAATGATCTGTGCTCCGTGTGTTTTTCTTATGGGAGTCGATACGTTCGTTAGCCCAAAGACGGGTACTTTTGCAAACAGTAACTCACTGTGTGACGTCACACAAAGGAAGTCTATTTCATTTAAATGTACATACACCGGAAGTGGAAAATGCTAACCTGAAAATTAGTGGGAAATCCTCGGAAATCATCAGGCCAAGGCGCTCCTGGTTTTCTGGTTTGCAATGAACGCCTTTCATTCCACAAACTATTTTTTCGGTATCTGTGCTCACTTCTAGAATTTCGCAACATACGAGATCGTTCAATAAAAATGCTCTGGTTGTGCCTGTTTTCTTGTCCACCGCTGGAATGAGAGCTGACGTAGGACAGAATGCCTGTGAAATTCGAGAATATCAAAAATCGGATTAAGTAAGAGATGAGACAACAATATTACATGCCAGTAATAAGCACTCTGCCGATAGTAACAGTAGGCACTCTTCCTTCAAACTGCCAATATTAAGGCTTAAAACAATGGTGTTGGCAACAGTCATGACGTCATGAACATCATGACAGTGTTGCCAACATCGTTCTAAGCCATCTTATTGGCAACTGGAAAGCAGAGTGCTTACTATTGGCATACTGCTTAAGTACTGGCATGTTTACCTATTTACGTTAATTTGATCCTCAGCTGAATCCAGGAACGTAAGTCGAAATCAAATCTCAGAACTAACATCTTAACGAGATTGACTTCAATTTTACAAAATATCAATAGATGACAAATATGTATTCTTCTGAGGAGGGTAAGAGTGGAGGCGCTTGTGGGTCGACTAATGCAGTGTGTTTTAATATGATAGGGAAATATTCCAACGGATGATTATTGAGAAGACAACACCAAAACACACACACACAACGACAATTTGCAAAAACTGGGATTATGAAACAGGCACGGGTATGATGACTGGAAGAGAATTGATTCAGTAGATGTAGCAGAACAATTAACAAGCAAAAACTACCTCCAATACATGAAATCAATTAAACAAACATAAAAGTCAACAATGGCTGAGTTTCACACATCCATAATAATAAGAAAAACTTTAAAAATGCAACGAGATTCAAAAATAGCTGTCAATTGGGACTTAAACCTAAGTTGCATGTGTTGGCAGCGCTGTCAGGATGTTAATTGTATCCTCATCACTTTGGGGTGAATAGATCGAAATAGAAATAGATTACCCCAAACTGATAACAATACTCACAAAGCGTTTGCCTATGGTAGCGCTACCTAGGTGAGGTTCAAGCCCCAATACAGAGCTGCTGCCAGGGAAAGAGAAACTACCCACGTTGAACTCAAATTATGGTTTGACTATCGAACAGATTACGAAGTCAACCTCATTTAAAAATATAGGTACCGAAAGATCAGAAATTATGAAGGCACAATTATCAAACAACAATACAAGAAAATCTGAAAAATCGAGTAATGCGAAAAAAACGTAACTAAAATGAGTCTACAACTGAAGTCCAGTGGTTCAAATGAATTTCAATGCCAGTTAAAGAAAACCTGAAAATTATTTCCATAAGAACACTGTTACGAAAACATTGAAAACTGATACCGATAAAACACGGGAACCTCCACCCATCTTCACATAGTCTGTATCCAACTACAAAGCCATGATCAACAAGCTTGAAACTGTACTGGGCGAGGACAACTTTATCGCAGAATTATTTGCTAATGATACTGTCAAAATCAGTGTTACCACGTTCAACGGCTTTGAAAGCATCATCAGGGAACTTTGTGCCACCAAAATTCCCCATTTCACGAACCAACTAAAAACTGAGCGAGCGCATAAAGTTGTCATACGTATCTGCATCTTTCAGTCGAACTAGATGAAAGTAAGGTTGCGCTACGCGAGGAAGGACATGAAGTTCGCAACGTCAGCAATATTAGACACCATAAAACCAAGCTGTCTCTTTCACTGTTCTTTGTAGACCAGGAGTCAAAGGAGAACAACAAAACTGTCTATGAGTTGCGCTACTTGCTCTACTCCAGAATCCAAGTTGAAGCCCCCGATCCCGTTCAAACATTGTCCAATGCAAATTATGTCACCGCCTGGGGCACACGCAGAATTACTGCATGCTTCCCTTCATCTGCGTTAAATATGGTCTAAAGCATGACACGTGCACCTGTACTAAACCACCCGATGATAAATCACACTGTGACGTATATAGTGGTAAGCATAAGGCCAACAACAGAGGTTGCCTTAAAATCAAAGAACAAATGCACCTCACCAAGCAGGCACGCAGAAGCAGCACCATACCTGTGGTACATTCGAGGAAACCGCTGCAAATCAGAAGTCGACATGCCCTGAAGTTATACCCTCAACCTTCCCTCCACATCAGTTGGCACTACTAGCCTAGAGCAGAAACGGGACAGGATGCTGAGTCAAAATTGGCAGATTAGAGACATGCTGCTAACCATCGTCAAAAAACTGCTGACAAATAATGACCACCCAGCCAAGCAATCTTCCCACTCAAAAACTGAAAATTATGGCTTGGAATGCTAATTAATTTCTCGCATGTAAGAGCGAGTTGACACTGTTCTTAACCCAAGAGAAAGTTGATCACGCTCTCATGCTGAAATTCGACATTATAACCTATACACGTGCAACCACCCAAGCGGCAACGCACATGGGAGGATTTGCCATTTACATCCGCAGCTCCCTCAAACACTTGGAAGAGCAGAGTTACTCCATACCAAGTTTCATGAATCAAGTGTCAGTATCGACCACTGTGGCTCCAAAATACGTACTGCTTCCATATAAAGCTTCCTTAAACACGCCATATCATCTGCAGAATACCAGGGATTACTCAATAGTCTAGGCAACAAATGGATCATCGGGGGAGACTTCAATGCAAAAAATCCTACATATAACTCTCACCCGCACTACATCCGAAAGGACGGTACAGAACAATGCTATCGACAACATCAACGCTGTAAGTGCCTTCCGGCGGTACTCCATCTTTCCGGCCAACAGACCCAGCTACAATGCCTGACTGCATCGACTTCTTTATCACCAAGGGTGTCTCTGCTACTATATCGACATCCAGAGCACCAATGATCTCTCATAGGATCACACCCCATACTCTTGAGCTGAGTAACCAAATGTATTGGGATCGAGAAGTAAGGTAATTACAGAGGTTCTAAAGTACATCTAAATACATCAAAGATGCCTCCTAATTCTGAGCTCAGCAAGTTAATTTATACGCATAGATGCCATTCATGTCTGGCATTCAGAAATACCATCCGTATGGGTCTAGTTCTGAAAGATTATTGAGCCAAAATCTCTCAAATCAGGCAGTTGTACGAAGTAAAATAATCTACAGCTCGGCAGCCAGAAACTATAGTCGGATTTTTCCTACCCGTGATTCAAACATAAAACTCTGACACTGATATCTTCATAAAGACCATTAATACCAAGAAGTTAAATACAAAAGCAAACTTACTTTAATACCAATGTCTGGAACGCATCGAACTTCATCGCATTCTCCGTACAACAGTTTCAATATGATTCCGGGAGCAGTTTTACTTAGAACTGTGGCGGCAATTATATCTCCCACTTTGACAGACTAAAACACACACGACCACAAATATATAACAAACAGCTACATTCTGAGTCGCATCCTGATGGTGAGGAACTCGAGAAATTTTACGTACTTCAAAAAACCGCTGCAATCTTAATTCTTTGTCAACCGATATAAACCACTCAAACGGAGGCAATACCGGATATAATCCCGAATCTACTAGTTTACCACGAAAAGGATCGTCTCGAATTGGCTTCACATTCCGGTTGTACAGCTTATTAGCATGTTTACAAATGAACTGCTGCAGTCTAAATCGTTTCCCCCGGTCTTGAAAACTGCAAGTATGAATAATAGCAGACAGTAGTTCGCAACGAACTCTCACAATATTACATGAAAATCATTTGGAAATACCTCAACTGTTTCTGCCTCTTCGCGTATTCATTGAAATGCAGATAAGAATCAAGTTTCATATGGCTAAAATTGGGATATTCGGTTTCAAATATTTTCTGAAGTTGTACTCCATGATAATTCAGCGTTTTCGCCAGCAACTGTTTATCTATGGATTCAAGATCCATCTTCAGGCTGAACTAAAACAATATTGTCGAATTGATGTCTAAATAGTACATAGTTCAGTAATGGAGCTTTCTAACAGCAATTTAACATGGTACTTTTACCAGTAAAGAACACCGATGACTAGATATTTAGGCTTACCGAAGTAAAAATCTGAAAATTACTCACTTAGCTAGGACAGATATGCAGGGAAATGGTAGCAGTATTTACTGCTAGTACTTCGTAATTTGAACAGACTGAATTACACCTAGAAAATAACACAGCATTATCTTATGTATTGCAACGGAAAATGTCACGAGTTCAGCACGAGTTGCCAACAGACAAAATTCTCCTATGAACAGCACCGGTAAATGGAAGCAAGTACGTAAATATCGTCAGCTTTCATTCAATACGCAACGGCCACATGCATTGACACAACAGTAGAAGATTAACCATCTGGAGAGGTAACAAGTATTTTGCAGCAGTAGCAAAGTAAAAATTATTTCAAGTAATGTCGACAACAACTCGATTTCCATAACAATATTGTAGTTAAAGTAAAGAATTAGTAATTACAGTTCTCGGCGGCATTCCATAGAATTTCAACCATGAGACCAAATACACGATCATTAAATAGTGACGATGGCTGTAATGCGACAGAAAATTGTTAACACGAGCTGAATAGAAGGAAAAGCCGAATGGATTTCCCTTTTTCACATCGCATTTCCGAATTCGGATTTCGGAATAAAAAATGGACATGGACACGGACAGTCCGCAAGGGTTAGATTTTTCGAGGGGAAGGGTGGTGGAAAGTGGTAAACGGGTCACAGATTTCACGGGCAGAAGTCACAGCAGTTGACTGATTGTGAGTCACACCAACGGAAACGGCGTAAGACTGTTTACGATATAGGACTTAAATCAATCAAACATTGAGATCTTTTTCTTAAAACAATTAGAAAGGTGAATATGGCGGCTTAAAATTATCAGTGCAACCACATATTGTTTTCCGGACTCGAACGTTCAAAATTTTATCACAATTTTACTGTTAATTTTTGTTCAGACATTTAGTGAACACTGGAATTCGAGTCATTATCATTCATATCAACGGACTTCAAAATTCAGAAACCGATTTACGCTAATTTACGCTTCTCAGTTGTTTGATGTAAGCGTTTTAAATATTTTCTTCACTATTTAACAATTTTGAAATTATCTCTGTACGCATCGCGGAAATTTCTCGGTCTGGTTGATCGAAATATGCGAATGATTTTGTGTCTTTATTAGCCAGTTTCAATTTTATTTCGTTATGGAAGTCAACGAATCAAATTTACGAGTGAGTTACCTCATGTTTTATCATTTATTATTCGTGTGATTGAAGTCTTGCTAATTAATATGGTTCGACAGTTGATGTATGCGTTGAAATGCAGTCAATCCTTCCTCATACACCACTGTTTTCTTCTGTAATAAGACGTGAAAGCATTGAAAAAGTTGTCACCTTTTGTTTTGCAGCCTTAATCCACCATATTTGAATAATGCAGTCGTCTACAGAATTGAATCCGCATCAGCCCTGCGTCAAAATTGACGGAGAGAATGTAAGTGTATTTGATTGCCTGTTATTTAGAATTTAGTGCACGAGGCTTGAATGTCTTTTTCATCCACTCCAGGAATGAGACAAGTATCAGAATGCGCTTTGAATTCGGTTCACAAACTGTTTGAAAACTTGTTTTAGGTGTTGAATGCACGAACGATTGTACAACCCGTACCTACAACTTCGATTGTTCAGACTTCAGTTGCTCCATATTCACAGACATCTACTAGTCTTTCTCCACCTGTGAATACTACAAGTATGGCTTATTGGTTTCCCTCTTGAAGAATTTAGTCAGGTAGTTGTGAAATTGATGATTTTATCTGATTTGTTAGATCGAATAGAGAAACCTGCCAATGGTACTCCTGTTAATACTCCTGCTCCGCAGAACAATCGGTTCATGACCAGTGCTCCTTCAACAGTTACATCTTACCACATCCCAAGAGGTAAGTTATCTATTAATGAGTGAACTCGGGTTAGTTTCTAGTGTAGATCTGACGAATATGTTGTACTTTTTTCAGGTACTGCTGCTGTCGCTAATATATCTGTTCCTAAGGGTAAAATATCAGCACCTATTATACGTGCAACCCCAATTCCCCAAGTACCACAAACCACGACTACATCAGCGAGCACCATTTCAGGGTATGTTAAGTCAATTGTGACGAGTTATTGACATTGAAAATTAGCTATTCTTAATTCGCGTTCCGTGTTCAATAGGTTTATTCCTGCGCTAAGCCGACCCGTGACTACGTGGGTCGTTACGAGTACAGCGCCCTCGAGCATTCTTCAGAAAACCCCCGCCATTAACATAGTTTCTAATACCCATGTGCGACCTCCGAGTACCATGACAGGTATGTATAGCTGAAAGAGCCACGTATGTTAAGGTTGTTAATTTTCGGAATTTTCATGTTCGATGTTGTTTGTAGTTACCAGCCGAATCGCAGCTCCAGTTGCCGCTAAACCTTCAGAACTAACGAAACCGATTATCGTGCATAATCCACCTAAACAGTTACTGTCGCAGGCTTCTACTCTGGTGAGGAATTTGTTCAGGAAGTTGATAATTTTAAATATTTGGACCGATTTCAATTGGTGAAGGTAATTCTTAAGAAACAAGAATAAGAGTGAAACGTGGCTGTAATGAAGAGAAATTAAACCTCAGGGTTTTAAGTATATCGGGTTGAAATGATCGATGGTTGTGGGAGTTCAGAAAAATCGTGATTGGGAGTCAAGTTGTGACTGAGGAAGCTGATGAAATAGAATTTGTTGTCACTTCCACCGCTTACATTTCCATTGTTGAGGTGAATGATGTAAATACCATGTTTTCATTACAGTTGGACAGAAATACAGGCGGGTTGCTCAAAACCAATGTCGGCATGGTTACGATTAGAGGATCAACGATAGCGCCAACTTTGCAGACGCAAACCAGAGTTTCAGTTCCGGCTCAGACTTCTCAGTCACCTAGATTAACCGTGTCCATGCCTATGCTGGTGCCTACTGCGGCTGCTGCCGTACGAAAGCAGCAAACATTGGCTCCAAAAGTGAGTTCTTTTTAACCTGTTAGACTAGGTTTGAATAACAGAAAAAAGTAAATGGGATGGGGGGGGGCGAAGACACTTTAGACATGGAAATGTCAGTGAAGTGCTGTGGACTCAAAATATAAAATACTTAGAACTGAGGGTGTTGGGGGAAAATGTTCCAAAGATTTTTTAAGCCTTTACAGGAGTGTAAGGTCTAGCGATGATAGCTTAAGCTAAATGCTTACCTCGCAACGCTTTTACCGCTGCTCTTAAAGGAAAATGGAATGTGCGCGTCGAAACGCTCAATCTTTTAGAACATTGGTCATATCAGGTGCAAAGATCGCACTGACCCTTTTGACGTGTTCAAAAGAACGTGGACTCGAAACTGCTTGAAATAACTCGATAAAAACACTCCATATTACTGAATTTGAATTAACGTATTATAACTATTTGTGCAAGACTTCATCTACGAGAAGTGTCGCATTCATTAACAGACGATTTTCCTAGTCCGTTGCTTGGTTGCGATGCCATTTTTAGAATTAGAACGTATGCCCTCTCTCCTATCGAAGCCTCTCTATTTCTAGAGAACAGGTTATCTTATTCATGCTTGATCGCAGCGTATTTATGATTCGTTTCATTGTTGACAGGTTATAACTCAATCAACTCGCACGCCATTTACTGTTCAGTCTATTCCTGTTAGTGTTAGTCATACGCCATCTGCATTAACTATGAATAAGAAAACAGGTATGTTTTGTTTGCGCGAATAAGCACACTTGGCCGTCAAAAATGCGAAAATAAGTATCGCGGTATGTGTATATTGAATGTTCTTCAAATAACTTATTTTTAGCAGCAATAACAATTGCAAACAGTCAAGCTGCCGTTCCTGGACAAAATACAACAGCAATTGTGCGAGCCAACCCTACCGTGGTCGCTTCCAACTCCATGTTAACGGTTGCTGAAATACGTCCCGAGATTAGACCTGTGGCACCGCCTACTAGTCTATTGATTCCGGCTGCTGCTAAACCGCCAAGTGAGTTTTGGAATAGTTTTATTGCCGAAATCCTCAATAGACTGAAGATAGGTTGTTAGGGTTTTGTATGTAACTGCTCAGTTCATGGTTCTTTGTTATTGATATACTGACAACTGAGGTACAAACATTTGTAGACTATGAATATGTTGCAGATACGGTGCCAAGTAATGCTAACGTAACTGCGTTTTCTGCGCCCGCTAAAACGTACGTGTATGATGCTACAGAGAACTTTCAAGTGAAGAGAACATTGGTTTCGTCATCGACGACGGCATTCACCTCGTCTGTGGCTTCTTTGACAACCGCCTCATTACCAAGACACTTCAGTAAGTTTTCATGCAGTTTTCGGAAGTACTGTGTTTAGGCTCCTATGTGTACAAGGTGTCTCCGCTAGGTGTGAAATACTTGAGTCCTTAGTGCTTGTTGAGTACAGCATCATTGTCAGTAGATTGCCTGTTATCAGAACTGATGAGGCTAATTGGAAACTGAAAATTTGTAAATCAGTATCTGTATGTACTCTTGAGACCTAGTTTGCGCCATTTCTAGAAGGGTGAAGATGAAGTTATGTCTACATGTTGAAAACTCAGTCATTGTTTCCTTTTCAAAAGCTAAGCTACAGGCCAAAATGCAGGATCCAAGAAAGACGTCCTTCTGCTTACTGATGCGATACTCGAAATGGTAGTTTCCGAGACAGGGGTGTGGTATCTGAGGAGCTAATTTAATATGCGTGCATCGCCATACGCTCCACCAACGTAAGATCCTAGATAAATCATCATTTCTATCATTCTTATCTTAGATAAATGAAAACCAGCATTGCGAGCATCTGTCAGCTCCTCTTCGACTTGATATTTATGGCTGTCTAGCTAGAAGCTAAAAGTCGCCATCCTGGATTTGAAAGCCGAGATCTTTCTGTTCCCCAACCTTAGAATTACTGTACGGCTCGATACCATGTTATCTCTGTACTTTCTTACATCTATATTCGGCCTACCCCTCGTTGAAACCGATGTTACTGAAATATTAATGTACTGTCTGCCCTGTAGATGTAGTGCCCTCAGTGAACACGAATCAGATCCCGAGGTTGAATCCAATTATGGTTGTAGAAGCGCCTCGAATGGCGGCTAGTGTGGAATCACCTTCTCCAACCCCCGTTCAGCCACCAACGTTAACTATTCAGTCTTACGTTATTCCGCAGGGTAAGTTTGCAATTGATTTTCAAAAACTTTGTTTTGGTTGCGTATCAATTTCCGCCACACCACCGATACCACTCTTTTTTGTTTTGTAATTCGATCTAGGTACCGTAATGGCACCGTCACAACAGCAGCAGCCGCCACCTCAACCACTGAGGATTTCGCCTGTACCTCAGCCATCTCCTACAATCAAATCTAACGCATCACCTAGACCGAGTATTCTAAGGAAACGTGATATTGATGGGTTTGTACTTTCTCAAATTTTATAATCGATATTTCAAAATTTGATGTTCTGTTTTGACTTCTTACATTCGATTTAATTTATCAGATCCCTAGCCAAAGCTCAACGTAATTTGACGCCACTGCTGAACTCTGCCCCTGGCACTTCAACGACGGTTCCCTCGCCTCCGGCATCGCCTCACCTACCCGACATGGGAGGCGGTCAGTCTTCGAATAGTTCGTCCACTCTGTCAGCGACCTCGTCTCCAGGAATTCCTAACATCGACCCAGAATCGCCTACTCCGAAAATTGAAAGGCCTCAGATTAGCAGCCAGTGTGACGAAGAGCATTTACGAACACCGTCGCTGATCGAGATGAGCCCGAGAAAGAAACCGAGGAAACAGCAACTGTACGTTGAACTTACCAATGTCTGTAGTTTAGCTGTGAGAATGTGGGTGGGCTTCTCGATAACATATTTATGATTGTGTTGCAGAACCGGCAATATAGCGAATGAACCAAAATTAGAAGACGATATGGAATTCATAAGTGATGATAAAATCAAAAAAGAAAGTAAAGGTAATTGGAGAATAGCAATTATTAAAGCGACGGTGGCGTGTTAGCATTTAAGAGAAATCTTGTGTTGATCGGTGATCGTGACTATCGCTTAAATGTTGTATTTGTTACTGCCAGATAATTCGGATACAGCATCTGTTAATCAAGAATCTCTGAAGTCCTCGTCGTCGAATAAGAAGCCAAATATATCAATACTCACTGGGTACAATCATGGGTGGAAGTCAAGGCATCACCATTTCCTCAGATACAGTGATGTCAAGTATAAGGAAGAGAAGAAACCTAGTGTCAGCGATATCGCTAATCAAAAATATGTGACTCAGAAGATAAACGGATGGAAAATCTATCATCTGAGCGCACAGATGGAAGACTTGGTAACTAGATTTTGATATTGTTATGGACGTAGGCGGGAAACTAAACCTGTCTAATCTGAATACACACTTAGCAGGTTTAAGATTGAATTCGGTTGATTCTCAAGTTATGTATCAGAAATACAGGATTCCTTAGGTCAGTTTCTACCCCATTTCCCTCCAGGATCTGTGCAATTGTGTGTGAATATAACCGTCAGAGTTGAAAAATATTGCTAACTGTGTCAGTTGCCATTCTTTCTAGTCTTGATGAACAAACTGTGCATTATTGTTATTCTTAATATACTTTTAGTTGATCTGAAGTAAATGTCAGAATTCACATTGTAATTGATAAGAAGTAATCCTAAACATGAATCTAATTGTTGGTAACGTTACTATTGATCTTCAACTTGATACCATCGACAATAGTATCATGTGCTGATTTCCAATTCTTGTTTGTTGCAGCATGATATTGAGATTGAAGTGGTTGATAAACTTTCCTCGCTACTGAAACTATTCACGCATCCATCTGAAGATGATGATAATAAAAGTTTGAACCGAACAAATGAACTGATCATGGTATGAACAACACATTTGTTTGATCTTATGAGTTACAAGTACTAGTTATACTTGAAGAGAACTAGTATTGAAAATGGTATCATTATGGTCAGAGTATTCAAGGAATTGCTTTAGTATCTGTGATTCTGAAATCATCAATAGGGTAACACTGTGTTACCCAGAGATGGGCACGTTTGTGAACTGTTCACTTTTCATTCAGTTGCTCCAGTTCTGTCCAGTTCAGTTGATAAATGAACAGTTTTTATAGACTATTCTCAAACTTAATGATCTTTACAACTCATTCACAAATTGAATGATCTTCACACACCATTCTCAAGTACCTACCAAAGTACTAGTTATACTTGAAGAGAACTAATATTGAAAATAGAATCATTATAGTCGGGATTATTTGAGGAATTGCTTTAGTATCTATGATTCTGAAATCATCAATAGGGTAACACTGTGTTACCCAGAGATGGGCATATTTGTGAACTGTTCACTTTTCATTCAGTTCCACCAGTTCTGTTCAGTTCAGTTGATAAATGAACAGTTTTCATAGACTATTCTCAAATTGAATGATCTTTACAACTCATTTACAAATTGAATGATCTTCACAGACCATTCACAAGTACCAAAGTACTAGTTACACTCGAAGAGAACTAATATTAAAAATGGGATCATTATGGTCAGATTACTTGAGGAACTGCTTTAGTATCTGTGATTCTGAAATTATCAACAGGGTAACACTTTGTTACCAAGAGATGGACACATTTGTGAACCGTTCACTTTTCATTCAGTTGCACCAGTTCTGTTCAATTCAGTTGATAAATGAACATTTTTGTAGACTGTTCTCAAATTGAACGACCTTCACAGACCATTCACATTGAATGATTCTTTTTCATATACTTTTACTCCCTCTCCATCATTGGACTTTTAGTATGTCAAAAGGGGGTTAGGATCAAATTTCTAAATGAAATGAATAAGTGTCTTACAGATGGCTGAGGCTGGTTAAATAGTGATGGTTGAGGTGAACGGCATTCACTTTGTTCAAATTTACATAAACTGGGTGTAGTTCCATTCAGGTTCAGTTCAGTGCTGTAGCTGTTCATAAAAAATGTGAACAATCAGTGAACGCGTGTACTGTTGAATAATGCTCATCTCTCCTTACTAAGATAAAGTCATATGTGCGTGAAAATATCTGCTCAGGCAGGAAAAATACTGAAACTATTATTTGTGAAAAGTGACAAATGACACATTACCACGCTTTAAATGATGGGAGTGTGACGGTTAAGTAGTGAAGAGTCATTTTTGGAGAACTCAGTTATAGAAAAGTGAAATTAGTGAAGTTTTTTCAACGTTTACAGTGAACAACTGGATAAAGACAAACGACGAGGGACTTGTTATTTGACCTTCTATTTCCGTAATAAGAGAAAACGTTGACTCTTCTAGAGCGCGTCGCCGGTTTCACTCCCCTGAGAAGAAATCGTGCCTTTAGGCGTGTGGGCAAATGAGTTGATTTGAGCTTTGAAACATTCAAGATCGGCTGTGACCAGTGAGCGTGATGACTGAAATCAGCAATGTTACCCCAAAAGCTTACATTTACACACTTGTGAATGGAATCGTACCAGAATGTATCATTGAAAATAGAATCTGCATGGTATTTCGGAAAGACAAGATTAATCATTGCTTGAAAAAAGACAAATAACTTAGACTTTCAGTGGTCTTGGTTTAATTCCTTTGATAAGAGGCGATGTAAATTTGAAGCATATAGGTCAACTTTGTGAACAAGTAGCGGCCTTTCCAAGATTAGCTGGTGTCATTTGGCTGGAAGATTGAAACTGATTGTATCACCCTGAAGGCTCACATTTACATTCTCATTTATAAGGGGAATCACGCCAGAATGTACCACTAAAAGATGGTATTTACAGGTCGTGTTGTAGCTTGAATTTTTGACATTCTCTGTTTTTCTTTTTGTACCCGCAGGGTAACATGCAGCGCAGCAAAGTTGTTTCCGATCAATTAAAAGAGGCGAAATCGCAAATGTTGAAAGTGTTCAACCATAAGAAGCACGTGGGCGACATCATTAACAAGTACGCTAGTAAAAGGACGATCAAGAAAAAGGGTCGTTACTGAGGGAAGTATACGAGCCGCGTGAACTTTCTCATTTCTACATATCGGTTGACAACCGCGTACGGACAGAACGCGTTGATTTCTTGAAACTGTGTGAAAGAACGTTCGCCAGAGATGAGGATTTAGTGATCGGAATGAGAGATTGTATTGGCGTACGATCCTAGAAAAGCACCGCGTGTATTTCAGATTGGTATCGTGAAACGTTTCTTCTCAATTGTATCATCTCGAGAGTGAAGTATCTAGTTCCTGAAATGTGACCTCATTCGTATTATTTCTTCATCTCACGGAATACTGAGAAGTGAAACATGACGGTAGCACCGAGATGTGCGTTCTAAATGTTTACTTCGTATTCGTCAAAAACGAATACATATTTTATAAACTAAGCTAATTATTTTTTAGAAGTAAGTAATTTATATGTTCAGGAGTCTTATGAAAAGCTTTTTCTACTGTACAGTTTTTCTTTTTAATTTTCCAAGTGTACTGTTTCGTCCAAAGTGGAAATTTTAATCGTACGAGTTTGTGGTTGCCACGGGTGGCCTCTTCCTTCGCCTTTGCCGCGCAAGAAGAATTTTAAACGGTCTCGCATTGTAAATACGAAATAGTAACATCTTTTAAATAAACATTTTATTTTACTTTTTATCAACAACTTATTACATGTCTTGGACTGTTCTGGGTGGATCTGGCGGTATGAATTCGAAGATTTCATCGCTGTATATAGGGTACGCTCTGTAGTTCCAAACCATCTGCCGTACGAGGTCTTCTATATTCTGCGGATCTACTCCAAGATCTTGTAACATGAGCGCATTTGGATCCAGGGTATCGGTTGTGTGCTCCTGAAAATATTCAATAAAATAGTGCTTGTTTTTAGGCAGCAGAAAGAACAAGACCGATACTATTTATTTCGAAGTTATACTTGTAGTTACTTGTTCGGTCATACGTACCCTTTCGAAGCGTTCTTTCGACATTTGTATGGTCGGATTTGCATAGAAAGCTTTATCGCGGTACAAGCTGTAAATGAGATGGCTCACACTGAAACGAGAATCCATTATCTCGAAATCCCATTCGTCGTCTTTCCACATCCATCCATAGATGTACTCCAGTAAATCGCGGAGAATGTATCTTCTTGGTCTGAAATAAACGATCGTCAACATGCTTGGGCATCGTTTAAAAAAAAGTTCGTTCGTAATTCCTTATTTGATTGAAATACGTGAACGGAAAGGAACGGTCGTTCTTGGGAAGGAAGGAGAACTTGAATAAGTGCGATTTTTTGAAAGGAACGAGAACATTTGAGGGAACGAACGACTCGTTCCTGAAACAGGAATGAAAAGAACGAAAAGGATGGAAGGAACGGGACAAAATAAACAGGACTGAAAAACGATGATAATTATGACACTGTAATTAAGACAAAAATTGAAAACAAAATCTCAGAATTTGGAAAATTTGACAAAATTTAAAACTGAACATAACCTGAAGAAGTCTTCAGCCAACTCGAATATGAAAACTGTAGTCATGAAAAAATAAATTTATAACAAGATTTTGAAGAACAAAATCTCAAAATTGTAACTATTTGATATTAGAAGTCCTAAATCAACTCGAATACGAAAGGGCAACCAGATTCGTGGAAAATCGTAGTCCCCTAAAAAAAATAAAGCGTTGGCAAAAATTTGGGGGGGGGAATTCAAAATTTGAACAATTTGATAATATTGAACGTACATTGGTATCACAAGTCATGGACCAAATCAAATACGAAAATTGGAATAGATTCATAGAAAATTGTAGTCATCTCAGCAAAATAATAAAATAGAGTTCTGACTTGGATATTAAAAAAACAAAATTCTCCTATCCTGACGCAGGCCCAGGCCCAATCAAGGTAATTCCAGATTAGGGAATGCGGTGTCTCGGTGCCAATTTGACGTCCGTGCACCAGCATACGCCCTACCATCATCAATACAAAATATTGAAGAAGAAAAAAAATTGAAATTTGAAAAATTAGACAAAATTGCAAATTGAACTTGGTTTGACATAGGAGTCTTCAACCAACTTGAATCGAAAATTTAAACGAATTCATAGAAAATTGTAGTCACCTTGGAAAAATAAGAGTTCTGACATAAATTTTTGAAGAGAAAAAGAAATTCTAAATTTGAGCAATTCAACAAAATTGATTGAATTTAATTCGATATTAGGAGTCTTCAATCAACTGGAATGTGACAACTTAGCCACATTTGTGGAAAATTGCAAACACCTAAGAAAAATAATCGGAGTTATGACAATTTTTTTTTCAAATCTCAAAAATTGACAAAATTTTAAGTTGAATATTTAATTTGATATTAGGAGTCTGTAATCACCCGGAATACCACAATTTAGACAGATTTGTGGAAAACTGTAGACACCTCCGAAAAATGATCTGAGTTCTGACAAAAATTTTGAAAAATTCTCAAAATTTTGAAAACTGAAAGTTGAACATTTAATTTGATATTAGGAGTCTTTAATCAACTCGTCAAAATTCTGCAAGATTCACAGAAAATAAAAAATTAGCCAGATTTTGGGAGAATTGGAGTGTCTTCAAATAATTAATCTGCTATGACGGAAAAGAACCTCAAAATTCAAAAAATTTAATAAAATTGAAAAATGAACCTCACTGGATATCACGAGTTTTCAAGAAATACGTACAACGAAAAGCTGGCAAAATTCACAGAGAATTTCTATCTCCTCAGATAATTAATCAGAAAACCATGATGATTTTGAAGAAAAAATCTGAAAATTCGACGAATTTGAAAATCGAATCCGACGGAATATCACAAGCTTTTAACCAACTCGTACACAATTTGTTTTCCCGAGCCAGAACCGGAGCCTTGGATTCGTGAGGCGAATTCCATGTTCGCATGGATGCTGGGAAGGGAAAACAGGCGGTGACAGGGAGGTACAAGATAGTAATAACAGAGGGGAATGGTAAAAGGGGGCAGAAGAAGCCGGGACCTGAAGCACGCGGATCTACTACTTTCTGACTTTTCCTTGGCTGAGCCAGTCCAAAGACTGTCAAAGCTAAAGCCCAATGCCAGAGCCTGACCAGAGATATTAGTCATAGCTGAAGTCCGAATTGGAAATACGCATCTCTGTGTTTTCGATATTTCACATCTTCAATAGCAGAACAGAACACAACTCTAACAGATGTCACATAATACCGCGTATCTTTAGGCAGAGAGCACAACTCTGGAAGGGGTCTGACAGCTCATATAGTCAATATATGAGCGCAACTATACCAACTGTTCTATATCTCATATTCGTTATAAAGGAACGCAACTTCGGACGGTGTAAAATGACATTTCATGCCTTTAGCTGCAGCGTCCAACTCTAGAGGGCATAAGAAAGTCAAACAATTGAATGGCATTTTTCAAAGAGGGCCTGACTTTCAAACAATTGGATGTAACTTAGGTCCTTTCTCAAGGAACGTTGACTCGTTAAAAGCGTCATTCAGTTTTATGGTAACCACTGCGAAAACGTGATAGACAATCTAAAATAACCTTTCACACGGCAACAGATTACCGCAACCTTTTCGAGCAAGAATGCAAAAAAACGTACCCCACAAACTGGTAAGTTTTCCCAGCAACGTCGTCTTTGTGGCGGACAACTAATTCGTGAAGTCCGCTACAGACATCGACTACGTAAACGGGTTGTTTTACTGTGTCCAAACCTTCCTTCCAAAGGTATAACTTTCTCCAAATCAGCCGCTGACTAGGTCCGTAGTAACTGCAATGGCAACCAAACGTAAATGATAAAATGAAATGATAACAATATAAATTTCGTCATTGGCAAAATAAAGACCACATCCATTCGATTTTCTTTCTCTTTCAATGCAGGATGGCAACTGAGTAGGCTCTTACCCGAAAAATCTATCCATATCGCCATAAATTTCTGATGGTCTGACTATTACGGCTTCTGGGAATTCTTCACGAACCACCTGTTCTCCGTACCATTTGGATTTCATGAAACGTGATCCTCCTGGAACTTGTATTTCCTGTTGAATTTCGTAATACATATAAAAATGAATTGCGAGATATCGTTAAACCAACAAATACGAAACAATATGACCCTTACCCTGGGGGTTGGACTGGCTCCCATAGCGGACATGTGAATCAGTTTCTTTATTCCCGTTTCACGAGCACATTTGGCAATTCTACGCGCCCCTTCGATGTGAACTTTTTCCAAAGAATAGTTCCAAGTATCGTAATCTCTTCCTACGAGGTTAACTACGATATCCGAATACTTCATAGCTCTCTTAATCGATTCTTCATCTTCCAAATTGTAAAAAGAAAACAATACTTGGCCCAAATCGCCATACGACTTCATCCAGTGTGTGTGGTAGGTATCACCCCTGTAAGGTACTATAATCTGTAAACGTAGAACATATCCCAATCAAATAATCGATAAACTAGCTCAAAAAGGATGAAAGTAATCAACAATTTGACCTGCACGCCATGATTCGCCAACCGGCTGCAGAAATTCTGACCCACGAAGCCAGTTGCCCCGAAAACTGTACATACGATGCCGCTATAACTAGATCGATAGCCGGTTCCACGTTTCACGTTGGGCAGTTTCGTCTCTTCAATTGGACGAAGACCCTCGGTGCTGTAACTGGCCATCGGTGTCACTACGAGGTTCTTTAGTTCTGAAATCAGTCATGGAATAAGGGGAAAATATAAACCTGAGAGTTTGTTTTTCATTTTCATTCGGATAATCACGATTAACAGCACTGACAGAGCAGCCAGGAGCCATACAATTCAAGAGTAATTTGAAAACATACTCCATGTTATACATCTTCTGGTGGCAACAGCGAAGGCCATCTCTGAGGTAAAATTGAAGATAGCGGGGCTGAGCTATGAAATTAACGAACACGGAACATTCTTATACAAAAATACACTTCTGTCGAACTAATCGACGGGCAATTATTAGTTCTTTTTAAATTTGAAATTTGTTCGGAGATTATCAAAGTCGTTCAGACATCTAGATAACTCGAAAACTCCATCCATGTTGACAAATCATAATAATTGATAAGTTCCGCTGAACTTCCCAAGTTTCAAGAGTGGATGACAGTGTTGCCACGAAAAGGATAAAAAGAACGCTAGTCAAAAAGAACTTTTGTATAGGGTGTTTACCGCGAAAGCAGAGCCTTTTTAATAATTCCATTGTTCTATTTCTGTGGTCGCTCTGTGCTCCGCATCAGTGTTACACGATAATGATTTTTTGAAAAATCATTGCAGTGATGCTAAGCAGAGTTTTACAAATTTATTTTATTTTTTCTTCGTTTGGTTCTCTAGGTTTCTAGATCTCTCTTCTTTTCATTGTTATCAACACCGGTAAATATAATTATGTTCTTTGAGTTTGAACGGTTTGAAGAATTTATTTAAACTTGAAGCGCTTTGTAGGTTATAGCGATGAAAATATATTAAACTAGCCACTAACGCTCTCCGTCCCATGCGTATGTTATTAATTTATAACATTTATTAACCTGTTTTCTAATTCCATGACTAAGATTTGAGCTTGTGTAAATCCATATTCATTGCAGGCTCATAAGCAGTCTACTGTCAGTCCAATTGGAAGATTGAGCCGTCGACCTTTGAAGCATCGAACAGAACCTAACATCTCTGCAGTACTTACTCTCAACCTCTTCTGTTACTTGCCCGAGTCTGCCTTGGAGAATCAGTGTTTGTCATTTTTTACTTGGACCCAAATTTGGTTCAGACCATACCCAGGTATACTTATATAGTAACGGAAATTTGAAATGAATTCCACAAGGCATGTACAGTATCTTCATCTGGACACTGAACATCCTTCAGTCAAGTTGTGCACGCACAAAGAGACATAAAACACATATCCAACATACAGTCATCTTTACACATCCCATGGTTACATGTTCACTTTGACAGTACTTCGTATGCATTGAAATGTCTTCTAGGCGTCATTTTAAATTTCCGCGATTGTAGTATACATAATGCGCCCTATGTATACATTAGATAAGATTTTATTGGGAGTTCATCACTGTTAACAAGGAAAACCCGAAAAATAAGGCTCTTGAGAATATGCAGTGCTCGTATTTAGCCTTAAATGTGTTAGGGCTTGCACCTGATTTACTTATAAATAATCAATGAATCCAAATTTGTGTTTCAGCTAAATGTTAGGATGAATTTCCCTGTTGAAATTTGGGAGCATATTATACAGTTTTGCGATGGGAGAACATTGATAGCACTTCAGCGGAGTTCATGGATACTAAAAAATCTCATCTATTCCTTAAATAAAGTACGTACATGTACTGCTTATGTTATGTTCCACTATGAAAAATGCTGTAGTAGTGCTGCCTGAGGTTTCACTGTCAACGCAAATACTGATGGCATCTGCAGAGTTGTGTAAAATACATGCAGTATGGTTGTAAACATGGCAATGGACTGCCAAAGTATTTTGGGTGATACAGCTAGCTCGCTGCCAACTAACCTCGCAGTGCTGCCATTGCTGTATTGCCAGTTGCAGTCACTTCACAAACTGCCTGTTCACTGCAATTTAGGTTGGCCAAGCTGTCACAGAACCTGCTAATCCAATACCCGTTTATATACTACCTGTTCACGACCAACCGTGGCCATCACATACTGCTGCATTTGCTGCCAAGTTTTGGCAGTAACATTGCCAAATCAGTTAGGCAATGCCGTGGCTGAGTATCTTTTTTGGCAATGAAATCCACAAGAATCCTCATAGGACTATTAATTACCTCGGAGAACATTCTAATTAGCACCATGCTTTCCATCCCCTTCCCAAACCAGTTGGATGATTTTTCTTTCAATAACTTTCATTATTAATTTGATGCATAATATTGAAGTACTTTCTGCAACTAGGTAAGAAATGGATAAGTTAATTTCAAACCCTCAAATTTTATTTTTTTTGCAGAGACGCCAAATCTGGCACTCGCGTTGCCACAGCGAAATACCAGGACACGAGTTGGCTGATATTTATCACGTATTATGTCAACGTGCACCTTCTTGGGAGTCCATCTTCGGTATTTGGTGTCGATGGAAGAACATTGCGAACTGGGGGTTAGGTGTTGTGAAATTATCGGGGTCTTATTCTTCCATCACAGATGTGAAGATATCTGGTGTGTACGTATATACCAATAATGAAAAGAATGATATAATCAGTGCTTACTTATAGATCTAATGAGCTTTCCACTTTGCAGGTGTTATGATGGTCATCGGAGATAAAGTCGGTTTTACCATTCTGAACTCGGCGATTAACGCTCGGAAAACATATAAAATTGGGGCCGTAAAACATGTAGAACTGTATTGCAGTTCTAATGGTTAGTTCGAATAGTTTAAATTACAGTGTTTAAAAGACGATTTGGTTTTTGTACATGTTTCAGGATTAGTATTCAAAACTGGTGAGCTGATTATGTCTAGTTTTCTTAATCAGATTTTGGGCTAACTTCTGACATAAGCACTAGTTTCAAAATTAGTTCATTTGGGTTTTCAACTGTTTCTTGATGATTTGTTTCGTAGTCGTTTTGGACCAGTTAGCTGTTCTTACTAGTTCTCTAGATTTTTCAAGATTAATTTAATACCAGTTTGTAAACGAATTTTCACCAGTTCTGCACTTGAGCTGTAACCCTCAGCTTCTCCCGTGAGTGCACGCGTAGGTATCTGAGGAAGACCTTCGTTGAATCGCTATTAGTTGTATCTCACGCGGTTAAAATGTCTTTAACAATAGTTTTATTATTATGTGTTTAATTGCCACTGAATCATTACAGCTGTTCGGCCTGACGGTAGCCAGTTCAAGCATGATAAACTCGATTGCACTCTCTTCGCTCGGATTCATTATTTTTTCGATGTACATAGATCTCGACACCTCAGGAAAGAAACGTACGAGCAGTGTTTAATCAGGTGGGTTTCAGTCGATTGAACTAATTTGTAATCGCGGATTGAATTCGTTCTTTTTATTCTTGTACATTTACATGCCAATAACTGTTTTGTTTTTATAGTTCTTAGTTTCTCAACTGGTAGGTTACGGCTCTCCACTTTTTTCTCTCCTATGCTAGTCTTTTCGTTTCTGAGAAGGATTTGCTCATTGTATTCTTCATTATCTACTCTACATAGCTCATTCTTTGCGTTCCTTTCCAGTTCTTTCCCTCAACCATTCCCTCTAGCAGTAATAACAATATCCCGGGATGTCGTTTTTCTGCACTCTGTCTTCTCTTTCCATACATTTATTTGCAGCCGCTTCTTCTTATACAGTTTTTCAACATATCATCAGTCTTTTATTACCCACTCTTCTTTCTTTATACTTAAAGTCTGGTCCAGTTAAGAAACATAATTTGCAACCCGCAGTGTGCATCTATAATGGCCATTTTGAAGTTGGAGGGGAAGGACGAGTTCAAGAGCACGTTATTAGTGCCGTGAAAAAAATTGTTTCTGAACTGGACCAGACTTTAGCTCCTATTTTAGGTCCGTAGCCAGCCGCGTATTTGTGACAAGGCAGGTAACATGTCACACAAGGCGGCGACCTTTTACAGTACAGTAAGCTCCTTCACGTGTTTTTTGAAGGCTCCCTTCTCACCATATTTTACCCCCTGGTCCACTGGTTAATGGCCAAAGCCTTTTTTTTTTTTTTTTGCTAGACAAGCGAGAAGCAGACTTGTCAGACATGGAACTTTCTTGTCTGTCTTCAATACATTTGAAACATTTGTAACCATTCAATATTATCAAAAGCTTTTGTGCCTAACCCTTTTTTCAATTTTCTTCCTAATAAAAGCCTCAAATTTGAAGTTGCTTTCCCAGATCAGAGCATATGTTTAGCGATTTTCAATACTTTACTGCATGGCGCTACTTCGCCTCTAGATGACAGTAGTGCGTGCACCCACTTTGTATGTTATTCTATGTTCTGCTTTAATTCCTCCACCTTTTCTGGATCTAAAATCTAAACTGATTTTCTGCCACCCTGTCTTCCATTTTATTTTGTATTCTCTCATTTATTATTCAACCAGAATCTTTGATGCATAGTCAACTTAATAGTACGATAATCTTCACATAATCTTCACATTTGCTTGTTCCTGCTTTTTTAGGGATCATAATCAACCTGCTTTTCTGGACATCTATTGGCATTTTTCCTTTCTCATATATTCTGCAAATTAATTCTTATAATTTTTTAAAACTACTCCTGCATTTTTCAACAACTAGCAAGTTCATCTGCTTTACCTGCTTTCATTTCTTTCAGAGCTTTGTCAAATTGTTATCTCAAAATGGGATTCTCTCTTTCATCATCTTCCGCACTATCTTCTCTTTCCATACATTTTTATACTGGTGCAAATTCACTGAAAGATGAAGGAGGAAGTAACTTTACAGAAATGCACATCTCTTGAAAAGAGAATAAATTGAGAAAATAAAAAGTAAACTACTTGAATTTCTCAAAAGCAAAAACTAAAAAATGAGGATTCAACTCAACTTGTTAAGCATAAATTCCAAGTTTTAATTGGAATTCTTCTCATCTCATTGATTAACGCTTATTATTCTATTTTGAAATTTGTTTTTTTGGATAATAATCAACAAGTTGAATAATTTTAGTAGATTACCTAAAAAGTTTGAATTTTTCCGGTCTCATTAATTACGGCTTATTATTTTATTTTCGGTATTGCTTTTTGTAGCAAGTTCTAAACAGTTCAGGCAACTTGGAATTTTTTTAGTCTTGTCTGATTAATAGGTACCTCTTTTCATATTTCAAATTAGGATTTTGTTTTTTTCGTAAGCTTTGTTTTTTAGTTGACTTAACTATATTATCGAAGTTGAATTGCAAATTTTTCTGGTCTCATTAGTGAGTGCTTATCATTATTTATATTTTAAGGTCTATATCATGTGCTGATTTCAAAAATGATGAATTTGTAATAATAAATCTTTGTATTTTTTTTTTTTAATAGCCGAGTTATATCATAATACAAATTAAAAATTACAACAAAATTTTATTGTATACCCCAAAAAGTATCTTGAAGTAAAAATTGAGGTATTTCTGTTGAAGTCAGTATTTAGTCACTATAAATATTTTGTCAGGCCACTATTTCATTATTATTCTGGGTGAAACTGAGTGATAGCCCTGTTAATACTTCATCCATTTTTCTCATTAATTTTTCTCTTATTTTTCTTCACTATAACTTTCTGTAGGCACAAACTTGGACTATGTCTAAAGATACTAATTTTGCTGAAATTCTCACTATTAATATTCCCTCACTATGTTGAGTATAACTTTGCTCTCTAGTCCCTACAGTATTACTTCACAATAATACCTACGCCTGCTTGCCCTTTTTTCGCTGTTGTATTAATTATTCTGTACTCCCATATACCAAATAATTTTCTTCTAGCCATCTCTCTTCACTAATATGGCGATGCACGTATGTCAGAGTTGCTCTTGAGACACTGTACCCCCGGCCCCGGAAACTACCATTTCGAATATCGCATCAGTGGCCGGAGGGGCTCACTACTCGTAATTCTTGTTATATCTACTTTTAATCTTCTCATCTCTTTAAGTTTTCTCATTTGCCTACCTCATTCCGTGTCCGTACTTTCCATGTCCCCGTTCTGAATTCTGATAATTTCTCATTAGGTAGTCTCCGCCCGGACATCCGAATTAAAGACACGTCAGGAATTATTATTGCTACATAAGCCAGAACTGATGAAGTTGAAGGAGCGAACATTAAATGTAGAGGAGGTTTGACTTGGATGAAGAAGTAGCATCTTGAAAATGGTTGTAAATTGGTGATGTGAGCCGGGAGCAGATTATGGGAATGTATAGAATTGAAACTGAATTAGTTTTACTGAATTTCTAGGTACTCCCGCCATGGCCTTGATCGACTGGTCATGGACAGGAAGTTTCCAGAAACCGATGAACTCGTTATCGAAGCTGATATTTTCAACAGTCGGGTGAGTGTCGACTTTTTGAAACGATTATTGGAATCTCTTACTAATGTGATGGAAGTGTTTAAGACCTCAGGTATCTTTTACAGCAACTGATTGTTGGAAGCGAGTCGTTAACACAAAAAGTTGGGCCAGTTATCATACACTACATGCGGTATTCTTTCGAAGAGGCTAGATGTTGGTTTTCGTGGCAAGCTAGACTTTTCATGTTTGCTAACGGTGAGTTAAATATTAAATTCGCCTTCACTTTCTAAACAATCAACCGTAATAAGAAGTATTGAAAAGTCTTAGGAAGACTGGAAGGATAGCTGCAGAATAGAATGACTCAATTATTGTGGCCTTTGAAAGCAGTGATACTTAAAAATCTACGCTTTATTCATCATTCCCATTGGTATTTGCTCTTTGCAGAAAATGCTTTTCATGTATTCCTAGACGGACGGATGGAAAAGATGTTCTTTCAAGGATTTCCCAGGATATCAGCCATTTATTACTTTTGCGGTGTCCTCGTATTAGGAACAGCTCATGGTAAGTTTCACAAATTTGTTACTTTACTTTCATTTTCTTATATACTTGGCCTTTGCTCCACTCGTCGAGAAAAAAAATTGAAAAATTGCTATCTCTAGATCCAGTGAGACTGAAAGATGGACACTTAGTCAATCAGACAGGCAGATGATAAGCAAACAGAAAACTGAACAGTCAGGTATCCCACTTGTCAGATAGTCTAGCTAGAAGAAGAAAGAAACTGGCCTCAAACTCCCCTCCCTCTTTCCCACCGTGAAATAACTCCAAAATCTAACCGAAACAGCTAGCCTGTTCTGGAGACTGTCAAGCAGATAACCCGAGAGAAAAACTGACAGACTGGTATATCTCAACAGCATTAACGAATCTTGATGAGTCTTATCAGAGTCTAAACGAGTCATAACGGAGCCTTGAGTCGTAAATTCTTAACAGCGATCACAAGTTTCCGGGGGGGGGGGGGTCTGGTTGTCCGAGTGGATGGTGCACTGGTTTCGGAATCCGGAAGTTCTGGGTTACTACATTTCGACCTAGGCCGGTTTTTCGGCAAGATGAGAAGAGGGCTAAAATAGCCCTAACAGCCTCCTCGACGCCTCTGAAGTAATGCTCGAAAGGGCGGATTCCCGGGCTCCGGTTGGGAGTAATATTAGAAAAAAAAGAAGAGAAGTTTCCATGGGGGTAACGAGTCTTTAGCTATATCGGAACCTGGCTACTCTTATTACCACAGAAACTAAATTTCCAGAATCCGGAACAGACAGGGAGACAGATAGCAGGCAGACGGGCAGACTAACGAGGAGACAGTTTCGAAAAGTGGAGCGCAAAAGCTAACATGCGCGAATCGAGTAATGAGACCGGATAGGGATAACTGATTCTTTTATCGGTTTTGAACTATTTGGACCATTGTCTCATCTTCATTTTATTTTCTTACCCCGACTGTCTTGATTTTCAGGCACTGTCTATATTTATTCAGTTGACCTGGACGAGATTATGAATTTACATCTCGAAAGCTATGTGGTTAAAGTCGACGTCTGTAAGGAACCCATAGCGGCAGTCAGAGTAATGGAAGACGGATGTAAAGTAAATGAATGCATCGTAGTATGTACGGATAAGAAAATTTATCGGATCTTTTCTTAGTTTACTTCGGAGACAGTTTCAAATAGAGGGAATGAAATAGCTGTGGTTAAAGATTTGGGTTTAATAGGTCGGTTCGTTTTGGGTACCGTACTCTAGTCCTTTTGATACACTAATAATAATTTCAGCTGTGATTTCTTTTGTATTACTGTAGTTTCGGTTCCAGTTGTGATTATTTAAATGTTTAGTTATATTCGGAACATAATTGTTATTGTTAGAAATTGTATTGTCCTCGTCATGTCTTCTTTTGGTACCTATTTTGAAAGCTTATAATTTTAATGCATTTTTATTTTCTATTATTTGGTTTTGATATAAGTGGGTACATTGATATTTCTATTAATCTTAAACTGTATTTGTATGTTCTGGGTGTATTGGGCCTCCTAATTTTCACGTTTTGTTTTCTTTTTATATTTGGATAAATTGAACGTGATTTCTGTTCATATTACAACTTTCTAGAAGAGGAAGGAATAACATTGTCGTTCATTCTAGAAGCTAAGAAGTGATGATTATAAAGTATACCAAGTTTTCCCTGCATTTTGGAACAATATTGCAGTTAACGATTCCTTACTAAGTTGTTCCACCGAATCATTTTTTTCTGCTTCAGCTAGGAATCATGCCATCTACTGGTTGTGAGGAAGGGGTGTGTCATGTTCCTATTTTAAACAGAATGAGGCAACAGGTGAATAAGATGTTTACAGATTACTGGCCTCAGTATGTTTTACATGAGTCGTTGGATCAACACGAGATCAAGCAGTATCTTGAAAAAGTTGTAAAGCTCTCTCCTTTCGTTCTGAGAGGAGAGATCCAGAGTCCATGAAGTTTGACATTTCAAATCGGAAGGTGTGGATCTACGCATGTGAATTGAAACCTTATATCAAGCGAAGTACAATCCGTTGAAAATACTTCGGAATTCCCTCTCCCCCTGCTCCACCATGAATCGAAATACGATTGAAGATGGATAAAAGGGGTTGATTTCTCTTTCTTTCTTTTTTCCCTTTTCTTCTTCAGGAAGTGATGCATTTTTTTTCAACTTTTCAAACCTATCTGCGCGTGCGTTATTAAAAAGCTCGTCAGGTCGAGTGGAGTACAAATCCAAGAGAAACAGTTTCTGAATTCCTCCCTCCTCTCAACACACACACACACATTTATTGACATGTTTGAAATCAGCCATCAAAAATAAATAAATTCAGTTTTACTGATTGCTCAGGATTGGTTACAAATCCTCTACGTTCGACACAAACTTTCAAAAGGTGAAAATTCCAAAAACATTTCGAGGCACTTGAGGATAAGATGATGAATGTCTGGGTGGGTCTTGAAGAGTATATTTGATTAGCGAATCAATAAACTTCGTCGGACATTGAATTGGACAAAAAACACTATGGAGTGATGCCATATGACGGGATAAGAGAAAAGGGAGGTCCCAACCAGGTAGAGGGATAAACTGGTGAATGAAAAAGGGACAGCATGGCAAAGGAAAACATATACAGTGCGTTCCATAAGTTTTAAGACTGCTACAGAACGTACAAAAAAAAGCAAAAATTTTTCGACAATCCTTAGTACACGTTCTTAAAGCTATCCTAAAGTCCTTGAAAAGTCTTCAATCGAAGAAAAAGGGATTTTTCTCTAGTATATCTTCCAACTTTTTCGAATTCCATCTTTGTACCTCTTCTTTTCTACAGAGTTTCTTCAGTTTAAACCTAGGGGAGAGTTGCCTCAATTGGACCCTTTTCACTTTGAACTTGCCATTCTCGGCTGTATTTAACTAGAATTCAAATTTGAATGTGGCATCATGATGAGTCATTATTTGGCTACATTTCGTCAAAATTTGGAGACCAGATGAGAATTAGGTAAGCAGAGAGATAAGTTTGAAGAACAAAATCTGTACGTGGTCCAATTTAGGAAACCGATGCCTTAGTTGAACCATGGTCTCGTAAGTTGGACCACCTAGTTTCTTAATTTGGACGTTGAAGTCCTACACAAATGAAAGTATCCAAAGTTGAACCAGTCTAACTTACGAGCCACTTCATTTCTACATAAAAGTTTTATCCCAAATGCAAATCCCTCTCGCTAAGTGACTTTTACTTTTTGCTCAACCGTTACATATACAGTACGTGAATGTGGAAAACAGTTTCAGAATAAGATTTCCAAGTGGTTCAATTTTGGACACAAAATTCAGTCCAATTTAAGCAACTTCCCATTTTTTGTACTATCATGGCCACCTAGAGCAACATTCGAATGTTACAGCAAATCTCATTCGGCAAAATAAAAGCTTCGATCATGCTTAGTTTACTGATGTAGAACATTATTTTGTTTAATTATTTTGCTTTGATTAGCCATCGTTCGGAAATTTGAAAATTCATGTTTTCTAAAAGAACTGTCGAGCAATAACACGAACTTATTATCGCTGCGATTTCTCTCTGTGAACTAAGTTGCTACACTCATAGACATGACATGGCATTGGAATTGGCGCGCTACCTAGCAGCAAACGCGAGAAACTAATGGTGGTCCAACTTTGGTGCCGGTCCAATATTGGCAACTCTCCCCTACATTTCATTACTACCAAGTTATGATCACTGTCAGTATCGGCTCCTAGATAAGTTTTACAATCTAATATTTGATTCCTAAAACGTTGTTTTGTAATAATATGATCAATTTGATATCTACCTTTGGTACCTGGACTCTTCCATGTATACCTTCTTCTATAATGATTTTTAAATTGAGTATAATATAAAAACAAGTTTCCCTTTAATGTCGTCAATGTTCTCAGCATGTGCTGAATATTACAGGATGAAATTTGGACAAAATATAATATTGAATCGACAAAGAAGCTTTTTGTATTAGATTTTCAATAACTGAAATATAGAAGCTGTAATTAAGCTTTAAAGTCGACTAATGATCATGTGGCCAGTAGGGTGGCCATGCGATATCTTCTATAATATAAAGACAATCTTGGTTTCTTTCACCTAAAAGCGTCTCAGTGTACATACTGCGGTTAATCAGGCCATGTTGCGTTTTTTCATTATTGAACTTATACTTTATAAATCCTTTTTTAGTACTTCGTGTGTTCGAAGCTCGGGCCATGCGTCTTTTTTTTATCATCGAATTTTCATTTTACAAATACAGTGTTGCTTCATTTTCTACGTATTGAAGAGATTAATTCTAAGATATAAAGACAAGTTTCGATTTTTCCTCATCGGTTTTCTCAGGTATTACTGAATGAAATTTTTTAAAAAATGTCTCATATGGAAGTATGTATTCCCTAGCAGGTTTATGGCGTGAAAATTTTCGATAACTGTGACGTAAAAGCTGTAATAAAGCTTTAAAGTTGACTTGCAATTGAAGATACGGTATCCAAACTGCCCTTAGTTCAAAAACAAATCGAAATGCGGTTTTCAGCGCTACCTAGTGGCCAATGCGAGCACTACAAAAGTAACTTTATAGAATCTCGATATTTTGTTCGATGGTCGAATTACGCGCATTCAAAGAGCAGCGGTGAGCTGACAGGAAGAAAGGGACCTTCTTGTATTACGTCCAGTGCTAAACCGCCCTTTGTTCACGACGTTTGACCACTTTTCCTTCAATAATTCTAGATAGGCTGCATTCTCATTTTTGTGCGTCTTCGGTAGTATGGTAGAGGATTCAGGCTACTCAGTTGTACCATTTACAGAAGTTTTAAATGAACTGGTTCAGTGTAGCACAGTTTTTATCAATCCCCCCCCCCCTCCCAAAAAAATAATATAATGAAAAATAAATTTTTGTACTAAGGGCAGTTTGGAAACCGTATCTTCAATTGTGTCTATGCTTGAGTGTTCCGCGAAAGTTTACCCTCGTGTTGTATGTAGTACTGTAACTTGATGGTAAACCCACCGACTTTCCGATGCGCAAAATGTAACTAACGGGGAACCAAGAGTAACTGACAGGCTTCTCGGTAATCTGAGGGTAATTGGACGCTGTTAAGCGTAAGGGAACCAACAAGCAAAATCTGTTTTTTGAGAATACGTGATTCGAAGTTCAGGAGCCAACTATATAACATAGCGTTTACTGCTAAGCTTTTATCAACGTGAGTATACTTTTTTGAATCCGGGGCCCAATTTAGAAAAATTCTACTTTTTATGCTTTTTCCAACGATACTAATAACTCATTCTGCTTACAAATGTCGGTTGATTCCCTTACGTTTAACTGCGTCTAACTGAGGATTGCAAATGGGTAACTTTTTTGCGGGAAACTAGGGTAATTGACTGCGCATCGGGTTGGGAGACAGATATTCCAAATTCAAAACTGAGTTCATGTTGCATTTTTTTTTCTACTAGGTATCCAGGTATCCATCTTTTATTTTACAAAAATACTTTTTTGCTTCATTTTTCATTTATTGAAGAGATTAAAGAGATGTAGATATTTCGTGTTGCGTTTTTTTAGTATCGAACTTTTATTTTACAAATAATACTTTTTTACTTCATCTGACTGGGACTGTGTAAATTGTAGAAGCGCTTAGTCGTATCTTTTAGTGCGTTTGTTAATGATAAGGAGAACATATTATAGCGCTACCTGTGACACAAACATACAAATTGTTATCGAAGCCCTTATCTTTAATGTTTTTGAAAGCCTCTGACTGGGACTGTGCAAATTGTAGAAGCGTCGAATAGGTTATAATGTAAACCATCACCATTCGAACTTTTACCCTCTGAGGTCTATACTGAAATATTTTATTAAAAATAAAAATAGTATTCTAGAGATGTACCTCGAGTTTATACTCCCCCAAGTCAAAGCGGAGCAAGAGACCTTACTGAGTACAATCATGCTTATCTGGATACACATATCAGTTCTTTATGATAGGTAATATTTATTACTATTGAAACAGGGTGTGACAATAAGCAAAAGCACTCTCAGTACTTCTATTATGGACGTGAAATGTACAGGATAATTCGATCACTTCTCATTTTGGAGATAGAGAGGAATGAGTAATCCGATTTGATTTCCCGAAGATTAAAAAGCTTACACATTTATGAAAAAACAATTTCATGCTTCATTTTATTTCTTTTTTTCCAAATTAAAGCAAATGATCAAAACGTATATAAGCCTGTCTTTTTCTATATGGGAATGTACATGTAATTTCGCTTTATACTATCGCATATGTTTGGCCCGTCCAAAGGACGGGTAGGATAGCTTGTTTCCTATAGCTAAGTTTTATACTTCGCCCAAAACTGTATCAAACGCTCTCCTCTTTCAGTTTTCATTCCTAATCCAAAATCCCCGACTATATTACTTTCTTTTCCTTCACCAACTTTAGCATTCCAATCACTCAGAATAGTAAGATTCTCTTCGCCTCTAACATGCTTCATAAATCCTTCTACATTTTTAGGTAACTCTTCAATTTCTTCGTCCCCGTGAGTATTAGTAGGCATATACACTTGTATTATTGTTGTAGTACTGGTTTGGTATTGATTTTTATCAGTGGCGTCGTGGAAAATTTTTTAGGGGGTAATTTTTTTTAGTCGTGTTGACCTACATTCATCGGCGTTGGTGGATTCTTTTGGGGGGGGAGGGGTGTAGTATGTTGTATCAAAGTGCCTAACAGTCATTTAAGTCATTTATTTTCAGTCATGGTCATTAAAAATTTAAGAATCAGCAAATATTATATCATGAAAGAGAAAATAAAGAATTTAGAATTGGAAAATTTTATTATAATGACCACGGCTGCAATTTTTATGCGAATGCATATTCTTATATGAGCAGCACTTCATCCTGCATATTTCACATATTTTTGCATTTACCGCATATTTTGCATCAATATTCTGCTTATTTTTCAATTTCTTCCCCCCCCCAAAAAAAAAAAATTTTTTTAGTGTTAAGAATGATGTCCGACTCCAAAAAAAAATAAAAAAAAATGTACAGACCTAATGGTTAATGAATTAGTAGAAAAGCTTTTAGAAAAATATATGTTCTTTTGCACGTGAGATAACCTTTCTCTTGCCCGCATCACATTCATCAATCATCAAGAAATTACGAATAGGTGCATTATCTCCTGGGTGCATCTCCTATTAAAAGAAGATTGGACTCTTCAGGAGATACTTTGCTGGATCATTTTAAAATATGATAAAAATTGTCTCAGTGTATCCAACTTAATTTTTCTTTTGAAACGATATACCCAAACCCCATATTGTATTTACATATTTACGCATATTTTACAATTTTGGCGCATATTTTCGGCATATTATTTAGACTGAATTCAGTGTATAAAATATGCGCATATTTCGCTATTTTTTGTGCATAAAAATTGCAGCCCTGATAATGACGATAAATCGAAATATCAGCTTACAAGAGTCTTCGCATGTATGGCATGCTCATGTGAGTCGTGTGAAACGTGATCATCATGCGCGTATTAAGGTAGGTGAGCTCAATATAGCCCTAATTTAAGGTCTCGGCTCTCCAGACTTTCCTTGAGATTTTTCTAGACTGCTCCACGTTCTTCAATTAAAAATACCCCTTTTTCAAAACTTGATAAGTCCAGGACACCAACGAAGGCTGGGCCTATAACCTAGTAAGCCCCAACCTAATACCTAATGAGCCTGACCAGAAATTCGATAAATAAAAAGTTAAGCATAGTTCAACTAGAAATTAATGAGTAAGTTATACCTGAAATGATAATCAATTGATCTTACCAGGCTGGGCCTTATTAGGTTACATAACACTATTTCTCATGAGTATCGCATACCTCGGTTCCAATTTGCTCAAATTTCACTTTTCTGGCGTCGATCGTTAACCAACTACCAGTACAACAACTATCCAATGTTTGATTTCTGAATAGATTCCATTTGACTTAACATAATACTCATAAATCCTCCAAGTTACACAAAAAACATATCGGAGCACTTTTTACGTTATTGGAAAATCATCAACCGGCATATCTCGCACCACCAGTGGACTAATATCTTGATAAAAACAATCAGACAGTGTTGCCATATCATGAAGGAACAACTTTGCTGTAGGTTTTAACGCAGTCTAAAGCATAGAAGTCAAGATCGGTACATTAGGCCTTATATTGTGGATCCGGGCCTTATCGGGCTCATCTACCTTATGCAATAAAATTAGCCCCCCCCCCCTGAAAATGTAGTATTATAGACGAAGAAGTATATTTTGAAAATGTAGTATTATAGACGAAGAAGTATATTTAGCTTTAGTTTATTATTTTAGCGTATTCATAGCAAATTCGGGGGTGGGGGGGTGAAGGTCATTTATTTTCGGATTTCGATTTTGTTAGACACTCTGTGCATGTGTATTGCGAGTTAAATATATCGTACGGTACTATTAATTGCGGTATCACACGGCACTAATTCGTTTACAAATTTTCTATAACTGCAAGTACCTATAAATATAATTATTGGCCTTTGAATTTGGAGGGGGGTAATTTTGATCATTTCTTTCCCCTAATTTGGGGGGGGGGTAGAAATTACCCGTCTACCCTCCCCCCAGCGACGCCCATGCTTTTTATCAAGATATCCTTTCACTTTGTTGTTTATAATATATAACTTTAATACCTATTTTTTTATTCATAAAAATTCCGACGCCTGCTTGCCCGTATTTATTATTCTAAAGTCTCCTGACCAAAAATAAATTCTCCTCTTTTCACCTTCCTTCACTTATTCCAACTATTCGTAGGTCAAGCTTCTCCATTTCTCTGTTAAAATTCTCTAATCTTCCAACTCCATTCAATTTTCATACATTCCAAATTCCTATTTTTTTTTTTACTTTCCAATGATATGCTTCCCCAAGTAGCTCCCTCCCGAACATGAGCTTTTTACGTCCGGAAAAATTATATACCTGCTGGAACGCCCTCATAAATAATTTTATCATTTGGAAAAGCTACATTTCCTGGAAAGAGATACTGTTGTAGTTTTTCATTGCTTTCAACTTTGGTCGCGATTTTAACAATATAACCTCATAAAAAGTATTTCTTTCTTTCTACGCTTAAGTCCTCTCACCATGGTAAGGTATCACCCAAGAGGAGGACTGTTATTACTACTACAGTGAATGGTTGAGAGAATGAACTGGAAGAAAAAGGCAATGAATGATGAGCTAGCAGATCATGAAGAATACAAAGTGTCAATCCTTCTCAGAAATGAAAAGATTACACCGGAGAAAGAAACGTGGTGAGACACAAACTAGACGAGAGACTAAAAGGAATGTGTTATCATCATTAAGAAAAACGTCTTAGCCTTTCTGTTGGGGTTGGGGGAGGGGACATTGCCCCAAGTGCATGCTTTTATCCAACCCTTGGATTAAGATTCAGCTTCCTAACAATGTTTTTATCTGCACTGTAGGAAGGTGTCAGTCTTGGGGGGTTAGTGGTCGCTACAGCTTATATCCTGTTATCTTATTACTGCAATGAATGCGTTAGATTGCACCCTGAAACGGTCTTTTTAATACCATGGGGGGGGGGGAGGAGGTGCCCGAGTTTTTTATTACATACAGGAGAGTCAGGCTCGTAGCTAACGCCAGGGCAGCCAGGGCTTGGCTGGCACTTTTCAAAAAATTAAAGTAAAAAAAAAAAGAAAAAGACGTTTTAGTAAAAATAATGATGTTTTGTTGTACTCTCGTGTCCTGGTTGAAATATCAAATGCCCTGCACACACAAGCATTTAGCTACGGACCTGAGGAGAGACCTGAAAGTTGGTATATTGAGAAGCCGGTATGAGAATCCAGAGTCGATGACTCATCAGGGAGTAATGGTAGTAATGTAATGAAATTTGAGGCCCAACAAACACATCGAATTTAGTGTCTATTTAACCAGTTGTTCTGGTGATAACATGTAGCGAGCAATAAACGTTCTCGCAAGGCCATTAGTCCCCTGCAATATTTACAGTTTGAAAAGTTTAGGTTGTAAAAACCTGCTCAATACTGACATCTTACAGGTTGCCCGGTACTACTACTAGGTAGCCTGCCTACGTCACCGAAAGTGTAATATTATTTTAAGCCAACCTACTCCTCGGTAATATAGTCGACTTATGATCGTGTCGTTGGTGAGATTATCTTCGTCGTGCGGATGCTCGATCATAATGTTTTAATATCAGTCTCGTGAGTGCGGATTCCTCAATCGACATGCGTTATTTGAGCGATTTCACGCTGTACGTGCTCGTCTTCGTGTTTAATTCTGTGATAGCTTACGCGCCAAATTACAGTGGACTACAACAATATCCCGAATACTATGGACCCTACCCGAGCAGACCGTATTCTCAGGTAATTTTTTTCCTGTTTATTTCGCGGACGAAGTTACGTCGCAGTTAATTCTTCATTGCCATCGGTTCTGAATAAATTGATTTTCAGAGAAAAATTATTTGAAATTCGTGTCGAGGCTTATTGTTGGGTTTAAGCGCAAGTAGCCGCCCTTGAGTGGTCTGTCAGTATAGCTGAACCCCTGGGATTACATCAATACCAAAGGGAAAAGGCTCTGCTTAAATTTTGACCTGTTGTGAAAACATTAAATAGATAAAATTGAAGAGAATTGTGTTTGAAATTCGTTATAAACGTCATTATGAGTTACAAGTGTTGAAAAGGTAATTCTTATGAAAGGGAATATTTCTGTAATTTGTAAATATATCAGCTAATGTGAGGGGAATTCCTTTGACATTACGTACAAGTTGATGAAGTATAATTTACCGAGTTTTTCCAACAAAAGATATATGTGCCCCCATCCCCTATGTATAATACACCAATGGGATTTAGTTGGAGGCCGAGTTCTTTTAACGTTGTGTTGATTGATGTTACAGTTTCGTTTATATTTTGTGAATTGTAATTCACCTCATTCACTCCTATCATTAGCCATAAATCGTCTGCAAAGCTTAACAGATTGATGCCAGGTCCGTAACCAGGGGAAGGGTGGCTGCTCTCTTGCCCCATTTTTTTTAGACGTCTCACAGGAGAAATAAAGCTCTCAACTCCGAGGCCATTTTATCAGAAATTTTGACAACACTGTTTAGGAAAATTTCGCGATTTTTTGCTCTAAGATAAAAATATACGAATCTGGAAGTATTTTTAACGCCGAATTCAATGCCGCAGTCCGTTTTTTCCTAGCACGTCAGAATTTTTCTCAATTTTATGTTAAAGTTTCAAAAAACATGAAAAAAAACAACCGAAATTGCATACGTTTTAGTCTACTGAAAAGCAACCAAAAATCTCATTGAAAATTATCCTAGATGATTTTCTGCTGATTCATTAATCATTGTCTTTTCATGTTTTCTTCTTCTTCTTTTTTTTTTGAGTCGAGAATTATTTTTAGTATTTTTGAATAAGAAACTAGAAAATCGCTTTTCGGGAAAAAGTACTGAAAAATAAGCAGAATTGGCCCAAAATATGCAGTAACTGCCAAAATATGCGACATATATACAAAATTAAGTACTGCTCATTTGACTCCGTTTTCTGTGATTCGTGAAGATCTTTTGAAACTTCTGGAATACACGCCATGGATAGAAATGAAGGGTAAAGAATCTAAACTCACATTTGCCATTTTACTTCAAGGGCGCAAATAGGCAAGATACTGTACACGGGTGCAGGAATATCTTTGCTGCGCCTGTGAACGTGGAGTATGTTATACATATCGCACATTCACAGGCGCAGCAAAGATATTCCCGCACCCGTGTACAATATTTTGCCTATTTGCGCCCTTGAAGTAAAATAGCAAATGTGAGTTTTGATTCCTTACCCTTCAAATATACATTTGTATAAAAGTTGCAGCACTGGTCATTGTAATCGAATTTTCCGATTCTAAATTCTTTGAATTCTCTCTTTCAAGGCATAATTTGCTGATTTTTAAATTACCATGACTGAAAATAAATGAATTTAAATGAGTTAAATGGCCTTATTTCAAAATAAATGACTTAGGTATATGACCGTTAGCCACCCTGATTTTACATTGAAATTTTGAAAAACACGAAAAAAGGTTAGAATGGCATATTTTAACCAATACAATAGCAGTTAAAAAAGATAGGTCAAAATATTTTTTGTACTTGAACTGTAAAGATTCAGTAACAATAATACGTGGTTTGTTAGAAGTTCAATGGATACTTTTTTTCTTTTGTTTGTAAATCTGAATCAGTTTCGCTTTTCAAAGTCCAACAGTAGTCTGGTAACATCTTTGCACTGCATCTGTTCAAGTACTTGCTGCTGGCTAAAGTGCTGTCGTTCGGTGAAAACCCATGGACAATCATTTGTTTTTGACTAATTTTCATTAGATAACCAATTTCAACTTTTGTTTCAAACAAACATAACTTCTTTTTAGATTTTACGTATATTTCTTACGAATTTGTAATCTCCATCGTGGTATAATTTTACAAATTTTTTTCAGAGGCTCGTAACTGTTCTCGGTCGCGTACAAGTGTACTCATTTTTAAATCAAAATGTTCCTGAATCTTCCTCTTTCCAGTAATACCAAACATGACTACCGTTCCCTTTATTTTCAACCCGCTGGTAAAGCTTCAAAAATGTGAAAAAGGGTGTAAAGTTACCCCAGTTGACAGTATTTTAAAATGAACGCTATTCAACGAAAGGGAATCAACCAACATTTGTAAACAAAATGAGTTATTAGTATCGTTGGAAAGAGCGTAAAAAGTAGAAGTTTTCAAAATTGGGCCCCCAATTCAAAAATGTGTACTCACGTTGAAAAAAGCTTATCAGTAAACGCTATGTCATATAGTTTCTACATAGCTCTTGAATTTCGAATCACGTGTTCTCAAAATACGGATTTTGCTAGTTAGTTCCTTTTCATTGAATAGCGTCCAAATGAGAAATCGAGCTGAAAACGGCAAAAGTCTTGAAAATTTATTTTTCCCTCCAAATTGCTACGTTTTCCTGATATTTTGAAAAATTCCTCATGATTATCAAACTTATTTAAAAGTCATAAACATAAAATAAGATGAGCTAAAAATATGAAGAATTGCTGTTTTCGACACTTTTCTTCACTTTTTAGAAGTTTCTCGATGGTTAAGGGATTTTTTAAAGGCGGATTCGTACTCAGAACAGCAAAATACATTTAGAAATAATATTTTCGTCTTTGAGCATTTTACGTACAAAACTGTGTAATTTTAAATAAAGAGCTCAACAAAAAGAAAATCACTTATGCAAAATTTTAAAGTTAAGTATGTGTAGAAAAATGTTCGCAGTTTTCTCATTTCTAATTAACAACACTGCTAGTATTCGGAATCAGTTTTTTTCTTTGAGGGGGGGGGGGGGTGAGAAAAATCCCAAAAAGTATTTAAAATTTATGAAAAAATCTTGCCTTCTCTGGTCTGCAGTTTGCCCCCCTTGAAGATTCAGTCTGTTGCGGGCCTGATTGATGCTTTTTCTTTGTTTTATTTTTCTATGTACTTCAGACATGGCTACGTTAAATAGGGTGGGAGAAATGGCCGAACCTGAGGCACTCCTGCGTTGAGACTGTATTTTAAAATTTTGTTTTCTTTTCACTTAGTACTACTAATTTTCTATTTACTAGAAAACTCTTAGTCAGGTATCTTTATCTTCATAACTAATTATGTGTCAAAGGCAACCTGTACACCAAAAAAACTTATGAGTATCTATGGTGTGTTCGTAATTTTTTCTGAAACTATTTGTTGTTTTAGCCATTTCGATAAGTGTCGTTTCCACCTATAGCCCAATTTGTTTTCTTACAGAATGTTATTTTTTGTTATTTCTTCGTGTAAGTAGGGTCTGATTATCTTTTCATATAGTGTGCCTATTGCGGACAGTAATATGATTGTACTGTAGGATTTTATTTCTGTTGGATCTTTATGTGACAGTGTGTTGACATAACAAAACAAAATAACAAAATAGGATTACCAACTGATTTTTTCAGAAACTCGAACATCTGTAAGAAACGCAAACTTCGTAATGTAAATGCAAATCTTCATTCAAACTAAGAACTCGCTTTGCTGGTCCCTCGCAATAAGTTGTACTTTTTTTATTTGTTCTTTGGGAATCGGGGGAACAAACACTTTTGGTAAAAAAATTATCCCTTTCCTCTTTCCTCTTTGTCTTTCAAGTTGAGCTTCCTTTTGGCATTTTGATTCTGATGACATTATTTTTGGCCCTGGACTAGAATAGATTAAGAATAGATACACTCTCTAGTACATTGACTGTCAATCTAAAAATCACTCTTCAAAATGAACTGAATGATAAGGATAAGGGATGAAATGCAGCATGTCCTATCGTTTCGCATTGATCTATCGATTTTTCAGCACTTCTGGTTTGCTGTACGCTGGAAGCTTGAGGTTCAAGAGTAATACAAAAGTTTGTTGATGTCGATTATACCTGCCAAAAAGCACCCCAATAACCTCTTTTCAGTGTGAACATAATGTTCTTATTTTTTGGCAAAAACCACCCATGTCACCAGGTTGTCCTACTGATAAGGCAATAACTCCGGATGATTGCGAAAAGATACCAAAATCTCATGGTAGGTTCAGAAAACATGTACCTGGATATATGAAAAAAAATTTGGCTCAATACAGTTGCAGTAAAAAAGAAGCGCATTTTTTCATTTTTATGAAAAATGTGAGTTTTTGACATCGGTGGTTTGGAATCAGGTCACAAATGAGGAGCGTTTTTCCAAAATAGCTTGAGTCCAAAAAAGCGATTTTACAGCAGAAGCAAATATACAGTCTTACAAAACATTAAATAGAAAAACTAGAAAAAATAATAATCGAGAAATCGAATAAGATTGTTGGAATTGTTGATCAGCTTAGAATGAAATTTCTGCAATTTAAATGATTGGAGAAATGGAAATCCGCAAACAATTTTTGGAATCATTAGTAAACATGAACAAAAGCAAATGTCATATACTTGATTCGTTTGGTACTAAACTTTCATTCACAAGTGTAAATAGGCCTTCGGCGTCTTCACCTTTCAGTTTTAATTCTTGCAGAAACCGCGGCCCGGGTAACAAGGGCCGATATCGACATTAAGCTCGGTATTTTACTCGAAATTTTAATTTGGTAATTTCTGTTACATTTCTTTGCTATTGCTTGGACATAATTATTTGACGTCGCACGAGCGCGGAATTACCTCATTTCGAATTAATTACAAATAGTTATAACCGTAATAATAATCAAATTGACGTGTCGATACGTTTGTCGCTGTCGAATTTCGGGTCGACAATTCTGCAGGTAATTAATATCGAATTTCATATAGAAAAACTGTTAGATAGCCGATATCATGGTTCTTATAGAAAAACTTGCTTGCAGATGGTTGATATTGAATATGTAATGGAAAAACTGTTTAGCGTCAAGTCGAATGAGAACTAGGAAAATAAGATGACTCAATAACAAGATGAAAGTCAGTTTGGAAATCTACATCAACTTTTTTATCGATATTTGAGTAGCAATTCGATATCGACTTTCTAATTGATACTTGAGAACCCAAAATCGACGAAAAATCGAGGTGGCCGAGTTGATTTGTCGTACATAATTCAATACAGACGTTTTCATCAGTTTTCGACTTGCAAAAGACGACAGAAAAATCGATATTGACAATTATATCAATTTCAATTCAACTTTTCAATCGACTTCGCTTAGTGGATTCAACGAATTTATCGTGTCTGTAAAAAGACCGGTTTTGAATTTCGACAGAGGTGTCGACTTTTTTATCGGCTATGTTTTATGGGGGAAGGGATGAGGGTTTGCTTAGGAATTTATTCAATTTTCTTCTTCAAAATTTTGATTGACTATTTGTAATGAAAATGAATATCAGTCTAGCATGCCGAGTGACTGTAGTAGTAGATAGATAGTGTGTGTTTTGCAGTCCCTCCACCAGTTTTCACGAACAGATAACCATCAGTCAATGCTGCTAGATGTACGGATTTATCTACATTTATGCGGTTTTTGCGCGGATTTCTGGTAAAACAGTCGGGAAATCTGAGTCAACTTTTTCATCGGTATTTGAGTAGCCAAAGTATGAAAATTACGTAGTTACTAAGACTTGTTTTATACATAATTCGATATCAACTTTCTCATCGTTTCTTAGACAACCAAAATCGACAAAAAAATCGAGGTGGCTGTGTTGATTTATTGTACAGAATTCGATGTAAACGTTATCATTAGTTTTTGCAGAAGACGACAAAGTCGACGTTGACCATTATATCGATTTCAACTCGACTTTTCAATCGACTTTGCGGGGTGTATTTGGAAGAATTTGTCGTGTCTGTAACGTGACTGGTTTTGAATATCAACAGAAGTGTCGACTTTTGTATCGACTGTGTTGTGGGGGGGGGGGTCATTTAAAAATTTATTTTATTTTCTCTTTTCAAAATTTTGATTGACCACTTGTAATGAAAACGAACACCAGTCTAGCGTGCCGCGAGTGACTGTAGTACTAATCCAGGTAAATAGATAGCGTGGTTTGCAGTCCCTTCACCAGTTTTCATGAGCAAAACATGCTCACAGAACAGGTTACCATCAGTCAGTGTTGCCAGACGTACGGTTTTATCTATATTGGTGCGGTTTTCTGGAGCCATTAAAAATGTTCGGATTTTTTTGTACGGTTTTCTGGTATAACAGCAAATTTAAAAGAACTATATGTACAAGTATCTACGATCATGCTTTTTATATACGAGATAAATGAAACTAAAACGGATGTAAGAACCTTGAACGTTATTAACAGGTACTAAATTAGAAATAAATATGGAGAAGTTGGTGGAAGTTCTAAACAATGGAGAATTTAAAGAACATGTTCAACGCAGTTTGCGATATCCCAGATAATTATACCTAATTGTTAATACTAGAACGGAGAAGTCTCTGTCAGCGAACCCGGGAGAGTTATAAAATAATATTGCAGGTCGGCATGCAAAGCAGCCAAGTCTTCATACGTTTTAGATTTCGTTAATTGGTAGGATGTTTCAACTCACCAAGATATAGTAAAAGTCTTTAGTCGTTTTAATAAGACTCAGTTTTGTTTATATGCGAATTTTTTGAAATTGTTGGGTGGGAGGAAACCTCATTCCATTCTCTTACATGATTCTGGTCGATATCGAAAACGAATACCTGTATTAATAAGTTTCCTCAAATTTATCATCAATATCAGTTTGCGATTTTATTTCATTAGATCGATTCTTCGGAACAAGCTACATATCTACAGAAAAACCCTCACTATCCTGAGCTGAGCTGAGGTGGCGTGATATTCATTCTCATGAACCATAAGCAAACTTGCCACAGGGTCATTCTCCAGAAATTGAGAATATTAAGGTGACACTTCTTTTTGTGTTAGATTCCCCCCCCCCCGTAATGCTTAGTTTATATGTAGTAGAAAATATTTAACAAGTTTATAGAGCAGGGGCATTCAAATTTTAAGGAGGGAGACAATTTTTCTCCTCGACAAGGAACATTTTGTCCATGACGAGAGCACTAATATCTGCGCCTACGGACAAAACAGTTTCAAGAATTTCCTTTCAAGGGAATTTTTGAAAACTGTGCTACCACATGCGCTAGTGACTACGATCTAGCACTTGGATCGTAATATTTGTGATGCTGAAAAATGTACAAGGCACATATCTTTGCACTAGTCAATGATTGACCATGACAGTGAACTGAAAACCCTAGTAATAGAACTTTACGTTATCTCTTCTGGAAATGTCAAGTCACTGACAGTAAAAAGAACTTCTAGCATATCCTGAGTAATAATACTATTTTGTTGGGAAAAAACTTGGGGGAAAAAAAACAAAAAAAAAAACTTGAAAATATAACAGATATTGAGGCAAGATAGTAACATCCACGACGACGGACACTTCCCATACATTTTCACTTCAAAAGATGGTAATTGTCTTATAAGATGAATTGGATTGGTGGAATTTGTTGCGGATGTTATCGCGTAACCCAAAATAACACCCCCTCCCACCGAAAGAAATCGAAAATTAGGGTTCAAAATTCGCTGGTAATAAAATATTTTCAGTTTCTGAAGGATGACTCTACGTATCCGTAACATTCACCTCGTCATTGTTAACAAATTTACATCTGATGACTCTGTTCAACAATATCCCATCAAGAACTTCCAACTATTTTTCGAAACTAAAAAGCCGCAGAAAAACAATTACCGCACTCCACTTATGAGTCAATTAATGATGGCTCATGAAGTCGAAGTAGACAAAAATGTGAAAATACAAAATCAACATAGTTCCCCAGATGTATGTGGTACATATTGAAGGAAATATCAAGCTATTTTTTCCGCATCGTATGAGTAACTTCTTCATGTTGGTAATTATGGAGGTATTCGATAAATTTACGCCATAAAAAGTATGTAATTTGTTGCAAGAAGTATGTAGTATTTAGCTAAAGAATTTTCTCACTCGAGATAAGCCCTCCATTAACATAAATTGGAATTCACGTGCTGTGCTATAGATGACGATGAGCCGCACTAGTGTTTCAATATTCAAAAATGTTAGGTACAAGAGGTCGGCACATCAGGGACGCACCACTGGGGGAGGGGGCAACTTACTCCCGCGTATGAATTTTTCACTCAGCGATTGGGAAAACTGGACAGTCGTACTTCTATTTTTTTTTACAAAGATGAAAATAAGGGTAGGGCTTGGGGGCAGCTTGTCCCTGAGCCTCCACACCAGAGTTGGGAAATCTTAGTAGATAGATCAAAAGTTGGAAAAATCCAACAAGTTAAAAGTTTTTATTTTTAGCCAATACAAAAAAATTTTGATACTTGGGAATTTCGAGTTGAGTTAGTTGGGACTTTGACAGTTTTTACCCCTAACACACACAGAAAAACTCTTCGCGCTACGTCCTTGCGACACATGTACGTGTTTCTCAACTTGAATACCATTTTCTTAAAGGGTTTTGTTCAGCCCTTATTTTCATTTTGTATTCCAGTCGTAAACCCCCAAGGAAGGCGGTTTCAACAAGCACTTATTTTCTAAATGTTTAGACAGTGAATTATCGCACCTGAAATGCAGTATTGCGTTTGGAAAATGAACTTTCTCAAGAAAAGTTGGAAACGTGTCTTGTCTCGTGAGATGAGTCGGCTTGGGCTCATTGAAGGACCCATCCCCCTTTTTCTAAAGAGATGTTGATTTACGAACATTACAATAATGTCGAGCAGGCCTTTCATTAATTTATTATAAAATAGAAAATAAATTAGGACATGTCAAGTCTATTAAGAGGAATCCGTACCACCAGCTTTTTCCCTTTCTTATGGAAGTCTAATCATTTTCATTTTTGAAAAAATTGCAAGATCCTTTTGAAGGTATAAAAATACTGTGATTAGAATTCTGATACGTCATTTCAGTTTCGACTGGAAAATTTCCACCCTAACCACTTCTTGGTCTGACTCTAACTCTGACCCTTATTTTATTGATGTTAACACGTTTAATCGGCATCGGGCCACCGTTCTTCATCTGTCTTTGTGTCTACTGTCTTGTCAGTCAGTCTTGTTGAAAAGTATTCTGAGGAGCTTAAAGGGAATTGGGGTCGAGATTGAACAACCCTAAAAATGAATTGATGCATGCATGCCAAAGTGGCTCCTAAGACACCACACCCCATGAATATAAATATGAAAAATAGACATTTCATTTATTCCGAACATATTATTCATCGGAACTGACATCGCTTCAATCACCTCGGGAAGAATCAGCACAAATATCACAAATCCAACCTCCAGGAACATGATTTGTACATGCTTCGCGTGCTCATGAATTAATAATATTCAAGCAAATAATAAGTTATTCAAGGGTATTTCGACCTACAAAATTTGTGACATTTCACCCCAACCAATTTGAAACGATTTTGTCAACAAACTATAATCATAAATAGTAACGCTTTGTTGCAGAATTGACTAAAACAGATATGCGTATGCGATTATCAACACTTCAAGACGTAAATTAAGCTACTTACTGAATTTTTTATAGCTCAATGGCCCGACGTAGACGAAACATTCAAAACACTTGAAATTTTACTTTTGCTAAATTGTTATCAATATCTCATGATAGAGTCCTTCAGTGCACTTCGATCTAATAACAAAATTTCATCGCCGTATGTTTTACAATTTACTTATATCATCACCAGACAGTGTTAATTACCGACTGAGATACAGACTTTGTGACATTTCACCCCTGTGACATTTGGACCCAGTCTCCCCTATGCATCCACGGCTGAAGTTTCTTTTTCGATTTCTTAATTTTACCCCGAAGTGTTTTCCCATACCGACTTCGCTCGAATTCCACTTGCCCCCGCCGGTTGTGGATATTATTGATTACAGAAATTCCGAAGACATACTCGGTTTACCATTTTTCTAGAAACTTTTCGTTGTTCCCGGATTACTCGATGCAGTTGCCAGTTGATTATCTTCGAGAGGTGGAAAAGTTTACACTTGAAAGTTAACCTGCGTGAATTCCGATAGACGTTGAATGTGTCACGCAGAAATAAATTAAATCCGCTTGATATACTCCAGAATTCGTATACAAGACTGTAAAGTGCTACCACGCACAAGTTTTCCTGATTATCGCAATCTATCCTTGATATTTAAAAAGAATTCGTACAGAACTTTTTACGGGACCGTATCAGCCTTTACCGAAACGAGGGCACCGCGACATTAGCTCACAAAAGTACACCTCCGGCACATCCTAATTGTTTCCTCAAAAGTTGCAAAACAAGAGGGAACCATTGTTGTACTTGGAAATGTCAGTACTCGCCAATATGTTTTACCTGCTGAAGTGTTTGTATTGGCAATTTAGATATTATCGAGTTCGATAGAATGCCATCGTTCTGATTCATCGGCCACAAACGGTGTCGTTGAGGTTATCTTAATGAACCTGGAGACATAGGTACTTGAGAGTCTAGAAAAAAGGAAATGATTTCTTAATCGTTTACATACCTCTACGATATGAATTTTTGGCCCAACTATTTCAATGTCGTCGCTTCGAAGTAGGTTAGATAAAGATAGATCATTGCATCGTCAAATGTGTCATTTCACGCGTAAAAAAGTTCGAAAATGCTAATTCCAGCGGCACAGCCAATGGGGTAGCTTGCGGGGCTGAATCCGTTTCCGTCTTATTTTTCTCTCTATATATTAAAAACCAAAACCCCTCCCCCTCCTGAAAAAAACCGCACTGCGGGTTGCCTATCTAAAAATCAGAAAAATTGCAGGGCAGATCAGCTACTTTCAAGGACATAATTTGTTCTAACATAAAAGATCTCTAAGTTTTAAGACATAACCGACATAATAAGACATAAAAAGGCACATAATGACATAATACCCACTGCGGGTTGCCTACCCTGCCCCTTGATTGCTTATTTCTCCAGAGGTAGCTTACTCTTGGGAGGGGGTTCACCCCACCGTCTCCGGGAGAAAAAACTCACTGCGGGTTGTCTACCCTGCCCCTTAACTGCTCATTTCTTCAGCACTGCGGGTTGCCTACCTAAAAATCAAAAAATTGCAGGGGCAGGTCAGCTTCTTTCAAGGACATAATCTGTTCTAACATAAAAGATCTCCAAGTTTTAAGACATAACCGACATAATAAGGCATAAAAAGTCATATAATGACATAATAACTACCCATAATCTCCAATATCTCAAGTCGCAAATAGTCTAACTCAAGATAAATTATAGGCAGCGGCTGCGTGGCTGCAAGGTGACTCCGGGAGAAAAAACAAACACTGCGAGTTGCCTACCCTGCCCCTTAATTGCTCATTCCTCCAGGGGTAGCCTACCTTTGGGAGGGGGTTCATGGTGGAGGACGGCTGCCACCGCCACCACCGCCTCCGAAAAAAACCACTGCGGGTTGCCTACCCTTGGGAGGGAGCTTAGTAAAATTCGCCGCCGCCACTGCCTCCGGGAGAAAACGTTTACTGCGGGTTGCATACCCTGCCCCTTAACTGATTATTTCTCCAGGGGTAGCCTACCCTTGGGAGGGGGGTGCTAATAAAAAGACATATCTGTCTATATACTAAAAAGGGGCAGATCAGCTACTTTCAGGAACATCATCTGTTCTAACATAAAAGATCTCCAAGTTTTAAGATTTAACCGACATAAAAATACATATCTTTCCGTACACTAAAAAAAGTAAAATCCACCGCGGCTACTGCCACCACCACCACCGCCTCCGGGGAAAAAACACTGCGGGTTGCCTACCCTGCCCCTCAATTGCTCAATTCTCAAGGGGTAGCCTACCCTCGGGAGGATTTGCCGCCTGCGGATTGCCTACCCTGCCCCACTAATTGCTCATTTCTCCAAAGGTAGCCTACCCCTGGGAGGTGGTTCATGGTGGAGGGAGCTCCAGAATGGGGAGGAGATCCATGGGGTGTGGTCTCAGGAGGGAGATAAAGGCCCTGGGTGGTGGGGGTAATGGTGAGTAAGAGGTCCTGGTGGAGGAGGAAGTCCTGGGTGAAAGAGGGACCAGGGAGGGAAATGAAAGCCGAGGTGCGGGAGGGGCTGGTGGCGGGGATCTGAAAGGGATGGGTTGTCATGGTGGTGGGAGCTTCTGAGAGGAGGACCAAGGGATTTTTGACGGAGTTGGGACAAGGAGGCCGCAGAGAAGGAGCAGTAGAAGGGGAAGGCTGTAGCGAGGAATTATAAGGCCGCAATTGGGGAGGGCGTAGTGATGAGTGAAGAGGTCTTGGTGGGGGCGTGGTACGTGAACAGAAATGAAGCCCATAGTGGTGTGGAGGTGGTCGGGAGGATGTGGTCCTAATGGGGTAGGGCACTCCGGGTGGAAGAGGGTGATGGGGGGGGGACTACGTGGAGGACTGGATGATGATCGGAGGGACGGTAAGAGGGTGCCATGTGGGAAAAAAGCTGTGGATGGAGAAAGTCATGAAGCGAGGGAGAGGGTAATGTGAAGTGGTGTGGAGGTCGGTTGTGGTGGTCGATAATTGTAGAGGTGAGGGAAAAGTCCAAGGGAGAGGGAAGTGTTCGCAAGGGGGGATACTGTGGAGGTAAAAAACCATGGGGTGGGCTGGGTCATTTTCGAAATGGATAGAGTCAAGTTTCATCTTCGAGCTATCGCGTAGCTTTTCCAATATCTCTATGTTTAGTCGCATTTCGATTTCTAAAATGATCTACGTACCTATGATACGCGAATCGTAACTGAATATTAGGTTGGTATAGGTTACTCGTAGGTGATTTTTGTCTATCCTGAAAAATTTTGAAAATGGCGATTACATTTTTTTTCTTCGATAGAGCCTCAAATATCGAGTACCCGTACCCCAACGAGATATTTTCAGTAAATTGGTAACATTGAGCCAATGTAAACATTACAGATCAATGTTAGCAACATACCAAAAATGTCTCATTGGGGTAATCAATGTTCTTGAACACTCTGTAGATATACTCGTACCTACACAAAGAATAGGAAAAACCTGCTGAAGTCCAGCCCACCCCATGAAAAAATAGTGGCCAATTCTTGGTCTACTTTTTATCTCTCCCTTCCCTCTGTCGGAATTCTTTACTCAGCAGTTTAGAAAATTTACCATTTCAGTCAGGCGAGTTGGAAAACTCCGAAATCCAACAAGTTAAAAAGTTTTTTTATTTTTATTTTGATGCCTGGGAATTGCGCTGAGAAGTTAGGAAAATCCAACAAGGCAAAAGGTTTTTCATCTTTTGCTTTAATACTTGGGAATTTTGAGTTGAGTCAGTTGGAAAGATCCAACTTTTTTTTTTGTCTTTGATACTTGGGAATTCTGAGTGAGTCCGTTGGGACTTTCAGAATTTCTATAACTCTTCGGTACGTCCCTGCCCCTCTCAATAGTTTTTAGAAAAGAAACCGAAACTAATATCATCTTGGTACTTTCAGGTGAGGCATGCAAAATTCTTTAATGCTGAGTAAGTTATTGACCTACAACTGTTTCAAAGAGACACCTAAATACCAAAACTCTTGGCTCACGGTGCCAGTAATTGGTCGGGTGAAATTTGATAGCTTCCTTTTAGTTCACGGGTGTAGAATATTCGACTACAGTTTCTGTAGACAGGGACGTACCGCAGAGTTTTTGTTGGGGGGGGGGGGGAGATGTGAAAGTTCCAACTGATTCAATTCAAAATTATTTCCAAGTATCAAAGCAAAAAAAAAAAACCTTTTGACACTTGGGTTCTCCCAATTTTACCGAAATTTCCCAACTCCGCCTGACTGAAATGGTAAATTTTCCCAACTTCTGAGTAAAAAATTCCTACAGGCTCCCCCCATCACTCCTATCGGTACGACCCTGACTGTAGACGAATGGATTTCTTTAAGAACTACTTTTTGAACTGATTCACAAAGTGGCCTTAGTCCAAAACAGCAAAATTTGGGAAATCGAAAAAACTTTCTCATTCTTTATGTGAGGCTGGTAACATTGATTATATGGTTTTAATGGAAAGTCAAGGATATAGTAACAACACGGTCAAAGTTTAAGAATTGTCAGCTTCATAGTCTTCGAGGTGCAGGGCCGCAAAATAGGGAAAGTCGTCTACTACGGGCATTCTGTGATAAGAAGACCACGTGAGCTCTCGGTGAAAATTTTATGTTGTCCCAAGACCGTCCCGAAAGTGGACAATGTTCGTCTTCTTGGTCCGGATAATACATGTGGAATATGTCCTTGGCTATATTCAATTGTGTCGCCCTGGGACGAAAATAAGGAGGGGGCATGGGGTGGTAGCTTGCCTCCTCCTCCCCCAAAAGCCTCCGCCGGAGTTGAGAAATTTTAGTGATAAAAAGTTGGACAAATCCAACTGGTCACTAGGGTTCTTTTTTTTAGCCAATGAATAAGTTTGGATACTTGAAAATTTTAAGTTGTATCAGTTGGGAATTTAACAATTTTTGCCCCTCCAGCAAAAACTCTTCGCTGCATCCCTGGTGTCGCCCAAGAATTATTATTGGTCGAACAACATTTGGCGCAGTATTTTTTTTTTTTTAATGATGTCATCAGAAATTCAATTATACTTGACGAACCAAAGCTAAATCAATATCTAGCGGCTGATCAATACCATCAGAATCATGATTAGGATCCTGAAAAAAATCAAGCATTTTTTAAAAGAGATCGCGTCCGGGAAATGCAGGCATGCCTGAGACAAAAGACGTTTGTGATACGTTTGCATCGTGCTATACAAGAAATAGCCAGGCAGAATAGTTAGACGATTTTTATGCAAAAATGTAATTTGAGAGGAGTGGATCGTCGCGCTTCATTGAAACTTTTAAAACTTCTAGTGCGTCATATGTTGGTCGGTGCCAATTTTGTTTTCCACCAAGTGCACATTTCTAAATTAAAATACATTAAACAGTATTTCATCTGTTCATGGAGTGTATGGCGATCCACACATGCCAAATTGGCTTCCCAGACACTGCACCCCTGGCCCCGGAAAATACCCTTTCGAACTGACAGGTAACTCCACAATTTCGATTAAAACTGAAGTTACATGTAATTTATTTGACTGATCTTTCAACCACCCTTCTTATCACCAGCAAATCACCCGTTTCAACCAAAATTCTCGAAATCGTCCGAAAATGTGTTGTTTAGACCTTTAACATAAGATATAATCGCTCACATTATATCAGAAAAATTGTTCGATTTTTAAAAAAATCAGTTTTTTAAATAGCAAAAATTTTGGTGCTTTTCCCACTACCACTTTTTATTTTAAAATCACGTTTTTACAGTTAAAATGGTATGGAACGATAGCTTAGAGTCTAGAGAACACGTTTCTGCGAGAGAAAAAAATAGCAGCCCTTCTACTGGATTTTCTTGGACTTGAGAAAAACGACAAACAATATTGCACCTAAAATTTGGCACTTCTCCTTAGGTTGTTTCTAAATTGAGAAGCAAATTTAGCAAATTTCCAAAGTGAATCAAGTCATTTTTCAGATATTAAAAAAAACAGTTTTTTGTCAAAATATAACTATAGAACAGGAAATTATTTTTTGGTTCACATTTTAGGAAAACCCATACGGAGGTTTAATGTTACCCAGTGGCAGATTTTCGAGATCCAATTTTACGTCTTAAACACAAAACTTATGGTTTTTGAATTTCAGTGTTACGTAGTCAACATTTTTCCAATGAAATTCGTCGACCATATCGAAATATCGATTGCCATAGTCGATATACCTATGACGTCATCGATGGCTCTTCTTTCTGTTTATTTTTTATCAAAGGTATTTTTCAAAAACCTCACTTTTTCAAGCTTAAACTTTATATCAAATTTTCTCTGCGAGTTTCAAAGTTGTGGGGCTCCGAGGGGTCCAAAATTAATGCATTTTTCTCTAGTAAGTAGGTATATGAATCTGGTACTTTATTTCGACCCTAAAAAACCTGATTTTCAAGTTACGTTAAGTCCCCTGGGAGAAGCTCCACCGAAAACACTGAAGACTTTTAATTTGCTGGTCAGAGAGTGAGACAGGAGAAGGTGGTGAAAAAACCTCTGCTTAAAATTTCGTCGACTTTTATTATTTTTCGATCGGATTTTCTCAAACTACATCGGCTCTTCACAACACTGACAGCTACCTAATGAAACAAAATTGTATTCATTTTTTAATTTGGAAATTACCTCCAATTCTCGATTTCATTTTCGTGTTACGGTGTTGGCACTCAGTGCTCATTAAACTAACGTTCCATGTACCCAATTATTATAGATAATCTCCCCTTATGAAATATGATGAATAAACCCCCCTTTGTAAAAACCCTTTCGCTAAGTACTTTATTCTTAGCTTTAACTGAGAATATATTTCAAGTATCTATCCCGTTATACCATTCGAATAGATGACCCTTCGCCATTCCTTAAAGTAATTAATTTAATGATGTGTTTTCTGTCGTTTTTCTAGGACGACTTTTGTTCAGCCTACTTTGCCATACCACCCTTCGAAAAGGCCTACTTATCGCCATTCATCTTTCTACGATTTACTCAACGTTGATTAATTTACCTTTATAAATAGAAATATTTCGAAAACTGTGTAGGTATGGGCACATTTCGAGATCTTAACTTTACCTGCATTGTTCGATGTTGAAACGAGAACATGTTTCACATATTAACAACACCGTGCCTACATTATTAGCGGAACTCTGACTCATCTTATTGTCATTTCTGTACCTGGCATTTTTAACTGGTTGTAAAATTTTATCGTCAAGTAGTTTGGCTACATTCACAAGGGAAGATTCAGTGCATTCTACCAGTGGTTACCACCCAGTTCCTAAAGTATGATTTACATAGCTTTCGGAAGCCTCCATTTTGCAAAAACAGAAAGCAGGAAAGGAAAGGATGTCACGAGCTTTTCTTTATGTGTTTTTAGAACAAAGAGGTCAATTCGCATTTCAAAGACACAGTGTAAACCGCTGCATTTTATTATATTGATTTGTATCTATATTTATGTCGATGTATTTCCCCGGCCACAGACGTTTAGAAGGTCAATAAGGATTAATGGTTGAAGATTAGCCGGTTCGTTCGAATACGCGAGTCTATCCAATAAGATTGGATAAGGATTTGCAGTTTGAAATTTCGGCGTGCTTACATAGTTTTCGAATGATTCGATCTTTTTGGACTCGGTCAACTCTTGCCTTCGCTACTATAAACTACATAAATGGAGAAGCATTCCTAATAACGATATTGTCCACGAGACAAGAAGGCAGGATAATATGATTCGATGTACGACATAAGGTTTAATACGTTGGGAATATGACAGTGCATGAATAATTTCTGACCCCCACTTGTCTTTTCAAATAGGTTTCAAACGTTACTCCCCGCCATAAGGTTTAATACTCTGAGAATACTACAGGGCATGGATAATTTCCAACCCCACCAGTCTATCCACACAGTTTCAAACGTTACTCCTCGTCATAAGGTGTAATACGGTGGGAACACGACAGAGGCATGGATAATTCCCAACCCCCACCAGTCTACCCAAACTGATTTTAAACGTTACTCCTCGCCATAAGGTTTAACATGCTGGGAATACTATAGGACATGGATTATTTCCGACCTTCACTTGCCTATCCAAACTGGTTTTGAAGATTACTCCTCGTCATAAAGAACCTGCTGGAAATACGACAGTGCGTGGATAAATTCTGACCCCCACCAGTCTTTCCAAGCAGGTTTCAAACGTTACTCCTCGCTATAAGATTTAACTCGCTGGGAATATGACAGAGTATGGATAATTTGCATCCCCACCAATCTACCCAAAATGGTTTTGAAGGTTACTCCTTGCCATAAGGTTTAACACATTGGGAATACAACAGAAAATGTATAATTTCTGACTTCCATCAGTCTACCCAAACTGATTTCAAACATTACCCCTCGCTATAAGGTTTAACACACTCAAGAAATGGATAATTTCTGACCCCCACCAGTCTTCTCAAACTGATTTCCAACGGGACTCCCTTGCCATAAAGTTCAACAATTAACATGCTGGGAATAGACGGTGCTTGTATAACTTCTGACCTCTGGCAGTCTATCCAAACAGGTGTTTCAAACGTTAGGTACCTACTCATGGCCATAAGGTTTAATGCGCTGGGACTACGACAGTGCATGGATAAATTCTAACCCAACCAGTTTTTTCAAACAGGTTTCAAACGTTACTCCTTGTCATAATGTTTAACACAGTGGGAATATGACAATGCATGGACAATTTCTGACTTTCCATCAGTTTATCCAAACGGGTTTCACACATTACTCCTTGCAGCAAGGAGCTGTTATCACAAACGATGATTCATTTAGTATGTGTATAAGATCTAGGATGAAGGTCCATTGAGACTGTGCAAGTTGTAGAAGCGCTAGCGTCGAATAGGTATTTTCTGATAAGCAAATGGTGATTGTATTCACTTTATAAATTATAATGTAACCATCACCATCTACTTATCAGTTTGGTTTAGTTCTGACATTGCTGTTGTTGTTATTGTTTGCTCCATCCAAATTGTGACTTGGGCTTACCTATACTTTAGGAGCTGAAGAAAGAGGTTTTTGTGATAACAACTTTTGTTACATCTACATGTAAAGTTTTAAGTAGGAATAGAAATGTCTATCATAAGGTTAATGGTTAACGTTAGTTATATAGTTATTTAATAAATATGGCTTATGGTTGGTTGGTTGCAGTAATTTAATAAACATGAGTATGTAACCAGTTATTATAGTTGATCCTGATTATCTGCCTGATAATTTTTAGTTATGGTTAACTGTTACTTTATGGTTAATAGGGAGTTTTTTCCTGTCACTGATAAGAGATACCAAATTCTGTCAAGTACTTCCAACCCACCAAGACCAAGACATTTCTATTTGACAAATAGTGGAGTAGGGTATCTGTTAGCAGGATAGTGCAAAAACTCTCTATGATCATTATTCGATTAACAAAATAAAAGAATACGAGTTTTGTATAAGTAGAGAAGGGAGAGAGTTCTGGACTATCCTAGGATCCAAAAACAGCAATGGCAAAATAATCATAATTTGATTGAAACTTACAAACAACCTTTGACCATATCAGTAAAGAATAAATAATATAACAAAACTGAGAACTACTAACCAACTAGTAACTAATAATTGTATCTATTAGAAAATTTCAGTTATAGTTATTTTTGATGTTCAGTTTTCCTCTACACAAATCTGCGAGTTGATTCACTGAGGTATTAGAAATGTTACAAAGCACCTAAAATTGTTGTCAATTAGGCTCATTTTTCGAGTCATTGTATAAAGTACCGATAGTTTCAAGTTAATTTTTATAATTTCTACCATTTTATTTTTATCAATTGAATTTTTTTGAATTTCAGCTTCAGTAGTAGTTATCATAAGTTATATTATAATCATATTGCAATCAGTTCTTAGTTAAAAAAATAAATAAGATATTACCTAGTGTGGGAGAAGTGTGAAATTTCCCTCTCATGAACTGTAAATCAACAGTTTGATAAATAGGTTTGATAACCGAAACTGAGGGATAGCAGAGTTAACCATATGTAAATAGGATAATAACTTGAATTGTGTACTGGTAACCATTAACTAGTTGTCAAGTGACCCATATACTATTCATAATACAAACTAACTCATGGCCAAACATTAACCATTAACCATCAAATTTGTAGAATGAACCTAGGCCATTAGTCTTATTTATGTTGATTTTCCATTCATGTGTAAACCTGCCTGTAGAAGCGCTAGTGTTAGGTGACGGTTCGGGGATAATGATACTGATAATACTGTATGATTCGCGTTATCAATAAACACAATATCCCCAAATAGTACAGTTTTCATATTTCGCTAGGGCTGTATACAAAGACATGTGAGCCATTTTCTTTCCAATTGTTCCATAAAACGACAACTGGTCACAGGGTGTTGTTTACCACTCAGCCGAATTTCTTCTGCCGGACCGACCTGGAAAGAAAATGGCGGCTGTCTTTAGGTCTTTACCCGTATGAAGTATATAGAGCTTCAATTTCGCCACTCACAGTGCACCAACTGAGTTTACACGCGAATCCCTGGCTCAAACGTTATGCCTTGATAAGCTGTTATCACTAAAACCTGTCTATTTAGTATGCAAGGTCATTGTGAGGTGTAACGACCGGCTTGGATAGACTGCTGTGAGGTAGGAAGTTATCCACGTACTGCCCTATCCTTGGCGTGTTAAATATCTAATATCAGGTATCTTACCACACCTTCCGGAAAATCCGCGGAATATAGCTGTGGGTGTTGTTATCAGAAGCCCCTGTTCATGAAGTATAAAAGAGCTATGTATGTAAAAACTAATGTGACTTTTGTTACACAACCAACTCCCTCAAAAACACAGGGGGTACAGTTGATTCTGCGACAATGTCAAGCCCAGGACTGCAATACCATTTTAGGTTCAAGTTAAAGTCACATACCATCTCATTTGTATATCAAGAGTCCAGTCATTATTTTACTAGCAACATTTTAAAATATCACCCCTTCCCCAAAAAGGTGAATTCTTTATTTATGCTGCTGCAACATTTTCAAATTTAAACACGGAATGTATTATATAAGTATTTTTCAAACATTAATGCATCATCAGCAGTGATAGGTGAACTAATACGCAAATACCATATCTTCAACTGGTTGGCCTTCTAGAGAAATATTTGTGGTAAATATAGAATTCAAAATAATCGCCGCACAACAGGAAAAGTTCCGATGAATAGTAAATTTCCAGAAATGAAGCTAGAGGAAAGTTTCAAAAGAGGCTACCATTTTGCTCGTACTGAAAATATTTGATTTTCAGAAATAAGCCACGAAAGTGCTTAGTTTGCTGTTCGGTACTAAGGGCACTGTCAAGGAATGGACCTTAAAAGAGGCCAGCATCTTACAGTTCGCAGCCCTCGCAGCTTCCTTTAATGGCATATAGGCAGCCTAGTTTAAGGGAGTCTGATCTTGAAAGGGGGAGAAAGTGTTAGAGGCAACCACTATTTGACAAAATCGCCACGGGGTCCAGCTCCCCTAGCTACGCCACTGGTTTCCTGGCTATATTGTTCGCGACATCAGTGCAATATCCGAAATGCTAATGCGATGAAAATGGGTCCCTTTTGTTCGATGAAACAAAATAACGTCGACTCAAAAATAATGTAGAAAATCGTAAACTATGAAATACAACTGGGTAAACAGAATTCATGTTCAGACGTGGCAAAGTAAACTAATTTTGAATTCTTAAGAGTAGAATATTTTTCTTCATACCAGCTACAAGGCTACTCAGCATCTCAAGTTTGCACGAGGAAAATCGTAATCCCAGTTTAGTGAGATTGACAAAGTATGGCGAAATAACCAACAAAAAAGCAGGAAACGAGGAATTAAATATTTTCGCCGGAATGGCGAATGAATGGGTTCGGAGACGCGTTAAATATTCTTAATGTAGATCGGCTTTCAAGAAGCATGATTCTTACGAATCGAGTTGAGGTGGTTCTAAAAGGTTTTATAATTTCGAGTCGAGACTTCAGAAAAAAAGAAGAAAATGATTATGTTTTCTTATTTTTTATTCTGTTTCATTATCCTTTAGTCGGAGATTATCTAAAAAGAAGGACTACGAGTGTAGTTGACAGTTGGCACAAGGTTTCGCCGGAAACAGATTTACTGTTCAGAGGGAAGAAAATTAACAATTTTATAGTAAGAGAGATAACGACGTTCTTTGAATTAGTGGTTCTCATCGGTTGACCAAAATCTTAACGAATTCGAAAAAATTAAAAGGGGTCAGTTTTGGTTAGGTATAAAGAAGTACTTTTCAACTCGATAGACTTCAGTCAGTAGGTCTGTTTATCCTCCGACAGAAACACATAGAGACATAAGACGTACAGATATGACGTAATGACACAGTGGAATGAGACATACAGACACCAAACACAAAGACCTCGGACCCAAGACAAAGCATGAAAGTTCGAGGGCCTCAACCAATTGAAACATATTACCTAGTCTTGTCATTACTCTCAGTTATTACAGAAGATGTGATAAGACATGAAGTCAAAACTAATGTCAGCCCATGGGCGTAGCTAGAACTTTTTCCAGGGGCGGGAGGCGAAAAGGTAGAATTATATCTATTTTCTGCGAATTTTATTCAGTTGGCTTTAAATATTCGAAAATAATCTTGTGAGCCCTGGAATATAATTTTTTTCTCTCAAAATCCAGGGGGGGGGCAATTGCCCTCCTTGCCCCTTGCTGGCTACGCTCTGCGTCAGCCTGCCACTAGAATGAAAACAGGCTACCGTCACATATAGTGGGACCAAGCTGAATGAATACTTTAATCTCGATTGATCATGCAAACTTGCAGAAATAACCATAATTTTATGTTCGTTGGCTCTGGACCCTCGGGGTTGTTGCTAAGAAGTTTTATTACAGGGTTACCTACGCGAATATCTCATAAATCTATGCTATCGTTTTGGTGTTTCCTTAGAAATTGGTATCATATTACAGTGTTGCCAATTGCAGGCATCTGTTCTGATAAAGAAAAATTACATCTTATCGGACTATTGTGACTGATATTACAATACTAACTGATTGACTGATTTGACGTAAGCGTCTTATCAATAGTAGAAACATGCATAACGATACAAGTCTTCAAGTATCATCAACTGGGCTCGATTACTGGATGTCGACAGATATTTAAGACACAAAGTATAGAGACTTATCGATATCACCATCCAGTTCATTAGCACGAGCCTTTGATTAGTTGATACACCGAAAATGACAGTGTAAGGATTTGTAATTTAAACTAGAGGGGAAATAAGGAAACGCAAGCTGTTGAAAAGCGTCTGCGAATTGAACCTAAAGATCGGATGGTTTTACGTCCCTTCTTATTTTGAAAAAATAAAGATTAATTTAGATTAAGAATTTTTAAATTAAAAAAATAGAAGCTTTTTATTATTTAAATTCTATTTAATTGGAATTATCCTAAAAATTATTAACAGTGGTCAGATTCCTTGATTAAGAGGTATTCATCCATTCGTCATAATTATTACAACTTAATATGCTTTTATGCTCTATTCAGAATGAGCATTGGTGAGGCAATGGGTGGAAAGATACATTTACGTGTACATTTTTTTTCAAGCGACTGAAACAATACAAGAGTAATGTACCATATTACAACAGAAAATCGTTTTTTTAGAAAAGGTGAAAAACTGTTGAGAAAATACATATTCATATGAAAGGTGGGGGATTTTTGAATTCAAATAACTTATAGTTGCTATGACTGATCGCGACATGGCAGTTTTGACAGAACTGTCGGGATCTACCTGTTTTATCCAATGGTACTAATAACTCAAAATTACAAATTTTAGGCCTAATCGTTTTCAAAAAATTACTCTTCAATTATATGTTTCATCAGTATAGGTATTAGGGTGGTCCATAGTTACTCTTAGTGGAAAAAGAAATCTATTTCTTTAGTAGGAATAATCTCCAGATCGGTTTTAAATATTAAAAAAAAAAAAAAAAAAAAAAAGTCTGTCAAGTTTATTAAGCACCCGCGCCTTAAGAGGGTTGAAGTTCTTGAGGGAATTAACATTGATTTTCAGAATTTGAGCTTCAATCGAGGGAAAGCCCTTCCATATGAGCCTGAATACTTTCCCATTTCCACATTATTTATTTCCGAATATGGTTTTCTTTTGGGCCATTGAGTTCATTTTTGGAGTTCTTTTCCCTTGCTTCCATAGCCTTTGTGCTACACAGGGGGCTAATTTTCAATTAATTTTCACTTTTCAAGTTCTTTTCTACCACCTTCTTTAAAGGGGGCTTATCTTCAGCCATTTCAATTTAAAAATTAGCCACCTTAGGATCCCGAAAGGTAAAGAGACGACGGAACTCCAAAAAGGAACTCAGTGATTCAAAAAACTTTTATTCTGACTTGAAGAATGTGGAAATTGGAATAACTGAAGATCAGTCTTTTCTAGAGTTCGAAGAAAGAGGGGAAAATAACTCCAAATTAAACTCAGTGGCCCAAAATACCATATTCAGACCTAACGTGGAAATTGAAAAAAAGAAAACTGAAATAATTTAAAATCAGCTCTCAGTAAAGCCCTAGGGGGGGTGGAGGGTGATCGCAGGAATGGATTCATTGACTCTGAAAACATCAATTGGAGAAAGAAAGTAATCTTTACGCTTATATGGAGGCCTCCCCATTGACTCAATCTCAAATTCCAAACATCAATGTTGATTTCTTAAGAACGAGCGCCCTTCAGGCATGGATTATTGTTCGGCGATTGTGCTCAAACTTGGCACTTTTTTCCTGGTATTTTGAATCAATTTAAGGGGTAAGGGTAAGACCCAACTGAAAACCAAAAACTGAAACGTAGGAACCACCAGGGACGAACTTATGGAGGGATGGGAGTGTCCCCCCCAATAATTTGTCAGTCGGCAAATTTTGAAACTGTTCATTTGGATTTTTCATTTTTTAAGAACTTTTGTTTGTTCGTTCGTTCATTTTCTTTCCAATTAATAAATATTTTGATTGAAAAATCGACAAATTTTCAAATGTTTACAAATTTTGTCGACGAACTTTCAATTTCTAAAAGATACCTGTCGGTAAATTTTTTCTCCACCCCCTCCCCTCAAACTGAATGTCAAGTTTTTCGATGAATGGAAAGTAATTGATAAATCAGAATCCACAGATTAATTGAAAGCAATCTATTAATCGAATGATAAACTATAGAATAATTTCATAAAACCAGTTTTTCTAATGCACGTTATTCTGGGTGAGGTATCTCCAGTAGTGTTGCAATGTAGTGTATAAGCTTACTGGAACACTTTTTTCAAGTAGGGGGGGGGGGACGTGTCATACATTGAACAATGTTGTACCTCGGAACCCTGCAGACATTAGCTTTTCCTGTGGTTAAAAAGTCACAAAAATTTGAGTGGAAGAGTGATCCAACAATGATGCACACGATTATGTTGTCTGAAACATCATTTAGGTAATTTATACTTTGCTTTTTCGCCAGTGATGTAAATTTTGTACTGGCCCTAGCCAGGATTCTTCAGAAGAGAAAGCTCACTGGGGCGCCACAGACACCCAGCTTATGAATTTTTTCTAACAAAGTGAGAGAATGGTAGTGAAATTAGTATGAAAAGAACTTTTTTCGGAGTTTTTAGGTATCTATAATTCGTATTGAAACTTCGTATCTAAAATCGATTCTTTAATAAAAGTGTGCCACTGACTCAGGTATAAAAATTAGCCTCTAACTCTATTTTACTTTGTTGGAACTCGGATTCAAGATCAAGAAACAAACAATACTACAAGATGAGGTACCTAATATTTTTTCCAAATTTTTATTCCCCCCTATTTTTTCAGGTTTTTCAATGTTTTTTTTTGACGTGCAAAAATAAACAATTGAAAGAAATCATCGAAAGAGGGATTCGGATTGGTCAAAAAGGGAACTGTGCCCCCTCTGTACCCCCTAATCACGGGTTTGATTTTGTGGTTATTCTGTCAAGTGATTTTGACCATTTAAATATCATTAAATGAGAGGAGAGTAATGATCCCTTGTTCTCTGGTATGATTAAATTCATTTCTTCAAGTCATCTTATGTACCTTAGGACAGCTTCAAAGTTTAAACCATTCGCCATTCTTGATTCTCACGTATTCTTAACAGAACCACATGACACACTCGTGTGGGTGCATTACAATAGCGAGCGGTCAAAAATGTAGATTCTGGTTTAATGGATTCTAATAACTGTTTCATGCAACCAGTGGCGTAGCCAAGGGGGGACAAGGGAGCTATGTCTTCATAAGCATCCTAACTATGCTACCTTTTTCTTTTTTTGCTACAGTAACTTTGGAGCTATTTGATAAAAAAAGGCATATTTTTAACAAATTTGTTGCCCCCCCCATTGCAAAAATCCTGTACGATACAACCACGTCTGTGATACATAAAGGGCATAAGGTCCCACTTTGTCGATCCTAGTTTTTGAGATACAGTAATTTTTGTGAATCAAGGTCAAAACTGTCGAAATCGTAATTTGTGACGATTTTGGTAGAATAAACCCTCCTCTTTCGAGTGGCGTTATACGTTTTTCTCTGTCTGCCTTCATTCGTCTATTAATAAAAAACTTAAACGTGAATCCACCTCTTCTGTTTCCGCCTCCACCCAACTCAAATTTGTTATCACTGGAAATTAAACTCTTTCTTTCGTATTAGTTTTCTGAACAGATCCCACTTTGTCCACGAAATCCTTCATAAAATTTCTAAGAAAATGAGACCTCGCGAAGCTCTCTGGCTTTATTTGTCTCTGAGATATACCACTTTAAATTTGTAATTTTCGTTTTTTGGACTTTTTTCTTAAAACAGATTTTTTGAAATCTCAGCTTTAAATAGCCATGTCTCGGCGAATTTCGAAGCTAGAGATCTCCACAAGGTCTCTTCTTGTCAGAAATTTTATCTAATATAAATGCTGGTGCTGGTAACTCCACATCGGCAAAAAGGGACCTTATTCCCTGCACTACCACTGATGAAAAATTTACTTCTTTGTTTTATTTCTGTGTTCGGAGGTACAACACCCATGTTGTATTTTGGGACAAATAGGTTAATCAACTCGACATGCGTTTCTGGCCTTTGCATTCAAGTTACAACAAATTTTGACAAGCGGTGACCAAGATATGGTAGCCAGTGGCGTACCCAAGGAAGGGGTCGAGTGGGTCTGAATCCTCCCTTGCGATTGAATCAAATAGTGGTTTTTCTAATTTTAACATCTCTAGCACCCTCTCCCCCTTTGGCCAAGACCAGACCTCCTCCTCGAACACTAGCCTGGCTACGATCCTGCGTGTAGCTATGTATGTAGTGTGTACCTACTACCTACTGAATTTCAAGTGAATCGACCGAAACTATGTCAGAAAATTGAATTTCAGTGGAAACTGCAACACTGTTCTCTATAGTTGTTTCGGAGAGAGAAATTTTCAATCCTCCATTAACGTTTCCTGTGAGATCATATAACGAAATACCATGGATCCAAGGAGGTCCAGTTCAAGTCGCATTACAGATACCTAAAAGTGAATGTTCATTCGGTCTGTAAAATGATTATCAACTTGTCTCGTTTGCATCAGGTTGAAGATGTTTGCTAACTGATTCATCTTCATGCGAAAGATACATGTGCATTAATCCACTTGGTGAATGAATAATTTTTTCTGAGCTGGCGATGGCGGTGTGCAATCGCGTGCGATTTTCATTGTCATATAAAAGAGGATATCCGTGTATCTTGAACGGAATCGCGGCGAGTAAGAAAGTTACATTTGTAATTGAGGATATCCTTGATATATAACATCAGTGTAAATTGTAGTCCAAGGGATGTAGATGTAAAGAGCCTCTCAGGACGTAGAAAATTTTAAATGTAACACTCGAAATGTAAGACTCCTAAATATAAATCCCAACACAATTGAAGTCGTAATAATTGAGTAGTATGACTAAGTCATACACAAAATTGGTGGTTCGGGAGTAAATTGAATAAATTTTCAAAAGTTATTCCCACGTACGATTCGCGAAACGGCGAAATTTTATTGGCAGTTGCGAGGAGCAAACGTAGCGAGTACCAGCCAATAAATTGGTGACAGGAAGTGAAACAAAGTGTCCGCTAATTAACTAAACACCTGGCAGGTACCGAGCATTCGTCAAGTTGAAGTACGGCGTCATTTCTTTCGCCAATGGCGGTCTCATAAACTGAATTTTCACTTTTGTTTACGGTGTGCAGTCAAATTGTCAGCGTCAGTGGGAATTTAGCCGTTAAGATTCACGATGGCGCTCGCCGTAAACCTCATACCGTCTGTAAATTATTGTGAGGTCATCACTCGTCCTAAATGAGGATGTAGAAGGTACCTATAATACGAATTACGAACACGGTTCATTAATTTCTATACGCGTGAGTCATCCGATAAGAATTTACCTTGGTACCTGCCCGTTTGAGCGTGTCGAAAATAATTACTAATTCAATTGCTGTCGTTTAAGCTGTCGGGACGTGCGATATTTGAACCGATGCATCGGTGGTGCCTGAAATCGAAGAGTGAGGTTTGAGGAAGCCAGGCCAGTAACGACCGTACGGGCGCTACCGGTTTAGCCTGACCTAGCTTAGCTTCGCGCCCGACCCAAGTTTTTCTATTTGTATCACGCATAGGTAGTAGGTCCATATGTATCCATGAACATAGGTACAAAATTCTTATATACTAGCCCGACCTGAAATTCGAGCAGCCACCTAACTGACAGACTGACAGGGTGCACTACGGACCTGGAGGGAGCCGACCTCCTCGACTAGAATACAAGGTCCCAACAATCTAGTAGACCAGGAATTTTTCTCGAAACAAAAGTGAAGTAGAAAGAAATGTGACAAAGTGATTTTGTTCGGTTCTTAGCCCAGTTACTTTCCTGGCTAAAATATTTTTGCCTTGAGGGGGGAGGGGGGCGAACATATCTCAAATTCCAATGCGAAAGGCCAGTGGAACGGTGTCGAGCAAACCATAGGAACTGGAATCTTTTGCAACTGATTTTGAACACCTGATAAGCTGTGGATTCGGCCTCGATTTGGGCCATAGGGGACAAACTAACCTTAGGTCATGTAAAAGAGAAAACTAGCGAAATACAAGGAGGTTTTAGATCGCTGATTCTAAAAAAAAATACACCCGAATCTGAACGTCCCCAAGCCCCCAGTTGTCCGAACAATCTCGGAAAATATTAACTGTAGGGTGAAACTTTTCAAACAAAAATTGTTCCTCAGTTATTTATATTTTAGGGGTTCAATGTAACCCTTTATCTTGCCATACATTAACACGCCCCTCATGGGAGAGAAAACGTTGAACTTTTATTTCCTTGATATGACTTTAGCGAACAGTAGGAATGTAAAACACCCCCTGGCCTATTTCTCTACATCCCTATCTGCTAATCCCTGAAATAGTTTCCTCTTCCCCACCAAATCCTTAAATACCACGTGTTTTCCTGGGTTTTCAGTATCAGAAATAATATTTTCATCACCGCCTTTAAAAGTTCCATTAGCACGATTCATCAAATCCGGATACCGGTTATTTAATTTCGATATTTGTTTTGCTGTAATTTCAAAATTCTGATTCTGTGAGGAGGCGAGAACTCAAAATTAAAAGGGGAAAAAATGCAATACGGATATCGTTATAGGTTTCCATGGTCACTGAGTTCACCTCTGAGGACAATTTGACTCCCATTTCGAAATGCTAGTACCTGTGAGGAGGTGGTGGTTAAAAATTTCAAGCTCATTAAACTTTCGATCTGATGAATCCATTACTAGTGATTATGCCATCACTTTGAGTTATTAATTGCATTCGATTAATCGATTACTTTCAATTAATTGGTTACTTCTGATCCATTAGTCATTTCCCATCCATTCAGAATAGCTATGGATGATGAGGCTTACTTTCATTTTTTAACTGTTTGAAAAAAAAAATAAAAATAGAATACCTAGCTCATGTGAAGTTGCAATAGTGGGAAAGAAGGGACGTAAAAGCATCTGATCTTTAGATCAATGCTGCTGGACAAGTTATCAGTCTTCGCGATTTGAGGTATCGTGCGGGACATGCGGCTCCTTGAGATTGTAATCTCCCCTCCCTTCCTTTTATATCGATTAGAGGTTCATTCCCGATGATACCTAATCATCTGTATGAAATTGGTAAGAATCCATGCAGTCCTTCTTGACGATTAAAAACTCCACACGTTCCCCCCACTTCTGAATTAGGGTAAGGAAAAGGGGAAAGAATATTAGCAAAAAAAAAAACTGTCTGCACGAAATGTACAACTCACGAGAAAGTAATAGAATGGACTAAAATTGACTGTATGATTTTAAAAATCGAGCAAATTATCCAAATAATCCAAATAAAAGTTCTTGGGTTTGCTGATTTAAAAATTGCTTTTATTTCCTGCTCGGTCCCAATGTGTGTACCAAATAAAATTTCACCATTCAAAATTAGTCAGAATTGATTGAAATTTAAAAAACGAATAAATTTTCTAAATATAGATTCTTAGGATCGCTATTTTCGAGAATTGCATTACATTTTTTCCGCCTGGTTCCAATTTGGGAACCGAAACTTAAATTTCACGGTTTTCTATCAAAATTGATTATATAGGAAGAAAAACTTGAACCGACTATCAAAATGATGGTCTTTGGGATCAGAAATTTCAAAATTGCATTACATTTTCCACTCGACCCGAATTTGGGTACCAAATTAAATATCACCTTTCAAAAACGGTCAAAACTGACTAGGATTAAAAACTCGAGCAAATTATTAAAATAAGAATTCTTTGGGCCCCTGGTTTCGAAAGTTACATTTCCTGTGTGGTCACTATTGCGGCACTAAACTGAATTTCACGACATTCGTACCCAAGTAGGGATTTTTCGATCGTTTTGATTTTTAACATTTAATTTGATTTTTTACTCTTCCTTGATTGAGATGTAAAATAATTAAACACAAAATAAAGTGGCCTTGAAAAATCAAATAAGATATTGACATTGTGATTTCATGGATTACTGATTTGGAAAACTGTACTGCTGTTTTGATTCGGTCTTAATTTGTTCTTCTGTAATTCAAATTTCTATTAAAAATGAAGAAGAAACTTATTCCGTCCCATCAGGGAAGAGGAGAAAATCAAATCAGCCCTTTCGCTCTTTGCTTTGAGGACGGAGAGAAAACTGTCTTTATTTTTTCACCAAGAAAATTACATATTCCTCTTCTTGTAAGGAGAGAAGGAAAAGGGCATTGAAGGGGAAGGATGATTTCCTTCACTTTCTTTGAAAAAAGAAATTCCCTGAAGGAAAGGACGAAGTTCTTCTCACTTAGGGGAGGAAAAAGCCTGCCTTCTCGTTCCTCGAAGGAGAATAAATTTTCGATTTATCTGAAAATGGGTCCATTTTTGGCTCTCGTACGAAGAAAACCAAGTTTTTATCATTCAGAAAACGGATGGACAATTATCTCTCTGTTTCTTCTAGGACAAACGAAAGTCTCACTGTTCTCAAAGAACACCTTCTTTGTCATTCAGGGAAGGAAACTGACAATTTTCCTTTCCTACTTTAAGTGAAAAATAAGTTTCTCCTTCCTCGAAGAAGTAAAAGACAGTTTTTATTCAAAATGTTCTTAGAAACATCATGTTCAACGCTTCAGTCTTAAGAAAGAATTGTTTTCCAACAGCATCGAACTGCTATCGATTTATGTTTTCCCTCCCTAGGAAGGGAAGTGATCCCGCAGAGTAACTAATAATTTCAAGTTGATGATGTGTTTGGTTGCACTGATCCTTTACTATTTTATGCGAAATGCATATGTGTGATTTAATTTATCAATACAATTCAAAGGGACCCATTTATCGGCCCACAATGGTAATGTTGAATTCACGAAAGAAATATGCTGTTTGCACAAAATATATAAATGACAAGCGCAGTAACAAGTACGAAACAGAAAAAGGAAGAGATTGAAGAAAAAAATAAACTTCAGAACGCAGTACAATTCACTTACACAATAAAATAAAATACGCCCCGAATTTTAATACCTTCTACACACAATGAAAAAAAGAGACACGATATTACTGCGCCCGAAATAAAAAGTTCAAATTCTCGGCCTCCATCATACTTGCCACAAATTTACATTTGCGCATAAATTAATGTCAAAATCAAATTTTGGAGCAATAAAAATCTATGAATCGATTCTCCCCCTCCTCAGGAGCCACAAATTTAGATTAAGAGCCAAACCGATATCAAAAACGAATTCGTTGAGTTCGAAACCCCTCGATGATCTCGATGGGGTCATTCGCATAAATAATAGGTCTAAAAATTCCTAATGTACTGTAATAAAGGGTAATTTTTACACGCCCACTCTTTTTTGTTCTCTCAACCGAAGCCCTGAAATCCGTCCTTTCGAGCATTACCTCAGAGCTCCCCTCTATGGCGTTTCTAGAGTACTTACGAAAAAATTCTTAATGATCGTTTTTATAGAAAATTGGATCCCTCTTAAACTCATGGATCTCCTATCTCCACGAGTCTGTACGTTATCCGCGATGACGTATAATTTTTGTGTTTAAACAACATAATATACCATATGCAAGTCATTTCGTGATATCGATTTTAAAACTCGTAATTTAAACTTTTTTTTTCGTGGCTTCACATTTCGTTCAATCACACTTTTCATTTCGTGCTATTTAATACTTCCCCAATTCAAAATTACGCAAGAATTGAGAAATTAACGTTCATTTACGCTTTCACTTTTTGAGTATTTGACAAGAGTGGCAACGCTTCCTTCCCTCACTTGTTGTGTAATATACTATTTCTCTACCTCAGAGCAGGGAAACAAATAAATAGTATCATGGGACGAGAAATGGATGATAGCTTCGCTTGCTTTGAGGAAAGGAGCAAGTTTCTCTTTCATTTTCAATTGCAGAACATGAAATAATAAATTATCGCAGACAAAATCGAGACCAGATGAAAACTGTAAGGCAAACCGGAATCAGTGACTACCCCCCCCCCCCCTACTGGATACATTGATTGGTTTTTCTAGCTATATTAGGCTTCATCCAGCATGATATGTTTTTTATACTGCACTATTTCCACATAAATCTTGTCTATAATTAGTATCTACATACGAGAACGGGTTCGTGAGGTTAGAGATTCCAATACTCCTGAAGTCTTTACTAAGTCCTGAATTGAAATCTGTCGGCGACAGAAATGGGAAGATCCCAATTAATTCTTAGATCCCTTTGGAATTACACCCAATTTCAAAATCCTGATTTTACAAAAAAAAAAAATCACAATGCCCAGTTTACCCGAATAAATTTGGCTAAATAGTGGAACTGATTCCACAATCAGTGATTTCAGTTTCTTTTATGTGTAGGTCTCTGTCGAGAAAGCCCGGTTTGTCGGTATGGAGTTAAGAAGAAGGTGTTATACTCGTACTAGACAAAATTACTTTTCGAATGAGACTTTACCCAATTCTGCAGCGATACAGGGAGATATTTTTTTCGAATTTTCAAATTTGAGGTGCGGAAAAGTTGTATTTGAAGAAAAACGCGTTTAAAAGTTCGCAAAGAGATCAAGAGTGAAAACTTTCTCTGAGAAAAACCCGAAGTAAATAAACTGGGCCCTTTCTGCTTCTACGCATTTCATACTCTGGAGCTGAAACGGAGTGAGATCTCGAAGAACGGCTTGGTGGAGCTGAAAGAACAGTTTTCTCACTATCCATTCCGCTATAAACCTTAAAATCGATTTTTGGTCGAAATTTAGAAAAACGACTGTAGGGGAGACTGGGAAGGATTTAGACAAAATTTACACTATTGGATTTTACAAAGCCGGCACTGGGAAAGCTGGGCAAAGTAGTCCCTCGAAAATGTTGAACTTTTTTTGAGGTTTTCCCACTTCACCTGTGATCTTATTTGGAACAGGCTTCATAATATTCCAATTAATACAAAAACTATTCTTGTTCAAGTTTTCCCCATAGGGTGGGAGCGTTTGGACAAACCTGTAGGAGATTTTAGATACACTGAAAACCATGCAAGATTTTACAAGAAAAAACGAAAAACTTTATTTTTATGCTGATTTTATCTCATGAACAGTACATCACATTATTTTAAAAAAGAAAAAATATCGTTACCTATGCTAAGTTGGACCAATGAATAGTGAATAATACGAATCCACGACGATCGAAAGGTTTCGGTGGGGCAGTTTTTCGCAAAAGCTGGAGTATTCAAATTTTGAATGATCTCGTGTTTATGGACAGGCTACATAAAACCATGGGATTCTATTAAACATTCGCGTTGATTATTCTGTATTTTTATACAAATTCGTTTTCCAAAATTTGTCCAAAATCTCCCACCCTCTCATTTTGTACAAAACATTAACTTCATGTGAATTCGTTATATTCACGATGCTGCTAAGATGTATGCCTGGTTTACTTCTTTGGTCCAATGGAAACAAAAATAATTTGAAAAAAATCACGAAATTAGCAAAAAATTGCAAAAATTTACTTATTAAAAAAAAACAAAAAAAAACGGAAATTATTTTTATCAGTAAACAAATGCCACAAAACATCATTCGACTAGGCACACCGTGAAATATGCATGATTGCCGTATTTCACCAAAATTTCGACCATTTAGATGCAGAACAAGCTGTGCAAATTGGCAATTGTCCAAAATCCTCCCTCTGTCTAAGTCCTCCCCAGTCTTCCCTACAATCAGAACTTATTCCAAATTCAAGACTCAGTTACGCCAATTATGAAAAAAAAGTCAAGTCTTTCTCTGGTTGGTAATTAATAAAATCATATTTGTGTTGTAATTAAATCCAGGACTCAAATAGAAGCTAATCAGTTGCGTATTATCACATTTGCTCAGAACAATATTCCAGGATTTTCTAGTCTCCTTCCCAGCTCTACTAACAATAGAATGTATTCTCTGCGGTAGTGCATCACTTTATATAGGCAACATCTCCTACACTGGCAGGCGCTTCAGAGGGGGAACTGCTCTCTGATTGGACGGCACGAATGGGAAAAAGTGTGTTGACTAACGCTGAGTGCGAAAATATCTACATCTCTTATCAGTTCCTTTTGCTGCATGCTGATAGTTGCAACTATAGGGTGATTGTTTAGTAAGGAAATCGGCTTCGAGCTGCGCGGGTGGCGTCTGCGTGGCTCTGATACGCAGGTGACAGCCGTGCAGCTCGTGGAATGCGTTATCAGTTAATATTCGACATTTTCGATACTGTAAACTGGGGTAACTTCGGATTTGTGGAGGAACTCCGAACATCGTTAGAACTAGAGTAATACTGGTTAGATGCGTTATTTCTTCGTTAACTAGGCTGTCATACGGAGTGGATATCGCGTTGGTCTCGGAATCCGGAAGTCCCCAGTTCGAGCCCACTCGCTACATTTCGACCTAGGCCGGGTTTTCGGCAAGAAGGGAGGAGGGCTAAGACAGCCCTAAATGGCTCTCCGACATCTCTGAGGTAATGCTCGAAAGGGCGGATTCCTGGGTTACAACTATCTTGCCGTAAAAACTGATGTTATAGTTCTATGTATAAAACTGGCCAAGTCCGAAGTCCCCCACAAATTCGAAGTTACCCCAGTTTACAATATTCAGAACCTGTAATCAGTCGGTGAATGCTTTTTCTACCCTTCTTCTCATTGTTCTGCAGTACCCCTTTTAAAACTAGAATGCTGAAGCGATTTACGAGGAAAACCTTTGTCTTCCATATTTCGCACCTGTCATAAATTTTCGTATTACGCGCGCATTGGGTTGCAAATTAAAACAATAGCAGATGACGTTTTATGTGTACTTCCTCTTCATTGCTTTCGGACAGCTGCAGTTTTAATTTTGATCTTACATAATGAGTGCCAGATGCACTTCGATCTGCTCGAAGCAGTGTAATGAAAACTTACATAATCAAAGCGGATCACTCGAAGCTGTTGTCTTTGACAGTCTTTCGTCTTTGTTCGAAACCATTTTAAAATACCTCGTGTCCATTTGCGGTCGTCGTGTCTTGGTACTTCTGTCAAAATTCTGAACTTGGTATATGTCGATTTTTCCGAAGAAACTGCCAATGCAATCGATTCAGTTCCTACTTTGATAAACCGTTATTGCTGTATTTTTCAGTTCTCGAGAAAAAAGTTAGACGAAACCGATGACAGTTCTTCTAATTAATTACACATGATTCACGCGACACTCGTCAGAGAAAAATATGCGAACTGATTTACAAAGAAAAGTAAGAATTGTGGAAATATAGAGTGAGAGACACATACTCAAGTGTAATACCAAACAGAGCGATATGTTTTGCACAGTTGCGAGTAGTCGCTGGGTTTCAAAAATAAGTGCAACAAGTTAATTGATGTATGACTAATGGAACCTGGAAACGTGTTTATTTATTTTCGCTGTAATCGGCAATTAAGAGATCATAAGTATATTGTGGGAAGCCTGTGAGATAAAAAACTACATACTGGTATTATGTCAATACTTGGAGTAGTTCTTTGACGTATGAGATACGACAATTTTAAGGCATGGCCATAGCGTCTGGGGGGGGGCACTCCTGCAGTGTTGTTCGAAAAGTTGGAACTCGACAAATTTAAGTAGTCAATTGGCAAAAGTTGAAAAGGGGCTCAGTTGAATCGATTTGAAATCAACTATCGAAATGCTGTGTTTCTTTTGCGGGAGAGGGGAGATCGCGGATGTTAGACATTCTTCTATAGTTTGTTCGGCTGTTGCGATTTCAGCGCTCGAAATAAAAATTTTATATGTAAGAGCTGGCAAAACTGAGTCGTCCAGAAAAATCAAGAAAATATCAAGGCCGCAGTTTTGTTACATCGCCAGCTCATCCGGACTTGTTTGAAATTCTTTCAGACACCTTCAGCCTCTTTCATACTTGTAAGACTTTGATGCGTTTTCAGATCAGTTTGTTTCTCCGTATAAGACCCGTCTAAACTCATCTTTACTCTTTAGAGGCTTTCACGAGTTCTCGAAATTTATTCAAGCCCCTTTGAGGCACTTTCAGCTTTTGCTAAAACTATTTTCAAAACTCAGCCAGATCTGATGAAGATTCCTTAAGATTCTCCTGATGGAACTGATTTTGATCTTGAGTTGTATGTAGCAGGACGTGAAGTGATTTTAAATATTTTCTTTTCAATAAGTAGTTTTTTACTTTTGTGGCAGAGATACGATCAGTGTCGCCGGAAGGGGGAACGAGGGAATTGGGCACAGACTATCCCACACAATCGAAGATGAGGGAGTAAAGTTCTTCAAGTAGTGGGGTGAAGAGAATCTGAGTCGACCGGACACGGGGAAAAACCAACTAAAATTAGAAAAACTAGGGGGCTTCACCCCCTGGCCGCTTCGCGGCCCAACCTCCCACCGTCACTAGCTGCCTTCTGAACCATAAAACCCCTCCTGAGGGTCGGCTACCCCTGGAAAATTGAGCAATTAAGGGGTTGGGTAGGCAACCTTCAACGACTTGTGATCTTGAAGATTATGGGTCATTATGTCATTTTATGTCGGTTATGTCTTAAAACGTGGAAATCTTTTATGTTAGAACAGATTATGTCCTTGAAAGTAGCTGATCTGCCCCTGCAATTTTTCTAATTTTCAGGTAGGCAACCCGCAGTGCGGCTTTTTGGTAGGGTGGCGGAGGGGGGAGGAGTTTTGGTTTTTAATATATAGAGAGCTATGTCCTTTTATATCTTTTGACTTGAGATCTTGGAGATCATGGGTAATTATGTCTTTTTATGTCTTATTATGTCAGTTATGTCTTAAAACTTGGAGATCTTCTATGATTATATTCTTGAAAGTAGTTGATCTGCCCCTGCAATTTTCCAAGGGCTCTCCTCCCTCTTCAGGAGCTTCCTCCACAACCGCTACCCCTGGGAAATTGAGTAATTAAGGGGCCGGGTAGGCAACCTGCAGCGACTTGTGATCTTGAAAATTATGGGTAATTATGTCATTTTATATCTTTTTATGTCGGTTATGTCTTAAAACTTGGAGATCTTTTATGTTAGAATAGATTATGTCCTTGAAAGTAGCTGATCTGCCCCAGCAATTTTTCGGATTTTCAGATAGGCAACCCGCAGTGCGTTTTTTTCTCCCGGAGGCGGCGGTGGTGGCGGCGCCGGCGGATTTTACTTTTTTAGTCTCTAGAGAGATAGAGAGATTATGTCGTTGAAAATAGCTGATCTGCCCCTGCAATTTTTCGGATTTTTTTGATAGACAACCCGCAGTACGTTTTTCCCCCGGAGGCGGCGGTGGTGGCGGCGGCAGATTTTACTTTTTTAGTATATAGGGAGAATTGAAAAATTATTCAGAAAGTTATAAAAAGATTGAGAAATTTCAGAGACAAGATTTTTGGAGATTTAAAAGATTATTTGCTCGTTACCTTCAAAGGCGTAGATAGCTCCGTTATAAGGGAGGGACGGGGGAGTAAAAGTGTCCCGTACTTATATGAATGACGTATGCTTAGTTCATTTCCTAAATTTCTATTCTTAGAGGCGCCAGTTGATTTTTTTTTTTTGCTAAGCAGGATTCAGAACCCTAACACCGCACGTATCTGTGCTCTTGGTTACCTTCACTTTTTAGAAACAAAAAACCTTTGGCTTCTTTCTTTTGCTTGTCGACTTAAGCTTTTATTATTTTTGTGTACCCCTAAAAAATCTTCCGACCCTTTTGGTTAGTGATGGTGTGAGAGAACGTGCGTCAGTACCCTTTCTAACTTGGAACTGTATACAAATTTCTATCTTCCTCGTGATGTACATCAATCTGCTCTAGAAAGCGAAAGTACTCACCTTTATAAAATACAGAATAATATATCTCACATTTATTATTTAATTATTTATTCATCAATTTCATCGACCATACTATTTGCAGACTTTGAAATCACCGAATTAAATTCTTGGGATAATTTTTACATCCGATCCCTAGGAATACAACGGAAAAGGAGAGGGGGTAAAGTAGCAGTTTTTTTCAACAAAAAAAATTTATAAATTGAATGATACTACCCTAAATAATACTCCTCTGTGGTCACCCACGCGATACTCGAAAGAGTAAATTTCAGGGTCAGGGGTGCGGTGTTTAGGAAGCCACTTTGGCGTGCGTGCATCTCCATACACTCCATCAAATATTATAAATAATATAAAGTTATTTTGATTGAACCTCCTCAAGTATTAGTCAATTGCAAAAACAACCTGAAGATCGTGTTCAGCGACTTTCAAGACTTATAAATAAAACATAATTCTGAAGTTAAGGACACCACGTGTAGTTCGGAAGGTCAAGTTACCAACGGGGATACCCTTTTGTCGCGCGCGTGGATTCATCGCTGCGTTACGCGGAGCACCAGGCGGTGGTAACCGCGACGTCTACGGGCGCGCTCGGACATGTGTTTTTTGAACTTCAAACTCAAATTGGCGTGGGTTATTATCCGATTTGGCTAAAATTTTCAGGGGTTCATTTCTACACCCAAAGGAAAAAACCTGAGGGAGACAAAAAATTCGAACATTTTCCGTTTTTGGTACAAATAAGTGGCTACCTCATGGCCAATTTGTTTGCGAGGGGGTCTCCAAAATTTGTCGCTAAAGTGGGGTAAATCCGCCTGAAATCTCCTAGAATCCCCAACTTGCTCCTATATGAAGATGTGGGTCGAGCGAATTTAGCTAAGTAAGGCATAATTTTAGTTACAAATATTACTTTCAAACATATAGGCGGATCCAAGGGAGGAAGGGTAACCCCCTGAACTTAATTTTTAAATTTAAAATAACCCGCCACTAGATAGTTTTTAGTTAATATTAGAGTATTATTATTAATTTCTCCCAAGTCGGGAAGCAGCCATCGCCGGGAAAAGGCTGCAATACCTACACACATGTTTTCAAGGAAGAAGAACGGGAAGAAAAATGCGAAAGGTCTGAATTTATTGTATTATAATTGCAGGGGGATGGTAGGGGAAGACAGGATATGCGAATTCGAAAAGGAAACAGAAGAAATAAAACGGGATACAATAGGATTAGGGGAAGTAAGGAAACGGGAAGAAAAACTAACCCAAAGAAAGAACAGAAATTTCATGTATTATTATGGGGGAACTAGAGCGTTAAGGGGAGTGGAGTTTTGTATCCAAAAACCAATAATGATAAAAATCAAAGAAATTCAAGGAGCCTCTAAACGGATTCGCTACCTCATACTGTCAGTGGAAGGGAAGGTTAATGCATTGATAGTCCAATAACGTATGCCCCAACAATGGAGGTTAAGGAAGGAGAAAGGGAGGAGTTCTATGCAAAGCTGAAAGAGCTTTTGGAGCAAAACATAGAATATTATACAATGATAAGGGGGAGGAATGGAAAAATTAGCGGAAACGAGGAAGGGTCGGGAATCTTGGGTAAATATTGTTTAGGAATCGAAAACAAAAATGGAAAAAGATTAATAGCAGTTGCATCCCAGCAAAATTTTAAAGTATCAAATACTTTCTACAAAAAAAGACAAGCCAGAAAATTCACGTGGATATTCTCCGATCAAAAAACTAGAAACGAAATATTGACTAATTTAAACTTTTCGTCGGACCATAGAATATCACGAGCAAAGATAAGATGGGGACAGAGGATAAAATACAACAATTATAAAAAAAAGAGAAGTTGGCAATAAAAACTATCTCAGTGCACAGGTACGACAAGTATAGAGGAAGGGTCGAAGAAATAATTGAAAGGATACAAAAAAAATAATAAAATGGAAACTCATTGCAAAAAAAAAATAATATCATAGAAGAAGCAATTAAAGAAGGTAACAACGAAAATGGGGTGGTTACAGAAAAAGAAATAGCGGAACATAAACTAACAGAAAGCACCAAAAAGATAATCGAAAGAAGGGAGCAGTTGCAAGAGAAAAATTTTTTGGCGCCAACGGAGAAAATAAAATTATAAATTAGCCCGACAACAAATTCGTAATGACATAACAACATTTGATGCAGCGAAAGTGGAAAGCAGTTTGAGAGACAATGGATCTATTTGTATAAAAATGACAGCAAAAGAACTGAGCAAAGGGAGAAAGTTGATATTGGTGGTAGAAAACAAACAAGGGGAGGAAATTAGGTGGAAGCAGCTACGCAGTTCTATGAAAAACTAAACGACAAAGAAAACATAAAAGAGAAAGAAGGGGAGAACGAATAAAACGAAGGAGACATACCCAAAATATTAAAAAGTGAAGTAGAATACGCCCTTAAGAAAACTAAAAAGTAATTAAGCTCCAGGCCCCGATCAAATCAGCAATGATGTGGGACAAACAATTTCATTTTAAAATAGGAACAAAAAAGAAATATCCAAAAGAATAAAGGGAGGGTGGAAAAGCTATATTGGGCCAAAAAAGAATTGTACAAAGGGACAATAGCAAAGAAACTGAAATTCAATATCTGGAAGAGTTGTACCTTACCACCACTAACACGGATGTTAGACATGGGCGGCAACAAAAGCCAGTGTAGGAAAAATTCAATCTACTCAGAGCAATGGAAGGAAGTATCTTCAACCATCAAAAAGTTGAAAGTAAAATATGCGGGACATGTAATTAGGCAAGAGGACAGATGGGGGAGGAAAGTTTGAACTGGATACCAAGAGAAGGGAAGCGTAACAGGGGAAGACCACAAATAAGATAGAGAGACGAGGTAGTCCACCAACTTGGAGAGAGGGAAGCACGAGAGAGGAAAATATGGAAGGGATATATAGAGGCATTTGTCCAGAAATGGGCCAATATTGGGGGAATAGAGCCCGACAAGAGTTAAATATAAGAGATTTTACTAACCAATATGCTGTAAAATAAAATAAATTATTATTCGTGTTTTTTTCAACACCCCACCCCCCTCTTACGAAAATCGTGGATCCGCCTATGCTTTCATGTGAAATAGTTTTTTTTTTTTTTTTTTTTTTTTTTTTTTTAATGAAAACGATCAAGTGGAGCATGATTGAGTTCTGTCTTAATTATGAAGGCTTCGTACGTCTTCCTGACCCACATCTCCCTGCTCAATAAAATGCACATAATACATGTGTCTCTCTAGTTCAATAAACAAACAGAAATATTTAATTAAGTTACGTGTTCTCGGCGCTGTCTTTTTAGTCTGACCTTGTATTTATCCTGCTAAAGTAGGTATAAGAACGCGTCGAATGGACTATTTAAATGTTTCAGTTTATAGTAAATCAAATGAAGAAAAATTATAGTGTGTAGGATGCTTCTTAACGAAGGCGGGAAAAAAATGGTTTTCTGTCATTCTGAATTTAACCGAAATAAACCTTGGCTTAATGTCGCTTTTGCGTTTTCACAGCACCGAGTTCCTGAGATGGTATCTGCACTTGAACTAGTAAAAATTACAGTGATTATATTGAAATTAGTTATCACGTACTTCCTAAAACAATAAATTCTTTCTGTTGGTTTTATTTTTCTTGGAGAGGCAATAATGAGCTCAACAGAAGCCACCATCGTCTATGTCGTTGAACTTATCGCACATTTTTCATGCAGATAACTATAATTGATTTTGAAGCTAGAGAAAATCGAGCTCAGATTGCTGGAGTCATTTATTTGGTCAGTTTACAAAAAACGTGATACATGCACGAAGGGCGAGCGGAATATTATAAGTTCTATACCCAAATAGTTTAAATGTTCTTCTCCAATCGTATAGGTAGTAAAATGATAGGCACACTTAACCCTGAATTTCCATTATCATTATAATGTCAATGCCACTGCTGGTGAATATCTATTAAGGTATAAGCTCATTACACCTTTATATTATTGAAAACAAGATCATGTTGCGTACAGTTGTATTATTGTGAAGATGGGAATTTAGATTTGCCAGAAGCGTACCTACATTCAGAGCCCCATCTGCAAAATCAGCGTCAAAAGACACTCTTCTTGAGTCAAAATAGTGTCGGTACGAATATGTTGGCCCCTATAAGCTTGAAAATGTTGATAATGGCCTTGATCCTAATATCGGCCTCAAAAGGATATTTCAAAATAATAATAATTGTATTTTTGATGATTTTTCTAGCAAAATGTTATATTTTAGGAAATTAAAAATTGAAGCTCCTAATATGGACCACTTGTTAAGAGAGGGGGAAAAAAACTAGTCAGAATTGCAAACTAAGCATTTGATATGAATTTCAATAGTTTCGATAATTGAAAAAGTTAAGTATTATGAATTCAAAGATTAAAACATGTTGAGCAGACCATTTTTTAAGATTTGAGTAGTCTTCAATGGCCGAGTCACATAATTTGAAGGCTTTTAGATATCTAGTTTCTTTTTTTATAATGCTGAAAACAGCTGATAGCATTTTTTTTTCTCGGTCCATAATTATAACTTTCTGCCATCAGTAAAATTTAACCTAATTTTTGAGCTCATTTCTATATGTTTTATCATAGGTGGTCCATATTGAGGTACCACAACAAACTGACTTAAACTGCCAGTACTAAATCCGCAATCGAAAGACTTTACATAGCATTCGAATCGCATTCCTTTGGGCTACAAACAACACCTCTGAAAAATTTTTCAATCATTTTCCCCGAGATTATGACATTAAACGTACATGACAATAAAAAAAGTTTTCCTTGTATTTTTTTTTTTTTTTGGTTCCCAAATTTGAATATTCAACATAATACATCGAAATGGTTCACCAAGGACAACAGTTTAGATTGTTTGCCGGCAGGTAGCACCATGAACAGGCGAGTAGGCCAGTGGTCCATATTGAGACTAGTCCATATTAGGCTACTTTACCTTATTTATTATTTTTATTTATTTATTTTTTTAAAAGTACGTCGCATAAAATAAACTTTATTAGATATTATGTAATTTCTTGTTAAAAATACAGGCGGGAAGGGCGTATGCTCTCTCGACCCAACACTACTGCTGATTCAAGTCTTTGAGTTTTGGAGAATAATTTTATGATAAATTGTACAATAAAAAAGGAAAATTGGATAAGAAAAAAAAAACAAGGAAAGAACTGACGAACTGAGAAGAAACATGCCCCAAGGTCAAAACCTAGGGGTAGCAAAGGGGGACATTACCAGCTGCAAAGTTAATTTGTCTCACTAGAAAACTGCCTTAACTCATTGCACCACCTTTCGTTATGGGGAAATATATTATAGAAATATTCGGTACTCTTGATAGGCGTAAAGTTACAAATAAATCTCAAGAAACTTTACTCGGCAACATTTCGCAGCAAATGGGGGCATTACCCCCTGCAAACTTAATTCGTCTGTCTAGAAAACTGTTCCAGCCTATTGCACTACCTTTCTATATGGGAAAACGTATTATGGAAATTCTCCGTACGGAATACAGTTACAAATAAATCTCAAGAAACTTTACCCAGCAAAATTTCGTAGCAAATAGGGACATAAGATATTACCCCCTTCCAACTTAATTAGTCCCATTAGAAAACTGTCCCAGCCCCCTGCACCACCTTTTCTTATAGGAGAATGTATTACAGAGATCTTTCTTGATAAGCACAAATGTACAAATGAATCTTAAGAAATTTTACCCAGCAAAATTTCGCGGCAAATGGAGACATTACCCCCTGCAAATTTAATTTGTCTCGTTAGAAAATAATCCTAGCCCATTGCCCCACCTTTTCTAATGGGGAAATATAGAGGAGAGCGGGGCAAAAGTCCGCACTTAGTGATATTTCTACTTCAGTGGCTCCAAAACTTGTTTTACTTGGACTTTTTTGATGAAAAATATTAATAGAACGTCTAGGCTTCCTGAAAAACAGAGAGAGTGAGCCATTCATTACCTGTAAAAAGACTAGATTTTGACAATATGTGACAATATGAAGAATCGGACTTTTATCCCACCTAACGGGGCAAAAGTCCGCATTGACTGGGGCAAGAGTCCTACAGAGAAGATTAAAGAAATGTATTATTAATTTTTTCAATTAACTTTATTTTCGGCAAAAGTCGCACATGTAGAAGCCAACGTTAGAGTAATCAGTACATGCTTTATGGGCCCAACGTTCGCAAGAATTACATTGAAGCCATACTTCTCGACTTTTTGAGTATGCCTCATCATACTTCTCGACTTTTTGAGTATGCCTCATCACACAAAAAACAAAAGTCGCGTTTGTTCGGAATTGATTCTGGCAGTTTTTTCGGGAAAACAAGCTTCCGTCCCATTGATTTTCCAGCAAGCGCAGCTTTTTTCTCCGCAAGTACAGTATCCTTCTTGCCGGCTATGGAATTCTTCTTACCCACAAATACATTTTTCTTCTGATCGTTATTCTTCTCCTGCCTTTTTTTTCTTCCATCTGTTTTTTAAATGGGCTAGACGTGAGCACGGATGACTTGAGCGTTTTTTGATCGTTTTCTTTTTTCCTGAAATCGTAATTAAGAAGTTAACAGGGTCCAAGCACAAAAATTAAGAATCGCTATTTAGTCTACTTACTTCCATTTTTGGCAATGAGATGATTTTTTCTGGCGTTTGAAATTCAGGTGTTTGGTTATTTTTAGCTACTTCTTGTGCAGAGTTTCTGCTTCTATTGATTGCTGCATCCAAAGCATTAGCTTGAGCTGAACTGCATGGTTCCTGCACATCAACAGACAGTTTGTTTGCAGGAACATTTGAAAACAGATCTGCACATAAAAGAGGTGAAGGTTCGTCCGGGTCCGTTTCAGTATTCTCATCTTCTGACTCTGGATCCTGGTTTGTAACTTCAGAAGGTGCAAAATCTGCGTCTGAGAAGGCACGATTTAATGGTACAATTCCACAGTTGCGGGATGCATTTATATAGCCGAAGACATACTTGCAGCATTTAGGTAAGCTTTTCCAAAAATTTCTGCCATCTGGAACTGGGTAATAACTCTTCCAGGATGATTGGCAAGCCATTGTTGACAACAAGAAGCAAATTTCAATTTTACAGCTCCAAAAAGTCCCTGGTCTAATGGCTGTAGATGGTTACTGGTATGAGGTGGGAAAGTCAACATATGAATGAAATGGTCACGGCAATAATTGATAGCCTCCAAGGAAATATGCGAAGTGTGTGATTGTCCAACAGCAGTAAAGTGGGTCTACTTTCATATGAGCTGACTTGTTTCTGGAAATGAATCAGCCATTTAATGAATACATCTGTATTACTGTAGCCAGTATCTGACAAGTACAGGATCGTGCCAGGTGGTGCACCATTCAATAATTCTATCTTTTCGCGCTTCCTTTTGAAAATTAAAGCTGGAGGAATATAAGAACCAGCCGCATTACAACACCCAATTACAGAAACCAGAGTCCCTCTTTCAGCACTGGAAACCGCTCCAACGCTTCGTTTTTCTGTTGGTGCTATTAATTTTGGTGGTCTGTTTGGTACTGTTGAAAATCCGTTTTCATCTGCGTTCCAAATTCTGTCAGGAGAAAATGAATAATTTGTCAACAACTCCGTCAGTTGGTCAAAGAATAGATTCACCTGCACAAAATGAGACCGTCTGTCAATTATTATTGATTACATCATATCTAAACTACCAAGAAACTAATGGTGGACTAAAATCTTACTGAGATTCGATTGAAGCCCATCATTCTCGCTATAGAAGTTTGTTGTAGTGTTCGAAGGCTCAGTTGGTGCCTTTTGAGAAACAATGCTGTCCATTCAGAACCAGCCATTCTCTTTTCCCTGTTGAACGGATGCAGAATATCGTTGATAGTCGCAAATGAATAAGCTAATTTCTGCACCTTGACAAGTGTCAAGCCATTGAACCAAAGGTCGAGATCTCGACAATGTTGAGCAAGCATCTGCTCTTGCTCATCTGAAAATATTCTTTGAAATCGCCCCAATTTGTTGGCAGCTTCAACTTTGAGGAAGTAACAAAGATTCATAGGTTACAAACTATGCAATTATTCATAATTGGATCCACAAGTGCGAACTAAGTTACCTGCTTTTAGCCGCTTCCTTCATGTTGATTCTTCAATCTTCAAAGATTTAGCAATTGATCTGATACTTTCACCATTGCTTCTTCGAGTTTTAGCACTTTCCAGCTGTTCTGGTGTTACGGCTTTCCTTTCAGTTGTTCAAACGCGGTTTCTAACAGAAATATTCGCGTAAAATCACTTAAAAGGAGTTGTATAACACAGTAGGACTTTTGCCCCAAACGTACTGTCTTCAATAACATTTAATTATTCAGTTCAATACAGAATTCTCAGCACTAATCAATAATTACAACGAAACACTTACCGAACCATGATGCTTTGCAAATAAAAGTCTGCAATTATTAAAACGTTTTCTTTCTTGAATCACATTTCCCATAAACACAAAAATTAGATCAGAAACAAGCGAAACTAAACTTTTTGAGATTTGCGGTGTAGAACTCCACAGAATACCCCAAAACTTCTGTGACATGATCGCAGTGTTGCCTTTATGTGAATACATAAGCACTGTTGACATAGTAGTGATAAGTTTATCAGCGAAATGCGATAGGACTTTTACCCCAGTGCGGACTTTTGCCCCGCTCTCCTCTAATATGAAAATCATCGGTACCCTGATAGGTATAAAGTTACAAATAAATCTGAAGAAACCTTACCCAACAAAATTTCGCAGCAAATGAGGACATTAAACCTTGCAAACTTAATTTGTCTGTCTAGAAAACTATCCTAACCGATTGCACCACCTTTCCTTATGGGGAAATATATACTTATGTATTATGAAAATCTTCAATATCTTTGATAGGCATAAAGTTACAAATAAATCTCAAGAAACTTTACCCAGCAAAATTTCGTAGCAAATAGGGACATTACCTCCTGCAACTTGAAATTTGTCTCACTAGAGAACTGTTCCAGCGCATAGCACCACTTTTCCTTATGGAAAATGTATTATGGAGATCTTTCATATCATTGATAGGCACAAAGTTACAAATAAATCTTGAGAAGCCTTGCCCAGCAAAATTTCGTAGCAAATAAGAACATTACCCCCTGCCAACTTAATTTGTTTCACTAGAAAACTGTCCCAGCCTATTGCACCACCTTTCCTTATGGGAAATATACTATGTAATTTTCGGTACCCTCAATACGCATAAAGTTACGAATAAATCTTGAAAAACTACTAGCAAACTTTGATACTTTTATTATGAAATCTACAACAGCTAGCCCACCAACAAGGCACAAAGTATCCTACAAGGGCCGATAAGAGTAAAGCGATTATCGACGAAATAGTTAGACCTTGGTTTTTATGCTACTGTCCCAAGTCTGTTACTTTTTGAGGAGCTACAGCATCCTCAACATTATTACATCATTCCCCTGTACTCATGCATGAAAACTACACAGTAATCTTACAATATTACTAATTTGTTATTGGATATTATGTAACTATTTGGCAAAAATACAGGAGAGAGGGGGCGTGTATGCTTTATCAACCCAACACTAATGGTGATTCAACTTTTGGAGTTTTGGAGAATAATTTTATGAGAACTTGTACAATAGAGCAGAAATAAAACAAGAGGGGACGGGTCTTAAATTTCTACTCAATTTTTCACACTGAGTTCAAATTCAGATTTCAGATTTGGTGGTGACGTTGTGACGCTCCTTTCCTTAGATAGGCTCGAAAACGTTGGAGAAATTGATCAAAATTTAGAATGATACTAACACCTCTATTGAAAAGCGAGAATGAAATAATCAATTTGTCGAGACTAAGGAACGGGGAGGAGGGTTGTGCTGCCTAAAATCATTAGTAAACTGATGACGACTATCTACACTGAATGCAGATACAATGGTACATGGATATGTCTTAGTTACTGAACATGTTCTGTGCATTCCGTCATAATATAAGAATGTCGAACTGGATCAACACGTGTCCAGTTTCACGATTGATAAGGCATTCACGACTAAATGATAGGAAATAGTAAAACCCAAACAGTTGGTAAAACACGGTTTTTGCTCAAGTATACTCAGTAGTAGTAATATTAGGAGTGTATCATACCCTGATTAAAAAATGTCCACGGAAATTTCTGTGAACACGGCTGCAGACTGCAGTCGCGCAGCAAAGATTAAGATCAATGAGCAAATAGCTGGAAGAATGTCGAGCAGGGGGCGTAACGTTTGGTACAAACACGGTTTTTGCTCAAGTATACTCGGTACCTAGAAGGAAAAATAATTTCCATGGAAATGTGGACTGCTGAACTGAATTACAGGCCCTGCGCTGCACGGGCAAAGCGGGGCCTTAGGGTTGGCATTTCATCAATCATCATGGTATTATGGCACATTAAAAACCATATCGCGAAGGTGTGATTGGTGCCTCGTTTCTTTTGCCAGGGGCGGCAAATGTTCCTCCATTGCCCGGGGCGACAAAATATCTAGCGCCGGGTCTGCTGAACTGTGACCATGAAGAGCTAAATCATACTGATTGGCTTCACACAACAACTGAACTGAACTGGAATCAAGTTCAGTCGGTCGGAAATAGGATGAGGGCCAGCCAATAGATCCATGTCAAAATTGGATGAAGATTAAAAAAAAGAAAAGAAAAAAAAAAAGAAAAAAACTGAGGAGAAACATACTCCAGGGTCAAAACCTGGGGGTAGCAAATGAGGGCATTACCAGCTGCTAACTTAATTTGTCTCACTAGAAAACTATCTCAGCCATTGCACCTACTTTCTGTGTGTGGAAATATATAATGGAAATCTTCCGTATCCTTAATAGGTTTAAATTACAAATAAATTTTGACAAACTTTACTCAGCAAAAGTTCGTAGTAAATGGGGACATAACCCCATGCCAACTAAATTTGTCTATCTAGAAAACTGTCCCCGCCCACTGCATCACCTTTCTTTATACGAAAATGTATTATGGAAATTTTTCATAACCCTGATGGGCACAACGTTACGAACAAAATCTTGAAAAACTACTAGCAATCTTTCATATTTTCATTATGAAATTCACAATAGCTAGCCAGAAAACAATTAGGCAAGCATCCTACAAAGGGCCGATAAGAGTAAAACGATTATTGACGAAAGGGTTAAACCTAGGTTTGTTTGCTTCGGCCCCAAAAGTTTGTAACTTCTTGGGCGCTACAGCATCCTCAACATCATTACATCATTTCTCTGCTGTACTCATGCGTGAAAACTAGGTAGTTATCTTACAATTACTAATTTTTTTTTTCTTTACACAGAATTTCCAACAGAGCCAACCCCGTTCGTCAAGGGGCATACCACTAAACCTGGCTAAGCAGCTGAGTTCGGTACAGAGCGAGGAAGAACTATTCCAAAAATTTATCGAACCTAATGGACAGCCGATCTTTGCTGGCTCATCTGCCTCAGGCAGTAATGGTACGTCATTCAGATAAATTTGTTAATTTATCCGCATCCTGTTTTTTCTTCTTCTCCTCCTCTTATAAACTTGCGAAGGATTTTAATGGAAGTTATAAACTGCGCAATCGTTCCAATTTGACAAATATGTAAAGGAAACGCATTGTTAGAATTGTTGACACATTTTTAATACAGCGCGGTTTAATGGATACTACACAATTTTTTTATTTCAACTACTAAACATCCTATTTACTTTTATCGCCGAAGTTCTCGAATCATCTGCTTTCATTTATAGTTTTATATAATTTCCATTCAAAGGCAGTCATAACCTAACTGACGAAATAGTGGGTTCGATTTAATAATTATTGTGTCAGCCAAAGAGCCGGATGAGATGAATCAATTTCCCTTTTAGTTCTCTCCGTGTCCGAATTTAAAATTGTTTGGAGGCAGTGGGGTGATTCTGGATGCGATAGAGGGGTTAGTGCTCTAGAATTATTAAAACTCATCAGTTCAAAATGTAGGTATAAGGTGAATATAATAATTAATCTAGCCCAGTTTTGAGGCTGAGTCTGCATTTAAATCACATTATGGAAGCTACTCTACTGTCAATATTTTAGCATAAAATTATCAAAAAGGTTCCCGCGTAAATTGAAGAAAGATATGATACAGTTGGTTTCCAGTTAATGCTATTAAAAAGTAATTAAAAAGTACCTGCATAGAAACGCTCCCTTTCCCAGATGCACCCTTTCCATTATAAACATCAAATTTCCAGAATATCTCAACATTGTCAACAGATGGATCCTATTAAGTACTTTCCATCGTTTAATCTGATACACAATAAATTGAGCCCACAGCTGAACTAATCAATCATTCATAATCTCAGTCATGTATATTTGGTGATTAATCTGTTGTACTAACGTGCCATGTTTTGTTTACTTCTTTTTATATACAGTGATCGCACGTAAACCACCATTTATTGTATCTAATCTTTGTGATGTATTTGTGTAATTAACACGATTTTTAATCGCAGATGAATTGTTTTAATAGCGAGAGTAGGCCGAGTGGCGGAGGTTCGAGAAGTTTCCGAAAATGCAAATCGTGATATCGAGCCTCGGACTATCATCGCTTCTGTGTTTGGCAGTGGGGCAAGTCCTGCTAGAACCCGTCGCTTGGGTAGTGGTGTCGGTATGATATTTTAATTTTTTTTTCTGTCCCATTCCATCTTGAAACAAGTTGCTTGGTTTTGGAAGGGCCAAGGTTGAAAAATGAGATTCGAGTCGTATTTCGTGAAATCAACTGATCTTGAACGTCCCTTTCTGCCACCAATAAAATTACTTTAAATCACTGACACAATCTTGGCGCTTTTAGAAACAAGCCATTCGACTTACTAATATGATTTTAATCTGTGGATGGAGAGAGGTGGGTCCATTGCAAAAACGAATTGGAAAACCAAAGGTTGAGGTATGCTAACATCAAGGATATAAAACCGGCTTACAGTTCTGGATGATAATTACAATAAGAATCTTCTCGAAAAACAAAAGCGTCCATTCAGTTTTTGGAAGTTTGTTACACTACCATTTTTTAAGAAAGACGCTATTTCAGTGCATATGCACGGACCCTAGTTTGATCTCTGATTGTTCATTGTACCAACCTACTATCTCTACTACCCACGTACCTATATTGACTAATGTCTCATAACGTTGACAACATTTTATTCAGTACTGATCCTAGGTGACTGAACTTCACTGCTATTTCAGTACATAAAATTTACATTATCCAGAAGTTGTGCCCATCCAAAATTGAGAGCCCGGGGTCTAGAACATTCAAAAGATTACCCACACAATTTCATATTGAAATATTTAGATTTAGTTTTCCACCCATTAACTATATGTTGAAAGAAATTTAAGGACTTCAGTTTTTGATGAGTGATGATGCACCTCAGACACTACAACAGAGTATATAATCTATAAGTATCTACAAAATGCAGTTAAGTTTTCAATGTGACAACTAAAAATCACTATAATTTAATATATTCAGCATTCAGGACCATTATTCGGGAGAATGCAACCATACCCATACTAATCTAATAACCTACATACGTTTTTGTATCTTGCTTATAAATGAGAAATTAGATCAGTGTTCGTGCTTGTGGGTTAATAGTATTTTTGTTTTGAAATTAAATGAGCATTGTGATGAATTCCTGTCAGCTTCGAATGTGTCCACTTTGTGTTTTTCGCTTCATAATTAACTTACACATATTATGATAAATGAATATATATGCTCAAATATTTTCAATTTCAACGACAGAGGTATTTATTTTAAGAAAAACGTTTGCTTATTGAGATGTAGTATCTGAGAGGATTTCAACAGATATATATTCATCTTTTACAGAGAGCTCACACTTAAGTATATTTCGTTTAAGAAGCTGTACTCGAATCTTATATAAATTTTTTATTTGGGATAGTGAATCCCCAATATTTCGAACACTGTAGTATATATTTCAAGTTATAATTTATTATTATTATTATTGTAAAATTTTCGAATTCTATTTTTTCAACAGAATTTTTTTAAGGGGCAGAGGTATCTGATATGTTAACTATGATTTCACTTTGATTTAGTCTATGCATAAGTCAGAACGCAGTACGGTTATAATCATGTCACATATAAGTTCCAATGCCCTTCGAATGGTTTTACCCAGCTGTATGTAAAAATACCGTTTTATTGTTTGAAATTTGAATACCTTCGTTAAAAATAACTTTTCTCATGTTTTGACCTGAGAATAATATCACCTATTCCTCATTAAAAATATTTCAAAATCGACAAAGGAACGCTTTGAAAACACTTGAATTTTCGAAAGACGTGTTTGAAGCCACAGTTATAAATTTAAATAATCAAATTTGTCTATTCATGTTTGAGACAAAGCGTTTGCCATGCGTCCGTGTAAAATATCAATATTTCCATTTCCAATCAATTAAGTACTATTGACAGTCTATTTTGTATAGAAGTTCAAATATGGCTGCAAGAAATGTCGTATCTGTTCAGTCATATAGGTAGATTAAATAATAGCAGGCTAAATGGTATACAGGTGCGAACACCCGGTGAAAATGTAACTAAAGTAAAACCAAAATCGAGAAACTCGAGAAGCCGATACAAAAGATAATAAAATCATCCATCGGCAACATAAAAATGCAATTTAAAGTCACTTGATTTTCATTATATCGGGTTATATAATGAACATTGTTTACAGAAATTAAATACATGCATCATTTGGCCAACGGGTTTCATATTCTATTCAACTCTAACATGAAGTCGTAACGTAGGAGTGTATAATGCAAATAACCACGCGAATGATGATGGATGTAAAAAAGTTAATTTTCTATAGGGTTCAAGAAAGAACTAAAGCAACTCGAAAATTTGACGAGAGGCCCGAACGGGCAAAGATGATTTCTTGCTGTTGTGGTTTGGAAAATGATGGGCTATCTGGGCACCCCAAACTATTATTCCTTACAGTGGATAAACATACCAATTACTTATCGACGCACAGTAAACGCTGCATCCGTTTTCCTTTCGATACCACTTTCCTTTAGGTCGGGTTATTAAATGCCGATGTGATGAAAGCAGCTAGCATATAGCTATATAATACAAATAATATCTATCATACATACACAGAACTTACCCAGTATTCGGTATTTATACATTTTTTCTTTTGGCAGACAGCATTACTAGTCGATTCGGAGCCGTACCAGGTGCTGACACTCATTCTGAAAAAAGTAAATTTCTTATTCTTATAATTTCTCTGATTTCTGTCTCTGTAACTCAGAAAGATGGTATCAAAAAGATTGATATTGATTGAGGAATATACTTACCTACTATAGTTATCAGGAACTCTTTCGAAAAACGTCTGCATCTTTAAATTGATTGGAATCAATTTCCATCGATGTGTGGTCATCTCGAACGTGTTCTTTGGAGAAAACTGATTTATTCTTATCACTGTTTCATGATTCAGAGCCAACTGCGGCCGTTTTGATTCCGAGACCAGCAACATGTATGCCCGAACAGCGAACCGTGAGCTTGCGGGACTCCGACGACCCAACTTTGTATTACTATCCAAGTTGCACCAGAGTTGATCGATGTGGTGGATGTTGTCTTCATGACTTACTGAGCTGTCAGCCAAGAACAACTGAATACCTCAATTTCTCGGTATGATTGAAGTATTACATTAATTTAAAATCATGCGAATAGTACATGTAACTGATGTACTTACTCAAAGATTACTGACATATAATTTAACCGCATCATCTTATGGTGATTCAAAATATCTTACCAGTGAATCTATTCCTTGAGGCAGGCGCACGTTGTGGAGGTACATACCTATGGATATCCTCTGTGATAATGATAGCTTCTTGTTGGTGCTGACATTATATAGTATTTCAAGTTTCAACTGATGCAGCTGTGAGTGTCTGTATTAACTGAAATTATGAAAACACCAAAAATTACCTTACTTCTGCAGGCTCTCAGGGGTTTATTTCAATGGTGGAGAATAGTAAACCACACCCTGAAGGAAATGTACAGTGCTGTCAAATTAGAAACTGTAACTGTACTACATTGCACAACATTATAAAAAACAATGGGATGAGATTATATGATTTTAACTATATTTTATATGCTGAATACGATAGCGTTGACCATTTTTCTCAAAAACCTCTAGTTTTTCATTTCCAAAATTAAAATTTTATCAAAATTTTCACTTTTTATTACTTTTTGTATTCCAGGAATAGCTACACTGACACTGGATAACAATTAGTGAATGGGTATAATTGTTTGATCAGTGCTATCATCTTGATGAAACTAAAATTCGTATTTCAAGATCGGAGGAGGGTGGGGGTGAATTATAATAAAAAAATTAACATCGGTATTAAATTCCTTGTTGAAAATACATACCTATAGAATCATATTATATACACATATTCTTATGCCATTATTTCTTAAAAAACCTCAAATTGTTGTGTTGTGTTGTGTAGGTAGGAGTTGCAGGCCTTCAATAACAGATACTATAGTACCTATTCAGTATTTTCTAAATCAATGAAATCTCCATCTGATAAACAGCAGAATACAGTAGCTAACAGTGGGACAGTGCACAAACTTGCTAATGCATAATATGGCATGAGAATTTGAGAATACATACATGATTCTATATTAAGTATGTTCAACGAGGAATTTAATGACGATGTTAACTTTTTGATTATAGTTCGTTTTCCCCTATCATGCAAATTTTAGTATCAAGATGATACTACTGTGATTGAACAACTACCTAGTGGCGTTCAGTATTCATTGTTATTGGTATCAGTGTAGCTCTATTCCTGCACGATAATAAAATTTTAATTCTAAATATGGAAAACGAGAGGTTCTTGAGAAAAAATGGATAATGCCATCGGATGCACCATTCAAAATACAGCTAAAACCATACATAATCTCATCCCACTGTTTTTTATGCCGTTGTATAGTGTAATGGTTAAATAACTGTTAACCAAAGAGGGCTGATAACATAACCCTCTGTAACTGTTGAATATATAAACCAAATAACATAACTCCTCAAATACTTAATACCTTACATCAGATAATATCCGGATCAAACATAACTATAATAATATAGGTACTATTATCTGTATCATTATTTCATTATAATTAAGGTTATGGCAACACTGGAAATCAAACAAAGCTGAAAGCCGAAAGACAAAAGCCGAACAATTTTCCCCCCAAGGTCGAAAGTTAAAAGCTGAAAGTTGAATGGGGAAAAGTCAAAAGCGAAATCAGAAGCCAATAGTTTTCTCTGGAAGCTAAATCCGAAAGCAAAATCTTTATATAGGCACTGCTTTCACGTCCCTGATAATCACAACCATAATTAAAGAGGAAGCATAACCGTATCCAACCAAATAACTGTTGATTGCATTCACGAATAATCATAACTAACTTCCTAACTGTTAACCAATCATAGAACTTTCTGTTGTAAAAGAACTTTTGAATCACATTAATTCAAGTCCTATTATTTACTAATTCACTAATCCGCTCAATCTTTCATCTACTGTCCAAATCAAAATTGAACTTCCTGGGTTCTGGATCCTAGGATTTTCAAGTAGGTACCCAAGTACCCTTCTCTCCTCTTTATTTTTGCCAACTTTGCATCATTTTGACCAGAACTTCTTTTTTTTTTTTTTTTTAATAATTTAAGACCGTCTGCACATGGTACAGATTTATTGTCATAATATTTGTTACCATTCAAAACTTAATTAATCAAAATAAAGAAGGTACAAGAAAGGTTAATAAAACTGAGCGAAGGATATTCGAATAGGTATATTTAGTTATATGTATGCAGACTTTCTTTTCTCGCTATAGGTATCATAATCTACATACTGTATACTTTAATCCTTAAATGTTCTACAGGTAATCGTTTCGAAATACACCGGCAAGCCTAAATTAGAGTACCAAAGCACGAAAATCATCACGGTTGAAAAACACATAAAATGTAAATGCGAATGCAAAATTAAAGCACAGGTATGTATTTAAGTCAAAAGGGCAATGTCATCGGCATTAATCATCAATGGTGCAGCGTAGTAACTTTTACTTGTTACATTTGAATATAGCCGTGTCGGTTGACTTTCAGTTACTGATCAATAATGATTTATTATTTATCTTAAAATTGATGAGAATAGCTCAGTGAAGATCAAATGAACCGAAGACACTTCCCTGAAAATCTTGTCTCCATTTTGAAATAGACCGATTTCGGTTCAAATATATACATAATGAGTGACTGTCCTGATGGTTGATAGTTATGTAATAATCAAATTTGTGATGAAAATTTCAATGAATTATTTCGAAATTCAACTGTCACGAACATTTTGTATTGCGCAGGATTGCACCCCCCAACAAAAATACGTAGCAGATGACTGCCGGTGTGTTTGCGCCAATAAAGAAGATGAAGCCGCATGCGAGAAAGAGAATAAAATTAAACTGTGGAATCCATCGACTTGCTCGTGTCAATGTCGAGAAACGTACGAATGCTCGTCAGGATATTATTTCAACACAGCTAACTGCAGGCAAGTTTGCCATTTCCAACAATTTTTTTTTTTTTTTTTTTTTTCAAATCAGAAAAGTTGTCAGTATAATTTGAGAATCAACTTGACCATTTCAAATTATTACAGTTGCGTTCCAAATCAGAAAGCAGTTATACTACCGGATTACAGCTACGACCCACCCAACAGATACAGAGAATTTCCACCTTACTAATCTCATGACCAGTCCAGTGTAATATAATTTTTGACTTGTAATATTTGTGTGCCATGATTGGAAGAAATTATTTATTTGTACAGTCATTAATTTATTTGTCGCGCTATGAATGTGTACTTTTTTGTTACTTTTGTAAATAATAAAAAGTTTTATTTTCAACCCATTTTTATTCATTACGTTCGCATATTATAAAATCAATACGTATAGTACTTACATGGATAACTACAATTTAGGAGTTGTAAAATAATAATTAGAAATAGAATACAGCTACAAAAATGTTATGATAAATACACTGGCAGCAAATACTCGTACAGCTCGGACCTTAAAGCGAACATCTGATTTACAGAAATGGCATGAGTGCTTTAAAAAGCAAATACAATGATACCTGAAAAATATGCAGTTTTAATCCGTGCGAAATTTGAGTTCATAAACACATAATACACATTTTATACATTTAATGTAAAATTAACTTTATCAAATATTATTTCCAAGAAATGCCAACTTGTATTACAGATTACACATCGAGATATTTTGATTTACTCTAAAATAGAAAACACAGTATATACAATATTTCCTCGTAGAATTCAAATGCTAATATACATACGTTCGAGTGAAATCTCACGTCACAGACGTTCTCAATCACTAGGTCATGCTCTTAAATTCTACAATAATTGAGGCATTCCAAAGCTAAACACTTACTACTACCATGTCACAGGATAAGGAAAATGGTGAGGCATACTGAATAAATGATCAGGAAGATGAAGACGAGAAAATTTCAGGGTAACTATCTCACGTTATCTTTCCAAGATGAACAGTGTATGGCTGAATTTGAATTTCTTTAGAAGAGAGAAGACTTGTTGGTAACTTATCTTTCTTTTTACAAAGAACGAAAACATCAGAATGAGTTTTTAAATACAGAAATATAATTCAATTCAGTTTGAACGAACAGTGTTATCCAGACCTGAATGCTGAGGTTTGAACAAACTAACAGAAACTTTCAGCACGGACGTGGTTGCTGTAAGTTATCGAGGTGATTAAGATCTACATCTTCTTTTCCACTGAGGGCTTTGTGTCTCGTATTTCGAACAAATTTCTGCATCGATAACATGGTTGGCCAGCATGATGAAAATATTGTGGTTCCACCCGATGCAAATCAATCGCCTGTAGTGAGTACAGACCTTCCGGATTATTCATTGATCATAGATACATGGAATGGGTTTATTTAGTTCGCCAAGGATTGGAGTGGCATGACCAAGATCTGCAAAACTATGTGACGAAGAAAATAGTAAGAATGAGTTGACAGCATGAAAGACAAACAGAGGATGCATGGTCACTGTTGAAGAAGATTCGGATGTCAGTAACAGGGGAGGAAAACAGTTTTTATTTGAAATAATTTTTTTTTTTTGACTTAGGCCACTTCGGAAAAGAGCTCTTCAATTTAAGAAGAAGAAGGTCTTTATCTACTTCAAAGTGGAATGATCGTAAATTAGGATTATAAACGCCAAATTCATAACCGCACTTCATCAGTACTACAGACAGATGTAAGAGGACAATTTTCAGCTCTTCTGTCAAATTTTGAACAGCAATGACAAACATACTGATACCTTCAGAAAATTATAGAATTTTGAGATATTCTACAAAATTTTCATCGTAGTTAGAGCCAATTGATAATCGCGTACCAAAAAAAATGCTATCGATAATTTTACGATAAAACGTCATTTCTAGTTCTTAACACCGGGCACATTGCTGAACTTCAGAATGTCTCATCATTACAACAAAATATAAATATGACTATTTCTGTACAACTATACCTTATGAAAATAATTTTAATCATAAAACAATAAATATTCAATTTAAATTAATAATGATTTTAAAAAGTGAAGTTTTATGAGGTAAGTACATCTAGACTGAAAAAAGAGCAAATTACCACGTACGATTCGCTCAGTACTACTACTGTCTTACATTAAAATCAGTATCTACTGGAGAATCAACGTGATTAATTTCAAATTTTAAGCGTAATTCATTCCTAGAATCTACTGACCGAAAACAACCAGCATTAAAAAATTGTTAATGAGACACAAAATTGAGACCAGAGGAACACAAGTGGATTACAAAAATTTCGGAGAAAAGAAGCCTCGAGGTGGTTTCGGATTTCTTCCCTCCGATTCAATCAATGAACACCCCGCGTCGAATTCACCGGTCCTCGATTCTCGAATTTACACCTAAGACTAATAAGTACTTACACAAAAATTGAAACAATCTAACAAATTAAAAATACGCGAGTAATGTGGGTCAAATATTTTCAAAAATTCCGTACAATGAGTCTAAAACAATGAGATTTTCGGCAATCCTTCATCTATTACTCACGAAGGAAACAAATTAACATCTCGTCGTTTTCCTTCATCAAACACTCGTCAAACCTTACAAAACGAATACTAAAGCTTACAGATAGATTAAAATATCTCGTACAAGCGTCTACTTGATTTTCTTGACATGCTGAGCGTTGTAACTGTTGATGAACGTGCACAGTATTCCAACATTGACGATGAAGAAACTGACTGTAGCTGCATAAGTCAACGCGTACGTGTCGTAGCCCTGAAACTCGAGCAGATATGCCGCAAGGTACCACGCTGCCTGCGTCAGCGACCACAGAGATACAATGGTGGCCACTTTCTTCGTCGACAAAACCACCGACGGTAAGAACAAAGGCAGCAACGATAAATACCAAACAAAGTACTGGGCGGTCACTACTTTGTTAAACAACACCAGAGTGAAAGCCGAACAGAAGAACGCAAACGGCAAATGGTCCAAAGTGTTGTACTTCAACGATACCGTCGAGATCACCGCCGCACTCGGCACCAACATCAACAAAGCTTTCGTTGTTTTCGCGTCCACGAGGGGAAAGTTTTTCGAGATGAAATCCGGAACGAACGGGTCCAGGTACTGGAGATACGAGTACAGCGAGAAATTGTGGCGCGTGTCTACGCGGAACACGTGATAGATGATGCTGGCGTCGATAAATTTATATCCGTATACGTAGTAAAACGCACCGGTTAGTGCGGCCAGTACCACAGCGAATGAAGCAAACAGTTTTAATTTCGATTTGTAGGTCAGTTTCAACGAGTCTTCGGCCGAGTACCGGCCCGCGGTGATCAACAGCGGCAGCAAGAATATGATCGGATACAATCTCAGGTGCACGCTGAGGGCTAAAAACGCTCCAGATGCGAAGTAATTCTGCTTCAGTTGATAAAGCAGAGTCAGTAAAACGCACACAGATGAGACCGCGTCGATGTTACCTCTACTGCAGATGATTACTGGAAACGGGTTGTAGAGCCAGAGTTGGGCGCACAGCAGTGCTTTCTTCTGGTTGTTGTACACGAGATGAACTATTTTGAAAATACAATACGCTAAGGCTACGTCGGCGACTGAAGCCAGAATCTTACCCCAAACTGGATGCACTAATATATTCGGCGTCAGTATATACGCGATAACGGGCGAATACCGGTACGGCTGCTGTTCGTACGGTGAACGCAGAGCGAGAACTTCTTTGGCGGCATATGTATACACTTTGTAATCGATATCTGTGTATGCTAGACGGAAGTACTTATCATGGATAACGCTATAAGCACTGAACAGAACTCGGATCAGTAAGCCGATAAGGCAATGACGATTGATATCCGATACTTTGACACCCATGTTCACGTTTATGTTCCTAACCATTTCGCAGTTTTCTTAAATTATATTATTAAGAGGTTTATAGTTTGGTACCGAGTTTAACCGCACTTTTCACTAAGCAATTCTTAAAGTTCCTGAACTCATCAGCACACGCGTCCAATTTGATATCCTGTTTGGAGCCGACACAAGCCGCATACAGTTTTCCTTCTTTTCTGCACTCGGCAACTAATCGAGGGTACGTACGAATTCTGGTCCTGGCTTTACTGACAGCGTCCATCAGCTAACCTAAAAAAAATTACACGGTTGTAATAATACAGCTAGTATACTCAAATTTCCTAGAATTTCGAACGTCAGCTTATAAAGCAACACAATGAGCATGAAATCACGCTGGACTTTACATTACAATTTGCAGTGAAATACGCGACCTATACAGACGCCGAAAAATTGCTACAATTTTCAGTAATATTAATGAGTACGTGAAGAAATAACCTCTACGGTAGTATCGATATCGGGTTCGAGCATTACGCGAAACAGATTTTGGGATTTTGAACAGACTATATCACACAATATCCAACTTTCATTTACTGGTAGCCGGTAGACGCTACAAGCCGTTAGAAATTATTTCCAACAGATCAAGTACTTACAATGACAACTTAGGAGCATTTTGATATGCTCGGATAGTTATATCGCTGCGGTCAATTTCTTCACTTACAGATCACGTACGTATTTCGATAATAATGAAAGTAAATGAACTTACTTAAATTGTTCAAAATTGAAAATAATTCGAAACCGTTTTGGCTCCCCGATTCAAATAAGTTCGTTTCGTGTGAAATATACAAAGCATGGAGGATAGGACGCGTTTACATAGAGAAAACAGAAAACGTAATGGTTCCAGCGTCAGTGTGTTCAAATCCACAACATCAAAATTAGCTAAATTGAAAAGTTGAACTACAAAAAAAATGTTTAATATCGGAACAACTAGAAATGAGATTGCAACTGCGAATGATGAAATTCATAATTACAACAACAGATCTCCAATTTATAAAGAATATTGAATTTTCGTTACTCCATCAATTTTAGGAGTTTATTTCAAAATGTTACGGGAAATTTGAGTTACGTTGAACGCCGAAAGAGGAGTTACACGAGTAGAGGAGTGGTGGTGTCACGGTGTGTGACCGCGTGTGACCCTGATGAGTTTTCCCCTCTCTTTGGCCATCATAATTTGCTAGTACTGGTAATTGAAAATGAAAACTTGATTTGTTGAATACTTGAGTCGAGCCTTCGTTTATAATATATAATTAATCAATTATAAAACTGAATAAACACATGAACAGAGAACGAGTGTACTTCTGTATGGTGTACTTTCAGAAATCAAAAATTTCTCAAGATGAAATTATTGCAAATTTGTAATTTCCTGATTCGGCCAAAGTTGTTGAATTATTTGTAAAAGATTTTTTCAACTTTTTTAGGTAGTTATAGAGGGAGAACTACCGTTGCTTTTTTCAACAAGAATTTGATCCGATCGAGTTCTTCCCAGATGAACAATGTATTCCTCGTGAATTAGCCGTAGGATTAACACCTAAGACCAGACCGATTGGCGGTCTATAAACTCAGTACTTATGTACGGGGGAGGGGGTACAGTGTATTCGTCTACTCCCTTAATCCAGTATCACTAGTTATATTTACCATGTATATAGAATTGTTATTACTTGGTCACGCCGCTAATTTCAAACACCTTTAGCAATCAATTTCTCCTTTCGTTTTCCGTCATTTCAAAGTTGAAATAAATGTAATCCATCTGAACAGCTGACGATATGATAATGTTTTCTAAGCCTACTTCCAACAAGAAATAAACGTTCTCTACCATCATTACCATCTTTTCATGACTAAACAGAGTAATATGTATTCTGGCAGCTGTATCGCTCAGCCCACGAAATTTCAAAATTTGCTGTATAATGATGACGGGGGAGAGGCAGGAGGAGTTAGTAAATCCACGAACATTGACCGCTGGCGTAGCTGGGAATGTGAGAACCCAATTTTGGGAGATTTTAAGGAAAAACAGACCTGAAGCATTTCTCGTGATCTATTGGTCTCATTCTTTCACTTCATATTTTTGGATAGATCCAACACTTCGGGGAGGGGGCTGAGAAACGTCATAATGATACATTTAGCGGGGTATTTAGCAGTTAACTCCGACAATTGAAATGGAACTGACATTTTTCGTTTCAAATGTTCGTTTTCCAGCTTTTTACAACTTTTTGGATTCCGAACAAAAGGTAGTATTTTGTTTATTTAACATATGCAGTACAACTGTGTTACACTTATGTTGGAAATTACAGGTGAGATACCTGAACTTACAAAACTATAGGGGAAAGGGTTCCAAGATGACGACTTGTCCTCTATCAGTTCTGCGTTGATAACCACGTCCGCTTTCTGCAAAATTATAATACCCGTTGTGTCATCTAGTGCTGTGTCATTTTAAACTTATCGGCCCTTCTAAAACTGAATAGATGAAGTGTTCATCAGAATAGGTTCGTCATTCTGAGCAGAACATAATGACGAATAGATGTAAGTATATAAAATTATTTATTTTTCTCAATAAGAATGACTCATCACGAATTTTTCTTTCGAGTGCTCGAAAAAAATTTTTACGCGTAAAAACTTTTTCAGGGTCGTGATATCTTACCAGCCCGTGTAGTTGCCAAACATAATCTATTCAAGTTTCAAGCTAAAACGACATTTAGCGGCTGAGAAATTAAGACTATGTCATATTGGAACCCTTTCCCCTACTATTATGATAAAAAAAGTAATCAAGAGAATAGCGTTCACTATTCTTGCAAATAAAATGCTGGGTTCATTTGAATCCATTTATCATGCTCCTGAAAAGCAATTGGGATTTTAACCATCATCAATACATCTTCTCGAACTGCATTATGATATACCGGTATCTGCAAAACTGTTTCTCGATCATTATCTCCTAAATCCTGTAATTCAAAAGGGTAGCAGATGTAAGTCATAAATCTATAAGTAGGCCAAATATCGAATTTTTCATCTTGAAGAGAATAAAATGTTGCTAATATGACACTTACATTCGAAACCCAAGCTATCTGCAAATCTGGAACTCTGCTGAGCACAGATGAGTCAGCTGAATTCTCATGCAATGCGCCGTTTGCATCCATATACGCTCCTTCTAACAACAGACTTTCCACTATTAATGCCACTCTGGAACCTCTGATGTAATTCTTCCATGAGCACTCTAGTTGTAAATTGTCTAGGGATACTCCATTCAATCTGAAAATTGTTGAATTAATTGATATGTTAAGTATCTTCAGGAAGAGACCTGAAATCAGAAGCAATGTGAAATGTCGGGGAAAGGAGGTAGCCCCCAAAACCCCGGATTAATCGAATGACAGGCCAGGCATCCTGGATAAGCAAAAAAAGAAGACTTCCCACAAACACAATTTTGCCAAAGAAAACTAATGAATTTGCCAAATTGTCGAATAACCACCCCGTTTGGAGGTGCCCCGCCAGGCCGGTCTCTGTCTGAAAGTTGGACTCATAAGTCGCCCCTATACCCCATGTCTCTTTTGCAATGACCCCCTTTCCACCTGGTAAGTAGGCAACCTACCCCGACAATATGTAGATATGTTTGCATACTCTTACTTTTGAAGGGGCTGAGTTATGGTCAAATTCTGAAAAGTTTTCTCTTTGATTTTTTTGTCTCACGACTGAGAGAGACAGAAAAATGGTACCAGTAGGTAATAGTAAAGGGCAGTTGTGGTAACCAAAGAAAAAAAATAGTTGGAATCGGTTCAACAGGGTGTTCATAAAATCAATTTTTATACAAATTATACCAGAAAATTTTATGTATTTATAACAATAAGACCATAACCCAGCCTATGTCACCAGCAATTTGTTGGGCGTAGATTATTTAATCTACATAAATAACATTCCTCATCACTAAATCAATACCCCCTCCCCCATAGAGCGTTACAGTAAATAGAAAAGATACTAACATTTCCCAATACAATTTGATACTACCTGAAATTTATTTTATGAAAATCATGTTCAACCACTTTCCATGATCTTCAATTTTCTTTTGTGTGATCACCACAACGGTCATCTTGCACCTTCTTCCCATCGGTATGCGCCACAGTTTGGGGAATATGGCCAAAATGTTACCAAAATCGAATTTAACGACCGTGGAACCAATTATTGGGTACCCATATTAAACTTTACAAAATACCTACTAGAACCCCGCCCTCTCATTGCATTAACCTCAATTTCAAATATGGGGTAAATAGATGAAAGGAGGGAGGTGAATAAGCTCCATAAACGATATAACTCTGTGAAGTGGTAAATTAGCAGAAGAAGATGATTATCATCTTCATAAGGTCTGTGCATCTGTGTAAGAAAGTAAGAATTCTTAACGGGGATATTTTGAACTCCATTTTGAGCAGTTCTAATCCAGATACAAAAAATTGCAAATGACCTTCTATATGAGAAATTTAATGTACAATCTCTTGCAAATGAAAAAACAGTAGCTCAGAGCAAGTTTCACGGGAAATTGAAAAAGTGAAAATTTTCTGATATAATTTGTACTAAATTGATTTTATGAACACCCTGTTGAACCGTTTCCGACCTTTTTAGGGTCGGCATAGCCGAGCCTTATACAATAGAAATAACAGTAGTAATAATAATAAAGTTCTATCCGACGCAACAGTGGCGCTAAAGGTGAACGTAATCATGTGTAAAAGAAACAGATAGGAAGATGGTTTTGCATCGTGCTTACAGTCTCTGCAAAAGTGACTCGAGGTACAACATAAGGAATCGATGAAAGGGGTTCATTTTGTGAGGTTTATAATACTATTGTGTATGGTTCTTGCTGAAATTAGGGTCGGCGTGAACCAACCAACATTTGTAAACAAAATTAGTTATTAGTATTGTTGGAAAGAGCGTAAAAAGTAGAATTTTTCAGAATTGGGCCCCCGATTCAAAAATGTGTACTCACGTTGATCAAATCTTATCAGTAAACGCTATGTCATATAGTTTCTACATGGCTCTTGAACGTAGAATCAAGTGTTCTCAAAAAATAGATTTTGCTGATTGGTTCCCTTACGCTTAACAGCATCCAAGTGCGATCGTACTTTTGGTTCGAAGGTGATTAGTGGAATAGTCGTCCAGACTTCAGCTGAAAGGCTGACCTTATTACTAGATCGCAAAGTGACCTGGCTTGTTTTCTTCTGTAGTTACCACAACTAGTTTCCACTATTCAGTCGTGAGAAGAAAAAGAAATTTAAATATAAAGAACTTTTCAAAATTTGACCATAACTCAGCCCCTTCAAAAGTAAGCGCATACAAACATATCTATACATCGTCGGGGTAGGTTGCCCACTTACCAGGTGGAAGGGGGTCATTGCAAAAATATTTCCCTGACATGTGCATTCTTTGATTCATAAGTAATTTGTATAGAATGTGATGTTAACCTGGATGAAAACTGTTTGAAAATACTCAAAAATGTCTGAGGATTGAAGAATTTCTTCAGATCTACTGGCTTTGAAATGAACTCTTCAGTGGTGTTGTTATCTTTTCGTAATTTCATCACAGACGACGCTCGATTCATCACACTTCTGATGTAGGTGACCAAATTAAAACTTCCTTCCCATAGTGATAGCCAATCATCCGGTGTCTGCAATGAAATAAATTTATTGAAATAGGTTTATCGGAAATATTGTTTGCTTAATGAAGGAGTTTTTTTCGAAACCTGCATTGGAAAATGGAAACATTTCAATAAGACCTGCCAGCACACTACCTATTCGAAAAGTTCTTTCTTTCTGAGCCATTCAACATGTATGTATAACCAGCATTTATTCACGAAAAAAAAAAGTAACAAAAAATCCCACAATAAATCTTCAATCGTAAATTCTGACAAGGACAATTTACTAACTCGTTGATTAGCGATATCCATGATTAGAGAAATCGCATTATTATGGCCAGGAGACGGTGATCGAATCATTTTATTAATCTCTACGAGAGTTCTGTGAATGTGATTTGCCAAACTTATAGCAAAGTTCAGCTCCTGCGCGATGAACTTTCGAATGGGTTCTTCTTCATGTTGCTCGCTAGTTACAGTTTTCATTTTAAGAATGCCAACCTCCTAAAGAATAGTAAATAAGTAAGCAAATAGTTTCAATCGTTAATAAATATCGATTCGAATTATTGATTTCGTTTCTTACTTGATTTAGCTGCTTCCATAAGTGAAGTACCGGAGAAATCTTTGATTTCCATTCCTCGTAGTTCGATTTACTGGTTACTATATTGTGCCGTTTTAAGACTGCAACGTAAAATACAATAAATATACATAAAATAAGTGAATCGTCAATCAGATTTATTCACTCGAGGTGCATTACGGAATAACGTAACAAGTAAATGCACAGTACACCAATCTCAAAATTTTTGAAAATCGCAAAATGTTTACTTTTGAGCCAAGCTATGATATCAGATGATCGTTTCTTCTGCCATGACAGGTCCACATTCAGTGGCAATGAAAAGAATTTTGGGGAATTTGGTTCAGGTAGCCTCTGAATCATACTGCAATATTCCTTGGGCAGAAAGGTGAATTGGTAATTGATAGTTGAGAAAGGAAATTCCACTAAGTAAAATGGCGTAGGTTCGCACAGTATGCACCTACCTTCAGTTGCGACGACTCTGGAATATAAACGTCGGGCGCCAATGTTTTTCTACCCGTATTGATGACATCATGATTGAAATATGTGCGCAGATACGACATCAATACTTGCAGGTCTTGAAAATTGTCAATTCGACCACCGTATATCGCTTGCTCAAACAAACCATGCACGTAGTTCCATTTTATTACGTTCTTGTTATCTACAATTCACAGTTCAGTTTATAAAGAGGCTGATGACGAATAGTTATTTACTCTATATGAATTTAGGAAGAATATTAGAAGGTTTACGTTAGTCGCATACTCGAATAAAGTGAATGTAGTATGTACCTATTATTGACATTGGTTTTATCATTCAATTGTAAAATATTCAATTTACCAATTCTTAATCTAATGAGTTAATTTTTGTGTATGGGTGAGTATAAAATAGTAGTCATTCTTCTCGGTTTCTCAAATGCCAGCTGGTGCATGCACACAATTGCAGAGCATTGATATGATTACTCATCAACTATTTTGTATAGGTGAGTATGAAATAGCATACAGCCATCCTTCTCTGCTCCTCAAATGCCACTCCTACACACAGTTGGAGAGCATGGATATGACTTATAGAATGGAACTAGTCCACGGGAATGTAAAATAGCAATCACTCTTCTCTGTGTTTCAAATGCTCTTAACTCATGCATACACAGTTGCAGAGCTGGATATGACTCGACAACTTCCATTTTGTACGGGTGAGTATGAAATAGCAATTAACCATCCTGTATCTTAAATGCGACTGGCTCATACACATAACTGCAGGATACTGATATACTTGATGACTACTCAACCATTTTGTATACATGAACCCAAAAAAAGCAATCAGTCATTTTCCTCCTGTTTCTTAAATGTCAACTGGCTCATGCACACAATTGCAGAGCACTGATATGATTTACAACTACTCAACAATTTTTAATAAGTGTTGGGTAAAATAGTAATCAGCCATTCTTCTCTCTTTCTCGAATACCAACTGATTCATGCACAAAACTGCAGAGCATAGATATGACTTATGACTACTCAATCCACAAACAATAATTGACAGGCAATAAAATCGACGTCAGAGTTCTGACCAAATCGTTAACTAATAATGATTTTACTCACCAGACATGAATCTTTTCTGAATAACCTTCAAAGCCGTGAATAAATCAGAATCGTTGAATTCGTAAAATTTACACCACCCTTGAGGAATGTAAGTTCTTCGCTCTTGAACAATTGCATGGAACCACGAAAGGACAAATATGGATCTTGCATACTCTATTGATGAGAATGACTCGTTGGCTAGTTTACAGTACGTTCTCTCCAAGTTCCTCTTCACTCCTTGTGGAGTCTGAAATAAGTGAACGCAAACCGATGTACGAGAACAAGACCGTAAAACTTGTACCAAACAACCAATTACCAACCTCATTAGTTATTTTCAGGCAAATTTGTATCAACGTGGAAGGGAAATTAGGATGCGACTCCGAGGTCAACCAAAGTCTGAAATTATCGTCGACGGTATTCAGCGACCTGAATTCTTTCTCCAGCTTCGGCAACCACGAGGTCATAAGGTGCAGATTCTTCAATATTAACCAGCCTCCATTTTTTGCTGATTCTTGCAACGCAGTTATAGCCGGCTCCGTTTGACCGCGTCCTAATGCAATCTGGAAATTAAATGACTTCTGAAGTTGCTTCCATGGCTCGCCCAAAAGTTATTAATTACAGACACGGACATAGATTAATAAATGTCAAAGTGAATTGAAACGCGAAGCCCCTGTAATTTCACTTTTTGAACATTTTCATCGACCATCGAATTACTATTCGGTTTATTTACCTCGTGGAAGTTGGATCCCACGTGTGCTTTAGCTAATGAACGAAGTTCCTCCGACGGGTCGACGCCAGGGGATATAATTATCAACACCGGTTCTTTCGCATTCGTATCCGACAGCAGTCTGTCGAGTTGTGACGTACTTGCAGCCAAATTTCGTAATCCTAGAACGTAACAGTGAAATAAGTTAATTCATCTTGACCACAGCCGGATTAAAATTAAGGCCGCTTACAAGCACTCAAGTCTCGTCAAGCTGAAAATAATTTTTTGGTATCTGTTCAGTAGCTTTTTACTTATAGTGTAGCGTCAGGGTGGTGGCAAACATCAACGTACTGAGGGCAAAAATGGTCAAAATTCGGCCGCTCTAAGCCGGTGCTGGTTGTGCCTGTAGGTAAACCCGCGGCTGAGCTCCACTTCTTCTTTAGTCGCCGTGTTTGATGCCGGACGTTCGCGGTCGCGGTTTCTGAAGTGCGATTCTGTTGGGCTTCACAGTTTTGTTGCATTAGAGTTTTTTGTCTCTGTGCCGAAGAGTGTGCAACCGCAATTCGCTCACTAGCCCAGTGTTTCACGACGTTGAGTAAGCTGTCCACGACGTGCACAAACACAGTACCAATATTTCTGATCTGGTGGTAACACGCCATGCGATTGTAATGCCTTGTTCGTGTGAACTGGCGGAGGTTACAGGACGCACTATGTTTCCACCTCGAATGATACTGTAGTCGCTGCGCTTACTAGGATATTAGCGGATATTAGCGGGGGTATTCGAATATCACTAGCTTTCCGGTGTTGGTGGGACTCGAACCCGAGACGCAAGGATTACGAAGTGGGCACGTTACCACTTGGCCACACACTGATTAGCTCTACTTTAATGGTGGATAATAGAACACTTACCTAAAACGTTTTGAACGAAACTGGTAAGGGCTGAGTACAAGTATCCAGGCTTGAAAGCCTGTGTCACCAGAACCATCTGAAACTCCGTTATTCCAATTTCCAGGCTGTACGTGGAACTTCTCATGAATTTTTGCCACAGTTTTTCGTTTGCCAGGTCTAGCCGGTCATACAATGACGGTAACGCGTGCTAGAAAGAAAAAGTCTTCTGTTGAGTGACAGCTGAAGATGCCAGTGTGCTTCAAAATTATTGCTCGAAAATTGACAAATATTACTTTCAAGAGGAAAATATCAAACGCTTGCTCTTTATTGGCCCACGCAGGAACGGCCTTTGTAACTTCAGGCGAATTAACTTGAGCGTCGACTAAAATCTCTCGATTGAATAATTCCCATTCCTGAATCAAGATCAACATTTTAATGCAGTTTCTACAAACAACACTTATTAAGTATGTATATAAGGCCTCCGGCCACTGACACGATACTCGAAAGGGTAGTTTCCGGGGTCGGGCGTGCGGTGTCTCAGAGGCCACTTTGGCAGGCGTGCATCGCCGTACGTCCCACCGCACACCATTATTAAGTATGAGGATCTGGAAACATGGGATATGATCATTTTATGCTGCTTTGCTTGTTCGTTCTCTCAATTAGGAAACGTTACCTCTGGTAACCCCCCTTCAATTCGAACGAACAAGGCATTACAATCGTAGGGCGTGTTACCACCAGATCAGAAAGACTGATTCTGTGCGTGTGCACGTCGTGGACAGCTCACTCAACGTCAAGAAAATACGTGGCTAGTAAGCGAACCACGGCTGCATACTCTTCGGCAAGGAGAAACTCTAACGCAACAAACCGTAGGGAAAGAAACAGCAAATTACCCTGACCAACCCTACCCAGGAATGTCGCGCGTCAGGAACCGCGATCGCTAACATCTGACAATACGACACCTGAAGAAGAGGAATTCACTCAACTACCCTCCTTTACGGTATCAAAGATCCAAATACTCGAGGGAGAGAGAAGATATAAAAATGATTCAATATTGGGGTATGTTGGATTGGTGGCTTCCTAGATCCGGCAATAACTTAAGCCTCAAATCTAACTAGGAAATGTAATCAAAATAGAATACGTTGTGTTGGAACAGATCCGGATGCATGTTGTGGATTAAATGCAAAGCGAATGTGAGCAAATCTTCTTTGAATAAGAATCTGCAGATGTAATTGTAAACGAGTTGGATTAATCTATGTAATTTCCTGTCAATATTGAAGTCGATTTCTTCCTGCGCAGAAATGAAAAATCAATATTAAAGACGTGCTAGAATTGATGGCAATGAGTAAAACACGGTAATGTAACTTACATCAGCGGGGGAGAATATATTCTGATAGATTCTAATAAACGCCTCCATAGAAATCTGATAGAAATTATTAATCGATTTCAAAGATAAGGTACAAAAATATAGGCCGGCTGCTTTCTCAGCCAAAGGCTTATACATTTCGTATTCCTTAGTTAACTCGGTCTGAATTTTCTCCGATTCTATCAACGATGACTTTATTTCTGTACTATGTTTCTTTGTTTCATTCAGAGTTACTAGTAATTCCTAAGGAAATGAAAAAAAAACAACTCAACTCTGGTGAATAATACCGTAAACAGAGGAGTGAACACGAATGTTGAGGCAATTTCTTACTTTATTTTCCAGCACATTGCCTTGAGCGTTAGCCAACTCGATGAGAATATTATCTTGCAAGGTAAATAGTTTCATTTTGAGTTCTTCTTCTTTTTTCAGTAACTGGACGCGTCTATCTTCCAGCTCAGGTTTCTCCACAGAGAGAGCACATCTGAGTAACTGTAACATTCTTCAGCTATATAATCCTAATCAAAACAATCTGCATGGAGAGGGCGCACGCTTGAAAACGATGCGAGGTACCTGTTGAGATAACCGGGGATAGGTGATTTCAAAATTCACACTCGTGAAAAGTGTAGTAAAATACGACTGCATGTCTACGTTTGCGTTTCTGCCAATCAAGTACAACTGAAATCCCGAGTTGTAGTCCACTAATTTGTCTCCCACTGGCAAAAGTTTCCTCGTACCTATAACAGTAAATAAAAGCGTCTTCAACGAGAGGGGCACATTACGGCCTCAATTCGGATTAACAGGCATTTGATAAGTTATACCTTGGAAAAGATAATTGCGTCTTAAAATAGGGACCAGAATCGGGTCTACGGTGACTACGTCTCGAATAATCAGTGCTTTTCCAAACCTAGTGATAAAGCAGTACAACAGATAAGAAATGAATTCCAATTTGAAAGACACGAATATCAAAACGGTGAAAAGGGGAGCTCACCTGATCGCCAGTTCCAAGGAAGTGTACAGCCTCTGGTTGTAGGACAAGACAGAGTCAACGGTTTTGTTTTTCATGAGCAGATTCTCAAGCCATTTAAGGGCGATATCGGAAGGATCTATCAAGAATGGCGTCAAGCTGGTCTAAAAAAGTACATCACGTTTCAGTATGGACATTTACGGCCGCAGGGAGATTGGAGTAAAAATAACATTAACTCACGTCAGTACCCATTTGCGAAAGCTAGAGGGAAAAAACATTAAACAAATGTTAAAAGTGAAATACAAAATCTAATCTTCTCACATGTTAAAATAACGTAACACGGGGTGACTTTGTAATCATGGGGTGAGCTGGCACACGTATGTTTTCATTACTCCTAGGAGCGTGAGGGAAAAAACAGAACGTGTGGCAACACTGGCACGTGACTCGTTGTAATAGGTGATAAAACCGTGACCAGATTCGCTAGTGTTGACTCCTGAAAAGGTGATCAAGGTTGATGTTCCCATAAAAATACGTGTAAAATTGGCATACTTCAAAGGTTTCATAATTGTTGAAAACAGGTTTTCTTGAGTCATATAACATGTTAAATTGAAGCTTGAAGTCTCTAGTTTATGATGAAAGGTAATTTAATGCACTTTATTCGCTCTAGTTAGATGAATAAGTAGATTTCCAAATTACTGTTTTTCTTATGGGCGTTTACCATTGGTACAAACGCGCTTGTAAACAACTCATGGAAAATGGAACCATTTCAAGTTCATAAATGAAAACTAGAGATCTCAATCTCTAAATACATCTATTATACGCCGCAAGAAAACATTTTATTGACTAGAAAGAGCGAATTCAAGTTACATGCATTCTTATGGTGATAACGTCCACGATCGCGCATCGGGAAGGATGGTAGCAGAGCGTGGTTAAAGAACATGGTAGCAGAGTGTGGTTGAAAAGCAGCTGACCACCAATATTCGTATGATGGCCACGGTGCCCATGCTATGTTATCTTCACAAAGTATTGAGTTTCCCAGTTCTTCATAAGTATGATTAACCGATTACACTTTTTGGAAGTACATATTATGTCAATTTTGACTGCTAAGAACCTGACTTTGACAACTAATAAAATGTTTAAAGTTTGGCTATCCAAAAAGTTTTTTCAATTTTGACAAAAGGCAATTAAAAGAAAAGGCCTTTCCTTTGAAATGCACTTAGACTTTAGCAGTGAGTATTACAACATGATATAAAACAGACAGTAGTCAGTCTACAGTTTTTATTGCGGTCTGCTCTCAATACCGTCAATTGGGGTAATATTCGACACTGGTGCTAACTGGGACTGTGCAAATTGTAGAAGCGCTAGCATCGAATAGGTATTTTCTGAAAAGCGAACGGTGATATTATTCACTTTATAGGGTTTTTCATCGGCGGGTTTGTTTACATGATTTCTCATCTCAATGTACATACGTTGGAATTATCATCAATGAGGTATGTGACTTAACACAAGAAAAGGGCCTCAATAGTAATGAGACACTGAGGTGCTTTTCTGTGACACATTGTATTATGATTCTTTTGACACATTTTATTACGAATTTCATATTTTTCAAGTAGAGCACTGAAAGAAAAAGATGAAAATTTGTAATAAAATGTGCCAAAAGAACCACAATGTGATTTGACATAGAAAAGGGCTCTAATGTTCCCTTATCATTGAGGTCATTTTCTTGTAACACCTCATACAGCTCCTTGGTGATAATTCTACAGCGAGATAAGAAATCATGAAAATAAACCCGACAATGGAAAAGTCCTATAATGTAAACCATCACCGTTCGCTCATCAGTTAGGTTTAGTTCCGGCGTTGTTATTGTTGCTGTTGGCCCAGATTCATGACTTGTTTATTGATAACGATACTAGCGCTTCTACAAGTCATAAGTGGCCGATATTACCCCAGTTGACAGTAGCTTTCAAACGTTCATTTCTTAAACAACGCAATAATTTAAAATTGAAAGTCATATATGTACCTGAGAAATAATTATCGCATTTTGTATCGACAGGTAATCCGATGGTAAGCCTTCTGATAGCCATCTCAATTGTTCTTGTTCCGTGCTCAGAAATTTTTCCGGCTCAAACTTCTGTAGTTCCAACATACGCTGCCATTTGTCCAACATTGATCTATTTTTCAGTGAACAGATAAAATATTTTTAACGTGACCAAGTAACTTGGTAGCATATATAGTACTAGTTGACCCGCTTCGCGGCTCATGTAGACCTTATGCTAAAGTAAGTTAGATGGAGATTTAGCTCCGTAACGCAGTACACGTAAGTTATTACTAATCAAACGAGTTATTTGGTGCTCAATTTCCTTCACATTCGGTTTCCAGCCTAGAGACTGACGAAGTATTGTTTTACGCAGGTATAAATACCTACTTAATGTCGGGTAGATACATGTTTCTCTAAAATGGGTAGATAAACTTGTGCACCAAATTGCAAGTTTGATTAATAAAGCGTGTATTTATGACAATGAACAATATTCTTAGTAGTAATTTCATGTTTTCATATTTTAATACATGAAACACTTGACACATTTTTACTTATAGACAATCAATAAAAACTGTTTCTGTTCTGTGTATGCCTGTGAGATGATGAATGGGTAACGGTAAAGTACCTGGCTGCTAGGAGGTCCCGTACTCATCATTATATTCGTCGATAAATTTAAAGGTGAGAAAAGACATTTTGAGAATATTAATTTACTGGTTCCTAAGACGGCGTGCCAAATTCGATACGAGTCGAATTGAGGAAAATGAAGAAACAATACTTGGCAGCGCATCTTAATAATGAGTCCAACAATAGCGATCACGACGACGCATTTCGCATTTATTGTAATGGACTGTTCAGCGCAAAGACGGAAAGTACACGATGAATTCAGTGGTACAATGTGTCATGACTGGGCACATGAAAAATATGTCAGTCACAAAATCTCAAATTACAGTAAGCCTCACTAATGGATAGTTGAAGCTTCCCTTTCGATTTTGAGGTCCTATTTGTGATAGTTCCAACAGTCTTCAGGTCGCGCCATCTTACAAACCTTCGTTCCTAAGATGGTGTTTTTGACTTTTCCCATGAAATCTTATTTATGGATAGTACTCCATGACACATTGGAGTAGACACTTTGAGCAAAAACTGTTGCAAGTTTGATGACTCTTGGTCAATTTGTAGTTGAACTGTGGCCAATATAATATTATGTGCGCCATCTTAGGCAACCCTCCCCTATATTCGTAATTCAAATTCTATTGGGGAGCACAAATTAACATTCATTCGCACAGCCAGTGCGCCTTTGATTCTTCAAATACCAAAAACATTCTTGCGTGTAGTCATTATTGCCTAACTGAAACGCCGTAGAAGGCGATACAACTCGGGGTGTTCTTTACAATCATGAACTGGCGAGAAAGAAAGATCAATTAATGATGACTTATGAGTCGAATTAAATCAAAAACTCTTTGGTCTCAAAGAAGTCGAAAATATAGGTAATACAAACCTTCGAATGTCTTCCGACGAATGCGCCAGGTAAATGATGACTGCCGATGAGAGTAAACAATTGTGAGTCAACAACGTCAAATCCGATGACAGTTCAATAACCTTTCGGAATATTCATAATTAGTATCTAGTATTATTCGGTGGACAATGGTTATTAATTTACGTGAGAAGCTAATTAGTTCAGATCGAAATCATTCAGCTTCATAGTCAGCACAACACAAAGAATTAGGTTGCAATCAATTAGGTCCGATCGTGTTGAGCAGATGTTTAGGATAATTTCAAATTTTCTTTCCTTAGATTATCGTAGCTACCTCTGATTCAAGTACATGCACCGTTTCACTCAAACTTAGAAATTGAAAAAACACTCATACAATTTATTCAGTTTTGCTGATTTCCTCGATTCTGTAACAATCCCAACATTTAGCTGATAGCTTTCACCATCTGCCAACTTTCTCGGGAACAGAACAAACAAAAGGAACAGAAACGTATTTTTATAAGCAGGCTGTCATAAGGTCTAGGAAAAGGGAGGTAAAAGGCTATTCTGTTTGGAAAGTCGATTTAGAGCCCCAAAGAACAGCAAATGCCTAGAGAAATTTTTGGTTTCACAAAGATTTTCAAAAGTAATCTAAATCTGTCTCTGAAAATAAAAATCATTGAGTTCGCTACTGTATGGGGCGCAGACATGAGTACTGACCAAATCCAAATAGAAAAGTTGAGAACAACTCACAACAGAATGTTGAGAAGCATTTTAGGCGTTAAAATTAAGGATAAAGTCAGAATTAAAAGTATCAGGGCAAAATCCAACACTAAAGATATAGGAGGTTTAGCTAAACAACTTAAACTCAGGTCATGTTGCAAGGGACTTTGGAAAATGGAAAAAGGCAGCAGAAGAATGGACCCCTCTAGACCATACAAGGATGAACAGTAGGCCACTAACTTAATGGGGTAATGAATTGGTCCGGGAATTCGGGGTACTATGGGGCAAAACTGCCCAAGACAGAACAATGTGGAGACGAATGAAGGGGATGCCTATGCCCGAAAATGAGTTAACGTGACAGCGTAGCGACTACTTGCTCTTCCCAAGACAGTCGTTGCTCAGTCCAAGTCCTAGCTGTAAAAATAAAAAATAATAGACTTTCAAAGTTTTCAGGGGAGGATAACTCCACGTTCGACCAAATCCAACTAACATAGTTCAGTTAGTAGAGAATAATATGGAAGTATTTTGCTTCATAGATAACCATTTTAAAAATTCCACTTTTTTCGTTAAACGCTGATGTTTCTGGGAGGAGTAAATTGTGTACCAGAGGAGACTAGCCCCTTCAAACCCCTACAAAGTCTACTAAGTCCTTTATTCAAGCATGCAAAATGAGGGCGACTTTCCCCAGCTGTACCCCAGATAATTCGACCTTCGGAACTTTCCTAGCTTCCTCACCTAAAAGGAAAAACCAAAACGTGAAAATGAAAAAATGAAACCATGAAAGCATACCCGTTCACTCCACCTTGAATATTCATCGTCGAGTTTAATAACCAGACCCTCAGCTGCTGAAATCGTGTCTTGAACTTTTGCCAGATGTATCTCAATTTCGGCAGCTTCTTTCGTATTCACATTCAGCTGCTCTTTCAATTTGTGCACCGTTTGTTCGACGTCGTCCAATCCGGAGCTCAGCAAAAGAATTTCATCTTCCGATTGTTTCAGTTTCCTGTGACATTAAAAGTGCAGTCATTCGTAGGCATGGCTTGACTAAACGGTTCATCCAATCTACTTACTGTTGCAATTTAGTTTGCTCCGTTTCTAGCGGGCGAATTTTTTCTAAAATTTTTGAATACTTCACGTTTGCGATCACCCACGCGGCGAGGGGAGCAGCGGCAACCGACGCCCGTTTGGCGGTTCTCTCGTCAAAGGACTTCTCTCGCTGCTGTAGCAACTCTTCAACGAGTAGCCGGTTTTCGGTGAAAATGCTTCGGGCGTCGAAACATCTGCAGCAGTTTTGATAAATAATTGTCCAGGTTGATACAACAGATATGATTTTTTTAAAAATTGTAACACTGTCCTGAATCGATTTTTCCAAGTTGGAAAACGATTCAGGCCAGTCACAGTTGATTCTCAGCATTACCTTATGTCTTCCTTTACTCCGCGTTTAGCGAGAAATGTTTTCATGCTATTCCACGACGTATCCTGGATACCCATCAACCGCAGAACTCCTTCCAAAATATCGTGGATCACGTCTGGTGGAGCTCGAAGAGAACGAATTTCGGATAAGGACTCCGATTTAATATTTCCAACTGCGGATCGAGCCTCGGCTAGGATGGGCTCAACATCGGCAAGCTCGGTATCGATTTGCTTCTTTCTAGTAGCATCAAAACGTCGATATTAGAGAGTGCTTTTTCTATTCATGGAATACAAACACTACATTCAGGAAAACAATACAGGATGATTCAGAAAGACGGGCATGTAGCGCGTCTCGGTCATGAAAATGTACCTGTTTCAAATCCCTAGGGAAAAGAACCCGAGAAAAATCAGTTTCGAGCTTCCTTGATTTTCATCAAGAGGGCTTTCAGTTTCATGTTCACTTCAGTTATAGGACAAGAAATTTAAATTTGAAACTTGGTAATCACTTTCTTTGGTAGGAATTATTAACAGTAACCGACGGCAGCATTACCATGACCTATTTCGGGTTCCTTCTGGGGAATAGGTCAACTGTATTTACCGGATGGATAAGGCTTCATTCTCTTTTTCAATATTTTCTTTCAAGGATTCCATTTCAGTCTTCTGGAAACTAGCATTTTGCATTGTTTTTGTAATCAGTTCCAGCGCTGCATTCGCCTTGCTCTGCTTTTCTGCCAACTTTGATTCTTGTTTCGCCGCATCTTCTTTCAGTTGAGCGACAATGGATCTGGCTTCAGTCAACTTAGCCAAACCTGCCTGTAAGTTCCAACCGAAATATTATATTCAATCAATGTACAAGAGTCTCAACAGGTGATAACAGGTATAGTTCTGTCCAAGTACCTCGGAATCTCGAGAAGTTACAGAGCTAAGACTCTTCAACAATAATCATTCTAACTTTAAATCATAAAAACAGCGGGGGGGGGGGCTGATAAGTACAGGACCGAATCAGCATTCTTAACCAAGGAGGTCAAATTAAAATTTCAAAGGAACAATAATTTCAGTAAGTAGAGGAGCGAGTAATAATAGAGTTGCACACAAATGATTAATTTGTTTTTTCACTATGGAAGGAGAGGGAGGGGGTAAGTTGGGTTGCCAAAGAGTAATAACTAGACAATACTCCTGCGCACGTATGGAGGGAGTAGTGTACCCACATTAGGATCCACTAAATTTGAGCTGCAGGTGGATAGTGTGGCAGCTGATATAGAGGTGGTAATTGTCAAAGACTGTATAGGCCATACCCTCACTAGTGAGCCAGACTTTCATTGAACAGCAAGATGTTGAAGTAGTAAAGGATGCACTTGCTCTGACCTTCAAATGGTATGAATGTGAGAAAAAGCTGAAGGATGCAGACTGCCGAGATATTTTCTTAATTAAGGCGCCAACAAAGTTTAATTTTGCAGAAATAGAAATTGAAATAACGCATGGAGAAACAAGGAAAGAGATTTTTGACATGCTGTGGGCCTATAAGGCGCAGTTTGCATATTCTATGGATGACCTAGGAACTGCCAAGGGAGTGCAAGCCTCGATTAAACTACTAAATGAGGAGCTTTTCAGGATGCAGCCATACTAGATGGCTAAGATAGAACCAAAGACCTTAGGGACAATAGTAGAGGAACTATTAGCTTTCAACCTGATTAGGGAATCAGACTCTCCATATGCATCTCCGGCCATCTTAGTAGGAAAGAAGTTAGGAGAAAAGTGAGTATGCTTCGATTATAGGAAGCTGAACCAGATAATAGTGAAGGATAGCTACCCACTACCCCAGATAGAAGAATTAGTAGACTATTTAGTAGGAGCAAGGTGGTTCACCAGCCTTGATCTGAAATCAGGATATTATCAGATCCCAATGGAAGAGAACTCGAGGAAGTACACAGTGTTTGTAAGCCCCAAGGGCCAATGAGAGTTAAACAAGTTACCATTTGGTCTGTGCAATGCACCAAAAATTTTTCAGTGGTACATGCATAAGATACTAAGGCCTGTAAGCAATATGGCTTGCGGTCTACTTGGATAATATTCTAATACATGAGGAGACGCTAGGGGAGACTGTCTCCTGAACTAAGCGAGTGTACTAGGTGTGTTTTGTGATGCAGGGTTAACCCTTAATCCTACGAAATGCCAGTTCCTTATCCAACGAGTGATATTCCTGGGAGATGAGACAGAGGATAGGTGAGTGCGACCAAGAAATGGAAAGACTAAAGCAGTGACACAGTTCCCAACACCAACTATGGGGAAGCATGTTTGACAATTCCTCAGACTAACCAGCTATTTCAGGAATTTTGTAAAGGATACGCCCTCATTGCACACCCCCTCACCCAACTACTGAAGAGGGATACAGTATGGGGTTGGGAAGATTTGTACAGTAAGAAGAATAAAGAATAAAGGAAGAGCAACGGGCTTTTACTGCACTCAGAGATGCCCTAGTCAGTCACCCTGTCCTAAAGCTGTTTCGGACAGAGGCAGAAACCAAAGTATACACTGACGCCAGCGCACTAGGCATAGCAGGTATAATTCTACAGAAGCAAACGGGTGGGAAGATGCACCCAACTGCATACTATAGTCGATACTTCCATAAAATTATAATTTTAACCGACCCTGTCAAGAAACAAGAGAAAGATAAAAGGTATCTGGTTGTTGATACTTAATAGCCAGTAGCTGGAAGCTCAAAGCTGGAAAAATGGTACCCGGAAGCTTTTTAATTGTGGTTGAGAAAAATGTGTTCAAAGTATGAGAAGTAAATGAAACAGTTTACCTACTAGTAGAGAACATACTGAGAATTGTGAACACGTGAACCCTGATGATATGCCACTTGTTTTTCCAGCCATGCAGCCCATGCTACACGTTTGGCAATCATCCTTGATGTGACTCAATACTCCCTTTTGCAGTACAACATGGTCTCTTTCTCTTGTAATTTACATTATTGCACTCGCAAGCAACTACAAAATGAAGAGAGGGAGTGGAAACCAAATTGAGGTGAAAGAGCAGTGTTGCTTACCAGAATTATTATGTATTTCATTTTTCATAAAAATTGACTTTAACCTAAAAACCACAGTAGCTCGAAAACTAGGATTGAAAAGATGGTCCCTTTTTATACATATAGAGATACAGACGTAGGGGAGACTAGGAAATAGTGTAACAATGGGAACAGTGTAACAGTGATCATTAAACTGCTTCATAATACTCTAAGACGTTGCCGTTTTGGTTACTAGATAGTAATTTTAGAAAGGAATCTATTGGGGGGGGGGGATGCAATGTTTCAAATTTCATCTACACCAAAAATTATTCAATTGATTTCTTGATCTTTCTCCGCTGTAATTTTAAATATTTTTGAATCACAATTTTTCTCATTAAAATTTATCCTTTTGACGATCTAAACATATACCAATTATAAGAAAAGTATGCACTTTTAAATTGAGCAGTACAATTTGAATTTGACTTGATTGTTTTTTGACAATATGTCATACTTGATAAAATGATGTGATGGTTGATGGGCTATTGGGAAACAGTGTAACAGTATTTTTTTTCTTCCATACATCTGTGTATAAAGGTATTTCTTTCTTACATACGTCTGTGTACTTCTGTTTATGAAATGCTTACATTTTGATATTTCTGGTATCCGCTAATTTTGATAAAACTGTAGTTTGTACGTTGTACTAAGAGATTTTTGGATCTATTATTCAGAAAATTCTGGATGTTTCCAAGCTAAATGATTACCGTATCAACTTTTTGGCAGTGTTACACTATATCCAGGTACTAGGGTACAGTGCAACAAAAAAGTACACCGATAAAATAATTTCTAGATTCTTCAGGTTTTGATATTTTCAGACAGTAATAACGCCAAAATGTAGCCAAAAAGGTTGTATCTTTCAGGTGAGGTGTTGAAAGTCTGAATTCAAAATTAATTTGTAGTCCACAGATCAAAATGGACGAAAAGTGTTACACTGTTCCCCAGTCTCCCCTACACATACAATAGGAAATAAATGGAATTTAACATACAGGTATTTAGGGGTTACTAGATATCATTTTGATATGTAAAAATGTACAGGAACTGAGCAGGATGGCAGGGGAGCTATTCACAGCAAGTGAGGTGCGGGGGAAACAGACTAAAGACAAAATATAATATGATTGAAAATGAAGTGAGTCAGCTGGTGGTTGAAGGCGTGAACACAGGAAAAATGAGCGAATATATGTATTTGGGGTCAGATGCTTTCCTTCGGGGGGAGTGGGGTGGATAAAGAAGATACTAAAAGGGGAACACAGGCCTGGAAGAGCTATTGGGTTCTATGGTGAGTTTTTAAAGATGGGATGGAGCTGAAATTTAAAGTTAGAATTATGGAATCATGCGTACTCCCATTACCTACTGAGTTATGGAGCTCAGACATGGGCCCCCACAAAAACACATGGAGCAAAATAAAAAAACACGCAAAGAGCAATGGAAAGAAGTATCTTAGGAATTAAGAAGGAATGATAGAATTAGAAATAGAGAAAAAAGGGATAGAACTGGGGCAACAGATACAGGATACAAAGTCAAGATGAAATTTAGGTACGCAGGGCATGCGGCAAGGATGGGTAACGATAGGTGGGCTAAAAATGTAACAGAATGGATCCTATACGACCGTAAACGTAAAAGAGGAAGACCAAAAACAAGATGGGGAATGAGTGGAGACATGGTGGCATCGGGTCATAGATATTCTAATATTCGGGGTTCACATCTTGGTCCCATTCGCATTTTCTTGGTTCTGGCTCCATCACTTTAAATACCTACTTATAATTGACCACAATAAGGGGCAGAATTCGGTATCAATAGATGCTTCAATAAAAATCAGGAATTAAACCCAATAAATGAGTCCTGATTTGCTCATATTTAGTACCTAGTTATAGTGTAGTGGCATAGTAATCGGATGATTTTCTGTTTTTAATAATAAATATTGTGCATTCGATACTTCTGCAAAAAGTTATTTTTCCGATTCTGAGCTCACTACGTATAAGCTGCATACAAATAATAATACTTGAAGCAATTACGTAAATTTGAGGGCCAAGAAACGAACCTTCAATTTCTGCTTATTATCGGTGATGAATGTTTCTTTATCCAGCTTTATCTGCTGGTAAGTTTTGACAAACGCAGTAAAATGTCGAGGTGTTACGGTCATCCAGGTTTTCGCATCTTCGTTTATTTCCAAAAAGTAACTCAGGAACGAGTCGTCGACGTGGAGCTCCGAATTTCTAGCACTTGTCTCCGTATCTTCGGAATTTCTGGAAGAGTTCGAGTACCTATTTACTCTGTTTCATTACTAAGATCCTCAAGGAGGTCAAGTTGAAAGAACACGAGAGCAAACTCGTATCTGATCGGCCCCTTCTTCGTTATTTTCAAAATTTGCATGATACCACAGGAACTCACTTTTTCAATGTAGACTGTAGCACAGAATACTTAGTCTCGACACTCCAGTCGCGCAGCCAGATTGTCTGACATCTGCGTCGGATTACTGGGTTCGATATCCACCGACTGGTAGTTTCGGTAAACGTAAAGTCTGCGATTATAATCACGTGAATATTTTTCTTCACCCCTAGAAGCAATCCCCGCCAAATGAACAAAAATGATAATCCGCTCAGCTGTCCCAGACCATTTCAAACAAAAATAAAACATTCGCATAACGTACGTTCTGTGAAAAATTGGCACGCAGTTCCTTGGAAATCGCGTTGATTCAACGAGTCTCTTAATGGCGAACAAAGCGTTTCGAATTCCTCTACTTGATATAATCCCGGAATCTAAATTTAAAAACAAATATGCAGCTGCAGTCGAATCATATTCATTTGCTATATCCTTCTCGGTATTTGAAAAATTAGTTTTAATCCAACTACGTTTCCGAATACTAGGTGCATTAGGTCAACTTTGTAGGACATACTGACAACAAAGCTACAGCACAATAGTTCCTGAACTGTAAATTACGACCAGCCGAGCTCGTTGAATTTCAACATTGAGTTTTCTTACCTCTCCAGAAGCCAGTAGACTGTTAACGTAGTCAAATATCGTATCACAAATTATTTGATAGTCTTCCAGTACAAAGTATATGATTTGGTCTTCTAAGCCAGCTAACTGTAACATCTGTGGAGCAAGACGAAGACATTTATGAAATTATGAGAGAATCTATTATGATAGTTTCTAGAAAATTTAATGAATCCTACAAGTTGAACTACCGTCAAATGGGGTATCTTGGAACAGCTGGGTAACTTGGAACATACCAGCAGACATACGTTAGAGCCACCTATTTGCCGGCTTAAAAGCTAATATCTGAACCTCTCCGGTCACTTATGAGCATGAGTAATGAACTGTCGAAATTCATGGATGCTGTGCAAGCCTGTTGGTGTGTCCTAGGTTACAAGTGTGTTCCAAGATACCCCAGTTTATGGTACATAGGTTCCTACGCAGTAGAGATTTTTTTTTCTCTTTGGGAGCAGAGGTCAATATTGATAAACTAGGATTTCTGAACAATCCCCACACCTTTTCCAAGAATGGAATACACGGATGGGTAGTTTGTGTTTATGCAGAAATGGATGTTGGTTGCAGAAAAGTTGAATATGTGAAGAGCTAAAAGAGTTTTTCATGGATAAAATATGCAATTCAACACATGGATCTATCCCATAATGTACATGCATCCACAGAATGGAACGAAGGATCTATCGAGAACAAGTTTCCTGCTATACTTCAACTTGAAATTGTAAATAATATACATGACTTATTTCAATAGCACAAATTAACGCTGTTAAGCGTAATAGAACCAACTAACAAAATCAGTTTTTTGAGAACCCGTGATTCGAAGTTCAAGAGCCACGTAGTATGTGACACAGCGTTTACTGATAAGCTTTTTTCAATGTGAGTACTCATTTTTGAATCGGGGGTCCAATTAAAAAAAATTCTACTTTTTACGCTCTTTCCAATAATTATAACGATACGGAAAGACCACATTGCTGCTGGAAGAGTATTGAGCAGACATGGGATAGGAAAAGTGAACGCAAACGGAGAGCTACTCCTGGGGCTGTGTGCCTCTCATGGCCTGGCAATCACCAACGCCTACTTCCAATTGAAGGCACACCATAGAGCTACGTAGGTGCAACCCAGATCGAAGCATGGACACATGATAGACTACGTGATTGTGAGGCAGAGGCATATACAAGAGGTACTGAGCATCAAGGCAAAGCGTAGTGCAGCCTGTGACACTGATCACTTCCTCCTAGTTAGCCGTATGGTTTTCAAGCCAATCAAGGCCAGGAGAGTGGGAAGCTCAAAAACGCAACCTCGGTTAAATGTCAGGACTAAGGAACCAGGAGGTTAAGGTGCGGTTTGTGGCTACTTAGACGGGGGAGTTGGAGGAAAAAGCTGCACCCGGTGACGCTGTCAAGAACTGCTGGGATAATATCAAGTCCTGTGTTCTCAAAGCAGGGGCAGAAGTGCTCAGGACAGTCAAGAAGAGGTGCCCTGATTGGTTCAACGAAAACGAGGATCAGATAGTCCCCCTCATCAAGAGCAGAAATGAGCTGCAAGCCAGTCTTGAGCTGCCCTTCCAATCAACAGTACCAGAAGGTTTTGCGGGAGTCCAAGAGAGAGCTCCCAAAGGAAACCAGAAGGCTCAAAAACGAATAGCTCACAGGTAAAGCAGAGGAAATCCAGAGATTTGCTGATGACCATGACCATCGCAACTTCTTCCAGGCTATAAAAGAACTATATGGCCCCCCTAGAGCTGCTGCGGCGCCAATCCGGGATAAGACTGGCGCTCTCCTCTGGGAAACTGGTGCCATTGAAGGTCGTTGGGTAGAGCACTTTAGTGAGCTGATGAATCAGGGCACACAAGTGGATAGGAATGCAGACAGTCTGCTACCGCAGTATGGAGTGGTAATAGAGCTAGATCATCCCCCTCCCCACCACAATGGCCGAGCTACGTAAGGCTTTAAAAAGCATGCCTACAACAAAGCACCTGGGCCCGATGGAATCCTCGCAGAGCTGCTCAAGACTGGACGCAGGGAGCTACACGTTAGACTTCACCAGCTAATGACAAACATCTGAACGAGCGCAGAAGTACCACCCGACTTTCAAGCTGCGAATATAATCAAAATCTATCAAAGGAAAAACGATGTGTATGACTGTGGAAACTACAGAGGCATCTCTCTTTTGTCCACCGCAGGCAAGTTGTTTGCGAAAGTAATCGACGGCTGGTACAAATCATAGAACGAGTAACTTCAGTCTCTAGCGCTGGCTTCCAAAAAAGTAGAGGAATCTCAGACATATTTACTCTTCGTCAGCTCATGGAAAAAGCCAGGGAACAACACGTGGAACTTTTCATCTCCTTTGTGGACTTGAAAAATGCGTTCAACACAGTGGATAGAGAAATGTTACGGAAAGTCATTTAGAAGTTTGGCTGTCCCCCAGGATGCTGCAGATCATTCAACAACTTCACACTCAAAATGTTGCCCACGTCATGCTTAGCGGTGGGCCCAGTGCTCCCTTCACTGCCTGCTGTGGTGTGAAGCAAGGCTGCGTGCTGGCACCAACGCTATTCATTGCTCTTACAGATGCTGTGATGCACCTTGTGGACCTTAAGCTGTAGTCTAGGAGTCTTTGCATATCACATCGGTGGATGGCAATCTGTTCGATCTGCGCCGCCTCAAAGTTAAGACTAAGTGCCGTAGGACTTATATCGCTGATGACTGTGCCTCAGTGGCTACATCTGCTGAGGCTCTCGAGGATACCCTAAACTGCTTCAATGAGGTTTACACTAGTCTTGACTTGAAGGTAAATGAAGGAAAGAACAGAGTGCTGGAAGTTGCAGAGATCCTCCATCAGTTTAATATAAATCAGGATGAGGGACGTACCAACAGGGAGCAGGGAGGGAGTCTTTATCCCCCCTTCCCGGTAGGAATTTTTTAGTCAGCAGTTGGGAAATTTTACCATTTTAGTCAGGCGAGTTGGGAAAATCCAAGTTGAAAGTTTTTTTTTTTGCTTTGATAGGTACTTGGGAATTCTGAGTTGAGTCAGTTAGGACCTTCACAATTTTTACCCCCCCCCCAGAAAACTCTTCGGTACGTCCCTGGAATTAATGACTTCTGTTACCTTGACAGCACAGTCACAGACAGCCTGGATCTAGGAGTTGAAATTCAGTATAGAAATTCAAGCCGCGTTCAAAGGCAGTTACAAGCTTCAGAATAGAGTATCACGATCGAGATCAGTGTATATAAGGCGATGAGTGTGAGTCCTGGACTCTACCTATATATCGCACACAGGTGAAGCAACTGGAAAGGTTCCGCCAAAGGTAGCTCAGGAAAATTCTAAGGATACGTTGTTGGGACGACTTCATCTCAAACAAAGAAGTCTTGAGGCGAGCTCAGGCGCTGTCAGTGGACTTATCGAGAAAATCACATTAGGATAGTTTGGGCATGTATGCAGAATGCAGGGGACTGAGTTTCCCAAGGTGGTGCTGTATGGGGAACTAAGTGTCGGCAAGAGAGCCTCTGAGGGCCAGAAGCGCACGTACAAGGACCATGTGATGCTCTGCTCAAAAAGGTCGGAATCTCAAACTGGTGGCAAGTCCTAGTCAACGACAGGGACCAATGGAGAAAAATGATTGCCTCTTACAAGGTGGCAAAGCAGCCAAGAAGAAGAGCGCAGCGGAGTGCCTCAGCTGATCCTCCAGCGTATGAGTGTCATCACTGTGGCAGGCAGATATCGTCGAGAATCGGGATGATTGCACGCAGCAAGACCCACCTACGTTGCGGAAGAAGTGGACCAGCAATAGTCGGAATCGACTGGCTGCGGTAAGGTAAGGTAATAGCTCATTTTGTCAACAAATGTCGGTTGGTCCCGTTACGCTTAACAGCATCTAAATGAATAAGTTACATTTTCGGAGGGAAAAGTATGTTGTTCTTGGTGGCGAGTAGTGGGGCAAGCGAAATGTTTTCGGGTTTCTCAAAAAACTGAATCGAGAATTCAAATATGTAACTTTCAATGTTTTTTTCGAGCTCTGACGGGGAGGGAGGTAAATATGTCGATATCTCTTATTGTCTCATCTGTATTGAGTATAACTCGCATGGGAGCAATGGCAATCAATCTCATAGTAGAGGTAGGGACGAAAGTATCCAATCTTTATTGAGTGTACGGAGGGGGGGGGGTATGGCGATGCACTCTGAACCCCCAACACTAACAATGACAATCAGTTTTATAGGATAGGTAGAATATCCAGTTTTTATTGTGTGTATGGCGGGGGGGGGGGGGGGGTATAGCGATGTTCTCTGAAACCTCTACGGCATAATACTCACTGCTTTCAGATCATTCTTGAATTGGTTGATTCCATAAGCCGCGGACACTTTGGGACTAAAACACCGAGCCGACTGTCTGGCGGCAACAATACGAACCGCCGATTTTCTGCCGAATCCGGAATGGCCGGGTAGGAATAATGAACTTCCGGGACGAGTTAAAACCCTCTCGAAGTAGGCAACCATTCTGGCCAGCTCCGGTAGTAAAATCTTTCGGTCAATGAATTCGCCTTCATTCTCTACAATGCAAAACCGTTATTATTAATACATTTTTGCTACTGGTTACTTCAATGTTCGATCAATATGTGGCTCATTTCATAAGTGGATACTTCAGCAGGGACTCAATATATTAAATGAAGGAAACTGACACGAGATCTGAATATTATGTAACAATTTCAGTTTATCTCCTAACGCTGACTCTATGGTACGTACCAAGAAGGTTAATGCGTTTCTCGAGTACTAACAGCCAGTCATTCAAATTTATCGTTTGCAGAGGGCCTCCAAAGGAATCACTGCCGGAGCTTTCGCATGAAAATATAATACCTGGAAATTCAGAAATTTTAATGTAGACTGCCGACTTGAATTTTTAGATAAAAATACTTACAAATTAGCATATGTACTTTTACTTTCATCGACGGAAGATACATGGCCTATTTCTGCATCCACAACTGTTTTTACAATACTCAAAAATTTCTGTTTATCGTTTTCGTTAGTCAGCCTGTCCAAAAATAAGCGATTTCCTTCGTATAAGAGTGCCTAGAATAATAATCTCGATTCAGTTTCTCAGTGGAAGGGACGGGTGTAAGTCTTCCGCGAGATTAAGCCGGAGAGAGAGAGGAATATTTTTCTCTGAATAATTGAGTTTACCTCAAATTCAGGGTGTCAACTGGAATTGGAAAACAAAATATCATGACTTTTCATGCATTTTTTCTTGACTATCAAGGGGATATAAAAAGGAAGTCGAGGGGGCTGTAAACTCGGCGCTTCGCACCTCACCAGGGGCTCAATACAGAGCACGCTAAACTTCCATAATAAATATCCACGCTTTTTTTTTTCGGTAATAGAAATATTGTGAACTACGACATAATGAAATATCATGACTTTTTCGAGTTTTGGTTGAAATATCATGACTTTTCAGACAATTTTTTGAAATCATGACTTTTCAGGCCAGTAGACACCTTGAAATTATGACAAAGATACGACCAACTCGGCCAAACTTGAAGACAATGAATTTAGTAAACAGATGAAATCAACATACTCGAATAATATCCTGATTAGTTTTGATCGTGTATCTCCGTAATCCGTTGCACCAATTGCACAGGTCGAGAAGATTAAATTCATAATCATGAGAAGACCCACGACTGAATGTTTCTTTGGACTTAAACCAAAAAAAAATTGTAATTTCGGTAATTACATTGGAAAACACAAATCAGTATGAGATCCAACCTATGTTTGAGTACGCATTACTTTGGTGTAGATCCCAATGATGATACCCCAGATAACAGGCTGCAATTTATCACCTAAAGACAATGGTTTCAAGTACGATGCGCAAGTGGCTTGTAAATCGGAGCGATCAAGTGGCCTACGAAAAATCAAACACCAGATTAGTCGCTTTGATACTCAAGTTCTGACGGAACTTTCATCAAGTTCGTACCCACCATAAGCATATTAAATGATTACAATTTACAAAACGAGAACTCAGATTCTCGCAAGACAGAAGCGAACAAACTACTTGTATGCGTTCCATAAAAATCCATTCCATTTGAGCAGGGTCGTAATACCCTTTGTACGTCAGGACCTTAAACACACCAAAACAAGGTCATCGATGCCAAAATTCAAATTCTTGCAGAATTGAAGATGACAAAATAGTTACATTGACTTACTTGTTGCAGAAATGCCACCAGTATATTACTGCCCCATTTATCCAAATTAGCCAAATTCAAATCTTTAATATGCAAGATCAAATGATCCGATGCTTTGGGTCGGAAAACTGCTCCATTGTTACTGGTGACCAGTGTGCAAATCTAAAATGTAGAGAGACGTATAAAGAACTTCTATAGAAATAAACGCTAAGTCTGTAATACCTATGCGTTCCTGTAACAATGGCGGATCCATGATCAGAATGGGTAATCATCGCGTAGTTTTTATTCTTCCTTTCCCTCCGGTTTGGTTCATTTTTATGCTCACAAGGCGGTAACTGAGTGAGTTGAAAAACGAGAACACTTGAAGTTTTGAACTATTTTTACAATCATTTTCTTGTTGGTGTTGAAAATATGTACTTTCCAAAGAGTGTTTCCTAATTTTCTCAACTAATTACTAGATTCCAGACTGGATGACAAGCTTTGAAGTATTTTCAACGTTCATCATAATTCCATCCAATTTTATTCCTCAAGGAGTGGGGGGGGGGGTGAGTAGTCCTGAAGACTAGCTGAGATTCTTCAACAGTCGTTTGAGAAGCTTTTAGACTGTTTTCAGATAGTTCAAGATTAACCACAATAATTCAAAAGTAATATACGACTCTTTAGTATTATGATACAAATTTGATTAGGAGTTTTTTAAAAGTTTTTAAAGTTTTTTTAGACTCTTATTCTTCTTTAGGACTCTTTAAGACACACTAAAACTAGGTACCACTCTTAAATACTCTTGTTGCCTTATTTAAGATAGTGTGTGGCTCCTGTATACAATTCTCTAATTCATGAAGCCTTCACTCAAGACTTTTTATTAGTCTTAAAGCTCTTCAAGAGTTGATCAAAATTGTTGACGATTGTTTGAAATATCATGAAACTCGTTTACGATTAGCGAAGATAATTCCAGCCTCGTTTAGACTCATCATAACTTTCAGATCTGGTTCCCTAAATTGAACAATACCCTCACTAACATTTTTTAGTGTAGTGAATTCTCTTAATCTGAATTTTGAGGCGCACGTTAATCAAGGCAAAAAGTATAATCTTAAAGCAAACACATGAAGAGGCAGAACACATTAGGCGACCCATACCTGAGATAATTTCTGCATTATATGGCTTGGTGTAATTTGTGAGCTACAGTACATGGTAACGATTTCCATTCCACGCATTTCTTGAACCATATAATTCAAAATCTGGCTGAAAATTTCACATGAAAATATGTAAATACAAAGGATGAAAAAACAATTATTGCGAGAGAAATTTCCTGAGATTTTTTTGCCACTCAGAAAAGAAACACGGAGGCTGACTCGAGCCCCTACTTCGCCTATCCGCTTCGGACTCGCGTCGTCCTGCTAGAGCCACCATGGGACACCCTACTGAATTCGAGCGAGGAGGTCACGTTTTAATCAAAGGGGAAAGGGGTGTTAGCGAGGGTGCAAAACTTTCCATAAGCAATTTGATCCAAAGAAAAAGAAAACATCATGAAGTCTTCGGAAAGAAGATCGAAAGCTAAAAGTCTAAAGAAAAATCGGCTGCAGAATGCAGCCGCGCAGTAAAGATCAAGATCAATGAGCACATGGTTAGAAGGAAAACTGTTACTACTAGTACCACTTTTCTGTCTATCTCCAGCCGTGAGAAGAAAATCATCAGTCAACTGATGAGAAGTATTTACACTGCATGCAGATACATTGGTACATAGATATGTCTTATAGTTACTAAACATGTTCTACACATTCAGTCAAATGTCCTTTCGATTTCGAAACCATTGTCGTCTTACTATTTAAACGTGTCCAGTTTCACAATTGATAAGGCATTCATGACAAAATGCAAGGGAAATGGTAAAACCCAAACGTTTGGTGCAAATACGGTTTTCGCTCAAGTATGCTCAACAGTATGACTTCATAGTAACAGGAGCGTATCATATCCTAATTAAAAAATTTCTATGGAAATTTCTATCAAGAACACGGCTGCAAATTACAGTCACACAACCAAGATCAAGATGAATGAGCAAATGGCTGGAAGAATGTCGGGGGGGGGGGGCGTAACGTTTCGTACAAACACGGTTTTCGCTCAAGTATACTCAGGCACGGCCATGACTCAGGTCAGTAATATGACGTCATAGTAACGGGAGTGTATTATCATACCCTATGGAAATCTCTATTAACAACATGGCTGCAGACTGCAGTCGCGCAGCTAAGATCAAAATCATTGAGCTCATGGCTGGAAGAATGCAGGACAGGAAAAAAGCCGAAGCTAGACGCTTCTCAGCTTCAAAAGTTGAAAGATAAAAGCCAGAATAGTTTTAAAAAAAAGATAAAAGTTGAAGCTAAGTTTCATTTTTATAGCTTCTTTTGGTTTTTCCCACCATTCATATTTTGTTATTATTTCGTGATACTCATTGAGCATGACTTCTTCTGACGTTCTAACGTTATGATATTCTGACGTGGACACAGCCCTTTTCTTGTGTTACTTCTCTTCTTATCCCATATCCCGATCATCACTTTTTCAATTTTCGGCCCACACCTGCACGATCACCTTAATCCGCTTGCCTCGTTAGCGTTTAGATGTGTACGCGCCTTTAATCGAAATTTTATATGTTGAAATTTGAGAAAGCTTATCATTTTAATGTGTGGTGTCTTCTCCTATAAGTAAAACTGCTGAGAAGCTAAAAGAAAGCCAAAAGCTGAAATCTTTATTTTGCAAAAGCTGAAAGCCAAAGCTATGCGATAAAAGTTAAGCAGTCAAAAGCTAAGCTTTATACTTTTAATCGATAAAAAATAAGTTGATAGCTAAGCCTCATATGTTTTAGATTTCCTGCCCTGGTAGAATATCTGGTGGAGCGTTGAGTGTGTTGGGGGGGGGGGCGTTAAAGTTTTCGCTTAAGTATTGGCGTTTGGACACTCCTGTAGATGCGCTAGTGTCGTGGACGAAGATGATCAGAGTATTTTAATCACAAAAACATGGACAAGTAAAATGAGCTCTAGCGTCTTCAATATTGTTTTTTTTTTTTTTTCCCGGAAAACTGAAGAGAACCAAACGGTTAGCCCTTATCATTTCCTTTCAGATGAGCCTAACTTCAGTTCTTTTGCTGAACGTTTTTGTCACTGATCATCTTTTCGTCCAAATACACCAATCAGCGCGCTGCATTTTATTAGGCCGCTACAGGGCGACTCTTTAGCGTCCAAACGCGAATACACATGGGTCTAAGATGTCAAACTTTTAAGCATTGCAAATTAATCGACTACAGACTGCAGTCACGCAGCAAAGATCAAGATCAATGAGCACATGGCTAGAAGGAACAATAATTTCCATGGAAATAAGGACCACTGAACTGAACTGTGACCACGAAGAGCTAAATCATACTGACTGGCTTCACGCTATACACACAACTGAACTGAACTGTGAACTTAACTGGAATCAAGATCCGTGTTGCTCGGAAATAGGATGGAAGGGCCAGCCAACAGATCGATGATAGAGGGGCGTATGGCGATGCACGCGTGCCAAATTGGCCTCGGGACGCCGCACCCCTTATCCCGATCCATGTCAAAAACATCAATCAAAAATGAGGAGAGAGAGTACAACCAGGATTTTCAAAATTAAAATCACTGAAGAACAGAGGCATGAAACGAATTATCTGAAGTAGAACCCTCCGCCCCCCCCCCAAAAAAAAAGAAGAAAAGAGCCAAGGAGGACTAATACTTCATTACGGTTATTATGAAAGGAGAAACTGGCCGATGATTTATAACGTGGTTTTGTAAGCTAATGGGGGAGAAGGGGTCGCGTCAATGAAATTGCAAATAATTTCGATCCGTCAAAAAAAAAAAAAAAAAAAGAAGGAAAATCAACGTCTCAAGCGTTGTCATTGAATTTGTATCATGCTCATTTTCTTATTTCCTTTTTCAATCGAACTGACATTATTTGCAACTCATAGTTGAGGGAGGTAGAAGCTTCCCTTTGACACAAACTCATTGCTACCCGGTTAGCTTGAAAAATCACGTAAATTTCAATAGTCCTTTTGTACTCTTTTCGTTTTAGGGGGAAGGCGGGGAAGAGTGCATGAGGACCCTGGTGATTCTACTTTCATCAATACCGTAAAATCTCCACAATTTTTCGATCAGTTTTTTGGGATGGGGGGGGGTGAAACTTGATAGGGCAGGGCCACTTTTGCGATGTCATTTCCGTCAAAAGCAGGGAACCCCTTGAAGACAATGGCAAGCAACGGCAATTCATGAGCGAAGAAGAGCGTCACTCTGCCCCGTTTTCCAAAGCAAATAATTTCGGGAAGATATCCCTTCGAAAAAGAAACACGAAAACTAGCAAGCAAACATTTTTCGGCTATTTCAGTAAATTACACAATTTTTGCCCTACAATATCTTCTTCATTTCTAGAAAGTGTATTGCAGAAAATTCTAGTCATTTTTGGGACGCTTTCGTTTTACGAGTCTATCTTGGCCTCATGGACACTTTGGGCCGTTTCACAGTGTCGTGTTGCCGGAACGGCAGCCGTGAAGGCGGTCAGATAACATACGGAGAATGGGAGCCGGGCCGGTTCATTTTCAATCCGGTGCGCACACGGCACCGTCCCCCGGCTGCCGGCTACGAGCTCGAGTGTGATAGTGTGAAACGGCCCTTATGCTAACAAAAATGAAAATTTTCAGGAGAGCGCTTTGAAAATTTCGTCAACTAACTCATCAGTTAGCTCAATCGGAAAGCGCTCTCTGGTGGTTCAAATGACAAGTTATCGGCTGTTTTGTGTACACTACTGTACAATTTACACCTTCAGGTACAGATCTACATACTTGACTGAATTTTGACAAAAATGTTAGTTAGCACAAGTGTTCATGATACCATAGAAGTTAACAAAAGTAAATAAGAAAGAACGTACGTCTTTCCGCAGCTTTGAGGTCCAACCATTATGAAAGGTTCTTGCTTACTCAACCATACTTTTAGGATTTCAATGCAGGTTTTAACTTGCGCTGTTTTCACAACAGATGTACTCGCGGTACTTTCACTTGAGTAACAATCAATACAAGCTCTTGCTTCGTCGTAATAACAGTAAAGAATTTTACTGATATCGGGAATAAATTCTTCAGTCCATTCCAAAACCTACGAACATACAAAGTATGTATACTTACAGTCCTATGTACAACAAAAACTAACAGCTTTGCACGTTAGATGCTCTCAATTACAGAATAAGACTGACCTGCTTGGAAAATGCTTCTTTACAAGAAGACGTCAAAGTGGAACCAAGACCATTTATGAGAATCACGCAAAATTTCGTTTTGTCAATCACATTACTCATCAGCGAAAGGCAGTTTTGGACCAACGAACAGGCAGAGATGTCGGTGACCATTTCCCCTTTATTCTTTATCCACTCTACAGCTGAAAGTACCGAATAATTATTAATCATCCACAGTTACTACCAACTGCATTGAAGAATGGTCAAAACAAGCGATACCTTTATAAAAATATTTTTCTATTAATCCGTTCAGAACAGAACGCTGTTCTTCTGACTGCTGCTGAAGCCAACTTCCGACTATACATTTCACATCCACATCTTTTTCGCTTAAAAAATCGTGTAACACGTATGTTAATGAAGTCAAAGTGAAAGCCAAGGAGACAAAAGATACGTTTTTTCAAGAAAGGTGTATACAGGTTCTTAGTTCTACACTCACGCATACCTCAACAGAATGATACCCATTCTTGAGACCGTAGCAGGAGATGCGTGTTGCAGACTATGCGTTTCGAATAAGAAGTGTACGTTTGGCCCGAAATGAATCCTCCAGCCAGAGGGCAATGTTAGAAGACGATTATCATCGAGAACTGAGTTTAGAGACTCAATCCACTCCGGGTCGATATCGCCATCAAATACGATCCAAGATTCGACATCTTCAATAAGAAATATTCGCATAATTAAAATATTGTTAATAGGTAGTCAATATAATTTATGAAATTTGGAAATATGAAAGAAACCTTTACGGTCGTTTGTTTTTCAATAGTGCATATTTGGAAAAAACTGAAGATTGATTTTTAGTATTTGAAACATATATTATGGCGTTGGCAAAATTTATAATTCAGTTCAAACGGTAAAAAACCATTCTCAAATGACTTCGTTAAGAATCCCTAATTTTGAATCAAATTATAATCGTAAATCAACTCATACTTGGAGATTCGTTGTAGACACGTTGAGCGATCATACTCAGCACACCGTCCATCCACTGCCTCGTATCAGGATCGATTTGACCCAGCAGCTGAGTTCGAGGCATTGATTTCGGATTTATAGTGTACTGATTAATCGTACGTCTTTGATTAGCCAGTGCCTGTGAATCCATCGATAACTTGAAATTATCGTCCGATTTCATTGAAGTGTTTAATTCGCCTAGTAGAGAAATCATACGAAAACCTGTTTAAGGAGTTTGCAAATGGTAGACTTTCCTGAACCAGAAGGACCGACAATTACAACACCCATTCTCTGTTCCAGTTGTTCATGCAGCTCCAAGCACTTCTGAACCTAATAACACAGAATTGAACTGTTGTGAGCACATATCGTCTACTTGGGAAATATCAGACGCCGGTGGTAATAGCGGCCATTCATGACCTCACTGATACCGATACTAGCGCTCCTACAACGAGTCACGAGTAGCCGATATTATAACCAGTGTCTGATATTACCTCAATTGACGTTACTGGTAACGATACTAGCGCTCCTACAACAAGTCATGAATGAGAAGCCGATGTTATTACCAGTGTCTGATATTACCCCAGTTGACTTTACTGGTAACGATACTAGCGCTCCTACAATAAGTCATGAGCGACTGATAATACCACCAATGTCCAATATTACCCCAGTTGATGATATTTAAGAAATCTTCTCTGATTCAAAATTCGGTGATGAATACTCCCGAATATTCGAGATAAATAAAGAACGATCGACAAGATTCGAATAACAGAATAAAAAATCGATAACGAAGAGCGATAAGGAGATTCGCCGATTACTCCAAGGTATATAGAGGCCGCTGCCCGATGCGCAAAATCCCACAAGTTCTAGGTAACCACAGGGTAACTGATTGCGCATCGGGTGGCCGTCGCCGTACTGTCTAGTTTTGAATGCGATTGTTGTATACGGTTTCAAAACGATTTTAAACTACCGTGCTTAGTGTTACGGTGTATACGTGTGGAATAAACGTCGTTATTCCATAATTCGCGCATTCTTGGTGCGAATATCGTTACAATTCTACATACCTGTCTAGAATTGAATTGCAAGCCCAAAGTGTTGAAGCTTTCTCCGATGGCTGCACTCACGCTGTCATCATCTAAGGTACGGAATCCAACATTCTGGAAAGTGCACAAGATTATTGCGTCGAACTGCTGAGCATCCGAGTACGTCAATTTGGACAGCGTGTTCAGTCTCAAGGCATGGACAACCAAGGACAGTTCGTCGATATCACCGGCTGACGATATTTTCATTGATTTCAGGGCCGTTTTACAGCCACCAACCACTGTCTTCAGTGCCCTTAATCCCCAGTCATAATGCTTCTGTTGCGATAGTATTTTCCTGCGGGACACGGGCTATTTTAGAAGTGAAGTAAGGTAAGGTAGGGTAATATGACGCGGTTGGCGAGATGCCGCAGTTGTCTGTTTTATACGCTGGCAGCCCTGTATAACAAAAGTGACATAGTACAAATTCCCATTGTCGCAGACTTGTTCGATTTTTTCCTACGATTTTTCCGTAATTTTTATACAAGAAAAAGCGCTTGAAAATGTTTGGTCGTTTTGAAGTAATTTTGCGAAATTGTGATTAATTTTTGACTATTTTCAATATATTATGGGTTAGATGTACAGTATTTTCTCTCCTCATTCATGATATTTCATCAGTTTTACCGGTACGTCGAGCGATTGCCATGGTTTACTTGTCGTCAAAGTTACATAGTACGGCAGTTTCTAAGGGTGGATAAAATGGCCAAAGTATGTGCACTGTAAATTGGGGTAACTTCAGACTTGTGGAGGAACTCTGAACATAACCAGAACTGAAGTAACACTGGTTAGATGCATTATTTATTCGGTAATTAGGGCATCAAATACAAGCTGAGACTTGTAGCTACACTGTCGCGTGGTGAAAATCGATGTTCAAGTTCTAATGTACACCGGTAATGTCCAGAGTTCCCCCACAAATCCGAAGTTACCCCAGTTTACGGTATCATTAATATTACTCGATTATCATTACTTAGCGACGTCGAAAACTTGCACTAGCTTTTTAGCGATCAATTTAGCATTTTTGAATCCTTCGCTGTACAATATAACTTCAGCAATTTTTAAATCATCAGGCTGCGACATAGCGATGGGTCGAAATAGCTGTTTCAGATTATCTGGAAGTTTCTGCCGACCACCGTAAGCGCGTCCTGCAGGATTCATGGTTACAAATATCCCAGTGTCGGTATTCAGAGCGACCTATTCAACAAAACCATCGAGGTTATTATTTCCAAATTTTAAAACTGCAGAAAAACATCAGCTCATTGTTGAACAATGTCTTGGAAAAGGAGACTGAAAGTTCATTTATTTTAAATCCGTTTCCCCGGTCAGTATTCCTGTCACTTCTTCACATCTCTGGCTGCAATTGCTTCCAACGCTGGGACCGTTGAATGTATAATTTCTGTGACGACAGGGGGGGGGGGTCACATTCACACAAAAGAGAAATATTATCTTCTGTTTTAAAAGAAAACGATAACAGAATCTGAAGCATGTTATAACTATGGTTCAACGCAATCAAAACCATCTTGTCAATAACTCGAATTAAGCAAATCTAGTTACCTGTCTGTTCATCAGCGTGATACTTTTCAAGTTACTTCTCAAAGCTTCCTGTATGATATGTATGTGTGTGGACACTGCCGACAACGTAGCTTCTTCTAATCTGTTAAATTCGTCGAAGCATCCCCAAGCACCACACTTGACCAACCCGATTAATATTCTAGTCAACGATGTAATGTCCAAACCCTGCAATATGGACTTTGGTTATTTAATGCGAACATTAAACTCTCAAGATCGATTCTGTATTAATATTGGTAACTAACTTCATCGCAGTTGAAAACTAGAACTTGTCGGCCGAATAGACGTCCGAGAGCTTTAACAGATTCGGTTTTGCCGGTACCAGCAGGGCCGTATGGATTGCCTCCGAGTCCCATGCTCATGGCCTTGAACATCATAGCCAAGATATGAGCAAACATTGGAAAATGTACTCGATGGACAAGTAACAGAAAATATATGGAATTATGATTGTCGGTACTGCGACAATACGAGTACAATATTCTTACCTGAGTCAAAGTTAAGTAACAACGATCGGTAAGTGGAGTGTGCACCAATTTTGGGGCATTTCCTTGGTACTCGAAAGAGTAATTAAATTCAGCATCGACCATTTTGATGACTACGGTATTGTTTCCATTCAAGTAAAATCTAAAACAGAAATATTGTTTGAAAAAATGAGCAGGTACATCGGAGAAAATGGAAAGAAGAATGAAGTATTTAATGTTTAACAACAGATTATAAATCAGCAGGAAAGACTAAAACTAATGGGGACAGGTAGTTAAAATTTTAGAAATTATATGCTACGAATCCTACATGAATGGGTGACTACCATTACCAGCACATTATCTCAAGAATATGATCTTTTACGAACGAAGGGGGGATGAAACACATTTGGAGGGTTTAATGCGAAGAACAGTGAGGTGATGTCAACATAGTATGCCACTGCTCACAGCAATGACTTTCCATGCAGATGAAATAACAGCCTATGATAACTGGAAATGCCATCTAACTAATGTGCACCGAATTCTCCAGTGGGTCTATCCAAGTAAACATTTACTGTACAGTATATTTTCAAGGCCCGTGATTTTCAAGTCTTTGTAATGATACTGCTATAGTCTACTGTTAGATAATATTTGGCTTCAGCAGTGGGTTGATAGTGCTCACTGGATTAGTTATGAGCTGACAATGGATTAACAGTGTTCTGAGAAAAACGAATTAAGAAGTCATCACCGCGGCGCAGATGTTTTTCTCCTCGTTACCAGCGGCGGAATACGCGAAAAAGTTTGATAAATGGCAAGAAATTAGTATAGAATTAGTAGTAGTGGTATCAATGTCGGTCTAATTGGCAGAATGCTGACTGTAAAACTACCAAAATACATTAGTAGTAAAATTGGCAGTTCACTGACATGTTTCTACAAAAAAATTTTCAACCACCACAGCATGTATTTTACACAATCATTAGTAGTTCGGGTGACAGTGAAATTTTTGGCAGCACTTGTACAGCATTCTTCATGAGGTATAATGAACCTGCAATCAAAAGCACCAACCTGATTCGTTTTTGCCAGTTCCATTCGTCGGCCGAGGATACTGAATTTTCAATCAAATCCTTGACAACATTCATGTGATAAATTGCGTCGAAAATCAGAGCTTTCAATTTCAGTTCAAACACGACAGAATCTTCGTTGTCAACCAGTTCCAAGTCGAGCTTTGTGTAAGTTTCTAGCTGTTTCTAGTGAATACAAAACCCAAGTTATAAACAAGTAACAAAACCTGTTCATATATAGGAGCTACTCGTGCATAAAAATAGCTATGTATGGAGGTTGGGAGGGGATAGGGAGGAGATAAAAATATCACGTCCCTTCTTATACCTACACAACAAACTTTACATTTGATGGGAAAAATTCCAATCATGCAATCTTCTGGTTAGATCAGTGAAATTGAGCTACTTCCAGGGGCAACCGGGGAGAGGGAGCATAAACTGGAAAACGATTCCGAAAAATTGATAAACTTAGATGGAAAGACTTTTTTTTCTGCTCACCAACCAGAACTGTAAAAGCTTTTCGAAATTTGGGGTAACTTCACCTCCTATATTCCACAGAAAATATCTATTCACCAGTGTCATGTCCTCCGTGTCAATTGGAAAAACAAAACTTAAGACCCGTTAAATAGTAGAACTAAGCTGTGCGAGTTGTAAGCAAACTTGAATCGTCGAGAAAAGGTTAATTTCTTCCGGACCAGTTCGAAAACAATGGTTACAATCAGAGTTCACCATGAGCTATATGTTTAAAATTAGTCTTCGAATCACAAAAGCATGGCTCAGCTCCCACATGTAATGGGCCTAAGACCGGGGGAGGGGGAGAGTTGAAACCAAAACCTTTGAATTCGCTATTGGTGCTCTTAAATTTGATTTTGCCTAAGGAATTAAAAATATTCTAATAAGGCTTTTGCCTCCAAGGAGGTTGCCTATCGTTTGCCGTAATTTGCCTACAAAGTTGATAACATTTAACACACAGCCGTATGGGAGAAAAAAGAAAATTCAACCAGAAGATATGAAATAGAAGTCAGCTGAAAGGAAATTACAAGGACTTTAACTTTGTTCCTCTTCATTTTTCCAGTGAAACTCGATATTTTTTGAGAAAATAGCATTTTTTGTTTTCTCCTTAGGAGCCAACAAAGTTGATAAGAATTCAGGCGGGTAGGTAGGCAACCGCCTTAGAGGCAAAAGCCTTATAACAACTATCCACATAGTTTTCACTAAATTTTAATATATAAAAATAAATGGTAAATCAAGTGTTCCCTGGAAGCAACATATGTTGTTTAATTTTTCTAGATCAAGTACCTCGAGTGTGAACAGAAGAGATTTAAGCTTCCCAGTTCTAATCGACTCCTCGCAACGACAAGTGAATGAAATACTTTCAGCTAAGCACAATATTTGCGAAGGGAAGGCCATGGGATCGGCTCCTTTCAAACACGTTACTAGCAGTTGTTTCAGTGTCTGGCTCACTTCGATGCTCAAGCCATTCAGCCAATTCTGAAACACAAACCTTGCATCTTCAGCTACATGCAAACAAACCGAGTAAGTTTGAGAAATAAGTATACTGTCGTAAAATCTGTAAAAATCTAAAGATGATTGATTACTGCCTACAAACCTCAACGTCCAGAGATATAGTAACCGAATTCTTTAATGGCACAGTTTCCCCTTCCAATGACTGCACAGCGACTATATTATTTTTGTCGAACACAACGCTGTTGATACCGGCGAAAAGTTTTTTCAAATGCGATTGCACAATTTCCGGCTTGTTCGCTTGTCCTAATATTTCCAATAAATCGTCGTCGCTAAGAAAATAGAATCTCGGGAACTTAAGTCGCTTTTCCTGGAAAGGTTGCGACAAGAGAATAAATCCACATGTACGAAGAATATCGAAATATAACTGGAAAACGAACATTCGCGTACCTCCAAGTACTCGTTCAAACTTTTTTGGCAGATGCTCAATTGCTGAATCAGCGTATCCAAAGTGGATCTCAAATTTGGCATCCGATATAAGCCGACCACTCTTTGATCCCCCGAAAATATAGTGACTAATATGAAACGGAAGTCTTTGTCGATGCGTTCAAATCGTGCTTTTTCGATTTTCATAGTTTCACTCTTGAAGATTGGCTCCAGATACAACCATCTGTAATCACGAAGATAAAATCCGGTAGTGAGTTTGATCAGTACCGGCGATCTATCAAGTTCTCACCTGGGGAAAATACAAAATTTCTAAATTAAAAAACATAAAACTACCCCCCCCCCAAAGAAAAAAAACTGAAACAAAAAATATCCAGTAAGTACGGATGAGTTTTCAAAAAATTGTCGAAAATCCTGCCTGGTGCACGAGGCTCAGTGCAACTGGACTTTTGATAGCTCACGTAGGTATTTCAAACTGAAATTCTGCAGCTCAATCGACCACAAAAATTACCCCATTTTCGTCTCTGTCCAATTTGGTTACAAGATATCTCGAGTTGTGAATGAGCACACAAGCATATTTCGTGCGATTACTTACTTTCTCTGAACTTCGCTTAAGCTTCGAAGGTAATAATCTATATCAGTTAGTTTCGACTCCCATATCGACGTGATATCTCGATAGTGTTCATAATTAGGGGACCCGATCATGGACTGAAGCAGGCACTGATTATCGCCGATCTAGAGGAAATCAAAACCACGAGAACAATGTGATAAGAAATTAAAAGATCTGACGGGAATTTGAGATCATACATCACAAAACAAGAAATTATGTAGAAAATGTTGCGAGGAGAGAAATTTGAAAACAGGAATTGATTTCACGCTCTAGTAAAACCAAGTCTATACCCCTACATACAAATTTCCTTTAAAACGTGTAGCAAAATTCTTGATTCACTCACGTCAAATAAATTCTATTCGTGAGATTACGGGTTAAAAATCACAGATCTGAAGGCGGTGTGTAAAACTGGGAAAACAATTAAAAGATTTCAAATAAATACCTTGGATAAGATATCTTTGAAATCTTTAATCAAATGGATCCGTTCTCCTTTGGAGTCATTTTGTGGTATAAACGAAAATTTGGATTCAACTTCCCAAATATCAAGTTCGGCTAAGGCTTGTCTGATTATCGCTTCACCGGACGCACGACTGTTCAGTTCCTGGGGAACAAACGTGGATTTTAAATTATTGGTGACAAGACAGAAAACGAAAGAATATACGAAATATATTTCAGTTTACCTGGATAGCGTCCAAGTTAGCTACTACCAAATCTTGCGCGGATAAGAAATCTCCAAAAGTTAATTTTTCAACAGGTTTCGGTGGTAGTTTCAATAGGGTACATAATTCTGTCCAGTGCTTGTTGCTAAATATATCACCCCGTAGAAATTTTATTTGGGGGATGAAATCCTAAGTGAAAGAGAGGCTCGTTAAATAGCATGGTAGTTTTGCTGCATCTCATAACAGTGTAAGTTGCTAAATGGAATTATTACCTTGCATTTACGAAGCTCGGACATTAATCTCGCCGTTAACGGAGTGACGCTCATACTTCCCAGTTTTTCTTCCCAACTCGTTAAGTAAAGTTCGAATTTGTTGACGCACCTGCTGCGAAATATAGTCCATTCTTCTGAAGTAAATTCTTTAAGACCTACGAGAAATTGATGAAGAAAAAAAATATAGATTTAAGAAGCAGTGGAACAAAAGGTGAAGGGGGTCTTCGAATTTTTGAAGAGCATCTTGACACTGTAAGAAATGTAGAAGGAAAATACGAGCATTTTCAAACACCGTTTTTAAAATATTCTTCTTTTTTTCTAAACGATCAAAGTCAGGGTTTTTCTATATATCATTTCTAAAAATAAAAAAAAAAGTGAAAAATACAAAATAAAAAATATGCCAACAGCATCTGGCTTTCCCAGGCGGTCACCCATCCAAGTACTAACCAGACTCGACGCTGCTTAACTTCGGTGATCGGACGAGAACCGGTGTATTCAGCGTGATATGGCCGTTGACATTCGACATACGTAAATTTTATCAACTTATGGGAACGATTTCCCCCTACATCTCAAAACATGAAGGCTGAGGGTTACATAAATTTTAAAGAACACAACTACCTAATTACTAGGTGGCCTGATGAAATTTAACAACAGAAGAAATGGAAGCGAATAATATTAGAACACTGAAATAAATTATTCTTATTTAAAAAATAAATAAATAAAGTACTCAAAGTAATGAAATGAACAGAACATCAGTATTTTAGCTATTTACTATTCAGTATTTTGTGACCACAGGTGAAAGTAAATTGCATACTTCAATTACCGAAAATGCCACCGTTTTATTAACTGAATAAACGTTACTGGCCGGATTTTTAAAAACAGTTCCTCGACATAACTAAGTTAAATTTTTTAAATTCATTACGAGTTCAAATGTACATCAGCGTCACTGAAATATTTAATTGAATTTTTATCACAAATTAATTTTTGGAATCAATGACAAAAAAATAAAAATAAAAAATTACGACACCAACAGCATCTGGCTTTCCCAGGCGGTCACCCATCCAAGTACTAACCAGACTCGACGCTGCTTAACTTCGGTGATCGGACGAGAACCGGTGTATTCAACGTGATATGGCCGTTGGCGATAGAAAATGGCAAATTTCATCTACCCATGGGAATGCAAGATTTTCTCCCTTAAATCTCAAAACATGAAGGCTGAGTGGGTTTCATATATTTTCTAGGAACACAACTACCTAATTACTAGGTGGCCTGAACATTAGTATTTGAGCTATTTACTATTCAGTGTTTTGTGTCACCACTTACCTGCATCATCATGTGTACCAAAATAAAGAGGTGAGGGATGAGTGAAGAAAAAGCGCATATCCGGCTGTGGGGGACCTGTATTCCAGGCTAATGCTCCTGGGGAGCGCGAACCTTGGTCAGTAGGGAACCCCATGGTGGCTCTAGCAGGACACGCGCACGGGCCGGCCTCAAAGCGTCCCTCTGGCCACTGATGCAATACTGGAAAGGGTAGTTTCCAGGGCTGGGGGTGCGGTATCTCAGGGACTACTTTGGCATGCGTGCATCGCCATATGTCCCACCATACCATTCAGTGTTTTGTGACCCCAGGTGAAAGTACATTGTATACTTCAATTAGAGAAAATGCCACCATTTAATTAACTAAATAAACGATACAGGGGAATGGCCCCAAGTTTGATAAAATTGATTAAAATGACTGAATAAGTTAAACTAGGTTATTGCCAATTGGTAGTGAAAAGTTGACTATTATTACTAAATTCAATTAGAAATAACATAAATCCGAAATACATAATTCAAAATGTTGGGCTATAGTCAATTTTAAAATTGTAACAATTCGCGAGAGAATGTTCAAAATTATATGGAAGTTGCTTTATAAAAATGTAAATACCGTTTTCTACAAATTTCATTCTCATAATTTTTCATGTAATTCCACTTACTTTCGAGAAATTTTGACATAAATGGAAAAATTCGTCAACTTCCCATTAGACTACATGCCTTTCATTTTGGTTCTCTCCTGCAATATTGATAATGGGCGTTCTGGTGACATCATGTGTCACTGCCTTACTAGCCAGACTTTTGAAAACAGTTCATTAAGAAATTGTCAATAACCATTTTGAATTTTTAAAATTCATAATGAGTTGAAATATACGTCAGCGTCACTAAAATATTTGACTGAATTTCTATCACAAAAGAATTTTTTGGGATCAATGATAAAAAAAAGTTTACACGCCAACAGCATCTGGCTTTCCCAGGCGGTCACCCATCCAAGTACTAACCAGACTCGACGCTGCTTAACTTCGGTGATCGGACGAGAACCGGTGTATTCAGCGTGATATGGCCGTTGACGATAGAATGTGGCAAATTTCAACTACTTGTGGAAACAAACTACTTATCCTCTTTATAAATTGAATGTATTATGAAACATAAAGGATTAAAGTATGTGAAGCGGGTTAAGTAAATTTTAAAGAACACAACTTCCTAATTACTAGGCTGGTCTGATGAAGTTCAATAACAAAACGAATACGTAAATAAATACTAGCCAAATTAATAGATTATTTTCATTAAAAAAAAAATTTGACAAAATATTGAGATGCATAGAACCACATTAGTATTTTAGCACACTATTGGCCGCGTTCAAGTTTTTTATGAACGGCTTTCATTCGCGTTCAGTTGTTTTTCTGTTTGTTTCATTCATATTCCATTCATAAGAGTACAAAAAAATAATTTTGTTTAGCGTTCCATTCAACTGAATGCTGTTCATCGCCATTCCCATTCATAAACGTGAAATTTTGTTGAAATACAGGGGTAGCAAAGGACTCCCTTATAAATTTTATCAAATCTTGTTGCCTTTGACCACACCTGTGAGATAAAAAATTCTCAAAAATAATACTAAGTTTACCTTCAGAAAAATCTGTATTGTATTCTGTTTAGATAGAATTTTGGTTCGTTCAAGGTCCCTTCAGTACTTATCATAGCATTTCCATTCCATTCACATTCCCTTCAAAAGTAGAAAAATTCCTTCAATTCCCATTTAAATGCATGTTTGGAACATGGATATTGCCAACACTAGTATTTAGCTATTCACTATTCAGTGTTCTATGACCACAGATGAAAATATTGTCAATTACTATAGCAGTGACGGATCTATGGGAGGGGGGGGGGGTGACACCTTCCTTTGGGCCAAAGAAGAAAATAAAATTGCGAATTTTGAATTTTTCTAGAGTTTTTCTCTTGTTTTGGAGTATCTGCAGCACTACAGTCTACAATGTTCATTTTGAAACGATTTAATCACCGAAGGAAACTTGTCTTGAGAAATTACATATTTTAAATTACATCTATCTCAGTTTTTTAGCGGCCGGAGGTGGAAAAAGTTTCATTTTCAAAACACCCTCCCTGGAAAATTTCTAGATCCACCGCGGATACTAAGCCAAACTAAAAATACCACAATTTATTTTATTTTATTGAATAAATGTTACTTGGCCAGGTGTTTTTAAAAACAGTTCATCAAAAAAATGTCAATAACCATATTAAATTTTTGAAATTCATTAGGAATTGAAATGTATGTCAACGTCACTAAAATATTCGACTGAATTTTTTCCACAGAAGATTTTTTCGGAATCAATGACACAAAAAAATTGGACGCCAACAGCATCTGGCTTTCCCAGGCGGTCACCCATCCAAGTACTAACCAGACTCGACGCTGCTTAACTTCGGTGATCGGACGAGAACCGGTGTATTCAGCGTGATATGGCCGTTGGCGATAAATAGTGGCAAATTTCAACTACTTGTGGAAACAAACTACTTATCCTCTTTATAAATTGAATATATGAAACATAAAAAACTAACGTATGTGAAGCGGGTTAAGTAAATTTTAAAGACCACGACTTCCTAATTACCAGGTTGGATGAAATTCAATTACAAAACGAATACAAATAAATACCAGTCAAACAGATTAATTTCATTAAGAAAGTCGGCAAAATAATGAGATGAATAGAACCAACCACATCAGTATTTAGCTATTCAATATTCAGTGTTCTATGACCATAGGTGAAAATATAATTGCATACTTCAATTATTACTAGACCAAACGGAAAATACCACAATTTATTTTATTTTATTGAATAAATGTTACTGGCTGGATTCTTGGAAATAACTTTATAATGAATTCAGAAAGAGTGGAAATGCACGTAAGCATCAGTAAAATGTTGAATTTTTATGGCGAATAATTCTTTGGAACTATGAACAAAAAAAAAAAGTACGCCAACAGCATCTGGCTTTCCCAGGCGGTCACCCATCCAAGTACTAACCAGACTCGATGCTGCTTAACTTCGGTGATCGGACGAGAACCGGTGTACTCAGCATGATATGGCCGTTGGCGAAACAATACAGTGAATTTTGTCTATTTTGTCAAAACAGAAGATGTTTCCCCTGATTCTTGACAATATGAAATACATGATAAATAATAATTTATGGAGACATAAAAACTAAAAAGGTGTACCACACGAGTAGTATGAATTATGAGGAACACAACATCCCAGTTACGGCGTTAGATTACTAAAACCCAATAAGAGCGAAAAAACATATCAATATCAGGGACAATATTACCGGCCCGGGGGGGGGGCTGTTTGTCCCCAAGGCTCTGCTGAAGGAGAGAAATTTTAGTAGGTGGATCAAAAGTTGGAAAAATTCATCAAATCAAAAAAAAAAAAATTTCAAGGTTTTTATTATTATTTTTTATTAGCTAATACAAAAAATTGTTGATCCTTGGGAATTTTGAGTCGAGTCAGTTGGGAATGTAACAATTCTTGCCCCCCCCCCCCCAGAAAACAGTATTTGATACGCCCCTATTGAAACATTTGAATTAATCATTCCTATAGAAAAAACAATCCTCAAAATATGAAAGAAGATATAAGTAAACAGCACCAGACTATTCAATATTCATGATAATATGGCTACGGGGGAAAGTAAACGGTAAATTTTAACTACGCGAACAGTTTTTTTTTTGTCATTTTAATTGAATAGAAAATATGGATGTAGAACCTGCAGACTGAATTTCTAAGTAGAAACCATAGTAATAACTTGGTTTGATTATAAAAATTCATTAGGAGTGAAAATGGAACTGGATATATTAGAATATGTGACTGAATATCCTTTGGCAATAGGACGAAGAAAAAAGGCGTATATCAACAGCATCTCCCCCATATAAGTCCCAATTCGACTCCATGCTGCTTCACTTCATTGTTCGGATGAGAACCAGTGTACTCAGTTGACGAAATCCTTTTGTAAATTTCATCTATTCTCGCAGGAACAGCGATCCAGATACAGGTCCAATCGGGATAGTTCCGGAATAGGGGGCGCAGTGTCCCGGGGTCAATTTAGCATGCGTGCACCGTCACACGCCCCACTATCATCGATACTCTTGGAAACAGAGGGCAATACCGGGTGTTGATCTTTGTCTCAAACATCATGAAGAAGAAAATGCAGACAGAATGGTCGACGCAGAAGGCTGACGAACAAAGCTCAGCCTACACTCAATATAAAACGACTCTGTACCATCCTACAGCTGCTGCAGATCCCCGGCAGGGTTCACCCCGCCGTCACCACCTTCCAACGTCACCATACGTATCAAGACGAGGAGGTGAGGGGTGAAGGAAGTGCGCCAGCTGTGGTGCACACGAATTCTAGGTGAATGCTCGGTGAGCATTGCCTCGGTTGGTAGAATGTCCCATAGTAGCCCTGGTAGGAAAGCGCGAATCCGAAGCGGAGAGGCGAAATGGGGATTTGGGCCAGCCAGAAGATGTCTCTCTGGTCACTGATGCGATGCTCGAAAGGATAGTTCTCGGGGTCAGGGGTGTGATGTCTGGGAAGCCAAGTTAGCATACGTTCGGTCTGAAGACTATTATAAAAAACTTCATACCAAAATAATAAACACACGTGATTGTGTACAAGTAGCTTCAAAATTCATTATCAAAAAAAAAAAAAAAAAAAAGGCTTACCTTCAGAGAATTTTTCATAAAGACCCCAAATTTCTTCGCATTCCTTTAAGTCATTCTCAAGTTCCTGGTAACTCGGAAATTCAGGTACTTCGATGCCGAATCGTTCGTAATCGCGTCTAAACACATACATCAAAATTCGCATTAACATTTTAATCGAGATAAATAGTTCATAATCCATCTGTATAAACTATTTTATCAACTATTTTTTAACGTTAAATTCCTCTGTTATTGGTATGAATCTGCATAATAAAGGTATAATCTCGACTGAAGTTACTAGCTCGTTTACTGAAGTTCTGATCTCTTACTTAGTACAAACCTCAGTCCTTAGTTATCAAATAACCCCGGCACTCAAAAATAGAGCACCCGGAAACAACCGAGTATGGACATCCGTCATCTTGAGTTCAACCGCGCCCGTCGATGCCGAATTGACTACCTGGTACGCTCCGCTAGCTCCGCATAGTCAATTTCGGCATCGACGGGCGCGGTTGGACTCAAGATGGCGGATGTCCATACTCGGTTGTTTCCAGATGCTCTACCAAAATCAACAGACAGAAGAAGAACTACCACCTGTTCTATCGCTGCCTTCAACTTGGGAATATGAAAAGAACAACAATAGGCATGTCGATTTTATAGGCAAACAGACCGACAAAAGAAAAACCGCACCAGCCCAACAAGCTACCCACTTTCTTCAGAAATGAGCTCCAAGATCCGAGTCAAACAGCTAGACAGAATACCACATTTATCCTTCCAATAAGTGATCTATCTCTTTTCTTCCTTCACAGTTAGAAAAAGCTACGGGAGAGCTGTCCAGCTGGAATGTTCAAAATTACTAGGGCAGATCTGTCACCTAAGCATTCAATTACCCTTCAAGACGAACAGACAAACAGACAGCTTAAAATATGATTCAGTTAGTTTACAATGTCAAATTTAAAACCATAAATCTGGTGAAACATCTCTAAGGATACGAGTACTAAAACCTGGCATCTCTATCACGCCCAATCGAAAACTCCATGACCTCAAACCAACTGACAGCCAAAGAAGCAAACAGATAAGTTGAGAGCTAGTATCCTACGACTTTCACGTTACTCTGAGAAGAGCTTACAGCCTGTGACAGATAACCAGAGAACCCTTTCTCCAGCAGAAAAAAATAAATGGTAGAAAGACAGATACATTAGAGCGAGTTACTCACTTGATTTTTCTTATGCTGTCAGATAGCGTATTCCACTCTTCACGCTTTTCTTTTAAAATTACCAAATTGTTTTCTATCGCAGAGTAATTGCCATCGACCAAATCAGTTTCCTTTGGCCGTAGTCTTTCCCATCTGAGAGCAAACTTTTCCAGTTCGGCTGTTAAATTATCCGCGTGTGTTGTTAGCTTGGATTTAATCGATTCGACCTGCGACATTCAACCGATCAGGAATATATTAATAGTGGCTGTTTGATGTACATGAAATGTTATTAATCCCAACTTACAAAATTTCAAGCGAGGACACACTTGGAATAGATTCAGTGAACAAACACACCTTCCTTAATTTACATAATCGCTAAAATGATCTACCTGACGGTTAATATGAAACTGTTGGTTGTCTAAAAGGGCCTGAAAATTATTCCAAGCTTGTTTCACAGCTGCGGCTTGATTCACACGTTCTTTCGTCCACGAGGACAGTACCTTATTCTTCTTATCCATTTCCTCCAATACTTTCTGAATCTGGAGGACAAATACGCTAGATGCAATGAAAAATTAATTTCGAATTCAGCAATAAAGTTACAATGCCAAGCGAACCTCTACACATTTTTCAATTATATCATGGTAGGCTTCACTAGCTTCGCCGATCTCGTCGAACGTCTGAGGTTGGTATTCTAAGCGTTTCTTCGCCGAGGCCATAAATTCTTCGATAGTGTTGGCATCGAATGAGATCGAGGCGTACAAGGATATGGACAGCACATCCCAATAGCGGTTGTTATGCAGCTCGATTTCAGAACGTACAGGGGCGGTACTGACTGTAAAACAGTCAACCTTATGTTCGCAGCTGCGGAACAGAAATACAAGTTAACGGGTGAAGTTTAGGAAGTTTATTATTATTCTCTCTCCACACTACCCACTCGATTATTCTAGCGATTTCTTGACCCCAAGCTTTTGAAGTTCTGAAGTTAAGGTCCCAGTCTTCAGCTGTTTTGATATGGTCACGGGCTGCGTTCTCCAGGTCGATTGCCCCCAAAGCAATTTTATCGATCCATCCGTCTCGCAAAGATAGAAGTTTCTCGAACGTACTGTCTGCGTTCACGTACACTTGTTGAAAACGACTGGAATTTCTGTGTTTTTTTAGAAACAAATACACTTTAAAATTGAATCGTTCGTGTACTGGAAAGAAAAATCCAAACTTCAGGTCCTTACCGGACTACCATGACAGGAAAAATAGACTCAGAAGCATCTGAAATGCCTTGAAACGTTAGAGGCAGTGTGATGAAGCGTTTCACTTGATTATAGTACTTAATTTTGATTTCTTCCATTGGCGGGTTGAATTGTAATTTCTGTTGTCTGAAAATAAGTAAATAATCAGCAATTTGAACTAGATACGAAGATGCGACGAATTCAACAGGACGACAATGACTTCCATGCGAGAAGTCTGATGGTCAAAATATTCTATAAAATGTCCATCGTTTCATGCACGCCGATGCTCCAAAACTGGATATCTGCTCTGATAGTCCCATTTCTCGCTAGTGAGAACGAGACGTCCTCACAGACGATTATATTCTCACCACGCAGAATCGGAGAAAACCGGGCATTTCATCACAAAATCATGATCTTAGGTATATGGGTTCGGAAGGGAATAAGGCTCAATTTGAAAAATGAGCACCACGCCAAAACCCTTTTTAAGGTAGGTACCTACAAACTGGCGAAAACCAGAGTTCGTTTTGTTTTTTTAAAACATGGAAAAGGAATTACCTGTAAACTAGTTCAATTTTTATTTCAGGTAATTGTAAATTCAAGTTCATCAGTCCCACTTGATATCGGTACTGCAGAACCTTGTATATCTGATGATCCCAATGAATGAGCCAGGTTTTCGTGTTGGCGAACTGTGCAAATTATTGAAGAAAAATCAAATATTAGGAAAAAAGTTTAACGAGCTTTTATTCTACTAGCCGAATAAGATCAATTCATAATTACTTTACTAGTGATTTCTGCAATAATATTACGAATATCTCGAAGCACATCTTTCCAAACATTTTTCTGTTGCACAAGATCTACATCAATCAAGTTGGATACCTACAGATGAAAGGTTAGATTGATTACCGACCAGAACATCTGAATCAGATTTTGCAACTCCATGCTTTACAATCAGCTGTATTACATCTGTTTCATTCCACTTACCTTCTTCAATACCTGCGAATGGTAGAAATACAGACGATTGTTTTCGGATGCTAACTGGTCGACGATTGACTGCAATTTACTGATGTACCGTTCTACGGCATCACTATCAGACCATGTAACGCTATTTTCGGACCTCACTAATTTAGATAGCTCCATAGCCAATGACAACATCATTGGACGCTGAGATGGAATCATACGATCACCTATAGTATTATGAAAATTGGCAACCTGTAAAGACGAATTCTCAAATCAACCATGTACATTTCCAGACCGACGAGTTCAATTATTGCGCATATGCCTACCTGCTCTAAAGCTTTGGCATGCTGTACGAACAATTTAGCTTTATCTGCCACTCGTGTAATAGCCGAGGGTATACTGTACCCCAGCAACTGTAACTGATGAACTTCTTTTATAAGCTGAACCAGTTTCGGGTTAAAATTGACCACCATCAACTTATTTTGCTCGAAGTACACAACAGGGTCTTCAGTTCTCAAACTATAACAAATCAAAGAGTGAGTCAATTTTCTTGGCGGGTGAGAAATTTAAGACGTTATGAAAAAACCAGCACCTTAAATCCGAATGAGACACCAAACGAAGAGTGTTCGATGACCATTCGTTGAAACAGCTTGCATCTGTAGCTTGTACTTCCTTTCTCAGCATTGAGATTGATTCTTTCAATTTATCGAAGTTATTCAAGTCATTGAGTAATAGGAGCAAGTTATTTTCAATATCTTTCAGCTGGAATAATTTAAATACGAAACAATATGAAGCTTGATATAAAGATACGACATAAAGAGATTGAGTTACCGGCAAATGGGGTGAAGATGAACGACGAGGTGAAAATGAACAAAAAATGTAGAATTGTAGCGCCCCAGTGCACGGATGCACTGATGTTACAGTGCTGGCATAGCACTTTCTTATTTTTGTCAAGGTAAACATACGCAATAAGTGTTATCAATCGAAACAGGCGCATAATGTAATTTCGGTCGGCTAGGGAAAAAAAACTCGGAACTCCTGTACGCCTAATTTTCAAAGTTGTTAATTCAGTGCTCCAGCATTCCATAATAATTTGGCGGAGACTATTCAAAAGTATGTATTTTGTGGAGAATTTTATCCAATTTCATATATGAGTCAGTTTAGGTTGCTAATTTATTTACTTTTCTCAAGATAGAAGTGATAATATGAAGAGTAGGATACTGTGAGGCAGTGTTGGAAGAACGCAAAAATCATCGTTCCCGTTCCTTCTTCTCTAACTGCATGGTTTTCATTCATGTTCTGTATTGTTCTTACCTTAAAATTACCAACGTTCCTGTTCTCGTTCCCATTCCCGTTCTTGTTCCAACCTGGTCCTGTTTTCGTTTCCGGTTCTCGTTCTCAATCCCATCGTGTTCTCATTCTCGTTCTGAAAACGAGAACATGCCGTTTGTCTTCTCATTCTCGTTAGTTTTTCCAACATTGGAGTACTGCAGTTTGATTTTTTCATTTAAAAAAATAAATAATCGATGGTTTTAGGCTTTCAGAATTTTACTTAAGCGCCAGCTACAAAGTTGTTCGAAAAACGCCAAAATCATCTCATTCCCGTCCTCGTTTGTTCTTCTCTAACTACATGGGTTTCGTTCATGCATCTCGTTTTCCTTACCTTAATAATTACCAAGTTCCCATTCTCGTTCTCCTTCCCTACTTGGTCCTGTTCCCGTTTCCTGTCCTCGTTCTCGAGCCCATCATGTTCTTGTTCTCATTCTCGTTCTGAGAACGAGAACATGCCGTTTTCGTTCTCGTTCATTCTTCCAACAGTGCTGTGCGGTGAAGATAACATGCGAGGTTTTTATTACAGTGGCTTATTCTACCTACTTAACTGATTTTGTTATGAATGCCCCACGTATCATTAATGTTCTCAATGATTTTATAGTGTTCACGTTTCTACCCTTCAACTTATTTGTGTCTAATAATATGATTCGAAATAATTATTATTACCTACTAAATACATTCTTTTTTTGTTTTTTTTAAATTAAAATTTCTTCAAATTTACTTTACCACGTCTTCAAAGAGAATTACCATGCAGAAACATGTAAGTTCATCTTCACCCCACATAGTGAGGTGAGGGTGAACAAACTTTGAGCTTTTAAAATAAATAAATTTTGGAGGATTGCAAAGTTCAAAATTCCATCATCACAAAACAAAACAAATATAGAACAGGAAAGACGGTTGAAACTGTAATTGTATCGAGAGTTTTGGGCCTCAAAAAAGCTGCCGGAAGTTGGAGCTCCCTACAGGCCCGTAGCTAACGCTAGGGCAGCCAGGGCTTTTGGCAAACGCGCCGCCCTGGCTAGCACATACAAGCGAAGCCAGCAAACATTTTTTTATATTATACCCTTATGGCTCATGCCCTAGTTGAATATCAAATGCCCTGGCAGACACAAGCGGTCAAGTACTGGTCTGGCTTCCTACTTCCTAGTAACACAACTAAAAATTCAATTTCCTTCCCCCCCTCCCAAAAAAAAAAACAACTCCTAAGACATAAAATGAAAATGGTCTACCCACATCTTGATTATGTCTATATTTTGTTTAAAAAACATACTCAGGCTGATAGCTGATCAAATACAACGCTATAACCAGAGGAGAAACTTGATTTTCATCGGGGGGAGGGGGGTGAAGAAGGAAAATTTGCCGACAAGTATTTCTTAAAAACTAAAAATTCGCCAACAAAAATTTTTTTATTTGAAAATTTGCTAATTTTTTATTCAAAATATTTTTTGATTGAAAAAAAAATCAAAATTTGCCGATTGCTAAATTATTGGAGGTGTTTCACCCCCATCTCCCACACACGGCCATTGTTTCGTCCCTGCAACAGCAGATTGAAACCTTATCCCCCAAGCATTCACATCTGCGCACATGAGCATACCCTAGTCTGGGAGGGTAAGCCGGAAGGATGTTAGGAATACTTGAGAGGAACACACAACTTCCTTTACTTAAAGTGGTCGCTATTTACTCTTGGTGGTATTTTTTAAAAAAAACTGTATTCGTTAGAGGATTTTTTTCTTAGCCAGTGTTGTTTCCAAGGTTCTTATAACTTTACAAGGTTTGATCATTTAGCAAGGCACAAAGACGTCAGTGACGTCACTGAACTGCCAATCACACAGGCCACCTGCGGAAAAAGAGCTCCTCTCGATCTTTACTCATAACTGATGCCCTCAACATATTTCTCTATTATTTAAAACGACTTATAACATTCAATTGGCTACCGTAAAAAAAGAAAAAAGAGCCCTCTACAGCAAAAATTCGCTTTTGACATTACTTTCTTATAAAGTGAATTCCGGCAGGAGTGAGATGGGAAGAATTGTTGCGGGTTGCCTACCCGAATGAGCCAACCTTCTCTAGTTATGACAACTTTGTGCTGTTCCGAAAGGTCAAATGTTTACAGCGAGACTGAATGGTATGTTTACCTTCAAAATTGAAAGAGATATTCTACAAAAACCTCAAAATCTGTTCATTTTCACCCCGTTTGCCGGTACATACTCGGCTGCTGATGTCCTTCATGTGCATTATTTTCAGCACTACTTCTGGTAAATCGAAAAATTCAGTCGGAAATTTCTTCGCAGTTGTATCAGATGAGAGAAAGTCCTCGGATGACAACTCGTTGATGTAATCTTGCAATAAGATCAGAAAATTCTGTCTCTCCGTTTTTAATATTGCTTTAATTTCTTCTTTTTGAATAAGGTTTCGGTATCGTTTGAACCATTCTAAAAGCTGAAACACGAAAACATGGATTGAGTTTACTGTCAGAACTTTGAAAGAATCGTCAGACTGTGAATAAAAGGTTCGGGCTTTTCATTCATTACATCAACTCGATTCGTTTAGCGAGCTTCAAAGTCTACTCATATTACTTGAAAATCTTAACCACATGGCTGACGTAGAACACAAGTAAAGGGCTTGCCTCATCCTATTTCTCTTTTCTAATTTTGCTCTCAACCAGAGCCCTGGAATCCGCCTTTTCGAGCATTACCTCAGAGACGGCGGGGAGGCTGTTAGGGCTGTCTTGGTCCGAAACACCGGTCTGGGTCGAAATGGAGCGAGTTGCTACGTGGGCTCAAACCCCGGACCTCCGGATTCCAAGAGCAGCACGCTATCCACTCGGCCAACCAGACCCCACGGGCTAGCCTCAAGGACCATCTTAAATCAGGCCGTTAGGCGGAATACTTCATTAGTTTAGAATTGCAGGTCACTTTTTTGAGGGGAGGGGGGGATTCCCTACTTCTAGTGAAGTTCCACATAGCGATATACGTTATTTATTTATTTATTTTCCTTTACATTATGGAAGCTGTTACAGCTACGCTGAAAGTGCTCCCGGCCCTTTTAGGGCAAAGGTGTATCTCACCCGCTCCCATTCGGATCTCGTGGTGGCTATGCGGTGGAAGTACATGTGCTGAAGGAAGCGGTCAATTTCAGTTCTCCATTTCTTTCTTTGGCCTCCGCTTCTTCTTATTCTGAACGCCATATTCCAGAAGGTCGTTCTGTGGGTCCACCTGTCAGGGTCCATACGAGCTACATGACCCGCCCAGCCCCATTTCATATTCCTGTGGTATGTTATTGCGTGTTGGAGTTTTGGGATTTTCCCCCTCATCCTTTCTATGCTGATTTTGTCGATTTTTTTGTATCCTAGAATAGCCCTCATCATCGCATTCTCGGCGGAAGTGATCCTTGATTTTAGTTTCTCGGAAAGGGTCCATGTTGCACATCCGTACATCATCGTCGGTAGTACCGATGCATTGTATATCTCGGCTTTCTGGCTTAGCTTGAAATTGCCTTTAAGTATGTTTTTTAACATCCAGAATTTTTTCCATGCTCCCTTCACCCTCCTCCTGATCTCCTTTTCCATTTTTTGCTCGAATGTGATGATTTGCCCTAAATATATTGCTTCGTCTGTCCATGCTATTTCGTTGTCTCCGATTTTTATACTTTTCGTTGGGGTCTCTCGTGCCATGAATACCGATTTTTTAAAATTAATTGTTAGGCCGGCTATTTGGCTGTTAAAGCTTAGTTCGTGAATCATTTCCCTTAGATCAGAGAAGGAGTCCGCCACCAAAGTCACGTCATCAGCGAAACGCAGGTTGTTTAATCTTTTCCCGTTAACCTCCAAGCCTTTGTTATCCCAGTTTAAACGAAAGGAGTCAGGCAGGGCGACCCCCTATCACCATTACTTTTTAATTGCGTGTTGGAGGAGGTCTTTCAGGGTTTAAACTGGGATATACGTTATTATAAGAGTACGAGATTAGACTCTAGATCTGCTAACAAGGCATTACCTATTTGAAATTTTAGAATCGCATAGACCAGTAAGCTACATATCAGTAGTTCGCAGCCCCCTACATTGAAAGCATCAAGTTTCTTTCAGATCATTCATCTTGATCGGTTTCATACTCTTCCAAATGCCAGACAATCCAATCAAGTATTTCATAGAAATCAAATTACTTCCGAAAACTGGATTTGTTAGTACGCATTAATATTAAAATTATGTATAACAGGGAAGTTGACTAATAACAGAATACGATGGTCCTCCCAGCTGAATTGGATATAGCTTAGCGGGTTAATTAGAACAAAAATAAACTAAGAAATATTTACCTGTAACACATCAGTACTGCAAAACTTCAATTTCTCTTTAATTTTTTTGGCGACGTATTCTTGAATTGGCTTTAAATTCTCATTGAAGGAATTTAGAGCCGATTGCCACACAGGTTCGGTATAAGGGTTGTACTGAATGGCATTAATATCTGCACATATAATTTACACAAGTTCATACAAATTACTTCGTATGTATTTACATAGGTTTCAACAGAATTTTAAATGGGTTTTCACTCGTAAAATTAGAGGGTATCAACTGCTGGTTGGAACCTTCCCCAAGTTTCTCCAGTTAGTTTTCGATGAAGAACCAGTAAAACTGACGACGTGAAAACAAAGTCACTTACGAGAAAATACATTGAAATGATCGAAAACATTCAATTCTTCTCTCTCAGTTTTGTTCAAAATTTGACAAATAGCTTGATGCACGTTTCTCACCTCGAGAATCTGCAAACGTTGGAAGAACAATAATTAACGAATAATAAATTTCAATTGTAGAGGGCTTGCTAGTAGTGAAAGAATTTTTGAGATTGAAAGGAAAAACTAAATAAAAAACAATTCAATCGGGACATAGTGAGGAAATTTGGGGAAACACTACTATACAAAAAACCTTGGTATGTCTCTTCAACCACTTAAGGCAGACTAAAGGGTACAGGGGGTAGACGAGGTATGTTATCTCGGTCAAATAATCTCCTTTGTAAGTGCTAGACAGAAAGAAATTTCGAATAACTGAGTGGAGAAAGCACTGGAATTCGAAAAAAGTATCCAAAGGTAAATTTCCAATTTTAACTGAGGCGGTGGTTTGGCGTAGCTATGTACAACCATGTGTTGACATTAGGCCCAAACATGAACATTAACCAAAGCTAATGTGAGGGGGTTACGAGTGACGCAAAGATCAATGGAACGCAGTACGTTAAATGTCAAAAAGCTAGACAAAGTCGAGGGGTCTTGGTTAAGGGCAGAAACGTAGCTGGAGGACATAGGAAGGGTTGTCAAGAAAAATAAATTGATGAGAAGCGTATCATGAGATAGGGGAGAGGGAGGAAGGTGGGAAAGCTAGTGAAGGGTAGACACTGTACGATCTTAAAAGGGACAGAGGGAGGCGAACTTCTCGGTGGAGGGATGAATTTCGAAAGACACCTGGCCCAGAGAGAAGACAAACTCTAGATAGAATAACAGGGTGTCCACTTTCGAGGATAAAATTCCCTGACTTATTCAGTCCATTTTCCAACTTTTTCGTAATAAAAAAATGTTCAATAGAGTTTGACAGAGAAAATTGTACAATACTTTCACATCATAAGACTTTCTTCAAAATTCCCCGACTTTTTCATGACTTTTCCAGGTCTCACAAAATTCCTTGACTTTTTCCTGACTTCCAGGATTTCTAGAAAAGTAGCCACTCTGAATAATATGGAAAAAAAGATGAGCAGGCATATGCCCGGAAATGGGAGGGTAAAACAGCATGAGTTTTGGTGGAGCTGGAACTCATCATCCGCAACACGCAGAGCGGAGGCATTGGAATCTTATTGTTTATTTTCATTTTATACGGGCTTTGGAGCAAATTCGCCAGGTTTCTGTTGAGCAAGATCAGTACCTCATTTAAACGCTGAATGAACTTCTTCATGTACGCGGATTCGTATTCTCCTCGTGTCCACGGATGTGACGCATAATGAGGCCAGAAAATCGTGGTCAGTTGAACACACGTATCAATCCATTTGTTACAAATCTCCGAGCACTGAGACAAACAGACCAACGTGTTATGGAGTGGAAACTCAGGGGTGAAGCTACATTGAAACATGGGAAATGTTCAGAACTGAGGAACTCTGTAATACCTACCATCATCAATAATTCGTTGATTTCGTAGTATGAGTCAGTCCATATTTTTTTGGTATTTAAGTTCATTTGAATGGAATGGCAGATGAAATTACCTGAAAACAGCAGCAGAAAATTCACTTCAAATCAAAAATCAAAATTCTTTTATTGAGGAGATACAGTTACATATAACTTATTCTCCTCGGCCTGTACAGAGCAAAGGTTTCCTGTAATTGCTCTCATTCGAGTCTCACTGACGCGATCAGCTGAAAATTTTCTGTTAATATCGTCCTTCCATCTACTTAGCTGTCGCCGTTTATTCCTCCTCAAGTGTGAGAGGTACCGAACCGTTGTTTTATATGTCCATCTTTCATCCTTTAGCTTTGCCACGTGTCCCGCCCATCTCCATTTCTGTCTTCTAATAAAAACTAATATCCATGTTATCCCCTGATTTTATTATTATTTCAGATAATTTGATACGTTTTTCTTTTTGTAGCTAAGCATCGATCTTTCTATTGTGTTCTGGGTTATTTTTAATTTGGAGGATAGTGTCCACGTTTGGCAGCTGTATGTTAAGTTGGCACTACACACATGTTAAAGACTTCACTTTTATTGTTCATAATACATAATGATAATCCGTAAAATAAATATTTACCGACGATATCGAATAAATTGATCATGTTGCTTTCCGGAAAATTACAGTTTTCCAATTTCCAGATATCATCAAAAGCATTGTAGGCGTCTTCAATTAGATCATCTAAATTCTGAAGTTGATTCGATTGACCAAATCTACAAAAAAAAAAAAAAAAAAGGTGTCACATTGAGAAGTAGTCTAGTAAACCACTGAATGCACGTTGAAGCACAAAGGAAGGCTTGAACAAGTTACTTAATAAACTCAAAATGGAGTTGAGGCTGACCTGGAAGCAAATGAAGCTGGAAACACACACTTTGAGAAAGTTAAGCTCTATGTAAATTCTCATTAAATAGATTTCAAAAAACTTCGTAAATGTATTTTAAATTTGTCGAAAACGTAAAATTCATATAAAATGAAGGAATCAATGACACCAAATTGAATACAAAAAGGAAAAAAACTTCAAGATTTTGAAAATTATACAAAAAGTTTAGAATTTTCAGAGAACTAAAAATTAGAAAACATCCAAAAAATTTCCAAGCTCAACTTGCACAAAATATAGATAAAACTTTGCAATGATCTCTAATTTCATGGCGTTCTCAAAGAAAATCATTTTATTCACCGGCTAAAAAAAATGTATCCTCAACCCCTTCTGTCTCCCACCCTCAAAACATTCAATTCAAATAAATGTAACAAAAACTTCAACCGCAACAAAATTTGATAAAATTGCAAAATTAACCAAAGTTTTTGAAACTACTGAATTTTAGACGAGTAAGATTATTAAAATAATATGAAATTTTTTAAAAAATTAGATAAATTTGAAAAGGCATACATGTTTACCCATGCTAAATTCAACCTTGTAAAAACAGACTAAATAAAACTAAAAACATTTCAATTTACAGAAAAAAATTAAGCCCAACAATTTTTGTATATCACAGTAAATTTAGTGTAAAGTTGAAATTTATGTGTACAATACCAAGATTTAGGAAGACCTATCAAATTTACCAAAATAAATGAATGCATAGAGAAAATGGACAGCCTGAACATTTCAGGATCGTGTTACTCCATTATGGGTAGGTACCTAGTGTGAGAATGTGAATTATTAAAAAAATAAACAGATACATGGGCCACATTTACTTGGAATCAAGTTGCTGCAGAATCGGTAAAATTTTTCTTGCTTTTATTCTTTCATCAGGGTTTTCATGATGCGATGCAATATAATTCCAGTAATCGCATTCATCCTTCACATTCAGGATTCCTAAATTGAAGTCAGAAAAGAAAAAACCAAATAAAACACCTGACCTTTCTACAATCTAAAACCAAAACATGGGAGCTGTAACTCCCTTGTAAGTTGACATAATCCATCAGCTTAATCAAATGGAGTAACAGCCGTGGGCAGTAAGGTCGATCGCCTTCACAAAGATCGTCTCCATGGCTGCAAATATTGTATAAAATATCGAAAGAAATTGGAAGGAAAACACTCATTGTAACCAAAAGAATCGTGTGATACTAGCAGCCAAAGATCTGAAACTAGTTTCAGCAACAGGGCTGCAGCCACGGGAAGCATGAGAGACGAACCATCCATAATCAAACTTCGGTTGAAAAAACTAAGGGGAAGGTGCTAAAAGTGCTAGCTTATTTCTAACATCGATTTTAATCCTCATAATAATAGATTTTCAATATTCTCTCGGGAGGCTATGTCGACCTTAGTGCTTAGCATCTCCAGAACCCTCGCAAAGTCCATCAACCCCCCCCCCTCCTTAAATTGACATTCTCAAGAGTTGGTAAACCGAACAACTCCAGTTGACAAACTAAAAAGTTGCAAGATTTTGTTTGTTGCTCAGTAGTATTGATATTTCAGTTTTCTATCGAAAAAATTTCAAACTCCTCTACCCCCAAAAAAGTTGCTTTGCTACGGTCCTGTTCAGCAAACCAAAGTGAAATGTACGGCTCTGATAACAATGTAACAAAAAACGTCACACCGATATTCATCTAGATACATACCATTGAAAAACAACGTAGTAGGGGGAGGGGGTGGCACGTTCTAATGCTGATACATTTCAATCGAGATAAAACTTGATACTTAATTTTCAATATTTGGCGCATTTTACGAATTTCGATTTGATTGTTATTTGCAGAGCCGTCAATTGAATTTTGATTCCAAGGGCAAGAAAAACTTGTTACGCCACTGTCACGGTTCAGTGCAGATGTGAGAAAATACTTACTGATCGAGCAAAAATCACTATTGTTAATATCCTCACATCTCCAGCTATAATACTGATTAGACAGGAGATCACTCTAAGCCTTAGCGTATAGATTACAGGGATGGGGCGAAACGTAGAGAAAGTCTCATCTCTCCCCTCATCTTCACCAACCGATCGCAAAAACAAAATACTCCGGACAGGGGCGGATCTAGGATTACATTGGGGGGGGGGGGGGTACGGAAATGACAGACGCGGATCTACGATTACATCTTGGGGAGGGGGGACATTATGGATAGTCATTTTCTTCTGTTTTTTCTTTCCACGAAAAAAAGGGGGTGTTAAACACCTTCCCCGCTCATAAATCCGCGCCTGATCCCTGAAATCAAATACAGGCAACACATCTAAGTAACAACTTCAGACCTCTGAAGTTTGATATTAGTTTCAAATTACCTACTCCATTGTTCCCCAAAGACTTCACTTTGTAACCGACTATTTAAATTAAAAAAATTTATTTTAATTCAAATTTTAAATTTTAAGGTAAAAATTAAAGTTAATATAATTGCAAAAGGCGAGTGGACCCGGGAGCCGATCGGTGAGCTCGACCCGTGGAAGCCTGAACTTCCACCTGACCCAGGTCTTGAGCGAACACGGTTGTTTCGGCTCGTACCTGCACCGGATAGGTTTGGTGGGGAGCGCCGAGTGCACCCATTGTGCAAGCGGAGAGGAGGACACCCCGTGGCATACGCTGTTCGAGTGCGACGCCTGGGAGCAGGAGAGATGCGGGGCGGTCACGATCGATCCCGGAGACGGCGTGATCGACCGTCTTGCGCCGGACACCCTGGTCCCGGAGCTGTTGAGGAGCCGAAGCGGTTGGAACCGGGTGTCGGGTTTCGTTTCGACCATCATGCGACGGAAGATGGAGGCTGAGTGGTCGAGACAGAGGACGCAAGGAGGAGGAGAAGCTGGACTTGCTGTTGCTGCTGCTGCTGCGGCGGCGGATACCATCCAGCGAAGCTCGCCCGTAGCACCAGGGCTGGAGCAGAGCTCGCCCGCAGTGCAAGGGCTGGAGCTCCAATCGGAAGAGTCTCACACGATGAGTGAGTGAAGAGGAAGAGGCAGCGCGTCCGGCTGCGGGGGACCTGAAATTTCCAGGCGAGCGCTCTGGGAGTGCGGGGCCCTGGCAGAACGCGCGCACCGTTCCGGCCAGGAGAAATGGGGGCTCGGGCCCGGCCCCAAAGCGTTCCCCTCGGTACTGATGCGATGCCCGAAAGGGTAGTTTCCGGTGCCGGGGGTGCGGTGTCTCAGGGGCCACTCTGGCATGCGTGCATCGCCATACGTCCCACAACACCAAAGTTAATATAATTACTTTATTAAAATTCTATCTAAAAATGTATAATAAAATACGATTAGATATCCTAATATTAAAATATTTATAAATTATATTAGTATTTTTAAAGTTAATTATTTTGGCGGTATTTATTATTACAGGAATTTGTTTAATAGAAACTGTACTCTTTGTATTTCTGAAAAGATTTTGGCCCTAGAATGCTCTTTTTTGAAAAAGGGAATATTTAACTAAGGCATGAACTATGATTCGAGAGTTTCTGACTACAATTATACTCGCACGTCAACTGAAATTAAGGTAGAATAATTCTTGTATACCACAGAGCGATAGACGCTTGTCTGGAACACTATCCGCCATCAAATTCTTCCGTATCACAGCACTCTTCAGTCCGGCCTCCATATTCTCAAACAGAGTTCGTAATTTGATATCTTCCACCGCTTTTTCCTCCTAGCCATTAAATGATTAATATCACTGTTCAGAATTCTCTCCTCTTTACTCCAGATGAGCATTATTGACCTGATACCTTAAAAAGCGCAGGTATGTACACGTTTTGCAGTATGTTGTAAAAACTACTTAGAAGTGGATTCTGCAAAGAGCAAATTCGTAATACGTCGTTGATATTGTCATCGGTGATAATACTCGCAACGGTTTTGTAGAAAACTAGCGAATTTTTCATGTCAAAATCGTGTGGTATCTGAAACAAAAAACAAGATAAACAAGCGGTGCAAATACCGGTGGCATTAAGACTTCCAAATGACACGTTTCTCTTACTTGGTTTTTCATAATAAGCTGTGAATTTCGAATATCAAGGCACAAGATAGAGCATTCGCCATCATCGAGAAAGCGATCGACTTCATGATTCTTGATGATTTGATCGGAAAATTCTTTTGTGAAGTTGCCAAAATAATCTCCTACATTTAAAATTGTGCTCCAGGTCAAAAGAAAATAACAAATTTCATGCTTAAGTAGTGTACCTGTAGTTTCATTTTCTTACCAGATACTTTGAGTATGAACTCTTTTCTCCTGTCCGAAAGATTATCCATATGAGGAACATCTGTCATCTCTGTCACAAATCACTCAATGGATACAGAAACAATAATAGTAACCGAACATTTAAAATAAGTATTCTCGTAATGTATGTCAACAAAACGTGTTTCATCACCATGGTAACAAGGGCTGCATATGCATGTGTTATGAATGAACAAGAACTCAGTAATCAGGTTAAAATGTAATGACAACTTGATTAATACTAGGGTAGGTTCTTCGAATTCCATAATTTTATGAAAATAATATCGAAGATAATAATAATTTCTAGTGTAAATACCAATATGATAAATAATACCAACTAACAGAATAAGACTGATCACTATTAATACACCTACTGGTTCCTCAAGTGATTCTTTGTACACGTCAAACTGCCATTTCCATTTTAATTTTTCCATGTGGTTTGTAATCATGTAAAGTAAAATCTTCATACTTAAAATCGTTAATATCGGTCACCTCCTGGTTGATGGTGAGGGTAGGAAACGGCCGCATGTCTCTTTCCAGCTGCTTTTTCAACGGCTCAACGTGATTCAAGTAAACATGGCTATCTCCGATTGTATGGATAAATTCTTTCGGCTGTGGAATTGAAACGTTTTAGAACTTATAAATTGAATCGTGAAATTAACGAGTGGGAAAAACTCACTTTTGTCGAGGTTACTTGCGCGATCATTCGAGTTAACAAGGAGTAACTAGCGATATTAAATGGAACACCGAGACCCATGTCAGCAGACCGTTGATACATCATGCAAGAAAGTTCACCGTCAGCCACGTAAAACTGTACCAAGCAATGACAGGGTGGTAAGGCCATTTTAGGAATATCAAGCGGATTCCAGGCAGTCATAATTATTCGCCGGTCGTTAGGATTCGTTTTTATGGTCTCAATCACGTTTTTCAGTTGATCTATTCCCTGTCCAGAATAATTAGAAAACATATCCTTGTATTCCGCACCATAGTGCCTCCACTGGAAACCATAAACTGGACCAAGATCTCCTGCATCAGAAATTGGTTACGTATCAATTCATAACCAGATAACGAATCTTACTGAAGTTACAACTGGCGCCTCTCAGAGCCTTAGTTAAACTCAGAAAGTCGAGTATATTCTTTGCCGGAATTCACGATCATTACTAATAACGGATGATTGTGAAAATCGATGAAATTACCTTCAACTCTATCTTTGAATCCTAAAGAATCTAAATATTCCCGGGTGCTATTAGGATTCCAAATTTTCACGCCTTTCTCAGATAATTTTCTAGCATCTGTACAGCCGCTTATGAACCACAACAGTTCTTCAACTACGCCTTTCCAGTACACATCTTTTGTGGTCAATAAGGGAAACACATCTGTAAAAACAAACGGTATGGATGGCAATTTTGATACCACAGCTTCTTTGTAATCCTAGTGTACTCGACTACTCGATTAAATGGAACATACTATTTTCCAGAGAGTATCTCATCTGACATCCGAATAAGGACAGAGTGCCCACTCCAGTTCTATCGGATTTCTTGTAGCCTTCTTTTATGATTTTACGTATTTGTTCTAAATACTGCTTTTCTTCAGTTTCTATAGCCATCTGATAAAATAAACAGCAATAAATATCGATTATCTTCAGCTGGTCACAACTCATAAGCAATGGCATCGAATAGAACACATCTTAATTAGTGACAGAGACTGAAACTGTTATATAATTTTCGACAACATCGAAAGATCCTACTTGAATATGCTCAGCTTTGGACTAATATCTCATCAAACCGAAAGATACGTGAATTGTAAGGATATAATAAGAAGCTGGACATGATCACCAACTAGCAGTTGTTAATAATCGGTAGATACCTGCCTTAAGAACTGGAAAAGATGATTCGTCGAACTGCGGACAAATAACAAATAAAGAAGCTGCTTTCAAAGGAAATTTGATTAGATAGACAAGAGTTTGGCGTTGTTTCGGTACTCAAAAACCCGCTAAAAATTTACGAAAACATGAAAAGAAGAAAGATCAGGTTATGCCAAATACAGGAAGACGATTGGCCGAATTGACATGACGTCATGAAACCATAAAAATTCAACCAATCACAGACTTACGAAAAAATTTCATCTATGCTGAAATCAACAATAAAGTACAATCAAAACTGTTCCTGGAACACGAGCAACTAAGGTGCTTTTTAATTCTCGTTTTTTAAGCATCTTCCTCTACCCTGTTTAGCTGTCGACCTGTCGATCGACTGTTCGCCACCTCATCTTATCAGTTATCACTTGTCCCTTCATGCCCCATGCCGCCATGCGTCATTTCTGATTAATCAATAATCAAGCTCTTCAATGTTCAATTTTTGGTTCAGTTCAATAATTTTTGTCTATAAATCCTCTATTTCGCGTTCTAAATTTTTCCACTAGTTCGGTTATAACTTATTTAAGTGTGAAATTTTCATTCAGTGAAGGAGAGTTGTTTGGTCCCTACTGCAGATAGGATCTTACACCTTCAGAGGCGCTTATTGCATTTTAAAAAATCATGGAAATAAGTCATTCCTACCGCACCAAACTCGCTCGCCGAGTTCAGAAGTATACCAGTATACTAAAAAGTGAGATCGGTATCGAACCAGTTCCACAATCCCAAGTAATAGATGAACTGAAAGACATAATCATTATTCACAAGTATGTACTTGTTAATCGATGTTGAATGTAATATTTCAGTATATAATGGTGTGTAATGCCGGATTAGGATTGAATGTCGACCGTGAAAAAATCGTAGCGTTATTTTCGCCATATACCACTGTGCAGAATGTCGTAATGAATTACAAAAAGTCGTATTGTTTTGTGGAATGTATTGACCAGAGCACTGCATGCGCTGCATTCGACGCTATTCATGGCAAATTATTTTTGGCTGAAGTGCATGGGCCTCTTTACTTGTTATACGTAGAAAAAAGTACGGGTAGTATCTATGTTCAGTTTGTGTCTTTTAGCTCCTTTATAACAGAACTAATAATATTTTTCTGTGCTAGTGCCCGAAGAAGACCTAGCAAAAGTGTGCCGTCGGATTCCTAAAGGTTTGATTATTTTCAGTGATTTTCTCAAAGAGGATGAAGAAAAATCTATCACTGATTTTATGTTGCAAGAATTTAAGTCAGGTAAATCAGAACTCCCTGATGAATAAATATTCAAATATTTATCAAAACCCTCCTTAATGGTCCACCGGGAACAGAGGGACTCAAGTCTACTGATTTCGATGCGTATAAAAATACTAAAACTGCATATCTTGATGTTATAAAGGCAGCAAATTAAAGCATCGTTCAGTAAAGCACTATGGTTACGAGTTTGATTATAAAACCAACAACGTCAAGCTTGATAATTCTGCTTGTGAACGAATTCCCGAGGAGTTTGACTTCATGTTACAACGATTTAAAAGGCACGGGTATTTAAAAGATTGGAATCCAAATCAGATCACTGTTAATAAATACGAACCTGGTCAAGGTATTTATTTCAATTTGGTCCGTAAATTAGGTGCTTGTTACATTAGTTCTAATTTCTGTGATGTTGTTCAGGTATTCCAGCGCACATTGATACTCACAGCTGCTTCGATGACTACATTGTAGTGGTATCAGCGGGCTCAGATACCTCTATGTCCTTCAGGCAGGGACTAGAAAAGCATTCGGTCACACTCCAAAGAAGATCCTTAGTGCTAATGTCAGGTGAATCTAGGTGAGACTTTACTTATTACCTGAGGTAATAGTCGTAATTCAAACTAATTGTTCATTTGCAATAGATATAGCTGGAGTCATGGTATAGCACCCCGAAAGTATGACTTCCCTAAATATGAAAATGGGGAACGAATTGTACAAGAACGAGGTCAGAGAATATCCTTCACATTTAGACATGTGAGAGAAAATCGTGTTTGCAAGTGTCCGTTCCCTGAGTATTGTGACACTCCGGAGGATATAAGAAAATCAGAACGCCAGTTACAAATAGACGACACTGCAGCATCTGAACTTGAAAGACTTCATGTGCATGAGGTAAAACACTTCTATGAAACGTATAATATTTTTTGTCATCTTGATTGTTTGCTGAAAATCTGTCCAGAAATGATTGTATTTTTCATTAAATAGACCGTGTGGGTTCTACCTTTATCTTAATAATGACGTCTGTGTTTTGTTTTTCCAGGTGTATGATGAAATAGCAGATCATTTCAGCAAAACACGACATAAACCTTGGCCAAACGTTAAGAAGTTCGTTAGGTCTTTCGAACCAGGTTCCATATTTATTGATATAGGCTGCGGAAATGGAAAATATTTTGGATTGAACTCCTCCATTTATCAAGTATGGGTTGAATTCTAAATTTCATCTATTTATTGAAACAGTAATTTTTACAGGATGGTTCAGCAGGCTACAAGTATTGCCTGTATCTCTAAAATATAGAAAATTCGAATAATACTTTTGGTGTATGATACGTTATAGGGTTGTTGGGAGTTATATTATAGCGTCAGAATGTTGCGAAATTTGGAGACATATTGACTAGTATTAATTTCGAAACTTGTATTGCCCTTTTCGTTAGCTAAATGATAAGTATTTTTGCGTGGAAAAATTTTTATATTTTGAGGAAAGGCCATTATGTTGGTAGCACTATCCTATTTTGTGAATGCCACACAGAAATGTTGATCAACTAAGCTCTTCCATTAACATGACGAAACGGCTGCCGTTTAGCATGCTGTATCATTCAATTGTTGTTCTGCTTGGATGCACTCTTCATTATAGCGTCCCGTCGACTTGACAAATTTTTGAGCTAGGCAACTCGTTACAACAAATTTTTGCTAAGAGCTGTCACGTGGCATAGTCTCTTTTAGCTATGTTCATAACTTCTGAAGTATGAATTTGGAAGCAATACAGCAAACGTGGGTTTAAATTAAAATTCTCTTATACCTTTATATTCACTTATTAGGCAGTATCAGCATACAGCTAATTTTAAGTCTTAATGTACCCTTCAAAATAAGTTATGAAGTTCGTTCTAATCTTCTTGAAGCTCACATTATATACACATTGTCCACAGGTAGGATGTGACCGAAGTCATAAACTAAGCGAAGAATGCCATAAAAAAGGATTCGAAGTATTAGTATGCGACTGTCTCGCGTTACCATACCGCTCAAACATTGCGGATTATTCCGTATGTATTGCCGTCATACATCATTTGTCTACTCGAGAACGGAGACTTCAAGCTATCAAGGAGATAGCTCGAATTTTGCGACCATCTGGACGAGCACTGATGTATGTGTGGGCCAAAGAACAGAAACTATTTAGAGAACTATCGACTTACTTAAAGCAGCGAATTCAATTCAGGAACCATCCCGATAATTATGAGGAATATTCAATTGCATTACCTGCAGGAGGGGCGGAAGAAGATAAAACTAGTAGAAATGAAATTTCGCTTCCCATTCACGTAAATCGCACTGAATTCAAATACGAAGACATGTTGGTTCCTTGGAAACTTCAGAAGAAAAAGGGTGATAGTCAAGAACATCAATTCTTACGTTACTATCATGTGTTCGACGATGGAGAATTAGAAGAATTATGCCAACATGTTCCCGGTATTGAAGTGATAAAATGTTATTATGATGAGGGTAACTGGTCTCTGATGTTTAAGAAAGTAACCGATTCAGATGATGCTCGGTAAATATGTTGAATATGCTCTTGTTCTATGTGAATATTCCTGGATTGCATTTGGAAGTTCAATTTTACACGCTTTTGTGTTACCAGCTGAAAATTTAATCAGATCATGCTTTTTAGTTGATACAACAACATTATTTTCTCAACGCTTTGAGGATTAAATGGAATACCGTGAATACACTTGTCATCAAAAGTGGATCTATTACATCTTTAATGTTTATTATATGTTTATTTCATTGATCTTAGAAAAAAATGTTTCAAGACGAAAATTATATTAAAAATTGAAACGATACATGAATTCTGGTTTGTACCATGACCTTGAAGCCATGTTATTCAAGAGAATGAAAGTCGTTACTAGTTCGAAGAGTGTATTCAATAAACTTCAAAAAATTCAAAACGATCAGTTTTGAGCATAGCTTATCATCGGGTTACAATGAAAATGAGTTGTGCTCGAAACCAGTTTTGAATTTTCTGTATTTTTTCCCCGGTAATTTTTTTACGTATATTAAATACACTCAGCGTAATGACGTCCACCGTTCTACATGTCCAATGCATTCAATTTGCGGGCATGAACCACAGTTACCAGTTGCTATGGCAACTAATATAAACAGAAAGAAATGTGTGCTCTTATTGAAAATTAGTCATTCATCACATAAACATGGAGCTGCATAGAGTTGATTACACATTATTAGGATTAACAAGTAAGAATTGCATGAAATTACTACCGTCTCCTGGAACCAAATTAACGCAGAAGGTAACAGTTTATTTATTAGAACTAATCCTACAGGCGTGACTAGACGCTCGCTTATCGCCTCTTTACACTGAAACATAGTTTCATCTCGGAGCAGCTCTCTGAAAAAGATTTCACGTGTAAGTGTTTGAATTTCTCAATTTTCTAGATTGTAATCGGAGATCAAGAAGGTATTGTTCAAATATTCTTCATACGGCGAGGTGAAATCCAGATCACATTCAAGAGTTTACCAACCTCTCCAATAACAAATGTTGTTCTCGGAGGCTCGATTGGTAAAGCCTTTCATCTTTAGTTTGAAAACAAATAATACGCTCACAAACAGAAACCAGACCCAGTCACCATCAAACTGAAATTTGATATACTTTTCTCAGGGACAATTCAAGATAAAATTTTCGTTTCATGCGATAATATTGTCCGAGGCTATACCAAGAAGGGGAAAATGTTTTTGAACTTCGAAACGCAGCTGTTGGAACCAATAAGGAACATGTATGTGAATTTCTGTCATAATACTATAACAGTATTATTTGAGTCATGTGTATTAAATAGCCAATTGTGAGAAAGTAGACTTATAAATGAGACGATATCAGGTGCTATGGTCATCATAGTCAAGACTACAAAGATGTTTAATTGTAGTGTACTCATGCAATTTTATTTATATTTCAACACAGCATATTTCAATTTGAAAAGGTGTCCCCGTCACGGGGTAGGTAATATTAGCCTTGGGTGAATTAGAACCACACGTATCCATACCTACTGAAAATACTTTGTAAAATTAGGTATCTCATGTATAGGTACTTTAGAAATGTCATTATTTCAGTATGTCGATTATTTAAAGAGTAATTATTTCTTTTCTAGCTTTGTATGTGGAAATGATTTAATCGTCGCGGGAATACATAATTACCACTGCTATCGTGATTGTAAGTTGATGGATACCTACACTTGCAGAGATGTTATAAATGATGTAATTACTCTGAACGTGGCCAAGGTATGTCATACTTCGTTTGCAACGCCATGGTCTGAATGACTCAATTTAATTTTCCATTGCTGTCGCAGGTTCGTCGATTAACTACTGTCTTGGCCTGTGCTGACCACATGTTAAGAACATTGGATGGGTCCACTATCACACAGTCACTAATCTTACCCAATAGTCCTACAACTTTGTATCTAATGAATGGCGACGGTGGAACAACTGGGGATCACGTTTTAGTGGGGATGCAGGAAGGTCAAATTTATTTAGTTCAAATTACGAGGTAAAGTTTAGCTGCCCCCGTGCTGATGTTATGTCTTGTCTCACACGAAATACCCACTGTGGTAAAGCAAACATTGGCGATCGATTTGATACCTAAGGCAGCTGTTGTATGATTTGCAGATCTAGTTCGACAATTATCAAATGGATACTGGAAAGTGAAGCCCATAAATCTGAAATAACTTGTATTACAATGTTTGAATTATTGAAGACGGGTATGCAGGATATAATAGTCGGCCGGCATGATGGCAATATAGAAGTGTACACGATGGTACAAAGCGATGAAGTTACCAAAGAATTTACACCACCAATGGAGAAATTCTCATACGTATGTACGATGTAAATTAAAAATTATGGCAAAAAGAATTTTCGATTATTCATATTGACTAATAATTATCTGAACCCTTACCCCTTACTGTAACCATCTAATCACACCCTTAGCTTATACTCTTATGTTTGTTTTTTTATGAATATTATTGGTAAAAATATTGAAAGGAATTGTGTAATCTCGATACTGATTTATTATTATAGGCGTGTAATGAAAGTATCACAGCAATTCAAGGAGGTTATGTCGGAAACATTAATTTTGAAGAAATAGTAGTTACTACTCATACAGGTAAGGTATTTCAAGAATTAAGCTTACTTATGTAAAAGAGAAGAAACCCACAGGCATCATTCTCCCTCCCCCGTATTATTGTAAGTACGGAAATAGACTGCTGAAACAGAAATAAAATTTGTCCACAAATTTGCTACTCTTTGTTTCTTATAAATATAATAATATTCCCATAGGAAAATCCATCCTTTGGTTCAAAATCAACATAGAGGCTCCAAGTCAGATATTGTCCTTACTGGGAACGGTGAATCCAAAGAGTATTTTGCAGGAAAAATAGAAATCAAAAATTTGGTCAATGTCAGAGGGTTACTTCTTGAATAAATTCATCTGTTCATTGAATTACGATATTACTATTTTCAAAAACTACCTGTAAACGCAAACAAATTAATAAAATTTTTAATTACAGGCTGGTTATTTGGGTTGACTACTGAAGTACCGGAGAAACAATTAACCAATGACATCAACGATTTGAATTATGGCTTCTCACGCGAAGAAAAGTTGAAGATTCTAAAGCTGAAGTAATTTTCCTTACTGTGAATATACTAACCTAGATACAACTGCTCAATTTCTCCGCTAGATGTCAAGTGCATACTGTAAGAACTTTTTTATTTGTTTAAATATATACAGATCAGAAATCGAAGAGTTGGAATTGAAACTTGTCAAAGAACGAGAAAAACATTTAGATTTCACACAAGAAGACTCTGCTGGTATTTGGAGATTGCCATTTTTCACGATAAATGAAAAGGTTAATCGATCTTCATTATCTAGTGAGTGTTGCAAATGAAACCCTGCAGAAATGAATGAGATTAGTGCAGTATGGTAATTTTGATCTCTCCTAGTGTACATCCATTTAAAATTGATTCCTGACCAAAATTTGAGCCAATATTTTTAGTCAAGAGTTGCAATTGAATTTTTATTCTTGAGATTTTGAAAAATGCAACGATATGAGTAAATGCAAACGCGTAGCCATCAACATTCTTCATAATGGTTTGGACCATATATCGGAAGTCATTCTAGAATTACACTTATGGAACTTTTTAAAGATAAAGGAAACAATTAGTGCCTTCCATATTGCAGTTAAACTACCAAAAACTATCGATAGTTATCGACATGCAATGAGCTTGGTAGTAACTGTTAATCAGGCAGAGTATCAAAAACTATTAAGTTAAGATGAACTACCAAAACATGTGGAAAGCTAAGCAAAACATAATCAAAATTTAAAAGAGAATACGATATAGTTCTTGATGTTTAATTTTATTAATGGCTATGTGCACTAGAAACTACTCAATCGAGTAATTGTATAAATCGTGTTTCGCGTTGCCATTTAACAATGCAAACTATTTTGGAAATGAGTCCCAATGAAAACTTGTTGCTACAAAAAAAAAAAAAAAAACCTGTCAAGTCACTGCCAGCTGATTTGGCAATAACACTGCAAAAACATAATGGTAACAACGGCAGTACTGCCATGATGCCTAACAAATGCCGCTAGAAGAACGTAAGAATACTGCCACTCAATTGCCACACAGTATGCGACTTTAGCAGTGGATTGGCAAGGAGGAGTGTACAACCTGTGTAATAGGTAGTGAGCTAGCAGCAGTTTGGCAGTGCTCTGTGGCAACACGGCTGGCCTAAATTGCAGCGAGCTGGCAGTATAACAATGGCAATACAGCCGACTTCAATGACAGAAAGCTGACAGTAAAACAACTAAAACACACGCATTGAGATTGGCAGTCAACTGCCGTGTTTATGGCCACTAAGAATTATCAAATTATACCCCGGTATGTATTTTACACTACTCTAGTAGTAGTGTTGGCAGTGAAACTTCTAGTAACATTGCCGCAGTATTCTTTACAAAGATGCATCATGCCTTTATCGGTGCCTAACACTCCTAAAAACTGCAATTTGTTTTAGATGACACTACAAAAAGAGGACGCCTTGCATTTCATCGTACTTGAGAGTGAAACGAACATTCACTATGTCCTAATTCAATGTGATGTTCCCATTAAATTTTTAGAAGTAGATAAAAACAACGCAGTTGTTAGTTACAGTAAATGCGAACCTGACGTAAGTTTACACATCGTTGTTTCCTTCATCCTGGTGATATCTTTTACGCTTGCAACTCCCTAGTCTAATGAAACAAAAACGTGTTTTCAATTCTCCAAATAAATTTGCAGTCTGGAAATTCAGTTTTGGCTACCTACAGATGTCAGATGAACACCGTGCGTTTAGAACTGAAGTTTTACGCCGACGAGGGTTTAAAAGGAATTCTACAGGCGTATATTACCCCTTCGACCCACCAGAAGAGTTGCCACGTGAAAAAATTTCAAATTAAACCTCTGTCCTTGCACTGTCGCGTCCACGAAACCGGAGAAAATAGGTACAATAAATTAATTATCACTAATCACTGTTTTACTTCTTGTTTTCTGAGATATTGAAAATTGTATTAGTTTACAAACTATTATTTCTGACAACAGGTCTTATAACGTCCTTCATTTAAAAGGAACATTCAGTATCGCAGAAATGCATACTTGGATAACTCAATGCCTACCGGAGTTACCAGAGAAGCCTCCAGATGAAGAAAAAATAAGTTACACATTCAAATCAACCCTAGTCGATACTATTTTAGAATGCAGTTATTCGTAAGTCAATTTTTATGCTTTATCAAAAATCGAGAGACACATTTTAATGACTGAACTGTAATTCCTGAAAATGTACAGACGAGGAGAGGCCATATTTAAATCTGATAACATCAGTACAATCGCAATTTTGAAAGACTTTCTGTCCAAGGAAGCAACCACGAAAAAAATTAAACTGGATATATCATCGAGTAAGGTTCCACGAGACATCATACTTTCTTATGTTTCTGTTGAAGGATGTTAAGACGAATAAAAACCACTCGAATAATTTTGTTTCAGACATCAATGAACAAAGTATCATTTCGACTGTTCAGTTTCTGAATTCAAAATTAGAGAAATATTTTCAGCTGCAACAGCAAACTGTATTACTGGAGGCGTTGAAAGATATCGATGCTGCTCAAACCGAACCCATTCAGAATGCTCTTATCGATGAATACAAAGTACTTTTAGAGAACGAGAAAGAGATCAAATTTCAGTTGAAGCAGCGACCGTTTTACCTCGAAAGACTTCAAAGTATGAATCCTCCCTTTACTTTGCATATTTGGAGTCAGAAGTTAAGTTCTTCCTAGGATGTAATATAGGAGCCATAAAGAGGAGAGGAGGGCTCTCTAGAAACTGAACGTTAAAATTCATCTGAAATCACGTCATAATTTACTTGGTCCACTTTTTGCTTTCTAGATGCTGTGATCCATTTGTTTACAGACTGGCATAAATTTAAGGGAGTAAACGTTAAGCCTAAATTAACGGCATTTTCCAACACGCTGAAGAATAATTACAACTATCAGAATATAATAGAGTATTTCTCTTTATAACTTTTTACAAATTCGAATAAACGTATATAAAATTAAAAATTGATCCTTTGGTAACTCAAGCCCTCCACAAGTTGAACATTAATAATAATTCTGCAACGGTACAATTCTAGACGGCATTACCACGTCTCTGCAAATGGGACACTGGTTGCTAGTTTGAAGCCAGTTACAAATGCAGTACCAACAGTACAGATGGCCGCACGTGGTAGTGCATGTGTTGGTTCGTGTTTCTAGACACAGGGAGCATTTACCTTTATACTTACATTCGATTGAACACTTGCTGGTTTCAATTGTATCGTGCATTTTCAACCATTTGTACACCGAGTGTAATACTGATATACACAAATGGAACATCGAAATGACAGCCAGTATTTTGAATCCGTACAGTCGACGATCGTTCAACAGCCAAGGTTTTGTGAGTATCTGAAAAGATAATTAAAAAATTGAGTGGTGAAAAATACTCAAGCAGAAGTTTCTTAAAGATATCAGTATTGAAAATATTACTCACATATCGAATTCCAGTAATACGTTTGGCAATATCGTAAAATGTGCCATGCCAATAAAACACAACCAGGTGGAAATGAATAATAAGAGGTAACGCTGCTTTGATAACTGCAAGGCATCGAAGTGTTTTACGCTTGAACTCATCGTGTAACAATGCATTTTGATGCACTCGACGTTGAATCTTGTTCAGCATATATTCAACGAACGTGAATCCGCAGGCATCAAAAACTGACATCAACAGCCGTTGCTGCACATGAAGATACAGTTTCAAATTAGGTTCAAAAGTACTCAGACCGGTTAAGATACGAGTGTAGAGGATAACGGATTTCGCTTGCCATGAACGATGGTGCCAGACGCAGTGATTCATTCACTTGGACGATATTAGTATATTCTTCTCCGAGAGTCTGGTAACCAGACAAAGTAGTAAAGGCATAATACAGAAATTTCGAGCTAAAGTGAACCAACTGCCTATGTCGTAACCATACCGTGGTTCCTGGAATAAATTATAGTAATGTTGACGGAGAAAAAAAATCCATGATAGAATTGTAAAGTCAATACATTACCTCCAACTTTTAACAAGATATTAGTTAAATGTCTTTCAATTAGTTCATACAAAATTCGATCTTTTTGTACAGTTCGAAGGATTTCGGCCGGTCCAGAAGGCACAAATATGGTCCCCATTATTGCAATGAGTCTGAAACATCAGGGATCGTCGAAGCACAACAGTTCAACTTCCACATAGTATCAAAAACTCCGAAAAATGAAGCGACTGATTCATTATATTCATAATTGCTAATTTAATGACTGAAAATGTAATTTCTTTATTTCAGCCAGATTGGAAGTCTTATCAATAAATATTATGATAAGAAAGTGATAAGACGATTATTAAAAAAAAAAAAGTGTATGAAAAAGTTAGAATGAAATAGGACCTAAGAATCGAGTGACAGAAGCTAACTTAAAGTACTCTGTGATTTTCAATTATAGCCAACACCAGTTCAGGAACACGTGTGGAAGTCTTATCAATTATTAGGATAATAGTGGATAAGAGAAGTGATAAGACCGATGAAAAACATGTTTGAAAAAGTGAGGATGAAATAGGACATAAGAATTGAGTAACAGAGACTAACTTAAAGTACTCTTTGATTTTCAGTTGTAGAGGAACATGAACATGACCAACAAGAATCCACAGGAACTTGAATCGTCGGCGTGTTTTCCGCTTCGCTACTTTTTCTTTTCTTGTTGAATATTTCATTGAAGCCATATTGTATGGCTAAACTTGAAATCCCTTAAATTTTGTTACAGATTCTAGTTACTCGTTTATATCGAACAATGGTAAGTTATTCTTGGAATTCCATAAAGTAACTTTACAATTTTCAGGTTACACCATCACCGGCCATTGGCCATATCATGCAGGATTGTTGGATAAACTCAACTTTTGTACATTAAAAGAGAAGTGCTTCAGCGTGGATGCTTTTGTGCAAGTTGCCTTAGAATCTGAGGTTGTATTACGCCTTACACCCCTGATAGAAATATCCAAAAGAAACATTCTTATACTTTCGTGTAGTACATAGATGATTTTTCTATCAGCTTGACATCTGCTACAGTAGCAGAACCATGAATTGCTGAGGTGGAACAGGGGCGCAACCTCCGGAAAATGGGGAACATCTTGGTATGCATTTTCGCGAAGGCGCATCATCCATTTGAGTTACTGATGGACAATTCCTGTCTGGGTACCCCTCAATAGCACACTCTCAGTGGTCAGACCACTGACAAACTATCCGTTAGTTCGAAGTCCTTTATCTAAGAAAACGTACTATGTTACTATAAAACCGGATCAGTTTATATGTAGAACTGCTACTATCTTACTGCCAAGGTATTGGGGGTATTGCTCGTTTTCCTAGAAACTGGCAGATTTCAGCCAATCGGAAATGTTCAATACCAAACTGGTAGTGCCTTAACCAATCAGAATGCGCGGCATGTTTCCCAGGTGACAAGAGTAAAGTTTTTACCTCAAAATCGCAGCCGTTGGAGATTGCCGTATGACTGCTGTTGGCCCTGTGCTCGCTCAACTATAATTTTCTGTTACCCTCAATGAATTAGAACAATGTTTGAATGTTTCAGATTGTTTTTACGTACAGTGATGCTGACCTCATGTTCGAGCTTTCAGATACCGGTTCAAAATTTGATCAAGTTCTTCGGCGGGAGTGGAATGATAAGATGAATCAGGGAAATGTGTTTCGGTACCAATTTAGCGTTCCTTCAGAAAGAAATATAGGTAACCAATTCCTTTTGCAGGTAAATGCATTATTTGAATTCACCGAAGTATACCTCTACATCAAAGTGTGCTGAAACTGCACCTCCTGTAATACTTATATTCACGAAGCTCAACATGTTTTAGCTTAATGTTAACAGAGCTGAACTACGAAGACCCCCCGCTAGCTTACATTCCATGAATGAACCATTCAATCCGAATGGATTCAATTTCAACAAAGTGAAGGACCAAGAAAAAGTATTCAAACTTGTGCGAGTGGCTCATAACGCTGAAGGTGAACAAATACAGAATATGTATTTTTACTTCGAAATAATTTGATTTATAAAATCCACGACGTTACCTGTAATTTAACATTACCTAATTTTTTTTTTCTTCTTTTTTTCTAGAGACGTGTGATAATTATGTCATAGTCAATGTGAGTCCATTGGAGTATGGTCATGTATTACTGGTACCAAGTTCTGAAAAATGTTATCCTCAAGTTCTAACGGAAGATGCACTGAAACTTGCTGTTGAGTTCAGTCTTCTTAGCGGAAGCCCGTGCGTTTAACTTGCATTTTCAATAGAGTCGATTATAGAACACACCTTGTCTTTCCGACTCTAAAAACATTATATCATTTTCCGTAGCTTTTTTCGTGTTGGTGTCAATAGTCTTGGAGCTCATGCTACTGTCAATCATCTGCACTTTCACTGCTACTATTTGGAACATCAAATGTTCTTGGAAACAGCCGTAAGTTTTAGAGCTAATATTTACGAAATAAGTTTTAGTGTAACTATCATCTTACCTTAGAATTTTGTTTTCTGTTGCGCGTTTTGAAGTGGTGTAAAACGTCTTTGTAATCCTTTTACTACTCGTGAAAAATTTGATGCTAACGAATAGTATCAACATATAAAAAGTATTTGTCTTATAAATTTGTGGGATCATTCAATTTCGCGATGATAAATTTGCTTTTGCTCATCTTGGCTACGTTCTAAGTGTGATGAGCTTAGGTGTAAATGGTTCTAATGATGCTTCGTAGTCCGTCAGCATTTACCAACGGACAGAAAATTCCGAAATTAATCAGCAGTGTGCACATGGTTATTGAGTTGTTTCAATATAAGCCCTAGAATATATTATCGGCCGTATAATAAAAAGTCGTAAGCCCAATTTTCATTTTTTTCTACTTGATTTTATGATTAACATGATTGAATGTCATGTACCATCTATTTTGTGCCCCAAAACCTTTCAACGTGAAAATGAATTTTAATGTAACCCATTAGATCTAATGTATTTGATGGAACGTTTTGATCTCTCCTGTAAAATTTTGCTTTTAAAGGTTTGCACATTTTACCGTACGAGTATCGACAAACTTCAGTGATTGAATTTTATTGAAATGTGCGACCTAGAACTGTCTTGAGTGTTGTATTAAAAATGGTTTCGGTACATCTTTTAAATATCTTCATGTGTTCATGTCACGGTTCCAACCAGTAGCGTATCTAGGATGAAATCATGGTGGGGGTTTGACTTTTAATTTTAAGGGTATTCCTAAAAATAATAATAAGTTGAATGAGCATATTTTTGATATTTTTAGAGTTTTTTTTTTGGCCATGGGGGGTGAACCCAGAACGCCACTGGCTCCAACTCATATACTACAGAATTCGGTCTTTCTAATTATGACAGTAAAAAATAAGACTGAAGTAGTGTAGTTATTATATTATAATATTCTGATGTGAACATGAAATCATAAGTAATTCTATGAAGCTGACTTTGTTTAGATTTTCTCTTAATGAGCTAGTATTAGTTCATGTTACCTGTTAATATTTTCACTTGTACAGATTGTTGAAGAAATTGCTTATCCATGTCATAAAATATTGAATTATCCTGGAAAAGGCTTTGCATTTCAGATCAGAAATAAAGAAGATATTGTATTTATTGTCAAGTAAGATAATTTATTGCATGCGTGAGTTTTCAAAGGTATTCAGATTACTCACTTTCTTCAGTTTTCATTAATTGGTCATTTATACGTTCATTTTAATAAGTTATTAATTATTCTCAAATTAACAGGAAAATTTTCAGCCTGGTGTCCCTACTGCAAATCAAAAACATACCACATAATTTGTATTTTACTCGAGGCTTAGATTTCGAAACTGCTAAGTCACTCAACGTTGATAAATCCAGTCGAAATTGTCTGAGAATTTATGTCTGGGCAAGAAAACCTACATGGGGTAATTCAATTTAATTTTAATTGTTGTGAAAAAATTATAAACACGTACTTACCTACGTCTTAAAACTTGAAGAATGACATTTTTTACTACAGGAGCCAAGGAATTGTCAGCTTTTAATATAGCAACTTGCGAACTTTTTGGGCATATGGTGATCAAAAGTAAGAATAAATTATTATACATGCTTAAGTTAATACAATTATATTCATTCTACACGACTGTTGATGTCCATACGGAGACATAATATGGAGTTATTGATTTGCTCGGGTCAATATTGAGATGTTGGCAGTGGTACGTAAATAATCTAAAAGAAGACGGTTGAACAGTGTATTTATGGAATACACAAGGAAAAAGATCTGTTCTTGACTCCTGGAATTTCATTTTACAGATGAGCCAGACTTTAATTCGCTTACTCAAGACGATATTGTGGCGGCTCTTCACAATTTAACTGATGAACCATTCAGAACCGTGATTCCGGATGTTGAAAAACTGTTCAGCCAATAAATCTTGTTTTATTGAACTGGCTTATGTATTCCATTTTGTGGATGTCTTGTTTGTAAAGATGGGTCGGTGGACTAGGAATTTCGAAAGAGGGTAGGGCATTTGATGGGAAATTTAGAAAATATGAAGCTGCATGCGAGCATAGTAAGAGAAATATGTTTGAAATAAAGAAGCGTTTCTATTCGCCCTACGGGGAAGGGAAAGTGGTATGCGCATGGTATAAGAAAATTGGAACTCATAATTTAAGAACTTTATACAAATCAATCTCTCCTCCTACCACTGGCCTTGTGAGTAGATAAATATGTAAGTGTAAGGTCGATCTAGATCGAAACATTCATGTACATTTTGTTCACCTTGGAAGAAGGGGAGGTATGCACATAGCTGCGTATGATACGTAAAATTGGAACACATAATTTAAGAACTTGTACACAAATCAATATCTCATTTGATAAGTATGGGATTTTCCATAAGTTATAATCAGTTCAGTTATATCTTGCATATCCTAAAATATGCTCAGACGCAAAAATATGTTGCAGTGTGAACTGAAAAAATCATACAGTAGTCATTTCTTGAATTTGTGACAGAAAATCACATTTCTAGCTGTGAAGAGCGAACCCGTACCTATCGCTTAAGTTAGGAATTACGATGTATCCATCAAATTAATACGATTTCGTCATTATTGTCCCCGTGTGCCGTTTAGCAAGTGTAGTAACGCTAACCTTTATGAAAGGTCAGGATTAGTGTCGCCACTTGTTCAGCATGATGATTACAAATGTACAAAATAGCGAAATGGCTAGGGAAATGCCGTAAATTTCATTCCCATGATTGATATTCTGTGGTAAAGTTCATAACAAATTATGCTTCAACAGTGTCAGTGCAATGTTTGGTTCTTCTTCATTTGCTCACTAATATCTAAATATAACTGACGAGTAACCTTGGCATTACCATTAAAAAAAAAGAGTTCATGTGTAAAACATTAATCCGACTTTTCTCGGACATCGACAACTCGATGAAACATTTTAATTTGGGATTAAATTGTACCTATGATGTGGCCAGTTGACCATGCTGCAAACAATTATTCATTAAGGTACCTTATACAATACCTATAACATTGACAATACTAAGTTAAATAATGAAGAGTGAAATGGCAAAAACTATACTCATCGGCCTCTTGTGTTATTAATTTTATTCTACATTGATCAACTTGTGGCAAACGTGGAAGATTGTTGCAGCGTATGTATCCATACATCCATATTAAGATATTTTGACCGACAATTAGACGATAAACACACTTCTTTTTTCATATTCTCTCAGAGGTATTTCATACAGGGTTTGAAAAATTCGAATAGTAAAATCAGTCACAATTTCCTTCTGGCGGTTACTATATAAGTCATGCTTTACTCAGTGAAAGGCTAAGAGGTCAAAAAAGTCGCAGAGAATGAAGGACGTCTGGGCATCAAACGTGTGAGCGTCATAGTTTAAGTAAGTACGGAAGCATTTCTGCATACCTACTCGAACTAATACACTAAGGATCTTTCGAAGATTTTAAAGCGATACAAAAGTCATGCTCATTTTATTCACGAATCATGACTAGTCGATGTTCATCTCATATAGAATTATAGTATGCCTGGAGGATAGTAAATTGATGTGCCAAATTTAATAATTGCAACAATCGTAACCGTGACCATACTTTAATGTGATTCATTAAGATTCTTCTATTGGGATTGTAGCTCTTAGAAATTTCTACTCGATTTACTTTATAGGTAGCGAATTAACTATTCAATTTGCTTTCATACATGTTTACTTATACAGTTGTGTAGCATAAATGAAAGGCACGCCTCGATGTGACTCTTCTTTGGTCTCAAGTATATGTTTAACAGACTTCAAATTGACGCCATCTAGACTGAACTGAAACTTACATGATGTCATGAAAATTGTTACCTACATGAAATTGACCTATCAAGTAATATCTGTGCTTGTTTGTCTTCCATTTAATTTTTATTGGTAGATAGGAAGAAACCAATCTTATAGCATTAGCAAAATTTTATTATACCTACCCCTCAAATATTGAGCCCTTTACGCATTTTTTCATGAACTGTTTGGAGTATTTGGTCTGAGGCAGTGTTGCCAGAGGTGAAAATTAAATTCTGCTCTCAGGTGTTCCAAATTCTGCTAGATTTTGCTAGATTTCAAGAAAAAATCGGCCGAAGTTCGTTTAAAACTTGAGTGTTCTAATGAAAAATTGAGATGCTATGGAATTTATCCCGTTAAAAATGAAAAATTCCGCTAGATCTAGCAGCGAAAACGCCGTTCTGGAAACATTTCTGAGGATAAACTGAAAATGGACGCTATTCAGCGTAAGGGAACTAACCAGCATAATCTGTCTTTCGAGAACACGTGATTCGAAGTTCAAGAGCCATGTAGAAACTATATGACATAGCGTTTACTGATAAGCTTTTTTCAACGTGAGTACTGAGTACACATTTTTGAATCGAGGGCCCAATTTTGAAAAATTTTACTTTTTACGCTCTTTCCAACGATACTAGTAGCTTGTTTTGTTTACAAATGTTGATTGGTTCCCTTATGCTGAATAGCGTCCATATTTCGTTGTGGATGGCATTAGTCCAAAATGCAACTTTTGTAATGCGTTAACCATCGCAATTATTTATGAACTTGAAGATTTGATCTTCATGCGTTTAGTTTTCATTCAAACTCTTTCTGATCGGATGATAAGAAAATTAGTTCGATGATAGTTATAGCAGAAGAACAAACCAAGCGGTAATAACCTCAACACGATATTTTTTATAAAAAAAGATTTTAATGAGTTTTCATAACTGAGCATAAATTATCAGCCCAACACCGGATGATTCATTGATGGGAACAAATTTCTTATTATCGGCTTATTTATCATTCCTTAACCTTGCGGGTTTCTTATGTTTCAGTATTGGATTCGAGGTTTTGCAGTAAATGTTGACACCACCCTAGAGTCAATTTTAAGAATCTATGTCATTTGTCATCGAATGGAGGATTTGTACAGAATAATTCTTCATAACTTTTTACAAACATGTATTCTCGCGGATTAGCACAGTAGGAGGCGTGATCTTGAAATAGCAAAACTGTGAACCAGCACCTAAGTATGGCCGGAGTTAAGTTGCTGGGAAGATCAGCAGCATTTATGGGTGTAAGTATTTGTTTCGAATCATTGTGCGTAAGAGCCGATTAGCACCATGACTGCTGTGTAATGATCCGATGCGATTAACTTATATACTCTTTTTATGACAGGATATATGTACTCCACTGCGCTGAGTTCAACGTAGAATTCATCATGTGTTGCATCACGATTTCTTCCTGCAAAATTTGAAATGTTTGGTTCCGATTCTCTTTTTCTTCCCTGCCTCGGTTTCCATCAGAGTTAAGCAAGGTAAGTAAAAGTCTGGCCAAAAGTTTGGAATATACGTTTAATCTACCTAGTATAGTCGTCAGGCGAAATAAAATGTGAATAAATTGGAAGAATATTTCCATTCTCAGTCATAACGCATAATACGCTGGGTACGATTCCAGCAAGTAAAATCTATAATGTTTTTATTAATGATAAGATTGATACGAAGCATTATGAAGAATACTTAATCGAGATTTCACGTGCATTAAATTGCATGTATTCAACACTGCAGGCATGTATACTTACATGTCAGAGTGCACGCTGTAAAGATATTGTGAGTTATACGACTGTAAGTGTTTATCTAATTAATTACCACTAGTTCGTACAGAGAGTAGGTAGATTCTTTGTTGCGAATACGAAAAACAGCAGAAAAATGTTTGTAGGAAATTACGCGGAGAATCACATCGTAAAAATACCAATTTACCTACATTCTTATAGAGCTCATGGATGGGATCCTGGTAATTTTTAAAAGTCATCGTATACTGAAGAGTTCTTGTGAATGAAAGGCAGTTCTGCTCATTATGTCATCGTTACCTTTCTTTACTGAACCTACACCGTGATGCAACATTCTAACATATGGTTGACAAATTAATTTTCATTACTGTTCTTCGTTTTTTTGCACTGACGCATGGGAAACGATTGATTACTAATGAGTCAGTTTCATTTAATTAGGAATAAAAAAATAATGAGTCTTTCCAACTGGTGTGTATCATCGCTTCTTCATATTCAAGGCGGTATTGTGATATAAGGGGTATGGAGATGTCACCCCATGTTTGAAAAGTCGGCATAGCAAATTCTAATTGCCAGTCAGCATAGTTGAGAGAGTGAGTATTTTATTTTAGATGTCCACTGAATTTTGTTTTATTTTAGTCTGAATTTTTGCCACCCACTCCTCCCCAAAACTTACTACTTACATATATTTTATACGTGGAGTAGATGCAGAGTTACCTTTCAATCTGAATGTAAGTTATGTCTAAAATCTATGTCAATTAATCAGGGTCATTGAATTTGATGTCAGTTGTGAATAGAGGGTGAGGGGGGGGGGATTACAAACATTTTTATTCTTAATGAATTCAGTTTAGTTTGAGAAGAACAGAATTTTTCATAAATTAGATTCAGACAGCTTGATAACGTTCGAGACTAGAAACACGTGGTTATCAATTTGTATTTCCATCTCTGAATGCAATTTATGGAAACGTGCAGTAATATTATGACGTTTGAAGGAAAACATTGAGATCTGGTGATAAACTTTCATCGAAATATCGAGAGCCAACAGAATAACAATTTTATGCGAGAGTCAATGCTCAGTGAAGTTATTCGAAGTAAAATAAAAAAGAAAAAAAATCAAGTAGTTAAAAGTTGAAAGAATTTCTTGCTACACTCGCATTATATATTGTATGTGAATACAAACATCAGATAATATTATAAGCAGTATGACTGAATAAAATGGAGTGTTCTTAAGGAGGGTTCAATAAATATGTATGATGTATACATTAATAGGGAAAGAAATTACTGAACAGAAACCCGATTGGTGGTTCAGTGATAGAATGCTCGCCTGCCAGGTTGAAGAATTTAATGAGACATGTTATAATAAGAGTACACAAGAGTTGCATATTCTATAAATTAATTTGTTTCCTTTTCATAAAATGTAATCTGGCCAATAGGAAACTTCCATTTAATGTATCGAATATAAATAACACGGGTTGACGCTACTAATAATAAATTTACCTATTGCTAATGCAAATTGACAGATCGGCGAGCATGAAATCGCATATTCCATCTTAGAACTCAAAAACAAATTTAGAATTTTCTCAAAAAATAGAATTTACTAAATTGTGAATTTCCTCTTCTGCAACCCCGTAGCTAATCGCTTGTGTGTGCCAGGGCATGAGACATGAGGGTACAACACAAAAAGTTTTTTGCTCGCTCCGCTCGCATCATTCATTATTATTATATATTCGCTTCACATCTCATGGGGTTGCCCCCTTATCATTATCATTATTATTATTATTATTATTATTATTGAGAATGTGCTAGTCAGGGTGGTTGAGCTTGCCAGCCAAGGCTTTACCCTGGCTGCCCTGGCCTTATCTACGGGCCTGTTCTTCTGGCATAACTTCCCGGTAATTCCAAATTTTCTTAGGAAAATGTATCAGATAGGAAGACTCTCCCAAGGCTCGCCTGAACCTGACAAAGTTTCGAAATTTATAAATTCAATTTTTACTTTTATCAACGCGGAAACTTTTGCCATTAACATACCTGCTTCAAATACTGTGGTTTTGATAAAATCTCCTCACAAGCAGCTTTGATACTAATTGGTCACTTGCTCATACATCTTCTCTGGAATTCAATGGTGTAATTTTGGATGAACTTTAATTAGATGTCGTTTCATGCATTTTTATCGAAGTAATGTGATTTATTCAGCCAACATTTTGACCTATTCAACACCGAATTAGCTAAATAGGCAGCTGCGAAATAATTATGGGTCTACAGAATTAGGTAATGATTTATTATTGTTTATCTTTCGACGGATATTTATCCTGTAACCGGCGAGCTCGTATAATAGAACATGTTAAACAATTAGAATTCAACGCACATATGCAGTGCATCTAGTGCCATTACGGCTATCGCAGCGCTCCTCGCTAACCACCATTAGGGCAATACTAATAATATTCATTATTTGTGATGAGTTTTAAAAAAATACGAAGAAAATGTGACGTAATAATATTTGGAAAAAGTAAACTATAGGCTAATAATACATATTCTCTAGTTTCTACTTTAATTTATTAGATAAATTAAGTGCCTGCAACAACCGAAAAGCTACCAGCTCCGTTTATGTAATAGATAAATTTTAGGAAATGTTTTCTGTTTCTATTACAAGATTTATATTTCCGCCTAAGTGGTAGAAATAATTTCGGATTTAATCTCAAATTTGACTATTACATGTATTGGTACGGGAAGGAGAGAGAACTTCAAATTATTTTACGAAAGTGAATTCGTTCGACGCTGAAGGTTTTTAATGATGATCTTTGAAAGAACAGCTCTGAGAAAAATGGTCGTTTGGACAGTAAAATTTGTTTTCAAATGAGGTCGCGCCAAAATTGTGACGTCAAATTTAAAATGAGCGACCAAGAAAATCACCTTATTGGCATGCATATTTCTAGAAAGTACATTATTCGTATTATTTTATTGGAGGGAAGAGCGAAGGTACCTAGCAAAATCTCCGATTCAAGTTATACACAATATCCGGCTCACGCGGATTTTACTGTGTATTTATTTATGTCTGTCCTGCGTCCAATGATATATGTGGGCCGCAAGATGAAAAATTGTGAAAAATTAAAATGTTTCACCCTGAAATTTTGGTTTTTGTGCTCCCAATGGGTCTAGATCAAAACTTTCATCTATTACCAATATGTATATTTCAATTTGTCTAAAATAAGACAATCCGATTAATCAAAAGTTCTAATTATTTAAAAATTGATTTAATTAATGACACATTGATTATTTTTTAATTAATTGAAAATTAATCAAAATTTAAGTACCCAATTATTCAAAAATTGACTGTTTAATTTAACAAAATTTGTAATTATTCAGTTTTCTAAAATTAATAAATAAATAGGTATATCTTGTTATTTGATTAGTGTGTTGTAAAGTGATTATTCAGTGATCAAAAATTATTAATTCAAGAAACCAAAATTTTGATATCTTAATTAATCAAAAAAGGTTATATCTTCAATCAACAATGGAATTGAATTCAGCAATAAATTCAATTATTCAAGAATTAAGTTTTCAATGAATCAAAAGTTCAAATTGTAGGTAAATTAATCCAAATTTAACTATAGTTATCATAATAATTATAATCAAATTTTGATTTTCAACTCATCAAAAATTGTTCCCTTAATCGAGAATCAAATGCTCAATGAATGAAATTTTGATTTGTTAACTAATCATAAATTGAATACTCAATTAAATAAAAACATTAATCAATAAATAAAAAATTGATTACCTATTCTATTACTCAAAAATTAATTAGTCAATTAATGAAGAAGTCATTATCTAATTATTTACAAATTGATTAGGTAGTAATTATCAATTCAAAATTGACTATTTAGTTAATATATTAGTTGTTCAATTATTTAAATTTTGATAATCTAGTTATTTAAATTGATTATTTAATTAATGAAAAACTAATTAATTGCATAATTAGATATTAAGGATTAAATAAATCAAAAATTGATTGTTTAATTTATTAAAAATTTATTATTCAGTTAGTTGGAAAATAATTACAGCTTGATGATTTATTTGATCAAAATTTGATTGTTTAAATGATTCAAAATTAATTAGTCAGTAAATTGAAAAATTATCCAATTAGTTAAAAATTGATTTGTTCAGTAATCTGAAATTAATTATTTAACTACTTAATCAAACATTAATATTTAATTACTCAAACATAAATTTCTTATTCAGTTGTTTTATCAGAAATTAATAATCAATTATTCGGTTTGTCGAAAATTAGTTGTTTGATCCATCAAAAGTTCATTATTATTTAATCAATTAAAAATTAATTATTTGTTATTTGAAAATTAACTATCCAATTAATCAAAAATGAACTACCCAATTAAAAATTAACGAGGTGTCGTCCAATTAATCAAAAATTAATTATTCAGTTAATCGAAAATTGATCATTTAATTTGTTAAAAAGAGATTTTGTAATTCAACAAAAATTAATGTAATTTAGGAGTGCTTTTCTAGAATGCAATGAGTCCCTACGATTAGGAGCTGTAGTAGAAATGGTTTACTTTTACCCTCAAAAATGAAACAAAGGCCTACAATGTTTAGAAAATTTTAGTCACCAAATTATGGGTTGTTAGGTACATTTTTATTTCAATATAGGGAACCATTTTATTTTAACCAAACAATTTTTTATGTTACAAAACTGTATTTGCGAATTTTTTAAAAGCCAAGGAGTTAATTGTCTACTGAAAATTCCGTGTTAATTAACTGTATTGAGCGACCGTTCAAAAGTTTTTGGCTAAAAAACTTTTAGCTAGTGTGTTTGTACAGCAACTAGAACAAAAATTAAAAAAAAAAATCTCTTCATGAAGCACTCTTGTTGAGCGACCTGAATTTCCTCAAAATCCATTGCTAATAATGCAAAACTAATTTTCTCTCTTGTATAAAATTTAATGAAAAGGCGAAAAATGTTTTTTGTTTTTTTTTAAATATATATTTAGGGAGACATTTATCGCTCAAAAAATGTTTCGTTGTCCTCTTTTGCAAAAATTTGTTCTGCAAATTCTACTATCGTTGAATTTTTAGATTTTATAGTCCTGTTGCCGCAAGTTTTCTATAATTTTCCAGTTCAAATTGAGAAAACTAAGAACTAAAATTTAGATTTTAAGAATTCAAGTCAATTCGCACAATAAAAGTTTTTATATAATGATTGAAATTAGCGATTAAAAACCTGAATTTGTATTATTTTTTCATCGCTTTCTCAAGTCCAATCGATTTTGCCATTTTAAATTGTTGTCAAATCCACTTTGAGGCGACATAGGACAGGGGCGGACTTAAGATATTTTGGCCTTGGGACTCAAGCTCTGGTGGAGCCCTCGTCCCACTTTTTAAGATTGGTAATTTTCCAGGGGGGGGGGGTAAAAAGTTGGCATTTTCCGTGTTTGTGGGTAACCAATCGGCGATCGGCAAGGAGTAACTGTTTTTATTTCTATTTTTGTAATTTTTTCTGCACTTAGTGGGTGATATATCTATTGGTGAAAACCCCGGGTCTGTGATTACATTTTCCTAAATCCGGCCATGATGAAGAAGAAAATTCAATCTCTTCGTAGATTTGTATTCTATTCGACATTGGTTTCCCGACGATGTTTATGAAGAGATAACCTTGAATTTAAAAGCAAAAATTATGATTTGTCATTGCAAAATTTAGGTTTTAGGCTTCTAGATACTAAATCTGATGGAATGTTCAAACAGAATGACCAAAACGATCCCTATTTTGACCTTTTAATTTTCCTCCTCAAGTCGGTTGTTTGCAGGCTGAAATCCGTGTTCGATCAAAAATCTATGGCAATTGTTGAAATAATTAACAATCTAAAAACTGCTATTATTCCGATATTTTCACATAAGATTTTCACTTTGCCGCCTGAATTGGGGTAATCAGACATTACTAGCATTTTTTTTCTTAGATTGCGAAACGTTGTTGATGGATTCTAGCCCGTATTCTAGACAGAACGGATTTTTCGATCCTTCAAGAAACAGGATTTTAGCGTTGAAAATTCTGCTTAACTCCTGTCTCAACTTCTTACCTTAAAAAGGACGGGCTGTCGTTGCAGAATAATGAATTTTAAGTATCATCTACATGGTTACAACTTTTCAAGTCTCTTTCAGAATGGAATACAACTTTTCCAGGCTTGTTCAAGACTCCTTAAGACTCCTCTAGATCTGTTCAGCACCAAATTAAACTCTTCTAGGTTTGTCCGAAATCTGTAGTGACTCTTCCTAATTTGATAAAGGCTCTTTGTTCTGAGTGGCGTTGCCCAGGGGGGGGGTCAAGGGGGTCTGGACCTTCCCTTTGCCATTTTGTCAAATTATGTTTTCCAAATTTTAGCACCCAAACACCCCTCTTCTTTTGGTCAAGACCAGACCCCTCGAATACTAAGCTGGCTACGCGAATGATTGTACCACTCGCTTTCCATCTTTTAACCCCATTCCCCTTGATTAGGATTTGATTTTCAACAGAAAAGAATCATAAAAAGGTCAGTCATCAAGTTCCTCCCCTACCAGTGTTATCGTAATGCCCAACAAATACTACCTGAAAAATGTTGGCATACTGTCAATCCACTGCCAAATTTGGCTTTGGGAACGAGTTAGCAGTAAATTGGCAGGGCTGAGAAGCAGTACATCTGTTCTAAACAACAAAATGACAGTGACTTGGTAGCATGAAAACTGACAATGAAATTGGCAATAGAGATAACAGTGTTAGTTCTGCGGGGGGTTTTTGATGTTATTCCCGTGCCAAGTTATTACCATTTGCAAAAGATGAACTTACAAAACGAAGTTTTTTAAAAATTATTTTATTATTACTGAGCCACAGAGCTACACTCTCGAGCTATGGGCTCGGAAAATGTTGTTGTCTGTAATATGTCGCAAGAGGTATCCAGCAGCGGAAAGGTAGATGAGGATGTTCTTTATGTGCTTGTGGGAGTTGGAGAGGGCAAAAATTAGACTAGGGAGGACGTTCTGAGAGTTGAGCGATAAACATAATTATGCTGTATTCAGTGGCGAAGCCAAGGGGGGATTGGGGGGATGAATCCCCCCCCCCCATGAGATGAGAATTTTTTAATATACTGGCAGTATTAGAGTGAATGCGCGAAATGAAATTTAAATCCAGATAAATAACTGAAGTTGAAAAGCACAACATACTGATACGTCAATGCAAAAACATACAGTTCATGTTAGGGGTATCCCCCCCCCGCCCAAAATTTTGCTGATCCCCCTCCTTGGAAAAATCCTGGCTACACCACTGGCTGTATTTGGGGGTCGACTGTACACTACATACTCACTTAGGGGTTGTGCAACGTCGAGAAACGAATTGGTGAAACTACACAATACCATTTTTATTTTGGCTGGACCGGATGGACATTGGCGAGCTGTAGGAGGAAAATGAGGGTAGTTTTTCAAATTTTTATTTCAAGAAACTGGTTTAATACGGTGTGGAAAAAGAAAATGACATTTTTTGTTCAAGTCGGATGATTTATAGGAGGAAGGAAGATTAGCGGTGAAGGGCCGGCCAGCACCGCAATGCGATTGACTTGATTGGCTCTAAGCTTGCAGTAAAACAACCAAAACACTCTGGTAGTTCACTGCCGTGTTTGCAGACAGTAAGAATTTTCCAGTTGCCACACCAAGTGTATTTTACATTCCGCATGAGAAAAGTGGTGTTGGCAATGAAACCTCTGGCAGCACTCTCCCCTCCCGATTTATCTATTCTTTGCGATGCCTCTTTTTACATCTTATAAAAAATGGAACACTTGGTAAGCAAGAGTGAGTTTCCTAGCTTCCTATACTCTCTATTATATCGACATTTTCATTCTTCCCCATCTTGACGGTATCATGTCTAATTAAACGAAGGTTATGAGCAGTGGCGTAGCCAGGATTTTCCCAAAGGAAGGGCGAAGTAAGATTTTCAAAGGAGAAAAAGTCGAAAATTGAGGTATTGTAAACGCACTGCGGGTTGCCTACCTAAAAATCAGAAGAATTGCAGAGTCAGATCAGCTACTTTCAAGGACATAATCTGTTTTAACATAAAAGATTTCCAAGTTTTAAGACATACGAAGACATATAATGACATAATTACCCATAATCTCCAAGATCTCAAGTCGCATGATATAACACATTGTCTAACTTGAAGATATGTATAAAGGCAGATATAGTCTTCATGAATAAGGCAGACAAACTACCTTGGACTCTGAGATCTCAGATCCTTATGACGTCATCATCATCTCATTAGATCTTTTCACTGAGAATTTTCCCAAAATCATTGGCGGCGGCTGCGTGGCTGTGCGTAAGGTGCCTCCGGGAGAAAAAAGACGGACTGCGGGTTGTCTACCTAATAATCAGGAAAACTGCAGGGTAAGCCACTTTCAAGGACATAATCTGTTCTAACATAAAAGATCTCCAAGTTTTAAGACATAAGCGACATAATAAGACGTAAAAAGACATATCTCTCTGTATGCTAAAAATGTAAAATCCGCCGCCGCCACCACCACTACCTCCCGGAGAAAAAAAACCCACTGCGGATTGCCTACTCTGCCCCACTAACTGCTTATTTCTCTAAGGGTAGCCTACCTCTAGGAGGTGGTTTATGGTGGAGGGAGCTCCAGAATGGGGAGGAGATCCATGGGGGCGTGGCCTCAGGAGGGGGATAAGGGCCCTGGGTGGTGAGGGTAATGGTGAGTATGATGTCCTGGTGGAAGAAGAAGTCCTGATTGAAAGAGGGACCGGGGAGGGAAATGAAAGCCATGGTGTGGGAGGGGCTGGTGGTGGGGGTCTGAAGGGGAAGGGTGGTCCTGGTAGTGGGAGCTCCTCAGTGGAGGACCAGGGGATCCTCGAGGGAGTTGAGACGAGGAGGCTGCAGAGAAAGAGCAGGGGGAGGGGAAGGCTGTAGCGAGGGATTAAGGCCGCAATTAGGGAGGGCGTAGTAATGGGTGAAGAGGTCTTGGTGGGGGTGTGGTACGTGAATAGAAATGAAGGCCATAGTGGTGTGAGGGCGGTCGGGGGGACGTGGTCCTAATGGGGAAGGGCATTCGGGATGGAAGTGGGTGATCGGAGGAGACTGGGAGGGATGAACAAAGGGTGCCATATGGAGAAGAAGCTGTGGACGGAGAAGGTCATGGAGAGGGTAATGTGAAGACATTAAGGCCCAGGTGGTGGAGGTCGGTTGTGGTGGTCGATGATTGTAGAGGTGAGGAGGAAGTCCAAGGCAGAGAGAACGGTTCGCAGGGAGTACTGCGGAGGTAAAAGACCATGGGGTGCGCATTGAAGCCTCTGGTAGATTATGGCCGCTGTGGGGGAGGAGTTCGGGGCTGAGGATGGCTCCGACTGTTGAAGTGTGACTGTGGAGGCGGAGAGCGACAGTGGTGAACAGTGGGGTCGTGGTAGAGGAGGAGGAAGCTCGTGATGAAGGAAGGATGGTAGGGGGTTCATGGTGGAAGATTGAGGACCGCTGATAGAGGGGGAGCAAAAGAAGCCCAAAACAAACCTCAACTCAAGAACAAAAGCTTTAGACCAAACACTGAGGACTGTGGTGGTCGGACGAGGCGCAAAGCGGCCAGGGGGCGAAGCCCCTAGTTTGATAAAAAATGAAGGTAAAATTACTGCTCGAACAAAAATTTTTTCGAAAAAACGTGTTTTAAAGGCGAAAATGTGCTCATTTTTGCATATTTTACACTCAATTTCAGGTGCATTGGGGGAGGCATTGGCCCCCTTCGCCCCCTCCCCCGCCTTGGCTACGCCACTGGTTATGAGTGTAGTAAATTGCTTACTACCGTGCCCAAAAGGATCTAAAGCACGCCACCTCCGTACGTTGCGGTCGTAGGAATTACTGGAAACCGTAGATTCTAGTGAGAAAACTGATATTGGGTAGAGCGAGGCGAGAAAGTGCGCATCCGTCGAAAAAGCGCCGTCTTTGGAAAATCGCACCAGTCCATGCAGTCTGGTAGGCGGTTCAAATTCCCAGAGACTGATGACCGGTGATACCATCGCGGTTTCAGTTTAATAATCGAGCAAAGCGCCGCATCAACCTGCCGACTGCATGTACTCATCTTCGCGAATACAAAAATGTAGCCGGTTACCAGCGGCGGGCGGTTCGATTACATAATGGCGCAGACGGAGGGAGCAAATTTAAAGGACACTCAAACTGGTCGAATATCTTAGCCCCTCCTGGGATGAAGATGTTCCCTGGGTCGGTATAAATACTTTCACTTACCTTCCAATTTGAACGTGTTTGTAGATGAACGCATGTTCGTGGTCGCCGTTTATTTCAATTTCGTTTGTACTCGTTTTTAGACGTTTTCATGCTCATACCTGTTGACAGCCGGCGTCCAAAGTAAGTTCACCTATTCGTTCTGTATACATTTTTCGGTACCGGCGTACGTCTCTGGGGCATTATGCTCGCTCATCCTATCGAAAATCATTCGGATACAGCCGAAAGTCAGGCTGAAGGTACTGATGCGGAAGCTGATGAAAATAAAATGGTCGAAAGTCGTCGTCCATCTCGTACAAATCCCGAGACTGATCGAGCCACCACAGCGATCGGATTGTCTCGACTCGAATTTGAAATTGTGGCCCTTGATTTCGAGAATTCGCTGGTCATCGCGCCCCTAAATATGTTTGAATTCGTCTTCCGAAGTACTAAGTTTTGTGCGCGCAAATTCACAAACTCGATGGCTTCTGCAATTTCGCGTGTTTTTTTGAAATAGTGCGAGTCCGAAAAAGTGATGTTACCGTACAATGCGAAAGTGACGTATGTGTTTTGTGTTTCAGTGATTTCTTGGATAAGATTTCCAAAATGTTCCCCTTCAAAAACGTAGGTCGATTTCGTTTATGGCACAGTGGAAGTCTTGGGTTCTCTACATCGTACACTCTGCTTCAGCATATCGGAAAATGAGTTCACTCAGGCTCACATGATTCTGTTCATTTCATTTCCAGCTGGTTCTATTTTAACCTTAGGTAGAAGCTGCAGACATAACCAACCCTGTCGAGAGAGGGGGAGGGAGGAAATACCCCGAGCCCGGACTTTCAAGGGAGTCCGATATTTTTAAAATGCCTGAATTTCAATCATACTGCACTTCAAATCAGCAATCATTTCTCACACCATGAAAGAAACCTCTTATTCCGTAGCTTATAATTTTTTCCTATCTAACAAAAGAACAAATTGAATTGGAAGGAGAAGGGGTCCGTGGAAATTCCCCAGGCCCTCTTTTTCTCTCTACGGGACTGGGCATAACTATGTAGAGCACAGAGGTGGGTAAGTTCACTTGTGAACGTCGTTCAGTTCGTGAACTCGTTCACATTTTTGACGAACGTGAACGAGAACGATATTTCTAAGAGTGAGAACGTGAACGAGATTTCTTTCCTTTCTGAAGACATGAGGGCGAAATGCAAGAGGCTACTCGGCTACTGACGTCAGGGGCGAAACTATATGGGGGGGGGGGTTGAAACACCCCCGATAATTTGGCAGACGGCAAATTTCGAAACAGTTCATTTGAATTTTTCATTTTTAATAAATGTTTATTTATTATTATTTTTTTCAATTAAAAAATATTTCGATCAAAAAATTGACAAATTCTTAATTTTTAAAAGATTTTGTCGGCGAATTTTTAGTTATCAATAAATACTTGTAGGCAAGTTTTTCTTCTTCACCTCCCCAAACTGAAAGTCGTTTCTGAAAATGGAGTACCCAGGACTCCTGTCAGAAACTAGTCAGCCAAAAGCCGAAGGTTTCATGCTGAGTATCGAACGTTATTTGAAAGTTTGAAACAAAGCTGAGATGTGGAAGACATTTTTCGAAAATCTGAAAGTCGGTAGCAAACGTTGAATTTCGAATTTCAATGACTCTTCTGTTCTTTCTAGATTCTCTATTTGACCTAGAGCCTAAAATTTACAAAAGTTGAACGTTTTATTAAAATCTAAAAGCAGGCCCGTAGCGAGCCATCTGCGGTACGTGGTGCTGACTGTTTACCAGGGGAGGGGGAGGCTTGACGATATACATAGTATATAATATGAAAAGTTCTGCGAGGCAGTGGTATAGACAGGGGGGCAAAGGGGGAGAATGGCTCCAAGGCACCTGAAATTGAATGTAGAATATGCAGAAATAAGCAATTTTTCGCTTTAAAACGCGGTTTTTTGACAAATTTTCGCTCAAGTAGTAATTTTACCTACATTTTCATACAATAGTCCTCTGATATCGTCGATTTTTAAAAAATACTTCAGTTTTCGAGTTTGTCTACCTTGAAACTCTTTCTTTGCCTCCCCCCTCCCCCCGAAAATCTTGGCTACGCCACTGATTGAGTTTGGTCTCAAAATTCATAATCAAAACTGATGATTCAACTTACCGACAACCCACTGAAAAAAAAATTAATAGATCGCATGAAAAGAAATTAACACTTAGAACAATCAAATTTTCGAATTTTTGAAAGTAAAAAAAAATCTGTTTATGATGTGGACTTATCAAATTATCAGTTCTCAAACAGCTATTCAGGCATTTAGCCATCGATATTCAATGTGAACCGCGAGCCTACTACTGGGTTTGTGAATATTGTGATGTGACACAAGAAAAAGGTCTGTGTGTCTGAAACTGCTGGATGGATACTCGGGACACTCTCGGGTACTTTTCTTGTGACAACATTAAAATGCAGTGGAACGAAAAGTTTTGAACAAAACTAGCGAGAAAAATGAAAGGAATTCGTTATTTTTATTCACGAAATTTTGCCAGTGGAGGCTCCGGCAAGCGTTAGGGGGTGCTCAGTACCCACTAGCACCACTTTGGCTAGGAGCCTGGCGTGATGATGATTTTTTTTAATGGTGGTATCTCTGCCTAGAGGGGCTCAAGATACCTTTAGAGGGGGTTCAGCACCAGCTTACCCCTCCATGGCTATCCGCTGTCTAAAAGTTGAAAGCAAATTTAGTCTGGAACAAAAGTCAAAACTCCATGTGTTTTTCCCATAAGAACGAAAGGGAGCTTGTAGCACGGATTCGCCTAAATCCGACCGACCTGAAATTTTATAGTGGGTGTTTTTTTTTGTTTTTTTTTTGTTGTTTTTTTTTTAATTGATTTCATTGGAACCAATTTAGGAGACGAATTAGAGGAAATTCAAGGGAAAAAATCACCAAGATTAAATAACGATCACCTTAATGTGTAAAGGTAGTTGTTGTTCCTCTCAAGTATTCCTAATATCCTTTCAGTTTACCCTCCTAGACTAGGGTATGCTCATCCGCGCAAATGTGAGTGCTTGGGGGATATGGTTCCAATCTGCATTTACAGGGACGAAACTATGAGAGGGGGGGGGGGTGAAACTCCCAATCATTTGACAATCGGTAAATTTTGAAATTGTTCATTTGAATTTTTCATTTTCTAAGGTATAATGTTTTAATGAAGCCTGAAAAAGTCTTAAACAAATTCGGAAGATTCTTGAAGACTCAGAGAAGTCTGAAAAAGTCCTAAAAGTCTTACATAAGTTGGAGGAGGAGGTCTTGATGAGTCAAAAGTCTTATTATCATAGTATTAAAGAATCCAAGAAACCTCTCGAATGGTGTATGTTTGCACAAGGACCGAGGACGGAGAATGTCTCAAGCGGCAGTAGTATAGAAAGGTACGATCCTAGACCGAGTTCACATTTCTGTGCAAGTTCTGTGCAATCCTAAACCAAGCTCACATTTCTGAGCATTCACTGTTGAAAACATTTTTTCTGTGCAAGTTCTGTTCTCTCTGGACCAAGTTCACATTTCTGTAAATTTTCTGTTGAAAACATTTTTCTGAGTGAATTCTGTTCTCTCTGAATCGAGTTCACATTTTTGTACATTCACTGTTGAAAACACTTTTCTGGGCATTCACTGTTGAAAACACATTTTTGTACATTCGCTGTTGAAAACATTTTTCTGAGTGAGTTTTGTGCAATCCTAGACCGAGTTCATATTTTTGTACATTCGATGTTGAAAACACATTTTTGTACATTCGCTGTTGAAAACACATTTGTGTAAGTTCTGTTCTCTGTAACCAAGTTCACATTTTTGTGTTGGTGTTAAAAGAATTGATATTGTAAATATAAAGTGGTCGAGTTTCCATTTTTTTTATCAGACCACTTTTTTTTTTCTAACTTGGATTTCAAGTGATTTTGGTTTGAAATCTTAATACTAAAAAAAATAATAAAAAAAAAAATCGAAAATTGATATTGATAACCTAGTTTAAAAAAAAAATAATAAAAAAAATAAATAAAAAAAATAATAAAAAAAATTTAAAAAAAATCGAAAATTGATAACCTAGTTTAAAAAAAAAAAATAAAAATATTATATATTATAAAATGGAAATGATTGAAAGTAAAAGCAATAACTTTAATTTTGATGACTCTACACACTGTGTATCTAAAAAGATACCATCAGTGAAAGTGATTAATCAAGAACCTGTAGGCCTCTGGATGTCTAATGAAAATTTGATGTCTTGTGAGTGGAGAAAAAATTGCAACGAGTCATGTTCAGGTGCCAGCTGTGTAGAACATTTTGTAAATACAAAACCGCACACAATTGAGACTCGAGATGGATCAATTCAAGGTAGGATTATCGATAAAAATCGTATTTTAATCATTAGACGCCAACTTAAACTTATCAGACTTTCTCGAAATGATTACTCTTTTGCTGGTTATTGGGTAAAAGGAGATACAGACTATATTTCAGCACGTAAGTATCTCTTAGTGTTTCTAGATGAAAAGAATCATCCACTACATAAAGAACCAATCCAACTTACAGCTAGAGGTGTATTTCAGGTAGAATTTGATAAGAATTTATTAAAGTTTAGAAAAGAATTTAAAACAGTTTATAGTAAAACACGAGGTGTAATGTCAGATTTATGGTATTCTATGCTTGTGTTCTGTCCTACTTTTGTATCAAACGTAGTAGGTTCTTTAAAAAAGAGTAGAGCATGTTGTATTGAAAATTATATTGTTCCAACAGAATCTAATTTGAACTCTTTATGTGTAGGTAGAGATAAAGAAGTCTCAAAAATTGTTGAAGCTATGTTTAATGATTCTGAAAAATGGAAAGCTGAAAATAGTAAACCTTTCATAACCACATTAGTTCAAGAAAATGAATAATGTATTTTTATATGATTTTTCATATAAAAATAATACTTATTTGACTGTCTTTTTTTTCTTTTTCTTTTTTCTCATTTTTTTAAACACCTGTTCGATAATATTCCAACAGAAAATTATAATACACATCCAGTTGAATTTATTTTCTGAATTGTTCTCTGAATTGTTTTCTGATTGCATACCTATTTATAAGAATATTTTTTTTTTTTTTTTTTTTTAGTTTTTAGGAGCAGGTCTAACCGCTCTAGATATAGGTTTGTATTCATAACAAACAGGTTGTTTCAAAAGAACAAATATTTCAGCTGTATTAGGAAAATCATCACGCCATGAGAATATAATTTGTACATTGGCTACATCTGTTTGTAGAGCGTCAGGTTGTCCTGTAAGATCAAAGCAAAAGATAGTATATTCTTTTTCAAATTGCACAAGATCAATTAAAACATCGTCTTTTCCATTGTAATTTTTAAAATATGTATATAAAGCTCCTGAATCCTTTTCATTAAAATTTAATCGCATTTGCTGACGAGGATATTCATAACCATTGACATTGAAACGTACATCATAAGGATTACAATGATCAAATTTACTTTTATCAGCAAAGAGATCATTGTTCCTTTTATTTTGGAAAACTACAAAAGCATATTGTGATGTAATATCTGTAGGAATTGACCACCTAAATTCTTTTCCTGATACACTACCAGCAGGTTTCTTTAAACATTGCCAATGCTCAAAATTCATACGAATTGGTATGTCTTTATTTAACAATGGTAAAACTTCTTTTTCAAGTTGTAATGAAAGCTTCACCACTGGCATTCTCCAAGTTATATACTTCAGATTCAATTCCACAGTATAATCTTTTAAATTTGGGTCAACTTGTAGCATATTTGTAACACCATGTTGTTCTCTTGCTAGTATCAAGGATTGACTAACATTAAAGAGAATTTCTTTATAAGTTCCAAAACCTAGAAACATATCGAAAGGTAATGCAACTTTGAAGTAACCATTCGCATCAACATTCATGTAATCATTATTTAGATTCCATCCTGCATTAGAATACTTGGTGGTTTTGGACAGTGAAACGAGACCATTAATGGTGCTGGCTACACCTGGATACTCCAATATATCTACCTGAACATCAGAAATTCTATAAATAATTTGCCTAAAAATATGGAGAAACCCATTATTAATTACTTGTACTGTACTACGATCGAAACTCGCAATTTTTTTGTCTTTATCACGTACTATCAGACGACCAGCTATAACTACCTCGCTTTTCCAAGGTAAAGTACAAATATTAGGAGTATTTATTTCAATTATAATTTCCTCATCTTTTTTATTTATATCAATATTATTAGCAGTGGAGAATTCTATTAATTCAAAACTTTCGTAACCATTCATTTATAGTATTTTTTTTTTTTTTTTTAATTATCGTACTTCACGTATGATTAAAAATGCCCAATATGTTTCACCATTATTTTCAAGTGGATTGCCATTCTGATCATAAAGGTTTAATACAATCTCGCTTATTTCTTTATTTCTCACTCTATAATATTGAGTTTCATTTGGTGTATAGATTATTTTTTCTCCGGGTAGTGATGATATAGGAAAATAAAAAAGTATTTTTTCATTACCGTTATTACATTCATTACATATCCCCTTAATGCTTTCAATAGGAAAAATTTTAACGTGGCTATCAGATTCAACTTCTTTTCCAGCTGGTATAATTTGCTTAGTAAAACCCAATATATTACCAACAGAAGTCACATCTCTTAAATCTATTATATGTGATGGACTCCCCATTATTATGGTATGAGCGTATTTATTTATTTTCAAGGTTATATTAGCAGCCCTAGCATGTTTACTTTCATGTATACATTTAATAATATCAGCTACTTCATAAATACCAGGATCAAGTACTATAGTTGTAGGTAATTCGTTCACCTCCTTATAAAAAGTAAGTGAATTGTTTTTAGTTACAGTTATATTGAAAAAACGATAAGATGTGTGGAAAGATTCTAACCCAATTTCCCATTCTTTATTAGGGTTGAGTCTAATAATGTCATCAACTCCACTAAAATCATGATAAAGAACAGAATCTGTACCGCTCATAAGCATACTGTAAGAACCATTTATATATTTCATTTATAGTATTTTTTTTTTAATTTTTAATAAATATTCTATGCACCGTCTACCACAATTTGTTTCATCAAGTTTTTGATCCTGCGTATAATTATAAGTAATTCTAGACTGTCCAAAATATTTCACTAATTCTGGTGGTGGAATGTTACCAAACGGTTCATAAAAATCAACTTGTGAATCATTCTTACAGTAAGCAGTCCAATGAGTTCCAGAGTGGTCTGAAGTGTCTAAATTTACAATTCCACATTCATATTTTTTGATTTTTGGTGGTAGCTCATCAAGCATAAAAACTCCTCTGAAATGAGGTATTTGCAATTTTTCAGCATATGCTTCTATTTCAAAATTAGTTAATGCGTCATTCTTGATGGTTATTTTTTTTTTTTTTCATTATCTAAGATTTTTTTAATTACTTGTTGAGTGATCATGTCACCCCCAATTTTTCTTTTTTTAACGCCATTTTTTATTTTTTTAACGCCATTTTTTATTTTTTTAACGCCTCTTTTATTTTTCTCAACACCTAAACAGTCTTTTTGAATACTACCATTAACGCCATCGCATTTTTTTTTAACGCCATTTTTTATTTTTTTAACGCCATTTTTTATTTTTTTAACGCTCTTTTTCTTTAGAACTTCGTTAGGTATTTGTAGATATTGTCCTATGCCTTCACCAGACTTGTACTCCAACTTTTCATTACGACGTTTTCTCTCTTCTACTAACTCGTCATTGGCTTTCTTATTATCAATTGCTTGCTTGGCGGTTGATATTAAATTACCTACAGTTTCTACTATTTTAGTACCTACTTCTACAGCAGGTTTAGCTGCTGCAATAGCAGCCAATCCTGCTAGGATAGCTGGTGGGAAGAATCCACCATTTTTAACCTGCTTCAGTTGTGTTTTGTTCAGTTTTAGCTTTAAACCTTTTCCCTTGGTTTTTGCTGTCTCAATTTGATTCACTTGTGCTTTTGTTAGAGGTAAATATGTTTCGTTCTGTGTGCTATTTTTAGTTCTGATTAAATTTTCGTATCCTAAATTTAGTACAACAGGTACCCCTTTCTCAACACCAATATTAATTTTGTCAAGTTGTTCCTTATCTGGATTGATAGGATATTTAATGTATCTACTTACTTTGATACCCTCCCCTTTTTTGTTTCGACCATTGATAGCTGTTTCCCGATAAATATAAAATCCTTTACCTTTTTTTTTCTGTTTGTTAACATATAAATTATTCAAATAATTCATTATTTCTGGGAGATCATTAGTGGTTGTTTTTCGATCAATATAAAATCCTTTGCCTTCTGTTTTCTGATTATTGGTTATGGTTTTTCGATCAATATAAAATCCTTCACCTTTTTTAGGTAATATTTCATTAGGTAATCGCAAATGTTGTCCTAATCCACAGTTTTTACTCATATTATTTATATTATAAAATTTTTTATAAATTCCTAAACCTAACTTCTGTTTTAATTTCATTAAATTTACTGCTACATATGCTGGAATTTTTTCATCTAATTTAGCATTAGGATCTTTGACACGCTCCCAGGCTCGCCATGTGAATCTGTTATCAGCATAATCACGTTCATGAGGATCATCTGTATTTGCATAATCTACATCATGATCCATAGCTATTTCATCTAATTTATTTTTCAGTTTTACACCTTTTTGAATATCGAGGTCTGTATTCGAACCAGGACCAAGAGCTTTATATCCGGGCCAGTGAAGTGGAAATGGTACATATTTACCAATTGTATCCACAATATCACCACCTCTTTTAGATAATCCACAGTTTTTACTCATATTTATAGTAGAAAATTTTAGAAAACTGTTTTTTGAAGTTCCTGGCGATAAAATTTACCTAAAATTTCTTCACCCTTCAAATCTTTAATAGAATAGACGGGAGGGTTTGTGTGGAATACTTTGTCAACTACAAATATTTCTCTTGTCCAGTTGTTCTTATACTTGTTCTCAAAAGTTTCTTTCTTTTTGGGTATTCTCACACGATCTCCTTCCTTGAATTTTGGTCGCGTGGAGAAACTTGAAGAATACATTCTATGAAAAATTTCTTGTTCATTTGTTTTATTCACATCACAAGGACGCATTCCTATTGTTCTATGTACCCTCACATTATTATATTCGTGCAATATCTCTGGTATAAATGGAACCCATTTATGATTCTTATGAATCTCAAAAATTATTCTCAACATCCCATTAATGGTTCTGTTTACTCTCTCACCAATTGCTGATTTTTCCTCATTCTCTGTGTGATACATATGAATATTATATTTTCCCATTAATTTTTTAAAAACTGAATTTACAAATTCTGTACCTTTGTCGACATGTAATTTTTTAGGTGGACCATATTCGCTTTCTTCAATAATTTTCTCAAAAGCTTGAGAAACCTCTTTCCCTGTTTTTTCCTTGAGGGGTTTTATCCTGAGTACTTTTGAGAAGGTGTCAATAACTACTAACATATACTTATAACCCCTATTTTCTTTTGAATACTGGGACATAATTAATAAATCACCTGCCCAGATTTCATTGATTTCATTTGTGATAATTTTTCTTTTCTGAAATTTTTTTATCACAGGTTTATGAAGTTCTTTGGCTTCAAGTTCAACTAATGACTGCATTTTTTATATTACTTGACATTTTCTATTGACCTTCATGATAACCTACATTTTGAACATTTCTGTCTTTTTCTCCAATATTTTCTGAATATTTTCAGTTGTTTGTGGTAAATTTTCCTCCAATATTTCTTGAACATTTTCATTTGTTTGTGGTAAATTTCCCTCCAATATTTCTTGAACATTTTCCTCCAATATTTTCTGAATATTTTGATTTGTTTTTGATATATTTTTCAATTCTGTTAAAATTGCTCCTAATTGGGTAATATTGAAAAGTGAATTCTCGCAGGTGGTAGCCAATCCAACTACCTGCCGCGTAATATTTTTCAGTTCAGTTACAGCTGATTGATCATGTTCAGTAATCTTTTTCAGTTGTGGTAAAATACTGCTTGTGTTATCCTTTATATTGTTTATGTACTCTTTCACACCATTAGCATACTCTATTATACCAACAGTATAATTTTCATTATTAATGACATTTTTTATACATTGTATTATCATATCTGAAATTTCGCCAACATCTTTTATGACAATTTTCAGAACAGACTCTAAGATTTTCCCCGTGTTATTCTGAATTTTTTCAACTGATTCATACAAATAATGATGATTTTTTCTAGTAAACATTTATTATAAGGTTTTTAAATTTTTTTTGGCTTCTATCAGTTCCTCCCGAATGTTGGTCATTTCATTGAATATTTGTGGATTATGATTACCTGCTTCCCACATACCTTTCAGTATTGTAAATCGATCAATTAATTCTTTAGGATCGTTCCAGTATTTATAATCAGTCTGATTGGTATAAATTTTCTTGAGGCCAGAGCCACGATGTGAAAGTATGAGTTCCTTCTCAATCAACATAGGTTGGATGAAATTTAAATATTTATACCCACGACTACTTTTAATTTGTCCATTCTCAGAACGATAAGATTCTGTACTGAGAATAATTTTTTGATAATTTTTCAGGTCTTCATCAGTATAATTTTCAGGTTTTTGCATAGTTAGTAATTCCCATAGTCCTTGTGTTCCTGGATAAAGGGTAGTGTCATTACTTAGCTTAATATCAGCACGATTATTATCAGCATAATGATGAACTTCCATGAGTCGGGCATTTCCTATATAATAATCTTTATTTTCGTATCTAATACCAAAAGTTGAATCGGTAGGTATTTTTTTATTAGTATAGTAAGACAAATATCTACATGCAAGACTTTGAGACATATCAAATCCTGGTGTTTCCTCTGACCGTTCATAGGTAATTTCTCTTGGTTTGTCAGCAATCATAGGTAATACTGGTTGTTGTATTACAGGCTTAAGGTCTTTTATTGTATCAATGATTGGTTTATAGTTTTCTTCCATTTCTAGTTTTCTATTCACTTGACCTAACTTTGCACATTCAATATTTTTTTGTAGAAGTGCACGTTGTTTTACAACAAAATCAATATCATTTGAATTATAATCTGTTAGCTTTCTCATTTATAATATAAAATTTTCCTCAAATTTGTATTTGAACCTACCATTTTTCTGATCACATTCTTTATCTATAACTACAAAGTCATACGGTTTTTGCCAGCAATCATTACATATTGATTTGAACTGATTAAATGTTATGGTCCTAGCATATTCGTTATAAATATGTGTCAGATTGGTAAGATCTTGTTCAAAAAGAATTAAGTAATTAAAATTATCTCTAATCTGTTGTTTTGGAATTTTTGAATATGTTTGGGATAAATAGTAGCATGAAATATCATTATGACGACTCCATGAATAATATTTACCTATTTTATCATGGTTTTCTGTGTAGATATCATCAAAGATTACTACTGATCCTTTTTCTATTTTATTAGGGTCTGGTAAATCCTCGAGTGATACTGTATGAAATTTTTTGTTTTTAAGTTTCTCGTTTTGCAATATTTGGCGAAACTTTTCATACTTTGGTTGATTAGAAGTATTTGAACATAAATATACATTATCAGGTAATGGTCTATCCACTAATATAGTCAATAAAACATTCGTTTTTCCAGACCCACTAGGACCACATATACAACATCTCATTATATTAGGAAACACTTCCTTCAATCTACAAGTTGGAACACTATTATCAAAGTTTAAAACTTCAGTCTTATTCTTTATTTTAGTTCGTTTCATTTATTATACAATATTTTTTATAGCCATATGGAAGTGTATTCATTTCATCAATTAAGTATCTTTTATCATCATAAGGAGATAGTGCAATTTTATTGATTGATATAGTATACAATTTCAGCTTTTTGGAAACAATTCCATGCACAATTTCCTTAGTTTGCTTGCTATTGAACAAACAGTTTTTATACATTTCAAATTTCATTCTTTCTATATTCGATCTTTTAATTCCCTTACACACTTTTTTCTCTTTCGATGTGTCGTTTCTGAAGGAGTACATTTTTGATCTTAGTCCTACCCACTCTCTTATTGGGATTCCTAAGTATTCATCCTTGAATAATCCTGGAACTTTTTTGTTTACTTGAGGCATCCAATCCATTAAATAATCTGAAGTGTCGTAATAATCTAGATTCTCTTTTATGTCCTCATAAACATCATCACATTCTATATAAACAATCAATGAATCTGTATCAGTTCCTAATAATCTTATTTTGTCTCCATATTTCGTTTTTAAAACATTGTAGTAGAACTGGAACATTAATAATTTTGACAACTCCAGAACAACAAACCCCCCAAATATTGGTTTATTCAACTTTACTTTCTTATTTTGAATGTGAAGTAAAACAGTTTCTTCATCAAGAACAACTCTTGTTTCAAACTCATTCTGTTTAAGAAATGAGTCTAAAGTAGTCACTATTTGTACTGTACATCTTTTTCTAACGTTCTCCATTTGTTTTCCATAGACACTATTATTGAGTAATTTATAGAGATCTTTCTCATAATCATTTTTTGCTTTTTGTCTTAAGCTTGTATTCTTATCAATATATGGTTTCATCCAAGCTTTTTGTTTGAATCTTATGTAATTATTTATACTCTTTAAAACTATACCTTGTTTCAAGCATTCTTTCAACATTCTGTAATCAATGAGATAATTATGTTTTGGGTGTAGCGTACTTATTAATTTACTCATTTTTGGTTTATTACCTATTTTTTGTTCAATCAAAATTTTTTGAAAATCTGACAATTCTGATTCTCTAGGTACATATTGTTCTGGAAGCATGGGATAATCTTTAAATTTTTCGTGTAATTCTGTAGGAATCTCAAGATCAGCTATAAAAGTATATCCATACTCACCATTGTCATCTAGAGCAAGAATTACATCTTGAGTAAAGTCTGATGGTTTATAAGTCAATTTTTCAAATTTGCTTTCTAAAGATTTCTTTGCTTCGGAATTTTTTGCTTCATTGATTTGATGGGCTAGCAAATTATAGTTCAAGAATTCACCTGTTGGTAATGGTTGACTCAGAGCCCACCCATATAAATTATTACAATCTAAATATAGAATATAACTGATATGCTTTTTACTATCCCAAATTCCTTTCTCTTTGGCTTTTTCTTTGCTTAATTTTATCGTTTTTCTTTCTTTCTCATCGTAAAAGTAACAATTATTAGCAAGAGCGTGTCTATGAGGAATGTTGGAAATCCCTCCTCTTATTCCTTTCTCATAAATTTCATAATTTTCTTGATCAGTAATTAGCTCAAGCGATTGTTTCGTGAATTTTAAAGAAGCACTATCTGATAAATGTGGTGCTGAAATATAATATACAGGATCTAGTCCATAATGTTTATAACACATTTCCCTAAAATTATCAAAAATATCTTTTGTGAGAATTGTATCTAGTTTCAAGTATAAATCATGATAATCTCCAAAATTTTTACATCCAAAATATTTGTAAACTTTTTTTGCTTTTGATAAATCGTCATCAGATATATGTTTATTATTTAACATCGAATACCACGCCTTTTTATCTAATGGTAATTGGTCAGAGAATTTATCATAAGTACTAACCCAGTCATAAGGATAAATCCCCTTCTGTAAAACCAAATGTAGGTCTTCTTTTTTAAATTCTCTCAATATATTTTGAAATTTATTATAATTAATCGGTTTTGTCAATTCAGAATCACAAATTTCACATTTTGCTGCATATTTTAAAATGCCCTTCTCATTTATTGGTAAAAATTGTCCTTTCCTAATTTTCTGTACTTTTTTACACCTAGCACAAAAACAGTCATTCACTTCTGCTAGATTTTTTACTGCTTGATCTAAACTAATTCCCACAAAATTTAATGTGTCAATAAATCTAAATTCCATTTCTATAGGTATTTTATCTCCTTTCCTACTTATTTTCAGTTTTTCTCCTTGACAAGAGGAACATTTTTTTAATATTTTGTCCCAATATTTTCTTTTACAAGTGCAGCAATAAGTGGAATCTCGTTTTACTTCACAATGATCTATCACCACCTTTTTGGAAAATGTTTTATAATTTTCACAATTTTCTGCAATAATTTTCACATCATGTTTCTCAGAAGGCTCCCTCTCGTTCCCACTAAATAATTTGAACAACCATTGTAAAAATATTTTGGAATCGTATTTTAAATTATGAATCAAAATTGGAATGAATCTTGGCATTCTTAAATGCGAGTTGCACTCTCCACAGGCTACACCACGAAATTTTCCTGTATAATGATCATGATCTCTAACTTTTTCATTTTCTGCAAGAATCTTGTTACATAAATGACAGTGAGAAGTTTCTTTGAATTTGATATCTTCATCTTGTCCCCAAATCATTGGCTTATTAATTCTTCTTATCTTGTTGTATGCGCGAGCATGTTCTATTAACCAAGAATTGAATTGATTCATCAAGTTTTGTACATTCGAGTCTCTAACCAGCTGTGTTCCTTGTTGGTCAGAATAGAAACAAAAACTGTTAGCAATATGTTTCTGGAGATATTTTGTTGATTTAGTTTCTTTTTGCATTTTTTCCAATAGACATTCAAAATCCAACGTCACTGTGTATGGATGATATTGTTCTGCCCCATTTGTGCAATATTTTCGAAATTTCTTCTCTTCATTTGGCATTTCTATATTTTGCTCATCATTTATACAATTTTTTAAATGTTCCTCATATTTTAATTTATCTTTAAATCTTTTATGGCATTTCATACAAATTTCTACATGATGTGTATATTTATGTATTTTTCCTTTTAATAGAGCACTCAAGTTTTTTATCCCAACAATATGATCCTTATACTGTAGTAAATTTACATGGTTTTCACTACTAATTGGTTTATAAATTAAAGAAAATTGACCAATACCCTCTTCATCTTCCTCATACTTATAAATATTGATAGATACACCTAGAAATTTTTCATATTTTTTAATATTTTCTGGAATTAAATTAACTGGATATTCCATTTTCAGTTCTTCATATTTCGTGATATCATAATTTGAAACTCGATCTACATGATTTGTAACTGAATTCAAAACACTTTCCAACGCATATTCAAAGCATCTAAGATCTTCTTGCTTGAGACACTTAAAATTTCTATTTTGAATATTTTTCACATTAATACAACACTTTTTTGATTGAATAAATTTGGGTAATTGAATATAAGTCCCACCACGTAAAGGGTCATTTTTATCAGATTGAATATTTATTTCAATAACTTGATCAAATTTATATTTAGTATTTTGAGCAGTATAACTCTCATACTTTTGTATAACTTCATTTTTTGCTGAGATTAATGCACTTTCAATTGCATTCGAATCTACTATAATATGATGCTTTGATCGAAAATATGCCTCTTTATCACCTATTTTATCTCCAGTTGTGTGATCTATTTCTATATAGTTTACAACTGCTATTAATCCTATGTTTATTGCCTTTTTCTTTTTCATCTCACTTTTAAGCTTTCTACCAAGAAGTTCTGTAATTTTGTCTAAATAAATTCTTAAATCATATTTTGCAGGTTCGTATACTATAGAGAATTGATTTACCATATTTTTCCAACACCCATCTATCTTTCTCACACTAGGACGAACTATAGGCTCATCAAAACTATCATCATCAAAATTAAATTCTTGGAGATACTTTACATTTTGAGATTGTAAGAATTTTTCAATTATTTTAGCTCTAGTTAAATTTTTGTTTCTTTCTCCAACTTTTTTAATGAGTTCTTTTTTCGTTAATTTATTCAGAATCTCTCTCTCAAAATTCGAACTCTGTCTCTGTATCTTGTCTCTAATTTCCAATAATTCAGATTTTTTCAACTTAGATACACCTTTCACTCCACAATTTCGCAAATCATTTCTTAAATCTTTTGCTGTTGTTGTTGTCCTTCCATGCTTAGATCTGACATGTCTAGCATAATTTTTGTATGTAATTTTTTTATTACACTCTATACACATTCTCGGTGCATATTTTTTATTTATCATTTCCATTTTATTATATATAATACTACTATTTATTCTTTTAACGTAATTCAATTTTTTATTTATCGTATTTCTTCATTACACGCTAATTTATGCACGAAAACAACCAAATAATTAACAAGGTTAGCGCAATCAATTAAATGATAACACCATCATGGCATTGAAAAAAATTATACATGAATCGATATCTATACGGCGATGATAATTTATTCATAAATATGAGAGTGCTATGTTTGCATTTTCAAACTCATATGTAATGTTGGTTACGGGCTTCGTAAGTATATATACAAATTTTAAATAACACTCTATCGGAGCTAGGAGCTGTACATTAGGCTTCCTCCCCATATTAGACGGAAGTGCTAAAGAGGGGAAAGGTCCGTACACCTCACCTAGGCTAGTTCCCCTCGGGATAACAAACTGTAACTGTGACTGAACAGCGTCACGGCGGCAAATCAAAAGTGTTATCTCGGGGTCGACGATGTCGAGTTACTAAGTCTCTGTAATCAGCGCTGATTAGGTAGTAACATTCAATGCAAAATAAATAAAAAAAAAAACCGCTGTACTAGATCTCTGACGTACTCCGATGGCGCGGGTGCACACGCGTCGCTGGGTGCTTGGAGGTCGAACTACAGTGAAAAAAAAAAAAAAAAGATAACACCGGGTTTAGACTCGCGTACTCTGAGCTGATATGAAGCCGGCCATATCAGTCTCGGATGCGTGAATCGACGGCCTTGGTGGAAAAAAAAAAAAAAACTCTCAGAGTTTCCACAGCCTCCCGCGGACAAAAAAAAATGCAAATAAAAATTCAGAGCGTTCGCGGGGGCAGTGGTTTTGCAAAATTTTCTCGTGAGTTTTTTCGCATTTTCCAAGGGATTTCAAATAATTTTTGTTTGAAATGTTAATAATCTATATTTTCTATTTCTCCATTTTTAAATGTAATATTTTTTTTAGTTATTTTTTTTAAAAGTATTAGCATTTTAATTTTTTTTATATCTTCTTTACTTTTTCCCGTTCTAATAGCAAATGTTTCTATCATTGTATCATTAATATTTTTTCTTGAAATATTTTGATTTTCTTTTCGTTCTTTAGATTTAAATGTCTTTCTAATATCTTCTACAAATTCTTTCTCGCCTTTTTTTTCTAAATCTTTATAAAATTCTTTAATTTTATTTTCAGGAATAAAGTCATAAACAATATTTTCCATAAATTTATATAGATCTGTTTCCAAATAAATATTAATATATTTAAAACATTTAAGGAATTCAATGTTTTTTAATTCGCAATGATAATTTTTAAAAGTGTTATTCATTTCCATTTTTATTATTTTTATATGAAAAATCATATAAAAATACATTATTCATTTTCTTGAACTAATGTGGTTATGAAAGGTTTACTATTTTCAGCTTTCCATTTTTCAGAATCATTAAACATAGCTTCAACAATTTTTGAGACTTCTTTATCTCTACCTACACATAAAGAGTTCAAATTAGATTCTGTTGGAACAATATAATTTTCAATACAACATGCTCTACTCTTTTTTAAAGAACCTACTACGTTTGATACAAAAGTAGGACAGAACACAAGCATAGAATACCATAAATCTGACATTACACCTCGTGTTTTACTATAAACTGTTTTAAATTCTTTTCTAAACTTTAATAAATTCTTATCAAATTCTACCTGAAATACACCTCTAGCTGTAAGTTGGATTGGTTCTTTATGTAGTGGATGATTCTTTTCATCTAGAAACACTAAGAGATACTTACGTGCTGAAATATAGTCTGTATCTCCTTTTACCCAATAACCAGCAAAAGAGTAATCATTTCGAGAAAGTCTGATAAGTTTAAGTTGGCGTCTAATGATTAAAATACGATTTTTATCGATAATCCTACCTTGAATTGATCCATCTCGAGTCTCAATTGTGTGCGGTTTTGTATTTACAAAATGTTCTACACAGCTGGCACCTGAACATGACTCGTTGCAATTTTTTCTCCACTCACAAGACATCAAATTTTCATTAGACATCCAGAGGCCTACAGGTTCTTGATTAATCACTTTCACTGATGGTATCTTTTTAGATACACAGTGTGTAGAGTCATCAAAATTAAAGTTATTGCTTTTACTTTCAATCATTTCCATTTTATAATATATAATATTTTTATTTTTTTTTTTAAACTAGGTTATCAATTTTCGATTTTTTTTAAATTTTTTTTATTATTTTTTTTATTTATTTTTTTTATTATTTTTTTTTTAAACTAGGTTATCAATATCAATTTTCGATTTTTTTTTTTATTATTTTTTTTAGTATTAAGATTTCAAACCAAAATCACTTGAAATCCAAGTTAGAAAAAAAAAAGTGGTCTGATAAAAAAAATGGAAACTCGACCACTTTATATTACAATATCAATTCTTTTAACACCAACACAAAAATGTGAACTTGGTTACAGAGAACAGAACTTACACAAATGTGTTTTCAACAGCGAATGTACAAAAATGTGTTTTCAACATCGAATGTACAAAAATATGAACTCGGTCTAGGATTGCACAAAACTCACTCAGAAAAATGTTTTCAACAGCGAATGTACAAAAATGTGTTTTCAACAGTGAATGCCCAGAAAAGTGTTTTCAACAGTGAATGTACAAAAATGTGAACTCGATTCAGAGAGAACAATACTTACACAGAAATATGAACTCGGTCTAGGTTAGAACTTACACAGAAAAATGTTTTCAACAGTGAATGCTCAGAAATGTGAACTCGAGCCAGAGAGAACAGAATTCACTCAGAAAAATGTTTTCAACAGAAAATTTACAGAAATGTGAACTTGGTCCAGAGAGAACAGAACTTGCACAGAAAAAATGTTTTCAACAGTGAATGCTCAGAAATGTGAGCTTGGTTTAGGATTGCACAGAACTTGCACAGAAATGTGAACTCGGTCTAGGATCGTACCTTTCTATACTACTAGCGGCTCACTATAAAAAAGACGCTTCAAAAATAAGGTAAAAAGAGGAACGAAGGAAGGAAGAAAAATAAAGAGTAGAAGAAAGGCAGACGTTTTTCGAGGGTACAAGGGCGTTCTCAAAATTTAATCCCCGGGCCCGCCATATTTTGCTTTTGTTTTATTTATTTATTTCAATTAAGAAATACTTTGCTTGAAAAATCGGCAAATTTTCAAATCTTTAAAATATTTGGTCGAATTTTTAGTTTTCAAACAAAAATTTGTCGACAAATTTTCCTTCACCCCCCCTCCCCAAACTAAAAGTCAAGTTTCGCCTCTGACTGACGTTGACATTTACTCTTTACTGGTAGGGTGTTGTACCAGTAAACGTCAAGGTCAGACACAGGCAATCGATAGATCAACGACACGCGAACATGTAAGGTAAATATTATGGGCGAACATGAATAAAAACCAAAAAATGATGATTCTTTCTTGATTGAACTAGAGAAGAAAGATTCGGGGGGCTGAGCCCTCACATTCAAAATTAGACCCCCCCCCCCTCCTCCAGAAATAATTATCTAGTTCCGTGTATGTGATTCACCTCAAAATATTGAAGTGACTGAATAAAAAAGAATTACAAACATTTTAATATTTTAGATTAACTTAGGCAAGAGCATAACATAAGACATCAGAAATGCTATCTTCTGATAAATTTTGTCTTTATAACTGCAAAATAGACTACCTTCGTACAGCTGGCTGGAACTTGGGTCTAGGAATAACTTTTTGTATTAGCAGGGATGGGCGCGTTGTGAAATCAAGACTAAAATAAAGAATACCACGAAAATTAGAAAGGATGTGATCGCCGTTCACTCGTTCACAAACAGCAAAAGAACGTGAATGTGAACTGCTATATTGTAGGTGAACGTGAACTGAACGTGAACGAGCAACCTTTTAGGTTAACGTGAACTTACGCACTTCTGGTAGAGCGCTAGAGCACTATAAACCCAAGTATGCTTTTTCATCTTTCCATCTGCCGTGCAACATCGATCTTTTTCGCGGGCGCCCTCGATCGTCTCCCGACAGAAAAAGTAAGGATAACGGCGGCTCAGCATACTCGGGTTTATAACGTGCTCTAGCGTAAGCTGCGTAACTAAATCTGAAAATTCGGGCCGGTCATCCGCTAGGAGCGCTACAATCGGTAAAATTGAAAACGGGATCAGGACGATTTTCCCATTTGAATGTTAATTGAGTTATCTCAAAATAAGTCGAGAACGAAGCCATTTAGCGAAAAAATTAAAATAATAAAATTTGTAGAGCGTAAGATTTCCTAGAAGTTACCTTCTCATATAAAAAGTGATTTCGATCGATTTAACGAAAGCTTCCGCCCACCACCCGCGCCGCTCATCAATTATCCCGCTTTCATTGTGCGTGACCCTAGCGCTGACCGGCCCGAATGGTTGCGTCCGTCGAAATTTTCTTTCGTCAGTTTTCCCTTCCTTCTTTCTTTTATTTGAAAAAGGTTTCTTTGGTTTTGGAAAATATAGTGCCCACCCGGCTGGCCAATCGCTTATGGAGGGTACTAGAGAGCAACCTGATTTAGATTCCTCCGACTGCAATCAGCTCCTGCCACACCAGTGGGGACGTACCGAGAGAGACAGTTGATGTTGGTGAAGGGAGTAGTCATAGAAAAATGTGATACAAACACACATTTTTTTATTCGAAGAAAAAAAAAGTGTGGATATGTCACACTTTTCTGACTACTTCTCCTCTCTTTTCACTCTAATATAATGTTTTTTCAATATGCTCAATGAACTTCAACAAACTCAAAATTTATTCAAGAATCAATAGGGTCTGGACAGCCTTGTGATTAGATTCCTTGGACTGTATTTAAATTCTACACCACCAGCGTACCAAAAGATTGGCAATATCGATAACATTCTTGGGCTGCAATTCTCAACCAAACCAAATTCCCAGTAGCACAGCCAAGGAAAGGGGGTCGAGGTGGTTTGGACCTCCTTATGACTTCATCAAATAGTGGTTTTTCTAACCTTAGCACCCCCATCTAACATCCGTTTCCCTTTGGTCAAGACCAGACCAGACCCCCTTCCCCTTGAACACCAGGCTGGTTATGCCACTACAAATTCCAAGCTTCCGCTAGTAACCCAATGGTAAAAACAACAAGCTATTCAGTTTGGTTTGTTTTGTTTCCCTTTATTATTCAGTTTTTTATTTTTTTGGTTTTGTTTCTGGGTTTTGTTTCTTGAGCCCGGTGTACGCGATCAATTACACTGATGAAAAGTGCCAACAGAATTAAAGACATGTACATAAGTTCCCAATTAATTGAGCTCATGTCATCAAAATTCCAGTAAAATGGAATTGTATTGACGTCAATATAATTGATGGTGTACACCTGTACACCAGGCTTTTAGGTTGTGTTATTAACTCATATCAACTGAGATCGATCTCGACGTCGCAGCTACAAACTAATGATGGATTTACATTCGAGCCGGCGACAAGTCGCAGACACATTTTTAGCATAGAGTTTGTCGGCGACATGTCGCCGACTCGAGTGTAAATCCACCGTAAACTCTGGGGAAATTTTGTTAACATTCTAAAACGTCATGCGAAATTCGAAAAAAATCGGTTGTTGGGAATCGTGTGTGATGTGTATAACTTCTCTGAGATTCGTACGATATTAAGTAATGCGGATTTCAATGTTACGGAATCCGGCCGAGTGGGTTTATTAGTTCAAAAATATTGTAAATCGCGTTTAACTTGCGGCAAGCGCGAACCGAGGCAACTGTGTAGTTCACTTTGTGAAAACGCACGCCACCATTTTCTGCGGGTATACACGGCGTCCTATACTTACGTTTCCGTGAGAACCTCAAAGACAAATACAATTCACAATTAAAATTCAGGACGTACTTGTGAACCAGACTGATGGACTGTTGCATATCTTATCATCGTTACACTTTTATTAGCCTGACTAGTTTACAACCTGTAACTCGGTATTGTTTTTGTTCGTTAGTCAGAAAAGATGAAGTAAACGCAGATATTGATGCACTTGTTAGTCTGATTGGTCGAGGAAATCAGGCTTGGCAAATACTCAACAAATGCGGCCTTTGGTTGTTAGGTTTGGGGGACTAGAATAACTATTCTTTCAGGAAGGTTGATGTCAATTTTCGTGTATTTTCGATGTATTTTCAACATTTTCTGCGGGGGAGGGGGGGGGCAGGGACTAATTGACTCTCAGAAGATGGGGCTTGGTGGATCTTTTTAAGAGCTTAGCCCGCCGTCGCCCCCTACAATGTCCCTTTATGATGCTGGGAAATTTTCCTTTTCGAATATTTGCAAAAGATGTTCGAAGGTGTTCTCTTCGAAGATCTTTTTTTTTTCTATAAGTTTTGGAAGACAGTAAAATAAGTGTAGATTTTTGTGTATTTTCAATATAATTTCAAAATTTTCTAGGAGGGGGACTAACTGACCTTCTGAAAATGGAGCTAAGTGGACCTTCTGAAGAGCTTAGTCCGCCGTCGTCATCCGTAAAGTTCCCGTATGATGTTCGAACATTTTCTTTTTAGAATATTCACAGAAGACGTTCAAAGATGTTCTTTGCAAAGATTGACTTTGTTTCTAGTAAGGTCTGGAGGACTGGGAGGGCTCTCCCGTCCAGAAAGTCGATTTCGATTTTGGTATTTTCAATGTATTCTCATTTTCTTGGGGGGATGGGCTAATTGACGTTTTGAAGACTTTAGCCGGCCTCGCCCTCTGTAATGTCTTATGATGCTGAAATATTCTCCTTTTAGAATAGTCACAGAAAATTTCAGAAGATGTTTTCTTCGAAGATTGACTTTTTCCCTGTACGGTCTGGGGGACTAAGAGGGCTATCTCATCGGAAAAGTGGGTTTAGATTTTTGAATATTTTCATGGGTGGGAGGTCTAATTGACCTTTTGAAGATGGAGCTAGGTGGGCCTTTTGAAAAGTTAGCTTGCTGTCGTCTTCTACAAAGTCCCCTTATGATGTTGGAACATTTTCTTTCTAGAATATTCACAGAACATGTTCAAAGATGTTCTTTGCAAAGATTGACTTTTTTCCTGTAAGGTTTGGGGGACTAGAAGGACTGTCCCGTCCAAAAAGTGGGTTTAAATTTTTGTATGTTTTCAATAAATTTCCATTTTTTTTGGGAGGGGATGGAGGGTCGCTAATTGACCTTTTGAAGTCCTTAGCCCCGCCTCGCTCTCTATAAAATCCCCTCATGATGCGAGAACATTTTCCTTTTAGAATATTCGCAGAAGATTTTCGAAAATGTTCTCTTCGAAGATCGACTTTTTTTCCCTGTAAGGTCTGGGGAACTATAGGAGGGCTATCCCATCTGAAGTGTGGATTTAGGTTTTTGTATATTTTCAGTGTATTCTTTTTTTTCTTTTTTTTTTGGAGTGGGGTTGAAGGCCTAATTAACTTTTTGAAGATGGGGCTAGGTGCCGTCGTCTTCCGCAAAGTCTCCTCTTATGATGTTGGAACACTTTCTTTTTAGAATATTCACAGAACATGTTCGAAAATGTCCTCTGCAAAGATCAACTTTTCTTCTGTGAGGTCTGGTGTCTAAAAGGACTATCCCATAGAGGAAGTCGATGTAGATTTTTGTGTATTTCAAAAGTTTCCGGTGGGGGGAGTCCAATTGACCTTCTGCAGATGAAGCTACGTCGACATTCTGAAGAGCTTAGCCCACCGTCGCCCTCCGTGAAGTTCCCTGATGATACTGAAACATTTTCTTTTTAGAATATTCACAGAAGATGTTCGAAGGTGTTCTTTTTGAAGATCTTTTTCATCCGTAAGGCTTAGGAGACTAGGAACGCTATCCCGTCCGGAAAATCGGTGTAGATTTTTGTGTATTTTCAGTGTAACTTTAAAAATACCTGGGGGGTACTAATTGACTTTTGGAAAATGGGGCTACGTGGACCTTCTGAAAAACTTAGTCAGCCGTCACCCTATTCAAAGTTTTCTTATGATGTTGGAACTTTTTCTTTTTATAATATTTACAGAAGATGTTCGAAGTGTTCTTTTCGAAGATCAACTTTATGTAGACTAGGGGGCACTCGTGTCCAAAAATTCGGTTCAGATCTTTTTATATTTTCAATGGATTCTAATTTTCTAGCCAGAGGGGGAGGGGGGTCTAATTGACCTTGTGAAGATGGGGCTTAATGGACGTTCTGAAGAGTTTAGTTCGCCGTCGCCCGTTGAAAAGTCCCCTTATGGTGCTGAAACATTTTCTTTTCAAAATATTCGCATAAGATATTCGAAGGTGTTCTCGTAGATTTTTTTTCTGTAAGATTTGGGGGACTAAGAAGGCTACCCCCTCCCGAAATTCGGTGTAGACTTTTGTGTATTATTTCAAAATTTTCTGGTGGGAGGGCTAATTTACTTTCGGAAGATGGAGTTAGGTGGACCTTCTGAAGAGCTTAGCCCGCCGTCACACTCTGCAAAGTCCTCTGATGAGGCTAGAACATTTTCTTTTTAGAATATTCTCAGAAAATGTTCTAAGATGTTCTTTTCGAGGATCGACTTGTTATTCCTGTAAGGTCTGGGGGACTAGGAGGGCCATCCCGTCCAAAAAGTCGATTTAGATTCTCGTACATTTTCAATGTTGTTTTTTTTTTTTTGGGGGGGGGGGAGGTTGTTTAATTGACCTCGTGAAGATGGGACTAGGTGGACCTTCTGAAGAGCTTAGCCACGGCCGCGGTTTAGCCCGCTGCCCTTTGCTAAGTTCTCTCATGATACGGAAATATGTTATTTTTAGAATATACACCGTAGGTGTTCAAAGGTGTGCATAATTTGTTGGCTTGATTTTCGGTAGTGGAAACCAGGGTTAGCATAATATACTCGACGAAATAGCGAACTTCGGTTATAAGGTCGGAAAGGGGTCTGGAGGGGGTATTTCGTTCAAAAATCATTTATAGCCCTCTAATAATACATTTCCAATGTACGTTCAATATGTTCTGGAACTCTCAACCTTCTGGGGGACTTGCTCTTTCCGCCCTACCTACGCAATGTCCACCTACGATGCACGAGCATTTTCTATCTTAGCTATTATAAACTGGTAGGAAAGGTTTCATTGTATTCCAATAATATGAATTTGGTAAAATATTCATTTGGTTTTGATGGACCTTGGGTGTATTCAAATTCTGCAATAAGAAAACCCTTAATTGCCATAGTTTACATAATTTTCGAATATTAATCGTGGGTATTTCAGCTTTACATTGCAGATTCGGGGAACCCAAAAAAGACCATATATCGAAAATTTAACATGATTATTCGAATTTACTTCAAAAAATCCTTCTTATTTCAGTACTTTGTTCAACTATCATGTAAAATTTTATTCTGCTCATTTCTTGAGTGATATTTGGACTTTCTAACCCAAATTGGAGCCGGGTAACTTCGATAAAGTTTTTAAATCAGCGACCCAAAAATTTCTCTTCGATTCTTCATTCGATTTTCAGAGTAAAATCAGTTTTGTCCATTTTGAGAGTGTAGTTTGAATTCTGGGGCCTCAGTTAGAGCCGGATGGCAAATTTAAAGAAGTTTTCGAAATTAGCAACACAAAAATCTCTATTTCGATACTTCGTTTGATTTTCTAAATAAAGTAGATTTTGCTCGTTTCGAGAGTAAAGTTTGAGTTTTGGAGCTCAAACCGGGGTCGAGTGAAACATCTGACAAAATTCTAGTATTTAGCGACAATAAGAGACCCTATTTTCATACTTTGTGCAATTGTATTAGAAGTCAGTTTTGCTTGTTTTAAGAGTAAATTATGATTTTGTTACCCAAATGGGAGCCAAATGATAAATTGAAAATTTCGAAATGAGCGATGAAAAACATCTGTATTCCGTTGTTTCATTTGATTTTCCAAATAAAATAGATCCTACCTATTCCAAGAGTGAAAAGTATTCTTGCCTCACATCAGAGTACAATATCAAATTTAGTGAAGTTTTCGAAATTTGGGATACAAAAATCTCTATTTTGTTGCTTCATTTAATTTTTTGAGTGAAGTCAGTGTGCTTATATTGAGAAAAAAGATTGAGTTTTGTGACTCAAATTGAGGTCTGATGGAATATCTGATGAAATTTTAGAATCTCCCGACTCAAAATCCTTTATTTTAATGAATTATTCTACTGTCCCGGAAAAGGCAGTTTTACCTGTCTTAAGTGTGAAATTTGGATTTTGAATCCTAAATCAAAGTTGAATGACAAATTTGATGCAGTTTCCGAAATTAGAAACACGGAAGTCACTATTCTGTCATCTCACTGAATTTTCAAAATGAAGTCAGTTTTACTATTTTGACAGAAAAATTTCAGTTTTTAAGCCCAAATGGGGGTGGGTGATGAATCTCATAAAACTTTTGGATTCAAAGATTCAAAATTTCCTATTTTAATAGTGCAGTTATCCCAGAGAAGTCGACTTTGCCTATTTTAAGAGAGAGATTTGGATCTTGGGATGACAAATTTAGTGAAGTTTTCGAAACCAATGATCCAAGACATTCTTACTGCAGTACTTCATTCAATTTTCTGAATAATGTCAGTTTTTCCTACTCGTATTTTGAAAATAAAATTTAAATTTCGGAGCCCAAATCAGGATCGGCTGAAAATTTTGATTAAATTTTCAAATTCAGTGACTCATTAATTCCGCTTTTCAATATTTCTCGTTGAATTGTACCGAAAAAGTTTTCAAGAGTGAAATTGGTTTTTGTGGCCCAACTGGGAACCGGATGACAAATTTGATGAAGGTTTTGAAATCAACGACCCAAAATTCCGTACTTCGATGCTTCTTTTGATTTTGCAAGTGAAGTCAGTTTAACGCATTTTAACAGTGAACATCAAATTGTAAGGCCGAAATCGAGATTTGATAAAGCCCTGTCCCAGTACTTTACGAGTCTCGAAAAAGTTTATTTTGCTCGTTTCAAGAGTGAAATTTGGATTGTGGTGCCCAAATCGAAGTCGACTGACTATTTTGATAAAGTTTTCAAATTTAGCGATCAAAAAATTTCTATTTTGATACTACATTCGATCTTTTGAGTTAAGTTAATTTTATTCTTAGTTGCAGTAAAATTTGAGTTCTAGACCCAAGTCGAGACTTAGTGAAAACTTCATAAAATTTTAGAAATCAGCTACCCAACACCCTTATTTTGAAAGATTGTTTAATACAATTGCACTTCTTTGTACATGGTTCACCATTCTAGAGTTGGGGATGATAAGACTGCTGTTTATTTTTGAATTCGGAAATTTTGACTAGCCCATCGTGTAGAGCACGGGATATCCCTTCTAATAACATGTGATATGACCCCATGTTCTTTTTTAAAATTCTAGATATTCCAGTCAGATCAGTGAAATTGACGCAGTTTTTTTGACCACTAAATTCGAAAATATCATTAGATTTTTCACTCAACTACAATTTGGACCTCAAAACTCAAATTTTATTCTCAAATGGGTAAAATTGACTGTAGTTGACAAATTACATAAATAAAATAATAGAATGCCAAATTTTTGGATAGTTGATTTCAAAAGTTTCCTTAAGCATGTCATCCGGCTACGATTTCGGTTCCAAAATCCAAATTTCACTTTTGAAGTAAGCAAAATCAATTGTCTCGGGGCAGTTGAAGGAAACATTAAAATAGGGTTTTTGGGACGCTAAAGTTGAAAATTTCATCAGGTTTTCCATACTCCAGGTCGAGTCTAAAACTCAAACATTACTCTCAAAATAAGTAAAATTGACATTACTCATGAAACTAAGTGACGCATCGAAATAGGGATTTCTGGGTCGGAGAATTCGGAAATTTCATCAGATTTTTTATCGGACCCTGATTTGGGCCCCGCAAATTAATTTCACTCCCGAAGGGCAAACGTGAATTTATTATATCACTGAATGAAATTATCACATATGGTTTTTTGGGAGGTTCCTGAATTCAGAAATTTCGTCAGAATTCTCAACCGACCATCACGGTATTAAGCCCCAAAATTCCAAAACGGACAACATTGACTTGATTTTTAGAAAATCTAATGAAATATTAAGATTTAGTATTGTATAGCTCGCTGAATTCCACAATTTCATGAAAATTTTTTCAAGGCTGACCTTTAAGATTTATAAATTAATTTGGATTTCACTTTCAAAATGAACAAAATTTAATTGATTTTGGTAAAATTGAATCAAAAAAAAAATTTTGAGCGGGTTTGAATAATCTTGTTCAGTTTTTGATACGGCTTGTTCTGAGGACCCAGCATCCAAAATAAGACACTGAAATTAACACGATAACCACTTAGGTAAGTGCCGAATGATATGATCACGGAGCTCGAATGCGCTCAACAATTTCAGTGAGCTCTCCCACTGAAATCGAATGCATATCTTGCCAAATCCACACTACTGGGAAACACTGAAGCTTTTCCTGCTACGTTGGTTAAAATTGAAGGGATCAAGGGTCACAGCAGCAGGGATTCAGAGTCGGAGTCAGAGTTGAGATTGCCAATTCTGAGTCGCGTTTAAGTCTGTAAAATTCGCCTAATTTTAATTCTGCGGTGTCGGAGCAACGAGTTATGTGACTCCGGAGCCAGTTTTTTCTTTTTCTCAATTATCATTTTTTTCTGTGACCAGGCGATGTGATCTCTGATCTCACATCCACCTTAACCGCTCAATGTCTTTGTCAAATTGTCATCTGTGTTCTTTGCATGCTTTTTGTTGCTTTATCCGTTTAATCTTTTCTCAATGTGAGGATCTCACAGTTTCAGCATGTCAGCATTTAGTGCCAAAAGTGCCAAGTACGCATTGCCTAAGAAACTATAAGGTCGGAATCAGCGTTTTCTGGAGTCAAAGTTAGACCGGAGCTCCGACTCTGAAGCCGGAACTCGGGTTTTCAGAGGTGTCGCAGTCAATTTCCCAAGCTCCGAATCTCTGCACAGCTGATCGAACTGATGCGGATCAGCCCAAATCTATTTTCAAAACAAAATCGCAACCGAGTGAATATTTAGTCGAACGGCTTCACAGGCATATTATTGGGATATAGTGAAGCCTTTCCTGCTAGTTTGTTCGAATTCGAAAAGATCAGACATGGCTGGCCTGCAGTGGCGTAGCTAGGGGTTTCCCAAAGGGGGGGCACAATAAAGTTTTCGAGGGAGAAAAAGTCGAAAATTGAGGTATTTTTTAAAAATCGCCGATATTAGAGGATTGTGTAAAAATATTGGAGGAGTACGTGCTCCCCCGTGCCCCTCTCCGACGCTACGCCACTGCTGGCCTGTTTACTTACGAATCCAGCTTTGGCTATTTCTGGAGAATTTTCCAGAAAACAATTTTGCAATCGAATTCTACTTTCAGAGTCTTGTTGCCCCTTAAATTTTGAGTGTGCTACGTGTGAACACTAAGTTTTCCCTTCCTGAGTACTCAAGTATTCTTGCAGCTTGTCTTCCAATGGGCCGATATCCAGCCGACATCACTGTTTAAAATCAGTGTTGCCATGGTCCGAGACTTTTCTTTCTCGCGTTAGTTTCTGTTTACGGGTGTTCACATCTATTTGCAGATTTTAGTGTCTCAAGAGCAACCTTCATGGTTAAATGATAGTATATGACGTCACTGAATATCGGTCCATAATACAGCCTCCTGTATAAATAACTGTACTTTGTAACTGAGTAGCCCCCCGTTACGGTGTTCAAGACTTCAGCCTGAATAGTTTCTTTACATGGGAATTCAACGTCATTTATTCTGAGGCCCACACAGATAATGCAAAATGTCGTTAATCAATCGTCTCCAAACTGGTTCGGCAATTACTAGCAATATCTATCTCTAAATCCGCCACTACTTCCCGTCAATTTTATTCGATTCAAAGGTATTTTGAGAAGGCAAAGTACATGGAAATCCAACAATGCAACATCGGAATTATAGGAATTTTAGTACTAGGGTACACGCGAAAGAATGCTAATTAATGTTCATATAATCATCCGCGTAATTTGGGTGCGATTTTCAATAAGACTGCAATGGCGATCTGCCGGTAGTGAGGCACGCATCTCCATAAATCTCGAAAACCTACTTGCATAATATACAAGTGAGAATTATAATATGTTCCATAAGCTTGTAACATTGTGGTTTTTTCTTTCTTTCAGGAATAGTAACCGCTCTCTACAGTAGGCGACCATGTGGTTGCCATTCTTCACACTCGCAGTCCTCCTACTCCAGGTAAGAGTTAAATAACAAGAAAATCGTTAAGTTAATTTCATCGCTGCGAAACACGTGTCATGTATCGGACTGACACGCTTTTGTTGATTCGATATATTGTAAACAAGTCTCATCTGATCCTTCAGTTTTTGAATTAGGGTTTGAAATGACAGTGTTTGCAACTGATTGACAACACACGATGTTTATAAAAATGAAGAATAGTGTGAATCATTTCGAGTATCTGGGTTAATCATGCGTCATCTGCCCTAGATGGGAACACCAAATGAGCCTACACCAGTTTTGTCATTTACCAAAATGACTTTTGTCCAAATTACCCGAATGAGAGATATTCGTCGGGTATTTCTCGTAGTGAATTTACTCGTAAATTTTAAATTCAGTAGTTCGAATGTGGATAATCTACGAGTTCTTTCAACTGGGAAAAAAAACTGATTAGTATTTGACGAGCATAAATTGTTTGATTTTCAACGCGGTCCTTTTCATTCGACATTGTTCTGTTAGTTTAAAATTGACGAAAATTACTATTTATGGTTCGCATCAAATTAACGCACCGGCGTTCGTAAATCGAGCACGTAGGTGCAAAGTGGAGGCCATATGGTGTAAATTTACGAGAAAAAAAATTGTCGATAAATAACCTTGAGTTGAGTCAGGTTTTGCGAGGAAAAGATCCGAATTTTTTCTAATTAGCAAAGGACATAATCGGTTGAGGGAAGAAGTACCCATCTCAGAAACTCAGCTAGGTATGAAAATTTTCGTATCCGCATCTGTAGAAAATCAGTTGAGGAGACAGGGAAAATTGGTAGTATGAATTGAATGCACATTTTCGTGTTGCGATTACGAATTCATGAATATAATTGATATTGTGGATCACCTGAATACCGATAGTAGAGCCCCTTTTCTTCGTAAAAAGAAGACCAGTTAGCATGATTGAAAGGGACTTCAATTTCCCTTTATTGAGCTGACATTCCGAAGTCCTCACCCTGAAAGCGTCACTTGGGTACCGTCTAATCTCCCTACATATTAGAACTTGGCCCTGATCTCATTTTCCGTCGAAAAATATTCAAAAAGACGGATAATCTGAAGCTGCAAACCGCACCAAGAAATGAGGTGATGATTTCTTGGTAGTTTATTAAAATGAAGACTTGAAGACTCTGTTTTTACTTCTTTTTCAACTAAATCTTATAAATTTGTCCAGATATGTACATCGTTCAAAGTTGACGCAATAGCACTATAATCGTCCAACTTGGGCAAATTCCTTATTACTTGTTTCCATTTTGAAAAGAGAATTTTCACCTTCAGTCGAGATCAGAAAAGGATAGTAATTCTAATAAATTTTATAAAATTCCTTTAATCTGGTAAAAATCACTGTAATTTGTATAGACAGTGAAAAAGTACGTAAATTTGTTGAACAATAGAGATTTAGTAGAGCTTCTATAGTAATTTTCGTCGCAATTTTTTCTTATTTTACATAGAAATGTTGACACAATGGTGGCGACCAGCATCGGTTTTATCATAAGGGCTGACGGGACTGCAGCCCAGAACGGCAAAATTTGCGGCGCAAAAAAATAGTTACCTCAATTTTGCGGGAGGCGAGGGGGATGTAAAAATATAAGGCGGCAAAAATACTTCAACTCAGGCAGGCAAAGTACTTAAACCCAACCTGCTGGTGACCTTAAGGGTGTTGGGACAAATTCACATTTCCATCGAAAATTTATGAGAGTATTGCCCTCCCCCCTTCCCCACAGAAAAGAAAACAATTATAAAATTAAATTTTTATCCTACATTTCCAAAAGTTCAGTATTTTCTCGTACAGCATTTTGAATTACCAGCAAATTGTTGCCCACCAGCAAGTTTCACCAGACAAGACTGAAGCGGGGCACGTTGATCTGAGATCAAGCAGACTGAAAAGATCATTCAGATGAAAAAGATGATGATTTGAAGTGCATATTAGATCTTTGATCTGAATGATCATGATTTGTACCTTCTCTAGATGATCTAAAATTATAATCTAATACGAAAAAAAAAGTCTAGGTCCAACAAATTAAGATCTGAAAATCGTTAATTTGTTGTTCTGAATGGTCCATAAATAACGCAAATTGACAATCTGGAGTGGGGGTGGGCTCATATGGGCCGACAAGTATTAACATTGTATATAAAAATTTCTCTGCTTGTAGGTATAACTACTCATTTATGTATTTATTTGCTTATTAAGTATTGTTATTATTATTTTTTTTTTGGAGGGAGAGCTCTGAGAAAAAGAGGCTGAGCCTTCGATCTCCCCCCTATTGGCGCCTATAAAATGGTCTCGATTTTTTACATAGTTTTCAAATAATTTAGGTATATCAAAGTCTAAAATCAAAAACATCGAAAATTTTACTCAGATCAAAAAGATTGTAATGTAGATATTATTAAATTTTTGACTTAAATGATTGTGACTTTTTACATAGTCTTCAGATGATCTGTAACTATTATCTAGGATCAACAAATAAAAAACAACAACAACAACTATATTCAGATCAAAAAGATTATGATCCAAGGATTTGTAGATTTTGGATCTGAGTAAACTTGATTTTTTACCTACAGTCTCCAAATGATCTAAGATAACAATCCAAGATCAAAAACCAAAAAGAAAATTAATATAAAATCATGATGTAGGATCAAAACATCAAAAATATCATTGTGATCAATGAAATTATGACCTAAAGATTTTTGAATTTCTGATCTGAATGCTCGTGATCTTGTACCTACTTTGCAGCCCAGCATGTAAGAGCATGACTCCAAGATCAAAAATCAAAATAAATCATAATCCCAACAGTTTTTACTTTTTGATAGATCAAAAAGATCATTATTTAAAAATTATTAGATTTTTGGTCTGAATAATCGTGATCCTTCAGATATAGTCCTCCAGGTAATACAAAAAATCATGATCTAGATTTAAAACATCGAATAGATTATTCTGATCCAGAAAACGGTGATATGAAAGATCTTTGAATTTTTGATCTGAAGGCTCCTGACTTTGTACCTACTCTATAGACCATTTAAGAGCACGATCCAAGATCAAAAAACCAATAAAAAACCATTCAGATTAAGAAGGTCATAATCTTAAGATCTTCAGATTTCAGATCTGGATGATTGTGATTTTTTACAAAGTCTTCTGATAATTTAAAATCCACTGGCTAAATTCGAAAAGATCAAAACGTTCGAGGATTATATTTTGTAAATTATTAGCAATGCCTGGATTCTTAAACAAAAACTTTTTTTCCCTAGCCTAGCCGATTTGGTCTATTGAGGTTTTCTGGAAGAATCAGGAAATTCTGAAACCAAAGAGTTAACTTTGAAAAAATGACATTCTCACCTAAAATTGATGTTTTAGAGTTAGGGACTATTTGTAGTAAAAATCCAATTTTCCACAGTATTTTGTCAGTTTTCAGTTTTTTGAAGAAAAAAATTTTAATTAAAAAAAAATTAATTTCAATATTTTAAGAATTATTTTTTCAATATTAAATTTTTTATTTTTGAGAAAATTTTTTTTATTTTAAATCTTTTGAGAAGAAAAATTTTTAAAGATCCATTTCACTTGAAAAACAAAATTGAAAATCATAACAATCTTATTATTTGTTGCAATAAAGTATTTTGATTCAACATTGTTACATTGTATAAGTTTGAGAGGAATATGAATATAAAAATTAGGTTCAATTTTCCAAGACTATTAATTTGATACCCGTGAAGTCATAATTTTATAAGCCTTTTTTGAGACTATTTTACTTTTTTTGAGACTGTTTCATTTTTATAGGGACTTTGTATGGACTATTTAGGTCTTATTAGAGACTTTTAATACGGCCTTTTTCAAGTTCTTAGCGTATAAAACTCCGGGTGCTGATCATTATAGATTTCTGATCTGAATAATCGTGATTTCTATCATGTCTTACCATATATCGGATAGTGTCTTCATTATGTCTTATTGTCTATTATGTCTTACGTCTGATTCTATCTCTTTAATCCTACCACGGGTTGGGCCGTAAAGCCACCAGGAAGCGGAACCCCCCTAGTGAGTGATTAAAATAGTCGTTATTTCTATAGTTTTCAAAAAGTAAATTTGTTATTTCAAGTTGCATTCTGTGATCCTCTGCGATTCAGTGTAAGGAATCTCGATTTTGCCCTAATAATTTTGTCATTCCATTTCACCTTAGCTTTATGATAATGTTTCTGAAAATGATTCGTGTAAAATTCGTGGAATCGTTACTTTTTCATCATAAAATTTGAATTTAAAGAGTTCAATTTGGGGCGAAATCATAAATTTGATGCGATATTCAAAACTGGCTAAAGAAAAATAATTTCAATAGTGTTAATTTTTTGATTGAGTCGATGTCCATCATCATTTGTCTTTTGACCTACACTGCATGGCGGAGAACGGGAAGTTTCCCAAAGTATTTATATTTTACTTGATACAGACTTTCCAGTGGCTTGCTTTGATAATTTGTTCAATTTGTCAAGTCAACTTCGTTTATATAATGGGTAAAATTTCTGTTTTAATAACTAAATCGGAACTGGATTAAAAATTTGGCGAAACATTCGCAGTCAGTGACCTGATAAATCTCTATTTCGATAGCTCGTTCAATGTATTCTTGTACTTTACATTTCCATGTAGACGAACCTTTACCTGGTTCTCTGTTGGCAGAGGGAAGAATTTGTTTGACCATGTAAGAAACCATAGACTTTAGCATTTCAAAATTGAAGATCCTTCCCTCAACATATTTGAATCTTTGAATTTATATGATACTCAACTTTTTTCACTTATCAAAACTGTTTTTAAACTTGATACAGAACTTTTTTTTTTTTTTCAAGTGGTCCATATTAAAATCATGAAATTTACGAAGAAAATCATTAAAAATCCAGTTTCTATTCTTTGAAATTTTCTTTCAGGGGGTGATACTAGGATCTTTTGGCTAATATTCAAGGCCATCAGCAACATTCTCAGTCTCAAAAAGGCCGACTTGTAAACATAAAATAAAACGTGGCCCATATTAGGCTACTTTACCGTATTGCTACTGACACTAGAACCAGGGGGAGTGTAATAGACTGCTGCTCAAGGTCAAGATAGTTCAGATTAAAAACATGTACATTATACCTAAATATTGTATGCTTAATTTCAATGCAAGCCGCAGATATGTGAAAATAACGGTTTTGTATTTTGTGCAGAACGTTAAGCTCAATTTACTCAGTGTTGCAGTCAGGTTACTAGTTAGTATCCCTTTGCCTATCACTCGACTAAATAGTAGCAGTTTTGAAATTTTTTTTGAAGGAACTAGACCATTTCTTCTTCTTTAATTTGAAGGAAAACGGGCGTCTAGTTTATTTGCCCGGTCGTACCCCGTTTCGTGTTGATGAGCTCTTATTGTTACAGTTTGTTGAAACTGGAGGGCAAGTGCCTTAGGGGCTGTGGTGCCGCTACCCCTAGCGCAGGAAAAAGTCTTCGGCAAATTCGTGTCGTAAAGTCTTCAATGGTAGCAGTGCCACTTCTGATATCTCAATGATTGGATTCCCTGGAGTATCCTCACACCTATTGCGCAATCAAATAATTAGATAATTATTGCATTTTCAGTTAACATACTGCAAATAAGAAACACCAAGAGTATTTGTAGAGTTTTTCTTCAAGTCAAACATTCTCTACATGGCTGCTTACCTCATCTCGTAAAGCTGTAACGAAATAAGAGATAATGCAGGCGCGGTTACATCTAGGAAACGCAAAATTGCCTCGGGTGGTTACAAATAGGAGGCAGTTAAGTTAACAGACGAGCTGGCTAATACATTTGATACCAAACCGATTGTAAAACATGAATTAGCATACAGTTACTTATAGCTCAATTTGAAAATGGGTTGCGAGGCTTGAACAAACATAACGCACCGACTATGTGAGTCTCTCGAATAATCATATTAATCCGTAGGTCGAGGCGAGGACAATCGCGAAAGTGAGAGTGCTGGAATCGCGGATGGAATGCATAGCGTAGAAATTTTTCATCTCATTGCTAATGTCAATAAAGCGAGCTAAACTTACATCGCATCGTGCGTTGAACTTCATTAAGCAAATCAATTACGTTTCAATAGGGCACTCGATGGCTCGTGAATGCAACAGCGACAGTCGAATGCAACTGAATACACCAATCTGATCGCTGAACTACGTTCGGATTTATAACCACGACAGCCGCAGTTTGCGATTGTCTACAAAGTTGAGAGCTGTGATAGGAAGTCGATGAGGAACCCGAATTTGTGAGATCTTCCCGTATCACGTCATTACAGGGCTGATATTGCCACAGAAAGACAAATAGGGACATTACTCCCTGAGAACATTTATGTCCCTTCATTAAAATCAATTGTTACCCCTTCCCCACTCCAATTAGTTCCTTAAAAATGTTCGTAAATGGGCTTTGCCTTCCCTTATTTTAACACAAGAGGTTAGTTACGAGCCTGCACTCCCATTTCCTTCCCATTATCTATCGCCAGCTGTCGTGGATTGAAGCAATTCTAGGTGGGGCTATTCCAAATTTATACGAATTTCACAGTTTTTATCCCTTCTCCTCTGCGGAGTATTTGGCAGGCCTGTAGCCAGACCACTTTTCCAGGCGACAGTCAAATTCTTTTTCTTGGAGGAACTGAAGCGAATCATGCGAAGTCACTTTAAAAAAAGTTCAAAGTGTTTAATTGTTATCCGAAATTTTGAAAATACATGGTAACGAAAATTTAATTAGATTCACAGTTAATAAACCTACTTAGTAAGGTGGTCCTAAAAAGGTTTCTTTTGAGAGGTTGCGCACCCAAAGGCTTATCAGCTTAGGGTTCTAGTAGTTGTAAAAACACCCTCCTTTTTTCTAATTTGCTCTCAACCCGAGCTCTGGAATCCACCCTTTCGAGCATTACTTCGCAGATGTCGAGAAGGCTGTTAGGGCTGTATTAGCCTTCTTTCCTTCTGGCCGAAAAATCGGCTAGGTCGAAATCTGGTGAGTTGCTACGTGGGTTCGTCGAACCCAGGATCTCCGGATTCCGAGACCAACGCGCTATCCACTCGGCCAACCAGACTAGCCTACATTTTTTTGAAATCGAAGAATAATTTTAGAGGTTATGTACCTGGGTTGTAGTTTAACACAGGATTTCTCTTTAGAAAAATTCCAATTTCGCGTTAAAAAATCATAAAAATTAAGTCTGACCAAAAATATTGGTTTGACTGAAAGAAATTATTCCCATTAATGTACCAATTGAATACCAACTTGTACTTAACAATCAAGTTCGATCATAAATATTGGTTTGGCTTGAAAAAGTTTTTCCCATTATTGTACCAATTGAATATCCAACTCGCCCTTAACAATCAAGTTTGATCAAAAATATTAGTTTGGCTCAAAAATAAATTGTTCCCAGTTAGTGTAACATTTAAATCCAACCGCACTCAACAATCAAATTTGACTAAAAATATTCGTTTGACTAAAAAAAAACTGTTCTCATTAATGTACCAATTGGGTAATTACCGAAACTTTTACGAGAAACAGTTTTTGAAGGTCAGTACCCCCGTCTTGAATTTTAGTAAAAAGTGAATTCTCATCATATGTCCCAGATTGAATAGGCTTGAGTACAGGGACAAAACTATGAGAAGGGAGGGGGGGAGGTTCTAAGGGGTCAACACCCCCTAATAATTTGGCAGTCGTCAGATTTTGAAACTGTTCATTTGAATTTTTCAGTTTTTAAGAACGTTTGTTTGTTTGTTTTCAATTAAAAAATATTTTTATTGAAAAATCGGCAAATTTTCAATTTTTTACAAATTTTGTTGGTCAAGTTTCAATTAAAAAAAATATTTATCGGCAAATTTTTGTTCTCACCCCCCTTCCTCAAACTGAAAGTCAAATTTCGTCTCTGCTTGAATATTTTACGTTTTAGCCTCCTGTGGACTAATATGAGTAGGGACTGGGACCAAGAAAACTTGGGAAAATAAAATATCTTGGACTCAAAACATCCTAATTTTGTCATATTTTGCGCGAACATTTGTAAATTCCAATATTTCACTGTTTCACTTCCCAGTGGATCAATATGGAACCAAAACAACCTCAAAAATGAAATACTCGATTGCACAAACCCTAATTTTGATATATTTGACTTATCTAGTGGTTGTTTTTAAGGTTCTACTCCCTTGTGGATTTTTTTAGTTTGGGCGGGCAATAAGTAAGCTCAAAGATGAATTCAGCGCACCCAAAAATGATGAAACTAGGTTTTATACATTTTTGTGTACTTTTTATCCTTTTCGTGGACTATAATGATGAATGTTCACTTTTTACGAAAATTCAAGACGGGGGCACTGATATTAAACATTTTTTCTCCATGAAGGTGCGAATAGGTACTCAACATTGGTAAACTGGTACACTAATGAGAAGAATTTTTTTGAGCCAAACAAATATTTTTAATCAAACTCCAAATTTTTTTAAAGCAAACTTCACCCTAGGTGCGCGCTCTTAAACATGTTGGTTGGGGTGTTTTTACGACTACTAAACAGATTAAGCCCCTAATGTTCAAAAATAACACCGCCACGTCCCCCCGCGTCTCTACAGGCTTAATATTTGGATGATTTCTGCACTCTCACATGAGTGAAGAGATGAGAAATACTCACGGTTTTGAATGACTTGCACTGTTGACTGCTTCCCCATTGAGGTTGAAAACGAAAAAATTTTCCAAACTTTGTCAACTCACGCTAGATCCAGAACCAGGCGATCACTTTTGAAGAATTTTGAGCGTTTATTACAAAACCTTCTGATGAGAAGGGAAGGGTCGTCCTTAAGGGGATCTTTTTCGGATACTAGTTCATGATCCCTCAATGGAATCTTAATGAATCGTAAACTAATATGGAAGAATCTGAACAAGTTTTAGGCAAATTTTGAAGAATCTTAAAGACCTATGAACAAGTCTGGAAGTGAATGAAAGAGTTTTATACGAGTCTTGAAAGATTTTAATCCTAAATGTGTTTAGAAGAATTTTAAACAGTGCTACGTGAGTATTGAAGATCTTCGCGAACCTTCAACAAGTCTGAAGAATTGTAAGCGTGTCTGAAAAGAGTCTTAAATAAATCTTGAAAAATCTTAACGAGTTCTAAATTGACCTAAAAGTGACAGAAAAGCCGCGAGTCTTATATCTAAATAAGCTTGAAAGGATGATAAAGCCTTAACGAGTCTAAACTTGTCTCATTGAGTCTTGAAGAGTCTCATAGAGTTTCGAACCAGTTTGAAAGAGTGGCAGAGGGGGCTTATCAGTGATTTTCGATACACAGTTCTCTTGAATCCGAAACTTATCCTGGGGTAAGGTGGCATCTGGAAGCGCCAAGAAAGACTTCAATTTTATTGTGAAGATTATATGTATGACAAAAGGCTATATTGTTTATCAGAGCTGTAGACATGGTGGACACGAGAACTCCCCCCCCCCATAATTATTGAGATTTTCAAAAGTTAGTAAATTGAGCAGAGTTGCAGGTGGTAATATTCAAAATGTGGCAAGTTGTAAGCTTTCTTATTTTGTGATTTTTTTCTTCTCGACGATGTTGAGATTTTAGTTCTTGGCGTAAAAAATCCTTCAGTAATTTGAAAATCTTCAAGGGGTTGGTAAAAAAATGTGCCAGCTGTAACAGACAAAATTAAAAATGTCACAAGTTTTTTTATTTAATTTGTTTGACGACAGGCGTGGATTTCTTATGTATGCAGAGGCCGTAAATTTTGGCCTTTCTTGTCTACTGCAGGGCAGCGTGAACAGGAGGGTAGGAAAACTGAAATGAATGAATGCAGCGCAACATCAACATATTATTTAAAATTTGAAAAAATATTCCTTTTTACGCAATCATGTCCCAACTATTTATTCGAAGCGGTTAATTTATCCAAGGCACAGAGCAATAAATACGTAAATCCGTCTTTGTAAATTTTGAAATTTTAGTTTTCAGTAGGAAAAATTCCAACTTTCGCCATACCCCCCCTCCCCCCCCCCAAAAAAAAGAGTCATTTCGCTGAGGCCTGATTCCTAATGTAAATTTTTTATCCAGTATACTTCAGATGTTTCAAATACTGAGTATTTTTTTTTCTCCCACTGAAAAAGAGTTACTGGTAAAAAACACTAAAATTTTGATAAGCCTCTGATGGTCAGCAATTTCGCGGAGTCTGTAACCGAAAATTCTGGTAAATTTTACTAGATTTTAGTAACAATTAATTGCTGTAATTTGACTATACATTTCGGTAGAGGATAACGGTGACCATTTCCGGAATTTAGTAAACATTCCGATTAAGGAGTGCTCAGTGAAGTCGCTTAATGTCAGACTTACCAAATTCTAGTAATTTTTACGACATAATTTTCTTCAGTGTCGTGGTCGGCAGAGGGGGGGGGGGTCAATATTATTCTCTCAGGAGTTGACATGGGCTTTTCGATTGAATAATGAATATTTTAAGTACCATTGACAGCACGATCTATAGCCGCGGGTCACTGCAGTTCAGGCGTCAGAGAAAGTGAGACGTGCAATTATAAAATCGGAGGCTACAACCTGCCCTAATCGCGCACCTTTTCTCACATGTCGACCTTATGAACTATCGACCGCTAACATAAATCATCCGAGATTCGACATTCGGCGAACTGGTAGAGTCATCCATATACCGTCTTGTCGAGGCTAGGACAATTTTAACCAACCGATTTGCATCTTGGAGAATTAGATAAGTTGTTCGGATGGATTTCATCAAATTTATTGAATCTGGAATGTCTGCTAGGAAGTCTGTGGTCTGCCAAACTCCAGCACAGAAACACAAATATGCTCTCGTCTCAATGGTCACTGTGTTAGGGATACCCAAAGTGTGGCATACAGATTAATTTGATGACATATCTATGTAAAATCTACTCGTGGTCGAGGGGTATTATTTTAGTCCGTTTTAAAACGAACTATGCCTTCATAATACTTCTGTTTTCAATACTGTACAGGCCCGAGTTTTTGCAGCGGTGTTGAAAACTGACTTTTTTCAACTGTTCAATGAAACTACCAATATCCCATGCGGGGAGGAGATCTTATGACCCAACTAATGACCGATTCAGGGAGTCATACTGGGATGGGTAATTCAAAATTTGTATGTATAAATAGTCTTAGCTTTATTAACTCCCTTCGTTTGAGTTCTTAGATCATTTTCTCTCCGTTACAATGGTAACTGAATGAGTAGATTCGGGAGAAGTACGCAGACTTTTGAACGAATTTTACGGCTGACTGTTGTCTGATTGCCGTTCGAAGAGTGACGTCAAATTCTTTCAATTTTCTGGATTCTCAGTTTGGCCATGACTTTTGGAGAACTTTTAGTGTTTATAACGTTATTATCCAATTTTCCCTTTACCGAGGGAGGGGGATCAGCTGAAGACTAGCTAAGATTATTACATCTTCAGTGCACGTATATAAGAACTTTTTAGACACTTTAAATTCCGTGAGGCTATTCGAAACTTACTAAAATTGTTCAAAACTCGTTTGTGATTCTCTGCGATTGCTCTGAGCCGCCTGAACAGTATTGAATAATTCAAATTTGTCCATACATTACATTTTGACATTATAAAAAGATTCTCGGCCCCGCAGGGTGTTAAGAATGTATACACTTGAATCTTGATATGGCATATGATGCTAGTGAGTACTGTATAGAGTGACTTCGCGATATAAGTTAGTGATCTGGAGAAGAAAGGGATCCAGAAAATGAGTTGGTCTGATGGTAGTGAAATTCAACGTAGTAGTAATGTATAATATAGGATTTCAAGGTCACTGATCAATATAATATCTAGTAAAATACCCACTGAAGTATTACAAATTCCGATTTTTCCTTGCTGGCTTCTGAATTTTCCTGACTTTGGTGATTGCCTACCGTAAACTGGGGTAGCTTCGGATTTGTGGGGGAATTCTGGACATTGCCGGTTTTATACATTACAACTGGAACATCAGTTTTCATCACATGACTACGTAGCTACAAGTCTTAGCTTTTATTTGACGCCCGAGTTAATGAAGAAATAAGACATCTAACCAGTGTTACTCCAGTTCTAGCTATGTCCGGAGTTCCCCCACAAATCCGAAGTTACCCCAGTTATGGTACTGAAATATTAGAACTTTTAAATGGTAAGCAAAGAAAAAAGGCTGTTCATCTTAGTTTTCTTGCCTAGAATCTGTTGGATTTTATATTGATTTTTCTATGTAGTTTCGCGAATAGAAAGGAGGTTTCACCCTTTGCCCAGGCCTCAGTTGTAGCGAGTAGTAATAAGTCTTGTATAAGTGTGAAAGTCTGAAAAATCTTAATGAAGCCGATAGAGTCGGGAAAAGCTTCAAAGGTAGTCATAAACAAGTCTGAAGGAGAAAATACTGCAACAAGAATCTGAAAGAAATCGTGAAGAAACTTACACTGGAGGAAGTTTAGAAGAGTCTCCTAAATTTAAATGTCCTTTATTGATGATACTTCGATATAAATGTAACATGAAATTAACCGTAACTATATTAAATTTAACTTCTTGGTCCATAAAAAGCAAAGATTTCCTGCAGTCGTTCGCATTCTATTCTAGATTTGTGGCTTCTCTTTGAAAATTTTTATTCATTAGGAATTTATTCAGATAGTTTTTCTAGCGTATGTGACCTTCCTTTTACATGGCGGAAGAAAAATCCGAATAATGATTTATAAGTCCATCTGTCGTGTCATAGTCTCGATTTGTGCCCCCCCCCCGCCATTTCCATTTCTCTCTTCCAATATGTCGCATTATGTTTACGTTATTTCTCATAACTGCTGTTCTTACATAATCTTCTCAATATTTAGCATTGATCTTTCTAATGCATTTTGTGTTGAGATTTTTTGAATTGTTTCGGAAGTAAGTGATCATGTATAACCACCTTTGCATCCTTTTAAATGTTCGGATTTTCGAAAAGAAAACCTAAATATTAGTATTTTTCGATGACATTTCACCCACCTTTTTATGTAAAATGCTACTTTTTAGACGAGGTCGTACAAAAAATTAACAACCCGGCGTGTCGGAGAGAGGGGGCATTAATCGGCTGCTAATTGCAGCCGCGCAGCAAAGATTAAGATCAATGAGTAGGTACATTGCTGGAAGGAAATTTCCATGGAAATTGGACCACTGAACTGAAACCATGAAGAGCTAAATCATACTGATTGGCTTGACGCAATACGCGCAACTGAACTGAATTGTGAACTGAACTGGAATCAAGTTCCGTGTGTCGGTCGGAAATGGGATGGGAGGGACAGCCAGTTCGGGCTATTCGAGGTGGTGGCGCGCTGTCATCGCAAAACTTGTAGTAGTGATCATGTGGGAATATCCCATGAACATACGTACTTAATTGTCAGGAAATATCTCAAAAATGAAAGAGTTTTTCAAAAAAATGAAAAGAACTAAATTGATAGAGGTTGGAATTTTCTTTCAGATGAATCCATTTTCATTTCAATCAGAGCAATTTTCTAAAATAATCACTTTTATAGCAGTTCATCTTTTTAACGCCATTGAAATTGTAGTTCGCGCTCTCAATCCGAATAGACATATCCATGTCAAATTGATATTTTGACATGGGTATGTCTATTGGCTGGCTCTCCCATCCTATTCCCGACCGACACGGAACTTGATTCCAGTTCAGCTCAGTTGTGCGTATTGTGTGAAGCCAATCAGTATTCCTGGTTTCAGTTCAGTGGTCTGCATTTCCATGCAAATTATTTTTCCATGTGCTCATTGATTTGCTGCGCGGCTGCAGTTTGCAGTCGATTAATTTGCAATGCTTACAAGTTTTGACATCTTACAGCCATGGGTATACTTGAGTGAAAACTGTAACGCCCCACCCGACACGCTCGACGCTCCACCCGAAATTCTTCCAGCCATGTGCTCATTAATCCTGATCTTAGCTGCGCGATTGCAGTCTGCAGCCGTGTTGTTAATAGAAATTTCCATTAGGATATGATACATTTCCGTTACTATGACGTCATGTTGGGGTCTGGTTGGCCGAGTGGATAGCGCGCTGGTCACGGAATCCGAAGGTCCCGGGTTCGAGCCCACGTAGCAACTCGCTACATTTCTACCTAGGCCGGTTTTTCGGCAGGACAAGAAGAGGGTTAAGGCAGCCCTAACAGCCTCTCAGGCGTTCAACCTGACGGTATACCAGAGATGGTGGTTCCGGGTAGCCGGTGTCTGGGGAGCCAATTTGGCATGCGTGCATCGCCATTCGCTCCACCAAACATTAATGACGTCATATTATTGACCTGAGTATATACTTGAGCGAAAACCGTGTTTGTATCAAACGTTATACGCCCCCACCCCGATATTCTTTTAGCCAGTTGCTCATTGATCTTGATTTTTGCTGCCCGACTGCAGTCAGCAGCCGTGTTGTTAATAGACATTTTTTCTTTGGAAATCTTTTAATTAGGCTATGATACATTTCTGTTACTATGAAATCATACTATTTTTTATTTTTTTTTGACATGGATATTTCTATTGGCTGGCCCTCATCCTATTTCCGACCAACACCAATTCTAACCGCCATTGAACTTGATTCCAGTTTAGTTCACAGTTTAGTTCAGTTGTGCGTATTGCGTTAAGCCAATCAGTATGATTTAGCTCTTCATGGTCACAATTCAGCTCAGTGGTCCACATTTCCATGAAAATTATTTTTCCTTCTGGCCATGCGCTCATATTTTTCTTTTCGTGTCGCTTGAATGAATAAGTTTAACTTCACCTAAACATTTCCCTCCTTGATGTATGGCTTTATGTGATAAGCAGCCTCTAACCTCCAGATCGTTGAGTGGGCCTATTTTCGAATGAAAGAATCCTCTATGAGCATCGAGGAGACTCTCCGTGGTATTTAAAAGCTATCTCGGGAATAAATTAACTCGAAACGAAAAGATGACGACCCTTAACCCTTGCGGTCGCTGGATGGGTCAGTTTTCGAATAAGAGAATCCTCTTCTCAATAGGCACCGAAGAGATTCTCTATAACATTTAAAAGCTATCTGAGAATAAGTTAACTCGAGACAATGAGATGGCAGCCCCTAACCATCGAGGTCGCCAAATAGGCCAGTCTTTGAATAAAAGAGAATTCTCAATGGGCATCGAGGAGATTCTCCATGATATTTAAAAGTTATCTTGAGTCTAATCCTTGAAGTTGCTGGGTTGGATCAGTTTTCGAATAAGAGAATCCTCTTCTCAATAGGCACCAAAGATATGCTCAATGACGTTTAGAAGCTACCTGAAAATAAAATAACTCGAGACGATGAGGTGGCAGCCATTAACCCTCGAGCTCGGGGTATGGGCCAGTTATCGAATGAAAGAATCCTTTTCTCAATGGGCATCGAGAAGATTCTCCATAACGTGTAAAAAGCTGTCTTGAAAAACAATTAACTCGAGAGGAACGATGACTGTACTCATTGAGAATAGGTAAAGAGTTGTATCTTATCGCCTGGATTTCTGTGGTAATACTAGCAGGTCCTGAGGTTGTTATGAGGGTACTGACCCCGAACTCAATACTTCCAGTTGGTCACAGAATAGGTTCGATAATGAATCAACTAGCGTCAAAGGCCACTTGATGTATAAGACCTCCTCAGCGTGGGGACTACTAAAAGGGCTTGGAATCTCAATAAATGCATTATTTACAAAAAATGTTGCCCCCCCCCCTGGAAAAAGATTCTTCATTGATGAAGAAAAGTCTGCCGACGCTCCTGCTCACCAGTTTCATGTTCATCTCTCCTTATAAAAGAGGTCTCGTTACTTTCCACCTTAACATGTCCCCGCTTCGTGTTCATACATTGAAGAGTCGACATTAATCGCCCACAACAGGTTGGCTAACGGTTTACGATCTGTTACATGTTTCCATCATCTGAGAGATGTACGACTGGCTATTGACCATCTATTACAAAAATAATATTACGGTAATAAATACGTGGAATATCCTAGTTTCTTTTCGAATCGAACATCAACTTGCATAAGCGTTGGCAGACAATGAAATTACTCCTTCAAGCTGTACGTCATCTGCTAATTTCACAGAAAAAATTGTTATTTAATCGGCTAATAAAATTTCATTTTTATGACTCGTTGTCGGATCTCTTGAATAGTTCGGAATCGCCGATGTTTCCAGAAATCACGGCACTTAATTATTCATCGGCACTGTCGTTCGATATATTTTTTTTCTCTTATTTCTCTCCCTCTTTCTCTCTCTGTCTTGCTATCTCCCGGTAAAACTGCTTCGCATCAATTTATACGAGTCGTCTTTAGTCTTTTTACCTCGTCTTATTAAAAGAACGTTGAAGACAAGGTTTTCTAATTAAGGGTCAAGGACGCCCGCATTTATTGTGCCTAGGCGCAGAACCCGATACCGACCAAATTCAGTTAAAACTCTGATTTCATTTCCAGAAAATACGCACGCCATTCTTATACACACAGCATAGTCTGTTAATAAATTATTTCCAGGTTATCTCGCACTCGAAGGTCGCAGCTGGACCACCGGAAAGGGGGCTCCAGAGTTCGATGGTTGGATACACGCACTGTTTGGGAACGAGTGTTAGAAAGTGGTGCTGGTGCCTGATACACGGGGAAGGCAGTAGGGGCCACTCTCATGGCTGGAACCTCCCTCCTCTCCAAAGAAAAAAAGATCAAACTTTTAGGTCTTCTCGCGTATATAAATGAGAACTGTAATTGTTGTGTATGTAAACGTATATGCTGGCACGTGAAAATATCGTCGGCTTCGTGGCAAAACTCACCAAGTCCTATGTAAAAACATAGGACTTGGTGAGTTCTGCCACGAAGCCGACTATATTTTTGCAGTAAGATCGGAAGAAACAGTTTCAATTTTTGAGTATATTGGGATGATGGTGATGTATTCCTTAGTCCCTCGACTAGTAGGTTGCGATTCTCCACAATTTGTACTCTCCATCAACCCTGACGAGAGGGGAGGGAGAAAGAGGAGGAAATACCCCGGACCCGGATTTTCACGGGGCCCGATATTTTTAAAAGGCCGGAATTTCAAAACGCTTACAGCTACATCATACTGTACATCAAATCAGCAATCACTCCTTACACTATGAAAGAAACCTCTTATTCCGTAGCTTATAATTTTTCCCCATCTGACAAAAGAACAAAATTAAATGAAAGGAGAGGAGGGCCCGTTGAAATTTCCCCCAGGCTCTCTTTTTCTCTCTACGGGGCTGCTCTTCATTATCTGCTCTTCATAGCTCGTTCTTGCCATCCTTTCCAGTTCCTTCCTTCAGCCATTCCCTGTAGCAGTAGTAGCAATATCTCGTTTAATGTTATATTAAATGCTGTCATCTTAGCTCTTCCCTTTACAATTATATTTCAAATTCCTCTTTTCCTTCCTATTCGCCTCAGTGCTCAATACTTTCTCATTCCTGATTTTTTCTATCCATTTGATTTTCAACATTCTCCCATAACACCATATTTCAAAAGCTTCTATTATTTTTCTTTGTTGTGTTCCTATTGTCCAGGTCTCACATCTATATGACGCTGTACTTCTAATAAGAGTCGAAGAAATCTCTGTTGTTCTTCCAAATCTATATTGGCCTAAGTTTGTCTCCTTTTTGGAAAAAAAAAACAAAAAAAAACAACTCTCAACTTGTGAAATTCTACTCTTTATTTTTGTTTTACTTCTTCCACCCTGCATTATCCAACCACCTATATTCAAGTTCCTTTACCTATTTTATTTTTGTACCCTTTATTTCTATATTTATTGGATTCTGTTCGCATCTATTGACTACCTTCTTCCTTGTTTTCTTCTTATTAATCCTCATTTTATATTTTATTTCAATTTTTCATCCAACTGTTTCAACGTTTTCTTTCGTTCTTCTTTAATTCCTTCCATTATTGCAATGTTGTCTCCAAACTTCATCATAAAATTATATTCCAAATTTCTCTTTTCTTCTTATTCGTTTGAATACCTTTACCATTCCTGATATTTTCCATCAATTTGATTTTCAACACCTTTTTAATTTGCGCTTCTCCTTCTTCATTCCGTATTCATATTGAATCCCTTTGATCCTTGTATAATCCATATTACTCTTCTTTCTTTAAACTCAACTCCCATCTTTTTCGATATTTGAAACATTTTTGAGCATTTAACATTATTAAAAGCTTTTTCTAGATCTACAAGTGCTACATATGTAGGGGAAGTTAGGGCAAGTGAAACCACTTTTGCGGAAATGACTGTAAAACTTTTTCTTTCGGATCAATTTCAAATCTGAATACACTATTGAATAGAGCATACTTTCAGCTACAAAATGGTGTATTAACATCAAAATTAAAGTACTTTAAGGTGGCTGAAATTTGATTTTTCCGAAGGTGTTTTTTCGACTTTAAAAAAATCGCCTGGGCAAAAGGAACCAAGTCACAAAACGTTCGATTTGAAGGTTAAGAAATACTCTACGACCCTGAAACGAATTTATTTCGTTATAAAACGACAGTAAGTTCACTTAGAAATAAAAAATTGTAAGTATGTTACACAAAAACATTTTAGCACATGAATTTAGGCCACACAAAAATCACAGACATGAAAACCTACTCCTAAGTAAGCAGTACATGTCATGTTTGATGAGCCCAATTTTGACAAATATTGTATTGCAACCAAACTTTGCGGCTGCTTGAAACCATCGACGAACAAATTAGGCACGGAATATCGTCTGGGCTCTTTGGGAGATTTCGGAAATATCAGCTTTCCTTTCGCGGCTTTTTTGTTTCTGTTTTCTCAGCAACTTTTTTATTTTTTATTCCTTCTGTCTTCTACACCGCCGGTTTTTTTCTGCCTTCCTCTTCAGCCGCTTTCTTCTTCTTTCCTGCTTCCTCTTCAGCCTCTTTCTTCTCATTTTCTGCTCTCTCTTCTGCTGCCTTCTTCTGTTCTTTCCTTTCTCCTTCTAGTTGCAATGTTTTCACATAATTTGCTTTGATTCTATTTTTAATCGGGGTAGCTGTCGAAATTTTGGATCGCTGTGATCGATTATTGTGCTGATTATTAGTTATGGTCACACTTTGCGGAATCGGTCGAATATCTTTTGGACTGTATGATGGTGGAGTAGAGGGCAACTTTTCGGCGAGAGAGCTGTCATCTGGGTGACCTGGGTCGTCTTCATTTTCCGATTCTGTCAAACGTCTGTGTCTGTATTATTAGCGTAACCAGAAATTATTTCTTGAGTGGGCGAAAGTGAGTCAAAACAATCTTGAGGTGGGACATATTCTCACATTTTCTTTCGAAATAATTCTGAAAGATAATTCAGTAAGAAAAAAGTAAGGAAAAATAAATTTATTAAATAAAAACTTTGAATTTGTTCAGAGTGTAAGGAAATATGTTTGAATTATATTTACCGTACTAGTAGAGTTATTTTTCAGATGTTTTCTGAGTGTAGGATATGTGATATTAAATTTACGAGCAGCTTTTCTGATACCAGTTTTATCAGTTTTCACAGCTGCTGCTTTCATCTATTCTTCAGTCCATCCATTTCCCCGATTACTTTTCCTCACGTAATTAAACACCATCTAAACAAGAAAAAAATTCAATTTTGGCATTTCATTATGTAAAAAGGAATCTTATGGGCGAAAGAAATAATTCTGAATATTGCTATTTGTAGTGGTTCCTTTTGCCCGGTTCCACTTGCCTAACACACGTGGTTTCTATATTTACGTCTAAATAAATAATTAGAAGTAAATTCAAGTAATTTACGTAAGTTCATCGGAAAGTAGATAAAATTACCTTTCTTTTGAGATATTACTTCCCTTAATGGATCATAAATTCATAAAACGATTCCACTTTAAAACAACGCTAAAAACGTAAAATTCAATCACATTTCATTAATTTCTTACCAAAAACTTTCAAACATCAATGTTGCCGATGTCACAGATTATAATATCGAGAATGGTTACTAGCTATCGTATTACAGTGTTACCAACCGTCTGGGATGAATAGAGTAAAAGTTATTTCGAGTGGTTCCTTTTGCCCTAACTTCCCCTATCCAAACTTTTTGCAGTTTTTTTTTTTTTTTTAAACTAATAAAAATCTCAAACATAAAACTGCTTTCATAGTTCCTCTACCATTCCTGAATCCAAACTGATCTTCTGCCACCTTTTCTTCCATTTATTTTATATTCGCTTATTTATTAATGATAATCGACATAAATGCTTGCTCCTGCTTTTTAAAGGATCATACTTAACCTGCTTTTCTGGAAACTTATTGACATTTCTCTTTCCTCATACATTCTGCTAGTTAATTAATATAGATTTTTGAAAACTCCTTTTCCTGCATTCTTTTCAATAACTCACGAGCAACTTCATTCACTCCTTCTGCTTTACCTGTTTTCATTTCTTTCAAAGTTTTATCAAATTCTGATCTGAAAATAGATCTCTTTTTTCATCCTGCACTCTGTTTTCTCTTTCCGTACATTTACTAATACCTGATCCATTTTTTTGTAATTTTTCAACACATCTCATCCATCTTTCATTACCCTACATTCTTTATACTTAAAACTCCTATCTCACGACCGTTGCCAGCCGTGTATTTGTGACGAGACAGGTGACATGTCACACAAGGCAATTTTCAAATTTAAAAAAAATGTTTTTGGAAGTTCCTTTCTCAACATTTTTTACTCCCTGCTCCACTAGTTAATGGCCATTTTTTATAACAGATAAGAAGGAGCTGACTTGTCAGACATGGAACTGCCCTATCTGCCTTTACCTTGGCACTAGCTACAGGGCTGCCCTATGAACATTTTAGACCATTAAATATGATCAAAAGCTTTATCTAGATCTACAAATGTTGCATATGTATCCAAACCTTTTTTCAGTCCGTTTTCTAACATAAAATTGCTTTCCCAATTCAGAGCATATTTTAAGAGAGTTTCACTGGGTGTGGCACTAATAATTTTAATCAGTGGTTTACCTATACCAAAATTTGGGAGGAGGGTTAAGGTAGAAAAAAGTGGATTATTATTCATAGATTGTAGAATGTATGTACTTTACTCCATGGCACTATTTTGCCACTAGGTGGCACTAGTGCCACCCCCTTTTTATGTTAATTTATGGTCTACCCTAGTTCCTCTACCATTTCTGAATCTAAATTGATCTTCTCCTACCCTTTCTGCCATTTTATTTTGTATTTTCGTATAATTATTATCCTTGCTAGAATCTTTGATGCATGCGAAAGTAAACTTATAGTACGACAATCTTCATATTTGCTTGCTTCTACTTTTTTAGGGATCATAATTAACCTTATTTTCTGGAAATCTATTGGCATATCTCCGTCCTCATATATTCTGCAAATTAGTTCATATAAATTACATATATCTAAAACTACTTCTGCATTCTGCAGTAACGCACTAGCAATTTCATCAACTTCTTCTGCTTTACCTGATGCTTTCATTTTTTTCAGAGCTGATCAAATTCTGACTTCAAAATAGGATCTCCACTTTCTTCATCCTCCACTCCATCTTCTTTTCATACATTTGCTTACACCTGCTACATTTATAAGGTATAGGGAGCTATAATGGACCACATTTTGTTTTTTCGCTATAAAATGAACAGTAGTGGGGGGATTGGTCTGGAAATGGTTGCAAAGGAAACTTGGAAATATTTTCTATCATAAGCCTAAATTTGAAGAACCACAAAAACTCGTATTTTTCTTGATTTTTTGAAAAAAAGTTGTCGATGTTTATTTTACAATTTTTGGTTCTTAATATGAACCATCTTCGAAGATTTTTTTAAAGGGAGGAAATGAATTGCGTTATCAAAATTAAGTACATTGGATGTCGTTACCTAAGAATGAAAAGATATTATGTCCGTAAATACATTTGACGAGATAATGGTGTTCAAATTTTCATCACAGATACATGTCTGTGACATTTTCTTTTCGGCAGTGTTGGACTTAATTTGACTATTTCTCACAGCGCTTGGTTTTTTTAATGCGTAAAAGATGCAAAAACCGTAGAAAGTTTAAAAATTGCAATTCTCGGAAGTACTACCTGTTTATTCTTAGGTAACAATGTATTATGTATTTAAACACGAGGAACAAATACACTCTTCTTGCTGCTGCATTCGCCAATACCCGCGTCATATATTTCATGGCTCCATGCCCAACATTTAATGCACTATATCCAGTCTTCACCGTGCGGATCCTCAACATAGGAAACAACACAAGAACATCTTGTCCATGTCGAGGCATTATTCTACAAATTCTCTTCAAAACCATGTAAGACTGGCTTCCTCCCCAACGAAACATCGATCTTTTTTACCGATGTTACAGGGTTCAATTTTCTGCATTCACAAATAAATACAGGATGTGGTAAGCTTCACATGATACCTGTACAGCTCGGGGAAGGCCGATTCCGTAGTGTCTCAATTCCACTTCTTTCATGATAACATCTGTAAATAGTCTACTCATATGAATTCACTCCAAAATGACCAAAATGCAAGTCCAGTTACAAAAATTCTTGTAATTCGTCATTTTTGTGTAGTATAGTTGTGGTTCATATGAGGAATCTCATAGGTGGTCCATATTAAGACACTTTGATAAGAAATATATATTTCAACTTTTCTCAAGTTTCGTAAACGATTAAGCTTCGTTCAATATAATATAACGTGAGAGCACTCTTCACCTTCTTTTTGATGTATAGCATCTTGCAAGAAAGTTCATCTGAGTACACTTCTAATGAGGTTTTGTGGAATTGAACAAAAACTTTTCATTTTTGCGGTTTTATTCTTTCTCCTCTACCTCACTTATATTTGGCTTTCTGGCCACAGATTTTTCGTCAGGTGGTTATTTCGTCTTCGCAAACTACCTCAATTTTTTCCACCAGGTAGCGCTATTAGTGTTTGAGATTTAGGGGGTGGTCCATATTAGACACCTCTACATACAGTTTTTCAACATATTTCACCCATAATTTCATTTAATAATCTTATTTTTTCATCTGTCAAATTATTTATTCTAATTTTTATTGCTCCAAGATATCGTTTTACTTTTTATATCCCTGATCGGTTTTTCCTTTTTCTTTTGCTCCTCAATTTGCTCACAATTCTGATTAAACCATTTTTCTTTTACCTTCTTACATTCTCTCTGTATTTGATTTCTTAAAGCCTTATATGTTTCCTTATTTCCTCTATCATTGGCTCGTTTATATTTTCTCCTTTCTTCCTCAAATATTTCACTTTTTATCTATATGTTTTCTCCTTTCTGTTATTTGAGTACCTACTTATTTTCTTTTCCTGCCAGTTGTATTGCTTTTCCTTAGTGCTATCCACTCCCCTTCGATATCATTTCCTTTCTTTGGTAAATCAAAAGAAATAAGAGTATTGGGGGTAGTGCGGCTAGAAGTTTGAGAAATACTGGTTTATGAGCCCGACTTCCTTACATTTGGCAAGTATTATGGAATGCACGTTTTTGTTTCAAACATACCAGACATTACCTAGAACTCTGCGTATCAGCTTGCACCTTGGAACCGGATGAAAGAGTTCTTCATACTCATCATCTAACCTATCTTAATGCGATTATGCTTGCGAAAGTGGCGAGCGTACGAAATGAAAATACCGGGCTAAATATGCCCATTAGTACGGTACGCATATACCCATAATAACAATAACTAATAACACAAGAGTGTACAAGTGTACATATGATGTACCTACGTCGTGTTGTAAAAGTTAAACGAACAAGGCGTGCCAAAGTCTGCATCTTCTCTGGTCTGGACCGAGATGCAACACATTATTAGCGCGCAGCTAATTATTGATTTCATCCTATTATTTACAAATTTTTAATTCTTACGCAACATTTGTAACACACTATATATTGTACTTGTAACACACAGTATTGTACATCCATTCTGCAGGCCTTCTAATTAATGCTAATGCATCGTTTCGCCGAACTTTTTTTTTTATTGCGCCCGCTCTCATATTTTCATTTCGATCTCAGACTGATGGTGCGACAGGCGCGACGCATCTTAGCTGAATTTTTTCAAAATATTCACACTCCGATTGCGTAATAAGTTGACAGACGCCCAAAACTTGATCGGACTCGTCGGCCTGGATTACAAGTCACACGTGAAATGAGACGGTGGACTGTCCTGCCACCAAGCCAGAGAAAGTTCTTCCTCGGCAAGATGCATCGATGATAAATCGATAAAACGATTCAATATTAAGAGGCGTACGAAATTAACGGTCACTATGAGAAACAGTCGGAATTTCAATACCGATAATTGACTTTTCGCAAGTCTGGTCCGCATATCGGCTTTGTGATTCTCGGCAGAGGCGTTGAACGGGAATCATAAATGGGGAGAGAGGTCACAGTTTAATCTGCGGATGAGTGATATTTTTTTGCTTTTATGTTGAAAATGCAATTTTAATTAGGTTTGATGGGGGGGGGGGGTATAAAACCGATTGGCGATCGACATTTCAAGCAGTCTCGAAGACAACCGTATTCGACAGTGAATGTTTGTTAATGTAAGCTACTGAGAAGGGTTTCAAGCAGAATTTTCGAATTCTAAAATTCTGTTTCTTAGACGATAAAAAATCCGGTTTGTCCCAAATAGATGTAAAAGTTCAACAACTTTTCACTTTCTGTTGAAAATATGTGTACCGTCTGCTGGGGTAATATCGGACACTGGTGGTAATATCGGCCACTCTTAACTTGTTTACTGATAAAGATACTAGCGCTCCTATAACAAGTTGAGCAGCTGATATTACAACCAGTGTCTGATATTACTCCAGTGGACTTTACTGATAACTATTAGCGCTCCTATGAGTTATGAGTGGCCAATATTACCATCAGTGTCCAATATTACCCCAGTTGACCGTACTTTCGCATCAAAAGGGCTTGCTCTGTTAATATGGAATCAGGGACATACCGAAAAGTTTTTCCTGGCGGGGGGGGGGGAGAGGTAAAAATTGTGAAAGTGCCAACTGACTCAACTCAGAATTCCCAAGTATCAAAACAAAAAAAAAAAAAAACTTTGCTGAATATTTCTAACTGACTCAACTCAAAATTCCCTAGTATCAAAGCAAACGAACGAAATCTTTTGAAACTTGGGTTTTCCCAACTTCTCAACCCAATTCCCAAGTATCAAAACTAAAAAAAAAACTTTTTCTAAATTTGTGGGATTTTTTAAACTAGCTTCATCGTTGAAATGGTAAATGTTCCCAACTGTTGAGTGGAAAATTCCTACAGGGGGGCTTAGTTGCCCACTGCTCCCCTATCGGTACGTTCCTGTATAGAGTTACGACCAGTGGGTTATACTACATATAATTCCGGTTAAAATGAACCCAACCAGAGGTTTGTAAGTGCAAATTCAGCCTTCCACAAAGATTTAAAAATTGAGTTCAGAAAGTTGAAGTTTTGAGAAAAGCACGTTTTTTTGTGATTTTTTTTTTGGTACCTACTAAATTTTGGAAAAAAATTGACAGGTATTTACGAATGTTTTTGCTCCGCTAATGAAAAATGTATATTATTTTCGATGTAAAATGGTGTTGCTGATAACGATACTAGCGCTCTTACAACAAGTTGATCAGCTGATGACTTGATGTTACAACCAGTGTCTGATATTACCCCAGTGGACTTTACTGATAACGATATTAGCGCTCCTACAACAAGTTATGAGTGGCAAATATTACCATCAGTATCCAACATTACCCCAATTGACCGTACTTTCGCATCGAAAGGACCCGCTCCGTTAATATGGATTCAGGGACGTACCGAAGAGTTTTCCTGAGGGGGGGGGAATTGTGAAAGTCCCAACTGACTCAACTCAGAATTCCCAAATATCAAAAAAAAAAAAAACTTGACCTATTGAATTTTCCCAACTGACTCAACTCGAAATTCCAAAGTATCAAAACAAAAGAAGGAAAACCTTGTGACATTTGTTGGGTTTTCCTACCCAACTTCTCAACTCAATTCCCAAGTATCAAAGCTAAAAAAAAAATAACTTTTTAAACTTGTGTTGGATTTTTTCAACTAGCTTCGTTGAAATGGTAAATTTTCCTAACTGTTGAGTAAAAAATTCCTATGGGGGCTTAAGTTACCCGCTGCCCCCTCCCATATCGGTACGTCCCTCTATGGAGTTGCGACCAGTGGGTTATACTACAGATAATTCCGGTTAAAGTGAACCAAACCAGAGGTCTGTAAGTGCAAATTTAGCCTTCCGCAAAGATTTGAAAATTGAGTTCAGAAAGTTGAAGTTTTGAGAAAAACACGTTTTTTTGTGATTTTTTTTTTGGTACCTACTAAATTTTGGAAAAAAATTGACAGGTATTTACGAATGTTTTTGCTCCGCTAATGAAAAATTTATGTTATTTTCGATGTAAAATGGTACACAGAAAAAGGTTCCCCTTTCGATGCTGGAAACGCTGAAAGAATTTCATGGAGAAGAAAAGCAATGCTACAGAATGGGTTCTTTCATAAAAATGATTGTAAAAAATGAACCTCTGAAAGAAAAATCGGTTGCTTCGTCAAATGAAGACACGCACTCTATGCGAAAAACTATTGAACTAAAATAAGGAAAATGTGACCGCAGACGGAAAAGGTATTTATCTATCAAAACACGTGTTTTTTTTTGTTTTTTTTGTTGTTTTTTTTTTTAGGATGAGCCTCCAAATTTGACGAACCTAATTGCGTCCGTTATTGTATTAATTGTTGTATGAATTTCGCTAATTTTTCTTTCAATTTGGGGGGAATCTTTCTGACCTCACTGCGTGAAAAAGCAAAGTCGAAAATGGTGAAATCCGTCTGGGAAGGAAACTTGATATTTTACTAGATACTCGTAAAATACCTTTTCTCATCCGCAGTCAGAAATACTTGAACGAAATCTAACTTAAATGATTAAAATCGTTCACAGCAGTGTGTTGCAGCCAGCCGAAAGCCGAAACCTAAAAGTCGAAAGCTGACAGCCGTATTTATTTAAAATTCTCATCAATAAGCCAAAAACTAAAAGTCGGTATTTTGTAATCCCCCCAATAAATATATTATGGTGACAGCTAAAAGCCGGAGGCTAAAAGTTTTCTTGTGGTCAAAAGTTAAGCCAAAAACCAAAGCTGAATTTCTCGGCTGCAATACTCTGCTTCACAGCTACTGTTGTACATTGAGAGGGAGAAAAACTGATATCGACAAAGTAGGCCCTTTCTCACTTGATGCGTTTTGTCCTATAATTGAATAAAAAATTGCGTAATCGAAATTTCACGTACGGCACGTCATAGAGAAATAAGGTCTGAAGTACCCGGAACAGTACAAACCTCATTTTCGGTAATTCTTTAATTCTTCCCCCCCCCCCTCATAAAAATGGCTGTCTTGAAAACTGTGACCGATAGAGTAAAGAATTTCTCTTTACGTAAATTTATCGTTAGAAAACCGCAGTGGCAACAGGGAAATTGAAATTTTTCCTTTTGCTTCTCAGTAAGTCGATAGATAATTCTAAATAGGTGAAATTGACTCGACTCTATGAATTGAGGAAACAATGTATCAAAATTAGGGATTCTTGGTTGCTGATTTCGAGTATTGTAAAATATTTTTATTCAGTCTCGGATTTAAATCTCTGAATTTAAATTTTATAACGAAAAAATTGTGTTTTATTTACAATTGTTTCATTTTTGTACTACGTACCTACATGTGTACGTCTCTATCGAAAGGACCCACTTTGTCGGTGTGGAGTCAAGGGCAGGGGACAAAATTACCTTTCGAATGAGACCTTAACCAGCCCTGTAGCTTGAAGTTGAGATACGGGAAAGCTATATTGTGAGAAAAACGCTTTTGAAAGTTCGCAAAGTGATTAAGAGTGATAACTTCCTTGAGGAAAAGCCCGAAACAATTTCCTTGCTGAAACGGGGAGGGGGCAAAATGATACTAGTAGTGGAGGGGACAGTACCATCTGTCCATTGATTTTCGCACAACTTGATTTCGGAATAACGAGTTTGACTTGGTCGGTGAAAAGTACAAGTGAACTCGGCCCGGAGATGATGAATGGAGATGAAACGACTTACGCACGGCCCGAACTGACACACGAAACCTTCTTTGGCAAATGTTGATCTACTGGTCTACAGATTCGTATTTCGTACCTGTGTTCGAAGGACAGAGGAAGCTCTTCGACGAATTAAGTAAATTCCTAGCTGCGCGCGCCATATAATTAGCTAACATCAATATGTGAAGACAGTTAGGTTCACGAACTTGGTAATTCATGTTAACGGGCTCAGAAATGAGTTTTACACGATCTTCTGATTCGCGCGGCCAAGGTCCCGATGCAACATAACATTATCTGAGCGAATATTCCAGTTTTAATGTCCGCGTTGGCTTCTTAACTGTGGATTGCCAAAAACAGTTTTCGGTTGCATTTGCATTCAGAGAGGAACTGCAATCAGGGAGATGTACTCAAGGAGATGTGTCGGGGGGACTTTAGGCACTTCCTTGTATGTTATTAAAGTTGTCCTGAACGAGTTTCGGTGAAATTGAGGCATAAGTTGGCAAAATTCCTGAAAGCGAAGTCCGTTCTGAGGGTTTTGGAAAAGAAATACCTATCTTGATCATAACACATCATGATAATATGAAGACATGTGACGAAGAGACAGAAGCCATAAAGAAAAGCATGAAACATTTAAAGTTATGTGGGTTTCATCAGCTAATTTTCTCATTAATTAGTTCAATCATACATGGACAAGAAGACTTGGAGACATAAGGCATAAAACATAGCTAGAAAAGCGAGTTCTGGGGGTAAACAAAGACATGGTGAACGGGGTGGGGTTACTCAAGAAATTCACTCACGGTGGTGGTGAGGTGGGGTAAATTATTAATTTCTTCATAGTTAAAAATAAAGATAATTGGAATGATAATTCATTAAAATATTCAATTATTATTTATTAGAATAGAACTAAAAAATGGTAACAAATTTCAATAAATCATGTACCTAGGTAAATGAAAAAATCTATCGATTGCTTTATAATCAGAAATTTGTGTTTAGAGATAGCAGATTTCAAAAATCATATACGAACTATAGCAACAGTAATTATAAACTCGCCAAAAATGAAATTCTATTCTGCATTTTTTCATTGTTTCGTAAAAATGAATATGTACTTATCTCTTGAGTAAAATGGAGAAATGTGACCAGCTTCTATATAACGCAATGTAACAGTAAAGTAACGACAGTGGCGCCCTCTGATGGAATCAACTTGACAATTTTTCGGAACACAAAACTTACTACATATTAGTTAGATGGCGAGTGGCAGCGCTTCTTTTGTGTAGAGTATACCACCAATTATGGATCTTTGTTTTCAGTCTAATTTTCTGAACCAATACTTATCGGATGAAAAGAGGAAAAGTTTTTCAAAAGGCTTTTATAGCTTATGATCAAGTTTAAACCTTCAACTCAAACGTACTCTGAATATTCTCTCAAATTATGAGTAGAACCTCGGCTGTGAGCATTCCTGTAACCCAATTTTATTCATTATTGGTGAGGACTTACCGAAATCGGATCAAAAGAAAAAACACTAATTACAATTGGAGTTTTGTTTTCATTAAATGATACAGTGTCGAAAGCCGTCACTATGCCGCAATGCTGCAAAATACTTATAAAAGTCAATTTTCAAAATCACCAGTAACAGATCTGCCAAAAACCAGTTATCCTATTTTGGCGATGAAGGAGAAATGATCGATTTGTTCGATAGGAGTGCTACTGAAATATCGTCTCGTGAATGTTATGACTGTGTTGGATGCTAGGCTGCAAAGAAAAATACCAAAGATTTCAAACTATCAAAAAAAAAAATTATTAACGATAATTATCGATGATTTTTTCTAGCATGTTATATCGATAACTATCGATTACTTTTTCTGTTGCCCAGCGCCGTCTATCATTTATGTACGTCGCTTAGCATAGTCTACCACAACAAAGGTGTCACAGCATTGTCTACTGTAGTTTTTTGTTTCATGTTATCAATATAGTTAAGGTAGGTAAGGTAGCCTAATATGGACCATGTCCCTAATATGGACCACCATCATATCTCGTCTGTTTATGGCGCGCTTTGGCTGAAAAAATATTACTACATTCCACGGAGGGTGAGAAAAGATGTGGTAGAAAAAGTTGGATCTCGCAAGCCAAAAACAAAAATTATGCATAAAAAACGAAAATTGATACTTTCACTTTTTTTTTTTTTTTGTGTAAGTACATTTTGGCACAAAAATTGTATAAAAATCAGTTTCTTCGAATTGTTTGCTATAATTATCGAAAGTGTATCTTATAGGTTATTCATTCATGTACTCTATGGGGGTTTGAGGGAGGTTCTGGAGCCTCAAAACAAAATGTGGTTCATATTAGGTTAGGTACCTTATCTATCAGTGAGTCATATGATAGGTATATCAGTATTATATTTATATCGATTTTCAAGTGAAGATATATCAATGGGCGTCGCCCGACTGCGTCCGTATCAGTAAGGGGAGATATATTATTGAAGAAAATGAATGGTTTCATTGGGGCCCGATGTAGAGTTTGATTGCGTCCAGGCTCATAGTTCCATTGCGTCCCAATCCATTTAGCGTCATTGAGCGCACCACGAGGAGGCGGACCAAACTACAGTCAAGACTTTCAATATACATCCAGATAACTATTCTTTAAAATCTGAATAAACCGCGATACTGAAAACGTGGAGATGAGTGCACTACTTGCCCTGTTCAGAAATGCAAAAGAAAAAGCACCTATGTAGATTTAGATCTTATTTTGGAGAGCTAATAGAATTTTTTGGCCAGAATGCAGCTTTAACCCTCTCGCTCCCATTTTTTTTTTAAATTTGAATTCTTTTTTTACTGGAAATTGTTGAATAGACTTTTTATAATACGAATCCGGGGTCGGACAATTTTTCACTCCCCCTTGGGCCCCCAGTAGACTTAGGACTGCGTATGTCCCACTGGTAGAGTCATGAGAGTCAAAAAAATTATTTCCGAAACAAACGCGCCATCTACCGAGACGTGAGTGAGCTCTAAGATATGCTTCTGTAGGTACTCAACCAGTGGGATAAAACTAGCACTGTTTTCAACGTATATTTGACCCAGTTGAATTCTTCAAAAACCGTTGGGACAAACTGTGTCCTGTTGGGAGCGAAAGGGTGAAGACCACTCACACTCTAGAAGACGCATTCAGTTAGCGTTCCCTACTTTTCGTGAAGACTATCAGGTTCCGCTACTCTTTCAGACTTGTTAAGCCTTGTTAGACTCTGATGAGACTTACGCTGACTCCTTGAGGTTTATCAGGCCGCATTTTGAGGCATGTGAGACTCACTCGGATTCGTTCAGACTTTTTGACTCTATTTAGACTCACTGAGGCTGGGTTATGACTCATCCAAACTCCAGCTCTGATTGACAAAAAGTGATTCACAAAGCCTCAGCACACAAAAAAGCCAAAACTGAGATTTGAGGCGAAAGAGTGCTTCTTTTTCAACCAATTAGAGCGCAGGACGCAAACAGAAACGAGAAAGACATGCTAGATGAGGTAATTTTATGACGTCACTCGGTCGAACACAATTTTATAATGGACGCAATCGAACAATTCGAAGCAAGGGGCAAAAACGGGACACAATAAGTCTAAGAAAAAAGGTGTGTGGGCTACTTTTCGAACGCAATCGGGCTTCTCCGATATCAATATTACACTCGTAGATCGATAACTATTGATAGTTTAACATCTCTAGAAAATACCCTATTGCGTTCAGGGACTGAAAGTCAACCAAATATCAATAGCCAATTGCCACAAAGCCGCTTGACTTAATCCATTCAGCCGAAAGTCGATAGCTGAATGGTCAGAAACAAAAGTCAAAGCCGTAAGCCATATTAATCGGTTTCTAATTGGCATGACCGGCATCTTGCCTTTTCTTCATGCGGTGCAGCATTTTTTTTCTTCAGAAATTAAATTGGTAAACATTTTTTAAATCCTGCCCCAAAGTCCTAGAAGAGGAGGGGAAGTACTTAAAATAAATTTTCATTGATTGAATAAAATTTGTTGGATTTTTATTTTTGAAAATTAATTACAATTTATTGCAAAAAAGAAAAAGCTAATATGACTTTATAGCATTTTCCCCATGATGTGGTGCAGAGCACTATATGCTGTGTAGTGTAGTTTATGCACTGCATCACAGTTAATGTCGGTCATGCTAATTGGCTTGCAATGAATTTACATAAATGAACAAAAACGGCTGTAAATTAACGTAAAATAAAATAAATTGAGCTGCTTTACCGTAAATTACAAAAGCTGATAGCTAAGCTGAAAAACGAATGGGCTCAAACTGGAAGCCGAAGGCTAAGCTGTATGTTTCAAGTTCAAAGGTTCTAGCCGATAGCTAAAGCTGAACCAATCGACTTTCAATCCTTGATTGCGTTCACTTTTTATTATTTGTTTGTGAGGCCTGTATTAAACTTCTTCGTTTGCTCATCAACTTGTAGCCTAGTGTTCCAACCCAATAAATGATCATTCCAGCACGTGATCATAATTTTGAATAACATCAAAAATAAAAGAAAATGGACCTTCCATGTATTGCAGTTAGGTTATTGTAAGATCATATTTTATTTTTCACTTTCGTCTTATGTTTGTGGTTGCAAAATTTCACTATTACTGACAACTAGGAAGGAATTAGCGTTCGTTAAAAGTATGAGGATTGAACATTCTTTTTTATTTTAATTTTGTTTCCTCAGCAGTGCTATTCAATTCAGTTAGTTAACAAATTCTAAAATGAAAAAAGTCTTCCCGATAGATGGCATAACATCCGAAAGCGCTATGGACAACAGAAACAAAAAAGTGAATTGGCACACCCTAAAAACAGAACCTTTCAGAGGGTCCTTATTACATTTCCCTTGAATGTTCGAATCATCAAATAATGGATTCTTTCAGTTTTTCATTTTTACTCTTATTGGTCGACTTATCGGCTCAGTTTATATCCCCACTCCCAACTCAAACGTATTAATTTCAACTTTTAGCTTTTAACGAGGCAGAAATCCTACCTATTATTTATATTTCACTGTAAATGTTCATCTTCTCGTAATGTCTTGTTCAGTTTTTTACATTGAAAGTACATATGAGTAAACCAACTATCAAACACACATTCATGGTGTGCAAGTGAGGTCTGATCCTTAAATAGCCGAAAATCCGTAATTGGTGTGTACCATGTGTCTTTGTTACAGGGATCCGCTCAATTTTTCCGACTGGTTGTCTATCTTCCGATACAGATTCATGGGCTGATCCTCAAGTGGCAGAGGATCCGTAATTTGTGCGTACCTTGAGTCCTTGCTACAAAGGCAAACTCAATTTTTCCGACTGGTTGTCTGTCTTTCGACTTTTTAGTATAAATATCCCGACTCTTAATCACCCTTCGTTTCATTCATGGTGGTCAGGCAGGGGACTAATCCTTAATTAGCCGAGGATCCGTAACTGGTGGTGTACCTTGTTAGTCGAGACACCCTCAATTTTTCCGACTTGTTGTTTGTCTTTCGACTTCTCCGTATGATATCTCGATTCCGAATCACCCCTTGATTCATTCATGGTGAGCGGCTGGAGGCTAATCCCTAATTGGCAGAGGATATTTAATGGGTAGTGTACCCTAAGCCTTGATGCAGAGACACGCTCAATTTTTGCGACTTGTCAATCTTTCGGCTTCTCAGTATAATACCCTCATTCCGGAACACCCCTTGTTTTATTTACAGTGGACAGACAGGGAGCTAATCCTTAACGGGCAGAGGATCTGTGATTGGTGGTATTCCCTAAGCCCTTGCTGCGGAACAGTGCTTAATTCTTCCGACTGGTTGTCTGTCTTTCGACTTCTCGGTATAATAGCCCAATTCCTAACTACCCCTTGTTTCATTCATGGTGGACAGACAGGGGCTAATCCTTAATTAGTCGAGGATCCATAACTGATGTACTCTGTGTCCGTTTTGCAGAGACATGCTCAATTTTTCCCGACTGACTACTTATCTTCCAACTTCTTGGTATAATTTCTCGAGTCCTAATCACCCCTTGACACGATTCCTAATTACCTCCTGTTTCATTCGTGATGGGCAGGCAGAGGGCTGATCCCAAATTGGCCGGGTATACATAACTGGTGGCATACTCTGTGCCCTTTTTCAGAGACACGCTCAATTTCTCCGACCGGTTGTCTATTTTTCAACTTCTCGGTGTAATTTCTCGAGTCCTAATCGTCCATTGACACGATTCCTAATTACCTCCTGTTTCATTCGTGATGGGCAGGCAGAGGGCTGATCCTTAATTGGCCGGGTATACATAACTGGTAGCGTACTCTGTGCCTATTTCAGAGACACGCTCAATTTCTCCGACTGGTTGTCTATTTTTCGACTTCTCGGTGTAATTTCTGAGTCCTAATCACCCCTTGACACGATTCCTAATTACCTCCTGTTTCATTCGTGATGGGCAGGCAGAGAGCTGATCCTTAATTGGCCGGGTATACATAACTGGTGGCATACTCTGTGCCTTTTTTCAGAGACGCGCTCAATTTCTTCGACCGGTTGTCTATTTTTCGACTTCTGGAGTCCTAATCACCCCATGACACGCCTCCTAACTATCCCGTTTCATTCATGGTCGACCGACAGGGGGCTAATCCTTAAGTAGCCGAGGATCCGTAACTGGTGGTGTACCGTATGCCATTTTTGTAAAGACCCGCTCAATTTCTCCGACTGGTTGTCCATCTTTTGACTTCTCGGTGTAATTTCCCGAGTCTTCATCACCCCCTGGCACCGGCGTGACACCAATGCTAAACAGTATAGAAATCGTCAAGGTTCAAAGGTACCAAGGTACCGGGTCATGGGATGGTTAGATTTCTAGAAGTGAAACTATATATCTGTTTGTACTGAGAAACCGTCATCCAAGCTGCGTCGGGCCGATGAGCACCGTAGTTCAATTCAAACGTGGCTGTCCTGAGAGCGATGTTATGATTTTTTTTTCTTCCTCGAATGCATGTACATAATGATGTGGATATATACGCATCATCGCCATTACATAACCGCATTTTAAACTATTCTTCAACGAATAACAACGCGGCTAAGGTGAACTTCTGCAGTAAAGTCATTTTTATGGACCGTATTGGTCATACATAGCTAACGGTTGTGCGATAAACAGCAATCAGCTAATAATAAATTATCCTCTGACTTACCGTCAGTACGTAGAATGGGTTTTGGTTTCTTCTTCGGCTGGTAGTTTTCAAGGTGCAGTGGCTGTATCGCGAAATTTGACATTTCGGCTTGGCAAATAAGTTGGCGAATCTTTTCACTCATACATACGAGAATGCCGTACGATCGGTGTTGAGTACACGTGTTTCGCTCCAATTTACGGTAAAAAAGCGGTACCAACATTACGGAGTGTCGGATGATTTCGAATTACTGGTCTTTCTGGAGAATTGCCATTAAACCGAGAATCAACAGACAGGGGGAAGGGTAAAAGGAAGGAATTGTGGTTCGGCCACCAGGTGCCGACTGAAAGTGAAACTGAATTTCAAAAAAATAATGAAATTTTAGATGTATATGATCGAAGTGAAGAATATCAACGATTCACTCCATGTCGAATTCTGTACCACAAAATGGTGCATTTTAAAAACGCCCACTATTAGAAGAGTAATTAGGTTTCTTTGACAAGCCTGTTTACTGAGACAGCCTATCATGACCGTACATTGGTAGCAAGAAACGGTTGACGACTGCGGATTCGTTGCACTAAATTGAGAGTGGTGACACGACCGACTCGTGAGCAGTGATTTTCGCAGTCAATATTCCACTGGTAATTAACCTGATTGTAAATGTTTCTCCATGTAAGAGTTCTCGAATTACATAGGTTCTTCAATCCTCGTGACACCAGAAAAATATCACATGTTGACAAGTTTTATATGTTACGGGTTATGCCACAGGCGTCAGAAAAAAAATCATGAGTGGGCATATCAAAGTCAAAAATCAAATCCGACGAGTGACTTTTTTTCCTACTGGGAATCCAGTACTACTTAAGGAGGGAGGATAGAAGCAGGAGGGGTAGAATCGGAATTTCACAATACATTAAAAACTTCCTGAAGTGAGCACCAGGGAAAGAAACCAAACAGGATGAATACCATAATTTTGTACTCATTCTCTACCACTGTGTACCGTGGATCGGATTTGTTTCCGTAATTTTGTACACATTTTGTACCGTATTCCCAATTTCTGCGCTTTGACTCCCATCGAGCCTTTTCAGCAGATTTTGGTTAGATGCTAGAGACATGTTACCTGCAAAGGCAGAATTGTGGATCGAATTTGGTGCCATAATTTTGTACTTCTTTTACACTATTTTGTTCGGCCATTTCTAAATTTGGCACTTATAAATCTCTACCGAGAGATATTTGCAAATTTTGGTTGGAGGCTGGAGACATGCTAAAAATAAGTTAGAATTTCGGGTCGAATTTGGCACAATAATCTGGCACGCATTTGTATCATGTTTCTCATTTTGTATCGTCAGTTCTAAATTTCGTATTTAGATCTGAGATATTAGCAAGTTTTGGTGGTGGGAAAGACTTGCTAATCTCTCGTTGAAATTTCGGGTTGAATTTGTTACCATACAGGGGCGCAACCAGAACTTTTTTTTTTGGTGTGGGCTAGAATTTGGGGGAAAAAAACTTGGGTAAGGGTGGAAGCTTGATTTGGTACCTGCTTGATTTAGTACGTCTACCTATTTTCACGAGTTGTAAATTTGTACGAACCTGTAACGTAACCGCATAAGACCATCGGCATCACTTTTTTTCGTTTCAAAATTGATTTTGAAAAACTTTCGAAGAATTTTTTTGGGAGGGGGGTGGGTGCTATAGCCCCTAGCCTCCTCCTTGATTGTGCGCTTGTTACCATGATTCAGTATTCATTTTATACTACGCAGTCATGTCCAAATTTTGCAGATCAATTATTCTTATCAAGACATTAGCAAATTTAGATGGCACGCTAGAGACATGCTACCCTTGAGTTAAAATTTCAGGTCGAATCCGATACCATAATTTTGTATTCATTTTGTGCGACTTTGTACCGCCGTTCACAAATTTGTACTCAACCCCCTCTTAAGATATTGAGAAATTCCCCTAGTGGGGGGGGGGAAGGGCTGTAGACATGCTGGATCTCAAGTTGGGATTTTTGGTAAAATTTTGCATCATAATGTTAAACTAATTTTGTACTCCGATTTCCAAATTTTGTATTCTTTCAGTCGGAAGGCTAGGGGCAATAGTATACTCAAGAAGAAATTTCAGCTTAAAATTTATACGATGATTCTCTACTCTTATTGTTCCATTTCGGATGGCCTTTCTCGAATTTTGTATTCAACCCCCTTACAAAAAATTCAAAAACTCGATTTGGGGCCGGAAAAATTGTAAGCCCAAGTGTAAGATTAAACTCGATGTTGGTGTAATTTTATACTATTTTATAAATTCATTCACGAATCTTGTGTTCAACCTCCTCCTGAGATAGTGGAAAATTTTACTGGAAGCTGCTCTACAAGTTAGAATCTCGGGCAAAAATATCTGGTAATTTCAGTCGGAAGGCTAAAGCAATATCTCCGTCTACAGATATCTACTAATTTCAGTAGGTGAGCTGGAGCAGTGGTACACACGAGAACAAATTTCATCTCGAAATTGGTGTCGCTTTGTACTCTCGAACTTTGTACTCAACCAGCTCCAGCGAAATTCAAAAATTGCGAAATCTGAAAATTCAAGTTGAAAGACTTGAAAACTACTGCCCAAGTACCAATGTCAAGTTGAAATTGGTGCTTTTATCTTGTACTCATTTTTTAAAGCATCATTTTCGAATTTTGTCCTCCAGATCTGCCAAAGTTAAAATTTAAGTTGATGGACTGGAGAAATTTGTAACACCCAGTGAAGATTTCAACTCGAAATTGGTGTCGCCTCTTTCCCTGGGAACATACAACCCTATTAGGTGGAATTTCGGGTCAAATTAGGTATCACAGTATTGTAGTTATTTTGTACAATTTTATACAGTCCTCCCCGAATTTTGTACTCAACCTTTTCTGGAGGTATCTGCTTATTTCAGTCAGAGGATTAGAGAAATTCAACAATTGCGAATTTCGTTTAGCAGTTCGCGCTTATAATCAATTTCGAGTTGATATTTACCCCTGGGGTTACCATTTCGCCAATCAGTCCCTTGATTAAACTTGTGGGTACTTCTAGAGGGGTTAGTGATAGAAAACTGTACATAAAGATTATAAAACTATGATACAGAAGTTGATCTGAAGTACAAGCTTAAGAGTTATCGGAACCTCCCCTAACCGTTGAATATGCCAATATCACAGAAGGTGATGAAAACAATAAGAACCTGACTTCCAAAACGCGTTTAGTCCGAAACACAGAAGCTTGGGAAATTAAAAAAAATACAGCTAAAAGGTCCTATTTACTATAATAGTCGCATCAGTGCTTTGAACACATATAACTCGCTTCCTAATAGAAATAGAAATTCGCGGTGAACTCTAGAATGTGTATTTTCTTCTTCTCCACCAGATAGCGCTAAAATCTCAATTTCGATAATTTTGGATTAAGCGCGTTTTGGAAGTTAGGTCTTCTTTGTGAACGACGATATAAAATGAGTACGAAATTATGTTCCTAAATTCAACCCTTCTAACGAGGGAGAGAGGTAGTATGTCTAACCACTAATCAAAATTTGCTAATATTTCGATAAAGGTTAAAATTTGGGAATGACGGTAAAAAATGCGTACAAAATTATGGTGACAAATTCTATCCGAAATTCCAACTCGGAGAGGGGGAGCATGTCTCCCGGCACCAAAATAATTTTAATACAGCCTTAGAGACTTGCTGTAAACATAGAAGAATTTCTATTATCTTGAAGAGGTGTAAAAGATCTTAAAAGAACCTTAAACATTCGGTATGTTTTGAAGAAAAGCTTTAAGAAGTAATAAACAAGTCTCAGGAAGTTTTAAAAGAGTTTTGAATAATCTTACTAGGTTTCAAGGAATATTTCAGAGTATTATACGGGTTTTAAATAGCCTTAAGAGTTTTAAAAGGCTTGATCATGATGTCTCAAAGGACCATCATGATCAAAGCTGGACGAGTCATAGTCGCAAAACCAGTTCTGAATAGTTTTAGCGAGTCTTAAATATGTTTCGAAAGCTGTAAACACTCAGGCGAGTGTAAAAAGTTCTTACGTTAGCATTGATGAAGAATAATCTTCTAGCTGAAAATAGGGAGAAGGGGCAACATGGTACTACTACCCTGGTACTTATACGAGTAGGAAGGCAACTACCCCCAGACCCCAGCTCCATCGCCACTGATACTGCAGTACGGCACATATCGAGACAAGTTAAAATCATGCAAGGTCATTGCGAAAGACGGATTACGATGATTGATTACGATCATTGTACCAAATGGACGTATGGTATGTGAGCCAAAATGAGTGAATAACTGACATAGTAAGACTGTATAACTAAAAAATGCGGGTTTGGCATCCGAGATCAATATGTACATCTATATGTAGGTATAATACTTATCACCAGAGCAGGAAGTGAGAGGAAGAACAGAACCAGGAATCAATCGCGATGGCAGAGAAGCGACATACCACGTGCTCGATGGAAAGGTTGACATTATTTATGCGAAGAATACCAGATTGAAAAAACAGATATGAAGATTGCGAAGGAGTGATAGAGGACGAAAAAAAATGGTACGATTTTACGTGTTCCTTTGTTATCTGAATTTTTCGTACTTGGAATTAATTAATTCCCGGCATGACACCAATTGGGGTGTCTCGGAAAGACCCAATGTGAAATCTAGTCTGAGAAACATTCAACATTCCCAGTAGAATAGGTATGATCCGGTACAGGTCTTTTTGATATGTTCCGCCATGTGAAATGTAAAAAATTAACTCAAAATGATGAGACTTGTATTTTTTCAAGTTAGAAATAAGAACAAACTTGTAACCATATATAATTGATACTTAAGCGTATGGAAATCCGAGGCAAGTATTGAAATTTTATAAGTATACGACAGCTTGTGAAAGTGACTCCTTAGCACCAAATGGTCCTTGAAAGCTCGTATAACCGGATGTGTAATTCCAGAATTTATACCTCCAACGAATACAGTCCGTTATTGTAAAAAGTTCTCAGTAGCCCACAAATTTGTTTTCATGTCCGTTTCAGGTCCGAGCGTGGTAAATTGAATGCTTAGTATTAGTTTCTGAAAAATGAACAAGGTTATGAGTGGACTAATGTGGTCAGTTCATGCAAAGAAGTTTTCTTGAGAAAAGTGAAAAAAAATAAGTTGAAATGAATGATGGGAATATGAAACGGTAGACGTGATTTTTACAGATGGTAATTTTCGCGAAAGTTTATATTACTCGGAGAAAATTTTTCTTCTGGTTGTATTGCATCCACAAGGTACCAGATATGTACAACAAATAAGGCCCCTTATCACTAGCTAGTTAATAAGATAGCAAGTTGACCTTCCTTCCTATCGTTGATTTTTGTCATTTGTAATTTTGCCCTTCAACTTCACTAGATTTATCTTAGTGCCCGGTTCAAGATTTCATAATTAAGACGAGAAAGCGTGGGCAGAATTTGAAATTCGAGCTCAGAAAAACGTCACACATTTGAAGGAATTTGAGTAAACAATTTTCTGTGTTGGCTCAGAGTTCTCAGGGGATCCCGTACAAATAACATGCCACGTATACCCACACACACGAAAAAAAAATTGTACAAACGAGTGCAAATGTTTAAATCCCGACTGCGTATTTATTGAAAATTGGTATTTTGTAAAATTTATTTTCAAAAGTTACATTACTAAGTTCAGTTTAATCTAATTAATAAAATTACTTATTAAAACTGAATATTTTAGTGAAGAAATTTTCAACAGTCACTAAAGGTCTTTTCAATTGTAAGCCTAAAACAACACTGTGTTTTAAGTACATACAGGGTGATAATTCGGCGACAATATTAATATTATGTCTATTAAAAAAGAAATCTTGAATTTTGAAATTTTTTTTTTCAAGTTTGAGATAAGGAATCTCAATAATGAATGGTCTTAAATGACTCCAGTAAAATTTCAGAGCCGTTATTAGAGAATATGAGAGGCTGATACATATTACACGGATGCTAAAGAAAATTTCTCCAGCCTACAAGCTTAGTGTTTTGATCGAAATGATTGTTAGGATTTCAAAAGGAAGAAGAAGTTGACGGTATATCATTATGAACAGATTTTTATACCCTGTACACGTGGGCTGGTCAACATTTCGAATTTTCAAAAAATGCAAGCAATCTGATGTTGTATTTCTGGAGTAAGAAGACCCAAAGAAAGGCGAAAAAGAGTGGAATATATACAAACTATACAAGAATAGTGGGCATTTTGGGTCGTTTGATTCCGAGAATGTCATCAAATCTGTCATTTAATCCTTGTTTTGGTCCAAAAACCTAAATTTCACTCTTGAAATGAGCAACGTTGACTTTTCTCGGAAAACAAAATGAGATATCGTGGGCCACTATCAGAAGCATCAGGAACCCTGTCGCCGAGAGAGGAAGGGAGTGAAAATAAGTCGAAAATGTTGACTTCACAAAAAATGTTAACACCACATCGACTTTTGTATTCTTCCGACCAGATGATCGAACGAAAATGTCAGAACATGCTGGTTCAGGACAAAAGTTTTTCGTGCAATCAAAAAAAAAAAAAAAAATGTAAAAGGGGGCTACGGCAAAAAAAAAGGTCGATCATCATGTTTTGCTGACTGCTAGTGCAAAATGTGAATTTGTCAAAAACTGCAGATTCTAAAGACGATTTGTGAAGGGGTGTTCATCCCCTCGCTTCGCCCCTGACTGTATTCGGAAACTTCATCCGATTTTTGACCTTCTAATTCGAGTCACAAAAATCAGATGTTACTCTCAGAAACGAATGATTATCATGTTTTGCTGACTGCTAGTCCAAAATGTAAATTTGTCGAAAAATGCCATATTCACCTCCTCACTTCAGCCCTAATTGTATTCAAAAACTCCATCCAATTTTTGACCTTCCGATCCGAGCCACAAAAATCAGGTGTTACTCTGAAAAATGAAAAATCGATTACTGTATTCAAATAAGGGTTTACTTGAAGACTAAATCAAAATAATTAAAACAAAGAAAAATTGATTTTTAAAATTACTGTCTTAAAGTTAAAAATAAAGTGATTTAAAATCAACTAATTTAAAACATTTTTCTTTGATTCTTTTAATTTTTTAAATTTTGATTTTGCCTATCTGTAAGGAAATCATCTTTCGAAAATTTCATGACAATTTACTTAAAATTTTGCACTTCAAAATTTCACTCTCCAAAATTTTACGATCCGAAATTTCGCTTTTGAAATGAGTATCCAGAATAAGGGTTGTTTGGTCCTGAATTAAAAAAAAAATGTCGTCAAATGTTTTAATCGATCCCGATTTGAGCACTAATTTCGTTAGGTCTTTCAAACAACCTTGATTCGAGCAATTCGAAAATTTCGTTAGGTTTTTAAACCGACTTCGATTTGAACCCTAAAACCTAAAAATTCACTTCACAGAGAAAATCCAGTGCAGTATCAAAATAGATTACTCGTGGAAACTTCATCAAATGTTTCATTTGATTACGATTTAGGCCCGAAATTCCACATTTCACATCGATTATGCTCAGAAAATTGGGTACTGTGCAAAGTGTTAGAAATGTGTGTTTTTTTGTGGTTTCTCACCGATTTGGATTGGAGTATTTCGCTTTGGAAGGAGAAATTATTCTCCCCCACTGCCCTCACTGTGTACCCGCGCTGGGGCCCGAACGAATTTAACTTCATTTGGAAATTTAAAGTGAATTTTCAATGCTCTAACCTATCTTGTTTTTGTTTGTTTTAGGTGAGTGTCGATTTCTTGATGGTATCTTAAGTAAGGCTGCGAAACTAACAACATATTTGTAAGTACATTTGCAATATTGGAGCACTTACAATGAGAATATTTCACGTTGGGTTGGGCAGTCATTCCTTTGCCTTTGCCCTCTTTGTCCTCTCGCTGTATCGATGTCTATCCTTAAGGGAGGGTCCTCAAGACTTTACAAAAGCTAGATCAGGCTCTTCAAAACTTGTTCTCACAATCGAAACGTTTTCAATTTCTCAATTTTCCTCTTTAAGAGGGGCAATTCCACCATTGCCTCCATGTATCTATAATCGAGCTTCTCTGATTACGTCAGATGGCCAGTCAGCGAAAAGTTTCCTTGGAATGTCTTACGATTTTCTTTCCATTTAATTTATTCGCAAGGACTTGCAGAAGAATCATTTCACAAAAGCAAATGTGCATGAGTTCACAAAGATCTGCTCAAATATTCCCATCTGGATCCGGGTGCGATATACTCCGAAACTGCATCGAAAATACCGAAACGACTATAAAATTTCTCGTGATCTTATCTCATATAAATCAAGTTATATTACATTTTGATAACTCAACAACCTGCATCTTGTTACGCTCGTCTGATAGTTATTGCCAGGTCATTTCGGCTATAAAATTCACTATTTACGAATTTCAGGAACGAAAAAATGCAACTGGAATTGACCCTCACCTTGAGTAATATATCGAAAATACCCGGTAGTTCACGAATTGAAATTTTTTTAATAATATGGACGAAGTTTTTGCGTTTTTTTTTTATGGCCATGAAATTGCATAGTCAACTCTGGAATGGACTGAACGAAATAGCGATGTACACCTGAGTAAGGCTATAAACATTGTTGACAAATTTGCAGAGCCATGCTGCAGTATTCTAGCATTATGTTATAGATTCTTGGGAGTATTTTAGTGTACGTGGGTTTGACAAATAACAGGTGCAAAATAGATCACACTGGAGTATGTACGCTGAGAATGGATTTCAAAAATATTAGGAGTATGAAAATTTGATATTTTACAGGTAGCATCTCGAAATTGGTTCCCTGTAGGATAAAAATAATAAGTTTAAAGAATTTTGAAAAAAAAGTTGACAGGCGGTCCTCAGAATTTTTCAAGGAAAAATTTCGTGAAGTAAGAAAACTTACCTAAAGTATTACAGAGTTTTAAACTAGTTTCATTCAGGTATGTCTCCCGATAGATTCTCCAAAAATGATTTTTGTCCCTCTCCCCACAAAAGAAAAAAGATTTGGAAAACCATTTCTTTGTCTTGGATTCTTATACACATACTACCTCCTGAAAGTGCCTCATGTCCTTCCCCTTTTTATGCACACCTACTTTACTACCCCACCTCACTTCTTTCAAAACACCCATACATTTTTTCTAGGGGGTACCATAACATTCCAAGATGTTTATGACTTTCCCGGATAAGAGGCGACCTAGAAACAGGAGGCAAAAATACTTGGAGAGGTCAAAATCAGTTCCGGGAAGAAACATTTCCTGCCACATCAAAATGATGCACTTTAAATGCATTGTTCCATATAAGACCTCTCTCTGGACCACTCAAGTCAAGAATTAATTCTCACAAACATTTTGCAAATCCCCAGAAACCTCGTAAATCTAGTGTCTGCAAGTGGTAGAATTAATTTCTAAATCTTCTAATAATAATTTATGTACATAGTCATTAAAAAAATACTATAAATCCACGAAAAGTAATTAAGGTACTAATTATAGCATAATAAACCTTAGGCAGGTTTTTCATGAACTTGAATCTTTTTTTTTTTGAAGGTGCAAATGATACTTGGTATTCCAACGTTTTTGGTATGTACAATGCCCTCTGTACCTCCTTCGCTCATCCCCATGCTACTGCTCTGGACCTCTTATTTTAATATGCCGTGTTCTTTCTTCGATGTTTACTTCCATAGCAAGAAGTGGTGTATTGTGGTGTAAAAATCCGGTTACTAACAGTAAAAAAAAATTCAAGACGAAAAAAATTTAGGCCGGTGTCCGAAAGGGTCAAAGTTTAGTATAGGATTTCTCATTAAAAAATCTTCAACAAAAAATCATCCGATCCGAAAATTCGTTCATCATTAATCGACTTAATTGATTAAGGGATACAAAAGAAAAGCGGCTTTGAAATTCGACTATTAGAGGCATTTTGATGAAATGAGGCCCTTCACTCAATGTTAAATAAATGTCACGTAATAACCATTTTAAAGTTGAATCGACCAGCAAAACAAGTGTGTGCCTCTTGAAAGAAAAGAATCGGTAGTTTCTGAATTTTTCAAATTCTTTTTGAGGAGGAGCACACCCCGTTTAGATGTCACTGGCTTATCTATGTTTCAATTTTCTTTTACACGCATATCCCTACAAAATCCACAAGGGATCAATGGACAAAAATTAAGATTTCAATATGGTGTCTTGAGTTGTCGAGTTCATTTTTGACGTTCTCTTCGCAGTAATCTCTAACCAGGAGAATCCTCAAGGGGCTACGAGCGAAACTATTAGGAACTGATCAGTTATATCAAACATAGGGTGTTTCGAACCGTTGAGTTCATTTAGGAGTTATCTCAGCTGTAATCCCCAACTGTACAACCTTGAGCCCCAGGTCACATATTTAACTTTATGAGTAATGTGGTAGCCTCCTGTGGAGCCTTTGGGTAGAGAAAACCCCTCGGAAATGAACTTGGAAGCTCACCCCTATTTGCATGTGTGGACTCCCTGCGGATTTTTCGGGTGAAGTGAATCTAATCACGTGGCATTTATTTGATTAACATTAAGTGAAAGACATTATTTCATCAGCAGACCCTCTACATCCCTATTTTGGAGCCCCTATGCACGATCTTTTCTTCAAAAAATATTCCTAGAACAGTCTTTTGTTACGTTGAAAAAGTTTTTTGGTTGGGGAAACTATCACGGGAAAGTTTCAAAATTGTATTTTTTTGGTGGAAGGGGGCTAGCCATCTCTTTTAGTTCTTTTTTCTCTTGAAGTTCTTTCAGAAAATATTATTTTATTCTATTCGACTGTGCAAACTTTTATTTTAATAAACTCAGTTTTTTAAATTTTGAAATCCACTCTACCGTACAGTATTGCACTCTGTTATATTTTAGTGTGACTTGTCTAACACTTGGCCTGAAGGTAACCATACAGAACTGAGAATCGACCTCGAGTAGACTTACACAGATTGGCCTCAAAAGCACCTTAACAACTATTTTAGAAAGGTGATTCGAGCACTAATATAAAAATTTAGAACCAGATCCGCCGTTCTGTATGTACATTGAGCGGGTCGCTATCTATTTACTTTCAGAAATATATGATTTCCTCTCTCTAATCACATCGATGGAATGAATTAACTGAACAATTTACTACAGCATTAGTTTACAAAGTTAAACAACTTTTTGATTTTTCTATTAAATAAATCAACCTCTCGTAGGCTTATAATTTAAATAAAATTGTCAGTTTACGTCATCGAATTCAAATTATTTGTCATTTATTGCGTCATTTGTAAAAACAACATACATACACTGAACTCAGAAATCCACCAATTTTATCGACCATACTTTTATCATAAACAGCCTATCAGAATTAATTGAAGGTTAATTTATTTCATGTTGTCTTCATTGTTTCATCGTCTAATTATATGTAGTCTGTTGTATGTGAATTAAAATTGAAACGAACCTATTTTTGGTATGACAAATTTTGTATGCCATGCACAGTAATTTATACATGATAATTCATTTGATGCAATGTAATCAAATGGCTCGTTGAACAATCGCGGGATTGTAACCTGGAAACCACCGTATATGAATGCAAAAATGTTAACGATCTAGCGTAGGTCAAAGGCCGTTAACCAAAGTACATCTTAATTGGAAATTCTAGAATTTGGGTTACAAAAGATAGCGATTTCGGTTTTAGTTCGGACAGATGTGCCAGACGTGGCTATGAGTCCAGTTGTGCCCTTTCCGAAAATTAGTACGCGGTTAAAATTGTGAAAAAGAAGGGAATAAGCAACGAAAAATTATGTAAATGGCTGCACTGTTCTAGTTTCAATTTCTAATGGTGAAATAATCTCTGCAGGTCTTCAGAAGAAAGAAGTCAAGAGCGATAGTTCTTATCCCCTTGATCTACCTAGAGAATCTTGATCTAGCAAGAGTACCTATGTATTTCAATATATCATATCGGCTGGAAATATTAAAATTTTCAAGGGGAAGTGACTTAATAGACTGGAGACATAAAAGTAATTAAACCTTTCGCTCTCAGATTCTGGTGCGCGCGCAACAGAAAAATTAATATAAATACTCACGTCCTGTATAAAATTGTCCAAGGAATCCATTTTTGATATTACTTTTCCATTTTGACTAATATTCAACGAGTTATAAGACTGTATGCTGTGGCATACAATGGACATACTTATTCTAAAATTACTCATAGGTCGATTTATGGAAAATGTACATTTATTTGATAAACGTAACAAAAATCACAAAACAGTAGCCTAACATACAGAATATTGCCAAAGAGACGCATTCCTTAGAAAACAGGGTAAATAAAAAAATAATAGAAACATTACCTAAGGGTAAGGGTACCAAATATCGCCCACTTTTTCCAACCCCCAAAAGTCACCCTTAAAGTTGATAAAACTGGAACTTTTACATCGAGGAGTTAGAGGGAGCCCTTTAGTATAACCTCCTCAATTTTGAGGTCCCAAGTTGAAAAAGTTCAGAGTTATTAAACTTTTTCTCAAAAGATCCAAAATTGAAGTTCGAAAAAATGGTATCCTAATATCGTCCACCTACAACCTGTATTGATATGGTCAATAAAATTTTTATGCGTGGGTTTCGGAACGCGACTTTTTCTACAGCATGAAAGGACCACAAAATATACATAGTACCATAATCACCCACCAGATCGTGTCATAAACAGACGAGATATTGAGGTAAGCGATATTAGAGAACTGGGCGATATTTGGTACCTTTACCCTTACCATAGTCTAGGATAAACTTTAATACATATAATTCATCTGAATCAAGTCTGTCGATAATGATCGTTTCATTCTGAAATTAATGTAAGATTATTATAAAATTTACCAAAATTGCGAAATTTACTCTTATAAATCTTGAACATTTTAGAGAAATCCGATATTCTCATGTGCCCGCTGTATTTTAGAGTACACAAAGTTTCGAAGAATTATAATTATTATGTTACAAGAAACCGATTTCGTTATTTTTTTTTTTAGAAATTTATTCTACAGGATATAGTCTATTCAACAATATTTTTAATTTATTAAATGAATAATTTTTACTTTCCTCAAAATGAACTCAAACTTGAAAACCTCGGACGAAAATATAACACAGCTGATATCGGTCGAGGAGGAATGTTTAAACATCCTGGAATTGACTTTTTGGGTACTTAGTACCTCTTTGGAGGATAAAAATTTGAATTATTGGTACATGTGTTACATAAATTTCCGTAGGTCGCTGATTTCGAAAATTTTATCAGCTTTTTCATCCAGTGCGATCGAGTCCCAAGCTGATTTCACTTTTTCGAATAGGCAAACATGACTTCACTGGGAAAATCAAACATCATATACGCATGGAAACAAAAGAATTTTGTCAGATTTTCTATAGAACCCCGATCCAGAGACCCCGAAATTCAAATTTCATGCTTAAAATAGGCAGAATTAAATTTTTATTCGAAGAATTGAATAAAGTATTCATTTTTTTAAACTCACTGATTTCGAACATTTCATTATATTTTCTGTAAGCCCCGACTCGAGCACGGGAATTGAAATTGTACTTTAAAATGGGAGAAAGATTTTACTTGGAAAATTGAATAAAAGATTTGGAAAAGATTTCTTAAAAAATTAATTCTGATAATTTCTTCGCATTTCCAATACCACTCAGATTTGCGCTCCGTAATTCAAATTTCTCAATTAAAATGGGCCAAACCAACTTGATTTATGATCAATAAAATTAAATATTAAAAAGGGTTTTCCGTGTCGCTCATGTCGAATAATTTCGTTAAATTTTCGACCTAGGCCTTTTTTGGAATCCCAAAATTGAAAATGAGAGCACGCAAGAGATGAGTATTAAAAATTCTTCAAAATGGTGTAAACTACGTATATCGTATAACAGGTTTTGATATAGTCGCCGAGTTGGAAACAATCTGACATTATTCGGCACCTCCAAAGATCAAACTGAGTTATCTTAGTTTTGCATTAACCACATACAAATCGATAAGAAAAAGTGGATTTTGGATCTTGGGGCCAAACATGGAGCCGTTTGAGAAATCCGATGAAATTTTTGAGTTCACCGATCTAAAGTTACAGGAGAGAAAATTCGTTTCGGTATCTAATTTTCGCGTTGATGGCAATCAAATTTAATTTTCAAAGTCGGAATGAATGCGAAAAACTTTTCATGATTAGATTTCGAACTAATTCAAAAATTTGATGTTCAGTTTTTGTTTTTTTTTACCGAATGGGTATTTTCTGATATTTTTTGGACATTCAGTCGGCGTTTTCGACTATAGTCGATAAAATCGAAAGTCGTAGAGCTTTTTCTTAATTTTTTTATCTTCTTGCCGGGGTTGAAAATCTTTCTGTCGTCTCGTCATTTCTCCTTTTCGGTGATTCGCAAAAAGTTTTCGACCATTTAGCCTAATTATAAAAGCAGTCGAGTTTTTTTTTTCTTTCTTTTTATTGCTAACATGGAAAATTCTAATACCTGTTGGGATTCGGCATATTTCATCGAATTTGTTGGCCCTACGGTTGGCGGTTAGCGTTTTCTATATCAGTTTGTTTTTTTTTTGATTTTTTTTTGTTCATATGATGGTACTTTTTTGCAAGTTTTTAGCCATTTCGGTTTTGGTTTGATAAGCAACGGAAGAAGGAAGGGATAGAACATAACCTTTTCAATTTTCCTGACTGAGTGAAAACGTAAGTTTTGGGTATAAACGGGCGGGGGGAGTGTTAAGAAACCAAAACTGCCGACTGAAATCTTAGACATTTGAGTTGACAAGTAAAAAAGAGAAATAGAAAGAAAATAATCTTCTCATCTTTCCAATTTCCTTGAGTCAACCCAGACCTTTCTTGAGAACCCACAATTGAAAATGAGAGCTCATAATACATGAGTATTAGGTAATTAATCTCTCAAAATAATTTGAACTATATTGAATTACAGATTTTGATAATCACTGAGTTGGAACACTTAGATTTTTCGATCTGACGATTTGACACCACTCGGTGATTCACAGCCTATGAAAAACAGACTTGCATTCAATTTTAAGCTTAGATTTGAGATTGAGGCGAAATATTAATTCCGGAACATTGTATTGTTCCTCCGATGTCTCAATCCCCCTAAAAAGTCACCGCCATGATGATAAAAGACCGCCATAAAAATTTTAGGAACAGGTTCGAAATAAACGCAAAAATTCAATTCCGGAAAAAAATTGTCTTTGATATGTGGGTTCTACATTTGGATCTTCTTGGCATTTCAAAAAGTCACTTTTAGGGTGGAGGAAGGCTTGGAGATCTGCATCGAAATTCACAGATCACTTTCGAATATTACACGAAAAACTGGCGTAGAAACACGTCGTCGGTCGAGTGCAAAAAGGTTCCTCGTGCTTTTTGAGGGATTCTACAAAATTGGTATCACTGGGAAGGAAATTTTGCGCTCCGTCGATTGCAACACATCGTCAGTCAAGTGCAGAAAGGTTCCTCGTAGAAAAAGTGTTGCAATCGACAGAACGCAAAATTTCCTTTCCAGTGATACCAATTTTGTAAGATCCCTCAAAAAGCACGAGGAACCTTTTTGCACTAAACCGACGATGTATTCTCCAATTTTTTCCAATTTTCCGACTAGTCCATAAATGAGGCCGAAAAACACCCAAAATAGCTTTTTTGGCCAGTCTGAAGGCCTGGTGGAGCATTTCTGAAGCCAGGTTCGGATTCAGCGTGAACAAGTACATCACACAATAATTCCCAAAATTAGAAAAGGTCAACATTTTTCCTATAGAATAATCAACAACTTAGTAGAACACCCCTACTTTGATACCGTGCTCGATACTTTTTCATTTGAAATTCCAAGGTTTGGTGTACAGCTGGGCAACGGCGGCAACTTACAATTTTTCCAAGGGGTGCTCGAACAAAATTTTATAACGTGAATTTAGAGGGGAGGGGGGGGGAAAATTTGGCAAAGAAGATCTTAATGTAATGAATTTTTTATTTTTGAGGAATTTCCCAAGGGGTGCTCAAAAAATCTCAAGGGGTGCTCGAGCCCCGGAGCACCCACAACGTTGCCGCCTATTAGTGGCGGAACCAAGGGCGGGCCTGGGTGGGCCAGGCCCTTCCAAAAATATTTTTGGCCCGCCCAATTTTTTTTGAACGATCTGAAATTTTTTTACGAAAAATAACTCACTTACAATAGACGAAAAGAATTCAAAAATAAAATACTTATAACCGATTTGCCAAAAGTTTAAATTTAGATAATGTTGTAGAGAATTTTGCTCTTCATCATAAAAATAGTCGTATTCTTTTATATTAATTGTTAATATTATGTAAGCACATACATATACAAATTTTTATAACAAGTACATAGTTTCATTCAAGCCGGCGTTTTATTAAAAAAATCCCCGTCCTTAACAATCCGGCCCTTCCGTGCCCACCCGAAAAAAAAATCGTAGTTCCGCCACTGCCGCCTATGCAGCTGGGTCTTTCCTGGAGGAATCTAGACCTACTTAAAGATCTTCGTCTGTTCCTTGTTGATCTGATTTCAGAGTTGAAGAAAATAGGGGAGGAATTTCACAAAACATTCTGATACATACAAGGTTGTGCTTGAACGCTTTCTTTGCTGTACATAGATACAAATTGAGGAGCACACTTCTAAAGTGACCTAACTGCAAAATTATGATTTCATGAGTTTTTGTTTTCAACACGCTGTTTTGCCGCGCTAGTGACATACTTTTCCAAAACAAAAACCACAAATTTTTCTTGACGGTTGAACTTATTAATTTGATACCTACCTTTAAAAAATCCGTTACCGTACCGTTTTGCTGATAAAGTGTTTTGCTTGTTTCTCTCAAAACTAAAATTTTGCAGTTAGCTCAGTTTGGACGTGGGCTACTCAGCTGTAAATTATGAGCGAACAGACATGTTCCTGTTCGAAAATGCGCTATAATTGTTATACATCGAAGCAAATGGGCATCAGGGTAATTTTGAGAGGGGTATGAAAATTGTCACTTGTGAAAATACATAATCGATAAAAATCAATAAATTAAGTAAGAAATACCCTCATTTCTTCCCCACTGCAGAAGGAATTTTTTTTGGTTAGCTAATTTGGAAAATCTCGGATACGATTTTCCTTCATGCTTCCTCGGTAAGAAGGTTCCCAGATGCTCATGCGTGCAGCGTTGCTTAAGAAATTTTAGCACCACTTCAGCAACCATACACACACAATATTTACCTAGCGAAGAATTTTGGGGCAGGTATGTGCAAGAAAAATGTTTAAAAAGAAGACTGTTGTACACTTCGTATTCCTTAGAAGGTGCTTTTCTGTCTTTCTCTTTTAAAATGTGTGGGCTCTGCTAGGAAAAAAGAAGAGTAGCCTGCCATTCACTTTTCCCAAATATGTCCCCGGATGAGAGCTCGATCCCTAATATACCGAAGAGTATATCTCATCTCACCATCCTCTCAACATTCGTGTCAATTTGGCTTTTCAAATTGAGCGACCTTAATCGGATTTATTTGAGATTCCAGTATTCTTCGATCTTATTGTAAATATTTTAATTAATCATGTACGACCTTGTTTTCTTCACACATACTTTCCTGAATTATCGGGAATCGCAAACTGAAGAGTGTATAAGATTAAATATTGCCATCAGCGTATTATAGATTCTTGTTCTCGGTTAGTTCTGGCCATTTCGCGTCTTAGGACATCGTTTATTGCGATGACCCATGTATTTCTGGGAAGGTCGCGTGCTTCATATCGATGTCAGTGTTTTTTCGTGGGAGAAATACCGCTTCGAGTTATTGGCCTGCTTCGTGTAAAAAAATAAATTATAAGCGTAATTTACCGTAACGAGCAAGTTGTGTGGTTTTTTCCAACGCCGTGAAACTTTCGTAGCGAATGTGGTGTACGTTTTGACTGGACTTTCCTTCAAAATCGTTCCTGACTTGTGAGATACCTCACATAGATGTTGCCAAAGGATAGGAACTTTGCTTCCTCTTCATCTGGATTTTCAAAACATACACAATTTCACAGGATGTCTAAAGATGCTGAAAAGTCCTTCAAGTCCTGAATTTCGAAAGTAGCTCCTAAAAGTCTCGAAAAGTGCTGAAATTATAAAAAAATAATTGAAAAGTCCTTCATTTTTATTAGAAATACTCAAAAATAAATTTTTGGCGATTCCTATATGATTGTTCATGAACAAGTGTAATGCAGGGTTTATATTCAGAAGAAGGGGGGAAGTAGAGGAGCAAAAAGGAGGGGGTAAAGGGGATAAAACCACTGCCCCCCCCAAAAAAAAAGAAGAAAAGATTTGCACACTCGGGGAAACGATGGAAATAAATATGCCGGCTACAGTCATGCAAAAGATCCTGGAGAAGTACTTCATTTTTACTTTTCAATTTCTGTAGACACCCTGTACTCACCAAATTGGTTCTCCTGGAAAAGAATCGAATGGAAGTGTTTGCCTCCTCCCCCTGAAAAGTCTTATGGTGATTAATTTATGTATGATAACTCGATAATAGAATGAGGCATGTAATAATAGAAGTATCAAAACAAACAACAAACAAAAAAAAATTAATATTCATGAAAATTTTAGGAGAAATAATTCCGATCAGCAACTACAGAAACTCTATTGTCGATTTACTTGAAGCTAAATGTTGAATAATTTGAAAATGTCCACGTCTTTGCTCCATGTGAACCCTTATTAGGAAGGGTTATCGTCGAAATAATCTCAAAAAATGAATTCTCCAAAAGCCCTATCATCAATATACTTCGAGCAATGGTGAATAATTTTGATGTTTTCTCATCCTTGTCCCCTGTGGACTACTCTTATTGGTGGGAATTACAGTCAAAATAACCTTGAAAACGAATTCAGCGATTCCAAAAATCACATTTTCGATGTACTTAATGATACTATCAGTAATTTTCAGATTCTCTCCTCCCAGTGCAGCCTTCAGAATGGAGCTTAGAATCGAGAAAGTTTCATAAATGGATCTCGAATTTTTGAAATTCGAGTAGATAGTTTCATGATTTTATTCGGTTTCTGCGGTTTGTAAATAATAGAAAAGTGTGCGTTTTACATAAACAGTCATTGATCTTTGAATTAACATCCCCTCAAAATTCTCGTACGTTATTCCATCCTTACACTAATGAAAACGACGTTTTATAGTTAAGATTGAACTCGATTGTTTGGAACCTTCAAAGCAAATTGCAGATTTCTTTGTGGTTAAACTTGGCTCCTCTGCCTCTGTAAGGACGCCTCAAAATTGTTTGATTTCCAAACAAAAATCTGGCTGACCGGTTCTTTGACCAAAAGGAACAAGTTTAGAGGCTGGTAGCAGTATATTCTATAAATAGTAAAATTTTGGTCCAACTTTCAAGTACACCCTACACATATTTTTTTAGTTACCTCCTGTTTTTAGTGATGTTGGAACGGAGGGGAGATGGGGTATCTCCCTCCCGACCCATAAGAAATGAGATGGAGTACAATCATTTGTACCCTTTTCCACCCTCCCTCCATCCCCATAAAAAAGTTAAGAACTATTCAGCGAGTTGATAAAAAGAAACCTTAAGAGAGTTTGAAGACCAGATTTGCGAGATTTTCGTTGATGCCATTCAAAATCGAGTGTCTCATGCACACCTTGACCTAAGTGACATTTTGACGAAAATGAGTTTAATACATATTCTTATAGATCTCGATGTCCTCTATCGGGCTACACTCGCAAATGACGAATTACTTCCTTTTCTGGCCCACTAGATGGCGTAAACGATTTGAGCCACGTATATAACACAATGTTATTATTTATAGTTTTCAAATCGCTTTCCTGAAAAAAAAAAAAGCGTTTTTGTCACTTAGATCAAGTGTGCATGAGACACTCGAAATGCTTAGGCCAAAAGCTGGAGCAATTTTTCTTCAAAATTTTTCAAATTTGAAGGGCACATTTCTAATTGACGGTAAAATAACTATAGGCTTCTGAAGTTTTGATTTGAAAAAAAGTACCAGTTTTCGAGTCAACGTTCACTTTTACATTTTACACGTTAAATGAGATACGAGTATTCAAAAATTTTCGAAGATAAACAACAACGAGCCGTTGAAAGATTCCAGTCAAAAGATGAGGCGCCATTTCTTTTTCTAAAATAGTTTAAAATTTCAGGAAAAAAAGAAGGAAGAAAAAGAGGTTTGGACTTTCAAACTGGCCTAAGTCCGGAAATCGATTTTTGGACTTGGGCCACTTTGGAAATCGATTCGATTTTCACTACAATTGTATCTTCAAAATGGCCTAAGTCACACATTTTTTCTTTCTCTCCTATTTCACGGGGTATAGGGTTGCCACTTTTATATCGTAGTACCGTCACCCTACAAAGAAATGTTGTAACTATCGATGTTCATTCTTTATTTACAGCTTGGTGCTAACTTACCCAGACACTCTGGAATATGTTTTTCTCATTTGTTTTTCAAAATAAAATTTTTGGACTTCAGCCACTTTGGAAGTTGACTTCTCACATATATACGCATTACTTATTAAGTCAAATTACACATTTACATGTTAACTGGGAGGTCCAGAATTTTCAAAGGCAAAACGTGATGACATTCAAAATGCTCAGGTCAAAAGCCGAAGTCATTTTTCTTCGAAATTTCTCATATTGGAAGGGTATCTTCGTAATTGAAGGAAAAATGACTAGATGCATCGAAAGTTTCAAATTTTCCAACAAAAAGAAAATAGAAAAAAAATGTCTTTCATTCAATCAGCCTACGTATGTGAGCTTAGAATTGTAAAATTAAAAGGCAAGACCATTTTTTCTTTAGAATTTCTCAAATTTTGAGCGTACATTCCTAACTGGGAGCAGAATGATAAGATTCGTTTGAAGTTTAAAATTCTGAGGGAAAATGTACCACTTGTTCAATCATAACATTTACATGGTGTATGGGAGTCCCAAAATTTTCAAAGGCAAAAGGCGATACTTTTTTCGTTTGAAATTTCCTAAATTTTGGGATATATTCCTAATTAAAGACAAAATTATGAAATTTGTTCAAAGTGTGGAATTAGAAAAAAATGTACTTATTTTTAAGTGTGTGTTTACATTTACATGTTAAGTGGGAGATTCAAAAATGTTCAAAAGGAAACAAGGAGTCATTCAAAATACTCAAATTAAAGGGTGTAGCCATTTTTCCTCTGAAATCCTCCAAATCTGGAGAATACATTTTTCATTAAGAACAAACTGATAAGATGCTTCTAGAATTTGAAAAATATATCCCCCACTCTGTCAACTTAAAACATTTAAATGGTGAATGGGAGATTCGAAACGTTCAATGCCAAAGGCAACATCATTTTTCTTTCAAAATTTCTCAAAATTCGATGGTACATACAAGGTAGAATGTTGAAATGTATCTTAAATGTTTGGAATTAAAAAAAAGCATCGATTTCACTCTACTACCACCCGCAAATGAAAAATAGGTGAATCAAGATTTTCAAAGACAAAAGATGACGTCATTTTGTTTTGAAAACTTCTCAAATTTTGATAGTCTGTTTCTAACTGAAAACAAAATGATTTTGTGGCTTTCAAGTTTATAATTAAAAAAAAAAAAAAGTGCTAGTAATTTTGTCAACCTTCATGTACTTGTTAAATGCGTGATCCGAAATTTTGAAGTCGAAAACTTAAGGGTGATGAGAGAGGTAGAGATCAGGTTTTAATATGTAGAGGAAAGAGAGATTATCTGTGTATGTCGCAATTTTTTTCAGCGTTGACGTGAAGGAAAGAACAGAAAAACAAAGTATCCCGTGTTTTTACATCAGAGGGGAGGTCAAGGTTTTCATATGATATTTTTATGTCCTCAACTGATAAGATAAAGACTTAATGAAAACATAACGAAGACATAAACAATAAAGGCGTAATACGACGCATTGAGACAAATGCATAATAAGACATATGATACCGATATAATAAAAACGTGAGACATTGTGAAGAAATGATCAGACATTAGAGTTGGTTACGGTGTTATGTCTCAAAAGCGAAGATTTGGGGGCGAAAAACCCTATTTTTCTAACGCTAAAAACTCAAAGGAGGGAATCTGTCCGACTGGATTACCTCCTTTGCGCTTTGTCGGATTGGAATTCATTTTCATTTCGAGGGTATTTTTTAAATGACAGGCCAGTTTTTAAAATTTGATCCCTTATTTGTAATTTAAATAATTGATTCTACTAGTTTATTTATTGTGCAATGTCCTGGAAAAGGGGCTTAAGGAAGGCCTGTTTCAGGTCCGCTTCCCAGGACATTTGCAATCACAAATTAACGTGTGTATGACGGTATTGCTTGAGAGTTATGATCCGTGTACGAGACTCACGATTCTGCAGAGATGATTTCATTCAACCAGTAAAGATATAAGACTAAATATGAGGCTGAAAACGAGAATCTGACGTGAAATCAATATTTAAGAAAATCAAGTCGAGGCACTCCGGTTCGCCGTTAATCCCGATTATCATCTTAGCCTACATTTTGTAATCTATTCCAGCGCTCGCATTCGAGAACGAAAGTAACCCGAACTAATTCTTTCATTTTTCTCATAACTAAACGTTATATCATCTTTTAACCTCTTGCCCTCTGCAATTATTCCGATCCTTCGCCGTAATCACGTTGCCATTAAAATTCCACCACGATTTAAATTTGATGGAAATCACTAAATCAATTAATTACTACAACAAAGTTTTTATTTATATCATTTGTCGGCGCACTTTTTTCCCTACCTAATTGGTTGCTTATCGGGTACCAAATCTGAGAACTTCAACTTCCAGGAAAACAGACTCAAAATTAAGAGTAATAACTTCGTAATTTATCACCGTATGTAGTTCACTTGTGCACCGGCTTTCTTCTCACTTCCCTGGCTTCTCCTTATCATAACAAGCCTGAGGTTTGACCGTTTCAGACGACTTTTTTATACAAACGAAGTGTAGTCTATGTTATTTAAATTTAAGTGAATTGGGAAGCTGAAATTTTGTTATGTTATCCGCGATAGCAATATAAAACTCGAGTTTGAACGTGAGCTTATTCGGACCATTTAGGAAGGAGTGAGGAGCCAAAATGTGTTTTCTGAGAGGAAATAGCACTGTCCAACATGCTCTGATTGACTGTAATGGAACTAACCAGCTGAAATTGTTATGGTGAACTCACAACTCTAATGTGATTCAAATTCAAGGAATACAAATCTAGTCAGCTGGTTGGGTCGGGAGCCAGGGGTACTCAAAGTGAATGAAGTCTGTTAAAAAAAAAAAGTTTATCTTGCCAATCGCAAGTCCTATCAAACTTTAGATAGTAAAGAGTAGTATTAATTTTTTTTTGAAATTATTTTTTAGGATAAGCAGTTGATGAGATTTTAAACATTTATGTAGTTTTGGGCTCAGTCTATATCTCTCTATCTCTCTATTTATACTAAAAAAGTACAATTCGCCACCTCCACCACCGCCGCCACCGCCGCCTCTGGGAGAATGAAACGCACTGCAGGTTGCCTACCCTGCACCTTAATTGTTCATTTCTCCAGGGGTAGCCTGCCCTTGGAAGGGGGTTCATGGTGGAGGAGGGGGCGTGCGGGAGAGGAAGGTCGCGGTGAAGGACGAGGAGGAGTTGTGATAGGGAAGGCTCTCTATACACTAAACAGTAAAAGCCACCTTCCCCTTCCCCTCCGTAGGGACCCCGGGGGGTTTCTCGGTGGAGGTGGGAGCTCCTGGAGAGACTAAAAAAGTAAAATCCGCCACCGTCTCTGGAAGAAAAAAACCCACTGCGGGTTGCCTGCCGTGCTCCTTGATTGCTCATTTCTCAAGGGTAGCCTACCCTGGGGAGGGGGTTCATGATGGAACAGGGAGCTTGGGGGAGGTCACGATGAAGGACGAGGAGTTGTGGTGGGGGAGGGCTATACATTAAACAGTAGAATCCACCTCCTCCTTCCCCGCCGTTGGAGACCCGGGGGGCTTCTCAGTGGAGATGGGAGCTCTTGGAGAGAATAAGAAAGTAAAATCTGTCGCCGCCGCGGCCTCCAGGAGAAAAAACCCACTGCGGGTTGCCTACCCTGCCCCTTAATTACTCATTTCTCCAGGGTTAGCCTACCATTGGGAGGGGGTTCATGGTGGAGGAGAGAGCTTGTTGGGAGGAAGGTCGCGGTGAAGGACGAGGGGGAGTTGTGTTGGGGCGGGGCTCTCTATACACTAAACAGTAAAAGCCATCTCCTCTTTCCCCTCCATGGGGATAAATTCCTGGTGGCCTCCCTTGTACCTTAATCTCACGTTTCACCAGAGATACCCTATCTCTTTCCAGCTTGCAAAATACTGCAGGCCAGCACGAGCGTAACGAGTGACGGCGGGGGTTGGGCCCACGAAGCGGCCAGGAGGCAAAGCCCCCTAGTTTATTTAATTATTCTGTTCGAAGTCAAATTTTAAAAAACCGAAAAAGTACACGAGCGCAAGAATTTTTAGTTTCAGCCCTCCTTGAGTCCCTCTCCCACTCCAGATCGGCTATTTGCGCTTATTGTTCCCACTAAATAATAGGCATTATTTTGTGACTGTCTCATTTACAGGGGTTTGCACTTGTTGAGTTCAAATCTGAGGGTAATTTTTCAATTTAATCCTTTGTGAATTGACCAAAAGTAATTTCACTTGAAAAAATGTCAGTATGCTGGTAGTCTAACTGAAACCGCCTTCGGTGTATCCCATGGAGGTCGCATCCAAAATCGAATTCAGTGACCTCTTAAACATACAAATCGAATACCATCTCAAAAAGTTGCCATTATTTGTCTGTTTTTCATTTGGTGGATCACAATGGTGGTCGAATTCAAAAATTGCTACCTAAATCGAACACAGCTGCCGCAAATACCTGAAAATCGACTGTCATGTGGGGTGACACTGGGGTAACGTCTAGAATTGTACTTTTTTTTTTCTTTTCTTTCTTTCTGTCTTAGGACGCTGTAGGCTATTTATGAGACCGTCGGCAGGGCTCACTCCACCGTCACCACATTACTGCGTCGCCACACGTAAACCACCGTAGCAAGGGGGGAAAACTGGGACTGAGCCTCCTCTAAAGGTAGTGAACCCCCCTGAGCGAAGATACCACCATTAAAAACATCATCATTACGCTGAACGAGGAAGAAAGAAGGTATGAAGAGAATTGATCTCACAGAAACATTTTAAAAGTTAGAACAATAATTTGGTTAACTAACTTGGGACTCTTGGATTATTGGGATTGGGATTTCGAAAAAACATGTTTTAAAGGCGAAAAATTGTTCATTTTTGCATATTTTAAATGTATTCAGTTTCAGGTGCCTTGTGGGTAATCGCCCTCTTCGCCCTCCTTGGCTACACCATACTATGTGTATCCTCAAGCCCCTCCTGGTAAATAGTTGGCACCCCCTATTGCAGATGGCTGGCTACGGGTCTGCACACGTACCAAGACGAAGAAGTCAGAGGTGAAGGGTTAATGCTGGCTGAGCGTGGCCTCGGACAGTAGGATGTTCCATAGTGGCCCTGGTAGGACAGCGTAAATCTGAAGCGGAGAGGCGAAAGGGAGCCTAGGGCCAGCCTCAATGCATCCCTCTGGTTTTGTGATACGATACTCGAAAGGATAGTTTCGGGGGCCAAGGATACGGTGTCTGGGGAGCCACTTTGGCATATGCGCATCACCATACGCTCCACCAAAAGAGAGGCTATTTATGAGAAAACTGTCAGAGGGAGGAGAATTTAGAGTAAATATTCGGAAATAGGACAAGACCTCCCCCAATTTCGAAAATGGCTCAAAATTTCAATATTGAATGTAAAAGAAGATTTTTTTGTACAGAAAATATCATCGATTTTGAGGACGTTTTCGTGACAGTTCTGTAAAGGTGTAGATTTCGGAAAATTCCATGTGTAAATTCATGTTGAACTTTAGGATCCTGGAAGCATGGGCTCCGGTAAAAATCTTTCAACAGATTCGGAAATTTGGTGATGACATTCTTAAATTATAAAGAAAGATCTAGAAGAGTCAGTATTCCAATTTTAGAAATTTTTCAAATAAGGGCCACCTTGATACTATCTAGCCATGAAAATTTTCTCTTCTCCCCCTACCCACCATTCAAATACCACACATGGCATTAAATTCTTTTTGTGTTTTGTTGGTTCCAGAAAAGACTTTGACAATTGCACTTTTTAAACTTTTATTAGAACTCATCGGAGTGCGATGACTTGTAGTCTTATCCGGACGATAATCCCCTAACATCCCAACTAAAATGTCTTTTTTTTCGGATGATGTTACATTGATTGAGTTGTTCTGACAATTTGAGAATAATCTGCATGGTGATTTGTGGGTTCGTGCTGTTATTAACTGATGACAGCAACTCCAAAAATGAAAATTACTAATTAACGGAACTCATCGCATTCTCACATCAATACGTGTGATGAATGAACTAAATCCATATTCTGCTAGTTATATGATTTGACAAGGCTGTATTTTCATTCACTGTTCTATACTTCCTGTCTGTGGCGTAAGACAATGGGGCAGGGGAGTGATTGCCCTTATAGAAATACTTAGTTTGCTTGCACGGCTCCAAATATTGCATTGAAGTAAAACATGTGTGTATTCCAACAAAATATCAAGTCATTGGAAAAAATATTATGCAGTTTGAAAGAACGTGTATGCAACTTAAGAGTAGTTGCTATAGATTATGCTTTCAATTTGAATAATTAAGTCATTTATAATCTTATTTGTTAGTACTTATTTGGAAAGAATGCAGAACTTGTACTCGGGATGGAGGGGAGGGATTTCACTTGAAAAAGATGTAAGACTTGCATTTCAATATTTTTCGCAGTATTACACAGAGATAAGAAGATTTAAATTGGAAAACATGTAAAATGTGCCCTGATATACTCTTTGGTATATTGGTGGAGAGATAAAGAGCGGGGGAGGGGAATTTAAATGAATGGGGAAAACTACGAAACATTTTTTCCTCTAACAGCCTGAAAAGCTGGTTACGCCATTGCTACATATTTATCATAAATTCTGGCGTTTGACTCGCAATGAGAAATCTTCCGTGTTTCTACACTCCACCGACGAAAAAGACGTTTATGAATCTCACAGTCATCAAAAATACCAAAATTGAGATTTCAGGCGAAACAGCATTTCTTTTTTCGGCGAATCAGAACGCATCACACGAAATGGACACATGGGCAACATGCTGGGTGACGCATTTTTATGGCATGACTTCCATGACTTGCAGACACTCTGTCAATATTTGAAATATTTTCGAATTTTTTAACCTAGATGGGCGGTAAACATAATTTTACTGGAATGCCAAACAAACCTTTCGAGCGGTGAGGGGGTGGGGGAGTCCTTCAAGGCCCATACTCTTGCGGTCCCGGACTTTTCATCTTGCGATATTTTTGTTTCACATTTTCTGATCCTTTTTTGCGTCTAACGTAAACTCGTTATTCCTGAGAAGGGTCCGAGCAAAGTCGCACGATTTCCGGGCTTGATCGGATTTTCTCTCGACGTCTCTGATGCCAAATAAAGCACGTGTGTGTCTCCAAAACACTGCCAAATATGAGGCCTTTCGTCAGTTGAATAGCTAGCCGAAATAAATGATTTCATGATTGCCAAAAATCAGTGACATAGCCAAGGGGGTCGAGGAGGTCTGAACCCTCCTTTATGATTTCATCAAATAGTGGGTTTCCTCATTTTAGCATGCTATCTAGCACCCTCTCCCCCTCTAGTTAGGACCAGACCCCCGTTGCACACTAAGCTGGCTTCGCCACTGCCAACGATTGGACTTTTTTCGAGAGAGAGCCAACTTATTGCTTACATACGTGTCGCTCAAGTTGCTTCTAAACTCTCGACATTTGCATATATCATGAAAAAAATTATCATAATGTGTGTGAGAAATTTATGACATCAGTATACATTTGTAGAAAGTAAAAATTTTAATTTTAAAATATTACGTAAATGCATCTATTTGAAGATAAATTCCTAAATCATGAGAATATTTGGTTTCGGTGTATAACAGTATACGGAGACATATGAGAGCAACTGCAAATGAAACACATTAACCTTTCGAAGATAAATGAATGTCAAAGAGCATGATGAAACACTCAGAATCGATTCCGCAGAATTGTTCGATTATTGTGAGAATCTTTTTTTTTTAATTCTAGACGGGTATGGGTTCCGTGTCTGTTGCAATAATTTATTGTAAAATTAGCACACATACTCAAACCTGTGAAATGTAGAAACGCAACAGACTAGAATTCTGTACAGTATTACAACTTTGTCATCTAGTGCCATAACCTTCCTCGACGTTTTGGCCACCTTTCAAAAAATATGAATAATTAATATTCAACCATTTTGTTTCAATGATATCCGCGTGTAAGTGTATTTCGGTGACTGGTTTCATTCTTCAATGAAAGGCTATAAATACGTCATTAAATTGTATTGGCTTCAGTTATCGGAACTAGATTCTAATTTTATGAGAACAAAAGTTGCCTGACAATTTTAAAATGTATAATTCGGTATCTTTGTTCGTATATTATCGAAATTTTAACAAGCTCTATGCTCATCGAGTCCACGTATCACGAAGGAACCTTTTCTTGAAGACTGAGACGTCTCCAAGTTGACTTTAGTAACTTGTTCGTTTGTTCACTTCCTCTTTACCGACATGTAGACCTCAAGCCGAACCAGTTAGATTAACATTGGAAATTGATACGACAAGAGTGATTCTAGCAATTTGAATTCTTAATCGATGTTCGAGTCGTTTGCGTCGTTTTTTTATTTTTTTATTTATTAAATCGCAGTATTTATAACACAATTCGAAGCAAAAGTGGCTACTCAGCCGGTTCTCGAGCCGACTAATTTCGACAAACACCAAAGAGCTATGTAATTTTTATTAATAGTGTGCGTTGCATACCGACGCTACAAGTCTAATAATATATACGAAAAAAATCTCGACATTTGATTGCGAAACAGAAGCAACAAATTATTTCTATGACGTTTCGTCGCTTGCAATTTGCATTCAACAGCTTCTTGTTTTGTTTTTTTTGTTTGTTTTTTTAACGGACGAGCTAAGTATTTCAACATACGAAATTGTGAGCTGCCTGTAACAAAAATTGTCAAAAAGTGAAGCCTTTTAGGTTCATGACCAGTTCAGGCTGTTTTTGAATAATTCATTCACGCTATTGGTGTTCCAGAATACATTCGCCTTAAGCAGGTCATTGCACGAGCGAATAACTAGTGACTCTTCTTCGAAGAAGGCAATTTACGCTTACTTGCTAAAAAATGCTAATGAATGTCTGAAATGTACAATTTAAGCACTTTAAAATTGTATCCAGCAGTTGATGGAATCTACACTGGGAGGCCAATTTTTCTACGCAGAAGAGAGAAGGCAAGATTTCCTGATGAGGACACATGCTGTAGCTTTATTAAGGAAAGGCAACATTCCAATTATTTATCAAAACTGGAGATCTGGAATTAGTTGGAATATAAAATTTCAACGCAAGGAAAAAAAAGTTCAATTTAAAAAAAACACGTAATTCTTGTCCGACAAAAGAAGAACAAGTCTGCAAAACATCCCTAAAGAGTGGCGGATTCACAGATAGGGGTCTAGACTTTTCCCTTGTGAATTTTTAACAATAAAAAATTCTACAGATCTGTGCCTTTGATAAGAGTTTTGTGAGAGCTTTTTTCTGCTTCTAGTTCGAAAAATCTAACAAAACAATTAAAAATAGTTGAAGTGTGCCTGTAAGACCTTTTTATGCTTTTACGAAGAAATTGGTTCTCCCTTTCCTTCCATACTAAAATTATAGGTTTACCACTGGTCCTGAAGTACGGGTGTTTTCGATAGCCAATGGAACAAGCTGTAGTTACTAGGGTCATAAGCAGAAAATCCAAACCAAACACATTCTCTACATAAAAAAAAAAAAAAGCGACTTGAGTTTTAACAAATTTTATTTTCAGGAAAAATTCATTAGACAGCATTTAAGCATTCTCCTGTGCTAAGCATTCTCACGTGCATCAAGTTTTTCACGATAGTCTTGAGTAATTGTGATTTCTTACTGTATTCTGAAAACTTCAGCTCACATATTCTGCTCTGGAAGAAGACGAATGAGTTGCCTATCTGAAATGCCTGGAAAATTAGAGGGATAGAATTGTTACCCGAAAATTCGGTCATATAGAGCAGTGGCGCAATTAAGAACCCATTTCACGGGTGTCAAAGAATAAGAGACTTTCAGAGTTTTCCGCTTCATCATAATATTTATTATTGGATTTTGGATAAGTACATTCAATAATATCCCAAATAAGGGGTTGGGGGGTTGGTACCAAAACCGCCCCTATTTTTACATCCAATTATATCCGGAATGAAGGTGAGAGAATGGTCACAGAATTATTCCTTATTGCTATCTGTCAGTAGAGAAGACTAAAAACATAATAATTACACAAAACTATCTAAAGTCAAGAGTGATTAGGACCGAAATCCAGATGAAGTACAAGTAGGACCAAAATAAACGCAAAGATGATGAAAACGTATCAAAATTCAATAAAGCAAGGCTCCTCCCCTCCTCCCACAAAAAACCGAGACCAAAGAAATTGCAGAGACAACCTGCATTCACTTAACTGAAACAAAAATGCACAAAGATGACTAAATTAAGACCAAAAAACACAAAAATATGACCGCAAAAGGATTAAAAAATCTAAATCCACGAAATTAAGATAAAATATGTCCATAAAAGCACAGAAGAAAACAAACACTAGAAATAACCAAACCAACAAGACCAAAAAGTGGCTAAGTGAAACCCGTAAAATTCAGCCCCCAAAAAATACCAAAACAAAATCGAGAACAACTAAAACAAGTCCTATTATTGGCCAATAGCGTAAATAGAAAATTTTCTTGGTAGAGAAGGAGGATCAGTAAAACTTAAATAAGGTAGCCCAATATGGACCGAGTTCTCAATATAGACCCCCGGCCTTTTTCGTCTATGTATGGCGCTACTTGCCGGCAAAAAATCCAAGCTGTTGTCTTTGGTACTCAATACACATTGAAAATTCAAACTTCGAAGGGGAAAAAAATACAAGGAAAAAACGATTTAGATGTTTTCCACTTTTTTTATTGTCATGCACGTTTTGTGACATACTTGTTATTTTGGAAAAAAGTGACTGAAAAATGTTTCGAAGGGGTTATTTTGAACCCAAAGGAATACGATGGGAATACTGTATAGAATCAGAACTGGTAGTAAATCATTTTGAAAAAGTTTGTTTTGGTACCTCAATGTGGACCACTTATGATCAAAAATTATGCTGATTTTACAAATGGCAAAAAGTTGTTAATTATGGACCGACAAAAAATGCAGTCGGCTGTACTGGGCGTTTAAAAAAAAAAAAATGGATGTCTAAAAGCCTCCAGACTATATTACGTTCCTTTGATGACTCTTAAGCGATTTGTTACATGCTCAACATGTGTTTGAATCTTTGAATTCATGATACTTGACTCTTTTTCTCTTATCAAAACTGCTTAACTTAATATTAAACTTTTATTTATTTATTTTCAAATGGTCGATATTAGGAGCCCAAATTTTCGATTTCCTAGAATCATGCCATTGATTAAAGAAAAATCATTAAAAATCCAGTTATTATTATTATTATTTGAAATTTCCTTTTAGAAAGTAGTACTACGATCTTCTGACTACCATTTAAGGCCATTAGCAACATTTTCAGGCTCAGAGGGGCCAGCTTTTAACCAGCGATCTATATTAAGCTACTTGGCCTTGTAGATAAAATAATGTAGGATCTACAAAATTATATTCAAATTTTGACTAAACAAGCAAAGATACAAGAAATAACAGAAAGTCTCGTGTCTAAAATGTTAGTTGATAAGCTCTAAAATTTTACTTTTTCCTTGGCTTTGAGGAGAGATATAACCCCATGTCCTCCTTCACTTGAGTTGCTGAATGGAGCCTGAAAACAATTCAGTCCAAACATTGTGGCTAAAAACCACCGAAAAAAGGCTAAAAAAGACAAAAAATACCAAAATTCGCGAAGTCAAGACTAAACAAGACAATATTAAGACCAACGCATGGACCAAAAGCATCAACTTCATTACCCGATTTCTTATACCTTCATTCCTCCCACATCCAATCTATATACTGCTCTTCTTCATGCCTCTCTCCTGTAATCCAGCAAATTATATGGCACATGGCTCTTAATGCAGCTGGTGCCTACTAAAGTTTATAGGCTAGTCGTGAGGACAATTCCTCTTCACCTCTAACGGGAGAAATTAATGGCATTACAGTGAACGTTAAAAATTCTCCAAAAATAATTATACAACCGCGATGCCCAAAAATAATCAACGGGGGGGGGGCGAGAGACGAAAACTATTAAAATTTTATACGTCCGAGATTTCCCCTCAGGATCATCTCTAGTATCCTTCACCGATTTTTTCATTTTACAGCTTTAAAAAAATCCAGCAATTTCAAAAGGGGTTATCACCAAAATGTCTTACAATGTATCTATACCACTGAGTTCGAGACACAGCTAGGCAGCGAGTCAGCTAACCCATGATACAGATATAGAAAAACTGATGTATTAAGATAACAAACACTAGTAGAGGTAATCAGACAGACGCAAGCACAGATAGTTAGACAGACAGATAGTCTCAGGTAGCCTTTCCGAGAGAAAGAGAAACTGAGTGCTAAAATATCTCAGCTCTCTGTGCGTCGGTCTCTGAGTAAGACAAACATGAAGTCTTTCTCTTCCTTCCACCTTGATGGGAAAATTTTCAGAACCGGTGAAGAAACGGTCAGAGATACAAGTGATGCAGCCAGAAAGATATGCTTGAGGTCAAACAGTTACGGAGACAGATAGACAAAAAGAAACAAACAGATGACTGAACGAATGAATAAAAGGACTGTGGATGGACAGACAAACGGACTAACTTACTGGCTGCTGGTTGATAGACTGATTTACTGACCTGACAGACAGACAGACAGATAGATAGAGGGACATAATGACAGACTGATAGACAGGCAGATAGATATTGTATACAATGCTCTCCATTTCAATTGATTCTTTAACGTTGCCGACCTTTTTGTACACAGTCTTCGTTGTATATGTTACATATTAACATCTTGTCTGGCTATTTCCTGCGCAGCACGATGCAAGCATCTTAGAAACGTCTTTTGTCCCGTGCATTATTCTTGTATACATTTGTTGTGTGATCTTTTCAAAACCACGTTCTTCTTCTCATGAGTCATTCTCTTTTTTTCTCCTTCGATCGGTCAGGCAGGATATTATAGTTGAGTTACAGTTTAGTGACAGTCAGTTATAGTTTATGGAGATCCGTTTTTACTTCCGATCAATACATCTGCTTTTTCTACACTCTTTTGTTTTGATTTCGTATGCCTTCGCGCTGGTCCAGACTAGACATTTCCCTCCCGCAAAACTCGATAAGCCTACATAGATAGATAGATAGATAGACAGGCAGATGGGTAAGCGGATGTAGACGAACGCGTGTACATGTTCCACCAGGAGCGCTAATATCAAAGACGAAAACATGATTCGTGTACATTACACCATAAGAACATGTGTTCATAAAAGTGTTGCTCGCGGCTTCTATATTGATTTTTATGAAAAAATGCTGAGAACAAAAGTTGTAGTCCTTTTCATTTCCTATCAGCTGAGCTTAATTTTGGATTTTTTGGATAACTTTTTTAATCATCATCCTCCCATGTCATGTTTTCATCCAGATCCACCAATCAGTGAATAGTAGGTATAATTGTTTTCGGTAATAGTCACCTGGAGCGACTCCTTTGCGTACATACGCGAATAGGTAACCAAATAGACAAACGGAAGGACAATTACGCTGACAGACAGACAGTGTCTAGACAGACAGACTGACAGACAAATTGACTTATAGAGCAGATATGGTTCAACGGTGCAGTTTCTCTAATTTTTAAGTAACTCGCTTCTGTGTCACCCAGTTCTACCTCAAAAACGTACACTGGAGCAGGTAAAACGAAAAGCGCGATGAGATGCACTTTTGCTTTTCAATGTTAAAATGAACGCGCCAACGGTTACATCAGTTCTGGGTACGTTTTCAATGCCAATTTGATGAAATGTGGGTCCGTCTCTCAACATTAGGCCTTTAGTTTTATGTCTACGCTATCAATAACATTGTATGACGAATTATGTTAAATAACCGCGGCCGTCGATTACCATTACGGGTAAATGTAAGCACTAAGCGATAATTTTGGAAGGATGATTGAAAACCAATTTGTTATCGGATGACTGTGGACTCATCCTCTTTGGTAGTAAAATACGTCAAGCTCAGCGCGGAAGTAACGATCGATGAATGGTTGTTAACGAGAATATCTGAAAGTGAGAGTTACGTATACATCGTTACAATGAAAAATGATAAATGAAAAATTTGTTCATTTTTCTCGTAGCTACCTTTAACGACTTCCGATTACCAATGTACCTTAACTCATCTTTGCAGTTTTATTACACCTTTAAAAATTTGCCCATACGGTTTCAATTCGCGACCTATTGTTAAGAACCCACCCGCGCATTATGAGGTAAAACTTTCATCCGAAAATGGTTCAACTGCGGCGGAGGGAAGTTGTTATGAAATCGTGTACGAAATGAATCGCAAATTCCAGTCTGTCCCACCTGATTATGGGCGAACATTTCACGAATTATGTATATGCAGGCATTCTGTCTCGATTTAAAGATTTACGAACATAGATAGTCATCACATCACATCATACATGCTGAGGTATCTGGTTTCCCAGCTAAGAGGTGAAACTAGCAAGACGTGCACGTACGTTTTGTTAGCTCTAATTGATGAGATTATCAGCCGCGGGCTACAACATTCGTCTATCATACAGAGGTACGTAACCCGTAGATCACACAACAAATGGACCCTAATGTTTCTCTCCTCAAACATCGTTTATTCGGAAATGCGATACGAGTATTAGCATTCCGAAGATAGATGGGTGTTTGTTCAGATAACTGCTACCGGAGAATGACCACCTACAAGTAGAAAAATGATCTAGCTGTATTTCGATGTCGTATGTTAGATGTCGAATTCGATAAATGGATTATAGCTTATATGTTAGGTACATACAATTTTATTACGTTAACCTGACTGATTTCTGTACGAACGAAGAGTAGCCTTATAGAATGGTCGCGAAGTTTCTTCCTTCCTGTATATCAAAACAATAATATCGGTCTTTTCATCCGCAATGGGAAAAAATGCTAGACGGGGTTCCGTACCTGAAAAATCCAAAAAATGGTTGGGCAGACCATCTGCCTTCTCCTTCATACTGATAATGAAGACAGACATAAGACATCTATACATTGCTGATAAGACATAACGACATCGACACAGACACAGATATAAGATAAGATATAAAACTTGAAACGTGCCCAATGTAAAAAAATATTACTGATAGTTACTTTCTACTTCCTTATTGATAAAACATAAAGACAGACATGAGACTTGTCTGTATACATATATTGTTGATGAGACATGAAGAAAAGATCTAAACAATAATTGTTGGGATTTATCAGCTACTTTCTGATGAGACAAAAACAGAAATGAAACTTGTCATCCGTATATTGCTGATAAGACATAACACAGACATATATACAATAGACATGAGATTTGAGGCGTAAGTACCCTATTTAATTCGGACCGAGCAAACAACAACAATAACAACAACGAATAGAATCAACAACAACAACAAAGATGCAATTCTACTTTTATGCGAAAAAGAAAATCCTTCGGATTTGGATAAAAATGAGTTCATCAGAAAGGAAATTTTATTTGCTACAAGTCATGTTTTTTTCAATTTTCCGTTAACCGCATTCATTTTCGAGATATTTTGAAAAAACATTAAAATTGCCATAAATTGCTGCGCTGAACACCCCTTTTCGACCCCGTTTCCTTATCAGTTTATCTTTAATTGATGCGAGCGAACTTACAATTTGTCCGATCCCCATTGTTACTGATAACTTTCTTCTTCTTCTCTGCTGACTAGACTTCAAGATAGCCTTAAGTTTTCCTTCTCTACTGATAATACATAAAGACAGACATGAAACTTGTTTATTTATTGCTGATAAGACACAAAGACATATGGTTATATTCCTTAATTTCTCAACTGCAAGGTTACGTTTCTTCACATTTCTCTTTCTGTGCTAATCTTTTCATTTATGAAAAGGATTTACCCTTCGGTCTCCATGGCTCATTTTTTGTTTTCCTTTCCAGTTCTTCCTCTCAACCATAAAGACATAAAAACCGATATAAGGCAGACATTGGACTTAGGATGTACCTGATATAAATATTACTATGACCTTCTTCTTCCCTACTGATGAGACATAAAGACAGCCTGAAAAATCCAATAAAACGGACACATGAAACTTGAGTCTATGAACACAAGATAGACATGAGATTTGAAGTGTACCCAGTATTAAAAAATATTACTGATGGCTACTTTCTCCTTCTCTACTGATAAGACATCAAAACAGTCTGGAATGCTCCTTCCCTAATAGATAAGACATAAACGCGTGACTTGTCTATATATTGCTGATAGAAGACATTATAACACAGACAGATATAAAATAGACATGAGCATTGAAGCGTAGGTCCCACATTATAATTGCGTTTCCTTTCCTACTGATAAGACCTCAAGACAGTTTCAAATTTTCCTTCTCTACTGATAACCCATGTCTATTTATTACTGATATGACATAAAGACATCTATAAGTGCGCGCATCCTGCAAGGGCCACCATGGGGTTCCCTACTGACCGAGGTCCGCGTTCCGTCAGCACTCGCCTGGAATTCAGATGCCCACAGCCGGACGCTGCCTCTTCACTCACCCCTCACCTCCTCATCAGGTCCATGTGTCGCCGCAGGCGGGTGGTGACAACGGGGGAGCCTTGCCGGGGGGTCCGCAGCCCAGCTGCAGCAGCCCTCCTAGGATGGTATAGAGTTGTCCTGTTCGATGACGTGGGCCGAGCTTGGTAACTCGCCGATAAAGACAGCCTTAAAAATCTAATAACAAGCTACTTCTCTACTCGAGGTGGGTCGGCAAGAAAGCACGCATCTTTGCTCTCGGAAAGAAGTGATGAAAAAAAAATCAATGGAAAAATTAATGAATAATTCGACTTAATCCTACCCTAATAAAAAAGGAAATTGTTGTGGTAATTTCTGTCAACAACACGAATGCACTTTGCAGGCACGGAGGGGAAATCTGCGGGGGGGGGGGCAGCAAAAAAATTTCACGCGCTTTAAGCGCTTTTCCTTCTGCCATTCCTCTCCAAAATGGTCGACTGGATCCGCAGGTGGCACTCTGTAATGATGGCTGCCTTTTCCGTCCCTCCTGATAAGACAAGACAACCGTAAATTCTTCTTCTCTACTGATAGATAAGACATAAACACAGACATGAGAATTGTCTATAATATATTGCTAATAAAACATAAGGAAGAATCTGAATATTTGTATGGATAGATCAGCTACCTTTTCCTTCATGACAGACATAAGACTTGTCAATATTTTATCAAAACATAACACAGACAGATATAAAATAGACATATGAGACTTGAAAAGTAGGTACCCTTTTGTGATAGCTTCTCCTTCCCTACAGATAAGACTTTAAAACTTTCTAAAGATTTCCCTCTATACTAATAACATATGAAGGCAGATATGAGCCTTGTCTATTTATTGTTGATAAAACATAAAGACAGTTATAAGACAGACACGACGCTTATGACGTACCCGATAAAAATATTACTCCGACCTACTTTTTCCCTGCTGATAAGACATAACACCAGCCTGAGAAATCCAATAAAAACGAATATGAGACTTGTCTATACATTGCTGATAGATTTATAGACATAGAAACAGACATATAAGGAAGCAATGAGACAAAAAAATATTATTGATGACTACCTTCTCCTTACCTACTGATAAAACATAAAGAGAGACATGAGACTTGTCTATATATTGCTGTTGAGACACAAAGAAAAAATTTGAACAATTGAAGGGACACAGTGGCGGAACCAAGGGCGGGCCTGGATGGGCCAGGCCCTTCCAAAAATTTTTTTGGCCCGCCCAATTTTTTTTGAATGATCTGAAATTTTTTAACAAAAAATAACTCATTTACAATAGACGAAAAGAATTCAAAAATAAAATACTTATAATTGATTTGCCAAAAGTTTAAATTTAGATAATGTTGTAGAGAATTCTGCTCTTCATCATAAAAATAGTCGTATTCGTTTATATTAATTGTTAATATTATGTAAGTACATACATATACAAATTTTTATAACAAGTACATAGTTTCATTCAAGCCGGCGTATTATTCAAAAAATCTCCGTCCTTAACAATCCGGCCCTTCCGTGCCCACCCGAAAAAAAATTGTAGTTCCGCCACTGAAGGGACAGATCAACTAACTTCTCCTTGATTATGATAAGACATAAAGACAGACATGAGACTTATCAATATGTAACTAATACGATACAACTCAGACAGATAGAAAATAGACATGAAACTTGAAGCGTAGTTACCCCATGTAAATGCTTCCCCTTCCCTACTGATAAGACTTCAAGATAGCCTGAAGTTTTTCTTTCCGCTGATAATACATGGAAACAGGCATGCGACTTGTCTATTCATTTTGCTGAAGACATGAAGACAGCTATAAGATAGACATGAGATTTAGGATTTATCTGACATAATATGAAAAGTCATAATGACATAGACACACTTTCTTCTTCCCTATGGATAAGATGTAGAAAAACTGTCGGAAAAATATAGTAAAAATGGTCATGAGACTTGTCTATACATTGCCGCGATGGAATGTAAATACATAGACAGGCATAAGATGTAGACATGAGACTTGGGACCTAACTGATATAAATATTACTGATGGCTACTGTTTTCCTCCCTTACTGGTAAGGACTTGAAGGCAGATATGAGATTTGAGAAATTTATTTCTCAGTTACTGATAACTGATCTCTACATGGAGACAAACATAGACATGTGACTTGAGACACATTCGATAGGTTGCCTTCTTGATAAATACAGCGAGGGCAGACGAGTTACCTTGGGATTTGATCCTGCGCAAACATGTTCTTTTCAAATATTTAGGCCATACATTCAACGTCTATCCTTCAGCAATTTGGCTTACACTCGAGAAGAGGTGCAGTTATTATACTAAAAATTCCTCATCTTGTTTTCAATTTACCTAATGCACTGGTTCTCAGGATACAGTGAACATTGACTATAATGAACCTGAAAACTCCGTTTGAAAATTCAGGCCGATGGGCACCCATTAATATTTTTCAAAAAATTTGCAATAGTTTTAGACCATGAAGAAAAGATCACCGGGAGTTTCTAAGTTCAATTTCTCAAATTTCTGAATCAACTGACGCCTTAATATTAACCTACGAGTATCATATTGTATCATTCATAAACATAGGTTAAGCAAGGCTACGGAGCCCGGGCCCATTTGTATTTTTTGTGTAAACGATGATGGTAAAGGGGGAAAAATCTTTTTGCTCACATACCTGGCAAAAACGTCGATTACTCTCCTCCAAATTTTGATTCATGTTATGCTCATCATATCACGTAAACTGTTTTATGTAAAATGTGCATACATATGTAACAGTATGATTTCAACATGTTTGTGTTTATATGTTTCAGGTGAGTTCGATTGAATTGTAACTTTAGAATATTCCGTAAGAGTGAGTAATTCTATTCATACTTTCTACATCTAGTTGGTAAAGGAATAATATTTGTAATCATGTGTGCAAGTAACCCAAGTGTGACAGTTATCGGAATATTCTGCTTCAAGCAGTTATATTTCTAAGGGGGAAAAGCTCAATGTAAGATTTTTAGTTGATGTTGGACATCTCCGTGTATTTTTTCCTTTCAGTAGATGGTAATTGTTTTGTTTAATGAATTGGATCGGTGGAATACATTGCAGATGTTATTGCGTAACCCAAAATACCTCCCCCCATCCTAAAAAAAAAATGAAATCGAAAGTTAGGGTTAAAATTTTGCTGGTAAAATATTCTCAGTTTCTGGAGAATGACCCACGTATTCTGCCCTTACATTTTACTTGTTATGAAACTCATTGCTCCGCCGCCTTTACCAGTGATATATGTACTTTTGAGTAATACGTTCAGTACACTCTTACTTATTATAGCTTCTAATGCATGAACTATACCTACATGCAGTTTATCATAACCAGTACCTCAAGTCTTCATGAGAATATAAAGGTAATTTCTACATACTGTATATCTCCTCGTGAGTCAATCGTTTGAAGGACCTTGACATTTATCCCGGCTCAAAAATTTTAAAACTTGAAGTTACTGTTGATTTCTTTACGAATAAAAGAATATATTTAAAAACACTCATTCGATCGCCAGCGCGAACTTGACACAATTTTTAATAGCTGTTCGCAGGTTATTTCAAATGTTGTGTGAGTGTGAACAGAAAAATGAGACGAGTGCAAGTTTTAAGTTACATTTCCGTGAATCCTACGTGCAAGCTGCAGACAAGAAGACGCATTATGGCGGAAACTGGTCGATTAGGATTCTTATCGTCGATGTTTCTACTTTTCGTGATTGTATATATTTACAAATGTTCAGGCCTATTTTGGTATAGGAAATGTGCCTATCTTGTTTTGAAGTGATGGTGACACAGTGATATATGATGATGGTCCACGGACATTTCGAGCTTCGTCGGTTTCTGACAGTTATTTCTCAACATAATGTAAAAAGCAGGAATTTGGGAACCAAAAGATGTCACGGAATTTTCGGAGGAAACGAACGGGCATTGGGCAAATGGGGGTATGTCTCCTAGATTTTATTTTTCAGGTGCAAACGCAAAAACTGAAATGAAGGCTTTTCTTGTATAATGAAGTTTAGAGGTTGAATAGGTCATCTTGCCTTCCGAGACTAGGAAGAAAGCAAATATCACTTAAAAATGGAATAAATTTGTGTCAAGTCCTCTCTACTTGAACCATTAGAATGCAAAGTATTCTCTACAAATGAGGTTCTGTGTTCGTTCATTATGATGTAACTTAAAATTTCACATACCTAGGGATGATTAGTTTACTATTATGTGAATTCAGAATGTCTCATAGGGCGAGCTAGCTTACTAATAAAAATATTTGAATGCCACGTCATGCCAAATGATAGATTTAGTTGTTCTGATTCTTTGGAAACTGAACAAAGCTTCGGGAAATTAGTTGATTCGACGTTTATTTTGGCGGCAAATGCCTATAATTTTCAGCTCTGGTGATGACTAAAATCTACCAATCGAGATTCTTTCGGTATCCGATGATTTTCCAACAATAATATTCTGAATTTTTTCAACATTGTAGTGTACATTTGAAACTATCTATCAGTCGAACAGTCGTGACGTACCGTTCACAAACTAGCAATTACATACAAACGAAGGCTTAGCCGGATAAATATCGAAAACTAATGGAATTTTTATAGCTAATTCGTTTTTTAAATGGAATAGACGTGGAGGGCTTATTTAAATACTGCTCAACTGCAACTTGATGCCTCAGCGTGCCAGAAAATTTAAAAATTACAGAATACGTACACTTGTACATGACTACAAAAATAATAGGTATACTACTGCGAGTCATAAGAATGCCTGGAGCTATACTCATAAAAAGTAAATTGTGCCTTAGAATAAAGTAAAAGTTTCTTTTTTCTTTTTGACATTGATGAGATTTTAAAAGCAGCTATTTGTACAACTGTGGGGAACTAATGTGTGAAACATGTCATTATAAATTTTTTATATCTATTAATTCGGTCATTCTTCAGAAACTGGGAATATTTTGCAAATTTCGAACCCTAACTTTCGATTTTTATTTCAATTAATTAATTAATTCTACAATTATTTGGTATTATTATTTTTCTGACATCTTCCGGTGCCTTTTACATTCAAAAGATGGTAATTGTCCTGTCTGATGAATTGGACTTGTTGAATTTATTGCGGATATGTTATAAGTTTTATGGGGGGGGGGGGGGATTAAATCCAACTTAATATTCTCAATTCCTGGAGAATGACCCAACTGTACATGAAGTTTAAAATTTTAAGGGAAGACAATTAGAATGAGGAAAATAAAGTTTCTGAGTTAGAGGAAAGAACTAGAATTTCTAAGTAAATTTCTCACGGTGATTTCAAATCTGACTTCAGAATTTCACCGAAATTATTGTTTCACCATGAGGTGATTTCAAGTTTATTAGTGACATCACTGATTAACTTTAAAAATTACCTGATCTTGAAAAAAGGGTTATGAAATTCTGGGGACAGGTCTAAAATCAGCATAGAAAATACTTTTTTCTTCCAATTCAGAAACTTCACTTCTCTCACTTCATATGCTGACCCCCAAAATTTTAAGTTCAGTGGGCATCCAGTAGAACTTAAATTTTTAAAGAAATCTCGTACGCCCTAGTTTTGTTCCAAGATGACTTTTGAAAATTCATCGATGCCAAAAATGAAAAACGAAAAACTTCTTTCACTTCATTTTACTGTAGGTATACATTGGAGTCTTAAAAAGTGACGTCGGAACGGAAAACACTGACAGGGGTTACCGCAAACAAATTGGTGGGCGACTACTAAGTATAATTTATATGCGCCCAAAAAAATTAGAAGTTGACAAAAGTGCACTTCAGTACTTTTAAGAAATTATATTTTCAAGATTTTCGTCATTTTTCGCTTGTTAAAACTAAGCTTTCAGAGAGTAGAACCATTTTTCCCTGTCGACTCAGATTTTTTGCCACCCCCCCCCCCAAAAAAAAAAACCAACGCCACTGGCCACAGAGGTCAAAACATCAGAAGTACTAGGGTATCTCTTTTATTCTGCTATTTTTCTCGAATCTTTGATTTTCGCAAGCCGATGTGAACCAAAACAATAAAAAATTACAATAAGTATTACGATTTCAGATCGATCAGATGAGGGGAACATGTGCCACAAACCCCCTGTTATTCTTATGGAAAATAAAATAGTTTCAAGTTTTCTGAAAAAAAAACCTTTTTCTTATTCTGTCTGTCATAGTGCTAAAAATATTCGCGTGCAAGTTTTGGGTAGCGACTTGAATATACTTTAAATATAAAATTGTTTGACTCCATGATCCAGGTCGGGTAGCCCCTGGGGGGAGCTCTAAAATGAAGGATAGAAGGACTGAAAAATCAAATTCGAGATGGGAGTCGCTGAATAAATTTCTCAGGTCGCCGGATTTGATTCTGAAGTTAGTATCTCGTAGCAACCACCTGGAGTGCCACAGAAGAGGGTTGAGGTTTATAAATAGTTTTATCAGATGGTGTTTTTTTTTGTTGTTTTTTTTTTTTTGCATATTTATCAGTGTCGTTGAATTCGGTTACGAATGGTCGCAACTAGAGTTCGGGGGTAGTCACATGCCACCGAAGGAGATCAAACATGAGTGATAATTACTGTGAAGAAATATTTTCAAAATCGAATTTAGCGAACTCGAGAACTTGAAAGTCGAGCATAATGGGCTTCAACCCCCTCTGATGTCACCCGAGAGACGAGGGGATCGCATAACTGAATCGGAATCCCTGATCTGAAAAACCTACGAACTGATTTCAGAACGTGCGATTATGAGTTTAAGAGCTGTAATCAAATCTTAAAGAGTCATTATGAGTCATTTAAATACTTTCTATGATCCTTAAAAAGTTTTGGAAAAGCCCCAGAGAGTTTTAAAAATTTTAGCTTCGTAATTCAATTATAACTCTCGCTATCGTCGGACATAGGTCTCATGTTAATCAAAAAAAAACTTCGCAACCATTGCACACAGTTACCCTTTTTTTTCTCCTTAAAAATGTCAAATAATAGATCCAAATATGCACGGATAAGAGTAATTTTATTTACTTTCTGACTATCCCGCAATCGAGGGCTTCAAGGGGCCTTTTGAAATTCAGGCAGCAAAGATCCGATTTCGTCGCCCGTTTAATCTCGCCACTGCCTGAAGATCATGAGCTAAAAGCTGTAAGCTTTAAATGTGTACGCAGCACGGGGGAAGCCTAAGCCAAATTAGTGTTTTACACGGTCTGGTTAGCCGAGTCGATAGCGCGTTAGTCTCAGAATCCGGAGGTCTCGGGTTCGAGCCCACGTAGCAACTCGCCAGATTTCGGCCTAGGCTGGTTTTTCGGCCAGAAGTGAAGAGGGTTAAGACAGACAGCCCTATCAGACTGCCCGACGTCTCTGAGGTAATGCTCAAAAGGGCGGATTCCAGGACTCGGGTCGACAGCAAATTAGAAAAGAAGCTAAGATCTGCATTATTTAACTCAACAGTTCCAACAACCCAGCCCGGTATTTCAATAACGTCAGTTTGCCATCGATTTTTAATATTAGTTTAAAGTACTCTTTACGTGGTTGTACTGAACTATATCCGAATGCATCGCCGGTGTAGGAAGGTCCAATCTTGAATGAGTTAGTGGTCGTTACATCACATATTTCATCACCTTACTGTTGTAATTAATGACCTAAAATGCATTCTGAAATGCTCTTTTTGTCAGGGTTTAGAGGATTATAACTCCCCTCCCCCTCTGTTCCTCCACCGTTGGAATGTATCACGTTACGACGCGAAACGTTCCATCCCGTCTTCATTTAGTTTTTATGAACATGATTCCGGCATCTTTCTTTTGGTAATGAGCTACTAACATCCAAATACTGCCTAAAGAACAAGTTGGAGTTAAACACGTGCTCTAGATCAGGATATTATTTTGATCCAGTTCAACGCATAAATAAATAAACGCAGTGCTGGCGATTCTAGCGAAATCATAAGCCATCAAATTTTTCTCAAGGTCAATGACACTAAGTCGACGAACAGTCTACACAAAATTCGTTCATCAATATTAACCGGTTTAGATTATTCGCTGTCCCATTAACCTGCACTAATTAGGAGTTTCCGAGGAAGTTACGAATGAGATTTAGATGAAATATATGATGGGTGCACAAATTTGAAAATAAACGATTCGTGCACTTCAAGTATAATTTCATTTAGATTTGTTTTAGAAACTGAAAACAGTTATAGCTTGTCGGTAGCCGTTGAAAGTTGAGGCGAATTCGATTCAATGAGTCTAGCGTGTTTTGTCCATGTTTACTTTTGTTAAGTGGGTAGATGCTTCTTATTTTATGAAGATGGCTGATTTACCTCGTAATGGATAAATCATATGGACGAGTCGGTATAAGTCGGTATTTACTGCTTATTCATTACACAATAACACTCATAATTTTCACTTGTTTTTGTGCTAACTTTTACTTTTTAATTTACTGACACGATAATAACCGTTCAAGAGTTGACCAGATGTAAAACCGCCACTTTCAAAGAAGTAAAATTGAGGAAGGTAAATGTACTTTAAAACAATCAAAAATGATGGCATGCAGAGAGGAGACAGGGTTCCCAAATGATGAAATTGTGGAGGCCCCATGACACGAGAGCACATCCTTGAGTATGCTGCATCATCAGATTAGCATTTTTAAATGGTCGCCTGCATGGCTAATATAAGTTCAGTCCCCAGAAAAATGAGCAAGCTACAAAAGTTGACTTTTCTCAATGCTCCCCAAAATTGTAAATGATTCTCGTCTTACGAGTTTGTATAGCAACATTGTACATAAATAGGTTGACTCTTTGTCAAATGCTGAACCGGATTAGAGGAAATACGCTCGAAGCCTATCACCTAAAAGAGTTCCTCTTCTTAAAAAATAAAAAAGTTATATCATTTTCGAAGATGTACGCTGTTTTTCCGTTTTTCGTTCCTTCTCCAGGGGCGGATAGGTGAATCCAAACTAAAGGGGACATAATGTAAGAGCGGCCCTCTAGAAATTTTTAAGCGGCCCAAAAAATTTTTTTGCTTGACCCCATTTTATTTAGACATAGTCTTTCAGGGTTCAAAAAAGCAAAAGGTCACGTGGATACTCATTTTACAGTTTTCCCCCTTTCTTTTATCTTTTCAATTAAGAAAATGAAAAATCGGCAAATTTTTTCAGTTAAAAAAAATGTTGTCGGTGAATTTTTAGTTTTCAAAAAATATCTGTCGGCAAATTTTTCTTCTCCACCCCCCCTTCCCCCAACTAAAAAAGTCAAGTTTCGTCTCTGCCTCTGACTGCCCTCCGTGGATGGAAACTTGAATTATTCAGGCAGTGTATTTTCAACTGAGACTCTTGACAGTCGATTCATGTACTCGTACTCTTGCAGTCTACTTTTCTTACTTCAACGTAGCTTTAGAAAAATAAGACGGAAGCTAGGCAGTAGAGACGGATATCCAGGAAGAAGGGGCAAGACTTGGATGGCACCGATTAACTGCAAAGGAAACGAAACGAGCGAAACTTTTTTTCCCCCCATTTGTTAGCTGATTTTGGACAGAAAATGAGCCGAGATCAGTCATTTTTTAATACTTTTTGCGTCATTTTAGATTCTATCTGGTGTAAACTCGAACACGAAGGGGGTTCGGCCCTCGTGTCCTCCCTTTGAATCCCCCACTTATACCTAAAATCTTGGCAATTTTTATAGATTGATGGTTCATCCTAAAATCTGAAGCAAAAGAGAAAACAGTAGAAATTAGGGAAATTTTAGACAGAATAGCCAAAATTATACTAGAAATAAATAATAAAGAGACCCTCACTTTAATTCAGGTGTATGTACCTACCTCTTTATCGGAGGAAGAAGTATGTAACGAGTTCTACAGCCAGTTATCTGATATAATTGAACCCTTAAAAATCGATCCCCATTATCAATTTATAGTCATGAGGGACTTTAACAGCCAAATCGGTAGGGGTCTGGTTGGCCGAGTGGATAGCGCGCTGATCTCGGAATCCGGAGGTCCCGGGTTCGAGCCCACGTAGCAATTCGCTACATTTCGACCTAGGCCAGTTTTTCGGCAAGAAGAGAAGAGGGCTAAGACAGCCTTAACAGCCTCTCCGACGTCTCTGAGGTAATGCTCGAAAGGGCGGATTCCAGGGCCCGAGTTGAGAACAAAATTAGAAAGAAGGTTGAAAGTAAATACATTTTTGAAATTTTCGAAATCGAGGGTCACTATGAAAAACGGAGAGAATTCAAGGGCAATGATAACGGGGGTGGGTTCCTAGGGATCTGGACCTCTCAGCAAAAGAATCAACCATTGGCGCGTATAGGAACAGAAATTTAAGAAGTGAACATGGCGAGGGTGTAAAGATCAGAGAGGAAAACATTTTTAGACTCGCCTCCCCTTCCCTCCCCCTTTAGAACGGAGATGTCCACGCATTTGATGGAAATGATCATGGGAGTTATTAATATTATACATCCTAGAATAAGTTTTTAAAGATTTTTTTGTTCTACGTAACCTCTTCATGAAATGAAAGTGACCATTTTCAGTGTTTTCAAAGTTCGATTCTAACTCTTAGGTTTGTTCCAAAAATTTTCTATTTAATAGACACATGTTCGTTGTAAATGAGCACCGCCTGTTGAAAAGAAATTCTGATTTTGGTACTTTCTTTTCGAAAATTATTGATCGTATTTCGATGATGATTCTATTTCGATGATTTTCTCCTTTCTTTTAGTACTTTTATTTTTATATTTATTACGCCTCATTAGTTGTCACTACCTACTTTTCAACTTTTAAAATTGGAGTATAAAACCAAAACGTAAATGCACCAATTTATTATTCAAGTTATCTATGTATTAAAATTTAAAGGTTTTTAAAATGCCATGACAAAATATAGATAAATCTCCTTTGAAATAGGAAGAACAACGAAAATATACAAATCATTGTTCACGGTGACTATTCAAATTTAAATGCATTCATCACATCACGACTAAACAGGGCAAATCTTCTCCGGCGAACACCATTCAGAAGTCAATATTTCAGTAGCGTTCCGATCGCACAAATCTATCAATTGTGGTTTGCCACCAAAATTAGAGCTCTTTAACCCAAGGGTAGCCATTCGCCAATCGATTCCTACCGCGCCCGTCAATGCGGAAACGAGTATGCGGAGCGTCCCGCGTAGTCAATTCGACATCCACGGATGCGACTGGAATCAAAATGGCGCATGGCAACGCTAGGGTTATAGTCAGGGTTTGGAAGCTATTATACAGCTTAGGCTTTCGGCTATTGCCTATGACCTTGAAAAATATGGCTACAGCTATGGGCTTTCAGCTATCACTGATTCGGCTTTCGACTTCCGACTTTTGGCTGAAGTCGGAAAATGTCTATAGCTTTCGGCTATCAGCTATTGGCTATCGACTTTTCAGAATTTTTTTATCAATCAGTATATAGGTACAATAAATGTCTACGAATATAAGTTCAGGAGAAAGGAACCTAAAATAAGTGAGTTTTTGGTCCTTAGTTGATTAATTCAGCAAAATCTCTCAAAGCCCAAAAGCCGTATAAAAAGCCGAGAGAATATGGCTTTCACTTACAGCTCTTGGCTTTTACACGACCGGCTGAAGCTATCGACTCTCGGATTTGTTTACAGGCTATTGATCGACTTTCGACTTACAGCTATCGGCTATCGGCTGACTTTCAAACCCTGGTTACCGTGCTTCACCAAATCGTTGGTTTGGAAAATCCAGTATTGGTGATTTTGAAAATCCACTTTTCAGGGGCGAAACTATGGGAGGGTGGAGGATTGGACTCCCCCCCCCCTCCCCCAATAATTTGGCAGTCGACATATTTTGAAACTGTTCATTTAAATTATCAAGTATAGAGGCAAATCACTCCAAAAATCAATTACAATTTATTGTACATGTTGTGTTACCTGATGATGACAGTGTATGATGACGAAACGTCGTGTTAATAAATTGTAATTGATTTTTGGAGTGATTTGCCTCTATACTTAATAATTAAATAGATCTCCTCTGTTTTACCAGTGTTCATTTAAATTTTTCATTTTTTATGAATGTTTGTTTATTTCTTTTTCAATAAAAAAATATTTCGGTAAAAATTCGGCAAATTTGTAATTTTTTAATTTCGTCGTCGGATTTTAGTTTTCAAAAAACATTTGCCGGGAAATTTTTCTCCTCCACCTCCCCAAACTGAAAGTCAAATTTCGTTTCTGAAAATGGAGTACTCTGGACTTCTGTCAGAGACTAGTCAGTCAAAAGCCGAAAGTTTCAAGCTGAGTATCGAAAGTTATCTGAAAGATTGAAACAAAGCTGAAATGTGGAAGACATTTCGAAAATCTGAAAGTCGATAGCAAACGTTGAATTTCAAATTTTAATGATTATTCTGTTTTTACTAAATTCTCTGTTTGACCTACAGCCTAAAATTTGGGAAAGTTGAACATTTTATTAAAATTTAAAAGTTGAAAGCAAAAGACTTATTTTTCCATATCACAAGCTGAAATCGGATAGCAAACGTTCTATTGTTTATAATTTACGGGTTTTGGTCCTAGTGAATATGGGGGGGGGGGAATTTAGTCTGGAACAAAAGTCAAAACTCCGTATGTTTTTTCCATAAGTTTGAAAGGGAGCTTGTGGCACGGATTCCCCTTATCCAATTGACCTGAAACTTTGTATGTTTTTTATTTTATTTGATTTTATTGGAATGAATGTAGGAGACGAATCAGAGGAATTTCAGAAAAAAAAAGATCACCTAGAGTAAATAACGACCACCTTAATGTACAAAGGAAGTTGTGCGTTCCTCTCAAGCATTCCGAACATCCTTTCGGCTTACCCTCCCAGACTAGGGTATGTGCGCAAATGTGAGTGCTTGGGGATAAGGTTCCAATCTGCATTTGCAGGGACGAAACTAAGGGGGTGAAACACCACCAATAATTTGGCAGTCGGAAAATTTTAAAACTGTTCATTTGAATTTTTCATTTTCTAAGAACGTTTGTTTGCTTATTTTTCTTCAATTAAAAAATATTTTGGTTGAAAAATCGGCAAATTTTCAAATTTAAAAAAAATTTTGGGGTAGCGACGGCTTTTGACAGTATATTATTATGGAAACAAAATTCTAGTTCTAGTGTGTTTTCTTGACTGATCCGATTTCGGTAACCTCTATACCAATAACGGATAAAACTGGGTTATAGAAATGCTGCCTGTCGAGCTTCCACTCAAAATTTGAAAAACCCTCGGAGTATGTTTGAGTCGAAGGCATAAACTTGATCATAAGCTAAACAACTATTACGATTTCTCTCTGTAAGTACAAAATGAAACTGAAAAATGTGATCCATAACAGTGGTGTAGCCAGCATAGTATTCAAGTGGGGGTCTGATCTCAACCAAAGTGGGGTGTTGTTAGAGAGAACGCTAAAATTAGAAAAATCACTATTTGACGAAGTCGCAAAAGGGGGTTTAGCCCCTGGCCACGTCACTGATCCATAATTGGTGGCTTATCCCATATACTTACAGAAATTTAGTATGATATGAGTTTTCTTGTCAGACAATATTAGGATTCATTTCTCACAGACTTCAAACAAGATAACCGCATGCGTGCTCGAACCACACCCACCACTAAATCATTGCATAAGAGTGAGATGACTTCACGTACTCGTCTGCCAGTTAATTTGGTATAAACTTGCGTACTCGAGTTTAACATCTTCTGCAATGTCGTATCTCCGGGCATTTTATATTATGGCATCCGTTATGAACCACGATGAACTCATTACGTTTTTATTTACTTATATGTTTTCCCGGGTTTATCGAAATTCACCGTGCTTCGATCAATGATAAAATATTTCCACCAGTTGTACTCGGGTAATACGAGTACGAGTCATCCCATGTTCGGCTGGCTCTCAGTTCGTGCGTATATGCTTTCGATAGATCGATTTGACCAGTCGTTTTACTTGATCCTGCGGGTTGACGAACACGTCGTGATGCCTGTCGAAGCGAAAAATATTTTATTTAGCTCCGAATATGGTCGTAAATTTGGGCCCATTTGTCCGATGAGATGAGAAATGTTGATGGTTCGTTGATGCAACCTCTGAGCCGAAAATATGAATGATGAGAACGGCGTGCAGTTTGCACATACATGTCAAAGCCAGTTGGCGCGGATTCGGCGAAATCATTTACATGTGCGAGTAAAGCGGGTACCTTATTTCGGAGCATCATCGTTCACCGATGGAGCCAGCTAACATGTACTAAAATGTAAATGCCAACCGACGTACCTGTTTTTGAATAAACTTAGATGTTACATAACAGTCGGACTGACAGACTAACACTACTCTATGCAGATGAGTCGACAAGTGTATACGAGTGTTCGATGCTACCGACGTGGTTTCCTACTAATGATCCACCGACATCCTATACTATCCGGTATTTTATTCACAATGAATGGCATATGGGATTTTGCTGATTACGACACTGGTGTCTGATGAACCGTAAAATGTACATTTACGATCAGTTATGCATTAGGGTGATCCTTATTTTCGATTTTTTTGATTTTTTTCAATGGGGCACCCCTCCCCCCTTCCGATGGTTTCACATACATATTTACAAAAATTATTTTGGGAAGTTTGAGCGCAATCGGTTAAGGTTGACCGTGCCGCGGATCCACGGGGGTGGACCAAGGAAAGAAAATATCTGTAAGGGAGGAAATCTGAGACGAAGGGGAAAATCTGCTGGGGAGGGGGCAGCAAAAAAATTCCCGCGCTGTTTTCCTTCTGCTATTTCCCTCCTCAAAATGGTCGTCTGGATTCGCGCCTGCGCATAGGAGACAAAGTTCACATAGAATTAATGCTGATTAGATTCTCGCACAACTGAAACCTCCTCATGTTAGAGTGAAGGTTTCGAGAGTGTTAAATCGGGTACATTTTTGTATAAATTGCCCTGCCTGGCCACTTTCTGCGTGCAAACAGCTCACAAATGTCTTTTGTCTTCTGCATTCCTTTACATCTGGTACGTGAAATTTTCAATACCACGTTCTTCTATTTATTCTCTCGACTCATTCTCCTATTTTCTATTTCGATCGGCCCAGTAGGACATCAGTTTAGTTTCCGTTTGTATTTTGTGGCTCAGGACATCCGTTTAGTTTAGTTACAGTTTGTGCTCAGCGCTGACGAAGATCTATTTTTACTATCGATCAATACACACGCTTTTTACGCGATATCTTTTCTGTAATTTCGAATGCCCTCGCTGTGGTCTGAACTAAACACCTGTCTCTTTTTACAATTTCCGAAAAACTCGCAAATCCATCTCTGGAGTGCGCAACTCTTGAAATCTGTTTCTGGGATCCCTCCGTCCTTTCCTCAATTCATTCGGTGCTACGAGAGATAATTTTTAACTATCCAAATTTCAAGTTCTGTAGGTTCATAGTAGGGGTTTGTATGTCACTGAGTTCATTTCTCTGGTCCTTTTCCTCTCCCCTCAACCGTCCTGGAGCAACTGGATAATCCAGGAAAATTAGGCTTTGAAATGGACATAAATGATATCGAAGATTTTTTTTTGGAATGTCTTCGGAATGACTTCCTAATTAACATACTAAAAGTCCACAGCGATCCCGGCGGAGCTAAGCCCCCAGGGGGCTTCAAAGACTCCAAAATTTAGTTTTTCAGAAATATCTCGCGTAGACAATATCTTAGGACAAAATGTTTCGAACAAAAGTTGTTTCTCGTTAAAATTTACATAAAAAAGGTTTCTTGTAAAATTTCCGTGGAGTTGAAAACAACGCCGTCAGGGCGCGCTGAAGTTCACACAGTTTGTTCATGCTCACTCTGTGTACTAAACTAACGCGCAAACATCTGCGTTGACAGGTCAAAATAATAATAATAATAATAATAATGGTGATGATAATGATAATAGTAATAATAATAATAATAATAATAATAATAATAATAATAATAATAATAATAAATGGGACAGATATAATTATTGTTTGAAGACAGAACAAATAGAGAGATAACCTCCGGCTGATTTTAAATTCGTCGACTAAATTTGGCGGCGATACTTCATTGCCACGATTGGCTCGAAAATTGGTGTGTATGTTGATAATATTTCTCAAAAAATTACTCTACCTCAATTTTGACGGCCGATTTGAGTTTGTCAGGAAATCACAATATAAGGAACTGAAATAGAAAAAATCTCTAAATTCGACTATTTGGGACAGAGATACACTTGTTTGAAGACAGAACAAATGGAGAGATAACTGAAAGAATAAATAAAGCATGGACAAGCTTCTGGATTTTAAAAAACAAGTATAAATGTAAAATGAAGTTTGAAGCAAATACGAAAATATTGAAAAGATGCACTGTACCAGTCCTCACCTATGGAGCCCAAACTTGGGCCCTAACGAAGAAGCAAATAAACAAGTTAACTACCACTGTGAGAACAGGGATAAAACTAGGGGGCACAGGAGGGCAGCTCCCGCAAGCCTCCGCCGGAGTTGGGAAATTTCAGTAGTTGGATCAAAAGTTGGGAAAATTCAACAAGTGAAAAGCGAATTCGTTTTTTTTTGTTTTTTTTTTCCTTCTTCAGTAATACAAAGAAAAATCTGATACTTGGAAATTTTGAGTTGAGTCAATTGGGGAATTCAAGTATCCCTCCCCCCCCCCCAGGGAAAACTCTTCGCTACGTTCCTCAGTGAGAAGGATGGAACAAAGTATACTGAGGTGAAGGATGAAAAACAGAGTGAAAAACGAAAGAATAAGAGAGGAGACTGGTATGAAAGAGGTAGGTTGAAAATCAAGAAATTAAAATGGGATAACGCGGGACATATTGCACATCAAGAAGAGCACGATAGAACAAAATTTTCAGTGAGTAGGAATCTTACGACAAGAAAACAAGGACTGCCAAGGAATAAAATGGCATGTTAATATGTATAATAACAACAATTACGGGAATAATGTGGGAAATAGTAGCCAAAGACTGAAAAATATGGAAAAAGGCTGGGGAGGTCTATACCCAAAGGGTCTGAGTAGTTTGGTGTATGAAGTGTATATCTTCTATTATATGTATTTATGAAACTGTAGAACTACATAAATAAAAGGCTGATATTAATTACTATCCCAAAGATTTCAGTTTTTGGAAACCATATTCAGAATTTATATTCTAATTATCCAATTGAATTTTGAAGAACCCTAACATCTTTGTCAGAACACCACAAACATATGAAGCGATAAACTGCAAATGAATCAGGACACTCCGAATGAACGCACTCCCTTGCAACTTCATCAAATAGTTTTTTCATTAATTTTATCACCCCCTCCCCCATCTTACTCGCGTTAGCCAACTCACTTTAGCCCACGGTCTAGATGAGCTGCGAAGTGGGCCAGCTAGTACCTACAGTATATGGCATGAGCATGCACAAAATGTGCGGACTTCAGCGCGTGCTGACGGCGTTGTTTTCAACTCTACGAAAATTTTACAAGAGGCTTTTTTAATGTGCATTTTAACAAGGAATAACTTTTGTTTGAAAACTTTTTCCATAAATCGTATTTTTCGCAAGATATTTCCGAAAAAGTGAATTTCGGGGTCTTTGAAGCCCTCTGGGGGGTGTAGCTCCACCGGGATCGCTGTGGACTTTTAGTATGTTAATTAGGGAGTCATTCCAAAGACATAACAAAAAAGATCTTTGATATCATTTATGTCTATTTCCGGCCCTTTTTTGTCTTTTTTTCCTGGACTATGGAGGTTTTTGAACCATCGCAATTCCCATATTCCTTAAATACACATTAAGTTTCTTGTGTCACTGAATCTATTTTTTGGGTTCCTCCCTGTCGACCCTTGAACTTTATTTCCGGGATCCCCCCTCACTCAACCCTTCAGGTGTCACAGTGAGCTAATTTTCAGTTATCCCCGAAAGAAAAGACAGGCACTGCATTCAGTACTAATACCCACATGTCATGCAATTTTATCATCAAAGCTTGAACTCTTAATTTTCTTTTTGAAATGCCACAATTTTGGAAAACTTGAGCGTCCGGTACAGGGCGTAAGACTTTATATGTGGACGTCCACCAGAAAAGGGACATAGTTGTCAGTATAGAGTTAAGCACAGTATCATAAACTAGAGAAAATTACCTTTCCAACAAGCCCTTGTCGAGTCTGCTAAGTGAAAAACTCGACGGAGAAGAGGAATTCAAACGTTGGGTACTCAAAAAGCTCATTTTACGGAAATGAGGTTTAGAATTTTCCAAAGTGAAAATGTAAATTTTGAGAACAATGAGGAGCTGAAATGAAATGGATAAGGCACCATCAAAAATGGGTAACCGCATTGAAATTCATCATTTTGAAATCTCAGAACCCATGTGAAAAAGTAAAAACAAAATCGACATCTATGTACCTTTTATACGAAAAGTTCAGTTTATTTATATGAAAGTATAAAAACATCGGGAACGAATGCTAAAATGAACGAAACGAAACTCACGACTTGCGCAATCTTTGAGGGACTGCCTATAAATTATAAATAGATTGCTGACTCTGAAATTTCAGTACCATACAATTTTATGACATTCTTTGTACCATATTAGGTTCCTTACTAGATTTAGAATTTCAGAGTCGAAGTTCAACCAAAGTAGAATGTCAATTTCGCAATGCTTATTTACTGGTAGCCTACTTATATCTTCGATTGAGACGAAATTATTTCTTTGTTATTTTTTGTCTTACTCGATTTTGAATTTATATTATAAATTCAATCAAATTGGGATCTCAGTTTTTCATTTTTCACTTGGACAATGTTAGGCAAAAAGGACTTAAGCGACAAAATCTGTTTTTTGAGAAAATGTAAAACATTTAAAAGCCAATGAATAATGCCGGTGTACGGACATAGCCAGCGTTTACTGATAAGCTTTTTTCAATGTGGATACACATTTTCGTATCGGGGACCCAATTTTGAAAGATTCTACTTTTTACGCTCTTTCCAACGATACTAATAACTCATTTTGTCAACAAATGTCACTCAACGTCCAATTACTGGTGGGTGCCCATTCACGATGGCTTAAAGGGAAAAGGTAGAATGTCACATTTCATTTGCTCTCAGAAAATCAACTATAACGTTGGTAACACTGCGTTTTTCCAATTGTGCAGCTTTCAGCTAGTTGTTTATGGGGAAGTCAAGTCTGGACCTTGTCCAGGCAGGGCTGCCAAAGTCGGAAAACTGCAATGCGACATACTACCTTTCCCCTTTAAGCCATCGCGTACATCAGGAGAGTTTGAAAGCTCGTATGAAAAACATTATTTTGGTCCTTTTTTGTCCTAAAAAAAATTGAGAGTAGTCCGATTCAGCATCGCTCATCTGGCAACCCTGCATCTTCTCAATATTTTCGTCGTTGTTTCAATCTTTATTGTACCTTTATATATGTTTTTTAAAGTCCAGAATGGCTCAGTTTTTCACTATTTATCTATACCCCCATATTTTCCCATTCCAGTTTTCTACTAATACGCAATTAGACACATAGAAAGCATTTTGAGCTCCTTTTGGAAATTTCAGATTTTCAATTCCCTAATAATTTTTGAAGGGAGACAGTTACCGCCACCAAATTTTAACATAGTGTGAAGAAGTTCAATGTAAAGCAATTCCAAAAAGTTCCAGTTGAGAAAAAAGTTAGGGGACCATGGGAAAAAATATTGTGGCCTCCCTCTGTGGCGTGGAAACGCGAGAATACATGTCAAAATTTAACAGAACGAAGCTCCGCAGGCATTAGCTGTTCTCTCCTCTGTTTTCCCATCTTCCATCTCCGCCCTTCCAACGATTCCCTGTGATCCACAACGGTGATCTTTTCTTGCCTGAAAACTTGCAGTTTTTCTCCCTCTACCTTTCCCGCACTGCCGGCATCAGCTACTAATGCGACTGATAAGCGAATGGTCACTTCACTTCTTCTTTAAGGTCTTATGGACTCCCCTTTTTATTTACGCTCTTTGTAACCAGCTACAGATTTAGAAGTTAAGTCGCTATAGGCACTCAACGAAATTTCCCATTCACCCTTCCACTCCATATCCTCCTAATGAGCAGAACCATATATTGTGGCAGTTGTGTGGTGAAGCCGAGCCAGAGAGGAACTGGACCACCTGCAAAGATAAAACAGTGCTAATATAATATATAAATAAATCTTTAAAAAGTAAAAAAAAAAAAAAAGTAAAAAAAAAAAAAGGCAAACCTCAGCTGAGGTTTGAAGCACCGATTTTCGACACAACTGACCATCACTGTAACCACCAAGGCAAAAGACCTTTTATTTGGTAAACTGAAACCCAGTTGAGTTTGTATAATAACTAAACCCTCTTCCCCAGGGTGAGCCAAATATATGAAGAATGAACATTGCATGACCTGAATAGTAGAAGGGAACTTAGCGCAGAATATTGCTGTCCATGCTGCTTTAAGTTCGTAGAACAAATCGATACCTTAGGATACAGACATGCTATGTCCAAAATTTTCAAAAATGCGTTTTTGGTATCACTGGATTCGTCTCAACGAGCAGAATCGAATGCTAATACCAGATATGTCCTATCTCATCTCTAAACCCCCTCTAATTGGCATTAAGTAAAATCTGCTATGTCCATATAGTCGAAAACGAAATGCACAGACATGCTATGTTCATGCTATGTCCCATATTGTAGTGCACAGATGTGCTATGTCCGCTGTCAAGGCATAACTATAAAAAAAAATCAGGTAAAATGGTGAAAAATTATTGTAGATTATGCAAATAACAAAACTTAAAACTTCTCTCCTGAAAAATGACACCTTTTGGACATAGCATGTCTGTATCCTAAGGTATCGAAATATTAATGTGCCCCGTGACCCCATAAACGTCAAAAATTTTATGAATCGTTGATTTTACGACAAAAACCATTATTAACAAATATGCAGATCTCATAAAAATAATACTGCTCTTTGTCGTCAGAAGCTTGATAAGACTTAAGGTTCGCGAGATAGAACCTTTTAAAAAAGAAAATCGACTTTACGCACTTTCTATATAGGAACATACTTCGCCCTCGCCCAGTCGCTTTCGAAAGGTCCAATTAGGCCTCGCCCTTGGTCTCAGCTTCGTAACTCAAGTACAGCTCGTGCTATCGTTGGAAATATCTCGGAGAATCAAACAAAAAAGTAAAAATTAATATCGCTACAGTGATGTAGCCAGGGGGGAGAGTTGGACCTCCGTTTGCGATTTTGTCAAGTAGTGGTTTTTCTAATTTTAGCATCCCTTCTAACACTCCCACCCCTCGAACACTAGGCTGGCTGCGCTACTATATCGCTACCATTGCATAAGACTACACTTCGTCTGCCTACAAACCTCGCAAGTAGTATTTTTTCAAGAACACTCCAAGGAGTCAGTCTTTCAGTCGTATTCCCATATACTTGCGTACACTTGCAAAAAGTATGCAGAATCGCGATTATGATAATTTTTTCATCCAATGATCGATGTGGAACCGCGACTGCGCCGAAAACACCATCTGTATAACCTACAACCGTTGGCAGTTAATTTTCATACTAATAGGCTAATTCAATCTCGATTGCGAAATGACGAATGACCCATTGGCCCGACCAATGTAATCGCCGTGCAGAAGTAACGCTCGCCCAAATAGCACGTCACGAATTATTGTAGATCTGGATGACAGCGGCGTCTGCTGCCTGCCCCCGGACGAGCCCTGATCTCTGCTGCAATAAGTCGACGAATCGAATTCGTCCGAATTGGACGCCTCGGATACTTCGGCACACAGAGCTTTTCGACCTCGTGCCAGCCACACGTACGTAATTCTGGCGAGAATGTTCGAGAACCGGATACGAATTCTGGACGGAGTCTTCTTGACGACCTTGCGATTAACGAGCACGACGTGGAAAGGAAATTTGTAAAACCCAAATACACGCGTCGATGTTGGACGTGAATTTGAAGTCGACGTTCAAGTTGAATTTTAACTGTCTCGTTATCGGCTCCAGCGCCGGTACTGGTTGTGGAAGTGCCCGCGTAAATTGAGAACTTGACCATGGCCGGAACGTGTGATTCAAATATTTCAGCCGGGATCGAGATCGTTCCGACCTGTGCATAGATCGCAGAGAGGTGGCCTGGGCAGCCTATACACGACGACCACAACTGAAATGAAAAACCACTTTCGCTTTTGACTCGATTTGACCGATAAATTAATTTTGTTCGAGCATCGGGTTATCGTGTAATCACGTTTTCTGTCGGCGACGCCGGTAAAAGCTTAAAATTCACCTCAAGCTTGGTCAAAAGCAACCGGATTTTCTCTACAGTCGAGTTTTAAGAAACGTTCGCGCACGCCCGTGGGCGTGCAAATGCTTCCGAACTCATCTCGCGAACTTGGTGCTGATAGTCGACAATCCATGACACTATAGTTAAAGCGAAGATGCTACTTTCGTCACCTTTTTTTTTTTTTACTACCTGTGGAGAGTATTGAAATTTCACTTTCAGATTACGTCCTATGTAGTCGGTGTACTGCATAAGCCACTCTCGCTTTCCGTCCGAACAGGTGACCAGTGACCACCCTCGTCAGATACGCATGCCTACAAGTCTATGATTTTGATCACGGTTTCTTTTGTTCCGAATGAAGTTCCGACTGAAAGCGAGAAGACTGTTCTCATTGTCCGGATGCTAGCTGCTCAAAAAATTCTTCAGAGAAAATATCGACTTCATGGTGCCCAAAATATATTACAAAAGACATGAAAATATTAAACTCCTCAACATGAAACGTTTCAAATCTCAAGTTAACGAGTAACTTCGCTACTTGAAGAGGATCGGCAACACCTTCAAATAGGACGCTGTTAAGTATAACAGAATCAAGCGACAAAATTTGTTTTTTGAGAACACGTGATTCGAAGTTCAAGAGGTATATAGAAATTATATGACATAGCGTTTACTGATAAGCTCTTTTCAACGTGGGGACACATTTTTGTATCGGGGGCCCAATTTTGAAAAATTCTACTTCTTACGCTCTTTCCAACGATACTAATAACTCATTTTGTCAACAAATGTCGCTTGGTTCTATCTTGCTTAATGGCGTCCAGTTGCAAAGCTGCAGACTGCAGTCGCGCAGCTCTATCACTTATCACTCTACTGACGGGAAGGTGCACTCTTCAATCAATTCCAAACAAATCAGATGACATCAGTGATGTTAAACAAAACGATTTTTCATCATTTTGTCGGACGAGCATTTCGTTTTTGTTTTTGTTATGTCCTGAGTTTTGGTATGTTTGTAGTTCTATTATTTTGTCTTTTCATGGTTTTTGTTATGTCATGAGTCATGACAAAATTATTTTGTCATTTTGTCAAAATGCCAATACCTGTTAATTTACAGGTATTTTTACATACAATCCAATTCCACCAATGTTATTACAACAAAGGTTACATAGTAGTCAATAACAGTGTTGCCACATATTTTGAAACGAAGTCGCCAATTTTTTAATTCAGGGTCGCCCAAATCGCCCAACCTAATTTTCCTGATTAAATAATTGCAGTGATATATCATGTATAAGATATACAATCCACAGGGAGAGACCTTACGTCCTTATGATATAGTCCTTTTTCAGTGTTCATACGGTGTAGGAGGATAGAAATTATTTGTATTTGCGATTTTTGACATGAGCAACACTGTCATAGTCACAACTGATAAGTAACAACAATATGCGACGAGGAGAACTGAAACTGAATTTGAATTTTGAAATTCTGATGAAATTAGACCAAAAATTAGTAAAATGCTAACAAAAAACTCAAGTCGCCCACATCGTTCACAGTTGCCCACAGCGATTTTTAGTCGTAAAATGAGTTCCTCAAATCGCCCAAAATGTGACATGTCGCCCAATATGGCAACACTGGTCAATAACTACATTTTTAAAATTAAAGAGTTTGAGCTTCCCATGAAAACATCCAGCAGAACAGCGGCAGTCACATTGCTGTCGGGTGGCGAAGTTGAAATTTTAAAATTGACTTAGGTTGTTTACATGAAAAGTTCTTCAAATTATTACCTTATTAGGGGCATGAAAGGATAAGGAATACACAAACTTTGACAAATAACAATAGCAACTTACTGAGTTTCCCTTTGAACGTAAGAATAAAAGCAAATGACAAGAATGAAAGAAGTAAGACAGCAAGAAGGTAAATACTACATAACAATAACAGGAACATGAAGTGATGAAGAAAGGTTCTTCTATAAGCTGACTCATACTTAACATTCTTGATCAATTAGCACTTGAAAGACTTGTGTGAAACCACACAAAATTCCAGCTGCTCAGGTCATCTTGTCTTTCCAGAACTCTGTTCAATTAATATGAAACATATATAGTATTTTCGGTCCCGCGGGCACTGGTGCGATACTCGAAAGGATAGTTTATCATTTCCATTTTGTCTTACGACAAAACTGATAAATAGTTTTGTCATTATGACAAAATTTCTATGATTCAATTGTCATTTTATTTTGTTATGTCTAACAACACTGGGTGGCATCTTAGGAAAAGATAATTCTCCATACGCTAAAGACAAGAAAGGAATTTTATTTCGATTCAAATAAAGTTTACAGTTGGCATAGGCATAACCAAGATTATCACTAATACTATCAAAACTTGTTGACTGGCATCCAGTTTTGAGAATATTCGGGAGCATCCGCTAAGAGCGCTATAATCGGCAAAATTGAAAACGGGATCAGGACGATTTTCCTATTTGAATGTTAATTGAGTTGTCTCAAAATAAGTCGAGAACGAAGCCATTTAGCGGGAAAATTAAGTAAACAAAATTTGTAGAGCGTAAAATTTCTTATAAGTTACCTTCTCTCATAAAATTGATTTCGATCGATTTAAAGAAAGCTTCCGCCTACTACCCGCCCCGTTCACCAATTGTCATGGTTTTGTTGTGCGCGATACTAGCGCTGCTGGGCCGGAATTGGAAGTACATGTGTTCGTCATAACTATGTACTTCAGCATTGACATAGAATGATCAGAAAACAGAAAAACAATCTATCGCAACTTATACATTATACAATATACATCCTTGGGATGAATATCTTCGCAATATTCAAGAATTAAACAACAAGCTACAAAATTTGATTTCGATTCGCTTAATTGTTCATTTGTCTCATCATACATTCCCATTATCGCCATAGAGGGTAGCGCCGTTGTTTCCTCTTCGGGGGAAGACTACCACAACGCTAGGCTTCATCCCTCGAAACCTGAAACAGAATACCAAAATTAACATTAATTCTTCGACCATATTATGAGGCATATATAATTCATATCGCATTATTCCTTGGAAAATTTACTGATAAGAGTTCCACAGAACGTTGTATGTACCTACTTGGTTTGATCCAACGAAATTCTACATTAAAAACTGAGAACCCATTATTCACACTAACAGACTATATACTACTTACCACTCCTGAATCCAGTTAATTTCTTCACTTTCCTCGAGGAAATAGTTCCTTTTGTGGAAAAGTGCGAAAGTCACAATACTCCAGTTATAAGTAAAATCCGAAATATCAATTATCATTATTTTTATTTTTCATTATTTCATCTCTATACATGGAAAATGACTCTTGCACAGTACTGAAGATCGAGATCAATAAGCACTACTGAAGAAGAAAAATACGTAGAGAAAAAAAAGTGATTTCAAGAGGCTCATTACTGACCCTAATAAAATCGAAGTTGTTGCTTATAATTACTTTTATTATTCTCAACTAACTGGTTTCACACCTTGAAAATGAAGAGCGTCACTGAACTGAATTGTAACTCAGATCAATGAACATTACTGAAAACTGATAAGCTTTACACATCCGAAACGACGTAACACTGGACTGAATTGTGATTCAACTCATACTGGAAAAGGAATGAGAAGCAAAATTTCGACTGTAATAGGCTCAGCTACTCGTAGCCGACCCTAAAAACTGGCTTATTAATAGTACTGTTCCGCGGAAGAATTCCTGTCCAACACAGACTAGGTTTTGGGAATACCTGAGACCTCTCAAGTCCCTTCCTTGTTCCTTCCCCTGTCTATACTCGCCTCCGTTTCCTACTCCGTGTGAGAAAAAACGCCGGAAGGGGTTGCGTATCTGAAAAATCGAAAACTGCAGGGACAGTCCAACTATTTTCTTCTTCACTACTAATAAGGCATGGTGTGGTAGGACGTATGGCGATGCACTCATGCCAAAGTGGCCCCTATGACAGCGCACCCCCGGCCCCGGAAACTAGGCTTTCGAGTATCGCATCAGTTGGCCGGAGGGACGCTTTGAGGCCGGGGCCGAGCCTCCATTTCGCCGTGCCGCTTCCGATGGGCACGTCCTGCAAGGGCCACCATGGGGTTCCCTACTGACCGAGGTCTGCGCTCCCCGAGCACTCGCCTGGAATAGCCGGACGCGTTTCCTCTTTACTCACCCCGCACTTCCTCGTCTTGGTCGGTGTGTCGACGCAGGGAGTTAGTGACGACGGGGGAGCCCTGCCGGGGGAACTGATAAGGCATAAAGACAAACATAAGACTTGTCTACTATGAAACTTTGCTCAGATTCAAGACTCATAGAAGACTATTTAAGACGCATTCGAACTAGTTCATTAAGACTCCTAAAGCGTGCGAAAATGACTTTATGGAGAAAAGGAGCGGTTTCAATTTTGTTAACCCTAAAACTGGTAATATTTAAAAACTGTGTAGAAAAAATTTACGCTTTCCGCGTTTTCTACACTAAGGATCTAATTTTGCCAGGTGCTTAGTTTCTGAAGAAAGGCTTTCCAATGGGTAGGGCGCATTAGAACTCGTGAAGACTCATCGAGAACTCTTCAATGCTCTCGTAATACTTACAAACATTCCTCAAAACTCCGCTAAGATTGATAGAGTAATTTTTTAAAGACGAGATGAGTTTAATTTAGGATTTTTCTATTTTCTGTGTATCTTTCTCTTCGACAAAATACAAAAAGTCAGCGAGGCATTATGGTTTTTTGGTTCCGTTTCCTAGAGCTTCTTTCCCGGCGAGGAGAGACGATGTATTAGGTTGGAGTAAAACTAGAAAGTTTTGGCTCTGAGTTTAAACAAAATTATTTAAATGACAGACTTCAGCTTCAAATATTGCTTATGACAGCTTTGTGGTTTCGGCTTCAGTGTCAGGTGAGGCTTTCCTCAAGTAGTCTCTTACTAAACACTTGGGAGGGGGGGAATGTTACTAACAATAGTCGAACATACGGAGTATCAAAGAACTCCTGTAAATGTCAAACTTTGTGAACCGGGATAAAAATGGACTGTCAAATATTATTGACTGCATTATTACCCTCCCGGAGTGTGTATCTCATTTAAAGATGTTGAAATAAGGTCATGAATAATACAGATGATAATGAATATATGGAGAGGCCAAGCATGTGGGACGTAATAGGGATAGAAGCGGCAATTATTATAATAACTTACATTAAAGAAAGTAACTTCGATTCAGCGAAACATTTTCGAAATTGCGTTTTAGATGAACTTCAAAACAAATAAGGTTAATCGAAACAGTTATTAGAACTGCCCGAAATATATTATTTATACGACCTAACAGTGACAAGAGGCAGCCCGGGGTCGGAGGACTTAGTTTGTAAGTTTACCTGAATTTCTGTTCATTTTTCCGAGTGTATATTCGGTGGAACATGAAAAAGTTTATATTTCAAATATGCTCGTTTAACTGAAAGTTGCACTTTTTGGTGTAAAAATAACACGATGTTTAAATTTCATTGAAGAATTTTCAAAGGTTTCACCTCCTTAGTTGAAAGGTTGAAAAGATATGGTGCGGTGTGAAGAACATGCTCGGGGAGGGAGGGAGGGAGAAACAGAAAATCTCGACTGAAATATTACAAATCTTGCAAGGAAACTTAGCTTCTTTACTTTCCCCAACTGGCCCTCAAAAATTCCCGGGTTTCCGACTTTTTAAATAATTCCGACTGGAAATGCTACATGTTTTAAGTAACAAGCAAAGGAATTAGACTACCCAAAATGTATTTTAAACTGCCAAGTTAGTCTAAACTAACTACAAATTGAAATTTGGTCTGAAAGTGTAGTTGACCTTCACAACAGTCAACACACTAAGAAGTCCCTATAAGAATCTAGTTGAAGTTTTGTCCTCTAAGTGGCTAAGCGTGTCTCTCCAAAATTAGTTTTTCCGAGGAAACTTGAGAAGTATCAGCCGTAGACGAAACCGCTCCAGACGAAAATGATTCTTCATCAAACTTTGCACAAGAGATATCCCTCATTATTTTTCGTAACCGCCCTCAAAACGTCCTAACCCTCATTTTGCTGTGCATTAACACAGGCCCTATAGAGGAAGACACAGATTCTTTGATATTTTTTACTGTCATCAGCGAAGTGAAGGGATGCAAATGACCCTGGCAGTTCTTTCTCTATATTTTCATGTGCCCACCCCTGGAATTTTTCCTCTTCCTCTTTTCTGTACTGGGATACGAGGGTTCGAAATTTGAGTGTTTTCTGAGTTATTCAGTATAGAAAAATAACTTTTATTTTTATTTTAATTAAACGTTGTACACCTCTCATAGTACAAATCATCGAATCGAGATATCCCCGGGTGAGTGTTAAGGTCACAGGATTTGATTTTGAAATTGGTTTGTCTGTAAAAATTCTGGCTCCTGAAAGGATGCGGACTCAAAATATTTGTAAATTTGCTATATGTGGATGTCGTTATACGGATTTAAAGATTCGTTGAATTCATCTCTGATGATTAGCACCTAATTTGCAAATTGTGGTACCTAAAAGGAACGGGAGCTCAACATGTTTTCAAAAAGCAATGCGGATGCCGTTCTATGGGTTATTGACTTTACCAAATTTGATTTTAATATTACTTTCGCCGTGATCTTGAAGCTTCTTCAATCCATATCTCGATTCCGTTATTTGCACTATGTATTGTATAAGGCCCGCTTTAATTTTGAGGACCCCTTCCGCGGTTCCAGATGATGTTAAAGTGTCCAAACTACCCACAACCATACCATGGACTTCTGACTGCAAAACCCCGTTGGCTGATGCTGAAGAAGAGTGATTTGAATATAGTTACCATTCCTTTTTAAGAATAGTAAGATGGCTCGCTCCTTTCCTCAGTTGAAATAATTGATTTCTGCAGAGTTTTCAATTCCAATGAGCTAAAATACAGACATACAGGAGCTCATGCTGATGACCACCTCCTTATTCCCCAAAAAATGAAATCGTGTGTATCCTTATTCTTGATGGATTTTCCCAGAATTTCCTCGAGCTCCCATCCAAAATCGGTTGCAATAAAATTAAAAAAAGAAATCCTAGACTGTTTCAGGTCCATCAAATTAAAGAAAGTGCCACAAGCTCTTTCCCCTGCTTATGGGTAAAAAACAAAAAGTTTTGACTTTTTAAAAGAAAAATTGGGTTTTTCTGTCTTTAAATGTGTTACAAACTTGTACTCCAACTTTCTGACTGATCATCTACTGCTGATTCAAGATGAAATAGTATGGTTCCATAATGTGAAGTAATAGTCGATGGGGTTACTCTAAGCGGGAGGATGGGAGAGTTTAAAACATAAAATTCCAGATACAAATCGATTTGTAGGTTTCTGAACCGATTCCTGAGTGTGCCACAGAAGAAGACTAAGATTAAATAACGGTGTATTTTAGGGTTGAAAATTTTGAACCGTCGACCCTTCCTAGGTACCACAATTTACAAATTAGAGGCTAATCGTTATCGAAATGAATTAAACATCTGTTTAAACCTATGTTACAATTGAGGGGTGGTCTACTGTGTTGATCGTGGTATATATATGATCATAGGTATCTCGGGTTGTCAAGTGCAACATTTTCATGTCACTTTACTTCGAAGATCTTCTAAGCCATAACTTAAAAGTAACCTACAATTTTACTGCATATTAACCATGGTGTATCGATTTAGTGGATGCTCTTCTCTCAACCCATCAAAATCATTTTTGGGGTTCCATTCTCTACCATGAACCCTTCAGGTGCCGCAGAGCGCTCATTTTCAATTATTCCAATTTTCATGTTGTTTATGTTCATCAGAAGGTTTTCTGGTCGCATCTACTTCTGGGAGCATTGCCTTCCCAACGCGGCTCATGAGTCTCAACAAAGTGTTGCGCAGTCTTAATGAATTAGAAAAAGATTTGCACAGTCTAAGCTGCATCTTAGAGAGTCTTATTGACTCTTAAGGCTGTTTAAAGACTCTCAAAAAATAGTCTTCATGAGTGGTTATTAATCTTTTCGAGTTATAACAATATTCCCGAAGAGCTCTCATTTGGTGGAGCATATGGCGATGTACGCATGCCAAAGTCGCTCTCCAGACTCCATACTTGACCCCGGAAAATACTCTTTCGAGTATCGCGTCGACGACCAAAGGGGACGTTTTGAGGCTGGTCCAGGCCTCCATTTCACCTCTCCTTGACGTGGATTTGCGCTGTCCTGCTACGGCTCTCATGGGACACCTGCCGATCGTGGCAACGCTCATCCAGCGTTAACCTAGAATTCGGTGGCCATCAGCCGGACCTTTCCTTAAGAGTTTCAATCAATTTCAGTGACTACGGCCCCGTGAGACCTTTATTGTGACGGGGAGATTTATCGGATATGGTAGTTCAAAAATACTTTATTCGAGAAATGAAGAAAGAAAAAACACAAGAAATTGAAAACTGTCAACACTGTTTAGAATGTTACTTTTGCTAAAATCATAAAATTCACCAAATAATTTTTTGATGGAAAATTTGATTTAATTAGTAAAATTTCAAGAAAAATTGAACGGAAAATTGTATTATAAAATGTTTTGAACTGAAATGAATTATTCGTACAAATATATTCAAAACAAGTACATATTTTAATAATTTTCATTTTATGGGGGTTTTGCCATTAAATACCCAGTTTTTGAAAATCACTCATTCGCTTCATGTTGGAAATAGCGGAATCTCTCACACAGCCGCTATGTCAGAACTCTTTAAGAACCCCTGGCTACGGGTTCCTGAAATGTTTGTTAAAATGTTAACTGAACAATTGTTATTGTTGCCAGATTGGTATAAACAGATGCCTGCCTTTTAACTTTCTTTCAAGCACTGTGAAGAAATTCAGAAATTGGTCATCCAGACACTCCTTCAGTTTTATAACAATGCAATAAGCAATATTGCAGTCCAGTTGGTTTTTCGGAAATTCCTCCAATGTTCGGCTATGCAAATTAAAACACGGACGTGCGATTGGTTGTCTATGCAGAAATTCGTGCCTCTCTTCCTCGATTTACCTTCAATAAACTCCAGCGATCATTTGCAAGAACAATACGTTGAACAATTTGCCTATTCAGTTGCCGCAAAAAGATGATATATCGCGTCCTCTGTCTGACATTATCAGTGTAAGAAAGACAGCACGTGAGGGAGGGTGGGAAGGTGTATACTGTAAACGTGGAAAATCATAGTACAGTGCACGTAAGCATCGCTAACTTCATTTTTGATCCATAATTTTCTTAGTAATGGTGAGGGGAAGGGAAGCGCTGCCTAATCATACACTCACCTTTCCTTCTTAATCACTAAATCTGTTGAATTCGAAGTCATAATATGAACGTCGTATTTTCAAAAACAGAATCTACCTCACATACAAGATTTCAGTAAATTTACACATTTTACGTGTTCGCATCGTAGCGAAAGTCATTTGTATAATATCCATGTTAGAGAACTAACGATTTTTCTAACTCTACCTCAAAGTTGTACTCTGTATAATTAGAGTTATCCTTCTAAAGAAAGTCACTTTAATAAGTTTTTGAAAAGTTTTCCAGTTTAATTTTGAAATCTATTATTGCATCTCAGTAGAATTGGAATTCTTTTTAGGAAAGTCGCTTCCCTGAGTCTTGTTCGAGAAGTCTACGTGTTCGATGTAAAAATCTGTTCAGTCAATCAATAACTTTTATTGTGAAGAAGTTTACAACTAAATCTAGTACACAGGACATAAACTATATACGATAAGTACTTATAGTATTTGACGTATTATTGTATTTACAATGATGTATGTCTTTTGGCTGAAACTGAAAATACCCCCAGCACTTTCAGGGCGAAGGTGTACTTTACCCTTTCTCATTCTTTCCTGTTTTGGGTCACCCTTTGAAAGTTTCTGTTAAGGAACTTACTAATTTCATCTTTCTATGTTTTCCTTTGCCCGTCTTTCAACTTTTTTAATAAGCATCCAAAAAGTTGTGCGATATGCCCATCGGGCTGTAAAGAGTCTAGCAATAAGCCCCCCCCCCATTTTTTCGTTACGGGTAAATACTATTGCATTTTTTATGTTTGGTACTTGTTTTCTTAATTCTATCATAGAATTTTGTCCATCTTTTCTTGTCAAGAATTTATTTTATTTTGTGTGGTTGATATTCTTGACATTAATTTTGAAATGATCATGAGTCAATACTTGCAGGACGCACATGTTTGAGATTTTAATTTTTTGAATGGGCTTCAACTTAACTTTGAAAATACGAGTATGATTTGGAAAGCAGAATTTTTTCCGAGCTAGACTTATTCATTTCCTTTTCCATTTTATTGTCGAATGAAATTAGTTGTCCTAGATACATATATTGCTTCTTCCACCAGTTTCAAGTCTTTTTTCATTTCATTTTATTATTATTATTATTATTTTAATTTTTTTTTTTTTTTTTTTTGGGGGGGGGGTTTCTTTTGTTATTATTTTTGACTTTCCCAGATTTATAGTCAACCCAGCTACCTGCCCCTTAGTGTTTGGATTTTAATCGTTTCTTAAAGCTCTAGATATGAATCGGATATTAGGATTGCTTCATCCGCAAACCTTAAATTTGTTATCTTTTTACCGTTTGTACTTAATCCCTTCTACCACTAATCTAGTTGTCAGAATATTTCCTGTAGTATATATTGTTAAACAGAATGAGGGAGTGGGCATCCCCTGATGTACTTCTTTTATATTTTGAAGTATGTCTATATTTTACCCTCCAAATTTGAGTACGTTTCCTGAATCATCCTCATGCTTCCTTGGTTACATGTTATAGTGATTTTATCATGAATTTGTAGTCTAAGGAATCGAATGTCTTATTGCAATCAATTAAAAACAAATTTTTATGCCTGGGTTTTCTCGAGGATTTGGTTTATTATACGTAGATGTTTGAGAGTTGAAAAGTTTTGCCTAAAACCTGCTTGCTCAGGAGGTTGTTGGTGTTCTAATGTGTGGTTTATTCTTAGTTCTAACAGTTTTGAAAACTTTTTGGATATTATTGGGGATAGACTAATGGGTTCATATAGTTTCCAGTTCTGTGTCTGTTGCCATTTTTGAATAGTAAAATCATATCAGAATGTTTCCAGTCATTTGGTGTTCTTCTGAGAATTCTTCATTTTGTTGAATAAAATTGTTAGAGCTTTTATGAGCCTACCCCACCCCCAAACTTGACATGTTCATGTTTGATTCCATCACTACTGGGTGCCTTATTTTTTTAAAGCGGATCTACTATTATTTTTACTTCTGAGAAAATAGAAATTCAATTCACTCGTTGTTTCTTGTGGTTGAGAGAAAGGGTCCTAGCTGCCTATGTCTGAATTACTGTCTGAGTCACACAGCTTTTTATAAAATTCCATTGCAATTTGGTTGATTTCATCTATCTTGTACATCCCCTCCCCTTGTCCTTCTTCAGATACGCAGTCAACTGAGTGCCAAGTGCAAGTTTTTAATTTAATTTTTGTATATTTTTGGATTGGTCTAATGTTTCTTCTATTAACTTGTCCCTTCTCAGGACCTCTCTTTCCTTTTGCACTAATCGGATTGCTTTTGAAATTATACTCAGTTTTATTTCGTATTTTTGAGATGGTGGGTGTATCTGGGGATTGTATGTGTGTTTGTGTATGGGTGTGTTCATAGGGGTGCGTTGCCGGAGTGCTTGCGTGAATGAATGTAAGTGTAAGTGAATTAGGTGCATGTGTGCAGAGGATTTTTTTTTTCATTATTACTATTATCATTTCAGATTATTTTTCTTTTTTTGTCTCCGGCTGTTGGAAGGGGAGAATAAAGTATTTATTTATGTATTTATTTTGGTTTTTTGTTCAGAAGAATTACATTAGGCTATGCTTAAACAGATTACGTAAGCTTTCTGTTTAGTTTTGAAGTGGTTGGTGCACGTCACTATCTTCTAGTTTTGAGTTGTTTGAAGCTTTCCTACTGCTATAGTGTAGTATTTTTCAGAACTTAATGAGTTGGGCTTGGTCAGTGATTCCAGTATAGCTTGGACAGGCTATTTTCGTGCGTATATGGACTTACTGTTCCAATTTTCTTTTATAGGAACTTTATTGCTTGTATGTACTCTTATATTTGAGAATAATGTACATGAGATTATGGTCAGTTGAAAAAATCAAATTAGTTATCTCAAAGCCATGTCCTTTTTTTAATACTACAATGCAATCAATCAGTGACTTAAACTCATCATTAGGACCGGTCTAAGTCAATCTTTTCCCAAGCCTTTTTTTTTAAATCCACACCTCAGAGCAAAATAGTGCTATATACATTTTTAGGGGAAAATGAGTTGTTGGTATGATTGGAAAGGAAATTTCACGCTCTATCATGTGCAACACTGCATGTTGATGTTGGCAAAACATCAGCTTCACGTAAGCATGACGTCACGATTTCGACGCAGAAGCAGGGACGAGAAAAAAACTGAAAGCTGAAGGCCAAACCTTTCTTTTTTCTACAAGGTCAGAAGTTAAAAGCTAAAGGTTGAATGGTGAAAAGTCAGAAGCGAAATCAGAAGCCAATAGAGTTTTCTCTGGAAGCTAAATCCGAAATCAAACATGAAGGTGGACTGAGGCAGGAGAAATAAGCTGAAAGCCAAAAGCCGAACAATTTTCCCCTCAAGGTTAAAAGTTACAAACTGAAAGTTGAATGGTGAAAAGTCAAAAGCGAAATCAGAAGTCAGCAGAGTTTTCTCTGGAAAAGCTAAATCCGAAAGCAAAATCTTTATATAAGGCTTTCACATCCCTGCGCAGGAGTGATAGGCTATTGGGAAGTTAACATGGCCGAGGTGGCGCTAGTGTAACACACTAACACAAACTAAGTAACGCTCAACACATTGGAAACGTCTGGGGGATTATTTCTGCTTCCCTATTCTTCGACATCAAAAATCGCGATTTTCAATTTCACGTAATTTCATTAAAAAAATGTCCATGGAGGTAATTCTTTTTAATCCTAATAGCTTAGTGCTATTACTGAAATTATTTCAACCAACTTTCTTTCAAAAACGATTTTTTTAACACGCCAAAGACGTTCAAAGATCACTCCTTTTAAGTACATGTTCTGTATGTGAACGAGTTAAATTATCCCCCAATGGTAGAAGCAGGGCTACCAACATAGGTATTTTTGTTTAACTTCCCAATTAAAAACTTCTTCTCCCTCTTTTGCCAATTTCAGTAAAATGTATACAGCACCATTTTGGTCTTAGATGTCGAAATGACCATTTATAATTTTTAGATCGAATGAGTAGTTGCCAACCTCTTTCGTTTTTTCTCCCAAAATTGAAGGTTTCCACGATATCTTTGTGTTCTCGGGTGTGTTGACCTGTTTGATTGTTGAAGTTTCCCATAATTATTAATTTGGAAGTATTTATTTTTCTCTTTTCGAACACTGTGTCGCTCAAGAGGTTGTAAAAATTTTCCGTTGGGACGTAGACTTGAATCAGTGCAATTTTAGTTCTATATGTATTTAACCCTAAAATTTCTATACGAGCTTATAAGCCCCCAACTGCGGTAATTTGATTTTTCCACTTTGGTTTAGTCAAACAACCTACCTCCCCTTGGCTATAAGATATGAAAGTAGGTGTAATTGTTTTGAGTACGGAATATTTTTTTCTCTGCTTCCTCCCACTTCTGATATGCCCAAAATATCAATTTTTTTTAAATGAAGTGCAACCTCCAGGGACTTACATCGGTCCTCCCCTTTTAGGGTTCGTACATTTAGTGTTGTCGCTGTGTGAACAAGTGGTGACGTGTTCGCTTTGCAATCCTGGCGTCTCGGGTTCGAGTCCCACCAACACCGGAAAGCTGGAGATATTCGAATACCCTCACTAACATCCTAGCGAACACAGCGACTATAATATCAATCGAGGTGGAAAATAGCGTGTCCTGAACCTCGCCAGTTCACATGAACAAGGCAATGCAATCGCAGGGCGTGTTACCACCAGATCGGAAAGATTGGTGCTGTGCGTGTACACGTCGTGGGCAGCTTACTCAACGTCGTGAGAACACGTGGCTAGTAAGTGAACTACGGCTGCACACTTTTCTGCACAAAGAAGGAAAGTTCTAATGCAACAAACCCGCGGGAAGAGCAACGCGAAACTACCCCGACTAACCTGCTCAGGAGAGTCAAACGTCAGAAACCGCGACCGCTAACGTCCGGCATTGGATATGACTCCTGAAGAAGAAAACATTTAGTGTCTCTATTGTTAATGTTTGGTTCTTAAGTGCAGTACTTGGTGAGGTAATTTGATCACTTACCCTCTCGCCGACCAGACTCACTAAGCAAGGGAAATCTGTTAGATTCTGTTGAATATTTGCGTTTTGTTCCGTCTCCTGCTTAGACAAGACTGAATTAATTTGAACTTAATTTTGCAGAATGGCAGCTGTGATCGAACGCTGTCTCCTGGAGTGGACCCGAAGGACGACGGTCTGCTGATGGAAAACACCGAGCTGTCTGTGTTCATGCCAACAAGGAGACATCGACAAATATCGTCCGAGGAGAATAACGAAGTGTCCGCCCAACCGATACAGATAAACAAACTTGACGTTGATTGCGAATTAGACGCGGGTCGAATCTTAGTCACTATACAGTTCCTACAACCGTTTACTGGTATCATATACAGCAAAGGACACAAAGATGATCGCTCATGCATGTAAGTGTTTTTTTATTCACTAGGGTAATTTACGTCGATTACAGTCCTTATATTTTAGGATTGGCGATGCACGCATGCCAAAGTGGCCTCTGAGATACCGCACCCCGGCCTTGGAAACTACCCTTTCGAGTATCGCATCAGTGGCCGGAGGGACGCTTTGAGGCCGGCCCGAGCCCTCCGGTGCACGCTGTCCTGCGAGGGCCACCATGGAGTCCGCTTCTGACCTAGATTAGCGCTCCCAGCACTAACCTGGAATTTTCGAATTCCCCACAGCCGGTGCGGTTTCTCCTCACACACCCCTTACCTACTCGTCTTGGTACGTGTGACGACGCAGGAAGGTGGTGACGGAATTACAAAGGCATAGTCAAAGTCTCTTCAAAATATTTTTAAAGGCTTCTTCACCCCCTCGCAAAAGAGTGAAGTTCTCAATGTGTGTGTACTCCCAACTCTAATATACGGATGCCAAACATTAGTCTACATAAGTTAGCCCAAATAAGTGTACAAAAAGGGAAAAATCATAGAAAGCTGAAACTTGGTACGTTGGTCTAATTGAGTGTCCTGAAGAACATATTAAAAGTCCCAGCGAATCCGGTGCTGGCGTCGTCCCCTAGGGGGCAAAAAGTGTGGCGTAAAACAGTTTTTTGCTTATATCACGCTAAAATTTGAGTTTAGAAAAAAAAATGTTCTCACAAATGTGATAGAGAATAAAAAATACACAAAAAATGTTCTAACACATTTTTCCGTAGAGTGCGTATTCGTTGATGAATTTCCAACGTTGAGAAGTTTCCTTCATGTGTACATTTAATGCAACTTATTGTAATAGATGCAATGTAGACTCGCGCACGTGTGAATACATTAATTTCTATTTACTTTGTCATACAATTTACATGTCCTGAGTGAGATCTTAAGTGACTTGATGCAATGATTTGAGACTCATATGACAGAGGTCGAAGCTTGAGGCCCCACGGCTAAACTGTGGATTCAATATTTCCAAATGGTATCATTGGTAAAAAATTTGTTGCTGCATAAAGAATGGGTAACAGACCGCGGCCATCTTGAGTGCATGCAGCTGGACATTTATCGTCCGCTAAGACTGCTCACCTTTATCTACAAGTTGCCTATCACCTATGAGACAACATTAGTGATTTTGAGTGCCTACACTGAATTCTCGAAATATTTCACCCTAAGAAGAAGTCAGAATTACTTTGTCGGTATTTGGAGTGATATAACCATCGAACAGACCTTGATGAGACTCATGAAAAGCAGAGGAGGATTGACACGTGATCGTGGTATACAGCCAAGTGTGATTCAAAAATGGATTTTGAGTATGCTCCATTTGTGAAGAAGTTGAGGAGTACACAGGGTGCAGGAAACATTCAAGCGAAAACATGTCGACCTACGTCCTTCTCGAATTTTGCGTGATACTTCAGATGTTGAAAAATTAACACAGCGGCTTTTGACACATAACCCATTCCCAGAGTCGCCGAAAATAGCATCCGTATCCATAGGTGTTATCGTGGATGCTTCAATCAATTGCCACGAAAGCGCATTGGTAGGAAACCTTGGCATCCAGTCCATGGTTGGCAAAACATTTTCCGACATAAAATTGAAAAGAGGTACAAGTATGTATACCACATCACATCTTCGTAATAAACCAAATAATAGAAAAATCTAACGAATACAACCTAGATACATTCCTCCTCTTCATTAACTTTCAGAAAGCCTTCGACACAGTGGAGCACAACTTCCCATGAGGGGCTTTGGAGAAACAGGGGATAAACCCAAAATACATCAGAATTATCAAAAATATGTACAAAGGGACTGAAGCCTACATAAAGACGGACAAGGTGGGGGAACGATTCGAAATCGAGAGAGGGGTAAGGCAAGGCGACCCACTCTCCCCCAGTCTATTTAATAGCACGTTAGAGGAAATTTTCCGGGGATTGAACTGGGAAGGGAAAGGGATAAGAATAGATAGAGAAATACAACAATTAGGAGAAGGGTTGTATCAAGAAAGCAAAAAGGCGGGACTGGAAATCAACTGGGAGAAAACGATATTGTTAATAAATAGGAAGATGGAAACAGCAGTAACATTTGGGGAACAGAAGTTAAAAGAAAGAATGAAGTAACATATCTGGGCCAAATAATATCTTTTAAAAATAGAAGGGATAAGAAATTGAACATGAGAATATTGAAAGGCTGGAAAAGCTATTTGGGGCTTAAAGAGATTTATAAGGGGAAAATGAGGCACAAATTAAAAACAAAGGTGGGCAAAGCTGTACAAGTCCAGTCCTCACGTATGGTGCCCAAACCTGGGCCTTGACTAAGACAGAAATATGTAAATAGATTAGGAAATACACAAAAAGCAATGGCGAGAAGTACGTTAAAAACGGAAGGATGGAATAAAAAATATAGCAATAAGGGAAAAAACTGGATTAATTGGGATAGAATATTGCATTAAGAAACTTACATGGAAATACGCGGGACATATCAGCAGGCCAAAAGAGGGAAGATGGGAAAGAAAAGTGGAGGAATGGGTGTCGTATATGAGGAAAAGATCGGTGGCCAGTGACGCATTAGTGCGACAAATTCAAAAAAGAAGTAGGGCCATTATGGCGGAGAGAGGCGACCATCCGGAGAAAATGGAGAGACGTCGGAGAGGCCTATGCCCGAAAATGGGGCGAGGCGATCCCGGGGAAGGGGAACACCTACCCCCTGACTCAACCATAATAGATATTAAGTACGGAAAAACGAATGTATCGTCTGCTTATTAATAAATAAAATAAATAAATAAAATTTATACCACAAGAAGAAAAGAGAAAACCAGCGATTATTAGGTATTGTTAATTTTTTTTTAAATCGAAAATTAGGAAACAGAGTGAAGTTATTAGGATCTATCAACAGCAGTATTCGTATTGGGGGAGGCGTAATACCTGTCGACCCTCTCTTACTTTTCCAAAGAATCTCGTTCTTGAAGACAACTGATGAAGAACTGAAAATCTGCTTTTCGCACGAAATTGCTTACTTTCCAACATATTTTTTCACGGAAGATGGGAGGGGGTGATTCTCTTCATTCCATCACTGCTGCGAGCATTTAAAATAAATCTTCTTGTATGCGTACAAGTCTACGTCGCATCAATTACAATGAGTTCTATTAAGTGTATACACGGAGGAAACATCTCAACATTTGATATTAATTTATTCGAAAAATACGCACTCTACGGAAAAATATGTAAGATAGTTTTTATGCATTTTTCTATTCTCTATCACATTTGTTTGAACTTTTTTTTTCTGAACTCAAATTTTAGCGAGATATAAGCAAAAAACTCTTTTACGCCCCCATTTTTGCCCTCTAGGGGACGACGCCGGCGTCGGATTCGTTGGGACTTTCAGTATGTTGTTCAGGACACATAACTAGACCAATGTACCAAGTTTCAGCTTTCTATGATTTTTTTCCTAGTTAGAACCTAACTCATGTGGACTACATGGTCACTAAATCAAAAACTTCTGAATAAAATAAAAACTACTCAGAACGCAATGGAACGATCAATATTGGGTATTAAAGAAAAGGATCAGGCAAAACTAGAAATTATGAAAACGATATTGAGAAATAATCACGATGGAGTGAGAACAATAAGAAGGCTAAAATGGGGTGGACAAAGCACATTTCAAGATTAAAAGACGGAAAATAGATATATTCCACAATCTCTTGGCACCCTGTCGAATACAAAAGAAACCGGGGACACCAAAAAACAAGATGGACGGATGATATAAATAGATTCCTTAATAGTCAAAATTTTCAAAGAATATAGGAGCGACCATGGGCGTAGCTAGAACTTTTTCCAGGAGGGGGCAAAAATGTAGAATTTGTGCAGGTGCAAGTCGCTGAGTTGCTATCCGTGTGGCGCCAGTCACACATGTCCGTTGTCTAGCGTCTATTTTCTGCAAATTTTATTCAGTTGGCTTTAAATATTCGAAAATAATCTTCATAATTTTTTCAAAATCCGGAGGGAGCAATCCCCCTTGCCCCTCGCTGGCTTCGCCCATGGGAGCGACCATAGGCATCCTGGGGCGTAAGCCCTATAACCACAGTTAATGTAGAAGAAAGCACAACTGGTTACTAGTCCCAATATAGGATATTGAATTGACTTGGATTGAACTGAACTGATCTGATGCATTAAGAAGACAAACAAGTTTACCTAAAGTTCAGATAATCAAGGGTCTCGAAATACTGGCTAACAGCTTTTTCAGCAAATATTTTACGTACTGAAAAATTGTACAAACTGAAAAACTCCAGAAAGGAGGGTTAATAGCAAACACTACAGCAGTAAAGCAAGAAGCACCTTTCTAAACCAGGTAGCCAAATTATTTTCTAAATACCTCCCTCCTCAATCCATAAATCCAGCCGGTTATTGACGATAAATTTGTGCACCACCTACACGTGCATAATTTCTCAACTTGTTTCCAAATGGTGTGTGGCTGTATCGAGCACGTTTTAACTGTTTATGTAATTTCTCGTTAAAATTTATTTTTGCTGACTGACTACCTTTTCTACCTTCCGGGCGTGGTATCGCTTCTTGGAATTTTTTCTTCGCATTCGCCGGAAATCGATGCGAGTTGTAAAAATTACAACGCGAGAGTCGAAAACTCACAGACTCGCAAGTCATCGGATGAGAATTTCCAGCGAATGACGTGAACACAGCGAGTTACGAATCCGGTTATTCTTATTACATAAATGTATCATTGGATCGTTCTCATAGTGTTCACAATTTTTGGGTCAAACGATGATGGTATTAGGTCAAAGTAGAGTGACGAGGGAGAATATACTCATTGAAATTATTTTACCGGAATACTTTTGGAAGCTATTTTGTAATTAACTAGAAACCCACCCCTTGATTTGTTTAGTTTTTGGAATAGACTTTACACACGTTATCGCTGGGTGATACTCTAAATTGGTGAATGGGATATCTTGTGAAGGAAACGTGATAAAAAGAAATTGATAATAAAAGTTGTTCGTCTTCACCGATAGAGTGCGTTTCCGAATTGTAACATCGTCACCCACCCGTGAGTAACAGCCGAATTTTTCATCCCCGGCATAAAACAATGCCTCAAATTTCATTGGAATGTACTTTCCGCTATATTCGGGTCCTGGAAATTTCGTAGTCCTTTGTTTGTTGTTCTCAGACTTTGTCTGACTAAAAAAAAATAATCACTTTTTACCTCCTAATTCCGCAGAAGACTTCCAATAATGTAATTTTTGTCGCTTTTCATTTCTAAAATGATTTCTTAGGGAAATTGCAACATTCCTGACGATAAATTATTAAATACATTTGCTCGGATTGAGCTCACTTGCATCTCCTTCCAGGGGCTTGAAAAAACAGCACGCCTTGAAAATATTTACAGAGCGGGAAAACACAAATCGGTTGGAAAGAAAAATTTGCCCGCATTGTTAGGCAAAACTGAGGCTGAAAGATTCGGAAAAAGGCTACAAAAGTCTCTACTTACTATAATAGGTGCCCAAACGCTCCTGTACTCTGTTTATCATGCTCTCAAGAACTAGGGACATAATATACATAAGTAAAGATTTGTTTCCGTAATATAAAACTTTTTACGTGTATTTGGAGTAGAATTTGCAGCGTTTAGAATGATCAGCAACAAGGAGTGGAGGCACCTGTTATCCTCAATGCATCTTTGATGACCCCGTATTTTCATCTCCGCCCGTTCATTTCTAGCCTATCTACAGCATTTTTTCAATTATACTTTTTTTTCTTCAAAATTTTCAAACGGGTGAGCTCACGGGAGCTTAGGAGGCGGGAGCACCTATCTCCCGCCAAAATGGGTTAGGAATGCGTCTGGAACCTCGCATATCAATTTTCAGCCATCCCCGTTTACTACAATACCCGCTATAGCTCTTTTACGAAACCCTCAGTGTCACCTACTGGCGAGTGACATATATCACTGTTTTGAACGCTACACTAAAAAATTTCTGCCCCTTCACGTGTTAAATCCCTTTGAAGAAAATCCAAGCGAAACTGGAGGGTGCATTGCTCAGCCTTCTACATGATTTCTAAACTTGACCAAAGCAAATTCGCCCAAGTGACTTAGGGTACTGTGCTCTAATACCGCCAGGAGTCTAATACCGCTACCTATCAATATCTCCAAAACTATCCATCTGGTCATGAAAGTGACGTCATATTTGTGTTCAGGAATGAAAATAACACTATCCAGTATAGTTTCCATGTCGCTGAAGGAAATCGGTGATAAGATGTGAAAACATTTTCTGAGAACACGCGATTTGTAACATGTGTTTTCGATTTTTTGACATTTTCATGTCTTTACATTGGCACACAACGGAAGAAAGCGTTACTTTAGAGCGTGACAAAAATAGTGTTACGAGCTGGCTAGGCTCACGGTTGCCAACCTATGAGTCCAGAAAGTACTGAACTGCCGAATGAAAAAAGTACTTTTTTTATATATTTACGTATAAAAAAAATTTTTCACTCAAGAAAAGTCTCGAAAATCCAAAATTTTGACCCGTGTCACCGGAAACAGATTTTTTGCAATTTTGAACTGTTTTTAGCGAAGTATTACGTATTTTACATTTTACTTTACATATTCTTCGTATTCTACGTGCAAAGGAGAATATGATACTCTGCGCGTAAAATGCCATCTCTACTCTTTTTTACTGTGAAAATGACACTTAAACCTACGTTTCTCTTCAGTTTTGAATTAAATTTCTCAATTTATGAGAAATCGTAGGAATTTTATCAAGGTCAAAAATAATAACGAAAAAAATAGGAAAGAAACTTGAAAAAGTACTTTAGCACTAAAATTATCTAAAAACACTAACTTTTCAAAATGTTTGAAAAAGCATACTAGTTTTAGTGCGAAAGCACAAAGGTTGGCAAAGCTGGGCTAGGCTGGCTAGGCTAACTGACTGGATGACTGGCCCGACTGACCTGACTGACAGCACATGGCCATGCATACGCGAGCCTATGTGTTGTACTTCTTCCAGCCATCCTCAGTATTAAAAATTTCCATGGAATTAACAACAAGGCTGCAGAATGTAGTTGCGCAGGGTGCAACAAAGTTAAATTCTAGACATGAAAATGCTCTCTCATTGTTGCAGCCGCCGTCACAGTCCTCTGTGTTTGGTCTAAAACTTTTATTCCTGAGTTGAGGTTTGCTTTGGGTTACTTTTCCCATTAGGACCACATCCCCCGACCACCCCCACACCACTATGGCCTTCATTTCTGTTCACGTACCACACTCCCTTCACCCATCACTACGCCCTCCCCAACTGCGGCCTTCATTCCTCGCTACAGCCTTCCCCTTCCACTGCTCCTCCTCTGCGGCCTCCTCGTCCCTACTCTCTCGAAGATCCCCTGGCCCTCCACTCAGGAGCTCCCACCACCATGACCACCCGTCCCCTTCAGACCCCCGCCACCAGCCCCTCTCGCACCATGGCTTTCATTCCCTCCCCGGTCCCTCGTTCACTCAGGACTTCCTCCTCCACCAGGACCTCTTACTCACCTTTACCCCCTCCTGAGGCCACGCCCCCATGGATATCCTTCTGATTCTGGAGCTCCCGCCACCTTTGAACCACCTCCTAGGGGTAGGCTACCCTTGAAGAAATGAGTAATTAGTGGGGCAGGGTATAGTAAACCCTTCTTCTAAATAACGCGAAATAAAGACAAAAAATATGATTATTGCTTTATTTAGCAACGAGAAAATTATACTGAACTGAGCTTTCATAAATTTACATTCAACCTCCCTGGTCCTCTCTCTCACCAGGGACTTTCTCCTCCACCAGGTCCTCTTACTCATCTTAACCCCCACAGGGGCCCTCCTCCTCCTTCAGAAGCTCCCTCCTCAACCATGAACCCCCTCCTGAGGGTAGGCTATCCCTGAAAAATTGAGTAAGTAAGGGGTAGGGTAGGCAACCCGCAACGACTTGAGATATTGGAGATTATGGGTAATTATGTCATTATGTCTTATTACGTCGGTTATGTCTTAAAACTCGGAGATCTTTGATGTTAGAACAGATTATGTCCTTAAAAGTAGCTGATCTGCCCCTGAAATTTTATGATTTTTAGGTAGGCAACCCGCAGTGCATTTTTTTTCTCCCGGAGGCGGTGGTGGCGGTGGCGGATTTTACTTTTTTAGTATAAAAAAAAAGGGAATTTTCCGTTGCCAGCCAGCCTAGCCAGCCAGCCGCGACCTAATTTTCAAGAATAATTTTACTTGGTTGTAAAACTTTGATTTTGTAAAGGGGGAGGGGGGTTTGCAAAAGTGGGGGAAAAAAATAATATGAATGTCATTTTAGTGGTTTGAGAGGTTGCTTAACTCATTTTTAATAACAATTTCAAGCTAATATAGAAATCGGGGCAGCTGGCGGGAGTAGAGGAGGAGAGGCTCAAAAGTGGGAAAATCAATAAACACAATATGGGTATCACGTCAGTAGTTTGAAAGGTCACTGACCTTATTTCCCACGACGATTTTACCTTAATATGAAATTGAGATATCCGATGGGAGTAAGGGAGGGAGCTGAAAAGTGGAAATATCAACGAACTCATTTTCGGCAATGAGTTTACCTGAGCATGGGATCATTTGTGGTAAGGAAGAGAGCCCAAAGGTAAAAATGTCGATATGTTCAATATGGATATCATGTCAGTGAGAAATTTTTGTTTTTTTCCAAATGTGAAAATTAATTATTTTCAATTCAAACAGACATAAGTAAAATATATTGTTAGATTTCGTTTTTTAACTACAATATGAGTCACTTTCATCAGGCGCGGATCCACGGTGGTTGAGAGAGAGGGAAGAGGGGGATTGTAAAAATCCCCCCCCCCCCTCAGAAAAGGAAAATTTGGGGTGGAAGGGGAGAATCTGCTGGGGATGGGGTAGCAAAAAATGTTCCGTTCTGCCATTTCCCTCCCCAAAAAACAGTCGTCTCGATCCGCGCCTGTTTTCATTCTGAACTGTTACTCGCTAGATTCACTTACAATAATTCAACAACTTTTTCGAGACAAGGTATTCTATTACCGCCAAAATTCGTGAAATTTTATTTTTGTTCGTAAATTTCCGCCAAGTTAATTAGAGTTGACGTGAAACTCGATCAAATTAAGGGTGGCGATAATAGGGCACAGTACCTTACGATAATGCTCGTACAAATTATTTTCCTTCATAATGAAGTCTTCTTTCAAAATAGGTTTCTTTTTGGCAGTTTTTCGTAATTATATCACTGTATTGTGGAATTTTCAAATTTCTAGTTGCTCTCCCTAAAAATGGGTGATGCTGTTTACATGCTCGGTTGCCAATTATGTCAGACGCTTGCTATTTACTCGTTTTGGTCCTTCTACTTGTCAATCAAAAAGACACAAAGGTCAATAATAAAAGGAATAATCAGCGGCTACAAAACTATTTCATATCAATCCGTGTACCCAATTTCAGGCCTTATGCCAATTGATAACAAAATAAAACTAGTAAATAAAATCAAAGAAGTAAGGGAAACAGTAAGTGGACCAGAACTTAAAAAGGCCATAAGAGATCTAAATGAGAGAGCGATTCAGGAGTGGCAGCTGAGTTACGATGCAGCCACAACGGGACGCGTGACCTACGCATTTCTACCATCCATCAAAGATCGAATAAATTTAAGACACCTCACCCCTAATTTCTTCATGACTCAAATAATGTCTGGGCATGGCAACTTCTCACTTTATCTGAATAAATTCAAAATCAAGGAATCAGCGACGTGTGAAGAATGCCAAAGTGAGATTGACGATGTATGGCACACACTATTTCACTGTTAGAAACATGCTGTTCTACGCAACAAATATCAAAATTTAATCACCAAAATTGAAAACTCAGGAAACTCACTTTTGGGACTTCATAAAAAAAGAACTCACAGATTTAAACACGTTGATGGTTGGAATAGTGAAAAATAAAACTAGCTTTGAAGGCCGAACATAACATAAGGGAAAGGGAAAGGGGAAAAGAAAAGGAAAAAGAACTGACAAATAATTCAGTAGAGGCAACTACAGCTATACTACTTGTCATAATACAAACATAGTCTTAGAATACTACAGCCATACAATTTGTGATAATTGTACAAACATAGTTATTGTTTATTCCCTAAGCTATGTAAGGGGAGAGGGATGACGGTGTTTAAGCAACGAAGCTACACCAAACCTTCCCTCTCCTTATTATTATTATTATTATTATTATTATATATAAAAAAAAATAAATAATATCTTTAAAAAAAAAAAAAAAAAAAAAAAAAAAAAGATTTAATATGCAGGGGTATAAAATGACAGCGCCGACAAATTGAATGCAATGATCAGAACTGCGGCTTTTGAAATTCATGAAACATGGCGAGGAATCAATGTCGGCGCGTGACATTGGGCGCCAGGTGTGATGTCTGATGTGCGATCTATACGAATATTATTTGGAAACTGCTGAGTTCATCACGGAAATGCAGTAAAGTGCAATACCTCATGTTTGGCAGAGTTGATGTACAGTAAAGTTGTAGGAAATAACAACACTGGGTCCGGATTGGTCATATAAGCTACCGAGAAATTCTTCGGTAAGCCGATCCCATTTATACGGTTTGAACCAATACGTTTGAAAGTTTTGGCCCGCTGTAGCTATTTAAAATAATTCATTGAGCAGAATATTTATTATATAAAAATATATAATAATATGTTTTTATTAAACTAATAAAAAAATAAATAAAAAAAAAGATACCCGCCGGTTATAAATCAGATTAACTCAAGAATTGTCTCACAGATAAGGTAGACAATAGGAATTCAGAAAAGGTAGGCATTATCCCAATAAGGTTGTTCCACCCACTACCTTAATTACTATGAGGTAGAAGTGCCTAATATGAATCACTTTCCTAATATGGACCATACCTAAATCTCAAACGCTAATAGCGCTACCTGGCGGAGAAAAATTGAGATATAGTTTGTGATTAACTTTTCTTGTTCAAAAATTCCTCTTTGTAGCAAAGGTTCTCTACCACTTTTTAACATGGTAAAAACGATTACATGCAGAGAAATTGATGCGTTTTCACCCAGAGGCATGCAAATTCACAAAATCATATCTATAGCAGGTATAAAATGGCATATTTTGAAAAATTATCTATTGACGTTATTATAAGAATCCTAGTGCCCTAATTCCACCAGCAGGTGACCTTTACTAAAAACGTTGTAAATGTTTTTGGGCAACGATTTTCAAAATTCTTACCCCCTGGGATGATAAATTCTCGCTTCGAAAATGTCGCAATCATTCAGTTAATTAGAGTCGACGTGACACTCGATCGAATTAAGGGTGGCTGTAATAGATCACCTTACATTATTACCAATATATTTAAAATGTGAGGCTGTTTTCTTCTCATATATGACATGAAAATAATCAATTGAACGCGACTCTAATCGCTCTTCAGTCGCATATAAATCACTTTCTTGAAGCATATACTGAAAAATTGCTGCCACATTTACGTGACTGGTTTGTGTTTGACCAAATCGTGATTAGTCATTTTTTCATCACCTTCAAAAGGAACAAATTGTCAATCGGGCGGTTTCCTGTTACTTCTCGGACTGCAGTTTCAGCTCTTCGTTTTTATATCTCTGTGAAAAATATCTCTAAGAGTAATTTTGTATAATGCTTTGAAAAGTCACATTCCTTGAAATTATATCATTAATCACGAGACACCATTCTTTCAGCTGAAATGTAGAAACACTGTTGGAGCTTCCAGCACCAGTTTCGAAGAAAGAAAAAAAAGGATTTAGTTGTGCGAGTTAAAATTAATATCTCGAACTCTACGGTAACGCGTTGACCCTGCCTCGAAACATTAAGTTTGCCTTGATCTCTGCATGTGAGATGAAAGAAGCTGGTTCTCAATAGGATGGCTATTCATGACGTCATAATTCATTTCGACTTCGCGTTTCTTCTTCATTTTTTCTTTCTTCAAATTTGTGATTAATGTCTATTGTATGCCTCGTATATTTTATCAAAATCACTGCAAATTCGATTTCCGTTCAAAAATTTTCCACATGCGATGAGTTCTTATAAACTAAAACTGCATGCAAAAGAAGCCACTAACGTGGCCGCAGCATCCCTAAATAATAGGTATAATATAATTCAGTTATCGGTTAAATCTACGCGTAATCTTATAAGCCACGCCTATAGAACTTATAGGTATAATTTTCGCGAAAATATAATTATGGCAAGCACAATATCATGTTTGTTAGCAACTTGACTAGTTATTCATGAACTGAGCCGTCGATCTGACGGGGGAAATGGTGCGGCTTTGGATCTCATTATGATAGACCGCTTCACAAAATTTCTAGAAACATAGTATTTAAACGCCATGGAAGTTTGATACAGAACTGAAATCTCAAAGTACTTGATTATCAAAATTTATAAAGCATAATTATGAATAATATAGTGAAAGAAAGAAAGTGCCCTGAATGGCTGAATATCCTGAAACGAAAAACGGGTGATTGTACATTCGTCTTATTTGTATAGAGATCTTTGTCACAAAGGGCTTTTCCAATAACCACGTCGTTGTCGAGAATATCGACGACTTGACCTCGGATCACGCGCCAGTGCTGTTGACACTCAGTACCAGAGTGCTGAAGAAAACTAAAAGCACCTACATCACCAACAAGAGAACCGACTGGGAATCGTACCGGTATCTGGTCTTCCAGGAAGTGAATCTTAGAGCCAGGATGAAAATAGCAGCCGAAGTAGAAGCCGCCTCTAGCGAGTTCACCAAGGTAATACTGAACGCTGCGAAGAAGGCTTACTCCTCCAGCAACTGAGGCTGTGGACAAGGAGCTACTCTACCCTGAAGAAGTTAGAAGTCTGGTCAAGATCAGACGAAAGGCCAGAAAGAAATGGCAACGAACTCGCCTCCCAGCCGACAAGAGCTTCAACAAGGCCAGCAAAGCAGCAAGCGAGATGATCAAATCCATCAATGAGAAGTCCGTCAAAGACTACATGACAAACCTTTCCCCCGCCAGGGAATCAGGGTGTTCCCTCTGGAAGGCTACCAAAAGGCTTAAGCAGCCAACAATTGGAGCCCCCCCAGTGAGGACCGAGGACGGTAACTGGGCCAGGAGCGACCAAGATAAAGCTGACTTATTCTCACGTATGCTCACCAACACCTTTACTCCGTGCCGTATCGATTCCGATATCCTTCCAGACACTACAATACTAATTGGTGAACGTGACCGAATCAAGCACTTCACTCCCAGCGAAGTGGCTGCCCAACTGGACAAACTGAAGCCCAAGAAAGCGCTGAAAGAGTCGCCCTCTGTAATTTTAGGCACGTGAAAATAAAGGAACTATTGAAACCCTACATATTTTAGAAAAATTCATCAGATTGAAATGAAAGTGGTCTTAATGGAAGGAAAATTTTATGTACCTACTATAAATTATGTCCTAATCATTTTTTCGATAAACGCTTTCGTTTTCATAATATTTTGAGATTTCTTCGTATGCCTGTAAGTGAAATATTCCCCTGGGTTACATTCTGTAATGTAGTCTCAGTCACTCACTCAATAAGTCAATGATTCACTCACTCACTCAGTCATTTGCTTACTTATTCAGTGATTCACTCAGTTACACAATCACTTACTCAGTGATTCACTCATTTACTTAGTCATTCACGCATTCTCTAATTTAGTTATTCATTCACTTCCTAATTCCATCACTCACTCAATGAGTCAGTGTTTCTCTCAGCCACTCGCTTACTTATTTAGTAATTCACTCACTTACACAGTTATTCAGTTATTCATTTACTTTGTCACTCCATCACTCACTGAGTCAGTGATTCACTCACTCACTCAGTCAGTCAGTCATTCACTCACTTATTTAGTGATTCACTCAGTTATTGGCCTACTTATTCAGTTATTCACTCAGTTACTCAATCCTCAGTGATTCACTCAATCACTCGTTTACTCATTTAGTGATTCAATCAGTTGCTTACTTACTGACTCAGTGATTCACTCGCTCACTTAGTTATTCACTCATTCTGTAATGCAGTTATTCATTCACTTATTCACTTATTCACTAGCTCAATATGTCAGTGATTCACTCATTCACTCAGTCATTCGCTTACTTATTCAGCGATTCATTCAGTTCCTCAATCACTTACTCAGTGATTCAGTGATACACTCACTTACTTAGTCATTCACTCATTCTCTAATTCAGTTATTCATTCACTTCCGCACTCCGTCACTCACCCAGTGAGTCAGTAATTCACTCACTCACTCAGTCATTCGCTTACTTATTTAGTAATTCACGCAGTCACTCGCTTACTTATTCAGTTATTCACGCAGTTACTCAATCACTTACTCAGTGACTCAGTGATTCACTCACTCACTCAATCATTTGTAAACGACTACAGCGCACCACCGGTTTGAGCAGCCCGAAATCTGTTGTTACTAGATTCTCTGTTTTACCTTGAGCCTGAAATTTGAGAAAGTTGATCGTTTTATTAAAATCTAAAAGTTAAAAGCGAAAGATTTATTTTCCAGTGTTACATGCTGAATCCGATAGTAAATGTTCTATATTGTTTAATTTACGGTCTTTGGTCCTGCTCATTAATGTACATACTCCAAAAAGTTGAAATAATAACTCGAAAATTAAGATGGCTTCGAAGTATTTAAAGAGAAACGAATTTTTCGAACAAAGAATTTTCTTTCGATTAAGACTATTTTTTATACCTGGATTCCAAAATTTTTCTACATGTGTCAAAAACTTCACCTTTTGGTCGCTGATAAGAGTAGTTGGAAATTTAGTGTGGAACAAAAATCAAAACTCCATGTATTTTTCCCATAAGAACAAAAGGGAACTTCTGGCACGGATTTCCCTAATCCAATCGACAGGAAACTTTATAGGATTTTTTTTTTTTTGATTTGATTTTATTGGAATCAATTTAGGAGAAGAATCAGAGGAAATTCAGAAAAAAAGATCACCAAGAGTAAACAACGACCACCTTAGTGTGTAAAGGAAGTTGTATGTTCCTCTCAAGTATTCCTAACATCCTTCCACCTTACCCTCCCAGAATAGGGTATGCTCATGTGCGCAAATGTGAGTGCTTGGGTGATAAGGTTCCAATCTGCATTTGCAGGGACGAAACTACGGGGGGGGGGGGGGGACACACCCAATAATTAGGTGGTCAGCAAATTTCAAAACTGTTCATTTGAATTTTTTACTTTCTAAGAACGTTTGTTTGTTTATTTATTTTTCTTCAATTAAAAAATATTTTGATTAAAAAATCGGCGAATTTTCAAATTTTTAGAAAATTTTGTCGGTAAATTTTCCTTTTCCACCCCCCCCCCCCAAATGAAAGTCAAGTTTCGACTCTGGATTGATATAGTCACCTAAAATTTAAGTAATATAACCCGCGCCCATTACCTATATTGTGTTTCTCCAGAGAAGATTCAAGATTTCTACTCCTTACAGCCGCTGTAATTCCAAGAAAAACTACCCTCTACGATTCCACTAACTCAGTGTAGAGACTCAAAATACTGTTTTTTCTTTTTTCCAGCTACGTCCCCAGAGGCCGTGGAGAAACGACCTACAGTTTCAGCGTTCCAGCAGATGGGTGTGGTACGAGAGGTGTGAAATGTAAATCGCATTCCTGTGGCTTTGGAAATCCGATAGAAAATGTTTTAATCATTCAGCAAGACGAGGATGTCACCGTATGTATCTACAATACCAAGCTGATGAAAACATTTTAATCTATGAATCTCTGTATTTTGTGAACCAGTTTGAATTTTTCTTTGTGTAAAGGAAGTCACCGATTTGGCGCGAAGGGTAACTTGCCTGACATCAGCTTCGAATCTTGCCACGCTTTCATTTAAACCGATTATGGTCGATATGCTAGATATTGTTTCGATACCGGTTGGAGATGAGACCATTGAATGTTGGATGGATATTCAACGGGGTCGATATCCAGAGGTGAGCTTTTAACGCCCATAATCACCTCATTCTTATAACATTTTCACGCTAAAATGTCGAATAAACACTGTTATTTTTATACCGAACAGTTGACCCCAATTGAAGGTTTGATTAAAATTGGAGAACCACTGACCGTAATTATAGCGATTATCGATCACTCGAATATTTATGATGCCAAAATTCACGAATGCTGGGCTTATGATTCTGAAGATTATTACGGCAAAGACACCAAAAAAGTCTTACTGACAGATCCCAATGGCTGTCCGAAGTAAGTATGAATTGTTAGCCTAAGCAGACAGAGTGTTGTAGCGAAATGCAAGACAGATATACTGAACAAAATATACACAAATGCATGTAAGTACTGGCAATATGAGAGGATACTATATTAACCAACTTGATGTTCATGTTTTCAGAAAGAAAAACCTGATCTCTTATTGGACTATGACGCGCGAACCATCGGGGGATAGTAGTACCAAAATAACTGCGTACAATACGCTGAATGCATTTAAATTTTCTGATCGAGGAAAAGTATATTTGACATGCAATATTGAGGTAATTATTTGATGTACATAATAGAGTTCTCATCTGCGATCGTGACACAAAACCCTTTTAATATACCCACCTTATCTTTTTTGGTACGCTAATACTATTCTTTTTTTAAATTTCGATAGTTATGTCGAGATAAATGCGAGAACCAGTGCAGTGAAACGGAAGTAACAACGGTAGGACCAACAATCCCATCAAGAAGACCATCGGTGTCCACAATCCCAACCAGACAGCCGACGCAAATATTTACGACAGATGACCTTTCGACAACATTTATCACACCACCGTCTCCCCGCTGCTACCCAGGTTCTCCTGATCCGAGATGTCCGAGGCCAACAACATCACCGAGACCAACAACAACCGAAGAATATACGCCTTCAGATATTTCTACGACTCCGAAGCCTTTGAAATGTTACTTCGGTTCTACTGATCCCCGATGCCCAGTAAATCCATTTGTTCCTCCAAAAAGTTCAACGTATCCTACATACCCTCCTCTTTCACAAACAACAGATCGTCCTAAATGTTATCCTGGTTCTCCGGATCCAAGATGTCCTAGACCAATTCCTTCTCAACCACCGTCACCGCCCCCGCTCAACTGTTATCCAGGTAGCACGGATTTACGATGCCCACAACCAGATCCAACACCACCATCGTATTGTTATCCAGGATCAAATGATCCCAGATGTCCTAAACCACCAGTGACGCCCCATCCACCTTCTACTTATCTACCTCCTGATACCAAACCGCCGAAGTGTTATTTTGGATCAACTGATCCTAGATGTCCTAAGATACCACCAACTTCTCCACCTCCTGACTGTTTTCCAGGATCAGATGACCCTAGATGTCCTAAACCAACGCCACCTCCAAGACCACCACCACCAGCATGTTATCCAGGATCAAAAGATCCGAGATGTCCAAAACCCACTCCACCACCTCTTGATTGTGATTCAGAACCAGATGATCCTAGATGTCCCCCAGCATGTTATCCGGGATCAAATGATCCGAGATGTCCAAAACCATCGCCTCCTCCACGGCCACCATCACCACCGGCGTGTTATCCTGGAAGTAATGATCCACGATGCCCTAAACCAACGACTCCGTACCCTCCATCTACTTATCTCCCCCCAGTTCCTTCTACCACAAAACCTCCAAATTGTTACTTTGGATCTACTGACCCCAGATGCCCAAAACCCTCACCTCCTCCTCCCCCTCCACCGCCTAATTGTTATCCAGGCTCAAACGATCCCAGATGTCCAAAACCATCACCACCCCCTCCCCCTCCACCGCCTAATTGTTATCCAGGCTCAAACGATCCTAGATGTCCAAAACCATCACCTCCCCCTCCGCCTCCTCCACCTATTTGTTATCCAGGCTCAAACGACCCTAGATGTCCAAAACCATCACCTCCCCCTCCTCCGCCTAATTGTTATCCAGGCTCAAACGATCCAAGATGTCCAAAACCATCCCCTCCTCCTCCTCCGCCTAGTTGTTATCCAGGCTCAAACGATCCTAGATGTCCAAAGCCATCCCAACCTCCTCCACCACCACCGCCTAACTGTTATCCAGGATCAAATGATCCACGTTGTCCAAAACCTACCTATCCTCCCAGTCCACCCCCACTTGACTGTGATTCAGATCCAGATGATCCTAGGTGTTCACCACCTCCACCTCCCTCGCCAAATTGTTATCCAGGGTCAAATGACCCCAGGTGTCCGAGACCATCTCCTCCACCACAGCCATCACCACCAGTATGTTATCCTGGAAGTAGTGATCCAAGATGTCCTAAACCTACAACGCCCTATCCACCATCCAGTTATCTTCCACCGGTTCCTTCAACCACCAAACCTCCAAATTGTTACTTTGGATCCACTGATCCAAGATGTCCTAAACCTACACGTCCACCATCACCTCCACCTCCAGCATGCTATCCTGGTTCAAACGATCCTAGATGTCCAAAACCATCTCCCCCTCCTCCCCCTCCACCACCAAACTGTTATCCTGGCTCATACGATCCCAGGTGTCCCAAACCATCACCTCCACCTCCCCCTCCACCGCCAAACTGTTATCCAGGATCAAATGACCCTAGATGTCCTAAACCTACACCACCTCCACTTGATTGTGATTCAGAACCAGATGATCCTAGATGTCCACCTGACTGTTATCCAGGATCAGATGATCCTAGATGTCCAAAACCATCACCGCCTCCTCGGCCCTCACCGCCAGTATGTTATCCTGGAAGTAATGATCCAAGATGTCCCAAGCCTACAACACCTTATCCACCATCAACTTACCTTCCACCACTCCCATCCACAACCAAACCTCCAAATTGTTACTTTGGTTCTACTGATCCAAGGTGTCCTAAACCTACACCTCCACCGTCGCCTCCGCCTCCTATATGCTATCCCGGTTCAAACGATCCTAGATGTCCAAAACCATCACCACCACCTTCACCTCCGCCACCAAACTGTTATCCAGGATCAAATGATCCGAGATGTCCAAAACCATCACCTCCTCCTCCCCCTCCGCCACCTAACTGTTACCCAGGCTCAAATGATCCTAGATGTCCGAAGCCATCACCACCTCCTCGACCAACACCACCTAACTGTTATCCAGGATCAAATGATCCACGTTGTCCAAAACCTACCTATCCGCCTAGTCCACCCCCACTTGACTGTGATTCAGATCCAGATGATCCTAGGTGTTCACCGCCTCCACCTCCCCCGCCAAATTGTTATCCTGGATCGAATGACCCTCGATGTCCTAAACCTACTCCACCGCCTTCTCCATCACCTCCCATATGTTATCCAGGATCTCCTGATCCGCGGTGCCCAAAACAAACTCCACCACCCTCACCACCTCCTCCAGTTTGCTATCCTGGAAGTAGTGATCCACGATGTCCTAAACCAACAACACCACGTCCACCTTCCACATATCTCCCACCTCTTCCGTCCACTACTCCATCACCTCCACCACCAATATGCTATCCAGGGTCAAATGATCCAAGATGTCCTAAGCCTACACCTCCTCCCTCACCCCCACCACCAGTATGCTATCCAGGATCAAATGACCCAAGATGTCCAAAACCAACTCCACCTTCTCCACCTCCTCCGGTATGTTATCCTGGTTCTAATGATCCACGGTGTCCTCAGCCACCTCCTCCTCCATCGCCACCGGTGTGCTTTCCTGGCTCAAATGATCCGAGGTGTCCTAAGCCAACTCCGCCACCTCCTCCACCAACCCCGGCGTGCTACCCCGGGTCATTTGATCCACGATGTCCAAAACCAGTAACTACTCCTCCACCACCATTCACCTATCTTCCACCTTTACCATCAACTACTAGACCTCCCAACTGCTACCCTGGATCAAGTGATCCCCGGTGTCCTAAACCTACACCGCCTCCATCACCTCCACCACCTGTATGCTATCCAGGGTCAAATGATCCAAGATGTCCAAAACCGTCACCACCTCCCTCACCTCCGCCACCAAATTGCTATCCAGGATCATATGATCCGAGATGTCCTAAACCAACTCCACCACCTTCTCCACCACCTCCTGTATGTTATCCCGGATCAAATGACCCTAGATGTCCTAAACCCCCTTCACCATATCCACCATCTACCTATCTTCCACCTCTTCCTTCCACTACAAAGCCTCCAAATTGTTACTTCGGTTCAACTGATCCAAGATGTCCTAAACCTACGCCTCCTCCGTCACCTCCACCACCCGTATGCTATCCAGGGTCAAATGATCCAAGATGTCCGAAACCCACACCACCTCCCTCACCTCCACCACCAAATTGTTATCCAGGATCATATGATCCGAGATGTCCTAAACCAACTCCACCACCTCCACCTCCTCCTCCAGTGTGTTATCCTGGTTCAAGCGATCCTAGATGTCCAAAACCGACTCCGCCACCTCCTCCTCCTCCACCTGTATGTTATCCGGGATCTAGTGATCCTCGATGTCCGAAACCAACTCCTCCTCCTCCTCCACCACCACCTGCCTGTTATCCTGGATCAAATGATCCAAGATGTCCAAAACCAACTACACCTTTTCCACCATCTACTTACCTTCCACCTGTTCCTTCCACACCAAAGCCACCAAATTGCTATCCGGGTTCGAGTGATCCAAGATGTCCTAAACCTTCGCCTCCTCCATCACCTCCACCACCAGTATGCTATCCAGGGTCAAATGATCCAAGATGTCCAAAACCAACTCCGCCACCTCCACCTCCTCCTCCCGCGTGTTATCCTGGTTCATATGATCCTAGATGTCCAAAACCAACTCCGCCACCTTCACCCCCACCTCCAGTTGTGTGTTATCCAGGGTCGACTGATCCGAGGTGCCCAAAACCACCTCCTTCTCCTCCTCCCATACAGTCTTCCACATATGTACCTCCTGTAAATTGTTACCCGGGGTCAAATGATCCTCGTTGTCCAAAACCACCCACTACTCTTCCTACGCGACCGCCACAGCCGGTCTGTTACCCCGGATCTCCAGATCCCCGATGTCCAAGACCACCTTCGCCGTCGACCAATCCTACTACTACTATTAAGCCTTACGTTCCACCTTCGACGTACATTCCTCCTGCAACAACTCCTAGGCCGACTCTACCTCCTCCAGATTGTTACCTCAACTCAGATGATCCCAGATGTCCTCCATCTCCGCCAACATTACCACCTCCACCCTCAACGTTACCTCCTCCTGATTGTTACCCTGGCTCAGAGGATCCGCGATGTCCTTTCGATTGCTATCCTGGTTCAGATGATCCCAGATGTCCACCACCGTCGCCGACACCAACGTTACCTCCAATTCCACCATCTCAAACTCCATTCATCTGTATCTGTGACGGAACAACCGCGCGTCCTATTCCACCCCCTATTTGTTACGAAGGTTCGACCGATCCTCGCTGTCCTCCTTCGGGAACTATTGTTGAACCAGAAATCGTATGTTACCCTGGTTCTCCGGATCCACGATGCTCGCAACCAATCCACCCCGTCACACTGCCGCCAAAACCAACTACCGTTGAACCAGCAGCCGTGTGCTACCCGGGTTCGCCGGATCCACGGTGCCCGCAACCATTCAAGCCTGCTTCTCCTAAACCTCCAGTTGGTTACTTGCCACCTGATAACAATGGAATTGATGGTAATTGAGATAACTTGATCAGAAATAGTTTGAAACAGGAAATGAACTCAAGCTACAGTGGTTGGCAGAGAAAGGAGTGATAGATTTACTAATGAGATTTTTTAAACTCATGCAGCAAAAGTGCGATAATTTCAGACAGCTAAACAAGTTTATTCACACCGGACTTGGCAACAATGATAATGATGATGAAACCAGTGGAAAAAAGTAAAACAGTGTAGATATGGAATTTGTGACGAGGTCCAGGAAAAGGGCCTGTGTGATAACTGGATACAGAGGCCCTTTTCTTGCGTCGCGTTTCATGTTTTTACTTTTCGCCACGGCTAGTTATGGAAAATGCTCGAGCATTTTCTCTTGATGAGCATATTCTCAAAATACTCGAGCATATGCTCAGCATGAGAATATGCTCAAAATGGCGGAGCATTTTCTATTGGATGAGCATATACTCAGCATTTGAGCAAATGCTCAGCATTTTCGAAATTTATACTAGTTTTATCTTTATAAATGAGAAAGTAATCGTGAAAATGAGAAAATGCTCGACAAAATGTAAAAATGCTCGGGGAAAATGAGAAAATGCTCGGGAAAATGCTCATTATTTCTATGTTTTCCCGAGCATTTGAAAATGCTCATTATTTCAACGCTTGGCTGATCATTTGCTCATTGAGCATATGCTCAAATTTTGGAGCATTTACTCAATGAGCATATGCTGAGAATATTCTCAAAATGCTCAACATTTTAAAAATTAGCATATTCTCATTTTCATCACTAATTATGATTGGTGTACCCCTAAACTGTGGTGAAATGGTGCTATGAGTTCCCTCATATGGTCATTTTTATTTTGGTGGAAATTGCAATGTTGTAAACTTGTAGTATCTGCTTATCACTCCAAAATCGGTGTCTAATTGGCTATGATGATTGGTTCTATGGTCTTTTGCTATATACCATATTTTCCAGCTTCCAGCTGATGAAAAAGATTTTTTAGTTTTTGGTCTCAAAAATGTACAAGGGAAAAAACTGTGAAATTATGATGAATCCAGTTAATACAGAAGGTCGTTACTAAAATCCTATGATACCAGACTTATCCGAACCATATTTTTCAATTTTTACAGTTTCAGAATACATACGAGCTGGTTTTAACAAGCGACGAGAAGTAGATCAGAGGAAAGTCGTTTCTCAAGCACTAAACGACTTGAAAAGTCAGATTCAAAATGAAATCGGACACGAACACGACACCGATTCATTGAACCAGCTAGAAGAAGATCTATTCGAAGAACTTCAAAAACAGAACAGCAGATCTTCTGCGGAGGTACAGTGATGATCCAACAAATTTTCGAGCTGCCGCTGTAATTTTACAACAGCAAATGTATTTGTAAGTTACGTCGAAATGTGTCATATAAATTAGGTCTGTTTTTATTTTTGTAAATAAATGTCTTTTTTGTTACAAACAAAATATTTATTTGTGATACATAATATGCTGACACCGTGTGCATATATACAGTACACGGGGTGGCTTTGCCATCACAGGGTGACTTGGCACACGTACGTTTTCGTTACTCCCAGGAGCGCGAGGGAAAATATAGAACATATGGCAACACTGATACTTGACTTGTTGTAATGTAGGAGGTTATTGCTATCGTATAAAACCAATTTGATGTAATTCTACTACCCCCCCCCCCAGTTGGAGGTTGAAATGATCCAAATTACACCCTCCCCCCGACACACCCTAAATTTAAATGCCAATTATATTTACACTCTTACACTTGTAGTTGGGTGATTCTTCAGAATTGATATTTTAAGTATGTTTCTTCATGGAGGAGAGTAGAGGATATTTGAACTTATCAAAATAATTAATGCCATGCCGAAGGACATATGAAATAGTCCACGCTGAAAGACAATTGCGAACAAACAGTTGCATGCTCACCGTGTTGAAGGCGTTACCACAGTCTTCAAAAATTCGCATTTATCCGACCCATTTTCGAGTTTATCTCGGCAACGGCACGTCGCCGCCAAATTTTAACAATGAATTCGAATTCAGCGTAAAAAACTGAGTGGGAAACAGTCTTTAATTCGAAATTTTGGATTTTATCAAATTTTGAAAATTTCTCCATACTATACTCATGTCTTTTTTTGGACGAAAAAAATTTTTTCCCGGCTGAAGAGGCAGACTTATTTAAAATTGTCTGCGGTATCCAAATTTTCAAACCGCATGGCTCTAGCTTGTACCAATCCAGAGATTTTGGCAATTTATTAGGTCAGTTGATGTTAATGGTGTTGCATGCTCACCATTTTGAAGGCATTTCTAAATTCTTCAAAAATTCGCATTTACCGGACACATTTTCGAGTGTATCTCGACAACCGAGCATCGCCGCCAAATTTGAACAATGAATTCGAATTCAGCGTAAAACACTGAGTAAGAAACAGTCTTCAATTCGAATGTTTGGATTTTGTCAAATTTTGAAAATTTCTCCATACTATAACATCATGTCTTTTTTTGGGCGAAAAAATTTTTTTCCCGGCTGAAGAGGCAGTCTTATTGAAAATTGCCTGCTGTATCTAAATTTTCAATCCGCATAGCTCTAGCTTGTACCGATTCAGAGATTCTGGCGTTTTATTAAATCATTTGGTGTTAATTGTGTTGCATGCTCATCGTTTTGAAGGCATTTCCAAACTCTTCAACAATTCGCATTTATCTGACCCATTTTCGAGTGTTTCTCGGCAACCAAGCATCGCTGCCAAATTTGAACAATGAATTCGAACTTAGCGTAAACGACTCAGTAGGAAACAGTCTTTAATTCGAAATTTTGGATTTTGTCAAATTTTGAAAATTTCTCCATACTATACATCATGTCTTTTTTTGGACAAAACAAATTTTTTCCCGGCTGAAGAGACAGACTTATTTAAAATTGTCTGCGGTATCCAAATTTTCAAACCGCATAGCTCTAGCTTGTACCGATCCAGAGATTTTGGCAATTTATTAGGTCAGTTGATGTTAATGGTGTTGCATGCTCACCATTTTGAAGGCATTTCTAAATTCTTCAAAAATTCGCATTTACCGGACACATTTTCGAGTGTATCTCGACAACCGAGCATCGCCGCCAAATTTGAACAATGAATTCGAATTCAGCGTAAAACACTGAGTAAGAAACAGTCTTCAATTCGAATGTTTGGATTTTGTCAAATTTTGAAAATTTCTCCATACTATACATCATGTCTTTTTTTGGGCGAAAAATTTTTTTTCCCGGCTGAAGAGGCAGTCTTATTCAAAATATCCTGCTGTATCTAAATTTTCAATCCGCATAGCTCTAGCTTGTACCGATCCAGAGATTTTGGCGTTTTATTAAATCAATTGGTGTTAATTGTGTTGCATGCTCACCGTTTTGAAGGCAATTCTACATTCTTAAAAAATTCGCATTTATCTGACCCATTTTCGAGTGTTTCTCGGCAACCGAGCATCGCTTCCAAATTTGAACAATGAATTCGAATTCAGCGTAAAAAACTGAGTAGGAAACAGTCTTCAATTCGAAAGTTTGGATTTTGTCAAATTTTGAAAATTTCTCCATACTATATATACATCATGTCTTTTTTTGGGCGAAAAAATTTTTTTCCCGGCTGAAGAGGCAGTCTAATTCGAAATTGCCTGCTGTATCTAAATTTTCAATCCGCGTGACTCTAGCTTGTACCAATCCAGAGATTTTGGCAATTTATTAGGTCAGTTGATGTTAATGGTGTTGCATGCTCACCGTTTTGAAGGCATTACTACATTCTTCAAAAATTCGCATTAATTTGACCCATTATCGAGTGTATGTCGGCAATGGAGCGTCGCCGCCAAATCTGAACAGCGAATTTGAACTCAGCGTAAAAAACTGAGTAGGAAACAGTCCTTAATTCGAAATTTTGGATTTTGTCAAATTTTGAAAATTTCTCCATACTATACATCATGTGTTTTTCTGGACGAAAAAATTTTTTTCCCGGCTGAAGAGGCAATCATATTAAAAATTGTCTGCTGTATCCAAATTTTCAAACCGCATGGCTCTAGCTCGCCCTGACTAAATCACAGAATGAAAATGGTATTGAAGAGAGTGGCTAGCACTAAAGAAAGAAAGACCTCTGGTAGCAAGGAAGAAATTAGGTGCTCAAATGATAGAATGGAGTATAGTACCATAAATTGCTTATATGTATTGATTGGGGGTTACTCAACACGTTTAATAGATTACACTACATTTATAACTATTCCCGTTCATTTAGGAACATGTGCAATGCCATCCCATCGCGGTTCCACTTGGCATGTACTTATTCCCTAATTTTGAGGAAAAATTTGTTAGGCAGGGGGTGTCACAATCTCTTAGGGAACGTATTCCGCAATATCCCATTAAAATTACAGAAAATATCCCGGTTAGAAAGAAATTTCTATGGAAATGTCAACCACTCAATTTTTGTTGAGGGAGCGTTACGGGCGCCAATGTAACGTTTTTTGACGTTTTCTCTGTGCGCCGAAGCAAAGACATGAAACCACTGAATTTGTATCGGGGGTGCATTACGGGCGCTAGAGTAACATTTTAAGGTAACTTTTTTTTCCCTCTATGTGCCAAAGCAAAGACAACATGAAAATGTCAAAACCAAAATGGCAGCTATCGATTTTACCCATCATTCATCATAGTACCCTACTGTCACCACAAACTGGAAAGCTGTGTCATGGTTACGAATTCTTATATTCTTATCAGTCCTGCACTGTGATGGTGTAGACAGTGGCGTAGGATGTTTAGTGTTTGTAAGGGGGTCTGGTCTTGACCAAAGGAGGAAAGGGTATTGGATGGGGTGGCTAAAATGAGAAAAACCACTATTAACGAAATCATAAAGACGATTCAGACCACCCCTCCCCCCGTACGCCACTGTGTACAGAGGTTTAGGCTGTCAAAGTGAATTGGTTATTTTCCAGTTATGAAACATAAAAGGGAGCATATCCATAACATGGTTCCTCATCATAATAAAGAAGCTCCAATACTCTATCTGATTTTATTCAGTGTTTGGTTTGTCAGAGGTCGGAAGCAAAGATGGTCATTATTTTTCGGGCCGTCCATCCTACAGAGAGCGTTGCAATCTGCCATCGTTGTCAGTTATGAAAATGTGAACCTTTTTGTCAAACCCTTTTTGTACTGGTGCCAAAAACATTCCCCTTTTCATTAGCGATACTAACACTGGACAGCCCGAGTACGTCTTTATTTAGACAAAAAAAAAAGTTTGTTCTCTCAGTCTCCGAGTATACAAACTCAAAAAAATTGAAATAATCAAATACAATTTACTTGACCAAGTTTATTAATTAATTGATGTACCTATCCTGATATTCTAACAAACGGAACACTAAAAGGTCCACAAAAATGTCGGGCAGAAAGATGAGTCCACGTTCGTGTGGTAAACACCCCTGAACGGTCTAGTAGACATTTCGGTTTTAGTGGACTTCTTAGAACATATTTGCATTTAGACTCTCTGATACTTGGTACATCTTTGTAACTGTTTTTCACATTTTGTATTGTAAACTGTCACGTGGATCCTGGTGGACATGTACGAGACATTTTAGGGGATTTGTAATCATCTACCGGATATTTTATCCAGTGGACTTTAGTGTTGTTTCTTATACACGTTTACTCTGTTTCCAATACATTGTTAAGAAAGAAATTCTGGTATATATTGTGTGGGTCAAATTTCCTATCTAGTTGGGAAACTACTCCATCTGTATCCAGGCTAATGAATGAAAGAAGGGCAACGGGTGAAGGGGGTATATGTCGAAGGTAGAGACGAGGAAATCGAGTGAATATGTAAGCTTCACGTTTATCAATGTGTTCTTACAATAACAATATACTCAAATATTGTAATGACAGTAATAATCGCACCAGTACCAATATGTAAAAATAAGTACAATGGATGTACATTGCAGGTTACAGCAACAGGTATCCACTTCATCAGAATGGTTCATAAAGTGAAGTTTACAATAATGATAATAAAATTAATAATTAATCACGGAAGGTCATTAAAAACGAATGTAGTAAATACATATAATCGATAAGACTAATGCGTTGTTAGGTCGGAAACAGAAAGTTTTAAATTATGGCATTTCAAAGAGGAGTTTACGCTGTTAACACCGCTAAGACATTTGTAATAGTGCATTGATTGCAACATCTTTATTTCCATGATTGGCGTCTAAAACCGTTTTGATTATTTCTTTATCGAGATTAGGGAACATTTCTTCGATCTATAAACACACATAATGTCAACGGATAATTAAAAGCAACGCTAAAAGTAGCACATTTATTAAATGAAGAGCATTGGAACAGTGTCAGTGTAGAATATTTTCGGCTGCTCACCATTTTAAGGTCTTCTGCGGAAACAGGCGGGGCCTGGGGTGGAGCATATGGCGCTTGATAAACTGGAACTGGAGCGTAGGTTGTACCATAACCCATGAGTGAACGGCCACCAGTTTGCGGCACCATCATCACGGGGGGCGCAGCGGCAAGCCCGTATGACATCGGAGGACCAGTCTAACAAATTTTGACAATAACATGAAAGAGGCTTACTTCAATGCCAGACCTCAACGATTACGAAATATGAATGCTTACCGAATAACTCAGTACCAAGTTGATTGCACCCTCTTGTCCTTCGCCTTGTTTCCCACTCAACGGAAACCATTCTTCGTGTGTCTTTCCTTCAAACACTGCGGGGGGAATTGGTATCTGAGCCCATGCTATCAGTTCATCCATTGTGAATGAACATTCGTCAAATATTTCAACACTTATTGCATTCACGCCAGCCGGTAACAAACTGAAATTAAAAATAATAATCTCAGGCGAGTAGCACTATAATCGAAAATCAATTTAAAGACCCAGTTTTTACAATTTACGTTTTACTAGAGTACGCGTAACTGGGTAAGCACAAAACTCAAACTTTGGCACTCACTTCATCAATCTCTACTCTACCTTTGTTATTAACTGCGGAACTGATTTTCAACAGTGTATGCTTATTGCATAATATTGTAATTGTCGTACCATTGCACTACTTTATTCCATCTTGGATTTTTTCCACCATTGGTGTCGGTATGTGTTTCATAAACACAATGCCCCACGCGCAATCTAACATATGGATCCATTCTAGCCAGTCCACCCATGGCATAGTTTTTGACTAATTTGGCCTAAACATCACAAAAATAAAGAAAGAACATGGTCGTAAATCCGCATTCAACGCTTCGTATAGACTCCCTCGGTATGGAACCAAATAGCAAGAACATATAGCATTTGCTTTACTTGATCCACTGTGATATTTAACCGTCCAACTGGTGAACATACTGGAGCTGCATTCAGTTGTCGGTCCAACGCAATCGCCAACTGTTGATCAGTATCGGATTGCGAACGCGGCTCAACTCTCAGAAAGTCATTTGGCAGTTCACCGAGTACGAGCTTCAAACAGTAAATAAAACAATTATGATGATTATACATAATGTAGGGCGAAGGGACTAGAAGTATGATCGTGCGTTTGTGCCTCACCCCGAGATGGCGATACTTACTCTTTTTCTCCGTTCTTCATTGATTTTCGGCTCCGAAGTGGTTGAACTCATTTCGCCGATAGTAAGAATGTACTGTTATGGATTGAGTCGGGTTAGGATTATAGCTCTTTTACAGTCAACTTCTTTTGCAAAATAATTTAAGTGAAATGATCGAATTACGCTTAGTTACGTACCAGAAAATCAATTAATTGATAACTTACGTAATAGAGATGATAAGAGCAAATCAATCAAAACAAAAACACCATGAATCTCACTACACATCAAAAGAAAGGACTTTAAGTACGGTGTTGGAATGAACTTTTTCCTAGACTATACTTCATTCCAGTGTTGTTCTTCCACAAATCTCAAAACATGAAGTTTTGTGTTGTTTATTAGGCAAACTTGATGAATAATCTTGTTTGTTTTGTAAACATTTCGAAAACGTAAACATCTAAACATAGACGCTTTTCGAAATTTCGCCCAAATTCACTCATGGAAGAATAATTTGAAATGATGCGTTATCCCGGTGTTATTTGGTGAATTTGTTACTAAATTTAAAAAAATATCAACATTCAACTGTATATATTATGAAGCAACTAACAGTATTGTTCATCGTATTCATGTTTTATAAAATAAATGGTAAGATTCTTCGTACTGGGGTGTGTCCCTGGTATGAATTACAACTGATTTTGATAAGCTAAATGGCAGTACGTATTATTAAGTTACGCGAACTAAGTCCGTATTTCATTCGTGTATGTTTTTAGACGTGCACAGTATTCGATGTTACCAATGTTCATCTGCCGAAGATCCAGATGGGGAAGATAACTGCGGAGCTTACGAAGTTTTTCATAGGGAGAAACACGTGCCCGCTGAATGTAATACTGACGAATCCAAATCACCGGGAACTTTTTGTATGAAAATCACAAAACAGGGCCCGAGGGGATTTATATGTGAGTCCTAAAAAAACATTGTATTCTGTACTCATTTATAATCTAAACATGGAGACTGTTCAAGCTATGTACTGCTGATAATTCAGGCATTGACCTCAACAATGACACATCTGACTTACTATTTTACATAATATTGTCAAGATAGTATGAACAATAAAAATATTAATACAATATTTTCACTTAACTAATGAATGAAACTAACGAGGTCCATGAAGTCAGCAATACAATGCAGATCTCATCTGTGTGGTACAGTCGGAACTACGCGATGGACTGAGCCTGATATTTCTGTATGATTACAGGGGACGGACGATGGCGGCAGGTGATTCGAAGGTGCGCTTCGGAGACTGAAAATGGGGTTGTTGGAGTTTGCAACTGGGGAGTTCTCGAAAACGGTGTTTACTGGGAGAACTGCTATTGCTCTGAAGATGGTTGCAACTCATCCAGTTCACTCAGTCTATCCATTGGCTTGGTTCTTTCATCGTTGGCTGCATATTTCATGATCACGTGAACAGACTGATTATTTGACATTTCAACCACCTTGTATATCGATACGAATCTCTCGTCCAATATTGCAAACATTTTTGCAGAATCTCCGTCCTTTCGTATGTAATGTCTTCCGTCCTCGTGTATTTATGTGCACATAACGTATTTATTGAATATTTTGTATGATTTTACGTGTACATTTATTCTGATTAAAGTTTTTATATTTTTACACATTTTGGCAGCATTGTATTTGCACGAGGCGTGAAAAAGGTCGAGAGCTTGAAGAGTGCTTGGTTGAAAAGAAAAACGAGAAGCATTAAGGAGTTGAAGAAGAAAGAAAAGGCACGAAACAAAAGAAAGGAAAATGAAAACTGTTTTCGGAAGGGAAAGAGCAGGTTCGTAGGACGGATGACTTACGGCAAAATTACAAATGTCACGCCTAAAACCAAAAGACCTTGGTCTTCGTGCCAGTGGAGGTAAACCGTCTGCTCGTGGGACGGAACAAAGCTTCCTAATGCTATAGGCTTGAAGAAAAGCACTCAGCCGTCGTGCATTCCATTTGAACCTAGTGCAGATTGAGTTTCGAAATTCCACAAAGTATGAAACACTTTAAAGACAAGTCTGAACCAATCTTGAAGGCACGAATAAAGGAAGGGAAGTATCCTAAACGAATTTTTGAGTATTGAACGGATTTTGGACAATCTTAGAGAGCTCTAAACTAGTTCTGTCAAGTGTTAAAGAGCGAGAGTCTTGACGGGTTTTAAATACATCTTGAAAAATCAATTAGTCTAGACGAAATCTGGATGCACCTTGACTAACGCGGGAGTTAAAGTAAAACAGTGTATGGTATACCTCAGGACACTTACATGCCAGGTGGTGTCCTGAGAAATGAAATTAAAAGCAGTAAGGAAAGGTTAGCGGTAAGGAAGAAAAGAACGAAGAAATATTGTTCTTGTGATCTTGTATGCGTGGAGTAGAAAGGGGTAGTGAATGATTTGCGCCGTAACATTTCACTGGAACACGGCACTGCATTTCAGCATGCAACTGTTCCAAATTGGTTGAGTCACATTCGAAATAAAACCAGTTAACTTTCTCAGTCTTATTTAATCATCACAGAATTTCAATCAAGTTCTTTATCTCCTCTGGACACTGAGTAAAATCAACGTGAATACGGAGCAGTGTTCGACAACAGCAATTTCGAACCCTCTGGTCATTTTACGATACCATACGCCATCGTGTCGGCTGGGAACAATTACTACCCTCACTATTTCCGCATAATCGATTAAATGTTGTCTCTGGATCCATATTCAGCAATTCTCGTTCTTCCTGGATACGGAATGAGAATGTCGATTCGAAAGACCCCACAAAATACCTAAAAGAAATGACAATTGTAGGGGCTGCGAGATCGCACTTGATTTTATAATATAACCGATTTTCCAACCTAGCATGCGAACAGATGATCTGTTCGATTATGGCCACTCCTCCGTCTTTATATTTTCGCAGGATCGCGAGTGAGGGCTGGTAGCGAACGCTTCTAAATGGCAGAAGCTGACGACTCAATTCTTCGAATTCTACATGAATCAAGAAAAAAATTAATGAATTTGATACCAAAGCGCGACAGGTAATCAGTATTGAGATAGTCTTGCCTTCTTCGTTTGTATCAGTGGCCACAAAAACCGAGCTTAGGTTGAGTTCTGAAAGTTTGGTTTTAATTTGATAAGCAGCGTGTCTGATAGTAGGAACTTGCATCGGTCGACTGTGCACGTAATCTTGCCTGCGTAGATGGATACACAAATACGGATCACCCTCGAAGTACGTCGAATTTGTCGAATTTTCCTGAAAAAATTAACTAGGATTCGTTCACTAGTTTTCGGTAAAATTTTCTGTGAACATGATTCTAACTATTTACAGCCATTTCCTCGAAGTTACTGTCCAAGGCAGTTTCTTTGAAGTCCAACGCCAGTTTAATCAAATCGTCTGAAAATTTCATACTTTTTCGACATTTCCAGTAGTCAGCTGATCCATAATGGTCATGTAGAACAATTTGGGCTTGTTCGATTAGGATAAACCTGCGGACAGTAAAAGTACGAAACTGTTGATTTCCTATTTAACAGCGAATGATTACACTGAGTATCGGCTTCGAGAAGTTCCTATTACTTATGAAGATCCTACAGTAAGATAGGACTTCCTCGAAACCCTATAACCAATTCAACTGTATTTAAAAGTGATCAAATTTATTACCTTCCATCAAATGCTTCCACAAGATCGATCAATAATGAAGCTGGCCCTTGAAACGAAACGCAGTGGACTTCTTTGGCTACAGTATTCGGGAATCCTAATGTCGAACCGTTGTACATACCGGCTTCATCTCGACTGAAATCAGTTCCAAGGTGGGATATGACAACTGGATTCTTGAAAAGAAATCGGTTGATAATAGATTTTCATCGAAATAGCTTACGGGCAACATGAAGATTCATAGAAATCGTGAAAAATTTACGTGTAAGTTAGAGGTCGATGGCACTTTTCGATTGCCCATTTATCAGTCCAAGTGAAATTTTCAGTCCACAGATCTAGAAAATTTTGTAAAATGATAATGTGGTCCAATGGTGTATTTGGATGATCTGAAATACAGAAGCATAACGTTAAATCGCCTTAGTTCGAGAAACCTTTCTGGCTTTACGAAGGATAATATCGTTCTGTTTGATCTTCACTAACTTTCAGGATCTTAAAATCAACTTCAAACTTTATTCAAGGTTTCAGGCATTTGTTTTACAGTTGGTGTATGAGGAGGTTATGAAAGCAGCTCTACTATAAATACGTTGGAAAGAAACTAACCTTCGAAAAATTCATAAGCTTCGATGACAGGAGCAAAACTTAGCATACTGTTTAGGTCAAAAAATAACCCCCATGGTAATCGATGTTGATTTCCTGCCAGTTTCGATCGCCAATGAGGCAGATAATTCCACGGAGGTAAAACCTGAAAATAAAAATCAATTGTGTAACTGACCACTTACAGAAGAATTATAAATCATGTAGATTAACATTACCAATCGCCATTTCACCGAATTATTTGCCAGCCGATGGGCCAATACAGCTAAGCGAATATAAACGTCTCTTCTCAGATTGAACCCTTCATGAGGATTGACATCATACAGAATGTATCTGCAAGTTGTATGTGTATTATACCAGCTAAAGATGATATAATAAGAACGAGCGTTTGAAATGCCACTAAAAGTTTATAGGTAGTACCTGAAAGCTGAACTGCTCGACTCGTCATTAGATGCAGAAGAACCAATGTCAGATTGATGGGTAATTTCAGCATCAATACAGAAGAAGAGTGCTAGGTACGCTATAATACCATTCTTCATCTTGTTTCATAACTGTTTCGAACGTGACTGCAGCTTCACATTAACAATTCATTTCAATTTGTTAATTTTGGAGTCATTGAACCATCGCTTTTACATATGTTTACATTTTTCTTATCAGTTTGTAGTACGGTGCAGTTTTCGCGTTATTTCGGATGGATATTTTTTTCTGGTGAATGAATACGAAAATTTTCAACATAATCTTTGTTCCATGAAATTTTAAGTTGATTAAACCCAACTCGCAGCAGACAGATATTTTAGGAATTTCACTATCATGGGAATATTGCTGCTGTTTGTTCAAAAAAAAGAGGAATATTTACCATTTTTTGAGTTTAAAAAAAAAAAAAAAAAAAAAAGACGACATAATATGTATTTTGTAAAATCTAAAATGTTTGCTACAATCAAAATTATTTAGAATTTATTATTGCCAAATTTCAAAGGACGAGGAAACAAGTTAGTATTCAGTTCAGTCAGCAGCTCTAAAAGTGTTTTCTTCTTTTTCTTACGACTGGACTCCTGGACAAGGTTGAAAAAAAAAAAAAAATTAAAAATAACAAAACAAGTATTTTATGTTCTAAAACATGTTGTTATTAATGTTTTCTTTTTTCGTGGTTTTAAAACGTTTAAAAACATTGTTTTAAAATAACGTATTTCTTTTGTTGCTGTTTTTTTTAGGGTGTTTGCCCGCGCGCAGCGCTGCAAGCACCCTATTGCAATCGAATTTTCATCATCATTTCAATAAATACGACTGAATTGTTTACAGTTCATAGTTCAGTTTTAGTTCAGTTTTTATTATCAGTGTTTTATCAATACCAGTTGGCGCAAAAACGAAGGAGCAACTTAGATTCTCGATATTTTGGAATTGAATTCCAGTCGTCACTGGTCAGTAGCGAATGATTGAATTTGTATCTAAACAATTTATTGAACAATAATGCTAATAGAAGATTTAATGATTGTGATGATTTGTTACAGTTAAATTGGAGAGACAAACGAATTACTAAATGTTATGATAATGCAGTTACGCAGAATAGAATACGTCAAGATAATCGTAGATATAATGAGAAACATCGAAGAGAAAGACGTGAAAGAATCCGTGAGTATAATCGAATCCATAAAGAATATTATCGAGAATATTATCAATCCCACCAAGAACAAGCTCGTAAATAGATAATATTATTTGAAATACTATGAGTCGCATCGAGAAGAACATTTTCAATAGTATCAGCCGCTTATGTAAACTAGATTCAGGATTCCTGCTACGCAAAAATGTATACGCTCAAACTGTGTAAAATTTGTATAACTGGATTTAGAAGAGGTAAGTTTGTTGTTTGTTAATGTTTTAAATTAGTCTTCAGTTCAGTTAAGGTAGAATTTCTTTGAATCGAACCTGGAACCTAGTACAACTTTCCGTGATACTCTTATCAGTAAAATTTTCAAGGAATAATGTGATGTGAATTATGTTTGATGGAGCATATGGTGATGCACGCATAGTATTAATGGTAATTTTGATATACTTATTCTCTTCCAGGTTTCGAGCAGTGAAGCTTCCGCTACGCAATATAATGGCGTGAAATCTGTAATCTGTTGCCAATAATTACGAATCGGCTGATGATTGATTATTGACGATTATTCTGTTTCTCGATACTCATTAGTATTTAGTATTTCTAGTTTTTCTCCAAATCAGAGTGAATTGTTTACTGATCATAGTTCAGTTTTAGCTCAGTTGCATTTAGATCCTGAGATCGGTCTTAAGGCAAAGGCCTGTGGTTCGATTTACAAATGAGGAGTTATCTGTCAAATGCAACTTATTTGCGTTTTATTTCGTAATTTCATATTTTACTCATGACAGTATTGTGCAACTCGTACTGTCCTAAAAAGGAACTATTTCCTCAAAGAACGTGAAGACATTAACTGGATTTAGAAGAGGTAAGTGTATTGTTTGTTTGTATGAACTATGAAATGGGTTCTCAGTAATGTATTTGAATCGAACCAAGGACAAGCAACATTCTGTGGTACTCTTATCTGGAAATTTTCCGAGGAATAATGCGATGTGAGTTATGTCTCATAAATATGTTAGCAGTATTAAGTAATTGGTGATTTTGGTATTCTGTTTCAGAGGTCTTTCACGAATATTTCGTTTCTCGTTTGACTATTTACTTTCCTCTTTCATTATCAGTCAGGATTGAGGAATCATCCAAAACCATCAACATACCTTCAACCACGAATTTGAACTTATATTATAATCGTGTAGCGGAATTGATGAAAAACGTGAATAAATAATTGGCAGATCACGTTTTGTTTTTGAAATGACAGATTATTTTTCTCGCATTAACAGTTCACGAATTCACAGGAGTGGAGCATAGAGCTAATGTCTTTTCGTCTTATAAACATTGTAATGAGGAGTGAGCACACATTAATGTGCGTTTTCTCAAGTGAGAACACAACTTTATTTGAATGGAAGTAAAATTCCTCGTTTATTTGAATCGAAACAAAATTCCTGTCCCTCTGAATTGTTATCAGCAGTTGACAGTTCATATTCGTTGAAACTCCTGACTATGGCCTTTGAATTTATTGCTTGTCTTGCAAAGGTAGAGTGTTTGATTTCTGCTTGCCACTTGGAATGAATTAAATGGAAATGTATTCTAGTTTTCTAGTATGTTCTGTGTTTATCAAAGTCTGCCGGGTGATTGCAGTTTGCAGCTTCAGAGTTCGAAGCCTTGAACTTCCATGATGTGCGTGTAGTGTCCTGTGCTTTTATGTTCCCTGGTCTGGTGGGGGGAAAAACGAAAAGAAGACCACTTCAGATTTGGATGGTCGAAGATTCTGAGCATCATTCGCTTATCAAAAAATACCTATTCTACACTAGCGCTTCTACAATTTGCATAGTCCCAATGGCAAACACCCTGTTACTACCTCGCGATCCGCAAGGTCGCTTGTTTCTTCTATTTCCGACCTTTTGTCTTACCTTTTTGTTCCGTTATTCGACCTTCAACTCTGACGTCACATTGAAGATGGACACGGCATACTGATAAAAAAGTGTCACATTTTTATTTCCATGTGAATGTTACCTGCACAAAGTCATCGGATAACTGTTGAGTTTCTCTATTACTTGGCTCTCGATTACTGTCGGGAATAAGAATTTAGCACACTGTGAATATGAGAATAATGTTATCGAAAAATGTTCAGTCCTCGAGAGCCAAGTAATGAGGATCGAACTCAACAGTTATCCGATGACTGTGCGCAGGGTAACATTTACGGGGAAATCAGTATGCCGTGTCCATCTTATAGTATGTAGTCAAAGGTTTAAAGTAATTCTAGACATTGATATACTGCAGAAGAACGTCAAGTTCGAAGTCAATATCGCGCGAGGGGGAAGAAAAAATTTCAGACTTAGGTACATGAGGAGGTAACGAAAGGGTGCCGAAATGATCAGCATGGTCAGCAACCTCGCTAGTCACAGAACTTCGTGACACTGAGAAAATGTCGAAATTCAGTGATTGCTCCCATAAGTTCTGGCCCCTGGGTAATATACGTGTGGTAGTGTAAAGAGCCTTTTCCACCCTTCTTTCCCTTTTTTAACAACAGTTCTAGAACAGTTACAAAAACAAATTTATTAAAAGATCTTTTTTATCTAAAACCAAGCGAGGAGCTATTTTTTCAATAAAATCTGTACTCATACATTGACTTACCGAAAAACTTGCACATTTGAGGGCTAAGCACTTTCCCCCGGAGGTTCTCAATGACTTGTAGTGTATTAATTAGTATGATTAATTGACCAACTAAACCGAATTTCAGCTTTCTGAAAATTTAGTATTTATTTTTTCTAATTATACTAGACTATGAACTGTTATATTTATTCAGTAGGTACCACTGTGAACGTTGGATGTAGAGTTCTAACCTGGCATGCAGCTGCCTGATTAGATCGATATCTTTAAGAATAAAGCTGGAATTGACACTTCAATACAAAATTTTAATGAAGTTAAATTCAAAGTGAATCAATAAGTTTTTTTAACCGTATAAAATTGGTACTGCACAATAATTTAACACTATAAAATTAGATAAAATGAAACGGTATCATTTATACGCGTCTTACCAATCACGTAGAGGTATCAATGCATAAATACTACGCGAAAGAATTAATACAATCTGTGTCTTGGACATACAACTCGTGTAAATGTCTAAAGCTACAGATTTTTAAAGTAGCTGCCTCCGAGAATTTGAATTTTAATGAAAATGACTCGCTTATTGCACCATTTACTAACAATTACACATACCTATTATTTTGAGCGCTACAGTGAATTTAATTAGAACCCGAGTACTTCCACTCATAGGCGAGATTAGCACAAGTGCACAACTAATCAAAGCAATGAACGCTTAACTATAACAAATAGAACACAAATAGGTATATGCAAATGATTTTCATAACTTGACTGTAACGTAAATATGTGAAATAACCATAACAACTATAACTAACTGTACAATAACCATGACATAAGAATAACCCTTTTACCATTCTTAAATAAAACAATTAATTGATGCCCTAATTGATGCCATTTTCATACTTCTGCCACCAGATACGGGGTCTAGAAATATCATAGTTGTCATAACGATAAGGATAACTGCACACGTGCCTTAATTCTAGAATGCTAACAGTCATCTCAATGTCAGTTTAAACTGGTTCTGCAATTACCCTGTCCCGTGGATGTAGGACATCATTACCAGTACAATATGCATGCATTTATTCAGTCTATCTTCACCGGTGAATGGGCAGTAAATGAAATATTCGTATTGACATTTAAAAAAAATGCTTATAGCAAACAAAATTAAGAATACTTTTGAAAAATATTCTGCTATAGAAAAAAGAAAAAAATGTAAAAAAACAGACCGAACAAATTAAAAAAACAGGAGAAAGTCTAAAAAAGGGGAGCTCAACTGATGTTATTATTAGAAAAGATATTCACATTATAAAAATAGGTTCATTGAATACCAGATCATTATGTGAAAACCAAAAATTTCTACATCTAGAACGGGAATTTATGGGAGTCAATTTGGATATGAGGTGCGGAGAAAAACAGAAAATATAATACAGACAAAAAATAATAATATTTGGTATCATACAAGTTCAGATGGTCACAGGGGGGGGGGGGGAATTCTTAATTAACGAAAAATAATATTCGGTGAATTCCAAAACTATTCGCTTTAAGCAATCTTCTTTGTCCGAAATTTGCGCTTCTTCACTAAATAGAATCGTCTTGGGCTGTCTAGAATTCCAGCTACCGTCCACATTTATTTGTACATTTGAGGCTCCATAATATCTATTCGACAATTAAACTGTTCGAATCGTTATCGGTCTACTACAAATTCCTAAGTATGTTTGCAGCAAGGTTATTCACATCTAAGCTTCTGAAGGCAGTCTGGAAGATATCAAGCGCATCCGTTGGTATTGCTGCGGCTTTTAACATCGCCTTGACAAGTTCGTCACTTCCAAGTATTTCAATATTCGCTCTATACAAAGTGTCAGCCTTGGTAGATATTTTATTGATATCATCTGACAATTTCTGTATGAGTTCTGCTGATATTTCTTGCAGAGCCTTGACCATTCGTTCAATGCCGATATCACCGTCTCCAACGATTTTCAAAAACAAATTTTCGATTAACGTAACAAGGTTATCATATACTGTAGCAGGTAATGACGAATTCTCCAATTCTACATTGCTGCCAACGTAACTGGCTACGACTTCATTTTCTATTTTACCAAGCACAGTATCAAACAGTGTATTGCTCGGAAAGAAATCATTCGTCGTTTTTTTGCCTAAAACTGACATTAATTGTGTCAGCTCTATTTCTTCATTCACTATATCCCTATTCACTGCGTATGTTCTATGATAATCGTCCAATAATCGCTTAACAAGTTCCCTAGTAACGAACATGAGAACACTGTGGAAATAAGACAAGACAGCAGAAGTGTTCCCAGTGATCACTTGCATGGAGCATTTACCTCTAACGTTATCCAATATAAGTTTCCAATTTTTCAGTCGATTAGTGGAGTAAGTTGTCCCATTAGTTGCTAGAGAAATTTGACTTGTCCCATCAGTTGCTTGAGGAATTTGACTTGTCCCATCAGTTGCTTGAGGAATTTGACTTGTCCCATCAGCTGCTTCAGAAAGGGGACTTATTCGAATAACTTCAGCGACTTCCATATCACCAGATTCGGCTGAACTGGAACTGGAATCACTTATGATCAATCGTATTTGTTCACTTTCCTCTTCAAGTATGGTACACAAATTTCTTGTGTGGTCATAGACTCGCCGAATCACTTCTACAGAAGGAATTTTCCCGCTCCAGCAACGTAGGACCAGGCAACTCATATCCACAAAATAATCAAGAATCGGTAGCCACTTACGAGCTAGCAACTTTACTATTCTAATGCCATCAGACCAAATACGTACAACAAATGCTTCAACAGAATCGTAGATTTCACGTACTGCAGCTAAAACGGTATTAGAGTTAACTACAGCTGAGGACTTAAACATCATATACTCATTACTGCCATTTCTGTACAGTCCATGTACAGGAGCGAAGAACTCGCAAGGAGGTAATCTATTTGACTTGACAAAGTCCTCCCAATCTTTGTAGTAACGGGAAGTTACATCGAAGAAACAAGCAGATCTAATATTCCATGCGGAGCATCGAATTACGGGAAACACGAACGTGTTACCTTCAAATTTGCAGATTAGAAAAGTGCTTGATAATTTTATGAACGGACTGCGACATTGTTCTAATATTAGCTGATACACATTTTCAATTATCAGTTGCCGCTCTTCGCGGTGCACTGTATAATACCTTACAGAAGGTAGTGGATCATCAACATTTTCGAAGGTCCGACGAATTGTTGATTTTATTTCATCTTCATCCTGAGGGATATGGAACTCCTTCCATTCCCAATACGTGCTTTCGAATTCTCGCTGACGATTGATGGCCTCTCCCAACCACGAGTCCATTTCCCTCGAATCTGTAACCATGAGTAACACATTTTTCCAAGTGAAAACGTCAACTGAAGGAACAAAGTAAATAGCACTTTTGTTTGGTGTGTGCATGAAAGTTTACAAACTCAGACAGGAATCCGCTATCATGAACGAACATGAAAGTGTACCTTTTGTATTTGAAGTTACTCGATGCCTTGTGGAGCATTCAGAATATCCAATGACTTCAGCAGATTTTCGATTTTTCAGAACACCTTTTTGTAAATACTAATACTTAAGTCAGAGTTAACCAAGTTCTATGTATTATCATAATATCAAAGTCAAAGGGTCAAAGGGTTGAAAAAAGCTTATCAGTAAACGGTTACGTCGGCGTCGGCCTTGGGCGTCGGCCAGGATATTCACAGATATAAAGGAGCAGAATGTTTGGTGGTTACTGTTAGCACAAATACCCAACCTTTTACCCAACTTTTGGCCTTGTTTTGGTAGGGCTCTATAGTTTCACCTGGGTATACTAAGCCGCCATTTTGGTTCATACTGCGCCCGTGGATGCCGAATCCGACTATGCGGAGCGTAACGCGTAGTCAATTCGGCATCGACGGGCGCAGTACGAACCAAAATGGTGGCTTAGTATACCCAGGTGAAACTATAGAGCCCTAGTTTTGGCCAACAAACGAGCCAAGCTAAAGCTGAAAGCGGAAAGCCAAAAGGGAAGAGTTTTGAGTTTTCTAAAAAGTAAAAGCCTAAAAGCTGAAAGCAAAAGCTAGAATTCACGAATGTAGTAGTGTGTAAATGTGTATAAATGTAACCATCAGCTGATCATAAAGCGGAATTAGATATTAGAAGCGCGGCGTGGAACAAGGACCTCCATCTTATAGGAAATACATTGATGTAAGGTCCTTTTTCTACGCAGCTATCATCTATCGATGTTGATCACAGGATTTTGTAAACATTAGCCGTCTATTGGTCTATCATTCCTGTATGGTCTAAGGTCTGAATATTAGCTTCAAAGCTCTAACATTTCAGATTTGGTTTTGTTTTATCAATACTAGAGTATGCTAGTTCCATAGGTAGACTTCTCCAAAAACCTAGTTTTCCTCTTTTCCAGAAAACGCAAAAACTGTTTCTCAGCTAATGTTCGGGCTTAATGGTTGGATATAGGTGCGATGGATCACTTTTTGTGCTCACATTGAAGATATAGGTCGAAAATTTTTTCAAGTACTCCGATTTGTGTTCAAAAGGCGTTCAAAGATGGAGAAGTCTGGGTTTGACACGATCTTTGACTATATATAACTATATGGACTGATCAAGTTGATAAAATGTTGTTTCAACATCTTTTGTGCTATAATGATTAAGCGAATGATAACAGGTGATAACCTGTAATTTATGTAATGTACTAAGTATACAAAGATCTGCGGATTCAAATAATTCCTGTCACCATAAGGATTGTTTTTGATGTTAATGATGAATATTCTTAGTCTCTTTTTGATTAGTTGTTTCCTATTTACAGCAATTACTGAGTTCGAACCGATAGTTGTGGCGTTTAATGCTAAAACAACATTCGTGAGGAACTCTTGTTTTGTGAAGAAAACTTGTGCTTTGATACAATTTTACGGCTGCTTTTGTTACAGACTTTTCCAACTTAAATTTGGGAGCGGTTGAATTATTCCTGTAAAACAAACGCTGAAGCAGGCTATGGAATAAAAGACGTATTGATTTGCCTTGTTTTCTCCGTTTTTCTTCTCATTCTTCCTTTTGTGCAAAAATATTTGGCTGTATCAATAGAGAAATACGGTATATATAATTGAAAAATACATTGGTTGATGTATAGGCTCAAAAGTGGACTGATTTTCAGCAAATAAATCGCATCTTTTCAACATTAGTAACGTTAGGATCTAGGATACAGAACAAACTGATAACCAGAAATCACAACAAGGTCTTCTCTAATCATTATAGCACAAAAGATGTTGAAACAGGGTCGTGTGCAAGATTTCCTTGTAGTAGTGTCCTCTTGATCAGTCCATATAGTTATATATAGTCAAAGGACACGATGTTTTGAAATTGCTTATCAATTTTTGTTTCTTATTGCTATAAAAGGCTGCAAAAGAGGAATAACATGGAAATTTATTGTCAGTTGTTATCACCTTTCAAAATGAGACATTTTTATTATCAATACACAAAAAATGAAAACGCAACATGATTCAGTTTTTGCTATATAGTTATAAAAAATTGAGCAATAACTGAAAAGAAAAGACTACTAATTGTTTTACATTAGTACACGATGACAATAATTCATTATCAAAAACACAGTTTTGTAAACAAAACAATAATCGTGTCAGACCCAGACTTCTCCATGATTCTAAACCAATTTTCGTTTGCATACTGGAGTGCTTCTGTTGTTGTTTTTTGAAAATCGATGACGTCACGTTGTAGGCAGTGTTGTACAGTAACCGAAACGATACTTAACTCAATTTCCCTAAATTCGGAGAAGTCTACCTATGGAACTAGCATACTCTTCTAGTGTAGGACGTTAGCGCAGCGAAGAAGTCAGAAGTTTTTGCAGTGTTAGGATAATTTTGAGAAGCCAGAAGTTGGAAGCTGAAAGTTTTTCAGCTTCAGCAAACACTCTCTTACTACCTTGCTATCTGCGAGTTAGCTTGTTTACTTTTTTGTTTTTTATAAGCTGATAACACAACTGAACAAAATTAAATTTTTTGTTTGCACAACGCATTTAAGGAGGTGATTCTTGAGTACTTTTCAACGCTGAATACAGTGCCGTCGGCCGGTTTTCTCTTTCACGTCTAGTTTTTCTGATCAAAAACTATAAAAAATAAAAAAATTCAACTATAATAAATGTGTTCAAAAAGTGGTTTAGGAACTGAATGTAGTCATACTGATTCGTATTGTTGTGTGTTGCGGTTGTGTGTAGTGGTGTGTATGCCATCTGTTTGTTTTATAATAATATCAGTCAGTGGTACCGCTTATTCCAATGCAAAAACAAAATGGAAACGAATTTCAGTCGTTCAGAACTCCAAATTGTGACGTGATAGAGAAAAATAGGTCGCAGTATCGTGTTCAGCGTTAAAAAGTACCTCAGAATCACCAGTTGAAGTGCATTGTGCAAAATAGTTGTTTGATAGTGTAATGGGCGTTGTTCACTATTAATTTAATGAACTTGCTCTTGCTCTTGTTCTTTTCCATTTTTAGTGAACTAGTTCTTGCTTCTGTTCTTGCTCTTGTTCACTTGTTCTTCCAAATTCCAACTGATCTAGTTCATTGTTTGTTCATTAAAAAGAACCTTTGCGCTTAGTCTTGCTCATTTAAAAATAGGGTTTTTGTACATACAAATTGCAAACAAAATTTTTTTTTTTGTAATAGCCTACAACTGAAAACTAGGCTGCTGCACAAGCAATTTTTTTAATCCCCATTGAAATCCTATATGAGATTGTTGATAAAATTTAAACATCAAATGAAAATTCAATAATGTTATAATTTTTTGTACTTAATTGTAACTCTGAAACCATTATAAAAAATGAAACTTAAGTCTGGAAAGTGGAAATATACAAGAAAAAGCTAAAAAAGAGAAAATTACAAAAAAATAGATGAACAAAGAATGAATAAGTTGATCAGGTCCAAAAATTGTGAACTAGTTCTTGTTCTTGTTCTTTTTTTGGAGAGATGAACTCGTTCAGAACTAAGTTCACCTAATAGTGAACAAGAACAAGTGAACAACTTGCTTTTTAAGAGCAACGCCCATCTCTGATCATCAGCTATTGGCCTAAGTAGTAAAAAAAAAAAGCCAAACCAATCACTGACTTAATGGCTAACCTAAAATCACTGAAATAAGAGCTTAAACTTAAAATTAGGCCGTTAATGGCTCTTAAACTTTGAATCCCTGCTGCTTCAGTGATACAACATTCTGATACATGGGTGGGGTAAGTTTATATTTGCACTTTTCAGAATAATTAGTAGTTCATTGTTAATTCTGTCACATCTACATATTTTTTTCTGTGAATCGTCTTTGAAAAAGAATATAAATGTATCTTAATATACATTAAGCTTAGGTCTCTTTTTCTGGACACTTTCTAATGCCCGCAGTGGGAGTTCTAGTGCAAGCTGTACATCTTGCACACTTGCAGTAGCGTCTCTGTTCTCTGTTGCGCAAGATGCAAATAATGCGTTGAATTTGCAGGACAAACTGGAGTTTACTTGTTTGTCTCATTTTCGCTCGTTTTTTCTAGTAATGATGTATTGCTGTGAACATGGAAAGTAAAAATTAGTAATTAATCTCATAAGAGTGTTGAAAAAATGTGCGCTGTTGTTGCTGAATGTGAAACACATCTAATTCATTTTTATTCAAACTTCTTCTGGGAACACAGGTTTGCTTAGCAAATCTCTTTCTAATTTGCTCTCCACCCAAGTCCTGGAATCAGCCCTCAGCATTACTTCAGAGACTCGCGTAGCAAGTACGTCTGTTTATAACCTAAATTTCCTTTCCTAAGCTTCTAGTTTATCATATAAATATGTTGTTCCTTGGCCGCAAATTTTGATGGCAAGGAACAATACTGCTTGGAAATGGGTCTGAATTCATATGTATCTGTGCTGTGATGATGAAAAAGGACTCGAGTGAGAAGAGTGTTCACAAATTCTTAAGTATATTGATTTACATTCTTGTTCCCAAATATGAATATGTTTCTGTAGAGACTGTAAAAGGTTGCAAAGTAGATAATTTAAGACTGCATTTCTGAAAACAAAATTACCTGAGTTATTGATATTGGAAAAGCTCTTGATATGCTGTACTTTGAAGTAACTATAATAGTAGCTTTGAGCGTTTGAGCCCATTATTGTGATTAATTAAACTAAAAGCTCTTATTGGCCGAAACTGAATAGTTTTATTCCACACTGCAGAAGTACATTATGGACCTACTCCAGCTTTTGAAAAAAATGATTCTATCATCTTGAAAACTTATGCAGGTGTATATCTTTTGTTGTTTCTAGGAATGGAGACTGAAGGAACTGCAACCCCATTGATGAACTGTGCTGTGTTGGATTAATGACCGCGAATATCCGTCCTGTTTTTATGAAAATTAATTTTTTACAAGAGAAGGAAAGATCAAAATATTGCTATAGAGTGTTCGTAACTTACAATTGACGTTGAATTTAACGTACATTTTTATCAAAGCTCTGGCCTATGTGAATAATTATCCATATCTGTATATAACTGCGGAATTACTTGTGAAGTTTGGTGCAGGTCAGAAATCTCTCATTTAGATCTTATATGCATGAGAATAAAAAAAAGACGCCTGTATGAAAGTTTTTCCTTTTTGTATATTTAATGGTTTGATAAAACCGAGTAAGTATACAGTGTAGATTTGGGGAACCAGCTGAAAGTTATTATCTTTTTTTTTTCTTTGTTTTTCTTACCAATTATGTTGATATCTTTCTGAAATTCTGGGTGAGCATTATAAGGTGTTTTGATAGGTTAGGTCAGAACCTTATACAGCATTGTAATTTTGCGAAGAAACTCAGTTCAACACAAAATGGATGTCTGTTGACTGCGCCAGCTCACACTAGATCGTCCTACATTTCTTGGGAACTACTGGCAGACTTTTGGTTATACTTTTAGCAGTTACTTGCGTTTTGATGTGATCAAATCAAAATCAGAAGAGTTGAGCCTCTGAGTGTCATTAAACTATATACAGCCAACTCATTCAAAATTCGTTTTATTTCTTATCCGCTCGAATACATCAATTTTGGGCGTCTCCTCATGTGAAGGAATGTTGTTAAGATATGCTCACATCAGTCAGAAGTGGTGTATAAGATTACAAATTTGAATTAAGAGGTTAGCTAGCAATTAGTACCTAAAAGTTAGGGCCAATATGGGCCTATAACTAATTCTTTTATAAGTGTTTAGAATGCTAAAAAAATAGAATACAGTAGTGTTAGAAGTTAAAAGTTTAATATACTGAAGAACCAGTGTCAGTTTGTTATCCCTGCAGTCTCCTGTTGAAGACAGAGGAATAGGCACACCAGCTAGTAAAAGAACCACACAAATAGAATAGCAAAAAGTGCTATTAAGTGTCTCTAATATCTCAGGAGTCTCCTGTTGAAGAGAGAAATAGACACATGCAGAATGGCAAGATGCTATTAAGAAACAACCACCCATGAGAAGTTGGGCCGAGGATTAGCCCTCTAGTTTGTAGTTTCACAGAAGCTAAAGTAAATAATTAACATGTGCAATTTTTAGTTTTACACAATTTCCAAGTTGCAATATGTACTTGCATTTTTTTTTCTTTCTATTTTCTCTTTCACCAAACATTTATTTGTATTTCTTACACTTTCAATTTTGATCATTCCTTCTCTATTTTTTAATGAATAGTGTAGTGCAGTGAAGAAATCGTGATGTTCGCGGATATTGTGCTCATACACTCTCATTTTTAATAGTATTTCCAATGTGCAGTTCGCTGTTTTTTAAATATCGGTTTTGCAATAAGATGTACATCGCGTATCAATCAAAATTTTGATCTGTAATACCTTCGCGTTATGGGCACCTTTTTGCCTGAAGTGTTCCAGTTGGTGAGTTCTTTTCAATTTTCCTGGTATTAACAGCGGATATAAGGGATATTATTCAAAAGATTTGAACAAAGAACGGCTCGTTTCCTTATTAATGAAACTTATTACACAAAATCTGAAATATTCTTATATAAGAGGATATAGAAAGATTGTTTATTTTATTTACATATTTGAACTATTTTCAATAGGATATTCTGAGGATCCTATTCGCTTTGATTTATCTGTAGGTATGAATATGTTTCAAGCTGGCTGAGATTTGAATAAAATTGATTCAAAAGCTTATTATAACTAACATAAAATTGATTTCAAATTTCAAAAAAACATTTTCTTTGAGCAATGCGCCTGCTCTTTTTATTTTTTGTATTTACAATTGATTCTGAATTGAGTAATATGGCGAATGGGAGCTATAATAAGTATCACAAACTAATTTTCATATTGAATTCCTTCCCCTTAAATCCGCTGTGTAGTTAGTTGGTGTTGGGTTGTTATAAGATCAAGAATAGAGCAAAACTACATGTTTATAAATGAATATAAATGACTAGAGTGCAGGTGTGGACCAACGTGTGCTTGTGGTTCATGGTATCATGGTTCATACCTTGGTGTTCTTTTGATTGGAGTGTTTTGTCAATAGGTATTTCTTGTTGGAGTTAATTTTGTTTACATTCTAGTTAGTGTTTCTTGTTCCAGTTATTTTTGTGGTTTATGTTTCATTTTTTTTGTGCAAGTTGCAAATTATTATCTACTTCAATATCTTGGTGGTCGTTTAATTGAACTGTTGTAAGTATTTTCTTATTTGAATTAATTTTGTTTACATTTTAGTTAGTGTATCTTGTTCCAATTATTTTTGTGATATACCTTTTATTTTTCTGGTGCAAGTGCGATTGCCTACATCAAGATATTCTCCCAATGCATATAATGTACGAGTTGGAGGTAGTAGGGTATTTGGCAGTGCACGCATGCCAAATTGGCTGTGGGACACCGCACCCCCCATTCTGGGATTACCCCGATTAGGCCTGTGTCAGTGGCATAGGAGCATAAAGGTTTTGGGGTCACCCCCCTTCCAGGTAAAAAAAAAGACTCCTGAAGGGAGTAAAATTACCTTTACCTCCATCTTCCTAAAATTTTAAACTACTGACAACATTCATCAGCGGTACCAAAAATTCCACAAAAATGGACCCGCATCCCACCTTACCCCAAAAAACAAGACAACAACAACAAACTGAGACCTAGCTATGCCCCTGGCCTGTGTCAGGATAGGGGAAAACGCTTTCAGGTAGGCAGCTCTCCGACCCCCATTTCTCCTCTGACTTTTTATCATTGGCGAGTCTACGGCGTCTTCTTCTTCTTCTTCTTCTTCAATGTTAAATTGCGCCAGATCGTCTTCATCTTCTGTCTGCAGCAGCAATGTCTTCGTTGTCGACGTTGGTGGGATGGCGAGTGCCGGCATTAGGTGCTGTGACCTCTGCCTTTTTCTTTGCCTTTCCATGATCATCTTGGGGCTCAATGTCTTCTTAACAAAGGCAGCTACCTGATCCCATCCCGCTTTACTCTTCAGCATTATCGGAACCATGCTCTCGGGTGTGAGCGGCTTAACGCCCACATTCCAAAAGGGGGCGCCGCTTCTTCCCTCTCTTAATCGAATGCCGGACACTCGAACAGTGTGTGCCAGGCATCATCATCTCACCCTCCTCCAGCGCAGTAAGAGCACTGCGGGCTTTCGGCTATACCCATCCGATGCAAGTACTTCTTGAAGACACCATGCCTGCTTATCTCCTGCGTCAGCTAAAAGTTCATCTGGCCATAGCATCTGCCTAACCACGCTTCGAGCTCCTGTACTGGCAGACGGGTCCACTCCCCCTTGGTACTGCGGGAGATTTGCTCGTTCCACAGGTGGATCATGGATTGCCTAATATTCCACTTGGCTCATAGCGCCGCTCTGCTCTTTGGTGGCAACCATATACCCACTTCTACTTGTCAGCAGCTAACCCCACCGGCAGTTTACCTGCAGTATGTAAACTGCCTCTGTGGAGACAGTGCAATCTGATGACACCTTAGCGCCGTCTTTTCCATTGGACCCTTACCAGATTGGTTCTTCTGTACTCCTTGACACTGATGGCGTCGGACTAGATTGGAGCCCCGTATGGGAGGACCTACACGGCAACATTCGCCAGCAGCTTATGTTTCTTCCTTGTCGGCCTTCCTAGGTTTGACATGAGTCTGCTTAATCCGGCTACGACTCTTTCCGCTTTCTGCGCTGTGAATACATCGTCTTTCACTGGGATCACCAGGGTGTCATCGACGTAGCAGATGATGTTCATCGCTGGTGGTATCTCTGCTTGCAGGATTCCGTTAACACGATGTTCCACAAGAGTGGACCAAATACGAGTGTAATGTATAGTATACCCTGCTCCCTGTTGTAGTTCTTGTTCAAGCAAATCATTTTCCCCAGACTTTGGGGCTCTTTCACTGGCACCTTGTCTCTGGTAAATAGCGAGAATGCTTCCCGAAATATTTTATCATTTTCAACGGGAATTTCAGGTTCTCATTTTCTTTATAAAATTTTGTAACAAGAATAATTCCCAATTTCCGTTTTCCTGAAAAAATATACGCTAGGAATTCCCGTGTCTTAAACTCCCGATTGAAAATGTACAACCTACAGCCCAGAAACCAAGTGACCGAGTACAAAACAACCAGGGTTTCTCGAAAAAGTAGGGAAGTAAAAGGAAGGTCTGAAAAAAAGATTGCAGACTTGCAGAGTGCTGCAGACTGTAATAAACCTAGCGTTTGGAACCTGAAACAAATTATCCGCATCCCGGTATCTCTATCTCCGCTCTCGGTATTGTTCATTCTAACGCTTTTATTATATCAATGCTGAAGGATTGATCTTATTATGTATCTATGCTTTTGTATCTTGGTACAGAATTTTAGTTCTGTCGCATTGTGAGTTTGTAATATTATGCTGATGATAAGTTTGATCTAGTTTAATAATTTAACCAAAAATGAACAATTAATTATATCGTTCCTACAGTTTCTTCATTACAGCATCTTGTTCCTAACCATCTTCTTAATTATCATCGATCTTAAGTGGACTGCTAATCACACAATAAGGGTTCATGTGCATCTAGGACAATTATCAGTCGTACGTAAGTTACAATTTTTTCTACTAGTTTTGTTGATCATGTCGGATAATTATGTTTAATATCCCTGTTTATGATGAATCTGTTTGAATTACAGGACTGCATGCTCTCTCATCCACAAAAATTACTCAGTGTCTTCACTTCTCCCGCGTTATCGGTAATGTTACAAAATCACCAAGGTTGGTAACATTCAAGAGAATTTTAGGTATTATTTTATTTCAGATATTCATTGTTTTCATTTTACTTATTAATTCAGGATGAGGATACTGAATGCTAGAAATGAGTGAACCGAATGATAAGTGCACGAGTTCGTGCGCTAGTGGTGAAGGTGTAGTCCTGTCTTCGGGTAAATCATCAAACGACAGTGACAACCATGTTGCAATGCCTTTGTCATCCGATAGTGTTGATGCTAACCCTACAAATGCGACATGTGCAGTGGACAGTCACTCTTCAGCAGACAAGAATGAATCAGCAGTCAAAAAACCAGATATGCAAGTAGCAGGCAGTATCCAAATGAACTCTAGGAATCCTGAAGACAGCGCTTTCGATGATATAGTTGTACGAAATGAGGAAGCCAAGGGTGCGATTGAAGAAAACACGGAAAATGAAGCCTCTAGTATTTCGTATCTGGTTTCTAATGAAAGTGATGATGAGGAAGGCAGCTCCCGCGTGCATGACGAGAACGCGAAGAACATAAATCTACAGCTGTATCGCGATAATATAATCGGAGGCAGTGACAATTCGGACTCCAGTGACTCGGACAGCAGCTCAACGGTCTCAGAAGATAATGACGGTGACAGCGACAATGCTTCGTCAAGGTAGTTTCAATAATTATCATTTTTGTCTCTATTCTTTCCCTTCTTTGCTCTGTCTCGTGAATTCTATGAACCTGTTGTTCTGATTCCAGCGAGGGTAACGATGTAGTGGTGAATGAAGTTGTCAAATCAATGAAGACAAAAGGTGAACTTAGTTTAGACGATTTACCTCCCATTGAAGACCTGGAAATTTCTGTCGATGAAAATAAATGCAAAGAAATTGGAACCGTTTACTGCATCGTCGATTCGCAAGGTAATTGTTAATGCACCTTTCGCACGTTAATGTGATATGTTATGCAGCGGTACAAGGTCGTATTGATTTCTCAAATATGTACTACAGTTTTCGAAATTTCTCACAGTTTCATTATTTTTTGCGGATTGAATGTTTTAGTTGTTGTACAGTCATTCCCGAATACACCGCCACTGAATCTCGATACCGTTTTGTTTCTGGATCGTGGGCAACGTCCTTTGGGTAGAATATTCGATGTTCTGGGGAACGTACGAGAGCCGCTGTATTCAGTCCGATTCAACTCTCGTGAACATATTAAAGAGAAGAACATAACCAAAGAGCAGATCGTTTACTGCGCCCCTCAGACGGAGTACACATCATACGTGAATACTTCCGAATTATTAAGGCATGTTGATATCTTGTGCATCCTCTCTGCATGTCGCCTTTTCAGTCTATTTATGTTAAACGGCTCGTGTATTTGCTTATCTGATGCAGGAATAAGGGTAGTGATGCATCGTGGCTAGACAATAACGAACCTCCTGTTACTTGTATGGACTTTTCTGATGATGAAGAAGAAGCAAGGTGTAAACGCGCTACCAAGGTACATACGTGTTCTCTTGAAAAGAGCCATAGTAAGGTCGCGAGGAAGGAAAGGATCTTGTAGTCAAAAAGGGTTACGTAGTGGCTTCATTCGAAGAAGGTGAAGTATCCCATACCAAACACGGGATTTGTAAGCCTCGCCGATTTTCAGTCTTGGGTTTTTTTCATTCTAAACTCACCATTAAACTTCCGGGATTACTGCATCTAAGGCTCGTAAGTGTCAAGTCTTCATGCCGTCTAGGAAATGATAATTGTCTTGATAGCGTTTCAAGTAATTTGAACACAAAGCTGTAACGCTTCGACGTGGAGTCTTAACGTTTAAGGAGTGACAGGAAGTGTTGACAGTTTGAAGAAACCTCAGCGACTCTTAGTAAAGTCTGAGGAGTGTTTTAGCAGAGTTGTAATGAAATTTAAAGAGTATTATGGTTTGAAGATTGTTAAGGAATCTTAATACGGTATTGAAATATTTTAATAGTTCTGCAGAGTTTTGAGATAACGATAGACTCTTGATTCGTCCTGATTATGTATTTAGAGGTCTCAACTAGAAATAAACGAGCTACTCGGTTTGCTTCATTTATCCTATGTTTTTCATTCATTCAGTGGTAATTTAATTTTTTGGTTTATTGAACCTCAATCAACTCGGGAATTCAATGTGCTGAATGAACGAATAAAAAATTGGATAAATGAGGTGTGAACGAGTAGTTCGTCCGTCACTTGTGATCTTACCCAGTCACAGCCCTGTCGAGAGGGGTGGGGAAAACGGTAATTGAATTTTTTGGTTTATTGAACTTCAATCAACTCGGGAATTCAATGTGCTGAATGAACGAATAAAAAATTGGATAAATGAGGTATGAACGAGTAGTTCGCCCGTCACTTGCCATCTTACCCAGTCACAGCCCTGTCGAGGGGAGGGGGGGGGGGGTACCCCGGGCCCGGGCTTTCAAGGAGGTCTGAATTTCAATCATACTGTACATCAAATCAGCAATCGTTCCTTACACCATAAAAGAAACCTCTTATCCCGTAGTTTTTAATTTTTTCCGATCTAACAAAAGAACAAATCGAAGTGGAAGGAGAGGGGGCCCGTGGAAATTTTCTCGGGCCCTCTTTTTTTCTTTCTACTGGACTGCCCAGTCATGACAAAGCCCGTAAAAGTTGAAATCCTCCATAGCAACTTTGAGAAATTTTAACAAGCCATAATAGTGTGTGAATGAGTATTAACATCGTGTTAACATAGTCATAAGGAGTCTTACCTAAGTCTTAATACGATGTAACGAGATCTGCTCAAGGTTTCACCTGATCTTTCGGAATCTCAACAAGTCTTGATAAAGTCTTGAGGAATTTTAATGAGTCTTGACGCAGTCTGAAAGTGTATTCTAACGTGTTTGGTGGTGGAGTAAGAGTGAGCTTTCTGTGTGTGTGTGTGTGGGGGGGGGGGGGTGTTAAGCTGCAGAATTCCAGCAGTAATTAATATTGAAATATATAAACAAGTCCGCCACATACGCGTGATTTTCTAGAAGAAGAAACAGAGATATTGGACTCTAATATTGAGATTCAGGAGGTTTTGGGGAGGGGGCTCTAAATTTCGTTCAACTCCGCCTTTCACGTGATGTGGTACTGTCATAAAAGCTTTACGTAATTTTTACTGAGTCTGAAGGAGTTCTAATGTGATGTAGCGCATTTTTAAAAAGTTTTAACTAGCTTGAATATCGTATTACAGAGTCTTAACGCAATCTTGAGGAATCTTGTTGAGTCTCAAATAATTTAATGGTTTTGATAAGTTGTAATTCAGCCTTAATGAGCCTTAACGTAATCTAGAAAGTGTTTATAAGTTTTGTTGCAGTTTTGAGAAGTTTTATCCAGCGTTTAGGCGTCTTAACAAGTTTTAAGAAGTTTTAACATAGCTTAAAAGAGTATGGATGTGTCTCAGAAGTAGATTGAGAGTGATATTTCTGCGGAAGGATGTGGGAGAATTGACCAAGTCAGAATGAATCTCAGAAGTTCCAATACGTTCTAGAAGAGTCAACACGAGACTCAGAGAATTATGTAATCGAGTTTGGATGGATGCTAACTCAGTTTGAATCAGTCTTAACTCAGAAAGACAGTGTCTTGAAAAGTCTTACTCGGTTCTAATAAGAATGAATGAGTTCTTTGAGTCTTGACTAGGTCTGAACGAAACATCCAGCGTCAGAAAGAGATATGACAGAGCCTGGATGAGTCCGAACGGGATCAGAAAGAGTTTAAGAAGGCGTGAGCTCTAAAATTTCAGCAGGAATTAATTTTGATATAAGTAAATAAGTCCATCGTATACGTATGATAAGGGAAGAAGGGAAATTAAACACTCGGGGTGTGGATCAGTTTTTTACTTGACTCGGTCTGAAGGAGTTTTAACCAGCCTTAATATCGCATTAAGGAAGCTTAACACCATCTTAAAGAAACTCATCAAATCTTACGTAATCTTAATGGATCTTATTATGGTTTTCATGGATCTCAATGTGGGCGCAATAAGTTCTATATCGGTCTTAGTAGCCTTAACACAGTCACAGAAGTTTTTACATGTTTTACGATAGTCTCAAGAAATCCTAATCAGTCTTGAGCTTCACGAGTCTGAGTAAGTTTTAACGCAACCTGAAATTCGGATTCCGCAGGCCTCGTGGCGCGCTGCTGTCGTCTTACTGATAAGAAAATGAAAGCGTGATCACGGAAGTACTGTCAACTGGGGTAATATTGGACACTGGTGGTAATATCGGCCATACACTCATGACTTATAAGAGCGCTAGTATCGTTATGAGGAAAGTCAACTGAGGTAATATTGAACACCAGTGATAATATTGGTCATTCATGACTTGCTGCAGGGGCGCTAATATCGTTATCAGTAAATAAATCATGAGCGGCCAGTATTACCACCAGTGTCCAATATTACCCCAGTTGACGGTACTAAGTTGAAAAATAAAAGTAAGAATCAGGACTAAAGTATAATGAAAAGTGAAACACCAAACTAAAACGGATAAGAAACCAAACTACAACATTGGTGAAGAATATTCGCGAATTTCGTATCGTTCTGTCATCACTCTTTCGTTGGTTATAAAAACGTCCACTAGATGCCGCTCACTTTGGTGCGGAATCCAAATAGTATAGCATATTTTAGAGGTGGAGTAAGAGTAGTATTTCTGGGTGGAGAGGAAGAGGGTCTAAGCCTTTAAGCCTCGAAATTCCATTAACAATTAATTTTTAAATACACCAGCCGGTCCTTAGCATGTCTTCACATGCCCTTGATTTCCCAGAAGAAGAAGGAGAGCAACTTATTCAACTCTGCTTGTGACGTGACGTAGTATCGTGTTGAAGGGTCTTACTCTGAAGGAGTCCTAATGTGATGTACCGCATTCCTAAGGAGTTTTAACCTGCCGTAATATCGTATTAAGGAGCCGATCTTAACGAGTCTTGTCTGGTCTTACGTTATCTTCACGGATTTTAACATGGTTCAAATAAATATTCACTCTGCCTTAGTGAGCCTTAAGGTTGTCGTGGAGGTTTTTATTAGTTTTATCAGTCACAAGAAGTTGAAACAAGTTTTTAGGCGTTTTTAGAATTTTTAGGAAGCTTTAAAAGAGTCTTAAAAACACTTACATGTTGAAAGGTATCTAGACATAGTTTAAAGGAGTTAACATTGACTTCTAACACAATCTCAGTTAGTCTTGAACCAGTCTCGAAAAGCTTGCCCAAAGTTTCAATGAGCCTTAAAAGAATTTCGGTAGAGTCGTGCTAGAACACAGTTGAATTCATGAGAACTAAAACCAGTCAAGTCCGAAATAGCCAGATCAGGGTTTCGGGGGAATTGTATGTAGGTTCCCGAGCCTGCCGGATCGCGTGGTGGTATCAGCATTGTGTGGGGAGATCAAGAAGTGCGAGTTTGCTCTGGTTTACTACATAGCTTCCTGTGACGTATACATTTTTTGGAACTAAAACCAGTTAATTTCCCAAAATTCCATTTTTGGTACTTCACTGGTTTTCGTTCCCATGGATTCAATTTTTGAAATTAGGCAAGTTCGTTAACACGTCAGATTTGCTTGATTTTAAAGATAAGGGGTTTGATGCAAACCCCACGTCAGTGGGCCCTTGTCTTCAGAAACCTTAATAAAGTCTTGATGAGTTCAATCCTTCTGTTACATTCTGGTGTCTGAAATGGAGCCCAAAGGGTTTTCCACCTGTGTACATCAAGCCACTCACCAGTTGCTTGTTTTCAGGCCATCGGGTCGAAACGCGACAACCAAACAGATAACGAATTGTTCGTGAAGAAAATGAATCAAAGGAACCTGGAACTAACTGCCAAAAGGAAGAAAGAAGACGAAGCGAAACAGAAGCGAGTGCCGTTGGCCCGGCGAATGATTTCGAACGGCAAAAGCTCGGTGGAAATGGTGAACTTGACTTCGCAGTCGTTCAGCCAGTTCACCGACAATTACAAACTGAAAGCCAGAACGTTCACGAACAGCGATCAAGCGGCCGCGACGCGTCTGGTTAACTTCCACCATAACTCGGGTAACGTACTCGCGAATAAATTCGATCCCGCGGCCAGATCGGTCAATTTTCTAGTCGGTGGTTACAGCTCGCCGTCGAACTTCGCATTCCCTCCGCAGCATTTTCTGTGTTCTTCTCCGCGACAGTTACCAAACGTTGCACCCAACGCTCAGAATTATCTTACCATGTATTCGCGGCCGTCGATGCACTCGCCAACGGCTATGCCACCGCCGCCTCCGCCGCCGCCGCCGCCAGCGTTCTCCAGCTTCACGTCGGCCAGTATTCCTACGATGCCGCCTGCGTTCCCGTCACAGCCGACGATGCATCCGGCTCTGCCGCCATCCATGCACGGACCTATACCGCCGCAGTTCTCGAGTTTCAGTCCGATGCCTACGCCTCCGTTACCGTCGTCTCTGCCGCAGCCGAATTTTTTCCCGTGCACAGATGCGTCCTCCGTGCACCAGCCCACTTTCATACCGCTGAATGTGCGACCCGGCTTGTCGGCTGCCCCGTTTCATCCCCAGTTTGTTTTACCACCCCCTCCCCCGCCTCCGCCGCCGTCCATTCAACATCATTCTCACCAAAGAGACATGGCGATTCCTCGACCGGATCGCCGAAATCCTCAGTCTTCTCACCAAGCATCCGCTGCGTTTTATCCTCATTCGCCTTTTAATTCTTAATATAGGTCTCGTACCCTCCTAGAATTCTCGTGTTAGTTGTTCAATTTTTATTTCATTCTTTATTATTTTACTTTAATATCATAATTATAATTATTACGATTATTGTTTTATGAAGAGATAATATTTAATGTCTGCAAGAGTTTGTCGCCGAAGACTCTTTTAATAATTCTTGCTGCTAGTCAAGTAATTTCGTTGTACTCGTGGTGTCGTGTCTGTTCACCCGAATCACTGAGGGTTGCCGGTGCGATGAAACAATTGCAAACACGTCTGCAGCACTAGTCTGCGTACCATTTCCATTGTGACCAAATAAGTATTGAAAATCTTAAATGAACCACCTTATTACTGTAAGGGTTTTTTTATTGCCCAGTTTTTTTTCTCTCGTTAGTCTTGAATGTAGTTTCTTTATTACCACTTTCTTATTTATATTTCAGCTTGAGCGAGGTCACGGTTTAATACAATCGAATCTGTTATATGTCCCAGTTACATTTTGAACAAGTACACGTTGACGTGGATCGTTCAGTTTGAATGAACATCACGTTACGATTTACTGAAACCGAAGTTTTTCTAGTTATTAAGATACTGCGTAGATGTTGCTGAACTGATTTCACTATGTTCGTGGAAAACAGAGGAATTTTATGGACGAAAAGAATACCTTATGATTTTTATAGTGTATGGTATACATTTGATTATTTGTAGCAATATACGTATATATTTTGTGTTATCTAGTGTAATTATTACTCAGATTCGGAAGTGAGTAATGGGAGTGGGATCAGCTGTGAGACCAACCAGTAACAATTGATAATACAATCCGTATCTAACATGTAATTCAACATGCTAGGTTGAATATAGTTGCCTCATCAATCTAGTGTGTATGTGTGAGTTCTGCTACTCGAAAATGCCCCTTTCAATTCTTAATTTAGTGTGAATGTCTGATTTTCAACTTACCTAATGACAATGAATTATACTTGAGGTTGTGTGAAAAACGTATTCGCTACTTGATCAATTGAAAGAAAAGCTTAGTTCATGCGCGAGCGATTGTCCTAGTTATTCAGCGGAATTCACATGAACTTGAAATCAAGATATCAAAAAATATTTCTTATATTTATTGAAGGATTCAGGACATAGTTATTGCAGTAATTTTGTATATCCATTTGCTCGTTTATTCTAAATTCTCATCAACGTATCCACAGTATAAGATCTGTACGCTGTCATGGAAATAATTTATGAATTCTATCGTTCAGCAGTCACATCAGTTTGGTGTTATGGTGTGCATCTGCATATGCAGCACGAAGGGAACAGAAACCAATCCATGAAAATGCCTTTGCAATCATTATCCGGATCATAAGCCAGTAAACGATGCCATTTGTACTTTTGTTCACATCGGCAGTCCTTGGAACATCTTTTTGTTTCACTTTTCCTGGAACAAAAACGAAATAATAAATTGGAAATTTTGCGTTGAATGGTGTCTGGGAAAGAAAAATTTGCATTTCTTGATAGGTTTTTTCGGTATTATCAATTTTATTCTTATTCGTTTTTTTTATTTTTTTTTATTTGTTGTTAAATTTAAACATTGATGGTAAAATTTGTTGTACTTTTTCCATTTTTGAGTTGAAAAATCCCCCCCCCCTCAAAAAAAAGTGCCAAGTCGGCGCCTATGACCCTTAGGATCTAATAGGTCTATGCTTGCGTGCTTTCTGATAAGTTCATTGCAATGCATCAATCCTCCCCTATTCTGACGCAGGCCCATTCGAGGTGTTTCCGGAATAGGGGGTGCGGTATCCCGGGGCCAATTTGGTCTGCGTGCATTGCCATACGCTCCTCTATCATCGAATACATCAATCCTTTCGCTATAGGAGAGTTTCTATGAGTTTCCATTCTGGAAGGTGGGAGGTAAAAAACGCTGATGGAGCGACTGGCAGGTCGAGGAATACTGATTTGTATCTTGCCCAATAAGAGTGAATCCTGTATATGCGAGATTAGGATTTCATTTAGAAACAAAATTGAGGCTGCCTTCCGTTGAGTTTCCAAAGACTGGAGTTGGTAGCCCTCAGGTAAACTCCTCATAAGTAACGTCATTTGGATAATACTGAAATTCTTCCTATTATACATCGTAAAAATGTTTCTTAAAATTTTTCAATTTATTAATTGAGTTTTTTTGATTTAAAGTGCCAAATGATGGATCCGAATTCTAGTCTAGGCCTTACTAACGAGGAATATGAAATTAATATGGTACCAATTTTAAATAATGATTGGGCATTTCTGTGAAGAAAGTCGAGTATGAATCTTGCAGATTTTATTACATAGGGTCAAGACCCAGGTCTCTAATTTCCAATTTGCTTTCGAATGGATGTTCTCCTATGGTATATTACAGAGCTATGGGGTTTTGTTTTTTAGTGTAGGTTATTTGGTAACCTTTTTTTTTTCTAATTAAGAGGCAAGTTATTAGTTATTTTCTCTACACCAAGCAGCGAGGATGTGAAGTCATCTTGGAGCTTAATGGGGTCAGCACTATCTTTGATTAATTTATACAGCTTCAAGTCGTCAGCATAAAGAAGGACGTGGCAATTCCTTAACTTGAAGGGGAGATCATTAATAAATACATCAAAAAGGAGTGGACCGAGATGAGACCCCTGAGGTACCCCTGAAATACTTATAATATGATTTGGAAATTGCTCCTCTGAAGTATATATTCTCTACTCTATTCAGAAGGTATGTCTCCTCAATAGCGATATTAACTCCCAAGAGAAGCCAAATAACTGCAGTCTTATTAAAATAATGTTGCTGTCGGTACCTTGTCAAATGCCTTCTGGAAGTCTGTATGTATGACATCAGTCTGGTACCCACCATCAAAGTTTTTTGCTATTGAGTTGAGGAAAGTACTTAAATTGATGATCACTCTCCTACCCGGGATAAAACCATATGCGATTGCAAATCATGTGTTTAATCTGGTTGAATAATTATTCATCACATAGTATCGTTTCAATAATTTTGCTGGGGGCAGATAAGATAGAGAAGGCCTATATAGAGTAATTTCATTTTAAGTTTTTAGTTTTTGGCACTGGCACAACTTTTGAAATTTTCCAAATATCAGGAAATGCGGCCTTACTTAAGACAAGGTTAAAGATATATGCTAGAGGCGTCTATACCAACTCTCCACATGCTTTATATACATATATAGGGGTACGCCATCAGGATCAGGGGCGATCGTCTTTTTTGGAGGCATCTTCTTTAATGCCTGTGAAATTTTCTATCTCATTAATACTCTTTAATTGAAATATGAAAATGATCTGGGAGATGATGAGTAGTAGTGTTAGCTGGGTGAGAGTAATTATAAGAAAAATTTTGTGCGAATACGTCCGCAATTTCTCGAGTATCAGATAACTGTCTCTCCCCATACATGAATATTGTCGGAGAAGGGCCGCCTCCTTTTTTGTCAAATATTTCCAGAAATGTTTGGGATTTGAAGCAAGTCACTCTTCTAAGGATAATTCAAAGTTCTTTTTGGCGTCACTCTCTGTCATAGGATCTCATATTTTTGTACCAAGTTCTGCCTCCATCTCGGGCGGGTCTCCGCTCTTTCTAGTCCTGCCAGAGGGTGTCCTCTCGGTTGATTTTTTGGCCCATTTCCCCCCGCCCATCTTAGCTAAGTATCTCGCATATCTTATTTTCAGCTCCCTTATAGTAGTCAGTACGTCTGTCGCTCCTGTTTTCCTCTGTTTTCCGCGTTCTTTACCTATCTACTTTACTTATGCCGAGTATACTCCTTTCCATGCTTCGCTGTGTTGTTTGTAACTGCCGTTACAGAAAACGATTTTCAAAAATTGCAACTGCATTTAATCTTATGAATGTAATTTCTATTTTCTCGATCTCTTGAACAATTTCGTTGTTGGCACTCAATGTTAGATATGGAGAATTAGTTAGGGCATGTACACCAGGGAGCAACATATGGCAACATCAGCATCGATGAAAATAATTCAAAAGTCATGACAGCTATGTTGATTAAGTTCGATGTGACATATAGGTGCTATATGACAACAATCTAATATGCCCCAACAGATGATTTGGACGTAAAAACCTCATTTCTTTTAGCCCTTCTTCAATCTACATGCATCATATGGTTCAGAGTTAATGCTGCCGGGCGGTTAACAATTTGTCTAATAGTGTTGGGTCAAGATCAAGCTAGGCTAAATTTGCATTTGTTACAAGACTGTTCATCATTCGATTCAATATAATGAAAATACAAGTATAATTTTACAACTTGCTGGAGAAAATGAAAGGAAATGCAAATTTAAATAGTTCATGGTGTAGTAGCATTCTATCAATCTAGTAAAATATAGTAATTCTCTTCTGCAAGGGTATTATGTGATAAAGTTCACACTAGTTCGAAGGTCATAATTATGCAAATATCCTAGCAAATATGACGTTACGTATCATAGCAAATAGTAAGCTTATGATTATTTCATTTATTTGTTTGGCAAAAATAACTCCGTAATTTTGGTGAAGATGCCGCACTTTTAAAATTTGCGACATTTTACGATTTCACTCATTGATTTTTCAAACGATTTCAGCGTACCATTTTTCGAGGAAAGGTTAAAGAATACTCCTGTAGTATTTTTTCTTTCTTTTTCCAAGCCAAAGTGTACCTTAAATTGTAAAGAAACTAAAAAAGTGATTTCAGTCATGTCAATATTATCCGAGTAGAGGGCTAACGAAATTTAACATTGTGGATTTTTGGGTACTGAAATCCAAATAGAATTTATAAACGGTGTGGTGCTAAGTATCAATCAAGGCCGCACCCAGGATTCAAGTAAGGGGGTTTGCGATGAAGATAAATTCTTGGTGTGGAGGGGGAGGGGCTGCAAATACCCCAAATTTATCTAATTGTCCACATGTATATGATGAAAATTTCAATACTTTTTGAAACTCATTTTTATACTTTTTACAAAAAATGTGACTGATTCACCCTTCTCTCCATCTCAGCCCATTGTTTTTTCGTGTGTTTTTGGATAATGGGGGGGGGGGCGGTACGGTCTCGGTATTTATATAATTAATAGCGACTAACGGGTATTGAGATAGCATTTTCTATGGAGTGAAACTTCCATTTATTATTATTATTAGCTTTTATTTTTATCTTTTTTAATGAGAATGTTATGCTAGTTTAAGGGAATGAGTAAAGTATCTTGTAGTCATAAGTAAAAGAAAGCTGGTAATTTTGTAATAATGGCGATGAATGTATTGCCGCGTATTTCAAGCCTGCGGTTGGGTGCGGCATCTTCTCAGAATTTAAAAACGGTCATTTAAAATCAGTAGTGAAAGATAACATCCTTCCAGAAATAACTTTAAACATTGGTTAGACATATTTCAATACTCACTACATGCACAATAACATTTTTACTTCCCGTTGTTCAAAAACGATCGAATTACATGAATTTGTGACTGATTATATCTCACTTTTTATAAGAACTGAAAGAATCTGTATGGGTACTTTTCCTTCAGATAAACAGACGAGCCGTGATAACAATTTCCACAACCATGCCATCGACTAAAAAATACATGGACTGCAATATCTCAACAGTATCCGATTTCACAGTAGGTTCAGGACATCAGGGTAGTCTCGTAAAGGTGTGGCATCTTTACCAACCTTACCTTATGAGTTAAAGGAAATTAAGTAATTCTGTTCGGTTTGCTACCTACCTTTAAAGGTTTTTAATACAGTTGCACAGTTCTTGTATTTGATCATTCAAACTTTTTAAGATTGAAAATCAACTTGAACCTTGAAAGGAATGTTAGTAATATTTATGTGGTAAAAGTATGCGAATGAAATCCAGAAAATGAGATACAAAATTAGGGTATTCGTCATTGGTTGACTCAGGAGAACTAATAAGTTAAGTCCTCTAGTTACATTTTTCTTGAACTCCCCAATTAAAAAGAGAACCTAGTTCTTACTCATGATGATTTTGTCACGGGGAGTATGTGTTTCCTTAGCGAATTTCAACATTGTGGGTATCATTATGATCGCCCAATGGACTTATCCTAGACTCAATGTGAAATTCTGTGCTATACTGATGTGGTTTTGTCCACAACTTTCCGTTCACTTTGTACTATGGGCTATTAATTTATTAACCCTAATGATTAATTACGGGCATTAAGGTATAAGTACCAATGGTGAATCACTGCACTAATCGAATATACTTACGAACAAGTTTCTTGATGTATGGCTTGTTCAAAATGTTGAGTATTAACTATGGCGCGTACTTTCCCAGCACTGTTTGACGCCCAGTACGGCGTAACAACCTCTAATTTTGACTCGCAAGAATCAACTCTGTAACAAAAATTTACAAATTAGATTAGTCGGGTTTGTGTATTCAATAACGTTCAAATAACTGACCTCGCATCACGATTTAATGAATTTCATCTCGTATTAGTGTAAATATAAACTTACTGGTTAAAAAAATAAAACACTCCCTTATTCCTATTCGCCCACTAAGGCCGTCAACAATATACCGAGCTAATTGTACATATAATTCTACTATACTTATATGTGCTAGTCAGCATAAGGTATAAAAGATATATACTGTGTGTATGTTATGTAGACCAACTTAATAAGTTCTGCAGCGTTTATTTTTATTTGCCAGTCTGTACACATTCATCTCATTTGCATTGAAGATGCGGTCGTAAGATGCTAATATTTGTGAACAAATCTGATTTTAATATTGCAGTATCACGACTGCAACTTATATGCAGAGTCGAAAACCGCCACCACTAATTACCACCTTCTCGGTATACGCACTTAAAGTCGTTCCAGGAACTCTTGATTAAATTAAATGTACAAGTATTTGGGTGCTATTTCCGGAGGAGTGTTACACATGCTGTGGTTCTATATATTGACAGTTGCGAGTAGATATAAGTAGACACTCGAATTGGTTTAATTTGTAACGGCATTGAAGCAGATTGAATACAATATAACATGCGATGAATGTAAAGGTGTGAACTGGCATTGATACTTTGTTTCTAGAAAGATTTGAAGGCTGGATGACAAAGTGACTTATTTTGGTATGGAAACTTTCAGGGAGGCTAGACCAATCCTCACCCTTCGATCCGTCTGTGTTAGTCGAATTCTTGAAAATATTCCATCAGCTGTCTGCAGACCAAGGAAGTCGCGAGTTATGTTTTTTCAAAAGAAGCCATGAAAGTTATGGAAACGTAAGGTGTTTTTTTCCCTTCTGAAATATGTGGAAGTCATGTGAAGGTCATATTTTTTTCAACTGAAGTAATGGATTTTTGAATTTTTAAAAGCTAAAATTCTGATTATAAGCCTACTGACTTTAGAACACTATTACCTGGGATGAAACTGTTTTATGAATATAAAAGAATGTATACCTAGTTATGTATACTACCTATACACTGTAGGCAGGAAAATATAGCAATTTCGAAAGAATTCCTATGAGAGCGGTTTAACATTGCGAAAGATTACGTATCAATTTTCCAACAAATTTGCGTTGAATGTATTTTTGTCTGTTAGAGCCCCCGCCATCCCGCTCTAAGACTTGAAGAGATTAAGATTCAAATCATGAAAATGTTGTGTTTTTCCATCTTTAATGTCCAGTAGACCCCCTTACGCATAGAATTGTAGAAAATTAAATATCGTATCACCTAGTTTTTCTGTTCGTATCCATTTCCTACATCTAACTCTGTCTGAGAGTGAAATTCATCGAAAATGGCCCTTATAGAGTTTCCATCTTTCAATTAAGATCGAATTTTCAACAAAAGAGAAGTAAAAATGCCAGCCATCAAGAATTTGAACTCTGCTCTCCTACCCCACTCATCATTCTCTTCGGAGACCTCTGTGTTTTCTACATGCCCCTAGAATGTATCAAATGAGATCATGGTCAGAAAACGTTTTAATTACAATATTTCATTTTATCAGCCTTTATTTAGCGAACTAGGTACATTTTCTATTAGTTAAATGAACAAACCGCATAATCTACTTATCACCAAACTCTAATCCACTAGGACCTGTTTTTGGGCAAAGGCCTCCCTCAACCTGTTCCACTCAGATCGATCCCGAGCTATTCTGTGAAAGAGGGGATTTTTCAGAAATGTATCCATATTGTCCTGCTATTTAGTTTTTTGGCATCCCTTTTAACAGCTCCGATACGGTTCCCAGAAATTTGTACGCCAACCTTTCATCCCTGGCTCTTGCTACATGTCCCGCCCAGTCCCATTTCAGTCTCTGTACTATTATTGTATTTTAGCTTTTCTTTAATATTTTTTAGGGGATTTAGTCTTTCAACTCGTAGCATTGCTCGTTAATTTTGTTTTGTGTATAATAAGAATTTTATTTTCAAGCTTTTTTAGTAGGGACCCGGTTTGGGCTCCGTATGATGGCGTGGGCATTATGCAGTATGCAGCTGTTGAAAATCGTACTCTGCTCTGTTTCTGTATGTTCCCTCTAGAATATTCTTCAGAGTTCAAAATTTATTCCATGCTATCGTTATACTTTTGTTGATTTCCTTAGGTATCTACTCATATTCTTCTTCAAACTTGCCCGCTACCATAGGTAGATTGCGTCTTCAACAACTAAAGGATCCATGTGAAAAACAACCTTCGTCAGTTTTGAGATTTCAGCTGTGCCAACAGATAGCGTTATAAGTTCTCTTTAGCTAGGTGAACTGTCAGCGTGAGTGTTCCGGCAGATGTCTGCCTCAAATGAACGCTGTTAAGCAAAACAGAGTCAAGCGACAAAATCTGTTTTTTAAGAACACGCGATTCGAAGTTCAAGAGTCATATAGAAAGTATATGACATAGCGTTTACTGATAGCTCTTTTCTACGTGGGCACACATTTTTGTATCGGGGTCCAATTTTGAAAAATTCTACTTTTTACCCGCTTTCCAAAACGATACTAATAACTCCTTTTGTCAACAAATATCGCTTGGTTCTGTTTTGCTTAACAGCGTTCAAATGCACTATTGTGTTGGATCATAATGGCTGTGAATACAGCGCTATCTGTCTAGAAAGTCGGAATTTCAAAACTAACTAAGGTTGTTTTTCATGTGGATTCTTCAGTTTTTATCTGGTAATTTCCTATCTTCATATAGCCTTCCTCGTTTTATTTACGTTAATTTCTAAACCCACTTTCCCTTCTTTAAATATTATAGCTCCTGAGTCATTTCCTTTAGTTACCGTTTACAACTACTATAGATCAATAGGTACATGGTCGATAAATTTGAGATTTTTTAATTGTTCTCCAGAGGCGGATTTACACATTTTGCGCTCTACGCCAGATGCAATTTGCCGCCTATTTCAGGCTTACCAAGGGGGGGGGGGAATTTTGTCGAATTATTGTATGCATTTGGCATTTCTATTAATTATTTTCATTTCTTTTCCGTACTCAATAAAGATTGGTTTAAAAAAAAACAAAAAAAAACACGAAAATTTGCCGCCTCAAAAACCTGCCGCCCTACGCCAGGGCGTAGTTGGCGTATAGGGAAATCCGCCGCTGTTGTTCTCTGCTTATATTTACTCTTTTTCCCTCCCAGTTTACTAATTGAAATACTTCTTCAAGTAGACACTTAAACAGGATAGGATGAGAGGTGGTCACCATATCTGACTCTTCTCTATACTCTGAAGTGTACATCGGTTACATCTGCAAGTCGGTGTGTATGCCTTCTATGTCTTCTATTATACCTACGGATATTCCCTGGTTTTTTAGTGCCCTTAGGTATTTTTGGTTTATGAAGTCGAAACCCTGCGTGTAATCGATTAGCAGGAGGAAATTTTTCAGAAATTTATCCATATCGTCCTACCTCTTGATTTTCTGGCGTCTCTTTTTCCATTTCCGACATAGTTCCCAGAAAGTTACCCTGTAAGCCCACTTTTTATCCCTGGCTCTTGCCGTATGTCCCGCCGAGTCCCATTTAAGTCTCCTGATTTCATAAATTATATTATTATTGTATTTTAGTTTTGCTTTGATATTTTTGAGGGAGATTTTGTCTTTGAACTCTTAGCATTAGCATTGCTTGTTCATTCTGTTTCGTGTTATAAGAATTTTGTTTTCAAGCTCTTTTGTTTAGGGACCCGGTTTGGGCTCCATGTGATAGCATGGGTATTATGTAGCTGTTGAAAAGCACGCTTTTTGCTCTGTTTCTGTATGTTCTTTTGAGAATATGCTTCAGATTTCAAAACTTATGCCACGCTCTTGTTACCCTTTTGTTGATTTCCTTACTCATCTTATTTTTCAAACTTATCAGCTGCCATGGCTAGATTGCGTCTTCAACTACTGAAGGGTCCATGTGAAAAACAACCTTAGTCAGTTTTGAGATTTCAACTTTGCAAATAGATAGCGCTATAAGTTCTCTTTGGCTAAGTGAACTGTAAGCATGAGTTTGCCGGCAAATGTTGTCTTATTCAAATGCACTATCATGTTGGAGCATAATGACTGTGGATACAGCGCTATCTGTCTACTACTACTAGAGATAAATAGGTACATCGTCGGTAAATCTGAGGTTCTTTAGTTGTTCTCTGCTTATATTATGGAACATTTCATCAAGTTCTGAGTAAGTAGATACTTCTATGTTACAATAATGTGGCAGTTTCTATGAAAAGGGGTAACTTTGTCGATCAATTGAAGTCTCAGAAACGCGAAAAAAGAAAAACAAAATTTTTTGGTCAAAAAATCAATTTTGAGATTTTGGTTGATTTCTATAGAAAAAACACCGCAATAACAAAGAGACAGAATTTACGCGCATGAGAGAGAAAAGGGAGAGAGAGAGAAAGAGAATGAGAAAAGAATGCGAATGTCTGCGTTCGTTTCTTCCTGGTTTTTTGGAGCTCACGAATAAATCGGATGTTCTGAATTGTTACCACGCAGAAGAGTGAAAAATTACCTTTCCAACAAGCCCTCGTCGAGGCTGGTAACGTGATTCCGCGGCGAGTTAGGGCCGCTTGACGGAGTGGGAGAAAAAGGTGTGTCTAAATGCGTTTTTCCCAAAAACGTGTTTTCGCGCGTTTTTGTTACACTCATCTTTGACCGCTTGTATCTCCAGAACAAAAAACGCTACAAATCTCACCGATAGCTCGTTAGAATGGGCATTCATTCCTCTATTACGTATTGTCCGTAACTCAAAATTCGTCGGATCGACAAGATTACCCCTTTTTATAGAAACTGCCACGTATAGAGAACAATTTTCAAACAAATTTTTAATTCAAAACTTCCGATTTCCATAACACGAGGTGGCATTGCAATCACGGGGTGACTCATTACTCGTAGGAGCGCGAGGGAAAACGTAGAACGTGTGGCAACACTGTCACGTAACTTGTAACATGGGTATGGGATGTAGCTACTGTGTAAAACCAACTTCGTATAATTTTGCTATTTCCAGGCAGCATTATCGGGTCATTTGTGCAGAGCTTCAAAAAGCGTAGAAAAATTACATTACAAAAATTGTTTTAGATGATGAGTGAAAAATACAAAAAGGGATTTGAAGTCAGAAAAATCAATTTTCACTTTTATGACGATTTTTATCGGGAAAAAGACGCCCTTTTTAATGGTACAACCCGCAAAATCCTATCTTTATTTGTGACTTCCCAAATCGATCCCAAACACGAACATGCAAACACGGCAAAACATGCTTGTTTTTTCACGCTTCTTTTTCTCTTTTTCGAAAAGTGGTTTTTTGACCATGGGTCCCTTTCTGTAGTCCAAGTTCCATATGTTTGGTATCATTACACACAGAATTTGATCGCGGTTATGACAAGTCGATCATTGGCAAAAACACTCAAGTCACCATTTTTTTAGAATCGTTTCTTTGTACCAATCAATTATAAGTACCAAGACGCAACTACCACAGCAAAATGATCCAAGTCTGAGCGCTAGAAGGGGGTACGATAGACTAAATTTTAAAGCTATACTAATAACTCAACCTTTATTAAGACGGCCATGAAACGTTTTTTATGTCTCCTGCAAAATTTCAAAAAAGTGATTCAAGTGGTATTACCATTGGCCGATTCAGTCTTAATTAGCATAGTGACATTAAAAAACGGGGTGGGGTGAATTTGCATTATATTGTTTATTTGTTCCTTAAGCTAATAAGTGATCAATTTCAATGTTCTTATTTATTGCTAGAGAATGAAGAAGTACAAATCGAATGTTTATGTATTTCAGAAATGCTGAACCGAGGACATACATTTAAGTATTAGTGCCTCGGCTTTTTGAAAGAAAGGTCTCATTTGTTTCCTTCTTATCATTTATGGAATAAAGGAAGAGTGCAGTTTTCATAGCTAACATTTGTTGGTTTTGTTATTGTTGTTGTTGTTGTTTTTTGCACACATCTGTATACATTCATTTGGGGTTACTTGGCACTTAGGCAACTTACAACCTTTTCCTTGTTCATTTATGAACATGTGCAATATCACCCCATCGCGTACAACTTGGCACACTTATTTCGTAATTCTGTGGAAAAATTTATGAGCTGGAGGTGTCACAAGTCTTTTGGGGAATGTATTCCGAAATGTCCAATCAAAATTACAAAAAATGTCCCGGTTCTTTAACCCAATTTCTACGGCCTGTATAGCACGTCAAACTTGAAAGTACAGAAAAAAGTGAGCAAAGTCACCTTGTGTTACGGTTTCCGATTTTGTTACCACTAGTTAGGTGCCAGGTTCAAGGACAAACGGTGATGGATTTGTCAGAGCTGAAAGTTCTATGGTACATTTATCCTGGGGTACACGTTTTTCTCCTACTTGTCAAGTCGTTTTACCGATCACGAGGTTACGAGTATGTTTGCTGTGAATTTTAAACCAAAATTTTAGAGCAGTTTTCTCGAAAACATGATTTTGAACACTTCCAGTTCTGAATTTTCATATTTTCGTGGTTTTTGAGCTAGGAAGCTCTGTTTGGTTTTGAAATAGTTGGTCAAACTTCCACTGTCTAAACAGTCTAAAAAATCAAAACAGATTTTCCCGTCTTTGATTTACTTTTCCCGGGGCGGGTTACATTTAACGAACCATCTAAGGGTGAAAGAAACTCCTTGACCTGGTCGGTACGTAAGTATTGTCAATTTGATTCAGTCAGCATAAAAACAACTACATTATTGAAGAACTACCAACAGCAGAGGTGTTTTGGCCGATGCAACCGGTTAGCGGTTACTTTCGTAAAAAGTTTTATTGACCTATCCGGCCGCACACAGACGAGATAATTATTTTTGAAATTGCTTCGCGTTCAAAGAGATTATTTAAATTCGTCGTGGTGCACAGCAGGTAGCGTGTTTACTCGTTCGTTCGATAGAAAAATACGAATTCAGCAGAAGTGAAAGAAAGAATCTCTTACCTGCCACTTTCGCTTTGTGGAATTTTTGGTAAAGTAGTTTGGCGTTTGGTTAAAAGCCTATTGAAGTACGATTCTCCATAAGAGGGTGGTGGCGGTTGTGGTGGGTAATTGCGAGTACGTTTGTTTCGCTGTCGATCATTACCAGCTCGAGGTCCGTAGTCGACGTTACTGTTTTCAAATTCTCCGTACATCCGACGCATCAGCGCCTTGTTGTCATCGATAAATTTTTCTATTCGTTCTCTGAAAACAATTTACAACTACAGCAGCTATTATTGAGAAATACACAAATCTTATTACTGAACAGGTTGTAACTAAAGATAATTAGAATATTTTAGTTGGAACGTTTTCGTTTTCTGTTATGATGCTCTCTGGTAAATGATTTTCTTGCGGGAAGCGAAACTAATTCTCAGTCAGCAAACAGGTATCGGATTTTTATGTCTTAGTACAGTTCTCAGTTCGTGGTCAATAAATAATTCTCAGAAATGGAAATACTTATATCGTCAACGGGGGTAATATCGGACACCGGTGGTAATATCAGCCATAACTGAAATCTTTGGTAGGAGCGCTAATATCGTTATCGCGTGGCCAGTTTGGAGCGACCCTCCCGTCTTGAGTGTGGTCGAAGTGACGGTCGGGGAAGGAAGATGGAAGCCGATGGGGAAATGTCGTGAAATCAAAGGAGATAAAAGACAATCCAAAGCAGACTGTGATATTAACTATTTCCATCGTTGTCCAGTATTACCCCAGTTGTCGGTACCTCGTAAAAGATCTGAATTTTTGTATCTTGTATTCATTTTAGGCAGACTGTTTCAACAGTTACTCGTACCGTCGCTCTACAATATTTGGGAGTGCTGCTGTACTAACATATAACTCTGAATTCGAGGCGCACGAGTAGGCAATTCTATCAACATAAAGGTGATGTTGTACACTATAAGAAAGTATTTTCTGGAAAAATTGTGCACGAGCATTTCCCGAACTTGGTCAACGTTATGAACATAATAACCCTTATTTGGAAGTACATAATGCGTGTTTTGGCGACACGCCTTGTTTTTATGGTCTATTTATAGTCCAGGAATATTAAACCTAAAAATAGCATATAAAGGGGAAAATTGCTGCAGAGTTGAAACTTGGCGCATGATTCTGAAGGACAACTCCCTAATAAACATACTAGAACCCCCGCGCCGCAGGGGTGAGCGTGACCCCCTAGAGCTGAAAACCCGCACCGAAAAACAGTTTTTTGACCGTAGCTCCACAAATATTATTGATTTATATGTGAAAATACTTCTCATCTAAATTAAAAAGTATAAAATTCTCTACAAAAAAAGTCTCTTACACTTTTGTCCTGGGATCAAGACAGACGGAGATGATCGACCAAGAAATGCCCAAAATCATCAATACCTCACAGTATTCATAATCAGCCTAGAACTAGCTGACCCGCTTCGCGACTCGTCGAGACTGTGGGCTAAAGTGAGCTGGCTAAAGAGTGAGTTGGGTTAAGTAAGTTGGATGGGGGCGGGGGTGCTAAAATTAGGAAAAAAATTGACGAAGTTGCAAGAGGGTGAGATACCTGCTCTTCAAGCCATATTGCTTTCATTCTGAGTGTCCTGATTCATTTGCAGGTTGTTCAAACAAAGGTGTCAGGGTTCTTAAAAATTCAGTTGGATAATTAGAATGTAGATGCTGAATATAGTTTCCAATCACTGAAATCTTCATAGGATAGTAATTAATATTAGCCTTTTATTTGTGTATTTTTGCAGTTTGATAAATACATACAATAGAAGATACACACTTCGTACTCCGAACTACTAAAACCCTTTGGGTATAGGCAACCCTGTCCAGAAGGAGAGGAGAAACGGAGGGAAATACCCCGGGGCCGGATTTTCAGGAGGGCCCGATATTTTTAAAATACCTGAATTTCAATGCTTCCAGCTACATCATACCGTACATCAAGTCAGCAATCACTCCTTACACCATGAAAGAAACCTCTCATCTCGTAGCTTATAATTTTTCCCCATCTGACAAAAGAAAAAAAATGAACTGGAAGGAGGGGGGCCCCTGGAAATTTCCCCCAGACCCTCTTTTTCTCTCTACGGAGCTGGGTATGGGCCTCCACAGCTCTTTTCCATATTTTTCGGTCTTGGGCTACTCGTCCCCACATTATTCCCGTAATTATGTTATATCATCACGCCATTTTGTACCTAGGCTTTCTCTCCTTCTTTTCTTGTCGTAAGATTCCCACTCACGGATAATTTTGTTCTGTTGTGTCCCTTCTTTATGTGCGATATGTCCCGCGTAATCCCATTTTAATTTCTTGATCCTCGACTTACCTCTTTCATACACGTTTCCTCTCTTATTTTTTTTGTTTTTCACTCTGTCTTTTATTCTTCACCCTAGTATACTTTGTTCCATCCTTCTTACTCACGAATGTAGCGAAGAGCTTTTCCTAGGGAGGCGAAAATTGTTAAATTCTCAGACTGACTCAACTCAAAATTCCCAAGTGTAAAATTTATTGTACATTACTAGTACTCACATACGTCATTTTGGAGCCCATCACGCCCGTGGATGCCGAATCCGACTATGCGAAGCGTACCGCGTAGTCAGTTCGGCATCGACGGGCACGATGGGCTCTAGAATGGCGTATGCGAGTACTCATCTGTAGAGGTGGCTTTAACATTACCTAAGAAGGAAAAAAAAATCGAAATCTCTTTTGACTGGTTGCATTTTTCCAACTTCTGATCCATCTACTAAAATTTTGCAACTCCGGCGGAGGCTTGGGGGAACTGCCCTCCCCCCCTCAGTTTCATCCCTACTCTCACCGTGGTAGTTAACCTTTTTATTTGCTTCTTCATTAGGGCTCACGTTTGGGCTCCATAGGTGAGAATCGGTAGAGCGCATCTCTTCAATATTATTTTCGTATTTGTTTCAATTTTCATTTTACCTTTATACATGTTTTTTAAAGTCCAGAAGCTTGCACGTGCTTTATTTATCTTTCTATTTGTTCTGTCTTCAAATGATTGTATCTGTCTCATATAGTCGAATTCGAAGATTCTTTCTATTTCAGTTCCTTGTATTGTGGTTTACATTCCCCTTCCATATTAGGTAATTTTTGTTTTACTTGTATTCATTTCTAAACCCGCATCTGCACTTACCTTTATCAATTTTTCTCCCATTTCCTGTAGCATCTTTGTATCCTCATTTATCAGTACCACAGCGTCCGCAAATCTTAGATGGTTCAGTTTTTCACCATTTATCCCCCCATTCCCTAATAATTTCTGAAGGGAAACAGTTACCGCTACCAAATTTTAACACAGTGTGAAGTAGTTCAATGTAAAACAATTCCAAAAAGTTCCAGGTAAAAGAATTCGTGTGAAAGTGCAGTTACAGACGATTCAAACACTGAAGATCTATTTGTATAATAATTTTTTTCCCTTTTTCTATGCTAAATTTTGTTTGATACACATTTTTTAAACATTATTACTTTATACCCCCCCCCCTCTCTAATTATACCTACCGCATTGTAAATACTAATCATATCTTTCTATAACCGCCTGCATGCATTTAAACATTGTTATTACCGTCTACTGGGGTAATATTGGACACTGGGTTGTAATATCGGCCACTCATAACTTGTTTACTGATAACAATACAGCGCTCCTACAACAAGTGATGAGTAGCTGATATTACCACAAGTGTCTGTTATTACCCCAGTTGACTTTACTGATAACGATACTAGCGCTCCTACAACAGGTCATAAGTGGCCGATATTACCACCCAGTGTCCAATATTACCCCAGTTGACGGTATTTCGCTGGGTCCAAAAAGTTGCAATTTTATGCCATTTTGGTTCTTCCTCTCTTATCAAGTGACCTGCATAATTCCATTTTAATTTTCTAATCACATAGCCAATATCAGGTACGTTAATTTTTCTTTATATATCTGAAAGTCCAATTTTGTCTCTCAGCTTAGTTTTCAAAATACTTCTGAGCATGGAATTTTGCATGCCTTTTAGTTTCTTCAAATTTTTTTTTCGTTATTGACCATGTTTGAGCCCTACACGCGCAAAGGGCCGACCAACAATGCGCTGGAGAGACGACTTTAAAGAGCTGGGGGGAGGGTGGACAAGACTGACGAGAAACCGCGACCCATGGAAGGAGATGGTGGAAACCTATACCCTCAAATGGGCGGGGTAGCTGGCTGCAGCACACCTACCCAAAGTTGTAAATAAATAAAAAAATAATTATTATTTCGCTGACCTGCCTCCTAGTACATTATTATATGAATACTATGAGGTATTTGATGATTCTGGGATATTTCTTGGTCGATTATCTCGGTCAGTCTTGATCCTAAGACGAAAGTAAAAGAGACCTTTTTTGTAGAAAATTTTATGCTCTTTAATTTTGGTAGGAAGTATTTTCGCATATAAATCAATATTTAAGGAGCTACGGTCAAAAAACTGTTTTTCGGTACAGTTTTTCAGCTCTAGGGGGTCACGCTCACCCCTGCGAGGCGGGGGTTTTTAGTATGTTTATTAGGGAGTTGTCTTTGAGAATCATGCCAAGTTTCAACGCTGCAGCAATTTATTCCTTTTCATTTCCTAAAATGCCTGGATACATTTCGTTCACATATACGCCAGCGGCCCACACCCTAAATGTACTCCCGGCCCACATCGGCCAAAGGTGTATCTCACCTTCTCCCAATCCTGTTGTTCTTACGCTATTCACTGGATCGTTTGTTTTTTAGGACCGTAGATGGATTTCGTCTGTCCACCTAATTTTGGGTTTTCCTCTTTTCTTTTTATTGTGTCCTAGAAACCAGAACGTGGTTTGTATGCCCAATGGTTGGGAGGTAGCCTAGCCATGTGTCCCGCACACCCCCATTTCAGATTTCGGATGGTCTGTATCCAGTTTTTTACATACATTTGGTAGTCTCTTGTTAATGGTTGTTATGCTGGTGTGATCTTTTAATTTACATATTATAGAATAAATTGATCTCATCATTGCATTTAGGGCAGTTTATATTCTTTTTGTTAGCCTTGAGGCGAGGGACTAGGTGGGGGAGCCGTACGTATTCAAGATTTCACTTTTTTGGTCATCTTTGAAGTTTCCTTTAAAGGTATGCTTGAGAGCCCAACATTTTTTCCATGCCAAAGTGATCCTACGATTTATTTCTTTTTCCATTCTATTTCCTAATAAAATTGTTTAGCCCGGGTAGATTGGTTCTGAAACTATTTCCAGTTCTTTCTTTTCGACTTTTATTTTTGGGGGTTTGGGGTTGCAGTTATAATTTTTAATTTTCCGATGTTTATTGACAGTCCCGCCTTGTTTCCTTCCTCGATCAACTCATTAATCATTCCGACCACCTCCTCCATTGTTTCTGATATAAGCGCTATATTGTCTGCAAATCTCAAGCGGGATAACTTTGTTCCGTTATCTGTAGACCTTTGTCTTTCCATTCCATCTTCCTTAGGATCTTTTCCGAATCTGTATTAAATAAAATGGAGGACAGTGGGTCTCCTTTGCGAACACCTTTTTTTATTTCGAAGTACGAGCCAATTCTGTCTGTTATAATGCGGCTTTGGGGGTTTGTATACATATTCCTTATTAGTTTTGTTAGTTGTGTGGAAACCCCTTGCATTTGTAGCGACTTCAGCATGAATTTATGGTCAAGAGAGTCGAAGACTTTGTTGTAGTCAATGAATGCTGGGTTCAGCTCCATTCCATCTTCTTGTGATTTTTCTATAATTTGATTAATTGCATGAAGGTGATCGAGAGTGGAGTAAAGTCTCCTGAAACTAGCTTGTTCTGGAGGTGGCTGAAGTTCCAAAAATTTTCTAATTCTTTCTATTCGCGTGGAGAAGATTTTTGAAATTGCAGATGAGAGGCTAATTGGTCCGTAATTTTAAATGGGATGTTTGTTTCCCTTTTTAAACAGGAGAATGATACCCGATAACTTGCATTTTTTTCGTATTATGCCCGTTTCCAAAATTTTATTGAATAGTGTAGTTAATTCTCGGGCATTCCCCCCCCCCTGTACATGTGTTCGTTTTTTATACTCTCGCTTCCTGGAGCTTTATTTTTTTTCAAGTTACGGACGACCTGCTTAATTTCTGCGTGTAGCGAGGGTGGCTCGGTCCTTAATTCGATGCCCGCATTGGGGAAGCTGTCCTCGGTTGTTGTTTCTTGGTTTACTTTTTTCGAGTAGAGTTCTGTGTATAGTATTCTGTGGCTATTTTGTTCATTTCGTTTCTGTAGTAAACTCTGCTACCTTGTTTATCTATGAGGTATGTTATGAACATAGTACACTGTATATCGTTTTGAAATATGATCCTCTTATGATTTCTGAATAATTGCTCGCAAAAAATAGAAAAAACTTAGATTCCTGTCGAATAAAATTTTGTTAAATTCCTGTAGTCTGGGAAAATTGGATTAAGAAAATACGAGTAAGTTGATTTTTGGAGCACGTTCGGTAAGATGGTCGTAATGATCATTCTACAAGTTAACTCTCCTATCTCTTGTGCTAAACTTCTCAGAGGATTCTGGAGTGGCCACTTTCCTGGAAAAACTGGAAATCAGGGAAAAGTCGGGGAATTTTCAAAAAATAAATTCTTAATAAAATTTCGTGCTTTAGAAGTATCATGGTTCTGTTATCTTTGCAGCTTGAATCACGCACAAATAGTTATCTATAATAAAACTGAATAAAATGAACTTCCAACCAGTAGGCTTACTCGTTGAGAAAAAATTGAGAAGTGGCTCGGGAAAAATCAGGGAAATTCATTATTGAAGAAAAGTGGCCACCCTGGGATTCGAATCCCTCATTTTTTTTTTTTTTAATATCTCGAGACCTAAGGAGAAACGAAAGATATTGAATTTTTAAACAAAAAAGTGTTCCTCACGTAATTTTTTACCAAAAAAGCCGTCCGCAGTCTTTTCGTAACTGTCCACAAAATACCCCAAAGTAGGGGTTAAAAATAACTTGTTTTTCACCATGCATTAACACAGGCTTTATAGGGGAAAACGCAGTTTTTCCGACACCACCAACGTGAGCAAGGGATGCAGGGATGCCAAATCACCATCGAACTCGACTCTACATATCCCGGATTCCTGGAATTTTTCCTTTCCCTATCCATAGGTACCACTGTTTGAAATCTATGGCTTTGGTGTTTTTTGAAGGAAAAATGAATTTTCTTATTAAAATCGTCAAAACTTCCATCAGGGCTAAATATGAAATCTGGGCACCGTCTGGGGAGGTCTCAAGGTTACAAAATTTCATTTCGATAGTGGTTAGGTTGAAAATTAGAATTTTTTTTACTGGGGAGAGGAGGAAATGCGGTAAAATGCAATACGGATATTAGTTGTATAGGTGGACGTAGAACCCGCTCGCTATTATTTATCCAGAAATCAATATCAATATCATGAAAAATCAACTCATAAATTTTAAGAAAAAATATGTCCAAAGTAAATATTTTACCCCGATTTTAAGACTTTTTTTGAAGAAATTGTGAATCCGTACCACCAGAGGACGTAGACCCCATTCATCATTTACCCCAAAATTAATATCAATATCATAAAAACGAATTCAAAGATTTCAAAGGTGCACAAGCGTCTTAATTTTTCCAATGTGAATATTTTACCCTTATTTTAAGACTTTTTCTGAAGAAATTGTGAATCCGTACCACGAGAGGACGTAGACCCCACTCATGATTTACCCCAAAATTAATATCAATATTATAAAAAACAAATTCAAAGATTTCAAAGGCGCACAAGCGTCCTAATTTTTCCAAAGTGAACATTTAGCATTATTTAACCCATATTTTTTTCAGTTGTGAACGATTTCAAAGGAGTCCAAGCGTTCAGGCTCAAAAATCTCGGTACAGTCATCAAAATTTTTCAAATGCGCAAAAACATTCAGACCGGGACAGACCGGGAAATAACTGGTACCTTTGGGAAATTCTTAACTTTTACTTTCAATTGATATAATTATAAAACACTAATAATACTCTTTTTTTTTAAATAGGTTTTTTTATGGGCGCACAAGTGTTCAAACTATAGGAGGACGTAAACCCCACTTACTAAGTTCGGTTATCAAACAACTAATAATATATTCTACAGGAAAAGATTATTATTTCCTATTTTTTATTTTTTATTATTATTTCATCATTGTTCTTAACCCCCTTGGGGGGTACCATCCATTTAATCCGATTTCTTTCTTCTTTTCATTAATATATTTTCAATTTACTATTATTTGAGATTTATCAACATTAATGTATTCATCGTCAATATTAAAATCAGAAAAACAAAATCTTAAATTCAGTAAAAATTCTGCAATACTATAGGCTGTAGTCTTACCAAAATTTATTGGTGTGACAACAATTTGATTTTTCAAATCAATAATCTTCCTATTTTTCAATTGCATAGATTCTACTTGCTTTTTACCTTTTTCACTCAAGTCCTTCTTCATTTCTTCTAATTCTTTATCCAACTGTTTCATTCTTTCATTATTTTCTTGAATTATACTATCCTTCAGTTTTATTACTTGATTATTTGCTTGGGATATGTCTCTAATTGGCCCCCTGCTTTATTAACTGCAGCCATCAATAGCCTAAAACAGAAATATAAATTGTTTAAACGTTTAAAATACATTTTTCTCCACTTTGAAATTCAGTTCACTTTGGACACATTGATTTCTTGTGATATTGATATTGATTTCGGGATAAATAAGCGAGTGGGTTTCTACGTCCGCCTATACTACTGATATTAAATGATAGATTTTCGGGGTTGCTCAATTCGTAATATTTTGGTAAATTTATACAAAATTGTGGTACCGGGTGGAGGGGGAGGTAGCAAAGTGAGGTTAAATGCAATTAGGGTTTTGGGGTCACTGAATTTATTGGAAAACTGTGGTAACAGGGGAGGGGAAGAGAGCAGGATAAGGTAAAATGTAGCCGAGATGTCAACATTGAAAGATTACAAAGCCATGATTTTATTTTTTGTATGACCCTTCAATCTGAATCGCTGTTATATTTCAATAATTTCTAAAATGACTCACATATGTGGCAGTTTCTATAAAAAAGGCATGATCTTTTTTTCTTTTTCGTATGACCCTCTTCGATCTGAATCGCTGCTATGTTTTAATAATTTCTAAAATGATCCACATATGTGGCAGTTTCTATAAAAAGGGGTAACTTTGTCGATCGATTGAAGTCTCAGAAAACGCAAAAAAAGAAAAACAAAATTTTTTGGTCGAAAAAATTAATTTTGAGATTTTGGTTGATTTCTATAGAAAAAACATCGCAATAACAAAGAGACAAAAGTTACGCGCATGAGAGAGAAGAGGGGGAGAGAGAAAGAGAATTATGAAAGATAATAAAAAAAGAATGCGAATGTCTGCGTTCCCTTCTTCGTGGTTTTTCGGAGCTCACGAATAAATCCAATGTTCTGAATTGTTACCACGAAGAAGAGCAAGAAATTACCTTTCCAATAAGCTCTCCGCAAGGCTGGTAACGTGATTCCGCGGTGAGTTACGGCCGCTTGACAGAGTGGGGGAACAAGGTGTGTGTAACTTTAAAAGCGTTTTTCCCGAAAACGTGTTTTTGCGCGTTCTCCACTCATCTTTGACCCCTTGTATCTCCGGAACGAAAAACGCTACAAATCTCGCCAATAGCTCGTTAGAATGGGCATTCATTCCTCTATTATGTACTGTCTGTAACTCAAAATTCGTCGGATCGACAAAGTTACCCCTTTTTATAGAAACTGCCATATTATCATGATCTTAGATTACTGGATTCACATGCCCATCCCTGCATATTGACTCTTTCAACATTCTTAATATCGACAATTTGGTCATCATTATTTTGATTATCTTTGGTCTATTAACTCATGTTTTGATTATTAATGTTCCAATTATTGATATTTTACAACATTTTGAGTATAGACTGTAAGGTTATTGATATTTTAATAATTAATATTTCAACTAGATAATCAATATTTTGTCTTACTTCATATTCAAGCTAATGTCGATTACCGATGATCCGATTTTTCTTAATTTTAAATATTTGTATTGCCATTACCTATGATTATTTATTCTAGTAATTGATACATTGATTATTGACATTTTGATTTGTAACATTTTTTTATTAGTGTTATAATTACCAATACTTTGACTGCTGACATTTTGACTATTGATACTTCGAATATCAATAACTCAACTATCAATGTTTTAATATTATGACTACCAAGGATTTATTCGTAGGTAATTCGATGTTTCAACTAATGAGATACTTTCATTATCAATCTTTTGACCATAGATATGGTTATCAACCTTGATCAGTGATTCGCTAGTCGAAATAGGAACTTATCAGGGACGTAGACATTTTTTTTCTTGAGGAGGGATGGAGGGAGGCACTATTTTGAGGAGTGTTGACTGGTTCGAGCTAAATCGTGATAATGTGTACCAGAATTCTATTCGATTAGCCAGAAAACAAAGTCTGTATTTTTTCAATTTTGCCAGCTGATCTTAGTCAAATATCTAGCCCTTCGATAAAGGCGTTGGAACGGGAAGGGGAGAAGGGGTACGGTGTACTTTCCAATAAATTCGACGGTATAGAATGTTATTCAAACCCACCCCAAAAAAGACCTTCTGACGTCCGCCACTGCCCACAATTATACGTCCTTGGATCTTATCAAATTTCACCTTTAATTTTGTTGACATCAGTCTACATATGACGTGTCCAACTATCGATTTGTGTGCGAAAAATTGGGGACTTTTTCAATTTGCTGTTGCCTTCAGGTGCGGATGGACAAATAGGAGGGAGGATGTGGTAGCCAAATTCCCAAAAAAGATCTGTAATCTCCCTGTTAGTAACTGGAATAGCCTTAGAGATGCATCAGAATAATTTCTCAAGGAAGTGACCCCCCTCGCACTGGCTCTGATTTCATCTGTTAGTATAAATTAATAATGCATGAATGAAAGATGATATACATACATAGGATAAGTGTTTCCTGCTGTTGGGCAAAATAACTGGTGATACCGTTTTATACAAGGTGCTCCACGTATTATATCGCCACGAATTTCGTAGCCTAAAGCTAACGACAATGCCGCCCACATTATCTGAAAAAAGAAAAACATAGTCGTGAAAAAACCGAAGTTCAAAATCGGAATACGAATAAAATCGAATTATAAATCAAGTCATAACCGGGTAATTATTATTTTTTTGAATCTTTCATATGTTACGGAATTATTCGTACTGACGTGTATAATTTATTCGGACCAAGAGTGAAACAAATTAGCATGCAGAGACATTTACACGACCGTCGGTTGTTCGCTGCTGAATTCGCTTCGATGTTTATAGTGAAGTGGAGACAAATATGCGAAGTCAATGTAGACCGACAATCTCTACAGAATATTTTTGAATAAGTACAATATGAAAGAAAGGGGGGGGGGGAAATTGATTCTTTTTTTGACCTTATTTCCAGACTCTCGAGTAGAAAAGTAAATAAATTTCGTGTTTATTCAAAAAATATGTGCTCAGAACAAAAAAATCGTAGTGATAAAATGCAGTTAGGCCGCTCGCTATAACCTCACAGTCGTTAAATCTCCTAGAATTACTCGTTTCTTCTATAAGAACATGCTTGTCTGTATTTTACAGTAGGATAAAAAGGAAGACTCATTCGTCGAAAATTGATTTTCCCTTTCAACCTTCCACGTTCTGGCAGCATGGCAGCAAGAGTGTGCTCCTGTTTTTGGGAGGAGGCTTGGGAGTTTCAAAAAAGACCCAATCTCTGACTTGACTCCCCCCCCCCACCGGTGGACTTCTCAAAATATTTCGATTTCAGAAAAATGCTGACTGGTGGGTTTTTACACCAAAAGGAACAAGCTGTATGAAACATCTCAAAAATAGCTATATTTCAGATCACTCTGCTGCGGGGCAGCGCGGTAATTACTCTCGCGGACATTTCCTCTTGGTGACAGCTTCCCTGCCTCCCACGTTTTCCAATCTGCTGGTACATCGGGGCCAAAGAACAGATAATGCTACACATTTTCAGTTCATCTCTGGCGTACTTTTCGTATAAAATAATTATTATTAGACTACAATAGAACCCGTAATTTGGTTGGTGTTCGAGCAGCATATAAGCCAATCGTGAATTACAATACTTTTGTTGTCCACAGTATCATTTGAAGAAACAAAAGATCGTCCCAGAAATACTATTATGCAAACGTATGCCAGCCATCACATAACTCGTATCCAATTATCTATAGTTTTTCGATTAACGATTGTTCCCTATTTGATGATTCGAAAAGGGGCATTTCGTGTATCCAGCTGATCAAATTCAAGGCTCGAAACCTGATGTGACTCGTTATTTAAAGATGTGTTGAAATTCGCGTTTGCGGCGTGTTATTATACATGGGGCGAGGTAATTTTTACATGGTTCGAAAACGAACCTATGATTAACACGGTGTTCGTCTTTAACTAGGTTAAAAAACCAGTTACTTTGAGAGTATGAATTTGATTGAAAACTTGTTTATCGAATTTATTGCTTCTTTGTGTAACTTAATACCTAATCTTCCTCTAGGCTCCACCATTGAATTAACAGGAGAAGGGGTGATTATTTTGGTATCTGACCCGGCGATTTGTGGTTCAAGTTTTTCAGTGTTTATAAAACTGTCAGAAAGGGACGTACCGCTCCACCACTGAGCAGTTTGGAGCCCTTCTAGGTGATTCGGAGTCTCTATGGATTTGGATATAGTTTACCAAAAATAAGGTAAAATTCATTTAAAACCCGTCTGAAAATAGAGTTTGGCATTTCCAAGAAATTATTCCAACCTAATACAATTTTACTCCTTACTATACTAATCATGAACATTCAACTAAAAACACTAGAATGTTTCACAAAACGGTTTTTTCCCCGAAATATTTTCCTGTTAAGGGCTAAATATCTTCTGGCTGGAGTAGAAATATCTGAAGTATTCTTGGAGTAAAAAGTTCTGAGAAATAATTGAACAGGTTTGAAGTTTAACACGGGATTTCACATTAGAGGAAATTTGCACTCAAGTCTTTAAAAATCCTAAAATTGAAGTTTTGAACATAAAATTTGTTCAAAAATTGTTCTCTATACTGTAACAAAGAAGTATCTAACCAGAATTCGATCAAAATTTTCTAAACGTTATTAGCCTGTATGAACTATTTCCATGACAGTTACAAAAATAAGATAGAATTCTTATTTCTCTTTCCGTTCTAACACATATTGGTATTTTTTTACATTATTATAGATTACTCTTCGGCAGTATGACTTACAGTTGAAAAGTTATTGAGTAAAAAATTGAGGAAGGAAAGACTTACGATCCTCTGGATGGGGGTTCGATGTGGGGCCTGGTATCGGCAACATTTCTTATTATACACGGTGTCTCTTTTGCAATGACGCCCCTTCCACCTGGTACGTAGACAACCTACCTCGAAAACATGTAATTAGGTTTGCATACTCGGACTTTTAAAGGAGCTGAGTTATGATCAAAATTTGATGTCTTCTATCTTCGATTTTTTTTCTTCTCACGACTGGAGATAGGCAGAAAATGGTACCAGTAGATAATAGTAGAGGGCAGTTGTGGTAATCACAGAAGAAAAAAAGGTTGGAATCGGTTCAACAGGGTGTGTTGATAAAATCAATTTTCACAATTTTTCAAATTCTCTTGAAACTTGACTTCTTAAGCTACTGTTTTGTTTTTTTTTGCAATAGATTGTACATTGAATAAAAAAGGTAATTAGCAATTTTCTCATATCTGAATTAGAAGTATTCAAAATGGAGTTCAAGATATCCCCTCCCCCTCCCGTTAAGAATTATTACTTTTTAACCCAGATGCACAGACCTTATGAAGATAATAAAATCATCTTCTTCAGCTACTTTACCTCTTCACAGAGTCAAATCATTTATGGGCCTTATTCACCTTCCTTCTTTCGCCTGTTTACTATTTATGAAATCGAGGCCCAAGCAATGGGGAGGGGGGGGGGGTCTAGTATTTTGTAGAGTTTAATATGGATACCCAATAATTGGTTCCAAAGGTCGTTAAATTCGGTTTTAGTAACATTTTGGCCATATTCCTCGAACTGTGGCGCATTGTGATGAGAAGGAAGTGCAAGATGACAGTTGTGGTAATCACACAGAAAGAAATTAAATTAGATCATGGAAAGTAGTTGAACAAGATTTTCATAAAATAAATTTCACTTAGTACAAAATTGTATTGAGAAATATTGGTATATTTTCTATTTACTGTAATACTCGGGGGGGGGGGGGTATTAATTAAGTGATGAGCAATGTCATTTATGTAGATTAAAGAATCTAGGCCCAACAAATTACTGTTGACATGGATAGAAGAACCAGCTGGGGAAAATAATTCTCCCCCATATTCAGTTCGATTGCGATTATACGGCAGAAGTACGAAACCACTGCTAACTAACCAAATTAACGTGAAAATTTCATTTATTATTGGCTGACTGTTTTGGTTTTATTCTTGTTCTTTTCCCTTACAGTTTGAAAGTTGGTTATCTTGTTTTGCAAAGAATTTTGTGAACTAAAATTTTTTAAATAAGCCCCTTCAAATGTACGAGTTGGCAAACATGCCTACACATCGTCAGGGTATGTTGCCTGCTTACCAGGTGGAAAGGGCCATTGCAAAAGAGACGCCCTAACTATAAATGTGCCAAGCGGCATCTTTGCATTATGAAAGGTACCTTGCGTATTATGCCACTAGTATCCCGAATGCAATGCCTTCTATTGAACTTAGCAAATATTTACCGTACCCATCTACCCACACCAACGCATTTGGTAAACTGAAAACAAATTTATTTCGTATGATAATTGCACCCCTTCTCCAGTGTGAGTCAAATTGATAAAAAATAGACCGTGCTTTTTCCAGGGGAGGGGGATACACTGTACCCCTGTAACTTCGTTCCTGCGTCATGATTCTCATTAGTCATATTTTAAAACCACAAAATCGTCTCAAAAGTCCAGCCATAGCATGTCTGTATGTGCTCCTATTGCATTCACCATCCACAAATCTGCGATAATATACTAGTAGTTACTTCTGCAGCTCACATAAGTAAATGCTGTCCAAGATTAATAATTACAAACAGCTTTTAAAATTTAAATTGCCATAATTCCGCCTCATGTATTATTGTGTACTTCGTGTATAGCAAATTATCCGGCATATGTTAATTATGAAAACGTCTTACACAAATAACCCAACTATTATCTCGCTGGGTCAACTCTTCTTAAATATATGTTACATAGGTATTAAGTATTATTATACGCCATAATTTTTATCGACGGGTCATTCGTGTGGATATTAGAGTAAAGGTATAATGTATATGCTATTTGTACTTTCGGTAGTCGTCCGATGTTATGCAAGTTTTAACTTGGATTTATGAGGGGCCAATAATTTATCGTTCGAGGGAGATTACAGGCAGACCCGGACTAGTTTCTAGTGCAGTAAAAAGCGAACATCAAATTCAGTATTACATGAAAGGTAATTCTTAAACGCAACCGAGACCGTTGAACGTTCCAGTAGGTCTTACCGACTATTTGAGATTAAATTGCTCACGCAGATACAGCCTCGGTGGATTCAAGATTCAGGCTACTTTTCTGACATCACACGGTCGGGTTGAAATACATGTTCAACATACAGTTGGAAAGTAGATAATATGATTCGCAATAAGACAAAGTACATTTCCGCTATCTTTCATCACACATACTGGTAGAGAGGTTCAATTTATCGGGCCAACCTAACAAGTCGAGAGGGATGGTCCGAAAAAGCACGATTTCAGGAGACGTACCGATGGAAGGAGGGGAAGCTTCCCCTCTGTAGGAAATTGTAGCATTTTATATGCTTTCATTACTGGGTATACTTGAGCAAAAACCGTAACGTTTCCCACGACACGAAGCCAGTCCGTATGATTTAGCTCTTCATGGTGAAAATTCAGTTCAGTGGTTGACATTTCCATGGAAATTTATTTTTCTTTCAGCCATGGGTATAGTAATAATAATAACAGCCTGAGCCGAGACGACATCTCAGCCGAACCTCAACTCGCCCATCGCTGGGCATAAGTCTCCACCACCCACTTTCACTCCTTTCTATTCTGCGTCCTGCTTCCCCAACTCGGACCTATTTCTTTTACAATGTCGTCTAGCCATTGTACAGCAGGTCGCCCTCTCTTTTTCTATTATATGGCAGCCATATAGTCGACCTTAGATTCTACCTTTCATTTGACCCTCTTGCCATATGTTCACAATATTTAATTTTCAATTTTTCAATTTTGTACCCAATGTTGATTGATTTTGTTGTTGTGTATATGTCACGAATTCTAATTTTGTCTTTCAGTTTATAGCCTAGAATAGATCTCAGCATTGAGTTCTGGGTTTCCTGAATTTATCTAGATTTTTGCTTGTTAGGGCCCAAGTCTGTGCGCCATATATTAGGACTGACAGCCATGGATATACTTGAGCGAAAACCATTACCCCCCCCCCGGCAAACGCTCGAAAACCGTAACGTAACGCTCCTCCGACACAAAACCAGTCTATGATTTAACTCTTCATGGCGACAATTCAGTTCAGTGGTTGACATTTCCATGGACATTTTTTTACTCAGCAGTTGGGAAAATTTACAATTTCAGTCAGGCGGAGTCGGAAAAATCCAACACGTCAAATTTTTTTTAAGTATTTTATATGCTTTTACTACTGGGTATACTTGAGCGAAAACCGTAACGCTCCCCCGACACACTCGAAAACCGTAACTCCAGCTATGTGTGCTCATTGATCTTGATCTTTGTTGCGCCCTGCGCGACTGCAGTTCTTCTTCTTTCCTCTTCTCATTTCCAGCTCAGTTCAGCGCACAGTTCTTTAGCTCTTCATGATGACAATTCAGTTCAGTGGTTGACGTTTCTATTTTCTTCCAGCCATAGGTATACTTGAGCAGAGACCTTAATGGTGGATTTACATTCGAGTCGGCAACATGTCGCGGACACACTATTAGCATTGAAAAGCTTGTCCGCGACGTCTCGCCGACTCGAATGTAAATCCCACCTTAACGCTCCCCCAACACGAATTCAATGGTTGATATTTGCTGCGCCCTGTGCGACTGTAGTCTGCAACCGTGTTGTTAATAGAAACTGGGGGCTTTGCCCCCTGGCCGCTTCGCGGCCCAACCCCCCGCCGTCATTCGCTTCGCTCGTGCCGGCCTCGCCGGTTCACCATGCTTTTCAGTCTTTCTGTCAGAGTTCCTTCTTCTGTTTACTGAGGCTCTCTGATAGTACCTCTGCCTCACTACGAGCTCCCTCTCCAGGCCCCTCGGAGTTTGGGTAGGCTACCCCTCCTCAGCCATGGAGGAGAGGGCTCCTCCCCCTTCAGGAGTTTCCTTCACAACCATGAACCCCCTCCTGAAGGTAGGCTACCCCTAGAAAATTAAGCAATTAAGGCGCAGGGTAGACAACCCGCAGCGATTTGAGATCTTGGAGATTATGGGTAATTATGTCGGTTATGTCTTAAAACTTGGAGATGTTTCATGTTAAAACAGATTATGTCCTTGAAAATAGCTGATCTGCCCCTACAATTTTTCTGATTTTTAGGTAGGCAACCCGCAGTATGGGTAATTATGTCATTATACATGTCTTTTTGTGTCTGTTATGTCTTAAAAACTTATGTCCTTGAAGGTAGCCGGGGATTTATATATCTGGCTCCTTGGAGTTTTTTCCAGGAGAGGAGGGGGAGTTTTGGTTTTGAATGCGACTTGAGATCTTGGAGATTATGGATAATTATGTCATTATAATATATCTTTTTATGTCAGTTATGTCTTAAAACTTAGAGATCTTATATGTTAGAACAGATTATGTCCTTGAAAGTAGCTGATCTGCCCCTGCAATTTTTCTGATTTGAATGCCGGGATTTAGATATCGGGCTCCTTGGAATTTTTTTCCCAGGAGGGTGGGAGGAGGAGGATATAGAGGTCTTTTTATGTCAGTTATGTCTTCTGATTTGAAGGCCAGGATTTAGATATTAGTGCCCTTGTTTTTTTTCCAGGAGGGGGAGGGGAAGGAGGAGTTTTGGCTTTTAATTATATAGAGAGATATGTCTTTTATGTCTTATTATGTCGGTTATGTCTTAAAACTTGGAGATCTTTTATGTTGAAACAGATACTATCATTGAAATTAGCTGATCGCAATTTTTCTGATTTTTTGGTAGGCAACCCGCAGTGCATTTTCTTCTCCCGGAGGCGGTGGCGGATTTTTGCTTTTTTTAGTACGTCGGTTATGTCTTGAAACTTGGAGATCTTATATGTTAGAACAGATTATGTCCTTGAAAGTAGCTGATCTGCCCCTGCATTTTTCTGATTTTTCGATAGGCAACCCGCAGTGCATTTTTTTCTCCCGGAGGCGGTGGCGGTGGCGGATTTTACTTTTTTTAGTATATAGAGAGATTTCCATGCCTTCTGACACGAAGCCAGTCCGCATAATTCAGCTCTTCATGGTGACAATTGAGTTCAGTGGTTGACATTTCCATGGAAACTTATTTTTCTTCCAGCCATGGGTATACTTGAGCGAAAACTGTAACGCTTCCCCCGACATTTCCTCCAGCTATAAGTTCATTGATCTTGATCTTTGATGCGCCCTGTGCGACTACACTCTGCAGCCGGGTTGTTAATAGAAATTTCCATAGAAATTTTCTTTATTGGGTTACGAAAGCATATTATAAAATGTTACACTACGAATACGTGTCTCTCTAGGAGACACGTTTTTAAATTTTTTTTTTAAATTTTTTTGTTTAATAGTTAGGAATTTTGAGTTGAATCAGTTGGGACTTTCACACTCCCCACTCCCCCACCCGGAAAAACTCTTCGGTGCGTCCTGGCACGATTTTGTGCTCAGCCCCAGTAATCATTTCACAGTCACTCATATGTTTCTGTGTTTCTCGTACAGTAGGGGAGAGTTGGTGAATCACGCTCAGGTGGGTAATTAGACACTCAGTTATGAAGCTGACATTTTAATATGTACCGGATGTCCAGTAAATTTTCCCCTTTAAAATATCTTCGGAACAAAATGTCGGATCAATGCGCAGCAATAGAGTTGCTTCGTTGAACAAGGTCCAGCATCTTTGGTCGTAAAAAAAAAGTTCTCTAATAAGGGTAGTTGGGCTAACTGTGGAATATTAAACGGCAACATACCAAAAAATGTATCAAAATAGAGGTATATTGGTCACTGATTACGAATATCGCATTATATTTTCGATTCGGTCCCAATTTGGACCCCAAATTTGACTTTTTCCCCTTCTGCAAAGCCAAGTTAATTTTAATGAAGAAATTGAATCTATATATTAAAAGAAACTAATACGATTTCGTCCGGCCGTTCTATCCAGCCGATTTGCTGCATTTTTTAAATGAAAGGTATTTATATGTAGATATGTCATAAAGTATTGGAATTCACTTAACTTTGACCCTACTCAAGTTATATATTCAAACACGACTTAATTCATGATTTTTCCAAGCTTTTCCTTCACTCAAAGATCTATATATCAGGTTCTAATTGAGGTAAAGAATTTGTTTTACTCTAATAATACTCAGTGGATCACGACCTTTCATTTGAGCTTTTGACCACTCAAATCAGTTGAGTCTGAGGACAGTCGTGAGTGGACATTCAACTTGACTTGTGATGTGTTCAAGATTTTTCTTGACTCGGAGATCTATATCTCAGGTTCTAATTGAAGTCAAGAGTTTGTTTTGCTCTAAGAACACTCGGTGGATCAAGACCTTTCATTTAAGCTTGTGACCACTGAAATCAGTTGAGTCTGAGGACAGTTGTGAGTGGACATTCAACTTGATTTCTGATATTTTCAATATTTTTCTTGACTCAAACATCTGTATCTCAGGTTCTAATTGAGGTAAAGAATTTGTTTTGCTGTAAGAGCACTCAGTGGATCAAGACCTTTTATTTAAGCTTATGACCACTCAAATCGGTTGAGTCTGACGACAGTTGTGAGTGGACATTCAACTTCACCTGTTATAATTTTAGAAGGGAAAAAATGGTAAAGAAAAATAAATAAAAAACACTTGCTTCATTCTAATTGGCTTTCAGATTCAGCCATTATACTTCAAATTAACAACTAATGCGGCGGAGCAGCACGGGTCTTCTAGTAAAGTATTAACGTAGGGGTATTCTGGGTCGCTGATTACGATTATCGCAACGGATTTTTGATTCGTCTCTGATTTCGGCCCCAACGTTGATTTTTTTTCTCCATCTGAGGGGCCGAATTGATTTTTCTGAAAAAATTAAGGCATCGAAGTAAGGCATTTTGAGTCGCTGATTTCGTAAATTCAGTTCACTTTTTGATCTGATTCTGATTTCGGAACCAAATTTGCCTTTTCTCTACTTTCGAGGATCTCTGGTTGATTTTGCCGGGAAAATTGAACAAAATATCGGAATATGAGTTTTTTGAGTCGCTGATCTCAAACATTCAATCTGATATTTTGGAGCCGCTCCTGATTTGGGTGTCGAAGTCGACTTATCTCTCTTCTTCCAAGGGACCCTAACGTTACCAAATTAGGAAATGTACTTGCTCGTTTCCTCGAGAAAATGAAGAAAAAAACTTTGTTTTATTCTTCGAGAAAAACCCGCTAATTGATCCTCTAAAAATTAGAGGAATTACTAACTTTCCTCTTTCATAAATCAGAAGAACTTTGCTGTCCCTTAAAAGGAATAAAATTATTCCAATTTAAGAAAGAGAAGGGATTCTTCTCCTTTCTCGAGAAAAGAAACCAATGTCTCATTTTCCAATTTTTTCGTCTTTCTCGGAGAAGGTAATTCCTCGACGAATGTGAAGAAAATAAGAACATTGCTCCATTCTTCAAGAGGAAAAACCCTGTTCATTCCCTTGAAAAAGAAGAGAAAATTATCTCTTCATTTTCTTGAATAAGATCTTTGTCCTCCCTCAAACTGAACAACGTTATTCTCATTCAAGAAAGCGAAAGGATTTCTCCTCTTTCTTCAGGAAAATGTACCAATTTCTTATTTCTCATTTTTTAATCCTTCTCTATAGAAGGAAATGAAGTTCTGTTTATTAACTCTGGGTTGATATTTGATCAAATTCATCAAGATTTTGGTTCTGCTAAAAGAAGAAGAAAAAATCTTTACATGTTTCAAAACTGTAAAACTCGCCGTTCAAAACTGCGAGGACCAATACAAATTTCATTGAGAATCTCTGAAAAATTCATTGAAAAATTTTTTTGGTTGATAAAATCTTTTGTTTTTCTGAAAAAAATATTTGAAGATTTGAAAACTGTAAGACTTGTAGGAGTTTGTATAGCTTAAGGAGACTTTTCAATCAACTAAGTATCAAAACTCGGTAAGACGTATATAAATTCGATCAAAATTTTGTTAAGTGTTCATTAAAACCCCTCAAAAATTTACTAAAAATCATTCAAAACTGCAAGACTTGTAACCATTCCACTCAGATTTTATGAAAATTTTCTCCACTCTTCAAAGATAGGAACATAGGTCTTTCTCACTGAGGAAAAGAGAGGGAACATTTTCCTGTAATTCCATCATGAAAGAAGATGAGGAGTTTCTCCAATCTTCATGCTCCTTAAAAATGAAAGCAGTTCTTCTCATTTGGAAAAGTGGAAATACGATTTTTTCGACTGAAAAGAGTCCCACCGAGCTTCACTAATTTCTGCAAGCAATTTTCATGTTTTACATTCTTTAATTCTTTAACGATTCTTCAATGACTTTTTAAGCAATAGAGTCGTAATGAATTTTTTCGAAGACTGGTTTTCAGAAAATTTTAACAGAATCCTAATAAGCTTTGAGCCATAACTTGATGGAATGTTCAAAAGTCATGAAGTCTTGACAGATTCTTCTCCGTCCCCGAGGAAGGAATGATGTTCTTCTAGATCTTAATTTTTTCTTAAACGGAGCAAAATTACTCTCATTCCGGAAAGGGAGAGAAGTATCCCTTCTTGCTTCAGGAAAGGAACGAATTTCTCATTTTTCAAGTTTTTCTCCATTCTCAAGGAAGGGAATGAGCTCTTGTCATTGGGCCAATGAAATGGATCATTTTTTCCGCAACATCTCTTGAACAACCACCTCACCACGCATGGAAATTCGCTCGCAAAATTCGTTCGCTGGGCTTTCGTCGTACCTTCGTTTGCTTCCTGAACTCACGAGTGAGTTCTTGTTGGTACCCACTACTGAGAAAATCGTATTCAAGATCGATTTTTCGGAGGAGGCGGGCTATTTTCGGAATATTTTCAGGAAGCAGATACCCCCTCAGTTTCCCAGGATCGCCGACTCTCCCTCATTTCGGCGACTTAGCGACGGAGGTCAGTTCCTTGATAAACGCGAGCAAATCCTATTTTGCAACTCTGAGAATGAATGCTCTTTTATCTTGCCTCATTAGGCACCGGATAGATAGCTATCGATATATCAACCTTTGAACCGCTGCATGGAATGCGATTAAATTTAACACCGGCGCCCCCTCCGACAAGGTCAAGGATGTTGACGTTCGGATAAATCGAACAGCCGTCGTATGCCTGACATCAGACCATATGAATTAGCTGTATCAAATATCAGATAATTGGATAAGTCAGCATGTCCTCTCTGACGCCTACTACTTGGGCTTTGCCTGGAGAACCGTTAAATAGCCGTCTGGCCTTCCTCCTCCCAGACAGTGTTCCTGTTATGATACGTATACTCGTATTTTATACGTGTCCAGTTTAGAGGTGTGTCACTTTGCGTCACGAAAAGCTTCCTCCTTCTAATAACTTCTTAATAACAAAAGCGGTAATCTAATGACAATATATGTACATAGTCTGCATAACGATTAGCTGAACTGAAGGAGTATGTGTGCGTTTTAAGAGCAATATTAGGTATGTAGCATTCGCTAATGTAGATTTACGATGCGAATGAGTTCGATATTGTGATCTATTTAACACCTTGAGATACATTCGAAACTCGATTATTTCCGTCTATAAATGTAATTATTTCACTCTTGTACATATCCGCATATTTTCGTTTTCTTGACGTCTCCTATATTTGTTTAAATGCTACCGCATGCTTTAGCAGCTCCATGTGCCGGAGCCTTGAAAGTTAATCCGCGCCTTCGCATTAACTGTTACACTTTTCGTAATATTGCCGATGAAAAGTCATAATAATATACTTATAATTGTACATCCGTCATTGACCTCAACATGGCGCGAAACAAGGTCGAGTAAATGGCTAACAAGATCTTAGAAATGATTTCAGCGAATTGACCTGGCGATTTGTCAGTAATGATGATATAGTAGGCGTCTGTGGTTGCTAAAGGGGCTTACGGACAGTTTTGACGTTCTCTTGGCAGAGGGTGAGATTTTACAATACAGAGAAAAGAAGAAAGACTTTATGATACCATCTAATTGTTCTGAACCCATACTTTAGCTGTGAGGTCAAGTGAAAAATTAATTATCTACAGCTCTCGAATTTTGTACCAATTTTACTTTAAAGATACCTGCTTCCTTTGTTAACACGTATTCGGGTGCTATATCTCATTAGTAACATAGCTTCTGAAGCAAAATCCTATCTGTAACGCATTAAATTTTTAAGGTAGTCCCGTATAGGAAATGTCAATACAGTTCACGATACGGTACTACCTCCTAAAACGTTTTTACAAAACGAGGTACGTTGCTTTTATAGTGAAATTGGCTCCGATTTCAAGAACTATGGCAAATTATTGAAACGAGGGGAATAAAAAGTGTTCGCATTTGGCCGATTTTGGTAAACCATGGGGAAAGAAGATCGTATAGATGACGTCATAATGTCAGTTTTCCTTTGAAATTCAAACGCCAAATACTTTGGAAAAGAGTCCCATATTAGAAATAATGTGTTTCAGTAGAAGTTTGATAGTGTGGGGGGGGGGGGGGTATGCATCAAATTTCGTAGAACTATGTGAGGTGGACAACTCATTGGGCACTCGGGATGTTAAGTATACCTGAACCCGAAAAGGTCTGTGATTACCTTTCCACTAACTACCCTAATACTTCGAGCGGAAATTGAAACTCCCAATTTCTGTTCTTACTTGCCCTACTATCACAATATATTTTACAATCTCAGTATTAACCAGTATAGATCCCTGAGATCCTCTCGCAAACGTATTTTCCAATTTACTTAAGCTATAGGGAGCAATTGTCTTTACTAAACCCAGCTGTAGAAATAGAACTGACATAACAGACAAATATGATACAAATGAACAAGAATGTAACAATTAATTTAATTAAATATTGTGCCTGGAAAGGAAATAAGGAACAGATGAAAGTGAATGAAAGAAACGGAAGAAATGGATGAATAGATACCTATACCTACCTAGAGCTTGAGGAAATTGATCGTTGTTGGATCCGAGAACCAATACTAAAACGAGGTAATCCAGGATTTGTCAGAGTCATAGAAGACCTTTCAGTAATATGAACCATGCTTTCATTGTATTAGTAGTGCATTCCTGGATAAGACAGCATATTCGTTTTCAGCAAAGTGCGTAACATCTTGGATCTAGCTGATTTTCTATTGAACCATTATAGTTTTTGATTGATAAGAAAGTACATTGGCTCATGTAGAAAATTTGCGATTTGTAAAAAATCATAAAAAAACAGAGCAGTTTGTTTTCAAATTTCTTCTTTTTTTTTTTGGGGGGGGGGGAGGTGAACATATTTTGTATCTACAATAAAAGAAGTGTTAAAAACATGTTTATTTCACAATTGAGTTTGGAGCAGAAAAAAGTCAATAACTTTGCTTTTTTGCTTTTTGCTATTTTCATTTTGACTTCTCGAGAAATTAAAAGCAAAAGACCCTCTCACAGTGGACCAGCTCTTCTTATGCCCCTCTCTCACCTACCTTCGTAACTCTCACCACGTTCCCCATAGTCGAGGTTTGACCCTCTCCAACTCCCACAAGCACATACACAACACTCTCACCTACCTTTCCTCTGCTGGATACCTCCGCGACATATAGACAACAACCTTTTTCAAGCCCATAGCCGGTGAGTGTAGCTCCATGGCTCGATAATATTAGAATAGAAAAAATAATTTAAAAAAACAGATTCTGATATTTTGTGATTTTTTCGTGTTGATATTATCCATACTTTTTCTAAATTATTGATATAACTTATTAAAGAAAAAATTGAAAAGTGCTTCAAGCAGTGTTTCAAGGCCTAAAGGTAAAGTGCGACTGGTTAGTAGAGGCCTCGGGGGAAACCAAACAAGCTGTAAGAGCAAAGAAAATCAAGTCCAAGATGGATGGCAAGCTCAGCGTGAAAACTAAAGCGCTGATTGAGAAAAGAACCGAACTTAGGAGTAAAATCAGACTCAGTAATAACAAATCAAGATAGCTGATCTAAACAAAACTATTAGGCGCGAGATATTCACCAGGATATTTCACAGTTTGATTAGGAGCAAATGAAAGAGGCACTCGAAAAAAACTGGTCGATTAAGAAGGCAAAAAAAGCTGTTTCCAAAGGGCAACATTTATTACCGTTTATTAAAATTAAAAACCATAATTGAAAAATTTTTAGAAGAGGGGGAATTATAAGGGAAGCAACAAACGTTTATAAACTGCTGTATGCTCCACAAAACCTAGCAGTAATGGAGGAGTTAGGAAGCCATATCAACCAAAATCAAGGGGGAAAGGAGAACTCACCCAGAATTTTGAAAGTTGATGTAGACAAGGCTCTTAGATCGGTAAAACCGGGTAGGATAACAGGTCCCGATAAAATTGAATATTCCGCTCTAATTAACTATCGAAGCATTAACTACTTTCTTGACTGGGCTCTTAAATCAACTTTTGGAGGCTGGTGTCTCGTCTGGGCAATGGCAGGTGTCTAAGGTTATCCCAGGGGCGGCAACCTAAATTTTTCTCATGTGTAGCATAACAAAAAAAAACAAAAAACATCGCTTATTTTAGCACCTTGTATAATAATAATATACTATTTTTTTGTTTTGTTGAAAATCTCATGTGTAGCATCTGCTACATACGCTATACAGAGGTTGCCGCTCCTGGGTTATCCTGCTACATAAAATAGAAGTAATCTGAGTAATTATAGACCCATAAGCCTTTCCTCAAACCTTCGCAAGGTTTTTCTTAAAATATTGAAAAATAAAGTGTATCTACGGTTTGATTTCCTTCAGCCAAAAGAACAGGCAGGGTTTAAGCAGGGCTATGCAACAATTGGCCACATATTTACCCTCAATCAAATCACTGAAAAGGCGAGGAAGTATAAAATGAATGTTAATTTCATGTTTATCGGTTATAATAAAGCTTTTGACTCAATTAGTCATAAAAACGTACAGGATGCACTAAGAAATCAAGGAATCGAACCACAATTATTAAAATTTTGGAAACGATTCTAAAGCATTTATAAGTTTGGACAAAAAATGAGAAGAATTTATATTGGGCAATATGTTTACCCCCTGTCGTGCCAATATGTTTGAACAAGTGATCCCCGTAGTTTCCTAATAAGGCTCATGATCATAAATTTGATTTGCCATCTCCAACAATCAGAACTCTGAGAAAAAGAGTAGTCCGAAATAAAGTGATGAATTATAAAGCCATAATGCGTATACGGAAAATATATTCCCTTCTACGAGTGTAACGGATAAGAAATTAAAATAATTTTGATCAAAAATTGCCAAAAAAGTAAGTAAGTAAATAATTTTGTGTACGAATTGTCAAAATACATAATATTTATATTGAATTTTTAAACTCTTTTTTTTTGTGTGTTTTCTCGCATTTTAATATAGGTACCTACAACTATTTCGTAAAGAAAGTTTTTTTTTTTTTTTGTTAATAGGAAATAGCTGTTCCTAATAAGGCCCAAAATTACTTTCTTTTTGGAACGCATCCCCTCGCCCCCCCCCCCCATGGGGAAAAAATAACAACAAAATGGTTATTTTCTGAAGAAAACTCTGAAGTTTTATCTCCTGAATAAAGTTTTTCAAAATATCAATTCTGCAGTGTTTCCAAAAACGCTTTAGTAGGCCTTATAAGGCATCAGTACCTTGTATAAAAAGAAACGTTTTCACACTTTCCAGTAACTTTTCATGTACTTTTCAGAAAATTCCTATCACTAGTTCTAGATAGCAGACACCTTAACCCGGACTCCAAAAAAATGATATGCCGGCACTAAGCTTGGAAAAGATTATTTGCTAGAGCCGTAGCTGATTTCAGAATTGTACTTGAGCCAGAGCCAATTTTTAGGTAACTCTGGTTCTGACTTTCTGTTCTCATTTCCTCCTTCTTTCCTTCTTGATCTCTTTCCTCACCACTTGCTTTCCCCCACACCAATCCTTGTCTTCAAACTAAGCAAAGCCGGAACAAAAACATTTTTGGTCGAGCCGGAGGCTACGGACCCATCAAACATTTTTTACAGAGCCGCAGTCTGATAAAAATTATTGGGGTAAATATTTTATTTACCAAAGCCGTAATTTGGAAAATATTATTTACCAGAGCCAGAACCAATTTCGCGATTTTTTGCCGGAGTCGGAGGATTCAAATTTGCTCCGGGTCCTTATTGAATTAGTGAAAGACTATCACTGTCTAGACCCCTTAAAAGAATAAAGTTGCGTTCACACTAATTTGACAGAAAGCATGTGTTGCTCATGAATTTTTCGAAAAAATGTAAACGCACACTAAGGGAGTTGTATTATTCAGGGTGGCATTTAGGAAAGGGACAAGAGCTTGACGTCAGTATGGGTAACGTGGAAAAGCCAAACAAAATTTTTGAGACAATCCATGAAGACTAGGTCAAAGCCTAGGAATAAAAGGTAAAGATCTGTGAGTATCCAACAAATAAATTACTTTAGAAAAGCGATAATTCGCAGACAAATTGTAGATTTCTTGAGAATATGAGCGTTGAAAAGAACACACGCTCTATTTATTCCGTAATTTATTATTACGCGTAAAATATGATTCGGTAGACATTAATTCCGACTTACTTAAATCGTAATTATAGGTTTGCATTCAATGAAAACATACCGTTATTTATGTATGTAAATATTGGTAGGTTGTGCCAGTAGGTTTCAAGATATCAGAGTAAAAAAAAAAAAACACGCTGAACAATAAATTTTCTCAAATGACGCACGTAAACCTACCTATGTAACAATTTTTAGTCTGGCCACACTTTATAGTTGATCAAAAAGATATTAATAAAAGCTGTAACCATTATATTGAAGCAACAATTACCGCCGTTAAAATGAATGCATAGTTTCGGGCCCGGATGAAGGCTTCTAGGATTCGGCCAAAAATTATATACCCCCTCCCCCCCCAAAAAAAAAACTTTTTTCATATGTTATTATTAGTTCATAAAACGATTCCTTCCGGCCCATTTGGTTCATGTTTCTAACCACCCAAGTGTAGGAACTGGGGTTCGGCGCGCATAGCGTGCCCTTATTTATTGGTACACATAGGCGTGAATAATAGAATAAGTTTTTCCACCCGCCTGCTCCGCAGTCACTTTTTTTACCCCTTTCCCAAGAGCCATAACTTGAACATGTTAAAAAGGTACCAAAGTTAATTCACTATAAGAAAACCAAGAGAACCAAACTTGAACATTCATAAGAATACGTGAAGAACAGTATCGAACGTACGTGAATTAACCTAATTTGGGGCCTGGGGTCCTAATTCGCAACGGGATTTTTGAAAGTAAGTCGATTTGAGTAATTGATACCTTTGGAGGCCAAATCGCTGTCAGATCAAAAATCGAATGCGACGTTTAAAGTTAGCAACGAAAAACGGAAAAGAAAAAAATCGATACGCTATCTATTTAAAATTTTAATCCAAATCCGTTTTCCTACTTTGATGAAAAAATGTTTAATTTGTGAGTCAAATCGGGCCCAGATCAGACAATAACAATATTATAAATCAACGGCAAAAATAAAAATAATATTGAAAGAAAAGGAAGTGAGAAATTGATAATTTGTCCGATTCACGAAGCTAATTCAAATATGGCCCATTTTAGGTCCGTAATTTTGATTTTTAAGCCGAAACTGGGACCAAATTAAAAATCTGATGCGATATTCGAAATCAGCGACCTAGAAAAACTTATTTCTATACGTTGTTCCATTTTCTAATCAATTTTTTTTTTCATTATTTCTTTTTACACGCGGAGGGTTCCAACTGTCCGGGGCCCCTCTATGTCTGCATGGTCTATTTTATCAAGCACTGTCGAACACGAACGGGATGAGTCAGGGGCAGAGAAGAATAAAAAATACTTCGTTTTATTTCTCTTGTAATACTTAAATTAAAATTGCCTCATCTTTCCTAAAACAGAGTCATTTACTCACCCGATTATTATCTTAAGAGCACCAAAATAATCAGAATCCTCATTTAGAACTTCATAGTTTAACCCTACTCTCACATCATTTATCAAGGAATGATCAATTTCGGTTTTTTTAAGACTGTCCCGCGACTTCTACGTCCTTTTTCTTTTCGGATTTTTCCAAAAGAATGTTAGCAATCTTAAAATTCTGCTTAAGGGCGAACTGGGCCAATCTTCTCCTATTGGGGTTAGTTAGGGCCATTCGAAATTGCACCATAGTTTTAGAGAGGGGAAGGTCAGTCTCAATTTTGCCATTCCAATTCCCCGCCATTATTGTGTAAAATCCTTCATTGTTTCCCAACGTAGCTTTCAGCTGCCAATAAAACTCGTCAACTTCCTCCTCTGGGGCTAAGCTTATCGGAGCATAAACTTGGATCATTGTCAGAGAATGGTTTTTAACCAATTTTAATTCGAGGACAGCAATTCTTTCCGAGATACCTTTGAACTGTACAACTCTCTCCGCCAAAAACTGATTTAAAATAACACCCCCCCCCCAACAAAAAAACACAACATTTCGTAGATCTAAAATACAAATAATAGTTCCCATTGTTCCTTCGAATTAAATTTGCCTTTTCCCTTCTGATTTCTGAGAGCTTCGCAGGGTCACATTTTATATTTTCAAAGGCCAGTTCGAGTTCGTGCAGTTGCCCTTCCCCAGCCAGCCCCTCTCATAGATCGTCGCATGAAGCTGCGTTCACCTAGCCGGAAAGCGTGTTGAAAAGGGTGTGCTTGGAAAATCTGAACACCCGGGAGGAAGGGTTATGATCCCAAGTCACAAATTTGTTTAGAACTCATCGTCATCAACTGCACCTTTGTCTAGAAGCTGACGAATTCTCCGCTTTGAAAGAACCGATAAATTTCACCATTGCTGGTGTTAAACATGTAAATGCAATAAAGCGTGTGAGATCTGCTAGTGCCTCGAAATTACCGTAATTTTCCACACACAGACCCCCAGTTTACCTCCTCGAATCCCTAATCGAGTAATTAGAATTATATTGGTAGACCAAGTTTTTATGCAAATATGAATCGTTAACGCCGTTCACGGTGTAATTATTGGAAGTGTTATGTACAAGAGCGAGGTTGTTGGTAATCATTTTTTATGTTTACCAAACTAGTTTGCACTCTCGCGGGGTAGTTGAATGCGTTTAACCCAGTGAACTTGAGAAAAATTATTTTTGAGAATAGGGGAACGTACCAAAACACTTGAAACGTGTGAAAAAAATATAAAGTTGGCGGCCCTTGTTGCACTTATTTTTAACGGAACATTCTGTATGTTTCTGAAACCTATATCAACCTACCAACGCTAAGCTTTCAACCTAATTTTTTTTTATTTTAGTTCAGTAATTGATGGCCTACAGCAAAAACTAGATCTACATTAGTTTATTTCTCAAATGGAATAATAAAATGACTGAAGAAGACAGGAGCTCAACTCGGTAGACTAGTTTTGTCAAAAAGAACTCGTAAAGATCTTAAATGTAATATTTTATCGGGTGATCGAAGTCATATTGCGGAAGACAACGTGTTTCTGGTATTTATGCAACGTTATAAAAATACAATAACTTTTTAGTGCTTTTTTATATTTGAAATTTTCCGCCTTCCAGGCAACTATATTGCTATGCTGGTTTGAATTTCTGAAAAATTAATGTCTTTCCGAATAAAAGAAAAAAAAGTTTAATTTCAAAAAAATTGATTTCCGTTTAAATTTCTAAACAAAAACCCATGCTCGATTTTTTGGAGTTACGATAAATGTAGAAACTAATTTAATTATGAGACTAAAGATTTTCTGTGTGTTTGCGAATAAAAAAACTTTCTAACTTCTGCAATTTTGCAATATTTAGCAATAAACTTTTGAAAAATTTATGAATTTTTTAATTTCTTCCTATTGAACTAATTTTGTTTTCCGATTTTTGAAAAATGCACTGGACCCATTGGGATATAAACCTGCACTCTACAGTGCGCTGCAAAATCATCTGTGCGGATGAAAATAAATGAGTGATCATGTGTTCGTTCTTTCAAATAAAAAAACTACTGTCTTCAGGAGGGTAAAAAAACGAGTAGAAATTATTCTACCAGTCGAACTGATTATAATTCAAAGTTTTGGTGATGATGCAGTTGAATTTAGGACAAACTTTCTTTGAAAGTGGATTTCTAATCGACTTAATGATAGTCTTATGGTAAATCATATGTGATCACTCAAATTTTATACAGGGCTGCCAACACTTGAAACTTTAAGTTTACATCCCAATAGTAATTAAAGTTACTTAAATTTTGAGATGTACGTACACTTTTTTCCAGTTTCAGAGGCACTAATGGATATTCTCTCAGACTTTTAAAACCTGATGTTTTCAGAGAATTTGAGTTTTGAATGTTCGAAAAATTGTTGTTTGATCGCGAAGAAATATTTCTTAGAGACAGAAGACCAATCTATTTCATTGAAAAAAAATTTCAATTTATTCGTTTCATTTTTGATATTATTTTCTTGTGTTCATGCGAATTTGATTTTCAGGGCCAAACGAATCGACTAGGATCGTTTGATTATGAAATAGATTTCTCTGTTTTTATTTATGGACACCAGTGTATAGGAAGGTCTCAATCTTGAGAAGGGAGGGGGTAGTCTTCACAGCACATATCTCGTCATCTTATTACTGTAATTAATGCCCTAAAATACATCCTGAAATGCTTTTTTGACGGTGTTGGAGAGGTGTTCTAACCCTCTCGTTCTAACCCTCTCCCGTTCCTACGCTGGTGTTCATGGCATCCGATCGAAATTTTCCTAAATTGAGTTGTCGTGGAGGACGTCGATACGTTTCTTATTTTTATGTGACAAACCACTGCACAGTTGATGAATCAGTGCACCAAAATTCAAAAAAATTGGTTTATATAAAATATAAAAAAAAAAAATTAAAAAATTACATTTAATGAATAGAACCACATCGATACGATTCAACATTCAACAAAAAATAAAATTTCCAAAAATCGATTTAAAATATAAATTTTAGAGACAATAGGTGGGACAGTTAGAGAAAAACATTAGAATATCAGAAGCGCTTCACAAATGGCAACATTTTTACAGTACATGAGCTGTGTTAGTGACGTAGCCAGGATTTTCCCAAAGGAGGGGGAGGGGCAAAGTAAGATTTTCAAAAGAAAAAAGGTCGAAAATTGAGGCATTTTTTAAAAATCTTCGATATTAGAGGACTATTTTATAAAAATTAAGGTAAAATTACTGCTCGAACAAAAACTTTTCGAAAAACGTTTTTTAAAGGCGAAAAATTGCTCATTTTTTGCAGATTTTGCATTCAATTTCAGGTGCCTTGGGAGGGGACATTCGCCCCCTTTGCCCCCCCCCGGTTACTCCAGTGCTTATTGTAGTATTTAAATGGGTTTCAAGGATTTCTTAAACCCATATGGGAGAGTTCTAAATACCGTACATGAGTCTTTAAGAGTTGTAGTGAGTTTTAAGCAAGTCTGGAATAATCTTACGGAGTCTTAAGTCCGTTTTAGAGGATCTTAAATGAGTCTTGAATAGGTTTAAAATTTAAAAAGTTTCGTGGAAACTTAGAAAGTTATGATCAATAAAAAGTCTCGATCAAGTCTGGAAGGGGCGAATGAGTTTTTAGGGAGTCTGGAAGAGCCAAAATCAGTCCTGAACGAGTCCTTCGGAACCGGTCTTGAAGAATTTTAAAAAGTCTTAAACCAACCCTGAGTAGTCAGAAAGTTTCCAGGAAAAATTAAAAAGTCTGAAAGAAGCTTGGGAGGGTCGCAAATCAGCATTTAGAGTCTTCATTTGTTTCATGGAATGTATTAAAGTCTATTACGAGTCTTAAACAGTCGTAAGATTCGAAGAAGGCTCGGACTGATTCCGGCAGGAAATGTGCTCAAAGTGAAAAAGGGGGCCAGACTTGCAGAACGTCATTGTATGCATAAGTGGGGGTTGCAACATACCGTTAGCTTGAACATGTTTGGTAGCGAAAATTGAAAAGAAAAGTATATATTTCAAAAACCAAGCATATATGCTACGAAGTAAACTTTTTTAAGAGAAAGCATTTCTCCTAGGAGTATTTGCTGGGAATTGCTCAGTAATGCTGAGAATTTATTAGCGAGCATTTGCTCGCCTGCTATCACTACATTCCAAGAGCTTTCCATAAAAAATTATTGTGAATCCTTGGAGTAACCGCGTCTCAAATCGTTTCACGCAGACGAGTCGGGACTCGTCGGGGTCCCAACATCGCTTTCCCCCACAAATGAGTCCGTGACTAAATCACTTCAAGCCCGGTAACGAGTTCGCGAATCATCGAGGTTCTAACATCGCTTCACATCCACTAACAAGATCACTTCTCAGCCGCTGACGAGTTCGTGAGTCGTCGGAGTCCCAACATCGCTTCACACCCGCTGACAAGATCGTTCCTTAGCTGCTTATAAGTTCCTGACTCATGAGGATCCCAACATCGCTTCACGTCCACTGACAAAATCACTCCTTATCTGCTGACAAGATCACTTCACCCCCACTGGCAAGATCAATTCGTATAAATTCCTGACTTTTTCCAAACTTTTTTTCTCTCTTCTTTAAACCTTTACAGTATAGACAGTATATATTTATGTTTATATGTACTACTAAACGCTATGGTTAAAATGAACTGAAATTTGAAGTTGATTTCTGAGTGAAAGCATTAGGAAGGTGTTCACAGATATACAAATAGAGTGCTGAAGTAAAATTAAACGACGAAAAAAATTTTCCGTGAGTTCATTCTTTGTTTTTTCCAAACTTCTTAAAAATATTGTTGAATTTCCTGACTATTTACAAACTTTCTGACCTACTTTTCAAATTCCTAACTTTTTCCAAACTTTCCAAATTTTCCAAACCTGTAGACACTTTGTGTATATAATTTAATTTTAAAATATTGATTCACTCCCACTGACAAGATATTTTCTCATTCGCTGGGGAATTCATGATTCATGGGGGTCCCACAGAGCTTCGTGTCTGCCGATGAGTCTTTGACTATATCTCTTCACATCCGCTGACAAATCACTTCTCACCCGCTTACAAGTTCGTGACTCTTTGGTGTCCCAACATAACTTCACGCCCATCAACGAGTTCATGACTACATCATTTTAAGCTTGCTTATAAGTTCGTGACTCATCGGGACCCCAACATCGCTTCACACGCATTGACAAGATCACTCCTCACCTGTTGATGAGATTGCTTCTCACTCTTTAACGAGAGCGTGACTCTTCGGGGACCCAATATCGCTGTACTCCCGCTGACAAGATATATTTGGGAATCCCAAAGTAGCTTCATGCCTGAAGACACGTTTGTGACTACATCGCTTCATGCCCGCTGACGAGCTTGTGACTCGTCGGGGTCCCAACATCGCTTCACACCCGCTGACAAATCACTTCTCCCCCTTAATATACATACATAATCCAAGGTTTACTCTATAGTAGGTATCCAACAACTGTCGCATGGGTGTATCCAGGTGGGGGGGGGGAACTGGGGCACTTGTCCCAGTAGACAGAGACTGAAGTTATATTGTAGCGTGCGTTACCCGACATTAATATATATTTCAGCTGTAAAATAATTTAAAAAATCTGTTTTTTGAGAATTCCATGTTTTTTTGCTATTATTGCGATAAATATGTTTTCTAAAGAAAAGTTGTATGGGACTTTTCTATAGAGAATTTAACGAGGAACATTTTATGTTATTTGTATTTTGATCCTAAAGTGAATATTTTTTCACATAACTGCGATTTAGCTAGTAAAGATCGATTATGAAAGAAAAATAAATAACAAAAGCTACATTTCTGAGAACTAAACACATTTTCGCGATTATCTCGGTAAATATGCGTTCTAGAGGAAAGTTGTATGGAATTTTTCTTAAAGGAGATTTAACAAGGAACATTTTATGTTATATGCATTTTGGTCCTGAAGTTGATATGTTCCGAGATATTCGCAATGTTTAGTAAAATCTCAGTATTACACATAAATCCAAGGTCAAAGCAACATGGGTTAATGACCTCAGATTGAGCTTAAATTTCTTATAGCGAGTTTCTAGGTCCAAGGGGCACCCTTTTGTATGGTCTATGTTAAATCCGCATGTTTCCGGGTTCAAAGAAATTATATGAATACACGAGGTCATATTTCCTGTATGGCTCATGAGACATAGGTCTCTGGGGGGGAGCAAATTTTTTAGATTAAATTTTATTTCAATTTCCTGTATTCCTTGATAAAAAATCAAAAAATTGAAGCCTGTTCTTCCAAAAGGCATTAAATTCATTTTGAGGTGAGAGCACCATCTGTTAGAGAATATGGCACCAACCAGAGTTAATGCACAGTAAAGCTAGATGCACACTACGCTGATGTTTTCGTGTTAACACGTCATATGACGAAAACAAAACTATCTAGTTCAATTGGACCGTTCACACTACACTGATGTGTCATCAGATGACGCATTATGACGACACATCAGTGTAGTGTGAACAGTCCAGTTGAACTAGATGATTTTGTTTTCGTCAACGTGTTAACACGAAACGTCAGTGTAATGTGCAGCCGGCTTAACACAGTTATTTCCATCTGATTTTTTCAACTTAACACCGTTTGAAAGAACAGGCTTCATGCATTCCTAATTTTAATACGACCATTTATTAGTGGGAAGGGAGGAGGAGTAAACCCGGTTTCAGAGGCGGCAAATTGACTGGCCGGAAAAATCACGAATCCTGGAATATACCGGCGCCGTCGAATGTGGCGTAATGTAGCGGTAACAAACGGGGTCGTTGAGACCTCAACGAGTGATGAACTCGTCAGCGGGTATAAAGTAGTAAGGTCGGCGAGTGTGAAGCGATGTTGGGACCCCAACAAGTCACGAACTCGTCTGCCGGCGTGAAATAATCCCATCAGCGAGTGAGAAGTGATCTTGTCAGCCGGCATAAAGCGATGTTGGGGCCCCGGAGGGTCACGAGCTCGTAAGCGGGTGAGAAGTGACATTGTCAGTGGGCGTTAAGCGATATTGGGACAATGACGAGTCACTAGCTCGTCAGCGGGTATGAAGCGATGTAGTCACAAACGTGTCTTCAGGCATGAAGCTACATTGGGATTCCCAAATATATCTTGTCAGCGGGAATGCAGCGATATTGGGTCCCCGACGAGTCACGCTGTCGTCAAAGAGTGAGAAGCAATTTCATCAACAGGTGAGGAGTGATCAGTGATCTTGTCGATGCGTGTGAAGCGATGTTGGGGTCGGTCCTAAAGCGATTATTTTTTCAGATAACTGCGACTTAGCTGGTAAAGATCAGTTATGAAAGAAAAGATAACAAAGCCACATTCCTCGAAACTTTCACACATTTTTGCGATTATTTCTGTGTACATGCGTTGTAGAAGAAAGTTGTATGGAATCTTTTTTAAGGAAATTTAACAAGGAACACTTTATGTTATATGCATTTTGATCCTGAAGTTGATATCGGTAAAGCCTAAATGCGCAAATGTGGGAAAAAGTCAGTAGCCTAAAAGCGCAAAACTATTTTTGCGCTTCTCAACTATTTTTTGTAGACAAATGTTTGCGCTTATAGACTACATTTTTCACGTCTTTCTTTTAAAATGTGTGGTGTAGGAGTTGGTTAAAAGCTTGGCCTAGTGATCAAAAGATGAAACCAGCCACTGTTACAGCCTAATTCTGTCGTACGTAACAGTTATGTGGACAAACATGAACGCAAAGACGAACGGATATTTTCTTATCTGGAATGTGAGAAGTGAATGAGAGGGTGAAAACTGTCTCAGTTGAACGGCATACCGAGTTGAACATTTTTGATTCTAGGTCAAGCCTGGTTTCGCAAGATCCAATCTTTAGGCTTGAAGAATGATTACATTTCAAATGACTCAGTTATAGGAAAATGGCTAAAAATGTTTTTTGGTTTGCCATTCTTACCACCAGGGATGATCAGTGATGCATTTTTAGAAATTTTGGCTGAAGCACCACCTAATGAAGTAAAGGCTATCAAATTTTCAGATTACATTCTAAATACATATGTCGATGACGATCCAAATTTTCCTCCATCTCTTTGGGCTGAGCCACCTTCCACCAGCTTGCCACGAACCACCAATGGAGCAGAGGCTTTTCATCGCCACTTCAAAAGTTCATTTTACCAAACCCATCCTCATATTCACCATTTCTCTCAAGTTCTGTTGGATTATCAAACTCAGACTTACCTAAAAATGAAGCCGACTCAAACACGAATTAAGCCGGATAAAAAAACCATTGAGCGAATGCAATATGTGCAGAGGACATATCAGGAGTATGAAAATCATGAAATTTCTTTGAAAAATTTTTTTAAATGTACTTGCGTAGCATCCATATAAAATGTGATTCTTTTTCATTACATTATTTTGTATTTAACTTAAAATTTTAACATTTTCAATAAAATCATTTTGGATTTTTTTTTCTAGCTTTGTCATTTTCCAGATCGACTTACAGATATCTCATTTGCGCTTTTCATCCATTCTATTTCCACAATTTTTGCGCTTTTAGGTACTGGACTCCCCCTCATCAATTTGCGCATTTAGGATTCTTAAATTTACGTTTGTAGGTCACTTTCTCGACCTTTTTGCGCTTTTAGGCTATTGCCGTTGATATGTTCCGAGATATTCGCGGTTTTTGGCAAAATCTCAGTATTACGCATAACTTCAAGGTCGAAGCGGCATGGGTTGATGACCTCAGATTTTATGGAGAGTTTCTAGGTCCATGGAACAAATTTCAGTGCGCACCTAATTGATTCGTGAAAACTTGTAAAATAAGGGGCATCCCTATCATACATGCTAAAATTTAAGCTTAATTTGTTCAGCATTGTAGTCTTACTGCTGTTACCCCTGTGCCTCACACTTGTCCAGATTGCGACTTGAATTTTTTCAGGAAAAAGTGAGCTATTCTCTTTCTATGGTCTGAAGGAAAAGGAGAGTCCAGCTATTTGACTGGTCATGAATTGTATCGTGGAAGGGAGCTCTCAGTTTTACATTTTTTTTGGTTGAAACTTGGAGGGGGCTAAATGATACCACTGTCTTCCTGTTCCCCGGCTCCAGTACCACTCTGTCAGCACCAGTGCTGTGAGTTGACAGAAAGGGACAGTACGGAAGTCTTCTCATTTCCGATGTCAACAAAGAGACTCAGCAGTAAGTGTAAGTTGTTTAAAACTCCCGAGTATTCCTCTCACATCATTTCACACCGTATCAAGAGGGTCAAAAATGTCAAAATCTTCGACGGAGGAAGGTGTAAAAATAATAAATTCTTACACATATTCATAGTGCAAATAGCTGATTTTGGGTGGAGGGGCTCATGAGCGGTTGATTATCAAAATGATGCTAAAAATTCTTTCCCTTGTAAGTCTTTCCGTTTTTCTGGGGGCAGGGGACTGAGCCGTGGCTTGCTCTCTGGATTTGCCGCTGCTCACACCCTCACAGGAAATTACCCCACTTGTTCTTAAACATGACGTGGTTGACAGCGTGTGCGCACAACCAGATTGCATTATTTTCCATGTCTGCCATGTTGATTCGAAACTGTGTCAGGAGATATTATGCGTGTTACACAACCACGTGTAAGTTCCGACCGATTCATATCGAACTGTAGCATTTGGAAATCGACGTTCGGGGTTTCCAATCACCGCGAACCTTTCGGCCCCGCGACGCCTCGAACTTCCGCGATGCTCATCTCCTCTGGGATAACTCGATAAACGGCGTAATAAGTGTCACAAAATCGAGTCTTATTTTACGGCCGCGACGAGCGTGAACGATTACAAAAAATGCTAATGCGCCGATGGTGAACCGCTCTCGATCTTCTTAATTATCGATTTAAATTGGCACACCGACTCATGAAGATCTAAATATTATGCGAAAAACGAAAACGACGATGAGTAGAACCGGTAGCACGTGTCGAAAAAAAAACCGTAATATTCTGGATCACGTTTAATATGCTGCTCTGGCTGCTAATCGTTCAATCAAGAGTCTACCTCAGTGCTGATCATGTTTTGTAACAACCTGCATCCAATGTTGACGTAATCGTCCAGTAATCATTGAATACCAATAGTGCAGACGAACTATCCCAGATTCTTATTTTCTTCTCTTTTTTCCCTCCTATACTTTTCTTTCTATTTCTCTTCTCTGCAGTGCTGCTCCAAAATTAAGTGTAAACAGTGAAGAACCGGTTCGGATGTAAGGTGGCGAGTATAAATAAAGTTCATTTCCGCGTGCGTTTTTAACAGTTAAATTTTTTTTTTTCGCTCAGCTGCGAGGAGATTTTATTCATGAATTCAGATCGATGACGGGGTTTAGTCGGAAGGTCCGGCTATAAGTCACGTGTGGTCGAGAACACGTTTCCTATATACATCCGCTGAGTCGGAGGCTGGTTGGCTGGAGAACTGAGATCACGAGGATGCCGAGACTCCAAAGGGCGAATCCGGCGTCCCGTATCTGAGGGATCAGAAAGCAGAATCGTTTTCGCCTGGTATTCGGTTCCGTAAACTCGAGTTACATAAAAAAAATTTTAATCATCGGGTTATTCCGAGTTCCGGTTCTTGAAAAGATCTACGACACCGCGACGATCTGGTTTCTGTCCCGGATGCTATATGCGTACGAGCCGGCATATGGGAAAAGCTTTTAAATTTTGATTCATTCTAATCCGTTTTTGTCATTCTCAGAAAGTGTCGTAACGGTCATTCTCCAGACACTAAGATTAAGCCCCCCCTCCCCATAATACTGAGTTTATATGATTTGATGGCTATCCAGCTCATAGTCCCGGGTTTGGAAAAAAACATAAAAATAGCCTTTATTATGCTAGGTCTTTCCGCGTATTTTAGAGATTACCCATAGTGTTACTAGCAGGCCAACCCTGTCAAGGGGGAGGGAATACCCCGGGCCCGGACTTTCAAAGAAACCAGATATTTTTAAAAGGCCTGAATTTCAACGCTTACGGCTACATCATACTGTACATCAAATCAGCAATCACTCCGTACACCATGAAAGAAACCGCTTATCTCGTAGCTTCTAATTTTCCCCATCTGACAAAAGCACAAAATAACCCGGAAGGAGAGGGGGCCCGTGAAAATTTTCCCGGGCCCTTTTTTTCTCTCTACGGGGCTGTAGCAGGCCCAATCCGTAGTCTGCTCCATTCAGTCCTGCATAATGCTATTTGTTGATATTGTTTATTTTGAACAAACTTTGTGAAATTATCTTTCCCCCTTGTTAGTTGTCTCCCTTTCAGCATTTTACATGCTTTTACTACTGGGTACACTTGAGTGAAAACCGTAACGCTCCCCCCGTAACATTACTATGACGTCATACTGCTGGGTATACTTAAGCAAAAATCGTGTTTTTATACATTTCCATGAAAATTTATTTCTCCCAGCCAGGGGACACGCTCCCCCCGACACGAAGCCGTCCTTTCGAACATTACCTCAGAAACGTCGGGGTTTTGGTATATTATATGCTTCTACTACTGGGTACACTTGAGCGAAAACCATAACGCCCCCCCCCCCCCCCCCGACACGAATACAGTGGTTGACATTTACAGTCTGCAGTCGTATTGTTAATAGAAATTTCCATGGATTTTTTTTTTTTTTTTTCATTAGGGTACGAAAGTATAAAATATTGCATGTTCCACGAGACACGAGACACGTAGTTTAGGAGGTTGTAGGGTGACATGAGGTCTGGTTGGCCAAGTGGATAGCGCGCTGGTCTCGGAATCCGGAAGTCCCGGGTTCGAGCCCACGTAGTAACTCGCTACATTTCGACCTAGGCCGGTTTTTTCGGCAAGAGGAGAAGAAGGCTAAGACAGTCCTAATAGCCTCCCCGACGTCTCTGAGGTACTGCTCGAAAGAGCGGATTCCAGGACTCGGGTTGAGAGCAAAATTAGAAAAGAGGTAGTAGGGTGGCAGGGCTTGTTGCGCGGATTCTGGAGAAATTTCCCCCAAAACCAAAAAAAGGAAAAATCTGTAGGGGAAGTTTTAAAATTTTATATGCTTTTACTACTGAGTATACTTGAGCGAAAACCGTAACGAAAAAGTATCAGTCTGCGAGTACTACGCTCCACCAGTGCATCAGTTTGCAGACACGTCTGCATGGGAGAGCATTTTCATATCTTTCCGCTCCTCGGATTCCGCCGACATGAGAATGTCCACGGTCGCTTTTTTATTAAATTTTAGAAGAATTAAATTTATAATTCCCAAACACCGCAATTTTGACCAATTTTTCATCAATTATAGACAAATGCTTTGCCAACTCCCGGTCCAAATTTGGCGCGTCTAATTTTTCATTTAACAGAAGAATAATAGTTTAAACACATTATTTATTCAAATGGAAGACAATGTGAACTCGTCTCAAAATTGGTACAAGCTGCCAAGTTGCTATTTTGATTAACTTGTAGAAAATGTTAAACATTCAGAGCACGATGATTCGTCCAAGGGCTCTACGGGCAAAATAATGGTCCAAAATTTGGTTTCTGATTATATTTTGTTACATTTATGGAATGTAAGATAAGGTAGTCTAATATGAATCACATTTTGTTTTTTGCTAATAAGTTAGCTCCTATGAGCCGAAAAATGTTGCTAATGGCCTTAAACGGTAACCAAAGGATCCCAGTATCACCCCAAAAGAAAAATTTCAAAAAAAATAATTCGATTTTTATTTTTTTATTTTTGTAAATGTCACGGATTTAGAAAATTGAAAATTTGGGCTCCTAATATGGAGTTTCGATAAGCGAAAAAAGTTGAGTATCATGAATTCAAAGATTCAAACATATTGAGCAGGTACGTAACAAATCGCGTAAGAGTCGTCAAAGGAACGGAATGTAGTTTGGAGGCTGACACCCAGTTTCTTTTTTTTTTTAATGCGGAGAACAGCCGGTTGCATTTTTTTCCCGTTTGCAGTATGGATTCAAGATTCAACGCAGTCACTTTGTATGTCCACCTATCATCAGTTAGACTATTTCCATGGCCTGTCCATTTCCACTTTTATCTCTCAATAAATTAACAAATTGTACCGCATTCCATATTCTAACTAATTTTTGTTTTAGTATTGTATTTTTGATTTTGTCCTTATATACTTAACACTGACCCTCTGCATGCTATTCTGTACTACTCGAAGTCTTTTGAAGAACTTTTCTGTGAAGGACCAAGTTTGCATGCCATATATGTAAGCTGATATTACACATGTATTGAAGATTGACACTTTTAGTTTATCATTATATGGGCCTTTGGAAATGCGCTTCAATGATCAGTATTTTTTCTAGACTATTATAATACGTCGATTTTTCCTTCTCTGTACTTTTTTCAAAAGTCAGAAGTCATGCTTGGTTGACTATTTCTTTGATTATTTCGATTTTTGGGTTATCGATTGCCATAAAGTTTACTGGGTTTTCTTTTGATAAAATTTTGTGTTTTATTGATGTTCTTTTCGAAACCTATTTTTTCCACCCTCACTGAGTTCCCTGATCATTTTTGCTGGTTCTTTGAGATTATTTGAAATTAGTACCAGTTCATCAGCTAAGCGCAAGTGGTTCATTTTTCTCCGTTTATATTTATGCCATAGGATGTCCAGTTTAATTCCTTGAATACTTCCTCAAGGGCCTTGTTGAAGATTATTAGTGATAAGAGATCCCGTCTTCACCCCTCTCTCAATGTGGAAGTAGCTTCCTTTTATATCTGTGATTACAGGGTGTCTACAGAAATTGAAAAGTAAAAATGAAGTACTTTTTCAAGACCCTTTGCAGGACTATAGTCGGCATATTTTCCATCTTTTCCCGGAGTGGTGCCAATCTTTTTTTTTTGTTTCCAACTGTTTTACCCCCTCCCTATACCTCTCCCTCCTTTTTGCTCCCCTACTTCCCCCCTTCTTGTGAATATAGATGCTGCGCTACACTTTTTAATGACTAATCATAGGAATCGCAAAAAATTTATTTCTGAGTATTGGAAACAAATGTAAAATAAATTTACAAGTGACTTGGGATTTTTGGAAGAAAACTAAGGAACAAGTAACTTAGAATAGAATTTTTCAGTTAAAGTTTTAAAAAACAACAATGATTTAAAATTTTGAAAGATTCTGGGAAATGAAACTAGATTTTATAATTATACTTACAGTATAACAACTGACTTAGAATTTTCCAAAATTTCTGAAAAATGGAAACAAAGAAACCAAGAAATTGACGCACCTAATTTAGAATTCTGAACAGAAGATTTGGCTAGAAAATAAGAAATCTAACAAATGAACACAAAAATTACACTAATGTAAATTAAATACAGCCTTGAAACAGATGTTTCGGTCCACTCTCTGGTACATAGGCCTCCTTGATCAGTTATTTTGATACAAGGGTTATAGTCTAATTCCCCTTGGTGACAAGCCATTACTGGGAAATGGAATGTAAATTATTAATCATCAAAACAAGGAGGAATGGAGATAATAATACTACAAGGAAAACGTTAAAAATAGAAGAGAGAAAACTTTGAAATGAAACCTTCAATCAAATTAACAAAAATTAAGGACTTTCCAATTTTTTTCTTCAATTTTAGCACTTTTTAGGACTTTTAGGACCTACTTTTAGAATTCAGAACTTGAAAGACTTTTCAGCGCCTGGAGATACCCTGATTATTCTAGCCCTCACATCTATGTACATATCCTTTATTATGTTTATGAACTGTTTAAGGGTTCTTTGATTTTTTAGTGATTTAAAACTGTAATCGTATTTCAGAGAGTCTGAAGCTTTTTTATAATCAGGAAATGCCACATGCATATCAATTTGATATTCTGTACTCCTTTCTAGTGAAGTTGATTTATAACCTGCAGATGGTCCAATGTTGAATATCCTTTCCTAAAGCCGGCATATCCTTTAGGTTGTTGGAAATCTAGGTTTTCATTCAGCTTAGTATTAATCAGTTTTGAGAAAATTTCTGATAGTGTTTAGCCGATGGTTATCGATCTGTAATTTTCGATTCTCTTTCTTCTTTTTTAAAAATATAAGAATAACGTTCGAGTCTTTTCAAGATTTTGATACTTTTGTTTTGTGATGATATTGTACAACTGGGTTATAGTTTCTACTAATTTTATACCAAAATTTTATGTGTTCATTTGTCACTTCATCGCTACTGGTGCTTTTTTCTTTAAGTTTTTTATAGCAAACTCAACCTACTGTGCCAAAAAAGGTGTTCCATATCACTTAATTCGATTACTAGTTTGTTATTTGTCTGATGTGGGTCATCGTAGAGTGGTTATAGAATTCAGTGGCAGTATTGTTGATCTCCTTTCCACCATACGGTTTAATCCCTCCAGTATCAGTGGGGTAGGTAGTCTATTTGGTATCTAGGGTTAAGTTCCTTTGGAACAAATTCAGTTCTAATTTTTGTCCCTTGCCGTTTTTGTTTTTCGTTGCTTAATTTTTTCCATTTCTTTGATCAAGTTTGTGATTTCTTGTGGCATTCTAGAACTTTTATTGCTGATATTATCTATCTTCTTTATTTCTTGAATACTGTGAAGAACAATTTTAGTTATTTTACTATGGAGGTCTTGAACAGTGTTCAGTATATTTTCATATGGACTGTTAATTTTTTCTGTTACTTTTTGGCTGTATAATATTGGGTCTGTTCTTATTTTTAAGGAGCCAGAGTAGTTATGAAGTTCAGTTTAGTGTTTTTCCTCAACAATTAAGATGTCACTAATTAACAGTTTATGATCCGAGTTGAATTTGAACTGTTCTGTGGAGGCTTTTCCCGTAGTTTCGGTGTTGACAGGTGTTAAATATATAGTCAATTCGAGACTTATGGTTATACATTCCATATTGGGCGCCCTCCACTTTTTTTTATTAGGGCCGTCCATCCTACAGAGAGCGCTGAAATCGGACATAGTGATACATTGTAATTATTCTCCATTAAAAAATGAACCTTTTTGTACATGGTGCCAAAAACTTTTATCTTTTTGTATGATATCAGCGTTATCATTGATAGCGATGCCAGCGCTGATCGGACGGAATTTATTACAGCAGTTTTATACCAATTTTGAACGCTATACTTAGTAATACTTCGTTCAAGCATGTATGTATTTAGAGAGGGAATGATTTTTGTCCACGACGACAGACATCTTGTCCACGGCTATAGTACTGATATCCACGACTACGGACAAAACAGCTTCAATAATTTTTTTCCACAGAATTTTTGAAAATAATGCTATCACATGCGCCTAAGACTACAACCTGGCACCTGGATCGTGTTCAGATATCAGAACTGTATCAATATTGCCATTTGTTGGGCCCAAAAATGTTTAAAGCACATATGTTTGCTCCTGGCAAAGATTGACCACGGCAACTGACTGAAAATCCTGGTAAAACAACTTTACGCCATCCCTTCTGCAAATGTGGAGTCACTGACAGCAAACTGAACTTCTTAACATATACTTCCAATTTTTCTGAAGAATAATACTCAGAGGGAATTGTTGAGGGAAAAGGAAAGCAAACAATGAGCTATATGAAGAGCAAATGAAGGACACAAAGAGTAAATCCTTTTCAGAAATGAAAAGATTAGCGCGAGAGAGAAAAATCTGGAGAGTATAGAATGAGAGGAAACTTCCAGGGCTGGCCCGCTTAAATAAATTTGTTACATAAAGAACTCCCTGCCAATCGTTACGAGGGGACGGCCTAGACAAAACATCGTACACAGAAGTTATGTTACCATATGTCGACTCTTCAGGCGCACCTTGAATGAAGTACTCTAAAATTGAATTGAAAATAATTTCTTCTTAAAATCACTGTCGTACTCGGCCTGTCAAAGTATGAACAAATTTATTACAAATATTTGCTTTGCTAGTTTGCTTCTACACGACTAAAATATAATTCCGAGAAATAGGTATATTAGGAAATCATTCCTGTTGTACGGTTCGATGGCGAAATATTTTCAAGTATGTTCACCTTATATTTTAATCACCATAGGATCATGACTCACCAGATTTTTCGTTATTTAAAACCAATTCAATATTTTCATCTACATAATGCTGACTGCAGACGGAAACGGATGCTGGTCGAATAAGTACCGGTAATACTGCGTGGTCATTTCTTCGAAGAACAGCAATAATATGGATTATTAAAGTGAATTTAATGATGTTAATAATAGGATTTCCGAATTCGTATATTCTATCTACGTATTTACGTTTTGGTGTGCAAAATTCTTAAAATGGATTTGCGGAGGCTGCGGATTTGCAGACAAGTATTTCATTCCCGGTATTTCAGATCCGTTCAACATAATGTACAAAAACTAGATAAAAAGGCGACCTTTCCTCGTGCCTCCGAAGATTAAAATTTGACGCTATAATTTAACACCTATTGCTGTTACCATACCGAGTAGTAAAGATAATGCATCATGTTTTACGACCTATTTAATTTCAGCAAAAATAAATGTAAGAAGAATAGTACGACGATATATGATGGAGAATAAAAATTTCACGATACTCTTTTATATCGAGTAATTAAAATTTAAGGTCCATTATAGCGAAGTCATTCTGCTTCATACACGTTAATTGTAATTAAGAGTTGGTTGATTTTCGTTATACCAGGCAAATAATAAACTGGGACGGGAGCACATCCAAACGGACTTGAAGAATGTTAAGATCAAAACGAGTCTTTACGAGAAAGAGTTCACTTTGCGAAGTGAAAAAGAAGACATTTTCGTACATCGACAAATAGAAATTACACAGTTCTGCTCCTAAGCGCTAATAATCGACCCGGAGTGGGAGGGGGGGGCTCACGGGGCTAACAAGTATCAAAATAGGGCTAAAAATTCTTTCACACATAATTATTCAGTTGTTTTGTTGGGGGACTTTCTGAGAATGGGAGTCAAGCCCCCAAGCCCTCTTTTGCGCCTATGATTATGCTCATTTCTCAGTACACAGCACGTCGCCCAGTGCTGTGTATCAAACAAATTCTATCTAAATTGTTATTTTCCCGGCACATCTTTAATTAGAGATGTGTGATGCAGCTCCAGAAATGGTACTTCGAGTCGGGAAAATTAAATCCTAATTTTCAAATGCATATCTGATAGAACAGAGTTTGGGGAGAAGTATTGTACGTGTCTCATAGTATTTTTCCGAGATATCGAAATTTGAGGTGGGATGCGTTATAACCTCTCTTGGATAAGGAAGAATAACGACCCCCCCCCCCTATATTCGAAAATTTTCCGTCCTTTGATCTTAAAAGTAACTCGAGATATTGTTTGAAAAATTTCTGACATTTCGAAAATGAGTTCCTAAATTTAACCAAAAATTGATTTCTGTGAATTTTGGGTTCTAGAGTTAACAAGAGTTAGAGACCTGTAATCAGCCGGTTACTGTTAAACTTATTCTGATTCAATTATGACAAGTAAAAGAATTTGCCCTGCCTTGGGACTCCTCAAGAATTTCTGGATTTAGCATATAGTCTGGTTGGCCGAGTGGATATTGCGTTGGTCTCGGAATCCAGAGGTCCCGGTTTCGAGCACACGTAGCAACTCGCTACATTTTGACCTAGGCCGGTTTTTCGGCAAGATGAGAAGAGGGCTAAGACAGCCCTAACAGCCTCCCCGACGTCTTTGAAGTAATGCTCGAAAGGGCGGATTCCAGGGCTCGGGTTGAGAGTAAAATTAGAAAAGAGGGACTCCTCGAGCCTTTTTAAATTTTCTATTAGACTGTATTAGGAGACTTATTCAAATTTATTAATGTTTTCAGACCGTTAAATCTCAGTTTATAAAAAAGACTACTACTTCAACCTTGCTAATTGAAGTTCGTTCGTGTCAACGTTTTTATGAAATGGGAATAGAATTAAAATTTCGCGAACTACAATTTTCAAGGTCAACAAGCAAAACAAAAAAATAGATCTTCATTTTTTCAGTCGCGTTAAATGAAGTCTGATTTGTGCTAATCTTTGGTAGTTTCAAAGTCATATTCGGGGCATAGAAATCTGGTTTTAAAAATGTCAAAAGTTAGGGCTTCCTTCGGTACGAAAAAGTGATCGCTAGGTGCAGCACAGAACCATCGCACATTTTGCTGAGATTTCGCATGCGTTCATTCGATTCCGAGCGATAAATCGAACAAGAAATTTTCATATTTTGAAGAAGCGCCTCATTTTTTGTAGTAACCCTAACACTCAATAATGTTTACGAATTTGTTTAACTTATAAATGGCGGTTATATATCCAGGAATAAAAAACAAAAAACAAATTGTAGCTCGGTAGTATAAGCCAATGGACCCTTCGTGACCGAGGGGGGGGAATGTTGTGGCGGATTTATCTCTACCTTAACAAAAAATTAAGAAAGGAAGGCAAGCATCTCTAAACTTCAGTCATGTAAGCTTTTTCTTTCTGCAGTATTTTGTGCTAAATCAATTATCTTTAAGGTGCAGTGGGGTAATTGCAAACGACTTTTTGATTAGTGACACTTTGCCGACTTACTGTGACCGCTCTATGGCACCAATCAACAGCAAATTTCTAAATTTCTGTCACACATACTTTGAGGGGTTCTCTTTTAGTGGAGAAAATTTTGTACCAATAAATTTACAACTTTTTGGAAAACTGGAACTTTGAAACTTTTCAATCACGTTTTTGCATTTACCCCATCATGGGGTAATTGCAAAATCGTACATTATTTTTGCGAGGTCTTATTTTTTTGCAGTTTCGATCATTTCACGGTTTTCTACATGAAATTTACAAACTTTTGATCTATTCATAAGCTTTGTTCGGCCAAAATTTCTAGGAGTTATCTACTTGAGAAGAATTTTCCAGTGGAGTAAAAAAATTTCGAATTTAAAGTCTTTTTAATTGAGGGATGGCCTACTTTTAAGGTCTTTAATGCCTCTTGCATATGCTCCTCATTATATTTTGGTGGTGCAGTATTCTGTTTTTGGTATTTTCGGACCATTTTACTCCTAAAAAACATTTAAAAAAATTGTTGGGGTAAATGCAAAATTATACATATTTTGCAGTTGCCCCAGCATGACTTTTCCTTGGGGTAAATGCGAAAACACATATTTCCGCCAATATAATTAAAATTTTTCAAAATCAATGGTCTTACCTTAAACTTGAATCTTTTGTGATGATTAACAGATAAATATTTTTTCAAAAAAATTTCACTGGATACACTTTCGGCCGTTTTGAAAAACAACTACCTCCACTTTACTTAGGAGTGATTTCGACATGTGATGATAAAAACATTTCCACAGAACAAACGAGCGCACTCTGATATTGTTCAGGTTGGGTGAGTATGTAAGTAATAGATGTGCCTTAATGTACCAATAGATGGCGCGGTCAAATATCATGTTTCTTTGCCTCCAACAGCTGATTTTGCAACTACCCCAACTTTGCAATTACTCCACTGCACCTTATATGGTAATTTAATGCAAACTGAAACTAAAGTTATTAACCTAAATTAATAAAATCAAATAATTATAAATAATTATACAATTATCTATTTTTCATGACAGATGCTTATTAAAAATTTAGTAGAGCAAATATAACATTGGTACCGTTGACTAATTGGGGGGGGGGCAATTAACATGATTGAGGAGTACCTTTATTGACCCCATCTTATTTTCACTATTTTTTCCTCGGCTTGCCAACAAACCCGCAATGTTAGATATGAATACACGTGGTGGAAACGGGGATAATTTCTTTACCCGCAGACGAAACTATTGAAATTTGAAACACTTTCCGAATAGAAATGTCTTACAGAGTCTCTTACTCGAGCTTGCAATAGAGTCTTATAATGAGTTTCAAGAAATTCTAAACAAATGTGAGCGTCTTGAAAGCCACTGAATTTTAAGAGTCCTAGCGAGTTTTGAACAAGTCTAGAATAGTCTTACAAAGTCTTAAACGTGTCTTGAAAAATTTCAAAGGGTCTTGAGGCAGCTCAAAAAGTCATGATCAAGTTTTGAACAGTCCTAATCTAGTTCGGAAAAGTCCGAAAAAGTTTTCAGCAAGTCTAGAAGAGTTACAGAGAGTTTATTGAAGGAATTTTCGATGGTTTTAGTACTTAACGAATGTTAGAAAAGCTTAGAAGAATCTTCAGAGCATATCTACTAGTTTTAAACAAGTATGCAAGAATTTCTATTACTTCGACCGATCTTGAACTAATCTTGAACGACTAGCGAGTTTTAAAGAACCTTAAAATGTCTTAGACATGGTTGGGGAGTTTTGTACGTATAAGAGTAAGGTGGTTTCAAGAGGGTTATCAGAAACCTACATAAGTTTTAAATAGCTTCAACTGTTCTAAAAAAAAGTTGATTACATCTCAAAGACCATAATCAAGCCTGGAAAGGTCATAAACAGCCACAATGAGTTTTCCTCAATTTTGAGCGTCTTTAATAAGTTTTGCAAAATCTTGAAGAGTTTCAGTGTCAAAGATTCTTACATGAGCACAGAAAATTGAATAATTTTAGATAGTCTTGAGAATTTATCTCCCTTCTTTAGTGAAGAGGAATATTAGATGGCATTGTGATGAATAGTTGTCGTCCAATGGAGAATCCTAGAAGTTGAAAGTATTTGATATCACACTGACATCACACGTTGTCCCCCCCCGGAAAAACAGTTCGGTAGAATTACAATACTTAACTATTTTAAAATCGCCTCTCCAGGGAGACTTCCTGGATCCGGTACTGGTTTGTTTGCAATTATTTCACAAGGAGGTAGCTAGTACCTTTGAGAAAAAGGAACCATTCGGGATTTGTATCACTTATGAATGTAAGTCAGGATTCTAATAGCTTTGTTTACGGTTCTGCCAGATATTGCTAACAAACCCGTTTGTAATGATAAAGACTGAATCAAAAATTGATAAATACATATTATATGAAACAACTGAAGATAATCGTTAAATTTTCATACGATGGTTACTCATCCTCGCGCGAGTTTCATTCAGATGCGGAGTCGTTTCGCCAAAATAATCATACTAAATAATTTTGTCTTCTTTTCCGGCTGTTTTATGAATTTACATTCGCTAATGAAATTTTCATTCCGGGTGTCTCAATGTAGGTATTCTAATTAGAATAATGACGTGCAATCAGGCAACTCAACACGGAGACTATATCCAAATGACGTAAACTTTTTCCGGTTCGCAAATATAAAATTTTGTTATTCCGTTGCATGGTATCTGTTTGCTGATATTTACCACGTCACTTATTCAATTGTACATGCACATATTGAGGCTGCAACCCTACGATCCTCAAGTATTCAGGAGAAATAAAGTAAGATAAAGACATTTTGTATCTCAGGTTTGACTGATTTGAGAAGCTAGAATCAGAGATCAGGATTTCATTTGCAGCGATATGCTAATTCTGAATTTCGGCTCAAGTCTCAGAACTAGTTCTGAGTACTATAGGGTAAGGTTGCGGACATTGTCCCAATGCACCACTCGATTATCAAAAAATGTTAGCTCTTTATGGCGGCAAAATTGAAAACTACAGAGTACACTGAAAATGAAAATAGCCTTCATTATACTTGGGTTTTCCACACATTTTAGGAGATTCTCACATAAAATGGTATTACCTATTGTATTACTAGCAGGCCCAATATCAAGAGCAAAGGCTTTCCATAGTTTACTCCATTCAGTCCTATGTAATACGTACTATTTATTGATATATTGTCTGTCCGCCTTGTTAGTTGTCTCCCCCCCTTTTTTTTTTTCGTCTGCAGCATGGATTCCACGCTGTCGCTTTGTCCATCTGTCATCAGTTAGACGGTTTCCGTGACCTGCCCATTTCCTTTTTTGTCTCGTGATAAATTAACAAATTATACCACGTTCCATATTCCAGCTAATTTTTATTTTACAAATAATATCGTATTTTTGATTTTGTCCCTAATTTTGATATTCAACATAGATCTCTACATGCTATTCGGTACTGGGTCATTCTTCAAAAATGTTGATATTTCAGGTACGTTTTTTCGTGGAGGAGTATGGGATATTTCAACTTTTTTTGATGGGAGTCGTTAAGAGGCGTTCTGTATAACATATTGGTAAGATTGGACCGATAGTGAGGGGATTCTGTATTTTGACATGATAATCAAAATGATGAATGCCATGCCGAAGGACACATGAAAAAGTCCTTACCGAAAGACAATAGCGAACAAAAAGTGTTCTGCCGTCGATTCGTAGATTCCAAAACAAAAAATTGTATGTTGAATTGATAAAGACATACTAACCCATTAATTAGATGTAATTATGTTTAGATAATGAACGTCTATCGCTGCATTAAGATAACCATGCCGAAATATACTTTTTTAACTCTTAATTCTAGACAATAGTACGCGAATGCACGAGTCTCGTCACAAAAAAAAAACACCAAAAAAAAGGGGATTTGGTATAGCTCCGATAAGAATACACAATTTAACCATTAATTGCGAAGAAAAAATATTGAAACTCCTGTTTTGTGATTGGTTGAAAAAGAGCCATACCGAGGGACAAAAAATCGAGGGGCAATCTTCAAGGTTGGCTACACTGACTCTCATCTGTGAAGACGCAGTTTCAACGTTACCAACTCATTCATTCATTTTTGCCAGTTTGTTCTAATATATAGCTTAAAAATTTAGAAAAAAAAAAAATAATAATAATAATTGTTAGAGGGACAGCCATGCCGACGGACATGTTGGCATATTTAATCCAATTTTGACTCATTAAAAGTGGATCGAATTTTCTCCTGAAAGTTTGAAAAAGCAGAATTCAGTAATATTCATCAACGGGGGGGGGGGGCCTTACCATTAATAACTTGTCAGATAACTGCTGGGGACTGAAATATCATTTCTGAAAAATAACCCTACTACCTGAAGTCTTTTAAATTTTTTAATGAAGGACCAAGTTTGCATGCCATATGTAGGTAAGGGTTGGTATTACACATGTATTTAATGAAGATTGACACTTTCTGTTTATGGACTTTTGAAAATGCGCTTTAATGACCAGTATTTTTTTCCAGACTATTGTAATGGATTCATTTCCTTCACTGATTTTTTTTTTTTTAAGTGTCAGAAGTCGTCCTAAGTAGACTATTATCTTGATTAGGTTTTTGATTTTTTGGTTCTTAATTGTTATACAGTTTACTGGGTTTTCTTTTGATAAGATTGTTTTTCTATTGATTTTTATTTCGAGACCTGGTTCTTTCCACCCTCATTGAGTTCCTGGATCATTTTTGCTAATTCTTTCAGATTATTTGAAATTAGTACCTGGTCTTCAGCAAAGCGCTACAGTGGTTCAATTTTTCTCCGTTTATATTTATGCCGTAGGATGTCCAGTTTAATTTTCTGAATAATTCCTCAAGGGCACTGTTGAAGATTATTGGTGATAAGAGATCCCCAACATCACCCTTTTCTTAATGTGGAAAAGTAGCTGCCTATTATATCTGTGATAACTCGAGCCTTTACATCAGTACACATATCCTTTATTATGTTTATGAACTTTTTGGGGGTTTCTTGATTTTTGGTGATTTAAGAATGTAACCGTGTTTCAGAAAGTCGAAAGCTTTTTTAAAATCAACAAATGTCAAATGCTATCAATTTGGTATTCTGTACTTTTTTCTAGAAGTTGATGTATAACCTGCAGATAATCCAATGTTGAATATACTTAGGTACTTTCCTAAAGCCGGCTTGTTCTTCATATTGTTGGAAATTTAGGTTGTTATTCAGCCTAGTCTCAATCAGTTTTGAGAAAATTTATGACAGTGTTTGGTCCAGGGTTATAGGTCGACCATTTTCGATTTTCATCTTGTTCTAATTTAAAAAAAAAAAAAGAACTATGTCCGATTGTTTCCAAGATTTGGGTACACATATTTCTTGTTTTGTTATTACAGTGCAACAACTGGGTTATAGTTTTGGCTAATTTTTTACCTTCGAATTTTATGTGTTCATTTATCACTTCATCACTCCCTGGTACGTTATTTTCTTTTATAGCAAACTCAACCTCCTTTGCCGAAAAAGGTAGTACCATATCATTTATTTCGATTATACTAGTTTGTTATATTTGTCTGATCCAGATCGTCGTTGAGCCTTTCTACAATACTGTTTAATCCCTTTGGTATCAGTAAGACAGGTTGACCATTTGGTACCTAGGGTCAAGTTCTTTGGATAGATTTAGTACTCATTGAGGTTTCTGATATCTCCTGTAGCATATTTTTTGTTATGCGTTTGTTGAATTCTTTCAACTCCTGTTTAGGGTCGGTAACGAGCCTCTTGCAATCACTTTTTATTTCCCCTACTGACGTTTCGTCCCACCATATAATCTGAGTCACAGTTTAGTTCAGTGGTGCATAATTTCCGATGCGTGAAGCCAATCCGTATGATTTAGCTCTCCATGGTCACCAGTTCAGTAGTCTATATTTCCACAGAAATGTTTCGTTAGCCAACCATTGTTTAATTGAAATGATTACAGGTTAATAGAAATTTCCATGGAAAATTCTTTTTATCAGGGCAGGATCAGGTCAAATTATTTAATTATTTTTCCGTGGATTTCCGTGGCCCCCCTCCCATTATTCCTTATCGAGAGTCTTGATACGTTCTTTTTTGCCGAACCTCCTTGAGTATTGAGGTTACTCGTTCACTAGTTTGCATAGCAAATTCAGTTCTAATGTATCCCCAGCCGTTCTTGTTTTTTGTTGCTTGATTTTTAACTTTTTTGATCAAGTCTTTGATGTTTTCTGGCATTTTAGTACTTTGATTGCTGATAACCAATTTCTTTATTTCTGGACCACTGTGAAGAACAATTTCAGTTAGATATTTCATTATAGAAGTTGTGGGCCGTGTTCAGTATATTTTCATTCGAACTGTTAATTTTTTCTGCTAATTTTTGGCTGTATAATATTGAGTTTTGAGTTTGTTCTTATTTTTAAGGCTGCTAGGGTAGTTATGGATTTTAATTTTGTGTTGTTTCTTAGCAGTTAAGATGTCGCTTATTAAAATTCTATGATCTGAGTTGAATTCGAACTGTTCTGGGTGCTAACATACACTCAATTTAGAACTTATGATCCATATTGGGCGCCATCCATGTCCATAACTTACCTTTTCGTTTCTTGAAGAATCAGCATTTTCCAATCTTTCTTGTTTCTTTTCCCATCATTATAATTTCCTATTGTCTGTGATTTTTCTTGTTTTTTGACACCGATTTGGCTGTTTTCCAATTTTACTCTCAGCCCGAGCCCTGGAATCCGTTCTATCGAGCTTTACCTCAGAGATGTTGGGGAGGCTGTTAGGGCTGTCTTAGCCCTCTTCTCATCTTGCCGAAAAACCGGCCTTGGTCGAAATGTAGCGAGTTGCTTCGTGGGCTCGAACCTAGGACCTCCCGATTCCGAGACCAGCGCGCTATCCACTCGGCCAACCAGACCCCTATCGATTTCGCTGTTAAAGTCACTCATGACTATAAACTGATAATGGGGATCGCTTTTTAAGGGTTCAATTATATCAGATAACTGGCTATAGAACTCGTTACATACTTCTTCCTCCGATAAAGAGGTAGGTGCATACACCTGAATTAAAGTGAGGATCTCTTTATTATTTATTTCTAGTATAATTTTGGCTATTCTGTCTGAAATTTCCCTAATTTCTACTGTTTTTTCTTTTGCTTCAGATTTTAGGATGAATCCTACCGCACTTGTCCATCAGAGTTATCTATATGAAATAATAAGTTCCCACGTGATATACTTTATAACTTATTTCTACAATACCTAATACACCAATTTTGGTTTTTTGGAAGGCTTCTTCCAGTTCTGCTAGGTTCTCTTGGGATTTTACAGTTCTTATAATGAACATCCCCATTTTAATTTGTGTTGTTACAATTTTTTCTTGGAGTAAACTTAGGATTAGAGTCTTTTACATTCTTGCTGACAAAGCTTTCTGGATGTCCTCTACTTAAATCTAAACTTAAACTTAAGTTAGTCATACTTTTACTGCTACAGTTGTTGCCTTTTTGAGCTTATTTTTTCTTCTTTTTTATTATTGGTGCGTTTTCTGTTTGAAGTTTTACCATTTCTGAATTGATCGAGTTTGCTCCGAAATCCTCGACTTGGTTTCTTGTTCTTTCGATCCATCAGTTCGAGGCTTCTATGGTCTATTGTCCTCTTTTTTCCTTTTAAATGGTCTATCTGCTGCGCTGATTTGATTGGGAATGGTCTTGCACCTTCTTCCTTTCAATAGCCCAGGATTTCGCAATTTCCAGTGAAGATTATGTGCCTGTCCTACAAGATTGTAAATATCTTGGTTTTTCCTCGTTAGATGCTCTGCGCTGGTGATCTTATACTTTTGTTCACCACCGAAGGTTGCAGCCATAAGTTTAGCTTTTCTGGTTTTTTTTCGTGTTTTTTTTCCCTCTCCCATGATCTCCACTTTTTTTATACGGCTTCCCAACTTGATGAGAAAGGGAGGTGCATCCGTTTTCTTTTTTGTTGGCAGCCTATGAGCAGCATCCATTTCTGACTTTTCTAATTCTACTGCCATGGCCTTTCCAAATTTGATAGTCAGCTCAACTGGATCTTTTCTGAAAGGAATTTCATAGGTGATAACATTGTGGCGTCTAGTATAGCTAGCCAAATCTTCTACCTCTTTTTTCAGGTTCTTTACTCGCTGTTGCAGCTTTTTATTTTCGTTCAGGATTCGAAAATTCTTGATTTCTTATGTAAGATATTTTCGAGAAGCGTTTCTATGTCCGAGACTATTATATTCTCAGCACCTAGTATGTTAAATTTTGCCCACTTTTATCACACTATATGTATTATGTACAATAGACGAACCTGATGGTGGATTTACACTCGAGTCGGCGACTTCAGGCCAACATGTTCTGTCAGATGCTGTTTTGACAACACAAAACAACTGCACGATGTCGGCAACATCCTCATCAAACTAACGTTTGTCAGTTCGGGGAAAAGTTGTCCATGACATGTCTGTGATACATCTGCGACAAAGTTGGAAAGAAATGTAAATCTGTAGTTGTCGCCGACATTTAAAAGTTTGTTCGTGACATGTCGCCGACTCCAATGTATATTCACTATGATATGATAGGATTAGATAACACATTAACTCCGACGAACACAGCACTAAATGTCTTACTATCTACGCGTTTTACACACGACTGCTACAGGTACACTAGTGTCTGATTTCACCACCAGGGAGAGCTAATAACTCACAAATTTTCTGATAATTGAGGAATGTGATGGTGCTATATCGGCACTTTTACTCTACTACATTCTTGTGACTTAAAATGGTAGAGAACCAACTTCTTTTAAACTGGAGTTGAGATTCTTTACATTTCAATTACTAATTTGAAGCCGATAAGTATTGCGTGTTAGTTACATGTAAGGGGCTAAACTTATACTGATTGAAAGTGAAGCTTCGCGCCTTTCATCAGTGATGAGCTAACAACAGTTTCATTCCTGGTTCGTTTGCTGCGCGATTAGCTAACGAGTTTTCAACTTCCATTACGAGACACTGATTGAAGTTAGGGAGTCAATTTCATCGAGGGCTGCTTGTACAAGCGCAAATGGGAGGCTTGGGAGCTTAATCCCCAAAAAGCTGATAAATGATTCGAACAAAACAATGTTCAGCATAATGTTGATACATGTCAGCCTCCCATGAGCCCTTCCCCCGAGTCGGCACTTCGCGCTTACGACTGCTTGTTCGCGAACATCTAAATCTCAGATATGTACGACATTGTATGTTCCAACGACCGTAAAACCTGAAATTTGAGTGCGAATAAAATTGTACGTAAGTGCCTAAAAATTTAAAATCCACTTTAGATAGTTATCATCTCCCGCGGCCTCAATTCATCTAATTTTTATCGTACCGCGTGCTCTACCCGTGTCGTTACTCGTTTTTTTCAAGGCCAAACATAACGTGATTCAAAGTCATCAGGTAACTAGTCTAACGAGGTCTCTTACTACCACGCAAAACTACCACGAAAATTTCAGATTACCGTCAATGTACTATTTTATTCAAGCACAGATTCAAACTAGAGTACGTTTTGAAGAACGAGAGGGTGTGTTACCGCAGCATTCCTGCGGCTGGTCTTTTCAAGTGGAGATTTCGCAGCAATGGAGCTTTGAAGTAACACAACTGAGCACAAAATGAAACTAGTCGACTGAGCCACTAAGAGCATACCGATATACCGAAGGTAAATGACTGAAGGGCAAAGGAAGGAGGACTCAAAATGTTCTTTCTGGGAAGCTTAAGAAAATGGTTGAGGTTTTTCTGCAGATCTGAGTAGACAAACAAAAGCGTCTCAAAAAGTTTCAAAATTTCCAACTGGCCTAGTGATTTTCCAACTGAAGTCAACTATCATATATTGGGGGAAGATCCCCTATCCCCTTCGTTGCGCCCCCCCGGAGCTACTGAATATCCGCTACAATAGAGTTAAAAAGACACATTTCTATCGTTTCGATAAATTAGCAGGCTAGAAAACTATCAGTGTTAGTTTTTGATGAGATTTCAAAGAACTTCATCCGGAGTAAAAATTTCCAAATGTTAACGAATGGATGTCGGGAAATTTGTTTTAATGATACAAAAGTACTCTAACCTGTTTCTGCTCACCAGAATTAGCATCCACGAATTTGCAGCTTTTAGCTTAGTTATTCAATTTCAAAGATAGTACATATTTTCTATACTTTTCACGTTTTACCTTGACATTGATTTTGAAGAAGCGAGGTTAACAGTCGTATAATGTTCAGGGTCACATATCTGTTCACAAAAAAACGAGTTTTTCTCAGTACTCCGTGTTTTTTAATGAGTAAAATACATGCGCTCAAGAATTCGCAGTATCGTCATCTTGGACTTGTTTGCGAATTTGAAAGGGTATTGAGCTATTTATTTATTTTGTTTTTTTACTGAGAATAATAATTCAAAACGAATTGAAATTTGACCGCAGATTCATCAAACCACTCAAATTCAGTCATCACATCAAATTGGCTAATCTAAATAATAAGACTTTCGCTGTCCTGAGTGAGCTGAGCTGAGGTGAAGTGAGAGTACCTTTCACGAAATGTAAACATGGCGGCATTGCCAATTCGTTCGCCCAAATACTTAAGAGTTTGCTTCAGTAATTTTTGATGCGAGTAAAATGTGCATTATTTTGCCCAAAATGGCCATTATATGTGGCGGTAATCATTAATATTGATTCATTATTTTCATCATCAATCAAATTCTTGAGATTATTTTATTACTATCAAGCTCAATGGTAATCGAAAGTTTAGAAAAATATACTGTCAAGTGGGTTAATATCGGCCGCGCATAACTTGTTGTAGGAGCGCTAGTACCTATCATTATCAGTAAAGTCAGTTGGCGTAATATCAGACACCGGTGGTAATATTTGCCATCCATGACTTGTAAGAGCGCTAGTATCGTTATCTGTAAACTAGTCATAAGTGGCCGATATTACTAAAGGTGTCTGATATTACCCCAGTTGATGATACACGCGGAATAACTCAGTATTGTGATCACACATTCCCTTAATTATTAGTCAATTTCAATTTTCCGTTGATCACTTTCTTTCCTTGACGTGGAGTTCGATGCTTTTGATTGGAAAACGAAAACAAAACAGTTATTTAAACAGGTTTTTAATTATTTAAAAAAAAGTCAGATGGGTATCAAGCTCTTAAGCATTAAAAACAAAAATCATCTGTAATAAATGTATTTGAACTTATTCGAAGAAGTAAAAACCATTTTGATATTTTCCATTCGATGAGTATCAGATGAGGAAATTTGTCCCGAGCGTTATCAGCTTACTCCCACAATCCACTGTAATAATATCGCCTATCAGTTTGTCGACAGCTTGTAGTGAAAATATGAAGAAACTTATAACGCTCACAAATATATGACTTCTTCAAACACGATCGATACAAAAATCGACTTCTTTGTCGACATTCAAAATCTTTAACCTCTTTCTACACATTTTGGTCGAATCTGATGCAATTTGAAACTGAAGTGCTGATATCGATTTTTGGATAGAATTCTACATCAAAATTGATGCACAATCCGATCCAAAAGTTGGTCACTTGGCTTCTGTATTAAATTTTGCATCAAATTCGATCATAATGTACCCAAAATGTGACGGATTCGAGGTGTCGACATTTGTTTCCTTACTGGATATGTTAGTATAATGATATTGGTTCTCCACAATCTGGGGAGGGGACACATTATTTTTAAATAATAGAGTAGAAAACTCCTTGGACTATATATCTTACACGAATACGTAATGAAGAGGGCTCAGTTAGCGTAACTGGATTCTAAGGACAAAGTCGATAATTCGATGTTTTCATGAAATTCGATTTCATTAAATTTACTTGTATCACGATATTGTCAATTTTGAGAATTGTTTTTTAAATCTTCTGATTTTATGTTATCTTTTCTACTAATAATACACCAAGGTTGATATATTTATGTAATTTAAGAACATTTATCGGAGTCAACTATATCGCTTTATTGAGATTAAACACAAAGAGTTCTCCAAATAAACAAAGCGGGTCACCTTAGAATCCTCATACAAAAGAGTGCATTAGGGAAATATGGCTAAGGTACAATTATGGCAGTCGAACCCATAAAAATATGGGTCATTCTCCAAAAGATATAAGAATATTAGTTTGTTTTTGTTTTAAGCATTTTATATGCTCTTACTACTGGGTATACTAGGGCGAAAACCATAACGCTCCCCCCGTAACGGCCCTTCGTGACGACCTCCCGTGACGCTCCTGTTACTATGACGTCATACTACTAAGTATACTTGAGCGAAAATCGTAACGCTTCCCCCGTAATGGTCCCCCATAACGGCTCCCTATAACAGTCCCCGTAACGTTCCTGTTACTATGACGTCATACTACTGGGTATACTTGAGCGAAAACCGTGACGCTTCCCCCGTAATGGCCCCCTGTAACGCTCCTGTAACTATGACCTCATACTACTTGGTATACTTGAGCGAACTCTCCCTCCGTAACGATTCCCCGTAATCCTCCTGTTACTATGATATCATACTAGTGAGTATACTTGAGCGAAAATAGTGTTTATACATTCCCATGGCAATTTATTTATTCCAGCCAGGGGTATACTTGATCGAAAATCGTATCGCCCCCCTCGACACAAAGCCAGCACCCTTTTGAGCCTTACCTCAGAGACGTCGTGGTTCTTGCCTCATTTCCAGCTCAGTTCAGCTCACAGTTCTTTAGCTCTTCATGGTGACAATTCCGTTCAGTGTTTTTATTAGGGTACGAAAGCATATAAAATATTAATTTTTGGGTAGTTGACTGACTGACTTTACTACTGGGTATACTTGAGCGAAAACAGTAACGACCCTCCACCCCCCCCCCGTTCCTTCCAACCAGTTAATTGATTTCTTTCAGTCAAAATCGATTAATCGAGCATTACTAGTTTTTCTCTTTCCTCCCCTCAACCCTTCAGGCTTCCAATTTCCCTTAATTTTCGAGTTCTTTACTCGACAATAGAGTTTCTTGGGTTACTAAACCGATTTCAGGAGTTCTTTCTCCCTTTCTCGTAATCATTAAGGCTCCACAGAGGGTTAATCTTCAGGTACTCCAGTTTCCCCGATTTCCACGTTCTGTACAGTTTTCTTTTCTTTTCGGAATAGGTACTCAGTTTAAGTATACGTAGTAGAGAATATTCAACCAATTTACAGAGCAGGAGTATCAAAATTTTGAGAGGGGGCGACTTTTGTCCGCGACTGTGGACGTCTTGTCCACGGCGAAAGCACTGGTATCCACGATTACGGACAAATCAATTTCAAGAATTTCCGTTTCCTGGGAATTTTTGAAAATTGTGCGCCAATGAACTCGACCTGGCACCTGGATCGTGTTCAGAGATCAAAACTGTACCAGTATTGCCATTTGTTGTGCTGGAAAATGTATACAAGGTACGTGGCTTTGCACCATTGAAATATTGACCACGACACTGAACTGAAAACCCTGGTAACAGAACTTTACGCTGGGACGTACCGAAGAGTTTTACGTGGGGGGGGGGGGGAGTAAAAATTGTGAAAACTGACTCAACTCGGAATTCCCAAATATCAAAGCAAAAACAAAAACCTTTTGACCTGTTGGATTTTTCCAACTGACTCACCTCAAAAACTCAAACTTCCAAGTATCAAAGCAAAAGAAGAAAAATCGTTTGACTTGTTCGCTTTCCCCAAGGTATCAAAGAAAAAAAAAAAAACCTTTCAACTTGTTGGATTTTACCAACTCACCTGACTGAAGTGGTAAATCCCCCCAATTGCTGAATGGAAAATTCCTACGCCGGGGGGTTGCTCCTCCTGCCCTCCTATCGGTACGTCCCTGACTTTACCCCATTCCTTTTGGAAATATGAACCTACTGACAGAAAACTGAACTTCTTAACATATAGGTACTTCCACTCGTTCTGAATAATGTCACTTTATTGGGAAAAACAACTTGAAAGAAAAAAATTTCAAAAAATGTAACTGGTATTAGGGCAAGGTGGTAACATACCCGACGACCGGACACCTCCCTATGCTTTTTTGATTCTAAAGATGGTAACTGTCCTGTCTGATCAGGTGGATTCGTGGAATCTGTTTGAAATATTATTGTGTAACTTGAAATAACCCCCCCCCCCCTTCCTCCACGAAAAAACTGGAAACAAAGTACTCTCAGTTTCTGGAGAATGGCCCTTGTGCATCATTTTGATAGAAGGGAAAAATCTCAATTTTCAAGATGTGATATTTTTCTGCCAGACCGACGATTTAGTACTAATCACCAAGATACATTGAAAAAAAAAATGTGACAAATGATTATGAGACATTCCTGAACGTTTCCGATATTTAGTAACCCATACATATTTTAGTAATTTGTACTATATTCTCGTAAGAATTATTGTGTAATTTCACTAAAAATGACTGCCATTTTACCATAAATTACTGTAATTTTACTAAAATTTAATCTCACTTAGAATCATTCCACTATGAATTACTACAATTTTCTACAAATTACTGGAACTTTACTAAAAATTACTGTAGACTAATAATTTTATTAAATTTCATTAGGTCATTGGTAATTTTTACCAAAATGAAGTAAAAATTTTCAGTATTGGTAGTTCAGGAGCGCATATTGAGAGTTGTTGATAGACTAAAACAGAATTCCCAGTACATTTAGTCACAATTTTTTTCGTAAACAACGGAATACGAAATGCTTTTTGCACTTGATGGGGTCATACACGGTAAATGAAAAAGAACTCATATAGTTTTCTAAGATCCAATTTTTCCTCATGTCCTCTCAATATATCAGTGATCTAAGAATACCATCGAGCACGTGCACTTCTCTGCTGCAACGGGTGTGACTCTGCACCTTGCTTAGTACCAGTTAGCAGCTAGTACTATCTATCCCGAAGTATATTATTCGGTGGTCTGCTTCAAAACCGGTTGGCAAATGTATGATCTACCTAGCATCAAAAATCGTTGAATTTATTTTCTATGAAAATGAAATTAGACCGGTCACATAGAACGGTGTGAAACAGATAGAATTTCATAAGCGCGTCATTTTACTCCTACCTCCCAAATATTCCCAAGTAGGTAAATTAAATCTAGAAACTCAATGAGAAAAGCAAAGGGTACCAAGCTCAATAAATGGTTTGTTTCTTTATTTGTTGCAATCAACTGATATATACCTACAGTTTCAATCTACTCCGCTTGACGTGAGGTAAGGTGGTACACAATGATACAAAAAATTCCTTTTGTCCCATACTTAACTCTTCTACACGAACGAACCTATAAACTTGCGTCCTAATGAAAAGCAGTATTTTTATTTCATTTATGTATGTTCATTTTTCTTTTTCCTCCCCACCTTTTCTCGAAATCATGTGAATTGCCCATATGTGAGTGTTACACGGTGGCTCATTACCCTTGTTAGTACACGTTCGAGGAGTGATTCACAATTTAAGGTCCTGTGAGACCATTGTGATTGGATCGGGTCAGAAGGAATCGTCACCGAATCCGTGACATCCAAAAGCGATCGTTCCGAGGAGCTTAGAAACTTCCGTTCTTAATTCGAGATTAGTGGACATTTTGTGATGCTCTCGAATCGGTATAGGGTGTGGGAAACCACCTGCCAGCTTTTACTTGGTGCTCACCATTCAAAATTTCTAGTTTCCAGCCATTGATGCTGCGATGTTTTTGATTACTCCAAAATTTTAGGGGAGAGAGGATATGCTACTCCATGATGTATTACATGCATATTGTTGTCACTCAATGCAGCCAATGATGAATTTTATTTCTTATTTTTGAATTTGAACCCATATTTTGATAGCTGTTGATTATTTTTTGGTCACGTACGAATGGGAGACGTATTGCGAAGTAAGAGCATTGGCTGCATCTGTAATTTACACATCTGTCGAGTATCTCCATTGTGCCGCATTTTATTTCATTATTATTATTTCCATTTATTTTATTAATTAAAAGTTTCAGTAAAGTAAACTTGGAACAACTTTACTTTTTCGATTTATTTTTTTCGAAAGTGCATGAACGTACTATCGTGCTAGTATTTGATTTATGGTACGTGACATCTCTGAACTTTTTCTAAAAATTAATTTTCCCTTGGGTGGACCTCTTTTCATTCAGAGACATGAAGAGTGGGTTCCCAAGTATTTACGTCCATCCGGATGGCTCAAGCCTTTAGCACTACTTCAGTCGTGGAGTACACACTGGGGACATGGGTCATCGTGGACTCGCCCAGAACCCCGTAGGGCGTGGTGGTGGTCTGTGGTTAAACACCCATAAGTATGGTGACAGTAGGCTAAACGTTCCCTTCGGGAGTTATTAGCCCCTTTCGTCGGCAATCTACTTTCGGCAAATTTCCCACAGGTGAGATCCTTGGAAGAAGTTTATTTTTCCAGGGCTCTTATTCCGAAATTTGGGCGGGACATTTGGCTTTTCGGGATACACTACGCTACATTATTATTATTATTATTATTACTTATACTCGTACATATATGTGTTACTTTTTCCTTCAATGTTATGAATATAGTCCGACGCACCGAACACCGATCGTAAGTCAAGTATCAATAAAAGAATATCGATACTATCGACTTTTTGTCAAAATATCGATACTGTCGATACCAAAAAAGGTCGATACTTCGCATCACTAGTAATGATACCATATCAGGACTTTCACTTACAGTTTGCTATGAGCAGAGTTGGCCTGCCGATTGTGACCGTCACGTATTTGTGACCATATGTGACTGACCATCACGATAGATTGATTGTGACGGTCACGAATAAAACGTTTGAATTTTTTAAGTCGAAAGTCAATAAACACTTACATACTGTATCGCTTCAAATGTTTAATATTTCATTCTTATTTCGACGTTTCCTGTTTCCTGTCCTGTTCGCTGTTCCTGTTGTGTTTTGAGTTTTAATTGATTAATTATGAGATGATCATGATCAATCACAATATTTTTCTAGTTTCGGCTCTTTGGCTAACAATTTCGAATTATTCATCTGTCATGTCGAAATCTCAGCTGACGATATTCTTCAACTTTCCTTTCCAGTTTCAGTTTTCACTTTTCACAAGTACAAAATAGAAAATCAATTTTTTATTATGACCATACACAACAAACGTGACCTGGGTCATGGTACCGGTCATAAGTATGTGACCATGTCTTAAAAATGACATATGTGACCAATAAATGTCCGGCCTAATAACTTAGTAGGTAATTATTCGACCTCTCGGGTATGAAAAATGACCCATATAATAGGGGGCTAGAAAACACAATTTTGCAGCTAAAAACGTTTATAACCATGACCTATCGTGACGGGTCACGATAAACGTTCTTGGCGGTCATTTATCCAATTCTGGCTATGAGAATCCCTCAAACTTTCTCTATACTCTTTTCTTCCAAGAAAAATGAGGCCGCCCTGTTCGAGCCATCTTCAGTATTTAATTTAGGATTTTATATGCTTTTACTATTGGGTATAGTTAAACAAAAATCAGAACGCCTCCCATAACGCTCCCCCGGCACGCTCCTGTTCCAAATTTCCGTAGAAATTATCATTTCATATGCTTTTACTATTGGGTATGCTTGAGCGAAAACAGTAACACTCCTTCGTAACGCTCCTCTCCCCGCAGACGGATCTGCAACCCCGGGAGAGCATTTTCTTGTCTCGATTTTAATATCAACTTATATCAGTATTCGAGGTTAATATGAGGAAGAAGTCGATGAACCAAATAAAGAATGGAGTAGTAATTTAGCAGACTTAGATAATTCTGATGAAAGTTCGGCCAGGAGAGGAGTATTAAAAGAGTATACAGATGCATGTTTTTTCTTTGTAAAATTTTACAATTATTGTTCTATTCTGAAGGTAACTTGAAAGGTACTACAACAAATTCATGAATTCTGGAAATCATCAGTTTCAACGAAGTGTATTTTGGACACTATTTAACCTAGACTAACATATATGTACACCATTTATTAAGAAATTTTATAGGCGATAACTTTCGTTTGAAATATTTTTTGTTTTGGACCGCTTTTTGATGAGATATTCATGAAAAACTGTAATTTTAGACGTTGTAGCCTTCAAAAAAATGGGGAGGAACGGGGTTTGAGGGTGGGATTTCTAATATGTTGTTTTAGAAGGGGTTCTCTACATGTTCCAAGGAAATCCCCTTTGTTCCCAAAAAAATGTTTTTTTTTGATGTCATTATTGCGTAGACTAAGTATGTTCCCTTCCTTAGATCTGATGATATTTACCCCTACTCTCCTTATTTCTGACATTCCTAAAATCTCAATTGTTGTTTTGACAATGGCGTTTTCGAGTTCTGTTAGTTTTTCCGGATCTTTTAGGGTACGAACATTCAGTGTAGCTAAGGTTAGAACGTTTGGCCGTATTCGCCTTTGCTGACCGGGCCTGTTTGGGCGAGATATGGACGCTGTTCAGCAAAAGGGAACCAACTAGTAAAATCCGCTTTTTGAGAACATGTGATTCAAAGTTCAAGAGCCATGTAGAAACTATATGGCATTGCATTTACTGATAAGCTTTTTTCAACATGAGTACACATTTTTGAATCGGGGGCCCAGTTTTGAAAAATTCTACGTTTTACGCTCTTTCCAACGATACTAATAACTCATTTTGTTGATGTTAGTTGGTTCCTTTTTGTTGAACAGCGTCCATATGTTACACGGTATATCGGGCCGTCCAGCGCTAGTATCGCAGATGAAAAGGGGAATGTTTTTGGCACCAGTACAAAAGGATTTGACAATAAGGTTCAGCTTTTCATAACTTTTATAACAATTGCAGATTGCAACGCTCTCTGTAGTATGGACGGCCCGAATACCCTACGATTTCAAAGAACCTCTTTTGAATGAAAGAACAGTCCTCCTCCAAGTGTTCTAAAAGGCCACCTCCAGTGATGTTGAAAATGATATATGCATACCTAGGGGCACCGGTAACTGTTCTAGCCCGTGATGTTAACAAATTGAATCATTATGTAATGACCAACGAGGGCTACATACAGGTTAAGTGTTTTTGAAACTGATGGAGATTAATGATTACCAGTAGTCGGTGTAAATGCCGAAACCGACCTAAAGAATATGCCACCGAGCACGGCTAAAACTGGTACACCTTAACATAGCAACCTACAACTAGTTACTTACCGGTATTTGAACGAAACTTCCGTTATTAACTTTCGGGTAACTATAGAGTGGTACGACAGGAACGCTACCGTTCTTTAAAAAAATCGGTCCCTGGATAGGCGTGACCGTTGGCAGTGGATACTGTTTTATCGAATTTTGTATGTCGTTGTAGTCGGTCTCGTGACCGTACTCGGCGTCGTTGAAGTCGTCGTCGTAATCGACGATAGCGTGGACCGAGGTCTTGCCGTTGCGCGGGTCGGTGCCACTGGTAACCCGGGTGTAATGGGTCGGCGCGTGTCTGTAGGCACCGCCGCCGCCGCCGGCACCCGGTAACGGAACGGGCGCCGACGGTGCCGACAGCGGCGACGCCGATGCCGATGCCGCCTGAAACGGCTTCCTGCGTTCCGGAGTCGCGCCGTACCCGCCGCCGAACACGTTGGCCGCGCTACCCTCGTTGTAGAAGAACTGCGGCGACGGCGAAGCATCCACACCGAAATAACCAGCTGGCGCATAAGGCAAACTAAAATTCTGCAGAGACATTACATTAGGCAAACTAGAAAATTGAACAGAAAAAAATTGAAACTAAAAACGAAATTTAAGAATTACGCGTTGTCGTCGTCATCGCGTATAGGAACAATGATTTACGTTATGAGAAAATTGCGGAAGAAAAAAAAAATTGCTGAAAAATCGCGCACGATTTTCGCGAAATTTTAACCCATTCCGATTAACTTTGGAAAATTGAATATCTCGACGAGTCATGCGCGAATCTACTAAACGAACTGGTTCTTCTTCAACGCGGCGTCACTGGTTCTTCGGCAGACCCGACTCGAGTCGACTCGGCTTCTCGCGATATACTCAGGTCGCTAATCGGATACTGTACGAACGTGTTCTGCTCATTTCGTTATTAGATGGTTTATTACGTAATCGGGAACAGAACAAGAGGAATCAAGTCGAGTCGCCGTCCAGTCAAAAAGACACACATGCAGACGACGAGGTGGGAGTCGTCAAACGCGAATAGACCAGAATTTTTCAATCCGCAGCCGTCGCATTAATGGGCCTTATCGAGAAAATTCATGCGGCTACCACTCGACTGACACGTATCCATCCCATTCGATCGAGGACCTACTCTCGCACCAAATTAATTATTCCTTCGTTATTAATATTATAATCGGGTTTTGAGAGATAAACACCTGCTGTTACATTCTGTTACTTTCACTTCCTTCGGGCTCGACTAATAGAATATCTGCGGCATGATAACGCACCCGGCCAGAAATTAATTGGCGTGTATAATGCCCCTGGTCTTCGACAGCGTCCAGAACTGGATGGGGCTATACCTTTCTGCGTGTTATCGGAGATGGATAAGATCGCGAAGAATGGTATCCAGATCATGAAGATCAAGGTCACGTCGATACAACCGATTTCAGAGCCAAGATTTCTGATCCGATTAATCGTCCACTTAATGCCATGATTTAACGAGGAAAATGGGCCAAATGGTTGCTAGAAGGCCTAAACATTATCAAGTTATAGATCCCAGTTTGTGTGTCTACTGGTCAGCTTGGGAGCGTTTTGCTGGTGTGCTGGTGGAGAATTCGGTTACTCAGCGTCAAGAGTATGGGAGCCCGATGCACAATCTGTTACCGTCTACTTACCCAGTTACCCACGGAAAAGTTATCAGTTTCTTACCCTTGGGTTACCCTCAGATTACCCTTGTTTCCCTTTAGTTACCCGGGTAACTGGTGGGATTTTGCGCATCGGGAGTATGATCCGATGAGAGAGGTCATTGATGCTCTGGATGCTGGTATATTAGCAGAGATTTTACCGTTGCTAATAAAAAAGTATGCAGTTAGGCATTTAGCTGGGTCTGCGAGCCAGTAAGTTGGAGTGCCACTGGAGGCTTTTGTAGCGTTGTTGTTGATGGCATTGTTCAGAACCTAAATTGGGAAGGAAGAGGGATAAACATTAATGGAAGTTGATTGACAAACCTAAGGTTCGCAGAAGACGATATTGCGCTTTTTGCAAGCTCACCAGAGGAACTTAAAGAAATGCTAATAGACCTAAGTAGAGAACGCAAAAAAGCAGGCCGAGTAATAAACATGAACAAAACAAAGATTCTTTCGGAAACAGTAGAGCAAAAAGGAATCCTATTAGATGGAAAATTGATCGAAATAATACAGGAAGTAACTTATCTAGGTCAGAGAACAGCATTTAGAGACCAATTCAGAAATAAAGTAAATACGCGAATCACAAAAACATGGGCAAAATATTGGTCGTTGAAGGATATCCTCAAAGGAAACTACAGCTTAAAGCAGAATTGTAAAGTATATTCAATACATGTGTCGTACCCGTCTTAACCTATGGAAGTCAAATCTGGCCCCTAAGTATCAAAACAATAAATAAAATTAAAACAACGCAAAACGCGGTCCATTCTGAATTTAAAAAGAAAAGACCACACAAAAACAGAAATCATTAAAAAGAAACTGACGGGAAACATCGATATGGTGGAACATACTAGGAATATCAAATGGAGTTGGGCAGGGCATATTTCCCGTCTCGAAGACGACTGATGGACCTACAAAACAACCTTCTGGCAACCGCGGGGTGAAAAAAGAAGGAGGGGAAGGCAAAGGACTAGATGGAAAGATGATATCAACAAATTCATAGAAAATGTAAACTTCCAAACAATAGCCTGGCACAGAACAGAATGGGATCGCTTACGGGAGACCTTTGCCCAATACGGGCGTGGGAGTAACAGAGCCCCGCTTTGAGGACACCCAAGCTAAATGTACATGAATAAAATTAAAGAAAATTAACTATTGTAAATCTCCCAATAAAGGTATTTTGATTTGATTGAACGCTCCCGGCCAGAAATTAGTTGGCATGTATAATGTCCCTGGTCTTCGACAGCGTACAGAACTGGATAGGGCTGTGCCTTTCTGCGTGTTATCGGAGATGGATAAGATCGCGAAGAATGGTATCCAGATCATGAAGATCAAGGTCACATCAATACAACCAATTTCAGAGCCAAGATTTCTGATCCGATTAATCGTCCACTTAATGCCATGATTTAACGAGGAAAAGGGGCCATGGTTGCTAGAAGGCCTAAACATTATCAAGTTATAGATCCCAGTTTGTGTGTCTACTGGTCAGCTTGGGAGCGTTTTGTTGGTGTGCTGGTGGAGAATTCGGTTACTCAGCGTCAAGAGTATGGGAGCCCGATGCACAATCTGTTACCGTCTACTTACCCAGTTACCCACGGAAAAGTTATCAGTTTCTTACCCTTGGGTTACCCTCAGATTACCCTTGTTTCCCTTTATTTTGCGCATCGGGAGTATGATCCGATGAGAGAGGTCATTGATGCTCTGGATGCTGGTATATTAGCAGAGATTTTACCCTTGCTAATAAAAAAATTGATGCAGTTAAGCATTTAGCTGGGTCTGCTAACCAGTAAGTTGGAGTGCCACTGGAGGCACTGGTAGCGTTGATGTTGTTGATAGCATTGTTCAGTGCCGTTCCTTTGGCTGTAGTGTGGCGAGAGTCCCGTCTCCCTCAATGATCCACTTGCTTTTTACCTAAACTGTTAAGTAATCATTAGTATTCAAGTATTCTGCAGTTGACATGGTGTGTTTAGGAGAACTGTATATTGAGGCGATACGTATTTTGAAACCACATCAGCGGAGTTCGATACTGACACTTAATACTTAAAACTTAGGTGTGGAGTAACTATGCTCTTCCAGTGTTGAAGGGATCTGCGGATGTAAATGGCAGATCCTCCATGCGCGTTGCCACCTTAGAGAATATTTATGTTACCGGCAGTTTGTAAATTCTGGCAGTTTATAAACTACCTAGGTAATTTCGAGTGTCTCATGTACCCTTGACCTAGGTGACATTTTTACGAAAAATGAGTTTAATACATATCCTTATAAATCTCGATGCCCTCTGTCGGGATACATTCGCAAATGACGAATTACTTTCTTTTGTAGCCCGCTAGATGGCGTAAACTATTTGAGCCACGTATATAACACAATGTTATTTATACCTATAATTTTCAAATCTGTCTTCTGAAAAAAAAGTTTTTGTCACTTAGGTCAAATGTGCATGAGACACTCGATTTATAAACTACAGGCAATATGTAAATAGATCTATTCTTTTTATAGACTCCCTAGACAGTTTATAAACTGCCTAGGTAGCAAAGAACAAAAATGCGAGAAGAACGTACCTAAGTTTACCTAGCATGGTCTTCCAGTATGGCATTTTGAATGGCAAATAAATTTTTTTTAGATAGTGACATTGATTTGTGGTACATTTCTGGGTACAGTTACATCGTGTAAATCCCTGTCCACTTCTTTCGATTGTTTCGTTGCAGCAGACCGCAAAGAAATGGTACCCGGTGAAATTTCCTCTTCAGGCAAAAACGTACCGATAGGGGTAGGGGGCAACTTACTCCCCCTGTAAGAATTTCGCATTCAGCAGTTGAGAAAATTGACCATTTCAGTCTGGCGAGTTGGGAAACTCCAACAAGTTAATTTTCCTTTTTTTGTTTTGATACTTGAGAATTGAGTTGAGAAGTTGGGAAAACCCAACAAGTCAACAGGTTTTCTTCTTTTACTTTGATACTTTAGAATATTGAGTTGAGTCAGTTGGAAAAACCCAACAGGTCAAAAGGCTTTGTTTTTTTTAAATTTGATACTTGGGAATTCTGAGTTGAGTCAGTTGGGACTTTCATAATTACACCCCCCCCCCCGGGGGAAAACTCTCCGGTACGTCCCTATCTTCAGGAATGATTCTTCTTTCGATATTGAGAACTGCGATCTAGCGTATAGCTGCGTTAACTTTCCGACTGATCTTGCATCCATGTGAACAGCATCTCCTCTATGTCACGATTAACTCTCTCGACTCTTCCCTGTGGCTGCGAGTGTCGCGGCATTCAATGGGCAATTTTCAAGTCAGGCCGCAGTAAATGAAGACTACAAATGATAAAATTACAAAATTCCTTCCCGTCTGACTGGAGTATAGACGGAGCTGCTAATAAAGTAAATACATCTAGCAAATGGAAAGCCACTTCCACAGCTCTTTTTGTCTTCAGAGGCTTATGAATAACAAATTTGGTCATTCATGTAAAACAGTTTAGATCGTTAATAGTTCTTTGCTACCTAGACAGTTAATAAACGATCTAGGGAATTTATAAACGGTCTAGGGAAGTTATAAACAGTCTAAGGAGCTTATAAACTGTCTAGGGAGTCTATAAAAAGAATAGATCTATTTACACACTGCCGGCAGTTTATAAATTACCTAGGTAGCTTATAAATTGCCGGTAACATTTATATGAGGGCTCATAGCAGTAACGGTGATGATGTGATCATGCCTATTTGCGCCCTTGATAGTAAAATAGCAAATATGAGTTTTGATTCTTTAACCTTCAATTGTGTTGTCTTACATATTTCAGATGTTTTTTCACATAAATGTCTATACGAACATGATAGCTTAAATATAAATATTGGACAGGAAAAGACTGAGGAGGTAAGCGAATTTTGCTATTTAAGGAGTAAAATAACAAGATACGGAAGTAGTGAAAGGGATCTTAGTAGTAGAATAGCACAAGCCAAATTAGCATTTTATCGAAAATGTAATCTTTTCAAATCAAAAATAAATCTGGAAATCAAAAAGTTGTTCTTGAAAACTTATGTTTGGAGTGTAGCCTTGTATGGATGTGAAACGGTGGACCATATAGGAAAACCAGAGAAGAAAAGGGTGGAAGTCTTTGAGATGTGGTGCTATAGGCGGATACTTAGCATCAAATGGACGGAAGTACTTAACAGAGTAGGAAGTAAAGTGGATACTGTTGTTTTCAAGTCTGCATTCTCGGCACTATGCAATCATCTGTCAACCAACTGGAAAAGTTGAGTTTTCAGTTTATGGTGAGATTTAGTGGCGTATGTAATCGGTTCGGAAGAAAGGAGGCTTACATCTAAAATCAAGTTTTTGAGAAAAACGCGTTTGAAGCTTGGTAACACTGTATCGTTAAGCATGTGGTTTGTACTGCAGGTTATGTCTTCGGAATCGTGTTGTGTGACATCTGTGAGTGTGTGGAACATATCGGAGTGGTCAGCCAGGTGCACGTTTTGCGGTGGGGAGTGGAGGGAAGTGGAGATAAAGTGATAGTCAATTATAGTTTCTTATTTAAAAATTCTGTAATATTTCTAATTGAGGAAACTCACCTTAGTATGCTACTTCATTTACAGAATTACAAAAAATCTCCCAAAAAGAATAGCCTATTCTCAAAATTGAAGGGAATTAAAAAATTGATATTTTTGGTGAATTTCTTACGCCTTTAATATTAAAGATAAGCAGTTATGTGTACAAAGTATTTTATTACAAGTAGTATGGACAATGAAATACCATGTTTAAATTTTTATTTAAGAATTTTTGAAACAATTATCAACATTTTCAAAAAAATAATAATATAATAATACTGAATTGCCCCTTCAAAATAGAAAGTAAGCAACCAATTCTGTAGCGGTGATTGAAGATTGTCTTTTTTTCAGAACCACTCATTTTGTGCGAAAAATCACGCACATCGTTAACCTTCTTTCTTATAAATTACGTTTTTTTTTCTTTTTAAAACAAACAATTATCAATTTTTAAACGCTTCTACAGCCGTGAAGAATAGGTTTTTTGAAGTTGGGCAAACGAGAGTGGATGCTACTTAAGATCGAGAATATGAATCTGCAAAAACCCCAAAATCAATTTTTTAGACGTAAGCCCCCTTTCCTCCAAGCCGGTCACATATTTGGAATTGTCTGAAGAGTAGGAGAGATAAACTAATAGGGCATAATTTGAGGCACCCAGGAATAATATCACTGCTGCTAGAAGGAAGAATGAAGGGGAAAAACTGGGTTGGTCGGCAAAGATTCCAGTGTGTTCAACAGATAATCAAGGATGTCAAATGTAAGTGTTATTACAAAATGAAAGAACTTGCACAAGATAGGGAGAAATGGAGAGCTGCATCAAACCGGTCGTAAGACTGATGACCTTATCATCATCATCATCATCATGTTGGATATAACTTTGTACTCTATTCCCTACAGTCTTATACCTACGTCTGCTTGCCCTTTTTTCGCTGCTGTATTAATTATTCTATACTCCCCCGTCCAAAAATCATTTTCTTCTGGCCATCTCATTTCACTGATTCTAATTAAAATATCTAATTTTATTATTTTCCTCTCTTTCTTCAAGTTTTCTAATTTGCCTACCTCATTAAGTGTCCTTAGGTGCCATGTATCTATTCTCAATTCTGATAGTTTCTCACTAGGTTGTCTCCGCCCGGATATCCGAATGGGAGAATTTTTACGTCCAGAATTATTGTTTACTTTGTGAGTTGCTATCATAATTTGGGTGGTGGAGACACATCTTCGGGGGAAAATGTTGATGTAGGTTCTCGTTGCTTTCATCAGGTTTTATCTGTCGGAGTTTTCTTTCTCTCATGTGTTTTTTTTTCCTTTTTTTCTTTTAGCTCATTTACCACGCCAAGGTAGCACACATAGAGGAGGAACTATTGATAGGTCTCGTAATCTTTCAACCCGCCAACAATTCTCATAAAGTTTTATTTGAAACTGGCTTCGGCATCCGGGGAAGATCGACGATCGGTAAGGCGAGAAAATGAGAAAAATGCGGGTTCGGAAAGTGAATTAATATTTGACGGTTGAGTAGGACTCGCACATGTACAAATCGTCAACCCAAACTTGTTTGAAATATCGCTCATCTACGCCAAATATTCCGGAGAAAGTTTATTCCGTATTGGCCTTTAATTTTACGATTTCGCTTCGTTTCTGTAATTAGTATAGCCGCGAAGGAGAATTAATATTTGACCTTGAGAAAGTAAACAATGTTTTCTCGAAAGGGTATACGATTACATCAGTTGGGCAACTAATTACCGGCGAACATTCGATGATAGTGAAATCCCAAATAGGCAGATGGACATCGGACATTTTCGAGAGGAATCCAAATAAAAAGCCAACCTATTCATCCTGCTGTCGATATTAAGTTGGTTCAACTCAACAAAGTAAAAATCGTGAAAGTAGTTTTACATAAAACCTATACTGATAAGTTCAAAATGCACGAGTTGTTATGAAATTATGAAAATGAATGAATTATTGGTACCTAATAAGTAGCCTAACCCAGCGTATCTGAGTAAATAACGAAAAGTACAAGAACGTAATAGCCCAATATATATTTTCAAGAACCAGGCATCAAGCCAACATAGTGGCCTGACTTAAGAAACAAAGAAAGTAGGTATTTACTTCTATTTATAATTGGAATGTAAACACGCACACGATGAACAGGTCAGGTGGGTCGCACCTTAAAGAAAGGGGGTAAGACGAACCAACTTTTCGAGTGAAGTACAAACAAACAAGGGGAGTCAGGTGAATTTATGGACATTGTCGAAGTACAAACATTATGCAAAATGGACTATCGTACGAACACATTTATAATTTCAAATGTAGGATAGCACGCGGGTATCTCTGCACTGCTAAAGCAGTTTTGTGGAAATAACGTGCTCACGTTTTATATTCAGCCAATAGACATGCACAAACTTTCAATGTTCAACAAGTCGTTAAGTTGAATTTCTGCGTATCATTGGTTAATCACGAATTCGTGGCGGGAATTAAATTATTATCTGCGTGTTCCGAGTCGAATTTTGCGGCTCTTTTATTCATCCAGCCCCTCATAATGGAATAATATATAGTTATGGGCTATTGCCACATCTAATATTATTTAGTGACAAGTAACAAACCCAAACCGAGTACGTTGCAGTCGTTGCAAAGTACAGGCCGATGTATGCGACCTAGGATTATGTATCTTTCGACATTGTACTGTACTGATTCATTCTTACACTCCAGCGCCCACCTACCTATCGCAGCCTTGGAAAAATAAAATCATTTAACTATAGGTATCGCATTTAAATATATTACACCGACTGTGTGAGCTGCGTGCTGTAGAACTAGTTAATTAGATCCATATATTTATTAACGGAAGAGAAAGAGAGAACAATGCAGACATTTACCTATAGTCGTATAAATTACAACAGAATTCTAAGAAAAACACTGCTATATAATTCGTATAAGAGAGAAACAAAATGGAGTTTAATACAAACTGATCGTAAAACTTGCACTGAAGCTGTATAATGTATACCTAGTTGAATGCTAAAATAAAAAAATAAGTTATCTCCTGTGCATGGTTGTGGTTTTGTTTGAGAGATAAAGATAAAACATACTCAAATTATGTCCAAATTGGGGTTTAAATCGAGGATGGATCCAAACATCACACCCTGATGCGATGTTCGGATTATGCAAAGCAACATTTTGGTTAAACTTGTAGAATTAGTAAGCAAAAATTATTATTGTTAACTTGAAGCGGAAAATTTTCTCAACTGGCTGACTTGATTTGGAGAGCCTCCCTTTTCTAGTCGCTACGTTCTTGCTTCGACTTTCATTAGATATTAAACCCAATCAATACTAAATTAGTCACTCTTAAGTGCATTCCAATTATTCTAGATGAAAATCTAAATTTCAATAGTCATGTTAACTACATACTGGAGAAAAAAATACTACTCAAAAATTACTGGTTTATATAATAACACATTTGGTTTGAAGTACACTGAAAGGAAAATACTAACTCAGCGCAATTTAGATCTATAATTGAATATGGCAGTACAATCTATTATCCCAGACTAAATCAAAAAAATCAAAAAAAAAATCAGAAGAGAGCAAAGGAAAATTCTGTTAGGTGTTATATCGGCATACAGAACTGTGTCATACACAGCAACTAATGTAATTGCAGGGATACTACCAATTGACTTGCAGCTACAAAAAAGTAATGAAATTAAAATCATCAAACTATCCGGCAATAGTGAAAAATAAAAGAAAGAAATCATCAACAAAATCAAAACTAAATACAACAACCAATGGCAAACTGAATACAATACAGAAACGACAGGAAGAAGAACTTTCAGTCTGATCCCCAAAATTGAAGACAGACTTAACAATAAAACACTAAAACCCAACTACCACCTAACTCAATTTTTAACTGGTCACGGTAACTTTGGCGAATATCTCAAAAAATATAATATAACAGATACAGACACATGCATAAATTGCAAAAAAGAAATAACAGACACCCCTGATCATACATATTTAAACTGTTCAGCCTTCAAACAAATCAGAATCAAATACAAAATAGAAGACTCAAATCAAAACTGGTTTCTAGATAAGAAAAAAACATTAAATACCATCAACTATGTCCATGAAATAATGAAGAACAAAGAGAATTAGTTTTATAGGTATTGTTAAGATTATTTAACAAAATTGTGACGACCTGATTGACCACACATTCTTAAAATGTTCAACTTTCAAACAAATCCGGGCCTAATATTTTACAAAAGAATCTAATCAAAATTGGTTCCCAGACAAAAAACACACACAAAAAACAATCAATTATGTTAACGAAATCATGAATAATAAAGAGAAGTTATACATAACAAGGTACAACAGATACAGTTAAAATTTAAGTTATAAACTACTTACGTGTAAATAAAATTGTAATGACCTGCGGAGCGCCGATAAGCTCAAGAAGCAAAAGCGGTCCCCAGGTCAGTATAGTATATGTACTATCAAGCATTTTGTTTTATTAAAAAATAAAAAAAATAAAATAAAATAAAAAAAAGTATACAAAATACCCTAATAAAAAAAATTCCATGGAAATTTCTATTAACATGGCTGCAGACTGCAGTCGCGCAGCAACAACACAGCTCAGACTGTAGTCGCGCAGGGCGCAGCATAGATCAAGATCAATGAGCACATGGCTGTAAGAAAAATAAATTTCCATGGAAATGTCAACCACTGAACTAAACTGTCACCATTCTCATTTGGACGCTGAAGAATCGTTCTCTAGCTGTCTAATGAAATACAGTGCGCTGATTGGTGTATTTGGCTGAAAAGATGATCAGTAACAAAAATTTTCTGCAAAGAAAACTGAAGTCGGGCTCATCTGACAGAAGATGATAAGGGCTGACACTTTAGTTCTCTTCAGTTTTCCCTAAAAAACAATATTGAAGATGCTAGAGCTCATTTTATTTGCACATGATGTTTCATGGTAAAAATACTCTGATCAGCTTCTCGTCCACGACACTAGCGTACCTACAGGAGTGTCCGAACGCCAATGAAGAGCTAAATCATACGGACTGGTTTCGTGTCGGGGGAGGGGGCATGGAAATTTCTGTTGACAACACGGCTGCAGACTGTAGTCGTGCAGGGCGCAGCAAATGTCAACCACTGAATTGATGTCCGGGGGTGCGTTGCGGTTTTCGCTCAAGTACACCCAGAAGAAAAGGTCGAAGAAGTAAGAGACGACCAATATAAATTGGAAAATAGGATAAGCAAAGTCAAGCAACATAGTCGGAAAAATGATGTGATTGTAAACGGTGTGCCGATAAAAGAAGTCGAAAACGTATATACGAAATCATTGATAAAATATGCGAAACATTGAACGTAGAAATTAAAAAAGGAGATATAGCGGTCGCTCATCTCATTCCAGTTCAGAGAGAAATCCCCCCTATAATAGTACGCTTCAACAACTGGGAAAAGAAGATGGATATGGTTACAAACTCAAGAAGAATTCATCTAAGTAGCGAATATCTCGGCCTCCAGCCCGCCCATCCAATTTATATTGCTTATTCGAAATCACTACTAAATGCAGCGAAAAGACTATAAGAGAGGAAGGACAAATCAAGTTCGCGTGATATAAGAATGGGAAAGTCCTGTACGGAAAGACGAAAACTCACCAGCCATATGGAGAGACGGACTACGAAAAATCGAGGAACTGAAGGAAAATCAAGAGCATCATCAACCACCAACCTAGGAGACCCTCGGGGAAAGACCAACAAAGAACACTCGATCGAAGAACAAGCAGACTACGCTCAAGAAGACATAGGGTAAGGTAAAGCCAAACTCAGCCTGCCTACTCAGACTCGGTCAGTCAAGACAGTCAGACCAAATCCCCCCACGCAAGTCTCTAAAAAATAGTAATAAGTTAATAAATGAAAACTCAAAAATCTCGGAGCAGCTTGACGAAAAATTATTTCCAAAAATAAAAACTAAACAGAAAAGTAAAAAAATAATAATTGCCAGTTTTAATGTTCGAACCCTCATGAGTAGCGAAAATCTAGTTGAACTCGAATATGCTCTCAAAAATTCTAATATAGATATACTGGGACTTGGCGAGGTGAGAAGAAAAGGGGAAAGCATTGTGGAAACGAAGGAGGGAAATTTGATTTGCCACATAGGTAATGATTTTGGACAAAAAGGTGTGGATTTTTGGATTAGTAATGAATATAAAAAGATCTGATAGAACTTAGTGGAATAAATGATAGGATAGCAGTCTTAATAATAAAAAAGGGAAATAAAAAACGCTCACCATGATCCAAATCTACGCACCAACGGCTGTATCTAATGAAAATGACTTTGACGATTGACGAATTTTACGACAAACTCTCGGAAGTATATAACGAATTGAAAAAACAAAAAATGAAGATATAATTATTATGGGTGACTTTAGCAGCCCAGATAGGAGAACGCAACGAAGAAGAAATAGAAAATCTAGGTCCATACTATTTTGGGAAGAGAAACGATCTAGGTTGGAAATTGGTTCGATTTTGTCAAGAACATAACTTAAAAATTTTAAACACTTATTTCAAGAGGGAAAAAAACCGCCAAAAAGTGGACGTGGGAGGCGCCAAACCATGCGTTCAGCCGTCAACTAGATTATATGCTCGTACCCAGGGAAACAAAAAATATTACAAATTTTGAGGTCCTTCCGAAATTCCCATTCAATTCAGATCATAGAGTAATCTCTTGCACCCTACAGTTGGCTGCTCTAAGAAAGTATTACGATATACACAAGGAACAAACTCTTTCAGGCTGCCCTCAAGAACAAAACAAACACGAATACCAAAAAGAGCCAGAAAAATCCTTGGAAATGTAGATGATGGCGTGGAGACAGATCAGCTGAATACGATCATAATTGATTCCCTGAGTCAAGCGAATTACAACACGCAGAATCTCCCAGAAAAAGAAACTCCCTCAACCTTGTCGGGCAATATTAAAATCCTCATTCAAAAAAGAGAACTTCTAAAACTTAAAAAACACGAATCATTGAGAACTAAATTAGAACTGAATATTCTGTGTAAAAAAATTAAGAACGATTTGAGAAACTTCAACGAGGAAAAAAACGATAGAATGATTGGAGAAATTTTGGAATCTACTAGGAGCATAAAACAGATAAACAAAAATCGGTCCGTAGGGGAAAAGATATACTACTCATTTGACAAATACAAATAATCAAAGGGTATATGACAAGACAGGAAATTAACTATCATGCATCTGAGTTTTATGCACAACTGTACAGCGACGAAGACTATATTGATCCAAAGGAAATAGAAAATTACGAGCAAAAGGTAGAAAATGAACCAGAAATTCTTGAGAGAGAAGTGGGAAGTATTATTAAAAAATAAAAAAATAAAAAAGCTCCTGGTCAGGACAAAATATCGAATGAATTTTTTAAGATGGGAGGAGAAATTGTACCTACTGAAAAACTTGACCAGGCTCTTCAACAAAATTCTAAAAGAAAAGAAAATCCCAAAAGACTGGAAGCGTTCAGATATTATTCTTAGCGTTTTAAAAAAGGAGAAAGAGACAAAATAAATAATTATAGGCCGATCAGTCTGAGCTCAAGTATTTCGAAAATTTTCGCTAAGGTTATAGAAGATCGGATAAAACCGTTTCTAATTCAAACCAAAGAACAGGCGGAATTTTGGCCGGGTTACTCCACAACGGATCATCTTCACGCCATTGATCAGTTAATCGAGAAATGTAACAAATACCAGGCTGAACTTCATCTAGCCTTCATAGACTTTGCCAAAGCCTTTGACTCACTTAACCACAAATTTTTACTATCATCACTAAGAAATCAAGGGGTTCCGGAAACTTTCATCAAAATTATGAAGGAAATGTACGAGGGGCTAGAAAGTAGAATTGTAACGCAGATCTAGTCGGAAATTATTTTCCGGTCCAAAGGGGAGTAAGACAGGGAGATCCCTTATCTATATTATTGTTCAACTGTGGTCTTGAGGAAGTGGTCAGAAATTTGGACTGGGGCAAAAAGGGTATAAAAACCTGTCTAACTTCGAAAGGCCCTTCTTTTGCGGATTGCGCCTCACAGAAACATGATAGGCAATTCATGTTGGCGCCGTGTTATAGTGTTCACTGAGCTCTATTCATTTCCATTTAAGGTTTTTTCTAGCTCAATTAGGTGACTTGCAATTAAACAAAATATACCTCGAAACTTTCGAAGTAACCCCAAGTTACGGTAATGAAAACAAGTATAGGTACTTTTCCAGGAAAATTTTTAGTAGTTTTTAGTTTGAATGACAGAATACAAAGATGCTGGAACAAATTGAAAAATGTTTCTTTTAGTTTCCGACTTGTAGTCACTCGGCTTTTAGGTATCGGTTTCTCTTTCCTCCCCGAGAAATCGCTCGGTTCCATTGAAAAAACAAGAATTAAAATCAAGTTTTAAGGAACCGAACCAATAGCAACCGGTTCCACCAAACTTACTTGGAATGTAGGTTTAGGCACCAAAAATCATATCAAGTATGCATATGGAGAGCTGAGTGCGAGAATGGGTTAAGCTGATTTTCTTGCAATTATAGAAAATCTTAATCACTATTTAACCTCAACCTCAACCACTTCTTTCACGCAGCCCACCATACACTAGATTATTTAAAATGTGTGAATTTCTGCGTCGCTGATCTTCTCATTTATTTCAAATTTTAGCCGTTCTAGTTGAGATTACCGTTTGTTTTTCTGCGTTGATTTCGACGTAATCAATTACACTACCCAACAGCCAAAAAACCGCAAGAACGAGAGTAGCCAATTCTAGAAGTATTTTTCACGCTGAATTCAATGCCGCTTTTTGTTTTTCTTAATTAGCTCTCCTTTTCTCGTAAATTTATTCTGAATTATTTCCCGTAATTTCCCTCTTGTGTTAGAAATATTAGTGAATGTGGCCACACTGCATTTATCACAAAACAAACTCGCCAACACAGTGATGCGTGTGAACGTGTTTTGACGTTTTGATGTCGGAACGATCTAAACAGTTTCAACTGATTCTAAGATTTTATCATTAACGATGAAGTCATGGAACAACAATTTTGAGGAAGGCGATCTCTTCAGTGAAAAAATAACGCCTTTTCATTCCGGTATTACAGTTTATTGTTTCTTTTACGAAATGTAAGTGAACTAGATAAATGTGTTCCGACAATAAATTTGATGAATATGTGTTCAATGCCCGAATATTCATGATAAATCACAACGCTCGTTGTTGAATTGGAATAATACTTACGGAACACAGATGGACAGAGAACAACACGGAAGTTTTCTATTCAGTACCGTCAAAGACGAAGCTACGAAGCTTATCGGTAATATCAGTTTAATACTTCATACAACATCAGTGTCGCCACATAAAATAGAACAATTTCTCATAATACACTATTAAATTTCCCAGCAAACGTAAAAAATGATTAGCTAACTCAGCATTTTTAATATCATATTTGAATTCAGCGTGAAAAATACATTAAGAATCATCTATTTTCCTTCATGCGGTTTCCAAAAAATCTCAGTTTGTTGTGTAGTGTTATGATCACTTTCATTTAATTTGGGAATCATTATTAGTTATACCTAAGTAGGCATGCCAGGATTATCATTGACGTATCTGGTTCATTTAATAACTCTGTATCAGATTCATTCCCAGGTTCGTATTCGAAATCAGGTTCTGTTCTGGTTGAGGATCATAAAATCGAATATCATCAAAAAATCTATAGTCAAATGAAATTTCTGCATTTCTTATTGCTTTTATAACTCCTCTATATTCGTTAGTATTATCGTTAAAATGAATTTCATAATCTTCCATTTCTATAAATTGGGTACATATTATATTTTTATATCTGCTTTGCAATAACTCCATTTTTCACTTCTATAACTGACGATATGATTTTTCATTTTGCGACATTTAATTAAGTATCTACATTAGAAAAAGAAAACTGAAATATAAATATAAAACAATATATAAGATAGTTATAAATGTATGCTAGGATTTATTTTCTTAAATTCTTATTAAAATGTTGTCTTTATGAATTGTGGATTTAATTACAATTGTTGAAAATAAATTTACAAGAGAAGGAATTATAAAATATTCTCAAAAGAAAAAATATAGAAAGTTGTTCAAGAATAAAGAAACACGATTTAGCAAAAATTGTGGCTCTGTATTAAAAAAAGAGGACAGCAGAAGTTAATCAATTATTTATCTTATTTTCTCTTAACAATAATGTAGCGGCAGGTGACTACCATTTTACGAATCAATGATGATATATTCGTCGATAAATTGTCTTTGAGAGTATTGAACAATGTATTAACACATGATAGAGATCAACGCGTTTCATAAAAAATATATGTTCATATTTTTTCATGATTTTTCCCAGAAAACTCATAAATTTTCAATATTGACAAGCTTCAACGAAAATGTAGGCAAAGATTTTTCCATGATTTTCTTTCAGAAATTACTTATGAGTAGTATGTATTAGCGAGAAGTCTTATGACTTTTATTTTATCTGTGAAAATTGAGTTAAAAAAAAAACCTGTTGATGTCTATTGAGTGTGTGATAAAACTACTTGGTAGGACAAATTTAGGATTTGTGAATTGCGAATGAAGTCATAATATTGATCATTTTGTAAGCGGAAACTGGGAAAATAGGTGGGGAAAAGTGTCCCAGTATCAGGTACTGTCAAATGGGGCAGAGATGTCAACTCCCATTTGTGAACAGGAACGCGTTCACAAACAGAGCACCTCCACAAACGAGAACGAAGTGAACGCGTTCTTCTTCTCACACAAACGAGAACGGACAGGAACGCGTTCGTTTCATTTTGTGGACGAGAACGCAGAGAACAGAGAGAGGAATGAATGACTACAGTCAGAGATGTCAACTCCCATTTGCGAACGGGAACGCGTTCACAAACGGAGCACCTCCACAAACGAGAAAGAAGTGAACGCGTTCTTCTTGTCACATGAACGAGAACGGATGTGAACGCGTTCATATTTTTGTGGAATGCTGACATTTCTGAAATGGGGCAATGAGAGTCATCTGGTTCAATTTGAGCCACGGCGCAATTCTGCAAAGAAACGACCCTACAGCTATCTTGTGGTAGTTCAAAGTAGTACTAACATAATATATCAATACTTTGGACTACCGCAAGATATCAGGTTGTCTGTTTTTTACAGAATTACCTTGTGACTCAAATTAGCCCATTTGACAGTACTATATAACTAACTACTCATATCATCTCTTGATATCATATCTTACTAGCTCTAAAACTGTCGAAGTGCCCAAAAAGAAATGAGTCAGGAGAGCGAACATTCAACCAAAATATAATAAGAGTAATTCAATATTGCATCACAAGGTATACCTACATATTATGTGGTACAGAAGCTTTGGAATAAACATAAATAATTGCATGTTCTCAAATTCATAGTTCATTTCACCGCATGATGAATGTGTCGATAACTTACCCATCCGTACGTAAACTTTCTCAGCTTATTACTAGGTATCAATCACATCTTCAAACTTCATTTGAAATTAATGCATGGGTATATGTTCAAAAATCGAACAAAACTAATCACGAATCAAACGAAACAATATTAGTTTTGCTGTGTCGTATCAATTTGCATTCGGCTGTTGCCTATTTTCCTATATGTCTTATAAGAGGCGAGTAAAAATGACGAACAATTTTTTGAATTGTAACCTAATACATTCATAAAAATGAAGAATAAGTTAATAACTATCCTCGTGAAATGAAGTCACTGTAGTGTACTTCCAATGTTCAGAATGTTGTCATCATAGCTACTCTGCAGAAATGAATGGGAAACTTTCTAACGTATTGGCCGCTTATTGGTTGAGCATTTAAATGCTAACATCCAAATTCTGTGGAAGACCACAAAAACTGATAACTTGTTATAAAGGGTTAACCAGTTCAAGTACCAGTGTTTTCAGATTCAAAGTCTTTAGAAACCTGATTTCTGTAAAAAATGAACTTAGATGATGGACCGCGAAGGTAGTCAATATTAAAAATTATAAGAACTTTCACACATACATCCCGTGAAACACGTGCTATTTGGGCTTAAACCTCACCTAGGTAGCACTGCCATAGGCAAACGTTTTGTAGGCAGGCGGGGTATTGATAAGAATACAATGAATACTGACAGTGCTGCCAACACATGCAACTCAGGTTTAAGTCCGAATGGAAATGTCAACTGAAATGTCAGTATTGAAATCCAGAACATTTTTAGTACAAATTCTCATGTGCAGTGCACCTACAAATGTCAGTGCTTTGTTTACTATCCACTATGTAATATACATTCCTGGAGATAAAATTGAATGCGTCCATTGATAAAGGACTTAGGTTTGAAAATTATGTTTTGAGAAACGAGCGTTTGAAAGTTTGAGCTTAGGTATATCTAGTAATCTAATAACGATTGGGTAATAATTGATATTATATTATGAAGTTGAAAGTCCCATTATGCAATCCTAAAGTGTGAAGAGCTGAAGTCAGATGTAGGTGGAGATATGGATTGAGTAGTATGATGGAAGTTAGGCTATTTTTTCTTGAAGGACTTTTTCTATTTCTTTTTCAATAGAAAACGAACGCTAAAAAAGAATAAATACACATACTTACATGCTCTGAAGTCAATAATATTGATCATTTGGACGGGAACAGACAGACAACCAGACCAATTCCTCACAGAGACAAATAGCATAAACAACAACATAAAGTTCACAATGGAAAAAGGCAACAAGACCATCAACTACCTCGACCTTACAATACAAATAAAAGACAACAAGATACAGTACAGCATCTACAGAAAACCCACCCACACTGACGCAATAATACCCAAAGACTCATTTCACCATCAAAAACACAAAATGGCAGCACTACACAACTACTGCCACAGAACAGTCAGCATACTAAATGACAACAACCTCAGAACAACAGAAATTAACAAAATTAAACAAATAGCAATTAACAACAAATACCAACCACAAACAGTAGATAGAATAATTAATATACTAACACAACCAAAAAACACAGACACCGAACCAATAACCACAAAAACAGACAAATACGCAGGGGCAATACCATTCACAGGAACACATACATACAAAATACAAAAAATCTTCAACCAATACAACATAAAACTCGGAATCAAAAACAGACCACCTCTGATCAAACAAAAATAAGCAATGACAGAACAGAAGCAAAGGACAGAAACAACAGCAGCGGAGTATACAGACTGGACTGTGAACACTGTGACATGACCTACATTGGAGAAACAGGCAGAAAATTCACAACCAGAATCAAAGAACACAAAAAATCACAGAAGCTAAATGATGACAAATCACTGTTTAGAAAACACTGCAATGACCAGGGACACAACAATGACAAATTGACAGAAAAGTACAAAATCCTACACACAGGAAACAACACAAGAAAAAGAAAATTAAAAGAACAACTAGAAATAATAAAGGCAAAAACAAAACAAAACAACCTAATAAATACAACAACTAACTTCCAAAGTGAGAACTTATTCCAACTAATAACATAACACCCACAGATTGGACAGACTGCACAACCACAGACAACCAATCAGAGCACACAACCAATAACAATAACCACTGATTGGACAGACTGCATATTCACAGACAACCAATAGGAACGCAAGACTAAACAGGCTCACCATACGGTACTACCCTCGACTATAACTACAGGACCACAAGAGACAAGTCTCATGTAGCATACTCCACTGATGATGGCATAACAGCCGAAAGGGCTCCGGAATACAGAAAAAGGAAAAGTGAATTGGCACACCCTACAAAAGGAGGATTATTAATGGACAATGAACAATATGTAAATACCTTAAATAATCTATTTAAGAACTTTGCGAAACCATTTTTGTCTTCTTTTTGCACGTATTGTAGTAGGGAAAGCACGTCCTTGCGTTCTTTAGAATTGACCAGGGATCCCAACTGTAATCATCGATATCACAGAGCTCACTCTATTATTTTTCAGAGCAGTTATGTTTGATCCCCTGTGGCAGCCGTTTGGCACTAGATAGCGCTGTAATATGAGGTGTTCTATACTGTTCTTGACCTGCCGAATCGAACTATACGGCATTCAATTACGAACAAGCGTTCAGTGGATGTAAAATGCAGCTGACATTTTAGTCACCAAGTATCTACATCTGCATGCATCAACATTACTATAAATAGAGTAGGCAGCGAATTGACACGCGTTCAGTAGACGTCGACAAATTTTTGTATAGTCGATATTTCAGTTGATATTATAGTGGCCAAGTGTCGACAGGGCCGTATACAGGGGGAGGGGTTAGGGGTCTGACCCCCTCTCCCTTGAGTATGGCCGTGCGCTTAAAAATTTGGGGAAATGCGGATCTCAGAAACATTAGAAACGCCATATGTTAGGTCAACTCCCCCTCACCATATTCCTGGATACGAAATTGAGTGTCGACATTACTTATCAACATTATAATATGTAGTATCAATGTATACGGAAGTAGACCCAATTGTACAGTCGACATTTTTGCATTGCCATATCTACTCGACAAATGGTTGAGGTTGAATAATGTTTATGTACATTAAGTTGTTATAATTCTTATATGACTGGGTTTAATCCAGTGTTTTTCAGAGTATTCGGACACAGAAACTTGAAATAAGTGAAAAAATACCTGACTTTTCTGTAGAAAAGTCGGTAAAAAAGGGGATGTTGATGCTTCTGTCAACGTCGACAGTATTTCACGGGATGCCGACTTCTGCCTCTGTTGTACACTCATCAAAAGCACCACGGCTAACTGTAGTAAAACCTACATAAAATGGGCATAGTCTACTTTACCCCATAACGAAGCTGACATGTTTGTGTACATAATACGAGTATGTGCGTGAATTCGTTCGAAAAAAATAGACAGAATAAATATGAAATTTATTTAATTCTTTCAATCTTACTGACGTACAAAGGGCCGAAGTTTGCTGTCAAATGTGGTAACACTACAACACCGTACTTCATACCAACTTTTGTGCCCAAGTAATAAACTATATTCGCCGGCTTCAATACTTTGGTCAGATCCCTGGAACACAAGAATTAACGATTATAGTTGCGGAAAAATTATTTTCAAGAAGTTGATCTCCTAGTTCGTTATACAAATACATTCCCATCTAGGTTGATCTACTTCTTCTCACAAGTCATTGGTGGATGCAGTCATAACACGGCTCCTTTATTCTGATATTAACAATCACCTACTTTTGCAAGTCACCCTGAGTTTCGTGTCTTTACATCAGTACGAAATATCGGGATTTTTATTTAGCTAATTTTTCCATTCTAAGTCGCTTTGCATAGTGCCCAGATGCAAATTTACAGTAAGGCCGTCAGGTGACCAAGTTCAGTAGTTCTTAAATAGTACTGAGTAATATTTTTCAATAGTATTTTTGACGAACTTGGTAGTACTTTTTTATGCGGGAAGGAAACACCTTGTGCCTAGAAAAAATTCAAGCTTCTACTGCGATTTACTGATAGAGTATTACAGTCGAGATTGATTTTATCTTCCACTGTATTCTGTTTGGCCGATGCAGGTGGGGAACCCTGATTTATAATTAATGAAGATAAGTCCTAATTGATTTTAAAGTGATACGTCATTTCCGCCAAACTGAATAGTCATCATGAATGAGCAATGGTGAAATTGATGACTCCATTTACGACTTTCCAACCGTTTGAAATTGTTGATACGAAATTTAAGTGGTAGTTACTTAGTAGCGAACTGATACACCTCAAAATCAGTATGAAAGACATGAGTTTTACGTTATAATTATCACACTTTTAGTAATTTGTGCATTTCTCAAGAATGGTTTACCTTACTGCAGAAGTATCTAAAACGGGGCGCCAAGTACATAATAACAAAAATAATAATACTAATACTGGTGATAGTCGAGCAAGAAACCGACTGTTATCACCTATAATTAGAAACTCAGTCAAAAACAACCGACCAATTTCATTTTCTTTCTCATTATGTTTTTGTGGGCGGGTATTCTACATTACTTGCATGTTTCCTCTATGCAAAAATGCCCTCGAATAAATATGACCGTCTTCAAGACCAATAATCACCGCAGCACGCATAATTGGCAATAACAATAAAACTGAGGCACTCGAAACGGATTTCCTAAAAAATTCGATTCTTACTTCACAACGAATTCGAAGTTCGTTTCCTCCCAAGCTTTCTTCAGTGCCATCTGTATGACTCCGTCATTCTGAATAGGTGAAAGCGAACACGTGGAGTAGACAACCGTACCGCCAGAAACGACTAGTTTCAAAGCGTTCCTGTAAAACGGAATAATTAAAAATCGATTACAGTTTAGCGGTCGGCGGCTATTAGTCAAAAGTGCAAGTCACAGGAACAATGCACTGCCGAAGAAAAAAAAAACAAAAAAAAACGGGTGCCAAATATGACATTGTGAAAAAGAAAGTCCATTAATTGAAACGTTTTGGAAATGGCTTAATTTAAGTGGATATCCTACGTTAGTATGCTGGCCTGGATTTCTGGTATTTGCAGTCGCTCTTTCACTCGATTTGACGCGAAATAATTATTTTCATCCTCGTTCACAGACACACGATCATTGGTGCACGGCACGTCAACTAGGATCTGTAAATACAAAACAATTAACAATTTGTGATGTCGAGATACATCATTCGAATGGTACTGGCAAATCGATTTATTCCACACTATAGAACAAGAGTTAATTCATACACGAGATCATATTATAGCTTAAAAAAATAGCGTGCTAGAAGGACAGATCGTCTGATTCATACATTCTTTAGCGTAACGTAGCACGGGGTTACTTGACCCACTGCGGGGTAACTTTGACTCATCATGGAGAAAAAGATTCAAAGCTATGTTGCGGCGACACAGCTGAGTTGTGTAACAAGGTACTCATGTCAGACGCTAGAGGGCGCTTCAAGGAACACTTCCACGTGTATGTAAAAATTTCCTTGATGGATAGTGGGAACATTGATTTTTCTTCGTATGAGAGAATTTTGTTGTACAGTTTTCGCTTCGCACACCTTTATCTAGCTAACATTGATAAGATGGTATGAACATTATGGTATCTATCAAACCAGATGTAAAATGTTACATAAAACATGATGCGATAATAAAATCCATGAATTTGCAATGTCTTCTCGGGATAATCTGAATTTTGATGAGTGACGTCAACTTTACAAGTTTATTGAGGTATAAATAGTGCTATCGTGAAATTTATGGAGAAATGTAGCCATTTTTGGAGATGGCCTGATAAAAGCAATGAATGCGGATATGAATGGCAGCACATTCTTCGAAAAAGTTGACCCCCTCCCAAGCAGTATCTAGATACGTAATCGGTATTCTGTGCCGCTTTTAGACGGTATATTAAAATTAAGGTAGCAATTCGCCTTCTTTTTGCAGCTAATAGTTGAGGTTTTTTTTTTCTTTTTCTTTTTCTTAATACAGAAGTGTCGAGAATGATCTGAAGTATTCCGCTAAGGGGGTTAAAATGCCCCGCACTGTTTCACACACCTTGCATTCAGAAAAAAACAGTGGGCCAAAACTCCCCCATAGCCGGGTAGTATTAGCCCGCAACTAGGAAAAATTACAAAAAATATTTTCGTATTCCCTGGACCTTCCTCTTCCAGTAGATACCAAAAGAAACTGTATTAAACCAATATTTATGTTATTCAGCATGGATAAAACCTGAAAAGAACAAAAAAGTAGTTCAAAGTAACCCCGTGCTACGGTATTTTGTTTCTTCGTACTCAGTACACCCAAAGGCAGACAATTATCTGATTCAGTTTGAAATTATCGTCGTCGTCGTTGTTGTTGTTGTTGTTACAGTCCTTAGTCTCTCAACTTGCAGGTTGCGTCTCCCCACTTTTTTCTCCCATGTACTAATTTTTACATTTCTGAGGATTGACATTTTGTGTCCGTTACTACATCTGCTCTTCATAGCTCATTCTTTGCTTTCCTTTCCAGTTCTTCCCCTCAACCATTCCCTCTAACGGTAATAACAATATTCCAGGATGTCTTATGGTTATGATCTATCATTTTAACTTTTCTCTTTACGATTATATTTCAGCTTTCTCCTTTCCTTCCTATTCACCTCAAAAATTCCTCATTCCTGATCTTTTCTGTCCATTTGATTTTCACCATTCTCCAATAACGTCACTTTCAGAAGTTTCTGTCCTTTTTCTTCCATGTGTTCCTCTATTGTCCAAAGCTCACATCCATGCAATGCTGTACTCCAAATATACGTTTGAAGAAATCTCCGTCTCACTTTCAAGTCTATATCTGCCATGAATATGTCTCTTTTTTTTTTGGGAAAAAAAGCTTTTTTAGCTTGTTCCATTCTATTTTTTATTTCTGTTTTACTTCTTCCATATTGCGTTATCAGATTACCTAAGTGATCCATATCATATGTCAATGCCCAACAATAGCCGGAACAAGACGCGAAGCATTGGGATTAGAGTATCCAGCACCCAGTGAAGTCAAAGGGATAGAGCCAAGTAAAATTCTCACTTTGGCTATTACTTTGCTCAATACTTCATCAATTTTTTCTACTTCTTCTTTACTATAACTTACTTCCCGCAGGCATGTATAAACTTGAACTATCCCTAATGATACTGGTTTTGCTGAAAGTCTCACCATTAATATTGTCTCATAACTTTGCACTCTATTCCCTACACTCTTATTCATAATAGTATCTACGCCTGCTCTCCCTCATTTCGCAGCTGTAATAATTTTTCTATACTCCCCCGTCCAAAATTATTTTCTACTGGCCACCTCACTTCACTAATTCCAATTACATATATCTCATTTTAATCTTTCCATTTCTTTCTTTGTGTTTTCCAATTTGCCTACCTTATTTCGTGACTTTACATTCCATGTCCCTATTCTCAATTGATAGTTTCTCACCAGGTACTAGGTAGTCTCCGCCCGGACATCCGAATGGGAGACATTATACATCCGGAATTATTTACTTTGTGAGTTATCATCATAATTATGGTGATGGAGACGCAACTCCAGGGATATATACTGATGTAGTTTCCCCTTGCTTTCATCAGGGTTTATCTGTCGGAGTTTTCCTTCTCCTCTTCATATACTCAGTACACTCAAAGGCAGACAATCGTTTGATTCAGTTCGAAGTTAACGTACCTTATTATAATGATCTTTATCTACGATAGTGGCGGCATTTTTCTTGGAAATAGAAAATTTATTGAAGGCAGGAGTGCTGTAGAAATATTCTTTCATAACCTTCTCAATCCTGTTCACTCTGGGCTGGGAGATATCATTGCACACCAATTCATCTGTAATATTCACAAATCGGGGACATGAGAATGAAAACATAACTTAGCATGAAATAAAACTTAGTAACATAACACCGCGCATTACCAAGCATGAGAGTTTGCATAGCAGTCAGAGCCTTCCCGCCGGGCGCTCCACACATATCCAACATGCGGTCGCCTTTCTGTAAATTCAAAACTAAGATGGGTAAAATGGAGCCTCCATCGAGCAAATAATAATCTGAAATAATCAAAGATTTATTATTATACGTTTCCTCATAATGGTTCTTCGGTAAGTGAAGAGTATTACTGCTTACCAAGAACACCCGTGGAACCCAGTTTTGGTTGTGGAAATGAAGCGACGTTGCATTTTTCGTACGTGTACACGTTCAGATGTTTTGGAAAAGCTAAATACTCTTCAGTGTCTACATTTATGGGGAAATCCAAACTTTTTCGATAAAAGTCGTAGTGTTCCGTTTCGGACACCCATTCGTCTAGTCCTCTTATTTTTGTACAAGGAATATATTCATCCAGGGTCGCTAAAGTTATACTTTGTTTCGGATGAATTATTCTACTATGATCGAGAGTCGCATCTTTTAAACTTTCAGCTAGCGACCTTTTCCCAGAATGTAGCTGATCAACCACTTCAAGTTCGCTTTCATCAAATTTTCTTGGAAGTTTATCCCTGTGAAACAGAAAGAATAATACTATAGATGAGCGTTCTCAAAATTTATTAATGATTTCTTCTCCAGAAAAGAATATTATCTAATGAGCTTGTGTCCCACTGGTCACTGATGCGATACGTGAAAGAGTAATTTCCGGGGCCATGGACAGTGTCTGGGGAGCCCTTTGGTATGCGCGCATGGTCATACACTCCACCAAACATTATTATAACGAGCTTGCGAACCCGCCACAATATTCAATACAGATGGGAAAGAAAAAAAAATGCTTTTGCGTGTAGTTAAGTCAAAATCATACAGCAAGCTAGTTTGGAACATCTTCGTGTGTACGTTAGTAAGACAGTCCTAGCAGTAGTACAACCCTAAAATCAGATATCCTATAAATTGGACAGCTGAAAGGAAGGTATGGTTAAGTTGATTTTTTGCAGTTACATGCTATATGTTAACCATAATTCAACATGTCTGTCAGTTCAAAGAACTGGACTTCGCCACTTCTTACATTCAACCCACTAATAATCCAAAATCAACTCAGGCATTGCAAACTGATGACAATAATTATGAACGCTCATGAGGAAAGAAGCAGTTTCCGGAACGGGAAACTAGTCCATCATAGCATTCTTCAAATGAGCTACTAATTGTGATCAGTTAATTTTTCACAAAACTGTTGGGCGAAATTATCAAAATTAAGATCAGATACAGATTGCCCGACCAATTAATAAGTTATAGTCTTAATACAGGTAACATCAAATTCTTTTACGAGGAAGGGGGCAAGATACATTAAGAAACAGAAACATTTTCTTCCAGCCGAAAAACATGACTTTTTCGGTAACATAATAGTTCAGTAAACAAATTACCGCCATGCTCAACCAGTGAGACGAGCATCTAGTGTAAGACTAGTAATTCAATAATGTTAACAATTGTTACAATAGCAGTTTATATACACAACCAACTGACACCTCAGAATAGATTCGTTAATTTAGCAATTATTAATCCAATATGTTCCAACTTACTCTTCAGTGGCTTTCTTATATTGACCATACAAGTTCGACAACTTATCTGATTTCGCTTTTTGCATAATAATCGAATCTATTTTGTCTTCCATTTCTTTGATAACTCGCTGCGAGTTTTCTTCATCAGCTTCTTGTTCCCTTTCTGATAGGGTAGCGAGTTGTACTTCGAATAAACGCCTCATGTTCAATGCTCCTCGACTCTGCGTACAGGGTAAGTGCGAGATGATAATAAAGAAATGAGCGCTACTATGAACTCGATCTATATAAAATGAAATTAGATGATACCTCAAGTTCTTGCATAGTACTGTCCGGCTCGGAGTAATTATTTACTACGGCGCAATATTTATTATTACAGAGAAGTCCTAAGCGGAGAGATCTCCATAAGTTTTCTCCGTAAATCGATTTGTAAAAATCATCAAAGTGATCTAACGCTTTGAATCGGGGGAAATTTCGTTTCTCAATGTTCGTCTATAAAAAACAAATAAATATGGAACTAGTTTGTAGCGAATAATTCCTTCAGCTGTATAATTAATACTGTTTAAAATGGCACTTGAAAGATCCCTGTGTCGTAAGTTGTCTTCTTGATTCTCGACTAAAGAATGAATGCTAAGATTTTTCAAGATAAATGCTCTGGGAATCCTAGAGAAGAGACCTAAACGATCGAGTTTTAGGTTTCTTTTCCTAGACATACCATAAAGCACATACATAAGATCCGAGCTAAGAGTAAGGCAGAAGGATCTCTCGAAGTCTCTTCCTCCCTCAACATATGTGCGTATATTGGCGTACATTATGAAAAGATCTAAGAAGTTCCGAATGAATGGGAATAAATACGGGTAAATGACATTCTTACCCAAATTTTAGTCATTTAAAACAAGAATATAGATTTCGTTTTCTTTTCTGTTCATCTACTGCAATTTCATTCATTTTCCTCCAAATTTATTATGAAGTGAAAAGAATGGCCATATCATTCATTCGGAACCTCTAAATCTACACAGACTTACAGAACCAAACAATCTTACCCAATGGTACTTGGATTTGTGTCTTCGTTGCTGAATTAGCCATGTTCTTAATTGTCGCCCACACGTGTGGCAGTTTAGTTGTAACATCTGAAACATTTAAAATATGAAATTCAACAAAAATTGGTAATGTAAGGTTTATATTTTATTGTTGACGAATAAACCATTCTCAAAATTATGAATACACAGTGATGGAAAAGAATTGCGATCAAATATTGGGAAGAGATACACAGTGAAAACTGTCTATAGTGGATGCGTCTAATCTGGAAAACCTGTCACTGTGGAAAAAAACATGTGGTCCGTTGAGGAAACCTGTATATTTCAATGTATAATCTGGAAAACCTGTCTAACGTGGAAGTAGAAACTAAAAATGTACAAAAAAACTGTGTAAAATGGAAACTGGCACATGTGTTTTATTGATTTTTTCATGATTTTTCCATATTAGCATAGGTTTTTTCAAGGTAGAATAATTTTGTTCAGTTATCTGCCATACTGCACTGCACAAAATTCTTTGCTCATGTGAGTGAACTATCTCATCCTCGCCAGTAGTGTTCAGATGTACAGTACATGCTTCACTAATACAATACTGTATAGGCGTTTTTTTTTTTTTTTTTGGTTCACCTGACTAATGTGGAAAACCTGTCACTATGGAAATTTTTGGAGTGGTCCGTTGAGTTTACACTATAGATAGGTTTCACGGTACATTAGAATAAATTTATTCAAGGAACTCGAGATAATGAGGGATACTAAGTGTAAACCCTTCTCAGAAATTAAAAACAGCAGAGGAGAGAAAAAAGTGGGGAGAGGCAACCCACTAGTCGAGAGACTAAGTACTATAACAACAACAACAAATAACCAGTGTGTACTTTCCAAGCAGAGCTGTCATAACTGGAAGAACATGGTTAACGGTTATTGTTTTGGTTACATTATCTGATTCAATCAGGTAACAGTCATGTTATTTCATCTATACAGTTAAGGGTTAAAACATGTTACCTGTTATCAGAGACGAGCAAACATTTCATACTGTTAAGCAATGGGTATTCTTAAGTCATGAAATTTTACTAATTGCTGAATAACAGTTGACAAGTAATTTTTTCACGACTCCGATAGTATACAGAGTGTCTCTTGCAATGCCCTTCCACCTGGTAAGTAGGCAACCTACCCCGACAATGTGTGGATATGTTTGCATACTCTTACTTTTGAAGGGGCTGAGTTATGGTCAAATTTTGAAAAGTTTTCTACCTTTGAAATTTTCTTCTTCTGCGACTGGAGATAGAAAAATGGTACCAAAAGGTAATAGTAGAGGGCAGTTGTGGTAACCACAGGGGGAAAATGGTCGGAATCAGTTCAACAGGGTGTTTGTAAAATCAATTTTAGTATAAATTATATTAGAAAATTTTCACATTTTTTCAATTTACCGTGAAACTTGCCCTCTTAAGCTACTGCTTTCGCATTTGTAATAGATTGTACATTAAATTTTCCATAAAAAAGGTCATTAGAAATTTTCTTGTATCTGAATTAGAACTGCTCAAAATGAAGTTCAAGTTATCATCGTTGAGAATTATTACTTTTTAATACAGATGCACAGACCTCATGAAGATAATAATCATCTTCTTCAGCTACTTCACCACTTCACAGCGTTATATCGTTTATGGGGCTTATTGACCTACCTCCTTTCATCTATTTACCCCATATTTGAAACTGAGGCCCATGCAATGAGGGTGGCTGGGGTTCTAGTATTTTGTAAAGTTGAATATGGGTATGCAATAATTGGTTCAAAAGGTCGCGAAATTCGAGTTTGGTAGCATTTTGGCCGTATTCCCCGAACTATGGCGCATACTGATGGGAAGGAAGTGCAATATGACAGTTGTGGTAACCACCCGGAAAAAAATTAAAGATCATGGCAAGTAGTTGAACACGATTTTCTTAAAATAAAGTTCACTTAGAACAAAATTAGTGATACATATTTTTTTATTGCCCATAAAACTTTGCTTTCTCAAGATGCTAAATTTTAATTAGCAATAAATTCTTCTGGCACCTTCTTCTCCACCCCAATATCTCACTTGCTTTACGGATCAAAAAATTTTCAATCAAAGGAATTTATTCCTATTGGTGCATTTAAACATTTTACAACGTAATGGTTTTTGTGGGATAATTCAAACATTTTCAGAATATGTTACAAAAATTCTTCAAACTGGTCTCCCTTACTTTCTGAACATATTTTGGCCCGTCGAATTACTGAAATAGTAAATGCTTCCTTATCTAATTTATTCCTTCCTGTATCCGGGTCAATAATTCGCTCCTCGACTGAGGTCTTCCGCTACGGTGCACTATTTCCTTCATTTCACCCCATACAAAAAATCACTAAGCGTCATGTCAGGTGAACGCGGGGGGGTCATAGAACTGGACCAGAAAGTCCCATCCAGCGGTTTGGAAAATCTTTATGCAGTTGATTTCTCACAATAACTCCAAAATGAGCCGGTGCGCCATCGTGCTGGAAGAACATACCCTTTCTAGTCCCTAATGGTACTAATCTGCTGATAGATCAGATAGTTTTATACCTAAAAAATCACGATAACGTTCTGAATTCAAAATATCCGAAAAATCGTGCGGTCCTATGAGGTACTTCCCAATAACTCCACACCATACATTCATACTGAATTTTTGCTGGGTACTGCGTTCATAAGTAGCATGCGGATTTTTTCGGCCCACATATAACGTGCGGACATCCGCCATTTTGGATTCTACAGTGCCCGCGGATACCAAATCCGACTATGCGGAGCGTACCGCGTAGTCATTTCAGCATCAACGGGCGCGGTTGGATCCAAAATGGCGGGTGTCCGCACTTGGTATACAGTACCTTAATATAACTAGTACATGAACTTACGTTAGTATGCCAACCTGCGTGAACAGAAACTCATCTGTATACCGCATCTTACACTGTAATAGTCTGTGCTCAACACCCCTCCCCCCGCCCCCAATAGTGTTACAATAAATAGAAAACATACCAACCAATACAGTTTTGTACTGAGTGAAATTTATTTTATGAAAATCATGTTCAACCACTTTCCATAATCTTTAATTTTTTTCTGTGTGGTTACCACAACTGCCATCTTTCACCTCCTTCCCATCGGTATACGCCACAGTTCGGGGAATATGGCCAAAATGTTACCAAAACCGAGTTCAGCGACCTTTGGAACAAATTTTTGGAAACCCATATAAAATTTACAAAATACTAGAACCCCTTTCCCTCATTGCATGGGCCACAGTTTCAAATATGGGGTAAATAGATGAAGGGAGGGAGGTCAATAAGCCCCATAAACGATATAACGCTGTGAAGTGGTGAAGTAGCTGAAGAAGATGATTGTTATCTTCATGAGGTCTGTGCATCTGTATTAAAAAGTAAGAATTCTCAACGATGATAACTTGAACTCCATTTTGAGCAGTTCTAATTCAGACACAAGAAAATTTCTAATGACCTTTTTTATGGGAAATTTAATGTACAATCTATTACAAATGCGAAAGCAGTAGCTTAAGAGGGCAAGTTTCACGGTAAATTGAAAAAATGTGAAAATTTTCAAATATAATTTTTACTAAAATTGATTTTACGAACACCCTGTTGAACTGATTCCGACCATTTTCTCCTGTGGTTACCACAACTGCCCTCTGCTATTACCTTTTGGTACCATTTTTCTATCTCCAGTCGTAGAAGGAAAAAAATGGAAGGTAGAAAACATTTCAAAATTTGACTCTAACTCAGCCCCTTCAAAAGTAATAGTATGCAAACATATCTATATATTATTGCGGTAAGTTGCCTACTTACCCGATGGAAGATGGGTCATTGCAACAGAGACACCCTATATACTGCATTTTACTGAATACTTTCTGAACCACTGGAAAGTCTCTATTAGGTAAGTAACATACTCTTGAAGGAGGCTGATTTCGCGAGCTCATTGTGGCATTAATGCTGCTCTAATAAAGAAAATGCTAATGACTCCTTTCCTAGAAAATTTTATGGTTAACATTCTTCGTCTAAACAAATTTTTCAAATGCCTCTGGGTTACCGAGATATTAGCAATATCATGCGGCGAGATACGTTTGCTACAATTGATTATGGAGTTAGCACATCTTGGAGAGTGGCGACTGTCGGTACGTTGTTTGGTACATCATTGTGATCACACAGAAAGTCATCTTATTAGGCATTTTTATCACAACTCATTGCTAATTCGTCAATTGCTATTACCAACTTCACTTTTGATAACCTAATGGAACTGCTAGTGATGGTGATGTAGTGATGTATAAGATTATGATTACAAAAATCGGACAAAATCATGATCTGAAAATCAATGAGATTACAAAATCGTGACGTTTTCACATTTTAAAATTATTTTTCTTTCTTTTCTTTCAAAATGATCGTGTGGTTTGAATAGGTGATACTTTCTGATTTGTCGATTACGATTTTAGATCACTGTATTTGTGATCGTGCCCATCCCTGTCAGAGACCATTCTTCCTCAAATTAGAATAAGGTTTCTAAAAATTCAACCAGCAAAACGTTTCAAGCGAATGGCAATAATATAGCATCTTACGATATCACGGCTGTAGGTTTAGTGAGGAAGAAATCGCGAGTATCTGTGCTCTGTGATTCCAACCGGCAATATTACTTCACTCAAATTTCTGCGAACAATGTTGATAGCTGTGAACTGGAACTCAAATCACATCTCCAACCACTAGAACAGAATAATATGGTAAAGGAATCAAGTTGACTGGAGTTGATGTACACATCCTGAGTAACATTCAGTGAGATCTGATGCAGCAATAAAATGATGACGATTGATGAAACTTACCAGCAATCTTGTTCTTCTTGATCAATCAATCTTTTATCGTGAAATAGCTCTTACTTCGCAGAATTAATTCGGTTTCTAATTTTTCTTTTCACATTTCAAGCCGCATTTCTTATCAGCTGTTGGTTGTTATCAGTGTTGATATCACATCTTTGTTTGGAATTCGGAAATCTTCCCACCCCGCTCCGCCCGTAGCCCTATGGTCTCATCAATAAAAGGCTGCGAACTGGAAGTGGTTGTCACGAAGAAAAAACGCTAAAATTTGAAGTCGTCTTTGAATTTTTCGAATTGCGAAATATGTCCGGGTTACCTTCACGGTTATGACTTCTCACTAATTTCCCGAGATCGTTGTATGTCATCTCGACTCCGGAATTTGAATTCCAAAACGGATTTGGAGTTCGGTAAACAATAATGATAACGTAGGATGGTGTCTGCAACAGAAGAAAACGTTATCGTGTTTTTAGACTTCGGCGTTGAAAATGAAAGTGGTATGTACAGTTTTAATTTCGAAACTATAGTCTGTAGCAATCATCCGTCCAACTTTTCTAGTATCGTCTGCTTCAGCCTTTCAAACACTACATGTTTCCGAATGGTCTCGCTAATGATTTGCCTACTGTTCTAGTTGGACGAGTTGTAATTCAGTTATACAAGAAAGATGTGCCGAGAACTGTCGAGAATTTCCGTGCCCTGTGTACCGGTGAAAAAGGCATTGGGAAGCTGGGAAAGCCGCTGCACTATAAAGACAGTATCATTCATAGAGGTTGGTGTTTCTATGCCATCGACATCTTGCTATATGATGCAGTGAAATACGACACGTTCTTGGAACAAAATTCAATATTCAAATGGCCTTGTGCTTCAGCAAGTTATCGTTCAAATCAGAAATAGAATCATGATTACGAGAAGTCCAAACTGCAGATTGGTCAAACGCATTTGGACCAAGTCATGCGTAGCTTTTCTACCTTACCTGCCATAGAAATCGAAGAAGTAGTATAACGTTACCTCATGATTTCTGAATTTTACGACCTCGCTGTGTAACCTGACAAATTCAGCTTTGCTTGCGTTTTTAAACAGCAGTTTTGAAAGCCCTAGTCAAAATACTATTTTATACCTTGGCCCAATGGATTCCAAATAATCCACTCCTTTAGATAACCATACCTCAATAGTGTACTAATTCCGTCGATACTTAGAAAATCAAGTGAAAACGATTTACCAGTAATCATTTATTGTAGCCGTTCCCGGGTTTATGATACAAGGTGGAGATATCACCGATTATGATGGAACTGGAGGTGAAAGTATCTATGGACAATATTTTGAAGATGAAAATTTCTCCGTGAAGGTAGGTTCTATTTCTTCAAATTGAATGGAAACTAATTCATTGAAAAAGAACTATCAATGCTAACAAAACTCTTTTCTGTAGCATACCGAACCAGGAACTGTCAGCATGGCTAACACTGGGAAACCTAATAGTAACACTTCTCAATTTTTCATCACTGTCACACAATGCTCTCATCTGGACAATAGAAATGTCGCCATCGGGAAAGTGATACGAGGATACAATATTATTGAGGAAATCAGCCGAACAGAAACCGAGAACGATAGGCCATTGATGGTATGTATCAGGATGCTTTTCGACTTGTACACCTGTTCAGCTGAATTCACTCTGTGTGGAGCTTTCAAATTTTCTATTTTTTAAAGTAGTTTCTTCATTAGACTAGAACTTGGACACTGATAAGGAATGCGAGTGGATTTTAGCTCGTGTAGATGAATGAAATCTGCTTGTAATTTTGAGGAACATGATGAATTCTCTAGTTTCGAGTTTGTACTTCTTAGAGTTTGATAGTTAAAAGTGCTGGTGGACTAGAAATAAAGGTTATCTGGTACATAATGTGTGATTTTGAGTAAGAAAGACTTTGCAAGAATCCCAATGTTCGTGTTCATAATCGAATTTAATAGTTTCATGTTCTTAGCTACGTTGTAATAATTGGGTTTCTAGTTTGCTGGACTATGAGTGAAATTTCTTCTCGACAAAATGTAATTTTTATGATTAAAAGGAGGTGACGAAGTTGATTGATTAGGTGTCACCTGTAATCAGTCGTGTCCACTGAGTATTACCAATTACGACTGTAAAGATATTTACTTGTGGGCTCAATCGATCCACCTATTCGTTTGTAAAAAACTGATATTTTCTTCAGTTTCTGCTAGATAAGCTCAGATTTTTAAGTTTTTGGTTTCAATTTTTACGTGAAAAAGGACGCTGAGTATCCGGTGAAAATAATTCAAATCTACTGATTTAACGGTATTTTGAGTTTTCTTACATTTAGCTATTCGAAAATTGGCATTTTATTGACATTTTTAGTATGATTAATCCGAGTTACTCAGAATGGATAAATAATAATCGCTTGCTCATGATTCTTGGATATGTAAAGAATGTAGAATGTGAAAATTCAATAAAGATCTCGTTCAAGTTTGAAGTACTTGAAATTCAATTGGTTTTTTAAAAGACTTTCTGTGAACAAAATTGCGCAACGATGTACCTGTATGTAATTATAGAACCCTATTATCCATCACAGTTCTCCATAACTCAACTATTATTCGTAGATATTAGTGAATTATAATCACCCCCATTAGTCTTTGAGCTGCCCTCCTAAATAAACCTCATACTGGCTTATTATTTTTTGAAAGAGGTGACTTCAACTTCTTGAAGGACTCGAGTTAATGTCAATCAGATAAAGTATTCGTAGAAATTGATAGCTTCAATTATACGGCTGCTCTGTAGTAAAGATGATTAACTGAATTGTGGTCATGTTGATTTAGAAATATAAAATTATGAATTGTGGTGAATTGGAACCGAATGGCGATTACCAGATTAATGAATGTGACGGAACTGATGATGTGTATCCTCCGTGGCCCTCGGACTGGAATATAGAGAATAAAGAACCACTAAAAGTAAGTTGTTTCAATCACTATTCTTTAGTCCATGAGCTACTGTACGATGCTTTTCCCCAACAATGGACCATCGACTTTGGTGGAATCCGCCCTCAGTACGTACATCTTAACATAAGCAATAAAGTAATAAAATTTTAGTACAATGAAGTTTTGAATGATGCTCTACCAGTGTTCACGTCTGTTTTATTTTTCAGATAGAGAAGTTGATGAAAATAGTTACCAATATTAAAAATTCCGGAAATGTCTTTTATAAAAGCCGTAGGTATTTCCTGGCCGGACGAAAATACAGAAAAGCAATGGAATACATGAATTGGTAATCATCGGTATCTTTCATTGTGTAAAAATGGTTTTTGTGTGACTTTTAAATGATTATTTTTTAATGTATAATTTAAGGTTTACGCAAAAGCAAGATTCGGGTACCAAAATTCCAGGGCAAAGTTCTACAAATCTCCAAAATTCACGTTATAGCGAGAACAAAGATCTGAATCAATTGCGCGATATTAGGATCGATTGTTTATTAAATTTATCCGCCGTTGATTTACAGAGACATCGATATAAGGACTGCTTACAGCATTGCAATCAAGTAAGATTTTCATTTGAATTACTAATCGATCGGTCTGTTACAGTCCATTTCTAATTGTTTCCCATATTTGATTATCTCGTATAAATTATTCTCACTCCAGGTATGCCTCCTCACCCCTTCCCGAAAAGTAATCGTCTTGAAATACAAGAAACCTAGTCGTTTAATAATGGTGTGATAATTTTATAGGTGTTGGCAATGGATGAGAATAATGTTAAAGCCATATTTCGTAAAGGACAAGCAAACGTAGCACTTAACAATCAGGATATAGGATTAGAGTGTCTAAAGCGTGCCCATCGCCTTGTTCCGTACGATAAAAAAGTCATTGCCGAAATACGAAGAGTAAAAAATTCGATGAAAGATTACTTATGCCTTGAAAAGGCAGCATGCGCCAAAATGTTCCAGGTTAAAACCTAATATTTTATTTATTCATGACCTTGTTTTGTGACCATTATTATTATATTACACTCATTATTATATCATAAAGACGTCTTTGATTTTATCAAAAAATCGTCGTAAGATTCTCATTCATTACCCTACACAATAATTTGTGATTATTTAGAAAATGAGTTGAGAATACATGATTCTATATGTATTTTCAACGAGGAAGTCGATGCCGATGTTACTTTTTTGAATATAATTCTTTTTTCCCGACCTCCTATCTTAAATGAAAATTTTAGTATCATCAAGATGATACCACTGATCAAACAACTACAGAGTGCTTTACTATTGTTATCAGTATCAGTGTAGTTATTTGTGGACGACAAAAAGGAATAAAAAGTGAAAAATTTGATGAATTTTTATTTCGAATATGGTAAACGAGAGATCCTCGAGAAAAATGGGTAACGTCATCATATTCAGCGTTCAAAATTTAGCTAAAAATCATGTAATCTCATCCCATTGTTTTTTATGCTATTGGGTAGTGTAAGTGGAGTAAATAAACTGGAAGCTTGTATAAGTTGAAATTTTAATTACAATGATGATAGAGTTACGTGATCAGCGGATACAATATAAAATATGATAAAATACTTGAACATTAATCTTAACTATTACAAATTTCAATTAAAATGCACTCGACTGGAAGGAAGAAGGTGAACCTTTATCAATATCTTCCCCGAGACACGTGAGTCACGTATGAATTCCTTCTGTTTGTATTTGCATCGTACGTACTTCGTCGGTTGGAGACGCAAGATGAAATAATGGCAAACAGTATCAGCAATTGCACAGCCAAGTTGATGATTGCAACGAATAATATTGTAGTTTTTTGATCCCGCAGCCAGTTTTCCAAAGCAAAATAGCAACCCTTGAACAATTCAAACAATTAGTTGATGGTAAGAAATTGCCCTCTTCGTGTGTGCTACTTTGACATGGTGATGGGGCTTCAAGAAAAACTAAAGGCACTAGAAGAAGGAAGACTCTGACAGATAAACCTGATGGAGAAGGCAGCGGTCACAGCACCCAGTGCTGGCTCTCACCATCCCACCAACATTGACAACGACGACGAGGTCGCTGCTAGAAAGGACGATCCGGCGCAACTCGACAATGAGAAAGACGAATAAGACGACGTGGATTCGCCGCCTAGAAAAGGCGAGAGGAGAAAAGGGGGTACAAGGGTTGCCTACCTCAAAGCGTTTCCCCCTATCCTGGCGCAGGCTCAATCGGGATGATTCCAGTTTAGGTGGTGCGGTGTCCCGAGGCTAATTTGCCGTGCATGCACCGCCATACGCCCCACCATCGTCGGTAGCATTGTATGGATGTGAGACCTGGACAATAGGAACACAAGAAAGAAACAGAATAGAAGCTTTTGAAATCTGTGTTACCGGAGAATGTTGAAAATCAAATGGACAGAAAATATCAGGAATAAGGAATTTCCGAGGCGAATAGGAAGGAAAGGAGAAAGTTGAAATATAATCGTAAAGAGAAGCGCTTCAAAATGATAGGTCATAATATAAGACATCCACAGCTATTGTTATTATTGCTAGGGGGGATGGTTGAGGGAAAGAACTGGAAAGGAAGACGAAGAATGAGCTATGAAGAGCAGACGATTAGAGATACAAAGTGTAAATCCTTCTCAGAACTGAAAAGACTAACACAAGAGACGCAATCTACAATAAGGAGTATATAACACTAAGAACTTGCTCAAACCCGTATTATCTAAATTTCTCACCTCGTGATGTCGAGAATTGTGGAATTTTTCAACTAAGACATCTTGACAGAAAGATAGATTTATCGGCACAGGATCCAAGTATGATTTCGTTAATTTTCGGTCCAAAAAACAGCAAGATATGGGCACTGTTAGATTAGGGGCAGCTAATTCTTTCAAATGCCACCAGGAAGTGGTGTAATCGTTACCGCTATTCACACCGCAGCATTCAAACTGAAAAAGTTTTATCTCTTCAGGATACTTTATTTCGCAATGTCAGATCGCTAATTAGTGTAACTGATGCGGGATGATTACTTCCATTATACCATCTCTGCGAGGGCTATTAGTAGACCTCTTTCTTGAATCTCGTAAGCATTTCCGATTTTTCAACTATTATTAAAATACCGTAATGACGTCGTTTCACTAATTTGCTTACACAATATCAACTTGCCTGCACTTGAATTAAATCAATGGCGACTGTATACTGTTCCTTTCCCGGCACCCCGTAACTGTTTTGCCATACTTGAGCCAAGGCGTCTCTGTCAAACTGCATACCCAAGTATTCTGGACACATTGCAGTAACAATACCAACTACGCCTTCTCCCAAGAGCAATACTACAACTCCGAAAACGTACTAAAAATAAAAGTAGAGCGTGAAAATAAACATCAGTGGTTAAAGTCTTGTATAATTAGAACAGGCAGAGAACATACTGTGGCTAGTAGGCAGTTATTTTCCGTGTATATGGCCCAGCATCCGACGGTCGACAATATGGAAACTAGTAATCCTAGGAGCAGCACAGCTAAGCAGATGTAGTACAGAATTGGTTCTTTACTATCGACGGGAACCAAACGGGAAATTAATACCCTTTCTGAATCCGTTAAGACTGTAATACTACCAACAACTAAACTCAGTCCACAGACCTGGTGAATGCACAATTTACGGATTAATTTACTGATGAAGTTGCCGGATCAAGTTATATGTAGCGGAATTACTGAGGAAAGAAAAAAACACTCACTAGGTATAAAAAATTGACTGAATTTAGGAAAAAATACTTGAATTTCGAGTCGTTCATCTTTGAAAACCAACATTGGTGTGTAAATCCCAACAAATTATACAGTTAAATACGCGGTTCAGAGGTGATTGCCGGGCGTGCAGGTTGATCTTTGAGGAAGTACGCTTCAGTGACTCAATGACCGCCATCTCCATTGTTACAGCGAGCTTCCGTAACCCAGAACACCCGCCGTCGGTATATTCGTAGCCTATTCCCAGCTGTAGTTACAAATTTATTCAGCGAACTATATAATCAATTAACCGTCGTCTCTTTTTTTCCGAATAAAACAGAAAACTGATTAGCGGAATATTTTGGGGGTAAAGTGGGAAGCAACTGTTTGGTCCTTCATGCTGAATGAAGTATGAGGAAATCATTGAGTTTAATTTCTACTCAGAGCATCCGACTGGTCTAATATGGCTAAAATCTGAGATAGTTTTCTACTTATGTGACGTGAGAGTAATTTGAGAAAGTCTTTAATCACTTTACATTCACATATCAATTACCTTTCTTAGGTATTTCCTCCTCTCGTTCTCTTCTCATTCAATTACAATTGTGAGGCCATTCTCTTTTTCCCCAAGACCTGGAATCCACCCTTTCGAGCATTACCTCAAAGACATCGGGGAGGCTGTTAGGGCTGGCTTAGCCCTCTTCTCTTCTTGCCGAAAAACCGGCCTAGGTCGCAAGGTAGCGAGTTGCCACGTGGGCTCGAACCCGGGACCTGCGGATTCTGAGACCAACGCGCTAACCACTCGGCCAACCAGACTCCTCAAATATTTAGAGGGGCGGAAATTTAAATTCTTTGGCACTGTTCCTTCCAGGATACTCTCTGAATCCGCCACTGTATTTCCTCCTCACGTTCTCTTCTCATTCAATTACGATCGTGAGGCCATGTAACTAATCCAAATATTAGAAGGGTAGATGGGAGAGAGGTGAAACTTATTAAGTTTTTCGGCATTCTCAGGATTGCGCCCTGGATCCGCCACGGGTATCGGTGACTGAGCGGACTGATTCGAGTTTGGTTGGGAACATAAATTTCGTTTTCAGTTTTTTATTTAAATCTTTTTCCTTGAAATAGTCGAGCATTTGCTGAGCAATCACTCTGCATTTCTCGCACAGGTTTTCTAAAAACTCAAGCATTTGTTGCGTTGAGCATTTTAAAATCGATCATTTATTCTTGAAGTATTTGCTGAGAACTTTTCAAAAATGCTGAGCATTTATTCGCTTATCATTATAACGAACTTATTTTTGTTCACATCTACACCTTTGACATCACCTCGCATTCGGGTTACTTGTTCAAAAAAAAAAAAAAAAAAAAAACAAAAGTATTTAAAAAGCGTAAAAAACAGTACCAATCTAAATTACTGTCAAATGGGGTGATTTTTTGATTTCAAAATGTGTGCTCACTTTACAGCACATTCTAAAGGAAAGAAGCAGGAGTAAAAATCTCGAATGTTAGCCAACAGATGGCGTGACGTCTCTATTTTCCAGTGATATTGTACGCACTAAAATTCAATCGAATATAGTTCAACAAAAGTGGTTGAAGATGCAATCAAAGTAACCCCACCGGTTGGGGTCATTTTCGTGCAAAATGATGGAAAAAAATAGGTACATGCAAAATAAATGTAAATATAGGTAAAAAGAAAAAAAAGTTATTTAAACAGAACTTCAGTGCATGCACCGCCATACGCCCCACCATCGTCGGTAGCATTGTATGGATGTGAGACCTGGACAATAGGAACACAAGAAAGAAACAGAATAGAAGCTTTTGAAATCTGTGTTACCGGAGAATGTTGAAAATCAAATGGACAGAAAATATCAGGAATAAGGAATTTCCGAGGCGAATAGGAAGGAAAGGAGAAAGTTGAAATATAATCGTAAAGAGAAGCGCTTCAAAATGATAGGTCATAATATAAGACATCCACAGCTATTGTTATTATTGCTAGGGGGGGATGGTTGAGGGAAAGAACTGGAAAGGAAGACGAAGAATGAGCTATGAAGAGCAGACGATTAGAGATACAAAGTGTAAATCCTTCTCAGAACTGAAAAGACTAACACAAGAGACGCAACCTACAATAAGGAGTATATAACACTAAGAACTCGCTCAAACCCGTATTATCTAAATTTCTCACCTCGTGATGTCGAGAATTGTGGAATTTTTCAACTAAGACGTCTTGACAGAAAGATAGATTTATCGGCACAGGATCCAAGTATGATTTCGTTAATTTTCGGTCCAAAAAACAGCAAGATATGGGCACTGTTAGATTAGGGGCAGCTAATTCTTTCAAATGCCACCAGGAAGTGGTGTAATCGTTACCGCTATTCACACCGCAGCATTCAAACTGAAAAAGTTTTATCTCTTCAGGATACTTTATTTCGCAATTTCAGATCGCTAATTAGTGTAACTGATGCGGGATGATTACTTCCATTATACCATCTCTGCGAGGGCTATTAGTAGACCTCTTTCTTGAATCTCGTAAGCATTTCCGATTTTTCAACTATTATTAAAATACCGTAATGACGTCGTTTCACTAATTTGCTTACACAATATCAACTTGCCTGCACTTGAATTAAATCAATGGCGACTGTATACTGTTCCTTTCCCGGCACCCCGTAACTGTTTTGCCATACTTGAGCCAAGGCGTCTCTGTCAAACTGCATACCCAAGTATTCTGGACACATTGCAGTAACAATACCAACTACGCCTTCTCCCAAGAGCAATACTACAACTCCGAAAACGTACTAAAAATAAAAGTAGAGCGTGAAAATAAACATCAGTGGTTAAAGTCTTGTATAATTAGAACAGGCAGAGAACATACTGTGGCTAGTAGGCAGTTATTTTCCGTGTATATGGCCCAGCATCCGACGGTCGACAATATGGAAACTAGTAATCCTAGGAGCAGCACAGCTAAGCAGATGTAGTACAGAATTGGTTCTTTACTATCGACGGGAACCAAACGGGAAATTAATACCCTTTCTGAATCCGTTAAGACTGTAATACTACCAACAACTAAACTCAGTCCACAGACCTGGTGAATGCACAATTTACGGATTAATTTACTGATGAAGTTGCCGGATCAAGTTATATGTAGCGGAATTACTGAGGAAAGAAAAAAACACTCACTAGGTATAAAAAATTGACTGAATTTAGGAAAAAATACTTGAATTTCGAGTCGTTCATCTTTGAAAACCAACATTGGTGTGTAAATCCCAACAAATTATACAGTTAAATACGCGGTTCAGAGGTGATTGCCGGGCGTGCAGGTTGATCTTTGAGGAAGTACGCTTCAGTGACTCAATGACCGCCATCTCCATTGTTACAGCGAGCTTCCGTAACCCAGAACACCCGCCGTCGGTATATTCGTAGCCTATTCCCAGCTGTAGTTACAAATTTATTCAGCGAACTATATAATCAATTAACCGTCGTCTCTTTTTTTCCGAATAAAACAGAAAACTGATTAGCGGAATATTTTGGGGGTAAAGTGGGAAGCAACTGTTTGGTCCTTCATGCTGAATGAAGTATGAGGAAATCATTGAGTTTAATTTCTACTCAGAGCATCCGACTGGTCTAATATGGCTAAAATCTGAGATAGTTTTCTACTTATGTGACGTGAGAGTAATTTGAGAAAGTCTTTAATCACTTTACATTCACATATCAATTACCTTTCTTAGGTATTTCCTCCTCTCGTTCTCTTCTCATTCAATTACAATTGTGAGGCCATTCTCTTTTTCCCCAAGACCTGGAATCCACCCTTTCGAGCATTACCTCAAAGACATCGGGGAGGCTGTTAGGGCTGGCTTAGCCCTCTTCTCTTCTTGCCGAAAAACCGGCCTAGGTCGCAAGGTAGCGAGTTGCCACGTGGGCTCGAACCCGGGACCTGCGGATTCTGAGACCAACGCGCTAACCACTCGGCCAACCAGACTCCTCAAATATTTAGAGGGGCGGAAATTTAAATTCTTTGGCACTGTTCCTTCCAGGATACTCTCTGAATCCGCCACTGTATTTCCTCCTCACGTTCTCTTCTCATTCAATTACGATCGTGAGGCCATGTAACTAATCCAAATATTAGAAGGGTAGATGGGAGAGAGGTGAAACTTATTAAGTTTTTCGGCATTCTCAGGATTGCGCCCTGGATCCGCCACGGGTATCGGTGACTGAGCGGACTGATTCGAGTTTGGTTGGGAACATAAATTTCGTTTTCAGTTTTTTATTTAAATCTTTTTCCTTGAAATAGTCGAGCATTTGCTGAGCAATCACTCTGCATTTCTCGCACAGGTTTTCTAAAAACTCAAGCATTTGTTGCGTTGAGCATTTTAAAATCGATCATTTATTCTTGAAGTATTTGCTGAGAACTTTTCAAAAATGCTGAGCATTTATTCGCTTATCATTATAACGAACTTATTTTTGTTCACATCTACACCTTTGACATCACCTCGCATTCGGGTTACTTGTTCAAAAAAAAAAAAAAAAAAAAAAACAAAAGTATTTAAAAAGCGTAAAAAACAGTACCAATCTAAATTACTGTCAAATGGGGTGATTTTTTGATTTCAAAATGTGTGCTCACTTTACAGCACATTCTAAAGGAAAGAAGCAGGAGTAAAAATCTCGAATGTTAGCCAACAGATGGCGTGACGTCTCTATTTTCCAGTGATATTGTACGCACTAAAATTCAATCGAATATAGTTCAACAAAAGTGGTTGAAGATGCAATCAAAGTAACCCCACCGGTTGGGGTCATTTTCGTGCAAAATGATGGAAAAAAATAGGTACATGCAAAATAAATGTAAATATAAGGTAAAAAGAAAAAAAAGTTATTTAAACAGAACTTCAGGTACATCGAGTCATCACGAACCATTACCTTAGACTTAATCTTCAGCTTGCAGAATTCCAATTTTTCGAAAATTGCGTTGTTTGACAAACAGTACCTATCATTATTATTGATGTCTTGCAGGAAGTACCGATAAGGGAGTAAGGGGCAACTTACTCCCCCCCCCCTCGTAGGAATTTTTCACTCAGTAGTTGGGAAACTTCATCATTTCAGTCAGGCGGTATAGGAAAAATCCAACAAGTCACAAGGTGTTTTTTTTAAATTTTTTTAAATATAGTTGGGAACTTTGAGTAGTTTGTTAGTTTGTTGAAAAAATCCAACAAGTCAACTTTTTTTCTTTTTCTTTTTCTTTTTCGTTGTGATACTTGGGAATTTTGAGTTGAGTCAGTTGGGATTTTTACAATTTTTGTCCCCTCCGCGGGAAAAACTTTTCGGTACGTCCCTGATTTCTTGATTTTTTTTAAACGTCAGTTACGATGGTACCTTGCCTTCGTTACAGCGTTTGTCTGATGTATGTAAACAACATTGATACTTGGTATCGATCCTTCGCACATGTGTGTCATCGTGCCCCTGTCAGCTCGTGATTCAAAATAATCAAGGTCACCCCATTTGACGGTAATTGAAGAAAAATTGTATTGTTTAGAACCAAAAAAACTTTTCCCATTGTTTCACATGTTTTTCTCCCCCGGTTTTTATAGAAAAGTCTCGAATGCATATCAAAATTATCGACAAAATATCAGCAGTATCAAAAGAATATGAATATTAACAAGAGAATCAATAAAATATGAAAACTAGGTTTCAAATTTTCAAAACGTTGAAATAAATTGTTACAAAAGTTATGGCACCTAGTTATTGTTTTATTTTTTCGTTTTGTTCGTTCATCTGCTTGAGAATTATTAAAAAGAAGTTTTAAATACAAGTACTTTATTTAATACTCTTTTTTGGAGTTGGAAAAATGTTGTTCAAAACAAAAAAGTATCGTAAAAGAAAAATTTGAGGGAAAAAAACAGTTAAAAAAACTACTTATATTTTTTGACAATCACATAAGAATTCTTAAATTAATTCTATGTATTAATAACCATAGTTATTGTAGCAGTTATTGGGTGAACCATTTTTAGTAAGAATTCATCAACACACGGAACAATGAAGTGCTCCTATTTTAAACATCACAGTTGTGAAGCGCTCCTTGTCGAGTGCCATCTGCCGCCCCAGATAATTGTATTTCCGAACCATTTCTATTTCCGACCCTCGTACCATACATTTTTCAGTCTGAATGTTCGTCATTACCTTGATCTTGGAACAGTCATTTCGCTCTCAACCCGAGCTCTGGAATCCGCCCTATCGAGCATTACCTCAGAGACGTCGGGGAAGCTATTAGGGCTGTCTTAGCCCTCTTCACTTCTTGCCGAAAAACCGGCCTAGGTCGAAATATAGCGAGTTGCTACGTCGGCTCGAACCCGGGACCTCCGGATTCTGAGACCATAGTGCGCTATCCACTCGGCCAACCAGACCCCTCTCGTCAGTCCGACCCTACCGCTTTCGCTATTAAGATCTTCAGCCATAGCCTATAACTCCTTCGAGTTATTACTGAGCAATAGAATGTCGTCTGCGAACCGCAGGTTACTCAGCCATTGACCATTGATCTTTACCCCTTTCTCCTCTCAATTTAGACTTCTAACAATGTCTTCCAGAACCGCGTGGAATAGGTTCAGGGAGAGCGGATCTCCTTGCTCAAATTATTTTCCAGCCCTGTCCAGTGTGACGTAGGCTGTTGTTTTTACATTCATTTTCTTCAGTATCTTTACTGCATCCCTTTCTGCTCCTTGTTTAGCTATTGAGAATCACAAAAAAGAAGGAAAAAATGGCAAATAGTCTACAATTCTGGTCATTTTTTGGTTAAAAAGCATTGAGGTTTGCGGATGTGAAATCTTTGAGAAGAATGCATTTAAAGTTGTGGAACCGAAAATACGCGAGATCGTCGTCTCCACGGGGTACCAATTTGCGCGCTCCCCTTTGAAAGGCTCGGGCACGTGCCCTACCTGCTCCATCCAAGATATCCCCTGGTTGTCTCGGCGTCTACTGCGCCAATCCGTTTCAAATTTTGCTATGATATCCTGCGAACTTGTACCAGAACATCGTGCAAGGTTCACAGGTTTTCGATGCTTGTAGGTAGAGGAATGCAACTTTGAAGATGACAGTCCATATGAAATGAAGGGTTGGTTTTGAAAAACTGATAAGTCCGAAAACGAAGTTCTGCAAGGTCATGCTTTTGAAAACCACGGATAACGCGATAATAATTGATATGGATAGCTGTAGTGATAACGCGCGTACAGAAGTAATAAAGATCGATGTGACTTATGGTGCCTTTTCCGAACACCCGCCTGTATATTAATCGAAGGGTTTATTTGAAAAACAACCGGGCTATAAGTGCTCTTCAGCTAGTAAGGCGGCTCTAAGGGGAGGTTTAACGGATAGTCATTTTGATTGCAAGAAATAAACAAGTCTCGTATTGGGGATGAGAAATCGTATACATGCTTCTCTTGCAATCAAAATGGATGTCCGTTATACCTCCCCTTACAGCCGCCTTACAGCTAGGAGAGCTGTCATAGCCTGAGTTTGCAGATCTTGCCTTGTTCCAATATACTATGATGTTGAAGCATAATGGCTGTGGATACAGCGCTATCTGTCTATAAAGTCGGAATTTCAAGACTGACTATGGTTGTTTTTCAAATGAATTCTTCAATTCGTCTATAAACTTGAAATATCACGTCTTAAACGTCTACTTTCTACCGTACACTGTGACCACTGGAAGTATAGGGTTTCCGTTGAAATCCCGAAAACGGAATTTTCGACTTGAAAACACGACCTTTTGTAGGACAAAATTCACTTTTCCGACTTGTGGTACATTTTCATAAAGCGTCTCGCAGTGTTGCGTTTTGCATACCTAAGTCTACTTCCAAAGTCTTGAAATGAATAAAATTCGTGATTGCGATCGAGATTACCTTTTCTTTGTGTACAGCTTGGACCAAAAGAACTCGCGGCGGTGACTGCACCGAACATATCCTCTGTTAAGAAAAACTTCGGCGCTAAAAACTAAAATAGACAACACATAACCTGCCAGCAAGAAATACAGTGGTTCTTTCAAAAAGCACAGACACAAAGTTCTTCCCTTGAATCTCTCCGTAGGTAGAACCTTGTTGGATCCCAAGTGCAGAATCCAGTGCGGAATAATACCGGACTCGAATAAGCGATTTAGTAGGACGTTGAAAGGTCGTGCCAAATACGAACCTCTCTTAAATAGAAAATGTGTGCTATGGGGTCTGATCAGGCAACCAGGAATTAATCTGAATGGAATTTTCACTCTGATCCTTTTTGCTTCGCTTAAGGAATAATAATACAAGCTTCTTTTGACACCAAGGACCGCGATGTCACGTCGACGAATAACTCGTTTCATGACCTCATTATAGTCGCCAGGGGGTAGTAAATTAAAACGGCTTAAAACTTTGGTTGCCAGGTTTGTTTCAGCGGCCGTCACTTTCAACACTTTCAACATTTCAGGCGACCCGTAGATCTGCAGCGACGACTCGAGAATATCCGAAACGGACGTAAATTCTCTGCCCTGAAACGAGACCGTGATAAAACTAGCGAACGAGGCCCTGTAGGCTGCTGCTACTACCAAACTATAAAAGCAGAAGTTGGCAAACAGAATTCTGAAACTAGTCCGACGAAGTTGTGCCGAGTTGACAACAACAGGCTGCTCCAAAAGTGTTTGAAACACTAGTAAGTTCGAGAGCAACAAGTTCCGCCGCATGATGCAGTGGAACGCAACGCAGGCTACGACAAACGTGACTAATATCAAACTCCAAGTACGTACTCCAAATTCTTGGGTGAAATAAGCCAGGTTCGGAGGCTTCGCTCCAGCTCGGTAGGGCACAGCCCAGCCGAAACAATCGATACTGCTGACACGGCCTAGCTCTACTCTGGAATCCAAGTTATCCATTTCTATGCTGGCGTACGAATACCAACCAATAGCCAAATCAGCTTTTTCATTGTTCACCGCATCGCAAATGCGGTTCAGCTCTTGGCTTGAGTAGTACCATGTGTGATTCAGGTTCACGTATAAATCAGCGGTGGAGATTATCGACGTGAAGTTGAAATATTTTTCAGCTACCTTGAGGATTTTATTAGCAACGCCGGCCGCTCTCCATTTACCGTACCTGGCGTCAAATCTCACAAAACTATCGGGTGGTTGATTATTAGTGATCACGTTTAGCGAGCAGCCCTTGAAGTTGAGCTTTTCATTGGCGAACAAATTCGAAGGGAGAACGAATTCCGAGGTCGTCCGATTCCAGATATTGATCAGTATCGGCTGTCCGACTGAGCCGCATTTATCCTCGGTGAACGGAGAAAAAGAATGGAATTTTAAGTCGTATCCGTGTTTTTGCTTTGAAAGAGCGACCACATTCATGCGACGGTCGCGCCAAAATTGCTCGAAAACCTTGACGATGTTATGTTGCTTGACTGGCTCGGTCCAAACTAAGAGGAATTTACTCTCCACGTGGTTTCTGGAGCAAAATCGTCCCACGTACGAAGTTCCGAATTCCGGAAAAAGTATATAAAAACCGTGCAAGTCCATGGAGTCGCCTTTTCCCAGAATGATCTTCGGTTTTGCGATACTCCGCAGGAGAGTGTCAATCCACGGGATCTGGTCGATCTCTTCTTCGAACACCACGATGGTTGACCGCCGTACGAACGAATCTGTTATGTATTTTAAACAGCCAAGATGTGCCGGTGGCTCGAAATTTGATAAATTAAAACTCGAGATTGATGCTGTTGTTAGAAACCATTTGGTAGCACCGATGATAAAACAGAAAATCAAGAACATGGCGCGTCTTCCTCAACTTCAGCGAATGAAAGATCAGAAAGTGCGAGCCTCTTTTTAGATAGAGACCTTTGGAGGTACGAGTACTGTCGAAGTCAATCAGCAAGACACGAGCGGTAGAGCGTGAAGTTACGGTAGTTTGGTTACTTGGAAAGGTAGATTCGATTAACTAATTTCTAAAAAGAAAATTGAGGCGAAGTGTTCATATGCGTTGAAGCACTTTCGAGCATTGTATTCTCAAGTGGATTCATTAAATACAAAAGTTATCGAGCGAGAATTAACTGAAACATCGGGGCCTCACCTCCTGTGCTCAGCACCCCTGCATTAGCGCTATACACCTCGTTTTCAATCTAGCTAGCTGTTTTTTTTTCCGCTTCCTTTCGGAATTTTTCCGCAGGGGGGAGGGGGAATTCATGAAGTGATGATAAGGCTGTCAGTCTTACGACCGGTTTGATGTAGTTCTCCATTCCCTCCTTATCCTGTGCATTGTGCAAGTTCTTTCATTTCGTAATAACATTACTTAAATTTGACATCCTTGATTATCTGTTGAACATACTGCCTTTGCCGACCCCTACCCAACTCGTTCCCTCCACTCTTCCTTCTAGCAGCAGTGATATTATTCCTGGGGGGCCTCAAATTATGCCCTATCAGATTATCATCTCTCCTCCTCTTCAGACAATTTCAAATATCCATCTTACCGCATACTCTGTTAAGTACTTGCTCATTTCGTACCTTTTATTCGTCCATTTGATGCTAAGTATCCCCTCTATAGCACCATTTCTTAAAAGCTTCGATCCTTCTCTTCTCTGGTTTTCCTATATGGTCCACGTTTCACATCCATACAAGGCTGCCCTCCAAACATAAGTTTTTAAGGTATAAGTTTAAAATAACTTTTGTTCTTCTTGAAATTTTATTCCTATCTTTCTTAGAGTAGGTATCAAACATTTTATACCATTTAACATTGTCAAAAGCTTTTTCAATATTAACGAATGCCATGTTACTTTATTGGAATCAATTTAGGAGACGAATCAGAGAAAAAAAAAACACCACGAATAAATAACGACCACCTTAAGGAAGTTGTGTGTTCCTCTCAAGTATCTAACATTCTTCGATCTTACCCTCCCAGACTAGGGTATGCTCATGTGCGCAAATGTGAATGCTTGGGACATAAGGTTCCAATCTAGGGTAAACACCACCAATAATTTGACAGTTGGCAAATTTTGAAACTGTTCATTTAAATTTTTCATTTTCTAAAAAGTTTTTTTGTTTCAATTAAAAATTATTTTGATGATGAATACTCGGCAAATTTTCAAGTTCAAAAAAAATTGTCGGCGTATTTTTAGTTTAAAACAAATACGCAATTTTAATTTCCCCCCCCCCCAAATGAACAAATGTGGGGACTTGACACTTGAAACTGAGAAGAGAAGATATCTTTCTACAAATTTAACTATATTTTTCTGAAAACGAATTTCAATTAAGTATCACAGGATGACATACCTACAAAAAGTAGTTCTGAGTTACAGTATTCTCAAGAAGCAAAAATGTCATTATTCTTATTGAGCTTGTTTTGGTTTGTGGATCGTAGCACAGCAGTGAATATTCATTAGATCACTGAAGTATTTAGCGGGCTTTTAATGGGGGGTCTTTGCTAGACCAATCTACTATAATCCACACAAGGACAAGTTGACTTATAGCTTCCATCAGAAGAGCCGCTTAATTATTTAAAATAACTACCATCTCTTAGTTTCCTCCCCTCGGTACCGATGCGATGCCCGAAAGGGTAGTTTCCTGTGCCAGGAGTGCGATGTCTCAGGGGCCACTTTGGCATGCGTGCATCGCCATACGTCCCACCATACCATCTCTTAGTTTCCTGATTGCATCCTCTTATTTTCGTCGACCAGAATAGCGATTGATGGTGTTAAGTGATCCACGCAAAAAACTCGACGTACTGGATTTCTTTATCACACGAAACATATACGTCTTCACAAAACAGAAGTCATCACCCTGGAAGAACTGAGCTCCGATCACCTACCAGTTTCTTTCTCGTTGTCCGATGCAGCTTCATCGAAGTCAAAGCGTCTTTCTTTGACCTCGCCAAAGACAGACTGGGATAAATTTAGAAATTATCTCCAAGAGAAAATTGATCTCCGCGTGTCGCTAAAATCTACGGAGGAATTGGAAACTCAAAAGTTGCTTACTTTACATCGACACTCCAATCAGCTGCCATCGAAGCCCCTCCACCGAGTAAGCAAAACTCCTGCACACCCGAGCTTCCCAATGCATATTTGTGATTTAATTATCGAGAAAAGAAGAGCAAGACATCGCTGGCAAGTGACTCGATACCCAGTCGATAAATCAAAGCTTAATTGGGTATCAGAGAAGCTCAAAAAACTGAACTGTCACCAACCCAGAGCAGTGACAAATCATTATGGCGTGCATTAAAGTTGGTCAACCATCCTCAACAACAGGATGCACCAGTGAAGAACCACCTGGGCAAATGGACTACCAGTGCCGAAAAGAAAGCTGTGGCTCTAGCTCGGCACTTAGCCTCAGTTTTCCAGCCAAATCCTCCAGCTGGTACTCCATTCTCTCCATCAATGGAGTTCAGCATCGACGAAATCCCATTGCGGGTCACCCCGCTACAGGTTGCCAAAGAGATCGACAAGCTCAAATCACGTAAAGCTCCTGGTTTCGACAATGTCAACGCAATGATGCTCAAACAGCTTCCAAAGAAAGACATAGTCATAATGTGCTATCTCTTCAATGCTGCTCTTCGCCTTCGTCACTTCCCATCTCATTGGAAAAAAGCCCAAATCATCGTTCTTCCAAAACTTGGACAACCAGTACACGACCTGGCCTCTTATAGACCGATCTCGCTACTCCCCATCATTGGCAAAGTCTTCGAAAGACTGTTACAGTCCATTATTATGCCTCTCCTCACAACCAGCAACATCATCCCGGACTTCCAATTTGGATTCCGTCGAAAGCATTCCACGATAGAACAGGTACATCAAGTTGCGAAGAAAATACGCTTTACACTTGAATGGAGACAGTACTGTTCTGCTGCATTCCCAGACATTGCAAACGCCTTTGACAAAATCTGGCATGATGGACTGATCAGCAAATTATGGAAGATTCTGCCATCAAATCTCGCTCATGTATTGGAGTCTTTCCTGGACAACCGCAGCTTTCGAGTATCCCATAACTGCGAAATCTCTCCATGGCACCCCATCGAAGCCGGCGTTCCACAGGGCAGCGTACTTTCTCCGTTACTCTACCTAATTTACGCTGCAGATGCTCCGATTCCCTTTGGATCAACAATAGCAATATGTTTGCCGATGACACCGCTATACTGTCAACAGCCGCTGATTTCTCAATTGCCAAACAAAAACTTCAAGTAAATTTGAACCGGTTCGATAAATGGTCGCAAAAGTGGCTCATCAACATCAATGCATCGAAGTCTAAGCATCTCATCTTCACGCTCAACTATAAATACCGGTACTACCCTGTCCGACTGAGGTCGAAAACGACAGCTTCAATTACGAGAATTGATAATAAATCATCATATTCAGCGAGTTAGGAATTGTGTTGTCTCATAAGTTGTATTAATGTATGGAAACAAAAGCCGAGTAGAAGAGTAAATGCATAAAATTCACCTATATTCTCATGGGAAAACAGCTACTGATAAACCACAAAACGTCTCACCACGCTAATTTTCCCATCTCTCTAAAAAGGGTCCCTGTCACGTTCCTTCTTTCACAATTCGTCCGCGTTTGTTTCTGAACGAACTAAACAATTAATCAGTCATGTCTATCAATTGAATCACGGTGAACACTTTTTATAATAACATATTTTTCAATTAAATCAGTCTGAAAGGAGTATTTCAGCTTGAAAACTTTGAAGTTGTTTTTCTCGAAACCATAATTGCTGACAGGGGCCCTTTTGACAATAACTCATTTTTTGTGTGAAAGCTGAAAGTCAAAAGTTTATACATTTTTGGTAACTGAAAGCGAAATTCAAAATTTGAATACAAATATTTGAAAGCTGAAAGTCAAAAGTAAAATCCTTATTTTCAAGGTCAACAGTCGAAAGCCAAAAGTGAAAGTTTTATCATTCGACTTTCAAGCTCTGCCTGATAGTCTGTATCTGGATAATTGTTAAGAAAACGGATCATTTCCGCTGTTCTCTGGACATCAGTTGAACAAACTGGGGAAGATATTTCTGAAGGGGAGGGGTGCTAGATTCTTACCACTCATAGAATAACACAGAACAAAACCAAACTCCAAAGAAATTCTAAGGCAAAATGGTTTTTTAATTTGTTTTATTGATATTGTCAACATTTACTCAATACAAAATAATTGAGGTAGTAATAATTAAATAATAATAAACAAAAATTACTGAATTGAGAAACTGAAATGTTAATATTAGAGATCACAGTATGGTTACTCATTACACTTGACACACAAGGATAACTGGAGTCGACATAACACCTATTTTCTCATGTACAAAGCATAACCTTTGGAAATACTCGGTTATTAGGTATTATACAATCCTAGTACCTCATTACAGCAAGTTAATAGCAAAGATTTAGTATTTCACACCAAGAATCCTAAAAAATATGACCCATAAATCAAATAAACTAGGAAAGTGAACTGTCACATACTGATGTAACAATATTAGTGCTTTGAAGGTACCGATTCAGTTACACAAGATACAAGCACAACTGATGGGACATATTTTGAGAAACATCACGTTTACATCCTTTATCCTCATGTAACCTCTTGCATAATAATGACTATTAAACTGTAGAAATTTCGACAGTTTCCTCGGTTTCTAAGTTTTGCACGATGAATTAGGCAAAATGTCGATCCAAGTAAATCTTCATGATCTCATCTCACGAGCTATCAACAGTTAACTTCTTAAACTACGAACATAATTACCCTTCTTCTTGTTGTTCTGGTGTTATTAAAAAAGTTCCACTGGGTTTTCAAAACTGATGAGCAATATTTGAAATAATTTTTTGAGTTTTGTATTCATTTGATACATCTTCTTCTTCTCTGTGTACATGATCGGTGATCTCTGGAGATATATGCAGTTTCTAAAAAAGAAAACAGAAAGTACATTTTGTAGTTCGTTCATCTTAATCATACATATTAAGACTTAAAACTGAAAATTGGTCTTACTTCGACAATAAAATGCCTCTTTTTTACTTTGAACGCCCAATCGTTACTTTCTGGAATGGTACAATTCCAGGTATTTATTATAGGTAGCTTCTTCAAAATCAATAATCCGTCGTAATCACTGTACGCCGCATTCCCATCATTTGCCAAAGATTTCAGTTGTATCACGGTATCACACAGATGTTCGCATCTGCTTAATTCTTTCGAATCCTAAAGAACAAATTCAAGGAATCGTATGCAGATACATTTGGAAGAAAAATAATCGAAACCATTACTAAATGAAAGAATGTCAATTTAGTGCAGGTTCAAAAGCAGTGCTCAATATACTTAGGGCTGGAAGGTAAGATACTCTAAGAAGGTGTGTATTCTTGGCCAGAGATTATTGAGATCCAAACAAAAGAAGAGGTACAACTAGCAAAACTTTATTCTCTTAATAAAGTTTGGTCAGTTGTACTTCTTCCTTTGTTTGCATTCCGGATACTCTAGGTTTTCATTGGAGAATACTCCACGCTCTCTGGCAGAAAATGCTGAGCAGACATATGAATATTATAAGATCCTCCGACGATTTTAATGAGAAGATATTCTCAACATCTTACATCAAGAGGAAGAAGACATGCAATCACCTAGACTAAACCATTACCAAACTATTAGAAGTCTTCAAACGTGTCTTACCGCAAATAAATGAGGTGGTATTGAAATAAAACATGTGGCGCAAACGTTTCTTAGAAGGAATCGCAACTTAATTAAAAAGGTATGAATATTTCCGCTCCACGATCCAGTAGCTAAGGAAATTAAAGCTATCCTTAGAACAGTACGATCTTGGACTGGGGCACTAAAATTATACTTCGGATCTTCTACTATATTTTTTATGTACGCGAGCAGGTTGTCGTATGAATTTCCAGTATCTAGAACATACATAAAACAGAGGTATTAATCTTCGAAATAATGCTATGAATGAATAGAAGCTATCGCGTTAGTACCATTTATATCTGGAGGAGGCCAATGACTAATATCAGCTTTCTCTACCAGCGAACTCTTCATTAAATAGCCCAAATCGTAAGTATTGCCGAATACAGGTACGCTTTTATCTGCATTATGATTCAACGATAAGTCTTGGTACCGCCATGCGATTCGTAGTTGTTCGTTGTCAGCTTTTTTATCTTGATTCGAGTCAACAGTGGGATCACTATGTAAAGGCGATGGCAGTTCGGTCATCTAATTGAAGAATCAGGTTAGCGATAATCAAAAATCATAATTAGACGTGTTGAGTATGAGCTTACGAGTCTGTGGGAATCGATGTCTTGACTAGCGAGCAGAAAGGTGTGATCACTAACAATCCCTTCAGCGAGATACTGTTTCAAGATGATGTTACGGTAAACACCGGATTCATCTTCCTCTGAAATAAGTTTCAAGTTGAAGATTACTTTCGAAAACAAGGTATCATTAATGCTGAATACAACAAACTAGAACTTGGACATGAAATATGTTCACGCATACCTAATAAAAACAGGCTCCCCACTGGTATTCCACCTCCTGTGAATTAGAAATCAAACAGTGAGTTTCAAGTAACAAATCGAAGTACTTTCTATTAACGTACGCGCGTATTTTAGAATCAAATAACATGATCGCCGGGATTTAATTTAGACTTTATTGAACAACCGTTACAGCCGTACCGGGTTCATGCTCTTGGTCAGAGAGTCTCGTTGAAATTGGTACTCAGTATTGTAGTTAATGTTTGCTTGTGGTTAAGATTTTATTCGTCGTATGACTAGTGACCATTCTAGAGTAAGTAATAAACCAAAAACAAGTAGGGTACTTGCCAATAATAATGTCTAATGAAGGAAGTCCTAGGGATACCAGGAGCTGATTTTTTACTATGAGTTTCTTGGTTCCTTTGATTTTCGGCAGTCTGTTGTTATTGAACATTTTCTGTTTCGATCATTGACTTCGTTGTATGGGATTGAAAAACCAAAACCTGCTGCAAAATTAACTACAGACGTAAAATTAAGAGCAAAATACACATTTCAATGAATGAAAGTTACAACTTGCAAGAGATGTATCTCGTTTTATCAACGTTATCACAAACCACGTGTTTTTGTTTTGATTCGCCATTTTCCGTGGTATTGCTGGTAAAGTTGTCTGAGGATAGAGACTTAAAAATAGAGTATATTAGGTCCTTTTTCCAGAACCTGTGTAAGCAGATGTCAAGTCAAATGTCAAGTTTATTCATGGAAGTGCATTCTTCGTTCTTTCTTCAGCGATTTTCATCATCAGCTTTTCAGCTTACTATTAAAACTTGGTTAATAATTGATAGGTACTTCAAGAGCATTCGTGTGCCATATTTCTTTATGATTAGCTCGCCGTATGATTGTGATTGATCGGTAAGTCGTGTCATCTTATCTGCAAATTAAAAATTTTTACCGGCTTCATGTGCAAGAAAGCATCAGAAGGCGTTCCGGATGCGCTGTAAATAATTTCTATTATTTCTCACTCTTATTTCAGGTTGCCGGAAGAAAGCATTTAGATTCATCCCATTGTGTACTTATCTCTGTAACAAGGATTCGACTGAAAAGCTCCTTGCTATTTGAAGCCAAAGCTACTCTCGGGACCCTTTCAAAATATGAAGACGTTGATTATAGCTGGACTGTCTGTCGCTAGCCTTAGCATCATGAGTTTATACGCATGGCGATACAAAAATAAGGTAAATCTTTGATTACTACTGGTACGAGTAGAAAACGCTCTTCATCCTTAGTAATGTCATAAATGTTATAAACTTGCATCTATCCATTAACAGGCATTTAAAAGGAAGAAGACGCACAGAGTTGAAATCAGTATTCATAACAGCGTGATCGGATGTGTCATTGGAAAAGGTGGTGACAATCTAAAACGTATAGAATCCAAATCCGGCGCTAAAATCAAATTTTATTCTGGCGGTAATTAATGAAATAACAGGCGCGGCGAAAGTTGGTTCCCGCTGATTCCAGTGAAAGCGCACCGCCCACGAATACGCGCACGCCGCATAAAATGTTTACTTGCAACCTAATTGAACATTTGTCTTTTCTTTTGCGATAATTTTTTCTATTATGCAAAGCGGGGAACTGACTTTTGTCGCACGCTGTATTGTCAAGCTTCAAAATAATTTTCTGAGTGAAACGTTCCTTTGAACTTTTCATAGTTTTTGCCCTGAAACATAATACTAAAGCTCGGTTGTTTCGCATTGGTGCAATTGATCTGCCATTTGGATTGTAGAATACCAAATCACGGACCTGTTATATCTCAAGAACTCGTGCTGAAATTTCGCTTGAAGTTTTGGATTCTACCTTCCAGATAAATTCTCGAATTCCATTCTGATTATACTGAAAAAAATTTCTATAAAATTCCAATTTGCGAATTGGAAGATTCAAGAAAAATCAACGTTTTTCCGTTAATTTGTATTACTCGTAGTTTTTTGAGGTACGAATCCAGAGCGGAGCAAGCGTATTTTTAATGTTAATTTGACTGTAAATTTTGATTGTATACCTACCCGTAAATTTTGATTGTATACCCTGCACTTCTTGCCCCAGTCAGAATGTTGAGGATGCTTCTTAACATGAAGTTTTGCGTTGTCATAAGTCTTTCCATTTGATTTTACGTTGGAGCCCAAGTTTGGGCACCATAGGTTAGGACTGGACAGGATTCCAATATTCTTTTGATATTAAAATTTTGGAGTTTTTAATGTTCCAAAATAGGTATATGTGAACATCGTTGAATAATTGAATAACTGCTATTCCATTTGTAGGGTGTGCCAATTCACTTTTTCTTCTTCTGTAGTCCAGAGCGCTTTCGGCTGTTATGCCATCATCAGTCGAGTACCTTAAATGAGACTTGTCTCTTGTGGTTCTGTAGTCATAGTCGAGAGTAGTACCGTATGGAGAACCTGTTTAGTCGCGTGCTCCTATTGGTTGTCTATGATTATGCAGTCTGTCCAATCACAAACAACCAATAGGAGCACACGACTAAAAGGTTCACCATACGGTACTACTCTCGACTATAACTACAGAACCACAAGAGACATGTCTCATACTCCACTGATGATGGCATAACAACCGAAAGCGCTCTGGACTACAGGAGAAGGAAAAGTGAATTAGCATACTCTACAAATGGAATGTTACCAAGCTCACTCACACTCCGAAATGGACGCTAAGAATAACTGCTAAGTGGATGGGATGAGAATGTCATACAAATGTTGGACAATTGTGGCGTTCTTGTCTATGTATTACATGTATGGTGTGCTCATGTCATTCTGTATTGAACCGTATATTGTTTTGAGTTACAGTTGCAATTGATTAGTCTTTCTTGTCTCTTGCTGATTCTAATACAAACCATTCAGAGTTGGTTCAGATTCATTTAGATCACTCGTTTGACGAATGAGTACAACCCGTGATCAAGTTAAATATCTTGCTGTGACAGAAAATGTTAACAAACATCTATCATGATCTTAGTTGAGATAGTCTGTGATTTCGGGAAAAAATGAACTTGACCACTTCCTGCTCTCAACCTCCTATTACAACTTTCATGACTTATTCAGGTTCTACAGAGTATAATGACTTAATCAATATCCCATAGGAATCTTTAGTTGTTTTCTCTTTTTCTATATTATTTTATTTCTCTTCCGTTATTTCTTTTCTTTTCTTTTATTCCAGTCTGTATTTTTTTTATCATTCTTCCTTTCCTTTTGCCCTTTCTCCTTTTCTGTTTTCTTTTTCTGCCTTTTATCTGTCTCTTTCGGCTCCTTTCTGTCTTTTGCTGTCTTTTTTATTCTTGAATGGTCTGTCTGTCTTTCTAGTTCATTTGGCCACTATCTAGTTATCTACCTGTAGTTGAAGAACAGGCCATCATTAATCCTTTGTGTTTTGATGAAAATAAAAATCAATATCCACCATGACTAGCCCAGACCAGCCAATTTATTTTTGTATCTACTCTGTAATGAGGAATTTTGTAATTTACTTTTCGATTGTGGCATTATTCTTATCTTTTTTGTATTTTTTTTTTTGCCTTATTTGTTTATCTCTGTTTTGTCTAATTTATTTCTATTTCTTTTTCAAGTCTCTTTTCCATTCCTTTCTTTAGCTTACGTCTCTAGATCCGATGTCTTATGTTTTTATGTGTCTTTTATATTTTATGCTTCATATGATTATGGTCTTACATCCATATCTTATGTTGTGTTTACATGTTCTTGTCATGTATCCGTTTGACGTATGTCTTTGTCTATGTCTCATCATTTGGAGTTTCTTTCTGGGCAGGGGAGGGAGATATGTCAAGTTTCGAATGGAGAGAAGTAGGGCTAATAATAAAGATATGGTCAGTTGTATTAGTCGTTGATTATGCATTATGTCTCATTAGCAGACGTTTTCCTTCTATGGGAGGAGAAGAAATCAGTTTTTTAAATCTAAAACCATAGAGAAGGATCGAAGCTTTTGAGATGTGGTGCTGCAGGCGGATACTTAGCATTAGGTGGACGGACAAAGTAAAAAATGAGGAAGTACTTTAGGAGGTAAGATGGATATTTGGAATTGTCTGGAGAGAAGGAGAGATAAACTGATAGGGCATAATTTGAGGCACCCAGGAATAATATCGCACGGCTGCTAGAAGGAAGAGTGGAGGGAAAGAATTGGGTAGGTCGGCAAAGATTCTAGTATGTTCAACAGATAATCAAGGATGTCGAATTTCTTTGAATACGAGAATGTATATGTCATTTTGGAATGCCAGTAATTGCCAACTTATTTATATTCGTAACTCTGGGCACCATGTACAAATAAACATTGATCTTGCCGCCACGAACGAATATTTAGAAGTTTCATGTCCGCAGTTTTGATAGCCATATATGTTCCTTACATTCGTTCTGTGTTTCAACATTGCAGGCTTTTCATCCGAGTATTCACTATTTGTAGTCAAAGGAGACCAGAACCAAGTCAGTTTTGCTGAAATTATGATCGCTCAAGTGCTCAAAGAGACTTTGAACGAATTGAACGCTTCCAGTCTAAGCCAAGTAGGAGAAGTTAAAGTAATTGAAATTGTATTGTCAATTTTATGTCTCAAGTAACTCATTTTATTATTTGTAGTCTTCCGATTACGAATTCCTGAGTCAGTTTTCAAAAAATCTGGATGATCGGTTGGATAAATCTATTGTCGCTGGTAAGTTGTGCGCCATTCTCAATTACAAATAATGCAACTTCTCTCGTGTTTAATGCGGTCACCACTGTTACTCGGTGTGGAATCGAAAATTGGTTCTTATAGTCATCTATTTTGCTTACTCTTAATTAATTTACATCCCATATAAACTATTGGGATTAAATATTGTGAATTTTATGCTGAGAACTTTGTGTTCTAATTCTCAAATGTCTGTTGTTTTTTTTTTTCAGATGATAGTAAAGCCGACTTTAACGTTTCTGATTTGAAAGTGAGTTAGAACTGGAATTTCTATTAATGTCCTAATTTTAGTGTAGTTAGTTTAAATGATGTGTCTTTGTTATCTGTTTGCTTAGGAAGAGCTAATTAACTTCGCCGTTGGGCACACTCAAAAGTTGTATTCAGTAAGTGACGATGGTTTTATTCCAGTATACGTATCTGCAGTTGCTACTCCGCATATTTTTTGGGTACAGGTTAGTAAATTTCCGTATTTTTTTTCACGTTATGATTTGATCGGAGATTTGATACTGAAGCTATCTGTTTTTTAGGCTATCAGAACTAAAGAACATATTGAGTTAGATCGATTGACTGAAGAACTAGCCGAATATTATAAGACGCATCCAGAGCTTGACGTGCCTCTCAATTATTCTAGTGTACGTTCAGTTTCGTTCATTACCTTTGAATTGTATCTTCCGAGTGGATTTCGTTAAAGTGTATCCCTACAAATGAATGAAAAGATTTTGAACTTTCTGTTTCTGCAGGTAAAAGTAGGCCTAATTTGTGCAACTTACTTCGAGCAAGATAAACGATGGTATCGAGCGGAAATTTCCGAAGTCTTGTCTGTAAACGAACAAGACGTAAATGAAACCACCATTGACTTATATTTTCTGGATTATGGTGAATCGTCTTACCAGAAAATAAAGAATATCCGAGCAATACCATCCGAGTTCTTAGAACTGAAATTCCAAGCCATCGAATGTAGTCTTTCAAATATAAAGCCGATGTAAGTACTGTGGAGGTTCAGGAGTTTGCACGTTGTGCGACTTAATCGTGGACTGATTCAGCCAGATTTTTACTTGTCATATTATTAATTAATAGAGGTGAAACGTGGACGGAAGAATCCGTGTCATTTTTTGAAGAAATCACCCATGTGGGCCAGTGGTATACCATGTTGGCGCGAATAGACGATGAAAATGACGGCCACCGTCCAGGCTTAACGTTGATCGATACCACTTCGGAAAAGGTGAGCAATTGTCACATTTTCGGGAAAGTTTTGTTGGGACATTTTGTAATAGATTATTTTCTTGTAGGACGTTAATATCGCTGAAGAAATGGTCAGTAAAGGTTTTGCTGAGTATTCTATTTAATTCCTTATAAGTTTTGATTTGTGAATCAGATGGCTGGTTCATCATTCATTATTTATTTGTTCCTTCTTGACGCTGTGTTCCTCAAAATACGTGTTTTACTGTGCTCATAATTCGAGGGCACTCTTTTTATAAGCACTATAATCTGTATTTTTTAATTATATTTTTTTTGAGAAGTAAGGGCGTTTCTCTTAAGCCGGGAATACACTAGAGGCAGAGGCAACCCGAGGCCGTACGAGGCTGCTTCGGATTGCCACAACTAGCCTTGCCTCGCACTTTATATTACTACAAATGATTGACGAATGAGGCAACCTCGGCACTGATCCACGTGTGCGGGAACGAGGCAAACTCAACCGCTGTACTCGCTGTCCACACTGCGCACGAGGCAGATTCGGGCTTGTCTCACTTACATGTATCGACGACAATCGGATCGGATTCACAACCTGAGACGTGTTGAGGCATTCGCTGCGCTGTCGTAACTAACCGAACCGAGGCAGCCTTGTTCGGCCTCGGGTTGCCCTTGCCTCAGGTGCATTCCCGGCTTATTCCTGAGCCGAATGTTTTAAACTGTTTTACTTCGAACCTGTATACATGTCAACTTTTATACCAATGTATTCCTAGGGAGTCAGTCTCAAAATTGAATTATTAAAGAATTGACCGCTTCAAATTTGTTATTCGTTTATTCTCTTTAATTTACTCCATTATTTATATTCTCATTGATTTGGTAGCTGTTGGTATTTTCGCTCATAATCCTGCTTGCCCATTACATTAAATCATGGAAAGGATGTGTTAGAAATCGGTTCCGATTTTCATGATTAGGATTACCAATGAAAACTAGATTGTGCGTAGTACCTCGTGATGACCTACGAAGACTGGATTGTGCATAGTAAAACACATTGAACTTGAGTATTATTCATACAAGCCGTAATAAACCTTAAAATATGGTCTCCATTCACACAGTGAATGATATCAAAATTATGAACAATTCTACATACTTACCTCATCAGCTTCCTCTTCTGGTTTTTGAGTACTTTGTTGAACACTCACAGCTGTGGACTTCAGTTCGTGTAATTTTAATAAATAAAACGCCTTCTAAATTACATTTATTGTTCGAATGTTCACCAGACATTATGATTTCTTTTCTTCCTTTTTTTAAATATTATTATAATTTATTTCTTCCTAATTGGACTAGACGTTTTTACGTTGCCGTGTGGTTTATTCTATATACATTGCTACTATAATACAGTCACACTTCATTAAACGGCATATTTGGCGAACTGTATAGAAACGTACGCGGTAATAACCCATTTCACTTTTTTTTTTTTGTTCCTAGAGAAAGTAATAAAAATAACTATAAAATCATAGGTGCATTTTATTTTCCAAGATACAGTCCTACAGTGCAAAATGAATTCGGTAAGTTGAATCATCTATGTATTCGTATTATCGATTTAATTTTTTGAGAATGTGAGTTCATAATTCATTTTAATTCTGAATGTCTTAATGCCAATCAGGGGAGTTCGAAAAGTGTTATACAACTTTTTAAATTGTGTTTGATGTTAGAGACACAACTTCTTAAATTGTGTTCAGTGTTAAAAATGGCAAGTGTACGTTCAATTTTTCTGGGTTAAATATGAGGCCCCTTCACAAATATTGTATGGAACAAAAGTGAAGTGCTGTTCGGTCTTACTCTCATTTGTTTCTTTTTTAACACTTTTACGCAGTAAAATATCAGGTTCTCATATTTTACATACCTAGTTGTAAATTCGGTGCCAGTGACGAATCCCTGTACCAAATTAGAAAATCAATTTCGGGTTCTTTTTGTGCGACTACTGAATATGTGTACATGCACTATAGTATTTTGTTAAGACTTGCACATTTTAGAAACATTTTTCTTGTAATTATTTTATAAATCAAGAACTATACCTAACTAAAAAGTCAATCCATGGTTGGTCTTGCGAGGTGTAAGTGACAGACTAGCTACAGTTATTGAAATTTGCACCATTTGCGTGTTTTTGTCAGAACTTTTCGGTTACTATATCCTAATCAGTAACGTATGTAGCTACTGGAGCAAAAGACTGTCTCGGAAGGTGGTTCACTACTGACTCGTGGCCCAAAATTTTGAACTACAGTGTCGATATGATGCCATTGGTGTCAGAAGTAGAACTATTATAGTTTGTCATTGTGACTTACTGGCATTATATCTATCGTAGAGTGTTTCATTTACTTACGAGAAATGATCATCACAGTTGGCAGAATTTTATTTTAAAAACTAACAATACCGTCATCCATAGGTAAGTTGTAATGAAAATACTATTTCCTCTAGAAAACATACAATATCAATAAGGGTTGTTAGAGTGCGATTTCTTGCATGGTGTATAGTTCTTAGAAGTCTCCCGTGTGTTTATCTTTGCTCAGTTTTTTTTTTCTTTCTTTTGGAACAAAAGCGTACCAATTCAATTTTTAGTACTATTATCTAGAAGTACCCAATAGCAATAGCCTAAATAATTATTGTTATTGCAGATCTGGTTTATATTTGTGCTCGTATTATGTATTTCGATGAGCTTCGCAAGATCCAGATATTTGACTATACCGTGGGATAATGTTCAAATAATGGATATAGCTGAACGAGACGATCTGGGACATCAGCAAATACCGTTGCCAAGACAACGAAGACACGTTATAAGCAACAAGTCGAGCAAATTTGGAGGCTATCACCAGGGGCAACCGTTTGCAGAAGCTTCGTCTCAGTTCGAACAAGCGAATTTCAACCCCCATGAGTACGTGGATTACGGAGCACATACCGGTCACCACGGAGCTTTCGGTTGGTATGCTGACTTTCCTGTTCATCAAAATCATTAATCTTGTGTTGAGCAGCCTGTCAACTACCAACGCTTTCATCTGTTACTGCTTTTGTTTTTCACTTCACTGATAAATGATAATAATTGTACTATCTATCAAGTTGACTTGCGACTTAGGTATCTTGTTTTCCTTGATTAATTGGCTAAAATAAACTTTTGACATTTTCCAAAATAGCTTCTGGAAATTGAAATGTACTACTGTGTTTTAATATTCTTCAGTTTAGCAAACGCTTGCAAATTACTTCAACCTTTTAGTTCCAATCAACAAACAAATAATGAAATGAAAATGTAAAGCTGAAAATTACTGAAGATTAGCCTATTGGTGTGATGGGACGTATGGCGATGCACGCATGCCAAAGTGGCCCCTCAGACACCGCACCCCTGGCCCCGGAAACTACCCTTTCGGGTATCGCATTAGTGGCCGGAGGGACGCTTTGAGGTCGGCCCAAGCCCCCATTTCGCCTTCCGCTTCCGGTGCGCGCTGTCCTGCAAGGGCCACCATGGGGTCCCCTACTGATCAAGGTTAGGGCTCCTAGCACTAACCTAGAAATTTTAAGTTCCCCACGGCCGGACGCCCTTCCTCCTCACTCACCTTCCACCTTTTTGTCTTAGTGCGTGTGGCGACGCAGGAAAGTGGCGTATATAAAAAATAGGTACCTAGGTAAATTATTAAGAGATAGTACTTCAGATAGGATTCTAACCATGGTATAGAGTACGTTTTCCTGAAATTAAGTAGGTATAACGTTTGCAAATTTCTTAATTAGAGAGTTTTTGCAATCGCTCGCAGTCGAATAGGGTAAACGGTAAACACTAATTTTTCCATTTAACCCAAAATGCAATGTTTAGCGTTCCGTGTTTACCCTATTCGATAGCGGGCGATTGCAAAAACTCCCTAATGAACAATATGGCTTGATTACTGATCTATGATCCTGATTCTATTTTATATGGCTTGATTACTGATCTATGATCCTGATTGTATTTTATCAACTTGAGAGCTTGATCTAAAAATGGGTGAGGATATAAATTTTCATAATTTGAGCAAACATGGACATGAGTACTACAGTTCATGAGCAAAATAGTTCGGATAGAAGTACCGTCAAATGGCGGGGTGAAGATGAACAAGTGCATGTAGTATTGTAGCGCCACAATGCGCGTATGCACTGATGTAACAGTGCTGCCATAACGCGTTTTATTATTTCTGTTAAGGTAGACATCGCGTTATCAATCAAAATGGGTATAATGTGATTTCTGTCGGCTAAAGAAAAAATCTGGGAATTTCTGTAGGATTAATGTTTAACGTTTTGAATAAAGTGCTCCAGCATTCCTTGATAATTTGGCGAAGACTGTTCAAAGGGTATGTACGGTTGTAAAGAATTTTATCTATGTACTTAGTTTTATACATATGGCCATCCTAGGAAAACCCAACAATTGGTGCAAAAACAATTTTTGGTATAAACGCGTTTTAAGTTATCAACAGTATGGGCTATGGGCTATGGGCTATGGGACACCCTCTCATGCGGAGACCTTATGTCACATTACTGTTTATAAGTGATAAAACTGTGACCAGGTTTGCTAGTGTCGACTCCTGAAAAGGTAATCAAGGTTGACAATCCCATAAGAATGTACTATGTAAAATTGGTAAACTTTAAAGCTTTTGTAATTGCTGAAAACAGGTTTTTCGAGTCATATAACATGTCAAATTGAAGCTCGTAGTCTCTAGTTTATGATGAAAGGTAATTTTGTGTACTTTATTCGCTCCGGTTAGATGAATAAGTTTTGATTACCAAATTACTGTTTTTCTTATAGAAGTTTACCATTGGTACAAAATGTGCTTGTAAACAACTCATACATGGAAAATGGCGCTGTTTCAAGTTCATAAATGAAATCTAGAGACCTCAATCTCTGAATTCATCTATTATATGACCCAAGAAAACATTTGATTGACTAGAAAAAACGAATTCGAGTTACATGTATTCTTATGATGATAACGCCCATGATCACCATTTCAGGAAATTGCACGGCAGAGCTACCAACTTGGGAAACTCTAAGTTTTAGCGCTTATTACAGACTCAGTTTCATACTCAGAAATTTCGGGCAGGGTTTTAATGAATTTTAAGGTTTCAGAGAAAATGTCCAATTCCACAAATAAGTGAGAACCAACTTTTTGACATTGACGATTGGTTTTCCCATCGAGTTAGTTTAGGTCGCTAAATTATTTAGGTACTTTGCCTGATATAGAAGTGATATGATAATGTAGTGGACACCCTTACAATGCCTTCAGAGAGAATTACTGTGCAAAAACATGTGAGTTCATCTTCACCCCACAGAGTGAGGTGAATGCGAACAAACTCTGAGCTTTTGAAAAGTGTACTTGGCAGTGGATTTTCTTTTCTTCAGCCAGAGTATATTTTCCCTAAAGGTCAAATGTTTACAGTGAGACCTGGATGGTGTTTACCTTTTAAATTGAAAGAGATATTCTATAAAAACCTTAAAATCTGTTCATTTTCACCCCATTTACCAGTACTGAAATGAGGCTAGTCGGGGTTTGAAAAAGTGCGGCTTGGTTATTCAAATATTAGGTAAGTACAGTGAAAGTTTTCAGTGTTTGTTTCTACGATTTTGAAAAGTTTTGCATTCCTGGGTTCAGTTGAGAGAATTCAAGCGATCTTTTTCAGTCCCACAGCAGTACCACTCGTCTCTTATCAACCAAGGATGACCCGTTGAACTTCAGTCGTCTGTAGGTATTTCATCTTACAGTTTACCTCAGTGTGCACAACAATCATTTCTTCGCTAATAATCGACCGCCGTTGATTATCCGATTAATTGAAGAGCGAGTAGTACTTAACCTAAAGACACTATAATAAACATTAGGCATGCTCATTCGAAATTTTGGATTCTTGGTCCAGTGATGTGGAGTTTGACTACTTAACTACTCGAATTCTGCATTATTGGACTAGTTGAGCTCCAAAATTTCGAATGGTTATACCTAATGTTTATTAAATATAGTCCTTAGTGTAACCAAGAACTAGGAGTCTGCACACTAACAAGTGCCTACGACATGAGGAGCTTTCCGCAAAGAAAATAGGTACCGAACACATTTTGAAAATTTTAGGCCCTAAACTTCACAAATTGCAGTAATTTTTAGATTCGTGGAAAGTAACTTCACACTGCAGGGCAATTGTAACTGACATACATTATATAATTGAGATATTCCTTCACCACATGCATCATGATTTGTGAATAAATACGTACCTACACACGTAAACGTTTATTGGTATAAAATCAAAAAATGTGGAACAGTAAATAAAATAACACAGGTCAGATATACATAAAACGTATTTCGAAGTTCGAACAGCTTGCGCAGTTATTGCACAATAATAAACGTTTCCAGAAAATTAAAGAGGAAAAAGCTATGAAATTCTAAAAGAAAGACATACAGTTGTCGAGGTAAAATTTTAACTTTGTAAAAAGCACACACTCCAGGATGAAAAATCAGCTTAATAATTATTATTTGGTATAGCTAGTGTGTAATTAGGGTACCCAATTTATCTCATAATTTGAATCTACAAAGAATAAAGTGACTAGTACAAAATAATACATGAGTTTAGACGGCACGCAGACACAGAAAAACAATAATCAGCGTGCACACAACACAATAATAACATAATAAAACTAAACACAAAAACAAAAGTAAACAAAACAAGAGAAAAACAAAAATCAAATAGTGTCATAAGTAATAAAGTTAACGAGTATTATTGAAATGCGTGATAGTAATCAGCGGCTGACCATATAACAGCAAGCATCAAAACGTAGGATACTGGAAGGGTAATTTATTATTACATAATACACCGACTAAACTAAGTCTTATACTTTACTTCGTATTAATCGTAATAATTATTAATCGATGAAATTTTGGTAATTAAATAAACTGGCTTCGAGATCAAGTATTGCCATCATATCTTCCACGCCATAACTACTTTTCGAAACGGAACGAACAATCCGCAGTTCTTTTCGCTGTAATCAAAAGCAAATCTAAGAGAATCATATTCAAATGGAATGGCAGAAAGATCTAGAATGTACTATCCTACCATGTGAAATACTGCACGCCTTGGAAAGTTCCGTCTGTTTCTCCCATATTCGGCGGCAATAAGATTCCAACATACGGCTCCGTTTTGCCAGGAACTGAACCCACAAATTGAATTCGTCCGCCTACAACTCTTCCTTCTTTAGTGATTACTTTGACGAAGTAATTAGTCTTCAATTCGTTTGCATTCCTCGCGATGAAAGGTCTTGCTGACAAAGACGGGGAAAATTCTGCAAATACGAGCAAACAAAAGATATCAAGGAAACATGAAGTTGCGAAACGAGCTGAGTGTAAATGTGCCACGAGTGCATCTGTAGATGAGATACTTTAAAAGCTTGACTCTAGCAGACTAACACCGAAGTGCGAACATAACTTCATAGTAAAAATATGTTGTGTGTACTTCACCTAAAAATAAGTTTGGCACTGAGTATGTACGTCCAACATATCGGTAACCCATGTAGGGCCAGTCTATCGAATGTAAAGTGGAATCTATAGATTTCCTGACATATTCCTCCGATTCGTCAATCAAAGATTCCGTGGATTCTTCTCCGCTTTCAGTATCCACATACATGTTAGGCAGCGACTGTCGAGAACCACTATTCTTAGAGAAAAGCGATTCTAAGTAAACACAAGTAAAAACACATATTAATTACACGGCACAAATATTTCAACAATCATGAACACAATAGCCCCAGAAAGTACTGGCATACGTTGCATCATAATTTTTGATGAGTCTATCTTAATGTGATGGTACTTAGTCACCCATATTCTTAATAAATCTCAACGTCATAATAGTCAGTCACCCACAGTCTCAATAAATCTCAATGTGATGGTAGGTACTAGGTAGTCGCTCATAGTCCTAATAAACCTTTATGTGATGGCAGTCAGTCACCTATAGTCTTCATAAATCTCAATGTGATCGTAGTTAGTCACCCACAGTCTTAATAAATCTCAATGTGATCGTAGTTAGTCACCTATAGTCTTAATAAATCTCAACGTGATGATAATTAGTCACCCACAGTCTCGATAAATCTCGATGTGATGGCAGTCATCCACCCATAGTCTTAATAAATCTTAATGTGATGGCAGTTAGTCACCCATAGTCTTGATAAATCCCAATATGATGTCAGTTAGGGCCGGTTGTACAATAGTGAGTTAACTATCACGTGATAGCTAACTCACTGTTTCGACCACTCAACTCGCCGAATTCGGCGAGTTAATCTCTAGCTATCGATAACCAACGATTGCACAACTGGCCCTTAGTCACCCATAATCTTAATAAATCTCAACGTCATGATAATTAGTCACCCACAGTCTTCATAAATCTCAATGTGATGGTAGTTAATTACCCATAGTCTTAATAAATCTCAATGTTATGGTAGTTAGTCACCCATAGTCCCAATAAATCTCAATATGATGATAGTTAGTCACCTATTTGATACCATTCGAAACAATCTCCCTGTCATTTACTAAGTACATCATATACTTCAGCCCAAATCCTTTGGCTATGTGGATAAACCGACTTCTTTGGCAGGAGTGTAATGCAAGTAGCAGAGGAAACCGGTACACAACCAGACAATTGGAGTGCCCATATCTCTTCCTATGCATAGGAAACTATTAGGGGGTCGGTTTTGAATGGTAACAAATAGGTAACTAGAACACCCGCATATCTTCTCACACATATGAAATCACAGGAGGAGTGGTTTCAGTTGATATCAATAGGTGACTAACTATTAGTATCCGCATTTCTCCCTACACATACGAAAATAAAGGAGAACCAGTTTTGATTTGAGTCAAATAGGCGACTAACTAGTACTACCGCATCTCTCCCCACGCATGTGGAACTACAGGTAATCAGTAGAGTAGTCGCATCTTTCTCCATACCTAGGGAACTACAGGGGGACCGTTTTCAAATGGTATCAAATGTGCGCCTAACTACGAGTAAATACCTACTTGTGGTTCACCAATCTTATAGTCTTGAAGATTCCAACATAGTCTTAGCAATTTTTAATGATGCTAATCATGATCTGAACGTAGTTTGAATAAATCTCAACAAAGACTTAACGAACTTTAGCGCAGTCTTAATAAGTCCAAATAAGTCTCAAGCTAGTTTGAAAGAGTCTTAAAGTTTTTAAAAATGAACTAGCAAGACTTAACGAGTCTTAACAACGTCTTAAAGACTCTTCATGAGACCTAACAGAGTGTTACTGCGTCTTAACGATTCCTAATGACTCATAAGATAGTGCTGTCAATCCTTAACATAATCCTCATGATCCAAAAATAGCCGTAACGGAATCTACAACAGACTTACTGAGTCTTATCACAGACTTGAAAAGCATTTACAGTCTAAATACAGCCTTACCAAGGGTCCTACTGAAGTCTTAAGAAATCTTAACAGAATTTTGATGAGTCTCAAGTATTGTGATGATTTGAATGAGTCTAAAGTTTTATTGAGTATTCATGGACCATAACCGAGTTTTGTTTGAACATTTTAATGAATGTACTTTAAGGGAGAAACAGAGATCTCGAAAATAAATTTTCAAATCTCATTCAAACTCCGCTGAGATTCTGACTCATTTAAGCTACATCAGGACTCATCCATGTTCTTTTAAGATGTATTCGAACGCCCGTTTTTTTTTTTTAAAGTTAAAATTCAATTTGCATTACTTCGGACTCCTGCGGACTCATTTAGACTCTGTTAAAAACTCACTTGGACAAACCAAACTTCGTTAAAACTCATTCAGTTCAGAAGACAAGACAAAAGTTTGGAGGAGGCATCACCCTATCCTCCCACTATAGCAGCCCTTGAGCAATCTGAGTGTGGACCCACCCAGTAAGTGCTCAACCTCCAACACCTAAGTCCACCACACCTTCAAAATGTAGCAGGTAACAGGACCACCATTGCCAGTAATGTGTTCGTACCTCTAAACGAGACTCTAGTTCTCGGTTTCCGGTTAACGGATGTATTGCTAGTGTTCTTCAACGTAACGTTGGACGCGGTCTTCATCGTAAACTTGTCCGGCAACGGATAATAAAACTGCGAGTCTGCATTTCCGACCCCCGAGTACGACGATATGGCTGCGGAATGACGTCGAAGGGTCGGCGAAGGTGGCACGGACGAGGTACGATTCGTGCAATACGTATCCAGAGAAAACATGGACGGTCGCCAAGACTGTCTCCTTTTCGTGAGAAGATCCTGAGTCGATCGATCCTGGTCCGGAATGTAAGCGTTCTCATAGCAGTTCCAGTTTGAGTTCGTAACGTTGAACTCAAATTTGCTCGAATACGAAGAACCAGAACTGAGCAGCGCCGGGCTTTTCAAATACTTGATCGCGGCCGAGGCGAAAGGAGAATGCACCGCGTTGGTCGTTGCGTTAGGTAAACGTAATCCATTTTGACACAAGTGGTCGACGCTGCGAGAGAGTTCCGGAACCATGCTGGTAAAATTAATGTCAGACAGCAGTATTCGCCTCGCTTCCTGAGTCTTATCTGTGAGTTTTAATGGACCTTTCTGACCCGGCTGCTTCACAGGTATGGCGAACTTGGACGGCAATGTCGGGAAATTTTGATTCGCTTTGCCGCCGGCGAGGAAACTCTCGGATTTCCAGTGCGGCGGTACAGCCGATATATCTGTTTGTGCCTCCGAATCTCGCACAGAAGTAACATAATCGTCATTCGAAATCGGTCTCGTAATTAAGGTCTGCGTTTGCATCTGTGTCCTACGCGCAGCTGATTTTCCTGTGTAAGACAGTTTCGAAACTTTCTTCTCAAATGATTGCTCTGAGCGCAATGAATGTCGCTGAGCACTCGGATTTAAATAATGCTTAATGGGACTGAGAAATACATCGCCATCGGTATCGCTATCTCCGATAATACCACATTTAGATATATCAGTCTCGACCAAAACCGACTGAGTGACAACTGATGGCTGCAGCTGTGGTTCTTCTTCTTCAGGTTCGTTCACTTCGGATTTAGATTCGTACAGTTCAGCACTGTCGTCGGATATTGGTTCCAGTTCTTCTTGCAGACCAATGGTTTTTGTGTCATCGGTAGTGAAAATCAGTTCTATATCATCAACTTCTTCCGACTCTTCCGAATCAGTTCTACTTTTGTGTAAACTACTTATTTCGTGCTCATCGGGCGCCATCTGATCACTGGATAACGGGGGTTCATTCTTCTTTTTACTGTCGTCAGTTTTACGCTGATTTCGTTCATCCCCAGACCCGGGGTCAGTCTGATTACTAGAGATTGGGTTCGTTGCGTTCTCCATACCTACGCGACCTTTTTTCGAAAGAATTCTGCGTCTTAGAACATGATTTTCTAATGCTAACTGTTCGATTGTATTGCTGTACTTCAAATTCGGTGCTTCACTGCGGACTTTTGATTTTAACGTGAGTAGCTCACTTTGAGATCTTTCTAATGCGGTGCGTAGGCAGACAATGGTTTGATGCAGAACGCGTACAGCATCCAAACACTCGGTACTCACATTACGGTTAACATTAGCATTTCTAGTCCAAACTTTTCCATTAGAAGCCATTTAACCAGCAATTCATTCTGTTCGGTAGTTCGTCGAAAAAATAACCCCATCGGCGTTAGATTTTCATCTGAAAGAAGAAAAACGATGAGACACTCCAAGTGAGCGGGTGCATTCGAACTAACGGAGCTCCAAGTCTTTGCTCGAGATTCTTGGACTGATAAGAATACAAATGACATTCAACTTCTACCACTGCAATCCAGTTATTTTAAAAATGAATGGTGGTTAATGAAACATCTTTTTCAAAAAGTGTTCAAGCCATCGACAGTGTTTTGCGAGACATTCAAATTAGTTCTTCAGTAGTGAAACTAAAACCAAAATCTATGAAAATCACCAACACAAAACTACCTTTCGAACTTCAGGAAATACTTACATCTCAGCAATTATCAGGTATAAGCATTTTAGGATACTTGAGAAACGCAGAACAAGCACCTTCTGAAATAGACAAGTTTCACGTTTAATTACATGGTTATAATTACTACATTTTTGTACTTTTTAAAAGAAAGTATAAGATTATCTCGAATTTTACTACGTTGAAATAAGTTTGGTTTGATGTGGGTTTGGTTGTAATCAGCTCTTAGAATAGATAAAAATAGATTTATAAACAATAAATATTGTTGTTTACGTTTTGGCTTTGTATTGATTTTTGCACAGACAGAAAAAAAGTAGACAAATGATGGATGCTCGTTCTAATAATATTTTATAATTCTATGCATTAGGACTCATTTGATGACAGTTTTTGATTGGTTCGTGAGCTTGTGAGTGTGTAGTCGTGTAATTGAATTAAGTATGTGTACACATTTTCCGAGATAAAATCTGTTCTGGGAAAAATTTTCGACGAGAAAAAAATTGTGCTGAACGGGGCTTGAACGTTGTAGTGTCTAGTGTGTTTCTTAGGTTTGTGTTTATCTACGTTCAGAATTTCGTGGCAATCGTGACCAGCTCTGATTTACAAATTACAACTATCTTCGTCTGTGGTAGTTCGAATGGTTTGATTTTGGTGGAGCAGCCCTTAAATTCGTGTGTAGCTGCATCAATATTTCAGAATATGTACGGTGTCCGTTCTGCGGTCAAGTCAGAATTTCCATTTCCATTCGCACCTACCGGTTTCAGTGACTAATATGATACTGGTTTTGAATGTAAATTCAAATTTGATTCAGCTGAGAACCTCGTACATCTTGTAACAGACATCTCTTACATGGAAGTATGGCCTCCATTATCAAGAACCAAATATTGAAATACTTATCGAGGTAATATGAAGCTCTAGCATCTCGCAGTCTGGATATTGCACCCTGCGAATATCTGTATCAATTCCTTATCGTAATTATTTGTTTGTAGGTATTTCAAGAATCTTTCGACTGATAAAATTAATTTTAGTACTATCAAAGGTGAAGGCGAACTAGCTCAATTAGAATTAGATGAAACGGCACTGACTGACCTTCTAGAGTTACCAGCATGGATGAGAATCACCAGCGCGATGTGCAACAAAGTCACATTTCAAATTCCATGGACTAAGTTAAAAAGCGAACCGATGATATGGGTAATCAGTGCAAATAGCATCTCCGAGTTTCTCCTATTGTTTATTCGAGTTCTAAAGTTCTTTCTTCACTCTACAGAATCTAGATGAAGTGAAGGTGACAGTCGAGACGTGTGAAGAACTAAGATCCCCAGACGAAGGATCACCAAATCTTCTGCAGTCTCCAGGAAAATATAATTTTATTATTAGAACCGTCGATGGGATGACCATTAATGTAAACACAGTGCTGATTGATTTCAGCAGCCCTACATTCACGGCTTCCCTTCAAGTAATTTCCGTATTTCAGTAAAACATTTTCTTTTGTATGATTCAAGGTTAGGAATACTGTTATAGTGCATCTGAGTGTTCCTAGTTCTACTACATAGTTGTAATGTGTTGACAGATATTAAGAATTATTGTCGAGTCTACGTCATCAGCGTGGGAAAAATGTGATTTAAGACATACTCGGATCAAAGATTCGAAACGTGGCCAGATTTTATTATTTAAAGAAGTGAGATGGCAAAACTTGAGAATCGAAGCGAAATCGATAATCGAAGAGGACTTACCTCCACTGCGTTTACTAACCAATGAAACCGCTGTTTGTCGTATTATTATTAAAAAACGACTCTCAGGTATATTTGTTTCGTTTGATTGTGTATCATATTATTTCAAAAGTATCTTCAAAATGGTAAATCGACGGAATTTTTCAGACTGTTTCATTATGGGCAGTAAACTTGTACTCATATTGAAAGAGTTACTATGGGTTTTGACGGATTCTCAATTGAAGGCTGCTTTACATTTCCTCGATTCGTTGTCTGGTTTAATCAAGAAAGCGAATGAAGTTGTTCGGAAGAAGAAAGCCGCTAGAAAACTGGAGGTAAGCACTGAGTATGAACTGACGAATGACTAAACATTTTTGAAAAGAGGGGCTACAGACGTATTCTATGATTTGTAGGTATTGCCGGAATACCAAGCTCAAGTATCACAACAGGAAACATTACAGAAGAAGTCAGCAGTTTCGCATATCTTCTCTTGCCACGATGTTATAGAAACATCTTATCACTTTGTAGCTCAAAAGATACATTTGCATTTGAGTGACGATCCCGGGCGTAAGTTGTTTTTGCAGTATTGAATGCATGATGAGTGATGGAATTCCAGGTACACAATGGGAATAGTACGGTTTGATGAAAATCTTGTTTGTTCGCAGCTGAAAGATCTATACATCCTGAATTAGAACAAGGAGCCTCAATACGTATTCAGCTGTCTGCATTCCAAGTTGATTACTATCCTTACCACCTCGCAATCAAGGATCGTGACCATTGGGGTCTGTATAAAACGTCTCGTTACCCGCACCCGCAGTGGCTTTCGCAATCACAAAACGAATTTCGCAATTTATTGCTCAGCCTAGTGCAGGATGACTTCTCGACTGATCAGTGTTCCTCTCCGTTATCTAAAACTAGTATTTTACAAGTACGGTTACTGGTCTTTTATTTTATTTATTTATTCGTTAATTATTGTCTCTGTTTATTAATATCTCGACTTCCATCCCCCATTTGCCAGAATGACCGCCGGATGAGTTGCTCACCTGAAATACAGCAAATTACAGGCTTTCAAATCCAGCCAGGTGGAGGAATGTCCAGCCAGTCAGGCGGTCTGATAGGGTGACAGACTGATAGGCAAAAAGAAACACAAGTAGAGAGACGGATAGATCAGTTAGCAGATGGACAAATAATCAGGAAGTCAGGTAGTGAAACTGACTGGATAACATACAGGATGTTTCATCTTGACTGTGGTAGAGTTCTGCGAATATTGCCTTCCTTGAACATTGAAGGAGTAAAATAGATTTTTTCGTATAGTTGCCTGTTACTTCGTTGCAGGTTTGTAGAACCCCAGAGCATGAAAATATGCGAACATATTACCCATCATTTGAATTGTGGAGGCTGAATGAATTTGGAAATTGCTACCACGAAACTTGATAGGTTTAAGATAGACGGAAGAATATGTGTCACTCTTGATCATTTTCGTTTGTTTGGTGATTAGCAAGGTTCAGTATGTTTTCTAGATCCCTAATACGGAGTCTTCCAATCAAAAGCTTTTTTCCATGCAAATTGTTGTACGAACATCCTGTACTCTATACACCTTGTCTCTAGGAGAAGAAAATAACTCGAGCTGAAACAAATACGAGAACAGTTGATCAGACAGACTAACAGACTAACCAACCGCATGGCTGACAGAGAAATATGTGGGTGAAGAGCTCGGACCATGAAGCTGCTAAGGGGCTTATCTCCTAAGTTCTTGATGGTCATAAACCTATGAAAGAATGAGGAGATGCAAGGGACACGTGGTTGGGAATTAAAGATCAAAAGTATGACAGCTAGATGATCGGAAATAATGGATCCGTGTATCGTTTTTGGTTAGAATTGAATGGTCTCCAAAATAATGAGCTTTTATTTCTTGGAAGTAAAAAGGAAATGGACCTACTGTTGACGTACAACTGGATCAGAATTTCGGAACCGAGCGTTTGCAAATATGAAATGTGTGAAATGTATGGCCAGCCGATTTCGACAATAGGAATGACATGAGAAATGACTTCCAGCTATGCTAAAGTATTTCATGATACGGTCTATTCTTTTTCCCAATGAATTTTTGTGTTTCCAGAATGGTGTTTCGTTCCAGTCCCGACCAGCAGCCAACCATAGCTTGAGAAATTATCTGACAGCTCGATTCAATAAAATTATGACCAGCTGTACCGTTCTGAGGATTGGAGATTTCGTTGTCCACCGAGTTACCTCGAAAAAAGATTTACCTAAAGAGTTTATTAAAGGTGAGCGATCACAGTATCGATTTGGTGTTTTACGTTGGTTATCCCTACATGTACTATTCTTGCGCCTTCTGATAACTGACCGATTGTATGTACTGTTCATTTCAGCGGATAAAGAGCGTTACAAGTTACCAGAAACTGAAATAATTCACGCTGAATTTACGTACTACTATTACCCTGGTGATATTCAGTTTCCACGTGAGTACATAATTTTGAGTGTAATCCTCGCGATTGAGTGTTGATTAAGCTGGTACTCCGAGGCATGCTCAACCTCAAATTTGACATCTTGATTCCTTCCTACGAATGCAAGTTGGAAGATAGTTTGAAAATATTTAATATGTCACGCACATTATCAGCAATGAGTTATTGTTTGAGGCAGACTGGTTCAGCCGGATATACATATTTATAACAGGAATATTTAGTCTTGTTTATTCGGGGAAAAAACGTGACCTTGGTTCTTTCTTCTCATATTGTATCTGGTGATGGAGATATATTTCACATTTATGTTCATCTTTTATTGATGTCATTTCGGTATGTTGCCAGAAGTATGAATTATGCCATCTTTTTGTTGCCTAACGGATATTTGTTTCTTATTTCTCAATGTTCAAAATAATAGTATTGCTCGTTTCCTTATGAATTTTCCCCTCATATTGGAGTCACAAATCAGATCAGTTGAGAAACCGCCCAGTCTGTCAGATACTAAACATATGTGACCTGTGATTATTTGAACTTGATATTGATCAAATTTCAAAAAAATTATCTCCTGTGCCATTGCATAATCCTTTTTAAGTATACTGAAATATCTGCTCTTGTGTTGCAGTACCGCCACCCAAGTTCTATGTTCAAGTATACCCTGTACAAATTCAGTTCGACGTTCTCTCGATCGTATGGTTGAATATGTTTTTCCTGAATTTACATAAGTCTCTTTTGACTACGGCGACCATTCAAGATCAACAAGCTGAGTCACAGTTGTTCTATTTTGATGTCAAGATCGAAGTCACCATGCCTCAAGTAAATATCTTGTTTTCGTTTTCAGTATAAAGACTTGGACGAAATGCAGAAAGGAAAACTGAGTAGTTTTGCTCCTCGGCTGTTTCGAAGCCCCACTCCTCGGTTGATATTAGCGAGTTGTACAATCAATTCGCGCTTTTTTAAATCCTGATTTTCCTGTTGTAATTGGCCAGAATCAAGGGTTTAACTCTCGAATAAAGAGCTGGAATCGACTTATACAAGCGGTCAGTAGTTGCTCTCGGTTCAGTTTCCATTCCAGTCGGGATTGTGATGCGAGATGGGATCGTAAGAAGATGGAAAATGAGCGCAAGCATTTGAAATGTTAATTTGTAATGTTTCAGTGTCTTCAAAGAGTGAAAGAGTGCTGGAAAGAACTTGACCTATTATCCAGTTTTTCTTGTGGGAAGCAGGGGAAGGGAAAGACTTGAGATTAGTCAATATAGCTTGAGGTAATTGTTTGTGCTACCTTTGCGTGGTGAGGGAGATTAACGAAAAACTAAAGACACATAAGGAGAACAGCCTGGTGAAAGTAAGGGGAAACTACATCAGTATTCTTTCTTGATACGTCTCCACCACCACAATTATGATGGCAACTCACAAAGTAAATAATAATTCTAGAACATGGAATTTTAGGACACTGAATGAGGTAGGCAAATTAGAAAACTAGAAGAAAGAGATGAACAGATTAAAATTAGATATAATATGGATTAATGAAGTGAGATAGCCAGAAGAAGATGATTTTCTGACGAGGGAGTATAGAATAACTAATACAGCAGCGAAAAAAGGGCAAGCAGGCATAGGTATTATTATGAATAAGACTGTAAGGAGTAAAGTGTAAACTTATACCCAACATAGTGAGAGAATATTAATGGTGAGAATTTTAGCTAAACTAGTTTAGCGATCGTCTAAATGTATATACCTACAGACAGTTATAGTGAAGAAGAAGTAGAAAAAATTGATGAAGAAATTAATGAAGTATTAGGCAATGTAAAAGGAAAAGAAAATTTGATTATAATGAAAGATTGGAATGCCAGAGTAAGAGTAAAAAAAGAATGAGGAGTATGCAATGACCGTGCTTTAGAACGGAGAAACGAAAGAGAGTCGAGGTTCCTAGAATTTTGTGACAAATGTAAATTAGTTATTGGACACACTCTCTTTAAAAATCACGAGAGAGAAAATACACACAGGAAAGCCCAAGAGATGAAAGAAGATATCAAATAGATTATATTCTGATGGGAAGAAGATATGAAAATCAAATATGGAATTGTGAGACATGCCCAGGAGCGGATGTAGATAGTGATCATAATTTAGTAGTAATGAAATGTAGGTTTAAATTTAAAAAGATGAATAAGAACATGAAAACAAAATGGAATTAGGAGTCATTGAAAGCGGCAAAGAAAAGAGAAGAATATCACAAAGAAATAACGAAAGAACTTTGTAAATTACTGGAAGGAAATTATATTAAAAAGGAGAGGATAGCACTAAAAAAAACAAATCTGGCAGTAAGGAAAAAATCGGGCACTCAAATAATAGAAAGGAGAGAACCTTGGATGAAAAGTGAGATACTAGAGTTAATGAAAGAAAAACTGAAGTATAAACAAGTTATGATAGAGAAAGTAAGGACAAATATAAGGTTTCAAAAAGAGAGGGTGTCCCGACTATTCATCCTGAGCGGTACATCCCCAGACTGTTCGTCCCTAGAGATTGATATACTTGTAAAATTCATCCCGAGACAATTCATCCCAAAAAAATGAAGAATGGTGTAGGTAATATATAAATTTTAATTGTTGATGAAAATCCTGTTCTGCAGTCACTGAATATAGATGTACATACCAAATTAAATTTGAAGACGTGAAGTTCAAAACATCCTATGTAGCAATGTCAAAAGCTTACAGCAGAAGCAAAAAACGATTTCAGCTGAGGTGAAGGGGATGGCTTCTGCAAAATGGGTGCTCAACCAATTTTCTGCAGCTTTATACACATGTCCATGTATAAATTTTGGGGCTTAGCCATGCCTAAGCTGAGAAAATGAGGGTTGACGTTGCGCACATCCTGAGTCATTGGGAAAAACAAGGCAAAACATCCCAAGTGCCATCAACATCAAATGGAGTTAGGATGTTTTGCATGGATTGCTCGCCGGCACATATGCGTGCTGCGATCTTTGGGTTGAAATTAGAAGTACTTTGAGGCTCCATGGGAACTTGAGATGTTTAGTATTGTATGGGCGGCTGTTCTTAGAACAGTTTGCATGCACAAAATCACTTTTGCAAAAGTTGACATAGGATGAAACAAACCATACGTGTGCTGTATGAGAGGAAGAACTGCAGAGACGAAGACCTACACACTCGAGAACTTTAATGACCGATAAAATGTGCTGTTTCCTACGTATGAAGAATATGTCGATTCCGGGGTCTTTTTGGGTAATACTATTATATAATGCTAGAGTATTGTCTATACTTAATGCTGAGCCTCTATGTGTTGAAAATCTGTATAAGAATAAATGTATGGAAAGAGATGATAGAGGCGATCCCATTTCGAGGTCGGAATGCGATAAAGCTCTGAAAGAAATGGAAGCAGGTAAAGCAGAAGGAGGTGATGCTAGTGAGTTGTTGAGGAATGCAGAAGAAATAGTTTAAAAAAATTATTTGCAGAATGTATGAGGAAGGAGAAATGCCAATAGATTTCCAGAAAAGCAGATTAATTGTCATCCTTAAAAAAACTGGAGCCAGCAAATGTGGAGAATGTTCATGGCTTTTATTAGAAGAAAAGAAAAAAAGTTTGAATACGTAAATAGGATTTGAGTATGATCATAATGAATTGTGAGGACTCTTGTGAGACCCCTTTGATATTTGTTAGAATTTTCTGAAGACGTTTTCAAGACTTGGGTAGGTTCTGTAAGAAGGGCCTGTTGGCGGGTACGCTCTTACTGATAAATTTGATGGAATAAAACCCATGAATCATCCCGTCTGTCCTCGTTCCAACCGCATATCTGTATGTGTGAAATTCCCACATGTAGTGATTGCAAGTGATTTCTGCTTATGATTGCCTAATGAAGATCAGAATCATGTCCATTTTTTTGGTTTCTAGCTTCTTGAAAAGCGTTATAACGAAGTTTTACTGCATCTGAAATGGAGTTGAAAATGTTGTGCTCATGACACTGATAATTTATGGTTGGCTCCACTCACGATTCTTCTCTTTGTTACATGATTGCCTCCATTTAACGTATCCAGAGTTGAAAAAAACAACTTTTTTGCGTATATGTTCTTTCTGCATTCTACTATTCAATTGAGACCAATTTTGACTTTTCAAGATTGAGGAATTGCTAAAAACTTCTTTAGATTCGTTAAGAATTCGTTATAATTCTATTGAAAATTGTGAAAATCCGGAAAACTTGTGAAGCCTCGTGAATCCCTGAGACTTATTCAGGTTCTTGCAAGAATTGTTGAAAATGTTGCTAAACTTTTTGAGAATATTTGTAACACATTAAAACTGCTTTGTTTCATGATTGTAAAGAATTTTTGAGACTCGCAAACCCTTCCAAGACTCGTTGAGATTTTTAAAATGCCTTTACCTCATGAATATATGAAACACTCGTAATGGCTGCTAAAAAATCGTAGAGACTTGTGAAGTCTCTTCGTGGACACTCTAAAAAGCTCGTTAAAATTATAGAGGATTTATAAAAAGTCAAAACAATTTGTAAAAAGTTGTTGTTTTTCAAAAACTTGAGTCTTGGGAAGAAGCTTGGCTTTTGAAGGTATTTTATAACTGCTGTGAGACATGATACGACTCATTTAATATTCATGGAAATTCACGAAGACTTTTTTAAGATTTTGAAAACCCATTATGACTCTGAAAACACTTGTAAGGCTTGTAAAGGCTCTGAAAACAAATGTAAAGATCCTTGAGAAACTCTAAAAATCTTGTTAAAGTTCTTTTAAAATTCTTTACAGATCTTTTAAGATACGGAAAAATCAATTCAAGATCCATAAAATTTCCTGAAGACGTTCTTCAGACTCATAAAAACTCATAAAACGTCGCGGAGACTCGTGAAAAATCTTTGAGGCTCGTTAAGATTTTAGTAGGACTTTCGTTCAGGTTCAAAAAGACTCAAGGGAATTCTGAACTGTCTTTAAGACTAATCAAGTCTCTTCCAAAGCTCCCAGATTTTTTGAAGACTTTTATACTTGACGTATTATTTTGAGACTTGCTTTAGGTCACATCCCTCAGCTTTACATGAAGGGCTATTTGAGACTAGATGAAACTCAAGGAGGCTATAGAAGATTACGTGATTATCTAACCGTCTATATATATACAAAGTAAATTCTCCGACTTTTTTCAAGTTACCTAATTTAGAAAAAACTGTTTTCCAAGGTGCTAGAATATACTTTTTGGTGTGTTGATCGACATTTGGTAGCAAGTTGGTTCTAATAGAAGTTAGCCGTGTTGTCCCTTTAGTAATGGAGCAGAGTGACGATCGATCAAATAGCCTTCTCCATTAACTCAGCAGTATCTCAACAAAATTACAGAATTAACGTGTTTTCGAAGTATCGGTCTTAATAACGATTCCAGGTATTTTTTCGAATTGGGATAGAGCTGCATCTCTGTTGATCTGGTCTACGTCGAGTGCAACGTAACTGCAATTGAAAATATTGATTCGAATTTGTGTTATGATTTTTCGTAGATTGTATTTGATACCGGCGAGGAGAAAAATATACCGAAAGATAGACCTAGGACGTTTCAAATAGAAGTCAGCAAAATCTCAGTTACCAATACGCGTTCCAACGGAAGCGTATCCTCGCGAGCAAATCTGGCCAAAGTAGTCAACGCCTGTCAGATGAAGAGCTTGTTTCTGAGCGATGATTTTCCAACGAAGTCTTCTGATTTCGCCGTCGTCACCGATAAGTTCATCGATCACGTTCAAGGTGAGAGAAAACAAATTGAAAAACAATACGATTGCCGGTTTTTAGTTGAGAACAAACACTAAGTTATATACTCTGTTTCTAGGTAAAGACAATATTCGGAATTTTCCTTCGAAATTACTGAATGCGATTGACAACGAAGAAGATATAGCAAAGTCATTATTTCAAGAATTACTGTGGATCGATGCGAAGGACGTGTGGTATGCCGGTCTTCTTGTTCGTAATTGTACCCGAGTTCGATTTCATGTTTTCGTAACACGTCGAAATTTTTCGCAGGTGCATTCACCTGGAGTCGATTTGGGGTGATTTTGGCGGTGTTCGTGCGGTAGGAAACAACGTGGTTCCATTCTTAGACGCGTTCCCGCTGACCGTCTGGGTACACATGGACTCACCGATGTCGACGAGCTCAAACGATAAATTCGCCAATCTGCACGTGCTCGCGTCAGTCACGAATCTGATCAGCGTGCAGATTAACAAATACCAAGCCATGTTCCTAACGAAAGTGCTCAAGAGTGTTTCCGAAGTAAATATAAAGATTGAAGTGACCAGTCGAATCGGGGGAAAACATGTCGAATATGAACATCAACTCTGCTAAAGATGTTGTTCTAATGGTATCCAATAGGCATTCCTGAATAAGGAAGACAGATTCCCTCTAGTCGAACGCTTGCATCTCTCTCAATTGTGCAGTCTCCTGGAATCAATATTTCATCTTGTGCTCAGAAACTAAACTTTTCAAAACAAAGGAAGAGCGTAGTGATGAAATATTTTACGGGAAATTGTTGACAAAATGAAACCACATGGTGTATAGAGTTGTTCTTTACGCTGTTAGGCATTAACACAGATTTCTTAGGCACAAATGAAACATGTTGCTCATTTTTATTTTATCAAGTTCTGTAACATGAGACGTATCAAGTGCCTGCCGGCCAGCTTCCTGACTGTTGTAGCTTCTCATCGCTTTCTGGTCGCATCCAGAGCCAGATTTCCCTTAAGGCTGACTAGGCTGAAGCCTCGGCGCAACATTTCTGAAGAAAAAAAGAAAAGAAAAGAGAAAGAAAAGAGAAAGGAAAGAGAAAGAAAAGAAAAAAATAATTTTTTTTCCGGGCAGCGAACTAAAAATGTTTTATTCATTTTTTCCAAAAAATATCTGGTTGGCGGCGCGAATTTTCCATTAGCCTTGAGCGCAAAATACCTAAGTCCGCGTCACATCCCCTCCAAATATTTGTGCTCATGCTTATCTGGATCCTGTAAGGATTTCTTGCAACGGAACTTTTCGAGCTTTCGTTAGTTGGAAAAATTGAATCGATGGGGTTTTCAAAGTCGCTGAATTCGCTTTAGATGTATATTAGTTTGATCCAAATTGGAAATTAGGGCATTTAGGGGGCCGTACATGTCATAATGGGGGGGGGGGATTAAAATTCTCGATAATAATGGGTATAACTTTATGGGACGTTAAATTTGTTTTGATATTATTTTGTAACATTTCTTAGAGAAATTAGTTGAGAGTCAAAATGGTCAATGATCACAAAAGGTCGGAGCCCTGGAGCTGACCATTTTCTGAGAAAGTCGGAACCGAAACTTTAAAAAAATCTTTGCGGGAGTTGAAGCCGGAGCTGAGAAATGATTACTTGCTGGAGCCGAAGTCCAGAAAAAATTATTTGTAGGGGCCGAGAATTTTACTGGAGCCGGAGTCAATATCTAGCTCCGGCTTTATTCGTGACTCTGGCTCCGATCCTTCAGCTAACCTCTCCTGTCGCCTCTGGACCAACCTGCAGCCCTCCCTTACCTTGAAAAAACTAATTGGGAGTCGGAACAAAAAGCTTATTTTAAGTACAACCGGAGCCTGAGCTGTCAAAAATGTCTTGCCGAAGCCAAAGCGATACCTGGAATTTGATGAAAAGTCTTTGCTCGGAGCTGGAGCTGGATAAAAATAATTATTTATTGGAGCCGGAGCCATAGTCGGAGCCCAGGAAAGAAGTGTCTGAACAAATTTCAATTCACCCGCCAGAACCACTGCTAAGCAACTCCGGTTGTGTACCGGCTTCCAGTATGGGAATAATTCTTTATGTTTCTGGTGACGTTGAATTTACGTTTGGAATTAATTTGATCCCAACGTGGAAAATTAGGGTATCTATAAGAAAGTGCGGCTCCGAATTGGAATATCAACGAGGTATATATCGATTTAGTTTGACAGGTTTTGAAGACCAACCTGGAATCATCGGTATCAGTTTGGTCCTTAATAGAAGATTGAGGAAACTTTCAGTTCTGTCCGTAAGGTTAGAGTTTTGTGGTTTCACATCAGTACAATCGATTTGCCATTTTAATTGCAGAATGTCATTTCAAAAATCTATCATGTCTTCAGAACTTCTGACGTTTTCGAAATTTTGATTTAAGTTTTGGATTCTGTGTTCAAGATATACTCTAGAATCATGTGGTGACAATTATTTGTTTATTCATTGTGACATCCATATTGATAATTTTCGGTAAAGTACCAATTTGCGAATTGGTGTGGTGGGACGTATGGCGATGCATGCATGCCAAAGTGGCCCCTATGGCACCGCACTCCCTGCTCCGGAAACTACCCTTTTGAGTATCGCATCAGTGGCCGGAGGGACGCTTTGGGGCCGGGTCCGAGCCCCTATTTCACTGTGCCGCAACCGATGCGCGCGTTCTGCAAGGGCCACCATGGGGCTCCCTACTGACTGAGGTCCGTGCTCCTTGAACACTCGCCTGGAATTCAGGTCCCCCACAGCCGGACGCGCCGCCTCTTCAGTCCAATTTGCGAATTGCAAATTGTCTTAATATTCAAAATATTATTTTATCAGTTGATTTGCATTATTTTTCCGACGCATTCAGTGTCTGTTTCCATTTCGTATAAACCGAAAATACAACCCAGTTGGAAAAATTGGGTCCTTGAGAAAATTGGAAGAAGGTATCAGTGTTTTTGCGAATAAAATGGCGGATCGGTTATACCCAGTGTAACTATCTCTTCTTTGAGTGTCATGTCCATTTGGACTTCAGGCTGTTGTCACAGCATCGCGCACAATTTTTCTGTGTTTATCACGGTCTCTGGCTGAATGCAACAGCACCTCCGGTATCATCCCTGTCCATTTTCGCAGATTCCACAACCATGACATGGGCTTTGTGCCGACCCATCTCTTCCTTCGATCCGTCCGTACATGATCGTCTGCAGCAGTTCATATTTAGAGCCCCGAAGCCCAGATACTCGAATTTTCTTCTTTTGATTGTTGCTAGTAACTTTCGCGCTCTTTTTCCAGGCGTTTCAGATTCTTACTGTTCAGGAGATTTTTAAAATCCTTCTGTAGCACCACATTTTGAATGCTTCTAGTCTATTCATTGTGGCTACTTTTAGGGTCCAGGTTTCGCACCCGTACAATAGCCGTGGCCAGACATAACACCTCGACACTCTCCGACGTAATAGTGTGCTAAGACTCCTTGAGGTCAGTATTTGGCTACAGCTGCAAAAAGTGTTTTTGGCCAGGGCAATTCGAATATTTATTTCTTCATCTTGGTTCATTTCCTCGTTGATCCTGGATCCTAGGTATCGTAAAACTCTTTCAATGATTTTGTTATCTAATCCGAGTTATTCATTATCAACTCTCTACTTGCTCACCATCATCCATTTTGTTTTTCCGGTTATTAATTCGGCTAGTAGGGCTGTACCGTGTGCGTATCTTATATTGTTTATTATTTGACCTCCAGTACGTCCCACTATCTTCTGTTCTTCTAGGATCTTGGCGAATATCTGTTCTGAGAGGTATTGAAAAGTAGTGGTGAAAGAATGCACCCTTGCCTGACTCCTAGTCTTATGGCCATCTGTTTCGAGTTGACCCTGCCCGCCTGCTCGAAAACTGATTGTTTCCAATAAAGGTTGGCTATTAGTCTTGTATCCCATTCATCCAGGCCAGGTTTTCCTTCGTATTTGAATTCGTTTCTCATGCCGATCAAAGGTTTTTTCGAAATTGGTGTAACCTATATACATCGGTTTCCGGGATTCGCGACATTTCTCTACATGATTATGAAGCCATGGGGTTCCGTATCCATTCGAGTAGTTATATCTCTACTATTTCGTCAATAGAGCCCGAAAAGGCCTATGTTGATGCATACTAAAATGAAGGCCTATTTCAAAACCCCTGTCCCGTGGTAAGGGTTGAAACACGTATGTTGGTATCATTTTGTCAGTAATTTCTAGTAGAAAACTCAATCGTGGAATTAGTTTTACCTTACATAGTTTACTGTTAAACGAGAAGAGAATTGATTTGGGGAAGTCTTGCACAACAGCTGGAGGAGATGCAAAATGGTCTATTTTGAATACCGTATAAGGAAAATCTTGAATGCAACTCGTTTTCAAAGCTGATTCGACTGGCCTAGAAATATTCTTGCTTCGATGGCCGCGTTGGGTTGCTCATGATTGTCTTGTTGCAGTTGACCACGTTTCTGACGTTGGACGCGGATAGATCAACGAAAGGTGGGAAAAGTGCTTCTGTCGTGGTCGCCTCTGTCATTCCGCAGATCGAAGTAACGCTGGTGACGGCCTCGCAAGGCACTAGCAAAGAGTCTTCGGGCGGAGATGTCGAGTCTTCTTCGGTCGTACCTGATTCATCTAGTCTCGATACACACAGTGTCTACTGGACCAATACCGTGCAAAACAGTTTTGATATATCGGTTGGTGCTTTCTTACAGGCGGAAGTAAGCATTTCATATTTTACTTCAGGATTGTGAAAATGTTTCTCGATTTTACTCCGCAGAATGCTGGTGATGATTCGCGTAAGAACGTGATTAAGTATAAAACGGAGTCTGGTTGTGTTGTGTCGCAAGCGCCATGGGAGGCCGAGGAGATGAATACCAAAAGCGGCAATACATTCACGCAGTTTAAAAAGAATTTCTCGAATTTTATATCGATGGATTTCTCGGCCAAATCTGTGGATGAAAATAGTGACTCGTTATCGATGAGGTGATTAGCACATAGGTGTTGCAATGTTCATGGAATCTCGTGCGACCACTTACATCGCCTGGTTATTTTGCAGATCTGATGACAGTTCCGACACCGAAAATTATCTCATGAGATCCGGGAGCGATCAGTTGTATTTGGATGACTCGGATGCGATGTTCAGAATCAATTACAAGAAGAAGGTCCGTCCAGCTACGGTGACCACATTCGCTCCGAATGTCGAGGTGGCCGACGAGGCGTTGAACGAGTACATGGGTGGCTCTGAAACACCGACAACTAATAGTGAAAAAGACTCGCTGGTTAGCGGATGGAAGCGGAAAGATAACGTAAATATACGTTTTTTACTGTCGTTGTATTAGATTTTGTTTTACAGAGATACGACTAGGTACATGTGTATCTAACACACACATATTGTAGTGCGTGCTACGTAGGAGCTATCGCGGACCTTTTGATCACATAACTTGTATTCGTAGGTTGCAGCGACTACATTGAAATTATGCCGGTTAGAGTTTATGATGCAGTCTGTTGGATTGCTCGGTTCAGTTAAAATGCAAATCGATAATGTCGGCATCGAAGAATGTTTCTCCATACCGTGGGATGAATTACAGGTAATGTCGAAGGGTAATGTAACGATATTTTTGTGATTAATGGTAAAAGGTAAAATAATTGGAATACTGTTCGAAGATGTTCTACTAATGATTCGTTTGCACCGTTCTGAAGCTCAGATTATTTAGAGGAAGGTCTTGATTGTATCTTTTTGAATTGAATCGTTGACATTCACACCCCTGCTTAACAAAAATGAAATTTGCGTTCGGCAGCTGTACAAAACTCACCATAACTTCAATCAGCCTTGAGTAACCTTTCTTCTCTTCGTACTGCCATTCCGAAGACTTCATCACAAACCATCTTCTCGCACAGCCATCAGAAATTCATTTTCAATTCACCTTTTTTCGGGATATTTCACGAATGTACTATAATAGAATTAATGAGAACCAAAAGGGATTAAGTCCATTTTTCACACTTTTCAGAAGAAGCAAAAACTGATTTATACAGGGTGTCTCTTTTGCAATGACCCCCCTTCCACCTGGTCAGTAGGCAACCTACCCTGACAATATGTATATGTTTTGCATACTCTTACTTTTGAAGGGGCTAAGTTATGGTCAAATTTTGAAGTTTTCTATCTTTGAATTTTTTTTTTCTCACGACTGGAGACAACCAGAAAAGTAATACCAGTAGATAATAGTTGGGCACAGAGTTGTGGTAACCACTGAAAAAAATGGTCGGAATCGGTTCAACAGGGTGTTCAAAGAATCAATTTTAGTACGAGTTATATCAGAAAATTTTCACAATTTTTCAATTTCCCGTGAAACTTGTCCTCTTAAGCTACTGGCTTTTTATTTGAAATAGATTGTACATTGAAGTTCCCATAAAAAAGGTCATTAGCAATTTGGATTAGAACTGTTCAAAATGAAGTTCAAGGTATTCCCGTTAAGAATTATTAATTTTTAACACAGATGCACTGACCTTATGAAGATAACAATCATCTTCTTCAGCTACTTTACCTCTTTACAGAGTTATATAGTTTATGGGGCTTATTCACCTCCCTCCTTTCATCAATTTACCCTATATTTTAAATTGAGGTCCATGCAACGAGGGGGAGTGTTCTAGTCTTTTGTAAAATTTAATATAGGTATCCAATAATTGGTTCCAAAGGTCGCTAAATTTGGATATAGCCCGTTGCTATTTAACACCCTCCAAACCACGTTTCTGTCTATACCAGTCACGATGCTTATTTGACTGATGCTTAATGTTAAATCTTCTCGGATCAGATCAAGTATCTGCTCGTCGATATTCACAGGGCGATTGGTAGACCTCTCAACGATCGGGTTGTAGAAGCAACCAAACTTCTTCAGTCGGCTAAAAATTTCTCTGATTACTTTAGTGTGTGGGTGGTGCCATCCTAGAAAATCTTCTGCATAACGTCGAGCTGTTTCCTCCGCATAAACCGTAGTGAAACATTGTATCGGTGCAATCTGAGTTAAAGTATCTCCCAGGCATTATTTTAATATATCAATTTACTTTTAAAAAACGATCGATATTAGAAACGTTTTTAAAATTTCAGTTCAAAAATCCCTTGCAAAACAAGATAATTCACTTTCAAACTGTAAGGGAAAAGAACAAGAATAAGACCAAAACAGTCAGCCAATAATAAATTAAATTTACACGTTAATTTGATTGGTTAGCAATAGTTTTGTAATTCTGCCGTATAATCGCAATCAACCTGAGTATAGGGGAAAACTTTTTTCATTATTCATAACCATAAGACCATAACCCAGCTGGTTCTTCTATCCATGTCAACAGCAATTTGTTATGCCTAGATTCTTTAATCTACATAAATAACATTCCACGTCACTAAATTAATACCGCCCCCCTCAGTGTTACAGTGACTAGAAAACATACCAACATTTCCCAACGCAATTTTGTACTAAGTGAAATTTATATTCTAAAAATTATGTTCAACCACTTTCCATGATCTTTAATTTTCCACTGTGTGGTTACCACACCTGTCATCTAGCACCTCCTTCTCATCAGTATGCGCCACAGTTCGGGGAATATGGCTAAAATGTTACCAAAACGAAATTTAGTGACCTCTAAAACCAACTATTGGATACTTAAATTAAACTTTACAAAATACTGGAATCCCCCCCCCCTCCTCATTGCATGGGCCTCAATTTAAAAGATGGGGTAAATTTATGAAAGGAGGAAGATGAATACGCCCAATAAATGATATAACTATGTAAAGAGATAAAGTAGCTGAACAAGATGATTATTATCTTCATAAGGTCTGTGCATCTGTGTTCAAAAGTAATAATTATTCTTAACGGGGATACTTTGAACTCCATTTTGAGCAGTTATAATCCAGATACACGAAAATTGCTAATAACCTTTTTCACGAGAAATTTAATGTACAATCTGTTTCAAATAAAAAAACAGTAGCTTAAGAGAACAAGTTTCACGGGAAATTGAAAAAATTGTGAAAATTTCCTGATATAATTTGTACTAAAATTGATATTATGAACACCCTGTTGAACCGATTCTGACAATTTTTTTCTGTAATTACCAGAATTGCCCTCTACTACCTACTGGTACCATTTTTCTGTCTATCTCCAGTAGTAGTGAGAAGAAAAAATTTCAAAGATAAAAAACGTTTCAAAATTTGACCATAACCCAGCCCCTTCAAAAGTTGGAGTATGTAAACATATCTACATATTGTCGGGGTGGGAGATGTAAGGGGAGTCATTACAGAAGAGATATCCTGTATAAAGATTAAAAATTTGTCAGAAATATGGTTTAGGGCAGTGAAAGGGACCACAAAAGACGATTTTTAAGCGTATTGCGAGAAAAGGATTTTAAGAATACCTCAGATACAGCTGCTCAAAGTTTTTGGACTTAGCCCCTTTTCGCTCTCAGTGATGATCAAAAGTGTATATTACTGCTGGAAATTGCATGGGACTTCTTCCCACACTAAAATATATCATTTTAGATTTGATCCCATTTCAATTTAATAAAGTCCCTGAAAGTGAGGGAAAAAATGTGTAGCGCTAAAAAATTAAGACTTTTTTTTGTTGAAAATCGTCAATTTTCGAGTCAAAAATAATGAGTTACGATGCTGAAAAATTAATTTTTTCTTATGTTTACCTTACTTTTAATACAAAATCATGAAATTTTCGGGTGCGACGTAGCCAGAAACTATGTTCTCGACGCGTGAGCGAAATCTTAGCTACACCAGTCGATCTGCCTTGCCTTAATGTCCTCATAACTCAAAACTGCCAATTTTGGGCTTAACCACCTTTTGATTCTTACCGATTCAATGAATGTAAAATTATTTCCCTCGATGGAGGGGGAGGGGAGGGTCTTGTACGTACCATTAACTTTAGAATTTCAAATGGAAAGGTATGGAATATTGACATGGAGGTTTTTGCATCGCGGCGGTTGTCGTTTTTGAATGTTATCAAAGTTCTGATCCGGTCCTCATGTGGATCCCGTATTCGATATTTCAAAAAGTGGTCGAATTGAACTTGTCTGCGACAATCGAACAAACTAAATTTCAAAGAATGTGAAATTAAGTATTTAAATAGTGGTTTGGGGGCCGCGGCTGTTAATCTTTAATATTTTATCTGATTTCTGACCCGATTTTGAATTGGCCCTTAAATTCTACATTTTACTCTTCAAAGAGGCGAAATTGACTTGGATGCAAAGTATCAAAGTTGTGTCTCAGGTATTACTGATTTTGAAAATTGTATTAGATTCTTCGTTTAGCTCCGATGTGGGCTCCTACATCAGAATTTCACTTGGCTGTTTCTTCCAGCCCCCGCACATTCCATGTGCCAATAATCAGTGGTCTTGTTCTGCGACGACTTTCAATCCCAGTTGCATTGATGGTGCCTAGTTTCTGAGATTCACTCACACTAGTCACTCCGGTCGCATATTTCGCACTGACAGACCCGGACCCAGTGTTGCCAGGTGAAAGTTTTGAAAATGTGCGACAACTTGAAAAACGCTAGAAGAAATATGTGCCACATATGGACGCTATCCAGCAAGAGGGAATCAACTAGCGAAATCCGCTTCTTGAGAACACGTGATTCGAAGTTCAAGAGCCATTTAGAAACTATACGACACAGCGTTTAGTGATCAGCTTTTTCCAACGTGAGTAAACATTTTTAAATCGGGGGACCAGTACGGGTTTTTCCAAAAATCATTATGAAATTAAGAAATGACGGGCATGCTTCAAATTTGAAATGTAGGGAGTTACATATTTGAACTTGCGATTAAAAATTTAATATGTCAGGTAGCAAAATTAATAAAAGTACGGTTAAAGCTCTAGATAGGAGAGTACAATCATCCGCCATTTTGAATCCAACCTTGCCCGTCGATGCCGAATCGACTACGCGGTACGCTCCGCATAGTCGGATTCGGCATTCATGGGCACGGTTGAAGTCAAAATGGCGGACGATCGTACTTACACTGTGGTGAAGCAAGAAATGAAAAGTGCTTCATCAGCTTCTTATCAGTTACCAGAATGATGTTCTGACTGCGTGGGAATGTGTCTTTGTTTCATGAGGAATACACTGATTAAAGGCCCTTTTCCCCCGCCGCTTCATTTTTATCCATGATCACTCAATGAGGGTTCACAAAAGATCCGCTAGATGTCAGCCACTTTGATTCCGAGTTACAATACTTTTGACAATGTTTTATGTTGGCGGAAAACTTGGCGGGAAAAATTTCTTGGTTCGTAATATTCAGTTTTACGAGAAAAGTCTCTTACAAAAAGCATAATACGTGCCGCACTATGTGCCACACCTGGCAACACTTCCCGGACCCCGCCAGCGACGGTTACTGGCCGGGTCGCATAGCCAACTGCAGTATTTCATTGTTCGACTCCATTTTAATTTTTATGGGGAGTTTTAGCGCAGTGGAGCCCCCTCTTCTGCGCGGCTTATGACTGAGCTGTTATTGATGGAATTGGTTTGCTGTCTGTAGCTATTGCGTTGTTGGTTGTGTGTAGTGGCGGGTGTTGAGATCCCTGGAGAATGAGAACTTGACCTCGTATTACTTGGTAACTAAGCGTAAAGAATGTAATAATCGGCATGATTTGAAAATTTAGTTTTTTGGTGTCAAAAGGTAGGACATCTCGGTGGGGAGCTCAGAAATGGTTCCAGTTGTACTTCGTATATTTTACTCGTGTCTTAAGTCGTAGGGTCCATTTTATAATAAATTGAATAACGAGGATACGAGTGCATTGTCAAACATTTGAGTGCATTTTCAAACGTATCTCGTTCGGCACCCGATCAACTATTTTTGCAATATTCTAACACCTCATCTAGTTCATCCAGCTGCACATTATAATATTTCTAAAAATATATTTTGACTTTTAATTAATATCAATAATTTTTCTGGAAAATTTTGCTTTTAAAATATTTTTGTATTGCATGTCTTTTTTGAATAATATTTTCAACGTTGCTTTTATTGAATTTCATGATGCGTTTGTTTCTATTTTTATTACTGTAACTACATTATCGATGCATTTCAATGTTGTTTTCTATTTTACTCGAGGTATTTTTGAAACCACCAGTATTATCATTTTTAGTCATACTTTGAAAACAATTTATACACCTGAAATTATACCAAAGAAAGACATTGGAAAATAGGTATATCACGTATAAGATTTGATCGAAAGTAAAAGTCACTATGTCACATTTTTTCCACTGGAGTCTCTGGCTGACGTAACGAGATTTTAGTACATTGTAAGCTCCATAACGCATTTTGTGTTTCTTACTCATTTATTATACACGAGTTATTATTTATTTATATTTCTTCTTTGTCTGTTTATGCATGCTCGTGTTTTCGCTTTCTGTTTGTTTACCCTGAAAATTCATATTTCAGGCACGATTAAAGGTATTGTATTTTATTCAGCATGACGGTTTATTCGCTGTTCTTAGTTCGCCTCTGAATAATTACGCTAGTTTTCATGCCTAATTTTCTATAAATAACATTTTTGCTACGCTTCCGTAGTTTTAGTTACATTGCGAACGGGTTTTCCATTCTGTCGATCATTTTGCAGAATAAATTCAGCTCTCGGATACGAAATTGGTGCGAAATGGATGATATGAAGTCGGATTTCGGTTCGGATGCCAGGATTAAATTGAGATTCGAAAATGAAGTGCACTTTCCAGATTTCGCTTCCGGGCACAATTACAACGTCAGTCAGTGGAGAGATTCTCGGTTGAATGTTATCGTCAAAGATCTGCTGCTCGAGGTGCAGCCGCAAACAATAAAATGTTTGACCGAGTTACTAGAAGATCAGAAACTGGACGACGGTGGCAAACCAGTTTTATTCGAGGTGTTTATGATATTCCATTCAACTACATTTAACACGCAATGTAGAAAATTAACGAGAAGACTGTATTGCAGATTCTCATCGACAGTGTCAAGTTATTATTCAAAGAGGATTACATGGACCTAAAAGACGACTCTACGGTTTCTCCGTTGGTGTTTAAAAAACTGCAAATATTACGAGAAAGTGATGGAGTCATCAATATACAGCCTTATGGCTCTGATGATATCAGTAGAGACGTTCAAGAAGTGAGTGTCGACCGAATTCAGTCGATGAGTGCCGAAATAGAATTACTTCGGAAACGACTTGCCGCTATGAATTATTTAAAAGAAGAGAACCTGGCCCTGCGCCAGTATGAGGAGGAAACTAAGCTGTTGAGGTATGTACAGGCGACCCGTCTGACTTTCCTATCTTTTCGGGACATAATTTATGACTTTTGGCCATCTGTAAAGATTAACATACAATTTTGAGCTCATTTCCATGTCATCATAGTAGTCCATATTGAGGTTCCAAAACGAAACATATTTCATAATGACTTCTTGCCAGTTCTAAACTTCAATCGAAAAACTCTGTATAGCATTCAAATCGTATTCATTTGTGCTAAAAGTAACACATTCGAAAAACATATTTCAATCACTCTTTTCCAAAATTAACTCATAAAACGTACATAACAATAAAACTAAAACAAGTTGAACACATTTTTTTTTTGGCTTCCAAGTTTGAATTTTCAACTCGAGATAATACATCAAGGACATCTTACAGATTTTTTGCCTTAGGTAGTGCTATAAACCGACGGATAGGCCGGTAGTCCATTTTGAGAACCGGTCCATATTACGCTACCTTACCTTGAGGATTTCACTATCGCTGATTTTAAATATCGCCTTAAATGTTTGAAATCGAGCCTTCCCGTATGGGTCCCTTGTATGGAATTTCACAAAAAGGAGACGATTTTCGCAATTTTTTCATTCAAAAATCTCAAGTTGTCTTCACACATAGGTCGATGTGGATTTCGATGTCGAAGTTTGAAATGAAAAGTAACTGGATATTAATTCTAAAATCAGTAGTGAACTCGAATTGGATAAATTTATCGAGTCGAATGGTTTCGCCGAATTCCTTGTCGATGTTGGTCTCGATTGTGTTACAAAAGAAGATGGTGGCCATAGCTAGGGTTGGAAGATACTCCCTCGTCTCATGACCTGACAAATAGAATTTTTCGCAGGTATTCTCGGAATTGAAAATTGTTAACTGCTTACAAATCAGCGTTCTGACTTAGTCAACCCCATAAAATTCTCCTTTGTAGATAATTCTGGCACTAGGTGGTGGAGGAGAATTGTGTCACACTGTTTACACTGTACCTTCGTGTGTCTGTCTTCCAGTCTTTTGAATCTTTCTGTCTCTCATCTCTTCATTTGTATTAATAAACGTATTAGTATTTCAAATCATATTCACTTTCAGTGTAACTTACTTTCACGAATTGACTAATAACAATGTTTCAGATCGTGTTTGACAGCGGCTCAGAATCAGATAGCCCATTTATTGGACGAGCGAAGAAAAATGATGGAGCGTATGCCCCGATTAAGCTCATCTCATGTGTCAGAAAATAGTGGTACTTGTAAAAGGTAGCATATGTGTTGGTGCTTTGTGTGTAATTGCGTGAACAAAAGATCTCCGTTGTAGACATGCTGGTTCATTCGCGTAATTATGAAAGCACTATCACTTGGAAAACATTTTCAGTTAAAATTGTGATCGTTTACGAGTGATATTTTACAAATGTGATTTATTTTATTCTTAAGTAGATAAGTCCCTTTAACCTAAGTCAAAAAATATTCAAATACTAGGTTTTTTTTCTTATAATATTGTTGATTAATTCCTATATGAAATTGGCACCCGTATGTACAATAATCTGTAGCTACGATGAGCGTAAATTGTATATGGTTGTATTTACTTGATTAGTATTCAAAAACTGAAAACGTTGGGTGGTTTGGGTTCAAATTTTAATTCTAGTTTATCGGGCTCTATTTGGTGATACATTCTCTAGTTCGAGTTACCCGTTCCTCGTGTCCAGTCGTCAGCTCGTTCAGCACTGAAACTGTGCATACTCCAATTTTGTTTTCTACCGAAGTGACAAACGTTGTATTATTTTATGTTAACAGTTACCCAACTGGCATAATGACTGTATAATGGATACAAGTTTAATCTAAAGTTCTTCTAAATTTATCTTTCGCTTGTTGCCATTTTGAAATCCTTCAAATTTTCGTTCTTTTACTCTTCTTTTCCTCGCTATTTATTGTTGTTTTCAAACTCACTCGCACTATCAGCTCTTCTATACACAGATAATATGATACAATATGGGAAATACTTTCACTTTATTCAATTTTAAAATCGATATTACTAAATTATTTTGCTTTCTCCATTGCTCGTCAGACTTTCTCATATCAGTTTTCTTAAATAAATCCATTATACAGAATATTTTTATTGCTGTTTTTCAAGCACTGTTTTCAAATACTATTTTTCTCTTTTCTCTTCCCTTTTGTTCTTGTTTTTTCTTCTATTATTTTCTATTCGTGTTTGCCTAACAAAATAAAATGAACTTTTTATTGTTATTACTGCACATTGACTTACTTTGATTTCGTGTAGAAATACATATGTCAGCTCGTTTTTCAAAAACGAACGTACTTCAGAACATTCTGGAAGGGTTTCTGACGGTATTGCCAGACTTACGAGCTCACATTTATTTATGTGCCAGTTTTTTGTTGTTTTTTTTCTCTCAAAAACTCATGGTGATTTTGTGAGAGATTGCAGCACTAGCCTCTGATGAAAGGGGTGAGTGTTACTCTCGAAAACTTAGCTCTTGGAATTTCATGGAGGTTGACTGTGAAGTTATTACATGAAGTATTAAAATGAATTTGGTATGTGTAAAAATTTTTAGAAAAAGTTGAACTTTTTTTTGCCCCTATTTCCCGAGAAAAATTCCACCGTGTTTGAATTTCACAAAAATGTGGATGCTAATTTTATCTATCCTGTATTTCTTATTGGTGAACGTGCCATTTACCTACCATACTTCGAGTTAGATTTTCAGGAACAGTTCAAGTTGAACTGCACTGAACCCTGTACTAATTGTAGAGTTCGAAGGTGTCAAAATTCATTTTAGTTATCAACTTTCTATCTTAATGGTAAATTTTGAGGCTGGTTAAGGATCGGGCGATCATGATTATTCATCAACTGGTCTACAATTTTGTGAGCAAATATTAAAATAATGAAAGAGAAAAAAAAGTCAGTTTTACATTTTGTTCTGTCGACTGACGCTGAAAATATCGACTCAATTATACAGAAATCCAAGCAAAAGAAGAAAAAAAGTCGATGAATTAACCCGAACAAAGGTCGAATTTGCCAGAAAATGTCGACTCCGAAGTGAGTGGTGTCCCCTTTCGAGCCGCCCCTGTATCTTGGCAACTATCAAACCTATTCCGCAGAAATTCAATCGCCTTCTGTACAAAATTAGTATGTTGTTCGCTTTCTTTCTCCATGAAACGTTGCGGAAATTTAACCCTACCCCAGTCCTGCTATCAGGGTAAGACTAATAGCTGATTTAAAAAACATAGTTGATATTCTGAATTGATATGTTAATTCATGAGAACATGGTGAGGGGTGGGGCCTGGTCGGGGCTCCCAATCTGGGCAACCTTTTTAATAATATTCCTTGTAGTCTCATCTAAAAGTATATCAAAGAATGGCATCGTTGCATCAAAACAGGAAGCGTACCCCTTTTTTCAGCAACTAATATTTGGACTACATCCTTAGCATCATCCCCTTTTGTCTGGTTGTTTTGTTGTGTGAAATTTTTTCGTTAATGTCTTGTAATGTAAGAACGTTTTAATTCTATCAACGAAACTTGCATGAAAATGCGCGTTATAGTTTGATTTATGCTCTTTGGATTCTTTGGATCACAAAAGATGGAAGGACGAGACAAAGACGATTCATAATTTTCACGTCATCACGCTGACTAATGGATTGATACCATCGAAACATTCGCTGCGATGTCGATTGTTCAAAGGTTAATGAAAATTGCGGATGAGTAATCGCTGGGAATATTCTCGTTTTCATTTAATTGTTTTGATCATCGGACTCAGGTTTCAACTTCCACTTGCTCGCTTGTTCTCGGCACGTTGGCACCTCTTGGTGGATCAACTGGACGCTGTTATCTGTTAAGCATAAAGCGGTGTTCACACGAGCGTCCAAATCGTAGCAAATTTGACGCAGCGAATCAGTCGCAAAAAGTTGAACCTAGTTGAACGCCAGCTAACTAACGCTCCATTGTAAGGGCTCGGGTGCATCTGGATACCTGGTCAAATGAGTACGTGTTCAAATGGATACAAGTTCAAACGGATACACGGCCAAATGGATACGTGGTAAAGTGGATACAAGTTCATTTGGATACATTTTTTGACGTCATAGGTCATACAAGGACCGGGTGCAGAGCAGCCAACATGTGTATTTTCAAGAAAACGTAGTTATCATTGTGTAGTGTTGGTCAGTTAAAGGATATAGATGGTGATAGATCCAGTTAGCTCTCATGACGCTACCTACTTATACTTATAGAGCTCTAATCCCACAAAATCTATTTTTTGAGAACACGCGATTCGAAGCAGGACCACTGAGAAGGGAGGGGAGAAGGGTACTTTTCCCCGGCCCGGTTTTTTTGAAGGGGCCCGCAGTCACAGAAATTATAATTATCAAACAGAGTGTATGCCTTCAAATAATTTCACTGTAGGTTTGCAGATCCCCCCCCCCCTGGCCCAGTTTGGTTCTAGGCCGCCCTGATTCGAAGTTCAAGAGCGATGTAGAAACTATATGACATAGCGTTTACTGATGAACTTTTTTCAAGGCGAGTACACATTTTTGAATCGGGGGCCCAATTTTGAAAAATTCTACTTTTTACGCTCCAACACAAATCATTTTGTCAACAAATGTCGGTTGGTTTTGTTACGCTTAACTACTTTGTACTGTCCAAAGTACTGTCTACTGTGCTTTTGGACAGAATTTGAAAGCCGAACAATAAAACTTTCGCTTTTGGCTTTTCGCTCTTGATTTTCAGAATAAAACTTTCGCTTTTCGCTTTTGACTTTTTCGGCTTTATTTAGCTTTTATATTTTGCTTTCAGCTTCCAAAAATCGATTGGCTTTTGGCTTTTAGCTTTCAGCTTTCTACTCTTCTCTCTTTTTCTCTCTTATTATTAACAAGATCACGAATTTCTGGGAAAAGCTAAATAAAAAGCTGTATAATAAAACTTCTGTTTTTCGCTTTTGGTTTTTCAGCTTCGATTTAGCTTCTGGATTTCGTTTTTAGCTTTCAGAAATCATTTGGCTTTTGGCTTGAAACTTTCAGCTTTCAAAAAACTTTCAAACTCTGCTTTTGGATATACATATAGAGCTTAATTGCTGTTTAGAGTGATGAGTATCGGATTCACTTCTGTTTGAGAACGCAACTCACGAGACTCCTCGTTTATTTAATACAAGGGACTTGAATATGTCTTTATTTAGGTTCTTTTTTGGAGGCACATAAAAGTTACTGAATAGTGTGACTGCGTTTCGACACGCGCAGGCTGCAGATTTGCAGATATGTGAACCAACCTGGCCGACAAAGTGATCTGTGGAGTACACGTCACAAGTCACAAGGATGATTTCAAAAAAAAAATAATAAAAAAAATTTCAGTTCCCTTCCTCATACCTCGGAACAGCTAGCTAGTGTTAACTTCGGCTGAACGAAAGTGTGTTGGTGCGATGTTAGAATATTTTGTAATTTATTAAAAATTTCGCCAATTTAAGCCGAATAATGGTCGAGTTGGGGTAATTTTATTTACCCTTTACCGATTCATCAATGTTACTCGCGATTAAAGATGTTTGATGCGCGTATTTCCATTTGAAAGTCAAATTTACATTGTTCTTAATATAGATATTTCAAGATGGCTGGAAAGAAAGCGTAGTATTCTTTCAGATGTATTCATTATGAAAAAAGGATTGTCAAGAGGAAAACGGTATTTTGAACGGTACGTCGAATCATGTAATTATAAATGTAATCGTCGCTATCGAAATCGTTTGCTTTGGTTTGTCACACTCGAAGCCTTTGTCTGCATGAACGTCGATGTGTGCTACTATCGTCAATTTTCAAATTGCCCCTGTTCAAATTTCTCCTACATTTGCTTGTATTCAAGGGTTGATGATTATAAACTCGAAATCGCAATTTCAGAACTGTACCAGTTTATATTTTATTGTTTTATCTAATTGCGCAATATTGCTGACACGCTGTGGGTGGTTGTAATCAATACTGTTGTACAGGCAGTCAATATGTCAACTTAACAACTCGGTATCATAGGTTGTCTATTTGTTTTGTAAACACGTTATGTAATTGTGGTCGCGTTGATGGAACATTTTTCTGGTATAGTAGTCGAATTTCAGTTTTATGGGATTTTGAACAGCGGAGATTATGTGACTGATCATGCGAATGTTGACATTTACCTCGAAATGATTTTGATAAGTTTTCTATGTTTCCCAACGTAAAATTCTGAAAATCATCGTCTAGCAGCTACGAATTCGCGTATCGTTTCTATTTATCAATTGGTTCTGTAGAAATGAACGTGACATCTGGTACTGTTGACTGGTATTAATTTCACAGCTGATCCGAATTGGCGTAATATTTGAGTATTGTGTTTTGCAGAGACACTGATAGTGTGACATGTTCACCCAACCACAGCTATCGTGTGTGGTGTCAGAGGGTACCGTCCTTACGCATCATAAAAAACGAAAACTCGATCACCATCATTACACATCATCCGACGTGGTTTCTTCGACGACATCGACGTACGAATCTTCCAATTCAGGCGCATCCGCTAATGGCGGTGCCATAAATTATAGAAGACAGAATGCGCACCTCAAGTCTAGTCCATCGAATAGCAGCGGCCAACAGAGTTTTATTCGTGCGTCCACGATCAAATTATTAGACTCGTACACACGGTGTGGACAAAAGGTGAGTTTCATTTAATTCTATCGTCTTTAGTCTAATTCGATCGGAAATGTCACTGTATCTGTAACGTTGAATTTGCAGAGAAAATCGTGTGAAGGTAATGCAGACAGGTCTGAAGACAGTTGTACTACTACAATTACAACTACCACTAATCATAGTAAAGGTACCCAAGCGGGAGCAGGTACCCAGTCGGGTTCTACGGAAGGCGACTATCAACTGGTTCAGCACGAAGTACTGTATTCAATGACAACTCAGTACGAAGTATTGGAATTTTTAGGCAGGGGTACATTTGGTCAGGTCGTAAAATGCTGGAAGAAAGGAACGAACGAAATTGTTGCTATAAAAATACTGAAAAATCACCCTTCGTATGCACGACAAGGACAGATTGAGGTAAGCATTTGTCATGTACATTGGTAAGTACGTTAGTTAACGTTTCTCTTCTACACCGTGTCTGTTTGTTTGCAGGTCAGCATATTATCTCGTTTGAGTCAGGAAAATGCGGACGAGTTCAATTTTGTACGCGCTTACGAGTGTTTTCAACACAAAAACCACACGTGTTTGGTGTTCGAAATGCTCGAACAGAACCTGTATGATTTCTTGAAACAGAACAAATTTAGTCCGCTTCCCCTCAAGTATATTCGACCTATACTGCAACAAGTACTGACAGCGTTATTGAAACTGAAGGTTAGTAGACTGACTGCAGATTAGTATTCCATTACTTAATGCCACCACAGCTTGGACTGGAGTCGCATGTTGGAAACATATCTAAAATGGAATTACACCACTGGCATGAAGTGTATTGTTTGGTCAGCAGTTCTACACATGCAGTGTGAGTCCAGTCCGAGCTGTTGGACTCGATGTCCCAGGTTCAGCACCCGTGCCCTTACTCTAATTATCGACCTTTCTATTTGGCAGCAATTGGGTTTGATTCACGCCGATTTGAAACCGGAAAACATTATGTTGGTTGACCCAGTACGTCAGCCATATCGTGTCAAAGTGATCGATTTTGGCAGCGCGTCGCATGTCAGTAAGGCTGTGTGTAACACGTACCTCCAGAGTAGATACTACAGAGCTCCAGAAATCATTTTAGGTTCGTCGGTTTGTGATTTTCGTTTTGCGAAACAACAAAGTCTAGCGCGGATGTTAATTTGTTGCTCTTGTGTAGGGTTGCCATTTTGCGAAGCCATTGATATGTGGTCGTTGGGATGTGTCGTTGCCGAACTCTTCCTTGGATGGCCATTGTACCCCGGCTCGTCCGAGTACGATCAGATTCGTTACATCAGCCAGACGCAAGGACTGCCGACCGAGCATATGCTGAACAATGCTTCGAAGACCACGAAATTCTTTTATCGAGATATGGACAGCACGTATCCTTTCTGGAGATTGAAGGTGAGTTCTGAGTCGTGGATCTGAGGTGATGAGTTGGGTTGCAACAGACTGTCTTGTATCCATATGCTAAGATTCGACCCTTTATATCGTCTATCGTTGCAAGAGTGTTGATTAGAATCGGGGGTGGTGAGTTGTGTTGTAACAGACTATTTTGTATCTATATGCTAATATTTGACCCTTTGTATCGTCTACCGTAATAAGAGTGTTGATTAGAAACAATTTTTAAGATGTAGCTCTTGAACCTGTAAAAGTCTCTTTCTGAACTGATGTATGAGCTGTGTAGGAAATCAAATTAGGTTCGAAACAAATTGGTGTGCATTTAGAAAGCTTGAAAAGGTTCCTCGAGGAGTGTATACTTGAGGTGATTGAGTGTCCATAGTCGGTATACTGGCTGATTTGTACAGGGCGTATTGGGTTTTGAATTTTAGCACGTGACTCCAAAATTAGCCAGATGATATGTCGTGCTTTGAGTTGCAGCGCACAATTTAGGAAGGGACCCGTTATTATAGTGTGCCCTGAATTGTACTTTGGAACTCCAGGAGAGATGACATCCCATGTGTCTTGAGTTACAGTGTGCAACTCTGATTTGAATCACCGCTTTGTACTGGGAAAAGGTGCTGATGACATGGTGCGTCTTGAATTGCAGTGTGCAACTCCAGTGACTTCGTTGGATTTGAGAGTGCTCTTTACTTCTTCAGTTTACCCAGTAGTGTTTTCATTCTCTCGCCCAAGGTATTTTCGCCAGTTGACCAAAGTTTTTTGAATAGGTCTTCTCCGTACCTCCTCTGGGTTCTTTCTGAATGTCTGTTGATGGCTTATATACCAGAAGCTTACATCTGCAAAGGGAATGTAGTAATATTGCGTGTCACAAGTTCCAGTGTGGAACTTGTGAGCGTATCAAGGTAGTACCGAAATGACTTGTGGGGTGTGCAGGTGGTGGGGTTGATTCTGCTTTGAATTCTTTCTTGTGGAGTGATTTAGCTGGACGAAAGTGTTCAAGGTTCAGGTTGTGCCATCTGATAGAGGTGAACAAACAGAAAGAAGGGTTTTTAATCTTTCAGTTCTAGCAACTAATGCTCTGATTTTTCAAACTTTTTGCGGTTGGTTTGGCCTCGTGGCAAGTGTTCGAAAAGAAGCTTTTTCCATACTCGTCTGAGTACATTGCTGTAGTCTATAGTATAGCTTACTCCAGAGGGAGTCTGGTATCGCCTCGAGTATGTACAATTCCGGAAAGAGTCTGTTGAAGTCGTGTGTTCCAAGGGTACAAATCACTGATGATGTGACTTTAGACAAGGCAACTGTATTGCCCTTGCGGGTGTGCTCAATCCCGCAACTAAGCGTGTTGTGATATTCCAATCGAAATAATGGTGAAGTGAATTGTAGCAATTGAAAACGGAAGGGAAAATTGAGCGTCTGTCAGAATGCCTTGTCATACAATTTTGCTTCAGAAATCTCAAGCCTGCGTACATTTCTCCATTTGTCTAAATCATGCTTTGTATACGATAAATTGACTTGAAGGATTGCAGCACAATTACCATTTTCACTTTGTAAATTATGTAATAAAGCTGTTTTAGAGAAGACTCTTTGATACCTGAAGTTGAATAATGCAATTCAGGCATTCAGAGCTACTGATAATTAAGAAACTTGGTTACCTCTTACTAATGATGCTTTTTTACGGTTCACAGACCCCGGAAGAGCATGAAGCAGAAACAGCCATCAAGTCTAAGGAAGCGAGAAAGTACATATTCAACTGTATAGACGACATCGGTCAAGTGAATGTTCCTACAGACCTAGAAGGCGGTGAACTACTCGCGGAAAAGGCGGATCGGCGAGAATTCATCGATCTTCTGAAAAGAATGCTGACCATGGACCAGGTGGTAATATATAACGCCAGTTTCTTAACGTGGAGGAATCTGCCACGTTGGGTGCGTAAGTGTTGTAACTCGTGTTGTGTGATTCCAGGAAAGACGTATAACTCCGGGAGAGGCGTTGAATCACGCTTTCGTTACGTTAGCTCATTTGGTAGACTACGCGCATTGCAACAACGTTAAAGCTAGTGTTCAGATGATGGAGGTGTGCCGCCGAAACGGATACATAAACAACTCCGGAGGCAGTAGCCACCATCATCATAACTCAGCGGCGGCACCGCAGGCTGTAGTCGCCAATTTCGTGCCCTCGTCCAATGGAAACGTTACGTTGACATTCAACAACCAGTTGTCGAACCAGGTACCGAGGATCATGCGCGAAAGAACTGTTGCTGCACCACCACCAGCTCCGCCGCCGCATAGTTTCGACAATTTGGTAAGTATAGTTCAATTGGACCGTGTAGCCTGCTCCTTATTGACCGATATTAACCTCGGTTTTCACATTGCAGTACCAGTTGTATAACAGCCGTACGGTAGCACGACAGTACGGCAGTAGCGGCAGGAGTGATCCGTTTCAGCACCAGCTTTCGATTCTGTGCTCGGGGAGCTATCAAGGAATGCCGTCTCCCGGCAAACATGTCACCGTGGTCACGCAACAGCCGCCGCAATTGCAGATACAGCCTCCTATTCTATCGCAACAGGTGAGTACTATACGTTGATCTTCTAGCAGACACAGACCGCCCTTCTTGATGAAATTTACGTCAGTACAGGTTAACATTGATACGTGAAGTAGATTTGAGGTGAAAGGACTTGTGGATCCCTATTAGATTGAAAGCAGACTTCGGCTAACGTTAACTCTCAACAAGTCTACATGTTGACCGTTTTATGTCTTACACTTCTGTTTAATGGTTTTATTGTACTGTAGTACTGGAGAGCAATCCGGGTTTTCTTGAAGGGGAAATGCTTTGAGAGAATTGAAAAAATATTCAACATTGATGCGCTGTGGAAAACTATTTCCAATGATCTCGAAAACGCTGTGGTTATAATCCCTGTCCCCGGATGGTTCAGTCTCCAACATGAAATTGAGAATTATACTCAGGCCATCGTAATCACCTTACCTTTGCAGGGTTGCCACTTTCTGGAAAACCGGGAAAAGTCAGGGAATTTGGTCAGCCAGGGAAAAGTCAGGGAATTTTCATGTAAGTCAGGGAAATTTTCTGAAAATAACAAACGAGTTCGTATTTTATCAGAGTAAACTTTTTTTATCTGTTGGAATGGACTCAACTTTCTTTGAGAATTTCTAATATTGAAAAATATTGCATAAATTACATCTGTACCTTCTTCTTCTCGATAGCGATTTTTTTAAAATCTGTATTGTAAAAAATTTCTGTGACTCTCCTCCCTCTGGGCTTTCTCGGAATCCTGTAAAAAAGTCAGGGAAAATTGGAAAAGTTGGCCTGGAAAACCGGGAAAAGTCAGGGAAAACCAATCCTGAAAAAAAGTGGCAACCCTGCTTTGAGAAATCCTGCCTTCTTTCCCGTGCCTTTATTAGAGTTTTCCGAGGCTTCGGAAGACTTTCGGTGATGCAAGAAGTTCCTTCGATGAGAATGTCTCGTCCGGATTTCTTCATGGTTAGCGCAGTAGGAAACTAAAACTGATTCATTTTGCATAGTCGATGGGAGTCAAGTTGGGGCAAGTACCTTGATGTTCAGACAACGAATTAGAAAAGAAATACGTTCAGCCCACTGGTCCTACTGAAAGAAATCTTGATTTCTTACACCGTTCTTGATGAAATTACTAGAATTCCTTCTCTGATACTGAGCCGAATTCGTATTCATTGTGCTTAATCTCAATTTTCTTCGAAATTTCAGGTGGCTGCTCAACAGCAATACGTACCCGTGTCTATGGTAGAGCCAAACGGACGTCAGATGTTAGCCGTGCAGACTTCGTGGCCAACATCTAGCCGACAGATGGCAGCCATCGTTCCGTCGTGGCAGAGTATCCCAACCCAACACGCGACGATCCAGCAGCCCTTGTCCGATTTGACCGACTGGGGACGACCGCTGTTGGTTGATTCTTCGGCCCTGATCCAGGTTCGTATTTTACGAGATGATCGTTATAACCTCGCGACATACGCATTTTGACCGGAATGTTTCGCCTTGCTGGCTCGATTTTGAATTGAAACCGCGCGTACGTAGTGTCGTTGCAGACCGCTGTTGAGTTACAATGCACAGCACGGTAAAGAGTCGAATGATACCACGTGTCGTGAACTCCAAAATAGGCCTAGTATTGTATACCATGAGTCACGGCTCATTACTCAGGAATGGTACCCAGAGTTGCACCTTGCAACTCCAATGACGTCGGTGGTCTTCCGAAGTCTAGTGCAGGCTGGTTTTGAGGATACCATCTGTTTCTTTGAGTTGCAGCGCGTTACTCCAGGAGTTCAGCAGTGTCGTGTTTCGAGTGTTGAAGTACGCAACCCTGCTAGAGTCTTTCTCAGTTCGTAACAAATTTAAGCCTGCAACTCCTGAAGATGATATCACGTATCGGGAGCTGCAACGCACTTCCTCGTAATGTGTCCATAAAGGACTTCAATAGCATCGCATGCCTTGAGAGTTACGGGGGCGCCATTCCGAAATTAGGCACACCATTGCATTCGGCCCAGAGTGGTCGTATCGACGAGCCGCGTTTCGACAAAAATTGATATTCACTTCACCGGTCGGTTGTGCATGGTCCGAGAGAACAACTTCCCGGTTTGGCCTCGATGGTTTCTAATACGGAATTCTGTACAGGATCAAAGGCCGGTCGCGTTTGCGGCAGAAGTGTACGACGGCTTGGTTGAGAGTCCGAGCGCCATTCGAAATTCGGCGTGGGATAAACGACCCAGCGGCGTTTCGAAGTCGTCGCAGCACTTGGCACCGCCGTCGTCGATTCCTCATCATCATCATTACCATCACCATCATCATTTGACGGTTCCGCGAGGTAACGACAAGAAGGATACGCAGCTGAGCCCGTTGAAGAAGAGAGTTAAAGAAGGAACGCCGCCTATTGGTGCGTGCATTGATAGACCGTTGTGTTTCCTTTTTGACGCGAGCTTATTTCGAAATCGCTTTCAATTAATTCGACTTTTCTAGAATGCATTAACAACCGTCGAAATCGAAGTTCTCCGATCATCAATTCGAGTTTGAATCATCATTGGCAGCATTCGAATAACGGGACTGGTAATGGAAATCTGTCTAACCATCACAGTCAGGTAAGAAAATATTGGTATTAGTATCGTCGTTGTGTTATTAAAAAGTATTTTTGTATAGTTAATCGGTTTTCGTACGTTTAGGTGTCGTCTAATCGTCAACAAACAATCACAATTAATGATACGCCGTCGCCTAGTGTCACCGTTATTACCATCTCGGATAGCGAAGACGATGTGGCGCCTAAGTGGTAAGTCACTTGGACTCGACTCGTAATGCTTGCTATTTCAGTGACGTATGTCTCGTACCGTATGTTCACGAAGCGAAGAAAAACGTTGTTGATGTCAATATTTTTTATAGTGCACCGCAGCCAGTGTCAGTCCTGCATCATAAGAGTTCGCACAAGTCCCAGCAAAGGAAGAACGTTATATCGTGCGTTAGCGTCGGCGATAGTGATGAAGATTCGCAGCTAAGTCCTAAGCAGCAAACGTATCAGAGCACAAGAGTCACCCCACTGGTTATCTATCCCCATACTCCTAATATTCAACATCAACCGGTAAGTTCCGAGAGAAGTGAGAACTGAAAGGTATTTCTTGGACAATTTTGATGGTTTGAGTTCTTGTGGTTGTGGTGTCTTAAAATTCTTCCGAAGTCAAAAAGCACTGCATTCTGAAGCTGTTGCATTCAAATCAGCATACTCAAAATGAATTGAGGTTGTTCAGCTAGCACCCACTCGAGTTATCACACTCGAAATCTAATGAGACCATTTGTCAGTTCAGTACAAAATAACGAATCTGTTTCGATAATTTTGTGGTTAGGCAATCCATTTATTGTTGTAAATCTCTTCCTTTTCTCTATTACAATAGAAATGGGAAAGGAGTGGAGGTTAAATTTGTGGTATACAGAGAGACTTCCATGCAAAAATTCTGCCAGTTGATAAATTATCCCCATGGAATAATGCCGCCCTTGTCTTTTCTACTTTTTCTGGTCTGGTTGGCTGAGTTGATAGCGCGCTGGTTTCGGAATCCGGCGGTCCCTGGTTCGAGCCCACGTAGCAACTCGCTACATTTCGACCTAGGCCGGTTTTTCGGCAAGTCAAGAAGCGGGCTAAGACAGCCCCAACAGCCTCCCCGATGTCTCTGAAGTAATGCTCGAAAGGGCGGATTCCAGGGCTCGGGTTGAGAGTAGAATTAGAAAAGAAGACCCCCCCCCCCTTATCCTTGGCTGACCACCTTTGTCAGTGCTGCCGGAGTACAAATATTTGCCCCAAAATTGTCGTAAACGAGCGGTCGCGTAATCCCTTCGTCATTTTTTTTTTTTTAAATATATTGATTTTCTTTCCCCAGACGATATGTATAGGCAGTCCTAAAGTTGAATCTAGTCGATACGGGCAGAATCATCATTCGCAGAATAATTCAAATCAGCTCCATCATTCGCAGTCCTCGCAAATGTATATTCCAGCACCGAGTACTTCGACTCACAGCGTGAAGCACGAACCGCATCTTAAGTAAGATTTTGTGTATTCGATTATGCTACTTACGTTTATGTGTCCGTGTTAGGGCGAGACCAATCTCTTCTTCAAGTGAGTAGGAATCGTAACTTGGCCGAATGTTGTACAAAGTCTGAATGAGTCTCAAAGAGTTTCAGTGAAGTCCTAACGTGTCTTTGTAGTTCTTTGTATTGAAAAAGTCTTGAAGTCTCGAAGGATCTATATCAAGTCCCAGAATATTTTAACGAGTCTTGAACTAGTCTGAGATGGACTTGAAAAGTGCGAAAGAATCTTTGTACAAAGTTTGAATAAGTCTTCAATTAGTCTTTGACAGCGGTCTTGAAAATGTGTGGCTGAATCTTGTACAAAGTCTGAATGAGTCTCAGAGAGTTTCAGTAAAGTCCTAACGTTTCTTTGTAGACCTTTAACAAGTTACAGTATTGAAAAAGTCTTGAAGTCTCGAAGGATCTATATCAAGTCTCAGAATATTTTAACGAGTCTTGAACTAATCTGAGAGGAACTTAAAAAGTGTGAAAGAATCTTTGTACAAAGTTCGAATAAGTCTTTGACAGTGGTCTTGAAAATGTGTGGCTGAATCATGTGCAATGTCTGAATGAGTCTCAAAGAGTTTCAGTAAAGTCCTAACGTGCCTTTGTAGATCTTTGTATTGAAAAAGTCTTTAAAGTCTCGAAGGATCTTAATTAAGTCTACGAATATTTTTAACGAGTCTTGAACTAATCTTAGATGGTCTTGAAAAGTGTGAAAGAATCTTTGTACAAAGTTTGAATGAGTCTTCAATAAGTCATTGACAGTAGTCCTGGAAATGTGTGGCCGAATTATGTACAAAGTCTGAATGAGTTTCAGTGAGTCTTGAATGAGTCTTTCAGAGTTTTATACGAGCTGGAAGAGTGTCACATTGTGACGGACTAGTCTGCAAAGTTGAAGAGTCTTGAATAAATTTTTGACAGTCTTGATTGATAATTCTGAATAGTAACCAAGCTTAGGCGTAAACGAGTTTTTAACAAGTTTGGAAGAGTGTTGAAGAATCTTGAGCAAGTCTGTAAGTGATCTGTGGTCTTGCGAGTTTTGAGCAAGAATTGAAAAGTTTTTACGAGTCTTAAACTTGTTTAAAGGTGTATCCGAGAGTCTTAAGTCTTTGAGTGTCCCAACTGAGTCTCAATCCAAGGTGTCTACAGGTTTGGAAAATTTAGAAAAAAGTCAGGAATTTGAAAAATAGGTCAGGAAGTTTGTAAATAGTCAGGAAGTTCAACAATATTTTTAAGAAGTTTGAAAAAAAAACAAAGAATGAACTCACAGAAAATTCTTTTCGTCGTTTAGTTTTACTTCAGCACTCTATATGTATAACTGTGAATACCTTCCTAATGATTTCACCCAAAAATCTACTTCAAATTCATTTTAACCATAGCGTTTAGAAGTACATGTAAACATAAATATATACTCTCTATATTGTAAAGGTTTAAAGAAGAGAAAAAAAAAAAAGTTTGGAAAAGGTCAGGAACTTATAATTTTCCATTCTTGTAGACACCTTGCAATTAGTCTTGATGGATGTTGAACTTGTTCTAAATTCTTGAAGAATCTTGAAGTCTGAAAAAACCTCAAGTCAAAATGAGTCTGAGTTTTCAACGCGTCTGTAACAGAATTATAGACGCTTAGAGAGTTTTAGAGAAGACTCGTAGCGTCTAAACCAGTTTCGAAGCGTATCTTGAACAAGTCAGGGTATATCTTAAAATGTGGGTATTGAACAAGTTTGAATTTCAAAAGGGCTTGAGGTCTCAAAAATAATCTGAATCAAGTTGGAATGTGTTTTAACGAGTCTTGAACTAATCTGAGATGGTCTGGAAATGTCTGACAGAATCCTTGTACAAAGTTCAAATCAGTCTTCAATGGGTCTTTGACAGTAGTCTTGAAAACGTGTGGACGAATCATGTACAAAGGAGTCTCAAAGAGTTTCAGTGAGTCTTGAATAAGTCTTTCAGAGTTGTATGCGAGCTTGAAGAGCATCATAGTGTGATAAACTAGTCTAAAAAGTTGAGTCTTGAAAACTTTTTGATAGTCTTGATAAATAATAAATTGTAAATGAGTGTTAGTGATTTATAAATTTAGTCTTGGTGCACCTTAGAGAATAGTATCAAAGTTTACGTGTGGACGAGTTTTTAACAAGTTTGGAAGCGTGTTGAAGAACCATGAGCAAGTTTATAAGTGACTGGTAGCCTTGCAAGTACTGAACAAGACTTGGAAAGTCTAAACGAGTCTTGGACGAATCATGTACAAAGTCTGAACGAGTCTCAAAGAGTTTCAGTGAGTCTTGAATAAGTCTTTCAGAGTTATATGCGAGCTTGAAGAGCATCATAGTGTGATAAACTAGTCTAAAAAGTTGAGTCTTGAAAATTTTTTGATAGTCTTGATAAATAATATTCTAAAAGAGTGTTAGTGATTTATAAATTAGTCTTGATATGCCTCAGAGAATAGTATCAAAGTTTACGTGTGAGCGAGTTTCTAACAAGTTCGGAAGCGTGTTGAAGAATCATGAGCAAGTTTGTGAGTTGTAGCCTTGCGAGTTCCGAACAAGACTTGAGAAATCTAAACGAGTCTTGAACTAGTTTGGAGGTGTGTTGAAGAGTCTTAAGTCTTGAAGTGTCCGAACTAAGTCTCAGTTAGCCTTGATGGATATTCAACTTATTTAGAGTTCTTTAAGAATCTTGAACTCTTGAAAGACTTTGATGAAATCGGAACGAATCTTGAATTTTCAAGAAGTCTATAATGGAATTTGAGACGCTTAGCGGGTTTTGAATAAGACTTGGAGAGTGGAAATCAGTTTCGAGGTGTATTAATAAGTCATGAACAAGTCAGAATATGTCTTAAACGGTGGGCCTTAAACAAGTTTGAATATTGAAACGTTTTGGTGTCTCGAAGAATTTGAATCAAGTCGGGGTGTGTTTTAACGAGTCTTGATCTAATCTGGGATATTCTTGATAAAGTGCTGAAGAATCAGGAATGAGTCTTGAATAAATTCTTGGGAGTCTTATACAAGCCTGAACAAAGTTCAGAAGCCTCAAAATAGTCTTCAGTAGTCTTCGTTAATGATTCTGAGAGTCTTAGCGATTCAGAAAACAGTCTTAATGCACTTCGAAGAGTCCTAACAAAGTGTAGAAGAGTCGGATTTTGAGTTTTAAACAAATTTAAAAGAGCATTCTAGAGTATCGAATAATTAGTACACGATTTGAAAAGTCTGCAGTTAGTCTTTTGGAGTCAAATTGAATTTTAAACAAATCTTAACGAGTCTGAATTGGCCTTGAAGCAGGTTTGAGGACGGTGGAAGTGTCTGGAGCAGTCCTAAAGAGCCCGAAGACATCTCGAACTGGGTCGAGAGTATTAAGAGTTTTTCGATCAAGTCTGGAATAGTTCTTCAAGAAGTTTAGAGGAATTATGTAGAATGTAAACTAGTTTTGAAGTCTCAGTGAGTGTAAAATAAATCTTGGGATATCTTACACGAATCTGGGAGCGTCTTGAACGGCATTAAATCTACATTAGGGTGAAATAGAACTAACTGAATAAAATAAGGATGAATGCGTGAAGGGGGAAGGTAAAGAAGTCAAATTTTTCAAATGACATGTTTTCCAATGATTTATCCGGACTTGTTTTACCCTTATATATCTCTTTAGATAAATCTCGAATTATAATTCGATTTATCGAAGAATTCCGTCAAGAGTCATATAGTTTGAATGTTACTAGTGTAACAATATGAATCAGCGTAATTTATTTCGAAAAAATGACGGGTTTTTGAACGTTGCATTCAGAAAGTGAAGCGGCGACGTATTCGTTGTTTTCTTTTTAAATAATTGCCGACTTTGCTTGTAGAGAAATATGCGCCGTAGAGTCTCGGAAACGTATTCATAAATTGATAATTTAGTCTGAAAGAAAAACAATCGACACCGTGGCGACGTTGGAATAATTATGCATTATTACTTCCGAAATTCTTGTGCAAAGCTCGCATTTCAATTTTAATGATGAAATATCAGTCCCCCGCCTCATTGTTTCCGACATACTATTTTATTTTTACTCGATAATTCGATGTTGCAGCTCCAACTATTCATCCGGAATATCTCAGTCTCAGAAGAAACGCCTGCTCGCCAAAGCTCAAAATGAGTTCATTATTCCGAATAATGGGTCAATAGTGACTAAACAAGAACCGACGAACATCACTTCTGAAATTCAGTACTGCAATGGCGGCGCGTCGTGTAAAGATCCCTACCACTGCATTGCTCCTCAGGAACAACATATCGTATACACTACGTAAGTATCGGCCTCCTTAATCCGCTCGCCAAGTCCTTGAATATCCTGCCGCAGATTTTCCGATGTCAAGATTGAAAATGTCGAATGTAATCCTCAAACCTTGCTGTTTTCTGTATAGTGATAAGCGATTATCATATTCGATTCCGTCGGCCCACAAACGAGGCGTTTCGAATCCCGGCGACAGTTATCAAGTACAACCACCGGCTGCGCATTCAGGCAGAGAACAGCATGTGATAACCAGCTCGAAGACATCCGGATGGCAGCAACAAGCGCTTCCGGTTCATCAGAGTTACAGGTAAGATTATCGTTGTCTCGTGTACCTCGATGAAATTGGAACCGAACTAGTCTCTGATGATTTTGTTTTTTGTTTTCAGCGCTTCGCATTTGTCTCCGCAGACATTGGCCGCCGCGAACAGGGGCCTGTCCCCGCTTGCTGGGCAACCGATTTACCACCAGAGCGATTTATTCCGCAGACAGGCTGTTTATGTTACTACAACTCAACCGGCTACTGCGTATTTACCGACTGCGCAAGTTCCAGCTGCATTTACGACTGGGTGAGTTTTTACTTTTTCGTTATGCGGAGAGGTTTTCGAGAGTTGCCCGGAAGGGCGTTTGCTGAACCCAAAGGTGATATGCGTAGTAGGCGTTCTTTCGAGATTCGTGGAATGATACACAAGTTCTTCGAGTTATTGTACAGATTTTTCACGGTATTTTTTGTATGAAAGAAGCGAGTAAACTCGTTGGAAACATGCCACTAGAACGTGCATTCGAAAGTTGATGAGAAAGAGGGAGAAAGGTGAATCTTTAAATGCTTCTCCAACCTTCTCTTCCGCTGCTCCGCCATCGCAGATACTTACTCTTAGTACTGCCGTTTTCTTTATGGTGACTCAAGGAGAAAGTTCTGGAGCTGATCTCCAGAACATAGCGAAGCATATGTATTCTTCGAGTGAGGTAATGTACGAACACGGGTATCCTTCACCTTAGTCATAAGGCTAGAGCTTTTCAGAACGAAGCTTTACTACATAACCGAAAGTTCTATAATGACCAAGTCTTATTGCCGTCGGCTTTTGACGTGTGACCTGCTGTCGGTAGTAATAGTTCCAGAGGTTCCCGCAGTAGAGGTTAGAAAATCTGATATCATATTCAGACAAATGGATAAATGCACAGACAGCCGGAAGTGTAGACCGACAGCCCTCCACCTAGCGTTGACTGGAGAAATGTATCTTAAGAGTTAAGATCCCACCGGCTCAGAGAAGATAAGCATGGCCCCTGCACAAGGATGACACGCAAAATCGTGAAGCGTCTTCCACGGAGGGGGGGGGGGGTCAGGTTGGCCGAGTGGATAGCACGTTGGTCTCGGAATCCGGAGGTTCCCGGTTCGCCAGATTTGGACCTAGGTCGGTTTTTCGGCCAGAAGGGAAGTGGGCTAAGACAGCACTAACAGCCTCCCTGACGTCTCTGAGACAATGTTCGAAAGTGCGGATTCCAGGGCTCGGGTTGAGAGCAAATTAGAAAAAGAAGACCATAAACAGCCAGTTTTTATTTAGTAGCTCTTTATCTTCATGCTGATCGCTCGAATTAGAAAGGACGCCCCCCCCGCTTCTTTCTTTTTAGAGAACGCTGTTTTTTGAGGAAAGCGGGTTTCTGCCGGATTTTTGAGAATGCAATGGCTTTTTGATCTGTCGAATTTTTTGCCACCCATTTCGAACTCGGGCGTTCTGTGTGACGATTCTTTCCCAGGAAAATGACAAGTCAGTCAGTCATTTTCATGTTCAAACCTTTTATTGGTAATGTCTGTGGCTACCCATTGAGATCCTTTGGTTCTTTAAGTAAGATGATGGTGATGTATCATATCGTATTCTTTTGCTTTCGAGGTGTACTCTCCTGAAATCTTGGATCAGTTCAGAATACGTGCCACTTAAATAGTTTTATTCCTCCCACCACTCTCTCCCCCTCGCTCTACTCAAGTATTTGGATCATTTTTATGCCTTCTAAATTGTAATCTAGTATAAAAACGAAAAATACTTGAAGTTTTGAATGTTTTTCAAACATGCTGGATTCTTGACTGGACAGTTCTGCAGAATTTAGACTCAGTAAGGCACTGGTTCAAAATGTGATTTCTTTAGACTCGCTTGAGACTTTTTATAACCCTTCCAGGCTTACTTAAAAGACTTTACCATGTGATGTAGACTTGAAAGATTCTTGCTCTTTTGTTGGAGACGTCTTGAAACTCATTAAAGACTTCGTGAAGCTCTTCTTCCAAATTTGTTCGTGTTCAGGACTCGTTTAGATTCTTCATTGCTTTTTTAGGCGTGATTGGGACCGGCCGTATAAATGGGAAGCTCTCTTGATGGCGAGGGTGGGGTTGGGTCAGAAATTTTGTACGTGAAATGATCTACGAAATTCTGTCCGGATTTTCGATTCGACAAATTGTTGTTGTAGTCCTGTCTTCCGGCTAGTAGTTTGCGTCTCTCCACTTTTTTTTTTCTCTCTTGTGCTAATCTTTTCATTTCTGAGGATGCACGCTTTGTATCCTTCATTATCTGCTCTTCATAGCTCATTCTACACACAGAGGGAGAACTGATAACCAGCCGAAATGACGTACGGTAGGGCTCTATACAAAGACGGGTAAGGACAGCCGCCATTTTCTTTCCAGTTTGTTCCGCGTAATGAGAACTGGTCACGTGGTGTTCACCACTCGCGCGCTCTATATTATTGGCCGATTATTGATATTATGTATTTCTATGACTCTTGAATCAAGTTCGGGCATGTTGAATACGCTAGGAACGGAATGTGAGGACCGAGTTTTTACTGATAACAGATCAATATCAGGTTGATGATTCGATACCTTACAGCGGAATAGTGCTGTATCCATTGTAATGAAATTGGCTGAAGAGGGAGACGAAGTTTTTCAGTAGTGTATCACTCCTGTATTAGGAAATCGTGATGTCATGCTTGCATAATGTTGATATTTTGCTAGCATAAAATTGCAGTGTTAGTGATAGTGCGTGAGATCTTCTCTGTAATAATACCAATAACTCTCCAAAAATAGATGTAGCACTATTTCGCTCTAAGGTATCGAATTATTTATTAATTTTCATATATGGTTGTTCAAGACCATCAAGAAGCAAGATGCGTGCTTTTTTGCCGCTAACCCTCCCTGAGGAGCGGGACTACTTCTTTACTTACATTTTTTCTCTCTGTGAGGGTTCATTGCCGCCACTGCAGTGGTGGGAAAAATTGTCTGTCTGCTCCCGGTTTTTACCAAAATCTGGTTTTTCATTTTGCTCCCTGCTCCCAAACTGCTCCGAGCATACTCCAAGTGTGAAAAATGCAGCACCTTACAATTTTTTGACCTTTGTTCACTGTTCAGGGGTTTGTAGGAACAGGAGCTGAGTGAATTCATTTTTTTCATTTTTGCAGTTGGCATGTTTTTGAATTCATTTTTTCCCCCTTGTGGAAATTCTGTTCAGGTGTGAAAATGTTTCGAAAAAAGGTCGTACAAAAGAGCGAATGGTGACCTGACGTCATTAAGGTTGGGAAAGCCGAAACTTATGAACGGATCGGAGTCAGCTTAATTGCAAGACGAAATGATCTTTCAGATTCGGTTCTGGCTTCAGAAATGTCTATGTTGTACTTCCGATTTCGAATTCAGCTTCGAGTTTCGACTCCTCGTCATCTGGCCATCTCATTCTTTTCGAATACCAAAAATGGTTCACCAATCACAACTGGACTGATCTGAGACAAGAGGTTCGATCTTTCGATCATTGAGAAGTGTTAATACTAAGTATTTTTCGCCGCACATTTTCAAGTGGATATACATCAGAATCCTGTCTCATGGATCACAGCAGGAAGCCATTAAAATCTAATACATTGCGGCTTCGTTTCAGCTTCAGTAAAATTGTATTATGAACTTCAGTTTCGGCTTTTTCCTCGCAAGGTAATTGAACTCCAGCTTCTGGATTCGGCTTCAAAGACAGCATAATTTCTTAAACTTCGAGATTCAGATTTAGTTTCAGATTGCCAACCCTAGACGTTACACAGTGAGTTAGCGGTAGCAAAAATACCCTTCTTTTGGCCAACGAACGTTTTTGATTCCCCTAAGAAAAACACACGGAGCAAAGATCATTATGTTACTACCTGAGAATAAGAAATTTGTTAGAAAACCAGAAATTTATTAGCAAATGCTAAAAACCTGGATTAAAAAAGGTATATCTTTGGTTTCTGAGAAATTTCTTATTCTCAGGTAGTAACATGATGATCTTTGCTCCGTGTGTTTTTTTCACGGGAGTCAGAAAGTAACCATCACCGTTCGCTTATCAGTTAGGTTTAGTTCCGGTGTTGTTGTTGTTTGCCCAGTTCGAATTATGACGCAACGTACATTGTACGTGTCAGTGTTGCCATTTATGAATCATAAGAAATGTGAACGGTTTCTCTGAATGATCCTGTACGCCAATGTGCTTTCAAAACCTGTGAGTCTAACAGTGATATCGTGTTTTCAGACGAGCCATTCCTCCCCCCGCGCACCATGCAAGCGCTCGACCATTGTTGACCACCCATACATCGCATCCCTTACCGGCGCACATGCAGCCCGGAGCGGTATTTCCTGCGCATCCACAAGCGGTCACCGCCACTTACGGTTACCTGAGTCCAAAAACACAGTATCATCATCAGCCTCCAGCTGGACTGTGGTTTACCGAGTGAAGAAGGAAAAAATTGAACGACTATTTGTAAATTCGTAACTACTCGTGTTGGATACTATTTCAGTGATAGTAAGAAGTATGTAGCCTATTAACATTTATTATGTGTTAAGCGTTTTTCTTAACAACTTTTTATTTATTTATTTATTTCTATTTACGCGTGTATTTATTTTGTTGTGTTACATACTGTTAAAGCTGTAATTAATGTAAATGATTTATTCATTGCATTAGCATACGGTATTAACTGTACTACCTTATTATGTTTTTAAGTTGACCATAATGCGGATATTTACTTACAGTCACGTATATATATCGGATAACAAATTGAGGAGTGGAATGATGTACGTTTTTGAAAAACGCTCTGCTATTTTTTTAATGATTTTTGAAAACTAATGGGTTGGTCTGAAATAGCGTTTATTCGTTTAATTTTTAATTTTTTAACTGGTTTTGCCTGTGATTTCAACGAGAAGTATTTATAAGGGCACATGTTTATCGTAGTGATTGAATAGTTAAAATTGATCCCATCCTAGTCGTCAGATTATTTAGTAATTACTTTTTATTCCTATCATGTGAACGATTTCATTGTTATTTATTTTAGCGGTTGTAGTTATACTCGGGTTGGTCCGGTAAATTGACGATGTCATAGCAAAAAGGGCATACCCCGGGGTTATGCCCTTTTTGATGTGACTTCAGAATCGTGTTCTACAACTCTCGATCTTTCAAATGAGACCTCGCGCACTTTTGTACCTTGAAATTTCGATGAATAACAGGTTAACAACGATTACAAGATCGTAAAGTCAACCAAAAAAAAAAAAAAAAAAAAAAAATGAAGAGCTTCTCTAGTTTTCTTTCTCTTTTCAATGTATGACTTCGATGATAAGTCTTGACATTATTTTTCGTTTTTCATTTCGACTTCTATTCGAAGACGTATTAAGCCTTCTTCCATTTGTCGAAAATCAGGATGATGTTGCCTGGTTGAGAGAACTGTGTGAACGTTATATTACCTAGGATTCTCAATACTTGGTTCTCTCTACTTCAAAAATAGCGACTTGTTTTTATTTTTTTTTTCCCTTTCTGTTAGCTGTTTATATTATTATTATTCTTTTGTTGTACGTAATATTCTTACCTACATTATTCTTGTTTTTTGTACGTATTATTCGTTTTGTATTACCTATTCGCTTTTCGTATCCGCGAAAATAATATTTTTTCCTGTACTTGTACGCTACTCTCGTTCGTTTATCACTCATTTACATCTTCCTTCATCTTAGAGTTTGCGGTTACGTCTATATTTCGATCCTCATTCAATAAAAAATGAATATTCACACGGTGCCTATTTCATCCGGCAACATTATGACGAGTTCTATATGATAAAACGAAAGAAAAGTTTGTCATTTCAAAAAGGGCATACGACTTCCCAACTTTGAACAGCTGTAGATAAAAATACAATGTTACCAACAGTGCCAATTGAAGTTTCTCGTGTTCACCGAAGAATGCTCTACACGTTAGACAAAAAGAACACGCAACAAACTCTATTCTGCATACCAAAATTCCCTCCTGAAACTTCAAACGTGTTATTGAAAATTTTGCTCGGCTTCGTTTATGCCCTTTTTGCTATGACATCGTCAATTACTTATTAATCGTTAATATTCTTATCGTATTGGACGAAATGATTGTGAATTTGATAGTTGAACGATCGAGATGATTTATAAACCGGAACGGTTGGAGTAACCTAATTTTATCGAGTAAACAGTCGGATATAATTTTATATAAACTGGTGGTAACGGTTAGAGTAACCTAATTTTATCGAGTAAACAATCGGATATAATTTTATATAAACTGGTGTTAGCTTCGGGGCTCCTTTATTCTACCTTTTTTGTAATCTTCTACGTGTTGTTTTAATTTTATATGTTGGAATATACATTTCTATTCAATACTGATGTATATTTAGATCTCTTCATTGTTTTTACCAGTTGTACATATTCTTGATTTAATGTAGAGGTATTTTATAGTTGAATTTTTCTCCTTTCATTTTTACTTATTTCGTTTGTAATCGCACTTTTTTTCCCTTTTTCTATTTTATTCGTTTTATACAGTATTTTTATCCTACTAACCTAAAACATTTAAAAAACGAAATTCAGCCTTATTTAAAAATCTTCGAAAGTGTAAATATTGTACTTTGATCTTACTTTATTTACTTACTCCTTTTCTACGGCGTAGTTTTTCTTTATTTAATACGAGGTTTTCAGGTCGAATGCGAGTAATTGTACTCGTGTCTTAACACGCTGCCTTAGACTTGGTGAAATTAAGATTTTATTCATCTATTTGTAATTAGTTTAAATTGACTGTTTGGATCGATTTTGAGATCACATAATTGCGTATAGTTGATGAATTTTGTTTAGTCATTCCGTTGTGATTTGAAGCATTTTTTCCCTTTTGTTATGAACCGAATTACATATAAAGAAACTCTGATTTTACACTATAATTGATTCCGCTATTTGTGGTGTTTTTTCTTGTAATTAAGTGGCGCTTTTTATAATTTATTGATATAATTATCGTCAATTATGGTACTAGTAATGTGCATTTTCGCATCGTGTTAGTTGTTTTCGAGTATAGTGTTTTTTTTTGGTATCGTTTTTCATCTTTCGTCGTAATCAACGGTTACTATAGTTTGCTTTTTCATGTCGTTTGATTCCGATTGTAAATCTGAAATATTTTAACCATTTTTTAAACGGATGCCGAAATTTTGTTGTATACTTTACTCAGCTAACGATTTCATTTGCCGGTGTACAATGACAATTTATTATTCATTTATTAGAAAAGTCTTCGACGTTAATATGAATGAACTTGTTACCGTTGACTGGGGCAATATCGGACAATGGTGGTAATATCGGCCACTCTTGATTTGTTTACTGATAACAATACTAGCGTTTCTACGGAAGATGTAAAGACACAATAAAATCGGCATTCTAAAGAATGAACGTTGTATCTAAAATGTGTTGAATTTCAACTATCTGAGGGGTTATTTAATTTCAAGAATGGTTTTCTATTTCTGTCTTTTTTTGTTCATCATTATTGATCATGTCTGTAGTAATCTGTATAATCAGTATATTTTACAATTTTTATTGAATCTTAACAACTAATGATATCTTTAGTATCATTGCATGTTCTATGATCAGTGTGAAAAAGTATCCCATTTTAAACCAATTCTGCGATAGTTATAGTACTCGCTTGGATTTTATGTCAGTATCTTGTTTCACAAATTCTGAAAATGTAAAGTATCAATGTCCGATATTACCGCAGTTCATTTTAACTATATTAACTTCGACATTCAAAAGAATGAACTTGATAACGTTAAATTTCAACTATCTGAAGTGTTATTCAATTTCATGAATGGTTTTTTGTTACTGTTGTACTTACCAGTTTTTTTTGGTTTTTTTTTTTTTTACATCATTCGTGATAATGTCGGTAGCAATCTATAATCAGTCTATTTTACAATTTTTATTGAATCTTAACGAGTAATGAAATCTTGCATGTTCTATGATCAGTGTGAAAAAAGTATCCCATTTTAATCAAATCTGCGATAATTATAGCACTTGCTTGCAGAGGTGCTTAGCTAATAATTGTATTGGCTCAAAACTTAGCTAAAAACTAGGTCCGTGGAATTGAATAGCTACAACTAAAATTAATAGGTATTCCAATTTTATTGGCTAACTAATGGCTAAAGCTAAAGCTAAAAATCTATATAGATATTGTTACATACATATTTGAAAATTGTACTCAAAGATGACTTCAGACTTCATTGACCATTATTAAGCGAAAATAATTCGCCATTTGCATAGAAATATGTTGTTGTTGATAATTAATGTGAACACTAAAAAGGCCTGTAAGTTCACGTGTGATAAGGTCTCTTAATTGAATTTTATTTTTTGTCTTTCTCGTTTGGCGTTAGATGATTTTGATTATCGAACAAATAAGCTAATGCTAATTTACCGCTGAAAGGCTAGCTAACAACTAGCTAATATCAAGCAAATAACGGTCGGCTAAAAGCTAAAGCTAATGGCTAAGCTAAGCACTTCTGCTTGCTTGGATTTTGTCAGTATCTTGTTTCATAAATTTTGAGTTTATTTATATCTAATGACTGTAAATGTAACCATACCATAATTGTATCAACGGAAATGCTTTTTTACCTACGGCACTGTATACTTTGTATGGGATGCTCATTCACCATTTTCATCCTTACTTTTCCAATAATGAGCGAACACATTATGGGCCGCTTTGCGAGCAATGATTGTGGTTGCATGGAGAATGAAAGGAAGAGAATGGGGGCTTAGCGTACCCACTCGAAGTTTATAGAGCCCTATTTTCACCAATAACCATAACTAAAATCTGGTCCAATTAAGAAACATAACTGGCTACCCGCAATACACATCGATAATGGGTATTTTGAAGTTTGAGGGGAAGAACGAGTTTAAGAACACGTTAGCAGCGCCGTGAAAAAATTGTGTTTCTGAACTGGACCGAACTTGAAGAATATATAGCTGACACACAGGTACAATCAATTCACCATTTTGTTTGCAAAAAGAATTTTCCCGTTTCCTGCGAAATTGATCAATCTTTCCAGCTTGATTTATGCTTTTGGTTCATGTATGAAAATTAATGCTAAACATCACACAAATAATGTAATTATTCAACTACCAGAACAATGTTTGAAAGTTACTTTCATTCTGTATCTTCAAATTAGTCTGTTGATGAAACATATTAAAATTAATTACAGTATCAGAATTGATAAATAATGATTTTCATGCGCTATTAGACTAAAGTTGAAATGCGGAATCCGAATTTTTAGCCAAAATCTAATAATGATTGATTTTTCAAAATAGTGAATTTATTGTACCTATGTGTAACTATAAAGCCCCACTATAACTGTTGTAACCACATTCTGTCATCAAACACGAATATAGTCCTTTTTCTGGTGACGTCATACAGCTTCTTAAAGCAATACTTGGTTATTAGTTAGCAAAAATACCCATTGTGCGCATCAACTCCCATAAGAAAACACACGGAACAAAGATCATTAGATTACTACCTGAGAATAAGAAACTTCTTAAAACTAAAGGTATGTATTTGTAATGAAGAAGGTTCTTAGCATTTGCTAATAAACTTCTGTTTTCTAACAAATTTCTTGTTCTCAACTCTCAAGTAGTAACATAATGATCTTTCCTCCGTGTGTTTTCTTACAGGAGTCAAAATATTTGTTGGCGCACAGTGGGTATTTTTGCTAATAAGAACCAAGTCCTGTGTTAGGGATCTGTATGACGTGGACTTGAAAAGGTATATTACCACATTGAACAATGTAACCAATGATCTAATAGAAGAGGTAAGTTACTTGATAGTCGCTCAGCATAGTCTGGTATGCCATTGACAAACTATATAGCCATTAACCAATTAAATATGCTCAAAACGGATACCAGTAAAATCATAACCCAGTCGCAATCCATAACTTGTGCCTCATAACGGTAACTGATAACCAAATCAACAACCACAACTATTACTGACTGTTGTTCAGCTGTAATGGAAAACCAGTAGTCGCGTCAATTAGGTGGTTGTATTTGTTTCCATGGTTCCAGGGATGGAATACTGTGAACATAGTGTAACAGCTGAATAACAGTTGACTGAAGAGAACTGTTACATAACTCTTAGTGGGAAGAAACTGGTAACTTCACCATAAATAAAGGGGAAACTGATAACTGTAACCAACTGATCACCATGAACTATATTCATTGACTTATAGTAACCAAACCATAATCATTATGGATGATAGAACTTTCTGTTGTATGATTATCGGCCATTCGTTTTCGGCTTTAAAAAAATAATATCAGAATCATTTTATTTGGTTAACTAATGATAACAGTTTACTATATTTATAAAAACCAACCAGTAACCATTAACTGTATTGGGGCGCGTCTCCCTGATGGCGCGATAGTGTATTTCATCCCGTTTTGTGTACTTCCACTTTTGGCCACCATTATTTTGTAAAGTAGATGGTGCGCTATGTATTTCATCTCGTTTGGGTAGCTTCTGCATTTGTCCACTAGATGTCAGCCACTTTGCTGACGCGTGCCAATTAATGAAATAACCATAATCAATCGATGACCGTTACGCATTTGCTTTTGTGAATTTGAAAACAAAATTTACGTGTTGTTGTGTGAAAAATGTACATTTTCAAGTAGCAAAATGAATTTGTTCGGTTCTTTTCTGAGAGATTGAGTACATTCATTATCGTAAACACGTTGCAAGTATGTATTACCAGTATCCGGCTTCATACAGTTCGTTATTATATCGGTTGTTATATTATGTTCTGTTTTTGAGAAGTTCTGAATTTATTCATATCTGTTGTGCTGTGTCATCCTAATTTGCAAGTATTTAGTTTGTTATTATCCCGAAATTGTAATTTTGTATTTATGGTCACCAGTATCTTACTGTTCTCCATTTTGTATTATGACACATTCTTAGACTTCAGAGTAATGTGCATCAGTATCCTATATTTCATTAGGTTTTAGTTCTTATAACCGTAGTTTTGTGTGACCGGTATCAAAATGATCTGCTGTTTCCCTTAATTCCTAACGGATAATAACCTGGGCATCTTATTATATCTTGTGATTTCTATAATCATTATTAATCAGTGGCCCCTCTCCCCTATGCTTGTTTTGTTAGGAACAGTTTATGAACGTTTTGCTCCATTGGAGGGATCAAATAGAGAGGATGCGTATTTAAAATTTTAACCCGTGAAATTATTTATTTTTTAAATTTTGGTAACCTATTGTCATAGATATGGGAACATAAAACATGTGAATTACAAGGAATGTGTTATCAAGTTAGTTTTTGCTATTCTAGTCCCCATTCATAAATAAGAGAAGCAAAATATGAATGTTTGAAATTTTCCTAATGTTATTCAGTCATTATCATATCACTTGTGATTGAGTATGGACTACATTATTGACAATATTATCGTCATTACCGTTTGCGAACTGCAGATCAGAGCAGTCATACCAACTGTAATGACAGTAATTTTATAAATGTTGAATAACCATTAACAGAAAGAAATTTATAACATAACTGTCGATTGTACAAATTAGTTAACATTAACATAAGCTAAAACTGTTATCCGTATAGATTACATAGTGTGACCATAATCAGTCAGGATCCTGTATCTTCAAAACTCGTTTCGCAAATGTTCATTTTATTAAATGGAAGGCTCCGTGCAAGAAATGAGGATCTGTCTCTCAATTTTCCCATGACTACAACCATGACTACAAGTAGTGACAGAAATATAAGTGAAAATATAGCTTGATTTCTTCTTGCATGGACCTTTCCATTTATCAGTTACCCACTTTCAACCTTTTGTAGATAGGATTGTAGAATCACTTATCGAATTGTTGAATAATATACATGACTTAAGAAAAGTATGACACCCGTTTTTAGATATTTAACAGAGTTATATTTTCGTCCACAGGGTAAAGTATCAGAACAAAAGAGAAAATATCGCTATACAAACGCGAAGATTCGCGAATTTTCTCTTTCATTAGTAATCACGAGCTTATTATTTGGTGATATAATAATAATTTGTAAGTTCAAAGAGGGTAGTCATGTTTAATCGTATCGCTTCGATTAACGAATCCTTTGTCTAGCTTTAGTAGTTTTGTAAGTTTTTATCAAAATTTGGAGTCTGATGGTCAGATGATCGATGTGAGTGTGTCTGTTTCTAGGGATGTTTGAATTGCGATGTGGACGTTGTAAATATATTGTGCGTGTATGTGCTTTTATCATCATTTCTGGAATGTTTTTGAGTGTCATCGTTCTCTTTACATTTACCGTAGGGTATAAGGAAGTTGTAAATCAGTATGCTAATTATGTACCTATGTTCCATTTGTAGTACTGTTGTTGTTTTCCTCTTATTTATTCATTATTCATTTATTTTATTTTGGCATTTGTGGTGACATTAATTAACGCGGTTATTCTTTTTCAAAGGAGTCGGTAAATCTATCTGTAAACGTTATCTTTGTAGTTTAGTACATAATTTAGGAGGGAAGAAGTTTTCCAGTAAATGAACACGTTTTAAAAGTTGGAACTAACTTGAATTCATTGAATGAAGAACGAACGCTTCTAGAGTTTCTACTATCGTAATTATTTTTAATATCGTCATTATCATTAAGCACTAATTATTACGATTTAACTAATTAGATCGCTTAGTTTTTAGTCTGTTTTCGTATTTCGTAGTATTAATACAGTGTACCTGTGTACTTTCTATCTTCGAAGCATCAAGATTTTACCGAATATCTCGTTTTGATAAATAGATATCTTTACAGATTCGTACATTCTAGGTACTAATTTATTCGAGGAAACAAAAATGTAAGTTCTGTTATGAGTTTGATGAAGAACGGATATCATAATTTTGCACCTGTGATATTAGAATATGTTGGGGGGGGGGATGTACTAGTCCATCGACCAGTTTAGCCTTTTGTTTTTGGATTTCTATTCGATAAAATGTATTTGTTTCAAGATATTGAGTGATGACGAATCCAAAAGAAAATATTGAAAAACCTACAGAAACAGAAATTATTTTAGTCAAGTTTATTACTGGGAAAATATGTAGTTATTTAACTTAGTGTACCTATATTTTTTATATAATCGACCATTTTATTGTATCGGTATAAAGTTGCATTACTTCAATACGTTTAGTTATTATGGTCCTTTTTAATGTTTACGCGTTTGTCATGCATCTAACGATATAATTAGCTACATCTTAACGTATTAGTAGGGATCATAGGGGTGTATTAATTTAAACAAAATAAAATAAATGATAATGCACTGCAATTGTACGCTGTCTTTTTTTTTCTTCAGGTACGAATAGAAACATATGCCGTCAAATGAGGTATCTTGGAACAGCTGGGTAACTTGGAACACACCAGCAGACACACGTTAGAGCCACCTTATTTGCCAGCTTAAGCTAATCTCTGAACCTCTCCAGTCACTTATAAGCATGAGTAATGAACTGTCAAAATTCATGGATGCTGTGCAAACCTGTTGGTGTTTCCTAAGTTACAAGTGTGTTCCAAGATACCCCAGTTGACAATACACAGGAAGTGTGATGTGAGGAAGTTGACTCTCGAATTGTTCAATGATCTGCCAGATCTTGATGATAGTTTAGAATAAGCAAATTAAGAAATGATTCACAAGGCATTGTCGCAGTAATTGTGTTTGTTTTGCAGGACACGGGGTAACTTCATGCGAGGTGGTTTGAGTGGCCGTGGAATCAGCTGGATTCGCCGAGTTAACGCTGGCGTAGGAATCAGGTAGGCCGATACATATTTTAAAATAGATGCCACAAATTGACGTACACGTACATTGGATACAAGTAGTATAGGCCTGTCTTTAGGACAAGTTTTTCAGTGAGACCCATAGTGTTAAATCAGATTCAATTTTATATTTTGCCGAATTATTTGACTTTCAAGATTTTCCTCCTCCAGTTAAGTAATCATCTTTTTTAAGGGTAAAAATTGAACCGAATGGTCGGCTTCGCAGCCATTGTCCTAAAGCCAGGCCTATACTACTGGTACACTGTCAAGGGAAATGGACTGAATATCCACTGCTTGAAAGGTGAGCTTGTTGGTATGATAAGTTCAGTTGAGAAGCTCTCAAGCGAATACTGATATGGTATTTGAAAGCAGGTACTCGTCACTCCCATCCCATGGGAGATCAGCAGACATTTTTGAGATACTCAGGATCTGGACAACTGTTCCAACAAGCTCTTCAGCTGTTCAGAGAACTAGTACTCGTCAGTGTACTTGTCTTTGGCTATAAATGAAATCGTGTTTAAAAAATGTGTATTCTTCAATTAGGATTAAATACGAACTTTGATTATTAACAATAACTCAAAAAAATTATCCTGTAATTCTGCACGTGTCTATACAATAACAATGGTAAAATGAATCATTGAAAGAACGACGATACCACGATGAAGAATATCAATCTTATATGAGAAATTTAATATCAAAATTCAGTCTCGCTATTCACAATTACGTTTTCTTCAATCAGTTGTAGGTGAACTTGATGTAACGACTGCAACAGAAAACATCAGCATCAATTCGACTTTGTCCATACAAACAAGAATCTGTTTTAAATTATTGCCAGTTAATGTACCCACTTTAAAATACTTCACAGTCTTGACACGTAATTCGGAGGTAGCATCATCATCACAAACCATAATAGTGTGTGGGTGCTGTTGAAACGCCGAAACTGTCCACATGTGGTTGACACCTTCTTCGATGGCTTTGTACAAGGCAAATGCTTTATGAGATCCAAGGATTATTATCATTACCTGCACACATACACAAAATGAGAGCCAATATTGAAATATGGGTCAATCCATACTTCTGTTTGGCAACACTTGGTAAAACGTACGAGACATCACGTTCCACGAAAAGCAAAATATTAATTCTGAATGAGAAGAGTCAGCAGCATAATATTAATAATAACTACTTGACAAATAATCTGTACCTCTTTAGCATCCATAACTGTGCCAACGCCAACGGTTAACGCTCTTTTTGGAACTTTCGAAAGATCGTTATCAAAGAATCTTGCATTAGCTTCGAGTGTTTCTTGAGCCAGGGTTTTAACTCTTGTTCTAGAAACCAAAGAGGATCCGGGTTCATTAAATGCAATATGTCCATCCGGGCCGATCCCTAAAAGCAAACAATGCATGTTTTCTGAGTATTCCACACAGAGATTTGCAAATCGACAATCAATTCAGTAAGAACGTACAATGCGAGTTGGAACTTACCTCCTATAAACAAATGAATGCCCCCAGCTTCCAGGATCATCTTCTCATAATTTTCGCACTCCTCTTCCAAATTGGTAGCATTTCCATTTAAGATATGAACGTTGGCTGGTTGAATATCGATATGCTTGAAAAAATTATTCCACATAAAGTAATGGTAACTTTCTGGATGCTCCCTCGGTAATCCTACAAAACTACAGCAAGTAAGAAATAGTTTGAAGGACGGATATTTTCTCATTCAATAGTCAGAAGTAAATATTAAGATGCTCAAAATACTATCTTACCAACATATTCGTCCATGTTGAAAGTTTTCACGTATTTGAATGAAACTTTTCCAGCTCGGTGGAACTCGATCAACTTTTTGTACATACCAAGAGGCGTGCTACCTTCAATGAAATATCAAACGTGATAATTCGAGTGTTTTCATTATAATGAACATTCGATACAATTGAAAGTATACTACCGCACTTACCCGTCGGTAATCCAAGAACAAAATAATTATTAGGATTTGCGTTGAAATCATTGATTTTCTTAGCCACATATTTTGCGGTCCAAGTTGCAACTTCATCAGATGATGGTAAAATTATCAATTTCATGATGGCGAACAAGTTTATTCTGAAAAATTCCAATTAATAACTTATTTTTCCAAAACTTACACAAAAGAAACCTGAAGAGGAATGTATCACTTACGGTATCTAAGGTCAAAAGAAATGAAATAAACTAGGAGATATTAATTCGAGAGGCAGGTACTAGAGTTGATTGATTTTCACATTATCGACAATATAGTACTCAAGAATTATGTAACTCTTGTTTGAAGAATACGCAGTACACGGGCAGATAAATACCAGGTCTACTCTTATACCCAAGAAAGGAATGATAATTATAATACTGTTTGAACATGCACTAATAATACAAAAAGAAGCTGTTGGGTTATCTTATCTCCTTGAACTATTAGGAATCAAGCTGTTCGATAGAAATTAAGCTCCGAGTTCAATGACTGGAATTCAGGAAGTTAGTGAGAAATTGAGAATTAATTACTTGATAAGACCAGTTAATGCCGGAACGATCAGTAGATCAATTTTCCGGTTCTATGGTCATCAACTCATCATGTTTAGGAGTATTCCTTATATCCTTCTTCAATCAGAAAGCTCAACTTTCAAATCTTTCAAATCATAGAGCTTTGAACGTTTGAACTTTGAACCATGGAGGTTGTTCGAGGCGTCTGTAATTTCATCCGATTTTTTGTAGTACAGCGCTCCCTATAGGTTCAAGCGGTAGTGAGACGCTGAGACGTTGTGCCGGGACTCTGTACTACACTGCTATGCAGGTCCCGTTCTGATATTAAGTTGCGTCCACACTCCACATCCAGCCGGACGCTGTTAAGCGTTGAGCCCCTTTCACACTCACGTTTCATTCATTAGTGTGAACGGGGCTTTAAGGGAACCAACCAGCAAACTCTGTATTTTTATAACACGTGATTCGGAGTTCAGGGTTCAAGAGCCATGTGGACAGGGCCTTGGAGCAAGTCCAATTTACTGTTCCATTCCGAAGCTTCGCTCCGGCACCCAATTTTTTTGCTCCGCTCTGAGGGGTCAAAAATTTGTTGCTCCGCTCCGAGCGGTCAATTTTTTATCTGCAAACGCAATGTCATATAGTTTCTACATGGCTCTTGAACTTCAAATCACATGTTCTCAAAAAGCTGATTTTGCTAGTTGGTTCCCTTTTGCTGAACAGCGTCCATATTATTATATACAATTAAATAATGTCAAAACTGACAAATCAACAACCAATCTCATCAATCACCGACAATTACTAAATAATATTTGGGTTTTGTTTTTCAAGAGGTAGAATATCTTCAGGGTTGGGCACGGATAACCAATTTTTCATTCGAATGACTGATAATTGAATTTAAAGCTAATAGTTGGAGGCCAAGACTGAGTTATCCAAATAATGGATAAATGAAACCAATTACATTTTGTCCATCTATTTCACAGAACACCAAAGACCAAATCAGTGGCGTAGCTGGGATTTTCCCAAGGGGGGGGGGGAGGCAAAGTGAGTTTTTCATGGGAGAAAAAATCGAAAATTGAGTTTTTTTTTAAATTGCCGGTATTAGAGAACTATTTTATAAAAAATGAAGGTAAAATTACTGCTCGAGCAAAATTTTTTCAAAAAAATGTGTTTTAAAGGAGAAAAATATCGCTCATTTTTGCATAATTTACATTAGATTTCAAGTGCCTGGGGGGGAGGGGGCTATGCCACTGGACCAAATACATACAAGAATGAGACAGTGTAAAATATTGGAGACAGGGGGACAGAATCTGCTGTATTTAACAGTCCTCATGCAAAGATTTGGATTTTCTCTGGACATATGACAAAATCCCGTATCACGAGAACAGCTAATAGGAAATCTATTAAAAAATATTGATAATATCCGCTACTTCGGCCTTCCATTTTCCAAATCATTTGGATAAAAGTTGATTATAAAATTGTTTACTTTAATCGGATAGCAAATAAATCATTCCTGGCTCAGATTTATTCGAATAAAGAGGATAATTTATTCAAATTTTCATCCGTTATACGTTTTATCTGTAATTAGTATATTTTCATTCGAATAATGCTCAACCCTGAATATCTTACTATATTAATTCACTTTCAAAGTCAATATTGCAGAAATTGATAAAGTCTATGAATCAGTAAAACCCTCCAGTAACAATGAGTATCTACATCTACTGAATCATATTGGGTTTTTAAATTGATTCCCAACAGGAGAAACCTCTTATTTTGCTGTGCATTGATCGGACACATTGTTCGGAAGGCAATGCAAAAGAGGGAAATTTTCTTGACAGCCGGTACATTCCACACGAATGTCAAACAAGTTGATCGGCCCGGGGCCCGTTGCACTTTGTCCTGGGTAGGGTGTGAACATTGGATTTGTTCTACTCAGGATACTGACCAATCAGATGACTGGGCGCTCAGTCGGCTGCTATTGTAGTTTGACACGTCATTTGTTCGGCGTTCCTTCCAGTGATTTCATCAACTTACTAGTTTCATGTTTTAACGTTGCGCAGTTACCATTTCGGCCTTTGAGATGGTTCAGTCGCCATTTTCAATGTCTTGTTTCCACATTACGCAGTTACAGTAGCCCGTATTCAGAATGTTTCAGATTTTTTCATGCCAATGCCGGGCCTAATTTTTGCTTGTAATTGCCATCAAACTTTCTGTAGCCGTATTTTCGAATGTACATTGAATATGGTTTGATATTTGTCTATTCTTCTATTACCATTGCATCAAATTTCCTTGAGAAGATGAGGACAATGCATTTCGATGTTATTGGAATTCGTTGAAGTTACCTAGAAGATCGAGCTTAAATTCATCCAGTTGAACCGGAATAATCGCGGAGTGGGATCCCGGCAACTAAAAGAGAGAAAAATAATGCAATACAACGTTTACGCAATAGAATACCAATTTCAGAAAAAGGAGACTGCTAAAATGGTGATCGGTAAGAAAATGATTTGCATACTTCTATGGTACCACGAGTCTACGTATTTAATTAAATGAAACACTGTAAGCTATGAATTGAAGGTGTAAGTCCTGTGTTCGTTTTTCAAAATACTTCAAAATGAAATCAAAGGTGTGTTGATTCGTGTTTTTTACTTGAGAAAATCTCAGGCTTTACAATATCTGCCCTAACTGATGTATTTTAGTAGTTTGCCATCTCAGTACTTACTTCATAAAACTGGGTATACTTGCATTTCACCAGGCAACTACATATAGCACTGATGTAGAAACGTTTTGCTTTGTCATGAAATCTGATTTGAAAACTGTTCTTAGATAAAAGTGACACCAAACGATGGTATCATGTTCAGAGTATAGAGAAATGTATCATTTGTTTTACAGAGTTGGGAAAATCTACCTGATCCCATATGCCATAATGGCTCTATGTATAGCCAAAAAGAAAAAGAAGGAATAATGTCAGTCTACTGCTTCTCTAAAAGGTACACAATTCTTTACCTTTGACGAGTGAACATATTATTAAATTTTAGATTTCGAATTTGTGAATTTTTTTAATTTTATGAGATTAACTGCTATTTTTAATTCCCAGATGCTAGCATACCAGATATGTCAGGAACAGTTGATGATACCGAAGATAAAGGCGCCCGCTTACATATTTTATATTCAGAAATGGTCGTTCAACTGAAGTCGAGTGTCGAGAGCATCCGGGAAGGCTGAAATTGGAGTTGCAGCTTCAGCAGTACTAAAATATCAGTTGCATAGTTTGTTGCAGTCTGTAGTTATACACTCAACACTATATATCCGTAGTATGTACCTTAGCTTAAATCACACACTACACAACGATTTCAGATTTTAAACAATGGAATGAGAATTTCTGATTCTGTATGTATTAACGAGGAATTGAATGCCGAAGTTGAAAAGTTATTGCTGTTCAGTTTTGTTGTCGGTATCAGTGTAGCGATTCCTGGACAACAGAAAGAATAAAAAGTGGAAAGTTTGATTAAATTAAAATTTTGAATATGGGAAACGAGATATTCTCGAGAAAAATGGTTAACGCCGTATCGTATTCAGCATTCAAAATTATAACTAATATGTCTCATTCCATTGTTTTTTCCGCTGTTGTGAGTATTAGTAACCGCAATATTCGCGGATTTGAAAAATGCAATGAAAATCTATCGCGTAGCAAGGATTTTGAGTAGAGAAAAATAGTTATAAATGAATACTCTCCATGGCCATAGTTCTCGAGAGGCTTCAGCTCTTCATAATAATATGTCGGTATTATTTTGTCAGAATAACTCAAGGGCAAAAATTTCACTATGATATGTTTTTGTACAACATAAGTCACTGTAAATGGTGTTAATCTAAATTGCGTAAGATCTTAGGCCTAATGCTGCTGGCTACTGGCAAATGACAAAATGATGAAGAATGGCGGGTTAGTAATGCCTGCAGCTTCAATGCATTAGAATTTAGTCTCAGGTTTCAGCCTTGCAGTATTTCAGACGTGTCAAGTTCCGCAGTTGAGTCACACCCTTGAGTGTGTTATAGACTGGAGGCAGCCAGCGCAGCAAACAAACTCAACCAATCCTGTTTCATCTGACAACCAGCAGAAGTAAATAATTTTGCTTTTGTTTGTTCTGAGTCAAACGTGATTGGTTGAAAGATTTGCTTGCTGTGTAGAATGGCTCCAGTGTACAACCAGTCGTGATTCGCCGATTGCTATGTAATCTTCCTTATACCTTCTTGATTCGATTTATATTTTAAAACGAATTTTTAAGTTCCTTATAACCTAATTTTGTTTTCCAGCTATTTTTTTTCCCTAGGATAGTGCTAGTTACCTAATTATTCTAATGTTTGTACCCATCAGCCCTGCTTTATTCCATTAACCTGCAGCTGTTCTAGTGTGGGTTAGTGTTTGAAGTTTCAAAAAAGACTGAAATCGAGTGTTTATTCAGCTTTTTCACTTTTGGTTTAAACTCTAAACTAGCCTTTCAATGGCTCTGCTTACCATAGTGGCTTATTTTAACAAGCCACCATTTGTTCATTTGTAGGCAGTACCTTTTCTGTTTGAATAGTCTTTTTCATTAACTTGTTTATTTATTTTGAAGTTGGTCATTAGTCTGGCGTAACAGCCTTTTTCTTACCATGTTAGATTATCAAATTTTTGTTAATTGTTTTTTTAGTGCTCTCGTTTTCATGTTGTTTCAATTTTGTATTTTACGTTGTTTCTTTTTCTTACCGTTTTTTGTTAAATAAAAGTTGAATCAATTATCGCTAAATTCCTCAAAAAAAAGTGAAGCGAAATGGTTAAACAGTATGGTCCTCCGGGCCGGATCGCAAGGTAAAGTCCGGTGATTAATTTCTCAACTTTCGTTTCCTTTGCTTCACTAAACTACTTCAGTCATGGAGGAGCTGACCAAATTGATGGCCAAAAAGCGTGTCGATCGGCGTTCACTAATTAAAGTGCAAACTAACATCGAATCCTTAATGAAAGGTAACATTGACGCAAATAAGCTCAATGTGATTAACGCGAATTTAATCAACTTTGCGAGTTCACTGAAGGAGTTCCAAGGCCTGTGCATTCAAGTCATTACTTGCATCAACGGTCAACAAAAGAAGACTGTTGCTGAAATTACTGCGGAAGAAGATGAAGCCATGAATGATTACGATGATCTGTACCTGCAATTAAGCAGACTTCAAGGCGAATTCGAAACTGTTTCTAATAAGGTAAACGGTGTTGATAAATCTAGTAAACGTAGATCTATTCTCAGCGTTACTTCAGCTACTGCAAATGAGGGATGTACAACTGCTGGTATTCGTGTTCCGAAAATCGATATCCCACAATTCAACGGCGATTTACGCAAGTATCACGATTGGGCTGCGCTTTTTGAGAATATTGTACACAATAACGACGCGTTTGATCCACTGCAAAAGCTGTATTACTTGAAAACCGCACTGGTGGATGATGCCGCTGAGCTTTTGGTCGATACTCCACTGAACGAAAACGCTTATGCTGATGCTTGGAATGAAGTAAGAAAGAATTTTGATAATAAACGTGCCATTATTGCTGCCCATTTTACAGATCTTTTAAACCTGAAACTCATTCGCAATGAAAGTGAAATCCGTGATACGCTGCGTAAATTATCTGCCACACTGCGAGGGCTGAAATCATGTAACATTGATGTCGAAAAATTGTCGCCAATCATTGCCTTCATCGTCTGTTCAAAATTGGAACCTCAGCTGCGCAAGGATTGGGAACGTACTATTAAGGATAATTCTACATATCCAGGTTGGGATTTGTTGAGCAAATTTTTGAAAGAAGTTTCTTTTGCTCATGAAGCTTGTGCTACAAATACGAAATTTCCTTCGATGAAAGTGGAAAAGCTTTCTGATAAAAAAGAGCGCAAGGCACTCGTTACTGGTGCGTATAACAATTCATCTGGTTTCACAAAGCAAGAAATTAAATGTCCCTTGTGTAAGAACAACCATTACCTTTCAGTTTGTGAAAACTTTCTTGCCAAATCCTTGATGGAACGTTATAATACGATCAAGGAGCTGCGGTTATGCACAAATTGTTTCAGATCTGGTCACACTGTAACTGCCTGTAAAAGCACCAAATGTCGAAAATGCTCCAAATCTCATCATACACTACTCCATCGAGACGAATCCACTTCTGAAGTAAAATGCGATGAAACAAAGAAAACTGAAGAACAAACAAAACCTGCTCTTACTACGGTCGCTGCTAAAGGTTCTCAAATTATTTTATTACCTTCTGCTGTAGTGTATGTTGTTCTGAATTCAAGGACGGTCAAGGCACGTGTTCTATTGGATGGTTGTGCTGAACCCAACTTAGTAACCGAAGCGTTTGTTCGAAAATACCGAGTTCCTACTTCCAAATCACGGAGCGTCATTGGTGGTGTTACAGCAAGCAAGCTGCAAAGCGAACGTTCTGCGAGGCTGACAATTAAGTCACGTTTCAATAATTTCCAGTTCAATATGGATGCTGATGTAATCCCAGGTGTGCCATATAAAGTAAACCATGATTCCATTAAGTCTGTTGCATCTTCCATTACAGATTTCCCCTTAGCTGATTCTTTGTTAACCTATGAAGAAGTAGACATAATAATTGGTGTCGAGTTTGTCAATATCTGCTTGTTCGACGAGAGAAAGTTCTTTGGTGGTATCTGTTTGCAGAATTCTCAGCTTGGTTGGATTGCTTCTGGTGTAAATACCGCTCCTACTAATCAATTCACTCGTTACTGTAACTTAATCACCGATGTCGAAACGCAATTACGTAAATTCTGGGAGATAGAGGAAGTGGAACCGAAATCCATTACTCTCTCCGAAAACGAAGACTGTGTCCGTCATTTTGAAAAAACAGCTTCTCGTCTACCGAATGGGCAATTTTCTGTTGGTTTGCCATTCAAGAGATCGTGCAATGAACTTGCCAACACTTATAAAAATGCACTTTTTTCGCTGCGACGCGCCGAAATGAAACTTGACGCTGATACAAAAAAGGCATATGCAGCCTTCATGAAGGAATATCTCGATTTGGGGCACATGGAAATTGTACCAACGTCTCAACATCATAATTTGCCAGCATACTACTTGCCGCACCACTGCGTTCTTCGACCATCAAGCTCAACTACAAAACTGCGCGTCGTGTTCAATGGTTCTGCTAAAAATACATCTGGGTGCTCCTTAAACGAAGCTCTAATGGTTGGCCCAACGATTCAGCCAGAATTGTTTGAAATACTGCTGTCATTCCGTCGTTACCGAGTTGCCTTTACCGCAGATATTTCGAAAATGTATCGCTGCATTCTCATCAATGAAACCGACCGCGACATGCAGCGCATTCTTTGGCGTGACAGCACCAACCAGCCAGTTGATGTTTATCGACTGAATACGCTTACTTATGGAACTTCCCCAGCATCGTTTATTGCGACAAAGTGCTTAAGCGTCCTAGCAGATACAGTTCGAGATCAGTCACCTGAAGCAGCTTGGGCTATCCAGTCCGAATTCTACATGGACGATTTGCTAACTGGCAGTTATGATCTCGATAACGCAAAACTAAAGCAGAAGATAATACACGACACTCTTGCCTCCGCTAAACTGCCCTTAGCAAAATATGCGTCAAATTCACCGGAGCTGTTGCAGTCAATCGACCAGAACCTTGTAGAGCAGCTCAAGGTCGTAGAATTTGCCAACACGGAAGCGATCTCAGTACTCGGACTCCAATGGAACCCTGCTGATGACAATTTAAGTGTCAAAATAGGCAACATCGAACTCCCGGCGGAACCAACTTCAACCAAACGAATAATTTTGTCTCTCATCTCTCGAATATTTGATCCGCTTGGTCTACTTGCTCCAGTTACACTCTATGGCAAAATCCTGCTGCAGGATTTGTGGCGGGAGGAGATTACGTGGGATGCCGAGATACCTTCACATATTCGTAAGAAATTCTTGGAGTATTACGACACACTGACGTTACTTCGCGAAATATCAATACCTAGGCCTTTCGAAAAAATTGGTGCAGTTAAGTATCAATTAGTCGGGTTCTGTGACGCGAGTTCGCGGGCATATTGTGCTGTGGTGTACCTCCGTTCAAGTAATAACGAAAATAAAGTAAATTCATTAATTGCGTGTGCTAAAACGCGAGTGGCTCCTACTAAAGCATTTACAATACCTCGTCTCGAATTACTCGGCGCTGTATTATTAGTGAAACTTATCAATCGTGTTCGCAATGTGTTAAAAATTGAAATTGAAAACGTTTTCGCCTTTTGTGATTCTACCGTGGCACTGGCCTGGATTAAAGGACCCAGTAGCAATTATGAAACATTTGTGCGTAATCGGTCCGCATTTATCGCGTCGAAATTACCATTCCCTCGGTGGAATTATGTAAAAACAATTGAAAATCCTGCAGACCTTGGTACTCGTGGGCTAGTTGCTCATCAATTTATTGGACATTTGCCCTTATGGCAGTATGGACCCACGTGGGTTGTAAATGATTTTGATTCGCATTTAAACGTAGCTGTTGAATTAGAATTCGAAGCGCCCGAACGTCGAAAAGTCAAATCTGCACTTAATGTTACGAAAAGTTCAACTGATATGAAGTTTATTGAAAATTTCTCCTCGTATAATAGATGTATAAATGCTTATGCCTATGTAATTCGTTTTGTCCGTAAATCTCGTAAATTAAAAGATCTAGATAAATTGTTAACTGTTGAAGAACGTGAGTATTCCTTTAATTGCTTAATATTGTTAAACCAGTCATTTTATTTTCATAAAGAGATCTATTCATTATCTAATAAGTTGTCAGTAAGTAATAAGAGTCCGTTAAAACCTTTAAATGTATTTCTCGATAATAATAGCATTCTTCGGGTAGGTGGTCGACTTGCTGCATCTAATTTTTCATACGATGTTAAACATCCTATTATTTTACACCGTAATTCATATTTCTTATTATTGTATATACGCTATATTCATGAAACATTTTTTCATGCAACTAAATCGTTCGTTCTTAGCCATATACGTCGTAAATTTTGGGTCATTGGGGGTGTAAACCAACTCGTGAAAAAGATCATTTTCCAATGTGTCCGATGCACTCGTATTAAAGCCACCGTTACTCGACAATTCATGGCGGACTTGCCGGCCAATCGTATCCAACCATCTCGTCCATTCACAAATTCTGGAGTAGATTTTGCAGGCCCATTTCAAATCAAGTGTACCGGACATCGCTCAATAAAACGCAATAAGGCGTATGCAGCTTTCTTCATTTGCTTCGTTACAAAGGCGATACACGTTGAAATTGTTGTTGATTTGTCAACTAATGCATTCCTAGCTGCTCTTGATCGGTTCGTCAGTCGACGGGGTGTCCCACGCGAAATGTATTCGGACAACGCGACCAACTTTGTTGGTGCTAAACACTCGTTAGCCACTGACACCATATCGTCTTATGCTGTGAAACTCGGTATCCGTTGGAGCTTTATACCACCTCGAAGCCCACATTTTGGTGGACTGTGGGAAGCGGCTGTGAAGTCCGGCAAGGCATACCTCACTCGTGCAATCGGTTGTCAAGTGTTGAATTACGATGAGTTTGTTACAGTTTTTGCAAAGGTAGAGGCAATTTTAAATTCGCGCCCTCTTTGCCGTGTTCGCGTTGGAGATGGATACGAACCACTGACTCCGTCTCACTTTCTCATTGGCAGCGTGCTGAGTGAAATTCCACTTAGTGATGATGGGAAAATTCGTTTGTCAAGGCGTTACGAGTTGGTTCAGTCGATAACTTCTTCCTTTTGGCAAAATTGGAAAGCTGCGTGTATTGCTCAGTTGCAGACGCGATATAAGTGGCAAGATCCCGTACCTAATCTGTGTGTTGGAGATGTGGTTCTCCTAAAGGCTGAAAATACTCCTGTTCTCGAGTGGCCGCTAGCAGTTGTTGAAGCGGTCCATCCAGACAAGGAAGGCAGAGTTCGAGTTGTTGATATCCGGACTACAAGCGGAAGTTTCAAGCGGTCTGTTCACCAACTGGTACCTTTACCATCATCTTAATGACCCTTGGTCATTAAAGGGGGGAGTGTCAAGCCACCCGTCATGTGTGGCGAAACCTTCGTTTATATTTGTTTATACTTGTTTATTTTTGAGTGGTCTAGTCTGGCGACACCTTTTTCATGTTGTTATCAAATTTTGTATTTTTTATTCGTTGTTCATAGTTTCTTTTTCTTACCGTTTTTTGTTAAATAAAAGTTCAATCAATTATCGATAAATTCCTCAAAAAAAAGTGAAGCGAAATGGTTAAACAGTGGCCAATAGTCACTGGACTTGAAGATAATGCAATAAAGATCTGTAGCTCAGTGGACAAAAGTCTCACAGTGAGCTGTTTCTTTATGCATCAAGTCACTACCACAGGTGTTGATCTAGGTGGTGTCAGATCTTAGGCTTGGCAGTGCTCTTAATAACAAGTGACCTGGGCCGTAATACTTGTAGATCTAGTGCATTAGTAATGTAGGCTGAGATTTCCGTCCTGCAATATTTCAGACATGTGGTTCCGCAGTGGAGTTAGACCCTTGCATGTGTTGTACGCTAGAAGCAGCCAGCGCAGCCAACAAACCATCAACCAATCCCGTTTCATTCGCAACCAGTAAAAACAAATAATTTTGCTTTTGTTTGTTCTGAGTCAAACGTGATTGGTTGACAGGTTTGTTTGCTATGTAGGTTGGCTCCAGTGTACAACAAGTTGTGATTCACCGATCCGCAGCACATTCTACTCTGCATGCATGATTGAATTTGTACTTCAAAACCAATTTTTAGGTTATTTTTTCGTAAGCTAATTTGTTTCCAGTTAATTTTAGTTCTTATTTAGCAGCTAAATAGTTTTAATGTTTCTTATAGTTCGAGTTGACATGGGTTACCGAGGGTCTGGAGAAGTTGCCGTGCCTTCTCCCGGCCTGCGTAGTGCTGTCGCATCCATGAATCTACTTTTTTTGTTGGACAAGAGGGCCATGAAAAAGGACGGTTCATTGAAACGATAAGACAATTGGATGTTTGTAGCTAACGTGTGAAACCAACTCGGTGTTATACCCTTATTTCCCAACAGTCCTTTGCGCATAGTTTCAAAAAGTGTATAGAAATTACATTATAGGAATCATTTCAGATAATGAGTGAGAAATCAAAGGGAACTATGTATGTTTTTGTGAATTATTGTGTATTAATCAGCATAGTGATGTAGCCATTTATTCACGGTTAAAAGAAATGTTAGTCGGGTGTGGGGGTTAATTTACACAGAATTGTTTATTTGTTCTTCAAGACAGTAAGCGATCATTTAGATGTTTTGTCTCATTCAAGTCGGATGCCGAGGACATAAGTTCGTGTATTAAGGTCTCGGCCTTTCAGAGGAAAGGTCTCATTTGTTTGTTTTTTTCTTATGATTTTTGGAATTACGGAAGAGTACAATTCTCATAGTTAACATTAGTTGGTTTTTTGCATACTTCTGTGTACGTGGTATATCAGTTTGGGGTTACTTAGAATTGTTGATAGGCAGCACTACAATTAAAACTTTTTTCTCGATTCATTCTTGAACATGTGCATTGTCACCCACACTGCAGTTCTACTTGGGCGGTGTATTTCACAAATCTGGAGCAACATTTTTGAGATAGGTGTTGTCATAATCTTTTGGGCAATATATGCTGCACTGTCCCAGCAAAATCACAAAAAATATCCCAATTCTCTGACCAGTTTCTGTGGTCTGTAGAGCGCATCAAATATAAAAGTAACAGAAAAACGTGAGCAAAGTCACCTCCTTTCCTTTCTTCCATGTCATAGTACTAAGATTAACTGCGGACTTTTGATTTGCAGATGATTGCATAACGCCAAGTACCTACATATTATATGTACGAAACAACTGAAGATACCGAAGATGAAACCTCTACGAATTTTCTGTTTGCAAAAAGTCGTTCAACTTGTATCAGTGGCACAGATGAAGCTCGACCAAGTGCTGAAGGATTAGTTGCGGTCTGTAGAGATTTCTTTTGTTGTTAAGATATTAGGAGTCCAGTGGATATTCATATTTTTCACTTTTGGTTGCAAATTCAGCACCAGTATCTCAATATCTCTGCTCACTAGGGACCAGTATAGTCAGGGTACTTGAATTCAATAAAAGTCTATTGGGTAGCAAGGATTTTTAACGGGATCGAAAAACAACAATACACAATTTGAGATTTTTTAAAAAGCTGTGACATGAGGATGTATGATTCTATATGTATTTTCAATGGGGGATTTGTATGTCAGACTTAGGTTCAAGTCAGATCCGGGGGCTTGTAGGCTGGAGGCAGCCAACAAAGTGAACAAACTATCAATCCGCTTTCATCCTGGAACCAGCAAAGGTAATTAATATTGCTTTTGTTTGTTCTAGATCAAACGCGATCGGTTGAATGGTTTGCTTGCTGTGCAGGCTGGCTCCAGCATACAACCTGTCGTGATTTGCGTATAAATATAATCTCCTCTGTCTTCTCGTTTAGACTTATATGAATTTTTAAGTTATTTTTTAAACTAACTTTGTTTTCCAGCTTATTTTAGTTTTTACCTAGTATAGTGCTAGTTACTAAATTATCTTGAAGTTTATTCTATTTCGAGTTGACATGGGTTAGCGAGGGTCTGGAGAAGTTGCAGTGCCATCTCCCGGCCTGCGTAGTACTGTCGCATCCATGAATCTCCTTTTTTTTTCGGACAAGAGGGCCGTGGAAAGGTACGGTTCATTGAAGCGATAAGACTATTTGCCCTGGCCATAGGCGCAAATAGCCAGTGTGGGGGCCGAAAATTTCTTAGAAACACCAAAATTTACCTGCTTATGTTATTATATTTTTGGCAAATCTGGGGTGCTTTTTGGGGTGTCAAGTCCCCCAACCCCCACATGTTTGCTCCTATCGCCCTACTCTATTCTAAGCCCCGCATGTTTATACCTACAAGCCCTTATGTAACCCATTGATCTGCAGCTGTGTTCTAGCATCGGGTTAGTTGAAAACTAACACAGGCAACAGTAATGTCTGTGGGGGAATGCCCCCCTTTGCAGTGAACGGGCAGTCAGTGGCGAATGTAGTGGAGACCAGATTCGTTCATTCTTGGTTTCATAGGTTATTTTCCATTGATTTGGTCGGCGCTGATTGAGACTTTCCTGCCACAAGAACGCCGTGGAGGAAGTCTATGGTGGCTATACCCTCTCAGTGCTGGGTCAGTGGTTTGTGTGTTCGCATAGGTATCCGTATGAGTAACTCAAGGTCCTTCTTACTCGTCTTCTCTGTTACGTCGCCTCTAACTAGGGTTTGGGGCTGATCCTTAACAGAGTGGAGCGTACTGGATATGGCGGCTGGGGATTAGCGCCAGGAGAAGCGAGCTGCAGTTTTTGGCTGTGATGGCCTTAATTGTTGTCTCGTGGAGTCTGGGGCCCTACTATGGGTGACGTAAAATCAGGGAAGACAATGGGAAAGGCACCTTTCGGAAATTATTGTCCTTTTTTCTTGAAGGATGGGTCAGTCTCCCCGGACTTATCCTTTCGGAGAAAAGTACGAAAGTTTCTCAGTCCTTTATGTGATCCACCCCGGTCTTTTCTGGTAGTTTGGACCTGTTTTGTTGGTGTGTCGACGACGCAACAACTCTACAACCAAACTATTCCCAATTCCTTGGAACTATTCCTCAATTTGTGAATTCCTCAAAATCATACTACACCGGCTGCAGGCGAGTTCCGAAGGAGAAGCAGGTGCCCCTTACACCCGCCGGCAGCCCCCTAGGTTCTAAGTAGGAGAGTTAGCTTCAGCTGAGCTTGTTATGTCCTGCGAACTGTTAATGCTAACCGTCATTGTATTTCCCCAGTCTAGCCTTTTATAGGTCTACTGTCTAGAGTAAGTTAAGCTGTCTCAGTTCTCTCAGACTTTAATTGCAACTTCGATAGCAGCAGATGAAGATGTCTCATTCTGTAGGTAGAGTCTCGAGCAATAGTCATGTCAGTCTGGCGTCTTGATTCCTTGTGAACCAGTTAACTCTCTAAAGAAACGCATAGGAAAAGCCAGGGTCAGTGAGGCTCACGATGTAAACCTTCTGGGCTAGACCTTGTTCTCGCGAGTCCTCGTGCCCGGGGGCAAGGTTCCCAGGAGTGATCAGCGGATCTGGTTCTAGACACCCCTGGTCCCAGTATGATGCGTGCTCATTAAAGAGTTAAATGAGTATCGAGCGGATCAAGTAGCTTCGTTTAATCTCATTCTTATTTAGTTCCCAAAGGTCAATGTTGGAAGTTGCATAAGGATCCGAAAGGATAACTCTGATTTACCTGTAATCATCATCCTTCTCAGTCCTTTACTCATACGTACTCGAAAAAGAAAAAAAGAAAAACTATAATGAATCTGTTCTTGCTACATTCAGGTGTAGATATTAAAAGTACCCGATTTTCTTTTCCAGTGTTACAGTCTTATAAAACCGTCAGCTTCATTGCTTTTCAGGGTTATAATACGGTCTTACACCTCCTAACAGTCATATCTGTATCCTCTGTGAGGAAATGCTCGACCGTAAGACTGCCTGGTAGATCTATGCTCTCCCTTGATTTGAGGCAGTCTCTTCAGTGAATCGGCCAATAGTGAACCGTGTGCGGTTGAGCTGTTATGGCTCTTCAGTGAATCGGTCACGGTACATGTGCGGTTGAGTTGTCTTGATGGATCATAAGACTCACAGGTAGCGGTAGTTTCCTCTACAGGGCGGGGTGTATATTTGTATGCTTCTTGAAGATACTAGCGAGGGTTTGAAACGTAATATGAATTTATGTTGGCTTGAAGTGGAACAGAGTATTCCGCTCCGCTTTGAGCCAATGTACACACAGATTCCGTTTCAAACATCTGAATACCCGATTCTGATGTGGAGGGGGTCAGTGAGGTCATTTATTTCCTAGGCAGAGGTGTTCGAAAGTTAACCTTCCTGGTAGCTTTATGCTCTCCCTTTGCTTGGGACTGTCCCTTCAGTGAATCGGCCAATAGTGAACCGTGTGCGGTTGGGCTGTTATGGCTCTTCAGTGAATCGGTCACGGTACGTGTGCGGTTGGGCTTTCCTGAGCATTGCCGGATCATAAACTTAACAGGATGCAGTTACTTTTTCGGTAGGGGATATACGTATATGTATGTATCGAAGGTAGAAACACTTCTCTGTAGGTCACTCAGTAGGGGCGATTGGAGGGACAGTGTAAGACATGGCTTACTCGGCAGATCTGATGGTTTAGGACTGTAACACAAGAAACGAATCTCGAGATAATACGTATTTTACTACTTACTTAGAATATCTGAATTTCAAAGTGCAAATCTACTCAGTACTTACGTTTTTAGTAGCAGTCTCGAGTATATCTATTGTTTTGTTTCCAGTAATGTAATTGTACTCCGAGATACTTCTATCAATGCACGCATGCTGTTAGTATCAAATATTTTGACAACTGGATGAATGAAGAATCAGCGCCAAGGATAAGTATTAATTCCCGCTTCTACATTGAAACTGCAGTCGATCATTTTGTCGCTATGAACTATTCATTTGTTCGACCGCAATGACCTGAACACTATTCACTCTTGATTATAATTGTACGCAGAATTATTCTACAGTTGCGTGACTTTGCCATCATGGAGTAACTTGGCACATATTATTTTCGTGACTCCTAGGAGCGCGAGTGAAACAATGGAACGTGTGGTAACACTGAGTTGATTCCTCATAATATAGGATGTGGTAGCTGTCATGTAAAACCAACTCGATGTAATTCCCTTATTTCCAGGCAGTCTTCTGCGCATAGCTTCAAAAAATGTATAGAAATTACATTACAGAAAACGTTTTAGATAACGAGTGAAAAATCAAAGCAAACTGTTTGTATTAGGAAATTATTGTGTAATAATCAGCAGAGTGACGTAGCAATTTATTAGAAAATTGAAAAAAATGTAAGGTGGGTGTGGGGGGATTTACACAGAATTGTTTCTTTGTTCTTCATGACAATAAGTGATCATTTTGATGTTCTATCTTATTCAGATCGGATGCCGAGGACATAAGTTCGTGTATTTAGGTCTCGGCCTTCCAAGGGGAAGGTCTCATTTGAATTTTTCTTAGGATTTTTGTAATCACGGAAGAGTATAATTCTCATAGTTAACATTAGTTGATGTTTTGCATACTTCTGTATGCATAGTATATCAGTTTGGGGTTACTTAGAGTTGTTAATGGGCAGCATTACAATTACAACTTTTTTCGCGTTCATTCATGAACATGTGCAGTGTCACCCCCACTGCAGTTCTACTTGGCCCACTTATTTCACAATTCTGGGGCAACATTTGTGAGATAGGGGGTGTCACAATCTTTTGTGCAGTATATTCTGCACTGTCCCATCAAAATTGCAAAAATATCCACTCTTTAACTCAGTTTCTATGGTCTGTAGAGCGCATCAATTATAAAAGTTACAGAAAAAGTAAGCAGTCACCGCCCCCCCCCCCATGTTACGGTAGTAAGATTAACTGCTGACTTTTGATTTACAGATGTTCGCATAGCACCAAATACGTACAAAACAACTGAAGATACTGAAGATGAAGGTCCCAGTTTACGAATTTTCATTTTGCAAAAGACTGTTCAACTGGTATCGATAGCAAGGATAAAGCTCAACCAAGTGCTGGAAGATTAGTTGCGGTCTGTAGAAATGTCTCTGGTTACTAAGATACCTATTAGCAATCTAGTGGTTATTTATCTTCTTCACTTTTGGTTGCAAAATCAGCACCAGTCTTTCGATATCTCCGCTGATTAGCGACCAACCAGTATATAGTCTGGGAACTTGAATTCAGTAAAAGTCTATTGGGTAGCAAGGATTCTGAGTGGTATAGAAAAATAACGATACAGAATTTGAGATTTCTTAAAAAACAGTGACATGAGAATGTATGATTCTACCTATACGTATTTTCAATGAGGAATTTCATGTCGATCCTAATTATTTCATTTTCTTTCCTATCTCCCATTTGAGATGCGAATTTTAGTGTCATCGAAATGATGGCTATCCGTGGACAACAAAAAGGAATAAAATGTGAAAATTTTGATGAAATTTTAATTTTGACTATGAAAATGAGAGGCTCTCAAGAAGAATGGTTATCGCCATTCAGCATTCAGAATATAACTAAAATGATTTCTGGTCTCGTCCCATTATTGTTTTTTATGCTGTTGTTTAGTGTAATTATTATAAATGAATACTCTCAGTAGCCGTGAGTCCTCAACAAGTTACAGCTCTTCATCTGTCAGTATCATTTTGCTAGAATAGCTAGGTAAATGGGAAAAATCTTGATGAAACAATTTGAGTCATTATACCAGGTGTTCATGTAGATGGAACAGCATTTTAGGCTTGAAAGTACCCTCGCTCGCCAGTAACTTGAAATTGACTAGTTAGTGAGATCTACAACTCCAAAGTATTAGAATTCAGGCTCAGATTTCCATTTTGTAGTATGTCAGACAGAGGTTCGAGTTCGATACTTGGGCTTGTTGTAGGCTGGAGGCAGCCAGCACAGCGCGAACAAACTATCAACCAATCTCGTTTCATCTTGCAACCAGCAAATGTAAATAATTTTGCTTTTGTTTGTTCTGGATCAAACTCGTTGGTTGAATGGATTGCTTGCTGTGCAGGCTGGCTCCAGTGTACAACCTGTCGTGATTCGTCGATATAATCTTCCCTGCCTTCTCGATTGGACTTATTTGAAGTTGTATTTTAAATTAACTTTATTTTCCAGCTTATTTTAGTTTTTACCTAGTATAGTGTTAGTTATTATAATTATCTACTCGGAGTTGACATGGGTTAGCAAGGGTCTGGAGAAGTTGCAGTGCCATCTCCCGGCCTGCGTAGTGCTGTCGTATCCATGAATTTGTATTTCTTTTGGACAAGAGGGCCGTGGGAAGTACAGTTCATTGAAGCGACAAGACTATTTGCCCTGGCCATAGGCGCGAATAGCCAGTGTGGGGGCCAAAAATTTCTTAGGAACCAAAATTTACCTGCTTGTATTTTTATGTTTTTGGCAAATCTGGGGTACTTTTTGGGGTGTCAAGTCCCCCAGCCCCCACATGTTGGCACCTATCGCCCTACTCTATTCTAAGCCCCGCATGTTTATACCTACAAGCCCTTATTTAACCCATTGATCTGCAGCTATGTTCTAACATCGGGTTAGTTTAAAACTAACACAGGCAACAGTAATGTCTGTGGGGGTCTGTCCCCCTTTGCAGTGAACGGGCAGTCAGTGGCGAATGTAGTGGAGACCAGATTCGTTCATTCTTGATTTCCTAGGTTCTTTTCCATTGATTTGGTCGGCGCTGATTGAGACTTTCCTGCCACAAGAACCCCGTGGAGGAAGTCTATGGTGGCTATACCCTTTCAGTGCTGGGTCAGTGGTTTGTGTGTTCGCATAGGTATACGTATGAGTAACTCAAGGTCCTTCTTACTCGTCTTCTCTGTTACGTCGCCTCTAACTAGGGTTTGGGGCTGATCCTTAACAGAGTGGAGCGTACTGGATATGGCGGCTGGGGATTAGCGCCAGGAGAAGCGGGCTGCAGTTTTTGGCTGTGATGGCCTTAATTGTTGTCTCGTGGAGTCTGGGGCCCTACTATGGGTGACGTAACATCAGGGAAGACAATGGGAAAGGCACCTTTCGGAAATTATTGTCCTTTTTTCTTGAAGGATGGGTCAGTCTCCCCGGACTTATCCTTTCGGAGAAAAGTACGAAAGTTTCTCAGTCCTTTTTGTGATCCACCCCGGTCTTTTCTGGTAGTTTGGACCTGTTTTGTTGGTGTGTCGACGACGCAACAACTCTACAACCAAACTATTCCTAATTCCTTGGAACTATTCCTCAATTTGTGAATTCCTTAAAATCATACTACACCGGCTGCAGGCGAAATCCGGAGGCGAAGCAGGTGCCCCTTACACCCGCCGGCAGCCCCCTAGATTCTAAGTAGGAGAGTTAGCTTCAGCTGAGCTTGTTATGTCCTGCGAACTGTTAATGCTAACCGTCATTGTATTTCCCCAGTCTAGCCTTTTATAGGTCTACTGTCTGGAGTAAGTTAAGCTGTCTCAGTTCTCTCAGACTTTAATTGCAACTTCGGAAATCAAGTAAATGAAGGAGTCTTATTCTGTAGGTAGAGTCTCGAGCAATAGGCATGTCAGTCTGGCGTCTTGATTCCTTGTGAACCAGTTAACTCTCTAAAGAAACGCATAGGAAAAGCCAGGGTCAGTGAGGCTCACGATGTAAACCTTCTGGGCTAGACCTTGTTCTCGCGAGTCCTCGTGCCCGGGGGCAAGGTTCCCAGGAGTTATCAGCGGATCTGGTTCTAGACACCCCTGGTCCCAGTATGATGCGTGCTCATTAAAGAGTTAAATGTGTATCGAGCGGATCAAGAAGCTGCGTTTAATCTCATTCTTATTCCGTCCCCAAAGGTCAATGTTTGATGTTGCATAAGGATCCGAAAGGATAACTGATTTACCTGTAATCATCCTCCTTCTCAGTCCTTTACTTATACGTAGTCGAAAATGAAAAAAAGAAAAACGAAAATGAATCTGTTCTTGCTACATTCAGGTTTTAGATATTAAGAGTACCCGATTTTCTTTTCTAGTGTTACAGTCTTAAAAAACATTCAGCTTCGTGGTTTTTTAGGGATATTATTGTCTTACATCTGCGAGCAGCCATATCTGAATCCTCTTGTGTGGAAATGCTCGACCGTAAGACTGCCTGGTAGATCTGTGCTCTCCCTTTGTTCGAGGCAGTCTCCTCAGTGAATCGGCCAATAGTGAACCGTGTGCGGTTGAGCTGTTATGGCTCTTCAGTGAATCGGTCACGGTACGTGTGCGGTTGAGTTGTCTTGATCATTGCCGGATCATAAGACTCACAGGTAGCGGTAGTTTCCTCTACTGAGCGGGGTGTATTTGTACGCTTATTAAAGATACTAGCGAGGGTTTGAAACAGAATATGTAGAACGAAGACTTCTCTGTGGGTCATTGAGTTTTAGTAGGGAGGTTGCTGGAGCAGTGTATGACACAGCTTACTGAGCAGATCTGATTGTTTGAGACTGTAACACCAGAAAATAATCTCGAGGTAACATATCTGTAGTAAGAATCTCCGCATTTTGACATGTAAATCTACTCAGTACTTATGTTTTCCAGCTGTAATTTGCTGTAATTCTGTTGTTTTGTTTTTTGGTAGTGAAATGGTACTCTGAAGAAACTCCGGATTAATGCAAGTATCAATCATTTCGACAGCTGGATGAATGAAGAATCAGGGCCTACAACGGTTAATTGCCACTCCATGAATCCGCGTCGATTATTTCGTTTCGAAGAACTTCTTGTTAGTTCGGCCGCAATTTTCTGCAGGCTAATTACCCTTTAATTCTTGAGTATTACCGAGAATTATTGTCAATCACAGACTACTGGTTCCAAGTTTATAAATTTACGCCTTCAATGTTGAAAACTGCAAGTTTGGTCTCATGTATGTGTAATAGAGATAGCATTTCGAGAAATATGAGGGTACGTATTCGTAAGGATAGGGTTATGCCCATGAGTGTTGTCAGCTGAAAAAAAAAAAAGGAATGCTGCAGGGACGTACCGATGGGGGAAGGGGCAACTCCCCCCGGTAGGAATCTTTCACTCAGCAGTTCGGAAAATTTACCATTTCGGTCAGGCGGAGTTGGGAAAATCCAACGAGTCAAAAGTTTTTTTTTCTTCTTTTGCTTGCTTTGACACTTGGGAATTGAGTTGAGAAGTTGGGAAAATCCAACAAGTCAGAAGGGTTTATTTTGCTTTGATGTTCGGGAATTTTGAGTTCAGTCATCAGTTGAAAAAATACAATAAGTCAATCAAAACTTTTTTTTTGCGTTGATGCTTTGATAATTGGGAATTTTGGGGTTGAGTCAGTTCACAATTTCTGTCCCCCCCACCCTCCCACAGAAAAACTGGTACTTCGGTACGTCTCTGGAATGCCGCATGAATTTTGAATAGCTGAACAAAGAAAGAATGTGATTAAACGAATCACTTTCTTTCTGTCGTTATACTGATACTTCGGGGAACACTGTGACGACAGGTTCTGATGAACAAATTCGAAATTATTACCAATAATGCGTATTGCGGGCATTTTAGGGTCACTGAATTTCAGACAGTTGGTTTCACGAATACGCCTTCAATCTTGGAACCACTATTCTAATATCGCAAATGTTCTATAGGTTGCATTTCTACAAATGAAGGGTACAGGGGGCGAATATTGAGTCACTTTGGTAGCGAAGCGAGAAAATGAAAAACTGTAAATTTATTTACATACGTGATTCTTTCTCTGTACTTGTATTTTGAAACCCGTTTTCCCAAATGGTGGCATTCTTTTGGGCTTTCTGCCGTTGTTAAGTTACTTCTACGCCCATTTTAAGCGAAGTGACTTACTTGCTTCTTCCCCTGTACCCTTCAAGTACTAGGCTCATGTATTTACAACCGCGGAGCTGTGTCAACAAAAAGAAATACTGCCTGAATTTTGTTTCTTAGTTAATACATAATGCCGAATGAAGTAGAAAGTTGAAATTTAAAAAAATTTGACATAGAAAAACTGCTGAAACCAAAGAATAAAAAATGTTATGTTCGTTTGTCAAAAAATCATTTCGGCCAACAGTTTTGAACAGATTGTTCGGGCCAAGAAAAGAGTTGTGAAGAAGGCAGTCGCTTGAAATGTCCAGAAAATCTGTGTGTTACATTAGACTCACACTGTTACTCGAACTGTTATTGCGATGGCATCTGTGTCGTGCGTGGTTATTAAGTGTTGTACTTTTTTTCACATTATGACTCCGAAAACGAAATGTGAATTTGAATCCGTCATATCCAGGTTCCTATGTACTTCCGTGTAGAGGAGGCACTATTTCTTTTAACACTTCCCACAGGCGCCGAGCTTTCTAAACTTTAGTGGGGGCTCGTCGATGAAGTTACGATTAAGTAATTTAAAATTTAACAGTTTCTAGATTTTACACTCATTTACTGATTTTTTCAATGGATGCCTGAGCCCCGGCACCCATGAGTTTCGGCGCCGATGACACTTCCTCTTCCCCCGCTTTTCAAAATGATCTCTTTGTACGCTAATATATTAATAAGTACGTAACCCTTCTTACCCGTGTGTTCGGTTTACTTTATGTTTGATAATTCTGTTTTAAAGTCTACACTTTCCTGTATCTTTCGAAGTATTATTAGATCGTGTTATTTTGATTAATTAAATCAAGTACTGTTAAAATTTAAATTTTGTTACTATAATTCAATATTTTATGAAAATAGTGATTTTCTGACATAATAAACAAGTTTACAGGAGTTTCATAATTTTTTGTGAACGATAGAGCGCCAGTTATTACCATTCCCATTTTGTGCGAGCAATTTATACGGATTCCTTCAAAAGTTGACTATGCAACCCATTAACCATATCAAAAGATTTCGAGTTCCTGCGAAAAGAAAATATGCAACCCAATTAACACGGCGAAATCGGCCTACTTGGCAAAATTCATTCGAAAATAACACTAGTTTCATTAGGAGAATAGGAGTTGTGTAGAGGTACTACGTTCCTAATATTTTTTACTCAAAGTATCCGAGACTAAGGGCGTGGCTAAAAATTTAGACCACGCCCACTGAGCTGCTGGCTTGGAAATAATTTACAAAATAGGTGCAAAATCACAGTTTTCATCAGGAGAATATAAGTTGTAAAGAGGTCGTAGGTTCCTAATATTTTAATTTGGAGATGTTAATAGAGTTGCATACTTGTGTATATTGAAGGCAGCGTATGTTTCGAAAATTATTTTCCAATATCAGATTGTTAGTTGGGTTGCATATTGTTAGTGTGAAGGGACACAACATTTTTCTGACAAACACGCGACCTTATTTTTGGTATGTTTTGCTGAGTTTTACCATTTCCAACTATTCAGTGGTGGGCATCTTGTCTATGAGGAAGTATAAAATGGGTGTGAGCAGTAAAATGAAGAGTTCATTTACAGCTGAGGCCCAAGTTCCTCTACCAAAACTGTCGCTGTGTTCTTCCGGCCAATTATACAGAAATTTCAGACTCATCCATTCACTTTGGAGTTCACGCACTCGCTCTTCATTTCGTTCATCTTGGTTTATTCATCTTCCTGACAACATTTTGTCAACTCGGTACTTTGGACTCAACCCTTTCACTACCCGCTCAACCCTTTTACTCTAGATTTCATTTTACCTTCTTCATTTGACCTTCGGACCCGAACCTTTCGCTCTGCTCGTTTAAATTCTGTCCGTGTAACCTTTGAACTCAACCCTTTTACTACCTGCTTCAGTATTTCGCTCTTGATTTCGTTTCATCTCATTCAATTGACCTTCGGACCCAAATCTTTCGCTGTGTTCGTTTAAATTCTGTCCTTGTGGCCTTGAAACTCAACCCTTTCACTACCTGGTACCCATTTCGCTCTCGATTTCATTTTATCACAGTTCATTTGACCTTCGGACGCCATATTTTCGCCTTGGTGGTTTAATGTCCGTCCTTGTACCCTTAGAAGAGGGGTTTTTGAGAATCTTACAATATCAAATAGGTTGCATACTGTTTTCAAGTAGGGGCAAATTATTAGCCCCTCCTTCATGTCAGTTCTCGAGTTTTGGTATAATCTGTAAAAGTTGTGACTGGCCCATTTGTGGCCCATTCGATACATGAATTAAAAAAGCGGATACTCAATCATTATGATTTATTCTTTTAAACATACAAGGCATTTTCATTTCTATTTCTTAATATAAACTGATACAATTTCTATTACGATAGAGACATTTTGAAATATATATTATGTTGGAAAAGAAAAATCTAACATTCAGTTCAAAAAAAAAGGGGGAAATGTACCATGAGCAAGTAGAGGCAGTTCGAAACCTTGCATAACAGGAAAAAAAAGTTTACAGAAATGATCAACGATAATATTAATATCACAGGTTATGTACAAAATTCAGAAAGCAATATAATAAAAATATAGATGATTATAATAAACATACAAATATGTATATAGAATAGAGGGATAATAGTTCGCAGAATTTTAGATCTAAGATAGCTCATCTCTCTTTACAGTTATATTGCTTTAAAGAACTTAACAATACGTGACTCATAATTACAATGCCACAAAATACTTTTTTTTTTTGCGTTTTTTCTTTCGTTTTTATAAATTATTTATTCCGGCGCAAACCAGGAACAACTTCATACACGAAAATTGCTAATATCGAGAGAATAAACGCGTCATCAATTCTTTGTGAATTACCTGAGAACTAAAATTTAATAAGGTAACCATACATACGAATGTAATTTTGTACAACTTACTTACCTAAACAGCTTACAGTGAAACCTTTTACAACTAATTAATTTTAATAAGCGTACAATATGTTTTCAACTTTTCGTTAGTTCTACAAAGTATATAACATCATATGGACGAAAAAGAAAAAAGTAAAAAAAAAACATGTATGACATAAGTTAGAAAAAAAAAAAATTCTTAAATGTACAATAAGCGTAAATTTTTCCGTTTAAAAAGATTAAATCGCGCTTTAAACAATAAAAAAAAAACAAAAAAAAAAACCAGAATGTACAGAATAATTGTATCGATATTTATCGCTGGAATTCGGTATCTACAAAGACGATTCGATTCGTTCAGTATCCTTGTTTCAGTCTTTCACCAAAATAGAACGAATAATGCTACATAACTATATACCCTCCTGGAATAACATTAATTTTTCGACTATCTTAAGTTATTTGGTTCGTTGGCAAAGAGGTAGAGAGAGAGAGAAAGAGAAGAAAAAATGTCGAGTACACACAATTGACCGCGTATTTTCGTTTCCCGTTTAAGGTTAGTCTGACTTACGATTATCTTACAATAATGGCTGCTAAAAATCTATTCCAACTTATTTATTTAGCCAAATAGAAGGTAAACTAGTTGTCAGCCCAACTGCTAACAATGTATACGGAGAATTATTTACGGCCTTTATTCGAAGATTATTATAAAAACTGGTTTCAACTTTACACATAATTATGATCACGCGTAAAAGAATCCTATGTACCGATTTCGTGAAAGTCATAATGAAAGTTGAACGATCGAAAACACCGCGTTTTCAAATTCACGAACAGGGCTGCTGTTGTTGTGGGACGTATGGCGATGCACGCATGCCAAAGTGGCCCCTGAGACACCGCACCCCCGGCACCGGAAACTACCCTTTCGGGCATCGCATCAGTACCGAGGGGAACGCTTTGGGGCCGGGCCCGAGCCCCCATTTCTCCTGGCCGGAACGGTGCGCGCGTCCTGCCAGGGCCACCACGGGGTTCCCTACTGACCGAGGTCCGCGCTCCCAGAGCACTCGCCTGGAAATTTCAGGTCCCCCGTAGCCGGACGCGCTGCCTCTTCCTCTTCACTCACTCGTCGTGTGAGACTCTCCCGATTGAAGCTCCAGCCCTTGCACTGCGGGCGAGCTCTGCTCCAGCCCTGGTGCAACGGGCGAGCTTCGCTGGATGGTATCCGCCGCCGCAGTAGCAGCAGCAACATCCGCTTCTCCTCCTTGCGTCCTTTGTCTCGCCCACTCAGCCTCCATCTTCCGTCGCATGATGGCCGAAACGAAACCCGACACCTGGTTCCAACCGCTTCGGCTCCTCAACAGCTCCGGGACCAGGGTGTCCGGCGCAAGACGGTCGATCACGCCGTCTCCGGGATCGATCGTGACCGCCCCGCGCCTCTCCTCATCCCAGGCGTCGCACTCGAACAGCGTATGCCACGGCGTGTCCTCCTCTCCGCTTGCACAATGGGTGCACTCGGCGCTCCCCGCCAAACCCATCCGGTGCAGGTACGAGCCGAAACAACCGTGTCCGCTCAAGACCTGGGTCAGGTGGAAGTTCAGGCTTCCGTGCTTCCTGCCTAACCACTGGTCGAGCTCACCGATCAGCTCCCGGGTCCACTCGCCTTTCGAAGACTGGGCGAGCCTCTCCGTCCATCGCTGAAGCGTGGTCAGCTGAATGCCACGCTTCGCCCGGCGTGCCTCCTGCCGCGTCCTCGCCTTCTTCTGCGCCTTGTAGGACTGCGCCAACTCGTCTACCTTCAGCTCGATGGGTGGAAGGCGCGCCAGCACGCCTACCGCCTCCGTTGACACGGTGCGATACGCGCTGACGCACCTTAGCGCGACTCTCCGCTGTACCTTCTCCAGCTCCACTCTCCGGTACAGGGCTAGTGTTGACGACAATCGGGGGATATACAGTTTTTTTGTTGATTTTTCGTTAACCCTAATCGAGGTTAACGCCGTGGCCGAAGATCATCCTAAAGTTGGCACACAGAATTCGTAAAATTAGCTAACGTATCGACGTATCGACAGCTCCGAATCGAAATCGTACATCGCTCTCGGGCCGATATTCGTTGCCAGATGACGAGTATACGAGAGAGATGGTCAAACATGGCCTGGGAGACGGAGAGGTGATCACTGACTAACCAGATCGAACTGTCGGCGCCTTTTCAAGAGCCAGAAGGCTCTTGATAATTTTGAGAAACAGACGAGACTCAAACGAAGACTCACAAACAGCATACGAGCAACTCAACCATAGACTATCTTTGGCGCCATTTCACTCGTTTCCCTCGAGAAAAAAAAAGTTAAAAGTGTGGAAAGCTGATCTACTTACGAGGTATGTTTACAGTTCAGAGACTAGAAAGGTGCGAGGGTGAGAATCAATACCAACAGAAGATATGTGACTTTCCGCAGGCTGTGGACAGGGACACGATGGTAACCTACGTTAATGGAAACCATGTTGAGGGGTTGTTTTGTAAGTCTTCATTTCTGACAGAGCCTGAGGAGGGGTGATTCGAAAAATCAAACCACTCAATTAATCGGCCAGGGGTGTCGCGAGGCCATTTTGGTGAAGAGGATTATTCGTATTCGTTTCAGGGAAGGCTCCCCCCCCCCGATCAGATGAAAAAATCGACGTTGAGTGACGAAGCAACCCCTTCATGTACTGCATATGCTATTTATTGTACTCCAGTGCATGAATCAGTAAAGAAAAGAAATAAAAATTATTGGCCACCAAAACTGAAACATCAAAGTGAGAGTTTTTCTATTTCTTATAATTTAGAATTTTTATGACACATGTGATTAGTTTATTTCACGACAATACTAAAAATTTAATATAATTAGTTTAAAAATACCGAAACACGTTTTATTTAAGTTTTGCTGTAAAGAATTGCTCTGCAATCAAACTATCAGACGTGACACGTGGAATGAACACTGCAAAAAGAAGGAATACCACTTTGGGTCAGGCAAAGAAGAAAGTTACTGCTATTTCAAATTAGGGGGGTCAACCAACAGGGTTTGAGAGGGGAATTTTCACTGGACCTAGGGGATCACGACACCCACGATTGGAAACGCAATCGACTGATCGGGGCAATTGACAAATCGGAATCAACCGATGACTCAAAAACAAGTGAACTATCGAAAACCAAGAACTAATCAAAATTACTCGCATTATCAAAAATTAACCAATTATTTAAAAACTGACTGATTATTAGAAAATCGATTCATCAAAGATAGATTAATTCACGATATGAGAATAATCGAAAAATTATTTAACTAAACAGCCGAGACTAAAACTGATTGAATGAGATAATGATTAATCAAAGATAATCGAATCGTTACAGATTAGCTTTTCTGATGCACATCAATACTTATTTTTATGTTTTCTTGTTTTTTTTCTATTCGAGCTTGAAAATTATTTTTCCGACAAATTTACACTCCGAGGAGTAATCCTTTCTGTCCTTTGGATTTCCGAAACTGATTTTTTCATTTTAGGAAAACGAAAAAATGGATATTGGAGAATGAATTCTCTTTGAACAACGAATTTCGTATTTTGAAAGTGTTCAGATCTTCATACAAGGAGGCCAGCTCCCCCTCCCTCCCCCCCAACAAAAAAGCCTGACCTCTGATTTTTCTATTTTTTTTTTTCAGATTTTCTCCAGTCCATTTACCAACTGTTTCATAACAAACAAATCATTAAAAAAAAAAATTTCAGTAGAGTCTGACAGAGAAAATTGTACAATACTTTTTCACATCATAAAATTTTTCTCAAAATTTCCTGACTTTTTCGATTTATTTTTCGAAGTTTCCTGACTCTTCCCAGTTTTGCAGAAACTGGTCACCCTGTCATAGGTATCGAACAAATTGATATTTTTTATTTTACATAGCATTTAGAAAAAAGGGACCTTCAAAAATATTTTTTTATTATTATTATTATTATAATCAGTCGTTTTAGTTTTGAAATTGAGGGGAACTCTTTCAAAAACTTTGTTTTAATACCTTTAAGTATTTGAAACAAATTTGGTTCAGAGAAACAAGCATGTATGTTATTTCCAAAAGAGAAGGCAAAAGAAAAACAAGTTACTTAGCTTAGTACTTTTTCTAGCAGATTGCTCTGTTGTTTCTAAGCCTAAGGAAACAAGTTATTAAAAACTTTAATCATTTACAGATATTTCATTTTTGGAAATACTGATACGTTTTTGTAAGCCTTTTGCCCCCCTGTCCTCATAAAAGTACATAAATTTGGTTAACGGGAACCGGCACGGAAGGCAAGTACACGATGCTTACCCAGATTAAAAATTGAAGATGGAGACATTAGGAACCTGGTTAGATTCATTTTCGGATTTTAGGGGAGACTTTTTTCAGTTTTGCACAGAGTTGATTCTCATTATTCATTAACTTTCATTGTAAATTCATCGAAACAAATTCTATTTCTTGGAGGTCTAGCTATCACAATTAGAGACTTTTGAGGGGGTTGAGGAGTCTTTTTTTTTTCAAAATGAGAACTTTTAGCGAATTTGGAAACTCGGAGAACCGGTATACATTCATGAACTAAATTTCAGGAATAGGCTTCAAGGTTTTCAAATCTTTCATTTTTCAGCAATCTGTTTTTAATTCTAGAAACAGAGAAATAAACTCAGATTTTTCAAACAATAGTTTGCCCCGTATTCTTTTTACAACCCCGGTTTCCAACCAGCGAGGCAAAGACAAGTTTTTCATTTTTGTTGGTAGCATACAAAATAAATTAAAAATAAATCAATATTTTTTTACAATTTTCATAAAATTATTTCTGTTAAGGGAAACAGTCAAGCAATTTCTATTTTCTCTTTTCCTCTCCAGGAACATGTTTCAATTTTTAGAAGTGAAGAAACGAGTACGAAACAAGTTGACGTTTTTTTAGTTTTTAATTTACCCAAGCCCTCAATTAATTTTAAATGTAAAAATAATTAACAAATTTTACTTTTAATTTTACAACAATTTATACTTATTCTGCTCTTTTCTTTTTCACTTTTTTTTTTTTTTTTTTTTTTTTTTTTTAAGGATATTCTGGTCTTTTGAGCTATCAGAGAACAGAGCAGTGGTAAGGAATTCTTTTTTCTTAAAAGAAAGCAAATTAAAATTAAATTGAAAATAACGGTTTTACCTAATCAAAGATTCATTTCATTTCAACTTTCATCATGATTTTTTCTTTTTCTAATTAAAAAGAACAACGTGGAACAACCAAGTTTTAGAAGAATCAAGTTTGCCCTCAAATAAAGGAGGTGGAATCTATTATTTTCAGACTTTTTTTTTTAATGCTATTAATTCATCAATTTTCCTCTTTTTTTTCTTTTCTTTTGTGGCAAATTTTTCTTGAAGCATATTTGGAAATAATACAATTTTACTTCTAATTTTCTTACTCTTATTTTCATTTTTTCTGAAATTGTCCCGTTACTTCTAGAAATAAACGCAGAACTCATTCACAACTTTTTTCAATTGCAGGGTGTCTACAGAAATTGAAAAATAAAAATGAAATACTTTTTCAGGACCCTTTGCAAGACTACAGCCGATATATTTTCCATTTTTTCCCCCGAGTGTACAATTATATATATATTTCTTTGTTTCCAATTGTTTTATCCCCTTTACCCCTTCCACCTTTTTGCTCCCCCACTTCCCCCTCCTTGTGAATATAGATCCTGCGTTACATTTTATAATGACCAATCACAGGAATCGCAAAATATTAATTCTTGAGTATAATATATTGTGTACGAGTATTAACAAAAATGAAGGACCTTTTACTTATTTTTTTTTATTTTAAATTTAAGCACTTTTCAGGACTTTTAGAATCTACTGTCAAACTTCAGGACTTGAAGGACTTTACAGCACCTGCAGATACCCTGAACTGATAATATCCAGCAAAAGTACAATTATTGTTTTGAAAGGGTGGAAAGAAAGTTAAAGAAAAGCTTCAGAAGATACTAACGGGCTCCAGAAAAATTGATTGTTTGTTGGTCATGTATTCCTAAAATACATTTTAACATGATTCCTCGACCCCCCCCCCCTCCCCAGGAAACTATTACGCCAACAGGCTCTACAGCCCGTATTCGTTTAATAATTACAGTTTCAAAATACAGTCTTTTTATTATTTGCTCATCTGTCGATTGATTCTTTAGATTTATCTTTAGTTCATCCACGACAAGTACAAGAGAATCAAAATCAGTGGCATAGCCAGGAAGCATCCCCCCCCCCCCATAAGCATTCCAACTACACTACTTTTTATTTATTTATTATTTATTTTTTTGTTTACAGTAAATTTAGAGCAACTCGATAGAAAGCGCATATTCAACAATTTTTTTTGTTTGGCCTTCTCCTTGCAAAAAAATTCGCTAAGCTACTGATCAAAATATCGTATTTTTGTGTGAATTATTGAAACGCAATTTTATGAAGGAGTGGCTAGAACGAGACGTTTTTCTGATGAGGTCGAATCGGGGGATGGGTAAACAAGATCACTAGTACCCCCCCCCCCTCCCAATAAATAATTGAAAAATTCTTAAGCAAGTTGATAACAAGGCGCTTTGAGAAAGTTTTCACATCACTGCTGATTTTATTTTCATTTTCGTCGGCCTAAATTTCAAGTTTTTCTACTCCTCCCCGCCACAGAAAAACACCTGCTAGGCCACTAGTCCTTTTAACGTTGATTATCAAAACAAGAGCCCAGTTAATTTAGGTACTACTGACAATTATTATAATTTTGACATTATTATTGCTCGTATCATTGTTTCTTCGTACGTATATTTTTTTGTCTCGCAAAATCGTGTTGGCAGTTGAAAGGACAAAACATGATGATTACGATTACAAAAAAAATTATGTAATAATTATGTTTCGGCTTTGGAAGCTATGACAAATCTTTACTTCATTTCAGAACAACAGTTTCCACTAACTCGATACAAGAGGGCATCTAAACTTGTTTAACTCGCAGCCCATTTGCGCCCGCCCTTCAAAGCTCAACTAGGGCAACCACTAGCCGTCTCAAAGAACTGGAAGAGTGATCAGGTAGCCTCATTTTCTCCCTCGTCTCCTCGGCCAATGAACCTTCGCATCTCGTATACAACGTTACGTTTTCATCAGACCCATTACGCTATCGCTCCTTAAATATTATAATGTTTCAGTCTTGACCCCTTCTAAATTTACCGATAATAAATTACCTTACGTCCGCTTTATGTGGCCGCGATTTCTGTCCGTACAGAACGTGTCCATCGTTCGATTTACGTGCAATTCGTATACCTACACCTACATCATATTCGCGTTTTTGTAATATGTATAAACTACTAACAGTCAGCAAATGTGGCTTCAGATACCACTCGAGCACAAAATATACCTAACGTTCGAAGAGGAGACTTCGAGACGAAAATTCGGGGTTAACCCGATATGATGCAGGATGTGGCTATCGTCGACGGCTTCATTCGCATGAAATCGCATTCTGAAACACAGAAACATTAGGGATCAATGATAATGAGTAAGAACAAATGTACTTGTTGCTATAAAATGAATTTAGATGGAACAATGTCAGCCGAATACAGCAGTGTATCATCTTATCTTGTATTGAGCTTTGGTATATTGATTAGTATCACTGATACTTATTGGTACTGATCAATACCACTGATATTTTGAATCATATGAACAAATACCTTATATTGACTGAACACATATTCATTATTCTGAGTATTATCCCTATTATCAACAGCATCAGTGAGGAATGCGCAATAATGCCGATGGAACCAAACACATTCACTGATGGGAACCAAAAACGCTAGTTTTCCAGTTCAATATCATCAAACATCAGCATCAGGCAAGCACAATGTTCAGATGAATAAGTACCTAAATCAAACTAATGAATACACTTGCATTGCAAATGAAAGAATAATCCTCATCTTTTAGCGTTTGCACCAGGAGACAGAGACTGAAATAAAAAATATATGGCTACTTGGCATTCGCCGCGTGATTACGTGTGTAATTATTCATTTTTCTTTTGTTGCCCCAATAAGGTAGAAAGTTCATTGGCTACGCCCATGCTCAAAGGTATCAACAAGAAAAACATTTTCGAATAAGAAACTTGAAGGAGCAAATAATCATGTTCAAGAGGTAGGTAGCATTTGAGAGAATACTTCTACACAATACTCCCATTACGTCCGCTAGTTTTTCTAGTTCATAGTGCAGACGAACATAAACAGACTGTTTTGTAACTCGTTATACAGTTCTCAAATAAGGTCTGGATTTCCTCCTTTCCTACCAGACTTTGATTCACACTAGCAACGACAATGGAGAGACATCTTAATTTGCGTAACTAAAATCACATAACAATCACAGGTTTCCATACTGAAATAAATACACACCACATTCTGTGGTTGTAAAGTCATCAGCATGCTGATAATGACTCGTAGAATGCTCAAATGGCAACCTGCTTGCAAACAAATTATTGTATCTCGAGAACAACAGAAGTGCTCCAGTATGCAAACGAAAATTGGTTTAGAATCATAGGTAGACTTATCCTATGGAGAAGTCTGGGTCTGACACGATTATTGTTTTGTTTACAAAACTGTGTTTTTGATAATGAATTATTGTCATCGTGTACTAATGTAAAACAATAAGTAGTCTTTTCTTTTCAATTATTGCTCAATTTTTTATAACTATATAGCAAAAACTGAATCATGTTGCGTTTTCATTTTTTGTGTATTTATAATAAAAATGTCTCATTTTGAAAGGTGATAACAACTACTGATAATTTCTATTTTATTCCTCTTTTGCAGCCTTTTATAGCAATAATAAACAAAAATTGATAAGCAATTTCAAAACATCGTGTCAAACCCAGACTTCTCCATCTTTGAACGCCTTTTGAACACGAATCGGAGTACTTGAAAAAATTTTCGACCTATATCTTCAATGTGAGCACAAAAAAAGATCCATCGCACCTATATCCAACCATTAAGCCCGAATATTAGCTGAGAAACATTTTTTTGCGTTTTCTAGAAAACTAGGTTTTTGGAGAAGTCTACCTATGGAACTAGCATACTCAACAGACAACACTTCCATGCATTCAAAAGAGGAATGCTTGCTGCTTCTTTCAAGCCAATAATGAAGAAAAAAAGGGGAGAAAAAGGCCCAAGTAAATTTAGGACCTATCTTATTATGCGCACTCAATTTCAACTTCGTATATAAAAACCATTCTCGCAGTGTTGTCGAAAATATCAATATAACAATTATAAGAAAATGACTCGTGTAGTCGTTCTTTCTTGTTCGGTCTCCATTTTGTTTCACGCGACATTCATTATTTTTTCGGCTGACAACACTTCTGTGTACAACTGTTACGAATATGTACCCTTAATATTCTTAGAAATACTACCTATTAAATATTAATGACGAGAAAATTGTAGTCTTCCACATCGGAGGTGAAAATTTCCTTAATATTCGTAGACATGCAATTTATTAAACATTAATGACAAGAAAATTGCAGTCTTTCCCATTCGAAGGCATAAATTATAAGCTGGAATTGATAATCTGTGACTGATACAATCGTGGTATAGCCAGGGAGAAGGGGTCGAATGTTTAATCCTCCCCGTCTTTGATTCGTTAAACTAGGGTTTTCTAATTTTAGCTCCTTGAACCCCCTCACCATTGGTCAAGACCAGTTACCCCAACCGTAGCGGGCCGACACCCTACTGGAAACATAAATTCGCGTACTTCTAATGAAAGAGTTAGGAGTAACTACCGTTTCAAGAGTTGCCACGGTCGAACTAACAAAAAGTTCTTCAGAGAAATGATCGACTGCGGTTTCAAAATTGGAGCGGCGACTAATCGTTGTTCTTGGCGGTGATTCTTCATTCATCCAGCTGTCAAAATGTTTGATCGCATGCATGCACTGATCGGAGTATCTTGGAGTGCCGTTTAATAACCGAAAACAAAACAATAGGAATAGGTATATTCAAAACTGCTGCTCGAAAACATAAATAGATTTGCACATTGAAGCTCAGATATTCTTGGGACTCAGGTACATATTACCTCGAGATTCTTTTCTTGTACTATAGTCTTAAACCATCAGATCTGCTGATTAAGCTATGTCTTACACTGTCCCTCCAATCGACCTACTGAGTGACCTAAAAAGAAGTGTTTCTACCTTCAATAGGTACATACATATATTCCGTGCCGAAGAAGTAACTGCTTCCTGTTAAGTTTATGATCCGGCAATGCTCAGGAAAGCCCAGCCGCACACGTACCGTGACCGATTCACTGAAGAGCCATAACAGCCCAACCGCACACGGTTCACTATTGGCCGATTCACTGAAGAGACAGTCCCGAACAAAGAGAGAGCATAAAGCTACCAGGAAGGTTAACTTTCAAGCACCTTTACCTAGATAATAAATGATCTCCCTGATCCCCCCCCCTCCCTCAATAGAATCGAGTATTCAGATGTTTGAAACGGAATCTGTATGTACATTGGCTCAAAGAGGAGCGGAATACTCTGTTCCACTTCAAGCCAACATAAATTCATATTACGTTTCAAACCCTCGCTAGTATCTTCAAGAAGCGTACAAATACACCCCGCCCTGTAGAGGAACCTACCGCTACCTGTGAGTCTTATGATCCGGCAATGATTAAGACAACTCAACCGCACACGTACCGTGACCGATTCACTGAAGAGCCATAACAGCTCAACCGCACACGGTTCACTATTGGCCGACTCACTGAAGAGACTGCCTCAAATCAAGGGAGAGCATAGATCTACCAGGCAGTCTTACGGTCGAGCATTTCCTCACAGAGGATACAGATATGACCGTTAGGAGGTGTAAGACCGTATTATAACCCTGAAAAGCCACGAAGCTGACGGTATTATAAGACTGTAACACTGGAAAAGAAAATTAGGTACTCTTAATATCTAACACCTGAATGTAGCAAGAACAGATTCATAATAGTTTTTCTTTTTTTCTTTTCCGAGTACGTATAAGTAAAGGACTGAGAAGGATGACGATTACAGGTAAATCAGAGTTATCCTTTCGGATCCTTATGCAACTTCCAACATTGACCTTTGGGAACTAAATAAGAATGAGATTAAACGAAGCTACTTGATCCGCCCGATACTCATTTAACTCTTTAATGAGCACGCATCATACTGGGACCAGGGGTGTCTAGAACCAGATCCGCTGATCACTCCTGGGAACCTTGCCCCCGGGCACGAGGACTCGCGAGAACAAGGTCTAGCCCAGAAGGTTTACATCGTGAGCCTCACTGACCCTGGCTTTTCCTATGCGTTTCTTTAGAGAGTTAATTGGTTCACAAGGAATCAAGACGCCAGACTGACATGCCTATTGCTCGAGGCTCTACCTACAGAATGAGACTCCTTCATCTGCTGCTATCGAAGTTGCAATTAAAGTCTGAGAGAACTGAGACAGCTTAACTTACTCTCGACAGTAGACCTATAAAAGGTTAGACTGAGGAAATACAATGGCGGTTAGCATTAACAGTTCGCAGGACATAACAAGCTCAGCTGAAGCTAACTCTCCTACTTAGAACCTAGGGGGCTGCCGGCGGGTGTAAGGGGCACCTGCTTCGCCTCCGGATCTCGCCTGCAGCCGGTGTGGTATGATTTTAAAGAATTCACAATTTGAGGAATGATTCCAAGGAATTAGGAATATTAGGAGAACGAGTTTTCTTAACAAACTCAGAAATTATTTTCCTGTTCTCCGAAGTGGTAAAATACGTGCCTGGCATTTATCACTTAGGAAACGGGAAAAAATCGCTGACTCGAGTCCATCCTGTCAGTTTGGTTGTAGGGTTGTTACGTCGTCGACACACCAACAAAACAGGTCCAAACTACCAGAAAAGACCGGGGTGGATCACAAAAGGGACTGAGAAACTTTCGTACTTTTCTCCGAAAGGATAAGTCCGGGGAGACTGACCCATCCTTCAAGAAAAAAGGACAATAATTTCCGAAAGGTGCCTTTCCCATTGTCTTCCCTGATGTTACGTCACCCATAGTAGGGCCCCAGACTCCACGAGACAACAATTAAGGCCATCACAGCCAAAAACTGCAGCTCGCTTCTCCTGGCGCTAATCCCCAGCCGCCATATCCAGTACGCTCCACTCTGTTAAGGATCAGCCCCAAACCCTAGTTAGAGGCAACGTAACAGAGAAGACGAGTGAGAAGGACCTTGAGTTACTCATACGTATACCTATGCGAACACACAAACCACTGACCCAGCACTGAGAGGGTATAGCCACCATAGACTTCCGTCACAGCGTTCTTGTGGCAGGAAAGTCTCAATCAGCGCCGACTAAATCAATGGAAAAGAACCTACGAAATCAAGAATGAACGAACCTGGTCTCCACTACATTCGCCACTGACTGCCCGTTCACTGCAAAGGGGGGCAGTCCCCCACAGACTACTGTTGCCTGTGTTAGTTTTCAACTAACCCGATGCTAGAACATAGCTGCAGATCAATGGGTTACATAAGGGCTTGTAGGTATAAACATGCGGGGCTTAGAATAGAGTAGGGCGATAGGTGCAAACATGTGGGGGTTTGGGGACTTGACACCCCAAAAAGCATCCCAAATTTGCCAAAAATATACTAATAATATAAGCAGGTAAATTGTAGTTCTTCTAAGAAATGTTTGGCCCCCACACTGGCTATTTGCGCCTATGACCAGGGCAAATAGTCTTATCGCTTCAATGAACCGTACTTCCCATGGCCCTCTTGTCCAAAAGAAATACAGATTCATGGATGCGATTGCGCTACGCAGGCCGGGAGAAGGCACAGCAACTTCTCCAGACCCTCGCTAACCCATGTCAACTCAAACTTAGAATAAACATATAATAATAATTTAGTACAATAGCACTACTGCAGGTAAAAACTAAATTTAGCTGGAAAAAAAAATTAAGCTACAAATTAATAACCGGAAAATAAAAATTAGTTTTGTATTATAAATTTAATCAAGAAAGCAGAGACGATTGTACAGCGGCTCAGCGAATCATAACTGGTTGTAAACTGGAGGCAGCCTACACAGCAAACAAACCTTCCAAATAATCACGATTGATCCGCAACAAACAAAAGCAAAATTATTTACTTCTGCCGGCTGCCGGACTGGGACCGGTTGATAGTTTGTTTTCTGCGTTGGCGATCTTCAGGCTACAACACACATAAGATTCTGACTCTATTGCGGAACCTAATATGTCTCAAACGCGGCAAGACTAAAATCTGTGCCTTAATCCTAATGCATTGGAGCTGCAGGCATAATTAACCCTCCATTCTGAAAGTCATTCACCAGGAAGGGCACTACCAAGTCGAAGATTTTGCACTATCTAGATGAACATTTACTATAGTGACTCGATGCAAGAACAGTAAAAACTAGAATCGGCTCAAATTCTAAAAAATATCTAAAACTTTCGAGTTAATGTCAACATTCAATCGGAACAAAAATAATGTGCATGTAAATACATAGAGCATCGAGGTCAAATAGTCTATTGCTTCTTTGGCAAGGCACATTAGTAAATTCAAGAGCATAGATAATTGCTGACTACTCTTCCCACTTTACTAGTCTTATTGTTCTACCCCGAAGTGTCGTCGCTCCATCGTAAAGGCTGGTTGTACACTGAAACCCACACTCGATTCAATAACCACCGAAAAGCAAAATTATCTGATTTTGTTGATAGGCGAATAAAACGGAATTGGTTGGTAGTTTGCTCACGGTGTTAGCTAACTCCAGTGTTTGAAGTTTGACCGGCCAATAGCTACCCACTGCACTAGAAAAAACCAATGCATTTTGCTGTGTTCCCGCGAATGAATTTCGAAGGTTAAAATATAGAAAATATTGATGATATTTAGGCGGTGACCAGAACATTTGTTAGTTGCAATAAGCTGATAGAAACTATGACACGGGACTGGCAACGCTAGTACAGTTTCAATCACCACACAATGAGAAAAACCTACCCATATCACAATTAATCCTTCCGCACTTCGCTGAGCTTGCATCTTCATTTTCGACTTTCGTTACTGTCTCGTGCATCTTTGACTTGGATATCCACTTGAACGAACCACTGCAAACTGAAAATCTATGCTAATGTAGCGCACTTGTTCTCCTGTACCTTCTGTTGTATCCTTGATATTCTGTAAATGATAAATCCACACATTAATCCAAAAGTCAGAAACAGAAACCTCACAAATTAGAAATTCTAAAATCAAAATCCAACATCAGTTTACTGTTCAAAAGTAATTACATACTTCTGAGGAAGCTGTACGCAGAAATCAAACGATTCATATATCTCTTTTTTATGCCATGGAAATAACTAATTAGGATTAAAATTCATACCTGTTCCAAGCTCCGAGCCAAATTGGAAGTCCAACAAAAGTATCAGTCTGCTATTTTCATCATGCCGCACTTAACAGTCCAAGAATGTATGAAAGTTCAGGCTTTAAAATGTACAATATAGAACACGAGTTTTAGTTTAAGCAAGCGTGAACTCTCCCAATGTACCAACAATCAAAATAAAAACATAAAATTAATAGCTGAAAATTAAAGAGTAAGATCTGCATCAGATCCCCATTGGCCTAAACTCTGGAAGCTGTTATTCATGAAATGTAAAATGCAGGTTTTTGCAAACTGAAATTATCTTCTTTCAAAGAAGTCAATTACAGTAAGGAGCCTACAATGTTTCTTCCTTTCCACCAATACATAGTAAGTATTGCTAGGAAATATCTGCCCAAATTTTTCTGACTAGACTTCATCTCTACATAAACTAAGTCTACCATACTTTAAGTAACTTGTTTTCAGATCTGTTTCCCTGTGAATACCAGACAAACTTAAAAGGAAACACGAGCTGTACACAAGCATTTACCTCAGTCACTCCTTCAAGACGATGCCACTCAGCTAATAATAAGAGGTAGTATTGCTGCAGATTTCAACCGTGAGAATTTACATATCTATTGCGATTATGCTTCTTAAGAAATACACTACAAAGAGAAAAAATTTCTGGAGAACCACTAGGTACATAATATTTTTAAAAAAAAGAAAAGAAAAAAGGACAATGAGAGAAATCTTTACCAGCCACAACTTATTGTACCTCAATGGGCTGGCATTTCCATTGTTTGCTTCAGCTGTTCTCGTGAGTCTTTGGTACTGTCATCCAGTGAGTACATGTCTGCAAATTAAAAACCCACAAGTTAGTCCTCGAACTGAAACAGAGGAAATCCCCCTCATAAAAAATTCCGATCAATTCACTGATCAGAACAGAAAGTAAGTACATACCTTGAAGGAATTAGTAAACTGAAGTTTCATGGTCATTCTGTTCCTTCTTTATAGTTTTGTTTTTGTAATATCACACAGCCACAACCAACCACCTGATCAGGACCGGTGAAGCAGAAGAAATACGTGACAACATTCCAAGATCAAAGCGCACCATATAGTTTGAAGGCAATACGGCGAATATCTGCAAATTGAAAATCCACAAGTGATGAGTCCTTAAGTTGAAACTAAATCTTTCCAATAAGGAATTCCAAACCCAAAATCCAACATTAGCTTATCAATTAGAATAGAAACTGCATACCTCGAAGGAATCCGTAAACTGGAATTAAACATGATCATTTTTCTTCTTCTTATTCTTTTCAAGCGCCACAGCCACAACCATTTGGTCAGGACCAGCTGAGTTGAAAATATTTACTACACCAAGCTCAAAACGCACAGACAGTTCGAAGATGAATCCAGAACGCTGTTGTTCAAAGTAATCTGTATTCAAAGGTCCACAAATACACTGAGGACACCAGACGTTCCAAAACTAGAACAGGAAAATATAAATATGGAATATGAATATATTGGTTTGAACAAATGTAAAACTGCGGTAATGATGTATGAGATACCGCGTTTCCCTTATTAGAAATAATACCATATTTTACATTAAGAGCAGAACTTTTTCTGAAGTTTGCCAAACATCAAAAATTTTGGTAAATAAAATACTAAGAATCTGACTTTGTATTACTGGATGGATTCTCTTTCAGACTCTTCAAGATGCATTCTGGCTGGAAAATAAAGCTCGGGAAACTCGAGAATACCAGCTGAGCAATCAAAACGTATTTCAGTTCACAGGACCTTATTCTATTCATTGACAAGACTCGATGACCCCGGTCAAGAACATTTCAGACTACTTCAAGTCTCCAGAAAACTTCTCAATATTTTATGAAGCTCAAGGATGCTAATCACTCTTTGAAAACATTCCTGAAGAAAACTCCAAACTGGAGACGACTCGAGATAAGCCACGGAGATTTAAGCCTAGTTCAAAATTTAGGGAAACTCATTATACAGTTCATCTTTACTCAGGAAGACACTTATGAATGATTAAACTGTAGATGGGTGACAGGTTTAAGACTACCTCAGAATTGAAAATAGATTACCATTCAAAATCACTCGTTTTAAACTGATCAAAACTTCAGAAAGCTGAGAAGTAAATCAACAGTTTATCTATGTATGAGGTAACTAGACCTGCAAATGATACACAAATCAGACAAATCCTGTTGGTTACACGATGCTCATAAATATGTTCGCTGTATAGTTTCCTGCGAATCATCTTCTGTTTCTGTTTCCAACTCCGGTCGCTAACAGTCGACAAGGCGGTTCAAATGCATTAGCCAACTGGATGCTATTGAAAAAGTGACCGGAAATCAAATGACAAAATAGAAGACAGACCGAGTAAACAGACGCTGTTTAGCATCATGAGCTCAGGTCACTTACTTACATCTTCCACAATAACAGCCAAATTATACATTCCTTTATACTAAACAATCTTCATTACTATGCCTCTGTATTACTTAAAAGCTTTTCTGTGGAAGTATTCATTTGGTAAATTCAAGCCCGATTCGCCATTACTTCGACAAAACTTCAAAATTAAATTTAAACGGATTACTCACGATCAGTTTTGTAAATTCGAGCTGATTAACTATGCTATCTGCATCCACCATCTTGCAGCTCACAAATTCCACAATGACCGCATCCATCAGACCATCGTACATTGTTAAATGAAAAATGCAAAAGACAGTACACTGTACGTACACAGGTACAGCATTCTAAGATACCGCAAGTGAAAATTTGACCAGTCAATTACAAACAAAAAACAAAAAACGAATTACGCAGTCTTCGCATTTGAATTTTGAAATAAATGGAAAACAGAGCAATAATGTTCATTACAGCGGCCATGTTGCACAAATTACCGAAATGAATAATGAAATGCGCAAATTCAGACAGGAAAATAAGTGAGTCACATGAGTCAGGCCTTTGGTAAAACAGCCGGTTGTATCACCTGACCCATGGGGGCCCTCAGATTGGTCAGATTCTTCCAGTGTTACCATTTAGTTGACCTCAATTTTCTCTTTGAAAGATCAGAAGATTAATCCAAAATACATCCACAGCCAAATAAAAAATAAAGCTGGTCAATGTGCTAAAGAAAATGGTCCCAACGTACTCTTACAGAATGTCTTTTTTCTCCTGGTTAACACTGAATAGCTTATTAATTAGTAATAAATTACTAATTACTAATAATTAAAGTCTGGTCCAGTTAAGAAACATAATTTTTTCTTTTTTCACGGCGCTGGCAACGTGATCTGGAACTCGTCCTTCCTCTCCATCTTTAAAATACTCATTATCGATGTGTATTGCGGGTACCCAGTTATGTTTCTTAACTGGACCAGACTACCAGACTTTAGTAAGGTACTATACCCCGGGTGCGGACATCCGCTATTTTGGATCCTACAGTGCCTGTGGATACCAAATCCGACTATGCGGTCCGTACCGCGTAATCAATTCGGCATTCACGGGCACTGTAGGATCCAAAATGGCGGATGTCCGCACCTAGGGTATAGTACCTTAACTTTAGTTGCTACCGTTTAGCGGGTGCTCTAACCAAACTCTTTCTTGTTATCTTGCTAGAAGACAAGATTCACAAGAATCAAAATTTCAGAACTGATGATAAATGAACACTGTTCAGCAAAAGGGAACCAACCAACATTTAATGAGTTATTACTTATTAGTTAGTATTTTTGGAAAGAGCATCAAAAGTAGAATTTTTCAAAACTGGGCCCCCGATTCAAAAAATGTGTACTCACGTTGAAAGAAGCTTATCAGTAAACGCTATGTCATATTATAGTTTCTATATGGCTCTTGAACTTCAAATCACGTGTTCTCAAAAAGCGGATTTGCTGAATAGCGTCCAAATAAATGACAATTCTGCGGGGTTCCATTATTTTCTAACCAATCTGTTCTTGTTTTGTTTTTAATTTGTAAAAATTATGAATAACTGCTGTATCTGTTCTAAAAATAGTAGGAAAAAACCAAATTGATATTCTTCTGTTTCCCAAAAGTACTGTACATCATGTATAGAGCCAAGGAGATGAAATGAAATTTAAGAAATAGGATTACTTACGTTTTGTTGTTATTTCGGATTTTACTTAGGACTGGAGTATTGTGCGTTTCCTACTTTTTTACGAACAAAACTATTTTCCCAAGGAAAGTGAAGAAATTAACTGGATTTAGAAGAGGCAAGTGTGTTGTTTGTTAATGATGTATGAAATGGGTTCCTAGTTTAATTAGTGCAGAATTTCTTTGAATTGAACCAAGTACATACAACTTTCTGTGGTACTCTTTATCAGTAAATTCTCCAAGGAATAATGCGATGTGAATGATGTCTCATAAGCATGGTAAAATTATTAATGGTAATTTTGGTGTTCTGTTTAAGGTTTTGAACGATGAAGCCTAGCATTGTGGTTGTTATAATGTTGGTAGTATTGGTGATAATCTTGGTTATGCCTATTCAAACAGTAAACTTTATTTGAATCAAAATTAAATCCCTACTATGTTTTTAGCCTATACAGAATTACAATTTCCCTAGATGCCACCTGAATTGTTTAAAATTAATTGAAGAGTACCTTCCTGTTGATAGAGTGATAAATGATAGAGCTGCGCGACTGCAGTCTACAGCTTTGCCTGGGTGCTGGCGAGTACCCATACTCATCCACCAGGAAGATTTTGAATATTTTCCCAGCAAGTGGGACTCATCTACAAGGGGGCCTTCTAATATTTTTCCAGTCAGTACTCATGTTCACCTACAAGGTGTACTCGAAATGTGGAGCAAATTGGCACAAAGAATACAACGTGCCATCATACCCCACATTGGTAATTTTCCGTTTCACCCCACAAGTTGGGTGACAGTGGTCACATTTAAATATTTGCATTATGTGTAAAATTAATATTTTCCAGCCAGAGCCCAAGCCCTCTGAGGTGTAACATGAATGTTTTACCAGCCAGTTCCCATGCGCATCTACAAGGCGGTCTCTGAATATTTTTCCAGCCAGTACGGCTCATCTACAAGGTGGAAGGTGGACTTCCAATATTTTTCCAGCTGGTACCCGGGCTCTTCCACGATGATGATACCTTGAATATTTTCCCAGTCAGTGCACATGCTCATGAATGAGAAGATTTCAAATACTTTTCCAGCCAATGTGTGCCTATATGCTCATCTATACTGAGTACCAGTAAAGACAGCCGCCATTTTCTTTCCAGTTTGGTCAGTCAAAAGAAACTCGGCTGTACATGAAATGAGTCGAATTAGGAGAGAAATACAGACTTAGGTTGAATGATAGATATATGATGAAATTTGATTAAATTGTTCATAGTTTGAATTTTGGCAAGTGCACATGCAGATAGGGCATATTTCTATTCCCCCTACCCTTTTGGCCGTACAGGGGGGTGAACTCTGGAAAATTACGACTATCAGTACAAGCAAAAATTTGTTCCTCTCTCTTTTCGGAGCTTTAAGACAGTTTAAGAAAATGTGTACCTCTTTGATTTTCGAGAAAAAAAATTCTGCATCATATGGGGGAAACGGCAAGCTGCCGGCCATGAAAACATCCGCCGGATGTCAACTATTTTGTTGTAGAATCTTGGGAAGTCCGGATTTGCAAATTTCCCGCATGATCGATGATAGTTTCAGTGTCTATCGTTCAGAGCATAGTTTAAAAGATTTTTACTGGGTGGCAGTAATAATTTCAATCAGTGGCATACCTAAACTAAAATAGGGGGGGGGGGGTGAACTAGAAAAAAGTATTAAGCTTGCATGTTAATTTATGACATGCTATATCGTTGTTATGTGTGTTCTTTACACACACAAAATTTACAGCAAGCCTTTTAAAATCACTAACAGTGCTAATTTCAGTTTTCAGAAATTTTAACCACCGAATTTTGTCAGTTGATTTGAAGTCAGCGACTATAACTGAGCAGAAGTACGTGGTTAACTCCAATTCTTTTCTTCAGTCTTGAAATCTTGAATCAGGTACTCGGAAGGTTTGCTGGTTACCCAATCAACCCATTCACCCTAATTATGGCTTGCCGGCACTGGGTTATCGTGGGACGTATGGCGATGCACCTCAAGAGCACCTATGACTGCAGGTAAATGAAAACACCACGTGTTTTACTAGGAAAAGAAAGATTAAAAAATGTATATTTTAATTATTTACAGGTTCTTAATCAATAAACAGTCTTGAAAGATGTAGTCACAATGCCACTTCGTCAGTCCTCTTCTGAAATCTGATCAGGCTGATAGAACTGGATTCTATTTTAACATTTCTTTGAACCAATAAAACAAAAGCAGATGTTAAAGTTAGTCCGATGAACAGATAAGCGCTGTACAAAAGAAGAGCTATCGTTTCATTGGTGGCTGTAAATAAGTTTCGAAATATATCACAGGAACCGATGGTGGTTAAAGTCAGAAAACAAAAATAAGCTCCATCTGCGAACGGTTGATCTTTCCATAACGAATATACAAGAGCACCGACACAAATGTACGATGTCAGAATTAGAAATGTGAACAGAATTGGAAAACAAACGTTGTGATATCTTTTTTTCATTTTCTCGTCGATTATATGATCTTTAGCTGTTGGCGTAATTTCAGGCTGTCTGTGAAAGAAAAAACGATAAAAGAAATAAAAATTAAGAAAAGTGTTAACTATATGTGACATAAGTATATTTTTAACAAGATATGTACCTGTACAATAATGTACAATGTTGGTATTAAATTAACATTAAACTATGAATTGAAACTGATCGGCATGTACATTAGGTAGGAATCGACATGTATATCCAAGTTAACATAATGTCAACATGTATGGCAATGTTTTACCTAGGGTTAAGAATGGCTAATTAATGGCCTAGTTTTGAAAAAAAAAAACAAAAAAAAACTCAACAAACATTTACCTACTAAGCATGTGAGATGTAGGTACACATTTTTAATGCCTTAATTCAGCTGACACTTATGTTACAATGATATTTTCCCTTGAGGATACGTTAGGGTTTTTCATTTTTCAGAAATTCATTCAATTCCAATCATGCTTATGAAATAGGTACTCAAAAATGATTAAAATTGACATTGGCTCCTCTTTCAACATGATAACATTATTCATACAACCCCTTTTGAAATTTAAAAGGGTAACACACATTCTATCTGTGTTATATCAAGTGTAATGAGTTCAAATTTTATTCCCAACTGCAAAATGAAAAAGGAGAAAGCTGTGATTTTCTTATGAGCCATGCACCCGTGTGTTTCGCTTGCTATTTGGCAAATTCAACATTTCCAGAAAGTGCTGCAAAAAATCAAACCAGACCAGTAGTTTCACAACTGCAACCGTTACAAATACTGAAAATACAATACCAACACAATCACACCGTTACCACGAAACTGTTGGCCAGTATTTAGTTCAGTTAAATATCCACCAAAAGGCGACTCTTGTTTTGGATTTGAGAATCTACACAGTAAAGTGATCTTAGGGTGGATAATCCGCCTATAATCAGACAAGTAGGCAACTTTTTCGCACAATGTATAGATATATAGTAGGTCGGAGAAACACTTGTTATCCGAGCTACAACATGAGGTCTACACCTTCGGAACTGTAGCTTTTTTTGATTCAGTGTTCTCACTGCAATTTTAGAAGCGTGATTTGAAGACTATTCTGTTCTAGTCTCACATAAATATAAATGGGCTTTAATATTTGAAAATCAAATAATTTGGACATCTCTGCTTATACCGATGGTGCACCACTAATGGTTACAGTTAAAAGTTACAAGCCTCACAGAGTGTTGTCATAGAGAATTCGGTTATGGTCAAGTTACCCATTTCTTTCAGTTACTCCTATTATTCGGTTATAGTCTTCAGTATGCGTTCGATACTGCTTACCATAACTACCTGTGGAACGCCTTGAGGGAACAGGAAATTAATGAAAAAATCATTAGAATTTTGGAAAATTACTACGAACAAGTCTGGTAAAACTGATCAAGACGCCACGAATGCGGCGCGCCGTTGTTCAGCTAGAAGTAGATAAATTGTGAAAAAATTATAGCAACAAAGACCTCAACTTACTTTATTCTGAAACGGATATCCTGTCTACACCAGTCGCAATTGACATCAAAATCATTACACTGCTGACAGAAAGAGCAGTCATGCAATCGAATGGTTCCATATCTTGTCAAATTATCCTCTGGGGTACGTTGTGTTTGTGAATGATTCAGCACGGTATGACGGATTTCATTCGAACACTTATTTGCCTTGTTCGTGTTCATACTGACAACCGTATCTCGTTTGACGATCGTGGGTCCTTCATAAACAGTCTTCTCGTCTGAACTGTTCACTTCGTTCGAACCTGCAACTAAATTTAAGGTTTCAGTCAGTTTTCCACGTGAACACATGACTCATAAATACAATCACAGGTAGATACACCACATGAACCAGATCTGCTGGTAACTGTTTAATTAGGGCTGGGTAAACTTCGCATATGTTCAGCCACCATTCTTTCATTTCCCGTGCAACCTTCATAGTCTCTCGTGATCTTTCTCGCGATGCATTCTGCGATGCATTCGCTTCTTATCGGAAAAAGTAAGGATCAAAATGGCGGATGAGCATACCCGTACGAAGTTTACAGAGCCTTAGTTTCATTGGTATTGTAGTTGCTCCAAATTATGTAGCGTTCTATAATACAATTTACAATATGTGAGGGCGCATACGAAAAAGGACCAATTGACCAAAAGTAAAATTTTACAAGAGGCGGAGTATTTGCTTTTGTAATTACCATTCTGTTACTTACCAATATTTCAACCGTGAAGGTCCTACACATTACCACACGCTCCCCTAATCTCTTGTCCGTCCTGCTTGGTAAAAATTTCCAATGTTTTCTAAAGAATTTAACTGTTTGATGATCTCCGAGAAATTTCATCGAAAAACTTTGGGAAAATTCTCTAATGATTTTCAATGAATTTCATCGGAGATTTTCGGATCAGAGTCCCTTAAACGGTAAGAGTAGACAGGCATTCATGCTGCATGATAAGTTGCCTACATCGTAAGATTGGCGGTTCCTAGCGAGAAATGCGAGACTCCCCCTGCAGTACGGTACATAGGCAACTCATCCTGAGAACGAGTAAATGTAATTGCCTGCTCTCGCATTTAAAAACGCAAGAAGAAAGTATGTCCAGTATTCATGGAAAATTGTTTTCGAACAATTTAACATTATACGAACATGCTATTTCCTTTCTGTACTTTTTTGAAATTTTTGAAATAATAAATTTTGACTTGCCTCACTTAAAACTACAATATCTCGCTGAATTTTCGAAATAGAGGTCTGGACAAATGTCCCAAAGAGTGACCCACCATACCATCGAGTATTAACATTTTCGACATTTTTACAGTATTATCGAGTTTGGTACGCAGCGCAGCTGCGTATTACCCTCAAACTCATTTCTCGAGATCCCTACCTACTGATCCTCTGAATATATTCGCACTCGTTTTTCTCTGTCCCACCTTCAGATACTACGTTTTAAAAATAATTTGTGTTTTACCACTTCGAAAGGACATTAGTACTAGCGGGCTTTCTGAATTTCAAAAGCTAAATCAGTGAAAATAGTACCTACATCAATAATTGTAGAGCTTTCGGGGTCACTAAATTCAATTTACAATATTACTTCGAGGCTAAATTCAGAATTGTGGAACTTGAGAAGCAGGGGAAGGAAAAAGATGACAAAAGACAATGCGGGTATTATTTTGTAGGTTTTGAAAATGAAAACTGTGGTACATGAGCGCAGAAGGTGGTAAGGAGGGAGAGGGGATTCGCAAAACCAATATGAGTATCATATTGTAGGTTTTAAAGGTTACCAAACTCGTTTATGATATGAACTTCATCCCAAAATAAATTAAGTGAAGTATCGAAAGGGTGGTAGTTTTTGGGCCATTGAATCAGATTTCATGATTCCCATCTCAATTTGGCGCTCCACATTAAGAATTTCATATTTAGAATTTACATAATTCGCTCAGGAAAATCAACCCATCACCGTCAGATTAGAGTGTCTCACAAAATTCCTTCCCCACCTTTCTCCCATTTCGAAGTTGACGGAGGGCATCTTCAAGTGTTAATGACAATTAGGGGAGAGTAATTGCCTCTCCTACAAAGAAGTGTTGGGATACCCTACCAACTCTGGAATTTCAGATGGTTTTCTGGCTCCCGAAATCCGAAATTTCGTATTTAAATTCAGACAAAATTTTGATAAGAGCTCTTCTTTCTTCAGAATAGAGAAATTCCATCTCATTAAAAAGAAAAGAGTTATTTGCTTTTGTTCTCACAAAAGAAAGGGTGCAGGTTCTTCCTTCCTCATTTCCCTTAAGAAAAGGAAAGAGTCTTCTTCCAGGAGGAGTGAGATAAAGTCGTTTTCATTCACGAATTCTCATTCCTCAAGGAGAGAAAATCAAGTTTTTCCCCCTTAAAGGAAAGAGTGCAATGCATTTCATTCACAAAAAAAAGGTGCCATTTTCTTTTCCTTTCCTTAAAGAGAGATGAGAAGTTCTCGCCAAGGGAATCAGACTTTTTTATTCCTTTTTCTCAAAGAAAGAAAATGTGTTCGTTCTCCAGGAAATAGAGCGACTTGTTCAAGCCTCTTCCAATGAAAAGACCAAAATTTTCCCCATTTTATAAATGGAAGGCAAGATTTTTTCCTCTTTCTTCAAAAGAAAAACAAATCACGATGAGGAAGATGAGACTTTCTTTTCAATAAGTCTTCAAAATTCATTTTCCCTTCCTCAAATATTTTATCTTTCAGAACATGTAAACGGAGATTTTCTTTTTCCTCAAAAAAAAAAAAACAACGCGTTTCCCTTTCATTTCTGAATTTTGATAATTTATCTCATCGGAATCGGTGCGAGCCTTAAAATTCAAATAATGACTTCAAGTGAGCTAAACTAAGTTTGAAAAACTGAACAAACAATTGGCATTAGATTTCTTTGGAGCCATTGTCCGAGTGAAATACATTTTTTTCATTTCACTAATGGGATTTTCGATTTTATGTCAAAATCAAGACTGGATGAAGAATCTGGTGAAATTTCTAAAAATTAAAGATCCGAGAAGTCTTGATTTCAATGGCTTATTAAATTTTTCATGGGAGATCAATTTTGCCCATTTCAAGAGTGAAGTTTCAAATTTCTGGGCTCAGATCGAAATCGGATGAAAAATCTAATGAAATGTTTGAGATTAATGCCAATAAAAAACCCTTGCTGTTTCATTCAATTTTCGAAGAGAAATTCTGAAGCATGCCCAAATCGAACTGTATGTATGAAAAAGTCTGGTGCAATTTGCGAAATCAGCGACCGAAAAACTCTTATCTCGATACTTTGCTCAGTTTTCTAGACGAGGTAAACTTAGCCCATTTTTCTTCTTCCTCTTCAAGAGCGTAATTTTGAATTATTGGACCAAAATCTCGGCCGGATCGAAAATCTGATGCAATATTCGAAATCAGCGACTCAAAAAACCCCACGTTTAAATATTTTGTCCACTTTGTAAGTTGGTTTTTTGGGTCGGAAATTTGGATTCTGGGGCTCGAACCGTGGCTAAATTAAAAATTTAACGCGATATTCGGAATCAGTGGCCCAAGAAACCCCTTTCACGATGTTTTATTCGATACTTTTCCATTTCAGATTCCAGGGTTGCGGTGGCATGTTCGAGCATCCTTTATGGAGAAATGAAAAGTTTTCACCCAAAAAGAAAACTAGAACCTTCCACTTGAAGATCTGTGTTTACCCCGTGCTGATCCACTTTGTATTCAGAATATTTGGAGGGCGGGCAATAGAGGCGCCAGAAGCGAAAGGTGCATTTCCCCCCGCCGATGGACTTGAAATATATGCCATTCGTTTGTGCTGCCCTCTTCCAGAGATATTTGAAAAAATTTTTGGGGGTGCTGTAGAAACGGGAGCACCCCCACTTTCACCCGGGGGATCGAAAATAGTGTCAATCGTTTGTGCTGGTTTGTGTTGAAAACCTCATCGTTTGTGCTGCCCGCCTTCCCAAGACTCTGAGGTTTATTTTTGGGGGTGCCGAAGAAATGGTTTTGAAAAAGGGATTAGACAAAGGATTGAAAAGAGAAAAGTGGACACAATCGTTTGTGCTGGCAACAGGGACGTATCGATAGGAGGGGTGGGAAGGAGCACCCCTACCCCGTAGGAAATTTTTACTCAGCCGTTGGGGAAATTTACCATTTCAGTCAGGCGAGTTGAAAAAATCCAACAAGTTAAAAGTTGTTTTTTTTTGTTTGTTTTGCTTTGATACTTAGGAATTTTGAGTTGAATGCTGAGTCAGTTGGGATTTTCACAATTTTTACCCCCCCCCCCCCCGAGGTTTATTTTTGGGGGTGCCGGAGAAATGGTTTTTGAAAAAAGGATTAGACAAAGGATTGAAAAGAGAAAAGTGGACGAAATCGTTTGTGCCCCGTTTGTGCTGGCGCCGGCGACGTACCGATAGGGGGGGGGCAGGTGGGCAAGTCCTCCCCCCCGTAAGAATTTTTCACTCAGCAGTTGGAAAAATTCCACAAGTTAAAAGTTTTTAAACGTTTTTCTTGCTCTGATACTTGGGAATTGAGTTGAAAAGTTGGAAAACCTCAACAAAACCCAAGAAAGCAGAAGGTTTTTCTTCTTTTGCTTTTGATACTTGGGAATCTTGAGTTGAGCCAGTTGGAAAAATCGAACAAGTCAGAAGTTTTTTTGTTTTTTGTTTTGGCTTTGATACTTGGGAATTTGGTGTTAAGTGTTTAGTCAGTTGGGACTTTCACAATTTTTACCCCACCCCCCCACCCCGAAAAAACTCTAGTACGTCCCTGGCAGGCACCCATAATCTCCTAGTCCATCTTCCCGTCGAGAGAGGGGTCTTTGTCTTATAACAGCATACGTATCAAATTCGCCTGAAAATGAAAGAGTAGGCAAAACATATCCAAGTAAAAAGGGAATGCGATTGAAAAGTTTTTTCTTTGCTTGTTAATTAGTTCAATTATTTTTCCGAAGTTTGTTTCGAACGTATCCAGACCTACTACCTATTTACATAATTCATTTTTGGGAACCAATTTATTAATTAATGTGGTTATCGCGCAACTGCTGTTTGCAAAACATTTTTATTCGAATGAAGGTGGAAATTTAAGATGTGCTGACTTTGACCAAAATAAAATCGTTTGCTCAGTCATCTGAAAATTGAGTATAATTTTTTTTGATCATTAAAAATATATGTTGATGAAATTTTGCTAAAAATTCATGACGGTACTACCGGATGCATCACGCTTCACACAATTTTTATGAAATTGAAGTTGCTCATCCATGGCCTGAATAGTAAATTAAGCAAATATTTTGATCCCTTTCAATATTATCACAGATTGTAATGATACCACTTTGAGCTGTTTTACAGTGTAAAGAGGTCTCGACTGACAACCTTTTCTACTATTTAAATGCAGTTTGGAGCAAGTCGAATTTTGGGTCCGAAGAAATCATAGTTCATCAGTAAGATGAATGGACTAAAATGGTCAGCGCCCGATACACATAAAAATGAGGATATAATGATTCAATGGAGTATGGTGATTCACAGCCAAGTCATTTACCACCGATGAATGTCTTATGCACCATGAAGCCTAAAGAAAAATAAAAAGAAAAAAAACTACTACAAGTTCATGAGGACCCTGTCATTGCTCTTTCCATACTGAAAGAAACCGACCTCTACTATAGCATACTTGGAGACTTTGGCTATGATCGATTCGTCCTGAATTACTAGTCACCTGCAGAAATCAATACATCTTGAATGTATTGTAAATAATTTAGATTTTGAGGTATCTGTATACACATTACCAATTTTCATACAAAAATGAATGTCTTTCGAATTTTCATTTTCCTCGCGTTTAAATTCTTCGATCTCCAGTAGGTCGCCAACTACATCAAAATCATCTATGAAATCATCGCGCATATCATCGTTAACGTATCCAACTTGTCGTTTTAAATAATGTTTGGTTACCTCACTGTGGGTTTTTCATTCCAATAGCTCTAATCTACGCCTTAGGTGAAGTGGGGGGTGTTCTCGTTTCTACAGCACCCCCAAAAGTTTTCCCAAATATCTCAGAGGGGGAGCAGCACAAACGACAGGTTTTCCAGCACAAACCAGCACAAACGACTGACACCATTTTCGATACCCTAGGTGAAAGTGGGGGTGCTCCCGTTTCTAAAGCACCCCTAAAAGCTTTCCCAAATATCTCATAAAGGGGGCAGCACAAACGACGGGGTTCACAGCACAAATCAGCACAAGCAATTGACACTATTTTCGATACTCTAGGTGAAAATGGGGGTGCTCCCGTTTCTACAGCACCCCCAGAAGTTTTCTCAAATATCTCTGGAGGGGGGTAACACAAACGACGAGGTTTTCAGCACAACCAGCACAAGCGAATGGCATACATTTCAAGTCCATCGGCGTGGGTGAGGTGCTGAGGAAATGCACCTAGAAGCAAAACATGAGCAAGAAGTGAGGCACAATTCAAACGCCTGATGGTTTTTTCTTTCCTTTCTGTTGGAAATGCAATCTCAATTAGAGTGGATAAAGGGAGGGGGTGGGTGTAGCAGTCATGTTATTAGTAAATATCCCTTTGCTTATCACCCCAATTGTGACGATAGTTGAAGTTTTTCAGAAGAAAGTAAGCTTTTTACCCCTCCAGTTTAGAGGGAAATGGGCGTTCAACTTATTTGCCCGGTTATGATCTCTCATTCTTACAGTTTCCTTCGTTTAAAAAAGGGGGCAAAATTCCACCGGCGTCACTTACAGGTAGGTATACTTTCATGAATGGAGATTTGTGTTATTTACACAGTTGGGCTACGCCAAATAGCTACTTACAATGTAAATGAGTCTTATAAAGATGACCGAATTGCAGCAGATCCGACAGCATGAAACCAACATTGCAGATGAACAATAGTATCAATGGTATTCCAAAGGTAGCGTAGATTATTGTCGCTATTTTCCCCACTGATGTATTCGGTGTATGATTATTGTAACCTGAAGCACAAGAAAGAAGATGAAAATACTGTAAAAAATTGAGTGGTTTACATAATAGGTTGCCCAAGAAGGGATGATTTTGACAGAAATGTTCACCGCTAAAAATTTTTGAAGCGAAAAGTTTCTTTACGCAGGTTTAGAATCGGCAATTAAAGTAAAACGAAAGCGACGTAGAAAAGCTACACCCACCCACATGTAGTGAAACGGAGAGCGAAAGAGAGGGAGAGCACGTCTATGAAACCAGACTGCTTCCCCTCCACACCATTCGTTAACAGTTTCTGTCAGGTAACATTCAGTACACGCACCTACCGACTGCACAGTGCGAAAGAAGCTTCGTTTCTGTCGGGTCGCCCTCAACACCTCACGCACTCTTTTTTCCTGAACTGAAAAGATACAGGAAAGTATAGTTTTAAAAACTCACAAAACAAAGAGGACCGGTATTCTGTGAACTAAAAAGTAAGAACACCTAAAAATCAGCGAAGATGGAGAACACAAATATTTTCACAATTCTAATAATGATGAAAACTGAAACGGATTAATAAAGAAGATGAAAGGCTTACCGATAGTTGTTAAAATTGTGACTGAATAGAACAACGAATCCGTGAACGACCAAGTTCGGACGAAGAACTTATGATTTGAAGTCATTTCTCGAATCACATTTGCTTCAAATTTACGCAAAGGGTCCAGTGCTTCCAGAGTCCAGTTCTGTTTATACAAGACATGCGAAGACTCTGCAAATAAATAAATAAATAAATTAGTTCCAATTAATGAATAACATAAGTCGTGTACGAAAAAATCAAATATATTTGCAATCAATTGCGTCGGTGAATAAGTTGGTTGGTTGGGCACACTGATCAACTTACTAGAAGTCCCCAAAAATACGAGGGAGTCAAATGGGTTTGTGTGTTTTTCGGAATTTGTATACAAGAAATATTTAGTCTAGACTGCAACGAGGGCATTCGAAATTGAAGAAACGAAAGTTTGTAAGAAAAAGCACGTGTGTTCCATTGGTCCAGCGTATGGCGATGCACGCATGCCAAATTCGCTCTCCAGACAGCGTAGCCCTGGCCCCAAAAACTACCCTTTCGAATATCGCATCAGTGACCAGAGTAATATTGACTGCTAGTGTAATTCCAACCGACAGTGTTAAAACGTAAACTGTAACTGAATTAAGGGGATGTCCTGCCTGGACGATCCAGGGGAAGAAAAAGGAGAGTAAGTTATGAGAATGAGACGACGAAGAAGAACCTGGTTAGTAAAAGATCACGTACAGGAAGTACAGGATGCAGACGATCAAAGACTAGTGACGCCCGATTAATCAATTTTCACTGAAAGAAATCGATTACAAAATCGATTTTGACACAACCGGCAAAATAATCAGTTAATCGATTTTTTATCATTGCGAGTTTGAGTGTTCTCTTATTATTGGTTGGGGAAACAGGCCAGGTCGCTTTGTGACCTAGTAATAGGGTCGGCCTTTCAGCTGAAGTCTGGGCGGCTATTCCACTAACCAACTTCGAACCAAAAGTACGATTGCAGTTGGACGCTGTTAAGCGTACGGCAACCAAGCCAGGGATGCGAAGCGAATAGTTTTTGGGCTTAGCTTTTGCTTTGGCTTCACAAGTTTTTACCAGATGGCTTCAGCTTAGCTTTGGCTTTTTTCGCACTTGAATGGCTTTTCAGTTCACAGTTTATTGGCTTTTCTGTTCTTTGCCGGTTGCATGTCAATTCATTGTAAAAATTGGTCCTAGGTTCCTAAATCTGTCATCCTGTCGTCTCATCTCTCATGAGCCAAGGAAAAGGACCTAAAGCCCGATTGTATTAAGGTTCTTTGTTTCCCTGGGTATTTTCAAGTGGATGTAATATACTGCCCTGATACGGGATTTTGTCCTATCTTCACTCGAAATTGTCTTAGGAAAGGGACCTACAGTTCATTTGTATTAATATCTTTTCCAAGACATTTTTGAATGCACATAGGACAAAATTCGAATTCCGTTTTTCGTATTACGGGTAAAGCAAAAAACGTTTATTAAAAATGAAAAGCCCTAGTAAGCTAATAACATTTTTGGCTTCAGGCTTCGTGTACGGCTTTTCACTCATCAATTGGCTGAGCTATTGGCTGATGTCTCTTTGAAACAAAAATGGGCTTTTCGCTTCGGCTTAAGCCGTTATAAGCCTTCCATCCCCGGAACCAACCAGCAAAATCTGTTTTTGAGAATACGTGATTCTAAGTTCAAGAGCCATGTAGAAACTATATGACATAGCGTTTACTGAAAAGCTTTGATCAACATGAGTACACACTTTTGAATCGGGGGCCCAATTCTGAAAAATTCAACTTTTTACACTCTTTCCAACGATACTAATAACTCATTTTGTTTTAAAATGTCGGCTGGTTCACGCCGACGACCCTAATTTTCGCAAGAATTGTACACAATAATACAACAAACCTCACAAAATGAACTCCTTTCATCGATTCCTTACGTTGATACCTCGAGTCACTTTTGCAGAGACTGTAAGCACAATGTAAACCCTTTTTCCTATCTGTTTCTTTCACACACAATTACGTTCACTTTTACATTTAAAACCACAAGTGCCACTGTTAAAAGCAAACGCGATTCATTCTCGTGCATCTTGTTTGTTTGTCCACATACTTACATTTAAAATCGCAAGCGCCACGGTTGCATCGGATAGAACTTTATTACTACTACTATTATTTCCATTGTATAAGGCTCGGCTGTGCCGACTCTAAAAAAATATGAATACAGAATTGCAGTCTTCCAACAGTGCTTGAACCTGGAGTAACAGTACTAGGTATAGGTCTAGTATCTCTAGGAGTACCAGAGCGCCGTGGGCTACTGCTAAGGTGACTTAAGTGAGAACTAAAAATAGGTTTTGCAGAAAATCGTTCAAGTCTGCCATCTATTTCAGAACATGTTTGAGTAGTAAAGTAGGTACCTATAAGTTGACTTATTTCGTCTTTTATTTTATATTTTCAATAATTTTTCCATTACAGCAACATACCAAAACAATCAATTAAAAATCGATTAATCAATTTTTAATGATAATCGATTTTTGCGCATCACTACCAAAGACATTCGCATTGTGCTACGCAGAAGGCAGTCAGGTAGGACAATTTATACAAACATATACATTGGAGAGGAGAGAGTCACCGCAGGATCTTAAGATTGAACTTCTAATGATAAATCAATATCACTTCAAGGTCGCTGTGCGGCCAAATGATAACGTTACCGCTTTACAACCCTTACGTCTCGGGTTCGAGTCCCACCATTGCGGGAAAGCTAGTGATATTCGAATACCCCAGCTATCATCCTAGCGAACACAGCGACTACAGTATAACTCGAGGTGGAAACATAGCGCGTCCTGTAACCCCCACCAGTTCACACGAACCAGGCATTACAATCGCAGGACATGTTGCCACCAGATCAGAAAGATTGGTACTGTGCGTGTCCATATTGTGGACAGGTACTTCAAAGTCGTGAAACACGTGACTAGTAAAGCGAGCTGCAACCACTAACTGGTATTCGAGACCAATAACTGGCATTTACCTTATAATCGTAAAGAGAAGAGTTAAAATGGTAGGTCATAACATAAGACATCCAGGAATATAGTTACTATTGCTGGAGGGAATGGTCGAGGGAAAGAACTGGAAAGGAAGGCAAAGAATGAGCTATGAAGAGCAGATAAGAAAAGATACAAAGAGTAGATCCTGCTCAAAGATGAAGCGATTAGCGCCGGATAGAAAAAAGTGGAGAGACGCAACCTACTGGTCAAAAACTAAGGAATGTAATTACAACATGAAAACTACAGCTGAAAATATCATTCACTGTTATAATTACACGCATTATTACTAATGAAACTTCCAATTTGGAGCATAAGTTTACCTACCCATTTCAAAGAAACATGCATGTACCTACCCAATATTGAGAAGGCATCTACACCTGCGGTTGCGACAAAAGATACCTGCGTAAAATAATACTTAGCTAGTCCCAAGTCGGCAAACCAAATTTGAGGGAAACTGAGCACCAAATAATTAGTTTGATAAGTAATAACTTAGGAGTATTGCTTTACAGAGCTAAATACCTGTGTTCCTCCGTCTAACTCACTTTAGCCAACGCGTTTTGGTCTAGATGAGCCGCGGAGCGGGTCAGCTGAGCTTAAATTTAAATTTAAACTAGTATAAAAAACAAGCTACCTCGCAGATAGCGAGGTAATAAGAGGGTGCTTGCCATGTTCTAGGTTTAATGTTGTTATCTCTGCTTATTTATGGCTTATGGGAGTTTTACTGCATTCATTGACTATAGCTCTATAGCTAATAAGTTAAAGTCAATAAAATGAGCTTTGCGCTAGCTTCATTTAATTCCAACTTCCTAAACTGGTATTGATAAATAAATAAATAAAATAAAAACGGCGTTTATTTTGTGGGTTTCTTCGTTGCCCTCTGATTACAAAATATTTTATAGCGCAGCTCATGCTTAGCGCTTCTTAGGAAAAAACAAAACAGAATAGAATCAAAATACTACATAAATTAGTCTTGTCGACCATACGCGCCTCAGATGCAGGGAATCGGACCTCCTCCCTGCCCCCGGAGTTATCTTTTTCCTTAACGCGCCCATTTATGGGCATACGCCTCCCCTTCCTCCCTCCATTTTTTCTTGTCCCAGATATACCTTCTCCACGTGGAACCTAGAGCCTTGTCGAATTCCTCTCTCCACCGGGCGATGGGTCTACCTATACCCCTTTTATTGCCTAATGGTATCCATCCTTCCACGATTCTTTCCCATCTGTCCTCTTTTTGCCTCATGATATGCCCCCCATATCTCCACTTGCTCCTTTTGACCACCTTGCCAATGTCGTCAAGTCTCGTCTTATCTCTGATCTTTCGATTTTCGATTTTTTGGCTCTTTCTCACACCTACCATACTCCGCTCCATCGCTCTTTGTGTGGTCCTGAGTCTCGTTGTATTAGACTTTGTTAGAGCCCAAGTCTGGGCCCCATAAGTCATTGTTGGCTGCACACAGCTCCTCCATACCTCCGACTTTATCGATATTGGAAGATTATTTTTTAAAACATGCTTAAGGCTCCAAAATTTGTTCCAACCAGCTTGAATACGATTTGAGAGTTCCCTTTCCCTTGAGTTTTTGAAAGAGATAATTTGGCCTAAGTATTTGAATTCCTCGACCCATTCGATCTCTGCCTTATTTAGAGATACCTCCACCTTCTTTGTATTGGACATGAGTTTTGTCTTGTTAATATTAGCTTTCAGGCCGGCCTTTTCACACACCTCGAGGAATTCTTTCGCATTGTGGACCAGATCCGCTAAATCATTTGCCAGTAAGACAAAATCGTCAGCGAACCTTAGATTGTTAAGGATTTCCTCATTGACTCTAATTCCTCTGGTATACCTTTCTTGGCTAAGATATCTCGAGGCCTCTTCTAGCACACAATTGAAAAGATTGTGAGACAGTGGGTCCCCCTGTCTGACTCCCCTTTGGATCGCAAAATTTTCGCTTTTTTTATCTAGTTTTACGTATGCTGAAGCACCCGTATACAAATTTCGAATAATATTTATGATCTTTTGATGAATGCCCTGAGATTTTAGTGCCTCCCACATAAACCTATGGTCCACTGTGTCGAATGCTTTTTCAAAATCAATAAATAGTAGATAAGTTTCCAGATTATATTCGTTTGATTTTTCGATGATTTGTTTTATTATGAAAATTTGGTCCATTGTCGAATGATCTTTTCTGAACCCTGCCTGTTCTCGTGGCTGTTGCGAGTCCAATTGGCTATAGATACGGTTTTTTACTATTTTCATAAAGATTTTTCCTAAATTTGATGTTAGGCTGATGGGCCTATAATTTTTAATTTCGTCACTCGACACCCTTTCTTGAAGAGTAAGATAATTTCCGCTTCTTTCCACTGGCTCGGGAGAGTCTCCTCCTCCAGAATTTTGTTAAAAAGTTTAGTCAGAGTCGGGGTCAGTTCCTCCGCAAAAAGCTTGAGAAACCCACTGTCTACCCCATCTGGGCCTGTAGCTTTATCTTTTTTCAGCGTTTTTAGTGCATTGTTGACCTCAGACTCGAGGATTGCTGGAACCTCCTCATCGATATCCTCACTTTGACTATGTTCTGTCCCAGTCTCTCGTCTGATGCAGGTGTACAATCCCCTATAGAACTCGGTTGCAGTCTCCACTATTGCTTTCCGGCTGTGTACAAGGTTACCTCCTCTATCTCGCATCCTTGGAATAAGCATTTTGTTTGTAAATAGCTCTTTGCTCACTTTTTTGGTCGACTTGCTGTCCTCCAGAATTTCCTCTATCCGATTGCACTCGTAGTTCCTCAAATCTTTCCTTATTGCTTTCTTCACTTGCTTCCTCAAAATCAGCGTTTCCACTCTTTCCTTTACTGCTTTTTCCCTCATACTCTCAAGTCGATCGCGCTCCTGAAAAAGGACTTTGGTTTCGTCAGACAGCTTATCGTCGGTTCTTGCCTCTTGTCTACTTTTTCTAAATTGTGTTTCAGTATCTCTAATTGTACTCACTATGGCGTCGTAACTCTCTTGTAGGGACAGGTTCTCCCAGTTACACTCGATCTCCTCTAACCTTGCTTTCAATGTTTCGCGTGCTTGATATAGTATATGTGTGGGGATCACTCTGGCAGAGTTAGGTATTTTTTTCCTATTGTGATATTTTGCTCTCTTGGGAAGGCAAATTGTACCTCTGCACATCCTGTGGTCTGAGCTAAATCGAAAGCCCGGGAGTGTTACTACATTTTCTACCACTGACATGTCATTTACCAGCAGGTGGTCAATCTCGTTTTTATACTTTCCCCCCGGGGACTGCCATGTCCATTTTAGCTTTTCCTTTTTTGAGAAGAAGGTGTTGGCTACAAATAAATTATTTTTTGCACAGAATTCCAAAAGTTTCTCGCCATTGTAGTTTCGAACTCCTCGCCCAAAATCCCCAATTCTTTCATTGCCACTATATTTTCCCCCAACTATGGCATTCCAGTCCCCCATGAGAAAGTTATAATATTCGCGGTGGCTCATTAGAGTGTTGTCCAACTCCTCATAAAATCTTTCCACTTCCTCTGGTTCCGCATCGAGAGTTGGGGCATAAACTGAGACTATCAAGGCTTTCAGATTTTTGCCCACTTCGAGTTTTAAAAAACAAATTCTTTCAGAGACGCCCTGGATAGTCACCAATTTATCGCTCCACTTGGTATTGACATAGAAGCCTACTCCTCGGTAGCCCTTGGTCTGTCCCATGTAGTAGAAGGTATACCCTGGTCTCTTGCGCAGTAGTGTTTCCCCTTTTTTCCTCACTTCCGACAGACCAATAATATCCCATTTGATTTTTTAAATTTTTTCCTCGAATTCCAGAATTCTTTCAATACTCGCAAGACCCCTGCAGTTGAAAAGAACCAGATTTCATTTTGAGCGTTTTGGGTTAAGGATTTTAGGGGGATTTTTTTTATTATCATAAGCGTTAATTTTGTGGTTTTCGTTTATGCCCCCCTTCCGAAGCTTATTTTTTGAGGTGGGGGTTATGCAGCTATTTGTTGCCCTCGCAGCTGCTGCGAGCTGTACTGAGGGCAGTTGATAAAACGAAACCAAATCTGAAATGTTGAGGCTTTGAAGTTAATTTATTCAGACACAGTACCAAAATATACGCCGGAATGAGAATCATTTACATCCTTCCAAGTGGCATTCCTAACCGAGAGGAAAAATATTCATAACTAGAGCTGTCAAAAATATGCCTAAAAACCGGCGAAATATGCGCATATTTTACGCTTTCTTTGTCGCTAAATATGTCGAAAATACCGTATTTCTCATTTACAGCAATGTTATTTCGTTATTTCCGGCTGTAATAACTCAAGAACTCAACCTTTCATTAGGAAATGCACATTAGCGCTCCTTCATTTTATTTCACATCCCAATAGATGGCAGCAGTTGACGGAGAACGAAACTGAACTAAAACTGAACTATGAGCTGTAAACAATACAGTCGTATTTATTGAAATTATGATGATGAAAATTCGATTGCAATAGGGTGCTTGCAGCGCTGCGCGCGGGCAAACACCCTAATAAGTCTAGAAGGATCAACTCTACTCATAAATACAGAAAACTGGTCGAAATGTAAGAAAGCACTATGTCTAATCTAGCTACGTTTTTACCTTCATAATGTTAAAGAGAATATTTAATAATCTCCCTTAGTTATTACTGTTCTTGGGTACCTACTTATAATACCAATCAACAGATTTCTGTTCGAGGGAAGAGCCACTTAAGTCACTTGAAAATCCTAATGAACGAGAAGGGGTAATGACCGACGACTTGAGAAGCACCAAACATATTTGCTATATTTCGGAAAAATTACAGCGTTCTTCGCTGAATCGCCGCCATTTATCAGCAGTTTCATCTTCATCAGTTTTATTTTTTCATTTTCCTCCTTGTTTTCTGCACAGCCATTAAACGAAGAACAACCACCGGGTTAATGAGAAACAAAATCACCTAATTTCGTTGCACAAATAGTGGCTCAAGTGAAGGACGGTCTCATCCACCGTCACCCGGCTGCCTTAATCCACACGTCACGAGGTACCCGCGTTTAAAGGAGTTATAAAAGGAAATTGATCCCTTCGTCGCTGTGAAAAATGAATTATAGGAATAACACGGTGAACCCTATTAATTCGTTTCCATGTAGGTTTGCTAGATTAAAATACCCACTGGTAAATAACTTGAAAGTCATTAAGTCGGTACATTCTGAATGGGACGTCGGCCAAACTAAATTTAGGGGTGTTCTGATTGTTCGCGGTGAAATTGTAATTTACCACCGGCCTTCTTTGCACGGCCAACATAGTAATTTGACGAATACGTTATCGCGGAAGACTAATGTGCAGCCGAATCTGTTCTCTAACCTGAAAGTTTTAGTTCATCGTGAAAAAGACTCTTCTGTAAGCAACAGAGCTTTCTAGTTCCTTACTTTCCGCCATTTTACAGGATGTTCCACAAAACATGTTAAATATTTTAAGGGGTTACAGCGCCAAGCAAGTTCGGAAGTGTAATATAGGCTGCATACACATACCGTGGAAGGGGCCGGAGATAAACGGATCAAATTTTTCTTAAGTTCTAAAATAGATGGGTGCTTAATTTTTGCTCCGTTTTAACGAGTACAGAGTAGGTGATCATCTGTGAAAATTCCGGTGTTCTGAGTATGGTCAAAATTGAAGTATGAGCGAATATAATTTAAAAAATTAGTAAAAATTTATTCGATTTTCTAGTTGTACAATTTTTCTCCGAAATTTTTTCCGCGTGAAATAGGATGATATAGCACGGGAAGTGAATAAAAAAGTGTGAATTTTTTAATGATACCAAGTATACTTCGGTACCTTCATTACGGACTGAAATATTGAGTTTTTTTCGAAATAAAAATGTAAAATTGATTTGAACGAAATCAGATTTTTAATGAAGATTTGAAGATCACTGATATACTTTTTTCAATAAAGTGATCCTTACTTGATAATGACGTCGAATAATTATCTGATTAAAACGAAGACAACCAAATTAGTCAAGGAAAATTAGACCAAAAAGAATGTCAGAAAATGGACATAAATGATATCAAAGATTTTTTTGGAATGTCTGCGAAATGACTTCTTTATTAACATAACAAAAATCCACAGCGATCTCGGTGGAGCTAAGTCTCCTAGAGGGCTTCAAAGACCCCGAAATTCACTTTTTCGGAAATATCTCGCGTACAAAACGTTTTATGGAAAAAAGTTTCAAACAAAAGGTGTGCCTCGTTAAAATGTACATAAAAAGGCTACTTATAAAATTTTCGTAGAGTTGAAAACAACGCCGTCAGCGCGCACTGAAGTTCAAACATTTTGTGTATGTTCATGCCATATTATATGCTGTACTAGCTGACCCGTTTCGCGGCTCACCTAGATCGTGGGCGAAAGTGAGCTGGCTAAAGTGAGTTGGTTTACGTGAGTTAGAGGAGGGGAGGGGGAGGGTGCAAAAATTAAGAAAAAAACACTATTTGACGAAGTTGCAAGGGGGGTCCATACCTCCTGGACACCTGCTCTTTAGGTCACATTGCGTTCATTCGGGATCTTCATGTTAGTGTTGTTCAGACAAAGACGTTAGGGTTCTTTAAAAATACAATCGGATGATTAGAATATAAATGCGGAATATGGTTTCCAAAAACTGAAATCATTGGGATAGTAATTAATGTCAGCCTTTTATCTGAGTTGTTCTACAGTTTGATAAATACATGTAGTAGAAGACATATACTTCATACACCGAACTACTCAGACCCTTTGGGTACAGGCCACTCCGGGTTTTTTTTCTTTCATATTTTTCAGTCTTGGGCAACTCTTTCCCACATTATTCCCGTTTTTGTTCATGGGCTTTGTCTCCTTCTTTTCTTGTCGTAGGATTCCCACTCACTGATAATTTTGTTCTATCGTGCCTGTCCCGCGTAATCCCACTTTAATTTCTTGATCATCAACTTACCTCTTTCATACCCGTTTCCTCTAAATCGATACCAGAAAGTTCCAGTTGAAAAAAAAGTTAGGGGGCCCACAGGGGGGTGGGGAGGAATTTTGTGACCCTCTCTGTGACGTCGAAACATGCGAATACATGTCAAGATTTAACTACCTCTCGTCTTCCCGTTACCGCAAACTGTTTTCCCCTCTTCCCTCTCCGTCCTTCCAACGATTCCCTGTGATCCACATCCGTGATATTTTCCTGATTTCCTCCCTCTACCCTTCCCGCAGTGCCAGTATCGGCTGCTAATGCGACTGATTAAGTGGGTGGTCATTTCACTTTTTTTTTACCGACTTTTCGCAGAAAAGTCAGGTATTATACCCGTCACAGCTGTCGATATGGGGGTGGGGGCAATGTTTTTTTTTACGTTTCAGAGTGTGTAGATTGCAACTGTAATGGTGGCTGAATTTCAGGTTTTCTTATATATATATGTATGTGTGTATGTACGGACAAAATTTGTATCACGAAAATCTCAAAAAGTAATGAATCAATTGATTCCAAAGTTTGATATATTAAGGAGAAGTACCTGAAATTGTGCCCATTGAAGTTTGATGACAATTGGTCGAGTCGTTCATGAATAAAGAGCGCGAAATCTCGGAAAGTATTGAATCAATTGATTCCAAAGTTTGATACATTATGGAGAAGAACATTATGTGGGACTGGTGAAAATTCAATGACAAATGTTCGAGTCATTCATGAGTTTTTCCTCAATTTAAGTCGCGTAATCGTCAGTGTTACCACAGAAACTGGTCGAGTTGTTCACGAGTTTGTCCTTAATTGAAATCGCGTAATCGTCGGTGTTACCACAGTAACCCAACCCCACGAATCCCATCGAGGTTTTTCGTTCACGAGTTTGTCCTCAATTGAAATCGCGTAATCAGTGTTACCACAGTAACCCAACCCCACGAATCCCATGGAGCTTTTCCTCGCGATTCGTAAATACGTGGGTTGGCAACGCTGCAGTGTAACCTAGTGCAACCCAACCCGAATGACTCATTTTGCGATGCACATTAAAACCAAAAATATTATAAACAATACTAATGTTAAATTTAATTCTAAAAATTATTATAAAAAAAAATTAAAATAAATCAGAATAATACTTAATATTAAAATTTTTTTATTAATTCAAAAAATTAATCATATAAATATAAAAATTAATTTCATTAAATTTTTAAATTAATTAAATTAGTTCCAAAAAATTTTAATAATTTTATCATTACAAAAAAAATAATAATTAAATCAAAAATCCTTATACTTAAAATTAATAAAATTAAATAAAAATTATTTATATTATTTAAATTAAAATAAACCATTATTAAATTAATTATAATATAAAATATTTCTATAATTAATTAATAAATAAATAAAATAACTTTTTTGATTATAAATTTAAAAAATATATAGAATTAATAAAATTATAATTAATTTAAATTAAATTGATCTTGTAAATCACGTCTTACCCACAAATATATATTTCTTCACCAACCACCACCAATCTGTAACCTATGTTCTTCTCCTCTTACTATACTACATATCATCCAACACTATGTAAATCATATAGCCGCAATCACCGCATTCAGTACCTACAAATTGATAATGTACAACACCTGATTACCCTCATAAATCGCAACAATCTCTCACACCTTATCTAGACTAATTTTTATAACTAATTTAATAAGTTAGATGTAATTTAACAAATAAGATGTAGATACCGAGATCATGGCCTACAGGCGTTATGTGTGTCGTTAAAATAAAAAAAAATAAAAATAAAATTAATATTAAATTATTCATATTTATAATTATCTATTTATTTTTAAATTTCCTAAAATTAAATAATAATTGAATACAATTAATACTACTAATAATAATAATATTATTAATAATTATAAAATTAAATTTAATAATATTTTTATATTGATAATTTTACAAATAATATTTATTAATAAACTAATTTTATTTAATAAAATTAAAAATTCAATAATTTTTATAAAAGAAAAAAAATATTTATAAAATTAATAAATTTAATTATAATAAAAAAATTTTAATATTAATAATTCTAATAATTATTTTTACTAACCTAATTAATTTATTAATAATTAAAAATAAATTATATTATTTTTAATATTCTTTAATTTCCAAAATTAATATTAATTCTAATTTAACTTAAAATATTATTAATAATGAAATTAATTAAAAATTTTATTAATATTAAAACCCCTTCAAATTTATATTCTTTATGAAATATTGGAACTTTAATTTATTTATTTCTATTAGATATTTAGGAACAAAAATTATAGAATTCCCTTTTAATTTAATTAACTTAATTTTAATTATTATATTTTTCTTAATAAATAATTTAATAAATTTAATTAACAAATTTTAATTTTTTTTTTCAATTAATAAAAAATTATTTTGAAAATAATTTAAAAAAATTAATTTAAAACTAAAAACTATAACCTAAATTAATTAAATTTTTATTAAAAAACTAAATAAATTCTTTCGTACTAAATTTAATTATTGAAATTTAAAAGATAAAATCCAGCCTAATTTACATTGGTTTAAACTCAAATCACGTAAATATATAATAAGTCGAACAGACTTAAGAATTCATATTTCTATTATAAAAATTTATTTACTTCTTCAACTGCTTCTTTCATGATTAATATACGATCTCATATGGGTTACATCCAGAGTACTTAACTTTCATTATTTCATTAATTCGTCAGAATATATTTTGCTTAAATGATAAGTAGCTCGAAAAGTCTGTTCTGCTTTCGCTGCTGCGAAAGATTTTTTTTTTTTTAATGTCTTATCGACTCTACTTTTTGCTAACATTCCTTGTAACTGGCTGCAGGGTTAGAGGCTCAGCCGCTGTAGGCACTCAACGAAATGTCTCCCTCACTCCTTCACTCCATATCTTCCTAATGAGCTACAGGCCAAAAATTGATAAATATTTCCCAGCTGTGTTTTCTGCAACCACTACAATATTTTCCTTTTTTCTATCAGTCTCTTCTTCTTTTTCTCTTTTTCTGAATTTCCTCCATTTTCCCGCTGTTTTTGTACAAAAATCTACCCGAGGCACTTGCCGAATGTGCCTTTTGGGAAATCCATCGCTGGAACTGATACTACATAATAAAGAACTTGCGTTGGTAGTATTCAAATATTTCGGGAGGGAGACAGGTACAGCCACCAAATTTCAACATAATGCGGAAAAATTTAACGTAAATTGACTCCGAAAAATCCAAGTAAGAAAATTAGGGGGTCTAGAGGTGGCAAAATTCAGTGCCCCCTTCTAATAAGTGAACCAATTTTTTTTCAGTCTAAAACCTATTCAGAGTTCATACAAACACAGCTTTAAAGTTCAAACCCTCAGTCAGTAGCGGATACCGAAAATATTTTCGGGGGACGGGTGTCTGAATAAAAAATGTTAAAAAAATGTTACAGATGAAACATGATAAATAAGTTATGTTGGTAGATATTTAGATATTTTGAGGAAGTATATGTCCCCTCCCTCGTATTCACTCCTACCCTCAGCACTTATGGTTCACCCGCCAACCTCAAACAAACACACACACACAGCACATTGTACACTTACTAACAGTGACGACGTTAGTAGAGCCTAAAGATGATAGGAAGAATAAATTTCATGGAAATATCCATCAACAACACGAACGCATTTTGCAGTCAACTACTGAAAAAATGGTTGGAAGAAAAGAGAAAAAAAGTGATTTCAAGAAGCTCGTTGCCAACTCAAAAAATCACCTTTTCCCGATTTTTCTAACGAATGGCAGTGTCCTAGTAGAACATAAGTAAAAAGCTAATAGTCTTAGAAATTTGCCTACTGATTTCTCGATTTAAAAAAAAAAGATCTCCACTGAGGGCAATTTTTCAAATTGATTTTAATGTTTCAGTGTTCGAGAGAATTTCCATCCTTTCCCGAATGATACGTTCTTGGTATGAAGTAGCGGAATTTGTTTCGAGCTGCATTTTCTTGGACACACTGTACGCCAAAATTATTTCCATGCCTCGTGAAGGGTCACGACTGGAGCAGGAAGTTTCAAAATTCCCCGGCTAGACCAACATTCGGAACCATACCTCGTGAAGGTCATGACTGGGGCAGGTAGTTTTGAAATTCCCCGGTTTAACCAGGATTCGGAAATTTTGTTGACTTGTTTTCAGCTTTGTCGAAATGAGGTTGTGCCCCTCCCGGCTAACGGATTCCCTTTCAGCTATCAATATAATATCACATCCTTACACAATCGTTTAATTTTCTCTGTCACTCGTGAGAAAGCTGGACCATTGTCTTCGCCGCCCTTCTACTTGTCGTTATACGAATTTGGGGAATTTTATTTACAATACACGGGTTTAGTCGAGGGGATTTTTTCTACCTACGTGCCTCAGGTTGGACGGTTGTTATCCCCACTCTGTATTTAAAGCCAATTAAAATCGGTGTACATTTTTGGGCTCGGTTACTTTAGAAATCTCAAATTTCGTCGGCATCAGTTATACTTGAATATCATTAGCGCGAAGTATCTCTCCTTAAATATTTCTGTAAAATTTCGGATCCGGGCTAGTCGCGTGCATTTAGGATTGGATGCTTGGATTTACCAAGTAGTGATGGAGTTTCGATTTTGCATCCGTACCGTGAGTTATGTCGATTTTTCATGTTTAATTTTGGTACCCAAATGATTGCCTGTCCTTTGACTGGTATGTTTGGTTTATTACATATTTGATTGATCGTCGTATTTTTGCATGTTTGCTGCATGTGGTTACTGGTCATGTTCTATCTCGGCTATTGCTTGTCATTTGACTGTTATATTTTACCACATATTTGATTGATCGTTATATTTTTGCATGTTTGCTGCATGTGGTTGCCGTGCTTGCCATTTGACTATCATATATATTTTGTTCGCCATATTTTTGGATGTTTGCTGCATGTGATTACTGGTCATGATCTGCCTCTATTGTTTAAGAACTTCGGATCCGGTCATGTGCATTTTGGTTTGGTTGCTTAAATTGGTTGCTTGAATTCGCCAAGTCTGATGGAGTTTTGATTTTGCCCCTGTATAGTGAGTTATGTTGATTTTGCATGCATAATTTCGGTACCCAAATGATTGCCCGTGGCCTGTCCTTTGACTGTTTATATTTGGTCTCTTACATATTTGATTGATAGTCGTATTTTTGCATGTTTGCTGCATGTGGTTGCTGTGTTTGTCATTTGACTATTATATGTATTTTGTTCGCCATATTTTTGGATGGTTGCTGCATGTGATTACTGGTCGTGATCTGCATCCTTCGTTCAAGAATTTTGAATCCGATCAAGTCGTATGCATTTTGGATTGGATGCTTGGATTCGCCAAGTCTGATGGAGTTTTGATTTTGCACCTGTAACGCGAGTTATGTCAATTTTGCATTTTTAATTTCGGTACCCAAATGATTGCCTGTGGCCTATACTTCGACTATTATATTTGGTTTATTACATATTTGATTAATAGTCGTATTTTCGCATGTTTGCTGCTTGTGGTTGCTGTGTTTGTCATTTGACTATTTTATGTATTTTGTTCGCCATATTTTTGGATGTTTGCTGAATGTGATTACCGGTCGTGATCTGCCTTCTTCGTTCCATGATCTGCCTCCTTCGTTCAAGTTCATGAATTTCGAATCCGATCAAGTCGTGTGCATTTTGGATTGGATGCTTGGATTCGCCAAGTCGGATGGAGGTTTGATTTCGCATGCGGAAATTTTGGATTTACCGAGTTTCACGAAATACGTCGCTGGATATAAAAACAGTATGTGGGGTAACAATTTTACTGGTTTATAAGGTGAGAGACTTTATTTTTTTCATAAACTTTCGAATTTTCCCCTCGAATTGTGATACTGCAAATTTATTTTTCAAGCTTCCGATTCGCGCTTCTTCTGTGCAAGTATCGAGTACCAGCAGATCGTGGAAGTTTCGGCTTTATCGAGTTTCTCAAAATTTGTTGCTGGATATAACAGTATGTGATGTATAAATTTTGTTGCCTGATAGGGGAGAGAATTAATTTTCTCATTCGAGTTCATATTTTCCCCTGAATTGTGGCTTAGCAAAATTATTTTTTAAACTTCTGATTGCACGATTGTAGACCTGGTCATTGCTTCGTGAAAACACTTCTACGACACTAAACACCAAACACCAGCACTTTTTGGATTTTCTCCGTGAAATTTCAGTACCTGCCGGAAATTTCTGAATCCAACGCACCTTGAATAACGGTATGTGGTGTATTAATTTTAAATTTGATGGATTGCAAGATTTGTATAGCGTCTCATCTGACCCCTGTTAGATTGTATAAGTTCACTTTGTTTAATTTAATTTTTGTATTTTTAAATCTGTGTATAGCAAAAACAGATTTGGATTTTCTCTGTGGAACATTCGGATCTGTCGAGTTTCCAGAAATTCGTCACTGGACATACAAGTATGCGGTGTTGTAACAATTTACCTGCCTTACAAGTGAGAGAACTCATTATTCCATTAGCTTTCGAGTTTTTCCCCCAAATTGTGATATAATTTGATTGAATAGATATTGGATTTTCTCCATGAAACATTTGGATCTGTCGGGTTTCCCGAAATTTGTTCCTGGACATGACAGTATGCAGCGTGTGGTGTAACAATTTACCTGCTTTCTAATTGAGAGAATTCATTTTTTTCGTTAGCTTTTAAATTCCTCCCCCCAATTGTGATACTAGACTGTTGATTCGTAGAAGCGCCTCGTCTATGCAGTTACCGAATATCAACAGATACTGGGATTTCTCTGGAAGTTTGGACCTGTCGCATTCTCCGAAATTCGTCGCTAGATATAAAAATATGTGGTGTATTAATTTTGCGGCCTTATAGGTGAGAGAACTTATTTTTTCATTAGTTTTCGTTTCCTATTGCTTCCCTGAACTTTGGTACAGCAAATTTATTTTTACAGCTTCTGAATGATCGTTAGTTAAGAGGATTTACTAAACCTGGATGTTGCTTCCTGGAAACACTTTAGCAGAAACACCGAAATTTTTCGTGAAAATTCCGGATTTGTCGAAATTTCCTAATCTCTCGTATCTTGAATCCCTGGTATGTGACGTAATACTTCAGATTTTCATGGGTTCGTAAGATTTCTATATATTGTCTTCCCAAACCCCTTCTCTCTTATCCCAACACTGGGTACTAGCAGATTTTGGATTTCCTCCATGGAACTTTTGGATCTGTCGAGTTTCCCGAAATTCGTTGCCGGATATGAACGAACGTATGTGGAATGTGGTGTAGCAAATTACCTGCCTTTTCCCCCGAATTGTGATACGGCAAATTTATTTATATATTACATGATCGAATCTTCCAGGATCTACTACGAATCTTCCAGGATCTACTAGACCGCTAATTCATGGAAGCGCCTCTTCTACGCCATCACCGAATACCAGCAGATTTTGGATATTCTCTGGAAGTTTTGGATCAGTCGCGTTCCCCAAAATTCGTCGCTAGATATAAACATCTGTGATGTATAAATCTGGCTGCCTTATAGGTGAGAGAATTCCTTTTTTCATTAGCTTTCGTTTTTTGTATTGCTTCCCCGAACTTTGGTACTGCAAATTTATTATTTTTACAGCTTCTGAATGATCGCATCTTAGTAGATCTACTAGACCTGGCCGTTGGTTGCTTCGTGGAAACGCTTCAGCGAAAACACCAAACATCAGCATTTTTTGGTATATCTCCGTGAAAGTTCTAGATACGTCGAAATTTCCAAATCCCTTATATCTTGAATCACTGCGGTAGGTGGCGTAATACTTCGGTCGAGTTTCCCAAAATTCGACGCTGAACATATTAGTACATGGTGTTGTAACAATTCACCTGCCTCACAAGTGTGAGAATTCATTTTTTCATTCGCTTTCGAATTTTTTCCCCGAATTGTGATACGGCAATGCTTTTGACTGAACAGGTTTTGGATTTTCTCCGTGGGTGTTTAGGATCTGTCGAGTCTCCCGAAATTCGCCGCAAGACATAACAGTATGTGGTGTTGTAATAATTTACCTGCCTTATAAGTGAGAGAATTCAATTTTCTTTTAATTTCTGAATTTCCTCCCCCCCCCCGAATTGTGATATATGGCAAATTTATTTATACAGCTTCTGATTGAACGATTGAATCAAGGATCTACTAAACCACTAATTCGTGGAAGCGCCCCTTCTATGCAATTACCGAATACCAGAATATTTTGGATATTCTCTGGAAGTTTTGGATCTGTCGCGTTCCCCGAAATTCGCCGCTAGATATACAAATATGTGATGCACAAATTTTACTGTCTTACAGGTGAGAGAATTCATTTATAAATTAGCTTTCATTTTGTATTGCTCTCCCGAATTTTGATACTGCAAATTTATTTTTACAGCTTCTGAATGATCGTATCTTGTGAATTAACCGTTGCTTTGTGGAAACGCTTCAGCGGAAACACTAATTGTCGAAATTTACAAATCCCTCGTATTTTGAATAACTGGTAGGTGGCGTAAATCTTCGAATTTTCATATGTTTGTAAGATTTGTATATTGTCTTACCTCCTTTAGGATTGAAATAATTCACTTTATTTCTAATTTCCTTAATTTTTTTTTTTTTTAAATTTTGATACAACAAAATTATTTTTCTAGCTTTTGGCTGAATGATCACATATTAAGGATCTACTTGACTGCTGATTAGTAAAAGCGCCTCTTCTATACCAACAACAAGATTTTGGATTTCCTCCGTGGAACTTTTGGATCTGTGGAGTTTCCCGAAATACGTCGAGAAGTATGTGGTGTTGTAACAATGTACTCGTCTTACAAGTGAGAATTTATTTTTACATTAGCTTTCAAATTTTTCCGCCGAGTTGTGATATGGCAAAGCTTTTGATTGAACATATTTTGGATTTTCCCCGAGGAAGTTTTGGATCTGTTGAGTTTCCCGAAATTCGTCGCTAGACATGGAAGTATACAGTGTAACAATATATCTGCCTTATAAGTGAGAATTCATTTTTTTATTAGCTTTCAAGTTTCCCGCCCCCCCCCCCAAATTGTGACACGTAAAATTTATTTACACAGCTTTTGATTGTCGACGATCTATTCGACCGCTGATTCCTGGAAGCGCATATCACCAAATACCAGCAGATTCTGGATTTCTCTGGAAGTTTAGGTCCGCGTTCCCCGAAATTCGTCGTTCGATATACAAATATGTGAGAACGAATTTTGCTGCTGTATAGGTGAGAGAATTCACTTTTCTTTCTTATAGCTTTCGTTTATTCGAATTGCTCCCCAAACTTTACACTGCAAATTTTATTCTTCAGAATGATCGTATCTTAAGAGGATCTACTAGACCAGATTGTTGCTTTGTGGAAACGCTTCAGCAGAAACACGGAACACCAGCATTTTTTGGTATTTCTCTGTAAAAATTCTGTATCTGTGGAAATTTCCAAATCCCTTGTATCTTGAATCACTGGTACGTGGTGTAATACTTCGAATTTTCATGGTTTCCTAAGATTTGTATATTGTCTTACCTAATAACCCCTTTGAGATCAAAATAATTTTTATTTCTTTAATGTAGCAAAATTATTTTTATCGCTTTTGAATAAATGATCACATATCAAGGATCTACTATACCACTGATTTGTGAAAGCGCCTCTTCTACACCAACATAAGAGAACTGGCAGATTTTGGATTTCCTCCATGGAACTGTTTCCCGAAATTCGTCACTGGACATAAAAGTATGTGTTGTTGTAATAATTTACTTGCCTTACAAGTGAGAGAATTCATTTAGCTTTCGAATTTTCCCGCCAAATTCGGATACGGCCAAGCTTTTGATTGAACAGATTTTGGATTTTCTCTGTGGAGGTCTTGGATCAGTTGTTTCCCGAAATTCGTCGCTGGACACGAAAGTGTGTGGTGTGACAATTCACGTGCCTTGTCAGTAAGAGGATTCATTTTTTCATTGGCTTTCGAATTTCCCCCCCCCCCGAATTCTGATATAACAAATTTATTTATACAGCTTGCGATTGAACGATCGAATGAATCATCGAGGATCTATTAGACCGCTGATTCGTGGAAGCGCCCCTTCTATGCAAACATCCAATACCAGCAGATTTTGGATTTTCTCTGGAAGTTTTGGATCTATGAAAATTCGTCGCTAGGTATACAAATATGTGATGTACAAATTTTGCTGCCTTACAGGTGAGAGACTTCATTTTTTCATTAGCTCTCGTTTTGTATTGCTTCCCCGAACTTTGATGATGCAAATTTATTTTTACAGCTTCTGCATGACCGTGTGGATCTACACTAGACCTGGCCGTTGCTTCGTGGAAACGCTTTTCAATGTGGAAACACCAACCACCAGCACTTTTTGGGTATTTCTCTGTGAAAGTTCTGAATCTGTCGAAATTTCCAGTATCTTGAATCACTGGTACGTGGTGTAATACTTCGGGTTTGTAAGATTTTTATAGCTTTTGACTGAATTATCACACATTGAGGATCAACTAGACCGTTGATATGTGAAAGTGTCTCTTCTATGCCAACACAGAGTACTAGCAGACTTTCGGATTTCCTCAGTGCCGCTGGGTACAAAGGCAAGTGGTGTAATAATTTTGATTATCAGAGGTTCAATTTATTATAGAATATGAGTTTTATCAGTTTAAGAATGTGTATTGTTACAGGGGGTATTGGCCACACTCTAGTTCTGTTTTTAAACATTTCTTTCTATCAGGAACTTTGGCTTCTTTCCACAATAAACTGAACTCTGATCAGCGAGTAATTTCCATGCTTTTCCTCATTTATCTTCTAATTTTTTTTCTTATTTCCTTTTACCAGCATCCTCCATTGAGTCATGTAACTGTACAGTAATTGAAGTCTCTTTCCAATTGGTGATGGGTCATCTGTCATCCGCACCACTCGTTCCGCCTATCATCTGTCATCCGCGCCGCTCATTCCATCCATCAATTGTTGTCCGTGCCGCTCGTTCTGTTCGTTGTTTGTTGTCTGCGCCGCTCGTTCCGCCTGTTGTTTGTTGTCTGCGCCGCTCGTTCCGTCTGTATCGTTTGTTGTCCGCGCCGCTCGTTCTGTCTGTTGTTTGTTGTCCGCGCCGCTCGTTCCGTCCATTATTTGTTGTCTGTGCCGCTCGTTCTGTCTGTATTGTTTGTTGTCCGCGCCGCTCATTCCGTCCATCGTTTGTTGTCTGCGCCGCTCCTTCCGCCTGTTGTTTGTTGTCTGCGCTGCTCGTTCCATCTGTATCATTTGTTGTCTGCGCCGCTCGTTCCGTCTGTATCGTTTGTGTTCTGTCTGTATCGTTTGTTGTCCGCGCCGCTCGTTCTGTCCATCATTTGTTGTCTGCGCCGCTCGTTCCGCCCGTCATTTGTTGTCTGCGCCGCTTGTTCCGTCTGTTGTTTGTTGTCTGCGCCGCTCGTTCCGTCTGTTGTTGTCCGCGCCGCTTGTTCCGTCTGTATTGTTTGTTGTCTGTGCCGCTCGTTCCGTCAGTTGTTCATTGCCCTTGCATTTCATGTCCTTATTCTTAATTCTGATAGTTTCTCACTAGGTAATCTCCGCCCGTGCTAGTAAAATCCTGAGGATCTCATTCAAAACTTCACAAAATTCGCTACACGGGTTAATATAATTCAAAATGGCTGAAAATTGCGTGACAGTATTATGTTAGGGAACAACTTCAGGGGGGGGGGTACCCTTCCATTTTTCAAAAATGTGGAAAATAAACACGCCGATAGACATGCTGCAGTTGCCTGCTACAGATGCTTGTGCTCTTGTTAGTAAAAACACCCAAAAAATATACAGCCAGCGGCCGTAAGACTTCGTAATTAAATCACACATCAACGAATCGAAAAGAGGGAGAGGAGCAGAGAGCATAATTTTACCTTCCAGCAATGTTCGTTTGTTTCGAGTTCAATAAATGTATTAGGTATTCCGCGGTTCGAAAAATCAAAATACTCTTTCACTTATTAGTTCCCCGGTGTACTTTTACCGCACAAAGGAGGTGAGCACGTGCGCGAACGCATTAGTTGATACCTTATACGTTTCTTTTGAAGCTTCTTGGTTCGACCGCGAAAGAGAAAACGACGAAGTAATTCAGAAAATTCCGCGGTATCCATATGCAGAGATGTAAAACACATCAATGGAATACCGACTCGCATTAGTCTGGGATTACTTTTTCCAGTGTTCGCGCCTCTAATTTCGAATAGAATTTTGCGATATCCCACAGCCAGGTGAAGTGTGCTGTGCTGCGGCGCTTGCAGAAATTATTCGCTTCGTCGTGTGTCAAACTCTTGTACATACTCGTATCCCGTTCAAAATGAATCAATTGCTGTTGTACATTCCAACCGAAGCTTTGTTGACCACACCGGGGCGCTCGAATCGTGATTTCGTACACCAGGGTGTTTCAAAGCAGAATTAGGGATCTTTGGGCATCAGAACCCGAACTTGTGGAGCCCTGCCTCCACTTTTTAAGATTGGTAATTCTTCAGAAGGCGGTTGTATTTTCGAAGTCGGTATTTTTCGTACAATAGGTAATCGATCAGCGATCAACAAACACCTAGCTTTTTTATTTTTTTAAATTTCTTTTCATTTAGTGAGGTAGTAGGAGCCCGGGCCTGTAGGTGCACCCCCTACATCTGGCTCTGCCAATGAGACATCATCTTATTAGTTAACATAGTTTTTATGTATCTTTTAATACGGGAAAAATTTATAACAGCGGTTGTTTTGTGTGAATGTGTTCGGAAGGGTCCCAGTAGATACCCAATAAAACTCACAAGAGCTCCAAGTGTTGAGGAAATTTTTTTTGGGGTTTTGGAAAATATCAACACTGAATTACAAAAATAACATATTCGGAATCTGCGTGCAATTTCCGATCCGATGATATCAACACGACCCCTTTCAAGTAAAACATAAGCCCTTAAGTCGGGAGAGAGAGAGGGGGTGAGAAAGAGGGTGAGAGAGGGGGGAGAGAGAGTGTGGATCCGGCTGTGGGAATTTGGTAGACACTGGAGAAGGTTGGGGTCTTCGTTTAATAATTTAAAAATCCAAGTACAGCCTGGAAACTATAAAACTGCTAATGTGGTGTGGAAGGAGGTCCTGTAATATGATAACTTTACAGATTCTTGTAATTTTCATTTTTTTTTAAATTTAATATATAGAATAGACATATGTGGTGCGCTGCTAGTAATAATAAAAATAAATTATACTACTAATGGGAGAAATACAATTACCTATTGTTTGAAAACAGAATAAATAGAGAGATAACCTTAGGCTGATTTCAAATTCGTGGACCAAATTTGGCTGCGATGCTCCTTGGCCACGATAGGCTCGAACATTCAAGTATATATTGATAAAATTTCTCAAAAAAGTACTCTACCTTAATTTTGACGGCAGATTTGAATTTGTCTCGGGAGGCTGAAAAATTTTAATCAACCGCAATGAAAAAAAAACAAGATGTAGGTAGCCGTGTCGTTTTGTGGTCAATTAAGGGGCCACTTTCTTCCACAATCAGTCCAGAGATATTTCGTAGACTTTCCGTAAATTTTTTGGACTTTCGAATCCCCAATTTCTTCTAAAGAGTTCGGCTTCAAGGGGGTGGCGAACTGGTGAACACTCAGTTTCGAATATTATCACCTATATTTGCCCGCGATACGATGATGGGCGCTAATAAATCAGCGATAATCCGACACCTAATCCATTAACCGGATAAAGGGCGACGATCGGCCGATTAATTAAAGTCCAGGAGTATGAATCAAAAACGCGATAAAAAATTAATGCTGTTTTAAAAATTCAATTACGGTAATGGCCTGTAGGGAATAATTTCTTCGCATAGAAGGCGGCTGCATAATATGCGCTACCACCACATACACGGTGCGAGAAAGAGAGCGAAAAAATCGACACCATGAATCACGCGAAGCTGAATACACCCTCAACCGGCAGAGAAAATTCCAACTTAAGGGAGTGATAAATGGATTAAGGCGGCAATCACGGCTCTGCACCGACGGTGTACCTAAAAAGTTGTGACAGAAAATTATTTTCACGTGTGGAATTTCCTGCTTTTAATTCGGTTAACGCGGCAGCTAAAGCGTATTCGTCGTAAACTACTTCGTTTATCTTTTTAAATATGCGTAAGATTATTCAAATGGAATTAGCTGGAGAATCAGATATAATCGAATAATCGAGAAAAATTTGCTTATATCGAGACACTCTGTATTATCGTTATTTTCGTATCTACTAAACTGACAAGAATAATGTAAGTGAACGAGAGAAGTTTATAACAGTTTACAAGCTCGAGGAAAGGGCGGTTTTTAAATGCCTCATCCCACCAGCAGCTAGGGGGTGTCTTCTCGACAATAAATGGTTGTTTCTTCGCGAAATAAAAAGTATTTTTCACTTGGCAATCTCGGTTTGATAATTCTCGCCGAAGAGAAACGGCCGCAATTACCATTTTATCTTCATTTTTGTACGCCGCACAGTGGGTCAATATGAGAATACTAAATGTAATGAGATACTTGAATTCTCGAATTTAAAAGTCGTATTTCAGGGTTGAACATTCCCACGGAGACACCGGGAAATTTTTCGGCGAGCCGAAGCCCAAATTAGCCAGTCCCTCTGGTCACTGATGCGATATTCGAAAGGGTGGTTTCCGTATCCGAGGAGCCAATTTGGCATGCGTGCATTGCTATACGTTCCACCAATGGAGCCCAGTAGTCAAAATTGGGCCAGTTTGGCTGTTTCTCTCAATAATTGAAATGAGAATGATTAGAAAGAATTACAGAAGTTTTTCAGGTGATGGGATTTTGCATTGTTGCATTGTTAAATCGCTGAATACATTTACTGGGGAATCTTCCTCTATGTGTGCTACCTTAACGTGAAGGGGGAGCTGAAAGAAGAACTACAAGCACACAGGAGAAGGTAAACTTTGACAGATAAGAAAGGGAAAACTACATCAATATTCTCCCATGAAAATGCGTCTCCACCGCCAAAATTATAATGGAAACTCACGAAGTAAATCATAATGCCGGACGTACCAAGTCTCCCATTCGGATGTCCGGTCTCGGAAACTAGCTAATGAGAAACTATCAGAATTGAGAATAGGGATATGGAATGTGAAGACACTGAATGCGGCAAATTAAAACAGTAGTGGAAAGAGATGAAAACATTAAAATTAGAAATACATAACAGGAATCAGTGAACGGAAATGGCTAAAAGAAGATGATTTTCGGACGGGAGAGCATACATAGAATAAATTAATACAGTAGAGAATAGAGGCCAGCGCTCTCTATGTGTATTGAGTGACACCTGCTTCAAATTTTCCTTTTATTTCTTCTAAGGCCCACTCTATGTAGAGATTAAATAATACTGGAGATAAGGAGCACCCCTGCCTTACACCTGTTTCTATACTAGCCTCCTCTTTTTCTACTTCTATTCTTAATGTGGCCTTCTGTTCTTTATATAAGTCTAAAAAAACTCGTTTTTCTTTAAATTTTATTCCTGCCTTTTTTAGAATATCAAATATTTTTTATCCCATTTAACAATGTCAAAAGCTTTTTCAATATCAACGAATGCCGCATATATATCCGCCTCCTTTTTGAGTCTCCCATCTACAATTAATCTCACAGCTAACACTGCTTCCCTAGTACACTACTTTTTCTAAATCCAAACGGATCATCTTCTAGTTCTGCATCTGTTCTATATTTTATTCTCAGTTCTTCTATAAAGTATCCTACTTAATATTTTTGACGCGTGCCAAAGAAAACTAATTGTTCGATAATTTTCACACCTATCTGCTCCTGCTTTTTTTGGTACTGTTACAATAGCACTCTTTTTAAAGTCCTCAGGAATTTCCCCTTTATCATAAATATAACAAACTAGTCAGTACAATTTATGAAGTATATATTCTCCAAAGTTCTAATGAAATTGAGTTTCTCCTCTCATCTTAATAAATATTGCAAAAGGGTTCCAAAATCTAAATGAGAGTCAATTTCAAACTATTATTCTTCGGCTTATTCCATGCGTATTCGGTCCCTATTCAATCGCAATTCCTGAACTACACAGTTATATGAGGAACGGAAAACTCGGATTTCAGGAGGACACCGGTGGTGGAGCGACAGGGAGGGGTTGTGGGTGGTATCTCATCATTTCATCATAATTTAATCTTCATCTCAAGCTTATTCATTTCCCCTGTCGATTAGAATCTCCCTCCCTCCCTCTTCCCATAATTTTCTTCTCTTTTCCACACTCATCTTCCTTTCTTACTTAAGGTTTTTTTTCCTCTTTGGTTTTTGGTTTTGTTTTTCGTTTTCATTATTTTCTTTGTAAAAAATTTGTGTATATTTTTTTTCTCGACCACCTCTGTAATTGGCCACTTTAGGCTGTAGAGAGGGTAGCAAATATATATCACGACCCGCTTTGCGGGTCATCTAGACCGTGAGCTAAAGTGAGCTGGCTAAGGTGGGTTGGCTAAAGTGTGTTAGGTTAACTGAGTTAGTTCCTTCCTCTTCCCTTTACAGCTAACCACTTTCCCATCTTCCCTTCCGTCCTTCCAACGATTCCCTGTGATCCACATCCGTGATCTTTTCCTGCCTGAAAACTTGCAGTTTTCCTCCCTCCACCCTTCCCGCACTGCCGGCATCAGCTGCTAACGCGACTGATAAGCGGGTGGTTACTTCACTTCTTCTTCTTCTTTTTTAATGTATTATGGACTTCACTTGTTTCTTACGTTCCTTATAACCAGCTGCGGATTTAAAAGCCAACCCGTTACAGGCACTCAACAAAATGTCTCCCTCACCCGCTTCATATCCTCCTAATGAGCTACAGGTCAAAAATTGATAATTATTTTTCAGGTATGTTTTCTGCAACTGTTTCCTGTTTTCTGTCTGCCTCTTTTTCTTTTTCTCTTTTTCCAAATTTCCTTCCTTTTTTGCGCTGTTTTTGTACAAAATTTTGCCACCCTTGGAAATCTGTCAACCTAGGCACTTGCCTAATGTGCCATCGGGATCTCCATCGCTAGAACTGATACCGCATATAGGTATTTCGATCTTTTGGAGGGAGGGGGTTCGGACCCCCACCCTCTTACCCGGTATTCGCATCTGCCCTCAGCTCTTATTATTCACCCGCCAACCACGAACAAACATGCACACCCACCCACAGAGAAACTAACACTCTTATTAGAGAAGAGATTTTGATTATGAGAAGCAGGACACATTTTTTTTTTTACCTGCAGTTTTAACAAATAGTTGCTGTTAAAAAAAAGAAGAAAAAAGAACACTGTAGAAGAATAGGCGCATCTATCTACCTATTATACATAGGTACCAGAATGCCCTTCGTTGTTTCTGTTCTCTTTCTTTTTGTATGTTCGTGCGCGCGTGTGTGTGCGTGTGTGGGTAAAGGAATCGCCGTGTAGCCGCCAGCAGGTTCTCGGCTCGAAAAGGTTCCCCGAGAAACGCTACTGAAATTTACAGAATTTTACAATTGCGAATAGCTTCAAGTCTTATTGCGTTCAGATGGAGGGCCCTGATCTAGTTGCAGTTTACTGCTTCACATTTGTGCTATTCAGAGGAAAATGTCGATGTTTTCAAAAATTCAGTCAGGTAATTAGAAGGAATGCTGAACATATTTGTCAAAAACTGAAATTTTAGGGCCTCTGGAGGTGATACGTGGTTGAAAATGGGCTGTGTGGTACATAAATGGGTACGAAACAATATCCGAATATTATGGTTGTTTTAAATTAGATGTACGTGCAATAATGAAGCATTTTGAGCTCGTTTTGGAAATTTCAGATTTTCGACCCCCAAATAATTCCTGAAGGGAGACAGTTACCGCCACAAAATTTTAACAGAATGTGACGTAGGTCGATGTGAAACGATTCTAAAAAGTTCAAATTGAAAATAGAATTAGGGGGGCCAGGGGAGATAATATTCTGTGACCCCCTCCTAATTAGGGTATCGAAATTTTTTATAGCCTAAAGCCTATTTTGGAGTTATACGAAAACATCCGGAAAGTTCGAACCTCCCAGCTCTTACGGTTCACCCGCCAACCTCGAACAAACAAACAAACAAACAGACAAACATTAAATTTTATATAGTAGATTATTATTATTATTATTATTATTATCTTCTTCACATCTTCCTCCTTCTACATTTTTATCTCTTTATCCCAATTATTACTATACATGATAGTTGGTTTTCCTTCCACCATAGGGAAATTAGTTTTTCGCGAAACCAGGTGCACGTTGTTTCGCCAGGCGAGCGGTCTCTTCGACAAGAATTTCATGGGAAATATATTCGGGGAAAACTCAGATGGCTTTTGAAGAAATTTATCAGGAATCTTCAAGAAAAATTTTCTAAATCTCCGAAAAATTTCATCGGAAATCTTCGAGAAAAATCTCTAGAATCTCATCGAAAATTTTTAGAAAAAATTTCCAATGTTTTCCAAGAAAGTTCATCAGCATTCTTCGAGAAAATTTCCTGACGATTTTTGAAGAATTTCATAGGAAATATTCGGAGAGAAACTCCGATAATTTCTGATGAATTTCATCGAAAATCTTCTGGAAAAATGTTCGATTATCTCCGGAGAATGTCATCGTAAATCTACGTAAAAAATCTCAGATAATTTATAAGCAATTTCATTGTAAGTTTTCGGGAAAAATTTCCAATACTTTCGGAAATCTTTCGAAAAAATCTCCATTGTTTTCCAAAAAATTTCATAAAAATTCATCGGGAAAATTTCCTGATAGTTTTTGGAGAATTTTATCGAAAGCATTCGGCGAATAACACCAAGAGTTTTGAAGAATTGTACCGAAAATCTTCAGAAAAAACCTTCGATTATTTCCAAGGAATTTTGTGAAAAATATTCGGGACGATTCCTTTGATTTTCAAATATTATTTCCAACGAATTTTATCGAAAATATTAAGGGTGAATTTCCGATCATTTTCAATAAATTTTATCAGGGAATTTTGTCAGAAATTTTAGGGAAAATCTCCAAATGATTCCTAACAATTTTATCAAGAATCATCGAGAAGTATCTCTGATGATTTTGGAAAGATATCCTTAGAAAAAATGTTGATGCTTTTCAGAAATTTTTGTCAAAGATGAGGGAATTTCATCGGAAATATTCAGAAAAAAGTTCAGTGTTTTCCGAAGAATTTCCTCGAAAATCTATTCTTCATGAAATTCCTCGGAAATAATAGAAGGTTTTTTCTGAAGATCTTCGGTACAATTCTTCAAAACACTGGGTGTTATTCCCCAAGTACTTTCGATAAAATTCTTCAAAAAATATCGGGAAATTTTCTCGAAGAATTTTTATGAAATTCTTTGGAAAACAATGCAGATTTTTTCTAAGGATTTCCGAAATTGTTGGAAATTTTCCCCGAAAATTTACAATGAAATTGCTTAAAAATCATCCGAGATTTTCCCCGAAAATTCCCGATACAATTCTTCAAAAATTATCGGAAAATTTTCCCGACGACTTTCGAGGGAATTCTTTGGAAAACACTGGACTTTCTTCTGAATATTTCCAATGAAATTCTCCGGAACTCATCACCAAGGAGCAGAATTCTATGAAATTATATGTATGCCAGTTTTGATAAGGAAGCGGTATGTGAAGCATACTCTTACGTTTCAGGGCATTTTGAGAAAAATGAGCCCTATTTTTATTTTTATTTTTTTTTGCATATTTTGCCTATGAACACATAATTTTACATATTTTCACTATTTAAAACGCATATTTCACCGTTTCAGCGCATATTTTGTCAAATGTCCGATTTCTAGAGCATATTTCCATAATTTGCAACATTTGTCACAAAAAACACGTTTTTTCTCAAATTTTCGACGAATTTCATTGTTTTTTCAACGCTGCAGAAAATAAAGATTTTTTCCTTAATTTAAACAATCATTCTATTTTTCTTTTTTTAGCGCGAATTAATCGAAAATGAACATTTACATGCCAAATGTAAGTAGTACATATCGTCACGCTCTATGAAATGACACCCATATTGTTAGCGATATTTTTCTGTTTTTAGCGCATATTTTTCCCATTTTTTAGGGCAAATATATTGTACACTCCACACATTTTTTCTCCAAGATTTGTGATTAATTTCTTAGAAATCATTGGAGATTTTCCCCGAACATTTTTGACGAAAATCTCTGAAAAGCATCAAAATCTTTTCTGAGGATACCCTTTCAAGATCATCAGAGATACTTCTCGATGACTCTTGATAAAATTGTTTGGAATCATTGGAGATTTTTCCTAAAATTTCTGACAGAATTCACCTGAAGTCATTGGAGATATTTCTCAATGATATCCGATGAAATTCTTCGAAAAGTATCGCAAATATTTCCTGAATAGGAGATTTTTTCGAAAATTTCCAATGAAATTCTTCGGAGATTTTGGAAAATTTTTCCTGAAGATTCTCGATAAGATTCTTCAAAAGGCATCGGAATAATAATAATAATCAGCCATTATCGTACGTAAAAAGAAAACAAAACATTACAACCTTTGTTATACTGTCTGTAACTGCGCCATCAGGCCTCACTGGCTACAATTTTCCTTTGTGCGCCCAACCCATGGCATAGGTCTCTCCTATCCGTTTCCATCTCTCCTTATTGCTAGCATTCCTTTCCCATGACGTTCCCGCGACTCCAACAATTTCATCCACCTATCTCCTTCCTGATCTCTCCACCCTCCTCTTTTATCTCTTGGTTCCGAAAGCGAAACCCTTTTTCCCCACCTACCTCCTTCCCTCCTGGCTACATGACCGGCATAGTCTGTTATTTGAGTTCTTCTCCTAACGGTTATATTGCTCTTTCTTTCTTTCCTTTGTGCACCTATCATTGAGCGTTCCATCGACATCTGCATTCTGGCCAGCCCCAACAGCTGTCGGTCCGTGAGCGTCCACGTTTGTGCTCCGTACGTCAACACCGTCTATATTACTTTTGAATACTTTCTTTTTCATTTTTTAAAGGAAAATTGCCTTTGAAAATTCTCTTTAGGCTTTAGAGTAGCTTCCCCACGCTTTGGCCTTCCTCCCTTTTAGTTTTTTTTCCCCCAAACTATCCGAAAGTAAGATCACCTGACCCAGATATATTGCTGCTTTACTTTTTTTCTACCACTTCGCTGTTCAAACTTATTTTTGTTCCAACTTTACTATTTGTCAGCAACACCGTTTTTTTGGTGTTTAAGACCAAACCTGCCTCTTTTCCTGCTTCCCGCAATTCTTCTGCCATTAGCTGAATTTCTTCTACACTTCGAGCCATGAGGGCTACGTAATCTGCGAATCGCAGGTTGTTTACTTTTACCTCTTTCACCTCAACTCCCCTCTCTTCCCTATCTGATTTCCGAAATACGTTTCCTAAGATGCCGTTGAACAGGTTTGGAGAGAGAGAGAGAGAGAGAGAGAGAGAGAGAGAGAGAGTGAGAGGGTCGCCTTGTTTCACTCCTCGTGTTATTCTGAATTTTTGTCCTCTCCTGTCCGTTTTTATCCTTCCCTCCGCAATTTTGTAAACGTTCATCAAAATTCTAATATACTTAGCCTGCATTCCTTGATTATTTAGGGCGCTCCAGAGGTAATTAAGGTGGACTGAGTCGAACGCTTTCTGAAAATCAATTAGTAAAGTGTGCAATGGAATACTGAATTCGTTACATTTTTCCATCATTTGACTGATTATAAAAATCTGATCTATCATCGATCTACCTTTTCGAAATTCAGGCTGTTCCTGACTTTGACAATTGTCTAATTGTTTGTACATTCAATTTTTTAGAATTTTTGAAAAATTTTCGATACATTTGAGGTGCCAGATCCTTTTTTGAATAGCAAAACTATTTCCGATAGGGGAAGGGGGCGGACTATAGCTAGGTAATAATAACAAGAATATTCGTAAGAAGAAGAAGAGCAGAGGCAAAACTTAACTTTCAGTTTGGGGGGGGGGGAGAAGGAAAATTTGCCGACAAAAGTTTCTAAAAATTTTAAAACTCGCCAATTTTTTAATCAAAATACTTTTTAATTGAAATAATAATAATTATAATAATAATATTCATAATAATAAACAAACAAACGTTCTTAGAAACAGTTTCAACATTTGCTTACTGCCTAATTATTGGGGGTGTTTCACCCCCTCCCCATAGTTTCGTCCCTGCCAATGCAGATTGGAACCTTACTCCCCCCAAGCACTCACATTTGCGCACATGAGCATACCCAATTCTGGGGGGTAAGGTAGAACGATGTTAGGAAAACTTGAGAGGAACACACAACTTTCTTTACACATTGAGGTGGTCATTGTTTACTCTTGGTGATCTTTTCTTCTTTATTTTCTCCGATTCTTCTCTAAAATTGATTCCAATAAAATCAAAGAGAATGAATGAATGAGTGAGTGAATTACTGGATCACTGAATCACTGAGTGAGTAACTGAGCGAATAACTCAATGAGTAAGCGAGTGACTGAGTGAGTAAGTGAGTGAGTGAGTGCGTGAATCACCGAGTCATTAAGTAAGTGATTGAGTACTGTGTGAATAACTAAATGTGAATCACTAAATATGTAAGCGAATGACTGAGTGAGTGGGTGAATCACTGACTTATTGAGTGAGTGACGGTGCAACTGAGTGAATAACTCAATGAATAAGCGAAAGACTGAGTGAATCACCGAGTCACTGAGTAAGTGATCGAGTAACTGTGTGAATAACTGAATAAGTAAGCGAGTGACTGAGGGAATCACTAAATAAGTAAGCGAATGGCTGAGTGAGTCAGTGAATCACTAACTCAGTGAGTGATGGAGTGACGAAGCGAATGAATGACGGAATTAGAGAATGAATGAATGTGAGTGAATCACTAAATAAGTAAGCAAGTAACTGAGTGAATGAGTGAATCACTGACCTTGTAACCCTGATCGAGGGGAATATTTCATTTACAGCCATACGAAGAAATCTCAAACTATTATGAAAACGAAAGCGTTTATCGGAAAAATGATCAGGACAAAATTTATAGTACATAAAATTTTTCTTCCATTCAGACCATTTTCATTTCAATCTGATGAATTTTTCTAAAATATGTCGGGTTTCAATAATTCCTTTTTTCACACGCCTAAGATTATAGAGGGCGACTCTTTGGCGATGGCAGTCCAAATAATCATTGAAATTTGAAATTCAACGTTTGCTACCGACGTTCACATTTCCGAAATGTCTTCCACATTTTAGCTTTGTTTCATCCTTTCAAATAACGTTCGATACTCAGCTTGAAACCTTCTGTTTTTGACTGACTAGTCTCTAACAGGAGTCCAGGGTACCCCATTTTCAGAAACGAAATTTGACTTTCAGTTTGGAAAGGTGGAGAAGAAAAATTTGCCGACAAATATTTTTTTTAAACTAAGAATTCGTCGACAAAATGCTTAAAAAATTACAAATTTGCCATTTTTTAATCGAATAATATTTTTAATTGAAAATGAAAATAAATAAACAAACAAAACATACATAGAAAATTCAAATGAATAGTTTCAAAATTTGCCGATTGTCAAATTGAGGGGGGGGGCAGCAAATGAGCAGTCTTAAAGTTGGCCGACTGCCAAATTATTGGGAGAGTGCTTCAACCCCCCAAACCCCCTATAGTTTCGCCCTTGAGAAGAAGAGAAAGAAGAACGTGGTTTTGAAAATATCACAGACCGGAAGTGCAGGAATGCCGGAGACAAAAGATATTGCAACGCAGAAGTAGCCGGGCAGAACAATTTGTACAAAATTGCACAGAAGAGGGTCACCGCTCATGAAAATATATTTTTGAGAGAAGACTGCCCCCGAATCCCTTCTGCTTTTTTACGAAACACACGGCTTAAAAGACCGCCCAGCAGAGTATTTGGACCCTCACAAATGCGTAAGTTGTATGTAAAAAAACGTCGGTATTGTAAGAAATGGCATTAGCAATAATCTCACTCAACTGGGTAGGTAAATGGCAGCTTTTATCGTATCGGAGAAATGTAAAATACTTCACAAAGACCGAGAGTAGTTTAAATAAAAATGTCTTCGCCTAATGCATTATTACTGGTTGACAGAAACTCGAATGAAAAGGAAACCTTTGAGGTGCCTCTAATGTTAATTTATTCCGCTTCGCGACAAAAGCTAACGATACGCCGGCATTGTATTTCGAGTCTTACTTCTCCCCTCTCTCATTAGACCTTCGCGAATAAAATATTCCGATATATTTTTTTCCCATACTATTTTTTTATTATTATAATTTTACGCATTTCGGAGACGTTTGACGTAAAGAAGCGTCATTTTACTTTTCGAAAACGTCCCCGCATTTTACGCGCGTACAGAAGCGTACACGACGAAGTGGTTTTTTAAGAAATTTATTGTCATTTCAAACCCCGTAGGAGGGACGTTATAATGGGCAGTTTTCACAATAATCAAAGGAAGCCGAATGGCGTAGCTTTTATATTGTTAAAAGCTGCCGGCAAAATGAAACAGCTCACTGCCACATAAGTATCGGCGACTGCGGACTGGAGGAAAAGATCCTAGAATTTGCCTTTTCCGAAATCTGACAATGAGATGAAATTATGCACCGCCGGTATAAAAGTAAGCACACAGAGATCGCGCAAAGTTATGCCGTATATTCATGTCCAGGTTGGTCCATTAAAATGATGTATTCGGTGAAAATGTATTTATGATCGATAACGTATGCTGATGACCGCGCGCGAAAAAGCTTTCGCCGCATACATTTTTCCAGGGAGGCGAGGTGTCAGGAAAAGAGTCCTTTGGGTTTTAAAGTCCGAACCGGGAAAGGTTGAATGTAAAATAGACCATATATCATTGGAGCAGTCGTTGAAACGTCCCTTTAAATTTATATTTATGGCCGTGTTATTCAATGCATATCCTCTTTCGAGCACCTCCAAGGTAAGATGAGTGGATAATTCGTGCCCGATGAAATATACAATCAAAACCACCTAGATTACGGCGCTTAAGTGTAATACAATAAATGAAACGGGTACAGTTTCTTTCCCCATTCAAGCTGGTGGCTGGCAAAAATCGTTTCTAGCTTCTCGCAATTTTTAGTTCCATTGTTATTCGTAATTTACTGGCGTGTTGTGCCGGTTACCTATTTGAATTTTACGTTAAGTGCTATGTGCGTTCTTATTGCGAGAAAGGCAACTATGTTTATGAGATAGAAGCTTAGACTACGCTTGAATTCGTTTTACGATATCGAATCGCAAGACTGGTATTCATAAATACCGCTGATGTGATGTCGTTTGGAGGTTCGCAGAGAAAGCTAAAAGTAAATCTTGCAAGTTAAATCGAATAATATTCCAGATGGTGGCAACATTCTTATTCGTTCGACTCGATTTAAATCACCTATTTACGTACGAGTAGCTGAGATTTTCCTGTTACAATGAGTATACAAAGGGGGGGGGGGGTAGTACTAGCGAAACTGATATACTTGCGTTTCATTAATAAGTAAGGGGCGGGTTTCTATGAAATTATATGTTTTTCTGTGTTGAAGTAGAATCGATATATTCCAGGTATTTATCCGTTTCACGTCATTTCGAAGCGAATGAGCCCAACTTGTTTTTGCATATTTTGCATATTTTGCCAATAAAATCATATTTTTTCATAAAACGACCATTTTTAGCACATATTTTCACAAATTTCCTCATAATTTCGAGTTTTTTTTTTTCATTTTTACCGCATATTTGCAAAATTTTTCAATTTTCAACTTTTTTGACTTCTGGATTACGGAAATTTTTCAGTTTTGACTCCTGGATAGTGAAAATTTTTTATAGTTTTTGATAGCTTCACTAGCGCTCTACACTTGCTTTCGCGGAACTACTTTAAACACGGAGCGCCTGGTTCTAAGTATTTTACTTAAATTTTGAGGTAAGTGCTGTAAACAGACGTAATTTTTCAAGACCTTTGCAACGATACCCATATTGATTTTGCATATTTTGTTCATATTTCGAGAAAAAAATATGCATATTTTTGATTTTTAGCGCATGAAATATGCGCATATTTTGCGTTTTTTAGCGCATAAAAATCCGCCCCTTATTAATAAGCATAATAAGCTAGTGGCAGGTCCAGGAAGCAAATCTGGAAAAGGCAAAATGTTTAAAATTTCAATAGTTGCTTCTTCTTTCTGAGTACTTGGATCATTTTTGTCCTCACGATGATAACAGTTTGAGTTGGTGTGCGTGTGGTTGTGTTTGTGTATGTACACTGCGGTGCTCTCCACCGCGATCACATTTTTAAAGGTTCGCGACTTCTTTTGTAGATACAGGGAGTCCAACGGTCATTTAACCCTTTCAGTGGCGAGAATGTTCCATCCATAGGGGAATGTTTATTTTCGTTGATTATGACGACTACTATTCCAACAGATATGATGCATAAATTGCCTACGAACTCCTGAATTCTAGTAGAAAATGGGAAAAGGAAATTTTTAATTTCCTACTTCAGTTGTGAAAGGAATCGATTGGGACATGCAGTGATTATCATAGAACAGAGGAGAGGAGATCCAAGAATTTTTGATTTAATTGTTATTTTTTTAGTTATGATAAAATTATTAAAATTTTTTGGGACTGATTTAATTAATTTAAAAGTTTAATGAAATTGATTTTTATATATATATGATTAATTTTTTTGATTAATGAAAAATTTTTAATATTATTTTGATTTATTTTAATTTTTTTTATAATAATTTTTTACTATTCCAACAGATATGATGCATAAATTGCCTACGAACTCCTGAATTCTAGTAGAAAATGGGAAAAGGAAATTTTTAATTTCCTACTTCAGTTGTGAAAGGAATCGATTGGGACATGCAGTGATTATCATAGAACAGAGGAGATCCAAGAAAATATGAAAAATTTTTGGAAAAAAAATTGGAGAGAGAAGAATTACAACTTTTGATTGAAAAAAGAACGTCACCGCTCGCCACTCAAACAACGAACTGGTTCACCGTTACGACCATCGAATTTTCATAATTAATAACTTACACAAAATAAACTACCGCGCCAAATCTTGGCTTTCACGATTCCCTGATTACTGTAGTAGGAAAACTGTGTTTTGTATGACAATGACAGAATAATAGTCCACATAAGTTAGCCCAAATAAAATCATAGAAAACTGAAATTTGGCACATTGGTCTAATTAAGTGTCCTGAACAACATACTAAAAGTCCCAACGAATCCGGTGCCGGCGTCGTCCTCTAGGGGGAAAAAATGGGCGCGTAAAATAATTTTTTGCTTATATCTCGCTAACATTTGAGTTTATGAAAAAAATGTTGAATCAAATGTAATATAGAATGAAAAAATACACAAAAAATTGTCTTACACATTCTTACGTGGAGTGCGTTTGTGTCGAATAAATTAATATCAAACGTTGAGAAGTTTCCTCCATGTGTACATATTTAATACAACTTATTGTAATACATGCAATGTAGACTCGCGCATGCATGAATACATTAATTTCTATTCACTTTGTGAAACGTTTAATACGTCTGAGGTGGAAAATGAATTGGACCTTATACTCTGTTTCACGAAAGAAACTTCCGAGTTACCAGTGAAAACTGTAAACAAAATTCACAAGACTGGTCGTCGTTCTTTGGCGGCAGGACTTCTTACTTCTCAAAAACCCTTGTTCTAATACTGAAAAGTGCAAAAAGAAATTGAAAAATTTGGCTTTTTCAAAAAGGTAGAAGAAAAACTCTAGTTTGAATTATGTTTCCTCGAGTTCTTGCTGGACAATTTTTACTTTATGCAGGGGTAGTCAGTTTAAAACGCAGCATAGGAAAATCCCGTTCGCTGCGTGTTAATGTGACTAAACAGACGCGGTGCATACACTTGTATTATGATAAGCCAGTGCAACGACGGAACTGCTTAGTCAGTTTAAAACGCAGCATAAAAAATCTTGTTTACAAGTAAAACATTCTCGGTTTGTCTCTTATTATTTTTTTTTGACAATGAATTAGTGAAGGGTATTCAGTGCGTTTCTTATTCAATAATCTTCGGGGAAATCTCCAATGATTTTCGAAGAATTTCATTGAAAATCTTTGGGAAAATTTTCCAATGATTTTTAAGGAATTTCACTGGAAATTTTCGGAAACAAATTCCGGTAATTTTCGATACAACTAGGTAACCTCCAGGAAAAATATTCTCCGAAGAGATTCATCGAAAATCTTCAGGAATAATTTTCGATGATCTTTAAGGAATTTCATGAGAAATTTTTTGGAGAAAAATTCCAATAATGTCCGAAGAATCTCACTGGAAATCTGTAGAGAAATTCGGGAAAAATTCCGGATGATTTTTAAAGAAAGTTCATCGGAGATGGAAAAAAAATCTGAAAACTTCCAAAGAATTTTATCGGAAATCTTTTGAGAAAATCTCCAATATTTTCCAACAAAAAACTACTTCTCGAAAATCTCCCAATAACCTTGGAAGTATTTCAAAGGAAATAATTCGGGGGGGGGGGGAGCTCCGTCAGTTCTTGAACAATTCAATATAAAATCTCCCGCAGAATTTCTTTGGAAATCTTTTGAGAAAATTTCCAATATTTTCCAACAAAAAATTAGTTCGAGAAAATTTCCCGACAACTTTGGAAGTATTTCATAGGAAATATTGGGGGGGGGGGACTCCGTCAGTTTTTGAAAAATTTAATCGAAAATCTTCAGGAAAAATGTTCCAGAAATTTCATCCGAAACTTCGGGGAAAATCTCTTAATGATTTTTACAAAATTTCAGCAGAAATTTTTGCTGAAAAAATTCGAGAATGTCCCAAGAATTGCATTGGAAATTTTTCAATCAAAGAATTTCTTGGCCAATTTTCGAAAAGATTCCCATGAATGTTGAAAAACATCTCCGATAATGTCCGAAGGATCTTATCGGAAATCTTCAGAAAAAATTTCGAATGTTTTCCGAAAAAATTCTTTAAAACTCTTCGGGGGAGTTTTCCGATAAATTTTGAAGAATTTCACAAGAAATATCCGGGAAAAATCTCCGGTGGAATTTTAAACTGCATAACCATGCAGAAATTATCAAAACTGTTTCTAAAATTTCTGATGAAATTCTTTAAAATTTATCGGAGATTTTTTCCGAAGATTTACAGTGAAATTCTTCGGACATTATCGAACATTTTTTCTGAAGATTTTTGATAAAATTCTCTACAAACCATCGGTTTTTCCCCCCGAATATTTCCTAGGAAATTCTTCAAAAATTATCGGGAAATTTTCTCGACGAATTTTCTAGTGTTACTTTTTGGAAAACATTGGAAATTTCTTCTGAAGATTTCTGATAAGATTCTTCAGAAATTTTCGCTTTTTTTTTTTCAAAAATTTTCGATAAAATTTCTTAGATGTCATTGGAGAATTTTCCCGGAGATTTTTCCCGTAGGTTTTCGATGAAATTCTTCGGAAAACATTTTACCTGAAGATTGCCGGTAAAATTCTTCAAAATCTGTCGGAGTTGTCCCATGAATATTACCTGTGAAATTCTTAAGAATGATCGGAAAGCTACCCTGAAGATTTTTGAAAAAATTCTTTAGAAAACAAGAGATTTTTCGGAAATTGTTCCAAAAATGTTCGATAAAATTCCTTATAAGTCATCGGAGAATTTTCCCGAACATTTTTCCTGAAGATTTTCGATGAAATTCTTCAAAAACCACCGGAGCTCCCCCCCCCCCCGGATATTTCCTAATCAAAACATTTTCTCGAAGAATTTCAATGAAATTCTTTGGAAAACACTGGACATTTTTTCTAAAGACTTCCGTTGAGATTCTTCGGAAATTATCGGATTTTTTTTTCTTCAAAAATTGTTGATGAAATTTTTCGAAAATCATCGGACACTTTCCCCGCATCCCCGAGAATTATTTTATCCTTTTGAAAGAAAGAGAAACGCACCGAGTACGCTTTAAAACGCAGCGAACGGTATTTTCCTATGCTGCGTTTTAAACTGACTAACCCTGTATGTTTCCAAAAATGTATACGAAAGAATAAATTTATGTTCGATTCCCTCCACCACTGCGGCTGCGTGTCAACATTTTCTGCGAGCGTGTCCAGGTGCAAGCTTGGCATGGTCTGAGATTGAATCCAGAGGAGTTGGAGAAAGACGGAAAGTGGATCAACACCCATTCCAACTACCGCAACTGCAGCGCCCGAAAATATTTTAAAAATAATTTCTTGTTCATGGAAGAAGGGCACTTGCGGCGAGAAGCGCGGTTGGCGTAAAATGGGACTGACCTGCTCTGGGGCTTGCTTCTGTTTAGATTGTTCGAATTATGAACTGGAACTGAATTTTGAAGAGCCTGAATAATTCAATTTTACTTTTACCTACATAATTTCTGTATAGTACCTACAGCCAATGTTATATGTATTTTCGAGTTTTTTCAATTTAATTCTGATTTATGTATGGAGTGGGAGTAATTTGATGTTTCAAGCAGTGCGGAGGGGGGAGGGGAAGATTCTCTTCATTCCATCACTGGTGCGAATATTTGGAATACGTCTCCTCGGATGCGTACAAGTCTATGTCGCATCGATTACAATAAGTTGTATTAAATGTATATATGTTACGCCGAATTCATCGAATTGACGATTTCATAAAATCGACAACAAAATTTACCGAATTAGTAATATCGGCAGGTTCTGCTGATTTTATGAAATAAGCAATACATGTTTACCAATTTTGTAAAATCGGCTGGTACAGGGTCCTTTAGGGCGAAAAGTGAACACCCCATTCTCAGGGTAATAAGTGAACATTTTGGTCCAGCTTTCTTTAGAAAGAGTTGAAAAAGGAATTTTGAACGACAATGTGTCGGGCTTCTATGATTGTGAGAAATAATCTTAGAATTGAAAAAGAAAAAAAAATTAGCGCAAAACTTCCCTTTTTCTAGGAAAAAAATGGTCCTGCCATTTAAAAAAAAAAAAAAAAAAAGAGAAAAAAAAAGAAGTAGATCACTTACGATGTAATCATTATTTATCGATTGTTTTTACATTTTTGAGTGACAAAAAGAATGAGCTTTCTTGGAGTGCTCTTAAAAACTGATGAATCTTAACCAGTCAATAACCCAAGGTTAAATTTATGAGGCTGAAAATGAACCACCTAGCGGCAAGAAAAGAAACACTGTTGGGGCAAAAAGTGGACGTATTATTCTGATTTGAGATAATATTTTGCACGCGATTGAATAGCTGGTAATTCTGCTGTGAAACCGCCTGCACTCTACGCCTTCAACATCTTTCGAAATTCACACAGATTCCGCCTATTTCTCACAAGTCCATTTCGATTTATCTTGATTCATTAGGTCAAACTCAAAATCAGAGTCATTAGAAATAATTCACTGGCACTGTTTGCAAACAAATATTGAAGAGCATTTTCGAAGGTACAAATCGAGTTAATGTCCCATGTTATCAGTAAAAAAGTCATGATTTAACAAGTCAGGGACATTATTCGAATTGAAGATACGGTTTCCAAACTGCCCTTAGTCCAAAAATTATTTTTTGGGGAAATCGATAAAACCTGTGCTACACTGTACCAGTACATTTAAAACTTCTGTAAATGGTACAAACGAGTAGCCTGAATCCTCTACCATACTACCAAAGACGCACAAAAATGAGAAGCCTATCTAGAATTAAGGAAGGAAAAGTGATCGAAAGTCGTGGACAAAGGGCAGTTTGGCACTGGACGTAATACATGAAGGTCCCTTTCTTCCTGTCAGCTCACCGCTGCTCTTTGAATGCGCATAGTGACCATCGAACGAGGTATCGAGATTCTATAAAGTTACTTTTGTAGTGCTCGCATTGGCCACTAGGTAGCGCTGAAAACCGCATTTCGATTTTTTTTGGACTAAGGGCAGTTTGGAAACCGTATCTTCAATTATGATAATCATCTTCATTTTATCTTATCATAGATTTTGCTTTCTAGAAAGCACGTAAAAGTTCTGACCTCATCCGTCAGGTACATTTATCAGCAACAATCATTTATTATTGATTTTGTAAAATCGGCAAACGCTCGCCTCTTTTATAAATTCAGCAAAACATTTTGCTGATTTTATAAATTCGGCAACAACTGCTCTTGCGCTACTGATTTTATAAAATCGTCAATTTGATGAATTCGGCGTAACATAAACATGGAGAAAAAAATTTATTTTCTTACTCGACAAATACGCACTCTATATGTAAAAATGTGTAGGATAATTTTTTGAGTATTTTTCCATTCTCTATTACATTTGATTGAACTTTTCTTTATTCTAAACACAAATATTAGCGAGATATAAGCAAAAAACTGTTTTAAGCCCCCAGTTTTGCCCCCTAGGAGACGACGCCGTTACAGTTTATGTTTACCACTCACAGAGATCTGTTTTTACTACCGATTAAGCAATACATTGCGCTTTCTTTACTCTCATTTTTTGATTCCGAATACCCTCGCTCCACTTCTCGTACAATTTCCGAAGAAGCCGCAAGTCTTTGTCAAAATTTCAAATAATTTCTACGGAATCTAATGAAATCAAGTCTATGAAAGAAATTTATGTTTTTGTCCATGTTGATAGAAATTCACATTTCTAAGTCTGTGAAGAAAACAAGCATATTCATCTGATTTGACAGAATTTCTAGTTCTTATCAAGTCTATGATTTTAGTAAATTTCATTTCTTGTTATAAACTCCCATCTCTGTTACTTGAAAGTTTACATTTCTTCGTTAAGTCAAACTATAGTAAAAATTCATTTCTCAATCAAATCTCCGATAGAAATTCAGATTTCTATCATATTTCTTTCAGGAATTGAAATCTTACCGCAAACATTTCTCAACTCGAAGCCGACCTAATGTCGAAAGAAAATTCAGCGTTCTCGAATATTCTAAGAGGCATATTTTAATTTCATGTTTTTCAGTAATAAATGAAAGGACGAATTTCCGTTATGAAAAGCTCTTGCAGGATTCAATTTAACGTGGAAAAAACACACTAAATTGTAACACCGGAAGTGCCGTGGGTGGAAATAATCTCCAGGGCTAGGAAGTTGTGACAAAAAAGTCACCTCGAAGGTATTTAGTATCATTTCTGCGAGTGGAATCCAGTGAAAGAAGAAAAATGTCCTAAACTCTGGGGGTTTATCTATCGAGCTTAAGTTAACGAATAGGAGGAGAAAAAGTTATTTGGAATCCCCTTTCCCCGTTTCAGGGTTAGAGTTGGGACAAGTATACACTGTGTGGTATCATTTTATCGAGAATTTTATGCAGAACAATGTAATATTAATCTAAGTAAATGTTTGTTGACAAATATTTCAGACAAATATGACAGAAACACATACTAAAAATGTGGACGTGCATGTTCATCTCTTCCATAAAGTGTAACACAGGATAAGTGGGTTCTTTTTGCAGGCGATGGAGGGGTAATGTCAGGAAACTACTTCCAGTAATAATCCATTAAGAAACATTTTTCCTTCACGTCGTTTGAGAATCTAATTTTTTAGGGTTATAAAATACCAGTCTTACGAAAATCTTTTCTCACAGTCACAGTCTTGTTTAACTCAGTGTGAATAAAGTCATCCAATTTTCGCGATTAGAAGCTAATTTTTGCATAAACTAGCAGAAAAGTGAAACACATCGCGAACTTTAGATGTGTCTGCTGTGCCATAAAATAACCCAGTGAAATAACAAAAAGTATACGATTTTAGCGGCTTAAAATAAACGTGCGCAGTTGTGAAAAAGGGGAAAATAAAACGTAGAACTAAAATTACCAGCATTACAAAACATCTTACACAGTCTTGAGTCACGAATAATGCATGTTAAGTGTTCTTTGTGTAAAACTGTTTATCTTCAACTTATACACAGCGGCTTTCGAGGAAAGTTCTCGGAGGAAATGTGTGGCATTTTTCGTCACTAAACGTCTTGTTTGCGACAAGGACTGACTGCAGTTTTTCAAGTAAAACACACACGAGCAAAAACTTCAATGAGGAATTTCTCCGGCTCGGAATTTATTAGCTGCCGGCGTTTGAGCTCGTGTAAACCATTCCCAGTAAAGTTTGTCCCGCCGCAAAGCCAAGCTAACTTCTTGTTAAAAGGATGGAAATGTGACCAAACAATAAGATGGGAACAAGTTGTCTTTCACACGGTTCCACAAAATGTGAACGCTATTCTGAAAGACGTTAAAGTACCAGAATCATTTTATGTCAAGTCGTCTTCTTGAGCTTCAATACGCCAAATTTTTTGGATTTTATTGATTAGTTACACTCTTTATAGAACCCTCAAAATTCCCTTACCTGACTTTGCGGCACAGGGAAGTTGGTTGAAATTTTCACATTTTGAAGTATGGTCAATTCTGAAGTCTCATATCTCCGACTAGTAGACGTAGAAAAATGAAGTGATTTGCACTATTTAATTTGTTGTTACCTAAGTCGGTTCTTGATCTAATTAGAGATATACAGTTTCCTTACAAGGAAAATGAGTGGCAGATCCTAGCGAAATCGTAACCAAAATAAAAAAGAAATCTAGAGCACATAAGGCTTGGAAGGACAATCCCGGCTGTCAAAAAAGGTATCTAAAATTCAAAGAATTAAGGAGGGAAATAAGGTGCTTACTTAGAAAAGCAATAATACAAATTGAAGGTAAGCTGGAGGATCGGATATAAGTGCAACCAAAGGAATTTGGAATAACATCAGCGGTAAAAATAAAAAATTACTGATGGTAAAATCTGAAAATATAATGGCCAATGTTGTATTATTGGACCAAACATTGTCACTGCATTCGCGAATTATTTCTCTAGTGTCTACGGGGCTTTTCATCGGCGGGTTTGTTTACATGATTTCTCATCTCGATGTAGAATTATCATCAATGAGGTATGTGACTTGATACAAGAAAAGGGCCTCAGTGGTAATAAGACACTGACCCTGTTGACAATTATTCCGGATTTATGTCAGATTTATTCCGGATTCTAAATCGACGTCGAGATTAAATCGATATCGTTTCCAGCTCGAATATTGCTAATTGATCTCGACAAATGACGATATAGAATGTCGACATTGTACGGATATATACTCGATATCGACATTGCTATATCGTATCTATATCGACAGTGCTATATCGTACCTATATCGACAGGGCTATATCGTACCTATATCGACAGGGCTATATCGTATCTATATCGACATTGCTATATCGTACCTATATCGCTTCTGAAGTCAAATTTCTATATAGCTTTTTCGATATAGAATTTTTCGATATAGAATTTTTCGATCTCATTTCTGGGTTGTTTCTATATAGCTATTTTCGATGCTCACGCACACATTCACTATACTGTTCGTTTTCAATAGAATTATGTTTTAAATGCTATACTGATATGGGCGTCGCCGGGTGGGGGGAGGGCGAATAATATTAACCCCATTTTTTTGGGGGGGGGGAGTAAGGAAATAATCAAAATTCCCCCCCCCCCCCCCCCCAAAATTCAAATGCAAATTATATTTATACTCGTAGTTATAAAAACTTTGTAAACGAATTAGTATTATGTGATACAGCAATTACCCCTTCCCCCAAAAATCCAACAATGCCGAGACAAATGTAGGTCAACACGACTAAAAAAATTACGACCCAAAAAATTTTCCAGTAACGCCTCTGTATACTGACACAGTGACAGGGCCGGAATATTGAATTTTTTTGGTACTCAATTTCTTCTACCATTTTGCTGGTATTACATTGAAAAATGGTACACTGAAAAGAACCAAAGTACAAATTTAAGCGATAATAAACCTCCATACTGAACAGGGCAAGATCAACATCTAAAAATGTAAACATAACATTCGCAAGTTTTTAAAGTTGTGTATGAAGTATTACAGCAAACAATAATAACAATAACAATAATAATAATAACAATAAAAAGTTATTCAATTCAATTCAATAATAACAATAATAATAATAATAATAATGTCGTCTTCTTCCTCGCTTATTTCGACGTCTTCACTATCGTCACTACCGTCCAGGTTCGGCTCCGAAACATCGTTAAACGTGGCATCCAATTCGTTTCGTAACTAACAAAAATAATATCAAAATTAGCCCTGTGGTAAAGATAGATTCTAAATTCTCACAAAATATCCCAAGTTTTCAGTTTCCATTATCAACTTGAATTTTTCCTTCCATAATGTAAATCGACCATTATTCAATTGCGTAATTATACGGTATGTGTTTTCAAAATAGCTACTATCGTAAACAATAAAATCGTCGTACTAGAAGCAATGCCACTTGACCCATAAAACTGCAATTCTTAGGTGTTGAATGTTTCGGATAGACTATGAAATAACGGATCGTATGGAAAGGGTCCCGTATGTCACAAAGTTAGATTCTCAGAATGGGGGTGCCTCAAAATTCTAATAATTGTAATAAACTCTGTAATCAGGATTACCCACTGAACCACCACCAACATCAGAATCATGAGTAGGAGCGTAGCAAAGAGTTTTCATTAGGGTGGGTGGGGGAGGGTAAAATTGTGAAAGTTCCAACTACTCAACTCAAAATTCCTAACTGTAGTGCCAAAACAAGCTTTTGACTTTCCGGAATTTTGTAACTTCTTAACTCAAAATTCCCCTCTGTGAGCTGGTCAAATAAACTGTCAAAGCCAAAAAAAGTTTTGACTTGTCGATTTTCCCAACTTGTCGGTGGGACTCTGCTGGCTAAATAAAAAATGTCGAGTGTCCAGATCGTTCGATTTGCCAATTGGCAAGAATTTGGCCAATTTTTCCAATTCCACTGATTGGGGGACAGCCCCCCTCTCATTCGTTACACCTCCGATTGCAAGAATCAATTCGATAGTGCCTCGCAGAATTCTCATGTAAACTGTCGATCATCCTCACAGAGATATAACCTGGAAAACTTCTTATGAATAGTAAGAAAAGAAATAGTTAATGTACAAATTTATTGGTACTTACTGTGGTTGATACTCGTGATGATCACTTACGAGGAGCCAATTCCAGCTCCCACAACCTCACTGCAAGGCAACTTGAATTTCTTCAGACGGCCTTCCAATTTGCACAGCAAAAGTGATTGGGGAGAATACCGGTGACATCTGCCCCTCGGCATTCAAAATTCTAGTCGGTGTCGATGAGTATGCCACTTCGAACAAGATAAACTCGAATCGAAATAGTTTTAATTACGAAACCGATATTCTACCGCACTGAAATAATTCTACACTAACAACTCGTACGCATTCAAAAATAAACGATACGTCGCACTTCGAAAACCTAATACAAACTGCCCTATATCTCTTCCAGCCGGTTTTCAACGTTATTTTTAAATCGAGACCGTGGTTGCAGAAGGACGATCAATTTCTCTTTTTAGGAATGTATCCTTTGTTCCTTATAGCGTATATTGTGTTTGGGAACATATCACAGAGGCAAGAGGCATCATTCCCGGATCAGGGCAATAAAACTCGGACCAGATGTTTCTTCGTTGATTCTCATCAAAGAATGAGTCGCTCTCACTCTGGTCATCGGCCTTTGTACACTACACACTGACACTTGTTCATATACGAGTATACGTGGAAAACAAAAGCGAAAATGCGAACCGCAAGCTCCGGTCCCTGGGATTGCGCGAATTGCGCATAATTGTTACATAATTACATACTCTAGCACCTAGTAAAGCGAGTCGCTAATGGCTTTCTGGATGGAGGACCATAAGTTTTAAGGAAGAAATACGCTTAACGAAAACTTTATACATATTATGTAAATCTACCATAGACCAGTTAGAATGCAAACAATGTTTTTATTGATCATTATCAGTAGCATAGCCAAAGAGAGGTCAAGGGGTGTGGTTAGTCAAGAATTGGTTTTCCTAATTTTAGCACCCCGTTTAATACCCTTCCTTCTTGGTCAAAACAGATCCCCCCCCAGACATTAGGTTGACTATGCAAAATTGACTCAACAATATTTGCAGTTAGTAGCGGAAAAAGCGATCAAAAACCAACTTCTCATACCTACCACGAACTCTACTCTAATTTGAATTCGTAGCTGTCACCTATTTACGCTCTCACACACATGCACATCATAAATGTATTACAGCGATGAAATATTCGAAAATTTCCTACTTCCAAATTGAGACACAGTAACACGTTTTTGTTACCGTGTTACGAAAATAAAGTGTTACAATGTAACAATTGTAGCTGATTTGCTTCACTCTTTCCTGTCGCAGTTTGACTCCAGCGCCGTCTGTCCGTCCCCATTTAGCAAATTTATAAACTATAGTTTTTGTGACAGTGTAACAGACTTGCGGCAATGTAGCAAAAATTTTTGTTACAAGATTTCGGTTTTGCACATCGGGACCCGTACGCCTGTGTCACAGTATAACTCGCGAAAATGAAAGTATTTAGCGAATTAAGTTAACAGTTATTATAGAATTCATTTCACATGAGTTCATGTGATAATTTTAATCCGACTAATAATGTTCCCGAAAATGATGACTTTTTCAGCACTTTATTCATTCATTTATTCATTTTGCACGATTCTAATCGCTGAACAATACAGATTGGAGCTCCTTATGTCAACTCGAATAGTCAGTTTTGTTAGCAAATTATGGAGATCAACATAACACAGAATGATACTTATTTTGATTCGCGGTTTCTAGAATAAGTATAACTATAGAATCCTCGATGCTTCATCATGATGCATCAATAGTGAATAATGTGGGTAGGAAAGTAAACCATCCAAAAGTAAAATGCTTGGTACGAGTCTTAAGGAAATAAAAACATTTAAATATTAAAATTATCCGAAAAGATTGTACGGCAGAAGAATTTAATTGGGACCTCGTAAGATCTCGACATTTGCGTTTTAAAATCGATAATCGAAAAATCACGTCTCCGTCAATTAGAAAATGTCGAGATTGTATACTCTATATAGAAAAATCACATCTCTACCTATATAGAAAATGTCGAGATTGTATCTATATAGAAAAATCACGTCAAATGACTATATCGAAAATGTCGATATTTAAACGGGGATTTATTCGGGATGTCGATATAGAATCTGGCATAATTCGACATATCTAGATTAAATCCGGTATATATAGAGATACAATTGTCAATAGGGGAGGCTCTTTTCTGTGCCACATTATTTTGACACATTTTATTACGAATTTCAGATTTTTTAAGTAGAGCACTGAAAGAAAAAGATGAAAATTTGTAATAAAATGTGCCAAAAGAACCACAATGTGATGTGACATCGAAAAGGGTCCTAATGTTTCCTCACCATTGAGGCCATTTTATGTGCCAGATCACATCATGATTCCTTTTGACATTTTATTACGGTTTTTCATTTTTTTCTAAATAGAGTACTGAAAGACAAAAACAAAATTCGTAACAGAATGCGCCAAAGGAACCATAATGCGATGTGGCACAGAAAAGGGCCTCAGTGTCTGATTACCATTGAGGCCCTTTTCTTGTAACACCTCATACAGCTCCTTCGTGATAATTCTACAGCGATATTCGGACTTCCCAAGATTCAACAGAACCTTATCAACGTTAGGATTACATGAGATGCTAGGCATTGTTTACGTACAGTGTATCCTAACGTTGATAAGAATTCTATGGCACTATTTCCTGAAGTGCGGAAAGGGAGGAAGGCCCGATGCTAGCGCGCCATCGGTCTGGGAAGTCCGAATAAGAATTCATGTAAACAAACCTGACGATGAAAAGCCCTATAAGATGCACAAGCCACCACCAACTCTGCCCGTTTCTACGGCCTTTTCGCAATACAAAGATTCTGGAGTAATTATTTTGAAAATATTATGTAATCGAAAGCAATAGTGTAAAACAAGGTTTGGGAAAACTTCCGCCGAAAATGTCGTATGTGCCAGACTTTATTCCCCATATATGCATCTTTCGAGCATGCTCTGATTCTTTGGTGCAACCATTAATGTTTTTATAAATCACCCCCATTCCCAAATCTGAAAACTCTAGTGAAATAAAGGAACGGATCCAGGGGCAGTAGAAATATGGCATCCACCCTTTGTGGCCATTTCAACTGATCGAAATTCCAAATTAAATCCATCTCGGCTCGGGGTCCCCTTCCTTCCTGCTCCGTGGGGGTGCTGAGGATGCTGGTGGGGGATGCCTGTCTTGGCATAGTTTGGTTTCTTGGGGATGGGTTTGCGCTTCCTGAGATCTTCTGCCTGTGGTGGTCTGGGGGGCTGCTAACGTGCTGGAATGAGTGTGTGGGAGAGTATTGTGGACTGAGGTATCTGTGGATGTTTCTGGGGTGTAGCCGGTGGTTGTGTTGGATGGGCGCGGTAGTTCAGTCTGGGTTGTAAAGGCCGATCGCGGCCCAGCTGGCTGTGCCTCAGTCAAGATGGTTAATGGCTCATTCGTTGTCCGGCTGGTATGGGTCGCGTCGAGTCGCATTCCTACTGGTAGACCGGCTGGAGGAGTTCCTGTGCCTAACTAGGCGGATTGATGCTGGACCTCACCGCGTTTGGACGGAGCTGTGCTCCTGATCGGGCCTGGGTGGCGCCAAGCCACTCGGTGCTTCGGAACTGGGCGCAGGATCTCGAAGAACAGGGAATGTGGGGCAGTCATGGGTCCTTAGCAGTATGTGGGTGGGATAGTATTCGTCACTCTGTGGCCGGGTAGTTAAGTGACCATTACGCAGTCCTTGCGTCTTGGGCACGGGCCCCACCAACACCGGAAGCTAGTAATACTCGATTATCCCCTGAACATTCTAGCAAACAGAGTGACACAGTACCAGTAGAGGTGGAAGATAGCGCGTCCTGCAACCCCGCCAGTTCATGAGAACAGGGTGTGTTACCACCAGTATCAGAAAGACGGTACTGTGCATGTGCACACCGCGAGCAGCTTGCTCAGCGTCATGAAACACATAGAGAAGGAAAAACTTTAACGCAAGAAACCGTAGGAAAAGCGGAGTAAGCTACCCTGACGGACTTTACCGCGATAGTGCCCATGCCGCATTTTTTGAGCCGGCAAAAAAATGTCAGTTTGCAAGTATTTCTCAATATTATATTCCCTACCTTCACGCTAATTTTGAGCATTTTTATAACTCAGTACATTCAAAAAACTGTTTCTTGTTTTTTCATCATTGATTTGTGCTCATGAAGCTGAAAAACCAAATGCAGCACCAATTGACAAATGAAACACAAGGAGTCGCTGCAGGTGGCGATTTTCGGAAACAACTATAGAAGGTGCATCATACTGATGAGGAGTCTTACGGACGAAAAAGTGGTCGCGAATAACCCACATACTTGTTGTTTATGACTTTTTTTGGCAAGTTATTTATTCTCATTCAGGATACTCTGAGGAATTGATTAATATTGATAATACTGAAATTTGGATCCATTATATTCCGAAATTCGAATTCACAATTACATGATGGTAAATGGGACTTTGCTATTCCCCCTCCCCAGAAAATACCCCCCCCCCCCACACACACACACACAAAATCCTTCCTCCCAATATTTTTACATAGCCCTCTAATATTGGCGATTAAAAAAAAATACTTTTTCGACTTTTTCTCCCTTGAAAATCTTATTTTGCCCCCCGGCCTCCTTTGGAAAAATCCTGGCTACGCCACTGATCCTCGTTAAATTTTTTGTTTTGTTACTGCGTCCGCAACGAATAACGATGATTGACGAATATTATTCACATCTTCATTTTACTGAATAATGATTGACGAATAATTTTACGTGTTGACGAATAATGAATAACGAATAATGATTGATCTGTTATTCATGATTATTATTCGAATAACGCCCAACTCTGGTATCCAGCACCCAGTGAAGTCAAAGGGATAGAGCTCAGTAAAATTCTCACTGTGACTATAAATGTGAGGCTACTGCATTGATCCTGAACAGCAACCTGAAGAATAGTGCAATGGATTACAACGTCTGAGCACTCGGCACATACAGCGCCACCTCACACAACTAGAAAGGGGGAAAAGAGCTATAGGAGGATGAGGAAGAGGAAGAGGAGGAGGGGAAGTAGATGGAGAGGAAGGTGGTGGTGGAGGAAGAAAAAGAGGAGAAGGAGAAGAAGAATTCTAAAGATCATGTACCTGAAGTGCAGGATACAGGAGACGAAAGACGTTCGTGAGACGCTCACATCGTGCTACACAGAAAGTAGCCACGCATGACGATGTACACGAAAATTTATATTCGAGAGGAGAGGATCGCCGCAATCATTTCAGTGAGGAGTCGATTGAGGAATTTTTTGTTTGAAAGAATTTATCCTAAGTAATGTATTATTTCTCGATATTTTCTCGAAAAACTAATTTGGGGGCTCCATATCTCCCTTAAATAATTTAACTTCAGAAAACAATTTTCGAAAAAAAGCTTTCGAAACTAGTCCTCGTAGGTGATTTCAATGTCAGATCCCAGCTCTACGAACGCATTGATCGTAGGATATTCTATAATTATGCTAAACAAGCAATCGTCTTTGAGGATTTCATCACAGGCAGTAACATGATTCTGTATAATCCTTTCAATGTAAAAATCTTTCAAAATACTAATGGCTCCAGTCTCATTGATTACATCATCACAACCGATACAATAGCCGACAATATTACTGATGTTAAAATTTCAGAAAACACCAGAACCCCCCATTCATTTCATATTTTTCATGTATAACATGGAAAAACCACTACGTAAAACAAGAACTATAAACAAAGTTGACTACAAGAATCTTGAGGAGAACATTACGTATGACTTTTTAAATACAATAGCAGAGCAAACACGCGCATGTGAGAACTCTAACTGTATGGAGGAGCTCGTGTCAGAAATGACCAATCAATTTCAAGAACTTATTAAAAATCCAGCTCAGTAGTCGAAATTAATGCGGACAAAACCTGGTGGTGCGATAAACTAGAAGACATGAAAAATAAAATTAAAAAGTATAAAAGGAAAATGCACAAAAGTACATCAAGCGCGAATAAGCTCATTATAAAATCATACTTAGACAAACTGGTGAAAGAATATAAGAGTACGATTTTGAAGCGCAAACACAAGGCCTGGTCTGATCTAATTGAAAACTCCTCAGTCTGGGGTATGCCGTACAAGATAATAACCAACAAACACAAAGCTCTCGAATTACCTCCTCTTCTGGCCAGGGACCAAGAGATCATTGGCGAAACTGAAAAATATGGCATCATTTTAAACGAACTTTTTCCCAGTGTAGACGATAACATAGTCAATAAACCAACAACAAAACCAGGGGTGAAACTAGTTGTCAAAAACTCTGTAATTAACATCACTATTAAAAAACTTCAGAACAGGAAGGCCTCCGGCTATGATGGAATCTCCAATATTGTAATCAAAATTATTCATAAAAAACACCCCACATTTTTCCTTAATCTCTTCAATAAATGTCTAGAATTCGAATTTTTCCCCCAAATTTGGAAAAGAGGAAAACTTGTTTTACTAAATAAGCCCGGAAAGGATAAATCGGATCCAAGGTCTTACAGACCCATAACACTCCTTCCAGCAATCGGAAAACTTTACGAGAAAGTCCTGACCATTATTCTAAATGAGTGCATTCACGACAACAAATTAGACGGCTTACATGATAATCAGTTCGCTTATCGAAAAGGGAAATCAACTGAAGGCGCAGTGAGCAAAGTCATGAGTACAATTGACAAAATGAAGCAGGAACATAGGCACGTGCTCTTGTTAAGTTACGACGTGAGCGGGGCATTCGATCGTATTCTCTGGTCTGCCATCATTAATAATCTCTATCGACTTGGAATCTCAAATAACATAATCGGAATAGTAACAAAATATCTCAGGAACAGGGAAATACAGGTAATAAAAAACGACGAGATATTAACGGGAAAAATCTTAACGAGTGATGTCCCTCAGGGCTCTGTGATCGACCTTACCCTTTTTAACTTAACGATAAGTCAGCTGCACAAACTTAAATCGTTCACAAATCTGGAACTAATCAGCTACGCTGACGACGTTCTTCTTATTGCCGGAATCACATCGAACGCAGACATAAGCAAAGCAGCAAAGTTAAACACGAGTCTAGAGGAATCGATCAAAAAAATGGGACTTAAATTTAATGAAAATAAAAAGTTATGGGGCTATTGACCTCCAGGAAACACGATAGGGAAGAAATCAAAAGTAAAATCAAATCTTTAATCAAAACTAATGGAAAATAAATCAAGATGGAGACTAGCATAAAATACTTGGGCGTCTTTATTGATGAAAAGTTAAACTTCTCTGAACATGTACAATATATCAGTAAAAAGATTCAAACATACTACAACGCGTTTAGGGCCCTATATGGCAGAATTTTCGGTCTCAACTTTAAAAACAGAATTATTCTATACAATGCTATCTTTGACTCCATCACTGATTACAGTTCAATTGTCTACTTCACTAGGTTATCTCTGACCAATATAGATAAGCTTGTAAGACAACAACGTAGGATTCTTATCGGAACAATTAGTGCTTACAGGACAGTCTCTTATGCCGCAGTCTACGCAGTGTCAGGGATTATGCCCCTTGATCTAAAAATCAAAATGCGAAACGAAATTAAAACGCTAAAGCAAGAAGAGGATAATGACCCAAAAACAAAAGCCGAAAGGATGCACGAAATTAAATTCAAATACATCGACCTCTGGTAGTCTAGGTACTCTGGGTCGGCGATAGGTCGCAAAACCTATAGGTTCATTCCTGATATAGAACTAAGACAGAAAATGAAGCATTTCAACACCAACTTTTATTTCACCCAAATCCTAACAGGCCACGGCAATTTCGCGGAATATCTAAATCGTTTCAGTATTATTCAAGGGGCACACTGCAGACAGTGTAATTTTGCTAACAAAATTGACGACGTTAATCACACGCTCTTCGAATGTACAAACAACATTATAAATGTGAGAAGGAATAACATAAAAAAAATTAAATCGGAAAATGTAAACCTCACTGAACTAACGAAAGAGGAATTTGTTGATGTATACAATTTCGCAAGTGAGAAAATGCCTAGAAAAGTCAAGTTATAATAAGCGAAAGCAGTACCGACTTTTCGGCCTTCGGCCGAAAAGCACTCGGAACTCGCTTCGCTCGTTCCTCGCGAAATCGAGACACTGTCGACACGTTTTAAGTGGTAAACGTTTTAGAAAACGCAAATGTCGACAAGGACTAGTGGTATTCGGCTGAAATGTTTAAGGCCATTCACGTTTTAAAAAACGCAACTCTCGACAGAGAATAGTATTATAAAAAATATAAAACTACCCGGCTATCAAAATTAGAGTTCGTATAAATTTGAAATCGATACATTAAGGCGGAAACGAAACAGTATAAAACAAAACTACGCGGCAAACCGAATTCGATTTCGTATAAATTAAATCCCAAACAACATCGAGTACTTAAGTCGCCTCGCGCTTCTTATGCTGAACAAATTGAGGAAACTCGTGAACGACTCACCCGATTGTTATCAAACTTTCACCAATACAACTTCGAGTACTTAATGTACCAAAATTTGGAATCAAATGATTCGATAGTTCCTGAGATTTTTGTGCCACAAATTTTGTCCTCAAGGAAAACTCACGAACGGATCGACCGATTGCCTTCAAAAGCTTATTTTAACAACTTCGAGTACTTCTCCATAATATACCAAAATTTGGAATCAATTGATTCAATAGTTTCTGAGATTTTCTTCCCACAAAATTAGGGTGTACATATATAAACATATATATATACATGCAGGGAATCCTTTTCACCTCCATACATAACGCAGACGCCCTCGCCTCCGCCAGAAAAAATGGGTTTAGAAGTGTATACTTTGTAATTTTAGAATCAGAGCATTGATGTCATAAGAGGCAACCTGAGAGGGGTAAGGATTTCTCAAAATTTATCACCGAGTGTATACATTATGTATATAGTCCCTTTCACCTCCGAACACAGTTTATACTTTTCGCCTCCTTTCGTATTTCTTTTTTACATAATTGGCCATTTTGGCCTCCAGCAACGTTGCCAATACTTTTGCAGCACATGTTTACGTCTCATCCTCCAGTGTGCGATAAGCAGGCTTGTTCGGACTCTTTGCGTACTTTTGCATTCCTGGGGCTTATTGCTTGAAATCAATATCTTTTCATTCAGGTATACTGCAATCGCATGTTGGTCACTGAGTTGCAGCAGACACACATAATCATCATATTGCTGTCGTCACCGCATGAAATTCTTATAAATTCTACAAAGAAATATCGCCTTCTTGTCTGAAAGCAGGATGGAGGCAATGAAATTCGTCAGTTTATTTCTTTTCAGCACGTCTGTAGTTATTATATTTCAGGTTTCAGTTCAGACACCTGTTGTTTATTTTTTCCAATTTTTTCTGTATACATGATGGTATGTACATTTTTTTCAAAGAGGATCTTTTTCCACCTCATTTTTGTCTATAAAGCGACTTTTTCGCTTCATATATGGAGGCGAAAACAAAATGCTAAACGTGAAAATCTGCAACTTCGTATTAGAATTTTCTGTGGAGTAGTTTCTTCTAACAATCTTGAACATGATCCCATGTTCTCGCGGGTATACGATGATATCTTTGCAGGGCGGCTTTTTCGCCTCTTTTTCATATATAAAGCGACGTTTTCACCTCATATACGGAGGCGAAAACGAAACTCTAAAGGTATATCTTTTCAGGGCGGCTTTTTCGCCTCTGTAAGTTTCTTATTATGTTATTCTTGAACCTCTTCCTCAGACTAAAAAAACTCATGTCCATTCCGAATTGTGTTACAATGTCTTAGAGTATAGGGAAATGGTAAACCTGTGACCTTCTCGATCTTAATCATCATGTTCTCGCGGGTATATAATAATATCTTTGCAGGGCGGCTTTTTCGCCTCTTTTTCATACATAAAGCGACGTTTTCACCTCATATACGGAGGCGAAAACGAAATTCTAAAGGTATATCTTTGCAGGACGGCCTTCTCTCCTCTGTTTCATATACAGGGTTAGTTGGTTTTCCCTCCGCCATAGGAAAACTCCGTCAGGCTGAACGAAGTATGACTCAATGTGTTATCTACCAAAATGTACAGTACGCTTTGTTATCGGGTAGGCGCACTACACACTATTCGCGAATAGCGACAAAACCGATAACAGATCTTCAGCGTAATGGAGTTTTCCTATTGCGGAAGGAAAACTGACTAACCCTGTGTACAGCGACGTTTTTACCTCATAGACGGAGGTGAAAACGTAAGACACTATATCTCAATAATTTAAGCTTCTACAGGCCAGCAGGTAACCCCCCAGGGCAAATTTTTGACTGGAGGCGAAAAAACCTACATACATCATCTATCAATTCGTGGTAAACTTTTCGGTGCAGTAATTTCTACTTACAATCTTGAACATGCGGGGTATATGATATACAATATTATATACATTTTTTTTTTAAAAGAAGGTCTTTTTCGCCTCATTTTTGTACATAAAGCAACGTTTTCACCTCATATACGGAGGCGAAAACGAAATTTTAAAGGTATATTTTTTCAGGGCGGCTTTTTCGCCTCTTTTTCATATACAAGTACACAGCGACGTTTTCACCGCATATGAGTTGAAAATAAAGTCTCATTTAGATGTCAAAATCATGACAGTCATGGCTTAGGACAGAACCAAAATTCAAATCTCAATCGAAGGTGGTCAATCCCATTGCTCCTCGGGTAGATTTCCTAAAAGCAGGGGACAGAAGCTAATATACAATTTGTGTGATTTGAGTTTTCGGGTACCAAGATTTTCGTATATACCACTTCCCCTGTACAAAAAATTAAATGTTAGGTTGATGAATATTAGCCCCCCTCTCCACAGTTGAGTTGGAGGCTCAGAATTGGGGGCAAAAATTTGTGTACAAATTATGTGATTTGCGTATTTTCCTCCCCAGATTTCTGTACCCTTCCCTGCCTCATTCAATCATGGATCTCCCTCGAACATTTACATCATATTCTTTCCTACCCTCTCCCCTAGCACTTGCTCCTCACCATACCAAACAAGAGTGTGGCAACCCATACTGTGGGCCCAAAATCAAAACTCAGCTGTACCCCACACGCCATTTTCGTTCATTTCTTCTCTGTCCTTCTTCTTCTACCTATCTTTTCATCTCTCAGTGTACTGCTCTACAAGGGTGAAACACAAATGAAAAAAAAAAAATGGAAGCATAATCAAACACAAACAAAGCATACAAAATTGTCACCATTAAAAGTCAAAATTCAGTTGAGGGGGTTGAGCAGTAGACATTCACCCCGATTTGGCACCCAGGGGTGAAGCACAAACCGGGAAAGTGGAACTACATTCAAACATAAATCGAATACATATGATTGACCACATTCAAACTTAAAAATGCTGTGGTAGAGGAGCTAGAATTTCCCCAGCCACCCTTCCTAACTGTGGCCGATGAGTGGGGGCACAAACAAAATAAACGGAAGCACAAATGAAAAAAAAAATGACATACATATTTTGCGCTCAAAACTAGGGGGTGAGGAAGGCTGGGGAAATGCACCTTTCCATTTTCCATTTTGTTTGTTGGGTTCCATATCTGCAATTCAATCCCCACCCCTCTGGTTTATGACTTTAATCTTCTTTCAGAGAGCCTACACCTGCTCCCTTTCTCAGGGACCTGACATTATAGTAAAAATGTTCAGCAACGAAAAAAAGAGGGCCATGATTAAGAAAGCTAAAGAAAGCCGGCTGAATATCCGCGGTAGTCCGATATATATGTAGGCGAGCACCTGATAGCTGCCACAAAAACAGTGCTGAGAGAGGCCAAGCAGCTGAGAAACGAAGGCCGTATCAAGTTCGTTTGGACTCGGAACGGCGATCTATTTGTCAGAAGAGAAGAAAATGCTAGAGCTAAATAAATCAGGGAGAGCAACGATCTGACTGAATTCAGAGCGGTAAATGAGCCAGCAGGCGTAGTGAGAAACGGCAAAATGGGAGGCACACCAAAGCGGTCGATTCAAGAGAGGAGCCCAGACGCCACCAGCACAGCAATGAACAAGAACAGCAAGAAGATGCAACTTCAAAGGCCGAGAACAAATTCGCTAACCAAGGTACCATCAGGAGGACTACAAACTACGATGGACATGTTATGGAATGATAAAAACTCAGCCGGCGTAAACCAGGAGAGAGGCTCAGAATAAAGTGTAAGCGTCGCGGCGAGTAAGGGGACACGGAACTCAACCCCACCTCCTTCAATCCAGCCTGCAGCAGCTGTGAGGGAGGTAAGCTGCAAAACCCTCATCCAAAATTTGATATTCAAGGAGGGATACAAAAAGTATAAAAACATAAACTCTGCCTTTCAAAAAACTGAATCTTTTGGATTGCAATGTACTAAACCAAAAAACAAAAATCACGAGGGCCTAAAACTGAATTTGGCATATTTTAACTGTAGGGGTCTTGCCAGTAACGAAAGAGTGCATGAGTTTGAGAGAAGTATAGAAAAAATTAAGTGGGATGTAATTGGGCTATCAGAGGTAAGAAAATTTGGGGAAACGTTACTGGTCAAGAAACCAGGGTATGTCTTCTACCACATGGGTCAAACCAAAGGCTATAGGGGGGTAGGCTTTTACATCAAATCCAAATGGATGAAGGAAATAGAGGACATCAAAGGAATATCAGAAAGAATCTGTTTATTGAAATTGAAGTTGGGGAAAAACAAAAAAGGCTCTGATAATAACGGTGTATGCCCCGACCCTGGGATCCGATGAAGAGGAACTAAACAAATTTTACGAAGACTTGGAAGAAACTCTAAACAGTCATAAAATACTACAACTTCCTAATGGGAGATTGGAATTCAATTATAGGGTCCCGGGAGGGGGGCCCAGAAAATATTGGAGAGTTTGGTCTTGGGGTTCGAAATTTGAATGGGGAAAAACTTTTGGACTTCTGTATGAGAAACAACCTTAAAGTGGCAAACACATTTTTCCGAAAAACTAAAAAACTGAAGTGGACTTGGCAATCCCCAGGGGGGAAATACAAAAACGAAATTGATCATATCTTAGTTAACGACATGTCAGTGGTAGAGAACGCGGCGGCTCTGTCGGGCTTCCGTTTTAGTTCAGATCATAGACTTTGCAGAGCTGTGATAGGTTTCCCGAAGAGAGCTAAATATCACAATCACAGACCAAAGCCCCGGGGCGTTAAAATCATCCCACCCCATGCCTGGCAAGAAGCAAGAAAGGAGTTGAGAAAACGGCTGGAAAATACGAACAAGGTATGGCTAGAACACACGTTGCAGGAAGTATACGAAAAGCTTGTGGAAGGAATTCAGGAGGTTAAAAACCAGTTTGGGAAACTCAGGCCGATGGTGCGGACAGATGATAAGCTGTCAAAGGACACCAAGATACTCATAGAAGAAAGAGATACACTGGAGAGAAAAGACCAGAAGACAGTAAAGGAAAAGATCGAACTGCTTGTACTGAGGAAAAGGGTTAAGACGGAGATAAGGAAAGACGTAAGGAACTACGATAGCAAACAGATCGAGAGCATCTTGGCCGAAAGCAAATCAACGAAAAAAGTAAACAAAGCCCTTTTCACAGATAGAAAGCTAATCCCTAGCTTACGCAATGCAGAAGGAGAGAGGATTTCTGACCGCAAAAGCATAATAAAAACAGCCACAGATTTCTTTAAAGAACTATATGGAAAAAAAGGAGGGGACGAAGGGTTGGAAGGGGACGGGGGAGTTGTTGTTAACTCCAACAAAATGCCAAAAATACTTCAGGCTGAAGTGGGAAAAGCAATATACTCGAGCAAGGTGGACAAAACAGTAGGTCCAGATGAGATTGACAATGGGACCCTAAAATCTTTTGCGGAAGAACTGATTCCTATCTTAACGAAACTATTCAACAGAATTCTGGAGGAGGAAACCACCCCATTACAATGGAGGGAGGCAAAAATAATTTTGCTATTCAAAAAGGGGAAAAAAGAAGAAATTAAAAACTACAGGCCTATTAGTCTTACTTCAAACTTGGGAAAATTGTTCATGAAAATTTTAAAAGATAGACTCTACCTGCAGCTCGATTGGCACTAACCAAGGGAGCAAGCCGGGTTCAGAAGGAATCACTCCACGATAGACCAAATCTTCATTTTGAACCAAATTATTGAAAAAGCAAAAGAATACAATTTCGATATTTACTTTCTTTTAATAGACTTCTCAAAGGCTTTCGACTCGGTAGACCACAGATATCTCTGGAAGGCGCTGAAGGCACAGGGGATAGGACAAAAAGAAATAAATATAATTAAAAATGTTTATGTCGGTGCCTCCGCATACGTAGAATTGGACAAACGTGGGGAAAACTTCAATATTGAGAGGGGAGTCAGACAAGGAGACCCATTGTCACCAAATCTGTTTAACTGTGTCCTGGAGGAAGCAATGCGGCAAATGAAATGGGAAGGGACGAGGCTGAGAATAGATGGGGAATTTATAAACAACCTGAGATTTGCCGATGACGTGGTGTTGATTGCGAAGGATGTGACAGAGTTAGTGAACAACGCAAACGAATTTATCAATGCATGTAAACAAGCTGGATTAGAAATTAATATGGACAAAACGAAATTACTATCAAATGCGTGCGAAGTTGAAATTGCGTTAATGGGAGAAAAGATCGAGTGGGTAAACGAGGTCAAGTACCTGGGACAAATTCTATCGTTCAAGGGGGCCAGAGAGCGAGTAATCTCATGTAGAATTCAAAACGGGTGGGGAAAATACTGGAGCCTGAAAAACATATTTAATCTGGCGGAGCTGTATCCTACCAACAATGACATACGGCGCGCAGACATGGGCGCTAACTAAAGCTAATGTAAGCAGGTTGCGAACCACCCAAAGGACGATGGAACGTAGTATTCTGGGAATCAGAAGGAAAGATAAAGTGGAAATATCCACGATAAAGGCCAAAACTAGACTGACGGATATCGGGGAGGAGGTGAAAAAAATGTAAATGGAGGTACGGAGGTCACATTTTAAGACAGGAGGGGAGATGGGAAAGGAAAATAGAGGGATGGACTCCATACGACCATATAAGGGAAAGAGGAAGGCCAATCACCCGATGGCGGGACGAATTCCGAAAGGAACTCGGACCTATGTGGAGGAGATATACTCTGAACAGAAAAAAATGGAGGGAGATAGGGGAGGCGTATGCCCAGAAATGGGCGGGTAAAGCACTGGAAAATAGGTGGGGGAGTTCGGTACCCCTCCCGACCATAGTGAAGGTAACGATGTATAGATACCCAAAATAAACGCTGCTATTATTATTATTATTATTATTATTATTATTATTACTATTATTACTATTATTATAACAGGTGACCTACGGGTACAGCTGAAAAACAGACGTAACGGCTGCCCATAGGTCAACCTAAGCCCTGTTGAACAAACAATAAAGTACCTTTTGACGGGGGAAAAAAAAGCTACGTTTTTTTTTGTTTTTTTTGTTTTGTTTTTTTTTGTTATTAAGGAAACTACTGTCAACAATATTCCGCGAAGGAATACTTTGATATCACTGTTTCTTCCTAAAGTCCCATTTCTGATGTTTTACTACGCCAATAGGACCAAAAAAAAAAGAGAAAGAAACCGGACATTTTCTTATGTTATGTTGTCTACAATTCTGCTGAACGGACAAATATCGGACGTTTTTTAGAAAGATCCTAGATTTGTTTCCGATTTTCGTTAATAAGGTAGGAACCCAGGGGATTGCCGAAGGAGTCGTCCATTGACACATCTATCTCCTATGATCCGAGCCGAATTACAGCGAATACGCGTACCTTCATCAAAACTTTCAGAGAGCAATAACGATGGACAAAGTTATGGTTCTAGACAAGCAGACTACCGAAATGTCATTTCAGCTCGTCCTTGTATCGCGTGGAAAAAGTTATTTGAAGCAAACAAACCAGAAAAAAAAAGAAAAAAGGTACATGAACAATTTTTATCCAATTTTCCACGAAATGGCACTTATAGAGAGCAGGCACGGAGCGAGCACGTCGGAATGTTTATGAACATTCCAATTAGATGTTTTCCACGAATAAATTTGTAGTACTGCACGTCGATAAAACTGAAATTTTTTTTACCGCGGCATAAATTAAAGGTTACTAATATTGTTATCGCATTGATCGCGGCTCAGGTACGTGGATTTATCAGTCCCTCGGAAGGAAGCGAAGAAATAAATTCACTGTATCCTTTTCGATATTGCCAATTTACGAAAATAAATTACAACTTCTTGCGGGAAATCAGCGAAACCAAATGTTCGCAGCATATAATGTATACTGTACTCGTAAGGCGAGAAACAGCGAAGATGAAATTCAACAACAAGCGTCCGACATTTTATTGCATTAAAAATAAACCCGAGTGCGAAACTTCTTTCATTTTCTTCAAATAACGAGCATTTTTCTCCCCACCTTCGTTTTCCCCCGCAGTAGGCAACCCGCAAAGTAAATAGAACAGTCTACAGCTGATAACTTGGGCGCCAAACGTAGTTAGCATTCGTATAATTTATTTACAAAATTCGGGTTTTATGTGGCGACATTTCGTTTAATTAACATCCGAGCGCGGATACCAGCACACAGCGAACAATGTATTTTTCACGTACATCTAGTTGTCATAATATTGCGTTTTATTGCACTGGTCGAAGGGACGAGGTTGAGTGTCACATAGCCTTCTCATTCTGTTTCAATTACGTGCTTTGCTGGGATACGTAAATCTAGATGATAATACAAAATGGCCGGTCAACACTAGTTCTCGAAATTGGGGATCGAGGAAGAGATATTACACGAACATACGAGTACATCAACCATGAACAAGTAATTCCGCAATTATCGCGGTAATTAACTCAGTTTATGGCTGTTCACAACTTCCAATGAACGAACGAATACGTTCGTTGAGATGCTATTTATTTCGGGTCTACCCCCTGCTCCTGGATACTTAATTCCACCTTCAAGCTTATCTCAATCGTTTACATATTATCTGTACAGTACATGCCCGCGTTCTTGACATGGATACGTCTAATGACCCCATTTTGTGTGTGCTGCTTTGGCGTGGTGAGGGGGCTTAAAGAAAAACCAAAAACACATAGAAGGAAAACTCCGACAGATAAACTCTGATGAACGCAAGGGGAAACTACATCAGCAGGGAGCGGAATATTTTTTATTTTTATTGAAACCTTTCACAGTATAAAATTAAATTATTACACCCGGTTTGGGTAGTTATTTGTGCACCCATGAGCGGTCATAGGTCTCCCCCGCCCTTCTCCATCGGTCCCTATTCCTTGATGCTCCTATCCAAAGCCTCCCCACCTATATTTTTCAGTTCATCGTACCCCTTCCCTCTCTAGGATACGAGTCCACCCACCTTTCTGCCCTTCTCTGGCAACATGTCCTGCATAATCAAACTTCCATTTTTCAGCAATGTACTTACAGTCTTTTACTCCGGTCAGACTTCTTACTTAGGTATGTCTTAATCTATCCTTTATTTTTACTACCAAAATCGATCGCTCCATGGCAATTTCGGTTCTTGCCATTTTTAGATTTTGTGCTTCTGTAGTTGCCCACGTCCGTGCTCCGTAGGTCTGGGCCGGTAGTGTACACCCTTCAAACACTTTTACTTTCAAATTTAACGGCATTTTGCTCTTTTATATCTCTTTCAACGACCAGAAACTTTTCCAAGCCTGCTCTTTCCTTCTACTCCGTTCCTTTTCCATATTAACTTTAAAGGATATTGTTCACCCTAAATACAAGGTGCTACTATTCTGATTCACTCCGTACCCAGCTTGATTTTTTTTTTGTGCTATTCTTTGATTTGTAATTAACACTGTTTCGCTAGTATTAATTTTCAAACCAACTTTCAACCCTTCCTGTTCCAGTTTTTTGCCCATCGTTTGGAGATCTTCTCCGTCCCGGACTATCAAGGCGACATCGTCCGCAAGCCTAAGTTATTTAACCAAATTCCGTCTATTTTTAAGCCCCTGTCTTCCCAATTCAAATTATAAAAATATTCTTCCAATAAGCTGTGGAATAGATTTGGTGATAAGGGGTCCATGATACCCTGTCGGTGCAGATCGTTGATCGTCGGGTTGACTTCCTCTTGTCTTGCCAACGGGACTCTCCGTGGGTGTTGCTTGATGAGCGGACTGTCCCCAGTATCAATCCAATGTTGTAACAATTCTGTCCGGCCATAATCGTCACTGTTCTCGTCAAAGATCTTCCTAAAGTCCTTCAGAAGAGCCTCAATCGCTCTTTTCTGCGTTGGATCTAAATCTTGGACTACATTTCTGGCCCACTTGTCGAATTCTGACGGTCCTGTCTTCTCTACAAATGTTGAAACAGGCCGTCTCTTTGGCAGTTTCCTGGCCACCGTCTTCAGCAGCTAACTAGTTCTAGAGTGGGTAGCTCGAACTTCGCGACCCGATCTTAATACTTCAGTATCTGCCGCTCAGGATCGATGATCAGCCCATGCCGCACCATCATATCCCAGCCAATGATCGCGGCATCCTGAATATCGACCACAAGAAACTCTTGCTCAAGGAACGATCCCATCAGTTGAATTTGGAGCTGAACTATTCCATACACTGGCACCGTTTCTCCAGTGGCCGTCCGCAGAACATACCGCTTCTTCTGGTCCAACTTCTTTGCTGGAACCAGCTTGCGTTGAAGGATCGAGTGTGATGTCCCAGTGTCAACAAAGAAAAGGACTGTCTCCTGACCAAGTTTTCTCTTTCACATAGTTACTTGAGGAGTCATGCTTCAGAGTTCTCTTGACGGCAATGATTGTCTGGTCCTCTTGGGAAACAACCGGGGACGCTTGGCGAGCAACACCCCAGTCTTTTCCAGCCGCATTCTGGTTTTGGAGGCAGTTAAGACGGTCGCAACTTTTCAAACTGGCGTTGGCGTTCAATGTTTGGTTGCTTCTTCGTCTTCATCACCTGCTCCACCACTGCTTTCACAGCTTTCTTCAAGCCGGTCTGCTCCTCTTCCATTTCATAGGCCTGGGCTTGACGAACAGTGGCCCTCATTCTGGAGCTTTCCCGTGCAACCTCTAGCCCCAGGACTTGCGTCAAAGCAGTTCAAGAGTTTTGATGGTTGCCAACTCTCACCATCATCTGAATTTGTTCATCCTCAATTCCACTGATGAAGGCTGAGACCGCAATTTCCTCTCTGAAATCTTCAGAAGATGTCGGATGGACAGCACTGGCGAGGCGAACTATCTCTGCATGATGAGCTTGAAGCGATTCGCCCCGCCTTTGTGACCGCCGCTTCAGTTCCCGCTGAAACACTGGCTTCACATGGGCTTGCCCATATCGGCATGCCAATGCTTCCACCAGCTTCTGGAAATTCCTCTAGTCCTCGGTTGGAACCGTTTTCAGCACGTCCATTTGCGGCTCCTCGCAGGTTGACGACCAATGCTGTGGCCTTCGTCGCCTCGTCCCAGCCATTACTGGCAACCGCTGCCTCGAACTGGATGAGGTAGGTCTCCCAGGAATGCTGACCATCGAACGTTGGCGGTTTCACTTTTACGGAGCCACTACCACTTGAAGTTGGAACCATTTAGCGTGGTTGACTGTCTGGAGCCTCCACTGACGATGCACCGGCGGCTGAATCCATTTGAGTAGGCTGCTTGTTACCTGGAGGCACTGCCACTGACGTTGTGGTAGGGCCAGTTCGAAGTGCCTCCAATTCTCTTTCCAGTACAGCGACCTGTTGAGAGATTGGTTCGATCTTCTCATCACCTTCCTCGACGATATCCGCTTTTTGATCGATCAGGTCTTCTTTCTTGAGCTGACCAGCGTTCATTTCTTCCATTTTCGTGGACTGTTGAGCCTGATCAGTCTCTATGTCGTCCATCTTCTTCGACTGGTCGGTTGAAATCTAAAATTCATATTTTTTCTCCCTTTGTTATGTTTTATCTTGTTTTGTTTCAATTGTAAGATTTTTTTCGCTTTATTGTAAACGTATCCAAATTTTATGGCTGTGCTTCGTTCTCTGCCGCATCTCAGTGTCAGGCGAAAATGTACTATATAAATAACTTGACGCTACTACCAAAAAAAAAAAAAAAAAGATTTACTGTAATGTTTGATTTTGAATCAAGATGTCGCGTCATAAAAAATAATACGTTGTACTTCAAATTCGAATGCAGCAACAACCACGGCTGAAGTGTGAATATAATTGCATAGTAGCAACGCCGTGAATATTCCATGAATAATGCGGTTACCTCGACATGTTAATAAAATTGCATACACAAAACGCCGTAAATCGGTCATATCGCGGTTACCCTTTGTTCGAAATGTTAATGGAGATTTGAAGCGTGATCAACGCTTTCAAGATGAGCCACGGATGTCGAACCCCATCCATTATCAGGACCTGGTTCGGCTCTTCATCCAATGTAACTATGGTCGAGTTCGGGTACTTCCATTTTCAGTTTCAAAAGTTCGGGTTCTTTGAAAACAAGGTTTTTTGGTGCACACGGTTCAATTAAGATCGATCTCGGATTTGAGGCGGAGTTCATACTCGGTTTTGGATTCAGATTTTTGGGATTCAGGTTTCCTTAGGTGTGCACGAGAAAACGTAAAACTGTAATACGTAAAATGAACTCGGGGGGAGTAGGGGTTATAATATAAAATACTTTAATTATCTCGAGTATGGTGTAGAAGAGAAACCGACTTAACACTAACTTTGACAAGTCCTGAGGGAATGACACTAAGAGTAAGAAGACGATGTATATTAACATAATTATGCGCATGATATTTAGTCTAGGATGGTCACGCTGCGACGTAGGTGGGCCCTGGCTCGACGTGGCGGACGTAGTTTACCTGTAATTCAGAGGATGAACACACGGCTGAGTATTTAGGTCCCTAACTAACTCATGTACAACTAACGTAACTTACAAGAGAGGTTGGACGAATCCAGGATTGCCTGTCCTCGACCCGGCCTGCCGCCAGAACAACGGTGGGGGTCTGTGCTTACCCTCCACACTGTGCAGATCCTTCAGAGCTGAGTCGTCCTGACAATCCTGCTCAATAAAGGGAACACTCGATCCCTCAGCGTACACCTGAGAGAGCTTCAAGATCGGGAGATCAGTATAAGCACATCGTCGCCCAAGTTTGGCTTTCCCCAACTCTGCATAGTACTCCCCCTCAGCACTACCTTCCGAGTACTGTCAGGTCCACAAGACAATAGTGTCGATCGATCACTGACCTCACATATCATTAAGTACTGAGGTACTGACTAACGTAACTCTGTGTAACCTATCGAAGGCAAATACTCAATAAGTGGCCCACGTAAGAGGTGAGCACACTTACTCAAAGTTCTGTCGTGGCGGGAACAACGATGGTGCCTACGTGTGAGTGGGCTCTGCCTATCGCTCAGAGCCGGCGTGAGTCCTGCCCCCGTCAGTTTTCATTCGGCAATTTTGGCAGTATTTTGCCCAATTTGGCAAAATTTCAGAAATTGATATTTTTCTTTTACACAACGAAAGCCCCCTATAATTCGAATTTTGACTCCGGGGTACTAGCCTTCGTTTGACGTCGTTTGTACTCATTTATACAAGTGCGATTTTCTCGGGAATTGTACGAGAAAAGTGTTTCGTCCGCACCGGAGCGATGGCATTTGAATTCACAGAAACGAGAGTTCGCAGAAAGAGTTAGTTGTTTACGTACGAGTATAATCATGTCGAAGTCAGTTTCGTATGGTAAAATCGACCCCTACTACTCACAGATGAAACTGTGCACAACAAGGTGTATAGGTCCGGAAGGATGATTGAGTTTCCTGTTTGTAAAATGAACACTGAGCAACCTCGTGGTAGGTTGGTATTTCGGATTTGATTTGGCCGTACTATCTCATGATAAGGAACAATATCAAAGGCCAGCCCACCCAATTTTCGAAAATTTGAAATATAACGTATATTCTGATCCAAGAGAAACTCCATTTAGTGGATCAGTTTTGTAAAATTGAGGGTTGAAAATAAAATTAGTCAAAACCCGAAGCGTTTGGTCCATTAAAACTAAACGTGATTGGAACTGACGATACCGTTTTCGTCTGCAATTCTTAGGCTCGCTTTCCATTTGTGGTTTTCCCCCCTCAAGTCGCGATGTCGTATAGTTGACAGAACGAATACTCCGCTTTGAATGTCGCAGCGCCACTATAGTTTAGGCTTCGAGAAAAAGAAAAAAAAAAAAGGAAAAAAAATTGAAAATACAACCTTTTTTTAGACGCTGTACTTTTTTATACACAAAACTCGAAAAAGTAAATAATTTCCTACGAAAATCGAGTGTGCGATCGTTTACCTCGTGCTAAACAGTATTTTTCATGTCGGTGCGAGCTTATTTATGTTACAGCCTGACATTATGCAAATTTCCCGTTATTGAGTAAAACGTTGAACTCTATCATCCTGCTTCCTCCTTCATCCCTTTTTCGACTATATACGCAACGGTTTCTATTTTTCTTCTGGTGGATAAGATCGTTTCTACTTAAGAGGGCTTAAGTGCAGGACTGTTGAACGGAATCATGATGATACTCGATTCCGCATGCTTACACTGCGTTGGAGGGCTAACGAATCAGGTACCAATTTAAAGCATTTTTTATTTTCATCAAAAAGAACCAGAATCTGGAAAGTACGTGAAATAAGTGAGTCTATTTTCACAAGGAAAATTATGGAATGGGCATCCAGGGAGGGTAAATGCACCAGAGGTAGACCAAGCACCAAATAGAGCGTGCTCTTTCTCTTCTTTCTTTTTTTTATTCCCGATAACGTATCAATTGAGCTGGAGTGTGTTGATTCGTGTCTTATACTTGAGAAATTCTCGGCACATATTCGGGTTTGTAGGAGTCACAAATCTACTACGGAAAAAATAGAACTAAGTGAATTATACGAAGAGGCAAGAAGAAGGATAAGAGGAGATATAAGGAAGTACGAAGGAAACAAAATTAAAGAGTTAATAGAAGAAAAAAATAAAATAAATAAAATAAAAACGACGTTTATTTTGTGGGTTTCTTCGTTGCCCTCTGATTACAAAATATTTTATAGCGCAGCTCATGCTTAGCGCTTCTTAGGAAAAAACAAAACAGAATAGAATCAAAATACTACGCGCCTCAGGTGCAGGGAATCGGACCTCCTCCCTGCCCCCGGAGTTATCTTTTTCCTTAACCCGCCCATTTATGGGCATACGCCTCCCCTTCCTCCCTCCATTTTTTCTTGTCCCAGGTATACCTTCTCCACATGGAACCTAGAGCCTTGGTCGAATTCCTCTCTCCACCGGGCGATGGGTCTACCTATATCCCTTTTATTGCCTAATGGTATCCCCATCTGTCCTCTTTTTGCCTCATGATATGCCCCCCATATCTCCACTTGCTCCTTTTGACCACCTTGCCAATGTCGTCAAGTCTCGTCTTATCTCTGATCTTTCAATTTTCGATTTTTTGGCTCTTTCTCACACCTACCATACTCCGCTCCATCGCCCTTTGTGTAGTCCTGAGTCTCGTTGTATTAGACTTTGTTAGAGCCCAAGTCTGGGCCCCATAAGTCATTGTTGGCTGCACACAGCTCTTCCATACCTCCGACTTTATCGATATTGGAAGATTATTTTTAAAAACATGCTTAAGGCTCCAAAATTTGTTCCAACCAGCTTGAATACGATTTGAGAGTTCCCTTTCCCTTGAGTTTTTGAAAGAGATAATTTGGCCTAAGTATTTGTATTCCTCGACCCATTCGATCTCTGCCTTATTTAGAGATACCTCCACCTTCTTTGTATTGGACATGAGTTTTGTCTTGTTAATATTAGCTTTCAGGCCGGCCTTTTCACACACCTCGAGGAATTCTTGCGCATTGTGGACCAGATCCGCTAAATCATTTGCCAGTAAGACAACATCGTCAGCGAACCTTAGATTGTGAAGGATTTCCCCATTGACTCTAATTCCTCTGGTATACCATTCTTGACTAAGATATCTTGAGGCCTCTTCTAACACACAATTGAAAAGATTGGGAGACAGTGGGTCCCCCTGTCTGACTCCCCTTTGGATCGCAAAATTTTCGCCTTTTTTATCCAGTTTTACGTATGCTGAAGCACCCGTATACAAATTCCGAATAATATTTATTATCTTTTGATGAATGCCCTGAGATTTTAGTGCCTCCCACATAAACCTATGGTCCACTGTGTAGAATGCTTTTTCAAAATCAATAAATAGTAGATAAGTTTCCAGATTATATTCGTTTGATTTTTCGATGATTTGTTTTATTATGAAAATTTGGTCCATTGTCGAATGATCTTTTCTGAACCCTGCCTGTTCTCGTGGCTGTTGCGAGTCCAATTGGCTATAGATACGGTTTTTTACTATTTTCATAAAGATTTTTCCTAAATTTGATGTTAGGCTGATGGGCCTATAATTTTTAATTTCGTCACGACACCCTTTCTTGAAGAGTAAGATAATTTCCGCTTCTTTCCACTGGCTCGGGAGAGTCTCCTCCTCCAGAATTTTGTTAAAAAGTTCAGTCAGAGTCGGGGTCAGTTCCTCCGCAAAAAGCTTGAGAAACCCACTGTCTACCCCATCTGGGCCTGTAGCTTTATCTTTCTTCAGTGTTTTTAGGGCATTGTTGACCTCAGACTCGAGGATTGCTGGAACCTCCTCATCGATATCCTCACTTTGACTATGTTCTGTCCCAGTCTCTCGTCTGATGCAGGTGTACAATCCCCTATAGAACTCGGTTGCAGTCTCCACTATTGCTTTCCGGCTGTGTACAAGGTTACCTCCTCTATCTCGCATCCTTGGAATAAGCATTTTGTTTGTAAATAGCTCTTTGCTCACTTTTTTGGTCAACTTGCTGTCCTCCAGAATTTCCTCTATCCGATTGCACTCGTAGTTCCTCAAATCTTTCCTTATTGCTTTCTTCACTTGCTTCCTCAAAATCAGTGTTTCCACTCTTTCCTTTACTGATTTTTCCCTCATACTCTCAAGTCGATCGCGCTCCTGAAAAAGGACTTTGGTTTCGTCAGACAGCTTATCGTCGGTTCTTGCCTCTTGTCTACTTTTTCTAAATTGTGTTTCAGTATCTCTAATTGTACTCACTATGGCGTCGTAACTCTCTTGTAGGGACAGGTTCTCCCAGTTACACTCGATCTCCTCTAACCTTGCTTTCAATGTTTCGCGTGCTTGATATAGTATATGTGTGGGGATCACTCTGGCAGAGTTAGGTATTTTTTTCCTATTGTGATATTTTGCTCTCTTGGGAAGGCAAATTGTACCTCTGCACATCCTGTGGTCTGAGCTAAATCGAAAGCCCGGGAGTGTTACTACATTTTCTACCACTGACATGTCATTTACCAGCAGGTGGTCAATCTCGTTTTTATACTTTCCCCCCGGGGACTGCCATGTCCATTTTAGCTTTTTCTTTTTCGAAAAGAAGGTGTTGGCTACAAATAAATTATTTTTTGCACAGAATTCCAAAAGTTTCTCGCCATTGTAGTTTCGAACTCCTCGCCCAAAATCCCCAATTCTTTCATTGCCACTATATTTTACCCCAACTATGGCATTCCAGTCCCCCATGAGAAAGTTATAATATTCGCGGTGGCTCATTAGAGTGTTGTCTAACTCCTCATAAAATCTTTCCACTTCCTCTGGTTCCGCATTGAGAGTTGGGGCATAAACTGAGACTATCAAGGCTTTCAGATTTTTGCCCACTTCGAATTTTAAAAAACAAATTCTTTCAGAGACGCCCTGGATAGTCACCAATTTATCGCTCCACTTGGTATTGACATAAAAGCCTACTCCTCGGTAGCCCTTGGTCTGTCCCATGTAGTAGAAATTTCATTTTTGTTCGTTAGCACAAGTGTCCATGAGACCATAAAAACATGAGTTTTCATAAAAATCCGAGCTCTAGTCATCACTGTCCCGAAGTTAAGAAAATTGCAAACCACAATCTCGCATTGCAATTTCAAAGATCATTTCATTTCTCATCAACTGGATTCTATAAGTCAGTATGAAATGAAGAGTAGTTTCTGGTACATCCCTTGATAAGCATTTACTGAAGAATTTTCAAAAACTGGCGCGTTAGTTATATTGGCTCCAGAGATGTCCACCCCTCCACTTAGTATCAATGCACTTCATCGAACCGCATAGCTTGACGGGTCGATTTTCAAATATAAAGATTGAATCGGCAGTGGTGTTATATAAATCCAAAGCATTTCAAATCCACGGTCAGGTAACTCAGAATATAAGAATCAAAATTGTTGGCAAAATGATTCTGAAATCAAGAATCCAAATCTAAATCGAGTGGGTGTATTTTAGAGACGATCATGAACTGAATTCCAGAATGAAGATAGAAAAAAGAAAGGAAGAACGGAAGAGAGAAAGTAAAATAGATAGAGAACGTTTTTAAGAAAATTGGAGACTTATTTTCGGATTTATTCATAATCTGAATTCATTCTTTTTCGAAATCTTGGTCATCAATAACAATTCAGTGCCTTGAAGAATACATATGATTCTCTTTTTCTATATCCCTTCTCTCCCCTCCCCTTTCTTACCCCTTTACCTCCCGACCAATTTCCCTTTCTCCATTCTCCCTCCTTCCTGGCGCGTCTCCCCCCTTCTCCTCACATTTTCCTTCATCTTCGTTTCACTGTCTCTGTCTTCCTCTTATTCTGCTCCTCTTTACCCGTCGTCTCACTCTTAATTTTACCGACTTTTCGAAGAAAAGGGAGGTATTACACTCGTCACAGTTGTGAAGTTGGGGGCGGGGGCAATGTTTTTTTTGCGTTTCAGAGTGTTTAGAACACGACTGTAATAGTGGCTGAATTTCAGGTTTCCTTATATATATATATATATATATATATATAATATATATATATATATATATATATATATATATATATATATATATATATATAGATTTTTTTGCCACAAATTTTGTCCTCAAGGAAAACTCACGAACGGCTCGACCGATTGCCTTCAAAAGCTTATTTTAACAACTTCGAGTACTTCTCCATAATATACCAAAATTTGGAATCAATTGATTCAATAGTTTCTGAGATTTTCTTCCCACACAATAAGTTACATATATATATATATATATATATATATATATATATATATATATATATATATAATATATGTACACCTTAATTTTGTGGGCGAGTCCTCTTCACCCGTCGTCTCTCTCTTAATTTTTTTTCTTTCTCTCTCTACTCTCTTTCTACCCTAGATCTACAAAGTTCCTCTCGCTTTCTCTCTATTGTCCTTTCCTCCCTTAATCAATAAAGTAAGTCTTATATAATTGTCTCGATGTTTGTTTCATCATTTTTGTTTATTTGTTCATTATCTGATTTGTTCGTTTATTCGTTCGTTCGTTTTTTCATTATCCGCTTGTTCATTCGTTCATTTATTGATTTGTTCGTGCCATAATAAAATCGCAATACTTTCAAGAATATCCACAGCAGATGCAAAACTGAAATACCCCCTTCCTCCTGTCTCGGCTATTATGAAGAGGAAGATGCAGACAGAGTGGACGAGGCAGAGGGCAGACTAAAAGCTCGGCCCACACCATCGAACATAACAACTCTGTGCCATCCTAGAAGAGCTGCTGCAGCTGCTGCGGATCCTCCTCTGCCGTCATCACCTTCCGGCGTCGCCACACATACCAAGACGAGGAGGTGAAAGGTGAGTGAAGAGTAAGTGTGTCCGGCTGTGGGGAATCTGAAATTTCCAGGCTAGTACTGGGAGTGCGAACCTCGGTCAGTAGGGGACGCCCTGGTGGCCCTTGCAGGATGCGCGCACTGGAAGCGGGAGGCGGAATGGGAGCTCGGACCAGCTAGAGTGCGTTCCTCCCGCCACTGATGCGATACTCGAAAGGGTAGTTTCCGGGGCTAGGGTGTGGTGTTTCAGAGGCCTCTTTGGCATGCGTGCATCGCCATACATCCCACCATACTACCCCTCCCTCCTTCGAAATAAAATACATATAATAGCTTCGATCGCAGGAACAAAATTCTTAAGGGGTGGTCTCAAGAATTTCATATTTGCTCAAGTTCTAAAAACCGGTTCATGTGATTACGTGACTGTCTGTTCCTCTTTCGACAGTTTACTGTCAGCTAGGATCTAAAACAATCAGCTTGTCAGCTATGCAGCGAGCTCTTGTTTCATCCGAAATGTTTCTATACAAGAAATTTGGCTTTGTCACTTCTTATAATTCATTTTCTTATCTACCTCCTTTGCTAACCACGATCTGAGACTGACAGGTAACCCTAATATCCAATCAGAGAATCTGTCTGGCAGGAAAGTAGACGAAACAGTGACAGAAAATGAGCGCACAAAGCTGAGCAGAAGATCTAACAGGAATGGAAAAATGATCAGCGTTTACACTAAATTATAATTCCACCCCCTCCCTTATATCATCTCTAACTTGAATAGCAGTCCAGAAAACAAATTATTATGAAAAATTTCTAAGCTCCAAGTAACCTCTCATGAAAAGGGGTAGGTAGAAGGACATCAAGATGACCTCAGATCTGGCTGAAACTTCAAGTACATTCATGCGGTACCAGGTGACAACTTTTGAGCCTCAGTCGATTTTAAATCTCACTATAATAATGCCTCGTTTTTAATTTACTTCTCAAGCGTATAAGGGCTTCTGAGAGTTATTCCCGAAGCAGTGATCAGCTAAAGAATAAATCAGGGAGCCAGGGCAAGTATAGAACGCGAAGGAAACTGACCAATTTTGATGTGCACACCAATTCACAGGGAGGGGGATTGCTTGTGGGTTTGGCAGTTCAATTTGAAAAATATATCGGAAATATGTTTAAAATAGACCTTTATGACGGCTACGACACATTTGTATTCATATACGAGCGCGTATATAAACGCGATAAGGTATACATACGAGTATAAAGTTTGTTGTGTAGTCTTTCTGAAAACAATAAAGCCGAAGGCGACACGAGCCCACCCGAAAGTATATTTTCCCCGAAGAATTTTCAGCCGAAATTACCGTCGTAGGTATCCGACGAAATTACTTCGGGGGAATCGGTTTACTGAAAAATTTAGTGCCGTCGCTCCACCTCGTTCTATCACACATTACAAGCTAAACTCCTTTTTAGGACACATCAAATTTCCTTTATATCCGATCGTAAAACTGCAAAAGCTTTTCATATAAACCCACTGTTCGAAAATTATGATTACAGATATAGCGAAACAGTCGACGGTTCTTTCTCGGGTGTAATTCATTTTCATCTGCTGACATATCTTTTCCAACTCAGGTCAGCTAGCTCTCACTGCGGATAGACGACTTCAATAAAAATATTCAAATCAGTGCTGAAGACTCGCTCCAGTCCGGAGTGTTCGTATTATGTAACTCAGTTTAACTATAACTGGACTCGGACCAAAAATGTTGACATAACAGAGAAAAACTACCAGAAACCCAAAAACCGTATGATCGAATCTTGAAACACTGAGATCAGTCACTCTTACAGTACTGGAAAAAGAATTCGAAATTGACATTGGCCGAAGTTTTACAGCAAAAAATCCGATCGGCGATACTGAAAATCCAAGAAGAGGGCAGTTTCGATCTAACATGAGAATTGTTGATTGTTCGTATAAAAGACCGAGAGCAGTCGATCGTATTTACCTCGCAAAGAGAGCGAGTAAAGAGATTATGATGTTTTTGAAAACCGATACACAGGATTAGGAATTTCGCAAGAACCGAAAGCAGATCGTATTTTCATTAATTATTTCGGCGATGATTAGATCGCAGTTTCGAACTTGGGAGGTAAAGAAAACACGGAAAGCCGAAAGGAATTTAATAAATATGTCTGCTAGTCCTTCGTGTCGTAAGCTTGACGAAACTCGATTACTGAAGTAGCTTTGAAACTTTTGGAAACAACCGACTGGAAACCGAGAGGATACATTCGCTATATACAGGATAAAAAAAAAAAAAAAAAAAAAAAAGACGACAACGAAACCCGAAGTACTTGTATAAGATTACGTAAAATTGCATCAGAAATGACCGTTTCGATGACCATGATGCATACTGAATCGTCAAATCGGTACAGTTTTTAAGAGTCCATATAAAATCTCTCTATATGTATATTTTGACTATAATACAATGCTATGCCCCTACACTTGTATCAGGCAAAAGGGAAATAAGAGAGTTCTACGATCTCCCGAACTAAACCTTTGAAAACGAAAAGGAATATTACACAATGCTAAGATAGGACTAAAGAGCTCAAAACAAAATTATGTAAGGAGATTTGTACTCGGAAATACTAACAAAAATGGGGGAAACTTTATTCATCTAGCTGAAAAACATAAGTTGAAACTAATCTCTACCTTCTTTAAAAAGAACACTATAAGGAGATGGTCCTGGAGGTCATCAAATGGAGCTAAGCATGAGATCGATCATGCCCTGATAAATGGCATGTCAGTAGTAGCCAACTACGATTTCCTTACAACCCTGCAATTTTCTTCTGACCACAAACCCAGAAGATGCACACGTAAATTCGTATCGCAAACTAAAGCACTCATCTCAACAAAAAAAAGTGTGAAGCTAGTAACGCCCTTATATAAAATTCCAGAGGCATTCCAGAAAATAAAAAACACTTGCCGAAAGGTCAGACCGAGACACGGAAAGTGCACAAAGCCTATACAACCTTCTTAGAAAAACTGATTCCTGAGACTGCCAATGAGTTTGGCTCTCAGAAGAAGAGTCTAAGTACAGATGACAAAATTAGCATAAGGACCAAAGAACTCATTCTAAGGAGAGCCAAACTCAGGAGCAAACAAAACAAAACAGCGAGGAAAAGTTTGAATTAACAGAGCTGAGTAAACTCATCAAAAAAGAGGAAGGACTTGAACGCATATGAAGAGAAGACGGTGAGCGAAACACCAGAAGAGAGCTGGTCCACAAAAAAGATGGCACAACGAATTAGCAAAGGCATAAGCCTCCTTACTAAACTGAGTGCAAATGATGGTACAAATGTGTATAATAGAGCAGGCATTATCGAACTAGCAACAACATCTTTTAGGCATCTTTATTTATCCAGGGCTGAGAGTGAAAGGGCAAGAAAAACGTAGTTGCTGAACATCCTCCTGTTACCTCTCACCATGAACCTGGACCACCTTTCCTGGAAGAAGAAGTACTCAAGGCAGTCAAAAAATTACAAGCCAACAAAGCACCAGGGCCAGACGGCATCGAAAACGAGATAATAAAATCGTTGGCTGGAGGGATAGTACCCACAATAACCAAAATTTTCAACAAAATCTTAGGGGGCGATGATATACCAGACAACTAGGGTCTCTCGGAAATATTATTCTTTTTCGAGAAGGGCAATCAAGCAGACATAAGTAACTATCGCCCCATAAGTTTTTCGCCTAATATACATATACAAGCTATTTATGATGCTTCTAAAAAGTAGAATTTACAGAACCCTAGACTGCTACCAGCCGGTCAAACAGGTGGGGTTTAGAAATGATTATTCCACAGTGGACCACATACATACAATAAATCAAATATTAGGGGGGGAAATCAAAGAACACGATATAAAAATTAGCTTCCTTTTGGAGATTTCAACAAGGCCTTTGACTCCTAAGCCTATACCAACATGACAGCAACACTTAACAAACAAGGCGTCTCAAGAGAAATGATCCTAGCTATACATAAGTTGTACGAAAAAAAATCTAAAACCTACGTAAGATTAGATAAAAGAGGTGTAAACAAGGGGACCCTCTTTCCTCAAATATTTTTAATGCTATCTTGGAGGAAATTTTCAGGAAATTGGAATGGGATGGACGGGAGCTAATGGTGTGATGAGACGTATGGCGATGCACGTATGCCAAAGTGGCCCCTGAGACACCGCACCCCCGGCGCTGGAAACTACCCTTTCGGGCATCGCATCAGTACCGAGGGGAACGGTGGCTAAAACTAGGAGGAAAAAAACTAAACAATCTGAGGTTTGCGGACGACATTATATTTGTAATAATTGGTAAAAACGTTAAGCGAGCTGATAAGAATGGGAACCGAACTAAAAGACGAATGTGCCAAGGTGGGTCTCAGCATGAATCCATCCAAAACCAAAATAATTACGAACGAAGAAGGGGTCGAATCTATCAAACTAGGGAAACTAACAATAAAAATAAATAAAATAATACAAATATCTGAGCTAGAATATATCCTTCTACGGGAGAGCATCCAAACATTCATCAGTGCTGATCAGGGATTCGAGGCACTGGCTGAGGAGTTTTCGTCATCACCATTGCCACGTGATGTCGGGTCTAGTCCCCTGGACGTAAGCGATCATTTGGCGTATTCGTCCCGATTCTCTGCGAGCCAAAAGATCTACAAAACATTCAGTATTCCGGTCCGGTTTTGGATGTTCTTCAACCATGGCAGTTCTTTTCGAGAAATGCCACGTTTCCCGGCGACTGTCTCAAAATTTCATAATTGTCTTTCTCGTATAATGTGTCCCAGGTACGGCAGTTTCCGACTTTCCATCATACGTAGAATTCCGCATTCTTTTCCAACTTTTGTTAGCACCATTTCGTTAGTCATTTTTACCGTCCATGGTATCGTGAAGGTCCTTCTCTGACATCAGATTTCGAAAGCTTCAATTTCTAAAAGGCCAGGTCTCACTACCGTATAACCGCACAAAAAAAAGCGTTGTCACAGTTGCAGGTTGATCGATCGTTACACATCAGCATGTCTTTACAGTACCATGTGTGGTGGGACGTATGGCGATGCACGCATGCCAAAGTGGCCCCTATGACACCGCACCCCCGGCACCAGGGACTACCCTTTCGAGCATCGCGTCAGTGACCGGAGGGACGCCTTGGGGCCGGGCCCGAGCCCCCATTTCTACGTGCCGGAACGGTGCGCACGTCGTACCAGGGCCACCATGGGGTTCCCTACTGACCGAGGTCCGCACTCCCAGAGCGCTCGCCTGGAAATTTCAGTTCCCCCATGGCCGGACGCGCTGCCTCTCTTCACTCACCCCTCACCTCCTCGTCTTAGTCCGTGTGTCGACGCAGGCAGGTGGTGGCGACGGGTGAGCCCTGCCGGTGGGTCCGCAGTGCAGCTGCAGCAGCTCTTCTCTAGGATGGTACAGAGTTCACCTCCTGATCGATGGTGTGGGCCGAGCTTGGTGAATCGCCGGCCCTCTGTCTCGACCACTCCGTCTCCATCTTATTCTTCATGATGGCCGAGACAAAGGCCGACACCCGGTTCCAGCTGCTTCCGTTCTTCATCATTTCCAGAACCAGGGTGTCCGGCGCGAGACGGCTGATCACGCCGACGTCGTCGTCCTCCTCTTCATCGTCGCCGCCGGGATCAATTGCTGTTGTGGCCGTCCCGCGCCTCTCCTGCTCCCAGGCCTCACACTCGAACAGGGTGTGCCAACGTGTGTCCTCCGCCCCTCGATCACAGTGCGCGCATACGGGGCTCGGCGCTATCGACATCCCATATAGGTACGTGCCGAAACACCCGTGGCCGCTCAGTACTTGGGTAAGGTGGAAGTTAAGCGCTCCGTGCGTTCTTCCTACCCATCTGTCGAGGTCGCGTATCAGCGCTCGGGTCCACTCGCCCTTGGTCGAATGGGCGAGCGCGTCCTTCCACTTCCGAAGCGTGTCCTGCTGGATGACTCGCTTGACCCGAAGTGCCTCCCGTTTCGTCTTCCCTTTCTTCTTCGCACCATATACCGCCGCAATTTCGCCGACCTTGAGTTCGATCGGCGGTATACGCGCTAACACGCCTACTGCATCCGAAGAAACAGTGCGGTACGCACTGACACACCTTATCGCGGCTTTTCGCTGGATCTTCTCCATCTCCGCTCTCCTGTATGGTATATTGATGGCGTCGGTCTTTACAGTACCAATCTGGATTGTAGCGCCCGCCGCTAGCGCACCATCAACGGCATCCCACTCATGCGGCCGCGCCGTTCTGTAGTATCTCCTGGACCAACGCTCATATCAGCCCAACAGAACCCCTCTCCAAAAGACCCCAGGAGACGCAAACCTACCTGCAGAAATACCAGCAAGAACGAAGACAAGTACCCCCACCAGCTCTCAAAACATTCCCATCGAGCAGGAAGGAAGAAAGATTCTCGAGCGGAGCGATGTTAAAATTCTGAATTTACAATCGTTGATCCCAGAAGGGTGGATTCCATATTTCTAACGTCCCTGGATCCGCCAAAAGGAGCAAAGGGAAGTTTCAAGGTGACAAAATTTGATCACAACATTGGTTTGACTGAAGTGGCACCGAGGGAGGAGGAAGTAGCAAAATGAGGCAACCTCTTTCCTTGCCAGGAAATAAACTCTAGCCCATAAAAATTGGTATTTAATCTCATAAATGCCCTTACAAGTGATCACATAATGGGTTTGTAGTCTGGAGTGGCACTTATAGCTTATGAACGCACCGGTCTTTATTGTTAAACAGTAGGTGTAAGACTTTTTAAGGAAAATACGTGTAAAAATGTCCAGGAAAGATCGTGGCGACCCGGATACGCCCCTTGTTTCCAAAATTGTTTGAAAATTCGGCAACATTCGGTATATTTCAATGGCCAGTCGGTAAAATTGGAAAAATGTACAATTTCTTTTCTACTTGTCGACTGAAAATTTGTTATATTTTATACTGTAGTCATTATTTTACTATCTATATATCCTCCCCCACCACAATAATAATAATAATAATAATAATAATAATAAGAAGAAGAAGAAGAAGAAGAACAAAACCGCAATCTTCACCCTTTACAGTACTTGACATCACTCTCATTGGTTTTATAAGTAAAATAGATTTGCCAATAATGTAAGGTGAGGCTTCGAAAGAAAATAGGACAATTGAGGGGTCTAGCTGCAAAGAAGGTAAGATCCAAAAACCTTAATATTCAGAAAACACGAAAAACTGATTTCCAAAAAACATATACCTCATTACGAGGTGAAAATTTTTCTTAGTCATCCCTCATGGGTTTGAAACGTGTTCCCAAAATATTTTTTTGATGATCCGGCCGCCCCTGAGGGGTTTAGAACTACAATATGTGTTGGAGTATGTCAGTTTTGACTACAAAGTGATTTTTTGCGTATTATTCTTGTAAAAGCGTGGAGTATTACCTACTGACCGACACTTACTAAAATCAAAATTGCGTTGCCGTAAACCATTATCCCTTCACTTTGGCCAAAATTAAAATGGAATCCCAAAGAAATACTTGACGAAATAATAATGAAAACTTCATCTAGTCAACAACCAAATTAATTTGTTATCATTCCATCAACGTAAATTGAGAACCTTTTACACAGTGCAACTTCAAATACAGCAAGCAGCCTGCCTAAAATGCGATCACCAAAACCCTAAAGGCCATTTTTTACACTGAAGAAATGAATTTCGTGAAAATCTGTTTACACCATTCAATTCGGCTTGTAATGCTCTATGAAATTTGGATCTTGTCTAGTATGCACCTAGACCCCTCAATTGAAGAATAAGATAACAAAAAACAAAGGGAACATGGACTTGGCCAAGACTCAGTAAAACTGACAGAGAAAGTCGGAAACATGATTAAAGAAAAAAAAAACTATGGGGACGAAAGGGCAGAATGAGGAAGAAAAAACACCAGAGAAAAGGATTGAAAAGATGGAAAAGAACAGACAAAATGGGAAAACTACAGAAAGAAGTTAAATAATGGATGACACGATAAGGCAAAGAAAAAAAAACAGAAATGAAAAAGTATGAAAAATTACAGAAAAAGAAAAACAAACTGAGGATTCCCGTGAGATTCTGACTGTCATTATCAAATCTGAATACGTCTTCGATGTTATGAAAACTTGTCTGAATAACTTATTAGCGTGAACATGTGTTCAAATACGAGTATGACTTAGACTGAATTTTATGAAGGAATGGACAGAAAATAACAGACAGAAGGAACAAAACAAAACAGAAAAAAAAAAAGTGAAAAGGTGAAAAATTAAAAAAAAAAAATATATAAGGAAACAGAAAGAGAAAAAAAGTCGAAAGTCTTTAAGAAACTGAAAAATATTGATAAAAAAGAAGAGAATTAATTTATTAGAAATAAAAAAAGACTACATAACAGAAAACGATAAAAAAAGAAGACCAAAAATAATAGAAAAAGAGGAATCTTACATCTTTTTGGCTTTTTTAACCCTCAAGTTGAGTCGAGATGTCACAGAGCAGAACTTCAACTCGGTAATACTTCGTTTCTTAATGAGTAAAATTTTCTATCCTCTCAAACGGGGACTGGTACGTTTCACCAACTTCAGATTTTCAAAAGGGCACTGACAAACAAAGCATCAAAATCGGGGTTCTTTGGATCGCCATTCGCCAATTTAGAAAATCTGATCAGATTTCTGATTCGAACCCAATAGATGTTATAAAAACTTCACTCACAAAATTGGTAAAATAAACTTTTCCTCCAGAAAAATAGAAACGAGCAACAAGGAGGTTCAAGATCGCTTACTTTGGAAATTTCATCAGATTTTTAGTCCGGCTAAAATTTAAGCCTCTAGAAATTTAAATTCTGGAATCCAAATTGAAGTCGGATATAAGAACTCGCATACAAGTTTTTAAATCAGCGTCCCAGAAAACCCTAATATTAAATGCTTTCCCCCACCCCCTAATAAAAACATTTTTGTTTATTTTATGAGAAAAATTTTAATTTTAGGCTAAATAGACAGAGTGGGATTACAATCCAATGTTGGATATTCGAGATCAGCAACCCCCGATAAGAAAGTTCGATATTTTTTTCTTAGCATCTTTCTCTATAGTACCAAATACAAATTTGTAAAATTCATGACTTTTTCATAAGCTTTCCATAACTTTTCTTATGAACTCACAATACTCATGTTGGGGAACCTAAATTGCAGAAGCAAAAACTAATTTGAATGTTTCAGTGATACTGGTTCAGTTTCTTCAGTTGCTAATATTTTGGCGTTCACAGTAAAAAAGGAAGACGATAAATGATAAATTTAAGAAAATATACATTCAAAATTCAACTTTTTTTTCAGGGAGAAAATAAAAATGAAATGATATTAATGAACTTGTTGTTGGAAAAGTGTAAGAAATAACTGAAAAGTAAACACATTTTTGAAAAAAATTTGGACAACTGAAAACTGAAGGGAAGAAAAAAGCTCGGAATTATAGGTTCATTTCGTCAGCCCCCCAATTTGGATTTAAGGGTTGAAACTATGTTAACGAATTGTGCCTGAATTATGCCGAAATGTGCTGACATTATTTCGAATTGTGCTGCCCCCTAAATGGGAGAACCACCGTGCAGAGCTGCGGGCATGCCTGCCCCCAGTTGTGATTTAACAGCTGAAAATGTGTTAACGAATTGTGCTCGACTTGTGCCGAAATGTGCTGACATCATTTCGAATTGTGCTGCGCCCCTCCCCCCACCTAAATGAGAGAATCACCATGGGAGCTGCGAAAATGAAACCCATAATTCCGATTTTACAGCTGAAACTGTGTAGATGAATTGTGCTCCAATTGTTCGAAATGTGATGACATTACTTTGAATCGTGTTGCTGCCCCCCCCCAAATGTAGTCCAAGTGATCAAGGAAAACAGTAATTTGGATGTAAAAAATCTCAAATTTTGAAAAATGGGGTAGATATGAAATATCAAATTAATAGAATATCAGAAGATTTCACTATTTGAATAGGAAAATTCAAAGAAATTCGGACTCGTGAAAAATGATTAAAAAATCAATTTAAAAAATGTAGTTGAAAATTGAACACAATTCGATATCATGAGTCTCCTACCCCGTTTTCGACATGATTTACGGGAAATTTTCATAAATGAACTTGTCAAAAAAGTTAATAATAATTCTAAAGAACTTTAAGAATAGCAAAAATTTGGAACTTGAAATGAATACGGGAAGGAAAAAGGTTTCTGAGCGACAACGTCTGATGTTCTTCTAAAAATTTTCGCTTCAAAAAAGAAAGCTTGAACATAGAATTAAACGGGGAAAAGTATCTAGTGAGTCCCGGAATTCGAATACTGATTGCATCGGCCCCTTGTCTCGCCCTGATTTGAACTCAACCATCCAAATTATAGACCCGAATCAGATAACACTAACTTGGCTTCAAAAATTGAAACCTTGAAGATTTTTTTTTAATGTTTTAATTTCTTATTTTTATTTATTTATTGGAACCAGCTTACAAGACGAATCAGAGGAAATTCAAAAAACTACCACCAAGAACAAATAACGACCACCTGAATGTGTAAAGGAAGTTGTTTGTTCCTCTCAAGTATTCCTAACAGCCCTCTAGCTTACCCTCCAAGACTAAGATATGGTCATGTGCGCAAATGTGAGTGTGGAATTATAGGAATAAACATAACCCATGACTGGAAGTAAATTACTTCTAGAAGAATCTGGAGAAAATTTACTATTTTTGACAAAAGGCAAATTAAATCAGTGTTTCTACTTTTATCAAGAATGATTTTCCATGACATTTCCAAGTTTTCCAGGTCTTTCTATTTTTCCATCATTCTTTCTTTCGAGTAGGAAAGGAGCTACAGATTTTGGCAAGACGTTTTTTTCTCGTGATGTGTATCACAGAGCATAATAAATTCGGATGACCAACACGTAGCTATACTCTTAAGTATAAATAAAAGGGGGGGGGGGAACTGTTTCCTGTTTTATACGTGATTATTCGCCGACAATAAATTTCGATAGAATATAAAAGCCATAAACCTAGTTTGTTATCAAAGAATCAAATTTCCATATTCGGATGGAAATTCCATGACAGATTCTATGACTTTTCCAGGTTTCGCAGGTTTTTCCGAAAGTGGTAACCCTGTTAAATATACAACTGATTCTTGACTTTTTAATTATTTGTATGACGTTTATGACCAATGACTTCAATTTATGACTTTTTTCATAACTTTGATGACTGATAGACACCCCGTTCTCATTTTACGTAGTTCGGCGAGCAGAAGGGACTGTAAATTTATGCTCAAATCGCCTTCTTTCCAACACCATGATCTACCTATGTGAATTATTTCCACTTATCGCGCCCCATCCCCCGATACCACACATTTATGCATATTTACAACGAGCTACGTATATTTCGGGGTGTACTACACGTTGACGTTTGAAAATTCGAATCAGAAGTAATCGGTGTAATAAATCCGTCATCCTCCGGTGTTACCTGTTGGTGGTTATTGGACTTGGTAATAAATTCGTTTTCATTTGTTTTCATTAAAAATGTTTGACTACATTTAACTGCAGAAACGAAACGGTAGAAAAACTTTTTATATATGCTGATTCTTAGTTCAATCGAAATAAGATATTTATTTCGTTTTGTAGATTACTAATTAGCATTTTTTCGACTAAACAGCTATCGTTGAATTACGCGTCCGTTGTACGTTCATATTTTCCAACGGCAGCTTATTTTTTGCATAGCCGAGAGGATTTTCAGCCAAGATGATCCTCTTTTATTAAACGAGTGAAAAAATTTCGAAGCAGGAATTTGTAGAGAAGATTGATGACTCGGTCTTCAGTGTACAGTGAGCTGAGTAATTATTCTGATAACTTAGATTTATGGCGGAGTAGAGTAGGCATTCATTTCTGCCAATAAGACGCCGGCGACGGAAGACCGAAAAGAAAAAAAAACATGAGAACTGGGCGACAGGCGGATTACAATTTGTTTTAATATGTGTCCACATTTCAAGACAGATTATAGGCAAGAAGACAACCTTTTTGGTGATAACGTTTGAAACACTAAAATGGAGAGAAATGGTTTCAAATTTTTGACTTTTTCGGAATCGTGAAACTCGTTTACATGCTCAACGTTTGAAATATCAAAATGGAAAAAAATGGTTTCAAATTTTTGACTTTTTTGGGGTCGTGAAATCCGCTACAGGTTCGGCTTCACCGATCTACTGGCAATTTTTTTTCGAATCTGGTGCGATTGTCCAACAATTTGTGCCTCTCACGAAAAGGGGTTTCCTTATTTTGTAATAGTACAATTAGAATTTTTCCCAGCACATGAAATTAGTTTCTGTTACAGGCTCTACAATTCAGTTACATCAACATTCCTCCTCCAATCGAGTTATCTTCAATTACAAAAGGGTGTATGTAGACTACCTACAATAGGACACGGATGTGCTTGGTTAATCCATCAAGCAACTTCCATTTCGGCTGTCCGTGAAAATGAATTGAATTAGCGTTCTTCTACGAATAATTGAATTATAAAATCTCGATACACGCAATCCTCAGTCGGGCTGGCGTAAATAATTGGAATACAAATTGATTAGCTAAAATAGAAGGATAGAGTAGTCCTTGGCCCCAATGAGCTGTCACCAAAATAGAAGACTCGTCCTTCGACTTATTCTTCTGAAATTACAATCACGTAAGTTGCAAGAACAGCGGTTTCAATTTCCATATCTCCTGTTCTTTCTCAAAAAAGTTTTGTCACAATGACCTGCGTTAGAAAAACTGATTTTTCAATAAAACTATTAATTTTGACCAATCTGGTAGCAAATAATCGATAAAATTTAATGCATCAATAATTGTTTCGATATTAGTATTATTTTTGATAAATTGAATAGTTTAAATAAGTTTTTGGAGGCCCTCTCCTTCAAATTCGTATAAATCGTTTTGCCTGACTATTTTCCGTATAGCATGATGCGGGCATCTACCAATCGTCTTTTGTCTCCTACATTCCCTGTACATCCGGTAGGCGATCTTTTCAAAACCACGTTCTTCTTCTTTTTCTTATTCTCACGACTCACTTTCCTCATTTCTCCCTCGGTCAATCAGGTAGGAATTCCGTTTAGTTTAGTTACAGTTTATGTTTAGCACTCACGAAGATTTACTTTTACCATCAGCTGATTAATACAGGTTCTTTTTCTACACATTCTGGATTCTTTTATATCATTTTATATCATATGCCTTTATTCCAGTCCAGACTAAACACTTCTTCCATACAAAACTAAAAAAAAAAAACCACAACGCATTCTTCATTTTTGATGGGGTCTGGTTAGCCGAGTAGATAGTGCGCTGCATTCGGAATCCGGAGGTCCCGGGTTCGAGCCTACGTAGTAACTCGCTACATTTCGACCTAGGCCTGTTTTCCGGCAAGATGAGAAGAGGGCCCTATAGTAGCCTCCCCCGACATTTCTGAAGTAATGCTCGAAAGGGCGGATTTCAGAACTCGGGTTGAGTGTAAAATTAGAAAATTGATTCTTCATTTTTGATGAACTGATTCTCTTTGATGATCCAAGCATGTTTTGTAAATCAATTAATTTTAGTTTAATAACAAGATGTCTACAGAAATTGAAAAGTAAAAATGAAGTACTTTTTCAGGACCCTTTGCAAAACTGTAGCCGGCATATTTTCCATTTTTTCCCCGAGTGTGCAAATCTGTTTTTTGTTTCCAATTGTTTTATCCTCTACGAGTATACCACTCCCTTCTTTCTGCTCTCCCACTTCTCCCTCCTTGTGAACATAGATCCTGCGCTACACTTTTTAATGACCATCTTAGGAATCGCAGGAAATTTTTTTTTAGTATTTCTAACAAAAATGAAGGACTTTTCATTTTTTTTCTAAATTAATTTGAACACTTTCAGGACCTATTTTCAGAATTCAGAACTTTTCAGGACTTAAAGGACTTTTCAGTACCTGCAAACAGACTGAATAAATCAATCAATTATTTCTGATGAGTCGATTGTATTGAATAAATTTATTAATTTTGATAAATCAGTTACTTTTTATAATGACACTCATTTCTGATTGTTTCATTGTTTTTAATTTATTCCTTCATTTTATTTTGAATACTTGATTATTCTAAACACAACGGCTACTTGTATGTTTAATTAATAATGACTCCCCAATTAGTAATTTTCAATAAATCAGTTATTTTTGACGAACTAACAAATTTTGATTACTCCGTTATTTCTGATACGATTAATTACCTTTAATTTATTCGATCATTTTTCTTTTATATCAGTATTTGTCAGTTGATCGATGATTTTTTAATTTTGTACTTATTTTTGTTGAACTGATTATTGTTTAGAAACAAATTATGAACCAATTATTGGTTGATAGATTTTTAATCAATTATTTGATATCTCAAAACGTTTGATTCTTATAATAAATTAGTTTTGTTTGATAAATTGATCTTACTTGTCATGAATCAATTCAATTGGATTAGGTACTCCATCAGATTTGGTAAACGTATCATATTTCATTATTCATTATATACGTGATTTATTGAAAGAAACTTATAGGAGTAAGGTTTAAGGAATCAATTATTTTTGATAAATAAATGATTTCATTGAATTAATTAACTTATTGTTGATAAGTCAATTCATCAGTTATTTTCTTGACTTATGTATTTGATTATTTTTTTATGAATTAACAATGTCTGAATAATTAGTTCTTTTAAAAATAAATCGTTCGCGTTTGATGCATTGAATAATTCTGATAATTGACTCTTTTTAATCATCTAGTCGTGTTTGAAAAATCGATTAGAATAATGTAGGTAAGAATATTACGTACAACAAAAGTCCTTATTTAATAAATGTTTTTAAGTTAATCGACCAATTATTATTGATGAGTTATCTTTGATAAATTAATTTTCCATAATGTACTGATTCATTTTGATGTTTTAGTTCCTTCTAAATTATTTTATTATTTCGGGTAATTTACTCCAAGCATACTAATCTGTTATGTTTAATCAACTGTTCATTTTTGATGAATGTACGAATACTATCTTGAAAATTTAATTGCATCACTAATGTTTTCTTAATCAATTATTCTTAATAAATTAATTTTTGATAAACAGATTATTCTTTATTAACTATTTGAATATATTTTACCATATATATTCACGATTGGTTATTTGACTATGTATCATTGATAAGATTAAGTATAAATTTCCTATAAATTGGTTATTTTCGATCAATTTAGGTTTTTCGAATTAAACGAAGCATTAATAAATTCATTATTCTAGAACTTATCCACTCATCTGCAATTAATTAAATAGTTGTATAGGAAATTCATTGGTTTTGACAAATCGATTATTTTTCATGAAGCTGTAGCCGGAGCTGAATCCGGGATAGACTATTTTCAGGGGTAGGAGCCACAGGCAAAAATTTTACCGGAGTTGGAGCCATTTCCCCCTATTCCCTTATAACTTCGTTAACCTTGATTCGCACTCCTCCTTCCTTTCACAATTTTGACTTTACCAGTGCTCAACTTGTCCAGTACTACCTCTTTTGCCTTTCGAAATTACTTCTGAACCCTCGGGTCATCTTTTCTTCCTCCCTTCCCTAACAAAAATGATGAGTCACTGCCTGGCATATTGCGTGTATTGATATTCTGAGTTTCCAGCCCCTCTTCTCCTCCTCCACAGATGTCACATTTCACTAATTATGGTGAAATCATATTCAAAAAAGGAGTTCAAAAATTCTGAAAACCTATGAAATGACACCTGATTGACTATCACTAAATGTTGAAATTTTTGTTCACAGCTTAACATGTACAAATGCTAGATACATAAAAAGTTGTTCACAATTATTTAGAGTACGACTAACTCTACCTTTTACAGTTATTAAAATGAATATCCCCCTTTCTATAATGGAGAATCAAATTATTGTATTCAAGTGTCCATCGTCCTAGCTGTCTCCAGTCCTGCTTTCATCAATATCATCATCTTTTATACTCTTCAACTCCATATTAGGACAAATTGTTTCGGGATATCTCACAGAAGATTGCGAGAATGAAGCAGCCAATTCAGGAAATCACCCTCCGGTTGTTTGGTCCTTCGTCGTGGTTAATTTTCGATCAATCAGAGTACCGTGACTTTTTTTTTTCTGAATCGATTAAAGTCAGTATGATGGGCCAGCTTCAAGATGTCCCTCTCGTCACCGATACTCGGAAAGGTAGATTTCGAGGCCAGGGGCGCGGTGTATGGGGAGCCAATTTGGCATGCGTGCATCACCATAAGCTCCGCCAATGGAAAGTTGATATGATGAATTTGGTCCAGCCTAGATATTTAGTTTTTTCTTCAAAGACTCGCACAAATTTAAGTAATTCCGATGAAAATTAAGAATTAAACTTTCAATGATGTTCATCGTTGATGCGTTTAATTTTGCAAATTCCAAGACTGCGTTGAGTTTCTAGTATTCGCTGCAAGTCTCACCGTATTCAATAACCAATTCAGAAACCATTACTGACTATAGTCCTAATTTTCTCAGATTGGTCGTATCGTCGTGGACCTGTTTTCCTCTCTTGTCTATTGTCGTGCCACTGACCATGCCTTTTACAAAGACGAAAAATAATACACTGGGGGTTTGCAGGTATTCGAATCGTGCCAATTATACTAAATTGGATGCAAATAAATGATTCCAGGAGAAAAGAAATTATAACAGGAAAAAACATGAGACAAAATGAATAAAATATCATTTGGTAATAATCACCCGGATGTATAGTATTTTATGAAAATTTTGGACCCTCGTCCCTTCCGAAGGCCACAATTTTAAATTAGCAAACTAATATCAGGGTAGTCAATCAAACTTTTCGTCAAAAATTTGAAGAAAAAAAATACCAAACTTCAGAAAAAAGTGTCCTAAAAATGACCAAAATTTTCAGAGTATTAGCTTCTGGTGTATCAATTTTTGTGGGGCTGCGTATACTGTCGAAACAAAATTATAGTTATTATTCTTTTAGATGAAGCACGCTCAACTCAAAATTTAAATATTCGAAGGGAAAAAAAACAACAACTATAATGCATAAATTTGAAAAATAATTCAAACCCCAATTCATACTTCAAAAGAAAAAGACTTTGGTCCAAAAATGACGGATAGTGATTTCTTCTTCAAAAATGTTCTCATTTTTTCGTAGCACCCATTCATTATAAATATAATATTGTATTATGTATTTCACTGATATTCAGTAAGTTTGAAATATTTTCAACATCTTGAGCAAAATTAGGATCACTTTTAACGTTTTTTAGTTTTGGGAACCTCATAAATCTCAGAGCTGAAATTTCTGATTACTTAAGAATTTTGAGGTACGCTGTTTTGTTATTTGCCAAGTTAAATTAAGTTACACTACATAACAAATCGTGATGATCTGGTGACCACCGATAAGATAGAATGCAAAAGTGTTCATCAAGTCATAACAAATAGGAGTGTAATGTTCTACTTATTCTGTCATAGTCAAGTAGCTCTTTTGACAATGCAACAAAAAATCCAACTTCTCTCTTTCATTAATAGCAGGAAGTTCAGTAAGAGGACTTCCAATTCAGCTTTTTAAATTTTCTGCAATAAAAAAGAATAAATACAATTTGCTATTAAATAGTTTCAGCTTCTCTTTTGGCAGAAAAACCAAAAAATATTCTCTAATTCAGGACTCGGCTCAATTATTATACATTTTTACTGAGTTTTTCAAAGTCAACCAATGAATTGAAGTATGTTTTGATATTTTTACAGGTGGCATTTTCAATTTTTCTTGAATTATTCGGAAATTTGCTTCTCAATTAGGGTATTTATGAATAAAATAACACAAGGCGGTAACAAATTTTGCAGTTTTATGGACAATTTCATTAAGACCTTTTTCAAAAGGCATTATGGACTTTGTGCACGTTGCAAGTCCCTATAAACTTTCAGAATGCATAACTTTTACTTTTGCTTCCTCACTGAATAAACTGAACACTAGTTTGTTAACACTGGGACCATCTGAATCCAACATTAGCAAATTTTTCGGGGCAAATGAGCCTTATTCATTGCCGACCAAATGAACTGAAAAATGACTTTAGCTCCAGCAGGGCCTACGGAAATTGCTTGTAAATGAGAAAGTATCACCTTGTTCTTTTGTACTTTTAGACCAAAATCTAATACAAATTTGTAATTCTTTTTTATTAGCGACATTAGACATCTCATTATACAGAAGGGAATAATAGGTATAACTTCTAATAAGATCCTCAATTAAACACCTCTGTAAAAATATGAATCATAAGCTTCTGTTATTAAGTATCAAACTTATAGTTTCTATTTCCTGAGTCTTGGAAAACATGATATTGAACAGAGAAGTTACATCGTCACAAAATCGTAAACTGAAATTACTTGCAACTATTTTCAGCATCTTTCAGCTCTAGTTGTAGCATTATAGAAGAATTTCTTAAAAGAGACAAAGCATGTGATACCATTGACGTTAATACACATAGAGGAGCTTCCAGCTAAGAATTTGAAAGTGTATCCGCTATATTAGTTTGATGTATTGGAGAAAGAAAATGAAAAAGATGACGACCATATTTCCAAAAAAAAAAATACCAAAAAAGACTTAAGATGGAAAAAGTGACCAAGTGGCCACCCTCTATAATATCAAAATTCAATTCTGTAACCTGTAAACCTCCGCAGACGGAGCTTCGATTCAATGACCAGAGTTGGAAGTTTTCGGCAGTTTTAGTACCGAAGTCATGACAAAAACATAGATAAGACGTAGAAAAACACGGAGTACAAATCGTGGTTCTTCAGAATTCGGGGAGAGGGTGCGATAGATATACAGGGAGGTAGAAAAATGAACCCGTGGGTGATTAGCGACCTCGCTGCTCAGAGAACTCTGACACTGAAAAAACGTTAAAATTCAACCATTTTTCCAACAATACCTGGTTACTGGGTAAGTAATAATGTAAAGGATTATTTTCAGGCCCCCTAAACAACGTTTCTGGAGTACTTACGGAGAAATAATTCTAAAGGACCCTTTAAAGGAAAATTTGGCGAGGAACATAAACATTTTTCGATACAATCGATGTTCATCAATTTTGGGAGAAATTTACGAATTTTTGCGGGTATAACTCACTGACCATTACCAGATTTCCGTTTTCCACGAATCGTTGTATTTATTTTTCCTAATTCTGCTAGACCCAAGAATAAATTTGAAATATCTAACCGAGACAAGGACCATCCTTAGTAATCTTCGTGTATAGCCGATCATGGCTTTCGATGAAGCCACAGAGCTCAGAAACTGGGTAACTTTAAGCCGTGCTTCGAGCTGCATTTTGCAGCGGTCATTCGAGCATATGGCGCCGCAGAAAGCAATATCGAATATTAAAACACGGAGAATAAATATTTCCGCTGCATAGTGAAATATAGTAAACGAGTGCCAATTGCGAGAAAGAGAACGTATAAAATGGCTACAAATGTTGCTATGTAAATGTTTCATCTCTAGGTGGAAAGAAATAACCGTTATTTCTGCATCGAGCTAGTATTTTGAGTTATTTGAGTTAGAACAACGGGCTCTCTCCAGTTATGAACATCGCATTTAACAAATTAAATTTAATCGCCGACACATCCAAGATTTCTTCAGGGACAACAGAGACAAATGTTGATTTAAGAGAACTTCCCTTTTGCGAAGGTGGAACTCGGAAGGGATCTGATTACTCGAAATCATTTTTTTCATCCACCTTACCTCACTTTAGGTCTTGGTCACATTTCACACCGTCGAAGATCGCCGCCATCAACTACTGATACGCTCTCTCTCATAAAACCAATTTCAATAAACGGAAATTATAATTTTTAATTTTCACAGAATAATTAATCGACGCACTTGGAGCGCTACGCGACCTACTAGAACCGAATAACTCTCGAAGGGCGAAAGAAAATTAAGATTTACAGCTCCGCGGTTGCCAATAATTAATTTAATTACTCGCAACGCGAATTATCTTCCGCAGAATAGCTTCAAAATGAATATTATTTCCAATTTCCATTTAAACTATTCGCGCCAAATGGGGAACGTCTTGAAAATTCATCAATAAATATAATGAACGACGAGAGAATGAACACTGTAATTCGGATAGGCTACGAAAAATCATTTCGTCTCCCATCACGTTTACAGAATCGGATGCTCGTGATGCAAATGCTGCCTTTTTTGGTTCTCAGTCATGATATAACAGGTTTTCGATACTTCATACAGAAATTGCGGGCAGCTGAATACGTTCAAGTCATGCTAGGGGCATACAGTATTGAGAGTTATTAAGGTATATTTTGAAAGAAGGAGCTTGAGCCCTACGAGGCCGCCTAAAACCGGCAAAAGAATTTCGTGCTCTCCTAACCACTCTTTTTCTTCTTATGGAATAATAAGTGCCTGTTTTCGATCATTTCATGACAATACAGAGCTTTGTATGGTAATAACGAAAAAATGTCCGTGAAACTGTGACAATGAAATTCATATGAATGTACACTAGGGTGATACTTCTTTATTCTTGGTGAAAAAATTTCACGTTTTCGGTCGGGTCACCTTTTAGGTCAGTTACATGAGTTGAGAAGAACTTTGTCTTCAGATTTCAGCAAACTCTAAAAGAGAGAGAAACCCTTATGGAAAATAACAGCGATTTTTGAAATTTGAACTTCAGTTACTGGAGGAGTCCTCCCATATAAGCCTAAGAATATTTTCTTTCCCAGATGTAGGTTTTAAGGCTTCAAGAATTCATTGTAAGAATTATTTTCCCCCCTCTCCTGCACCATTCAGGTTCCACGGGGAAGGGGCTAATTCCAGTTACTCTAGTTTTCCTTAATTTCCATATTTTAAGTGCCTTTCCTCGACCCTCACTCGCCCTGAGAGATTTGAAACATATATTATTCCTTTGTGCTGAAAATCCCGTCGTTTGTGGTGCTCCCTGAGATTTGGGAAAACTTTTGAGGAGGCTGTAGAAACGGGAGCACCCCCACATCCATCGAGGGTTCTAGGGGATCGAAAATAGTGTCAATTGTTTATGCTCTGTTAGTGCTGGGCTGCCCTGAAAACCCCGTCGTTTGTGCTGCCTCCTTCTTAAGAGTTGAGAAAACTTCTGAGGGTACTGTAGGAACGGGACCCCCCTTTTCACCGAGGAGATCGAAGATGGTGTCAATCGTTCATGTTACATTTGTGCTGCCCCCTTCTGAGATACTCAGGAAAATATTTGGGGGCTGTAGAAACGGGAGCGCCCCAACTAAGCTGATGAAGCTGCAAGTGGTGGCATTCGTTTGTGCTAAGAAGAATTTTTTGACCAGTGTGTACGTTGCATGAAACAACAAAATAAAAAGGACAGGGTAGCCAGTTCTCCCCCCCCCATCCTCCCCCTTAAAACAATTTCCATGACTTTTAAAATTTTGTTCAGATTTTTCCAGTTCATTTTCCAACTTTTTCATAACAAACAAATTATTTAAAAAAAAATATTCAATTGAGTCCGACAGAGAAAATTGTACAATACTTTAACATCATAAAATTAATTTTCTTCAAAATTTCCTGACTTTTCGATTTTATTTCAAAATTCCCCTACTCTTCCCTGCCTTTTCCCGGTTTTACAGAAACACTGGTAACCCTGAAGGATATTTATGACGCAGTAATGAAGTCTGTTGATAGGACTGGAGGCGTAGAAAGTGTTCACAAAATCTCAGCAATTGTGGCAGGAAAATAAGATGCTGGGCTCGTTGGATTGTTTGAAAAAGCAGGAATAAAGTGTCCAAAAATGCATTGTATTATTTATCAGGAAGCTTCGTGCGGGAAAATTCTACAAGAAAATCGAGTTTTGAAATACGTTGTCAAAATCCTCAATTTGTGAGGGGCGGGAATACAAATCTCATTCATCGAAAATTGAAACAATTCCTGGAGGACATGGAAGCAGAATATGGGGAGTTGTTACAGTACAATAAAGTGCGATGGCTTAGTGCTGGGAAATGTCTTGAACGATTCTTTGGCATCCGAAAAAAATTCCAGACGTTTCATCAAACTTTGAACGAATGGCAGAAGAAGTGAACGACCCTCGATTCTCGAAAGAATTAGCATTCCTGATTGACATCACGCTTCACCTCAATGAACTGAATTTAAAGCTCCAAGGAAGGTACCAAGTCATCTCAGATTTAGTCCGTCACGCGAATGGTTTCCGCAATAAATTGAATATTTTCAATTCATCGTTAGCTAGAAACACCTTGACTCATTTCCAACGTTGTCAGTAATTAAAAGCCGAACTTGAGGACCTTGATTTCTCTGAACTTACAGAATGTATACAGCTGCTTATGGACGAATTTGACAACGGATTCAATGATTTTCAGAAGCTTGAAAAGGAAATCTCACTACTTTTCCCGCTCATAGCTGACATAGAAAATCAATCTCCTGATTTCCAGCTTGAACTTTGCGATTTGCAGGCTTATTCATTTTTGTGCCAGCGGGAGGATACCCACAACTGAGAGATGTCAGTTTGAAGATTGCGTCCATATTTGGTAATACATATACACCCGTAAAAGTGCATTTTCAACTATGAAAACAATAAGAACCCGTTTCAAGAATCTGCTGACCGATGAATCTTTGCCTCGTCTCCTACAGTTAGCTGTAATCAATATTGTGGTTAATATTCCTGCCTTTGTACAAGAACGATAACTTTTTAAGGCACCGTATGAAACATTTTCAAGAAAATGTGGTGCGGCCCGGGGTAATATGTTCTGAATAATTTTTGGCCCAGGTATACCCCAAGTCTGGACAACCCTGATTTAGGGGATCGAAAATGGTGTCAATCGTTTATGCTGCGTTTATGCTGAAAATCCTGTCGTTTGTGCTGCTCCCTTCCAGAGATTTGGGAGACCTTTCGAGGGAGCTGTAGAAACGGGAGCACTCCCACGTTTATTAACGGGATCAGAAATGGTATCAATCATTCGTGCTACGTTCGTGCTGCCCCTTCCAGAAACACTCGGGAAACATGTTTTTTTGGGGGAAGGGGGGAGGTGGGGCTGTAGATACGAAAGTACCCCATTAAACTGATGGGGTTACAAGTAGTGGCATAACGTTGTGCTACATTTCCGCTGGTTTGTGCTCCTCCCCCTTCCGAGATTTTGAGGATTACTTACAGAGTGGCTAGAGAAATAATTTTTGAAAAAGGGATTAGACAAAGGATTGAAAACGGAAAAGTAGATGCAATCGTTTATGCTTCGTTTGTGCTTCCAAACATAACCTCCTAGTCAATTTCTCCGTCGAGAGAGGGGTCTTTGTCTTATAGCAGGATATATGTATATCAACTTTGCCTGAAAACGAAGAAGTAGGCCAAACATGTGTAAACAGTAAGTGAAGACGATAGAGAAGTTGTTTGTTAATTAGCTCAATTATTTTTCCGAACTTTGTTTCATGCGTACCTAGACTGACATAATTCAGTTGCAAATACATTCTTCAAGAAAAAAAAAACAGAAACAAGTGAACGTAAAGATCTCGAGACGATAAGACAAAAAATGAAATTGACCACCTCCTAATCAATGATATCAGACACGATCCCTCATCCCCCCCCCCATTACTCGCATAAAAGCAAGGAGGATACAAAAACCGGTAATCTATAGATTCTCATCCATTTGAGGCAGGAAGCAGAACTGTACCCAAAAAACAAAAACCATACAAAGAAGATTGGGAGGATATAAATTCGAACAATCTGCAAGAAAAGTACGATGTTTTAATTGGAGATATGACTCCTGTTCTTAAGAAATTTGGGTTCAATAAGAAGTTCACAAGGACTCGTGATAAACTAGGTATGAACACAAATGAATTAATTTCCAAAAGATCTGAAATCAGATAAAAAATTACCCTCTCTATTCACGAACAAATTGAACTAGTGGAATTAAACAAACTAATCAAGAAAAAGATTCGAGAGGACGTTCGAAATTTTGAACGAGAAATATGGCAAAAGGGATTATTGAAAGCTCTTGGTCCACAAAGCAAACAAAAAAGGCCCTGTCAAGAGGCATCTCAACTTCCTGAAATTAAAAACGAATTTGGTTTCGGGTTAAAGGATAGAGAAAAAATTGCTGAAATCGCCTCACAGTTCTATAGTGTAATGTATGAAGATTATAGGCTTAGGGGCGGTAACCAGAGACGTACCCAGGAGTTTTCCTGGGAGGGGAGGGGCTGAAAGTCCCAACTGATCTAACCGAAAATTCCCAAGTATCAAAGCAAAAAAAAAAAAACCTTTAAATTTGTTGAATTTTTCGAACTTCTCACTTTTCAACTCAAAATTCCCATCAAGTATCAAATCATCAGAGCAAAAAAAAAACTCTTAACTTGTTGGATTTTTCCAACTCTACCGAAATTTTCCATCTCCGCCTGACTGAAATGATAAATTTTAACTGCTGACTAAAAAATTTCCTCCGGGGGAAGCTCCCCTCTCCCTACAGGTATGTCCCCGGCGGTAACCCCGACAATTGGCGGATGAAACTAACCAATAGAGAGGAAATCCATTCCATAGACCCCAACAAAACAGAAAAAAGTCTAAATAATTTAAAATCAGGGCAGGCCGTGGGACCAGGCGGTACAGAAAACGAAACATCGAAAGTATTTAAACGTATATTGGCTACGCCACTGGCAAGCCTGTTCAACTGCATTCTCTCGTCGGGTTCTCTGACATCACAATGGTGTTTCTCTGAAATTGTCCTTCTGCATAAGAAGGGCGATAGGGCAGAATTCAATAATTATCGTCGAATCAGTTTATCCTCAAACGTATGTAAAATATTCATGAAAAATTTACAACCTCCTGGATAGCCAACAGCCGATAAGCCAGGCAAGTTTTCGTAAAAGCTACATGGTACAATCGACCATATTCAGGCCCTTAGTCAGCTGTTAGAAAAAATCAAAAGAATGCCAAATAGATTTGGCAATAATGTCCATAGATTTAAATAAGCCGTTTGACTTTCTTTTTCACCCCAAAATCTGGGATCCCCTGGCATGCCAGGAGATCTCAGAAGTGTATATAAGAATTTTGGAAAACATTTATGTGTATCTCAATTCTCGGGCTCAAATGAAAATTGTTAAAAAGTCAATTTTGTTTCAAATTGAAAAGGGAGTCAAACAAAGAGATCTCCTGTCACCCAAAATTTTTAATGCGGTTCTGGAGCAGGTGTTTCACCAGCTGTGAATGGGGCAGCCAAGGGGATAAAAATTAACGCAAGGGATCGAAATCTATTTAACACATTTCTAAACCGCCTTCGTTTTGCTGATGATATCGCCATCATTGTTAGAAATGCAAAAGAGTTAACTAACATGGCGGAGGACCTGAGGAGGGAAAGTAGTAAGTTAGGGCTACCAATTTAAAACTAAAATTATGACAAATATTTCAAACTTTGTAGAAATATATTTTCAGTTCACAGAACCGATCTGAGGTGTGACCCTTCAAGAAATTAAAATTTGAAAATAACGACCACCCTAGCGTGTACTAATTTTTGTTATGAAAATATAAATCCGTGATCCGTGTAGCAAGCTGTAGCGTGATTTTTCGGCGATCGGAGAACCAAAATTTTTTTTTCTTTTATCCTCTATTTTACTTCTTTAAATTTCCATCATTGTACCCCCTGTTTTTTGATTTCTCCATTCAGTCCTACATCTTTTGAAGTCCATTTCTCCGAATTTCCGCCTGTTGTTCACTTATTTATTATATTCTGACTAATGATATGTCTTTTTCGTCCTTTTTCATTGTTTTCCATTTATTCCTGACTTTACCTGTACTATTAATAGTTCTGCAGATTCCGAGTATCACGAAAATTAACATTGATGAGCGACAGCATTTTTATTATTTCTTAGGTTTATTATAGTTTTCCAGTTTTTGGTGTCACCTGGGAGCGTGGGTCAGGTCCTGGAACAATGTGCGCACTCCCTATTCCTTTTTTCTTTGTTGAGTCTGGCGCTTTTGTATCAAGTCGCGTTTGTCAACTGCCTATTCGTCTTCTGAAGAGCCAGTCCAGCGATTGTTTTGCACAAGCACTATTTCTTTTCTGATTTCTGGAATATCTATGTACCTATTCTTCCACATGTTCTCATCCTCCAAATTAATCATCCTGACAGCCTTGACCTCTTCCAGAGTGCAACAGCTTCCCAAGAATTGTCGTAAACCACTTTGTGTTCTTCCAGCCAATCTCCTCGCTTTATTTTCAAAATTTACATCCACCCTCTTGTGCCATCCAATCCGCTGGACTGGTTTCTCTCTTACCATCGATCCCTCTTCAAGAGCTCTGGAGAAGGAATGGAAGTTTTTCACGGGAGTTTGGCTGGTGGAGATCGGTGTTAGCGAGATCGGGATGAGAGGTTCGAAAAGGCAGTCGGGAGTCGATAAACGGGAGTCGCGAGACGTTAAATTAAAAAAAAGTCGAATGTCGAGAGCTGGAGGATCGACGGCATCTGATGAAGACCTCGAGTGTAATCTCGGTAGGGTGTTCTTCTCCACGTCGGGAGAAATTTCGCGAAAATGTTAACTAACATTCGTACCACGATATTTTGTTTTTTTGAATCCTCGCGGTCGATTATACTGCCGAAGTCGGCTATTAGTAACATTTATTAGAAACTTTTCGGCCCAAGTGGCGTTTGTCGGTTTGCCGTTACTCAATTATTTGCCCCTGTGCGGGCATAATTTTTGTCGCGAGATGATCTTATGGTGGCCTAACTGAGCATCGACCGTGATGGCGTAATTTCGTAATGGGGCGAGGGCCGCACACCCCCGAAGTCAAAGTGCGCTCCGGGACTTGACAACGCGACCGACTAGCCTATCATCCGAAGAATTGGGGGTTTCTGTCTCCAGTCAATCATCTATGCGGCCGAATTTGTTTGTTTTCGATTGATTTTTTTTTGTCTTTTTTTTTATTTTCTTATTTTCTGTACGATTTCAATGGGTTCTAAGTTTTCCCGTTGTTATTATTATTACTTTCATTATTCAACTGTCGAATTATGGGGTCTTTTATTTCTTTCATCTTGTAAAATTTTTCCTATTATTTATTATTTATTTCCTATTAATTAATTTTTGAAGCTCTGTGGGGGAGGGAGACCATTTTTCAAGACTTTTATAAATTTTTTATACTTTCCTGTTTTTCGTGGATGGGGGGCAAGGGGAGTGGTTCCACTCCTAGAAATAGGCAGCTTACTTTTTCTCTTTCAGCAGCTACAACTGAATTCGTCGACCAGGCCTGATCTTCGAACAACATTGGATCTGCTGTGGTAATGTCTGTTTTTATATTCTTTTTTATTCTAATAATGATTGCTCTTTTTCAGTTTCCCTCAAAGGGTGATTTCCCCCCTTTCCCGATACGTGCAGTTTTAGTTTAAATTCGTCATTTTATTATTATTTTTTCTTATCTTTATTTTGACTCGGGGTTTCTGCCCGTTTTGATTCCACCCCCGGGCGTTATAAATAGGGTATGTTTCCTTTTTGGGGTTAAATTTACTTATTTGTTTGTCTCTTTTCATTCTTCCCCTTTTTATATTGGTTCCATTATATTTTATTTTATTCCTCCTTTTGTTTTTACAAGGAGTGTTACCACTGTCTCTGGTTTATGGTCTGGGATGGCGGTGATGTTTATTTTATTTACCCCTCGGCCCGAACCTTGCTTCGAGTATCGAAAGAGGACCTACCCCTGTGTGCTTCCTTTTTTTAAATTTTTTTATAGTGGTGTGGTATCGTCCCTCACTCCTTTCCTGGATCGTCGCATCCCCCCAATGGGCCACAGTGTGGTAGTGTTCCTTTTCGCTGGTAGGATGGGGGAGTTTAACCTACTCAGCCTTTTTCTTTTTTTTTCCCTAGAATTTCCGTTTGTATGGGGATCGGGACCCCATACGGGGTCAAAAAACATTCTTATTTCATTTTTTTTACTTTTTTTTATTGGTCACTAAAGTCTGGGACATAACTGGTGGCAGTGCGTAATGCGAATTGTTCCTTTTTTATTACCTCATTTTTTTCTATTTATTCTTGTTTTTTTATCCTCCTTGCATTTCAATATTGAGTTTTGTTTAATTTACTGCACTATTGGGGATGGGGCAGGTAAATTTCCCTGCTTTCCATGGTTTACAGTTCCTTTATTTTATTTTATTTTAATTTTATTCTCACGTCATCTTTGAGCAGATATACATTAGAACCAACTTTCCCTGGTTCCCCTATCCAGACTACGAATATTTATAAAATACCTTGCTATCTTTAACCCCTAGTTGGTTTTCAGTGCTAACAATCTAGAGAGGTTGATTGAATTGCAGATGCAACTTTCGGTTTTTAACTCTATTCTTTCTTAAACAGCATGTAGGGTTAAGGACTGGGTAGATGGCTTCCCCCCCCCCACGGATGCTGCTTGGTTCACAGTTGACTTTTGTATAGTGTTTAGTTGTCAATTTTTTCCCTCGGCCGCGGGATAGTTTCCACTCTTTTTATTTTATCTTATTTTGATTGATTTGATTCTATGTGTGTATAGTTTTGTCTCGCCGCTTTTAAGTCGTAAGTTTTGATTGAGGCGAGGTGGTAATCTGAGACCCCTCATGTCTCAAAATTACGCTAACGAGCTGGGTACCTGACATTAAACATCTTTTTTTCTTCTTTTTTTCCAGTATAATCGTATAGTGTCAGGTATCCTCTCCTCAATTCGACCTCAGAATTGAGGTTGCCGGAATCCCTAGTTCTGGGTGGGCTTATTGGTGTCTGTGTCACGTTGTTTCCAACCAGACTACAGCATTTGCCCTGTGCAAATGTCCCCTAAATTCTTTATTCTTTTTTATCTGTTTCGGCTCAGTAGTCTGAAGATGTGGATATGGTTTGTCCCCCAGGGAATCTGGCCGACCTGCAAAGGTCTTCACCGACAAGTGCAGGAGGGGGCTAGTAGGCAAGTGGGCTGACACCTCTGGGTTGGTAGTCGACCCGACTGCTAACTCATGTCCAGCGCCCGGTTTTGCAGTGCAAGGTGGCTTGAGAGCCATACTTGTACCAGTTCTCACTCTGCCAGAATGTGTTTACCCAACAGACCTATCCACATGGTATAAAAGACAGATAGCCACATTAGTGAGAACGGATTCGGGATCCCCAGGCGTGACGCACTAATGTGGTGAAGTTTGTTAGCCGCTCCCTTTAGTTTGGCTTTATTCCCTCATCTCTTCCTCAGGTCATCACCTCGAATCCTTTACATTCCATTTGGAAATTTTCTTAATATTAATGTCTGTTTATTTTATTTTCTCGACCCCATTTTAATCTCAATACATTTTTCATCCCCCTTGATTTTGGTTATATTCGTTGCTTGATAGAGAGGTCACGTTGATCTAGTGAGTTTGGAATATTGCATTCTAACAAGCTATCTTTCTCTTGTGTGTTGGGCTCATTTTTTTTTGGGGGGGGGGGGGTTGTGCTTTCAAAATTGGTTCAGTCGGCGGACCTATAGTCCGACTTTGCTTGCCCTCCTCTAGTCGGTGAGGAGGCCTGCGAGAATTCTTTTTCTATATCTCCCGACCCATTCCTGTCTCCTTTCATGAGGGGATGGACTGACTCTTGTGGATGAGGTGTCGCGGACGTGGTGTGGGAATTTCTGTAGCCTCTCCTCCTTCTGCGGTTCGGGGCTCTCAGAGGTTTCCACGCTACAAAGCAGCATCTTAAATCAAGGGCTATGCATATATAAATACCTTATCTGAATTCAATGTGATAAAACTCCTTAACTTTCAAGAAACTTTATCTCTACAAATATCGATTCTAGTTCTGCATACAATGTTAAATCAAAGGAATGGCTTTGACTGAATTCAAAGATATACCAGGTAGAAATTCTCAGTTTCTGATAAATTTATCAGAACTATAAAAAACTAACAAAAATATTTTGGAATTCACGTCTTTCAAGTCCGGGGTGAAAGAAATATTCATATTCTAAAGTTGATACACGAATTAGGAAGTGGTAAATATGGTACTTACAAAATATAAATTCTATGAAGCCGAGCATTGATCAAAGGTAACTTACCTGAAACAAAAATCAAAACATTCAAATTAAAAAAAATTATGATGTTCTTATACTATTAATTTTGTAACTTTTCACAATCGGAATTTGGATTTGAAAAGACGACAATCAGGGCTGATCGAGCATCTGATTTCTGAATTGGCGACTCAGAAAGTTTTCTTTTTAGTAACTGGTTGGTAATGGCGAAAAAATATATATTAATTTTTTTAAAATCGATTTCAATCAATTTTTTGACTGACTGAATCGATTGGATCGATTTAAGATCGATTTCTTTATTTTCCTAACGTTTGACATAGTCTATTGATTAATGTTATCGCTTTAGTCTATCGACTGATGTTGTCGGTCAGCATAGTGTATTATTGATTACTGTGTCGTTTAACACAGTCTATCATTGCTTAGCACAATCCATCATGTAAACATTAAATTGATATTTTCAAAAGTAAATCGATTTAATCAATTCACGATTTTCCAGAGAACACATCGATCTAAATTGAATCGAATCGGTTTCTTGCCATTACTGTATTGGTAAGAGGGTAGGACTATTCATTCTATAAAATCTTACGAAGACGCCATTTTATGTACTGTACACCTTATATGTTTCTATCGAGTGGTTGAGCATGTTCTTGACCTTATTGGCCCGATTTTTCTTCAACCAAATAAACATTGTAGGTTTGTTGGGTACGCCTGTAATCTTATTTTTTCAGCATCTCGTCATTATGCTAGGAAAATGAATTTTTCGAAAGGTGCTTTCCTGTCATGATTTGTTCACTCAAAATATTCAGGACATTTCTGCAAGTTGGTTCCTGACCCATCAATCTAATTTTGATCAAAACAATGCAGTGTCTTATTTGGTTTTGAGTTTTTCATTCAAGTATTAGGATACCTAGAGGGCTAAATTTGTAGCTGAGAAATGCCGATCATGGGAATGTTTGCTTGCTGTTACCACGTTACACCTTTGAATTCGGGATCTTACACTCCCCTAGAAATATAACTCTTTTTTCGTCCTTGCATTTTAAAAACTGCAACCTGAATCGGAAATCGGTCTCGATAATATCTGAACAGATGATACCACAGAGTCTGGTTTCATTAGCAAAGCTGAAGTAACTACGTATCATGTACACTCTTGGGCGAGTGTTCACTAGGGTGACAGGATGAGAGTCCCTGCGCCACATTCAAGGAACCAATGAAAACCTCAATAAAACCGAGTTAAGGCCGCGTAAAACTCATCGTCCACTTAATCATTCTTTACGTCCACACGTATGTAATTCAGCTCAAATGTTGTCCTTTTTTTTTTCGTTTTGTTTCCCATAGCGGAGTGGAAAAAAAACGTAATACACCTCGCTTAATTTACATTTTTAACGTATCCTCCTTTCCAACAACACGCTGGAATTGTACAGCGTATAAAAAGATAAAAGATCGCGTATTCACGTAGGTTAACGTTATAAACAGCCATAAAAGTGAGCGTTTATACGAACCGACTTCACCCGGATTATTACTACCACTTGTGCGAAAAGGCTTTATCAAAAAAAAAAAAAAAAGTTCTATTATGTTCAACAATAATATTATAATTTCATTTTTAATTTATCGACGTGTCATTGGAGTTCATTTTACCGGTAAATATTCACTCCGGACACCTACTAGGGACAATAACTTCAAAAATGAAAAACGTATCTTAATTTACTCAAATCACATCGAGGATACTCCCGGTGTTCGATTCCTCCAGTACTGCAGCCGATACGTGCCAATTCTGGGGTGAAGTTATTTTGAGAAACAGTAAATTATGCTAGTATCGAAACACTATATGTTTTTAGCAAACTGACAGCCCTCGTTTTGCTTTCTTTTGGCTGCTGGTGGAAATAGTACTCTATTAATGACCCACTCCGGACACCACTTTACAATAGCATGTACATGTAAGGAGGATAGCACTGCCTGGCGAATAGCATGAGTAGATAGATGAATACCACCTGTGAGGTGAATTACATACGTAATCAATAGCACCGGTAGATGAAATGAGCTTCATAATTACATTCAACACGTCGGATGAATAGCATTTAAAATGAACAGCACAGACAGATGAACTGCACATATCACCTGATCAGCAGCATAAAATGAGTATACGTACAATGTGCGAGATAAATAGCATTTCACCCATTGATAAATAGCTTATGTCAGGTGGATAGCATTTGCGATGAATATCACAAATAGAGAATAGCATGTCATATGAACAGAAATATCATACGTCAAGTGATTTGCATAGGTGTTGGAAATCAGATGTAGCAAATAGCACTACTATATGTAATGTAGATGATACGTGCAAGATGAATAGCAAAGGTAGATGTGAAGCATATATATGTAAATGTCCCTCCGGTCACTGACGCGATGCTCAAAAAGGTAGTTCCTGTGGCCGGGGGTGCGGTGTCATAGGGGCCACTTTGGCATGCGTGCATCGCCATACGTCCCACCACACACCAATATATATGTAAATATCACAGGCGGATGAATACCTGTAAGGATGAATACTTTTAAAGATGAGTAACATATGTCAGGTGAATAGAATCCGAGATAGAAATTTATTGTTTGTGAGGGAAAAGAACATTGATGAATAGCAAGTATGTGAGATGAGAGCAAGTGTAGATGAATAGTACATACAGGTAAATACATATCACATCATGGAGATGAATATCACATATGGATAAAGACTGTGTGCAAATGAATATTGTGTAAGGATGAATAGGGTCTAACTGATAGATGAATAGCATATGCCAGATGAGTACTATTATTTGTGATGGAAATAGCGGGAGGTGAATATTATAGGTAGTCTTCTTCTTCTTCGTTTCCACGCTCTTGGTGGCCATTCTTCGGCTACCTTCTCCCATCATCCCCTCCTCTCACCACGTGTCCTGCAAAGCTTAGATTACCTACTTTGACCCTACAACCTACATCTTGAGATCTTGTTATTTTTGAGTCTCTCCGAGCTATATTTTATATTTCATGCTTATCTTAACGATGCTGCGTAGCGTACATCAAATGAAGAGCATGTGTGATATAGATGGCATGTATGGATGAATAGAAAGTATAAACAAATAGTAGATGCAGTGAACATCACGTGAGGATAAGTACAGTTCAATTAATCAGGATGAATAACGTATGTCAGGACTTGTGATGGAAATTACAGGTGGCAAATAGCACATGCCAGAAGAACACTATATATAATGTAAATAATACATACAAGATGAATAGCCAGAGTAGATGAAACGCACATATATGTAAATATCATGCTTAAATGAATTTCTTTAAGGATGAATACCTTTACAGATGAATAGCGTATGCCAGATGAATAGAATCTGTGACAGAAATAACCTGTGGCAAATAAAACATATCAGATCAGTAGCAAGTGTGAAGTGCGTGAAGCATGTGAGTGTAGAAGAATTCCACATGCAGATAGATTTAGGGTGAATACCTTCAAGATGAATAGCACAGGTCAGGTGAATAGAATCTGAGATAAAATTCGACTATAGTGAAAGAAAACAAGAAGTCAGATTAATAGTACATGTGATGTGCATGCAGGTAAATATCACATGCAGATGAATATTGTGCGCAGATAAATACTGTGTATAAAGGAACAGCGTTTAACTGATTGATGAATAACACATGCCAGGTGAATACGATTATTATTATTTGCGATGGAAATTGTGTGTCGTGAATATTACATGTCAGATCAATAGTATGTGTGATACACATAGATGGCATGTATGAGATGAGTAGTAAGTCTAAACAAATAGCACATGCAGATGAACATCACATAAGGATGAGTACATTAAAGTTAATCAGGACAAATAGTGTACTTCAGATGAACTGTATTTGTAGTGGAAATCACAGGTGGCAAATAGCACACGCCAGATGAACAGTACATTTGATGTAGATGACACATGCGAGATGAATAGTAACAGTAGATGAAAAGCACACAGAGGTGAATTTCACATATGAATGAATATCGTCAAGGATGAACATCTTTAAAATTGAATAGCATATGCCAGATGAATGGAATTTGAGATGGAAATCACATTTGGCAAATAAAACATATCACGTTAACAGCAAATGTGAAGTGCGTGCAAGTGCATATGAGATAGCATATGCAAATGAATATCTCTAAGGATGAATACTGTTAAAGAATAGCATATGCCAGCTGAATAAATTTGAGATAAACATTTTCTGTAGTGACATAAACATATTAGATGAACAGCAAGTGCGATGTGCATGATACATGTGAAATGAGAGCGAGTGTATATGAATAGCATATGCAGATAAATATGACATGCGGATGAATATTGTGTATGAATGAATATTGTTTGACTGATGAATAGAATATGATAGGTGAATACCGTTATTTGTGATAGAAATTGCGGGTGTTGAATATCAAAGATTAGATAAATAGCATATAACGAGACGAACAGCAAGCATAAGCAAACAGCACACGTAAGTGAATGTCACTAAAAGATGAGTATATTTCAATTAATCAGGATGAATAGCATATGAGGAGTTATCCGTCAAAGGGGCCCCTGACAAATAGGATTACTATTCGTCAGGGGCCCTTTCGATAGAGAACTCCTCATATGTCAGATGAATTGTATCTGCAGTGAAAATCTCGGATGGTAAATAGTACAAGCCGAATGAATAGTATATGTGATGTATGTGACACAATGGCACATGTGAGATGAATAGCGCATTTAGGTAAATATCACATGCCGATGAGTAGCATGTGCAGATGCATTACGCAATTAGGTGAGTAGCATGTATGAAATGAATAGCACCAAAAGCGTGTGGCAGAATAGCAATGTCTGGGGTAAAGCTGGTTCACAACCTGGTCGACTGTCTCAGATACTGGAATTGAGGAAGGTAGGAGAGGCTAGTCTTTTCCTACAACTAAATACAAAAAAAAGAACTTCCAAACGCAATATTGATTTGCAACATAAAACGTGCCAAATTGGGCTTGAAAGTTAAAGTACTATTTATACTCTTGAAAGATCGTATAATGGTTAGTAGAGCAGGCCTCCTTTTATCGTCTTCCGTATTGTGCATATTGTGCGTACCTCCCTCATTCGTGTTAAATATTTATCGCTCGATAAAGTTTCCGTATCAAGGGAACTGTAATTTGGAAGAAGATTCTAGTAACGACTGTCAAAAGGTAGTTCTCTGATTTTCAAATACCTTCGTGACCTTACGACTAGCGACTAACGAGATTTAAAATACGCTGCGAACGGATTCCTTTTCGTTCGACATGAAGTTGTTCATCATCGTGAAATGACATTTCAGTATTTATGTTTCAAAAGGGTGCTTGAGTGCAAGGATAACGACATTCAACTAGACCGATTTTTATTTACTTCCTTATACTTCTTAGCTCTGCATTTCTTGAACCAAACATTCGAATTGTTTTTGTTACACGAATTAGTCAACAGCTATATTCATCGGTGGAAATACTAATTTGTTACTGATGCTACGGATGGAGGGAGGAATTAAGAGCTAAGGAATACATTTCTTAAAGGGGAAGGGGGTACTTTAGTAGACAATTGTGAATACACAACTGTAATTTGGTTTTGAACCCCTTTTGATTGCACCACGTGGGTTCGGAAATTTCTGATACTCTTTTACTTAATGTCCTAATATTTTTTACTCATTTTATCCCTTTCAAGAACGAAATAGTAAATCTATCTCCGGTTCCCTAGGCATGTTTTTAGAATAGACTCAAGCCTCTCCAACCAATCAGTAAACATCAGGAAGGTCGCGGGTCACGTCAGGTAGAACTGAAAGTCCGAAAAAATCTTACGAAGCCTTGTACCTATTCTACGCTTAATTGAATCGAGCCCGGAAGAGCCTTAAGTATAGTCTACGACTTGTCTAAAATTCTTAAAGAAAACGAAAGAAGCCTTCAACAAGTTTAGAAAAAACTTACGAACCCTGAATAAGAGAGTCCAAAAAAGTCTGGAAGGAGTCTAAAAGAGTGTTAAACAGTGACAGTTTAAAAAAAGCTGAGAAAGTCTGAAATAAGAGCGTCCAATAAAAAAGTGTCTTTACAAACTGGCATCCCCCCTTCGATGGGCTACCTCATTTTTTCATGAGATGCTTATCCTCTCTCCTGTAGATCCTGTCGCTTGACGCCACCTATTTTTTATCTAATGTTTCGTGTTTTTTTTTACCATAGTTTACTTTTTTATTTATTTTTATTACATATTATGTTTCTTCTTCTATCGTTAAATTTTTATCCGTTATGTCCCCCTCCATCCATAAATAAATAAACTTCACCAGGCTTAAAATAATCTTTGCTCGAATGCAGAAGGGTTGAAGAGTCTTAAACGTGCTTTAAAAAATCTGAATTATTGTTGCAAACGTATTACACGACTGTAAGAGTTTTGAATTTATTTAACTAAGTCAGGATGAGTCTCAACAGCATTGAAATCTTCCGAAAAAACGAAAAAATCAGCTCATCAGGCGAAAACTAAACATCAAGATCATCAATAAAATTTTGCACGCTTTATTTTTATGTGAAAATGCAAAATTCTTGTTGGGGCCATCATCAAAATTCAGAAAACTTTTCTTCTAATTTTGTCTTGGTACTCGCGCAACAAAATTCGACAACAAAATTGATGCCAAGAAAGATGGGAGTTAAGATCCACTCTTCGCTTGTTCTCATCTTTTTTGTGCGAGGAAGGACTCGAATGTAATACTTGGCATAAGGCTTCGCAAATAATGTTTGGCCTAAAGCCTCGCAAACGCTACCACTGCCACTGAGGGAAGTGTTACTTCTTAGCAGAAGTAGTCTACTAGTAATTCAAGGTTTGGTACAGAGAACTTCCATTTACATAGAGAACACAAACTCAACTGAAACCAAATCAGAAAGTTTATGGGCTTTCTATTTTTTTTTTTTTTTTTGTGTGATTATATAGAAAGCGTTTGTATGCAGAGGGAATTACTAATACGGCAATAAAGAAATGAATGAGGCTAAAGTTTCTTAAAGGGGAGGCAAAATGATGCTTTTGTTCCTTAGCTCAATAGAGGGGGGGGGGGGATAATCGCAGCCTATGATTTGACACCGCAACAACAAAATTATTATAATCTCGTTTAAATCTCCTCTCTAATCCGTACACATTTTTCATTTTTCCTATGAAAATTTGCGATTTCCGAGGTTCCAAGGTACTGTACTGAGCAGTCGATATCAACTCTAACATAACGCAGTACGTACAAATTAACTTCCACAAACACTTGGAGGTCGTAACAGACAGAATAAAGCAACCGCTAATCATCTGTTTTTCCGCGAAGAACTAAGTTATGCAACTTTATCAACACCGTATTTGCGGCGTTTTGCGTATGCAATTTCTTTAACATTCACGACGCTATCTTCGTCTATCTTAAGTTCGCGAAACTCGTCGTCGATTCGGCGACACGTTGTTTTACGAAAAGGATTGCGTAAAAAAAGGATTGCGTAAAGTAATCCGAAAGTTTTCATTATTTCGCTCGTCGATGCGATTTTCGGTGCAAAAGAAAAACAGCGTCAATGGAACGGAGATAAGTAACTTATTTTCGAGGCGTCCCGACGCGACGTTCAAAAGTTTTTTTTTTCACATTTTCCCAGCGTATTTTCGCAGTTGATTCGCTCTATATTACGAAAAGTAGAAATATTTCTGTAACGCTTCATTCGATATTCATATTCGAAGAAGGTTTATTTATATGTGCGAGTGCCATGTCGCGGTGCGATACAATGGGTGATAGAACAATGCATAACTAATGAAGTGATAACGGTTGGCTGTACTGGGAACAATGCAAATACAGATAATTGCGGGGTGAAATTTGCAAAAAATATTTTGCTTCGATTTGTTGAACAAGAGGCTGGCTTACTGACAGTCCGGATGCCAGTTGAATGTACCCTACATTTTATGTACACAATTTACGGTCAAGGCTTTGAGGAACATTTTAGGAAATGTTGCCGGGTCATAGATGTCTCTTTCCTCAGTTTTTCCTCAATAATGTCTCAACCGTAAGTCGTACTGCGCAAGTGTATATCGTAAAATCAAGAGACTTTTGACACGGTCTAGAACAATCGATACTTTTATGTTTTATATGAAAATGAATAAATAATCATCAACCTGATATCGATCTGTTATCAGTAAAAATTCGGTCCTTCGTAGTTTATTTTATTCCTAGCGTGCTCAACACGTCCAATCTTAATTCAAGATTCATAGAAATATTAACAATATATCTTAAACATGATCGCTCGGCACTGATGCGATGCCCGAAAGGGTAGTTTCCGGTGCCGGGGGTGCAGTGTCTCAAGGGCCACTTTGGCATGCGTGTATCGCTATACATCCCGCCACACCAGAGCCTAAAATTTGAGAAAGTTGAAGATTTTATTTAAATCTAAAAGTTGAAAGCAAAAGACTTACTTTCCAATGTCACACACAAGCTGAATTCGATAGAAAATGTTCTATTGTCAAGGTGTCTACAAGAATGGAAAAATATAAATTCCTGACTTTTTCCAAACTTTTTCTTTCTCTTCTTACCTTTACAGTATAGACAGTATATATTTATGTTTATACTACTAGACGCTATGGTTAGAATGAACTGAAATTTTAAGTTGATTTTTGGGTGAAAGCATTAGGAAGGTGTTCACAGATATACATAAAAACAAACAAAGCGATGAACTAAGTTATGAATTATATTTCTTCAAGTATTTCATTCTGTAAAACTTTACCAAGGAGATGAAAAATTCCAAACTTCTTAAAAATATTGTTCAATTTCCTGACTATTTCCAAACTTCCTGACCTACTTTTCAAATTCCTGACTTTTTCCAAACTTTCCAAATTTTCCAAACCTGTAGACACCTTGATTGTTCAATTTACGGGCTTTGGTCCTGAGGGTTATACTTCGAAAATGTTGTTATTTCAGTCCCCAGCAGTTATCTCACAAGCTATTAATGATGCGGATTTTTTTTTTTTTCGTTCATAGATATGACTTAATTCTACTTTTTCAAGCTTTCAGAAAAAAGTTTGACACACTTTTAATAAGTCAAAATTTGACTGAATATGCTAAAATGTCCGTCGGCATGGCTGTCCTTCGAACAAATTTCCTTAATATTATTATTTTCCAAATTTTCAAGCTGTATATTACAACAAACTGACAACGTAGCGCTACTTTAAATGGATGAAGGAATCACAAGGTAACATTCAAATCGCATCTCCACAGGTGGGAGTCAGTATGGCCAGCTTTGAAAATTGTCCCTCGATTTTTTGTCCATTGGCATAGCTTTTTTTCAATCAATCATAAAACAGGAGTTTCAATATTTTCTCGTCGCAATTAATGGTCAAATTGTATATTCTTATTAGAGAAATACGGTCCGCATATCATATCCCGTTTTTCTGTTTTTGTTGTTTTTTTTTTCGTAACGAGACTCGTGCATTCGCGTATTATTGTGTAAAATAAATTTTTTTTTTAAATAGTGTCTTTCGGCATGGTCTTGATGCAACGACAAACGTTCATGATCCAAAAATAATTACATCTAATTAATGGGTTAATATACCTTTATCAACTCTCTATACAATTTTTAATTTTGGAATCTACTAATTGACGGCAGAACACTATTTGTTCGCTATTGTCTTTCGGCATGGACTTTTTCATGTGTCCTTCGGCATGGCATTCATCATGTTGATTTCCGTGCCAAAATACAGAATCCCTTCACTGTCGGTCCAATATTACCAATATGTTATACAGAACGCCTCTTAACGGCTCCCTTCAAAAAAAGTTCAAATATCCCTTACATTCATCCATGAAAAAACATATGTACCTGAAATATCAAAATTGTTGTAAAATGACCCCGGAGGGAAAAATTTAGTCCGGAACAAAAGTCAAAACTCCATGTGTTTTTCCCATAAGAACGGAAGGGACCTTGTGGCACGAATTCCCCTAATCCGATCGACCTGAAACTTCGTAGTTTTTTTTTCTTTTTTGATTTTATTGAAATCAATTTAGGAAACGAAACAGGAAATTCAGAAAAAAAGATCGCAAAGAATAAATAACGACCACCTTAATGTGTAAAGGAAGTTGTGTGTTCCTCTCAAGTATCTAACATCCCTCCACCTTACACTCCCAGACTACGGTTTGCTCATGTGCGCAAATGTGAGAGCTTGGGGGATACGATTCCAATCTGCATTCGCAGGGAAGGTTAAACACCCCAAATAATTTAGCAGAGTCGGCAAATTTTGAAACTGTTCATTCGAATTTTTGATTTTCTAAGAACGTTTGTTTGTTTATTTTGTTTTCAATTAAAAAATATTTTGCTAAAAAATCAGCAAGTTTTCAAATTATAAAAAAATTTGTCGGCGAATTTTTAGTTTAAAAAAATCTTTGTTCGCAAATTTTTCTTCTCCCCCTCCCCCCACCAAACTGAAAGTCAAGTTTCGTCTCTGGCTTTCAGTTTACTGAATAATTGAGTTTTCGTAATTCTAAAAACTGAAAAAAACTCGAAATTCTTATTTGTAAGTTTTTTAGACCGTGCAAACAGTTTTCTGAATTTTTTGGAGAATTCATAAGTTGAAATACACGATACGAGCTTCGATAGTGTCCGAAACCATAGTTTTGTTGTTGTTTTCACGTAAGAAGTGTCTTTAGAGGAGGAAAATGCAACATTAGACAAAGCCGGGGACAGGTGGAGTGATACTGAAACAAAGCCTACCGATATTATAGGTACTAATGAATTTTCTAGTCACTTGGAAAATAGCTCCAAAAGCAGAATTAAAGGCCCCATTTGAAAAATACTTCTTGGTCCATTTTGCGTAACGAAATCTAACTAGGCTTTGTTGACTATAAAAAAAACATGAACTTCTGGAGTGAATAGGGTACTTTATATCAGACGCAAGTTTGCAGTCATTGGAAACTTGATTTTCGTTTTCTTAGCCTTCAAAATACACCGAAATAAAACGAACATTGAAATCAGTGTTACCAGGTATCACAACTTTATATTCAAAAATCTTCCGGAGCAAATTGAGTTCAAAAGTTGACATTGTACCACAATTGCACCACATATGGCAAATGTACCACAAATTGTACCAGTGAAAGTAAAGTGTACCACATGTGGTATAATTGCACCACATCTGGTAGCACTGGACTGCGTTGACGCGCATACCCACATTCCAACACCTTCTCTAGTCGTTCACTATCGACATCGTTCGGCATTCTCCGTGTCGGCCTGTCGAAATATAATGGAACGAATGACCGCGTAAAGAGGAATACGCAACTACACATCACAATGGTAACGTCTTTCTGCGGAATTCTTCTCTTTCGCGTGGAGAGACATTAGACATATCCATGTCAAAATCGGAAGAGACCATTTTAACGTAAAATTTAATGTAGATCAATTTTACTGTTCACACCTGTTCAATGTGATTTACATCCGAGAGGTTATCGAGGAAAAACTGAAAAAGGAACACTCATGAACCACGGGGGGGGGGCGACATGGAATCCGGGGTTGGCAATAATTTCTAATGTATTTTGCAGGGTCTTCTGGTTGGCCGAGTGGATAGCGCGCTGGTCTCGGAATCCGGCGGTCCCAGGTTCAAGCTCATGTAGCAATTCGCTACATTTCAACCTAGACCGGTTTTCCGGCAAGAAAAGAAGAAAGCTAAGACAGCCCTAACAGCCTCTCCGATGTCTCTGAGGTAATGCTCGAAAGGGTGGATTCCAGGGCTTAAGTTGAGGGTAAAATTAGAAAAGAGGGTCTTAACTAAAAATGTGACAAGTGGCACCTTCTGCATCAAGAAATACAGGATACCTTCCATGTGATGAAGCTAGCATCCCGCTCCGGGTTTTGGCGGTATGAAAAAAAAAGAGAAACGAAATTAAAATAACCAGCCATATGTATTTACTGTAAAGCTCGACCGACCAGCATTTGTCCGATACGAATCGCAATAAATAATGCGGCAACCGATATAGAGAGAAGGAAAAAAAAACTGGTATCTGACAAGCACTCTGCCGAACGTATCTTTTTCTCATTTCAATTTAAAATAATCGGATACATTTATCGAAATAATCCGGAACAACGATACCTCTAAATTCGCTTTCCACAAATCCGTAAAATATGATGTGATATGTTCGGGAAAAACGTACTTATTGAATTTCCATTATAAGTAAGGGTTCATCCGCAAAAAGGCAGCTCCGTATAAGAACTCTCATTTATTTGCCAGCTGTTCGCGGTTATTTCGCGAACCAATGAATTTTATCAGTAACAAAAAAACAAAAAAAAAAACCGACTGAATTTATATTTTAATTTTCGCGTCTCCTTAATTTATACGTCGAGCGTGTCAAGTTTTTTAAATGCTCCGAATACAAATTCTAGATATAAACAGGGAAACGGGAAACGAGTTCTGTGTAAAATAAAAGTAAACAATGAATCGCGAATCCACGCTAGGGTGCTTTAATTCCAACGTGGATTCAGTCTGGGACTTATTTGTTGATTCATCCAGCTACCATCAGAACCAGCGCTAAATCGCTTCAGTCTAAAGACGGTAAACGTCCGCCAAAAAAATACGAAAACTTCTCGCGGTACGTTTTCTGCGAATTAATTTTCCGGCTATCTCACGCAACCGATCTCGAAGAAAGTTCAACAAAGAGGATCTTAAAGCGCATTTCACTTCCAAATGGAAAAAAGTCACGGCTAGTTTTAGAGCGGGACGAGCAAAAGCGGAGCTGCATAAAGATAACTCATACATGACCTAAACAGGGAAACGTAGAACTGGGTTAATTTTTGCATAATTTGCAGTCGGGTTCGAAACGTTTACCCACTAGTCGATTTTCCAACCTGCAACGAAATGAAATTACAAGTAAGATCGTCATTTCGACGCTTCCCAGTTGTATTTATATTCACATACGCGTAGAGGTGGCGGAATGGAGGGGGGTGGGGGGGGGGGGTCAGTGAGCAACTAGCCAACTTAGAGTGGGAAAGGCTATACCCCCTTGGGATTCTTCTTCTTTTTTTAACATTTTCGTGTCTTCGCTTTGGCACATAAACGAGAAAAAAAACGTTACTTTTTGAGAGTTACATCTCCTGATCATTTTTTTAAATTTTACAGCCGTTCATTCGTCGTACATACATTAGGCCCCGGACTGTGTGTGTGCGTGGGGGTGGGGGGGGACGTGATGACGTCGAATGCACCCATTTCCGAGCACCGGCATCCATCGTCTTTTTCCACCATCATCGGTTCCTTCCCACTCTTCCCCACAGTATCCCAAATTCCTTCGTAGTCTCGTCCCTCCACCTTGTAGGTGGTCTACCCGAGGGGTCTGGTTGGTCGAGTGGATAGCGCTTTGGTCTCAGAATCCGGAGGTCTTGGGTTCAAGCCCACGCAGAAATTCGCCAGAATCTTCGATCTACGCCGGTTTTCGGGCAGAAGGGAAGAAGGCTAAGACAAGCCTAACAGCCTCCCCGACGTTTCTAAAGTAATGCGTGAAAAGACGGATTCCAGGACTCGGGTGAAGAGCAAATTAGAAAAAGAAGTGGTCTACCCTTTTTTATTTTCCATTCCTCTAGGTGACCATTCTTCTGTCACCTTTCCCCATTTGTCTAAGCCCCTCACCATATGCTCTGCGAATCCTAATTCTGCCTTTTTTATTCCCGCTCCAATATCATTCGAGCCTGTCCTTTCAAATATTTCTTTCAGACCTATGCTATCTTTGATGCGTATTCGCATAGTACTACGAAGCATCCTAAAGTGTATTACCCTCATGCTCTCGTATTGTGCCTCAGTCAAAAACCAGGTTTGTGCTCCGTAGGTGAGGGTGGGTATCATACATTGGTCCAGTATTTTTATTTTTTCCTATAGTGGTAAGTCACCCTTTAGCATCGCTCTGTGGGCCCAGAACTTTTCCAAGCTTCTGCGGTTCTTGCCCTCAGCTCCAGTTTCCTTCTATTTTCAAACGCAACCATTTGCCCTAAATAATTATATTCCACCACTTTTTCGATTTCCGTACCCCACCTCTAATTTCCCCTCCTGAGTATGTGACATGGTTTTTGTCATGTTCATAGACAGTTCCACCCTTCTACTTTCGGTATTGAGGTCTTCTGCCATCTCTTTTAACTCCTCTATTTCATTACTTGGCAACGCAAATCATCTGCGTATCGCAGGTTATTCAGCCATCGACCATTAATCCTTATCCCCCCCCCAGTTTAATCTCCGAAATATCCCCTCCAGTACAGCAATGCATAGGTTGGAAGACAAAGTGTCCTCCTGCTTCACTCCTTTCTGTATTTTAAATTCTTCCCCGCTCTGTCCAGCCTTACGTATGCTGTTGTCCTTCCATACATTTCCCTCCATATTCTCACTATATCTCTTTCCAGCCCCTGTTTTTCTATAGCATCCCATAGCGCCCAGTGTTCCACGGAGTCAAATGTTTTATTGAAATCAATATACCCACGCCGTCACTCGCTTCTCGTGCCGGCCTGCAGTATCCCCCTGCCTGAAAATCGTGGAGCCAGCGTCAAATTTACCAGTTTGGCACTAGCGCCTTCCCATTTGAAATACATGCAAACACCGTTGCCGGAATTTTGGGCCGGCGCATATTTGGCCTAACTATAGCGCCTGGCGCCAATCGAGCGCCAATTTTCGATTGGTGCTCCATTTGCACCAGAATCGAGGGTAAATTTGGCGTATATCAGGCGCCGATGCCGGAAGTCGAGCTGGCTCCACGATTTCCAAGCGGGCCATAATATAGCGCCCTAGGCACGTGTCTATGTTGCCTATATGTAAATATTGCCCTGGACGTCATAGTAACATAAGTATATCTTACCCTAAGTAAAAAAAATTCCATGGAAATTATATGAAAACAACACGGTGCTACACCATCAGAGCTCTCTCCTCCACCAAGGACCCACCCTGGGGTGGGCTGCTCTCTGCCAATCCCTACCACAGCTGTCCTCCTCCATCACAGTCACTTTCCCCCACCATGCTCCTCCTCGCCCACTGCGACGCCCTCCCTCACCGTGGCCGTCCTCCCTTTCCAGAAGCTCCTACCTCTAACGAGAAGCCCCCCCCCAGGGTAGGGTACCTTTGGTGAAACGTGAGGTTAAGGTACAGAGAAGGCGCCAGGAATATATCCCCAAGGAGGGGAAGGAGGAGGTGGCTTTTACTGTTTAGTGTGTAGAGTGCACTCCCTCACCACAACTCCTCCTCGTTCTTCACCGCAACCTTCCTTCCCCCAAGCTCCTTCCTCCATCATGAACCCCTTCTCAAGGTTAGGCTACCCTTGGAGAAAAAGACAATTATGGGGTAGGGTAGGCAATCCGAAATGGTATTTTTTTCTTTTTCTCCTGGAGGCGGTGGATTTTACTGTTTAGTATTTAGAGAGCCATCCCCCATCACAACTCCTCTTCATCCTTCACCGCGACCTCCCCCAAGCTCCCTCCTCCACCGGAAACTCCCGCTCAAGAGTAGGCTACCCCTAGAGAAATGAGCAATTAAGGTGTTAGGCAACCCGCAATGGTTTTTATTTTTCCCGGAGGCGGTGGTGGATATTACTTGCATCACCGCGACCTTCCTCCCCTCAAGCTCCCTCCTTCACCATGAACCCTTCCCATGAGTAGGCTACCCTCGGAGAAATGAGCAATTAAGTGGCATGGTAGGCAACCCGCGGTGGGTTTTTTTCTCCCGGAGGCAGTGGCGGCGGCGGATTTTACTAAGCTCCCTCCTCCACTAGGAACTCCCTCCCAAGAGTAGCCTACCCCGAAGAAATGAACAATTAAGGGGCAGGGTAGGCAACCCGTAGTGGGTTTTTCTTCCGGAGGCGGTAGCGGCGGTGGATTTCACTGAGCTCCCTCCTTCACCATGAACCCCCTCCCAAGGGTAGGCGATCCCTGGAGAAATGAGAAAATTAGGTGCAGGGTAGGCAACCCGCAGTGGGTTTTGTCTCCCGGAGGTGGAGGCGGCGGATTTCACTTTTTAGTATAGAGAGATTATTAACAACGTGGCGCGTGAAAACGTCACGCGTGAAAGTAACGTTATTTCGATTTGTGTGCCAAAGTAGGTAAAGATATAAAAATGTCAATAACTTGATGAATGAGCCAGGCAGTGCAGGAAAACCCATAATCGATATATTGGTAGCGACTAGTCAATTCTTACAGATTGATGCCACACAGATTTTGAGGGGGGGGGGGCGTAAAGAAACACAAATGGATTAAAAGAATCCAAAAACTGTATAATTTTACGTGATATTTATAGGGTTAATATTGAGTGATGGACATCAATTCATCCTGAGCTCATAACAACCTTATTTTTGTATCCCTGTATAGGTTCTCAAAAATTTCCCATCGAGTCTTCATTAATGTTACAAAGAACAAATTTTTTGGGTCAGATCGTGCCCCTCCCCCGAAAACTGAAAAATTGTACTTACGAGGAATTCTATGTTGAACTTCAACCTCCTAACATATCAGTTAATATTTATTTATTTTTTTTAGAAAAATTTTGGATACCTGGTTTTTACACCCAAATTCATTATTTTTTTAGTGGAAGTGAAAATTGGAAACATAGTGAATATTACAGTGAAACAAGAAGAAAATGTTTTTAAACATCGATGATAGCCTTAACTGGAATGATGCATTGTCTCAAACTCGTTTTAATTAGTTTAACGCGGGCAACAATTTTATTTAAAATTTCGAATTCTTCCGAGGAACTAAATTAATGTGTATTAGGGAAGATTTGAATACTGGTTACAACTTCCAAGGCTGATTAAGCATGTTTGATGCTTGAAGATTTTTTAGGCTGAGTTCAAAAGATTCGTTAAAGTTTTAAAGGACTTGATCGAGACTACCCCGGACCTCATTAATACTTTTTGAGGACATTTAGATTTCTTCAGATTTTCAAAACGTCTTTCAAAGTCACTGAGATGTTTTTTTCTCAACTGTTACCTGCGTGAGACTCTTTTAAACTGGTTCCAGCTTTTTTAGACCATCCAGGTAAGTTCAATACACGTTGAGACACTTTTAGGATTTTTCAAATTTGTTTCAGATTTTGGAAATGTCTTCCAAACATGTTTTAGATTATTTTTAAAGTTCTCTGGATTCACTTTAAAACAATTCCATGTTTGATTGAAGCTTTTTAAGACTATTCTAAACTTTGTCAAGACCTTTAGGGATTTTTTTGATACTTCTTCAAAATGCTTTGAACAACTTACGAACGGATTTAGGACTCTTCCAGAGTCCTTAAAATTCCTTCAAACTTGCTTTAGATTTTTCAAAACTTTTCTAGACTTTTAAAGACATGATTGGAACGTTTAGAGACTATTTCATGCCAAATAGACTTCTCAGACTCTTCTAGCCTTGTTCAACACCTCTAAACACTCATCTAGGCCAGTGTAATACTCATTAAGATTCGTTAACCCTTTTTTAAACTTGTTTATGACTCTTTCGAACACGTGTTAATGTCTAAATGTGCTCTAAAGAGTCCTAAATAGGTTTGAGGAAGTCCTACAAAAATCTTAGCGAGTCTTAAAGATTCTTGTAAAAATCTGGTGAACTCTGAAAACGTTTCTGTTGAGCGTGAAATAAGAATCTTGAATGAGCCTGAAAAATCTCTAGAGATGTTCTTAAACGCGTCTGGAAAAATATTGAAGAGTAACATATGTCCAAAAGAATTTCACAAAAAGTTACGGCTCGGAGACATGACGAAAGTTGGAAAATACTAATTTTTACTGATTATCTAAATAAATCTTACAGGATATTATAAAAATCGGGAAAAGACTGAAAACGTCTTCGTAGAGCGTGGAATAATCTTAACACTATTCCAAAAACTTTCGAAAATAGTTTTGGGCAATAAATATTTGCGAGTTGAATCATGAAGAGTTATGGGACTAAGTTCCCACTTGCCCCAAGCCAGAAAAAAAGGTGTTAAATAACTCATGATTCCTGCTCAAATCATTCAGTGTGCCTAACAAATTGGAAGATTAAAAATATCGGACTTTTACTGGCTTTCATTGGACTCTTTTCGGGCTTCTTATAGGTGCAAAAATTGAGTTTGCAAGACACATTAGTGATCGACGTTGATTTTTCATCACTACATTGTTATTATTCCTCATTTTTTCAGTTTTTATTGAATCTACGAGTGTATTAAAATTACTGAACTTTTATTGGACTTCCTGGATCATTTTTCAAATATCGGACTTTTATTGGACTTAGGGACCCGGTAGACATTCTGTCATTAAAAAACCAGAAAACATCCGAAACTTTTTCACAGACTTCAGGTACATCAATAGTTTTACTTTATTATTTAAACTTATAAACTATTTACAACCTCTTTTAGGATCTTTTGATCTACGCACTATTATAGAAACTCATTTTTAAGGTCTAGGGTAGTGGTGCCAGGCTAATGATGGTTCCACTTTATGGAAAGTAAGCTTCTGAATGTTTGACTCTATTCCTTCTTATCTAAGCTCCTGTTCGGAAACGCGGAACAGTTTCCCCAAAAACATCCAACGTTTATACGGAGTTAATAAAATTCCACCTGCCATTAATACTTTTTAGAGAACAGTATTAAAATTTGAGGAAATGCTTAACCTTCCCCATGTTTCCCTACTTATCATGAATTATACTTCATTAAAAAAGAAGGCGAGAGGAAAAGAACTTCTTTGTATGAATGAAGGGGGGAGGGGTCTTCGATTTTCACGGATGTGAGATAGAAAAACTAATTTTCTCTGTGGCTATTCTGGTCCTATTCCGTCCCTGTTCATACTAGCCAACAAATTTACAGATTTTTGGATTGAAAAGCGAAAAACAATTTTCTCTTATAAATTTAGTAAGGGTATGTGACCGTGGAAATGCTAGCTGGCACTTGAGTTTCCTCACACTAGGGAAATTATTTGACCTAGACTTGAAGAGGTACAGAACAAGGTTCATGCTCTTAATGAGAATTCTACTAGACTATTTGCTTCGCACCTCAACTAAAGGCGAACTCGAGTGGTTGCAGACACGAGGTCAATCTTTTACCGAGCAAAAGGATACTAAGGTATAAACGAAACAAATAATTTGCGGTACTGGTGCGGAATTTCGTCTCGTAAACCCGTACTCAATTCATTACTGTACTAAACCAGCTCTACAGTTCCCAGTACAGCTGTTAGTAAAACGAGGGCTATTTTAATGTCTTTATGAAGGCGTATACATTTTAATGTCAAGAGCGACCCTTAGAAATAATCCAGAACGATTTTATTAGACTACAGAGGTAAATATTTTGGTATCATGAAAAAGCTTGAAAGGTGGACACTCATTTTCGCGAATGCCCATTTCTCGGAACTACCTGATCCAGAATGAAAACGTACTGATTATACAGTTATTGGAAAACTAGTTTACCACCCACACGCAGAATCTATTTTAATTTACATACTTGTTCAATTAAGAAATAATGATAATCATAAAATAACAATTGTACGCAGATTTTTCTTGCATCATCCAAAACAGTTTTTATTACGTGGTTATCTTCAAAATGGAGAAACGATGGATTTTCGGAATACCTAAAAACTTTCACGCAACTAAAGTGCGCTACAAGAACTTATTTTTCAAAATAAATTAGTAGTCGTGTAATAAACGATGAAATGGGCTCAACTCCAGAAGGCCAGAATGAAAATGCAATGCGAAATTCGAAGTCATGGAGTTGAACTCTTATTTTGATAGTTTAGATCACACCTTTCACAACTGAGGCTCTCATTTAAATGAGAAAAACACTCTTCACCCAGAATAATAACTAAAGGGAAGTATTAAATAGCACGAAATAAAAAGTGTGATTGAACGAAATGTGAAGCCACGAAAAAAAAAAGTTTAAATGATGAGTTTTAAAATCGATATCACGAAATGACTTGCATACAGTATATTATGTTGTTTAAACACAAAAATTATACGTCAACGCGGATAACGTACACACTACACACTCGTGAAGATAGGAGATCCATGAGTTTAAGAGGGATCCAATTTTCTATAAAAACGGTCATTAAGAATTTTTTCTTAAGTACTCTAGAAACGCCATAGAGGGGAGTTCTGAGGTTATGCTCGAAAGGGCGGATTTCAGGGCTCGGGTTGAGAGAACAAAAATAGAGTGGGCGTGTAAAAATTACCCTTTATTACAGTACATTAGGAATTTTTAGACCTATTATTTATGCGAATGACCCCATCGAGATCATCGAGGGGTTTCGAACTCAACGAATTCGTTTTTGATATCGGTTTGGCTCTTAATCTGAATTTGTGACTCCTGAGAAGGGAGAGAATCGATTCATAGATTTTTATTGCTCCAAAATTTGATTTTGACATTAATTTGTGCGCGATTGTAAATTTGTGGCAAGTATGATGGAGGCCGAGAATTTAAACTTTTTATTTCGGGCGCAGTAATATCGTGTCTTTTTTTTCATTGTGTGTAGACGGTATTAAAATTCCGGGCGTATTTTATTTTATCGTGTAAGTGAATTATATTGCGTTCTGAAATTTAATTTTTTCTTCAAACTATTTCTTTTTCTGTTTCGTACTTGTTATTGCGCTTGTCATTTATATATTTCGTGTAAACAGCATATTTCTTTCGTGAACTCAACATTACCATTGTGGGCCGATAAATGGGTCCCATAACTAAACTTTGTTGTTCGAACATTCTTTTTCATTTATACACGGTCAAATACTTCAAGAATTTTGTGAAACACCCAGAGACGTATGGAAGAGTTTTGCCTGGTAGGGTGGGGGTAAAAATGGTGAGAGTCTCAACTGACTCAGCTCAGAATTCCCAAGTATCAAGCAAAAAAAAAACAAAAAACTTTTGACTTGTTGGATTTCTCCGACAGACTCAACTCAAAATTCCCAAGTATCAATGCAAAAGAAGAAAAACCTTTTGACTTGTTAGGTTTTCTTCTCAACTCAATTCTCAAGTACCAAAGCAATAAAAAAACCTTCTAACTTGTTGGATTTTTCCAACTCACCTGACTGAAACGGTAAATTTTCCCAACTGCTGAGTGAAAAATTCCTATGATGGAGGGTAAGTTGTCTCCTGCCCCCTATCGGTACGTCCCTGGAAACACCCTGTGCATACTAAAAATGTCTTGTTTCTTGAACTCAATCTGAATTTGATTCTTAGGCGATTACTCGTGCATCTGGTAAACCTATTAATTTTTCATTTAATCTGAAACTCCGGTAGATTTAAACTGTATCAACGTTTACCAAATTTCAAATGCTCTGGAATTAAAAAGCAAATAAATATTTCAAAAAATGAAGGAACTTCCTAGTCTGGTCACCTAACATTAGGGATGTCCTTTATTTCGCAATTTTTCTAGGATACTTTAAAAATTCGAAAGACCCTTCCGGAAAATTTCTCTCCGATCTAATAAGAAGAATACATGCCAGAAGACCACTCCCACTTTTATGAGAATTGACACGAAGTTTTGATATTTTCAACTAATTTTATTTTTCTTAGCCTGTAATGACGCTAAACATATTCAGGTGATATAAGCATTGGGACAAAAGTTTGGATATACTTCAAACATAAAATTATTTGGCTCCACGAACTTGGTCGATGGCTCGTGTGGAGAGTCTTCAAATGGGGGGGGGGATAACATAAAACTGGGGCTCAAGCTGAACAATAGTATTTTTTCCAGAGATTGTACTCGATTTATAAGTTTCAAAGTCACTAAATTCAAATCTAAAGTTGGTTTCCACATACGACCCCGTCCCCATGAGATCACCAAGGGAGTCGAGACTAAATATTTCTCCTTTTTTTCGAGATGGTGTTCTATTTATTGGTTTTCTAGGTCAATGAACTCAATTCTACAATGATTCTAAGACCCGACTCATTGGGTGCAAATCCTTGATGATAATCAACTTTTTGAGGTATTAAACCTCTATACAAATATACACCGAATAGCTGTCATATCTAAAAATTACTATTATTAAAGCCTCAAGCTCCTTGGGGGACACCTAAGAGGGTTAGATTCGAAAATTAACTCCAAAATCGATTTAACGACCCCTCATCTGAAGAATTAACACACGTCTTGAATTAAATTTCTTAGCCCTCCCTTCTTCCATTTCGAAGTTACCCGCTAAAGATATTCGGACAAATTTTGAAATATACGTAAAGTATAAAACTAGTTAATTCCACGAGCTAGATTGACGTCATCTGGTGGAGGGGGGTGTTCAAAATCATGGAAACGCGATCTAAAAATTGAACCAAGGACTGGAGTAGATTTATATGTTTTGAAAGTAGCTCATCAAGTGCCATTAGAGGGGTTAAATTTCAGTAGTGAACTTAAATACAAATATATACATCGAATAACTACAATCCCGAAAAATTACTGTGATCGAATACATGATGCTGGGGGTCCGAAAGGGGCAAATAGATTGGATAGATCGCAGGTTCTGAAAAATTGTCTAGTACGGAATAGTGACAGGAAAGGAATAAAGTAATCGGGAAATTGTATGTTTATAAATAACGGGGGCGGGAGTGAAATCTACCAGACCACACGACTTGGGGTAACTTTCGAGTTCCAGTTAAATTTCAAATTTTTTTTAGATTTTGGAGACTTGAGCTAGAATACTGAGTGTAATCATTGAGTTGTACTCTTATTTTGATAGTCTAGTTCACATTTTTTCAATTTTAAGGTTCTCATTTAGGGGAGTCAAATTTTCACTCAGAAAGATAACTAGAATTGCAGGTCAATAATTTTTTTGTATCATTTCTACATGTCCAAAAACTTGAGGGCCCTTTTGTGAAACACCTTGAGTTATTTTAAAACTTGTTTAGGATTCGATGTTCGGGCGATAACTCGTGTATCTGACGACCCAGTTAATTTTTCATTTTAATCTACGAGTCCGATAGATTCAAAAGATAATAATCAACGTTGCCGTTTGACTTCATGAAATGAATCGATGGCTCCTGGGGAGGGAGGAGGATTAAATGAAATTTGAAACTGGTACTGATTTCTAGATTTTCAAAGTAGCTGATTCCGATTTTGGGGTTAATTTTTCCTACGGCGCCACCAAAGAAGAATTAAATGAGAAATTCGTATCATTCCAACCAGTATTCTAAGAAATTAACGAAAAAAATAATTTAATTAGAAAGATTATTACAGTAGGTATATTTTTTATAATAAATAATTAAGAGATAGAGAGATATGAAACTTTTAGGGCTAAGGCTAAATAATAGTGACTTTTCGAGATTGTACTTGATTTGTGGGTTTTCGAAGTACTGAATTCAGTTCTGAGGTTAGTTATCACATACAACCCTCCATGACGCCACTAAAGGAATTGATACCAAATATTTTTCATTTTTCGTGATAGTATTCCATTTATCGGTTTTTTTATCGCAATTAACTGGATTATGTACGTCGTTTCGAGACCCAACTCATCCTAATGATAAACAACTTTTTGAGGCACTAAGCTACTTTGAATAACTGCAATCTCGATAGTAAGTGGCACCCAAGAAGGGCAGATCCAAAAATTAACCGCAACATCGGAATCAGCGACCTTAGGAAATAAAAAAATTAACACCAGCCTCGAATTTCATTTCTTAGCCTTCCTTCCGCCCCCCCCCCATCCAATTCGGAGCTACTCGCAAAAATACTCGGGCACCAAGTTGGGTTTGGATATGCCTGAAGTTTAAAATTGTTTACCTCTACGAACTGGGTCGGTAGCCTTTTGGCGGGAGCTTCACCTGGAGGAGCTCTAAAATGATGGAAGGAAAGAGTTATGAAGGTAGTTCATTAAGTGTCACCACCACAGGGGGTCAAATCTTCGTATGAAACTTCTAAATTTCCGAAAACTTACTGTTATTTGACTTGACCTCCCTCTTGGTCGCACCTAAAAGGCCAGATTTAGAAGAGGGAAAAAAAATAGAAACTAATGTCAATTTCAAAGTTTATCTTTTAGCTCGCCCCCTCCAATTTCGAAGTAAAACCTAAAAACTAAAGGTAGTTCCGAATCCCCAAATTTCATTTTTTAGTCCAGTCTCCTCCAATTTCGGAGCTCCCCTCAGAAGCCATAGACTCAGATCGTGGATTCAAACAATTTTATATCCAAACCATTGCCGAAGACTGTGTCCGCATATTTTTAGCGTCAGTACAGAATACAGACTCCCTTTTATACCTGGCAGCTAAAAAATTTCGAAAAAAATTTAAGCCGAGGAGCAAAGGAGTGAAGGTTAACGTAGAATTTTCCATAAAAAAACGAAACATCTCACAAATGAATTTTTTGATTAAAAAAAAGTGATCTGATACCAAAAATTCATTCTACCTAAAATAGTAAAAGACTGAAGAAGAAATTTTCGAAACAAAAAAGTTGTGTAGGGGTCTACGAGAACTTCAAAATAGAGCTGTAGAGGGTCTACTGATGCATTTTTTAAATCATATGGGGAGTTCTATGTTAAATTCCAACTATTTTAGTATACCGGTTAAATTTTCCCCCAAAAAATTTTGGCAGCCACGTTTTACTCAAAAATACACCACTTCTTTTGTGGAAGCCAGAATCTAAGAAAAAATAGTGAAAAGGTGTCACTAAATGTTTTACGAGTCTTCATGATATTTTATGTCTTCAAGATGTGATTAAGACTATCGTTAAAACTAGTTTCCAGCTTCAACACTAGTTTAACGTTCCTCTAGACCTAGTTCAAGATTTTTTCACTTCATACGATTTCGCGAGATGTATTCATGATTTTTAAAGACTTTTCCGAACTACCTATAAAACTCTAAGACGCTGTAACCGAAACTTTTCCAGTAAAGTTTAAGATTTTCTAAGATTTCTTAAAATTCTTTTAGGCTCATCCAGATTAGCTGAAGATTTATTAAGACTTTTCGAAACTCTTCCGGGCTTTCTTAGGACTCCCTAAAATTCTTTAACGCTGGTCTCTTAAAACTTCTCCAGGTTTAAAAAAAATAATCTCTTCAAGACTCATTGTTCAAGACTCCGCCAGGAGTTTGTTACACCCTTCAAGAATATTCAACTTATTTAGAATTCTTTGAGGTTTGACTGAGATGTTTCTATCTTCAGTCCAGTGGAATAGCGTCGGGGGGGGCACAGGCGGCACCCCCTCCCAATATTTTTACACAGTCCTCTAATATTGGCGATTTTTAAAAAATACCGCAATTTTCGACTTTTTCTTCCTTGAAAATCTTATTGTGCCCCTCCCCCTTTGGGAAATCCCTAGCTACGCCACTGCTTCAGTCAGACTTCCTCCAGTCTCTGCAAGATATGATTTTGATGCGCTGTGACTAACGGTTGGAAAACATTCGTAAGTTTCAAGTTCAGAAATAGTATTTGCGAACACGAGACTACAAGAGAGTTGTTATTTTTTGAGTTAGTTTTTGAACTCGAAAAACTACTTTAATCTATTTTTAGATTTGTGAAAATTCTTTGGGATTCATCTTGTGTAAGTTTCTTTGAGATTCTTGAAGGTTCCTGCAGAATTCCTTTTGAAAACCTCCGGAACTCGTTAAGAATCATTTAAAATTTGTTCAACTATTTCAGATTCGTGTACGATCTTTTAGAATTCAGCTAGATTTATTAAAGACCCTTTGAAGCTTTTTTAGACTTATGTACGACGCTTTAAGACTCTTCAGGACTAATGTTGCAGTGTGAGTGAACTTGGTAAATTCTATAAGTAGGGTATGCCAATTCACAATTTCTTTCTTCTGTAGTCCAGAGCGCTTTCGGCTGCTAGGCCATCTTCAGTGGAGTATCCTAACACTTTCCTCTTTGTCGTTTTGTATTTATAGTGGTGTGTAGTACCGTATGGTAGAACCTAGGACGATAAAAAGAAAAGTGTTAGGATACTCCAATGAATATACATAGCAGCCGAAAGTGCTCTGGACTACAGAAGGGGGAAATGTATTGTGAATTGGCATACCCTACATATAGAATCTTCAAGACTAATTCAATTCTTCGCCAAAGTATTGATTATATCCACTTTTCCTCTTGTTACAGTTCCGATAAATGGATTAGTACGGAAGAAACTTCATTTTATATTTGTTTTTTGATTTCATACGTCAGTTCTAATCTCATCCATAGGTTGGGAACCCTCGACTTGATTAATTTAAAAACGAAACAAGTAAGGGTACAAAAGATCGTGCAGAATTTCCAAATTCTCATTCGCATGAGCTGGGTCCTCTGCTAAGCCAACTAGGGAATATGAATACATCAACTAACATCTTGATAATTGAAATATCGATTTATCGATAAGCGGGAGAATAATTTCTTACAAAATCCATATACGTAATTCCAATGATTGAAAGCGGCCGTGATGATATTGCTCCTACAAAATTTATTTTTCGTAGAAAACTAGTTTTAGAAAATTACTCTTCAATATTCGTCGGTTTCTTCACAAGAACGTTATTCGCGCTTACGAAATATGGTTTTCGACTCAGCAGACCCTCAAGCACGAAACATCATCTTATTTTGAAGCAAACAAATACACGTTGTTCACGTGTACGACAAAAGAAGGTATTTATTGATTACGACTTGCTGAGTTCTTCGCCACGTATGAAACTCAACTTTCCTGGTGCTTAAATTACGTCGAGAAAGAGATCTGGAACGAAATACCTCGCGGTTATTATTAAAGCTAACGCATTTATAGGTCGTTAGGTCTCTCCCCCCTCGGCTGAGAAGAGTGCGTGATTCGCATGGCGAAAAGCTGCTCTATGTCAAATGTCAACCGGCGACATAATTCACGTTTTTTGGTTCCACCAGCAGACAGAAACTCGGGTAACATTAATCTCCTTGGCATTAGAGATAAAAATTAATTATAAAAGTTACCAGTTTTCTTCCAGATAATTCTATCTGAAAGGATGTTATTTTATGTGTTAGTGTTTCAGTTTTTCATATTTAACAGCCGCACACCCTCTAAAGAAAAAAAAAAACACAATAAATTACGGTAATTTTGATACAGATATTTTTTTCCCTGGTTTTTCACTTTATTTCTTTTTCACCTTTGTGTTTTTGTGTTATTTTTATTTTATTTTTTTGTTTTACCGCAGGAAAGCCGAGAATAAATTAATTTTAGCCGAATATTGTTCATTTCGCGTAATAAATGGCTCGTTGAGTCTTGAACGTCGGATGATTAAGTACGATCTTTGAAACACTCGTAATTCGGATGGAGCACCTTTATGTGTACCCTCTAACTTTATCAATAGTTTCTAAACATTAGTAAAAATAACGTGACGGCGATAATCAGAGAACTGTTTGCAATTCTGCGACTATCTGAAACCCTAAGTGAGGGGTCTAAGTTCAAACAAGACTTGTTCCAAAAACATTCTTTTTCAAGAAACTTAAAAACTGATTCCCAAAAACCCTATCTCTCCTTTGTGTTTAAAAGTATTTTAAAACATCATTCAGAGGTTTAAAACATGTTTACAGAAAAAAATTGACGACTCCCCTCCCGGGGGGTTGGGGGTTAGGACCATAATATGTGTAGTAACATGTCAGTTTTGACTCCAAATCTATTTTCAAAGCACACAATCCTATTTATTTTATTTTATTTATATATATTTGAGTTTCCCCAACAGGTGCCCGAAGGTACCGTTGACAGGGAGGGACTGTAGGTACAATATAACTCTTAAAAACAAAAAATACTTTTCAAATGAAGGGTGTGGGATGAAGAAGAAGGGAAAATGACAGAAAGAGGAAGACGGAGACAGACACCAGAGTAAGTGCAGAGCGAGGGGTGAGGGGTGCACAGGTCCACAGGTGGAGTTGAAAATTGTGAATTGAGAACTGAGGGTTGAAGGAAGCCCTGGGGCTGAAACAAGTCACACTCGTGCTGTACAAGGGAAAGAACTGCAAAGACTAGGACCTATACACCTTCGAGTATTTTAACGACTGATGAAATATGCTGTTTCCTACTCACGAAGAATACGTCGACTCCAGGGTCTTTTTGGGTAATATTATTAGATAACGCTAGAGTACTAGTATTGAATGTAGGGACCCTGAATTGGATACGTGTTAAGTCGTTGGAATCCAAAATTTTGTTATTCAGAACATCCCTCAAGAAGTTCAACTTTGCCAGACATCTTCTGTTTTTTTAGACTCATAATCTCAAAGTCAACCAAGAGTTTTTTATGTATAATTTCAGAAGGATAATATGTAAAGATTTTGCAATACAAGTATTTCAACAATGTTTTTGAATTTTCTCAATTTTATCTTTACTTTGTCAAGTTTTGGTATCCCACACACAACAGAGCAGAATAACTAGCAAGGACGTACCGATGGAGGAGGGGGACTTCCCCCCCCCCCCCCGTAGGAATTTTTCACTCAGCAGTCGGGAAAATTTACCATTTTAGTCAGACGTATTGGAAAAATCCAACAAGTTTTTATTTTTTATATTTTGCTTTGATTTTTCGGAATTTGGGAACTGAGTTGAGAAGTTGGGGAAACCCAACAAAGTCAAAAGGTTTTTTTCTTTTGCATTGATACTTGGGAATTTTGAGTTGAGTCAGTTGGAAAAATCCAACAGGTCAAAAGGTATTTTTTTTATTTTTAATTTTTTGCTTTGATGCTTCGGAATTTGGGAATTGAGCTGAGAAGTTGGGAAAACCCAACAAAGTCAAAAGGTTTTTCTTATTTTGCATTGATACTTGTGAATTTTAAGTTGAGTCAGTTGGAAAAATCCAACAGGTCAAAAGTTTTTTTTTTTTTTCTTTGATACTTGAGAATTTTGAGTTCAGTCAGTTGGGACTTTCACAATTTCTACCCCCCTCCCTCCCCCTGGAAAAACTCTTTGGTACGTCCCTGAAAACTAGAATAAAGAATTTTCATTGTTTCTAAACTTTTATAACAAGTTCTCTTTCTCTTTATGAAGCCTACCATTCTTTTAGATTTCAAAGTTATGTGGTCGATAAGCATACTGAATAATAATTTCGAATCCAAAATGATGCCTAAGTCTTTTACAGAATTTGCACACCTAAGTGTATCTTTTTTTTTTATTTTATACTCGTGTAAAATGGGACATATTTGTCTTGAAAAGGTAATTTTTTCACACTTGTCAGTACTACATGGTAACAAATTACTATCACTCCACTCAACTCTTGAGTCAAAGATCGTGTTGCAATTCAACACAATCAATTTGAGATTTTATAATTTTATATATTTTCACAATTATCTGCATACAGAAATACTTTTGAATATTGAATTTTTTCAGAAATATCATTGACAAAAATGAGGAATAGGTATGGACCCAAAACCGAACCCTGAGGAACACTTGACACACTCTTGTAACGCGTAGAGGCCACTCCTTTATACTCGACAAACTGCATTCTGTTATTTAAGTAGGAGTGAAATAGAATTATCAGATCTTTTGAAAAGTCAAAGCTGCACAGTTTTTGGAGTAAGATTTTGTGGTTGACAGTGTCAAAAGCCTTTGAAAATCTGTGTAAATGGTATCCATTTGCCCACCCTTAGAGCGGGTTATACTGAAATCATATGTGAAATCATTAGATTTGTCTGCACTTAATATCCCTTTCTAAAGCCATGTTGACAGGGAGATAAGATATTTTTGGATTGATTGTATAAATACCTATGCAAGATAGTTTGGGAAATTTTGGCCGTGAGTGGAATTAGAGAGATGGGACGATAATTTTTTATTTCAGTTATTTTGCCTGACTTGTAAAGTGGAATAATTTTTGATATTTTCTATATTGTTGGATAAATACCTATCTCAAGGACAGTATTATAGAATAAGTTAAGGGAGTAATTAAAAACTGTGAGTAAGCTGGAAGTATGTACGGTGGAATGAAATCAGGGCCACCAGATGATTTAGGTTTAAAGTCATGCAGGACACGTTTTATATCCTCGATAGTGATCACACCCACCGATATAAGGCCTTTGCCTCCAGTAACCCCCACCCCATTAGCACTCTGATACATTTTTATCGCTAAAAACACTGGAAAAATAGTTTGCAAATGATTCCGCAATGGTATCTGAACTTGAGTAAATTTGTTCACCAAAGGTATATAACCCTGTGCCAGACCTACTTTGCCTATTGGCAATCTCTCGCCAGAATTCTTTTGGTTGAGACTTCATTCTGTCCTCCAAAGCATTTTTATATGTATTTCATGTTTTTGTTGTTAAAGCCTCGATTTCTTTTCTTATATGCCTGAATTTTTGCTTCAACTCTTCATTATAAAGTTTCCTTTTAATCTGTTCATGTAGAGAGGATTTCTTTTTCAATTTTTTAATAATTTCATATATGAACCAAGTAGGATATTTTTGTCGTCCAGTATTCCTTTTTAATGGCACTGTATTGCTTAAGATGTCTATTATTGAATTTTGGCATTACTCAGAAGCTTGGTTACTATCTGTAAGCCTGTACAGTTCATCCCAAGTTTTTAATTTAAATAGATTATACACGTCCAGAAAATTTGATTTTTTAAAGTCAAACAGTGCAAAATCGTCGAGTATTACTGACTCACGCTTACGGAAATTAAATTTACATTGAAATAACCCTTCATTCCTTCATTTTGGCTGCAAATGATGAAGAATTCCAAAGACATACGTCCTCATAATACGTTTGAAAAATCATCAGAACAGCGACAAAAACATTCGTTTATCATTCCAACGACGTAAACTGAGAACCTTTTATACAACGCAACTTCAATTTTATCAATCAGCCTGCCCAATACATGATAACGCAAAACCTAATCCCCAAAATTAACACGATCCACTGGACACGTTACATCGAACTAACCCTGTTTCAAGGCCCATCTTACACTGAGCAAAGTAAAATTGGGAACAATCTTTACACCATTCGATTGGGCTTGAAATGTCCTATCCAGTGTCATGCTTAACTCATTTTCGAGAAATTCGGAACATGTCTTGTTAGCTTGTAGACTCCTTAATTATGGAAACAACCACAGTCAGGTTTGAGTTTTCAACTTAAATGACAGACTGAGCTATGTCCACTGCTCAGATGGATGAACTACCTGTTCGTTTTCATTCTCAGATGATGACTCGATAAACTGAGCTGCAGTGTTTTTGGATAATGTCTGCGGATATAACTCAGTCTGTCACTTAAGTCAGAAAATCAAAAAAATTAAAACTGACTACAGAGGTTTTCATTAGGGTTTCATTTTTATTCCCTTCAGGTCCGTGAGTTAAGCTGAAGGTTCTTTTTTGCATCTTTTAGCTCATTCTCACCTCTAACACGAAATTGCGCCGAAGTCAAGGCTCCTCCCCTCCAAGGGCAGTAGTATCATCTTCTTACGATTTAAACCAAAGAAAATGGCTCACTAACACGAAATTTTATAGGATAGGGACCATTTTCCTTCGAACCAGCGAGTAAGAAACGACTTATACTCTTTTGACAAAAAGTTCATAATTACAGCTAATAGAGTTAATACGACTAGAGTGTAGGAGTCATTTTCATTTATTCCCGTTACTTTTAGCCAAATTTGGCAGCGGTGATCGCTGTTGTCAGATTTGTTCAGTTGCTAGTGTTTTTTAAAAGTTTTTTTCAATCATATTCTTTTTTTCTCTTTTTTTTTTTAAATTTAAATTTATTTATTGATACAACAAAAAGACACCTGTGAGTTCTCTGCCTCATAAAGGGTAATTTTTGGCTTTTCCATGGAAATGTTAGGTATGGAAGAGAAGTAGTAGTCACAGTTGAGGTTTGTGAGTTGTCATATTGACAAAGTGCTGTTATCGCAGTCATTAGACCGTACTGAATAAATCGAACTAAACAAACAACAGTAGCTAAGGCTAGCATTACAGATTTTGAATTCCGGTGGGGAAACACCATCCTGACCTGTTTAGTTTCTTAATCTAATTGCAGAACGGACAAGGATATATAGAAATTTGCTTTTCGGAATTGTCGTTGGGAAAGCGGATAAAGTCGGGGCCGAGGAGGAAGTAAGCTGGACCTTCAAGAACGAATCCAAGGAATTGCCAGCTAGTACGAAACGTATAAAGATAACAGTGACATAGTCTCATATCTAAGCACCCGAGCTCATAATTTCAATTTATAACTTACTCAATAAAACTTGACAAAAAAATTAATTCTTTTGTCAGGGGCCTTTTATGTAAATATCCGTCAGGTACTTGTTTGCCAGGGACATGTTTTCAGGTTTACAATATTCAGGTATATGTCTTTCAAGATTTTTACATTCAGGGATATGTCTTTCAGGTATGCGGATTCAGGTAAATGGCATGTAATCATTTTCCTGTTATTTATTAGCATTCCACTCCGAATAGATTTATCCTACAAACCTACAGAATTGTATTCTGACTCAGTATGAATTGGCCAATGAATAAAATAAAACGGATATAAGGTAAGGTAGCCTAATATGGACCACATTTTGTTATGAGGCTCCAGAACCTCCCCCCAACCTGCATTCGACCTCAAAATTGGCTTAAGGTTTAGCGGCAAGTGTCTACTAACACCCTCCAAAAGCATAGTCCCCCCCCCAAAAAAAAAAACGATTTTGGGTTAATTTTCTTTTCTCGAAAAGTGAGGAATGACGAAATGGAAAATTTGGGCCCCTATTATGGACCACTTCTAAAATTTGAAAAAGAAAAAAAAAAGGCGTAGAAACTCTTCGTAACTGTTTATTAACGTCAGCCTCCTTCTCCCTCAAGTACAACTTGAACAGCCGACTCCATTGCTTTCGGGCACCACTTTTTACGTATTTTTGCCATCTGATGAAAAAAACACACATTCTGATGGTAGTCTATATTGGGAGCCCAAATAGAGATTTATTTGAGTCGACTTACTACTGCTCTCCTCAAGCTAAGATCAAAAACGAGTACACGAATGAATAACTTATAAGATACACTTTCGATAATTATAGCGAACTTTTCGAAGAAACCGATTTTCATACAATTTTTGTACCAAAATGTACTTACACAAAAAAAAGTGAAAACATCAATTTTTGTTTTTCATGCATAACTTTTGTTTTTGGCTAGCGAGATCCAACTTTTTCTACCACATCTTTTTTCATATGTAGTAATATTTTTTTCAGCCAGAGCGCGCCATAAACAGACGAGATATGATGGTGGTCCATATTAGGGACATGGTCCGTATTCGGCTACCTTACCTTAAAGAGGTTAGCTTCAAAACCGACGTTTGCCAATTTACTGCGAAGGCGCAAATAGGCAAAATACTGTACACGAGTGCAGGAATATCTTTTGCTGTGCCTGTGAATGTACGATATGTATTGTATACTCCACGTTCACAGGCACAGTATGAGATATTTTTGCAGCCGTGTGTAGTACTTTGCCTGTTTGCGCCTTTGGAGTAAGATGGCATAATACGTCGGTTTTGATTACCTCTTCATATTGTCCCTGATTGGTACGTAGTTCAAATATATGGGTAAATGTTACACGTTTTTCAACAATGACCTAAATAGCCTGAGTATGCTGCCCATGATTCCGTACTTTGTCCATCCTAGTACTAGAGGGGAGTCTGGTCTTGACCAAAGTGCGAGGGGGTGTTAGAGGAGGTGCTAAATTTGAAAAGCCACTAATTGACAAATTCACAGGTCCGGGTTCCGATTCATTCGAATACCCCACAACTATTCATAATTTAAAAAAAAACAAAAAACGTCGTAGGTACAATCCTCGATGTCTGTTGATGGGGTTGCATTTACTAACATTTGAAGGGGCAAACCATATTCGTACTTGAAACCATTATTCATTTCTTATACTACTCACGAGCAGAAAGAAAGAAAGAAAGAAAGAAACTTGGAAAAATTAAGAAAACAACAGTTGTACTAACCGTGGAGAACCAGTGTAAATGAAACCTTAATTATTCTGGGCCAGAGGAACTGAGAAACTGAAAAAGAACACCTCGAGAGTTTTTCAAGGAAAACGAGCTTTCAATTATTCGGGTGAGAGAAAAAGTGGATCAAGCTGGGTGTAAAATGGAGTTAAAAATACAAGGGGGAAAGATGAACTAGTAAAGGCGAAATGCGAATATTACTCGTACCAAAAACCGAAGTTTTTTCAGTATTTGTATACGTGCGTCCCATACGTAGGTACTTAGAAGTTTATCCTCCAAGTTGAATACTCGGCAGAGAATTAAATACTTGTTATACCAAGAAACGTAGCCAGAAACTGCTCGTGTAGTGCCCACGTATCGTCGAATTCAGACCTCGCTATTTTTCATTTTACAAACCGAAAAAGGTCGATGCGAGTATTTGTGCCCGTGATCACGTACAAAATATTCGAAAGATTAGCATTTTCTAATACGACAAAATACCGCAAAACGGTTGTTTATTATCAACAGGTGTGGCGCTTTACATACAAAATAGAAATAGTCGTTTTCAAGGTTTCTTGAAGCACTTTCTGTTCGATGATATAGAAATAAAAGAAAGAAAAAAAAAATGTATATTGCTACCGCGAACCGCAGTCCGCATTTAAAAATGCAAATAGCGTGCTATCTAATTTTTAGAAAAAACAACGTAACCCGTTTTCGTTTATTATGTTACTTCCGTCGGAGTTTGATTTTTTTTTTCTCTTCTTTGACTGAGGAAAAGTTTTAATTTGTTCTTAAATTCACTCGGAGGCTTAAAAAGACGAATAAATAAGACATTTGCATTTTTTGTTAACGAAGTGTATTTAAATTTTAGGACAACGTAGTTAAAATGTTCGTCTTGGTTGTTACTGAAATGAGTCTTCAAATGCAATTAAAATACCATCGACTTTTTAACTAGAAAAGATGAATTGGTGTGTCATGCTGCACCCGGCTGTTAGGCAATTTGCACAAAGTACATGTACGCTTTGCTTACACCAAGTCTTTTAAATTTTGTACCGAAATTTAAATCGACGAGCAAAAAATGACAAAAGATCTTCACTTCCTTAATTTTGATGTCTGGAACTGATCCTGATGACATGTTCGTCTCCGGACCAACTTCTTTTTTAGTGAGGAGGAGGCTTTTCTTTGTCCTTCGTATAGTTATGTCCTCCCTGAACCCAACATAATAAACCATTATTAAGAAAAGTGGGTCACTCATGAGGTTAACCCAAAACTACAAATTCTCAGTTTTCTCAAATTGTGAAAAAGTTACCCGATACACAGAGTGATTCTTTTTAACACTCCTGTTAGAAAAGTTTGCCATGTTCTTAATGCTGATCGGCTGGGGTGTGTTATGCCCTCACTTATATTGTAGCAAGTCCTTTATGTACAGATAGGACATCTCATGAAGGCTGTGCTTCAAACTAAATAAGTAATAAAAAGTTGAAGCCCCAGTGAAGTGCACCTTAGTGTCAACTATCAAAGATCCCCCCCCCCCTCAACAAAAAATTATTCTAATGATTTTTTCCAAATGAACGAAATTGCATTTTCTTTCATTTTAGTTTACTTTATATTTTCCTTTCTCTTTTCTTTTTTATCGCATTTTGTCGAACTGGGATTCAAGGCTGGCATCAAAACCGGAGCTGTTCTGAACAGGCTCCATCTCTGGAGTTAATTTACATTTAGACCCGGCTCCAGCTTCGACTAATATCCATGAAATTGACTTAAGATGCCTGTGAATAATTTTCTCGTGGCTCTGGTAAATAATTTTCATCAAGCTGTATACAGCTCTCGCTCCACCAAAGCTGGTTTTTGCTCCGGCTCCAGTAATTTTGAAGGGATGTGGTAGAGTGGAGAAGTGTGTAGAAGAGGTCAAGAAGAAGGGGAGAAGTGAAGGCTGAAGCTGAAGTCGGAGCCGGGTCTTGAATGAAAAGTCGACTCCAGTCATGCGTCAGTAATATTCTGAATTTGACTCCGACTGTAACAAATAAAATTTTCCAAGCTGGTCTCCGGCTCTAGCAAAAAACTTTTTCTGGACACCAGTTCTGAATTTGGCCAGCTCTGGCTCCCCTGGAAAATGGTCAGCTTCTGGGCTTTGAGCTACAGCTCTAGTGTATTTTCCTGTTTCCGAGCACCTCGGAACCATATGGCTCAATTTGTCTGATACAGAATCTGGATCAGACCGAACACGATAATGGTGTGGTGGGACGTATGGCGATGCATGCATGCCAAAATGGCCCCCTGAAAGACTGCATTCCCGGCCCCGGAAACTACGCTTACAAGTATCGCATCAGTGGCCCTGGGAAGCTTTAAGGCCGGCCCTGCTACCTCCCATATCAGTACTGAACCCCGAAATCGCGATTAATAATAAATTTCAACGTTCTATTTTCACTTTTCTCAGCCAGTGTTGACCCACAGGGATTTCAAAAAAGGTCCAAAAAACTGATCTCTAGACGGATTTCAGTCCTAAGCTCATTACATTTACTTACTGAACCATTTCATACATGCCGATCCGGATAGTAAAATGTACAATAATTTCTTTTTCAGACACACGTTTATAAAATATCAAATAGTGATTTCGTTTTGGGTTAACATTCGACACTTATCTCAAGTATGAAGATTTTTTACGAAATACTGATCAGTGTCAAATGTTGATCCTTTTTCAAATCCCGAAATCTTGAACTTTGACAGCGGAAATATGAATATCAATAACACTAGTAAGTTTAGCTTATAGCCCTGCACATTTTAAAAAACTTCGAATTGACACATTCTTCATTATTTTTTTCACTCGGATTCACATGACCTGTGGATAGCCGGTTCAAGGTAAAAATTTCAATATTTTCCAAAGGTACATTATTTGAGCCCCTGTCAGTACATATAAACACCCACACATGTCAAAAAATGAATTAAAGTATTTCCGGTTCCGATATTTCCAAATTACTTTTTCCTAAATTCGCACATTCTTCAACACTGGAACTTCAAAATCGGCAGGCGATAACACAAATCATGTTTGTATGTGAAGGTTCACTCTAATAATTCACCATTAAAAAAAAAATTGCAAGTGCTTCAGTGAAGACTTACTGAACTTTGAAAACAGGATCAACATGATCAACATTCGATACCTAGATCAACATTTGGCACTTTACCTTACAAAATTTTCGATGACAAAATAGAGGTATGATCTCTGAAAGACAATTTAAACACGCAGCTGGACACTGACAACGTCATGATCAATTTTTAATTTAGATTCAAGATTGGCCAGCATTACGCTGTCATAAATGGATGTCTGTAATAAGTCCACGATGATTGTTTTTCTGACCGTATTCAGTCTTTAATTTGTATTCAGTTTGTGTCAACAGAGAAGCTAAGGCTATACAGCGAATTCTGTTTATGCAATTCACCTAAACTAACCTGAAAATTATAATTCAAATTAGATGCAGGTTACGCCTCCATTTCGGTTTTAGATTTTCGGTATACGGCCGGCTACACTCGAATACATTACGGGTAAAACTTCAAGTTAAACTGAAACAGTAATCCTAGAAATCGAGAATCTACAGCATCCAGGATGCCATTTTAAAAATGAGTTAAGGCAAGGAGCCGAAGAGATAAACTCGAAAACCTTTAATACCGCAGAAATCATTTATCTTGGCTCGAACTCACGCAGACGGTAAAATGTCAGAACTTAAAGTATTTCCGCAAACACAAACGCAGCCGAAGATAGCCACTAATTTCATTTCACCAGCGCTAGTTAGCATCATTATATAGAAGAGGAGCAGGTGATAGCAGAGAAGGATTAAAATACTATGGAATTTCTCGAAATAATTTAAATACATAACGACATTTGATTAATATCAAGCAGGCCCCCGAATCTCGTCTCACGACTCTCGAGACTTATTCTGTTTTTCGCTCGTTTCCAGAATCATCAACTCTGCCCGCGAAAGAAATGAGATATCGGGGTGAATTTCGGAGAGCAAATAGTTGCGTAACTTTTATTCGAGTCCGCGAGACTGTATCCAATTAAGGCCTTTCAGCCATGAATGAAAAAACACGTAAGCTCGACGCGGTGAAAGTGAAAAGCAAAACGAAAATATCGCCCCGCGTCGGCGCCTATTTCGGATGAACGATACCATGAACTCAGCACCACGGTTCTGAATTTTGTGAAACTAATTAACACTAATCAATCTCGTGAGTAACATTCGGTAATCGTGTCCCGAGTTGTCGACTTAAGCTCGCAATTCATAAGACGCACCAGAATATTAGACGTCGGAGCAAATTTATTTGAACAGGAAATACTATTAAAGAGATTAGGGCCCCATTGCCATTTTCATAACAGTGACACATTTGTCGAGAGCAGGGTTGGGTGTGGAATCTAAATCCTACGTTTTTGTACTATTATTTGTCGGCGAATATGAGTCCTCGAACGTTCAGTAACAAACTTCAAGATGAAAAAAATCGAATTCACAAGTCCATTTTCTAGGGCCTTTGACCCCTCCCCTCGCCCGGAGAAGCTCTACTTCGATTCATGAAGAACAGAAACTTTTCAGATATCAATCTGTTTGCTAAATTACTCAAATTTTCAGCCCCGGGATATCAATTCCCACTGTTTTCTTTTTAAAAAAATTCTCTGACTAATCAGTCTCATTGTTTGTACTGATGCAATCTTATCAACCGCCATAATACTAAAAGAATATTGTATATCACGTGAAATATTTGTAAAGTGTCAGTAAAGTAATCGGCGCTGTCATATCAGTTCCACGAAGAGAGCATAATTATATTAAAGACTATATATGTAAACTGTTCGATAAATGGATAGAATAAATGAAACTAATAAATCCTACTAATCAATGAGCGCAGCGGAAGTCAACGACAAAGATAATGAACTAACATCAATCAGTACAGTTTTGGAATAACACTACTTCCCACCATAGAGAGAGATATTTGACATGGATTTGTCTAATGATACGCCGCGCGCAAGAGAAAAATTCCGCAGAAAATGTTTTGCAAAAAAACGTTCCACAGAAAAACGTTACTATTGTGATGTAGTTGCGTATTCCTCTTTACGCGGTTATCCGTTCCATCACGTTTCGACGGGCCGACACGGAGAATGCCGAACAAAGCCGAGAATGGACGACTAGAGAAGGCATTGGAATACGGGCATGCTTGTCAACGGAGTTTCCTAGACGACTTATCCACATAATCTAATAATGTCCTTCCATGCAGCAGTGGCAGTCTATTTTGCACGTGATTCGCAAACAATAGGAGTTTGATGACTTTTTGGTAACCACTTTTCACCACTAGATCGCGCCCTTACCTCATTATTTGTAGAAACTGACTTAGTGCAGTTAGTAATAACACTCATCAATTATAGTATATTATGTCGTCATAAAAAGGTAATTGATTCTTCATAGCAAATACTATGGGATTCAACCTCAGCCCCGTAACTAGCGATTTTTCTAGGAGGGGCAAGATGGGGCAAGAATGAACTGATATATATGGCGGTGCCGAGCCTTCAGTGGCATCAAATTTTTCGAATCAGTGTGCAGTGTGTAATGAGGTAAGAGGTTGCTTCTCGGAAGATGATATATGAAGAACTGAGAATCAAGAAATTAACAAGGCCACTAGAAAACGTTTGATCATTATTATCTGTAATGCAAGATAGGAATGATCATTTTCCTCATTGATAATAAAAAGGAAAAATTTACAAAAAAAAAAAAACACATCAAGAAGTGGCCGAAGGTACCCGATCTTACAGTACAAAAGAAATTGATTTTCGAGAATACAGAGATTTAAACTTTTTGGTGGCCAATAATATGTTACGTGCCGGCCACATATTTTTCATAATATTCAGGAAAAACAGATATGCAATATAACATGCAGGTTGTCTCTCGGATCGTTGTCATCGTCTCGATCTCTTGATGTAAATTAAAATTATAAATGCAATAACTTAATTTATGCATGTTGAGCACATTTTTAACATATTTTGAAGAGCGCTCAAAAAAATTTCAGGTGGGTCAATTGCCCTATTTGCCCTCCCCCCCTTAGTTACGGGGCTATTTAACCTAATAGGAAAAAATTGTAAATTATTGCAGTTCTTATATAAAATAATGGTAATGTATCAGTAAAGAAACCTGTGCTATTGATTTAGTTGTACCAGGTAAGCTCAAAGTATCATAAAAGTTATTGATTTAGTTATAGGAGAGCAGAAATAGTCGTGGAAAGGATAACTGGCTCAGTGTATTCGAAATGAGCCTTTGAGCTCACCACAGTCACCTTTTAAGTTACTGAATGTAAGCTTCTAAACTCATTATCTTTGAATTTCCTTAGGACCTTGAAAATGCTAATAGTGATGGCCATCAATGAAAAATATTGGAAAAAAAGAAGTCAATGAAAGGACGTTGTTACATGGATATGTCATCCAGACAAAGCGACCACGTTGACGCACATACCCACAGTCCAATGCCTTCTCTAGTCGTTCATTCTCGACTTTGCTCGGCATTCTCTGTGTCGGACAATAAAACCGTGATGGAACGAATGACCGCATAAAGAGGAATACGCAACTACATCACAATAGTAACGTTTTTCTGTGGAACGTTTTTTGCGAAACATTTTCTGCGGAAACTTTCTCTTGCGCGCGGCGTATAATTAGACATATCCGTGTCAATATCGATATTATTGGCATTTAGGAATACTGTCCGTCACAACATTCAGAGCGAACTTTTCCGGCTTCGGCCCGCCAAATTTAAATGACCCAAATATTCTGCACTAACGGTTCTGGTAGAAAGAACATGAGCTTATTAAGCCCGCTCTACTCAAAATTTAAGGTAATGAACTAAAGCTTTCAAAATCATTAACCTTTGAATGGCCCTAGAACCCTAAAGTTTCTAGGCTAGCTATTCTAGTTTAGTTAAACATACTCATATTTTAAAATTCAGGATATTGAACTCGAGATTTCCATTTCATCGACTTTTGAATAACCCTGAAACACTGAATTTTGGAAGCTAGCTTCTTAGTAAATATATAATGATAGTCTGAGTCCAATAAGGCCCAAAGCTCACGTCATTGAAATTTGAGATTTTAAGGTCATGAACCTTTAAATCAATCTGAACCTTGAAATTCCTGGACTAGCTTCTTCAACAGTATAAAAGAAGCTCACCACCTGCCTGCGTTGCACGCGTACCAAGATGAAGAGGTGAGGGGTGAGTGAAAAGGAAGCGCGTCCGGCTGTGGAGGATCTTAATTCCAGGCTAATGCTCCTGGGGAGCGCGAACCTCAGTAGGGAACCCCATGGTGGCTCTGGCAGGACGCGCGCACCGGAAGCGGCACGGCGAAATGGGGGCTCGGACCGGACTCAAAGCGTCCCTCCGGCCTCTGATGCAATACTATAAAGGGTAGTTTCCGGGGCCGGGGGTGCGGTATCTCACAGGCCACTTTGGCATGCGTGCATCGCCATACGTTCCACCACACCATCAGTGTAAAAGAGGAGTTCAAGGTTTCAGTTACTGAGCTTGAATTCCGAGGTCATTAGCCTTTTAATCTTGTGCTTTTTGAATTTGGGTTTTTAAAACCGTTCGCTTTTGGGGTTTAAAGTTAGTTTTTGGAGGCAATGGCCTCCTAAAGGCAGTGTAGATGGTGAAAGAGCAGTGACCCCAATAACGAGTTCATTGATCTACCAACCAAAATCATAGTATAACCTAAGCATATGTAGGGCAATAAACGTAAATATCAGGGTGTCTACAGACTTCAAATTTTATCCCTGACTTTTTCCTGATCTCTTTTTTTTGTATTTGAAGAATCCATGCATAAAAGTCTTCGAATTATTTTTAAATTTTAAATATAAAGTAACGAGTATAAATTTAAGGACTTGATAATGAATTTCATAAAGGTAATCGTCATAATTCTCACATCACACTGCAGAAACGTTCATTCATAATAATGGAAACAAGTTTGGACATTGGATGGTGATTTATTAATTTTTTCCGACCTTTCGGTATTCCTCGATATTTCCTGATGTTCTCCTGACTTCCTGACCTACGCGTATGTGTATTTTTCAAAATCCTGACTTTTCCTGATTTCCTGAACTTGTACGCACCCTGATAAATGAACCAAAAGTTCAATAAAGAACATCTGGTTCAAAGTCATTTTAAAATCAATGACATTGAAATCACACATCCAGTCGCTCCAGCTTTGAACTTTGTGGACCCGAACTTCCATTTTATAGCCAGGTCCATTCGATTGAATCTCAATCTTCAAGAGTGCTCTACTGACCAAATAAACTTTACGAGAGCTGCAAGGGATGAATCTCGTTAGCTGGTACAATAGTACTAATTCCAATTCCGATTTCTTTTTTGAACCCAGTGGTGTGCTTAAGGGAAATATCGGGTATCCGCCCGCACCCCGAGCGATCGAAAAGTAACATTTTAGAGCTCATCAGCATACTCTCGACGCGAAACTTTTTCTTTGTTAGTCGCGTCAAAATTTGGATGAAATTTCATAGATCCGTCATTTTCCATATTTTATGTATAAAATTTTTCAATACTCCACCCCCAGAACTTTATATTTACGTTATTGTTGCAATCTGGCTCGGGCTTTAGTTTTCATCTTCAATACTCCCGGAATGGGATTATATTTAGTTCCGCTAACCCTTACCAGTTCTTCCGAGGCTGTACTTAGCCACCTACAATCAGACCTTCTATCTCTCCTAACAAAAGTGGAGCTGCAGAAAAATTTCACTTTTTGAAGTTCGGTTTCCACAGTCCAGATGCAGGTTTCAGTGCTTTTTTAGAGTTTCAGTTCCAGTTACCGTTCGTGTTGTCAGTACACCATAAGTGGGAAAAATCGATAACGCTCCTCATTTCACAGAAGGATTAGGAGGAAAGATAGTGGATAGGGATGTACCTATGTGGAGGAAGCTACTCAAACGTCTGCCAAAGTTAGCAAATTTTGAAAATTGCTCACTTTACAATGTAATTAAGTAATATAAAGGTGGACAGGGACATGGTGGGCAGGATGGAGAAACTTTCCCATAAATATCTGTCAGAGTAAGCAAATTTATAAAACTGATTCTTAGTTGGCAACATCGACTAGGCACTGGGCAGATTTCCAGAATTGGTTTCTATCATTTCCATTTGACGAGTTTACAAACGTTTTTGTCCGGGATATTCACTCGACGAAATCAAGTTTTCTCTTCTAAGAAAGTAGCTTTATTATATCCTGATGGTAAGGACCTGGGGACCACAATTTCTCTTGTATTTTATACCATGTCGAATGTAAAAGTACATCGTCAGACTATAACGGTCAATGAACGAAAAAATATCTGATCCATGGTTCAAACATTCAAACTCTTTTCCAATGTGCACATGCAAAACCAGTAACTCCGATTCACTAGTCTGAATACTCGAAAGTAATTGACAAAATGACAGAGTGCTTGAACGTTTGACAGGCGATATTTCCGTATTGAGTCATATCTAGGGTTTCAAATTCCTTCTCGAAGTGTTATTTTCAATTTAAAATCATCGAAGCACAATCGAGGTTCAGATTATTGTTTAGTACTAAAGGTCAGGTAACATGCTCGGAGGCTGATAATTCGAAGCATCAACGTTATCATGAATTCTTACCGATTAGAAATTTATTTTTGCAGCATATCAAACCACATTTAGTACTCATACGAGCTGTTGATACGTTATTCGGTTCAACTTTTCTATCGACAACAGAAAAATGAGGAAAATGTTCGCGTTCAGCATTTTTCTATTAAGTTTGCTACACCCGTTCGCATGCATTTCCAAACATCCCATCGTGGTGCTCATCGCATTCGACGGGTTTCGTTATGATTACCTCAGTCGAGGATACAATCCGGTCTTGAAGCAATTTGCCGCAAATGGCTCGTCGGCCAAGTACATAATGAATCAATTTCCAACGATAACGTTCGTAAATTTCCATTCTATATCGACTGGGATGCATTCCGAAACTCACGGTGTATTAGGAAACTTGGCATTCACTGAGGATTTCAGGTGCATAACTTATGGATACGAACTGTTCCATTATAACGAGGATATAGTACCGATATGGGTAAGCACAGTACTTTTTGTAGTGTTTCGGTTTATACAAGTCAGTCAACTTTAACACTCAAAAATCTCGCTAAATTACCGTTCGTCAGTTGGTCAAATGATCGACACGGCTACCCCATTTTCTTAGAAATTGATAAGTATGTGGATACAAGAAAGATGCGCTGCACAGTGATACCGCTTATCATCATTTGCCAAGAGTAGGTCTAAAACGTCAAGCCCGGGCAAGATAAGTAGGTAACCAAAGTTCTCCTTGGCTCTAAGGGCAAACGTTCCTGCAGTTCCTCTGACATATCTTTGTTTGAAAATTCTTTTCGTAAATTTGATCGTTCCCAATGTTTTTGTAAAAAACCGATTTTAGGTGGCTGTGCTCATAGAAAGATTAGCACTACCTAAGAGAGGGGGAATTTCTATAGGTAGTATGTTAGTCAGGAAGTCATCCTTTAAAAAAATTTCTCAAAAAAACCTTAGTTGTTTTCATTTTTTCCATATGGGTACAATTTCCCTGGACTATATCAGTAGATAACAAGATACAGACTGAGGTAATCGAAGACGGCAATGGCGATAACCCAGCTTAGGGAGAAACTAAAAATTGTTTCTAATAAAATTTTATATACGAAAGGTTCTTATTAACTTTTCCCTCACTTGTCCACAGATGTACTAAAGAAGCCAAGGGGGATAAACTGACCCTCTTTACTACTATGCATGAACATCGACCTCATGGGAAGAAATTGTTTTTTTTTGACATTCTTACAGTGGCACCGAGTCTTGTGAGCAGCACAGCTGTTAATTATCCTCAAACCTCTTCCTTGACATTTCCATCTACCGATCCCTGAAATCTCTCCTCTCCCCTCTATTCTACCAAGCGATATGGTGTTTGTGTGAGTGTTTTATCACTTCAGAAGGACATCAGAAACCGTGGATTTCTTGATCCTTCAAAGATCAATTAAAATGGCATACTGTAAGGTTTTCGGGGTCACTGAATTCAATTCTAAATTACTGTGATGCTAAATTCTAAATTGTGGCATTTGGGGGAAATGGAGGAGGAAGAATGTGAAAAAAACCAATATGGATATCATTTTCCAAGAGTTCGATTTCGCTGCATTTGTTTTTGACATGGATTTCTTCTCAAAATGAAAACTGTGGTACACGGAGAAGTGGTGCAGATGAAGACGGAAAATTTGATAACAAACAATACGCGTAGCATTTTGAAGGTTCTGAGCAAAAATGCGAAACATGTATCATTTTGCAGGTGTTGAATTTCATTGAACCTATTCTCGACATTATTATTAAAAGGCAAAATAAAATGTCCCACCTTTACATAGGAGGAAGGGGAAGAGGCATATAGGATGTCCCAGTTTCGGCTGCCAACCACTTGAGGAATGATAGAACTCATCGAAACAAAAAAATTAAATACCATTTTCTCGAATTCTCAAATGGGAGGAAATTAGGTTTACCTGAAAGTGTACCCGGGTGTACCAGCTACAATTTTTGAGTGGAGTAAACCATTATGAATGAAACTTGAACTACTTTAAATTACCAACAAAAAAAGTGAAGTAACATTTTTGCCTGTCACTGAAATTAAAGGCGCTATACAACATTGAAAAATGACAAAAATTCGAAAACTCTCCCCCACTTTAGGGGGAGGGAGTAATTCAGGTCAGGTGGAGTGTTGAGCTAGGGGACTTCAACAAATCACCATTGATTAAATTTAGTTCAGTGTATCCAAAGTTATTACCATTTGGAAATCCTTATTGCACAGGGTGTGGCATTCATCAAGCAACCCTAGATCAACACGGCGGTACAAACGGTAGAAAAAGAATTCGATTTCAAACCGGTTGCGGTGGTGGTAGTACTGAAGTGTTGTTAATACCGCAGTAGAATCAAAACGCGAGTGAATGAATCATTGCAGCAGTGTGATAAGCTTCATTAATTTTTTCCAGAAAAATGGTTTATTCGAATCAGATTATAAGAAGCGCATAAACTATTGTCAATGACTCCGAAATTTCGTCGATGAGGACGGGCAAAATGTGTTCAACATAGTTTATTATTCAGATGAGACTAACTATAATATTATTTTCCAATCTTGTACTGAATTTCAAAAATGTTGCTTAGCAAGTTACAAATAACGATTTTCAAATGGTAATAACTTTCGATACATTAAACTGAATTCAATTAATGAGGGTTTGTTGAAGCCCCCTTGCTCACCACTCTACCTGACCTAAATTATTCCCTCCCCCCTAAATTAGGGGAGAATTTTCAAATTTTTGTATTTTTTGATATTTTATAGCGCTTTTAATTATAATAATAGGCAAAAGTATTACTTCACTATATTTGTTGAAAATTAAAAGTAGTTCAAGTTTTATTCATAACATTTTACTCTATCTCAGAAATTGTAGCTGGTACACCCGGGTATACTTTCAGGTACACTTAATTTCCTCCCAGTTGGGAATTTGAGAAAATGGTATTTCAATTGTTTTTATGTCTGTGAGTCTGCCATTCCTCAACTGGTTGGCAGCCAAAACTGGGACACCCTGTAGAATTGGGAGTGAAAATAAGTACACTAAGCATATCATCCTACTATGTAGTTTCAAAGGTTGTTGATATCGTTTTTGAATACAACTCGAACCTGATAAGCAGACTGAGACATGATACGTATATTATTTGCTGTCAAATTTTGTCCTCTTCCTTCTTCCTAGGTACCGCAATTTTTATATTAAGGTGAAATCGTGGTCAAAAACGAGTGTAGTGATGCTGAAAACCTACAACATGATGAATATACATATTTTTGTTTGTCAAATGTCCTTCTCCCCCTCCTCAGGTACAATAATTTTCATTTCAGGCTTAAATTTATGTCAAAACAAGTTCAGCAGCTTTGAAAACCTACAAAATGATGCCCATATATTATTCTTGATCAAATTTTTTCCTTCTCCTTCTCCCCCAGGCGCCACATTTATGAATTTTCTATCAAAGTAATATTAAAACTAAATTCAGAAATCCCAAAGCCTTTACAGTTGATGACACTGTAAGAATGTGAAAGAAATGACGTTTTCTCTCATACTAAGGCCTGTGTTGACGCATGGTAGTATGAAGAGTAATTTTGACACCCCCTTCGGTTCATTTGTGAACGAATTAAGGAAAAATTAATCTATGTCTTTCTGAAATTATGAAACACAAAGAATACTATTTTTAAAATATGGTATCTAAGGATAAGGGAGAATTGAGAGGAAAAAATTCCCAGGATCAGTAGACGAGGATGTCTAAAAATAGATTTGATGGAAACTAGCTGCCTAGCAACTCGAATAACTCAGTGACGCAGTAAGACTGTCAAAGAAACGACGTTTTCTTCCATAAGACCTGTGTTGATGCATGAGAGTATGCAGGGGCATTTTGACCCCCCTTTTTGGTACATTTGAAGATGAGTTCAGGAAAAATTGACGAAAATCTTTCTCACGTAAAATTTTACCAGACACAACTGTTCGAAGATCTTTTTTGTAAGTTTGATAGTTGCTGAAATTCCGGCAAAAAAAAAAAAACAATTTTGGGGACTCTCTCCATCTGAAAAATTAGCACCACCTGTGGAGGGGAGGGAATTCTTGGTATGTTAGTCAAACGGGGCATCCTGAACAATTTTTCGCATATAGCCTTTACTAGCGAAAATTGTTTTCATTTTCTCTTATTCGTCTAGACCAAAATTCAAGTCGTGAGAGCGGCTACCTCCCCAGGGGCTCTGTGCTTCCCCGCCACTGCAGAAGAGGACAAAAGAAATCACTGATAGGAATGACAGCTTTTTGAATAACAAAAATAAAAGAAACGACAAATGCAGATGCTTCTTAAATTCACTTGCGCACGAGGATACACATGTTTACACAAAACGACAAAAACAAAGCTGACCTATTCCAAGTTCACCTGCCCATTAAATACAAATTTTTGCACTCACTCTGGCCACTCTATTCCCTCTCCAAACTCAATTACTGCCCCCTCTCCCATGAGATCGCCTAGGAACGTTATTACTTTCCGATTTTTTCCACGTTTGAGCTTTAGGGACGGTATTTTGTCCACGAGGACAGCAGCTGCCAGCTTTCTAGATCACTGATCGAGTCCACATTAAGCCTTCTACAGCGCTTGATATCTGACCGCAGATGCTGAACGAAAATAATGGAGATGGGAGGCACAGCGGAGTGATGATGTGGCCCGGCTCGCAGTACAAATATCAGAACAAGACGCCGACTTTCAAGTTCGATTTCGACCTCAAAGTAAGCTGGCTCAAGAGAGTGGACACCATTCTCGGATGGATTGTGAATGGCACCACTCCGGCTAACCTTGTACTGTTGTACTTCGAGGAGCCGGATGAGTCCGGACACCAGTACGGCCCCGATTCAGAAGAAGTGAACGAACAGCTACGCAAGATCGATTTGACCATGAAGTACTACTTACAGAAGATGGTCCAGTACGGAATTAGTGACCTCGTTAATACCATCGTATTGAGCGATCATGGAATGGCGGCAATCGAACCGGAAACGATTATGGACTTGGATAATTTCATCGACCCGGAAAAGTATTTGTCTTGCGGATTTTCGCCGGGATTACAAATACAACCAAAACCAGGTAAATATCAGTTAGGGACGCTCTGAAAACTTTCGGAAAACTTATAAGAAAAGGTTTTTTTTACTAAGAAAATATACATTCACTTACAATTCAAAGAAGAAGTGGACTCATTAACAGGATTAGACAACTGCTGTTGGAGATAAAAACAGCTGGAATTGCAACATAGTTAAGGGAATATCCGACCAAGTAACAGATTTGAAAATCGTATATGTGGCGAAACTGTTTCTCCTCAGCGGTTTTAAAGCCCACCCTTTGATGAAACTCATCTCCATCTCAATGGAGGTAGATTAAGAGAAATTTCGCAATGAATAAAGCTACGGTTTGTGCGTTTGTTATTTCAGAATTCCTCAGTTTTGTTCGGAGTGAGGAACGTAATATACCTAATTGGAGAGCATAGGTCAAAAATCGGACTACTCATGACATTAGCTCTCCGCGTATCAGAAATGGAATTTAGACAGCATTTCATTTTTTGGCGCATAAATATAAGGACAAATAGTAGGGTTTGGAGGGAGACCTTCTAATTTAATAAAAGACTCCTCCCTCAAGAAAATCTGGAAATTACAAATAGAGGATCCGAATTCTTCATATTCCCACTTGACCATCCTTGAAATTTTTCTATCTCCCCTTCTCCCAATCTTTAAATGCCACACTCTGAAATTTATGTTTTCCTGAGGTTTTCAGCATCAAAAAGCACTTCTTTGTTGTAACTGTGGAAATCTTCATTGGAACGAATAATCGAATCAAGATATCAACTGGAGGAGCTTCAGTGTTGTAGAATTCGATTCTGATATTGATTCGGCTGTAAGTTCGAAATTGTGGCACCAGGGAGGAGGCAGGAGCTCGAAAATCTATGGAATGTATTATAGATGTTAACGTTTTATAGATTAAAAGGGGCGTTGAATTCATTTGATTTGAAAGCGGTGTAAATTTGGAGAGGGCAGAGGCTCAACATTTCATGAAATGCAATATGCATATTGCTTCATAAGTTCTAAAGATTGATGAACTGATTTCTGGAAACAGTTTGTCCCCAATTCGAAAACTGGAGCACCTAGGAGGGCGGCGCTCATAATTATTTCTAACGCAGTTGAATTCATAGACAATTCCACCACAGAATAATACACAACATGAGGACTTCTATTTGCTCAAACATATGCTTCCGTTCCAATTCAGTTCAGTATATTTTAAAATTCCAAAACCATACCATTGCCCTCATTAAAGTCCCAAGTTTGGAGTCCCTCACCTACGCCGGGGCCATAATTTTCCAATTAGAGGCAAATCGTTACCAGAACGCACTTCAGCGATCGTTTAAATCCACGTTGCGTTCCATGAAATTATAAGCACCGCACCCCAGGTGCTCGAATTCTCTAATTAGAGGTGAGTTGTAGCCAAAAATTAGGTTACCGACCGTATAAATGTGTGAAACGATATCCATAGTGTATTTATAAAATTTTGAACACCCGCCCCCTCCCAGGTGGTATACTTTCCAAGTTAGGAGTAAATTGTGACCAAAAATGGATTAGGCCACCATTTAACCGTAAAGAATAAGATCCATATTGCATTTATCAAGCCCTGAGTCCTCCATCTCCCAGGCGCCTGAACGATGTCATGTCACTGACCACGTCAAAGTCAAATTAGGATCGAAGTTGCTACTTCACATAAAAATCAAGGTACGATGTACATGTACGGCCGCATTTTTTTATTCCATGAAAAATTAATATCTGCTGAGTTATTCAACGTTAAAGTTTCCAGAAAATAAATGGAAAGATGAAATTAAAAAAATAATTAATAAATTGTAGAAATAGTTGTTAACATTGAGTTTGCCACCAAAGTAACCATTTAGTATAGCCATTTCCAAACGAGATATAGTCTCGGGTGTAGAACAAAATTGGTGTACCTACTAATTTTTTTTTTGGCCAGTCCTTATATTCTATATACTTCAATTATATTAATATTTTAATCTGAGAGTTTAGAAGTTACCAGTTTGAAATTATAAACAAAATATGCGGCAGTTTCTATAAAAAGGGGTGACTTTGTCGATCCGACGAATTTTGAGTTACAGACAGTACGTAATAGATGAATGAATGCCCATTCCAACAAACTATCGGCGAGATTTGTAGCGTTTTTTGTTCCAGAGATAGAAGGGATCAAATATGAGTGTAACGAGAACACGCGAAAACACGTTTTTGGGAAAAACGCGTTTAAAGTTGGACACACCTTTTTCTCCCACTCCGTCAAGCGGCTCTAACTCGCTGCGGAATCATGTTACCAGTCTCGATGAGGGCTTGTTGGAAAGGTAATTTTTCGTTCTTCTGCGTGGTAACAGTTCAGAACATCGGATTTATTTGTGAGCTCCGAAAAACCACAAAGAAGCAAACGCAGACATTCGCATTATTTCTCATTCTCTTTTATAATTCTCTTTCTCTCTCTCCCTTGTTTCTCTTGTGCGCGTAAATTTTGTCTCTTCGTTATTGCAATGTTTTATAGAAGTCAACCAAAATCTCAAAATTGATTATTTCAACCACAAAATTTTGTTTTTCTTTTTTCGCGTTTTCTGAGACGTTGATCGATCGACAAAGTTACCCCTTTTTATAGAAACTGCCACATATAGTAAATGGTACATGCTCGGAGTCTTACACATGTGCACACCCATACGTATTATCAATTATTGTTCTCTTCTCTCTCTTGTTACTCCATCGATTTTTATCTTTCATATTCAACTGTGTAATTGAACAAATCTTCAGAGGATTCAGCTAAGGCAGACGGGGGTTCAAATCGATGGGGGAAGATTAACCAACCTGAGATTTACATATGACACAGTAATAATTGGTCGCAGCTCAAAAAACTGTAAGAGATGATGAATTTGCAAAATGAGAGCAGGGAAGCAGGGCTACCCCTAAACTCAGAAAAAACAAAAATCTTATCAAACAAAAAGAGTGAAGAAGTTAAGATTGAGGAGGTAATAAAACGAAAAGTGAACGAGATAGAATATCTGGGGCAAACCACTGCTTTCAAAATCAAATACAAAAACGAAATTTCCCAAAAGTAGACAAGGGGTGGAAAAACTACTGAATGAACAAAAATAGGTTTGAAGGCAAAATTCCAATGGAAAGCTGCACCCTCTCCACACTGACATACGGATATAAACATGGGAAACTACTGCAGCCGGCGTGGAGACGCTTCGAACTACTCAGAGAGCTATGGAAAGGAGCATAATGTGAGTCAGAATAAAGGAAAAAGTTAGGAATATCAAAATTAGGAAGGAATCAGGGATGAAGGTAGGATATACCATCAACAAATTAACAGAGAAATACGCGGAACACCTATAGCGGGACAAAGAGGGGAGGTAGACAAAGAAAATGATAGAATGGGCACTCAGGGAGGGTAAACGCACTGAAAGCAGACCAAGCATCAGATGGAAGGATGAGGTAGTAAAAGAATCGGAACTGACCTGGGAAAGGGAGACTAAAGACAGGAAGAAGTGTAAAATACGCGTAGAGGCTTATGCCTAGAAATGGGCTATCCAGGGGAAACAGAGATGTAAAGTTATAAACAAATAAATAAATAATCGTTCTCTCAATTTTGGGAAGACCCCTTAAATTTTCAGAGCCGCTTAGCAATTTGTACAGGTACCGTGCACATGGTCATGGGGATTGGCTCCACTGACTTCAATGCTTGAGCGACAGGACGAGGTGAAGATTCCCTTTCTTAATGCTATATAATTGCAAAATTACTAAAAAGTTTTCTATTTTAACTGCCCATTTGCTGTTTTTCATTCAAGAAAACCATTTTACGTTGTTTAGGATTCGGGGAAGAAATTTACAGAAATCTGACCAAAGCTGCCGACGAACTTAAGACTTTTTCAGTGTACAAACACGAAGACATTCCCGAACGATGGCACTTCAAAAATAACAGAAGGAAGTCCGACATTTACGTGGAGGAAAAGCTACCTTATGTGTTTCAGGACGCAGTCAGAATGAAAGGTGAGCTTCATGAAATTTCGAATTTATAGGTAATATTTGCTTTATAAGAAATTCGAGTGGTTCTAAAAGGTAAATTTTTGCGGATGCGCTCATTTATTCGTACGTTCGAGATAAACGCGGTGAGTCCTTATTCCCCCGAGAGTCCTGAAATTTAAATTTACAGGATACAAAATTTCAAATTTGCCAGCTGCAAATATATCCGAAATCCGCAATTTTGTCAGCTGTAACGCCTCGTCTCTCCGGTACACCCGAGTGAGTCCGAAATGTCTCTAGAATATTCTTAAACAAGAAACGAGAACCAATTTACATAATCAACGGTGGAATTCTGTCCCACGGAACAGCAGTATATCTAAAGACTACCAAATGCCGGTAATATAAGGACTAATAATCGTTCCAGGCAATCACGGATACGACAACACGGAGCCACAGATGCACCCGATTTTCATGGCCAAAGGTCCGCTATTTAAACGAAACTACACGACTAAGCCTTTTGAAAATATTGACGTTTACCCGTTGATTTCGCACATGTTGCACCTGAAATTACCACCAGCACCCATATCACCCAATGGGACATTGCAACACGTCAAAAATATACTACTAGACGAAATGGACAAATATGTGTACGACTTTGAGTAGATAACTAAAATCTCAAATTAACGTATTTATGTCGATTGCTAGATATGAAACTGTGTATGTATTTTCGAGATAATAAAAATTTTGTGTTTCAGTAATTCTATAAAGGGTGAGGTGTCAATATTACAAAGGTCCTCTTAATGTTCTGACTTCATTGAATAAAAGTTGCAGAATTTTGAGAGCTTTCGGGAACCTACTCATAAAGTTGTAACTTTCCATTAATTTAGATATCAGCCACCTCCTGCCTCTTGTATCAAATAAGGGTATATAAAAATGTTTGCAGGGATACATTTCAGCAAAATACTGATATTTTTAACAGGGGATAAATGTGGTCAATCAAAGGGTAATGTTTACATTGTCCCCTGGCCTTGGTTGCAAAAATTGAATCATTAATAGGGAAAATATTAAATTCCTGATATTCATATTTTATAGTTTATTCGTGTTTTTTAAATCAAATTTGATCAGAATTAAAAGTAAATATTACGTGGAGAGATAAAAGCGTTATAATTATTATTTTAACATTTATTGATAGAATTAATCCACATATGAAGGCGTGAAGTTCAAAACATCCTATGTAGCAATGTCAAAAGTTTACAGGAGAAGCTAAAACCTGTTTCAGCTGAGGTAAAGGGGCTGGGTTTGGCAAAATGGGTACTCAGCCAATTCTCTGAAGCTTCATACACGTGTCCATGTGCAAATTTTGGGGCTCAATTATGTCTAAGCTGAGAAAATGAGGATTGACGTTGCGTACATCCTAAGTCTGTGGCAAGACGAAGCAAAATATCCTAAGTGCCATCAATATCGAACGGATTAGGATGTTTTGCATGAATCGCTCGCCGGCACATATGCGTACTGCTATATATCTTTAGGTTGAAATTATAAGCACTTTAGTTAGGTCTCTATGGGCATTTAGGATGTTTTAGTATTGTATGGGCGGTGGTTCTTAGAACAGTTTGCATGCATAAAACCACTTTTGCAAAAGTTAGCACATACTAGGATGTTTTGAGTCTCACGCCTTCATATAACTCGAATACTTCCCAACCCTGAATTATACTTCTATTCCTTCTGTTGCACAAATTTTTGATTCCACATACGAATAAAATGAGCCCTAATCTTCATGTTTGATAGAGAAGTCGCATCGAGGTTCGACAATGCAGGATCATCATTTTATAACGTCTCGTTTAATTCTGAGTGAAGAAATTTTCCCTCCTCTAAAAAGGAAACTCGAACGTTTCACCATATGATTTTCAAACGAGAACATATCCGACAAAATGGAGACATAAAAATTTTTCCGGTACATAATTTCAAATATCGAATCAGATGTTTGATCTGGTTCCGGTTGTTCGGCCCAAAATCCAAATATTCCTTGTGAAATGAGCAGAACTGACTTTCAAGAAACTGAAGTATCGAAAATTAGATTTTCCGGGCCATTAATTCCGAAAATTACTTCAGATTTCTGATCCGATTTCGATGTGGGGTGCCAAAATTTAAACTGCTCGGTTGAAGGTGTCAAAGGAGCTTGAATTCGATGATAGGTCCAAAATTCGTGCTTTTCTAGCACACACAATTTTTCAAAAACAGTCAATTCTGGTTTTTCACGCGTGAACATTAAATTCTGAAGTCCGCGTCAGGGCCAAATAAAAAATCTGATTGGATATTCGAAATCAAAGACTCAAGAAATAACATTTGCGATACTTGGTTGATACATTTTCATTTGAAAATTGAAAGCTGGTGGGAAGATCCAATCCCGCTTTTGAAAAATAGAAAATTTTTTCATTCAAAAGGCGACTAGACAATATGAAATTAAAATACTGCATCATCGCACCTCATTCAACTTCGCAGTCAAAATAAAAATAGGAAATCAGGGTTTTCATAAGTCATCCTGTATGCAAAGTGGTCGATGTTTACTCTCAGTGAATTTTCTCCTCCCAATTTTCCTCTTGGATTCCCCGCCGAAATCGGTTCCAATGAAATTAAAGAAATATCCAGCACAGTTTCAGGTCCATCGGATTTGGAGAGCCCATTCCGCAAGCCTCTTCCCCTCCCCCTTCTTAAGGAAGAAATACGCAGTTTCGGCTTTCTTAACGAAAATTGTTTTTTCAGCTCCAAAATTAGTAGATCATTCGCCAGTGATTCGATATTTGGGATAACGCCCCGGTGGAGGGGGAAGGAGAGTGTTCAAAAATTAGCATTCAAGGTACGTATTGGTTTATAGGTTTTTGGGTCGTGATTTTGGGGAATAAGTTTTCGATGCGATCCCTTGGTGTACCACCACAGGCGGGTGGAAGTAAATAATGCTAGTTTTTTGTGATTGTTTACGATTTACAAGTTTTTTGGGTAGCTGAATTTTATTTCGCCCCCCCCCACAGTTTCATCAAATGCGACAAATCGAAAACTATTAAAAAAATCGACTGTTATTACTGAACTCCATATCGAGTTCAGCGATCTCAAGAATCTATAAATCGAATACCATCAAAACTACTGAATATTAGCCCCTTTTGGGGGCACACCGGAGAGTCGGATCGGACATTTACATTTAAAATCGAATTCAAAGACTTAAAACCCTTTAAGTCCATCCGTATCTATTTTATTTGTGGAACCCACCCTCCTCTGTTGCCACCCCTTAGACCCAACATATTACATTATGAAGTCGTACTATTTTCCTCTTGAAAACTTAAAATACGAAAAGGGCGAGGAAATTTCGATGTCTGAAAATAACGACCACCTTACAGTACAACCAAAGTACTGGTTAAAATAATAATAAAAACCAGCAGAACATTGTTAGTTAAAATATCAGTTGAAATACCGATAACTTGATTGAAATACTAGAGAAAATATCAAGAAACAAAACATGAATTAAGATGTGAATAATCAAAACATCAAGTAAAATACCAAGAAGATTGATACTGTATTTTGTTTGTAGATACAAGTATGGACAAACAAAATATCAAGTAGAGTATCTATTAACATATCAATCGATAAAATATCTACAAAAATATCAACATTCGAAATATTACTGTGAATATCAATTTTGAAATTAATCATTTATAGCAAAAATATTGATTTACCTCAACAGAGGGCTAATGTGCGAATTCTACAGTTAAAATAAAAATTATGTTAATCAAAGACCAAAAAAATCGAATACATGATAATTCAATAATTTTGATCCTTACTCAATTAGTAATTTTCCAATTTTTTCTTAATATCAAGTGAATCAAAATTTTTTATTAAATTTAATTTTATCCAAAAACCTATTTCACTATTATTTTGCTACATAATTCTCTTTTGCTTTGTAAGGAAAAATCATATTGAGAATCACATCGATTTCCATGAAATTTTGTACTCTAAGTGTTACTTGAAGTTTAGCTTCCTCTCTATATACAGGAGGCCAATTTGGCATTTCTAAGAGAAGTGTCCCCCCAGCAGATTTCTTGGCAAACTCAATCCGGAGTCTTACTGATGACAAAAACATATTTCTCCACGTATTACATACTTTTAAGGAAGTTTTATTGAACGTGCATGATAATTTCGTGTGTCCTTTATGGTTTTCTTCTAATTAAAAAGAAAAGAAAATGAAAAGATTTGCAAAAACAGAAAAAAATTAAATTCGAACTTTCTTATATTCTGATATGTTTGAAAATGAGGATATAGGAGCTGAAAGTCTCCATCACCGGTACCTCCCGAGGAGAAATTATCAACCAACAGAGACAAAAGGGAGAGTAACTAAGTAACCAAATGAGCAGAGTAGAGGCTGACACAAACAAAAGAAAAATCAGAGACAGGTTAGATCCTGAAGTGGCCAGGAATGAAGTCCCTTTGTTGTATGTAAGCTTTCAGCCATTTTAGTTTACTAGTGTGACCAGGTTGCCCCTACATTAGTTTATTATTATTACCAGTACTGTACAGGGTATCACTTATACCCTAATGACATCGCTGCGGATTTCGCTATAGTCTTCGCGTGTGTCATGGATGGCGGAGGGGGTTAGTCTCTCCCTTACCCTCGTGATTGCTTTACCCGCCCATTTTTGGGCATGTGCCTCCCCTTTTTCCCTCCCCTTTTCCCTTCCCTTTTTCCCTCTCATTTTTCCTGTCCCAGATATGTCTTCTTCACTAGGGCGCGCGAAATAAGTCTCTCCACCGCGTAATGGGTCTTCCTCTCTCTCTTTTGTGATTGTACGGAGTCCACCCTTCCACCAAGTTTTCTCACATTCCATCCCCCTGCCTCTAGATGTTCCTCCGTACCTTTATTCATTTCTTACTACCGCTTCCCCTAAATCATCCAAACCAGTTTTCGCCCTAATCCCTGAAGATTCGATTTTGTCTTTTACCTCGATGCCCAACATACTATACGCTCCATCGCTCTTTAGGTTGTTTGCAACCGCTCAATGTCTGCTTCGGTTAGAGCCCATGTCTGGGCCCCATATGTCAATACTGGCTGCACACAACTCCTCCAGACCCCAGCCTTAGTTGGTATCGAGAAGCGGCCTTTGAATAAGCTCTTCAATTTCCAAAGTTTTTTCCAACCACTAGTGATATGATTTGAGAGTTCCTTTTCTCTCGCGTATTTGAAGGAAATTATTAAACCTAGATAAGACACTTCATTGACCCATTCGAGTTTTTCGTTTTTTACTATCACCTCCCCTTCTGGGGCGTTCGTCAATAACTCAGTTTTACTTGTATTGACGCTCAGCCCTGCCTTCTCGCAAGTCTCAAGAAATTCCTCTGCATTCCTAGTTAACTCGGCCAGGTTGTTCGCTATCAACACCACGTCGTCTGCAAACCTCAAATTGTTCAAAAATTCCCCTTCAATTTTGACCCTCATACCTTCCTATTTTAATTCCCTCATGGCCTGCTCCAGTACGCAGTTAAACAGGTAAAACAGGTTGTTTAACAGCAGTTTACGATATCAAATTACATGTACTCGTAGTATCAACTTTAGTGGTTAAAACTAGCAAAAATTTAACATCTGTCTTGGGTTGAGCTGAAGTCATGTTTTCACTGGGTAAGCCAAAACCATCCCAGTTTTTTATTTTATAATTTCTCCAAATAGTTGTAGCCATTCTTGAACATTGTAGCCCTCATTTGGTTGGAAATAATCACAGATATCGTCATCTGAATTTGTATCGTAAGAATTAAAAAAATTAGAAAATTCGGTCTGCTTTCGTTTAGCCACTGATGTACAGAGAAGGTCCTACTCGCTAAGGTTCTGGAGAATTTCACAACTTACAATATGGAAAGCTCTTATTTGACCAAGCACGAACACAGTCTCGCACGACATTGTTAATTTTTCACAAAATTAACCAATTTCGATCAACAAAATGCTAAACTGAAAAGCCTCGATAAACACGAGTACTTTTCAATCGAACCTCAAATTTTTTTACACTTTTTTCCAATCTTAGGAGACAACTTTCGAGGGCAAATCATGATCACTCTGTGCTGTGCTGTTAAAGCTGCTGGTATAAACTGACGATGGTCTCATTTTAACATCACCTGGGTTTTATTTTAGGTAAAAAGATGTGCTCAAGAACAATAGGCACTTGATTGCATTTCCACGGGTAAACGAGATCAACAGAAGAAAGTCCGCTTCATCTGCAAACCTTCATTCAATTATACGAAAATATCTACACACCCGAGTTAGCAAGGATTTTGGTTGAAAAAATAAAGCAATGAAGTTTTGTTACATGACAGTTTATGCAAATTTTATACATTTCCACGAGTAACTTATTTGATAACTTCTATTCGTACATATATATCGCCCAACCGGAGAAAAATAACTTCGTTGAAATGACTGCAAAGTTGAGGAAATGATAATTTGGGTACACGTTAAGTATTAAAAAAAAAATTGATAAGTAATTCTTGTTTGAAACTTTTAAATGTCCTCCATGGGTGCATACGCAATTTGTATGTATGTACCTGTCACACGTTAATCAATTTTTGTAGCTGATGTATTGAACGATTCTCATTTTACAATTTAAATTTTAATCCTTACTATCAACATACAACAGTGTAAAGAAAGTAAAAGGATGTTCGTACTTTTCAAAGAAAAAGCCTCTTCGGATATTAAAGATTTTCTTTCCTCATTAACACCGCCATCGCCTCCCAATTTCACGAACCTACCCCGTAAAATAAGCAATAAAGCCGAAACTAAAATCTGATTTCCAGGTTTTCCACTTTCACACGGACTGACAACTGTTGAGCAGAAATTTTTAATGAAGGACTGTAAAATTTAAGAATTCTTCGAAAATATTTATTCGTCTCGAGTCTTAAAAACGTGTCCCGAATGAAAGAAGAAAAAAAGAAGAAACAGTCGGGATGATTTATGATCCACTTATTCGAATAACGAATACGTCATTTTTGCGGTAAATTTCCAGCAAAAGAAAAGACCCTCTCAGATATACATTTGAATTTCATCTGTGTCAGAATTGGAAAATACGCCGTCTAGGAACATTAAATTTTTATAATGCGAAATACCTAATATTTCACGGGTGAAAACACCGTCTTTATAAATAATGTAAATATACTTACACGCTTCTGCAAATATAAAAGAAGGCTACGAATATTCTGCCAGTTTCTTTTGTAAATAAAAAGCATTGCTTGTTTGTAATTATAATAACGCGTTCCCTATCGAAAAGGCGAGAAAGGCGATTTGATTTCAAAAAAACTGTACCCGGTCATGGCGGCTTGGCGATGATTTCCAAAAGCAAGTTATACTGGGGGGGGGGGGTTGATGTAGTGGAATCGGTATCGCAGACTATGGGGCAAACTTTCGCCGTTACTTTACATTCAGACGGACGAAAGTTCAAGATAAAGTTCGGCAGATGTTAACGAGGGCCTATTTTTATAAATAAAAATGTATACAGCCCGTGTAACAACTTTCGAGCCAACTACAGCAAATACTGACAACAGTTTGAGACAGAATTCACGTTTGCGTCTACCTTATTACCTTATTTTAGGTGCGGTGAAAATCTTCAACTGTGAATGTTCGCGCAGGAAATTAGACTCATAATACAATTAGAAAGCATTTTCAGCTGACAAGTGGGCATCGAGGAAAATTTTCGAGAAAGGAGAAAAATCTTGAATGGGGTAAAAAATTCCAATTCCCAGATTCCTATCGCCTAGCTACAGTTTTTTGGAGGAGTGTATAGGGCTTTTCATCGGCGGGTTTGTTTACATGATTCCTTATCGCGATGTAGAATTATCATCAATGAGGTATGTAACTTGACACAAGAAAAGGGCCTCAATGGTAATAAGACATTGAGGCTCTTTTCTGTGCCACATTGTATTATGATTCTTTTGACACATTTGATTACGAATTTCAGATTTTTAAAGTGGAGCACTGAAAAAAAAAAGATGAAAATTTGTAATAAAATGTGCCAAAAGAACCACAATGTGATGTGACATAAAAAAGGGCCCTAATGTTCCCCTACCATTGAGGCAATTTTATGTGCCAAATTACATCACGATTCCTTTGACATTTTATTACGGTTTTTCATTTTTTTTCTAAATGGAGTACTGAAAGAAAAAAAACAAAATTCGTAACAGAAAGTGCCAAAGGAACCATAATGTGATGTGGCACAGAAAAGGGCCTCAGTGTCTGATTACCATTGAGGCTCTTTTCTTGTAAAACATCATATAGCTCCTTGGTGATAATTCTACAGCGAGATAAGAAATCATGTAAACAAACCCGACAATGAAAAGCCCTATCGATCCTTCACCCTAATTCTTGATTGGGGGTTCCTACAATTTTGGGAATTTCTTCACCCACAAATTCTGAAAAGGTAGATGAAAATGATTATTCGTAGATCTCACAGTTACTCAATCACTTGGTGTGGTGGGACGTATGGCGATGCACGCATGCCAAAATGGCCCCTATGACACCGCACCCCCGGCCACAGGAACTACCCTTTCGAGTACAGAAAGGGATCTGAACACAATCCTGATTGGAACCAAATTGCATATTTCACGCCAATAAGCAAAATAAAACACCCGATCTGACAAAATTAGTGTCGTTCGACAGTTCGACATGTGTCGAACTATCGAAATCTTCGACTAAAGCTTTCTAATTGGCTGAAAATAAAGGGGCGGGACGAATAAATTTGATTGCTGTCGAATTACTGTCGAACAGTGTCGGAAGTTCGACTGAGTGGAACGAGTAAATTTGATTGCTGTCGAATTACTATCGAACAGTGTCCGAAGATAGGCTGATCATCGAATATTCGTCAGCCGCATAGTGATGTGCAAAAGAATTGAGCTTTGAAGGTTGTCGTCGCGTCGGCGCCTTTACACGTTTGCGAATATTCCCACGATCCTGTTCGGTAATAGGTACGAGTGTGTTATCTCGACTCCGGAGTCTGGAAGTGCGGAATAAGTGGTTTCAGTTAAAATTTCATGCGTCGCTGAGTGGTTCAGTGGTTTAATATTCGTGAAGCGGATTTGCATGCACTGTTATTTATCGGTAAGTTATGTCACATTTTTGTCATTTAATGGAATATTCAGTTACTAATTATTCTAGGAGTGGATCAATGAGGGAGGATAAGGGAAAAATTGCCCCTAGCCGGTCCACCGGCCGTTTAAACAGTTTTTGCTTGACCCCTCAGACCCTATGTTTTTTCATTAAAATGTATGTACCTAATTTTGCGTCTGTCCATTTCTAGCGCCCTAATTGGGGAGGGGGCAGATTTTACATTGTAGAACCAGGAATTTCCCAGTCAAAGCTTGAAGCTGTATTCAGTTATTCCTTGAACTCGAAATTCTTCTCCACATCGAAGGAGGATATAATTTGTAAGCGAATTATAAGATGATACGTCGATCAAAGTATATCAATTGGGTACATCTTGGAAACAGTAGACTGTTTCAGAGTGAAAGGGGTGTCCTAGAAGTCTGGTCCCACTATCTGATCATTTCGATTTCAGCAACTAAACCCGCGAACTGCACAGTTTGCAGAACGGCAAGAAGGTACACAAAAATGTTGCGTGTGTCTGCCGTGGTCACATTGAGAGTCTGGTCTCGAGACGCATGAAGACAGGCGAGAATCAGGCAGTATGTGTAAGTGTACCGAGCAAAATTGGAACCTGACTTTTGGGCTGTGTTGTAGTCAGGATTTTCTCAAGGGGAGGGGGAAGTAAGACTTTCAAGGGGAAAAAAAGTCGAAAATTGTGGTATTTTTTGAAAATTGCCAATATAATATGTATTAGGGGACTATTTTATAAAAAATGAAAATAAAATTACTGCTCAAGCAAAATTAAAAAAAAAACACGTGTTTTAAAGGCGAAAAATTGCTCATTCTTGTATATTTTTACGTTCAATTTCAGGTTTTCCTCTTGGTCCCCCCCCCCCTCTTGGCTATGCTCATTCTTTTGGGACACCCTGTACTCGCAAATTTTGTTCAAGAATGTACACAGTAACTGATGCCACATGTGTTCCCGTCATCACTAACTGTCAATTAGTTGTCATTTCCAATACCTATTCCTGTTCGATTATTTTAATTAGGTAGACTAAGTAGAGATCGGATTGGGATTCTATTAATTTCTTCAATAGCATTACTGTGGAAATCATGAAGCCGGATTAATATTAAAGTCGCTTACAAGCACTTGGGCCCCCAGGCACCTAGCTGGAAATTTTTTTGTATCTGTTCAGTAGTTTTTTATTTACAGCACCGTGTCTGGCTGGTGGCCCGCCAAAATGTGCTGAAAACAAAAATGCTCAAAATTGGCCGCTCCGAGCTGGTGCTTGTTGTAGTGCCTGTAGGTAAATCTGGTGCTGTACAACACAGAAAATTCTGTTTTTCTTGAGTGGGGCAAAACCTTATTGTCTGTAACCCCGCGCGATGACTGGCAGCAGCTTGAATTAAAGCCACTATATAACCCGAGTACGCGCATACGCCATGTTCTATCCAACCACGCCCGTCGATGCAGAATCCGACTATGCGGAACGTACCGCGTAGTCAATTCGGCATCGACGGGCGCGGTTGGATATAAAATGATGTATGCGCGTACTTGGGCTTTATAGTGGCTCTACTTGAATGGGAGTTAGGAATGGAATGGAATTCCTTGTCATTGTACGTCTATCATTATGAATTTAACATCGACGATGCAATCTTTAATTGATACATATGATAGAGTGTATGCTCGAGTCGTATTATCTCATTAATAATTTTAGGGATGAAATCCTTTCATACATCATTATTCTGACGCCTGAATTCCCCATTCATATATGAACAGGGTTCTAACTGTCATTTAAGACATTGAAAGTCATTTATTTTGAAAAAAGGTCATGAAGTCATTTAAAGTAATTCATTTTCAATCGTGGTCATTTAAAAATTTAAAAGTTAGCAAATTATACCTTGAGAGAGAGAACAAAGGACTTAGAATTGGAAAACTCTGTCATAATGACCAGGACTGCAATTTTTGTTTGAATTGGGCACGACTCACTAAATTTCTTGAAACTTGAAAATTATATGTACATAGAGGAATTGACATTTCATAGCATACTTGTGGGTAGGATCGACGCTCGGAAACCGAAGTCAAATTTTTTGTCGAGAATGAAGGGAAACTTTTTCTATAATTGAAAACAACGCATCACCTTCTTGGATTTTCAGTATTTTGTTCAATTTCTATTTTCGGCATGAAACGGAGGCGAAACTACAGTGGGCTAGGGGGATAAGCCCTCCAGTTTCGAAATTGTCCCTCCCTAAGTGAAAAATATAAAACTATACGAGTATCGCTATTATCGTTTGTGATGTCATGCTTTTTTTTTTTCTTTCTTTTCTTCTTACAAAAGAAGTATTACAGTGAAAAATCTACTTTTTGTAGTTTTTTTTATTTATTAATTTTTTTTTTTTTTGGGGGGGGGAGGCTATGATTTTTTTGGATTTTTATTACCCTTGACCGTGGGCTTAAGTGAGTTGGCTAAAGTAAGTTGGTTTAAGTGAGTTCAGTCAATCGTGATCTCACTGATAACGAAAAAGACCAAGGCAGATGTGTGTGAGTGCCCAAAGCAAGTAAACTACAAAGTTCAAAGCTGTTTGAGAACCTTTTTTTCCAATGCATTAGTCACAAGAAAATACCTACGTAAATCTACAGTTTGCTCCTTACATTCCACGTAATAATGACTATAGATCTTTCTACAAATTCAGAAGAAAACCAGAAATGTTACAATATATGTCACTGCAGGAGACACGTGCAGTTTGCAGCTGTGTTGTTAAAAGAAATTTCCATGGAAATGTCAACCACCACTAAGAGGCACAGTTTTCGCTCAGATATACTCAGATGATGTCATAGTAACAGGAGCGTGTCGGGGGAGCACACCCCTCACTACTGCCCCCAAACCTTCGCGGGAGTGCACTGAACAACTTCCCAAAGTTTGATAACAACTTCCCAAAGTTTCATGGCGATCAGATGAACAGTGTAGTAAAGTCTGCAGCTGTGTTGTTTATAGAAATTTCCATGGAAATATGAAGGACATACACAGACAGACAGACAGACAGACATACATTCATGTTTATGTGTATAGAAGATTTTAGGCATTGGGGCTTCAGCCCCCCCCCCCACAAAAAAAATCGCTCTATTTCCGCCCCTGTATGAAACCTATTTGAAGAAAATTAGATTTTTGCAAAAACGTTTGTTCGAAACACAATACAGGTATAAAGACATGAATGGGTACCTTTATTTTATTTTTTTTTCACGAGACCAGCCCTCGACATTTTTTTCCCGTTTTCTTATACCATAAAATCTATGATGATGCCTTCGAAATTTTCTATTAATCGAACGTTATTGTTTTCTCTGTAGATCCTTTCAGAGGTCGCAAAATTAGATTGTATATTTATCTATTTTGAATATATTTTAGGATATAGACCTTAACTCGTTGTGTGAATACTTAATATTTCAGTAACTTAGCATTGAAATCTTACACTTTCTTCTAGGTGTGGCTCCGACGGTGATTACTCTCGGTATATGGACGGCGGAATACTTCCACAGTACGCAGTGTATCACGCTTCGCATGTGTAATAATTTATAAAAAATTGTTTTAAATTTTCTCAAAAATATATATAGGTGAAATTCTGAATTTTCTATTCTTTCCAGTATTCGAATGACTTTAATAATCCGTCTGTTTGACGCGAAACATTTATACCTATTCTGAAAAGAAATGCTTCAGGTTCACAGAAGTGAAGGACACATATCTATTAATAGTAAAAATGAGAGAGAACGCGCTCAGCCAGTAAAAATTGGGAGAATGGGGTGGGTAAATGAAAAATGAAATACTCAGCTTGTAATTTTTAGCTTAAAATTCCTTGCTCAGGTCTTTTAAGGGAGGGGTTATAGCCCGTACCTCCCCCAGGTTGCGCCTATGAAAGGATCCCTGGACGAAAAGGGAGGAGGGATTAATTTCTAGGGTGAGAAAATATCGAAATAGTGTCGAACGCCCTGTCGAAAAAACGCCGAAATACTATCGAAGGAATGGCCAAACTATCGAAATATTGTCGAACGCGCCGTCGGAATGTCGAAAAAAAGACGCCGAAATAGTGTCGAAGGAATAGCCGAAATGTCGAACTGATGTCGAAAAAAACGCCGAAATAGTATCGAAAGAATAGCCGAAATGTCGAAATGCTGTCGAACAAACAATCGAAACATCGAATCGAAAATTGTCGAACTGTCGAAAAATTGTCGAGAAAGTATCGAACTTCCGAACTTCTGTCGACAAACGGGGCGTTTCCGATACAAAATGCTGACTTCTGATTGGTTGTAATTTCTGCCGAACTGCCGATATTTCAGTCGAAATGAGCAAGATCGATAGTGTCGAAATAACTGTCGCTGACGACCGATCGGGCAGGTTCTGATTTATCTGCGGGGGGAGGGGTCGATTCAAGGAGCAATCGTGCTATTTACCTACATCCCCTTGACGTTACGGCGTTACGGGCTCATTTTAAGATAATACTGAACTTCGCCTAGTTGTACAACATTCAAATTCTTGTTGGCTTCACTTCCCTATCCCTAACTCTTCCCTTTCCAGCAACTGTTCTCCCCAATCCATACCTTTTTGCATAAATGGGCATCTGTTGTAGGTTTAGGGGGTTATACTCTTTAAACGGTCGAGTTTAGCACACACTCTCCCATAACAGATTTTATAAGGCGAATGCGGCTATGAACGCCATATGGATAAATAACGCCATAGTGCTCAAGGACATATTAGTACTAAAAAATTTTGGTAGATGGCGTGATATACTGATTCCTAGGATAAAATAAAGTAATCTGGCCAAATTTCAAGTCCATAGTCTACCTGTATTTTTTCTATAATCACTTCTTGCAAAACTTGTTGATATTCTTACGCAGCCAATAATAAGTCCGAAATTTCAATACTAATAGACCAGTTTCGTGTGACGTCACACCAGTGAGTTACTGTTAGCAAAAGTACCCATCTTTTTTCGTGCGGACGTATTGATTCCCGTAAGAAAAACACACGGAGCAGAGATCATTATGTTACTACCTGAGAATAAAAAATTTGTTAGAAAGCAAAGGTATATATTTTTAATCCAGAAGGTTCTTAGCAATTGATAATAAATTTTTGATTTCTAACAAATTTCTTGTTTTTAGATAGTAACATAATGATATTTTCTCCGTGTGTTTTTCTTATGGGAGTCAATATGTTCGCACGAAAAAAGACGGGTACTTCTTCTAACCGTAACCAAGAGTAGTAACCATCATAAAACTGGTCTATTATAAAATGAAAGAAATAATACGGTAAGTTCAATGTTATGCAGTGAAAAAGTGAAATAGCCAAGGGAGGGGGCGAAGGCCCCCAAGGCACTTGAAACTGAATGTAAAATATGCAAAAATGCGCAATTTTTCGCCTTCAAAACACGTTAACCCTCTAATATCAGCTATTTTTAAAATACCCCAATTTTCAACTTTTCTCCCTTGAAAATCTTACTACCCCCCCCCCCCCCCCGGAAAAATCATGGTGACGCCACTGATGTTATACACATACTTGAAAAGCTTATTTCATCTACTTTATGATGCAACTTTTTTTCTTCAAAAAATTCGATTGGTGAAATGTTCTAGGCGAATTTGTAAGGTAAAGTCGCCTAATATCACCCAGTTCATAATATCGCCTACCACCTTATTTCGCCCTGTAATGGCGCGATCTGGCGGGGAAAAAATTTCATGTTTCGTATCGCAAAACAGTAGTACATGTGAAAAGTTAGGTTCCGGAAGCCAAAAACCGAAGAGTGAGAGCTGGGAGAAGAAATCGAGGACCTGAAAACTTTTTTAGTGTTGTCTTTGGATGGCGCTTGTGACTGATAAAATGCATGCTGGATGTCGAATCAAATAGTACTGTGATGAGAAACGTTCAAATTGTAGTTTTAGATAAAAAGTTCCAGAACTTATAAATAATGAAGCGGAGTATGGTGTCGAAGGAAGTGAGTACCATTTTCCCTAGTATCGCCCACTCGCGAATTCCTAATATCGCCCACTTGATAACATGTAGGCGATATTAGGAACCACATATTGTAAACTGTTATCACTCGTGTTCAAAATATTCTGTGTGGGCGCATGAGGTTTGCGACTCCGCCTTTGGCGAAGTCTCAAACAAAAAAAAGTACATTAGTTCAAATTGTTTGAACGGATAAAGTCAAAATCTCTTTTATTTTAATTATAAGTAACGTAAAATGTCAATTTTTTTGATTTTTTAGCTAGGCAATATTAGGCTTATCGACTTTTACATGTAATTTTGGAGGGCGATATTAGGAGCCCAAAAATAAATTTTCCGATTTTGACCACTCTGCTTTAAAAATTTACGTAAGATCAATGAACCTTTCCCCCTCCATTTTAGCGTGATACTTTTGTAGCAGAAGGATGTACGAACGTTTTGAGCCATTTTCAAGGTTGATAGCTCAAATAGGTAAAATTTTATAGTCATTTAAAAAAAAGTAGGCGATATTAGGCGACTTTACCTTAAGCTAGTCTCGGTTTTAGTAGAGGCTGATAACAACGCCACATATCAAAATCGTTAATTTGGTCATCATTTTCGGCAACTTTCAACAGCTGGACATTTCCTGACTAATCCCCTACCTAAAAACCCTGACTATTAGAAAACCCGAAAGTGGCCCAATCCGTAGAATCAGATTTACGGATTAACACCGTCTGATTTTTTCACTGGAAGGAAGAGGGGGGGGGGGGGTTCCTACCAGAATTGTTGCAATTTTCAAAACATTTTCGGGGCAGATATAGAAAAACGTGTACGTAAAATTCACTTTAAAGTAATTTAGTTTGAAATATTTTTTGACTTATGATTAAAAATCAGTTTATGAAGTATTGTTTCACCAGAATGAAGCTCCAGCAAGATTCCATGGGATTTTTAGGCCATTCCTCAGTATGCCCTACGAACCAACTATACCGAAATTCAACTTCGTGATATTTTTGTCGAAACTGGTGTCTTTTCCATGCGATTGTCCCGGTCTATCAGTCGGCACAAATAAACGAAATTGAAATATGTTTTTGATAACAAGCTGGAGTTGGGCAGAACTGATCTGGTAGTAACATGTCCAGCGATTGCAATAAGCATAAGCTGACGACGGTTACAGGACACGGTATGTTTTTTTCTTATCTTGTATTAAAATAAAATATTTTTTGTTTTACAATTTCTTTTTCGAAGAACATTTTTTATTGTTTAATACCAAAGCCAATAAATTTTTCCATGAAACCTTCGCAAAAGTAATAAAACTAACAGCGGAAATAACTGGCGTTCATATTCTTCCAAGTTGAGTAATAACGCCAGTGAGTTTTCCAATTTTAGTTCCTGCCAAGAGTGGAAGGTTTCAATAAAAAATCAACCTCATAAAATGTTACAAAATACAGCCCTTTACAACATCACGTCGCAAAATCCGCTTAGTTCTTATTCAATTAATTAATTTATTATTTTTTTTGGGAGGGGGGAAGATATCTGCCTCAGAAAAATGGGTAGCGTTATTACCCGCAAGCACTTCAGGTATTTTCAAAATTTTCTCGTAAGTCTATCTTCTGGAGAAGGCTTAACTCACCTACCCTCCCTTCATCGAAAAATTCTATCTACGTATTTTACAAACAACTTATGTACACCTTATAGTTCTGTATTTCTTTAATGGTTTTAGGACCGACTATAAAATAAAATATTTTTGAGTTTTCATAAAGTTGAGATATCGAATTTCAGGTATAAAGGCTGTTGAAGTTAACTCTGACATTATTGAATCCATAGTTGCAATTTGTGGAACGGAGACTGGAGCTAGAGGGTCAAAATGGCATAAAATTATGAGTAGCCATGAAATGAAGGTTCAATATTAATTTTACCTCAAGTTGAGAATTACACAACTAATGAGAAGGTACTAAAAATTCGAACAGAAGAACAACGCATAGATACCAAATAGCAAGAAGCTGGTTTTTTGGGTCACTGAACTCAGTTTTAGTATTAGTATTAGCCCAAATTGAAACTTGTTGCACTAGGAAGGGGAGGAAGGTCGTACGTTTAAAAAAATGCAATATTTTTTACAGATAATAAATTATATATTTTTTGCGCTACTGAATTTCCTTGTGATAAAAATTCCACCCAACGTTATGCCTTACCGAGAGGCAACGGTATGTTTGAGTGCCACATTCTACCCTAAGCACAAACTACAGGGCTGTGAAGGTTAGGGCGTCAAAATAAAAGAGTTAAAAAGACAGTATGGATATCATGTATTAATCTTTCAGGCTCACGAAATTCAATTCTGACATTAGTTTCACCCTAAATTAGAGATTATGGTTCAGTGTAAGGGCAAAAAGAGGCTCAAAAGAAGACGAACCGGAAGTTGCGATCTTAAAATCAAATATTAGGTCTTCAGGACCACCGGTTCATTTTTGATACCGATTTGGCCCTTACTTACAAATTTGAACAACAAAAGGTAGGGGTCAATGATAAAAATCGAAGAAAATCCAAGATGCAATGAAATAATTAATTTTTATGGTGACTAATCTCATTATTGGTGTCACGTATACCCGAAGTTCGAAATCGAAGGACAAGGAGGAGGGAGAGAGGGGAGAGTGCAAAACTGGATGAACGGAAAACTGTAATGTAAATATAAGGTAACTGAACAGGCTGTAGTCAAGAGGGCAATGGGGGATATAGTTCTATGTTTGGTCTTTAGTAAAATCGAAAACCTATTGTTACCCCATCCTCCGCCTACATTATAATACCAAAAAGTTCATAAATATGTTTTTCTTCAATTTTTCAACGTAGTTGCAGAATGCTAAATACATTACTGTATAAAAATACATTATGATACCGGATTGATCTGTTGGCTTTATTTCTTCTATTTTTTTCTTACATTATTTACACTCCATTAATATGTAAAATCTTGCAAGGAATTTCATTTCCTGATAATTTCCGCAGAAAACTTTAAAAATCCTCAAAAACTCCTTAACATTTCGGAAAGTCAAAAAAATCTTTAAACTTTCTCATCTAAAGATAAATCCTCGGGGTTGACACAGGCCTGACACAAGTACATAAGTTTTACAGAGGTGGTATCCGGCCGGCGCGAAAGTAGAAAGAAAAGTGAAAAATCGGAGCAATGAAAAACTGTGAAGGTAGAAACGTGTAAATCCAATGAAAATTGGATTCCAGTTTATTCGCATAACCTTATGAGAAGACAGCCCAAATGAATATTATTTTCTCTGGAAAGCCAACGTTGAAGTCAAGCTCTCTCGTTTTGCAACGGGTTATTTGGAATCTTTTCTCATGACTTTGTATGCCAGAAAATTGAAAAAGGAAAATTATCAGTTTTATAGAAAATTTGATGAAGATTTAGCACAATGTCTGAGACTTTTTCGTATCAGGGATGGTTCTCAAAACTTTGGGAAAAAACGAACTCTGAATGAGTTTTACCCCTTTGAGACAAAGAAAACGGGAGTGGTCAAGTAAGATTCTTAGTATTTTAATCAGGGGACAAGCCTCGATAATTTCCTGAAAAATCCAACTTATCCAAGGATTTATTATTTTCTAATTTGGCCATCAACCTATATCTTACTAAAATTCAGCAAAGTACCATAGATTCATGAGACCATTTCGTACCTCCACTATCCACTATCCGATATTCGCAAGCTTCCATTCTAAAATAATGGGAAAAACTGAAACTTTTCCACCATTACACATCAAGCGGAAGAATATTATTTTTTAATGACTCAACAAAAACATCACTATTCAAAGAGTTCTCAACGCTTTTAAATTCCAGGATTTTATATAAGTTTAGTGCTAAACTTTCTCAGGAGTTTTTTAATTTTAATGAAAAAATTACGCCCGGCAGCAACAGTAAAACGAACTAACTTCATTCCAACTTTAATGATTTTTAAAAAGCGAACGTCTTTAATGAAGCTCTTTCTAGGTAGTTTTATGTAATGTTTTTTCCCTATTAATTTGATAATTCGCTCGCGTCGAGGCTAATACACTTTCCCTGTATTATTACAGGGCGCACGTCGTTAACGGGCGGCCGAAAACGACATAAATTTTCTTTCGTGAAATGCACACACAATATTAAAAATTCAGTCATTAGATACGATCTTTTAATTATCGGTTGCTGAAGCGAAATTTATCAACAATTCTAAAATTATCAACAGTCATGACAAGTTTAAGAAGCATGCCGGCAAAGTAAACCTGTGAGATTAATCAACATGGTCGCCTGCCACGTGAATCAAAAATAGATATTCATGTGTTGCAGACAGTTACCAGCAACTATGTACTTCAGACAGCCACCTTTTCACAATTAAGATGGCAATGTGCTTCAGCCACTCACGTATTTCAGTAAAAGCTCCAAGACAAAGATAGGCTTAAGACACCCAATTGCATCACATGGCTACATGATTCAAATAGTCACGTGCTTCAAACAGCCATATATGTACTTCATACTAACACTCACTTCAGATAACCATGTTCTTCAAATAGCCATAATATGTTTTAGCCTAGGATGTGTTCTGACAAGTCATATGATCCGACATCCATGTGCAGATGGCCGCATCTATATGACATAAGACAGCTATCCATTCGCCACAGCCTTTTGATATTGTAAAACAATTATGTGCTTCAGCCAGCCACGTTTTTGGATAATCACGTAATTTACACATTCAGCGCCGCTGTTTGCTAAAGAGAGTGTGCTCTCAAGAGTCATGGCTTAGGATATCAGTCTGCTTCAGACAGCCACTGGTGTTCCAGATAGCAATATACTTCAAACAGCCTTGTGTAAGACTGCCGTGTTCTTGAGAGAACCATGAGTTTCAGACAACCACATTTAACTGCTGTACATTCAAGACAAGCACGAACTGAAGGTAACTTTACATGTCGGGCAACCATGTGACGCAAATACCAATGCTTTCCAATCGGCAAAAACCAGATGTTTCACAGTTATATATACGAGTAATTCACATGACCACGTGCATCAGACCGTCACAACAAGCTTTTAGACAGATATATCAAAGATACATACGCATGACAGCTGCGCATTCAAGGCAGTCGTGTGGGTGGAAGACGGCAATATGCTTCAGACAGAAATGTGTTGCAAACAACTATGTGCTTCAGCTAGCCTTTGATTCAGTTTAAGACAGGAATATGCTCAAAAGTTGCTCACGGGCTTTGGAATGACACAACTATTTCTTCAAAACGGCCGCACGCTTCAAATAGCTCTGTGACCTAAAATTCCAAAACCACTATGTTCTTCAGACAATTATGTACTTTAAACTACCATGTGCATCAGACAGCTACAGTTTGGATAATTACACGATTCACACAGCCATGTACTATAGACATCTACCTACTGCAAACAACTAGACGTATCAGGTAACAAGCCGGCTGCACATTACGCTCATGTTTCGTGTTAACACGTCATACGACGTGTTAACACGACACATGACGAAAACAAAATCATCCAATTCAATTAGACAGTTCACAACACACTGATGTGTCGTCATAATGCGTCATCTAATGACACATCAGTGTATTGTGAACGGTCCAATTGAACTAGATGGTTTTGTTTTCTTTAGATGTCGTGTTAAGTGTTAACACGACATATGACAAAAACAAAACCATCTAGTTCCATTGGACCGTTCACACTACACTGATGTGTCGTCAGATGACGCATTATGATGACACATCAGTGTAGTGTGAACAGTCCAATTGAACTAGATGATTTGGTTTTCGTCATGTGTCATGTTAACACGTCGTATGACGTGTTAACACAAAACGTCAGCGTAATCTGCAGCCGGCTTTACGCATTGCTGAAGATGGACATGCGCTTGAACATGACTGAAGACATATTCATATGCTTCAGGTAGTCCATGGGTGCTAATGATAGCAATTAACTTCAGACAGCTATTTATGTATGTAAGATCGTTCAGTGCTCTAGACCGCGTGCTTCAAATAGCCTCACGTATGTGACTGCTAGACTTCCGAAACAGCTATGTGCTAGAGATGACGTCGCGCTTCAAACAGCCACATGTTAAGGCTACGTATCCATTCCAACCCTAAAAAACTATGTGTTTCAGATAGCCATATAATTCATACCGCCAACCACTGCTTTAGACAGCTATATGCTTGGATAGCAAGGTGCTCTGACATTCTACTCAACCTTAAATCATAAATCGGTTGCTTCCAATATATTGCGAAATTCACACTCTTTTATTCATAAATAGGTCATTTAGTGGGAGGGCTGCTGTTGCTCGTCTCTTAATTTTCTAAAGTAGATATGAATCTGGATTCGCTGTGAGTTCGGGTTCAAGTTTCAAGAGTATTGGTCTTTATTTTCTCTTTGATCCTATTTCTCTGTTTTCGCATACGACCGCGTATCTTTTTTCTTTATTACCGCATATTTCGTTTTAATATTTAAGTCATATCATTGGTTCTTAGCCGTCATTTTTCAGTCAATTGGTCGCATATTTGCAATCAAAAAAAGATACTCTTTTAAACCGTCTAACCTGTTCAGCTGGGTAGTAACACTTTGAATACAAAGTTCAACACAGTAACGAATAAATTACGATAGTAGTATGCAAAATGCAACACATCTTACACGACAATTATTCACAAGTTTTCTTCCTGTTAGTGGAGGATAACGAACCTTTGTTTGTTCAGCTGTCAGCAGCTCTTTTCTCATGTCAAACTCTTAATGCGTGAGCGCCACTAAGACCTGAATATTTCTCGTCCAGTTCCCGCAATTAACTTTTCCTCGAATATTCTCGATTAGCATTTAGATTCGAAATACTCCTTTGAGAGCACGTTTATGCAATCGCAAGATTATTTCGAAAACATTTCGCCAACTGTTCTCGCACTGCAAAGGTTTTCATCTTACCTTTGCGCGGCAAATTTTAAATGGAACTCTTTTTTTTTTTTTTTTTTTTTTTTTTACAGCTATCAATACAATCTTGGAAAACTGAAAATGTTTGAAATTAAACGGCGATGCTTTGATGTTTCATTATTTATTAAACATCGAAAGGAAACGATATCTAATAGTTCTTTTGCTGAAGTTAAAATGAACTTCGAGAGAAACCAAAAAATAAATAAGCGAAACCCGAAACTATATCTCGGCAATTCTTTCGACGTTCGTAACGCTTCCCATATACGATATTAAGAAATGAAGTTCGACTTTCATTTTGTAAGGGCGAGACGAGACTAACATTCCGACTTCTTGAGACTGAGGAGGCCTTTGCTAGTATTTATGGAAATAATAATGGGTTGCTAGTACCAACAGAAACAGCGATAGTCTTAATGAAACCGTAATTTTAAACTTGAAATTTGTCTCGGATTTTCGCCGGCGTAATGAGAAAATAATGAACCCTCGAAAATCGCGATTAGAATAGTTTTTCAGTTCTTAGGCTATTATCAGGTTTTAATTTTGCTTAATTTAGTTAACGAATGAATAAATATTAAAATAAATATTCCATTACACTCAAAACTTTCAACGTTATTAAAATAGTGCTTGTAATCAGAAACTACGATAAATACAGTAGTTATTAATTTTTTTGTTATCTTCCAAACTACGCCATGCTATACATAGTCCTAGGTGGTCTTTAGTTTCACAAATATTTTTCTGATACTTGTTCACCCCTCAACTGGTTTTACCAACATGGGTGGCGGTCTCTTAGAAACACTTTAGGAGTTGACGAAATCGCCATTGGTGAAGAAAATTTGGATAAATTGATGTATCAGTTACACAAATTGACAGAAGGAAATCTTTTTATGACTTTTTTTTATTTTATTGTTGGTTTCAAATGTTTCCATATTGTGGTCAGGAAATTTAGACCTCGCTCTTCATGACAGAACCTGAATGATTGGATTTTTCTGCTCGTTAATTCCAAATCCAGGCAATTAAGTACCTAATGCTGAAGACTGATTTCCCAAACAAAAAACCTTATTTCATTAACACCACAAAAAAGTCTCACGCCCTCAATTTTTTGTTATTTCCTGTTTGATTATTAAATTTTTAAATATTTCTTAGAGTAAGTGTGACATTTTATGATGTCACTGCTTGGAGAAATTAGCGACAAGCTCATATTGGCAGAAAATGGCGTCTAAAGTGTGAACTTATGACGACTGCACACAACTGAGAAAATTTTGAGAAACAATTTATAGGTATACAACGGACGGTAATGAAAAATGGAATTTTCTCTGTCCCTGTAATATCTATGAATTTACTCCCCCCCCCCACACACACACAAAACAAGTAAAAAATGTACCTACTTAAAATATTTAAAGAAAAAAAGAAAAAAAGGGACGTTGAGGATAAAGGCACCGTTCAGTGCAAAATAAGTATTGAAATCAGAAACGCTTTCTTTAAATCAACTTTTGACTGAGTCTCAAACCAGCCTCTTAGATTCTTTTATAGAGTTTGAAGGGACCCTAAACAAGTGTGAAAGAATCTCAAAAGTCATAAATGAGTCTTTACGCGTCGTAGCGAACTTTAAACGAGTCTTACGGAGTCTCAAACTTGTTTTCAAAGATCTTAAACGAGACTTGACAAGATTAGGAGTCTTGAGGAAATCTAAAAATTCATGAAAGTCTTGGAGAGTCCTGACAAACTCACGAAGATTTCAGAGTAATCCAAGCCTTCCCCTCGGTACTGATGCGATGCCCGAAAGGGTAGTTTCTGGTGCCGGGGGTGCGGTGTCTCAGGGGCCACTTTGGCATGCGTGCATCACCATACGTCCCACCAGACCATTAAGTCTGGAAGGGTCATAAAAAGTCCTGAACAAGTTTTGAATGGTCTTGGTAAGTGTTGAAAAAATTTAGAAGCGTTACAAAGTATCTACGTACTCGTTGGAACCTGAAGCGAAAGAATTTTTGTTAACTTTGATCCTGTTTTGAAGAGTCGTACAAATTTTTATACGAATTTTGAACAGCCATCCACTTTTTTATCAGTGATACATTGATGTGTCCACGAGGCCCAAATTCGGTTCTTTTAATTTCTTGAAGGTTTGCTAAGGTCTTTTTGAGATTTTTGGTTAAGTTCAACAAATTTTATCTAGTCTTTTTTGGAATTTCTTTACGCCTTTTGTCCTTCTTGATTGATTGCACAATGAGATTATGGTGACTATGCATACGCCTGACCTACCCAAGTTGCTAAAATACCTTCTTTTTTTTAATAAGTGAGAAATCTCAACGTTTTAAGTCGACAACCATGGAGCGGTACTGTACGAGTATTTTATTTTACTACCTGACAGTTGGCTACATTGAAGTTTCAAGCATGTTACTGTCGAATAGAAACAGAAAATATCTCACAATTCCCCAGTTATTAGTCAACAAAGTTGAGGGTTCTTTTTGAAAAACACCTGGGAAAACCAAAGAGTTTATTAAATGATACAACATAAACAGGAAATTTCTTTTGGTCCCAAATTTCATGGTCCAAACAGATAATCTCTCCTCTCTCCCAGGATGAAAGCGTTCAATGTCTGACCATATTCAAGTTTCAAAACTCGGCTGATGCTGCAGGAGTTCAAGAAGGCACCACATTTGGGAACGAATGAATATACCGGTGAAGTATACGTGTCCACTTGAAACAATAGCCACCAAGCAGACACTAGATTCCTGTGATTTAGGTGCACTGGACCAGCCCCGTAGAGAGAAAAAGAGGACCTGGTGGAATTTCCAAGCCCCCCTCTTTCCAGTTCATTTTTTTCTTTTGTCAGATGGGAAAAAATGATAAGCTACGGGATAAGAGGTTTCTTTCATGGTGTAAGGAGTGATTGCTGATTTGATGTACAGAGCCGTAGGCGTTGAAATTCAGGTCTTTTAAAAATATCGGGCCCTCCTGAAAGTCCGGACCCGGGGTATCCCCCCCCCTCTCTCTCTCTCGACTGGGTTGTACTGGACTGATTTATTAAAGTACGAGGGTGATGCAAATATGTAAGCTTTGTCCAGGAGAGGATCTAGGATTACATTTTTTGGGGGGTGAGGGGTTATGAAAATGACAGGCGCGGATCTACGATTACTTGATGTCTCTGTCACTCTGTCCAAATGCGAATACCGAGTGTATGGGTATAATGGTGTATAATCATGGCAGCACAGTGCTAACTTATAGGGTCATTTTCTTCTGTTTTTTCGTTTTTTTCTTTCCACGAGAGAGGGTGCTAAACAGCCCCCCCCCCCCCATAAATCCGCGCCTGGCCTTGTCTTAATTATACATGTTGTAACTGAATTCCAGTAGTAATCTAGTAGGGTCGCTGTGTGGTCAAGTGGTTGAAGTGCTCGCCTCGCAATCCTTGCGTCTCGGGTTCGAGTTCCACCAATGCTGCAAAAGCTATAGTGATATTCTAATACCTCCACTAACATCTTAGCGAACACAGCGACCATGGTATCAGTATGGGGATACTCCGGGTCCGGACTTTTAGGAGGGCCCGATATTTTTAAAAGGTCCGAATTTCAACGCTCACGACTACATCATACTGTAACATCAAATCAGCAATCACTCCTTACACCATGAAAGAAACCTCTTTTTGGCATATTGATAACATAAAGGCACAAATTTAATCGATGGCAAAGAGACACATACGGTTTCATATAAAGCAGAGCAGCTTTTTCTTCATCACACGATATTCAGCACTGCGGATCCCCTTGAGTTGTCCCTTGAAGAAACACAAAATCTAGCCTGATGAACTTGTTAGCTCGATTCAGTTACAAGTTCGTACGATCGAATTAATTTTCAGAAGAAAAGCCCAAATACGCTGCTAGCGGCTAAAATTGTACCGTTTCAAATTTCAACCCGAAAAGGCAAAAGTGCTTGATTCTTCATCTGTTTTCATTCATCGGTCCAATGCTCAACATAGTCGATACTCTTTAAAGGCTTTTCAAATGATGTAATTAATCATGTCGCCAACTCATATACTAGTTTTCGGCAAGAAATCTGTTATTTCGAATGGAAACTTTGTGATATTTACAAATTGAAGAAATCATCCAGCAAGTGGTATAATTCAGTAATGAGGCTTCCGTTACTTCAGCGTTAATCACGTCATTCAACTCAATTTTGGGACGAATGAGGTTAGTTACTCGTATTTCAGGTCAATAAGAATTTGCAGAGAGCGTTCATTTGATTTTTCCCCCATTTTACGGATTTTGTATCCGGACGAAGTTTCTTTTTAAAATGATTAATGACAATTATGTTGCCTTCTTAACCGCATATTTTATACCTTATAGGGCAAGCAAACACAAAAGCCCAATTTACAGAGAGAAAAAACTCACGAGGTCATTAGTTCTTTCTCTCGAGAATTTTTCAGTTTCAACTTTTGTATTCAGGGTGGAATAAAGAGCGCTTGGTTGGCGGAATTTTCGTGCTGCTCGTTCATTTCAGCCCCCCTGGTCTAAAATTAGGCTGAATAACGGACGAGCAAGGTATTTAGCTGTTTTGGCTAAGATTGGTTTGACAAAATTCGTATAATGTTGTAGTCGCCAAATGAAATTGCTGCGTTTGTATTCCGCACTACGTTTGTGTGCGCTACATGTATGCGTGTGTGCTTTATATTTAAATCTTTGCAAAGGCATCCAAATATCCCCAGGACCGTCAAGTCTCCCACCTTCCCGCTACGTGAACCCGTGTTTAGTAAAATTTATGCATAATAATTATTAAAATTAGACACGGCGGTACGTTCGTAATATTAATTTCGGATTATTGCGTACAAAGGTATCTCTGCGTAATCATTTGCCTACTGTAACCTGACACGAAGCTAGATTTCACCAAAAAGTAATAAATCTTGTGACAGGATAAGTTAATTTAATCATTGATGTTGGTGTACGTGGTTCATCTTCTTGTATTTGAAAAGTCTAACCATTTTTAAAAACTGAGGTGGAAAACTGTTTTGTTTGTTTAGTTGGCCATATCTATTCAGGTACGTACAGATAAGGCAGAACCCCCCCCCCCCCTCCTTGTAAGAATTTCTCACTCAGCAGTTGAGAAAATTTATAATTTCAATCAAGAGGAGTTGGGAGAATCCAACAAGTCAAAAGGTTGTGTTTTTTGTTGTTTTTTTTTGCTTTGATACTTGGGAATTGAGTTGCGAAGTTGGAAAATCTAACAAGTCAAAGGTTTTTTCTGCTGTGATGTTTGGGAATTTTCAGTTGAATTAGTTGGAAAAATCCGACAAGTCAAAAGGTTATTTTTTACTTTGGGTTGAGTCAGTTGGGACTTTCACAATTTTTGCTCCAATTTGAATAATTTCATCAATGCCGTATTGTAGTAGCATGTTTCATACTTTTATTCTGATTTTTACTTCACCTCTACGCTTATCGCTTACCTCCTAGGAAAAATCACCGCACGCCACTGTATTCATTTCAAAACCTTAAGTTGTCATTTTCGATGAATTACATAACACAGAACTCAATTCCTCCCTCCCGCCATCCACATAGTTGGTAGATTAGTGTCATAAATAAAAATTCCTAGGCAGGGGGAAGGTAGTAAAAATGTTGAAGGTAAAATAGAGGTAGATCTACAAAATTCACTAACTTCAAGAGATATATCCTCATACCCCCTTTATTTAGGCCGCTGGACTATGTAACTGACCACCAGTTTTGATCGCTTCTGAAAAGCGCCAAAAAAGCCAATTTCATACCATTGTGGCGGCTATTTTTGAGGATTTCACGCCAAAAATTATCTCATTCCTCAAATGAGGCGCAGTAATCTCCCTGCTGACAAAACTCCGCCTTCGAAGAGCGCGTTTTTGAAAAAAACGGGCGTTTTAACTAGAAAATCACTTAGAACCTTGAAAATTTTACTGGCAGTTTTAACAACTTTTTAATTACGCGCGCATTAGCCATTGCTTTTTGAAAACATTCAACGTGCGAATTTCTTCATGTTACAAAAATGGGCGTTTTAGAGAAGTAAAGATGGGGAAATTTGCCGGGCGTTTCATCAGTTCTTAATTTACGCGCAGATTCATAAGAAATGTTCAGCGCGCGTATTCTCTCATATCACTAAAATGCCCCTTTTTTAAGAAAGAGAGCGTTTTCTGTAATTGTTATACATAGGAAATCGTACGTTTTGCGCGCATGATGTTATACGCGCGAATATGAACAGGTTCGAAAACGCCCGATTATTATAATTTCGTGGCGTTTTCCACATACATCTGCGCGCGCAGATTAAATTATTGATAACGTGAAACCGTTACTGCGGTTATCTGTGAGGCTGTGACTTGTAGCCTGAAATGCTGAAATTGTGAAACGAAAAACAACAGTCGTGGTTTATTTAAGTTTCCATGTATTATTCTGTGATGCATATCATTTAAATAACCATATGGAGGATGATTCTCAGAACGAACACGGTAAGAACTATGTATAATACGTACAATATCTTTAAAATGTGTAAGTAAGTGCGATATTAGATTGCAATGTCGATTCATTATAGTGAGTACGAATTAGAGAGAAAATTTATTTCTAAGAGCACGTACATAATATCGCCCTGTATAAGTTGACACTCGTATTTTGTCCTGCAACGCTGAAGAACTTGTGTGTTTCAGGGATCTTCAGTTTACATATTTTGAATAACAAAAAACACCTCCCACATTCAGATTCGTCCTGTTAATTCGTTACATAGAAGTGGTATAGAAATAGTGGGAGTCTAGGAAACTGCCGTTTGTAAAAAGAGTTTCAAATTACATACTTCGGCATAGAAATGAGATAAAAACATGAAACAAAATCTGGTTTATATACCGCCTAGAATGAATGGTTCCAACCCTGATCGTCATTGCGTGTATAGGAATGGCAATTCCTTGCTCATTTGCTGAACCAACTCCAACTACTCTTGCTCTTTTAGCGAACTAGGGTTTTTAATCTGCTCACTGCTCCAATATGTTGCTCCGGATTGTTCTTTATCAGTAAAGAGAGAAGTGTCGCAGCGATCAGGTTCGAGATCAACTATTCCTTGCTCGGTTCACGAATAACGAATAGAACATAGAACAACTGATTTGTACTAAGAGCGAAAGAAGATATTGTGTTTGTACGGGTATCCTGACTAAGACTTCTTATAAAAGTTTGTACTTTGTAGTTCGGTGCATTTTTCGCTGAGTGTTATGATAGAAGAAATCTGAAATTGAACATATGGAACAAATTTAACCAAGATGGTCGGGTTTCATAGCGTTTTTAACACTAAAAATTCTGCTATAAGGTTTTTGACTTTTTGTAATTGAGAATAATTATCACTGACCATGGATCTCGGATTATGTAGCTGGTCTAGGTACACCAACGAAAACCTTTTGTTTTTGAACGGTATATAAAAAAAAAAATAAAAAGTGTGTAACGTTGATTCATAATATATACTTATGTATTGTGGGAGAAGAAAAAACTGAGTGACCTGAAAAGAAATCTGCGAATATAACGTTGCCAGATATCTGTGAAGACGAAATACTGCGATATCGCTTGTTGAAATACAAAACCTGAGTGTTACTCATATCTACGCTGTTCTCTTTCTCTCAACAATCATAAATCTGATCCTTCCATGCATTTGATGATGTACATGCAGAATTCTGTGCGTTGAAATACACGCGGTTCTAGCTGTCTTAGGACAGATACAGCAGGGAACTCCTCTTTCTCAATAGTATGAACCATGCATTACTCTATTATACCCTGCGATTCATTCAAATTCAGCTGAATCCTTTTACAAATGAGGACCTTTCTGGCAGAAGCTTGTGTATTACACAGTTAAACTTGAACCAGAATTACAGAGCAGTGAGCAGATGGTTTTTACTCGGAATAATTTCACGAACTGCTTTTTCATGAACCAACTCATTTAATTTGCTCCTGCTCGGAGTCGACCAACGCTAGGGTGACGCGCTTACCTGGTAAAACAGGAGTGTTTTAGTTTGAGTAAACCTGACAACTTGATACGAAACTACGAGCGTCAACTTATAGGTACTGAGCGGACTATATTTTCGGACAAAGCGACACAATCGTCTTCTTACAGTAAGAGTACAACTTTCATTCTGGCTTGGAGCAAGAGGTAGCCAACTGGCTGAAGTACTGGCAGAATGCGATAACCAGGGCGAAAAAGCTAGAAGAGAGAAAGGAAGCAGGAGGTGCAACACAATTTTTAAATTGTTCATTCATTTATTCATTCATTTTTTTCTTTTCAGCCGCCAAAAAGAACCTTGAAAACAGTGATGAACAACATGAAGTGGTGTCAAGTCAATCGTCATTGGAGCAGCGTACTGGTAATATTAGGACGCTGTATTGCTGTATTTTTTTTTATTCTAATTTTAAAAGATTCATTTATACTTTCCAATTTCAATTCCGAACACTGATACACGCAATTTATAGTATATTAAATACACCTGACATTTCTTTTTATTATTACCACTCTTCATTTAATATTTATTGCAGTTTTCTTATGTTTAAAATTATTAGAAGAAGAGAAAAATGAATGCGTCACTGTATAAGTATTAAAATTTATAATGCACAATGTTTATTTCTTCGTCGTTTTCAATTCTTAACATTTTTTATCATTGTTGTAATGGACATTTTAGTTATTTTATGGTTGACTAGTTTATGAAAAATGTTTACCTACATTTTTGAAACGATGTGTGTTCCTATGCTTATTTTTTATTTATTTTTTTTTATCAATTTGTTTTCCTATTAATATTTAATATAATTTTTGCATATTTAATTTCTATTTAATTATTTTTTCTTAAAAAGTACTGAAAAGAAGCGCTTTTGAAAATTATTTGTAAGGGCGTTTTTTTAAGAAACAATCGGAAGGAGCGTTTTTAAATTTATTAGAAAAGAGGCGTTTTACAAACGTCACATAAACGCTCTCATATAAAGAACGCTTGGTTACTTGGCGTTTTTTAATAAGTTGAAAATCGCGCGTTTTCTAGGAAGTTGAAAAACGCGCGTTTTCTGGTAAGTTGAAAAATCGCGCCGTTTCATCGGTCTCACATTATCTCCCGCGTTCCGCCCGGCGGTATTTTGCCCGTAGGGCTGGTTGTCTCAAAAAGTAATGTCCGTGTTAGGATTGTCATGGAAAGCTGTTCTTTTATTTTAGCTTGTCTCTCACAAGTTGTATCATTCAGGTCAGAATTGACCAAAAAGTCGAGAAATTGCGAAATTCCAAATCCCATTGGAAATAGTACAGCGGCGAGGACACGAGGAGTTCCTTTTCTTTCTTTTGTTTTTCTTTTACTCGTAACTGAAAGGGATTCTTGGCCTTTCCACTAATTCTAGGAGCCTGTTATTCGCGTCAGCATTGAAGCCCTGATCTGATCCACTTCTGCTTTTTAAACGTATGGTTGTTTCGAACCACACATGGTTATTTCAGTTTATGTATTGAGCCCCTTTACAACAGCTCAGAGAGCCAGTTACAGCAAAGGGGTTATTTCTAATGTACTTGATTTTTCTAAAACACGTGGGTTGGTGGAGCGTATGGCGATGCACGTACGCCAAAGTGGCTCCCAGACACCGCACTCCCGGCCCCGAAAACTACCCTTTCGAGTATCGCATCAGTGGCCAGAGGGACGCATTGAGGCTGGCCCGAGCTCCCATTTTGTCGTTCCACTGCTAGTGCGCACTGTCCTGCCAGAGCCGCCATGTCCCCCTGACTGAAGTTAACGCTCATCCCGCATTAACCTGGAATTCGGGTGCCCCACGATCGGACGCGCTTCCTCTTCACTCACCCCTCACCTCTTCGTCTTGGTACATGTGGCGACGCAGTAAGGTGGTGAAGACGGGTGAGCTCTCCACGGGGTCCGCAGCAGCTGCAGCAGCTCTAGGATGGTACAGAGTGGTTGTCGACACCCGATTCCATCCGCTTCCGCTCTTCAACATTACCGAAACCAAAGTATCCGGTGTGAGACAGCTAATCACGCCGTCGTTGTCGCTCGTGTTTCCGCCGCCAGGATCGATCGATGTTGCCGTCCTGCGCCTCTCCTGCTCCGGGACCTCACACTCGAACAGGGTGTGCCAGGGGGTATCCTTCGCCCTTCGATCACAGTGCGTGCACACGGCGCTCGGCGCTATCGCCATCCGATGTAAGAACGTCCCGAAGGACCCGTGGCCGCTCAGGACTTGAGTCAGGTGGAAATTCAGCTCTCCATGAGACCTACCTGCCCGTACATCGAAATCGCGTATCAGCGCTCGGGTCCACTCGCCTTTGGTTGACTGGGCTAGTGCGTCCTTCCAATTGCAAAGCATGGACGGCATGATGTCTCGCTCGACCCGAAACCTTCAGTGATATTTGATTTCCTGAATAATATTACTTTCAGAAGCACAAGGAACTACCGCGGAAGCGCAAGTCATTTCTAAAGCATGTGGCTGTAGGCAACACATGTCCGTCTTATACATAACAAGGTTGTTTCACCTGAAGCACATGGGAACTTGAAACGTGTATTTGTATGAATCCTATATAAAGAATCTTCGTGAAATGCATTTTCCATTATAGCATGATCTTCGAAATTTAACCTGAACTAGTAAAAAGATATGGCACGATTGTGGTACACAAATTCAGCAAAATACTAAGATTTCGTCTTGGAGTACGAACTTGCAATTCATTTTTAAACAGTTTCCGCGGCTTACAGTCTGGAAATGACTAACCCGAATTTCGTATAGCTCACGTCTTTTCTTATTTTTTATGCTCGCGAGTTGCCATAACAAGAATAAATTTTCATAATCAGTAAAAATAACCTGAAAGTTTCGACTTTACGTGAGTTCAGGAGTCCATGACTGCACCATCGTTTCATTTCAATTTTCCTAATTTCTATATCGATTTTCGCCACAGAAACCAAACAATGTTTTGTATCGAGAAATTAATTAATTTGAAATTGAAGTGCTACTAATGGCGTTCAGCAGCGTTCAAAAGAAAGCAACCTCGGTGGTTTTCTGTGTCTCTGTAGCGCATTTCCCGCCACACAGTACCAGAGTATTAAAAATATTCCATCGCACTTTTCCGACGAACCACACAATTCATTTAGGTGTACTGTTGATAGAGAGCCATTGAAACGCAAGTATAATTTTGAAAAAAAAAAAAAAAAAAAAAAAGTAAGTGGCAACTCGGTATTTTCTAAACTCGCTCGACGTCGAACGATATACATGCACTCGAAATTAACTTTAAACCGCACCTTTGGTCGTAATCGAGGAATTTTCTCAATATGAGTGTGGGTGCACAATAACGTATTCAATATAAAAAATGAATGCTCGTGTAACTTTATTTTATTTTTATTTTTTTTTGCCCCTCTCACTCCTATTACAAACCACATACATAGAATGCAATCTACGCTGTAATAACGAATTACATTAACCGGGTATCGTATTAAATTTTTCACCCACGTTTCCGTTATCACGGGGTTGTACACCCTCTTCACGACACGTCGATACCCATCCGTGCGTTTATCATCCATTCTCTGCTCGTGGCAAAGCTTTTTAAATATTTTCGCACGACGAGCTTCAAATTTTTGCATTTTTTTTTTCCTTTCCATCTTCCTCCTTCTTACCTATATCTCTTCTATTTTTTTCTTTTTTATTATTATTAAACTTTTCCTCGATAAACCTTGGCACGGTTTACTCTGAGCGACTCACGTACGGGAATTTATTACACCGATAGTCGAGAAATTTTCTAGTTTGTAAACTATTTATTAGAGAGGACATATCGAGAATCGCTAAAAAAAAAAATCGAATGCTTGCGTTCGGAATTCGCTATTTGTAATCCGTTTACCCAAAGTATGGCTTACCAAAAAAAGAGAGAAAGAAACGGCATTATAACAATTTTTCGATATTCCCGCCGCATCAATCAAAAAGAAATATCGGAAATGCCTAATACTGGTAACAATTTCAAAATAAATTACAATGAGAGGAACAGCGTGCGCGTTGGCGTATAGAATAGAGCGAAAAGCTTCCCGACTGTATTCTCCTTTTTATTTATTATAATTTCTCGTTTCTATATTTCACGGTTGAAAATTTGTAACAGTAGAGTCAGTTTTTCGAATCGATATGTGTGCATATGCACTGGCTTCACACGGTTAGGCTTCGTGAATTATTAATGCGCTGAAAATTGATTCGATTTGTCAAACATTCGACAATAACCAACAAACGAAGATGAGAGAATATAGGAAGTGAAAGCAATTTTTGAACTACAAATTAATTGAAGCAAGAAATGATAAGGCATCAGTCAGCAACGTAGCAACAGCATACTGCATTCAGCTAGAGGAACTGATAAGAGAAGAAGACATTTTTTCGCTATAGTATAAGTCAACACTGTTTCCCCAGTTCGCATCGTCCAACCAGAGAGCAGTTCTCCCACTGAACCTCATATTTATGTTAGAGGTAGGAGACGTAAGCTGTATGTAAGAGGCGATATATGCTGGTAGACAAGCCCTTTAGCCACCAGTTGAGTAAGGGAGTATTATTAAGAAGATTAGGTTATCTTTGGTAAATTTTTCTAATGCTAACATAAGTTAGCTGTGATTTTACTAAAACTTTTACAGCTCTATTTCAGGTTTAGATGTACTTCCAACCTTTTTATATTTAGACAAGGAAATATATTGATGTACAACTCTGGATAACAATGTCCAACATTTACAGAAAATTGAACAGATAGATGCGTTATTTCAATTTATTTGTTTTTCTGTTCTTAATATCTATTATGGTCGAGTCAGGGGGTAGGTGTTCCCCTTCCCCGGTAACGCTTCACCCCATTTTTGGGCACAGGCCTCTCCGACGTCTCTCCATTTTCTCTGGATGGCTGCTTCCCTTCGCCATAATGACCCTACTTATTTTTTGAATTCATCGCACCAACGCGTCACTGGCCTTCCCACCGATCTTTTCCTCCCGTATGGCACCCATTCCTCCACTTTTCTTTTCCATCTTCCCACTCTTTGCCTGCTAATATGTCCCGCGTATTTCCATTTAAGTTTCTTAATGCAATATTCTATACCAATTAATCCAGTTTTTCCCTTTTTGCTATATTTTTTATCCTATCCTTCCTTTTTACTTTTAACATACTTCTCTCCATTGCTTTTCTTGTATTTCCTAATATATTTATTTCTGCCGTAGTCAAGGCTCAGGTTTGGGCACCATACGTGAGGAGACTGGATTTGTTCAGCTTTCCCATACCTTTGTTTTTAATTTTTGCCCCACTTTCCCCATATAAATCTCTTTAAGCCGCCAACAGCTTTTCCACCCTTTCTTTATTCTCATGTTTAATTCCTTATCCCTTCTAATTTTGAAAGATATTACTTGGCCCAGGTATGTTACTTCATCCTTTCTTTTAACTTCTGTTCCCCAGTTGTTACTGCTGCTTCCATCTTCCTATTTGTTAGCAATATCGTTTTCTCCGAACTGATTTCCAGTCCCGCCTTTTTGCTTTCTTGATACAGCTCTTCTCCTAATTGTTGTATTTCTTCTACTGAATTAGCTATAACCACCACATCGTCCGCGAATCGTAAATTGTTTAAATATTCTCCACCTATTCTTATCCCTTTCCCTTCCCAGTTCAATCCCCGGAAAATTTCCTCAAACGCGCTATTAAATCGATTGGGGGAGAGTGGGTCACGTTGCCTTACCGCTCTCTCAGTTTTGAATCGTTCCCCAGCTGTGTCCGTCTTTACGTAGGCTTCAGTCCCTTCATTCATATTTTTGATAATTCTAATGTATTTTGGGTCTATCCCCTGTTTCTCCAACGCCCCCCATAGGAAGTTGTACTCCACTGCGTCGAAGGCTTTCTGAAAGTCAATAAACAGGAGGAATGTTTCTAGGTTGTATTCGCTATTATTTTGTTTATTAAAAAGATGTGATCGATTATTGATCTATCTTTTCTAAAACCTGCCTGTTCCCTCCCCTGTTCGAAATCTAGATGGGGATACAGACATTCTTTAATACATTTGGAAAAGAGTTTACAGATGTTTGATGTTAGACTAATTGGTCTATAGTTCCCTATTTGATTTTTCTCCCCTTTTATAAATATCAATATAATTTCCGCCACTTTCCATTGCTTTGGTACCTCTTCTTTTTCTATGACTCGGTTAAATACTTCAGTGAGGGGTTGGGTTAATACTATAGTAAAGTCTTTTAGTATCTCATTGTAGATCAGATCAGGTCCCCCTATTTTGCCTGTTTTTATTTTATTCATTACCGTTTCCACCTTTTTTCCTAGAATTCTTAGGACCCCCTCTTCGTTTGTTTCATTTCCTCTCTTCTGTTTTTGATTTGGACTTTCTCCCCTACCGCTTTTCCCAGTTTTATACAGTTCCTTACAGAATTTCGTGGCTATATCTGTTACTCGTATCTTTGACCTAGTGCATATCTCCAGTCCTTGTTTGTCTTTAACACAACTCAACAGCCAAAAATTCTCCGGTATATCAATAGATGCTTCTAGAAGTATTTCGAACGCTGAATTCAATGTTGAGCTTAATTTTTCGCAAAGGGATCGATTTATTTCAAACAGAATAAAAAGATTCTACAGAAGTCCCCGGAATGTTCCCTTTGTTTGATCATTCTGAAGTACACAAAATGGATACACTGCAACTAATGCGCGCAGCTGTGCAGTCGAAAACAAGCGTGTCTTTCAGGGAGTTCCGCAGTATCACCTGGTAGCGTGTGCGCATTAGCCAATCAGCGCATACCTCCTTAATACAACACAGTCGAACTCGTCCGATAACGAAACATGTTAACTCAGCGTGACCAACATAATGCTTCTGAAATTCTGAGTACAAATATTAAAATTCCCAGCAAACGAATAGAAATATCGAGCCCTCTGCAAAAAATGAAGTTTGAAATCGGAATCAGCGTTGAAAATACTTCTACAATAATTTATTCATTACCCGGAGATTTTTACAAGTGTAGATTTGATGACCTGTGTAATAGATGTGATCAGGTTTCTTTCTTTTCTTAATTCTCTCTTCATTTTCTTTGTCGACCCGCTCTCTTCAATTACATCACGGATTCTTTCTTGATTGTAGTTGCTTAAATCTTTCTTAATTTCCATTTTAACTTTTCTTCTTAGTATCAAGAGTTCGATTTTTCCCCTTATGGTTACATCTTCCCTTGCTGACCATTCATTCAAGAACCCCTATGCAGCTTCATTGCTCTACCCTTGGTTGGAGTCCCATGATAGACTTATGGCACAGAGATGCCTTCCCGCACCTTATATTTTTATGTCTTTCAATAAAATGAAGGAATAATAAAATGAGTACCAGATTCGGTGTATTCTGCTTCAAAATGTCAAAACAACAACAACAACAAACAAACAAACTGTAAAATGAATTGTATAGTGTGTGACTTGTTTATTGCCATAGGGGTTCTCTAATGTAAATTGATACTTCATATTGAATTAAAAAAAACTTGAATCTCAATTACAAAATAAAATGTCATAATATCAATTAAAAAGACCTTGAATCATAACTGATAAACCCATCAATTAACTCCACGTACCGATCAAAACAATCAAACAGTTGACAATGAAAACGATGGTTCATACTCTGAAATATAAATAAGAAGACGTCCAAATAGCACGTGAGAAAAACTTGAATCATACTGATAAATCCATCAGATAACGCGTCGATCCACAATTAAAGCCTCAAGGATTGAAACAACAGAACAACTGATAACCTTGATACTGACCAAGTGATGGTTCGTATTGTGAAATTTATAGGGATATCAGAAAACATTATCACAACATTACGACTTAGTTGTCTCTTAATGTACACTGTCACTGCAAGCGTGAGATAGATGAATAGCACTATATCAAAAGAACAGAACTTTAGATAAAGGCTAACTATGTAAACTCTGTACGGACATGCTCATGCGCCATTTTGATTCTTATTTTTTCCTATAACAAATAAATGCCTCATGGAACGCGCCACGAGCAACGATCAAGATTACATGGGGAATGAAAGGATAAAAAGGCCGCTGAGCATACATATACGAAGTCTACAGAGCCCTTTATACCTAATAGCTTGGGTCAGATGGATACGAATAGTAGAATAGTACCATATTAGAAGAATAGCATTTCCATGTAATCTATAACAATATGTAAGTAGCAGCTGTTACTTAGCATGTGGAAGGAATAGCATAATGTATTAGATAGCAAGTAATATATTCCAATGACAGTATGTGCCAGCTGATTACCACATGTCAGATAATAATACATCAAATACAATAGCGCACGCCAATGTCTTAGCACATCTTAGATGATGATAATAAGTGTGAGGTATAGCATGCCTCAGATAATAGTACACGCCAGGTGAAAAGCATGGGTGATAAATAATATAAGTACTTATCAGCTAAATAACATGTGATGCGACATAGATTGCCTTTGTCCAATGAATTACATTTAAAACAAATAACATGTCAGATAAAATGTAACATGTGGCTGTGTGAAGATAAACTATACCTACACATCAAATACTGCAGTATGTCAGATGTAACATGAGATAAAAAAGCCAGAGTCACATGAATAGTGCATCGGGTAACAACACACATATTATGAGAGGAAATAGCAAGTGATCTATAAACAGTATATATATCATATGAATAACATACGATATGGAGAATAAATGTGATACACGAAGTGTACAGTTTCAGATAAATAGTACATACTGGGAATCAGGCGAGTTGACTGAATTTAATGTGTTAGATCAAATATATCTGTTAAATCATGACAGATGTCAAATAGAAAGGGCGTGCTAGATAAATAGTAGGTATGTGTGAGGTGAATTAGGGGTCCAAGATGAATTCTATGCGTCTATCAAATATACTTATGTTTGGTTATGGCAGCCAGTTAGATGAATAGTATGCATGAGATCAATTGTGTTTGATGATTTCTATTTGTCTAATTAAATTAATGTGCATGTTCAATAATGGCATGTCTGTACAGAACTTGTCAGAGTAACAGTATGTGTCAGAGAAATAATGTAGGCAAGGTGAATGAATATGGAAATTTTTGCAAATGTAAGATAACTCAAAAATGAGAAAATACAGACACCTAAATGCTATGAATAGCACATAATATGTAGCTTTTTGACCTTTCCAACTTGATTTAAACCCAATGCTAGATGTGGTCGAACTGGCAGTATCATTTTTTCATCTTTGAAGAGTGAAAAGGCTTTGTCTCCATACCCCCTGAATCCATTACTCACTTAAAAATAATCCCAATTCTTTTGGTATACTAGGAAAGTACTATTAAAAGAGTAGCGTTGAAATACGAAAGCCCTGCCAATGCAATGACAAAGGGAATTATTCTAAGAACCTTACAATGACAGACATACACGATGATTCCAACATTTCTTCGACTTGATTAAGCTCATCGACAAACCCGGACAATCCACTTTTACCCCGACAAAACAAACAACCCGAGGAAAAATTATTAAGGTCTTGACACGCCTACGAAAAATGCTGTCATTCTAACACCTCCAGCCGAAACACACATCAAGTCACGAGGCAATGCAAACGAATACTAATTTGTAAACATACGTAAGAGGCGCCGAATAATAGCCTTTTGATTCCCGCGACATTTGCTCGGAAAAACCGGCAGCGCGAACAGCCCAACATTTATTATACTCGCAAATATTTCGCGCATTCCTCAGCTTCGCCGTTATTCGTTTTTGTAAACCTCCCCAACCATTTTTCTTTCGGTCAGCTGATTACATTTTCACACTGCATTTACTTCCAAACATTCCTTTCAGCTCGGCGGTGTACATTCTGTAACGAGGAAGGGCTGTAAACCCATTTGTATGGAAAATATTTTTCTTTTAAGAAAATTCCGAAAGCGAAAAAACTCTTTGTCGGGTTCGATTCTAAGAAGCCCGACCGAGTTCAGCTCGAAACCGATTGAAAACAGATCCCGCGATATAGAAAATTTCTGACTTGAACTGCACGATCTCGTGTCAAGCATAATTGATCCTTTTTGTAAAAAAAAAAAAAAAAAAACACGATGTAAAATGTCTCGAGATGTGGTACACTTTAAAATACACTCGGAAGCGAAGAGGGTCATTTTTAGCGATCGACGTGAGTTTGATAAGGGAAACAAATGACGTGAGATTTTTAGTAACGAATAAACATACGCCTACCCATTGAATTTTCTTACACGTTACCTACTTCAAATACTTCATGTCGGAGCTGAATTCGACAGACATGGGGTAGAAATAGAGTTACTAAAATAACTAAGTGAGAGAGTTTGAATTTCGGAATTCAACTGGAAGTAGAATGAAATGAAGAACTAGAGGAATACAATGTACTATGATTTAAGTAGAACTGATGCCAGGTGTATAAAATTATTAAGTACTTCAACTTAAAGTCGTCGTATCTTTCCCCAGGGCCATCTTTAATTCATTGTACCCTTATCGAATCGTTTCACCAGAAAATTCTGATATGCGTACTGTTCATAAAAATTTGTTCCCCCTCACCTATGTCATAATTTTGAATTTATCAGATATAAATAAAACGCACAACCACCTAAATTTTGATATCCATAAAGTATTTCATGGAAATTTTTGGTTTCGTCCCTTCCCTCATCCTCGGGTGCTATAGTGTTCAACTCCCATAACACCAAACATAAATCCGGCGACCCCAAGCCTAAATTCTGATATGCATGATGTATTTTAGGAAGATTTGTGATTCCTCCCCTGCCTTCTTGACTCAGACGACACAATATTAATTTGAAAGTCAATATAATACCATAAATGATTTCAGCGGTTGAGGAAACCTAAATTTAGGTATGCATAATGTGTTTTACATACTGATGAGCGATTGGTCGATTATAATTCGATGAATGAATTATTTAAAAATAATCGATAAGAATTAATCGATTACTTTTCTTTATAAAATTAATCGAACAATCGAATATTTTTTTTCTTTGAAAGGTACTTCAATAAGGCGGCAGGGATATGTCAAACGTTTTAGTTTTTTCAATAAAAAATAAAAAAAAAGAATAATTAATGATATGTATCATTTTTTCTTTTTTTATAGCAACTGCATATTTCTTTACTTAGTAATAAAATACAATTTTTTTTCTCATGACGTTGAATATTTCACATTGATGAAATTCATTATTTTCAGTCTTATTGGTTATCAAAACTATAAAATTACTAAAAATAAGAAAATTATTGTTAGTTTTCGGGGATTTTGTAGTAATCAATTAAAATAATCGATTTATCGATTTTTTCTCTCTCAAAAAAAAATTTATATCATTATTTAAGAAAATTTAAAAAATCGGTTAATCGATTACGTTTTGTAGAATATATGTTGTCCTCCTATGACTCTTTCCAGATGCGACGATTTTCAATCGGGTCGAAAGAAATCGAACATGAGTTCAGCCATCAAAGCTTAAATTTTGATACGCATGAAGTATCTTACGAAAATTTTTCCTCCTTTCACTCCTTTCTACCCTCAGGTGCCACAATTTTAAACTTGAGTAATACTAAAAGTTGATTCAGTAACTTTAAAGCCCATCAAGTTGGTATGACATTCATAATAATTGTTCTCGTAAAAACTGAATAAATTCCGCTAGTAAATTTCCATCCAGAAGAAGTGTGACAAAAAAAATTTACAAGTGAATGGTGATTTTCCAAAAGGCGTTAGCGATGAAAAAGTCACGGTTCTCCACATCAGCAGTTTTTGCATGTTTTTCAACATTTTTGTTTTCGCAGATAGTGCGTTTTGGAAAATCACCCTTCAAGTGATATATCGAAAGGAAGGAAAAAATTTCCATTGGTGAGTAAGTACGGCTATAAGAAAACTGTTTAGATGATATAACAGCGTTCCCTTATAATCTCAAAAATCGCTAAGACCGCTACTATATCAAAAATCAGAAAATCTATTTTTTCTTCCATAAGCCCTCTTTTTTCTAATTTTACTCTCAACCCGAGCCCTGGAATCCACCCTTTCGAGCATTACTTCGGAGACGTCGGAAAGGCTGTTAGGTCTGTCTTACCCCTCTTTTTTTCTTGCCAAAAAACTAGCCTAGGGCTCGAACCCGGCACTTCCGGATTCTGAGACCAGCGCGCTATCCCCTCGTCCACCCAGACCCCATTTCCAATAAAAGTATTGAAATCCCGAATCTCTGAACAATTTCGTCCCTCCACCTTGTGACTGGTCTTCCCCACCCCCTACCATGTTCGCTAGGATACCAAGACGCCACAATTTTATTCAATTTATTTCCGTGACTTCTGGCCAGGTGCCCCGCATATTCAAGTTTAAGTTTCTTCACTGGTTAGGTTAGATACGAAAAATTGCAAGACACCTTTTTATGACAAATTTAAAGACCATTAATTTTTATTTCTTTCTCTAGGGTGATACCTTGCCGTGGCGAGGAGGCTTAAGCGTAAAAGATATATAAAAAGACCCTCCATGAGGTTCAATTTTGTTAAAATCGAGACGAAAAGCACCTAAGAGAAGGCAAACTCCGACAGATAGGTAAACCCTGTTGAAAGCAATGAAAAACTACAACTGTATCTCTTTTCAGGAAAAGCAGCTTTCCCAAATATTAGTTACTGATGATGGCATTCCAACAGATATATAATTTTCCTGGACATGAAAAGCTTCCAATTCGTATGTCCGGGAAAGAGCTACTCGTGGGGAGCATCATCATCGGAAAATTTTGAAAAGAAAGGCGAAATTAAAATAGGAACATGGACGGTGAGAAGCTTGAACGGAGTTGGAAGAATAGAGAATCTTAAGAGAGAAATGAAGAGGATTGATCTAGGAATAATTAGAATAAGTGACGTAAGGTGGAAAGAGTAGAATGATTTCTGGTCAGGCTATTTCAGAATAATAAATATTCAGGGAATAAAAGGGCAAGCAGGCGTTGGAGTTGTTATGAATAAACAAATAAATGGCAAAAAAGTTATACATATGTGAGAAACAAAAAGTTGAAAGGAAAATCTTGATAAAAATCAATACCAAACCAGTACTCACAACAACAATACAAGTGTATATGCCTACTAATACTCACGAGGACGAAGAGATTGAGGAGGTATTTGAAGAATAAGAAGGACTTGTGAAGCATGTTAGAGGCGAAGAGAATCCTATTATTATGGGTAATTGAAAAGGAAAAGATGATAATATATTTGGGAATTTTGGATTAGGAGTGGAGAATAAAAGAGGAGGAGAAAGAAAGAATTGGGTAGGTCGGCAAAGCTCAGTGTGTTCAACAGATAATCGAGGATGTCAAACGTAGGTGTTATTTGGAAATGAAAGAACTTGCACAAGATACGGAAAAATGGAGAGCAGCATCAACCCGATCATCACCATCAAGTTTTGTTCAGAACATCTTCCATTTCAGGCTACATTAGGGTACAACCTAAATTCTGATTTCTCCCCCTCTTTCCTCCAAATGTAAACCTTTTTTGCCCCTCCCCCAATATCGACCGAAGAAGGGGTTTCACCGTGGCACCAATTTAAAATTGATCCTTACGTCTCCTTCCGCACTTCTGTGCCAAATTTCACGTTTTTATGACGAAATACACGAATTTTTTTTCTTGTCCTCAAACAACCAGAATATTCACGTTCTTTACACCATCAGAGCGAGGCAGTCTTGTATTTCAAACTAATTCGCGCGAACTCAGTATAATATGAAATGCAACGTGACATCTTGCATGCAGCTTTTAAAACGTATAAATTTCAGCTGGTCATAACAATCATGAAAGGCAACGGAAGAAGTTTTAATATACAACTTTCAAAGTCTGTCATAAATTTCCGAGTGCTTCTTTTTAATGCAGTGTTATATCTCCATTGGGACGGCGTAGGTTTGTTTTTTTATTGTTTTACGTGAGCGGCCTTCCGACGTTGATTTTTCTTCTCGCAATACTTCCTCCGATACTTGAAAAATATTTAAACAGCGAATCGTATTTACATAGATGTCAACATTTACAACTGAAATTCGTCTGGGTTGTTATTCGTCAGTTTATTCAGTCCAGTGACGGTAACAGTACTTCATCGTATTCTTTCGTGATTAGAGTGGACCGTTAACATACATTTTACGGAGAAGGTCTTGTATCACCTACTCTAGAGCGTTGGTTAAGAGAGATTTATTGAGGATACCTCAGGAGATTATTCCCACCCGAGCACGCTCGATTCATGCTCACGCTATTGGCTCATTTGCTTCGCAAACAAATAAGAAAAAAGTGTCTTCTAATTCTCTCCTTAAACTTATTGTTACTACTGTACTAGGGCTTGTTAGGATTTCGGGATTCTTGAAACTTTCTTGAAACTTTCTTGAAACCCCTCAAGCTTCGTCAGACTTTGATAAGACCATACATAGATTCCTCAGCTACCACTTATAAAGACATTTTAAGACCATAAGACTTGCAAAGAATCGCTATAAGACTCACTAAGGCTATTTCAACAGCACGAAGACTAGCTTACTCCATGTAAGGACTAATTGATGTTGTAAGGACTGTGCCCCCTCCCAGAAATCAAGTCGACGCGACAAAATAGTCTCAATTTGATACCATCTCTTTTCTTTTCAGGCTAGAGGATTTCCCTCTTACTCAAGGTGACCTTAAACATGCCACCAACTTTGGTTTCAAACAGAACGGTATCGAACAGACTATCAAAATCGAAATTTCATCGATCGCTGATTTCGAATTTCACACTGGATTTTGGTTCTGAGGCAGCTTTGGGCCTGAACAACTCAATTTTATTCTTCAAGTAAGCGGAATAGACTTGGCGTTAAAAATTGAACAAAGATCTAAAATGGGGTTTAGTAGGGTGTAGAAATCTTCCCGGAGGGGCTGAAAAAAGGTAGATGAGATCAGGGGCGATTTTGGAGCAAAGATAGAGTAATATTACAATTAGGATCTTACAAAGGCTTCCTTTTCAGGCCAATTTGCAATCACGCTGTAGTGCTAGCTTTTCTTCTGGCGAACTCTTTCACGGCTACGCATACAACTTGTGAACTTGTGTGGGGAAGGAAATCAAGCCTTTTACGTCTTCTCTATTTTATTTAAAAAAAAATTATCTATTTGTCTTGATCGGATTGTGAGAGGCGAAGAAGGGGTGACATTTAGTCCACGGGACGATTCAAGAACGAAATCCGTATGGTTGATTACCTACGTATCACTAAGATGGAACCTTACTAAATTTCAGTAAAATTGAAAGCATGGAATCAAAGGGGGGGGGGTTACAGTTTTCAATCAGCCGTCCTCTACGATCGGAAGATGAGTGAGGGCTATTCTTGAAAATATTACGAATTACTATATGTTCGTTTTTCATGTATGAAGCAAAATAAAGAGGAAATATGAAAATTTGAACGGTTGCGGAAAGACCCTTTCAACAGTGTGGTCTCAAAGGTTCATGATTAGTGAAATTACGTTGGTTTTATATCCGTAGTAAAATGGTTGATGAATAAATTGGGGAAAAAATTAATTTATATAATGTAACAGGTTAATAAAAAAAGGCATGCATTTATTGGCACAAGAGAAAAATAAAGAAAGCACGTCAGCATTATAGCACTCATCGCGGGAAAAGGAATGTAGAACGAACCCGAAAAAAATTTGTATCAAATGGACGGATAAGGTAAGAAATGAGGAAGTATTTAACAGAGTAAAAGGTAAAATGGATATTTGGAATTGTCTGAAGAGGAGAGATAAACTAATAGGGCATAACTTGAGGCACCTAGGAATAATATCACTGCTGCTAGATTATTTTTTACTCATTGCGGCTATTTTTAATTCATCCAATATTTTTTGCCAATTGATTATTTTTACTAATTAATTGTATTTAAGTTCTTCAACTAAACAATAATTATTTCCAATTAATCAACTGATTTTGAATAATTGATTATTTATTATTATTTAATTAATTTTAATCAACCAGCATACATTATTTTCAAAGTAATTGACTCTCTATTTTTTACCACATTATATTATTTTTAATCATCTCAGTTTTATAATTATTAATAGAGTAGGGGAGCGGCTGGTAAGTGTGCGCAGCTTGTAAGTGTGCGCCCCATGTTTTCTTGAAAACGGTAACACTGGGACGGCACCTGTAGCACGGTAATTGAAGGTTCTAGCACTGACCAACACTGAGTTACCCGATAATCAGCAATTGAGTGCCAAAAAAAATAAAATTTATTATTCGACTTCGTTATTTCTTGATATAACTGTGATCGAATTTTTCTGTTGTCGAAAAGAGTGTATAAAAAAATGTTCAATGAAGATAAATGCTGTACGGTTGGTTTGAATGAAAATTTATGGTAAGCACAATATATTACTGTTTTGTAGCATTCTCCAACTACATTACATGATTTTTGACAATTTTTCAAACTTTCCATGTGATAGGATGCTAAGTGTGCGTATATTGAATTTACTGAAAAATAACATTTCATTGAGCTATGTACCTTCAACATAAGTCAAACATGATAATTAAATTAAAATTGGTCGATTTTCATATATTTAGGACTAAGCCCCTTAATCACCCCTTCGCCAAAGGTAGCCAAACCAGGGAATTGTTCTTCATGGAAAAGGCTGAGACGGGGGAGAAGGCCTAATACATGAAAACGATAAACCTGACAGAAAAAAATCACACACACGTATAATCAGCAGCTTTACTTTCGACTAATTACAATTCTTTTTAGTAAAAATGACAGCATATAGTATGCGCACACTTACTAACCAAAATGCGCACACTTACAATACTAGTCTTGTAAGTCTGCGCAATTCTCACTTTCAACAAAATCGTATTTTTTAAAGGAAAAATTGACGTGAGAAAAATTCTTCCCAGTGATGCATTGAAGCAGAAGGATGAGGCTACGTTGTATTAAAATTTGAAATAAATCGGATCAAAACTGACCGCGTTATGATCATTATTCCACTACATGCGCACACTTACAAGTCCTTCCCCTAGTTGTAATTCATTTATTGTTATTATTAATCAATTTTTTGGATTAATGTTGTTTTAGATGAATTAATTGGCACGTTAATTTACAAACTGCCTTGAGTCCAAAAAAATTGAAAATGAGTTATGGATGCTACCTGCCAGAGGAAGTCAAAAGCTACACGTGAGAGTTCCCCGCGTGTTCTTATCGCGAAATTAACTCAAGTTATTGGTGTTCAAAGTTTCATTGTGCAACCTATGTTAGTTCACAAATAGAAATGTTTTTTTTTTTTTTTTTTTTTCTATTTTCCACACGTTAATGTTTTAGAGATTTAGACTAAAAGCAGTTCGTGGGTCCACTTTTAATTAAATACTTTATTCTGATTTGTCCTTTATTTTCATTAATAGAATTGTTCCTAATTTTGATTAATTAATATTATTCTCGATTTTAATTAATTACGTATTCATAATTTATATTCATAAATTATTTGGGATTTTTATTACTCTATTATTGTCATTTTAAACTTTAATTGATAAAATATCAATTGATTAAAATAATAGATTAATTTTAAAAAAATAGTGCTAGTTTCATTGAGATAATCCATTAAATAGAAATAATTCTTAATAAAAAATGACTAAAAATAGTGAATTAATTGTAATAAGGGATTAATTAAAATTAATTGATCAATGAAAACTATTAATTATATCTAATTAGGTGATTGATCAATTAAAAATACATAAATAATTCTAAAAAACTAATAGTTGAAAATTATCAATATTAATAAGAAAAAAACAGGGGCGTAGCCAGGGAGTGGGGAATGAACCACCCGGTATTATAATTTATTCTGGTAGTAGTGAGTATTACATCTGTGTTCGAACTGACCCCCTCCCCCGTATACGATGTCCGACTACGCCGCTGGAAAAAAATCACACACCTTATACTGATTAATCAGAAATAATTAAGTAAGCAGAAATAATCAGTTACTTTTGATTAATTAGTTTAAATATTTTATTTAATCGATTTTCCCCCTAACTGATAAGAATAACTGATTTGCCGAAAATATTCTTTTAACTAGAGATTATCTACAGAATAAAAATAATCAGTAAATTAAAAATAATCTATTAGTCAGAAATAATTGATTTAATTTAAAAACTCAGCTTCTCTGATTCAAGTTAGTTGCGATAGAGTTTATTTTACTTGTTGTCCTCATATTTATGGTTCAGGGTATGCTTTCCCATGGTTCCTGCGTTCTTGGCTTTTATATTATTCACCCATTGGTGCTCTCCTATATGTCTTAACCTGATATATTTATTAAATAAATAATATTCTTTATAACAGCATTCCTGTGTATTCTCTTTAATACTATCCATGATTTTTCCGTATGCTTTGTCTTTATGACTTTTCTTATCACATTCCTATATGCGACCAAGAATTATCAAATGAGCCTCTGGTGTCAAAAAATCATTTTCCACTTTCTTGGAAATTCTTATAGAAAAAATCATGCTCATTCGAATGAAACAAATTGCAGCTTCCTATTTTCATTAGTTTTTCCACAAATTGCATTTAAAAATTACATGAAAAGTTTGAAAACATCCGTTTACATGGCGTCGCGTGAAACGGACTTGGAGAACAAGTGAATTCGAAACGCGGTTGTCATAGGAACGCGTAAACGCACCACCACAGATGTACGCGCAATGTACATCTGTGCGCACCACTACCATCATCACATCTTTACACTCGTTTATCTCCAAAACCTGTTTTCGCACAAGAGGCACATTTCATGATTCCAGGTCACATATGAGTAGCTCCTATCTCCTTTCCTGTATTCTTTGCTCCTATCTGCTTTCCACTGAGGTTTCACCTGCCTACGTGTTTTCTGACATGTTCTGCTCCTGTATGATTTTCTCAAAAGAAATATTAAATAGCACGCGAAATGTTTGAACGCGAAGCAAAAGCCTGATAAAAAAAAAAACTCACAGCAAGATTTTAATTGAACGTCACATAATAGCCCTTGCGCATTATTTCAAGTTCAATGAACGCAATATCACCCCTGGTAAGAAATATTGAGACGATAGAGTGACCAAATCCACCAGGGAATGAAGTACCAATAGAGTGACAACCGAGTGACAAAAGGGCAGTAGGAAACCGTTTCTGATAGGATAATAACCGTGTGTCAGGTGACAACTGTTTCCCTTTGAAGCTTCAGGAGAAGATTCACTGGAGGTGACAACAGTATGAAACCCGTGTGATTTTCTCCTGGCTAACAACAGTGTGACGAAATTCCTCAACAGGTAGATATTATGTGAATACGACTGCAGTTCCTCGAAGTGCCACCAGCGGCAAAACCACTCCCGTTGGAACAAAAACCGAAACGCGATCGTTCCGCAAAAGCCAAAAGAGCATTAAAGATTCTTTTATTCACATTCTCGATATCATTTTTTCTTTTTTATCCACATTTTTCTTTTGCGGTCCACTTAAATTACACGTCGTGAATTTCAATTATTGTCCCTTCAATCAATTTATTTTCCCGGTCGTCTCTTATAACAGAGTGCAGTGCTTTCAAGTCGCTGGAAAATTGTATATTTTCGCGTGATTATATATTTTTCTTTGCGTGCCGAAACTGCACGCCTTTTCTCAATACTTTATACTACGGGCTTTTCCATATGCTTTGCCTATATACATATGTATACTTTTTTAGGTAGATGCATTATGTACTTTCATATGTATACACGTAATACTTTCATACATGCTGCACTCATATCTCTACATCCTTCCTGCTTGCTTTCTATATGCTTTTTTCTGTGCTTTACCATACGGTACGGTGCTTCGTTTTGCAATATTATTTAGATGGGTATTTGAATATCATATCAGAAATTTCATAGGGTGGATCCTCATCCCGGTTTCCTAAATTCTTTCACCACTGAACGGGTACAAGTCTTTAAACATAACATTTCTCCGACCGCCAGTTAAAAAAAATTCTTTGTTATCAACAATGATTTGTCTTGCGGAGATTTAAGTGTGTGCAGAGAAAATAAGGACTGATTTGAAATACCTTTCACCAACGACTAAATCCCTTCAGCTGCCTGTTAAGGCCGGTTCACTCTTGTGAGCAATGCGTGATTAACATCAATATTAATATCAATTTTTAGCACACAGTGGTATCTGTTAGTGGATCGGTAATATCTGTATCTCTTACCACGACTATATTGTATACTACTAAGCACACCTCTTTTCCTAAATTGTATCAAATGATACCGCAGGTACCATTGACCCTTATGAAGTTCATTTCAAATTTGATTTTTTCTTACGAAACGCCGAAAGTTTGAACGAAACTGACGCAAAAACCCGGAACAGATATCCTTTACGCCGATTGGAGCTGACGAGACGCAATTAATTCGGAATTCTAGCAGAGTTCGTATTCCCAGTGGAAATGAAATTTGGGTATATTTTCAATTTTTTAAGGGTAATAATAATGAAAATATAAAGTTTTGTATAGGCTCCGGCTTCTCGAACCAATAAGAAAAAGCTCTCAAACAACGCTTTAATAAAACTTCTCCTTTCTCTTTCCTTTCAGACAAGTGATTGGATTTTAATTTCCCTCGAGATTCGTGAATATCGAATCATGGATTTTACCACTGATACGAATATTCTGAATATCCGGTTTGGCATGAAATATTCATTAATCGTTCGGTATGCGAAAAATTCCGTTTAATATAACAGTTCTCTGAGGTTGAAACTTTCACTTAATGTAAAAGAACATACACTTCAAAGAATTAAATTCTAACAATAGTATAAACTGAAAATAGGAAAATGAGATAGAAAAGCCACCCACACTTCCTGACGAAGAAAATAACCTTGCTGTGCAAATAACGCTTGAAATTATCGACGACCAATTAAATACATGAAAACGAAAGTAAAAGTGCATTTATCAATTAAATATCGAACATCTTCCATTATAAATTGTGATATTGCACCCTCGAGAAGCTCGTGGAATTCGTTAGCTCAGCTCTCTCGCGAAACTGGGACTGATAATTACGGATTTTTAAACGCATTAGGAAGCACTGCTCGAAACACTCCTAATGAAGCTTATCAGTAGTTTTTAGCTCATCTGAAAAGGTTACTAGGGAAGTCTTCTCGATTCGAGTTCATCAGTACGACACCATAACGATAATAATGAAAAAGGAGGAAAACGTGAAGGCGTTTTCACTCGCGAATTTTCCATCACGTTCGGAATTTTTGTTCGGCCGTGATTGATACGAACGGATTCGATAATCGAAGAAAAATTCGGCCCGATGTAGTTGAGTACTGATTTTGCGAGGATAAAAGGGAAACCATCTGCACGTGGAAAGACGACAATGAACTAATTTCGACGTATGATTGTTAAATGAGTTGCATATTCAGTGCCCAGATTCAATTTTGATACAGCACACAGAGCAAGTTGAGTTTAGTGTGAGCAAGATCCAAGGAAGCTCTCGTGCATTGTGAAGGTTAACGAGAAGTCGCTTGCTTTGCTCGCGAGTTTATGAGGTAAACCATGGGAATATTAAACGGAGTTAACAAGGAAATTCTCTCCTGTTCCTCACACAACTCGTGGCTTACCATCGACTTTCTATTTGGTTCTGCCACTCTTGACCATTTCGTGCGCGAATTCCATCACTTTGATCTCTCGAAAAACGATCATGTCCTTTAACTAATTAATCTGAACATCAACTCCCCTGACGATGATGACCCCGACAGATGGAATTTCAAAAACGCAAACTGGAATCTTTTTCAAGAGCTATGCTCTCCATTACCCGATCTAAATTTCAACCAAAATATTGATGACATAATCAACTCTTTTATCAACCACATTTACGATTGTGTCTCTCAATCCATACCAAAATGCAATGCCCTCCGCAAGAAATCGTACGGTGATCCAAAATCGCAGAACAGCCCTAAAAACTCCGAAAAAATCCCCGACTCATCTCAACCTTCTTAAATACCCAAGACTGCGAGCAATTGCCCAACATACCATAAAACAAGCGGAAAGAGAGTCTCGGAGAAAATACATATCAAACATCAACTCTTCTGTCAGCAGATCTCAGATCCGGTCAGCAATCTGGAGAATAGTATTTAAAAAGTGTAGCTCTACACCAAAGAGTATTCTTATCAATAAAGAATTTCAAGTAACGTCAGATACCTCAATGCAATTTTTGATACTTCCTCATCCTTGACTTCACAGATCCAAAATTTTAAAAGCAAATACTTTAGAAAAATCAACCTTCTCGAAAAACTCGCTCCACCTCACACGGATCCATGAACGCTCCTGAAGCTTTACCAAATTCTACCAGTAATTGACTATGCTGCACCACTGTACAGTTTCACCACTTAATCGCGCCTCGACTCTCTAAATACTATCCAGAACTCATGTCTAAGACTCATCACCGGTGTTTTTCGAAACACTCCTATCGACAGTCTGTTATGCGAGTCATCCGAACCCCTCTAAATATTCGAAGGCATCTCATCACCACGAATGCTTTCCTCAACATTCTCGCTAACCACAACTTTACCAGCCCCCTCTTTTAATACGAACAATCTCTTACAATCGATCATCCATCGATCTACCTTGGTTTTCATACTCATCAAAGCTAGACTTAATACTTATCAACCTCGACAAATCTCAACAAAATCTCAATCACTTCCTTTTAATAAATACCCTAATTCCATCCAATACTGATGGCTCCAAATCAGCAGATAAATTAGGATGTTCCATTGTCCACGACAACATCTCCATTCCGTACCCACAACCCACACACTTCTCAATCCTTTCAACAGAACTCTATACCATTAAACTAGCCATCTAATACTCCCTAGACCTCACGCTAAAAGACTTCTTAATTCTTATAGACTCGCTAGCAGCTCTCGTATCCGTAAAAAATTTCCACAAAAGGAAACAACATCTTATATTACCATCTCCCAAAAAATAGTACAAATGCTATCCAGGGATGTACCGATAGGTGGGGGCAACTTACCCCTCCTGTAGGAACTTTTCACTCAGCAGTTTGGAAAATTTACCATTTCAGTCAGACGAGTTCAAAAAATCCAACAAGTTGAAAAGTTTTTTTTTTTTGCTTCGATACTTGGGAATTGAGTTGAGAAGCTCGGAAAATCCAACAAGTCAAACGATTTTTCTTCTTTTGCTTTGATACGTGGGAATTTTGAGTTGAGTTAGTAGGAAAAATCCAACAAGTCAAAAGGTTTTTTGTGCCTTGATATGTGGGAATTCAGAATTGAGTCAGTTGGGACTTTTACAATTTTTCTGCCCCCTTCCCCCAGAAAAAACTCTTCGGTACGTCCCTGATGCTATCGTCAACAAAGAATTCACTCTATGTTAGATCCCCTCCTGCCCTAACATTCCTCAAAACGACATAGCCGATGAAACCGCTAAACTTTCCTTGAAAATTCCTCCAATCCCTAACATTTCCGTCAAAAGAATCAATAAAACATTCGTGCGCAAATCTTGCCAACGACACTGGGATCACGGTCTACCAACTAACAGTCTAAAATCCATAAAAACCATAGTTCACTCCTGTAAAACATCCTATCAAACGTCCGGGAAAAACGAAGTAATACTTTTCAGGCTAGGCACTGAACACTCCGCTCTTACTCATGGCTATATCCTGAACAAACTACTCCAACCAACCTGCGATACATGTAATACTCCTATCTCCATTAACCACGTAATCAGGGGCGAAACTATAGGGGGTGTAAAGGAGTTGAAACGATTAGAAAATCGGCAAATTTTTAATTTTTAAAAGCTTTTGTCAGCGAATTTTTAGTTTCCTCTCTAAACTGAAAGTCAAATTTCGTTATTGAAAATGGAGTACCCGGGACTCCTTTCAGAGACTAGTCAGTCAAAAGCCGAAGATGTCAAGCTGAGTATCGAACGTTATCTGAAAGGTTGAAACAAAGGTGAGATGTGGAAGACATTTCGAAATCCTGAAAGTCGGTAGCAAACGTTGAATTTCCAATTTCGGTGACTATTCTGTTCTTACTAGATTCTCTGTTTGACCTAGAGCCTAAAATTTATTTAATTAAGTTGAACATAGCCATCTGCGGTAGGTGGTGCCGACTGTTTACAATGGGGGGAGGGGCTTGAGAATACACATAGTATATAATGTGAAGAGTTCTATGAGGCAGAGGTATAGTCAGGGGGCAAAGGATGCGAATGCTCCCAAGGCACTTGAAATTGAATGGAAAAATATGCAGAAATGAGCAATTCTTCGCTTTACAACACGTTTTTCGAAAAATTTTTGCTCGAGTAGTAATTTTACCTTCATTTTTATACAATAGTACTCTAATATCGGCGATTTAAAAAAAATACTTCAATTTTCGACTTTGTCTCGCTTGAAAATCTTACTCTGCCTCCCCCCCCCCCCCGGAAAATCCTGGCTACGTCACTGATTCAATTTGGTCTCAAAATTCATAATCAAAACTGGTGATTCAACTTACCGACAACCAACTGAAAATAGAACTGAATAGATCGCCTGAAACAAATTTTGACACTTAGGACGATCAAATTTGCGAACTTTTGGAAGTAAAAAAAAAAAAAACTCTATTTCTGTGGACTTATCAAGTTATCAGCTCTCAAACAGCCATTCAGGCATTTAGCCATCGATATTCAATGTAAACTGGATCATGAGCCTACCACTGTGTTTGTGAATATAGTAATGTGACATAAGAAAAAAGTCTGTGTGTCTGAAACTGCTGGATGGACACTCGGGCCCTTTTTTTGTGACACATCACATATAAAGAACAACAAACATACGATTCTTCTATCTTTCAAAGCAAAATCATTGTTGACAAGTTTATAAACATTAAAATGTAGTGGAACGAAAAGTTTTGAACAAAACTAGGGAGAAAAATAGAAGGAATTCTTTATTTTTATTCACGAAATTTTGCCAGGGGAGGCTCCGGCAAGTGTTAGGGGGTGTCGTACCCCCGAACACCACTCTGGCTAGGGGCCTGGCGTAATGATGATTTTTTAAATGGTGGAATCTTGGCCTAGGGGGGATTCAAGATACCTTTAGAGGGGACTCAGCGCCAGCTTGCCTCACATGGCTACGGGGGCTGTCTAATAGCTGAAAGCAAAAGACTTATTTTCCAATGTCACAAGTTGAATCTGATAGCAAATGTTCTATTATTTAATTCACGTGCTTTGGTCCTGGTGAATATACAAGGGAAATTCAGTCGGGAACAAAAGTCAAAACTCCCTGTGTTTTTCCTATAAGAACGAAAGGGATCTTGTGGGACGGATTCCCTTAAACCAGATCGACTCGAAACTTCGTAGTTTTCTTTTTATTTATTTTTATTGATTCCACTGGAATCAATTTAGGAGACGAATCAAAGGAAATTCAGAAAGAAAAAACATCACCAAGAGTAAATAACAACCACCTTAATGTGTAAAGGGAGTTGTGTGTTCCTCTGAAGTATTCACAGTATCCTTCCAGCTTACCCTCCCAGACTAGGATATGCTCATGTACGCATATGTGAGTGCTTGGGGGACAAGGTTTCCATCTGCATTTGTAGGGACGAAACTATGGGGGGGGGGGGGGTTGAGAAAACCCAATAATTTGACAGTCGGAAAATTTTGAAACTGTTCATTTGAATTTTTCATTTTATAAGGTATGATGTTTTAATGAAGCCTGAAAATGTCTTGAGCAAATTTGGAAGATGCTTGAAGTTTCAGAAAAGCCTGAAAGAGTAAGTTTTGCATATAAGTAGGAACAGGAGGTCTTGATGGGTCAAAATAAGCTTATTATCTTAGTATCGAATGAATCCAAGAAACCTCTCGGATGGTGTATGTTTGCCCAAGGGCCGAGGAAGGAGAATGTCTCAAGTGGCTCAATATAAATAGACGCTTCAAAAATAAGGTAAAAAGAGGAACGAAGGAAGAAAAATAAAGAGTAGAAAAAAGGCAGACTTTTTTTGAGGGTACAAGGACGTTCTCAGAGATTAGTCCCCGGGCCCATATTTTGCTTCTGTTTTTTGTTGTTTTTTTTCAATTAGGAAATATTTTGATTGAAAAATCGGAAAATTTTCAAATTTTTTAAATGTTCTGTCGGCGAATTTTCAGTCTTCAAAAAATATTTGTCGGCAAATTTTCCTTCTCCACCCCCCCCCAAAAAAAAAACCAGAAAGTCAAGTTTTGTCGCAGCATGTAATTACCCAATGCCGAAAATTCCAATCCCGGCGAAACGCACATATCCCAACTCAACACTAGAATCCATGCCCCCCGACAATCACAGCCAAAACCTTTAAACTCATATCATTCTTAAAAACCACAAACCTCTACTCCAAAATGTAACCCATACAGCCTCCACCTCATGTCTCTAGTCAATAGGCTACCTTGATTTACTCAGCGTCCATATACTCTTAAAAAAGCGTTCTCATCAAGTTCACCTGTTTGATTTCCTTTCTAGGACTGGAACAAGAGGTATCATTCCTTGGCCGTTGGGTTACTTAGCCTGTTCGACGTTTCGGATCAATTTTACTGAAGGGGGCAGGATTCCATTTTTTTCTATTCCAAAATCAGAACATTGCTAACAGGAACATTTTGCGTTGGTCAAGCAACAAAATAAAGTAAGAAAAATGTGAACACTTCTCAAATATTGCCAACTGAAGATACGATCCCTCTACCTCATACAGATTTTCAAAATCAAGGAGTAAAGCAAGAATAAAAGTCGACGATTAATCAGTTGTGCTAACTGATGCCCGGAATTTATCAAGTGTCATTTGTTAAGGACGATTTATCTAAAAATGTTTGGGGAGGAATAAACTCCCCACGGGTATGCAATGGCCAAACCCTTCACTAAAATCATTGTTGTGCAGCTGTTTAATTCACAAGCTATCTAGTTGTCATTGCCAGTTTTTCGGTTTGTCTGTCTTTCCTGTCTGTTATACCTGTATTTCTGTGTAGCATTCTGCCTCTGTGTCTGTCTGGTTGGTTTTGAAGACTATTTCAGGAGGATGACAGCGGAGGCGGAGAGTCAAACCAGATTTCTGATATGATATAGAAAAGTATCATTTTACCGCGGACATAAAAGAGGGTCAAATTGGTATAAATCGTTGAATACCGACTTCAGCCAGGTACCGGAAGTCAGTTAGAAACCGAAAAGTTTGTTGCTGATTCTTTTTTGTGATTCGGAAACCAGTAGCTGGAAGTTGTACTCAGACATTCGATAAACCGTTAGCCACCAAGAAAGCAGTATTCCATGACCGGGATTTCCTAATTCAACCTTCCGTTATCGGCTTCTTGATAAGCTTCCTCGTGGTAGGCAAGAAAACAGTGCTTATCGGCCTCTTGATTAGCTACCGTATAAGTTAGTAGCTAGTAGCCGAAGTCCAGCAGCTAATGGGTAGGACCTAACAACCGGGAGCCGATCACCAGTAGGTCAATAAAATGTCAAAAAAGCTCAATCCCTGACTTCAGCACATATATAAAAGCTTCGACTAAACAATAGGTGAAGCTTACTAAAATGAACACAGCTCGTTAAACCAGGATTTAAAACTAATAGAAAACTCGCTACGAGAATATCCCGTTTAAAAATTTAAAACATCCGAGTCGCATGTCGTCCCGTGGATTAAAATTGAAAATCCAGGTTTTTTGAATTTCGGTGAATTCGACATGATTTAAATTCTACTCATCCCTGTAATACTCGTCAAACAGAACGCGCAGAGTAACTCCGGTAACAATCCGAACTGGGAAGCTTTACTGGGCAGATTATAAGCTCGTGCTCTAACATTCTGACATTCTGACAGGCAGACAATAAGCTGTTTATCAGCACGATCGACATCCACCAATAGTTACAAGAAATAGGGTGCAAAGCCTCGGGAATAACGCTTTTCAATCTTCATAAATTAATGTAACCTTTGTAAAACCAGCATCACTCGTGTGAAATACTTTTCGGCCTTGTCTCGCAATCACGCCTTCGTCAAATTACCTGGCGAGTTGACCTTTGCTTCGTAAGCTCGTTTAGGCCACACATGTTAAAGTGCCGACCGAATGCTTCGTTTTCGCAATTTAATAAATCGAAGCGTGTCGGGCATTTCATAAACGTTCTCGCAAGATGGCAGCGAACTCCGCGATGACGAATACTCGTAGATGAGTATGAGAAATAGGGGTAGCAGTGAGCCCGAGGACACGTAGTACGGTATTTTTTACTTCCGCCAATTTTTCTCTAATACGTACGAATTAATAGTTCGTTTGCGTTCACCCGGAAAAAGGCTATAAAAAAACGGAGAACCGACCAAATTTATGTGCCATATAATAAAATGTGAATTCGCCGACCGTAAAACCGAGTAATTTTCAGTTGTAATTCTGTTTAGTCGAACGAGAATGATCCGAAATTTCAAAAGTCTTGGCGGGTTTTGGCTGCGTGGTGGCCAAGGAGTGCATTCTTAATGCGCTACTTTATCGAAGTTAGAGGTATATCGCTTAAAGCTTCGATTTTCAATTTTCATTCCACTTTCGGGCACTTCTCAGCATACTTAAAACGTACTCGTATATTCGGCGGGAAGAACGTAAAGTGAGTAATTGCCAATGAGTGCTTTAATCGCATGAGACCTAGTTGCTCACTCTACTAACTCGGGACATGATATTTTGCTCAGCACATCTAATGGGGTTAGTTAATGGGAGATCCTCGGATCGAAAGGACCATCCATGCCAGCTACCATTGTTATGCCCAAGCCCACTCAACAGTCTTCACGTGGCGATCCTGTTAAGCTGATATAGTCGGGCGGCGACCTATATGGACAGACACAGGAGATAAAGAATTTGGGATATTATGGGGAAGGGTGGGAAGAGATGAAGGATGGTAGAAGAGGACGATGGACGCCCATGTGCGAAACCGGGTACATTCAACGACATGACTGCCCCTTCACACAACCGGAGTCGAATGTATGTTCGAATAAAGGTCGTAAAAAAAATACCAAATTAAAAGTACGCTGTCATTGCGTTCTCGAAAAACATCTCTCATTTCTTCCCAGTCTATAAGAGATAAAGCCGACTTTTCAGCCTTCGGCCGAAAAGCACTCGGAACTCGCTTCGCTCGTTCCTCGCGAAATCATGACACTGTCGACAAGTTTCAAGCCGTTAACGTTTTAAAAAACGCAAATGTCAACAAGGACTAGTGGTATTCGGCCGAAATGTTTAAGGCCATTCACGTTTAAAAAAACGCAACTCTCGACAAGGAATAGTATTATAAAAATAGAAAACTACCCGGCTATCAAAATTAGAGTTCGTATAAATTTGAAATCGACACATTCAAGGCGGAGACGTGTAAGACCCGAAACATTTGTATAATACAACACAACTACGCGGCTATCAAATTTAGATTTTGTATCAATTAAATCCCAAAAAAATATCGAGTACCTAAGTCGCTTCGCGCTTCTTATGCTGAACTTAAATTGAGGAAACTCGTTAACGACTCAACCGACTGTCATCAAACTTTCACCTGTACAACTTCGAGTACTTTTCTATAATCTACCAAAATTTGGAATCAAATGATTAAATAGTTCCTGATATTTTTGTGCCACAAATTTTGTCCTCAAGGAAAACTCACGAACGGCTCGACCAATTGCCTTCAAACTCTCTACTGCACAATTTCAAGTACTGCCCCATAATATATCAAAATTGAAACCTGAAATTCAGCCACTATTACAGTCGTGTTCTAAACACTCTGAAACGAAAAAAAAAAAAACATTGCCCCCGCCCCCATCTTGACAACTGCGACGAGTGTACCTCCCTTTTCTCCGAAAAGTCGGTAAAAACGTATTTACGGCGATTCGATTATGCAGTTTAATTAACGCGGCGAAGAAGACTGTAGCGGTGCTCACTGCGTGTTATATAAATTGCATACTCGGTTCGCCGTAAATAATAATTGATATTCACAGACGGGTTTGCATCATGCTTCTGAGAAATTTGAAAATACGAATTTACTGAGTTGTTGAAAAAAAATAGCCCAGTGGGGTGCGGTTACCATAGCTAGAGCTAGTACTCTAGTAAGCAGTCACTCGACCGTCACAAGGAGCCAGTTCCACCGACGGAGAAACGAAATGGTAACTGGGAATCTGCTGCGCGTCCATGTCATGCGGGGTGGTAACTTTCACTTCGGCGGGCTCAGCGCCGATGAGAAGGGCTAAGGCAGCAGATTCGAAGAAAGAGTTGGTGGTGAAACGGGGGGAACTCAGAAGTCGAATATGAGTCAGCAGAAATCCCGTCAAAAGGACATACTGCAGGAACAACTGGCAGGCCACGAACTCCGCATCCCATGGGCAAAGTACTCCACCCAAACACATTATGGGTGGATGAGCAGGCGAGTTTCTAGCGCCTTAAAACTAGAACCCTTCAACTAAGGGAGTAAACCTTAACATAAAAACCGGCGGAAGGCAAGGGGAAACCACCGCCTTAACATCCCAACAGTCATCATGGCAAAGGTCGTTGTAAAAGATTCAGGAAGTAAAATAGTCCCCCGGTCGGATTTCCAGGAGGGCCTGCATCGACTTCTTGTCAGAGTGAACATCAGAGGACTGTAACACGCGTACTAAACAGGAAGAAGAGAATTGCCATGTGGAATGTACGCAGCCTGTACCAAACGGGCAAGATGTATAATGCGGAAGCAGAAAGAATAGGGTTGAACATTGATATCCTCGGCATGAGTGAGGTGCGCTGGCCGGGCAACGGCATTATGAGACTCGAAAGAGCAACACTATACTACTCCGGTTCGGGAGACACAGGGCATAGAAATGGTGTAGCAATACTGCTCAGCAATGACGTAGCCGCCTCGGTGACAGAGTTCATTCCTTTCTCCGATAGATGCATGATGATACGGCTAAAAACAAACTACCGAATTATGAATCTGATTGAAGCATATGCTCCAACGGCGGAGAAAAACGACGAAGAGATAGAGAACTTCTACAAGCAGGTTCAGACCCTCCTGAAAACAGCCAGTAAAGGCGAAATAACGATCGTAATGGATGATTGGAATGCCAAAGTTGGTAGCCAAAGCTACATGGATATTGTTGGACAACATGGTCTGGGAGAAAGTAACGACAGAGGGGAGAGACTTATAGACATTGAGTTCACTAGTAAGCTCTCAAGTTGTCTTCCACAATTTTGACCAATACTTAGAGACACTATAAGCCGGCGCACAAGCCGTCAACCAGACGCCTTTCACACCGCATTTTACTGACTTCATGAACCGCCCCTAGGATCTCCTATGTTGGCGCTTCACCTAATTAATCGTACCGTTATCTGTTTGTTTCATGTATACTGTTAGATGAAGCCACCAAGAAGCAAGACCGAAACCACAGCAAGAAACCTACTTTACTTTAGGAGCTCATCATTTGCAAGTATTTGTAATATACCTTTTATTGTATACCATGGATTTTCATTCCTATAAGTGACTTTCAGTATGTAAACAACATTGCTAGCCCCCCATGCTGGCAATACAAGGTCATCACAAGCCTTCCACTGCACCAACTTGAGCTTTCATATTTAATTAGCTGAAATAATCTATATTCCAACCCTTTCATAAATTTGTATAAATCATAAAAATATGATAATGGGTTTCCGATTCAGAGCTCTCAGACTCATTTTCCGAAACAGGTTTCGATTATGTCTCTTCTTCCGGTTTTTGAATTGCTGTTTCGGTATTGTATGAATTTTTGGATGCAATATTACTCTGCTTCAACAAGATTATTTCACAGACGAAAAGACCTGTGACAAAATTAGTATATCTGCCTACTCCAGAAGAAGAGGAATAAACCCACCATCTGGTTGCGAAAAAATATGAGAAAATTCCGTTCTAAAGGCTATTTTTCAATAATAGTTCTTTGTATAAATGTGTTACAGAACAGACCGGTGAAAATTGATCCCATGAAACAAGGGATTCAAATGCAGAAGTTACGACATGTATCTTCTCGAGTTCTCTGTTGTGACTTAAAGGTCAAAACCTAATTTTGTTACATTATGTGATTCAAAAGAAAGATATTCTATTCTGGAGGGAAATTATTTTCTTTATAATACATATATTGGGCTGAGAAATTAAAATTAAGTTTATTTTTTTGCTCGCCTTATGTAAGTCTGGTACCAGCAACTAAATTCAGAAACCTTGAAACTCAGCTAAAACGGGACATATTATGTCTTAAAATTGTAAGGCAGGTAAGCAATAATTGCTTTAGCTCTATAAGAAGGAGAGCGTAAAAAAGGCGAAGGGTTTGGTCATGATAATATAAAAAATTTTTAATGAATTCAGTCGTCCAAAAAAAAAATTCTGTTAGTTTAAGTGAAATTTAAGTTCAGTAACACATACTGTTAAAGAAAAAAAACAAAAAAAGAAGAGTTTTATCTTGGTTGAAATATACATATCTCAAGCGGTGAGGATATCTCAAGAGGGGAGAATGTTTCAAATCAATCGAATCCAAAACTAAATAGATAAATAAATAAAGGGGAGTAATAAATAGCTCGAAATGAAATATCTGCGCACAAAAAAAGAATCTAACATGACGAAATTTAAAGCGGACATCCCGCAGTAACTCGCAAACAGAATAATAATATCTGCAATATTATTTCTTGCAGTTACGAAGAAGTGGGGGGAGGGGAGAATAGTGACAGTAAAATTGCTGAATTCATTGGATACTTTCATAAAGAATGGTTACTGACACTTCCAAAATGGTACGAAGGGGCCGCAGTCGAGTACCCATCTACAAATAACGGGATCGATGCCATCAACGCTGTCATTAAAAAAGAGCACACATTAAGGGAGAGGCTACCGGTGGGACAATTTCTCAGCTGCGCTGCCGACGTGGTCACCAAGTGGTCGCAATGACGGAATCCATCTTCCATTAACTGCCTCCCGTTCACTGAAAAACGTTCAATTTCTCTACCAATGTGGACAGAAGCCTACCAGTTGGTGATCCAAAATGTGCCTGTGCTGCAACGTGAGGGTGATGGCTGCACTCAGTACTTCACTTCCTCGTCGAAAATGAAAGCACCAATCACACCAAAACTCCTTGGGAAGTTTCAACGTCGAGCGCGGAAGTGGTCAAGCTTCAATGATTTCAAGCAATGGAGAACAGAAATTTGGCAAATGTCAGCGACTCCTACATCAGTTACATGTTTATGCCCAGTTTTTACAAAATCCCAACAATGCAAACATGCTTTGAGGATGCAGGTACGGCGCAAGGAGGCACAGGTACCGATTGAAGCCAAATATATACCTATTGGTCAAAAAAGAAAAAGAAGAAGGCCAGTAAAGGCTAGAAAAGCCCTCCTTATTTGACGAATTCCCTATTTCTATGAACTTATCCAGATATTCGTGTTTCGTGCTGACAACTACCGTGCTTTTTATTTTTTTTTATGTGCACATGGTATAGAACTTTCGTTCATTTTTATTTAATTCGTTTTGCGATTTTACATTGCGGTCATTCTTCATTCTTTTTTTCGGTTCCTACTTTTTCATTTCGTGTGATGTTTATAATTTCGTGCGTTTTACAAATCTACTGTTATTATAACTTCTTTTTTATGGGCGTTCAAATTTTTTTTTCGTGCCGATAAATCACACCCATAAATAAATAAAATCGGTTTTCTTTCTAGTGGTTATCGGATCACCCGTGACTTAAGTTACCCAGTGAATGAATATTGTTATCGTTTACGTTATCTATACCAAAAGCCAAATCAAACATGTGTGAGCTGACAGGAAGAAAGGGACCTCAGCGCAAAAATGTAAATTTTACAGGGGAGCGGATAAACAAAATTGATAACGTTTTTACGTACGGAGACACTCAACTTTGAAGACTTACAGCCGTTGGGGAAAATATTTTAGAAATTTTTCGACAACACCAGGCAGTTATCACAAAAATGATTTTTTTGCCCTGAGGTCCCATTCTTCCTGTCAGCCCACATGTGATGTATTCTTGCTGCTTCGATGAGTCATGCGAGAAAAGGAAAGGTAAGAAGAGACTTATGTGTCCGTCCGCAGTATTAAAAATGATGATGTAAAGGAATGTAATAAAAGATTTTCTACTATGTTCTTTCTTGCTTGTGCAAATTTGTTTTCGTTTTTTTTTTCTTTTGTTCTTTTTGCTCGCATTAGTACCAACACCCGGTTAAAATAAAAATACTGGCTAATCGAAAGAAAACTTCCTCGAGCCAACAATTTGGGAATTTCAAGTGAAAAGGTATTGAACAAACTATCGAAATAAGAGTTTCTGTGGTCATTGATTCCGAATATCATGTCAGAGATGCCCTTGGAGCTAAGTGTCAAAGGGACAAAGCCTCTCCTTCCATTATGATGTCAATGGCTTATGGTTTTCTGGCAGAAACATTTTACAATCACTACATTATTTCACTGATTCCAAAATGGGTTATGTGCAGCTGTACCAGTAACAGGCTCGTCTTGGCATCATTTTTCTCCTGTAACGGCCGCACTTTAAGTTTCTAGATTTTCCGGAACTTCACGTAACGACGGAAGGAACCAATACAGAAGTAACATGCGAATCATTAGTACTAATTGTCGCAGGTCGAGACGAAGCAACAGAGAACATTTACTCAGCAAATGATACACGCAAGTGTCTGACTGCTGTATTCTGTGAGCCGTTTCATTCTTTACTGTTTTCATGTCTCGTGGCGTTTGAGCACCGCGACGTACACAGAGAAATAATATACGAACTCGAAGATAAAGAGCTTTTGAATCGTGAATACTTTGCGAAGTTATCAACCATCAAAAACACTTCGAACACGTCTCATTTCGCGAATTACTTTTCTCCGCTCCGAATGTCGGCGACAATCACTTTTATTTGGGCGTATTCGGTTTGGGGGATGTGCCGCAGATTTCGAGAAAAAATTTTAGTGCTCGAGGAAATTACATCTGAAGGCGCAAGCGGTTCGCTATAAATCATTTTCTGATTTCCGTTTACCAGCGATGTTCGAATCGGCGATCTTTGTTCTTTTTACTATTTGTACGCAGATTTAAGATATTCGTGTTTTGAGTTGCAGAATACCTATAATATTTTAGATCGATGGGTTTCTGTTTCTCTTTCTTTTTTCGGCAATACCCAACTGAAATATTGCTTTTAAAACCACCAACAGGCACATTGTTAAGAAAACTTAGCTAGAGGTATGACTGACTTTCATCTTTTTTGGTACAACTGCCTATTAGATCAAGTAGCAGAGGGCTGATGACCTCGCTTCAGATTTCCTCGACATTTGCGTGGGTGCCTTGACGTCATTTTAATATTGCAGAAGGTATACTCGGCAGGAATCTTACTATACTCCAATTTCAGATTCCAGGAATCAGATTCTATTTTCTGATTTTCGAAAATAGACATAAAAATTTACAGATAGAAGAAGAGCACCTACACCAAACCATCATCATGCATTTCAATAAGAATTGAGGGTAACGTTTAGGAATTTTGAATGGCGAGAACTGTCTTACACCACTTCTAAATAATTACATATTTTCTTAGAAGGAAATTACTGTCCTACCGGCATTTTAAGGTGTTCTATTTTGTTGACAGCAATAAGCACTTTGGTTAAACACATATTACAGGTCAGACTTTGCACCCATCAATTATTTGACAGAATTTGTACGAACGAATGACATTTTCTGTCGATATATCGTCGCATTCGCTTGTGTTAGGAAAGCTCAAATCAATACTCTTTTAACCACACTCATCAGCATGGTCTGGCTAAAAAATACTTGTACCATTAAAAAATTCACTTTTTCACTTGGGGTCAAGCGAAGATAATGAATGCAGACATGGGAAAATCATGACTACTTTGCCCCAAGGGAATGCGGAAGAACAGACATATTAAAGAAACGAAAGAAAGAAAAACATCCCAGAAAATTAGAACATATTGTGAAGAAAATTGTGGATCCCGGCCCAACTGAGAAACCAAAGTATTTAAAATTGGAAATTCTTACAGTTCAAAATGATAAACTGTAGTAATGATTATATTGGAATCCATGGTTATGATAGTATTATAAATCCCGACGAACATGAAACGAGTGGACATGACACTGCAGACTCCGGAAATTGTGAATTCTGATAATGATAACTATGATTCGCAAGAATATGAGCTCTTTGAATTTGGAAACTTGGGGTACTGCCTCAGAGTGAACCCTGATAATGAGGTACTGTAAGTCTTGAAAATTAGATCTGGGCCTCTCGGTAATTGCGTGCGAGCGCTATAATAATACTAAGTACCTAGTTATGAACTTTGGAGATGATATGTGTGAGTTTGGTTAAATAACTTTGTGAACAGCAGTAATAACAGTTGTAAGCTTTCAAAGTTATGAAATAAAAAGAAAAAAAAAAAAGAAAATGGTAAACTCTAGAAATATTAAAGTTTTAAAAACGGGCAAGAGTATACAAAAAGTCTTTCTCCAAAACGCAGAATGTTTGATTTTTTGTTTTTCTGTTTTATTATTTTCATTTATTTTTTATTTCAGTTTTTGCTTTGAAATCAAGTGTTCAGGTTTTAACTTATCAATACCTCTTTTTCAAATTGCAAGAAATCATGTTTCTTTATGTTATCATATTCCTAATTTTGCTTTATCTTTGGCTTGACAGTTTTTTGATACTTAGAGGCTCGAATGTACCCCCCCCCCCCCGATAATCGTCTTTGAACAATTCTGGAATTTTTCTCCAGTTTGGATTTTAATATTTTTATGGTTGAGAAAGTATTGAAAAATTGAATCAAATTTGCCTACTTTGGGCTCTCATTTGGGTTTTATGATCTTCCCCGAATCGATATCAAAAATTTAACAAACGGATCACGCGATTTTTCGAACCCTTCCTTTTCCAACCATTCCGATCCTTGATTCGGTTTCCTAGACGTCAATTTTGATCACTTCAAGAGTCCGGTTTTGGCTTTAAGCCTATTTCGGGAACCCAAGAGAAGTCTAATGAAACTATTGAATTCAGTGACCCAGAAATTTCCTATCTGATACTTCACTCGACTTCCCATGGAAAGTCAATTTTGATTATTTCAGAGCCAATTTTGACTTTCACAACTCAAACCGCTGTCTGATTACTCTTTTTTTTTTTAGTTTGAAATCAATAGTTGGAATTTTCAACCTATTGGCACATCTTTGCCGAATTGCAGAAAACCACTTTTTTCCATATAATCACATTCTGAGTTTTGGTTCATTTATTCACTTTCTATTTTAATTTCAAAATCAGCAGGAAATGTCTAATTTGATAATTTTTCGATATTTAAGGTATGAATGTACCGTCCCCACACCCCGATGATAATCGTCCGTGAACAGTTTTGGAATTTTTTCTCTGGTTTGGAGCTAGGTAATTCTATGACTAAGAAAGTATTGAAAAACTGTATCAAATTAGTCCACTTTGGGCTCCTATTTGGGTTTTAGAGTCTTAGCCAAATCAATGTCAAAAATTCAACGGGCTGATGATGAATTTCGAATTGAGCGACCGAACCTTCCCCCCTTTCCGCCATTTCGATACTTGATTCGGTTTCCGAGACACCAATTTTGACCACTTCAAAAGTCCAGTTTTGGCTTTTGAAGCCTAAATCGGGGACCCAAGAAAAACCTGATGGAATTTTCGAATTCAGGGACCCAGAAAATTCCTAATCTGATAAGTTACACGATTTCCCAAGAAAAGCCAATTTTGATTATTTCAAGAGCCAGTTTTAACTTTCAGGGCTCAAATCGTTGTTTGAAAAAGAAATTGATAAAGTCTTTGAATTCAACGATGCGAAAAAGTATTCCCATTTTGAAACTTCATCGATTTTCCAAAAAGATTCCAATTTGAATATGGTTATCTTACCCTAACTGTTGCTAAAAAAAACCGAAATTTGGAAGTGTTCAAGGTCACTGATTTATTTTCAACATTATAAAAATCCGAATTTGCTGAAAAAAATTCAAATTGTCAAATGACGAATTCTCAGGGGCGGCTCGTAATTTTCTATAAGCCGAATAAACTATTGAAACGAAGGTTATTTTATCGGGAGGGGGTGGGGATTCTCTTGGGTATTTGATGGGTTTTCCTTTTTGGATCAAATGCCACTATTTCTATGTAATATTAACAACATGCCAATAATAAAGTCCATAGATTAACAAAAATTGATACACGTTAAAAACCCAAGTAAACTATTAAAATAGTGGCTGCTGCGATTCTAATTCAAGTTCATTCATTCATTCGTTTTTTCCCCTTCAAAATTGGAAAAAGAAATTGTTAACTTGATATGTAGTTTTTTCTTTTTTCTTTTTAAAGACTTGGGTGTACCTACGCCTCTCCCCTCCGATAATCGTTCTTAAACAATTTAAGAATTTTTTCTCAAGTTCAGATTTTAATAATTCGATGGTTACGAAAATTTAGAAAGAATAAACCAAATTAGTCCACTTTGCGCTCCAATTTGGGTTTTGGGATCCTATCCGAGACGACATCAAAAATTTAACGAGTTAATGATGTAATTTTCAAAATGAGCGACTATAGGCGCAAATAGGCGGGGGCTTGAGGGGCTTAGCCTCCCCCAAACTTCTAAACAGCCCCCAAACTCTGAAAGATTACCAAAGAAAATGATGCAGGAAGTGGTGCTGCTTCATAATAAGAGGGCTTCAGCCCCCCCCCCCCAGTTCTGAGTCCTATTTGCGCTTCTGTGAGCGACTGAATCTCCTCCTGCATTCAAATACTTGATTCAGTTTCCTAGAGTTTAATTTTAATCACCTCAAGAGTTCTGTTTTTACTTTTAGGGTCGAAACCGAATAAACATATAAGAAAAATCTGACAACATTCTCAAATTCCAGAAAATTCGTAGTTCGATACTTTACCTACTTGATTTCTAAAAAAAAAAAAAAAAAAAAAAAAAAAAAAAAAAGTAATTTTGATTATTTCAAGGGTCAGTTGTAACTTTTGGGGCTCAAATCGCTGTCCGATAAAGGAGCTGATAAAATTTTCGAATTTGGCGACGCGAGAAACTATTCCTGATACTTCATCGATTTTCCAAAAAGAATCCAATTTGAATACTGTAGGACTCGAATTTAGATTCTGGAACAAAATTTGGGTTTAAAGAAAGATTTAAAGAAATTTTCAAAATCAGTGAACCAAAATTCCCTATTTTGATGACGTTTTCACAAAAAATTGCAAGTTAGGAGCAAGTTCTACTCCGGCTTTGGAGCGATACTTTAGTTTATCACGTGCTGAGATTTGGAAGGGAAATTTCAGGTGTAGCAATGCTGCATATGTGCGTGTATTTTTTTTTTAAATTTTATTAGACGGTGCTGCATTGCTGTGCGATTGTTCTGTTTTTGTTTTTATCATTTAGGATTATAAGTGTCAAATTAAGACAGAAACTTGTCATTTTCATTACGCTTAAGCGCCATAGTCAATATTGTTCCCCTAAGAAGAGTGATGTGAATAATTATTTAATCATTAAGGTAAAGCGCCAAATGTTGATCTAACGTAAGTATCGAATGTTGGTCCTTTGTTCAAGGTTCAATAAATCTTCGTTAAAGCGCTCGCAACTTTTTTTTATTTTTAATGATGAATCATATAGAATGAACTTTCAGCTACCATTCCAAGTTTCGAGTGTGAAAATGTGATTTGTGTTATCACGTGATAATTTTGAATTTCCTGAGTTGGAAAATGTGCTAAACTTCAACCATTTCGAATTTAGGAAAAAGTAATTTCAAAATATCCAAGTAGTAAGTACTAATTCATTTTTCGATGGCGTTGTTTTGATATGAGTTCAAATGAAGTACATTTTGGAGATGTTGAAATTTTTACTTTGAACTGTCTATTTGCGAGTCACATGAATCCGAGTGAAAGAAAAGTAGTAAAAAGTATTTCAGTTTGATGTTTTTTTTTTTATCTGCAGTTTTTATGAGCCAACTTACCAGTGTTATTGATATAATTCATATTTACAAAAATTCAAGATTTCGGGGTTCGAAAAAGAATCAACATTTGGTAAAAAATTTTCATACTTGAGATGTACCTAGTGTCAAATATAAATCTGGATATCGAAGGTTAACCGGATCCAACACTTGATTTTTTTCAAGAATGCGTCCAGAAAGGAAACTATTGTACATTTTACTATTCGGATCAAAATGTATAAAATATTTCACTGTAAGTGAATGTAATGAGCTTGAGATTGAAATCTGTCAAGCGGTCAACGGTGTCAAATGTTGATTCTTTGAACCTCTTCAAAGTTCTTATGAGTCAACACTGGCTGAACTCTGAAAAAGCTCAACTGAGAAAAATGAAAGTAGAAGATGGAAAGGTATTATTAATCGCGATTTGGAGGTTCAATACTGATTCAGGGGTAGTAGGGGCTATTTGCAAAAGCAAATCAACAGTTGGCTTTTTACCTTATATCATATAAATTACATTTAAATTTATTTATTTTTTTAAATTTTAAATTTAATGAATAAAATGTGAATTTTGGCAATATTCAATATCAATTTTTGACGTTTTTGGAACAAATTACAATTTATATAGGCTGCAGCAAATGTGTGAAAAATGGGAAAGCCTTTTCTACCTGGCTACTTTCACATCGTTACTCATTATGTCCTTGTTGTGGCTCGTCATGTCCTCATTGTGGCTCATTTTGTCCTCATCGTGGTCATCATTCTTCTGAAAAACGTAATTTCCCCCTCCCCTACTAATCCTGCTGCACGCCCAATGTTGCCAAAGTGTTAAGCAAAATGCACACCAAAAATTCTATCCAAAGAAGAATTCTGAAAATATTGTTTCATAAAATCGAAAAAAAAAAGATCTTGAAATGATGACATTTTTGTAAAATGACCCTTGTATTCTTCGACTTTTTCTATTTCGGACGTGTTTATGCATACCTTCCCTTTTGGTTTTTACCTTTATCTTTAGTCCTATCTTTTTACATTCTATACGTAATTCTTCTCCCATGCTTATCAATTCTCGCATAGTATTACTTATCAGAACCAATGTCTTCCGCGAATTTTAAATTATTTAGATATTTTCCATTTATCCTAATTCCCTTTTTCTCTCAATCCATTTTCCGGAAAACCTGCTCTAATACATTAGCAGGGTAACCCTCTCTCACCATCACTCAGATCAATTATATAATTTTCTCTAGTCATTCATATTTCAGTTTTTGAGAAACCAGTCGGACCAGCTCAATTCTAATCATTTGAGCTGAAGCCCTCCGGGAAATTTTCTACTGTCCCGTGGTCATTTCCAACCCTATGTTATCTTGTTTGTGAGTGGAGCTAGCAAAATCATTTCAATTATTCGGAGAATTCGAACGAAAAAATGGTATTTTAGAACCGGCTATGAATTGTGTACAGATCTGTACAAAACTCGGAAGGCTATCTGGCATTGTGGACACAGAAACTCTAAAGTACCCGACGAAACTCATCCATAAATTCGTGGCCATTTCCAGATTCACGTGCCAAAGAACAAGCACGACAGATAGAACACCAAAAGGCAGCCAAGTCAATGACACGACAACGCCGAAATACACGTACAAAAAAATACCGGGCATGAAATTATCGTATTCTGTACTCACTGGTGACAGACCACAACTCCTGAATGCACTCGTCGCGATGTCTGCGGAAATACGCGCGGCTATCGATCTTCTTTTTATTTTCTAAAAACTGAAACAAAAACCCGCCGAATATTAAATACACGAACACGATGATCAACATTCCGAAATTGGAGAACGAAATGCGAAAGAACTTTCGTAAACATTTTCCCAGCCGAGTGGGTTCTCGACGCGGAGCCTCCCGTTTCATGAGTCTTTAGCGGCGAAACGCTGTTTCATTACTGAAATTTCAGTCACAGGTACGTTTCGCTTTTCAGTTTTTCAGTCGTCGCGAAATTTCACTCGCCGAAGCGTTTAATGAATTCGTTCGCGACTCCGACTCCGGAAAACAACTTTCGCCGTCCTTCTGCAGTTCGACTCGCGTTGTAATTAAAGCGGGAAAAATTTAGAGAGAAAAAACAACGTGTAGAAATGAAAATGAAAAAAAAAAAAAAAAAAAAAAAAGTGAAACAAAATTGAGCAACAGCGACGGAAGCAGATGTTCTCGATCCACACTTTTGATTTCTGGGCGAAGTTTTTATTATTGTTTGGAAAACGACACCGAGTTTTTCACTCGACATTTCGCCCAATCAAAATTATTCCGACGAGTTATAATTGGCCGGCGATGTTTCTCGGTCCAGCGATTTGGAAATTTGACGGTATTTATTTGCCTTCGACCGAAATTCGCGGAGGGTTTGTTAAAATTTTTCGTTTATGTCGCATTTGAAGAGGAATATGATTAGTGTCGAAGACGCGAGGAAATTTTCCGTTTGTCCCATTTGAAATGACCGCCGAAGAAATACTAATACGTACGTTGACCACGGAACAACGAAAATTGAATTTTGGTAATGTATGATGCAGGCATTCCACATTTGTAAACAGTCATCGATTTTCGAATCTTTGGCTTTTTAAATGGAACCTTTACCTGATCTGGTTACGAGGTACTGAAGACGGGTTCTATCACATTTTAAAACTCATATTTCGTGAGTACAACGATTATGTTTTCGGATAATGCTACACAAAGTTTGCTACTACGAGTATTATTTCTACAAATGACAAATTACTCGAGACATATTGATACTACTCCAAAGGTTTATGAATGATTGGATGGAAATGGAACATTTTACCAAATGCAACTTCGAGCAACGATGGTTTGCAGGTGGATAAAAGTAAAGAAAAACTTGAAAAAACGTTGAAAAAGTTCGATAAAAATTTGAAAATAAAATATAAAATTATGGTGAGTAAGAATAAAACAAACGTGATGGTAGTCAGTAGATGGAAACAGAATTCAATAAAAATCAGGGCCTATTTTAAGTACTTTGTCGCCTTGGGCTGCAGTATTTTTGCGGCCTCATTTTTTTATATCCCCGAACTCGTCTCTCACAAAATTGAGGTAAGTATATTTTGGGTTACAAATTTCGCCGCTCTGGGCTGCAACCCAGTCAGACCGTACGGTAAACGCGGCGCTGATAAAAATAAGGAAATAGTAGGAGAAAATATCAATGAGGTAAGTTTAATAAAGCAATGTGGAATTAGTAAAACAGAAACAAAGAGTAGAATAGAACAAGCTGAGAGAACTTCTTTATACAAATCTAGGGCAAATACAGATTTGAAAGTAAAACTGATCTCTTCGAACGTAAGGTGCATGCAGCTATGAACTCCATGTAGGTAATAACGCCATATCGCTCAAGAACATATATTGGTAATAAAAAATTTCGGTAGATGGTGTGATATGCTGATTCCTAGCACAAAATAAAATAAGTAAGCAACCAAGCCAAATTTCAAGTCCATAAGTCTGTTTTTTTTTGTTGTTTTTTTATTATTATCACTTCTAGCAAAACTTGTTTTTATTTTTCGCAGCCAGTAGTAAGTCCAAAATCTCTCTGTACATATACTAAAAAAGTAAAATCCGTCACCACCGCCACCACCAACTTCAGGAGAAGAAAAGATAAAACCCACTGCGCATTGCCTACCCTACCCCTTAATTGCTCATTTCATCGGGGATAGCCTACTCTTGAGGGAGGGGGTTCATGGTGGAGGAGGGAGCTTAGTAACATCCGCCGCCGCCACCAACGCCTCCGGGATTAAAAAACATTACGGGTTGCCTACACTGCCCCTTAATTACTCATTTATCCAGGGGTAGCCTACCCTCGGGAAGGGGTTCATGGTGGAGGAGGGAGCTTGAGGGAGGAAGGTCGTCGGCCATGAAATTTAATTGATTAAACCTCTGAATTTAATTTATGTTTTTACCAGACGGGATATTATTAAAAATCTCTCTATCTCTCTTACTAAAAAAGTGAATCCGCCGCCGGGAGAAAAATCCACTGCGGGTTGCCTACCCTGCCCCTTGATTGCTAATTTCTCCAGGGGTAGCCTACCCTTGAGAGGGGGTTCATAGTGGAGGGGAAGCTTGGGAGGAGGAAGGTCGCGGTGATGGACGAGGAGTTGTGATGGGGGAGGGCTCTCTATACACGAAACAATAAACGCCACCTCCTCCTTCCCTCTGCAGGGATAAATTCCTGGTGGCCTCCCCTGTACCTTAATCTTATATTTCATCAGAGGTACCCTACCCCGGGGGGGGGGGGGGGCTTCAGGCTTCACGGTGGAGGTGGGAGCTCCTGGAGAGGGAGGACGGCCACGGTGAAGAAGGGCGTCCGGTGGGCGAGGAGGAGCATGGTGGGGAACAGTGACTGTGATGGAGGACAGCTGTGTTGGGCATTTGCAGTGGGTAGCCCACCCAAGGGGTCGGCCCTTGGTGGAGGAGAGAGTTCCTGGATGGTGTAGCTTGTGAAATACTAAAGGCTTGGCACGAGCGAAGCGACTGACGGTGGGGGTGGGGCCACCAGAAGCGGCCAGGGGGCAAACCCCCTCTCTTTGTATACTAAAATAGGCTGGGGCCTGCACGAGCGAAGCGAGTGACGGCGGGGGTTGGGCCGCGAAGCGGCCAGGGGGCGAAGCCCCCTAGTTGTATACTAAAAAAGTAAAATCCGATGCCTCCTCTGGGGGAAAAAACACTGCGGGTTGCCTGCCTTGCCCCTTAATTGCTCATTTCTCCAGGGTTAGCCTACCCGAGAGCGGGGGTTCATGGTCATGGTGGAGGAGGGAGCTTAGTGAAATTCGCCGCCGCCACCGTCTCCCAGAGAAAAAAACCCATTGCGGGTTGACTGCGGTGGAGAAGGACGTCGCAATAGGCGAGGAGGAGCATGGTGGGGGAAAATGACCGTGATGGAGGAAGACAGCTCTGGTGGGGATTGGCAGAGAGTAGCCCACCCCAGGGGGGTCCTTAGTGGAGGAGAGAGCTCCTGGATGGTGTAGCACCGTGTTATTTGCCACGCCATAAACTTAATCTCCCCGATGCAGAGATACAAGAAAGAAAAGAAAGGCAACGGCAGCAAAAAAAAAAATTCTTGGGGACAGCGAAATAGAGAGAGGGAACAAAGCTCGAGACTCCTGTAGAATTTGTCGGCTGAGCAGGCTGACAGACAACGAATGCGACATAGAGTTGAAAATATGAGTGAGAGACAGATACAATCACAGAGAGAAAGACGCCTTCTGGAGAATATAAATAAGGAACAGATTGATTCACTACCCTCTTCTTGCGGGCTCATTGCAGTTACCCCCTCGTTGTGAGCCTTGGAACTGGCTGATTTTTTTTTTAATAGCAGTTATACTTTTTCAGCTTGCAAAATACTGCAGGCCGGCACGAGCGAAGCGAGTGACAACGGGGGATAGGCCGCGAAGCGGCCAGGGGGCAAAGCCCCTAGTTTTAACATTAATTATGAAATAAAGTAAATAAGGTGAAGTGCAATCTTTTAAACATATGTATTAGAAAAACTATTATTTCATCTACTTTACGATGCCACTTTTTTCCCCCCTTCAAAAAGTTCAATTGGTGGAAAGTTTTAGGCGAATTTGTAGACTAGTCTCGGTTATTAATAGAGGCTGATAAAAATGCCACACATCAATATCTTTAATTTGGCCATCAATATCGGCAACGTTCATCAGATGGACATTTACTGACTAGGCCCCTGCCTAAAAGACTCCTGTGGGCCTCCCTAACTATTAGAAAAACTAAAACTGGCCCAATCTGTAAAACCGGGTTAACGGCATAACACTTGACTTTTTCCTTTTTTTTTGTTGGGGGGGGGGGGGGTTACCAAATAGTTGCATTTTTTGTGGAGGGGCACCTACCCGAATTGTTGCAATCTGCAAGACACTTTGGAGCAGGTATCAAAAACATTGAGGCGTTGTCGAAGAAAGAAGTATAACCGCCAGTTCCGTCAAAACTAGACTGGTTCAACTCAGTGTTGCCCATACAACGCAATGAAAATTACCCTCCTATGATGTTTTTCAGGATTTTAAAGTTCATCCACTAGATGACACTACTATGTGACATTGTTTTTATCCAAGACAGAAGTGTACAGGAAAATGATAGTATAAACATACATTAATCGATTACTCTTTGTACATAATAATGTGAAATCTACGGACGCTCTTAAACTAAAACCTCCCAAACGACCATTTGTTGACAAAATGAGTCATTAGTGTCGTTGGAAAGAGCGTAAAAAGAAGATTTTTTTTTTAATCCGGCCCCCGGTACAAAAATGTTTATCCACTTTGAAAAAAGCCTATCACTATCAGTAAACCCTATGTCCGTAAATCGGCATTATTCATTGGCTTTTAATGTTACGTTTTCTCAAAGAACAGATTTTGTCGCTTGGGAGGTTTCTGTTTAACAGCGTCCATACACCTATTGTGAAATAATCTCGTGTAAGCAGGGTTATATTGCAACCCAAAATTCATACATTATCATATTTTTATGATTTATACAAATTCAGAGAAGGGTTGGAATACAGATTATTTCAGCCAATTAATTATGAAAGCTCAAGTTGGTGCAGTGGAAGGCTTGTGATGAGCTTGTGTTGCCACCATTGTGGGCTAGCAATGTTGTTTATATACTGAAAGTCACTTATAATGGGAATTTACAGAGGTGGACTCAACATCACGGATTGCTCGAACATCAAGTGCACCACTATTAATGTTCATTTATTACGTGTAATTGTTGGCCGACACGAGGAGTCTGTGAATATATTGCTGGGTTCGTTATAGTTAGCATTTATAGTTTGCTTTTGCACAACTTATTAGAGAGCCTGTCACCGTATTGCCACTTGGAGCCAGTGAGCGAGCGAGCGCCAGCGAGAAAGAAAGAGAGATAGAAAGAAAGGGCGAGATCAACTTTAGAAAATTGGTAGTTAATCTAATGTTTATCTGACCTGAGAATCTTCACCATTCTGCTTGGAACGGCATCAACACAAACACGAGTACAAATTCACCTTCACAGTAAATTACACGACGCACGAGAACGGAAGAAAAAAAAACACATTTGAACCATATGAAAATCTGAACAAGAATGAGACTCAGGTCGCCTGCTGGCTACCAGGTATCGCAGTAACTGGTATAAACAAGATCATGACTCATTGGTTCATCGTTAGTTTTGGGTTAACAGGCTCAAGCGATTGGCTTTGTTGAAGTATCTGAGGCTGTCCGGTACGACGAATTACAATAGGGACTGAACCTTTTCTACCTTATCTATTTTATCGTTTCGGCTTTAACAATAGCGAAACACTATTGCTGTCAGTCGAAGTCGAATTTTTAAGTTACAAACTGAAGTGCTTTGCTTTGAAAGCATTCCAGGCTGTCCTTCTCGAGATATTAACAGATCGCATGAATTCAATATTGCGACTATTAATTATAGTGGGATACTATGATGTCGAAATCGAATTTTTCGACACCTATTATTATGGCAGTTACACTTCTTTCTTGGGAATTTTGATATGAGACGCTTCCTATGCAACTTAGGCGTATGACATTTACACTGTACATACCACGCATCTCTATGAACAATCTCAGGCACTTAAACTTCACATACACTGCTCTTATGGACACTTATTCAGTTTTTTGTCTCTCCTGAAAATGTTTGAAAATGGCGGTTCTTCTTTGAACAAGAAAAATTGATCCAACTTGAAAAAATCGAACAAACTGTTGGAATGGAGGTGGAATGTTTCAAACTTTCACCAATACAACTTCGAGTACTTCTCTATAATGTACCAAAATTTGGAATCAAATGATTCGATAGTTCCTGAGATTTTTGTGCCACAAATTTTGTCCTCAAGGAAAACTCACGAACGGCTCGACCGATTGCCTTCAAAAGCTTATTTTAACAACTTCGAGTACTTCTCCATAATATACCAAAATTTGGAATCAATTGATTCAATAGTTTCTGAGATTTTCTTCCCACAAAATTAGGGTGTACATATATAAACCTATATATATATATATATATATATATATATATATATAATAAGGAAACCTGAAATTCAGCCACTATTACAGTCGTGTTCTAAACACTCTGAAACGCAAAAAAAACATTGCCCCCGCCCCCAACTTCACAACTGTGACGAGTGTAATACCTCCCTTTTCTTCGAAAAAGTCGGTAAAATAAATAACAATTTTTGGATGTTAGTGACACGAAAGAAACTTAATGTCAATGGCTCGTTCAATATATTTGAACCCTGAACATTTCTAAAATTCTTTCTATCTTCTTAAACTGCCTATGTAACTTGCTTCACTTTAATAAATACTTCTTGACAAGAAGTTGAATTACCGAAACACGGTAAAAAGTGACAGATAAATGTATGATAAAAATTCGAGTGGCTACATTAGGATCGTAAGTAGCCAAATTAGGCAGAAACTGGCCGTATTAGAACAACTCAATTTTACAGCTATTTATTTATCGTTTGATTCGGATATGTTTGAAAGTTCCCAGTACTGATACTTTTCAAATCTACATGATTCAAAGGAAATGTAAACAGGGTTGCAGGATGGTTTAGCTACTTTTTAGTTCCCATTTGAAATTAGCTCCTCGAGGCTACATCTGGCACATCTGCCCTACATAGGGTGGCTGATCTTGTGCTCTATCGTATTTTAAAACCTATTTTTTCCCAATGCCATGATAATGTTTTTATTAAGTTAGGGAGCAATAATAATTTCGAAATATTAGTCGCATGTTTATACGACACCGCTGTTACAGCTGAAAGTTTCAAGTGAATCGAGTTAACCGTTGTACTTTTCGTAACTACTTATATGTATATAATTTGTTGGTTTAAAGCTCTTTCGACAGACCCATATTCCGTACTACAAATAATAACCGACTTCCGGATCCGGAATTTCACAGCTTTAACAATATTTCGCTTCTGGCCTGATACGGCTGCAAATTTAAACTTTGTTTGCTGTAATTCGGCTCAATTTTTCTACACATACATAGACAGTTGATAGGTATAAGTTATGATTTATTATCCCGCTCATTTCCTACAGTTCGTATACAAGTACCCAGGTATGAGATAGTTGTGGATCAAGGGAGCCGATTCGAGTTGCCACTCACTGATTTTACTCAAATTTTGCAGAAATAGTTTTTAATACATAGAACCAATCTATAGGTGAAGGGGAGTTGTTAAAAAAATCAAAAGTCGAAAAGAAGGACCACCCCTAGATGCTTCGCGGTCTTAACAATCAATTTTTTTCACGCTGAGACTTTTCAAGTTCGTGTATACTGCTCAGGAAAGTATCACAGAATTTGATGTGTTGCACCACCTTAATACTAAATCAAATCACTACTAATACTCTTAATAGTTTGTAATACCAAAAGTAACTCATTCTGGCGCCAGTTAGAAAACCTCTTCATTGATTTTTAATAGTTTTTCAATTGTTAAAAGTTCAAACTACTCGTATAATGGTAAACAGACTACGAAAAATAATTGATTTTGGCCAATTCGAAACATTTCCGCCAGCTCATCAGATTCGTAAGAACCTCAAGAACCACTAAAAAAAAATCGTATAGAATGGCAACGATAAATATTGTATGATTGGATAAGCACCTAATCGTTAGTTAATAACACCTAAGATCCCTGAAGCGTCATTATTATCTTTACTTTACTTTTTATTTAAATTTACTCAACCATTGTCAACAGCGAAAAAAAATTAACCCGACAAAGAACGGTAAATTTTTATTTAATGAGCTTTGTTATAAAATGGGAAAAATCAGACATTTCATTTTAACGAATTCAAACAGAAACAGAAAACAAACACGGAAGGCTAAATCGAGCTCCAGCAATTTAAATCGTGGAAAAGAAAATCGTTGCTAAATTTCAAAAAGGGTTCCGGTTTCGCAGATTTCCACCTCGATGCCTCAATTGGTATTCTAATTTATGCGATAACTCGCTTCAATATTAAAGTATCTTGTTAAACTCATACTACACTGAGCTCTGATTTTATTACAAGAAAAAGAGGTCAATGTGTACTCTGTCATTTTTTTCAGTGTCACTAGACTCGATTCGGAGAGTGAGTTCTGGATTCAACCCAGCGGATGCCATCAGAAGAAGTACAATACTAAATACCTTACGAATTTTTGCTGTCATTTTCAGCATGTTGTCTTTTATTTGGTGGAAATTAGAAAAAATCAATTTTCACAAAAACAAGGCTTCAAACTCCAAATAAACTTCAAACTACTAAAATACTATTCACCACCTGCGAGTCCGGCTAATTCTATTTGATCCTTTTCTGTAATTCCTAATAGGGTGTTTTGTTATTTCATTCTTGTTTTATTCTTGTAGATTTTTTGAGCGGGGGGGGGGGGGTCCTTCATTCTCTTTATAACCCTTTACGCCTCACAGGAACATGAAAATTGAAGTAACTGAATATTAGCCCCCCCCCTCCCGCAGAGCCTAGAGGATTAAAAAGAGAAGGAAAGACACCAGAAACGGATTCCAAGAGTAGGGATGAGTATCGAACAACAAAACATCGATTAATGGAGTTGATTATTATTTTTGACTAATTAATGAATATACTATTTAATCGTGGCTTAAGCAATCAATTAATCGAGAATTCCAAAAAGATTAGAAAAAAAATTGGGTACAATGAAAACAAAGAACTCTAAGTAAAAAATTCATTCAGAAAAAGAAGTCAGAAAAAAATTATTGATAACAGTATGTGATAATGATAATGTAAGGTGACGTACAGGGTGATTGTTAAATAAGGAAACCGGCTTCGAGCTGCATGGCTTCATGGCTGCACCGTGACCCAAAGGAAGCTCATGGTGCAGTCATGAAGCAATGCAGCTTGAAGCCGGTTTCCTTATTTAACAATCATCCTATACATCGATCTTGAAATCTGAAATCTCAGTGAAGAAAAAAATTTAATAATCACTATAAAATAATCGATTACCCCATTAATCAAACCCTACCAACATCGATTAAAAACATTGATTATTAAACAAAAATAATAATTGATTAATTTTGAAGCACACTACCTTCCGACCTTAATTCTTTACAAATAGAAGAAATTTTTAGTGAACTAAACTAAAGAACTAATTCAAACATGAATTTTCCATAAGAGAATTACCTCTTGAAGAAAACCCCGATATTACTTAACTTTAAGAAATGTTTCTTAATATGAAAATAATGGGGAAGTGTAATGAACACATTGAACTTACTAAGAAATATAAACACTTTTTAATGAAACATAGTTTGATATCTCTAAAAGTTCAAACGTGAGAAATTAAGGTATTGAATACTTCTTAAACCATTTAAGAAAATACCAAATTTGGTTATTTCTGACCAAATAGAAAATGAAGAAATTTTGGGCAATTGAAAAAATATTAGTCAGCAAAATTAATTGGTCATTAGTTATAGAAAAAACCAACATGAATAGAAGAATCAGAACGTTAAAAAGGAAATTATTATACATGAATCAAAAGCCATCGATTTAGAAAAATCACTCCCTAACGAAAATAGATGATCAATCAAGACTAATAAATTAATTAAAAGCCATGGGCCGATCGAGAATAATTAATAAATCAAACATAATTAAAGTAATGCATTCGATTAATCATACTGAATTGTTGTAACTAATCAATTTAATCAAAAATTATCAGTCAGAACAAAAATTTTATCAAAATGATCAAATAAAATTATCAAAAATTATAGATTTGTGAAAGAAAATAATAATTAATTCAATAGTTAAGAATCCAAGAGTAACAGCCGTATTTTCAAACATACCTTAATTTTTTAAATTCCCTTAACTGGAAAAAATCACTTAAAACTGCACTCAAGTAACCTCTGGAGGTTGCTTAAGTGAAATTTTAAGTGATTTTTTCGAGTTAAGGGCACTTAAAAAGTGTGCAAATAGGGCTGTAAATAATTTAGTTAATTGAGAAACAATTAAGAAAAGATTACTTCAGTTGATTACAATTTCCAAATAGACTAATCGAGAACATAATCATTTTAAGTGTTCAAAAAGAATCGATACAATTAATTAAAAAATCTAATTAATCGAAACTATTCAATTTTATCAAGCACAAATATTTGATTTATTCAATCGAAAATAATAAAACCAGGTAATTACAAATATTTGATTCTAGTGATGAAAATACTCAGTTCAAGTATTAAGCACCCAAGAGGAAGACTGGAGAAAAGTCTAAAGAATATGCACATTGCACGTTATTGACATTACAAGCGGTATTCTTATTCCAAGTCTTTCGTGGATTACTTTTATTGACCCATCAAAAAAATAACACCTTGCGCTTTCGTTGACTTCTTTCTTCCTTTGTGTACTTTCTTGAGACGCTGGAAATGTTTTACTGAAATTTAACTACTCGAGGAGCAGGCTACACGGCGGAATATCCAGTTGGGTTGAATTTTTTTCAAAGGTAAAAGAATTACACAAATGTTATCGGATGATCAAACATTTTCTGACGCTTCGAGCGTTTCAGTGTTTCCGCTCAACTTTTTGTTCAACTTTGAACGTCGCCTTTATAATAAGATCGTCTTTAAATCTCTTCCTTCTAACAATACATACAGGCAGTGCGGTAAAATTATTAAATCCATCTGGGCTAGCGGCGCTACAATAACGCAATATCGACGCCAACCCCCATTTCAAGTCTGTTTGTGACAGGAATACAATTTGTTTTAGAAGAAAAATTTGTCATTTCCAATGTTTAGTCCTATAAAACACGAAGGCTTTACTTTTTACTTATATCGTCGAAAATGGACCGGAGTGCTTCTTGCTGTATCCCGAGGTTATACGGGGGTGACCCACTTCGGTCTCAGTTCCAACTGAACGAGATTAATTTCTTTGGTGCGTCATAAAACGTAAAACTATACAGAAAGTTACTAGTCTTAGATTTCCATCTTAGCATCAATAAGAAACAAAATTTAAGTGTGGCAAGTGATACTCGGCAGAAGGTGGAAATACCTTCACCACATCTCATATTAGGATGTTTTGCAAGTTAGAATTAAAGGTATCTTTTATAAACTCAGGATGTAATAACGTCGAATGATGTTCCACAAAATTACGAACATCGATAATGCGCAATGTTCAAATACTATGAAAAATGTAATTCATTTTGATTCCATATTTTGAAAGGTGAACTTTAAAAATCGGCCCTTCAGTCCTGTAAGGACACTATGTGAAAACGAGAAGCACTTTTTTCTTCTTCTTTTTAGTTCTCCACCTCTTGGTTTTTGCATGCGTATAATTTCCTTGACTCCCAGCGTGAGCTCAAGATGTCTTCTCGAAAAAAAGAGACGGTAATTTTTTTAATCATAACGGTTGATAACAACTTCAGCAAGAAAAGGGGAGGTCGATACCGGCCCGAAAAAAAGAAGGTGAAGGATACTTGATAATTACGATTTTTCTCTTGTTTCAAAATAAGTGACCCTTAATTAACAACGAAGGGTAGAATTCACCCTGTTTCCTTATTACATCTAGTAGAATGAAGTATCGCAGCTTATTACAGTTAGAGGCAGAGCGTGTAAAAATGTTGTGTGTCGTTCTTTTGAAGGGACCGAACGTGCTTTTTGGGATGGATTATGCGAATGTTTTCTCGGAATTGTTCACAAATGTACTAATAGTGAAGCCCGTCTTTACTTTCTTACCCTTTGCAAGGGCGAAAAATTAAACATTTACGACGTCGTAGGAAGTTGAATGATAGACAATGTAAATGATATTGAAAGTGCCTCCTCCCTCAAAAAAATTATTGCTGAAAGTGTCAGTTGAAAAATACCAATTTTTATTTTATTTTATTATTATCAAGCCAGGGAGCTACACTCTCGGGCTATGGGCTCAGAAAAGGTTGTTGTCTATAGGTCGCAAAGGTATCCAGATGCGGAAAGGTAGGTGAGGGTGTTGTTTATGTGCTTATGGGAGTTGGAGAGGGCCAAAATTCAACTATGGGGGACGTGGTGAGAATTACAAAGGCAGGCGAGGGAGGGGCATGAGAAGAGGTGGTCCATGGTGAGAGAGTCTTCATCTTCACAGTGTGGGCAGTTGAGGGGATAGAGGTTCGTGAGAAGATGCGTATGTGTGAGGCGTGTATATTCAATCCTTAGTTGGGTGATGGAGGAACGTAGGGAAGTTGACCAGGGGACAGGTGTGAGCTTGATTTGTGCAAGCTTGTTGTGCCGAGAGGCTTAATGCTGCCACGTTTTGAACCACTTACGCAAAATTGTCTGGCGAATGGCGGAAGTGAGATCTGTTAAGATAGGGAGGTGACGAATGATATACGGGAACTGTGCAGCTTGCTGTGCTGCTTCATCCTGACTCATTTCCTAGAATACCAATATGGCTTGGGATCCAGATATGTGAAATGCTCTTGGTGATGAAGGAAATGAGATGGATGAATTTTAATTACATCTATTTTATTAATTTTATCTATTCCAGTATTAGCTAGAGCTATTACTATCATTATTTTAGACCATAATTTATCTACAATATTTTTTAACCCGTTAGGAAATGGAAATCCAATTATTTTCCAACATTTATTTTGATTTTTTGGTCATCCAGAAGTTTATATTTTAATTCTTCCAGGATGCTTCGGACGAGAGCGTGCGTTGAAAGGCGATCACGAATAGACCTCGAGGAGGAAAGTGAATCTGAGAGGACCAGATAGTGGGTGGGGATGGGTGTGTATTCGAGTGAGAAGATCGTGACTAGGCACTGTAGGATAGCATGGAGTTCGGCTGTGTAGATGGACGCTGTGTTTTTAACTCGGACGGAGTGTAGTAGACTATCTATGGAGAAGGCGTAAGCGATGCGTCGGTTGTACTTTAAACCATCATTGAAGCATAGGATACGGTCCGGAAAGCGGTCCAGAATTTCTCGCAAATGTGTCCGATAAGTTTGGGGGGCGTAGATTTTCTAGGGAATTCTGTAAGTCCAGAATTGCACGATGGAAGGTTCAACAACCAGAGTGAAAGTGATGTATGGATTGTTGGTAGTGTATTGTAGAAAAAAATACGGGACAGTGTCCCTTCAAAGTGTGAACGTAAGTGCAGTAAGGATTTTGCAATTGAAAGGTTAAAGAGATACTCATAGGCAGGACGATTAGAGTTGTGTCCGATGAGACATTTTCCAGAGGGGGGAAGAAGTTCTAATATGGTCAGTTTCAAAATATAAATCCCATAGACCGAAAAAAACGTTACGATAAATAGGAAAAAAAAAGTCATAAAAAGAAAGCCTTCACTTGCACAATTCTTTGAAATTGTCAGTTTTTTAAACTAACTGAGGGCGATTTGAACTCTTTAAAGCCTTATTAGATTTAGATTCCAAACTCTCTAAGCCTAATGTGAAATTATCATGGTGAAAACTCTAAGCCCCCCACCCCACCATCCACAAAAAAAGGAGAAAGAACTTCTTGTTCCGTGTTTTTCCTTTCGTTCTTTCTTTTTTTCCATTTCTTAATATTTCTTACCTTCCTTTCTTTTTCTTATTTCGTTTCATTTGACCCCTCTGGCATTCGCTAAGCCCCCCCCCCTCCCGGTGAAAACCCAACATTAGATAATACATTGAAAGTAACCGAAGGTAGTCTTTTTATTTTATTGAAAATAACTTACCCATCTGTTCTATCGCGGTATGGAAACATCTTACAGGCTCTCAAGCGAGCCTACAAAAGTCTTCTCAAGAATTTTCAAATATCCCGTGAAAAAGTCTCGAAGGTAGTCAATGAGCCGGCAGGAGCAGGCCCATAATAAAGGGGGCAAATGGAAGCATCGCGCCCTGGTGTTTGCCCTCTAGCAAAACGTAAAATCCACTGTTACCCTCTCCACACACGAGACTGCTTTCTAATATGTTTATAAATGTTCTTTGACACCCCCCTCCCCCAAGAGTCATAACAAGTTTCAAACACGTCTAGAAGTCTTATAGAATCTTAAACAAGTCTTAAAGAATTGTAAACGAATTTTGAAAAATTTTAAAGAGTTTTGAGGAAACTCCAAAAGTTACTGTCAAAAATTGAAGATTCCTGCTTTCAGTGGCCTAGGGGAGGGGGGCATGTGCGCTCCCCCAATATTTTTACATAGTTCTCTAATATCGGCGATTTTTTAAAAAATACCTCAATTTTCGAATTTTTCTCCCTTGAAAATTTTTTATTCTGCCTGCTCGAGTTTGGGAAAGGCCGAAAATTGACTCTTCCCGTCCCGTGTTAAGATTATCACGTCTGTTTTTCATCATTTTTTACTTCATTTTCCAGCATTTTCTTCTTTTTTTTTTTTAGTTTAGGCTAAGACCCCCTTGACAGGTGAGGGGGGGGGGTTATAAAATTATAACTTTTCTGACATATTTTGAATTACGCCTCTCAGAATGTCTCCTTAGATCTACTACTGCTCGAATATATTATACTTGAAGTTGTTTCCGATCTTGTCATCTTCTAGAGTCTTCTCGGGTCTTTCTCTAGACACAATTTTCTGATTATTTTCAACTCACTGACAAGCCAAGGTTCGTTTCAGCTCATATCTCAATTTCAGTATCTTTAAATATCGCACATGGCAGGAAACTCGATGTCCTGGGATCCAAAATGAAAACGAATGTTGAAAAATATAAACAAAAGAAATCCGGTGATGAGAACGAAAATTTTAACACTTCAAATCGTTATAAAACTTTTCTACTATACTTTTCGGCTACTTCCTCGGATTATTAATTATTGTTCGCAGTTGCTCTCACATTTGTCAGGACAGAAGGTGCAAGTCATTTTGTCGTTTTTAAAAAGGAAATAACGGAAGTTTGTGAAAAATGATTTTTCCGAATTTACGCAACGAATGTATCTCATTTCGCCGATTCGCCAACCCGAGAGGCCTTTTATTATACCTTGCCTGCTGTTAAGTTTCGGAAATCCAGTTTCATCGATTATTGTTTTTCTTTACCGTGTCAACTCGGTTCTTTGTAACCAAGTACAGGGTGTTCCACAAAATACTACCCCGATATTTCGACCCAATACATTTTCGAATCGATATTATTTAATGCTAGCCCCCATCTCCACTTAAGCCTAAATGTTTAGAAAGAAAAGGAAAAGGACTCCCAGCAATGAATTCAGAAATCCAGAAAACCCTACTTTTAATACAAACAATCAGAAAATTGGAGTTATCGCAGGCTAGCCTGGGGAGTCTCAAGGGAGGAGGAGAGAGGAGAAAGGAGCCGGAAAACGGATTCAGGTAATAAGTGAAGTCTACCAACAATGTAAAAAAATTTGGAAATTGAGGAAATTTGAGTAACTGAAGATTAGACCTCTGTGGAGCCTCGAAGGTTGAGGGGCAGGGGGAATGACTCCGGGTTCAGAGACTCAAAAACCCGAACCATCGACGTAAAGAACTTGAAAATCGGAGACATTGAAGCAATTGGAGATTAGCCTCCTGTAGAACCTGAGGGGCTGACTGGAATGGAGAAAGAATACTTGAAATAGATTCAGCTAACTAAAATGCCTTTCTATATCGATGTAAGGAACTTGGGAATAGAGGAAAATTAAAGTAACAGGAAATTAGCTCTGAAATAAATTCGTCAGCGATCAAGACATCGAGTAGGGAAAGGAAATAATGTTTAGGTTCATATATAGGAAGGCTCCCTAGGCGACTGAAGCTCAACGATTTTGCTCAAATGATTCGGAAAACTTTCTTTTTTAATATTTGGAGTCTATGATGAGGGTGGGGGGGGGGCAACTGAAAACTTAACATTTTTCCATTAAAAATAAATGAAGGACCACTCAATCCATTAGTCGGCAAAATAAAAACATTTTTAATTTGTTAACTTTTTACTTAAATAAAAAAAGTTTTGCATCATTTAGTCAGCATTTTCAATGTCAGTATAGGCAAAATATAAAAATGACTAAGTTTTTTTTGCTTGAATGAAATTTTTTTATCATTTAGTCCGCATTTTAAATTTATTTCCACCAGGAGTCGATCTATACCTCTAATGGTTGTAATAATTGTAGTTGAAAAAGTTTCCTTTTCCCCAAAATGGGACTTGGGAGCCACCAAGTTTGAAATTTATAGTGGAAAGATACTGAGCGAACTATTAAATACTTTTTTTTTTTGAATCGTTAATTCGAAAAACTACATTAAATGTTCAATTGGATCCAATTTTGGACCCCAAAATTTGTCCCATTTCTGAGCAAAACTGATTTGGTTTCAAAAGTTAAGCAAAGTGTTGAAATAGTTCTGAAAACAGAGGTCAGCACACCAAATCCATCACTTTTTCCACACGACGTTGTGATCGAATTTGATACAAAAATCGAGTAACCGTTCACATTGACTTTTGAATCAAATTGTGTATCGATTTCGATGTAGAATTCTATCTACTAGTCGATGTTGACATGGTAACTCGACTTTTGTATCGAATTCTTTATCAGATGCGACAGCAATGTCGTGTCAGAAAAGTGATAGATTTAGAGCAACGATAAAGGAATCGTTCGAAGAAAGCCATATTTTCTTTAAAATATGAGAAAAAAATAATTTCTTTAGAGAACTTGGTTCCCTTTTTTGAGGAAAGCGATACCGTCTTCTTCCTAGCAAGAACAAATAGAAAAGAAAGTTGTTTCTTCTCACCTCTTCTCATCTTTGAAGGAGAGAAAACTGATACAAATTTTCGAGAAAAACGAGAGACTGATTAATTTTATTCAGAGAGCCCTATTGACCAAATCTACTGAAATTTCGCTTACTCAGTTGCGGAAATTTCAAATTTCCGCAAAAAATTCGAGGCAGATGCCGAATTCGGTAGCAGAACGTAGCGATTTTTCTGATTTTTCCGCTGCAGTATCTGCAGCGTCTCCAGAATTCCTGTCCATTACGTTGCGTTACGCTGCGATTATCTAACCCGCGGCGGGCGCGGAATTTACTATTACGCTGCATTCAGCAGCTTAAAATAAAGCCGCAACTGATGCGTAATTTAAATATTGAGGCGTTCAGCTGCGAATAATGAACGTGCCTCAGTAGCGGACATTGTGGAATTTCTGTTCTGCCGCGACTTTATCTATTCCGCATCAATAGTGGCTGACGCAGAATAAAATGTTCTGCGGCGACTTTATTTGTTCCGCATCAGAAGTGACTGACGCAGAATAAAAGTTGAGGCGTTCTACCGCGACTATTCCACATTCCGCGGCAGTAACGATTAGTGCGAAACATGAAAGTCGACACGTTCTACTGCGATCCTAATAACTGCTGCTGATCCAGAATTTTTTGGCCAGTATCGTTTAGAAGCTGCAAATACAAAGCAGTGGCTGATGCGGACTTCAATATTAGAAGTGCTCCATTGTGACTGTGTATTCAATCTGCTGCACAGAATTTTTCTTAATATAGGCTAAAGGTACCGTAAAATTCAATAATAAACAATAAAGGATCTTTAGTAATAATCCTCCCTTTAAACCTCCCTAAACCTCCCTTCCATCCTCATTGTCACCAAGAAAACATATCTGTAGAACAAATTTTTTTCTTGTGTCTCAAAAAATTCAAATCGCGTTTTGAATTTTTATTGACGCTCGGATCATTTTTATGGTCTCTGATCATTATAATGACGTTGTTCTGTGTACACGTTCTTTATTATTGACGCAGCGCTCGAAATGATTGACCATGTATAATTCGCGTAAGTTGCCTCCAGGAAAAACGGTACATCCCTGCATTTTCGGAGCCTTTCCAATAATACGACGAATATCCCGATGAACAGTTTCATTGTGGTTGCCTTGAAGTTGCGAAAGAGGAGATATTATATTAAACTACCCAAAACCACAAAAATAACGGAAAATCGATATTTTGACAGACCACGTTTCACCAGTTTCACCTTTCATGTACGAATGTAAATGTAGCGCAGTGCGCGATGATTTGGTTTCCCTATGTAGTCCCCGTATGAATAATGCAGTTATAGGGGGGAGAATTCCGCAGCCCCATAAGTTGATGACAGACAGAAAAAATAGTAGGTAACAGTATAACAAAAATTTTCCTAGCATTTCATGTAATTTTCCATCTGTGTCCTCTTCCCCCTAGTCCGTCCCTAAAAGTAGATATATTTGTCCGAGGCACCCTGTTGTCGAGAGCGGACATTAAAAATTTGAAAACCTGAGTATAAATACCTATTTTCACTAACTCGAGCACCCGTAACCCATTCGATAATTTGAATGCGTATAAATTGGAACGAAATAACTGTCAAACGACCGTTCGCAATTCACTTTATTTTACTTATGGCAGTGAGGTGTCGTCAAATTATCAAATATTTGATAACTGAACGGAAAAAGTCATCCAAGACCGATACAATAAGACATTATGAAAATCGAAAATGTTGACAAAAATTAATGTCGGAATTGAAAGTGTATGTCAAACCCGGTGTGACCAGATCGAACAGAAATTTTTTTGAACTTAGAGAAAGGCCCTTAACATAGGGACGTTATATGCCTTTCTTTCTTTACTATTTTCCAATACTGCAGGCTGCGTAGCTGCCGGTCACTTAGCGTCGCCGAGTCGTCGTGTGATGTGTCGGCCGCTGTCCCGCTGGCCGTTATTCGAATTTCGAAATAATGATAAACGAAAGTTTCGTGCAATTTCCGATCTTGTTCAAACTTATGAAATTGAACCGTTAAAATTGTTGCAATTACTGTCGTTCATGGGAAGATTTTTTCACAAGGTCGTTTCCTAATATCGGTTATTCGCTAATGAAGAGAGGAACAAGTGATCAATTTATTTGATGAACTTGGTAAGTATTTACATTACCGGTAGCTGGTAGTACTATCTGACATCGGTTTCATATTGCACTGACATTTGTGTATTTGCATGAACACAGATTTATGACGAATGTAATCGCAGTTCCAACGTGCCCATTGTCCACTATTCAGCGATCCAAGTCGTCAGTTCACTCGTAAGTACAGTATTCATGTTTCAATATGCACGTTCAAAGGCTCGAGCATGGTGCAGGAACTTTCTGCTTGACGACTATTTTGGCAAAATTGCACTCGTATGACGAGCGTGCACTAACGAATGTCACGCAACAAATTTCCTTAACGTATCCGCATTTAATCAATGTACAGTACCGTTGAATATGTTCATTCTGAACGTATGAACGTATTCAACGGTATTCAGAAATGAGATGTCGCTACTGCAAGATGCAGCGTACCGTTTTGTCAAATTCAAATTAGATTCTCATTTCGGCATTGGTTTTGATTAACAAAAAAACTGAAGCCAGTCTCAAGTTCTGAAATGTAGTACATGGTACAATTGACTAGTTCATGGACGATTGCTATCAGTTATCCAGGTGAGCGTTGTGAAGAAATTTTGTGAAATAGCTGTCTCAAGATTGTTTAATATCAGAACTCTAACGTCGCGAATCAAATAATGTGAAACTGATACAAATGAAGTTGGTGGCTGAATGAACAAACCTCTAGTATTTATCATTGGTAGCACGAATAGTTTGTTGTTGATAGGATTTCGTTGAACTCATTGCGGTTTCTGAAGTCAGTGGGCGGGTGTTTTTCCCTTCATGTGAAATTTCCCGTACAGTAGCGTTAGAAAGGGTGAATTCCAAATTCGACATTGTGAAAATCAATCTGATCTTAAAGTTCCTGGTTCAGAGTATTTCTTTGGCTGCGTGTACATTTTCATAGAGGGAATTGATATGGTGATTATTAGGTCTGTTCAGGCAGCGTACAGAAATTAATCTTGATGATTTTTTCTGTAAGTTCTGTACAAACGTCTCTGTTCGTTTCTGTAGTGCTGTTGTGTAATCGTTTTAGCGTATGCTCAAACACTTTTTCTGCACTTTCTGTTGAAATTTCCGATCAACGTTTATTTTCATTGATAAGTCTCCACATAAAATAAAATTGAACAATTGCAAATCACCTTCAACGTTCTCTTATGAAATTATTTAATTGTTAGCAAATTTTTTATAAGGAATAACCAAAGTTTTTTTCCGTTCCAACTGTTCACAAAAAAGTTACAGAAACTTACAGAAACTCCAGAAAGTTGGTGCTTGAACATTCTCTCTGCAGTTACAGAAAGTGCAGAAAAGTTGCCCAAACGCACTTTCTGTCCATTTTGTCAATTTTGGTAGTTTCTGTATGCTGCCCAAACAGACCTATTTTGTTTCAACAGACGCTAATATTTTTTCCTGACGTCTTGGCCGTATTATATGGGGTTAGCAGTAGTGGTGGGCGATGTATCGATGCATCGCTCGATACATCGATATATTTTCCATAAAGAAGGTGTATCGATGCATCGATACACAATTTCCAAAGTATCGAAAACATCGATGTATTTTAAAAGATGTGTTATTGCAGGTAGTGGTGGGCCATGTATCGATGTATCGCTCGATACATCGATATATTTTTCAAAAAGAAGGTGTATCGATGCATCGATACACAATTTTCAAAGTATCGAAAACATCGATGTATAAATGTATCGATACTGCCCATCACTAGTTAGCAGGGCGTCCATTTAGTCACTTTTTTCTACAAAGGTCACTTCTTGCCACTCATTCTGTATACATTTCACTTTTCAATAATCTGCTCTCATGCTGAAAATTTAATTTTCAGATTCCAGAAATGCAGCCACCCAGCACGCGAATGCGACGCGAAATTTATCTGAAAAACTTGCATAAATTGTTCGTTTATTTTCAAATAAAAATTGTTTTCTTTCATACTAGCATCAGAAATTAATGAAAGTCGGCGTAGTATGCATTGAAGAATATTCTGCTTTGTACAGCAGTGAAATAATAGTCGCTCCTGAACGCTGCTGAATAAAATTTTCTGCGCAGTTCTGCTTCCAATATAGTCCGCTCCGAAACGCTCCAAGAATAATTATGTGGCAGAATATAATTGATGAAACGTAGTGGAACCTGCGGAAAATAGATTTTGTTCGAAGCAACTATGCGGAAATAGATTTTTCGAAGCGAATAATGCGGAAATATGATTTTTCTGCGTCAGTAGAGAATAGAATCCGCAGCTGAACGTTGCGTGGTAGAATACCGTACAGGATTGCGAAACGGATTCAGTTTCTTCGCGACTGAAGTTCGGAATTTATTCCGTTCAGTAGCGAGAAAAAAGTGTCTCATTTTGCAGAAATTTTGAGACGCTGCGGAATCTTGCGGAATTTAAATGTGAAAATGGTCAATAGGGAGGAAATTTTAACCTTGTGACATTCAAAATTACTGATACAAGAACGACTAACAGTTTGCTCAACTGAAACCGTATCAATTTGCATACTGTTCTTTTTTTGCCACCAAATTTTAGAGCCGAAATTGGAATTATATTTAAAATTTAATGCAACATATGGAATCAGCGATAAAAAAGAGCTCTATTTTGACGGACTTCTGTTCTCTTTCTCTTAAATGAAACGAAGTTCTTCTTTTCATCCAGGAAAGGAAATTTCCGTGTTACTCAAAGCAGACAGTGATGAACTTTTTCTTATTTCTCAAAGACAAGAATAAAGTTCCTCTCACTTCTCAAAAAACGAAAAGCATATTTTTTCAGTTTGACTACAGGAACAAATTTCCCATCTTTACACCAAAATTAGAAGGTTTAACTTTCAAATTCCCTCCCTCCCCTTCTTTCAGTTGTCTCAGTTTAATGAACGGGAAAAAATAAAGTGACTCTTTTTGGGGGGAGGGGGGGGGCGAAACCCCAAAGGCTCAACTCGCGTCAGATTGGAAATCTGATGTGATTCTCAGAATCAGCGACTCAAAAAATCCATAAATCGATAGGTTATTCAACATTAAAACCAAGTTAATTTTGCCTAAGTTTTTGGGGCTCACTTGGGGGTCTGGTAAGAAAATCTGATAAGATATTCCGAATCAACGACACGGAAAATCGTTACTACGACACTTTGCTGCTCGAATTTTGAAACCGAGTCAATTTTTTTAAACTGATGGAGCTCAAACTCAGTCATAGTCAAAAAATGTTATGTGGTGTTCGGAATTAAAAACCCAAAAAACCCTGTTTCGAGTTTCCACACTTTATTGGGGTATGGTTTTCTATCTCCTTAATAAAAGAAAGCTAAGATTTACTCCTGAATTTTTGGGGAAAGGAGAATGAATTCCTTTTGGTTCTCCAAGAAAAATACCAATTCATTTTATTGAGGACAAGTAATTAATTTCATTCTTTCACAGATAAATTTGATGGTAATAATTATCGGAATTCTAATATGTCTCTGACATTCAGCGATTTATTACACCCTTTACCTGAAAATTTTGATAATGTCTAATAGATTCCGGTAACAATTACTACAATTCAACTAAATTTTGATTACATTACAGTAATTTTATTAAAATTTTCAGCTGAAAATTGCGTGAAATCGGTGAATGTCAGACTAGAATTTTAGTAATTCTTATCAAAAAATTTTTCTTATCGTATCTCATAAACGGAAGAAGGTTCTCTTTGGGGGATTTCTTGCTTGATATCTACTTGGGGAAAAGTACCGATTATGTTTTATACTTCACGAGACAAACTAATTTTCTTTATCCCTTGAATGGAAACAAGTTCTTCCCTTCGTTCTGGGAAGAAAATTTCCTCGTGACTTCAGGGAAAGTAATGATCTTTTCGTATTTCTTTAAGAGATCAGAATTTCTCTCGTTTAGCGAGTGAAGGAAACATTATTTCCAACTTGACAAAAATATCTTATTTTTCCTTCCTTAAATGAAAACGATTTTCACGTAGATTTTGTCAATTCCTCCCAATTTTAGGGTTCTAAATTATGGATCAACCGAAAATCTGATGCAATATTTTCAAAGAACGACCTACATTTCGATAGTATACCCGACTTTTAAAATCAAATCAATTTAGCCAACGATTTGGGGACCCAATAAAAAATCGGATGTGATATTTCGAAACGACGACTGACAAAAGGCCTGCTAAGACGCAAATTTTTGGAATCCAGATAATGTGATATTTTCAATCAGTGATTTCCCTATAAGACATTTTGCTCCATTTTTGAAACAATCTCAATTGCTTGTTGCAAATTTAATGCCCAAATTGACATCGAACTGAAAATCTGATATGATAATCGGAATTAGCAACCCAGGAAAGCCCTATACTTCGACACCTTCCTCTACTCTCAAACCTAAGTCAGGGGTTCTACTTCATTTTTTTTTTGCAAATTTCAGGACCAAAACTGAGGTTTGATTGAAAATCTGGTGCAATATTTGAACTCAGTAGCCCAAAATGCATCCTTATTTTCATAGTTCGCTCGATGCTTTTTCATTTGAAACTTCGAACTTGGTAGCCTCCGAGCTCCCGTTTAAAGGACAGAAGATTCTTTCACCTTCAGTTATACACAACCTTGAAATATGAGATATGTCTTTCCTTCACATGCTAAAAAAATACCTGGGGGCGCATTTCATGGAACACCTTATTTACCCGCGTTCAAATTGACGTTTTGGTATTTCTGATCCAACCCCGTAATGAGACAGTTTTAAAGAAGCGGTGGACCTAAGGTCCGGGGGGATAACTTGGGACAGGACAGTCTCAGTCACGAAAAAGTTTGCGTTTTGATTCCTGGACCCGAATTACGAAAATCAATCCTTCCATGAAGAAGAACCTGTGAACTCAGGAGGGGGTTCTGTCTCCATTCACCCCTATGCTCCAATCGAATCATTATTCTGACTCCAGACGTTCGAATCATGGTCGCATTTCGCTTTTCTTGAACTCCATCAAGTGCCAGTTGGCAAGATTGCTGATGACAGAACATGTGAACGAATAATTCATTTCAAAATCAATAACCACTAAAGTTGACCTTTGTTCGACAGAAGGCGTGTTCAAATCTCATAACTAAATGTAAACGATGTAATATCGCTTCTCACGTTTCCATTTTTTGTTTTGTTTCGCAAACGATTTTCTGTTTTTAATTTCGACGATATGGTCGCAAATAGCGAACAAGAGCTTCGAACTTTTTAAATTTATAATTTACGCTAATGAGTTTCGTCGAAACTTTTCCAATATTGAAGTTACAAGGGTTGGATGCAGGAGGGTTTGTACTTTACACGTCACAAACTTAGTACTGAACCCGAAAATGAAGCGATGTATAGAATCGTTCTGTTGTTTCATTGATTGACAAACGTAATTATATTTCAGAAATGTCGGAGTTTTAACAATAGGAGCAGATAAGTTCATTGGAATGTTTGTAGGGTTCTGGAAACGAAATGAGAGAAGATGATCAGGTTTAAACAGGATTTCTCAAGAGAAGAAATAACTGGACGATAAACAAAAATCAAGCGAAATAGTTTGGAAAAGCAGTAGTGGTTTGCAAATATTGTACACCAATGAATTAAGGGTGTAAATGGGGAGGGACAAGGTGACATTCCCTCCCTTTCGCTCACAGCCACAGAGAAGCAAATTTATTGAGGAGGCGAGGATAAAGAATTTTCTAGATGTTGAAGCGAAAAAATAAGCTAACTCGTAAGATGCACATGAAATTGCCAACTAAGCTACTGAAATTGCCAATTTTGCCAACTCTGAATGATTATTGGGGGTGAGTCACCCCCATAACTACGCCCCCTCCCTTCTACGCTCTCCATCACCCCACGGAGCAAAAGGAAACAGTAAAAGGGACAGACATTTTTCAGAAATCATAATCGTCAATATAATTTTTTTAAGACCATTACAGTTTTTGATAAAACCTTTATAAACTGGTCTCAGATATTACAACACGCGACCAGAAGGGGTTTTGGACACTGAGGTGCTTTTAGACTTTTCCAAACGTGCTTAAGACTTTTCATAAGGTCTCTTTAAAATTCTTTTGAACGCGTGAAGGTTTGCTTAAGACTTTTAGAGAATATTTCTGAATAAATTAAGACTTTTTGAGACTCTTGTAAACGTAATTAAGAATGTTTGAGCCTAATACTGGTTTAATACTCTTTGACTTGCAAATTTCTCCAAATTCGTTTAAGACTGTTTCAGACTTGTTTTCATGTCAGTGTCAAAGAATTCTAAATTTAGATGCGTATGGAAAAATCTAAAAGATATCTAGAAGTGTATTAGACAAAGAAATATTCGTATTTTAGTATTTGAATCTGGTCTGGATCAAAAATCTGGAGAAATTTCAAAAATCATTAAGCGAAAACAGAACCCTATTTCAACAGTTTAATAATATTGATTGCTCTTACTTAAAAATCACAGAATCGAATAGTTTTGTAACTAAGTCGACAGAAGTAAATTTTTCACCTCATTTTTGAATTTTTAGATTCAGAGCCAGTGTGAAGGCATTCAAAAATGGTTTATGACAAGGTTATTCACAATATAGTACAGTTTAACGAATGAAATATCACGTTTTCTTCTGACAGTGTGTATTTTCATTACTTATTATTAGAGCTCGTTTTTTTTTGGCATTGTAGTGGGAGGTTTTTGGAATTGAAGTTGAGAAATTAGGCACTTTTGGCAAAAAAAAAAAAAAAAAAAAATAGAAAAAAATAGGAAAATTTTATGAAAAAATAATAAAGAATGTACAAACGATAAAAAGTACCGGTTATTGACTCATTATTTCTAGTGTATATTTCGATTATTCACTTTCGTCTTCGTTCAATATTGCTCACTGTGCAGATTAGAAAATGAAAACACCTAAAGAATTGGTCTACAATTCTACATACGCTTTTTCGAGATAAATCTATCTGTTTTATCGCGAAAATTCAAATTTAGTTTTATGGCATTATTCAGTTTGGAATTACTCTATTTTGGCATTATTTCATTTGGAATTTTTGGAAAAATAAAATTTTTTTCTGGGGGTCTTTGATGTCTGAAACGTACTCATCTTTGATCAGATCTCATCTGCCCCAATTAGAACAAAATTGACAATTTACAAAGAATGCGAGCTCTACTTATTATAATTATTATTTTCAAAATAAAAACTAAAAAATTCTGTAGTGAGGTACAAAACTGAAAGGTAGTAGAATTCCAGTTTCAATATTTGAAGCATTGTACTCCAAACGGCCGTACGTCAAATTTTTGATGAAATGAGTTTGCAGCGAAATCTGTTGGTAGAAGGTGGTAACAACCAAGGTACGTCACAAGCACTGCGCTATCCAAGTTAATTCCGCGTCTATAGTGAAATATCGCCAACAGCGTTCAGTGTTGCCTCGAAAGAGTACCTAATCGTTTTTTTACTCTCCTGAAAAATCACTGTTGACTGACTTAGGGCCGTTTGGAATACAATGCTTCATTTTATATTTAACGTCGCTTTACCTATCACTACTTACAATTTCCTTAACAGGGCACAGTTATTTTCCTTTTGTTAAGGAAGAAACGAAGTTTTCCAGATGAGAAAATGGGAAACATCTTTTTCCTGAGCCCCTTCTTCCTTGAGAGGAATAATACTGTTCCTCGGCCCTCAATGATAAGAGCGAAGTTCTTCTTATTCAGGAGAAGACAAGAAAGGAATGTTTTTCATTCTTTATGGAAGAGGCTACATTTTTCCTTCTTCGAAAAAAAAAATTCAGAGGCGTGGCAAGGGGTTGACACCCTCACACGCAAATTTTCTTCGCCCACCTATTTGTGATTTTGGACATCATTCGGCAAAATATAAAAGTTGTTATGCCTTTTCCTTTACTTGCATGTAATTTTCGAAGTCGACATTTTTTATTTTTCGGCCATCAGTCGACAAGATATAGAAAGTCTCTTTTGCTTGCATAAGAAATTTTTGTGCTAAGCCAGCAAATTTGACTTTTTGCCCCCCCCCCCACATACAGACATATCAACAGAGTGCAAAGTGCCCTTGAAGAAACCGCGGTACTCTTCATTCCAGAAAAGAATAGGACTTTTCTCTCATTTCCCCTTCCTCGAAAAAAAGAATGAAAATCGTCCCATTTGAAAAATGAAAGGCAGCAAACACTTTCTTATCTTAGCTGAAAGACGAGAAACTTTTTCTCTTTCCTTAATGTAAAGACGAAAATTCCTTTCAGGAAAGAGAAGGATGATTTTTTCTATTTTTTCTCTGGAAAAAAAGCAACTTTTTCTTCCTACAAAACTGGTGTAAAACTCTTTTAAAAAAAGAGAAGATGTAAATTTTTAAAATAAATGCTGATATTTGCACTAAGGAAAAAACCAAGAAGATTTCTTGTTCTCTACCAAGAAAAACAGAAACAAATCTTCTCCTTTTGAAGAATGGATGAATTTGTTCTAACTCAGGAGAGGGAGATGACTTACTCCTACTCTTTCCCTAGGAAAAGAAACAAGTATTCCTCAAGAATGGAACACTTTGCAATTCCTTCCTCAAAGAAAGGAACAAAGTTCTTCTCATTCAGAAGAAGGAAGCGACAATTTGTCAATTTTTCCCCCAAGAAATCAAACAAGTTCCCTTTCCCCCTTTTTTAATATGGAATTAATTTAATACACTTCTCTAATTTTAAACGTGGAATTTGAATTCTGTGAATCAAACTTTGGTGCCGGCACAATTTTAAAGTTGTATTCCAACTCAACGACTCAAGAGGCTCTCTTTTTCGATAATTTGTTCGATTTCATTTTTCTAGAGTCACGTCAATTGGGCCCATTTTCAAGTGCGAAATCTGGATTCTAAAAGTTGGCCGGCTGGAAATTCAGTTATAGTTATTCTACCTATACGTTAGAAACCAAAGAAACCTCTATACCAATAATTTGTTCAATTTTATGGAGTAGCTTTAATTTTTCCATTTTTCCTTTTCCAATGATGACATTTCGATTTCGGGACCTGAAATCCTGGTCGATGAGATATTCGGAACAAAGAAAAAAAAAAGCTATTCGGATAGCTTGTTTGATATATTCTAAGTTGGAATTAATTTAGCTGAAAAATAATTTCAATGTTGAGGCTTTAATTTGGAATAAATCAAAAATCTGACGGGATATTCGGAATGAGCAGCTCCAAGACAAATCTGTTTCATTTGTTTGGTTAATATTTTCCTTGAGAAAAAGAACCTTTAGTTTTGTATTTCCTTATTTTACCGAAACAAACTGACAGTATTTGTACGCAAACTAGTAAATATTAAAATTATAAACGAAAATTGTATAAAATTTCAGGTTATATTAATCTGGTACAAAACCTCATTGAGAAAGCCGAGGCACTTTTGTTGAGGGAACCATCACTCCTGAGAATCGAACCTCCAGTAATTGTGGTCGGTAAGTTATCTCGAACTTGTAAAATAATGAAATTACGTGTACGAGTTTTGAGGCCATCATTCATAAATGGCCGGTTACTAACCAGAACTACACCAGTCACTCTGGTCGGTGCAGCTGATGAAAAAGGCTTCACTTAAACTAATTCACATTAGTGTGAAACTTTGTATAGTTGTACTTAATAACGAGTGGCATTCCTTCTCTATTCTCAAACTTCTCTGCAAAAGCTGCCCGGAAAATGATCTTCATTTTTCAGAGTGTAAGTTTAATACGAGCATTACAAAGAGTAACAGAGGAAGGGGAAATTTCTCGAATAAAAATATTGCGGGTTGAAGTAAGGAAGTAATGAAAGAATGACACGTCGTATCTAAGGAAAAAGGCCATTCTACGAAAGGGGTGCTTATTTCTTTAACTCACAAATACGTCGAGAAATATTCGCACTACGCCAAGAGTTTGTTTCCGGCTGGATGAGTGGCGAGTCTAGGATTTTGTTCTGGGAGGAGCTAAACTTATTGGAAAAAAACTGAAGAAATAGTCTTAGCTTAGAACACTGAGTCAAAGAAATACTTTATATTTGTAAAAGGGGAAGGGGGTGCCTATTTAAATAATTAAAAATCGAGTACTTGCGAACAAAGCGAGCTATAAATTTTCTGAAAAACTGAGCAAATAGTGCATCAGAAGATGCAGTTTTTGATCATAAAAAGCCTCCCTCGAGTTAAAAGCCTGCTGAAAAGTTCACTTTTCTTTTGAATTGAAGGGTCGGATTTCAAACTGCCCATCATCCAAAATGACGAAAATTGAGATTTTAGAGCAGTCTGGTAGAAGAAGTCAAACTATACCTTTTGGTGTTGAGATTGATTTTTTTGCGCGATTAGAAGTCGAGTTATTGATTTTTAAAGTCAAGGTGTCACTTCTCCAGCGGCTCAAGGACCCCAAAGCAAGGATGCCCGGCAAGTAGTGTTGCTGGCTTCACTTCATTTCCGTCTGCTCTGAGCTGATTATACATAATTACAGACACGATGTAATCCTGCTATTTTTGAGCTTATGTATTGGGTGCGAGGGATGTGACCCATTCAGAGTGAAGGGAAGGCATAAAAACAATGATTAGGATGGATGGTTACCAGCTGCACCCCTTTTTTAAGCAAAAAGAACATATGTGGCAGTTTCTATAAAAAGGGGTAAGTTTGTCGATTGATCAAAGTCTCAGAAAACGAGAAAAAAGAAAAACAAAATTTTTTGGTCGAAAAATCAGTTTTGAGATTTTGGTTGATTTCTATAGAAAAAACATCGCAATAACGAAGAGACAAACTTTACGCGCATAAGAGAGAAGAGGGAGAGAGAGAAAGAGAATTATGAAAAAGAATGAGAAAAGAATGCGAATGTCTGCGTTCATTTCATTGTGGTTTTTCGGAGCTCGATGTACTGCATTGTTACCACGCAGAAGAGCGAAAAATTACCTTTCCAACAAGCCCTCGTCGAGGCTGGTAACGTGATTCCGCGGCGAGTTAGGGCCGCTCGACAAAGTTGGAGAAAAAGGTGTGTCTAACTTTAAACGCGTTTTTCCCAAAAACGTGTTTTGTTCATGTTACACTCAGCTTGGATCGCTTGTATCTCCGGAACAAAAAACGCTACAAATCTCGCCGATAGCTCGTTGGAATGGGCATTCATTCCTCCGTTACGTACTGTCCGTAACTCAAAATTCGTCGGATCGACAAAGTTAACCTGTCTTATAGAAACAGCCACATTATTATTCGGGAGCAGATCCCACTCTGTCTTTTCCAAACTACCATCAGTCCACGACATTGCCTACTTGGAGCCCTGTAGTTCAAAGAGTAACTACAGTCGGTTTAACTTACAATTTTTACAGTATGTTTAGAGTGAACTCGACTCTCCATCTCAGGTGTCACTTCAGGGTTACCTACTGTACAGTCCAACATATAACTTTTTTTTTATCTCCCCACAATTACGATTTTTGACTAAGGACCATTTGGAAACCGACCCTTCAATTCCATAATATCTAGTATAACCTACATGAGTCTAGGAAATGGGGTTGAGGCTCTTATAGCCTCCTTCTAAATCCGCCCCTGGGTTCGACAGAGGATGGAAAACTATTTAATGTAATTTCGAGTAGCAATTTATAGTTTGACTGAAACATCGGCTGAAGCTCTCTTATAGTCCCCTTCTAAATCCGCCACTATATTTGATAGAGGATGAAAAACTATCTAATGTATTTTGAGCAGCGATTTATAGTTTGACTGAAACGTCAGACATTTGAGGAATCGTCCAAAAACTCCATCATCCTTCACTTCATTTATCCCAATTTATAAAGTACATTTCTGATGAGGCCTATTTATGATAGTGAAGCCGTTAATTTGGTAAAGTCAGCATTAGTGTTTGCATCAGGAAAAATTCTCAGGTTAATTCCAGTATGTCACTTGGAGGTTTTCGTCGCAGAGTCATGACCAGTTTTGGATCGGTAGAAAACTATCATTCATAAAGTTTCTTAAATGGTCGGAATCGATAACTGAATAAAATTCACTAATAATCAGGGGTCTAGCTAGCAATTTTATTGGGATGGGAGAGTACAGACAGCAAAAATGCCGAATAAAGTATAAGAAATATCAACTGAATCTAGAAAAAACGTCCTCACGTTCCCAATTTTGCGCGACTGGCTATTAGAATTTGTCGAGTGCCGAATTTTCAAATTGAATTATGGCCGGTGACCTCCACTTCCTTCCAACCACTGTGGCTTTGCTGATCACACTTGGTATTTCTCAGTAATAATAAAACAAGGGTCGAAATTAAAATTTCCGGTTCTGTAAAACCAAATTTCTTTTGAAGTGGGTAAAATTTCCGTTCGATTTTTACATCCTGATCATCAATCCTTAAATAAAAGCCCACTAAGACCTGCTTGTTTCTATTTTGCCTATATTGTTCGGTAGATGAGGGGAAACAAGTTATTCCATCACCAGGATTCATTAATCATGAAGGAGACATTTTTTTGCGACTTCGGAATTCGCAATGATATTCTGATGGTAATTCCTTCACCGGGAATGAAAATTCCATTTAGTCGAGATTGAATACTGCCTTCTCTCCCAAGGCAACCGTCACCGCCACTCTTCAAATTCTAGCGAGTGTATACAAACAGTCAGGACACAACAAATTTTGAAAAAGTGATAATAGAAATTGGGTTTGAAGAACTTAATCACACTTATTGTAGAATGATCAATATAATATGCCCGTCAAATTAAGCTGAAAATGATTAAAAAGAGATCACGTCAGGAGGAACCGACAAATCAAATTTTTCTTTTAAGACGGTCGAAAAAATTTATTGAAAAATGTATATACTTTCATACGAGGGAAGGTGGCTTGTTGAACTTCTCCTCTCGTACCTCCATGCAATAAAGTGGACAAGATTACTTGCAAAATGATTGCAGAAGATCACTAATCTACCAATCAGCAGTTAAAATTTGACCTTGAGAACGAGTGCGACTTTCATATGGCGATCATTCTAATAATCTTAACGAAGGCCATTTTTAAGCTCACTTTTAGAAACCCATCAGAAAAGCTCCAGTATGCTAGACGCAATTATCTTAATCATGATCTTATAAAAGGGCTGAAATCATCCAGGGATATAACGAAGAGGAGAAATTAAAGGCTTGCCGAAATCACCTTCTGTTTGATACTCCGCTGCATAGAAGTTGGGGAAATTGAAGAAATGAAAACTTTTGCGAAAGGGAGAAGGTGGAAGTTATTGAGTCTGAAAATAACAATCAGCTAGTGCCGTGGAAGAACTGAAATCTTTTCTGGCTCGTCAATTTTCGAAAAAGCCATTAGTTGAGACAAAACTTTTTTTTGTTTTCAATTTTAAAATATTTCCAGTAGACTAAAACTTTTATTGTCTGGAAAAATTTAGAATTTCTCCCTTTCCCTTTTTCATTTAAAAACACTTGTTCTCGCACTTTTGAATCGCTAACATTACCTAGAAATTTGAAAATCAATTTCACATTGCTACAGTAGATCCAGGATTTTTATGATTTTTGAGAAAATAGTGAGAAACCTGATTCATAAAACATGGGGAGCATTTGAAACACGGCCAAGTTGTAATCGAAAATGTGACGTAAAAGTTTTTACCCAATCAGAAAGCTATTTGTATTACATTTACTTTTCTGAGTGATGAAAAATTTGGCTGTCACATTTTAGCTGCAATTTGGTTATGAATTTTAGCTCATCAGAAAAGGAAATAAAATAAAATATACTTTCTGACTGCTAAATTTTTGTCACATGCCATTCGGTCATGCCTCAAAGATGATTCACATTTTCGTCTGAGGAGACTTTTTCCTGGAGAATGAGGCAATACATTTTTCTAGAGGAGAATACATAATTTTTAGTTAAATACGAGTAATGTAAAACAATTCCTTTGAATGCAGGAAGGGATGAATACCCCATTTGTCTTCCATCGGAGGGAACCAATATACTTTCAAACCGAAACCATATTTGTCAGTGCTACAAAGTGACCCAGGTAATGCTGTCCAAAAATTACTCAGAGCAATAAATTTAATAATTGAAAACAATTGAAGGAAGGGAGGAAAAGGAATATGGGATGAAAGAATCTTACTTATTTTGCATAAAATTTGAAATCTATCAGAAATAAAAAAATAAAATAAAAGCAGAAAATAGTTACAAATAAGAAACTTGTGCAGAGGAAGATATGTACAACGATTTAAAAATTTACTGAAAATTTGAGATTTAGGCTTACAAAGCAAATAAAAATTAGAAATTGAAAATATACAAATTAAATGTGCCTCTCAGAGCTTACCTACAACTAAAATACATAGGTAATAAGAAATTAAATTTTGTGGTATAATTATTAAATTTCCCATTTTGAAGTGAACTATTTTTAAATTTTAAATTTTGAAGTTAATTAAATTAATTATTCAAAATTTTTTCTATATTCTCAATTTTGAAGTGAGTTATTTTACAATTTTTAATTTTCAAGTTAGATACAACGTTTTAAAATTACCCCACACATTTAGATTTAAACACTGGGAGAAATTTCATTAGATGACAAAGTTCATCTAACAACTTATTCAGTAGCATCGGAACTGGGGATAATACAGGGTACATTGTAACCCCCCCCCCCCTCCAACGAAAATGAACAAAGTATTATTTGTACTCCTGTTAAGGAAAAAAAATGAAAAAAAGAGAAAAAAAGAAATTTAGAGACTTTTGAAGTTTATGAAAAGGCGTCTTGAGAGATTTCAGAGATGAGATTTATGAGCTTTATTACCAGTTAAGTCAGTTTTCGGACATAAAAATCGAAAACCAACCTTCATTCATTTATTTATTTTTTGCTTTCTCACGTGAATTTTTGCACAACTCTAAGGCAAAGTCGACCAACATCACTGAACTTATAGGTAACATACGTTGCCTATTTTGGAAAATGAAAGGAGACAAATGTTCTGTTCTTGGCCAAATAGCGTGCAATCTCGTCTTCTGTTATTATCAACATCTAAACGCGTTTCGTTCACTTTCTGCCTCAGACATTTTTCTAGTTGACAAAATTGAATTTTTATAAATCTTCATTTCTTCAATTTAACTAACTAGGAAGTTCTCCAGGACGGAGCTAAGGAGGAGGGTTTCCCATTGTTCTTCACTATGTCCCGGAATAAGTTACTCGGCAATTTTAACTGAAATACTACACAGAGCACACCTAAAAAGTTTCATTTTGATGAGATGGGGAATGGGTCTGTGAGGACCAAAGATAATTGCGACTAAAAACAGGATTTCAGTTTGTATTACAAATACAAAAATTCACCGACAGGCAACTGAATTTACCGACTTCCGAATTTTCAAACAACACTGGGACGAGATGAGACCCCCCCCCCCCGGTAGGGTGATACTCATTATTAAGGTTAATTTTTCACAACACAGCTTCGATTCGATTTCCGTTTTCAATTTCGATATCGTTACAGGTGATATTCACGGTCAGTTCGAAGATTTATTATGGATTTTCCAGCAAACTGGATACCCTCCAGCAACGAGTTACCTATTCCTAGGAGACTATGTCGATCGTGGAAGGAATTCGGTTGAATGCCTCAGCCTCCTACTTTCGCTGAAAGTAAAATATCCGAAGAATATTCACCTACTGCGCGGAAATCACGAGTGCACTATGATAAATCAGAAATACGGCTTCCTCAGCGAATGTGAGTTTTGTAGATCTTAAAATTCAGTAAAACCTTTTATTCAACTCTCGGTATTCTGGCTGAGGTTTATGAGAGTATCCTTTCCGGGCTTCAAAAGCTCGAAGACAGATTATTAATAAAATTACGATACGTGGGTTCTATGGTCATCTTGGTCTTAATAATACAGTCACTTAGGGTTTTACAGTAATTATTGGTGCGCTTAGTTTGAGGCCGTAATTAGTTCCCATTCTGACAACATTGTTTGTCATTGAATACGCTGAGCTCTACGAGTTGGAATTTTTTCTATTTGCAGGTAAACAGAGGTTCAGCGTTTCTTTGTGGAAAAGATTTTCAACTTTTTTCGATAGCCTTCCTCTGGCGGCCGTTATAGGCGGAAAAATTTTCTGCTGTCACGGAGGATTGAGTCCGGATTTGAAAACAGTGGAACAGATCCACAATATCAAAAGACCGTATCCAATTCATAACACATCCGGCATCGTGAATGATTTGCTGTGGTCAGATCCATCCAGCGTTAGTATACAGTTTTATGAATTTATAGCGAAATCATAATTTCGCTGTTTGAGAGAACTTGCAGTGCATACTATGAAGGTTAATCGTTCAAATCCACCTCATCTATCAAACATTCCTATTTTTGACCAGGAAACAAGACCGGAATTCGGTGAAATAGGTACGCCTTGAGTTAATACTAGGACAACGTTTCATCCCCCAAGAAGAAATGACAATTTATTATCCTGATTTCCTCGAAAAAATTGACGAAGTATTTTTATCTTTTCATTTTTCTGTTTCTCCCATTTTACTTATTTTTCCAAGAACTCTCTACCTAGCTGAATACTTCGAGACCATAACCCACTTGGCTTCGTATGTAAATCCACATACAACCTAACATGATCAAAATGAACAAATAATGACCACAACGACCAAATGCGATCAAATCTAATAAGAATAGACCTAATATGACCAACGGGACTTAAAATATACCAGAATCGACGTTGAATAAACTCTAAAAATTAATAACAAACAATCAAACATGAAGCAGAAAATGAAATTTGACTAAAATTTATCAAAAAGGATAAATATAAGCTGGTACAAGGGACTACGGCAATCCCCTTTTCTCAAATTCACATTTTTGTATAAATCGTCTAATCTTCCTCCTTGGTCAGTCCTGTATAGCACGATGCGAACGTCTAACAAACGTCTTTTGTCTTCTGCATTCCTGCATTTCCGGCACCAGATCTGTCCTAAAACACGCAATTCTTTTTCTCACTCATTGTCCTTTTCTTCTTCCCCAGGATGTCCAACAAGATTTAAATGTGGATACAGTTGACCATTTTATCCCAAGCTTTGTTCATTACTCGCAGTCTATAAGAGATCCACAGTTGTGGCCCTCTTACAGACAGCACCTTTTAGATGACATCACCAAAATTCTTTGAAAACTGAAAGAGAAAAAAAAAAGAAAGAAAAAAAGTGTTTAAAACAAAATCACATTTTTTAGACATCAATCTATGGATGATCAGTTTTGATAGGATTTGTTTTCTCCTAATTATCCAAAATAATTGTCTTTGACTTGATTGATCTTCCTTCAAACAATTGATTTTAACTGACTTAGTTGACTTAGCTGACCTGTTAGACTAGAGAGCCTTATAACTTCGGGTACGATCGTCCGCCATTTTGACTCCAACCGCGCCCGTGGATGCCGAATCCGACTATGCGGAGCGTACCGCGTAGTCCATTCGGCATCTACGGGTGAGGTTGAAATCAAAATGGCGGACGATTGTACTCACACGAAGTTATAGAGCTCTAGTTAGACACCCTGCTCCCTCGACTAGTGATGCAGATATCAGTTTAATTCACGTATAAGTCAATCATAGTTCAGTTACAGTTGAGTTACAGTTTAGTCACAATTTAAATTTCGCTCTCTGAAGAGCTGTTTTTTTCATCGATCAGTTCCTACACGTGCTTTTTCTACTCGCTCTCATTTTTTGATTTCGAATGCCTTCGCTACGGTCCGGACAGAACACTTATTTTTCTCGTGTAACCCCCCAAAAACCTGCAGGACCAAAAATAAGAACGAATTTGACTGATCAATTTATTCTGATCAAAATCTACCAAACAAAAAATCAGAAACAAACTTGAAACAGGTATTTCTGATCGAAAAACCAACCATATCTGAAGCAGATTTGTCAAAATTAACAAAAAGATAGGTACCAAATGAGACCAAAATTGACTAAAAGAGAAAATCCGATCAGAAACGACCACCCGTGGTCAAAATCAACCGAAACGTGTTGACCTAAATAAAACAAGATCAAAAAACCACTCAAACGACCAAATTCGATCAAAAACGATCAAATTTAATAAAATCGAATGAAAAGTGACAAGTATGGAAAAGATGAGATGTCATGTTGTGTTATTTTTGACACATGTTACCCATGTTGAGTTAAGAAGCATAGCGAAAGTAAAAAAGTTTTCAAGAGACTTGAACGAGTCATGGAAATTCATAAAGAGTCATGAGAAGTTCATATAATGAGTTACAAAGAGTTCCAATCAAGTCTGAGAAGAGAGTCTTAATAGTTGTTACCAAATTTGTAGATCTCAAAAAAAACATTGCGCTTTCTCGTCAAAAGTTCGATAAAACTTATGATTTGCGAGATAGAATTTTTAAAAGAAAAAATCTTTTTTACGCACTTTAGTACCCCCGACTTCTGAACCAACGGGTAGCTGGTCACTTTTTCGAACTTGAACCATATTAGGCTCGTGGAAGTTCATATTATAAAAATTTTAGTTGGCTACGAAAATTATTATAGACAACTAGAGCGTCGAACAACGCCCTCCCCCCTAGAATTGTCCGACTGGAGAACCTCTGCAAACGCTGCCTTTGCTTCACTTTTGTGAACATATCGAAATTTCAGATCGTTGGGCAGAGCTCGGATTAAACCAAAATAAAAATAAATGAATCGTAAAACGAGAGGCAAAATGAAAGCATACTAAACGAGGTTACACAGGAAATTTACTCCCAAATTTCTATGTGTCCCCAGGAAGGAGGGTTGGTATACTGTTGGCAACGAATTTTACTTGTAAGCTGTGCACTATATTATTATTTTTTTAAATAAAAATGATTCAGTCATTAACAAATCGAATAACAGAATACGCTAAAGAACAGAAAAAATATGTAGCAGTTTCTATAAAAAGGGGTAACTTTGTCGATCCGACGAATTTTGAGTTACGGACAGTACGTAATAGAGGGAATGAATGTCCATTCCAACGAGCTATCGGTAAGATTTGTAGCGTTTTTCGTTCCGAAGATACAAGCCCTCAAAGATGAATGTTGGGAGATTGCGCGAAAACACGTGTTCCAGAAAAACGCGCCTAAAGTTAGATACACCTTTTTCTCCCACTCCTTCAAAGGGCCGTAACTCGCCGCGAAATCATGTTACCAGCCTCGACGAGGGCTTATTAGAAAGGTAATTTTTCGCTCTTCTACATGGTAACAATTCAGAACATCGGATTTATTCGTGAACTCCGAAAAATCGCGAAGAAGCGAACGCAGACATTCGCATTCTTTTCTCATTCGCTTTCATAATTATCTTTCTCTCTCTCCCTTTTCTCTCTCATGCGCGTAAATTTTGTCTGTTCGTTATTGCGATGTTTATAGAAATCAACCAAAATCTCAAAATTGATTTTTTGACCAAAAAATTTTGTTTTTCATTTTTGTGTTTTCTGAGACTTCGATCGATCGACAAAGTTACCCCTTTTTATAGAAACTGCCACATATTTGTTACCATCCTCTGTCATGAGATTTTCACAATCATTGGACACTTCCTTCATGGCAGTGTCTAGTTACGTGTGAATCTGACCTACACTTTGTATTGATAATATTGAATAAAAAACGTAGAAATACTGCTGATAAATAAGATGGATAAAAGTCTAAAAAATATGGAGAGAACAACGTAACTATTAAACAATGTGTAACCAGGAAGGAAGATTTAAAAATGAATGAGAAAATATCTATAAACAAAAAAGAAACAAAGAAAGACTTCCATATAGGTATAGAATATGAGAAATTAGTCCATTTACTTCCCTCTCCCCTACCCCGTAGTCGGATTTATCTGGGCTCAAAACTTGGTGGTAATACTGCAGTACGATGGACAACAGATTAAAGTTCAGCTAAATAAAAGATACTGACTGCGACCTTCGGTTTAGCAGACTATGCCTACTGCCCCTAGGCCCTCACCCCTCCTACAAGAGATAGCCATTGTATACTATACATACATTTAGTAAATTGAGGACACAATGTGCAACCATAAACCGTCAAAAATAAATTTATAAATCTCAAAAAACAATTACTCTTTGCCATCAAAAGTTTAACAGGACTTCCGGTTAGCCACATAGAATTCTTTTAGAGGAAATTGATTTTATGCACTTTGAGTACCCCTGGTTCCCGACTAAACAAATGATTGGGCTCCTGTTCTAATTTTAGTCACAATAGGGCAAATACAGACGCCTAGAGCATCGGACAATGACACTTCCTCCAGAACACACATTTTGGCTCCTCACTCCCTCCGAATGGTCCGATTAGCTCGACCTTCGTTTCACATCCAAATTTCAGTTTCCTGCTTCAATTACAGCTCTCATCATCTCGGAGACAGCTCGAATCAAATAGATGAATAAAAAAAAAATCAATATCGCGACCATTGTTTTCGTTCCGTTTGCTTAGTAACATACAAAGACCGAATCTGACTACACCCTTTTGGAAACCTAAAGAAATTTGCTCGAAATGGTCCTGTGATATGGTAAGACGTAATGCAGAAGTGCCCCGAAGACACCGCACCCCCAGCCCCGGAAACTACCCTTTCGAGTATCGCATCAGTGGCCGGAGGGACGTTTTTAGGCCAGCTCGAGCCTCCATTTCGCCGTGCCGCTTCCGGTGCGTGCGTCCTGCCAGAGCTATCATGAGGTTCCAAACTGACCGAGGTTCACGCTCCCCGAGCTCTAGTCTGAAATGCAGGTCCTCCACAGCCGCACGCGCTTCCTCTTCACTCACCCCTCACCTCCTCATCTTGGTACGTATGACGATGCAGACAGGTGGTGACGGCGGGAGAGCCCTGCCGGGGGGTCTGCAGCAGCTGCAGCAGTTCTCCTAGGATGAGTCAGAGTTGTCCTGTTCGATGATGTGGGCCGACCTTGGTTCGTAGGCTCTCTGTCTCGACCAATCCGTCTGCATCTTCATCTTCATGATGGTCGAGACAGAGGCCGACGTCAGGTTCCATCCGCTTTGGCTCTTCATCATCTCCAGAACCAGAGTGTCCGGCGCGAGACGGCTCATCACGCCGTCATCTTCGTCGCTTCTGCCACCGTGATCGATTGCTGTTGCCGTCTTGCGCCTCTTCTGCTTCCAGGCCTCACACTCGAACAGGGTGTGCCAAGGTGTGTTCTCCGCCACTCGATCACAGTACGGACACACGGAGCTCGGCATTATCGCCATCCGGTATAGGTACGTGCCGAAGCACCAGTAGCCGCTCAGGACTTGGGTCAGGTGGAAGTTTAGCTCTCCGTGAGATCTTTCTGCCCATATATCGAGGTCGCATATCAGCGCTCGGGTCCACTCGCCCTTGGTCGAATGCGAGCGCGTCCTTCCACTTCCGAAGCGTGTCCTGCTGGATGACTCGCTTGACCCGAAGTGCTTCCTGTTTCATCTTCGCTCTCTTCTTCGCACCACCTCCGCTAGTTCGCCGACCTTGAGTTTGATCGGCGGTATACACGCTAACACGCCTACTGCCGCCGAAGAAACAGTGCAGTACGCACTGACACACCTCATCGCAGCTTTTCGCCGCATCGTCTCCATCTCCGCTCTTCTGTAAGGAATCTTGATGGCGTCGGCAAATACTGGCGCCCCGTATAGGAGAACCGACATGATCACATTGACGTACATCTCTCTCTTCTTCTCCCTAGGTCCTCCTAGTTTCAACATCAGACGGGATAGCTGTCCAGCTACTCGATCCGCCTTCTCAGCTGCCCGTCCTTGCTCAAAATGGTTCAACAAACATCAAAAACATCAACGCTGAATCAGGGACGTTCATACTAAATCCCTGTTCACATTTTCATTCCCGTTTTGAGCGAACAAAGTATCTTTTTCTTTTTCCTCTTCTTTCTATTTCACTCCCCCCCTTGTTTACCTTTAACTTCATTTTCCAGATGTTCTTTTCTAGCCAAGGCCAAAGATCTTGTTGTCCCATACAGTGGCTCCGGAGGTTTTTTCAAAAGGGTACATGGGAGGGTAAGTGGATGGAGAGGTACAAATAATACTCTACCCCCTCCAATTTAAGAAGTGCAATGTCTTCATGTACTCCTCCCTTCTGATACAACTGACCTCTTATTCAAGTCCAGCTCAGTACGAAACTCATTACAGCCCCTGTCGCATTCATCCCAGTAGTTTTCCTCGAACTATATACAGCAACGAGTAGTCCAAATTAGTAAACTAAACGTATATAAACCTAAATTAAGCTGGAAACTTCATTTTCAAACCGAAAAACACCGAGTTATATTCATGTAAATCCACCAATCCCCGCAGCAGATGTGCCCGGTCTACCCCTCCAAAACTGAAACAAGAATTCTCAAATAGGATTAATGGATACAGCTCAATGATGAAAGCACACCGAGGATAAGACTGACTATATATAAACCCAACTTTTCTCAAAGCGATATTGTGAAACACAATTTAACCAAGCATGAGTCAACGGAACTAGAAACTCTTAAGAAACGAAAACATCGCCCGGCTGTAAGCACATAATGTTATAGAATTCGGTCGCCAAAGAAAACTGAATACTATTGATGGAAATCAACCCAAAATTATTACGCCCACTATAATGGTGTTTAATGGGTAAGTTTGTCTTTAATGTTCTAACCGTGTTACATAATAGGGTAAACTTCCTATATCCGGCCACTGTAACTGCACGAATTCGGACAAATTTCCATCCGAGAAAGATGAGGTGGTTTCGGTTCGACAGAAAATTTGCGCAGCACTTTCCAATTGCATTTAAATTCAATATTCCAATATTTAAATTTACACGCAACTGTGCCGTCGCCATTCAAGTTGTTCGATTTCAATTATCATGTAAATAACCTTGTTTCAAGATTATTCGACAATATAAGGCCGAGGGTTTTAAACTGACGCGAAACAACGATTTTACGCGTGTATTGTTCGAAAGTTTAATTATACTTCATAAAGGCGAGAGGTGTTCCTCATCTGAGCTAAGAACCGCTTCAATGTTGGACTCGAGAATGGTAGAGCGATAAATCTAAGTCAGCCGACGCGAAGTTACTAATAGTTCGGCGTGTTTTAATTGTTTTGAAATCTTATTTCGTTTACAATTCCCCTAGGTGACGATCAAAGCGGAATGGTAAATAACTAGTATCACTAGAGCACCATAAACCCAAGTATAATGAGCCACCATTTTCATCCTTACTTTTTCCATCAACGAGCGAACGCGTCGCGGGCGATAATCGAGGCTGCCCGCGACGAAGATCGGAGATACGCGGTAAATGAAAATATGAATATTCGGACCTAGCAACGAAATGGCTGACATCTGACGGAAGTTTTCAACAACATCTAGTTCTTTTATGTTCTTGTCAACGTTGGGATAAAATCGTACACTTTTATTCTAACGTTGATAAGAAATTCAATGTAAGGTTGTGAAACGACATTAGCGCGCCACCACATAGCTGGGTCCAAATGGCAGTTTGGTATACCCGGGTTTATAGTGCTCTGGGATCACAACCTGCTCCATAGTATCATTCACAATTTGTTTCTGACAAACTAAGTGTACAGCTGTATGCAATTGGCTAAATATTTATTTATTTGATCCGCCGAGCTACGTCCTATGACAAGAGGTGTAAAATAAAGTTAGGAAGCTGAAATATTGATACGACAATGATGAAACGAGGTTGAGTATGTAGATGGGTCGAATCATGCGATTTGGACAGACATAAGGGGGGGGCGAAATCTTTTCCTAGGAAATGCATAAAATAAATAATTTATCTTTTAAAAATCCGTTTCACAAACAATAAGCCCTGACAAGCTTTCGACAACAAAAAGCAATATTATTTATTTAACATCCCCAAGTTTGGTAATACCACTTTTTTATATACACTCAAATGTTCATGAGATTCCGGCATTTACAGGTTAACGTGGCCCACTCAATATTTGTTCAGTGAAGTTACAGTAGAAATCAGTTGTAACCATAAGAAAACTCAGTTTTATATTGTTAAAAACAATATGTGGCAGTTTCTATAAAAAGGGGTAACTTTGTAAATCCGAATTTTGAGTTACGAACAGTACGTAATAGAGGAATGACTGCCCATTCCAACGAGCTATCGGCGAGATTTGTAGCGTTTTTTGTTCCGGAGATACAAGCAGTCAAATATGAGTGTAACAAAAACGCGCAAAAATATGTTTATGGGAAAAACGCGTTTGAAGTTAGACACACCTTTTTCTCCCACTCCGTCAAGCGGCCCTAACTCGCAGCGGAATCACGTTACCAGCCTCGATGAGGGCTTGTTGGAAAGGTACTTTTTGGCTCTTCTGCGTGGTAACAATTCAGAACATCGGATTTCTGCGTGAGCTCCAAAAAACCACAAAAAAGTGAACGCAGACATTCGCATTCTTTCTCATTCTCTTTCATAATTCTCTTTCTCTCTCTTCCTTTTCCCTCTCGTGCGCGTAAATTTTGTCTCTTTGTTATTGCGTTTTTTTTTCTACAGAAATCGACCAAAATCTCAAAATTGATTTTTTAGACAAAAAATTTTGTTTTTCTTTTCTTGTGTTTTCTGAGACTTTAATAGATCGACAAAGTTACTCCTTTTCATAGAAACTGCCACATTATATCGCTCAAACTGATATTGTTTCTCTAATCACATAGTTATAAGCAGCATTGTCAGAACTGATTTTTATTAGGAATGAGTATGGACGACAATATCTTGAGAAAATGTGTTCCCTTCTAATATCTAGATGACGCAATGTTCATTCTTCATTAATTTGGCTCACACTTTGGAAGGGGGTGCAATTATTATAATAACTAAATTCGTTTTAACTTTACCAAATACACTCATATGTGCATAGCAAATATTGGATGTATTAAAGAAACAGCATTGTGGATTTGTGGTAAAGGCGAAAATTCGAACCCCCCCCCCAGTTGGGGCTGCTCAACTTCTTTCTCTCTCTTTTTTCTCCCTCCTTCTTCACCTTTAAAGGAACATTGTTTTCTTTGATTCATCAGGACTGTTTTATCAATTTATGTTTTAATTATTTCAGCACAGAGTTGTCCAATGATAGTAATACTTATATGTATTGCAGATGATATGAACAAAGATGTTAAACTCCCCCCTAAAAAAAATCAATAATTATCCATAATTTTTCTGGCTTATTGTCGATAACAATCAATTACTTTATTATCCTGTCCCTTGATAACAACATGTCACTTAGCACAGTACACTGCAGTTTAACCTCTGTTTAACAACTTTATCATTATAGTTATCAATAAAATGGATGACACACCGGTATATAGGTATCAATATCGCTTTTTAGATAACGATAGATACTGATTATATATTATAATCATAACTATGCATAGTTTTACATCTCTAGCTATGAAAGATTAACTGCAGTAACCATATCTTGTTTTGAGCAAAAATAAATCCAACTAATGAAGGGATGAGAGATTAAGGAGCTAATTTCTAAAAGAGTGCACTTACTGCCCCCCCCCCCACTTCAAAATAATGTGTCTCTGTTATTTTGCATTTTTCAATAATTATTTTGGTCTTTATATTTTCTAGAGAATATTATTCATCCTTTCTATGTACTGTTTCTGTACTTTTGGCATTTTCTATTCAACATTATAACATTATTAATTCGGAGGATCATAGATAAAATTTCAAATAGTTTCATTAAAAAACAAAACTTCATATTAAAACTGAAGTTTTGAAAAATTGTAGAACTAGGACACTAGTATAGTTTTGGAGACATTTTTGTGTACTGATACACTAGATCAAATTTCAAGCCATTGGCGGTACAGTTAAAAGTCGTAAAATTTTTTCTTTATATAATGCGGCACAAGATCAAGAGTAACCCGCCCATTTTTCAAAGGGAAGTAAAACAGTAGTTTTCCGCAAGTTGAATTCTATAAATATCTAGGAGTCAGGAAGGATCAAACTGATTCTCATCCAAACCATTGAGAACTTCTTGGATGCGGATTAGTGGCTAGTGGACCCTTCTAGTCTCTAATATTACTTCCTGAATTCGATTTCAAAAATTTCTTATTGGCTCTCATCATAAAATTCACATGGAAGATAAAATTTTGAGAATCTTTAAAACTCCAATGGGCTATGGGATTACCAGAAAAGTAAATCTACTTAGCCGACTAAAAAACTTTTTGCTCTCAAGAAAAATTATTTATTTACAAAATTTTGCATCAAAAATTGCGCTTTGAGGGTCCCTGAGAGTTGGATTGATGAGTTCTAGAATTCCCATTCCCTCAATAAACCTTCAGCATAAGTAAGGCTGATTAAGATGCTAGGGCATTATTTGATATTTAACTATACTTCGCAGTTAGTATTGAAGGTATGTAATTTACTTATTAGGTACTTACCCACTGGCTTTACATATCTGTCTTGGCCTCTGCCGGTTGTTTTTGTTGTATCTGAAAGCATCCACCGCATAATATTACAATCAGTCTTGAATTTGACTAAATTCAGGAACAGTAACAACTAGGGGGGGGGGGGTGTAGGTAGTCCTACTACAATTTGCTGAGTGACAAATTGTCAAACAACAGTACCACATCCCTTCCCCGGCTACAACCTTGTTTTTTATTTTTATGCAGTTCAATATAAAGAAAAAGTTTGATAAGGTGTGAATAGAGGTTTTTTTACATCCATAATTCTCCAAGAACATTCTATTTATCTTTTTTTTTTAAATTTAATTTTAAATGTGTTTGAAACCAAAACACGAATGAATATTACACTTAGACGACACAGTTATCTGCAGCTGTTTTTTAAGAATCGCGAGAAACATTCTGAACTGTTACCATTTTGTTTTGTGAACATGCAATTGAAAATCTGTATTATGAAATTAGATGATAATTTAGTAAGTAACTGCCAATAAATAATACAACGATGAGCGAATACTGACTATGAATCATGTACTATTTACTGGTGAGTTATCTAAATAATTTATATTAGGTACAATGTATGCACCTGCTTACTATTTTATCTTATGTGTATGTATCTATTTACTTTGGAATACAGTACCATTTTGGTTGGAAGCACAACAAATATCGAAGTGTTTCTTATACATTTGGCAGTGATGTGATTGAAAAATTCCTGATAGATAATAATTTTCAATTGATAGTAAGAGCACATCAAGTAAGTATGTTTTTTTCTCTCTCTCTCTTTCTCTCTCTTCATATGTATAATTCTGTCTGTCTGTCTTTCTTTTTTTTTCTTGCATTATTTTCAATGAAGTGATACATCAGATAGCTAATACAGAATAAATTAGATGGTTGAATGAACATTTTTGTTCAATTACTAAAAAGCACAAACTGATCCAAAATGGGAAAAAATAAGTTGTAAAAGGTTTTTTCCCCTTTTTGGCAACATGACATGATTCATTCCGTTTGTATTAAAATTGAAAGTGAAAATAAAATTAAAATAAAGAAATAAAGGAAAATTACCCCGTTTCAAATTATGTATTTACTATGTAATTTTAAACCATCAATTTTTCCTCAAACAGAAACTTTAATTAATTAATTCAAAATTATGAACAATAAAAGTTCGAGATTTTATAATAAAGTGAAATGAAATTCTAATGTTATTTTAATAATGCACAATGGTAAAACTAATGCCATATTTAAATTAGTAAATTTCATTATTGATTATTTCAAGTGAAATTGATAACCAATTTCTATTTATTGGAAATAATGAATTCAATTAATTCAATTTTTAATTAACTATAACACTGCTGAACAAAATGAAATTTTTTGTTTGCACAACGCATTTGAGGAGGTGATTCTTGAGTACTTTTCAGCCCTGAATACAATGCCGTTGGCCGTTTTTCTCTATCACGTCTAGTTTTTCTGATTAAAAACTATAAAAAATTCGACTAAATGTGTTCAAACAGAGGTTTAGGAACTGAATGTGGTTATACTGATTCGTGTTGTTGTGTGTTGAGGTTGTGTGTAGTGGTGTGTATTCCACCTGCTGTTTTCTGTATAGTGGTCTGATAACACTGATAATATTCAGTCAGTGGTACTGCTTATTCCACTGCAAAAACAAAATGGAAACGAATTTCAGTTGTTCCGATCTCCAAATTGTGACGTGATAGAGAAAAATGGGTTGCAGTATCGTGTTCAGCATTAAAAAGTACCTCAGAATCACCTCTCAAAATGTGTAGTGCAAAATAGTTGTTCAGTAGTGTAATTTATTCAGACATAATTGAATTTTACTGTTCTCTGTTGGCGCTTTAAAGGAAACAAATAAATAAATAAAACAATAAGTAGAACATATCACTTTTTTTTTTTTTTTTTTATTTTTTTAATAATACCTAAGTTTCTTTGTAAATTGGAAGCCCATTTCCCCAGTGATGGGAACCAATACTAAGATATCAACCAGGACAACGTTATTTATGGATCTTTGTAAAGCATTGGTAATGTAACTGGAACTGTTTCAAAATAGACGCAGATAAAGGACCTAAAATCACCCTCTTTTAAAACATATCTAGTAGTCAAAAAAGATTTCATTAAAAGCAGTGACTGAAATAGAAAATTAATAACACTACACAACAATTTGAGATATAGTAAAAAACAATGACGTGAGAACACATTTATGGTTCTATTAGTATTTTCAACAAGGAATTTAATGCTGATGTTAATTTTTGGATTATAATTCATTTTTTTCTCTTATCTCCTATCTTAAATGCAAATTTTAGTATCATCAAGATGATACCACTGATCAAGTAACTATACATGTTCAGTATTTTTATCAGTATCAGTGTAACTATTTGTGGCCAGGAAAAGAAAGAAAACGAGAAAAATTTGACATAATATTAATAAATTTTGAATATGGAAAACGAGAGGTTCTCGAGAAAAATGGTTAACGCCATTGTATTCAGCATTCAAAATATAGCTAAAATCATATCTATAATTTCATATCATTTTGCTTTTATGCTATTGTGTAGTGTAATGGCAGCAGAAATATATGTTTTCATTTTGTTTTGAAAAATTTAAAGTATTGGATTTCAAAATATCATAAACAGAGTTTAGAGTATATGGTAACTAAATCTACACGGACTTGGGGGGAAAAAAAAAACAATTTATTTTCTTGGGAAAACATATTACCTATTTCACCACTTCTGTAGATATACGATAATGTAATTCAATTTGTTTTTCAAGAGATGACAAACTAACAATTTTGAGTTTATTTTTCAGTTACTTCATAATGGCTATCAAATGTTCGCTGGTGGCAAACTTATCTCGATATTCTCAGCACCGAATTACTGCGGGAACCATATGAATGAAGGGGCTATTTTACAAGTTGATGCGAATTTGAAATGTTCTCTTATTCGATTAAAGGCAATTGTCTCAATTATCACATCAATTCTACAAACATAGTAACTACTTAGCTGCTGCAAGCTCACAGGCCTTAAAATCATTCGAAGAACTAAATAGCCTGAACTACCAATTACGGCTCTTTTTTTTTCTTTTTTTTTTTAATAATATAACTTCAGCAATGACTTGCCGAGTACGCTATTTTATTTTTTCTTCTCTTGCATTCATGTTTAAGTATAGTCAATTCTCTGCTACAAAATACTGCTTGTATTTGTGTGATTTGATGATACTCTCTGGCCCTACAGAATGTCTAAAAACTCTCCAACAAGCACTTTCAATTTCTGTATACCAAAAGCAAATAATATTGAAATTCAACAATCTGACCCTACATATTCCTGTGAGAGGTGAGACACAGTCAACATTGATAGCAACAATCATTTTGTCCACGTTTTTTGCATTTTTGTATTTAAATACTTTGAAACACATTTTATATTGAAAACTCAACCATAGAAGAATTTTAACAATAACTTAATGCTTATGCAAAAATTGTTCAGCCTAAATTACTTGTCAAGTAGATTTAACAATGCAAATGTCAAACTGCACAATAGGGTCTACTTTTGTACTCACTGATACTATCAATGTTAATAATGTTGATAAGACTTGTTGACTATAATATCAAATGAATAATTTGTCAACAGAACGCGCGTCAATTTACTGCATATTATAATGTAAATTCGGAATGCGCATTATATTTGAGAAAATACAGTAGTAGTGTCATATGTGTTGATGCTAGTTGACTAACATTTCAACTTGCATTCGTCATCCACTGCATGAACACTTTTGTTTGTCATTTTGTTCATAGAAATGTATACGCATAATCCACAGTAAACAGAGTATCCACATTTGTATATGTACACTGCACATGAAAATGCGCACTAAAAATGTTCTGGATCTCAATACTGACATTTTAGACTACTTTGGACGTTTTTCAGATGCCTAGCTCTTGAGATAATCAATTAAATTTGAAGAAAGTATCAAAATAAGCAAATTAGAACTTTCATGCTATTTACTTTTGGTACTAAGTATAACGTGTTTTATGATTATGAATGCCATTTTGGATTCCCATGTACCTGAACTTGTTTCATTTGCTTGAAACAATTGCAGCAAACTAATAAATACCTATCGATCTACATGAATGTTGAAGTTCTGATTTCATTAGATGTACTTATTATTTAACACGATAAACTTTGATATTATCTGCCAAAAATATTCTGAAAAGATAATAACCGATACCAAAATTGAATCCGAATTTTCCTGATGTGCAAAGATCTCGTTTTACAACCTAGCATAATTCTGGCCACTCGGGCATAAAAGCATTATCGATGTGCTTTATGCCCCCAAAATTCCCAGTTGATGCCAGTCCATTTTTCGGCCACACGATCATTTTTTGGTCATTCTTGGTGCAATTTGGATAAAACCAAGACTAAAAGGTGCACTTTCTCTCAGACATTATTGGGGAACTATTTTGCGCCCATCTGGTTCTGTTATGAAACTGCATCAGTTATCAGAAAAGTGTTAACTAGTGATATAATAAGCATAAAGAATCGATATAACACCATAAAAGTGAATTTTTTCTCGAGATTTTTATTAAAGATGCCAATTAGAAACGTCAATGGCAAAGTTTCAGCAAATGACTATGAAGTGAAATTTTCTCGGAAAAAATTAACAAGGATTCTTTCTCGTACTTACTTCAACACATCAAAGAATGAGCGCTGCAAATTTCTCTTCAAATTATGTTTTCTGACATTCACATATTCACAAAGTTCACAATAAATTTACAAAAATGCCGGAAACACGGGAAATCGCGATAACTAAATGGAAAAGTTCATCAAGAAGTGTACAATTATTTTTATCAATCATTGCTAAGCCATGGTTACTGATTCACTAGGTATTTGTTTTTGCGTGACGTCACGTAGACGCAAGGTACACTGTGCGCTGCGGGCTGCGCCGCTTTTGGTAGTTCAGTTAGTTTCTTAGTTTGAAGCTTTGAACGTGCGCCATATTTGGACGATGTTACGTGTAACAGAACCCAGCAACATTTGTTGTCAAAATGATGAGTTGTTAGTATTGTTGGAAAGAGCATAAAAAGTAGAATTTTTCAAAATTGGGCCCCCAATTCGAAAGTATGTTCGCATTGAAAAAAGCTTATCAGTAAACGCTATGTCATATAGTTTCTACATGGCTCTTGGAATAGATTTTGTTGGTTGGTGTTCTGTTATGCTTAACAGCTTTCAATTAGCATTTCAGTGCTCGATGATTCAAAATTCACTTCGCGGGAAATTTCGGGTATCATTCAACCATCAACCGCGCCCGTTGATGCCGAATTCACTACATGGTATGCTTGACATTGTTGGATTTGGCATTCACAGGGACGGCTCGATAGGAAATAAGAGATTTCCGCACTTGTATGGTTATGAGTCTCTAACGAGGGAGGATATACGCCCAGTTTGGTTCCGGGAAAAGAAAATCGGCCAAGTGGTAACAGTAGAGCTCTATAACTTCCTGTGAGTACGATCGTCCGCCATTTTGACTCCAACCGCACCCGTGGATGCCGAATCCAACTAAGCGAAGCGTACCGCGTAGTCAATTCGGCATCCACGGACGCGGTTAGAGTCAAAGTGGCAAACAATTGTACTCACACGAAGTTATAGAGCTCTAGTAACAGTGTGACCAGTTTTCGTTTCAGGGAACAAGCTGGATTACAAATGGCATATGCCTTCACTTGGGTTTTCTAGTGCTCTATTTACTGCAGAACAAAATGTATATTCCATAATTTAAAATAATTTCTATAAAATTGTTCATTCCTGTGAGTAAGTTGGAAGTTTTTCTTTTTATACAGTACGACTTTGTATCAGTGAATTCACTGGCAGTACATTTCTGAATGCTGCCTTGCTCAATGCCAGATCTCTCCAATAAATGATTTCTCTTGGATTGATGGCGGATTTTCATGAAATTCTTTATTCCAGTTTGTTCTAAACGAATGAAATTTTTGGTAACAATATATAACTTAATAAATCTGTAGCGAGTACCAATCTATAATTTATGTAAATAAAACAAATTTTTTAAACCCCATCCTTGTTGAAAATTTGGAAAAAATACATTGGGCTAGAAACCATTATTTGAATAAATTCATTTAGTGGTGTCAGAAGATTATTTATTACATCATTTTCAATTATTTATATTGGGGGAGAGGGCGAATGATACTTTGTATCTGCGGTTATTAGTCGTGAGCTTCTGGCACCAACTATTTCCAATTAGGTACACTTTTCAAAATTGTCCATGTATTAAAGTGTTTTTTAAAATATATATATAGGTTTGAGACATCGACTTTGGAATGGTGTAGCAACTTAGTGGTTGAGATAATAAAATATATTACCTAGCAAACATTATCTCGAGAAGGTTATGGTTGATGGGCCATTCGCGCATTAAGATATCCGATGGGCAAGGATTTCTGTGAATGAAGACCAGTTGTCAACCAGAGAAATATGTTGCTGGAACTGAGAACAGGATCAGGTGGATTGGAAGCTCTGTTGAGCTGTCCGTATCAGAAGAACATTCTACAAACCATCGACATGAATTCGGATGAACGATTCAAGCTACAGCTCGGTCGCACCCTTGATAGCACATCAGGCGACATAAAAACGTATAAGATGGATGTCGGAGTATTCCAGATGACGTTATTTACCTTTTGTGTCTCGTTAGTACTTCAATCTACTTTCAGGATCGCGAAACTAGTTTTATCGCCTTTGTTACCATGAACTATGATTGTAAAACATGCTGTGTGAAAACATTTTACTCATTCGCGATTCCTAAATACGAATATGAGGCTTGAATATAAAAGCCGACCGATAATTGAATAAGATGCGAAATATGTACATATAATATTATGTATCTATACGTTCTCGCATGTTCAATAAAATCTGTACAATAAAAAACTTTGGTAACAAGTTGTTGAAATAGTTATTTTTGACCAATTTTACTTCATTTTTGAGCATATCTCAGCAGCAGAGCTCCGACTCCGAATTTAAACCACAAATTTAAATTCAGCGCATAAAACTGAGTAAGAATAAGCGGTCACTCATTTTTTTTTTTCTTTTGTTGAAAACATTTCTATAATATATAGGTAGGTATATCTACATAAACATCGCAGTTTTTTTCAAGGGGACAGATTTTCGGAGAATTTCGGCACCAGAACCTAGTGGAAATAATGCAATAATCAAAGAGATATATAGAAAAACAATTTATTCAATTTTGTTCTTCAAATTTTGGAAATTTCTCCCTACTAAAAACGTCTAAGTAATACACTTACAATAAACTTATTGAGTTCATAATCGTATAATCTGAATATTCACTTTAAAAAATTACTTGTATGAGAAATGTTGTTAAAAATATCAATACCAAATGAACAAAGTCTAAAAATACTTAATTATAGAAAGAAAATACTAACTTCCTTAGTCTTCATGCAAGTGCTCTTTGCACACAGATGAAGTACTGGCAGCTTCACTGTTTTCGGTTACTACATTCCCATCGTAACAAGGAATAACAATACCAATTGGTTTCTCTGTAGGATCTGTAAAGAAAAAGAAAAACAGTCAGACTCAAATACAGAAATCGTTGTACAAGTTATTCTAGCAGCAATAAATAAATAAAAAATGAATATTCATTGTATTGTATACATTATACTTGTACATCTACCTAACAGACAGTGTCAGATGTTCGGCAAGGCAACTGAACGTTACCCCAGGACATTCATACAGCCATGTCATACACATAAAGGAAATAGGAAATAATATTGTGAAATGGAGGCGATGGGCAGTAAAGGTGAAGTGGACTACTAGTTAGAATTACTGGGAAATAAAATTGCAACCAGTCTGACTGGTGGTCCACTTTACCCTCCCTAGTTCGCTTCGGCTCATTTTACGGTTGTTCGTTACTTTTTTTTATAAACAAATATTTGATCTAGTAGGGGTTGTTCAGGGAATATTTTATTCTTAAAATTTCTATCATCTAATTGCTGGGCATGGACTATTCGTGCCATTCAGTGAGCACTAAACGCGCGGTTTCATTGTCTCCTGTGTGTATCCCTTTCATTAAGACTAAATTGCACGCTACTACCTTGCATAGTCCAGATTTGACCAATAATCCAGCAAAGATACATTTTCTCACATATCTCTTTGAACTAGCTCCCTAATGAACAAATCAAAATTGGGGGCTGAACGTGAGCCACAATACGAATCTCGCATTGACTTTGAAATCGCTCCAGTCGGTACTCAAATTTCATTATTAATGCTAACGAAAGTTTCAAAAATATGATCTAATAAGAAAGTCATTTTTGACATTGAAAAAACACAAATTTCAAATTGTGACATCTGGAGACCAGGGGTAGGAATTCCAGGGAGGGTGGACCGGGGTGTGTACAAACGAGTTCAATGATTAGTCGCATTCCTTCGTTCCTCTAAAATCTGTGAGACAAAAAAACAAGCAACGGAAAAGTCGTTTTTCCTCTCAGTGTGCATCTGTGGAAAAATGAAGGGTGACTTTCAACTCTGGATTTAGGGCGTTTGGGGGACAGGCACGATGAAATAGTGAGATTTTTTGTGTATAATTTAATAGAGAACAAATTTTGCTTCTACAGTTTTCGTCTAAAATTGATATTTCCTAAAATGCGAGGGGAAACTAAATTGAGGGAGACGTTCAGTTCCCTCGGAGAAATAACGTTACCGCTACGACGGAAGACAGTCGATGGTGTTTTAAAGAGCTAGAGTTCAAAAGCAGTGGTGGAAAAGTGTTTCCTGGATTCTTCGTTAGAATTGAATTATTTTACTGCCATTAATAACATAATATTATATTATTATATTACTGTCACTATCTGTTTCTGTCGCAGTTTTCCTTATTTAATGGAAAACTGACACTAACAGAGAAGAATTGAATAACTATATCATATTCTCTTACCCCGATGCGCAAAATCCCGCCAGTTACCCGGGTAACTAAAGGGGAACCAAGGGTAACTGACGGGTATCTGGGTAATCTGAGGATAACCGAGGGTTGCAAATGGGTAACTTTTCTGCAGGTAACTGTGAGGGTAACTGATTGCTCGTCGGGAATCTCAACACGTTCAGCATATTAAAATACCAATATGCGATAATTCTGCCTACCAACCCATGCACCGATGAAATGCCAGTTATCCTCTGGACTATATCACCGTAAACACAGTACTGGACCATGATCAATAATATACCAAACTTTAATCAAAATTAAGTCTTCATTCAGGAAATTCCTCGTTAAAAGACGGCAAAACCTTTCAAAATACAGGTAAAGACGCACGTTCTTCTACCAAATTCTTCTATTAGTCATCTGTGTTCCCTGGATGTATTACTTGCATACTACTCTTGTTTGTTTTTCTTTCTCCCCCCCCCCCCATCGGATACCCCTTCTTTCTTGTAAGTACCTACCTACCGACAACAAGAATGTAAATACTGACAATGATTGAACGAATATTAATAATATCCGTTTTATAAATTAAATTATACCTGCACTTGGCGAAGTAGGTTTCTGTTCCCCTGCTCCATAATATATCGGATTTCTTACACAAGGTATTTTAACGTAACGTTTGAGTTCTTGAGATGTTTTGTACACTGGCGGATTCAGTAAATCTTCAATAGGATTATTCCTTTCCACATTTGTTTTCAGGCATGATTCGCTTAATTCCGTGTAATGCTAATAAAAAAGAAAAATCTAACATGAATGAAAAGTAATATTATGAGCTCAGTATACTCGTATAACTTGAAAAATAATTGGTTTGATACACTTACCTATTACAATATGAATTATGTAATTTTAATTCCATATTTACCTGTTATATGTGTGCAGTGCTCACAGATACACAGATGGACAAATGGAGTAGAATATTATATACCTTTTCAAGTACGATTGCGATTCAGAGGACTAAGATGGAATTAGGGACACGGGAGGACATTATGAGCTTAAACGTTTATCAGAATAACAGAAAGAAATATTTTTGATCGCTTAACAAATTTTTGTACTTATTTTAATTAGTTCCTTCATTCAGTGTGTTGATTGATTGAACCTAGAGTCTAAGAAGTGTAAAACTTCTATCTAAATTCACTTACAGCTTTAACAGATTCTTCAAGTAACTCCCCCAGCCCTTCTGCAAGTTGGGTGAAGGTAGGTCTAGACGTTGGTCGCTCAGCCCAGCAAGCCAACATGATTTCGTGTCTGGAAAATAAAATTTCAAGTCAAACTACATTCCATCATTATTCTAGATAAACATTGCTGCGCTTCCATTATATTATTGTTAGACACATAACCTTATCTATTTCGGTTAAGAACAAAATATAAAATGAAAAGGAAGTCCTTACATAGCTTTGGTGGCAAATATGGGTTGTTCAAGTCTGTGTCCGTTTTCCAAAAAATTTAATACTTCTGTATAGCTTTGAGCACCTGCAACACGAATACAGAATACTGAATAATACTCTGCAGTATAGTTTCTTATTCTATTCTATATATACCTTGTTCCACTTAGTTCTTTAATTCATTAAAAAAAGATAGGTATCTAGATTCTAAGGGGCACATGGGTTATATCATATTCTGCTGCAGTGAAAGCAAATAATTCTAGTATATTCACAATAATGCAATACATATATGTATACAGAAAACTCGACTGGCATTCGATTCTAAAACAAACTTTTGTTCCATGATAGGACGTAACGTCGTCGTAATGGTTGATAACGTGCTGAGACTGAGATGTAGCGGCTACGTGCGATTGCACTGATGACTTTATCTCTATCTAGCAATGTAATGGCTGACATTTGGCAAAAGTTTTCAACAACATAATACCTAGTTCTTTTATGTTATTATTCTTATCAACGTTAGGATAAAATCGGACACTTTTATCCTAACATTGATAAGAAATTCAATAGCCTCGTTTGTCGTTTCAGAATTCGCACTACACTAGAACACTATAAACACAAGTACTACTCGCATACGCTATTCTGGAGCCCATCGTGCCCATGGATGCCGAATCCAACTATGCGGAGCGTACCGCGTAGTCAATTCGGCATCGACGGGCACGATGGGCTCCAGAATGGCGTATGCGAGTACTCATCTTTGTAGATGGTTCCAACTACACCATAATATGAGCGTGTTTTCCAGTGACGTCACGGAGTGAGTAACTGCATGTTTACTGTTAGCAAAAATACCCATCTTGGTTCCAACGAACGTATCGACTCGCTCGTAAGAAAAACACACGGAGCAAAGATCAATATGTTAGATGTTACTACCTGAGAATTGAGAATAAGGAATTTGTTAGAAACCAGAAGTTTATTAGCAAGTGCTCAGAACCTTCTGGATTAAAAATATGTACCTTTGGTTTCTAACAATTTCTTATAACGTTCCTTGGAACCAAAATGGGTATTTTTACTAACAGTAATTCACTCTATGACGTCACGAGAAGCCTGATAAGCGCGTTTATGACGTTAAAGAAATAAACGCGCTCATTGCTGGAATGGCAGCCGTGAATATGGTCAGATAACACATGGAGAATGGGAGTCGGGCCGGTTGATTCTCAATCCGGCACACGCACGGTACCGTCCCCGGCTGCCGGCCACGAGATCCTTGTGTGATATCTGACCGCCTTCACGCAAGATTATTATACATAAATTATGTACCATAGAAGGTTGGCCAGATGTGTAAGGCGCAAAGACGAAAATGACATCACTGCCGTGCAAATCATAAGCTGGGTCCACACGAGCGAGCATCTGACGTACCGAACGTGTAAACAGAGGACGCTTACTGGAATGCAGTTTTTTTTTCAATTTTTACTCATAATTGATGCCCTTGACATATTTTTCTCTTATTTTTACAACATAAGATATTCAAGTGGCTACCATAAAAATAAAAAAAAGAGAGGAGAGTCCTTTACAACAAAAATTTAATATTTCCATTACTTTCTTATGAAGTGAATAATGAATTCCGGCACGGGTGAGAAGGGAAGAATTGTTCATGGTTGTCCACCCGGTCTGACCAACCTTTTCTAGTTATAATAATCTTGGCCTTCACGGCTGCCATTCCGGCGGCACGGCATAGTGTGAAACGGGGGTAAAGTAGTAAAACGACATCAGCGCCCCCCCCCCACGTTGCTGGGCCCAAATATCAAACTAATTGAAAATCAGTGAAGTAAAGTGGACGCTATTCAGCAAGAGGGAACGAAGTAAAATTTGTAAACAAAATGAGTTATTAGTATTGTAGGAAAGAGCGTAAAAAGCAGAATTTTTCAAAACTGGGCCCCCGATTCAAAAATGTGTACTCACTTTGAAAAAAGCTTATCAGTAAACGCTATGTCATACAGTTTTTACATGGCTCTTGAACTTCGAATCACGTGTTCTCAAAAAGCGGATTTTGCTAGTTGGTTCCTTCTTGCTGAATAGCGTCCATTTGAGGTTATTAAAAATAATCATAAATGCCAAAATTACGACTGATTTTTCCCCCCTTAATTTATGTTAAAAACGTATGTTGAATGTACTCCTCAATACCTATAAAAATGATTATTATATAGAATCCCAATTTAAAGAAGGAAAAAAGCAAGTTCCCCCATAAGTCCGGAACCACCTCTGTCTACGGTACCGCAAAAAGGGGTTTTTGGGTCGCTCAGTTCGAATACCGCATAAGATTTTCTATTTGACCCCAATTTGGCCCTTAAAATCGAATTTGACCCTTTTAAATGAACCAGTTTCGCTTCGCTTAAAAAATTAAACGAGGCATGAAAATAGTTTTCTTTTTTGAAAAATGTTTTCAATATTTCAGGGAATGTATAGAAATATTTTTACTCTTGACGGCTGGGAGGGGGGGGGGGTCGAAAACTCCCTTTCAAAGCCGATTATATCATTAGAACGTGGTACTAAAATCAGTACTCAGTATTCACTGTTCATAGTTCTCTAACGCATTTCATGAAAAAATTCATTGTGAAACGTTCAGTCTAATTTTGAGCAGATAACTGAATTTGAAGGTGTACAATATTTGCTTACCTGAATACGGAGTTCCCGACAAAGTAAAATATTCCCACATCATGACGCCATACGACCAAATATCGGATTGAATAGTAAAAATTCTATCTTTAAGTGATTCTAGTGCCATCCATTTAATAGGCAGTAATGCCTGATCAAAACAGTATCAAATTATTATCTGTGACTCGTATTGTTTCTCGCAGATAAAGTACCGTACTTATTCATCAAGGTACCCTCGAAACCGATAATACTGACATGCAAACTTGTCATTTTTTTATGAAGTATCGTAGTCGTATTTTATATACATATAATTTGATACAAAAGTCGAGTTACAAATCAATATAATAGACTTTTGGATATAGAATTCTACATCAATGTAGAATTTCATCCAAAAGTCGATGTCGACATACGAATTCGACTTTGTATGGACATTTCAATCACATTTGAACACAATAGAGGGTGGAAAAAGTGAAGAATTTTAAACATCGACAAAAGGGTCAATTTTCATATAGCCAGTATTTCAAGCGAGTTATTACAGAGTGACACGAATACTTTTCAAGGTTCTTCCAGCGTGTGTTTTTTCTCCTCTTAAAATGTATGTGCGGGTAATAACATATACTAAACTATAACATAACCTGTGTTTGCACTGGTTCCTTAATTTATATAGTGCTTGTTATCCTGTGTTATGATTTAACTTGTTGTTGTTATATATGTCTCTTCATTGTTCTTAAGTCTCCACTTCTTCCAGCGTATGCTATCTTCTTCATATATACATATATTATGGGCTGGTAAATACATATATTATGGGCTGGTAAGATTATATATAGTACGTACACTGGCATAACCTGTGTTTGCATTGGTTCCTTGATTTATTGTGCTTGTCTGATGCCTTGTTTTGTCATTCAGTTGGTGTAATGTCGGTTCGTCGTTTCTCAGTGTCAACATTTTCAAAACGAATCTTATAGCTCTCATCTGTATGCGTTAATTTCACGCTTTTAAAATTACGTTTAGTTGAATAAATAACTCGAGAATTTACCTCTGTGTTGAATTTGTAGAAATCAGAATAGTGTATAGTTTTTGCCAATCCAAAATCGCAAATTTTCACGATATTGCCCTCGGCTAGCAAAACATTTCTGGCGGCCAAATCACCGTGCAACACCTTAAATTTATAATAAATAATGCATGGTGTCAGCATTATATACAAAAAATCAGTCAGGTAAGTCGTAGAATTTTAAAATTTTTCTTCATTTTACCTTACGATTAGCCAAGTATTCCATTCCCCGAGCTACCTGATAAGACCAGTATACTAGATCCGAGGTCGTAATTGACTGGATATTCATGTCCAGATAATCGCCTTGGTAGTTCTGATTCTTATTCGTCTGTGATTTGGAATCGACAATGACCAGGTATTCATCATCCGGACCTGTCAACAAGCACACGTGAATCCTCGTGGGTTACCATAAGAAAACCCATAGATTCAGGGCTATACTTAACTACTTGCACCACTTCCTAATCCCAGAAACATGGCGCTGTTCTTAAAATATGAGTATGTATAGGTAGGATATTATTATTATTACCAGGTTGTTTGTCTTTAATGGTACCTTCGGTGTCACTGCTAGTGACAACATTATTCACTAAGCTGTCACGGTCACTGCAATGGCAACATCATTATTCAGATTTTCAGCGCAAATACTTGTAATTATGAGAAAAGGAAACAGTATATTTCGGAACAAAAATAATATAAGTTTTTATCGGGGATCGTACTACTTCGGGCTATGCAGTTACCAACGGTCGCAGTTCCTGCATAATACATATCCAAAAGCGCAATCAGTTACCCTCTAGTTACCCAGTTACCCGCGGAAAAGTTACCCATTTGTTACCCTCGGGTTACGCTCAAATTATCCTCAGATTACTCTTGTTCCCTTTTAGTAGAGCTCTGTATACTTCGTGTAAGTACGATCATCCACCATTTTGACGTCAACTGGGCCCGTTGATGCCGAATCTGACTATGCGGAGCGAACAGCGTAGTACCGCGAAGTCAATTCGGCATCAACGGGCGCAGTCGACGTCAAAATGGCGGACGATCGTACCTTTAGTTACCTGGGTAACTGATGGGATTTTGCGCATCGGGATAAAGATCTGCCAAATGTCGGGCCGAATGCTTTTTCGAAAAGACTTTGGCACACATCCTCTAGTCCTCATGTAGTAATTAACAGTCATCATGTATGTTTATATAACGAATCACCGAGTAGAGACCTATAAACGTAGTGCAACTCACTTATTTATGCTCGTGATTGATGAATCAATCTGGCCCGTTTCTTCATTAATCTGGTCAACGAATTTATGTCGATTTTTCAGGAGAAAGTCTCGAATGTTGCCATACCTACAGAATTCTACCATCACCGCTAATTTCCCTGCGGAATTGAATGCGAGTCAGTTTTGGTGTATGGAATAATCTATGCATTGGGAATTTGTGTAGTTCCAATACCCGAATAGGTGGGTTTGGTTGGACAACCGGATATGTAACTACAGGAGTTTTCACGTTGAAACCTCTAATATGGACAAGGATTTCAGAAGAAATTTACGCTACTTCTACTAACTACATGTAAGTAAAATAAATATAGTCCAAAAGAATTAGCATTTTTAATAGAATTAATTGCAGCACAGCTGAAACTTGGTACGATTGTTTAGTACCCTCTTCGGAAAAAAACCGTAATTTCCCCCTCCCCCCGGTATGAGCATCACCCCCCCACCAGAGTCCAAAAAGTGTCCCCGGAAACACGGAAACAGTCTTTGGCTTGTATCTAGCTCAAAATTGAGTTATAGGTAAAAATATTCCTTACCAAAATTGAAGAGCGTAAAATTCTCTACAAAAATGATACCTATGTTTTTTTTTGTGAATCCCATACTAACCAAGATAATTGGCGTTCAAGATCGGAGTAACCTACAACGTACGCGGTATACGAACGCCGAACTCGTCACTATGCAAGAAGCGTTGAACGCTGTAATTTTAAATCCCTATACTAGATGGACCAGCTGGTTTTAGAAATCGGATTGAAGACAGACAATAGATATGGAGTCTTGGAATGACATGACTATTGGCGTTTGAACACTCTCGTAGGTGCGCTAGTGTAGTGGACGAAAAGATGATCAGGGTATTCTTACCACAAAAACATACAGGTGAAATGAGCTCTAGCATTTTCAGTATTGAAGAGAACTAAAGTGTCAGCCCTTATCATTTCCTTTCAGATGAGCCCAACTTGAGTTTTTTTGCAGAACATTTTTGCCCCTGGTCACCTTTTCGTCCAAATACACCAATCAGCGCGCCGCATTTCAGTAGGCCGATAGAGAGCGACTCTTAAGCGTCCAAACGCGAATCGAACAAACACTCATGCGAATTATGAAGAGTGCAGGCGGACTGACTCATTGACGTGGTATTACCTCTAGTGTTTTGCAGCAGTAGATTCTTAGCACGTAGCGCCCCTGTCATATGCTTCATCTTTGCTAAGGTTTGGAAAAGTTCACAAACTGTCAACCAGAAACGAGTGCTCATAATAAAGAATTGAGGGAATCACGAGTGCAACATGATAGAAGGGATGTTCAAACTTTTTTAAACTGGCTGAGAGTCCATCATCCATTCCCATATGTATCGGAATTACAAGAGGGGATGTACCCGGGTTTACGAAGGTGATTCATGAAGGGGATATGGAAGGGCTATACGGCGGGGCTACAAAAGGGATCCATTCAAGAGGAAACAGAGGAATATACAACGGGTCTACAAAGAGGATCCGTGCAAGGGGAAACAGAGGGGCTATGCGACGAGTCTGCAAAGGGCATACATAAAGGGTATACAGAGGGGCTATACGACAGTTTACAAAGGGGATACTTAGAGGCATACAGAGGGGCTATACCACGGGTCTACAAAGGGCATACATAAAGGGTATAGCACGGGTGTCTCAACGCCTGTGTATAGCTCGGGTAGTGACTAGTGAGAGAGCTACATGTAAATGAAGCGCCGTGATTGGCTAACCTGATGGCTCCCGTCGAATAGAGCGTTCCGATTAGCTGCTGGAGGGGAAACATACCGGGTTGAGACAAGGCTAACAAGGATCGATTTTTTAATGGTCTCGAGTGGGTGTACACGAATTTAAAGTTTTCCACATTGGGATCACGAGCTTGTGGTTACCGTAAAGTGGGTATCTTTTGTAGCCACGCGTTTGTAGAGGAGGTTGTTTAAACGCAGAAAATTGTATACATGTAGATTCGCATGAAAATGAATTCTTATAATAATAAAGACAATAAATTGAAATTATATCATGTAATATTCGATGCATCGAGTCATGTGTTTTCCAGGGGCGGAAATGGGAGGGGGCTAGGGGGATACGCCCCTAGGTTTCAAAATTAGCCCCCCTAAATTTTATTTTCTAAATTAATCTTAATACAGTAAGATTTTTTTTTCATTCTTTTTCTTACAAAGGAAGTATCATAGAGAAAAAATTTATTTTTAATGTTTTTTTTAGGGAGGGGTTATGATTTCTGGATTTTTATAAAGTTATTATAGACGCCGGGGCTCCAGCCCCCCCTAAAGTTTTCGCTCCATTTCCGCCCCTCGTGTTTTCGGGATTATTTCAGCGTTTGTATACCGCGTACGTTGTAAGTTATTCATATTTACATGCTCGTGTGATCTTGAACGCCGATTATCTTGGTTGGCATAGAATTCACGAAAAAAAAAACACATAGATATCATTTTTGTAAAGAATTGTACGCTCTTTAATTTTGGTAGGGAATATTTTTACCTATAACTCAATTTTAAGCTAGATACAAGCCAAAAACTGTTTCCGGGGACACTTTTTAGACTCTGAGGGGTGATGCTCACACTGGGGGAGGGAGGGGAAAATCACGGGGCTTTTCCAAAGAGGGTACGAAACCATCGTACCAAGTTTCAGCTGTGCTGCAATTAATTCCATCAAACACCTCTTTTTTAGCTGATTCTCCTGAATTAATATACATAATATTACCTATGTAGAAATACAGAAACTAAACTGGATAGGCAGTAAGTATAACAAATGAAGTATAGCTCCATTACGTCACGAAAATGAAAATCAAAGGAAAGATTATAGAATGATTGAAAGGAGAAAAATGCTGAAATGAAAATAAGATTAAATAAGCTTTTGAATAATACTCGAGGAAATATATCACATGTGATAATTAATGGAGTACTACAAGAAAAAGACGAGGAAAGAATCCGAAAGAAGTAGTCAACTCAATAGCCAGAAAACTCGAAGTAAATCTGAAGGAATATGACGTTGGTGCAATGAGGAAAAAATGGTTGAAGGGGAGGGGGGATAAAGGTAAAGAGCTCAATTTCGAACCGTTCCTTCTTTATTGAACAGTACTTGACCAGAAGTACTAAGGAAATTCTGAATGCAGCGAAAGAAATGAAGACCCAATGCAAAGCGCGATCTCTATGGTATATCCTCTCTCACCATTGCAAGTTTAAATGTAATAATATATAGATAATAATACATAATATCTGTACAATTATAAATAAAACTTCTCCTCTTCCTCCTCCTCCACCCCTTCCTCCATCTACTCTTTTTGTTTTAGGTTCACCATTTAATCAATTCCAAAGAAATACAAAAATTTCGGCCCACTCACGTTTGTTAAAATTCCGGGTGCAAGCTCCAAGTAAATTTACGACGTTTAAATGCCGACCAATGTGTATCATGATTTTCAGCTCCGAGGCTAAAGCTCGAATTTGAGTGCTATCGGCTGTCGGTTGCAGAATTTTCACAGCTACTGTTGTAACTTTGTTTTCAGATTCAATACCAATTGCTTCAGCTTTTCTGACAACACCAAAAGCTCCGGATCCCAGTTGTTTTCCTGCAAATGCGGGAATAAGTCAATTTGATAGTCTGAGTGTCACTGAATGAACGAAAAATTCATTGAAAATCATAAGGTTTCCAACCCCATTTTAATTTCTCTCTCGGAAACTCATATCGCATGTCGTAAGGGAGGAGGTCCGCTTGAGCTTGAATGTTCAAGTCCGGATTTATGCAATCGATGGCTCCCATTTGAAATTCTTTCTCATCGAGATACCCCGCTTTTTTGCGTTTTATCTGAAATGATTATAAAACACCAGTAGCATTATTCCAGTTAGAGTGAATTAATAAGGAAATGTTGCAATTTTATAAATTTGCGGGGTGTTTCACAAATGAGTTTCCCTCTGTTCGAATTAATCCGGCTCATATTTGGATATTCAAATGATAAAGTTAAGTTTCGTCAGCAGATAACCTCTTCTTTTAATGGAAAGTAAAACACCTGAGGAGGACCGCATGTATGCGTGTGTGCGTGGGGGAGGGGAGAGTAATTGCCATTGGAATTTCTTGGGAAATATGTCTCCCATCAAACTGAGTAAATCAGTAAAGTAATTTTCAAAATTGCTAACTGACAACCTGAAAATGTCGAAAAAAGATCGTAATCAGGAATGTATCGAAACAATTTTCTGGGGAAGAAGGACAATTTCTTCCAATTTCGAGTGCATATTTCCGATAATTTTCCTCAAAGTAGCCAATTTGGCTGAGTCTCTCTGTATCTTAGCTGATAATACCAAAATAATACACGTACCTTTTCCTTGCGAATCCGCCAACCCATCCAACTCATGATCGTTATAGAGACAGCGATTATTGTTACTATTGCTATGAGCATTGTAGTCATGAAAGAGTTTCCTCCTCCCGAGGATGGAATGGCTATGGATAAAGAACAAACATATAATAATATTACCCAACTTGTAATGAGATTAAGTGTCTGAAATAGACAAAACTGCAGTACAGCAGCATAAATAGGAATTAACCCTCAACGGGGAGGGGGGGCAGTGAAAATATTAAATATGGATATTGGTGGATTTACGATCGATATCAATCGGCGTCAATTTAAGCGTTCTTTGGAGCTAAGTCGATTTCTGTTTTATGCGCTGAAATGTACTGTCAGCTTGAAAGATAGTGAGCAGTCCCATTCACATCCAAATGAATGTATTTCAATGGTGATCGAGGCATCAAGATCATGAGAACTACTGTACAACTGACGCGATTTAATAGTCAAAATTGCCCTCAGATTGACGTTTTTTACTTCGCCGCTTCAATCGACGTCGTCTTAACTGTAACATCAACATGGTTCTATTATAAAATTCTACGCTATTTTTAGTGATCGAATTTCTAATGCATTCCAAATTAATCTAACACAAGAACTCACTGCGCGCTCCTATAATTGGTCTTCTGTTTGAGGGAAAGAGACTTAGGGCTTTTTTGAGTCAAATACAAAATACCAAACTGTAAGATTGTTATGTTTTCATTTTACAAAATGCAAACTCAAGGTTCTTTTCCTACACATATAGCTTGTTGTACACTACTTCATCTGTGAGTAATAAGGTAAATATTAGATTCGATGCACAAAGCTTGAAAACCGGACGTCGAAATGAATGTTTCAAATCAGCGTTGACATTTGTTTCAGATCAATATTGACACCGATGTTTTAATTAAATGTCGAATCCGTAGATAAATTAGATATTGAAACGGACTGTCAACCTGTCGATGTCAAATTGACATCGATTCACAAATGAAAGCTGTGTTGATTTCACTAAACAAAATCAAATTGATTTGGTGATGAAAGAATGAATCACAAACACTAGTTACATCTGACGTCCATTTGCCTATACTTAAAAAATCACGTTGTAATTATATTAACTACTAAAAATGTCAATTTAGTGTCGAAGGGAAGAGTCGTAAATTACACTGACTATACATTCGATGCCTGTCTCTATAGGTATAAAAACAAGGTGAATTTACCTAACTAATAAAAACTATATATCGATTTGTCTGTAAATTCTACGTCGAAAAGAAGCTAAATAATTAAAATGAAAATTGACAGATATCAAACTACGGATGTTAAATGGACGTCGATTTTATTCGTCAAAATGATTTTGTGAGTTCCTGCAATACAATATTATAAGATTATGATCTGTATACTAGAAAAAGAACCAGTTTACCTGTAACGTTCAAAAATGTTGACCACTCCTTCCATTTAGCCCCAACCTTATTCTCGACTCTGCATGTATAAGTCCCTTTGTCTTCTTCACTACAATTCGTTATTGATAATTCCTGATCATTGTTCTTCAATTTTATTCGACTATCATTCGTCGGCAATTGCTTGCCATCCTTCGAAATACGAAAACAAAAAATATGACAACAATTGGTAAAAGACGAGCAATTGACCATGTTCCTATAGGTAATGCTTAATTCTGCAGAAATATGCCCCACGGTCATTTTATTAAGAAGGGTACCTCTTTTCAAAAATAATTCAGTTACAGCGCAGTCAACTCAAATCTATTGCAGTCCTATCAATTAGTTATTTACACATCTTGAGTAGTACTTTAATAAGCTGGGCAAAAATATTCCTACCAGTCCAGTCATATTGGACAAAAAAAAAAATGATCAAAGTAGGAAAAAATTAGGGGAAAACTGAAAATGTGTAAACTGATACTTTTTACTTCTCCGAACAACATATGTGGCAGTTCCTGTAAAAAGGGGTAGCTTTGTCGATTGATCAAAGTCTCAGAAAACGCGAAAAAAGAAAAACAAAATTTTTTGGTTGAAACAATCAATTTTGAGATGTTGGTTGATTTCTATAGAAAAAACATCGCAATAACGAAGAGACAAAATTTACGGGGGTGAGAGAGAAAAAGAATAATGAAAGATAATGAGAAGAGAATGCGAATGTCTGCGTTGCTTCTTCGCGGTTTTTCGGAGCTCACAAATAAATCCGATGTTCTGAATTGTTACCACACAGAAGAGCGAAAAATTACCTGTCCAACAAGCCCTCGTCAAGGCTGGTAACGTGACTCCGCGGCGAGTTACGGCCGCTTGACGGAGTGGGAGAAAAAGGTGTGTCTAACTTTAGACGAGTTTTTCTCAAAAACGTGTTTTTGCGCGTTCTTGTTACGATAATTTTTGACCGCTTGTATCTCCGCAAAGAAAAACGCAACAGATCTTGCTGATAGCTCCTTGAAACGGGTATTCATTCCTCTATTACGTACTATCGGTAACTCAAAATTTGTCGGATCGACAAAGTTACCTATTTTTATAGAAACTTTCACATATTAAAATTTGCCAGCCAGATGACGCTTGCGTTTTCCCCTAGAGGGTAAGATGTGCGGCGCAAAGGGTTTGTTTTAAATATCTCGTTGAATATTGAATTTATGCAAAAAAGTTTCAAGTAAAATTTGTAGAGCACTAAAAAATACATAAATTATGTTCCATGCAAGATCTTTGTACTACACATGACTGAACTATATACAAAATATTTTATGCTGTTAGTCCATTACATATACCAATATTTTTTCGTTCTTCCCTTCTTTCTGCTTTTTTCCTTTCATAACTTCATGTTTCCAAAAGCTTCTAGGACGCGTGGGCTCATCTGCCCCTTTTGTAAATACAGTACTAAGTACTTAGGAGCCTCAAAACATTATCACTAAAGACATCTAATTAATTTTGCGGTCTGTAACGTTCATGACTTACTCATAAAAATACATTAATGTCTTACTTATGCTTATTTCGGATACGATATGGTTTTCATAAAATTAACAACTATAACCTATAGCAAGTTAACTTATCTTTTTATATGTAAGTTGACTCACCTTATTCCACAAGATATTTCGTTTGGCATTTCTCACGACCTCGCAGTTTATTGATACATTAGCCCCTGCTTTAACTGATTCGGGCGCATCTATTTTCTTCTTTACCAAAGTAGGTTCGTTATCTATGAAAAGATAGCTTCTAGTATTCAATATTTTACGGATAAAACGACAGCAATTTAAAACTAAAAAATAATAACTACACTGGATTATAGCGATACTTATTTAATAGAGCCGCAACTCATTCAGCTAGACCATGGTTATCTTTGTTTTATAAGAATGTTTTATTTCATCCTCTCATTCTATGAAATTGTTCCAATTATTTGAGAAAAAATAAGTACCTGATCGGATAAGATTGCCAAATACTAAAAATGCCTCAAAGGGGTTTTAGTTAGGGAATCTTGGGGTCAAGATTGCTATAAAATACAATCAGGTACCTACCTAATATAAGGTTTTCAAGGTCATTGAAATCGGTCTTATTTCTTATTTTGATAACTGTAGAATCCAGAGAATGAGAGGAGTTCAACGAGTCCCTCCCTCTGTAAATCTCTTCATACATTTCATCAGATGAAGATGTGGTTGGGAAATCCAAAATCGTCCGTACAGATTGAACGAGAATGGCTCAGCTCTCATTCAGACAACTATGCCAGCAGCTCCAGGAGAAGTATAAAATCAGACTTAATGTATATGCACCAAGAGCTACGGGGCTCTATTCAGGTAACTAACTGAAGGTTTTAAGGCAACAACCATAAGAGGTCCAAATAATACATTCCAAATTTCAACTTGCCTGTTTTTTCGTATTTCTATATAATCTGTTATTGACCGGACTAAATTTTCTTTTTTAGAGAACAAGGCCGAACAAATTACTGTTGACATTTTCAGATTCTTACGGAAAGAGATACGAGTACTGTTCAAATGTCTCAAGGGAATATTTATTCTACATCGCTTTTTCATCATGGTTCAATCTATCCCGTGCTTGTCCATCGAAATACTTCGCCTATTTTTGGACGAGTTTCCTTACATATACCTACAACTCTGAAAAATGGATCATCCTCGTTCCATGTAAATTTGGAAATTATTCAGCATTTTCATCCCACGTTATAGAAATTATATGCCTGTTGTTGCAACTTGTCGCGGAATTTTATAATGGTATAACTCTGCAAGAGTTTTTACTTCAACGTGCCTTATACCTTCCCCTGAAAATATGAAGTAAGAGTACCTTCAAGTTTTAGGTTGATAGTTCGCTCGCGTGCTACCTTTTCAGGACTCCATGGCAGATCATTATTATTATTTGGTTTGACTGTACATTGGCATATATAATGTCCCTCGTGATTTCTTGTTGCGTTTATGATGCTCAATGAAAATTGGTGTGAAAATCGGGTCGGCGCCGGCGGTTTTATCTTGAATTCTACAGCAAACAAGTAATAGGTATTGTAGATCTAAACAAATGTACTGCGATAGAAAAAATAAAACCATTTTATTTCCGAGTGCATCGGTGTTACCTGTGGATTCATTAATTCTAATTAATGCGTTCCCGCCTTTGTATTTGTAGTACCACGTCGCATTGCTTTCATATGCGTATTTCGAAGCCGAACAAGTTAATGTAACATTTTCTTCAAGTTCCGGTTCTCTTGGCTCCACGAAGGATCCTAAAAAGTCATCGCCATCGCCTTCTTTCACATCTCTCATATCATCTTTCAGATTTTTCACATCTGTTCAGTGAAATTATTTAATTATATTAGTCAATAGACACAAAAATAAGCGGCTTTTATTTTTGAAACTGTCATTTCCTGAAGTGTGCACTAGGGTGGCCGTTATTATTTGGCAAAGTACAATTTTCTACAGTGTAGATTTGTGTTATACTAAGGGGAAAAAAGTGAGCATGTTTCCAGATTATCGAACGATATTTTAACCTGATTCGTGAAAGAAATGAAGTTTAACAATTAATTTACCTGAAGATTTATGCCATATTAGTAATGAGAGCTATAAAAGAAGGGGAAAAGTCTGTAAATTCCATTGCTCAAAATTATTCTGAACGACTTCACCAAACCAACACAGAGCATTTAAAACACCTCTTCGAACCCTTCCGTTTCCTCATGCTCCTAAAAGGAGAGGCAGAGTGAAAAAATAAAATTTGAGATGAGAATCGATTCACGTGGGTCAAGAGCCCCCAATTTTCAACCTGGCCTTTTCGAGGACCATTAAAGGAGTTCACTTTATGGAATACTTGTAATTTCAAAAGATTCTGTCTCTGTTACATTTTCCTATACATATATATTTCTCGAGTTTATGAATTACATTTATAAGCCTCCGTTTCTTCCTCTCAGACCTGAATGCTTTTTGAAATCCACTACGAGCAATCAGGAAATAGATCATGTTTGGAACTGGCAAATCCAGATCCGTAGCGTGACCATTGTTCTAGGAAAGAGTATGCACTTCTTGGGTAGGGGGTGACTTGGGTGATGGCAACATTTTTCACATCCAAAAGAACAAAAGGAAACCAGGGAGGAAAGCTCTGGAAACTTACTGCCTTTCACAAGGGGTCAACCCCCTCAATTTGTCCCTGTTCTCTCATTTGAAATTATGGGCTTTAACAAATTCTTACAGATATCAAGCAACGGATCGTAAATTAATCGCAGCAGCTTAGTCTTTCAGTCATTGCAGTGCAGTAAGACAGGAAGGGGAAAAAGGTAGAGTTGAACTCGAAAATGACTCAGAATTACACTCATCGATCTTAAAAATCTATAAATTGGAATAGAACATCGAAGTACGTAGTAGGTATTCTGTAGACGGAACCTTCTTTGGTGGCATCTCACGGGATCAGACCCAAAAGTCACCACTAAAAACTGAACTGAATACTTCAAAAACTTATAAATCGACTACTGTTTCAACTTTTTTTTGTTGTTCACTTCCTTCCACTTTTTGGAGTACCATTATGAGGGATGAGAGAAGAGGGTTCAAGGAGGTATACCATGCACTGTGTGTCATAACATAGAACCTTTCGGAATAATTTTGAGGACAATTGGTACCGTCAACTGGGGTAATATCGGCCACTCATGACTTGTTGTAGGAGTGCTAGTATCGTTATCAATAAAATTAACGGAGGTAATATCGGACACTCTGATGGTAATATCGGCCAGCCATGGCTTGTTGTAGGAATGCTAGTATAGTTATCAGTAACTGAGCCATGAGTGGCCGATATTACACCAGTTGACGGTGATTTTTCTGTTTGCAGTACTGCAGCCTTCCAATTGTCCGCCCCGATTTGAGGGGAAAGCAGGGTAGTAACCAAAAAGGTGGATAACTCAATGTGTGTCTAATTTAGAGAAAGTATTTGACCACGCGAAAATGTGTCATTATATTAGATGATACTTCAACATTGAAAAATGTCTGATATTTTAAAATGGTTTCGTTAAAAATGTCTAAGCATTCTTGGCAAGCCGAGTAACTTAGCAAGAGTGGGCAGCAAAATTTATAGCGAAAAATCCGAAGGGTGGATAATGGAAAGTCTACCGAATTCAGTTTTTAAAGATACCACTCAATAATAGTTCCGTGAATTCATATTCAACTGAACCCTTCTAGGACATTGAGGTGAAATTGTTCAATCGACTTGAAACTTCCTTCAGTTTTTCGTTCTTTTCGTAATATAGCATAATTCTAAAGAGTGTCTCAAAAATAGTCAGCATTTCCCTTGGAGAAAGAAATACACGCAATGTAAAAATAACAACAGTTTCAAAAGCGGCCCATAGACATACAATAATATTGCACAATAATTGTGGTCGTGCAATAAAGTTGATCATGTGTTGATGGGGATATTGAAGGTTGGGACAATACATATATTGCACGGATATCTATAGCGACCTATAGACATATAATAATAATATTGAACGATAAATTGTGATAGTGCCATGAAGTTGATCATGTATGGGTAACATTGGAAGGTTGTACAATATATCAAGGTATCTAAAAGTTTAGATATTTATTGTGTAATACTGAAAATACTGTATTTTGTGTAGGCAAGATTGTGCAATATTGCATCAGTTGCTACTGAAGGTTCCTTTTTGCACAATATCTTGTACCTACAACCCCAATGTCACCCACATATGATCAACACAAGCCGCATTATTGTGCAATATTATTAGATGTCTAGGCCATTTTTTGTGCAATCTATGCGCAATATTATTGCACGTCTATGGGCAGCTTAAATGCAAAAATGTACGGACCTGTCGTTGAAAATACCTATCATAAGTCCACTCAGAAACAGATGTGATTCTTTTCTTGAGTGGGTCCTCAGTCCAGATATTCTGAGAACGGAGAATCTAGTAGAAATGCAGCAAGACTTTTGCAGTCCAAAAAATTCTCCATTTCAGAAAATCTTTTCATATTGGACTTAGGATTTTTTTTTGACGACAGGTCCTGAAAAAGAATTACCAGAAACGAGAAATATGGCAGTCTTGTTTCTTGTCGCAGAGCCCAATTCGTTCTTAGCATCGCAAGTAAGCTTTCTGCTTCCAGAAGCTCTGCCTTTCAAGGTAAATTTCCATTTATACTCGTAGTTTTCGAACTTTTCTACTTCAGTTTGAGACTAAAAGCAGAAGATTACCATTGTAAGTTAGCATTTATTTTCTGTCACTGCCTAGAGCGCCAAGCAGCGCCAATAATGCAAGATGTTGTCGAATTCAAATGTCCTAAATTGAACTGATGAAAATGATAAGAACTGACGAACTATTTTACGTACTATCTTCTCAATATAATCGAAATGTCTTCCTATTTTTTCAATACAGTCGAATTTTCATAGCTAATATCAAAGGTTTCCCAAATGGACGTCTTAGGGGATGACTATTCTACAAATATTCTCTCAGTTACTCGCCGAACATATAAAAGATTTGTCTAAGGTAACCTAGCCAATAATGGGCACCTCACCTGTAATGGGCAATTTAGATTTCAGTTGTTTATTTTAAGGTTTCTAAAGGCTAATTGGCAACACTGATTATGTCAGTTCATCTTTCCAACACAGTTGTCCTCATTGACTGCCCTAAAATACTAAAAAATTAGACCATTTTCGTGATTATAATTTTTGTTTGAAAAAAAGGATGACTGCAGTCAAAGTTTTCCGTATTATTCGTTAAATAATAATTAAGTAACGAAAAAAATTTCTAGTTTTGATAAATTGAGTGCTAATGCAGATTTTATTATGCGGTAAGTAGCAGTGCACTTTATTGAAGTTATGCTTTGATATGCGATGCTGGATTCATGGGTAAATGTAATGGATGCCTTCATAGTACAAGTGCCCATTATGGGGTTATCAAAATTTGTCATCTGTCCAGTAATGGTCTGTGTATGCCCATTATGAGAAACGGTCAAATACTATGCAAACTCTAGTAATGGGCACGTTGCTAATAATCAACTCTGTCGAAAGGGAGGGGAAAGGGGGGAAATACCCCAGGCCAGAACTTTCAGGAGGGCCTGATATTTAAAGACCTGAATTTCAACGCTTACGCTTACATCATACTGTACATCAAATCAGCAAACACTCCTTACACCATTAAAGAAACCTCTTATCCCGTAGCTTATAATTTTCTCCTATCTAACTGAAGAAAAAAGTGAACTAGAAGGAGGGGGCGTGGAAATTTCTCCATGTTCTCTTCTTCTCTCTACGGGACTACTAATAATTATTGTTTTGGTCTTATCAGGACGATATATCTTTCACAGTTGGCACTTATAGAGCTTGCATGTGTTTATAATAAGGTTGCCTAATATGGACCCTCCTCTAATATGGACCCCTCGATTATCTCCGATGTTCTTAGCGCTGTCTGCCCGGAAACAATATATATTGTACAGTTCAAATCACAGATCAAATCCATCCAATAAGTAGTATCCTACAAGCCAGTAAAAAATGTTGTGCGGAAACACGAAAATTGATAAACGAACTTTTTTTCGGGTCTCATTTTTTCAGCTATAATTTTCAAGAAAAACTGATATAAAATTTTTCAGATTCATATAAAGTGTAGTTAATTTCAAGCTCTTTTATTAAAAATACATTTTCCATAATTTTTCTATGTGTCCATTATTGAGTGCCCATTACTGGATTTTCGAATTTTTTAGTGCCCATTACCTATTCGCCAAAATAAATGAATGAATCTGACTTGAAGAAGCTGATGGAACTCGTCGAGAAAACAGTAAACTCACAGGAGAAAATACTGAACGACCAGTTTTGAACACTAATTTTTAGCTCATTCCTCCTATTCAAAGGCAAACTTATGGAGAATTTTATCCTTCATTCAGTAATCTTTGTCTCACGTTCGCAAGTGGATCCAATAGAATTAAGAAAAAAAAAAATTTACGGGAAAAAATTGCTTAAGGTGCCCATTATTGGCTAGGTTACCTTACATATTCACTATAAACTTACAAGTAGTATCGGTACTGATGGATATATTATGTATAAGATACTTTTTTCAATAAATTAATCCATTACCGATTGAATTAGCTTGAACTGAGGCGAACAATTCGGATAATCGTCACAATCAGCCTCGTAAAAACTGATGTTTGGTTTAGGATAGGCGTTCACCATGCAGTCTACGCCTTCGATAGGTCTACTGAACTGGTGCAATAATTTAGTATCGTTAATGTTCACATCGCGCGGTCTTTCTGCAACCATGTTAATTTTGTATATTATAGAAGAATATATGCGAGTCGTTATCATAAAATGGATTAATTGATAATAAAATGAGATAAGTACCCCTTACGAACAAACTGACATTAAGCGATTCATTTTTAGGTCCATTAAACGCAGTCAAAGAATACAAGCCCGAATCACTCATTTCGGGGTTGTTAATTTGTAATGTTGAAGAGGTTTCATTGGCAGAAACAAAGTATTTATCGTTGAAGGTGGACCCTGTATTCAGGCTTTGACTTTTTGGATTAAACCTTCGGAAAAAAAAAATGTAAGTATATAAAATACTTAGAATAAACAGGTTAAAAGTATGATTAGTACGAAAACAGCGAAGTTCAAGCTCACGAAAATGTCTGTTTTCTGTATCCTGAAAAATTTACATATTTGCACATACTATCTTTTCAGTAGAGATAGCAGTAGACACATTTTCAAGGAAGAAAGACCCACCACATAGGCTCTATAAGGGGTTCAAGGGCGAAAATCTTCAATTTTATAGGCGACCACCTGCTTAGTACAACAATGGACTTGCTAAGAGAAACTAAAGACTCGAGGAAAGCTGGTAGAATAAAATTCGTGTGAACGCGAAATGGCGACATATTTGCAAGGAGAGCTGAAAAGGAGATGGCCAAAAACATCCTCTTGATAAGATAATACAACTTTTAATATTACACCACAGTCTAGGTTGTATGAATCATCATAAAATTCATTTTGAATGTAATTTTGAGCATGACCTCTTATTTTTAGGACACAAAAGGGACAACCTCAAAATTGTATATTTAGCTTATATCAGCTTCCTTTAGGTCGGAGAAGTTTTTTGCTCCCCGGGATGGGGGCACTGAATTAATTACTGATGTAGTCTCCAGAGTGAGCCTTACTCTCGCCAGGACGGTGGACGATGATCCATGAGGCCGCCCGTAGAAGGTGATCCTACAGCAATTCCTGTCCCCTCCCCGATTACTAGGCTACCGCTCACGACGCTGAGAGATATCGTCGCCACCCTTTTCCCCTAGCACCCATCACTACCGCCAAGGCGGGAGCTCACCAGACAGGAAAGGGATCCGTGGCTAGAAGTCACAACTTATGAGCTGAAAGTAGCCGTGGATCGGATTAGAGGAAAGAGGAAAGCCCCAGGACCGGATATGGCATAACTAACCTGGCTTGGGAGCTGATCCACTCGGTGAGGCCAGAATGGCTACGCACCTGCTTCACCGGGTGTCTAGAAGAGAGCCATTTCCCAGCGATATGGAGGACACAGCTAGGCTGGTCCTGCTCCGCAAAGGCAATAACAAACTAGAGGGCTTGCTCTACGCGTATCGTCCCTTATATCTACTGGATGACATTGGTCAGGGTTATTGCTTTTTGCGGATAGAAGCGCATATCGCTTGTAAAGGTGGGCTATTGAAATCCCAGTATAGATTTCGAACGGGTCAGTCGCACCTTATGCAGCTAACTGTCTTGGAAGCATAATATCCTGAAAGCGATGGATGAGTGGAATCTAACGAGATACCGACGATCGATCATCAGGAGCTACTTTACTGATAGAAAGATAGCGTATATAGATGTGGATGGTCGCCAGGTCCAGAAGATCATGTCGGCGGGGGTACCCCAGGGATCGGTCATAAGACCCCTGTTGTGGAACTTGCCTTTTGATAGGCTCACACTTTTGAGAGGAGCCCAGGCCATCTGCTTTACCGACGACACCTTTCTCCTTGTAGAAGAGAGGCCGGAGAAAGAAATTCGCAGTAGGTCCATACTCAGAATCGAGATGGTATCTTGCTGGATGCAGGCGAATGGCTTACAAATGGCTACCCAGAAGACAGAAGCCGACTTTTTCCACGAACGGTGTACGTAGGGGTCACGGTGAACAACGAGCTGCGTTGGAAACCTCATCTCTGCACATGTTTCATTATCTCTTATTTGTTACAAGTTGAAGCTGATATTGTATATGAAAACTTACTTTCTCGGGAATTTCTAGGGTAAGCGGCGCTTACCTTTGGGAAGTCTCTAACTTGAGTGTATCAATAGATGCAATACAGATATAATTTTGTAGGTTTCAGTGGTCTTTGAACGTATTTCTGATAATGGTTCCCTCACCTCGCAAGGGGTAGAACCTGGTGAGAGGGAGAGGCTCCAACATCGGTATCGTTTTATAGGTTTTGGTAGTCACTGCACTCCTGTTTACTAATGATTTTTCCACAATTTGCAAATCGTGGAACCTAAGACGGGGCTCCGTCAAAGCGAATGTGACATCTTGTTTAAAAGCCTTTCTTATTTAACGGTACAGTAATGAAAAGGCGTGTGGCTATGTCATATCGTTTTTCAGACTGCAATAATGCACATATCTAACTATCTACTCCTAGATAATTTTTATTAAAATGTTTCAGTTTATGAGCAAAGTTTACTTACCATCTAATGCAAGCCCGAGGATTCGAGGATATGTTGGCAGTCCACTGGAATTTGTTTGTAACATTTATTATGGTGCTGTTTGGCGGTTCAATGGTAACATTTAAGTACTCATCGTTACTTTGACCTAGAGAATTGAACTATATATTAGTAATTCACTCTAATATACAGTTCAGATACGTAGGCAAAGAGATGGATAATGAGTGAAACTAGTCAAAAGGAGCAGCTCGGATTGGTTGCCTGATATTGATATTATTATATCTAACTTTGTCTTCTCAGGTAGACTCACCCACAAATAGAGTAAAATACCTAATTAGTCTTCCTCTCAAAGTCAACAGAGGCTTGGATGCGCATATTATAAATAGGTGCATTTCCTCGGCACTCTCACCCACGCCGATGGACTTGAAGTATATGCCATTCGTTTGTGCTACGTTTGTACGACGTTACAAAGTATTGCCCTCCCACTAATTTCAAGACTTTTTTTTTTTACTTATCAATTCTCAAATTAGTAACGTTTTCTCATAAAGCATTCCTTTGTTTTTATATTCTGTTTATCAACTTAAATTTGTAGCGTATTTCCAACCCGGAAACCTTTTGTGTGAGAAACTTCAATTTACCTAAAAACACTTACCAGTTACTCGCAGCGTGAAATGAACGTGTTTCGCGTCATGATCATTAAGTGCAGTTAGAAAATATTCGCCACCATCTGTTGTATCACCAATTTTACTAATTGATAATGTCACCCAGCGACCATCAAATGACAATGAATACCCGTCCTGAGCTGGAGACTTGTTCTCTTCTGCTGCATACTCTTCAATAGTAACATTTTGATCAAACCGTGTCCTTCAAAAGTTAAAGAAATAAAATATAAGTTCGACGTTGCTAAACTTGAAGGAATATCTCCGAGAGAATCTTTTAATTAGAATTCTTCAATATTTTTAATCAGCCAATTCTGGAAATTTTTCTTTGTATCGCAAAGTTAGAAAAAGTGTCCGTGAATTCTTGCTCGAACTTTTTCAGGAAAAAATCTGTCGTTCTTTCTATGTAATGAAGAAATTTGTACGCATCTCAACGGTTTACCATACTGATTAAAATTTTGATTTGAATTACCATTTAATTCTTTTCGGTTTCGGCCAAGCAGTTACGTTAATTTTCCACTCGGCATCTTCTCCGACTTTCAAGGTTCTTTCTTGAAATTCTTTATTAGTATCGATAAACAGGAACTTGCTGGTCTTATCTAGGAAATTACATTAAAAAATTTAGATTATTATAGCTATAAACAGGTATATGAACCTATCTACATTAAATAAAAATATATTAATTTAATCATTTTGCTGCACAGAAAGGATAGGTAGGATTCTCAAAAGCTATCTCCAACTAGCCGTCAATTTTTTTTCCAGTGTCCATATTGGAATTTGAGGGACTTGGTAGTATTCTGTATGTAGGGTGTGCCAATTCACAATTTCTTCTTCTGCAGTCCAGGGTATAGATGGCCTAACAGCCGAAAGCGCTCTGGATTACAGAAGGTGAAACTGTGAATTGGCACACCCTACATACAAAATAGCTGTCAAATGATGAAACCTAAATATGGTTGCATTTAACGGCATTATGAAAATGGCCATAACATAGACATTTCCATAGATGTTTTTAATATGATCAAATGTAACGGACCTTATAACTTGATCTTAGAGCAGCGATAGAACCACTGACAAAATGCCGTAGGAACTTGTTAAATTGGTAAAATCTACCCGACCCTAATCTTTGCCTTAGAATTGCGATGGAACCATGTTTATGGGCGTTGAGCAAGGTACATGAGGATAAAGTAGGTGCATAAAGCATATTAAAATATTATTTGACGGAGAATTTCCCTCACATATTTCATATTCTAGTTTGCGGTCGTACAAATGTTGACTATTGCGTTTAGTTTTTCAAAATTGAAGGGTTCATGCATGTGGAAAATAACCATAGTCAGTTTTGAAATTCCGATTTCGTAGACTGATGCGTATACACAGCCATATTATGCTCCAACATATGATAGTTCATTTGAGCAAGGCAACATCTGCCGGCAAACTCACGCTGACAGTTCACCTAGCTGAAAAAAAACTTACAGCGCTGTCTGTCGGTAAAGTTGAAATTTCAAAACTGATTGCGGTTGTTTTGTTACATGAACCCTTCAATTATCATCATGTCCTTACTTGAACTATATTGCAAAAGTTACAAAACTGTTAGCAATCACTTGTTGATCTCCTTCCCCTAAATTAGAATCATGTTTTTGTCTACCAGAAGCAACAGAATAGTTAGCTATCGAGCTTCATGGTCATAGTACTTTATTTTACACACTATAAAGCAACTAAAGTTAGTTATATTCAGCCTAAATTTCTTAATGATGATTCCTTAGGGGAAGGTAGAGTATAATTCATTCATTTGTTTATTTATTCATTTATAACACTTCACCAGACATCCTGAAAGTCTACTGATAAAGCTTTTCATCATGTCAAGTTATTCAAAATTTCATTTTTTGTACATTTTTAAACCATATGTATGTCATTACACATACTTACTGCTTCCTTCTCCCTATTATTTAATTTTTTACATATTCCTTTTTTTTAAACCTGTGCCAGTTTTCATTTTTAGTATGGAACATGCTTCAGTCATGAGCTAACTGCCAGAAAATGTCACGAAATTTCGTAACGAAAAGTAGCGCCTCAGGGGACGGAGCCCCTTGCGAGGCCCGAAAGGCCGAGTTTTTTTTTTTTTTAATTTATTATCACAATATGTTACATTTTCCTCTTTATTTCTTAATTGTCACGAATGATATACTTAGTTAATCAGTATAATGAAATCATTCAACCAGGAAGAACCCGCAACAATATACTAAAAATTTACATTTTGAGAAAATGGGTCGCAATTGGTTATTTTAAGTTTCTTAGAATATACATTAGGTTCTGATTCCAGAAAAGAGGTTTTGTCAACCACAGAAAGGCCGGTGATGGAAACGTGCTGACTCAAAATTCTGTGATCTGAAAAACCCTCATTTCAAGTTTTGTAAAGAAGTTTTCAATAGGAAATATTCCCAGCTACTTCCTGAAAATTTTGTCACTGAAAAATAAATCTGTCCAGCTCCCAGATCCTGTGTTTACTTTATTGTAGAACTCTCCCATTCTACTTTTATAATCAGTTCAAAGTGGAAAGGATTTAGCACGTTTTCTTTGCCAGTGTTTTTTCTACCCAATGAAGTCCGTAGACTGCGTTATAAAGCTGGAAAAACTAATAATTAAAAATAATAAAGCAGTACTTTGTTAAACATTTCAAGATAGAAGTCGTGAAAGAGTAAAAATAGAACTGAGAAAACAAACAAATTCATAAGCAAATAGTTTCACACTACTTTCAAGGACTTTAACAAAATTTTCTTGTATGCTCTGGGTATATACTTGACAAAATATGAGCCTTACACTTCGTGGCAACGATAGTAAAAAGCCGACAAAAGCGGCAATAGTTCTGATGAGAAGGAACGTACTGTAAACATCCCAAAGATCCTATAGGAAGCTCTTCACGGGTTAAGGCGGCTCTAGAGCCACCTTACACGGGCGAGCTTGACAACTTTGTGGCGCTCTCTACAGGCGCGTAATGTAACTAATGTTCTGAAATTTCAACCACTGATAGTTTAGACTGTATACAATATTGAACGAAAAGGTCTCATACACGTCCTAACTCGAGTTAGCACGTTTCCATCTCCGCCTTTAATAATATTGATTTACATATGTGATGTTGTGGAAAAGTGAGATGTCTTTCTATCAGTGAAAATTATCTCATTCCTATTTCAATAGTCATCTTTCATTAAGAATGCGAATACTGATGAGTCACAAACACAATAACACCTAAAGTCAAAAAACACCTGGTTTTGGGATACTATAGACCTCTGACATTAATTTCCTGCAAAACTCATCTGAAAGTTATAAAATTAATTGGATAAAAATGTGAAACATGACTCTTCTTATATATCTGCCAGTGGTTCACTTTTAGCACTTTTGGTTGGCAAACAGACAGATAAACGCACCAACAAGATAGACAGATGTTATGCTATCAACAAAGAGGTTGAGTCACAAATCAGGCGAGAGGTGAAGCCTTCTTATTACACTAGTATCAGTCACAAGTCAAATGGACTTGGCGAATATTGCTTTCTGTTGTATCTACGTATAGTTGGTATATTTAAGTTCAAATTAAAGACATAGTTACTCCAAACAGGAAGGAAGTATGAAGTGTTCTGAGTATAATTCGAATCTTTATCCCACAGCTGACACTGGTAATTAGATTGGTCGATTTCCCGTGTTAGATTTGGTATGCTTAAGATGTTGAAGATCCTTCCAATTTTTCCAACTTCTGATGCGATCTGATTTCTAGTAGCCTTGTTCTGGAGAACATAGAAAACATGTATCTAAATGATTCTATATGCACGCGATGTTATCTGCATATTATGTAGACCATCACTAGCCTACTGTACATTTATAGTGTTCTTATTGTCGTGAGTTACTATATGATAATAACGGATCTGGTGAACCCGATGTGTTCAATTCATCAACAGAAAGAAATGTGTGACAGAATTGACACGACATCTTTCAACTAGGTACTTGAAAATTAAACGGCTTGGAAGAAGACAAATAATTTCATTTCTTAGCAACGTATCTCTCTTGTGTCACAAGATTTTGGAGTTCGCAACCATGAGATTCGGTTTAGCAAAATTCATAGTGACAGATGGTCCCAATGCGAGGCAAAGTTTCACAACGGGTGATGTGATAGAGCCATGATTTAAATACGAAAAGTAAAGAAAATTTCGAATCAACTTTTCTTCATCATGGCGATATGGCCCACTCATTTCCGATTTTGTAGGTCAGTACATGGCTGAAGGCTGGAAGTGTAACATTGCGCTCTCCTAACATATGACCCAGGTTTCCCCTATATAGCGCTATACATCTGATGTACGCGCTCATTATTCCTCTCGAGCCCGTAATGAACCATTTTACAATTAACACTTCGGGTTAATACCTCAAGAGTATCAATTTTTTAAATTAAGAATTCTGGTCCAGTTCTCAAGAGGAAGAAACTATGTAAAAACTTTATAGCTCTTAGAACCATTGTTCCTAGTATTTCAATTATGGTCTTCTGGTTTTCTATCAAAATAATTTTCATTTTTAGGTCACCAATTGAAGTTGGTTTCCAGATCGGGACATTTTTCTGCTCAGAAAAATATTACACTAACTTACTTTTCCTGATTCAGCCTGTGACGGCTGTATCCAGGTGAGGTTAAACTCTGTCAGATTGAAGAAAAAATCTTCCCAGTCAAAGAAAACATCGTTCCATTTAACACCAGTATAGTTAACATTGAAATGATCTTCTGCAGAGCAACTCAGCTGAACAGTATGCCCTTCAACCGGATAATAGGCTTTGGTTGCATTGATAGAAAGTGCAATTGGCCTACCTGTTTCAATACAAAGTCAGCTTTTTAGTTCACATATGGCATGAATATTTTGTACGAATTTGATAACTAAGTATACCTAAGTAGACAGTACAATAATAATCCTTATATACATATAGGGTAATGAACGAGAAGTCGCACCATAGGGCCAACATGTGATAAGGCGCAGCAGCGCCGACACGATAACACAATCTCCGCTACATGCATGGGTGATAAACGAGAAGTCGCACCATAGGCAAACATGTAATAACGTGCAAGTGTACGTAATGCATGTAGCGGAGATTGTGTTATCGTGTCGACGCTGCTGCGCCTTATCACATGTTGGCCCTACGGTGCGACTTCTCGTTCATCACCCGAAAATTTTTCATGATTGAATCGGCATTTATAATGCCAGTTGGGAAAACTGTAAAAATGACTCTTATGGTCAGTACGAATGAGTCGGACATTTTCGACCAAACCCCCGGCCCCAACTGACAGATTTGAGCCCGCCCCCGGATATATACTTTCCCAAGCACAGACTAGGTTTAGTGAGATGTGGTTGGTGGTTTGATTTTATAGTTATATAAAGGGGTCCGACTGACGAAAATCATCATTTGAGGCACTGTTTTGTAAACATGTGGATTTGAGACGAAATTGTGTTTAGCCCCGTTCACTCAAATGCCACAAAAATGCCTCGCTGTTGTCTTTAAGTCTGTTTTGTGTCTTGCATTTCGATCGATTGAAAGAGACACTGGTTTGCTTCAAAGCCTTTTTTGGTTGTTTTGTCTGCTAAAGCCTTCTGACTCTTATTCGTCAATCGGACGAGTAATTTAGTAACGTACAGATTATCATGATGTCTTCACAAATACTGGTGTTGGAATCGACGAAACAGCAATATTGAACTGTTGTGATATTTTTTCTTTTTGGCTCTCGACATTCTGGAAAACTTACACGCTTGATATTGAAACCACTACTCTTGTCAAAGTGAACGTTCAGCTTACTAGTGCTCGTTCGATTGTAAAGAAGCTAAAACATTTACAAAAAATAATAATGTACAAAGTACAAGTGATTGCTTGAACTCCCCATCCCTAAAATTAAGTCCACTGGCATCTCTAAAATAGACCATGCAATACTGATAGAGCTCTTCGGCTGAGTCAACAAAGGAGTTGAAAATACAACTGATCCAATCAACCCCTGTTGCAACCATCTCCATTTCCCCTGATGTAAGACTTTACCCTTTGGTTGAAACCAGTTAAAATAGTTCGATAACTTTGAAATTTTTCAAAAGTGCATTTCTGTCTTCACGGTGTTAAGGGATATAGGGAAGCTGCCCCAAAAAAACTTCGGCTTTGTTAAGATAAGTACCACCCTGAAAATACATTCGTGTTCCAATTATTTGCTGATTGTAGTGATTCCAAGGAAAGGAATATGTTTCCCTCAAACGATAACTTGAAACAAAATTAGTCTCCCTTACCTATAAAAAAACAGCTCTCAAAAATCTTGACTCATATTTTGGGAGCTGATGTGCTCTTAGTCTTGGTTTCAGAAGGAACGGACGTAATGAAAGAAAAACTGTTCGCTTTTTCCCCAAAATGAAATTGGTGATTAATATATTGCTTATATTTGTAGCATAGGTACTCTTTATAGAGCTAAATTTGTCATTTTCTTACCGTAGGAGTATTATCGGCTTCGATAGAATAATTTAGTAGAGGAATAATGTTTGGAAGTGTTGGTCGACAGGCTATTTTCAAATCCACGAACTCGGCAACCTTACGATTTGGTACCTTTTTATCCCAAAATAGCAACTCCTCACCATCTAAATAAAAAAATTAGTATTATATTTTATCAATACCGTCAAGTATATGATGTGATGTATTTTCCAAGACATTGATAAACCATCCACAGTTATAATTAAAAAAAAGAACAACAAGTTTTACTTACGATTCACTTGATTGTAAAGGAACGATAGATAGAAAAGTGCGAACACGGTATGAACTCAATAGAAGTAGGGGAAGATGACGTACCGTGGAACGATTTTTGTTTTCTGATGATTATATTGCCCAGAGTGAGTAACAATAAAAAGTTTATATCACACTCTAAAGCTCATTCTTATGTACGTGAAATGGCTCAAACACATCTCCTCCCCTGTTCCCCCATTCAAAAAAATTAAGCTTGATGTTGCGCTGAATAGTGTTCCAAGGTAGGTACTATTCGGGTATGTGCCTTGGAACATTCATGTTTGTATCTCGGAACAAGGAAAAAGATAAGTATTATTATGATTTGTAGCATACCTAGGTGCGGTACCTACTGTATCATAAACCGGGGTGACTTTGCGAAAATTTTGAGGTTTTCAAACTTTTAACAGCTATAGCGTGTAATCTATTGGAGATACAGGAAATCTAGAAACTGTTCCGGATTGGTTGAAGCTTTGGGAATAAGATTACCTAGGGGAATCAAAATTTCCATCTCCCTCCCACCTCCCAGAAAGGCCTGAAGATGAATCGGCAAAGGTGCGCATGGGGTGACATTGCAGGTACGAGATCCTTCAGAGAGTAGTGAAACTTTTTTTTTAATGATATTGCTCGTCCTCCCGGATTCCGACGGATATTATTATCTGTTTTGTGAGGACAATTATAAATTGTTTTAACTGGTATCTTGTATGTGGCTGACACTTCGGCTCTGGTCATATCACCATTTCGAATTTTCTGTTAGACACTCTTCAAGTGTCTCTCGGGTACAATCAGAATAGGCGCGACACCCTACTTGTCTTATATTTATGTTCTTGGTATCTCAAAATAACATCGAATGACATCTAAGTAAATTAAAAACTCAAAATAACCTCGCGAATTCGTCGCGAATTGTAACTTTTCAAACTGATAACAACAGAAATTGGCATGCGGCAAATTCACCCCAAGGCAGTTTTTCGCTTATATCTTGTAACAAACTGCAGGCTGGAAAATGCCTAGACCTATACATTCTTGAAAAGCTGAGAGTTCATGCTTTAAAATGACATCACAATAATTTTTCAGTTAGTGCCTAGTTGGATTCCACAGACCTAATTTATTAGGTTACTATTTCGAAAATTTTCCTGTGCTAAAAAAACAGCCTACCTTTGCCACCTATTTCTGCCTGTGATACGCCTCACTGGTTTTTGAAGCGTTGTATCTATGTCCCTTGATTTATCTATGCCCTTAGAAGTGTTAGGAATACATTTAAATTCGCCACAGAGCCAGTAATATGGTCAAAAATGAAAATCGGCAAAGTCACCTACCATCTGCAAAGTCACCCCGATTTACCGAAATTAATTTGATGAAATTGAAGAAATCAATTTACTAAAATGAAGTAGAAAATAAGTAGGTATATTATTTAATTCATTATCAAAATTAACTACTACGGCTGCTGTTATTTATTTGCATGAATAACGAACAGTAAAAGCCTTCGGAGATATGTTATTAGCGGCGTCACCACTTTTTGAAATTGGCTGAATTGGATTCTTACAATGTCTTAGAAGTCTGGAAAATTGTACTCGTATCCCGCATAGTTCTTTGTAAATGCACTTTTCGCTCACTTATCTCAAATTCCGCCACCTATGGGGTGGGGGGGGGGGAGGTAAAATCACATGCTGGCTTAGAAGCAAATATCAAGCATAATAAATAGACCTTACTCTTTGACTGTTCAGACGTTTTTCATGTGTTTAATTGGGGTTCACAAAATTTAGCTATTCTTCTAGCTAGAGTTATAGATTATTCATTGCCTCTTTTATTCATTTTTATTTTTCTTCTCTTTAATTTCATTCTTCTTCTTCTCGGCGTTCTCTAATTTCTCTCGGACTTCTAGCATTATGATTTGACGTTTTTCTTATAATTTACTCAATATCAGCGAGTTTGTAAGAATTGTGGAATTTATTTTTTCGCATCTTGTTGTTTGAAAATTTCTGCATGTTATGTAATGTTGTTCTTGACACTGTTTTATTGGATTTGATTATAGCCTCATTTAACGACATATCTTTCTGTACAACATTCAAGACGGCTTCTTCTAACTTCTTTCTATTCACAGAATCACGTTTTACCCCATTTCTACTTCGCAGCATCTGTAAAATTACATTTCAGAATTTAATTCACTGTTTCAAGGCACCTACATACCAGAATTTTGTTCCAAGGAACGATACTGCCCCATGTTATTAAAACTTCAACTTAATTACCACCAAGCAACTGTTAATATATAAACTCTATACATGAGAAGAAAGTGAAAAACTTACCCTTTTGAATGGTTAAATCCATATACGCTTAAAACAAACTGTGAAACATTTATTTTACAAAAACTGAAATCACAAAAATTTTCAACACTGAAAAACTTACGGTATGAAAAACTTTCTTGGCTCTCAACTTATAATATTCAACACCACAGGCATGAAAATTTTATAACCAGGTAGTTTTTCAACGTAAAAAAACAGGTTTAAAAATATTTCCCTAAAGTGCGCTAGTTTCAGAGAAATAAAAAATGTATCAAGGTACGTCATCTACCCCTACATATTCAAATTCAATAGTGAAATACAAAAATTTTAGAATCATATTTTTTATTTTTCAAAAATGTTTCGCCCTAATGCCTCGTAAATCTAATGCATCTTCTTAATTAATGGAGACTATGTTTCTATGCTCGTTCAGTATTTTCTGATGGGTATATACCCACCAAATACTAATTTTTCATAGGTTTCGTCATTTCTATTACTATAATAAAAATACTATCAAATTAATATATGTAAATATAGAAATTTATACATTACTGTTGACATAGATGTAAATGCTCTTTTCTGATGGACTAGGAATGTCCTTTTTTGACTTGCAAATATAAAGGCCAATGTCCCAATACGATACAGAAAACAACTGTAATTTGGAAATGTACATATCTCCTTCTGTTTCATCGTGAGGAATGATATTATCTTTCCCAAATTTCTGCACAGATTTTACACACGTTTAAGAATATAATATTATTCAGTGATACTAACTATAGTCCTTCCACGCTAAGAAGGATCTGACGTCATAATTTGCTGTAGACGTTTCAACGGCTGTAGGGGTGGGAAAAGGCGGAGATTTACACTGTTCAGGTGAATTGAGCAGGTGTTCCCTTACACATACGAACTTGTAAACTTATATTTATACAGCATCAAAATATGTATTCTTTCATTGAAAATAATTAGTCTGTCAGTTTTTCTTAATTATTAATGAAAATGTATAACACACAAAATTTTATTCACAGCATCAGCTGCATAGTGTTGAAACGGTTCGTGACGTCAGATCCTTCTTAGCGTGAAAGGACTATATGTGGCAGTTTCTATAAAAAGGGGTAACTTTGTCGATCCGACTAATTTTGAGTTTCGGACAGTACATAATAGAGAAACGAATGGCCATTCCAACGAGCTATCGGCGAGACTTGTATCGTTTTTTGTTCCGGAGATACAAGCAGTCAAAGATGAGTGTAACAAGAACGCGCAAAAACACGTTTTTGGGAAAAACGCGTTTGAAGTTAGACACACCTTTTTCTCCCACTCCGTCAAGCGGCCCTAACTCGCCACGGAATCACGTTACCAGCCTCGACGAGGGCTTGTTGGAAAGGTAATTTTTCGCTCTTCTGCGTGGTAACAATTCAGAACATCGGACTTATTCGTGAGCTCCAAAAAACCACGAAGAAGCGAACGCAGACATTCGCATTCTTTTCTCATTCTTTCATAATTCTCGTTCTCTCTCTCCCTCTTCTCTCTCATGCGCGTAAATTTTGTCTCTTCGTTATTGCGATGTTTTTTCTAAAGAAATCAACCAAAATCTCAAAATTGGTTTTTTCAACCAAAAAATTGTTTTTTTCTTTTTTCGCGTTTTTTGAGACCTTGATCGATCGACAAAGTTACCCCTTTTTATATAAACTGCCACATATGTAGAATAACGATCGTAGAACCTATTATTATAAAATGTCTGGAGACTTAGAATTTTCTATCTTTTATGACTGTCAAACTCCATTTAGACCTGTTCAATATTAACTGATCCTGGATCATTCCCTGCCAGTGAACAGCTTCTGCAGTCTCTTCGATTTGAACTAAACTTGAAGAAAAGGCTCGTGAAATAAGAGGAAAATTGCAAAATGGTTACATAAGCGCACTTTTGGGATGGTCCCATGCCTTTTCTGTCAGTTGGGTCGAAATTGAAGAGACCTGAGCTGGTCAAGGAAGCATGGCATGACCTCCTTCCACTAAGGCTCGATGGATTTACATACATTGACCATACTTAAAGTCGAATGAGAACAGTAATTATAGTCGAATTTTCTCAAAGGTTGAGCCAAAGGTTCATTTTACTCCAGGCTCACTTGATTCACATTAATCTGAATCATACAATTTTCAGTTGTAATCGACTATTTTTACTTTTAGGTGTTACGAAACATCTTTGTGAAAGGTTGGAGGGTCTGGAGGTATTGCAGAAACCACTTATCTCTAGTTTCTTGTATCCATAAAAAATTACGCATGTCTACTTTACCAAGCGATGCTACTTTACCTCTCCGATTCCAACGAACGTAAACTCTTTGTAAGTCCACTCAACAATATAATCATCTTTGCACGTTAAATTAAAATTGTCTCCAGGACGGAAAATCACATCTTCAGTTGTATTCTTGTCGGGTTCTATTGTTATGTTTAGACCTGTCAATAATTCAACGATTTGTCAATCATAAAAGTGTGCAATTGAGAAAGCATCTGCATGGGGTATATCTATATTAGTTTTGCATGAAGGTACAAAAATCCGGCTGTGCCAATAATGCGTTGCTTTGACTGTATCAGAGTGGATAAAAAAAAGCCATATTCTTAAAACCCTTCTCTGCCAACTGAAATATTTGCAATCATAAAAGTAAGTATCTACTGAGAATACAGAATTACTTACATAAAAAAGAAGCAAACGTTGATAAGGCGCAAAGAATATTCAATAATCCTTTCATTGTGTTGAGTTATCTGCAACTCAAAACATGGCAAACAGGTAATGCAAATTCAGGTTGATCAGCCTGAGCAGGGCAAAAGTGCCACATGTAGCCACCCCCAAGTGCAACTTCTTTGAAGATTGTTGTGCTTTAAAATTGATCTGTGAAATAGAAGGGAATATTTGATGAAATATTATGTAAGTTGATCACCATTGTGGTCTTAACTTCTAATAATAAGACAAGCCCAGCAGATCCAAAAATTCCAGAGGAAAAAAGTAATAAATTATGTAGTTCTAGAAACCATGGTTTCTCGCTCTTCTGTAAAAGAATGAAACTGAATTTAAAGTGGCATATTGGTAGTATAAATGCTATATTTTTCAAATTTAGTTAACTAGTAAGACATGCGAATAAGAACTGACTTTAAAAATCATTGCCGTCAAGAATTGGAATTTTATGTTTTTCCAAATACCTGTTTTTTTTTTTAATTATTATTATTATTATTACTTTTTTTTTTCTTTCTTTTTTTTTAACCAAAATTAAATGTAAAATACAGCAAACTGGAGAATTTGGAATTTCCTAAATTTGAAATTACACTTGATTTCAGATTTCTGAAAGTTAACTAACGGGAGGGGTTCATTAAGAGGTAACAAGGGTTGTTATGAAATAACTATAAATCATAAAAATTTTATTTCACAAAATTTGAAAAGATACTGCCCTAAACTACTTCTCAACATAGTTACCGTTCCGATTGAGACACTTATGCCATCAGTTTAATAACTTATAAATGCCTTCCTTGCAGAATTTGCCGCCTAACGAATTAAACCAATTTACAAGGGTCGTTTCAAAAGTAAGGTAACAAGGCTTGTTGTGGTAAAACCAGTAGAGGTATTGTAAATCTGGCAACGTAGCATGGTTCTATATTCTTTCGAGGTATGTTAAAACAAAACACTTTCTTCATTTTGGTATTCGTGTAGACGGTTTCCTAGTCGAAGGTTGTATTTTTCGTATTTTGTAAAATAAAATTCTTACGATTTATATTTATTTAATAATAGCCCTTGTCACCTTACTTTCTGAACGCCCCTCAAAAGTCATTTTTTAGGAATCTGAAATCAAGTATATTTTTACATTTAAGAACTTTCAAATTCTCTAGTTTGCTAAATGACTTTACAGTTTCAGTTTAATGCCGGATTTCTCGCAAGGGTAATTTTCAATTTAGCTATTAGATATTCTGAATTTTATAAAATATCTTATATATCAACTCAGGCGCTTTTGAATCACTTCTTGCAAAGTTTAAATGTAGCATCGGGAATGCTTTATTAGGCAATCTTTTTATAAAAGGCCTCCGAGGTAAACAGAAAAGCCATCTGGTTTCTTTATAGGCTTATATCTGAAAGATTTACAAACTAGCAAGAAACTGGAAAATTTCTCATATAAATTTGAAATCTACCCTCCGAATTTCGTTACAGATCTTTCCGTTAAAACGACCTCCGAGCACAAAGTACTAGTTATTTTATTTATTTTATTTTTTCATTTCTGATACTATTGGGAATTTAACGCTCCACTTGGAGCGCTAGAGGTAGCATGTTTTAAAAACCTCATTATGTGATCATGGTTATCAGGTGCATTAATCCCATAATGAGAGTGAAAGTTTTTTTTAGCCTTCTGATCAGTTATTATGTGGTTTTTTGTATGAATATCATTTATTTAAAACATGTTTTGCAACAAATTCAACGTGTTTATGAGGCCATTCATAGAAAGGATCGAAGAAGGTGCTTAATATCAAACACCTGTCGAATTTAAAAAAGGAACCAGGTAGGTATTACACAATTACTTATTCAGTTAGGAACTAAATGACGAATTTATAATATTATTTTCAGCAATAGGTTCTAGTAGGACTATACTGATGGGAGGGGGTGTCAACCCCCCTGGCCAATTTTTTCTCATATACATGTGGGCAATTGGATAAATTTAGGGCATTCGTAGCCCTCTCCCCACCAAGAAAAAAATCTATCTTCATTGTAAAACCCCCCTTACTTAAATCCTGAATACGGCTCTGAGTTCAAGATTTGGACGTTGTTACGCGAGACAGAACCAAGCGACAAAATCTGTTTTTTGAGAACACGTGATTCGATTTACTGATAAGCTTTTTTCAACGTGAGTACACGTTTTCGAATCGGAGGGCCCAATTTTGAAGAATTCTACTTTTTACGCTCTTTCCAACGATACTAATAACTCATTTTGTCAACAAATGTCACTTGGTTCTGTCCCGCTTAACTGCGTAGGTTTATTCCTCCTTCATCGATTACTTTCCTGCTTCAGTTAAAAGAGTCACAGAAAAGAAAGTGACTGGCAAATGCAGTTAGTCGTCGGCTATAAGTGACAAGTCTCACGACTAAGAGTCATCACTAATAAAACTTTCGAAAATTAAGAGATCCAAATAACTGGGCACTGCTTCTGTAAAGAAGGGGTTGGGAGAAGTGTAAACAGATTTGCGCCCTTCTTATGTATTTGGAAAGGTAGGTAATTATTTTGTAAGCCAACAAAAAAATTTTATCCACCTTTAATTCTTTCATTATAGATAAGACAAGGAAATTTCTGCGTAATGTATTTAGCTTCTTAAGAAAAAAAGAAGTCTGCTTTATAATATTTCTACAAGATGTGAGTACCAAAATGGAGATTTTCTAAAGCTGAATTAGAAATGTACATAAATTTGTTAATTTGGTTAAAAATTGAAGGCTTTTACAAAAATTCTGAAATGAAAATTATTTATTCTTTTATTAATTAATTAATTTTTTTTTTGAAAGAAAAAGAAGAATTTGAAAATTTTTTTGTGACGATTACAGCGTTTAAGGAAACAGACAAACAAAAAAAACAAAAAAAAAAAGAACCTAGAAAACCAAAAATGCTTTAAAAAGTCAGTAATTTCGTAATTATATGCTCAAAAACTGGGGAATTTTGCAACAGACTCGAATTGTGCTCAAAATGAATCCGAGGAAAAAATTACTGAAAGTACCTAACAATATTTCAACTTGGATGATTCACAAAAATAACCAAACACACTCTTTTTTCTTAATAATTTGAAAAATTGTTGGCCCATTATGTACAAACACTGCGCATTCTGATAACAATGATCACGGAATGAGGACATTCTACATTTTCTCGGTAGAGCGCGTATTTTAGTGCTAAATTCAAAATCCGAAAAATAGGTATAGTGCCTAAAGGGACCTTTTTCTTCACAATGATTTCGAATCTCAACTTTAAATTTTGAGGGAAGTCTTGTCAAGACTAATACATCAACCACAATACCAATACCCAAACTTTATTACCACGACCAAAAGACCAAATTGAGACTGAGACCATACATATAGGTGGACTCAGCGTGCGTAGGTGAGGGGTGTTGAAGATAGGTCGAAAATGACAACTCAGTGCAAAAATTTACTGTGCAAAGAAAAAAAGAAAAATAGGTAGGTAGTCACTGTTACATTTAGCAGACTCAATAATGTAAGAATTTTCCATGATAAAAAAAAAAAATTTTAAAAAATTGTAAAATGAAAAAGGTCAACGAATTAATGATTTTTTTGATCAGCCGACCTTGTTTAACGTGCCAACCAAATGGTTGAAATTGTTGGAAAATTTTGATTTCCAAGCTTTGTAGGGGTATCACGGCTCCCCCTCGATCCGCCACTGACGATAAGAAGGGACCAAGAATTTGCAAGAAATAGCTTTATGTCATAAGAGACGAGACGAGACGAGACGAGAACCCGGCATTGTGAGAAGAAACAACCAGTTTCTCGTCTTGCATTTCCATACATACATATTGAAACCTATCTTACTTAAAAAATAAGGCGTACCTTCTCTACTAGATATCTGCAGATATCGATATAGTACTTGTAGTAATATTAGATATTTTTTAAATTAAACTTACTTATTAATTCACGCTAACGAAATAGGGAGTACCTATCATGTTAGCATACATTCAAATTCAGAGACAGTTAACATGAAACTGAGATCGTCAGTAAGAAACTATTTCACCATCATACTAGGCGGTGTCCATCACCGATACTCTCAGCAGAACTCACGAACTGGACCTTTTATGCTGATACTGTAATCACCAATCATCTATCAATTTATTCGATATCTCTGAGTCAGCTTTTGAATATCATATCAATCTCACTTTGATGTGAATTCATATAATATATCAACAGGGGACAGACCCCACAAAATTTAATTTCAACTTATCGTGTATTTTAAACGCTGAAGCCAGAAAATTGCGGTAAACGGAGGTTCGAAATTCGAAAATACATCGCTCGCTCCACAGATGCTCACATTTAAATTGTCTCATATCAGTTAGATTAGCCGAAGGGCTTGCTTCGATTTGGCAAAATTTTCACGAATTATAGCCCAAGACAACCATCGCCCAGTGGTAACCTGATGACAGTAATTTTTGGGTTCACCGAGAAAAAATAGCATTTCAACTATTTTTTACTAAAATGAAAAAAAAAAGAAAAAAAAAAGTGAGAATTTCACGCTTAGTACAGATGGTGAGCCATCATCCTCTACATACTGCAAATTTTCAACACCGTGAGTGATACTTTCTCTCTTATAGGGTTCTAGGGACAAAATGATAACTTTTACAATTGTAGTTCCTCGCCACTTTCCATTATACATCGACGTCTCTGACAAAAAGCTCAATAAAAAATATTTTTCCTATAATTTGATACTAAAAGGGTTTTACGTACAATGAATCCTATTTTGAGGGACTACGATATTTGGCCCCCGAATGACGTAAAACCTGCTATATTGGTGGACACCTATAATGACGCGTCGATCCATGATCTATGTAGGTACGGCAATCAGGTCATCTGTACCCGTCTGTATTTTTGTTTCACTGCAAAACTTAAAATAAACGTATTATTTTTCTCTTAAACGATGAAAATTTATCCTCACTAAATTTTTCATAGGAACTGACCATACTTTTGCTTGTAATCTACAGAAAATTTGCTCAAATTTATATCTTATAATACGCATTTTAGAACCAAAGAGCTAATCTGAAAACAAGGAGAAATTATAAATCACAGAATGTGATTTTCAACTTTCCAAACTTCATAAGACTTTGTAATCTGTACATCTGGATTCTACCACAAGAAATAACAAAAAATTAAGGACCATTATTGAAAAACATCGAAAACTCGAGACCGATTTTTCCTAACGATTTCACAGGCGTATCATCAGTGGGAATACTAAAGCCGCCAATCGGGTCAAAATTGAAGGAGCCGTGGGTCATAAGTCCCATTTTTCTGATGATTATTTTGCCAAACGGCTTTACAAGTGCACTACAGGGATACACTGAAGCCGCTCCTGCCACCTGACAAAATCGAAGGAGTGAAGTGACATTTTTTTATCTAAATTGCATGGAATGACCCACATCTCTCCAGAAGTAATTTTTGATTGCTTGGCAAAAAATGAATAAATAAAATAAATAAAATGAAAACAAAAACAGAACGGTCTTTTATTTTGGTACTGGCAATCACCAATCTCTAATATATATGAAAATGTTTGTCTGTCTGTTTCAGTAACGTTGCGCAGGGGACCTTCTAGCAACCATTTTACTACACCAGTACCTACTCATCAACATACGCACCAGTATAGAAAGGTCTCAGTCTTGGGGGGGGGGGGATAATTTTCGATGCAGCACATACACATCTTATTGCTGTAATTAATGCCTAAAAATGCATTCTGGAATGCTCCTTTTGATTGCATTGGTGAGAGGGGTTCTACCCGGAGTTGAAGGGGAAATCGTGCACTCCATGTATTAAATTATGAAATGACTACAGCGAAAAATATCATTCATTGTCATAAGTGCACGCCTTATTACTAATCAAACTTCCAATTTGATGCATAAGATTACCTACCCATCCTAAAGAAACAGGTATCTACCTACCCCCAGTTAAGTAGGTATCTACACTTGCGGTTACGACTAAAGAAATTTCGGTACCTAAGTATATAACAATAGATGCGTTTTTTCTTATACGTTTTTTCCCCTCGCTACAACAATCATTAGTAAAACGATCCACTGAAGTTTTTAAATCCATTATTTTTAATGAATGACGGTTATCCCCAAAAATTTACTAATTTGAATGCATGTACCTTAGGGTGCCTCTTATTTTACAAGTTTTTGCTGATTGATTAGAGTCGCACTGAAATTTGTTCCAATAAACCTACAAACTCGCCATATAAAATTTGAACTCAATCTGAGGTCGTTAACCCACGCCGCTTTGACCTTGAAGTTATGTGTAATACTGAGATTTTACAAAAACCCGCGAATATCTAGGAATGTATCAACTTCAGTACCAAAATGCATATAACATAAAACGTTTCATGTTAAATTTCCTATAGAGAAGATTCCATACGACTTTCTTCTAAAATGCATATTTACCGATTTAATCGCAACAATGTGTGAAAGTTTCAAGGAACGTTGATTTTTGTTTTTTCCTTCATAATCGATCTTCACTCGCTAAATCGTAGTTATCTAAAAAAATATTCATATAAGGAACAAAATGCAAATAACATAAGATGTTCCTCGTTAAATTTTCTGTGAAAAAGATTCCATACAACTTTTCTTTAGAAAACATATTTACCGAAATAATCGCAAAAATGTGTGGAATTCTCGAAAAACAGTGTTTTTAAAAAATTTTTTACGGCAGAAATATCTATTAAAGTCGGGTAACGCACACTACAATATAACTTCAGTCTCTGTCTACTGGAGCAAGCGCCCTAGTTTGCCCCCTCCCCCACCTGGCTATGCCCATGACAGTTTGTTGGGTACTACTATAGAACAGATCTCGGAATGCATGTATATCAACAATAGTCAACAATTTGCGCATAGATAGGTATAACGTTGTGCTTAAGGAGCAGTCGCGTGTTCTCAGAGTTCAGGGTCATTTCCTATGGGCAAATTGCTGTTTTCTATTGTTGATATACATCATTCCAAGTTCACCATACCAAGTCTTCAACGGAATCTTAGAATGCTCAAGACTTAATAAAAACAGTTGTTGAACCTAGATCGCAAAGTTTGGTTTTCTTCAATCACTGAATTTGGAATTAGTTATGGTGCGGTGGGACATATGGCGATGGACGCACACCAAGGTGGCCCCTAAAACATCGCATCCCCGGCCTCGGAAACTAGCCTTTCGAGTATCGCATCAGTGGCCGGAGGGACGCTTTGAGGCCAGCCCGAGCTCCCATTTCGCCGTGCCGCTTCCGGGGCGCGCGTCCTGCAAGGGCCACCATGGGGTCCCTACAAACCGGGGTTCGCGCTCTCCGAGCACTAGCCTGGAAATTTTAGCCCCACAGCCGGACGCCCTTCCTCTTCACTCACCCCTGACCTCTTCATCATGGTAGGTGAGACGACGCTGGCAGGTGGTAACGGCGAGGAGCCCTGCCAAGGGTATTTAGAATCCCGTCACTCACTTTCGCAATAGTGCAGTCGACCTTTGTAGAGACACAGCGCTAGCGCCCAACAATACTCGGAGTGGAATGCCGGGGAACCTCTATGTATGATGACAATAAGCAATGATCAGACCTCCTGAGCGCAGATTACAGGAAGACGCCAACATTCCCAGTCAATGGGTCATGGATACCTAGTTAACGTTTCAATTGTAGGCTCTTCCGCAAATTTTTTATCACTGGTGTCAGACCTACAGTCCTACCTCTTTCAAATACAAACTTTTAACAATCACAAACACTTGTGCACATGTTTATCTTCATCTCGTCGTTAAAGGGGTGAAGATGGACACAGGTAGAAGTGTTTGTAATTGTTGAAAACTTGTATTTGCAAGAGGTAGAACTATTGTTCTGACCCTGGTGATAAAAAATTCGCGGAAGAGCCTAAAATTGAAACGTCACACTAGGCATACATAGGCCATAACTAATTCCAATGTTTTTATTGAGTCTTGAGCATTCTAAGATTTCGTTGAAGACTTGGTATGGTGGACTTGATATGATGTAAAATCAACAATAGGAAAGGAAGATTTGCCCATAGGAAATGACAATGAATTCTGAGAACATGTGACTGTTCCTTAACAGGTCAATGTTGTATCTTAAGCCCAGTGTTGACTATTGTTGATATACACGCATAATCCGAGATTTATTCTATAGTAGGTACCCAACAAACTGTCATGGGCATAGCCAGGTGGGGGAGGGGGCAAACTAGGGCGCTTGCTCCAGTAGACAGAGACTGAAGTTATATTGTAGTGTGCGTTACCCGACTTTAATAGATTTTTCTGCCGTAAAATAATTTTTAAAAAGACTGTTTTTCGAGAATTCCACACATTTTTGCGATTATTTCGATAAATACGTTTTCTAAAGAAAAGTTGTATGGAATCTTTTTTACAGAAAATTTAATGAGGAACATCTTTTATGTCATTTGCATTTTGGTCTTAAAATGAATATATTTTTTTTACAACTTAGCGAGTGAAGACCGATTATGAAAGAAAAAACAAAATCAACGTTCCTTGAAATTTTCACATATTATTGCGATTTTCTCGATAAATATGCATTTCAGAAAAAAGTTGTTTGGAGTCTTTTTATAGGAAATTTAACAGGGATCATTTTATGTTATATGCATTTCGGTCCTAAAGTTGATATGTTCCGAGATATTCGCGGTTCATTGAAAGATCGCAGTATTACACATAACTTCAAGGTCAAAGCGGCATGGGTTAAGACCCCAGATTGAGCTCGAATTTTTTATGGCGAGTTTGTAGGTTTTTTGGAACAAATACTTACTATACGATTTATTAATAATCAATTTTTGTTAATGTTTGTTTTTTGAAACTTTTCTTTTAAGTTTGAATTTTAAGAAGTTTGGTAAAAAAAACGTTTAAATTTGTTTTGGCTTGAATTGCTCAATGTTTTTAAAAATTGTTTTATATCTGTCTTTTGTAATTCACTTTCTATAAAACACTCTACTTTCTTATGAGTTACCTATAGTGAATTTGAGGAGCATAAATTATACAATTAAATGATAAAGAGGGCGACCATTTTTGACTGTAGTTCCAGTTGTGTGCAAGTTTTAAAAGATTTTAATTGAAAAATGGAACTTCAATTTTTTATTTTTTACTCATTTTGATTCATTTTACATTCATTTTACATTTTATATGTAACATGTAAAATAATAAGTTATTTTACATCAACTATTTTACATGTAATATAAGCATGTAAAATGTATTTCACCTGCCAACCCTACCCTTCAGTTATCCGGGGAATCAAAGGGGTTTCGAGGGTGAATTGTGGGAACCTATAAACCAAATCAGAAGTGAATACCCTGCAATTACCCCGAGTTTCCTGACAGTTACCAGAGTAACTGGTTCTCAAGATTTGACCAGATTTTCCCCTATGATTACTCCTGTTCCCCTTGAGTTACCCGAGTAACTGGCGGGACTTTGCGCACCCGGAGCCAGCTCACTTCAGCCAACTCAGCCGCGAAGCGGGTCACCTTATATTTACATAAAAATCAGGTTACCCACGGAAAATGTTATCAGATCTAGAGAGAATATATGTAAAGTGAAAAATGGGACTGGAAACAACGAATGTTTTTAAGACTCCTAATCGCTGTCTCGTATCGTATTCGGGTCAGCATTTTAAAAGTAAAGACAGTAATGCATTTTTCACTGATTTTTCCAAATTCTTCTAAAAGAGATTTTATTGATGACGGCACTCTATACTAAATTGACTCATGTTTCTGCGCTTGAATAGATGATTTCATTGCTATTAGTAAGTGCCCATATAGCACGAAGGGTAACAACGTCGGAATCAGTCATACAGGAAAAGATGATTCAAAGTCAGAGGAAATTAGTAAGGGCAAGTATCAAATCAGTCAGAAATGACGCAACATTAAAAATGCACATTAACCGAAAAGGAATTCAGGAACGGAAAAGCAGGGAATGAAAAAAAAAAACTGTATTCTGCATTTGCTACAAAATGAGTGTCCCAGCGTCATACGTTAACAACATTTACGAAAGACGAAAATTTCCACCTTTCTCATCCTATAAAAAAATGAAATTATTGTCTTTTGATTTTTCATGATCACAATGATAAGCAGCGGAAAGGGCGGTAAAGGGGCTACTGAAGCACGTCTCTCCTCACTGAGAAATTCATGAGGAAGAATATCAGTAGCATTTTTAAGCTTTACTTTACAACATGGCGTCTTTCAGGATATGTCCACGGTGAAAACATGAAAGTTGTGAGGCTAAATATGAGAACCAGATAAGGAAATTGATATATCGATCAACAAACTGGATTTCTCTACCAGGCTGAAAGGTTTTCTTATTCTTCAGGGGCTTCCATGGAAATTTTTTAAATTAAGGTACGAAAGCATATAAAATGTCACGCAGGAGACACGTATTTTTAGTGTTTCACGAGCTTGGAAAGGGACTGCGGTGATGGACGTTTATGAGTTAAAGAGTTCAAAAAATAAATCAAGCAGAGTAATATCCTAAAACTTGCATTATTGTAAAGCCTTCTTTGCATGAAATTTTATGAAAAACTACTTTTTGCAAAATACATTCCATATACAATGAGATATAGTAAGAAACCGAAATTTTGGTTCATTATTTTCCCCGGAGAACCCTGGGGGACGAGGCATATCCTAACTCAGACTGCTGAAAATGTTCATAATGTTGAACAATGTGGCAATTTGCCACTTTTAGCCTTCTACTAATGTTTTCCATTTCAGTAAGCATTTTTGAAGTACTATTCTGTCCTAAAAGAAGAAATGCCTCTGCCAAATATTGGTAAAAAATCTACAACACGTTTGGCTATAATCTATGAAAAACTCAGCCAAATCGAAATGCAGTTGAAAACCACGAATTTAAAGTTTGAAATAAATCATTCAAATATTAAGAAGAAAAAGTTTATAAAGATTGAAAATTATCAAGTAGATTCTAGACATCAACATTTTTACCGCGAGACATGGAGAATTTCTGTACCAAGATTGTGTCACGAGGAATAATGAAAAATGATTCGAGTTTTTTGGAAGTAGTAATTTCTGAAAACGTCGGAAATTCAAGGCCAACTCAATATTTCACTAAATGGTTTCATGAGTAGTCTGGGATACACAGAACCTTTTTTCGCCAATTTGATTAAAATCGAAAGGGGCAAGGTCCACGGCTGGTAGAATTGACCGGATATGCGTCAGTAAAATTCCAAAAAGATAATATATTTTGCGCATCCTGTAACCATAATCATATCATGAAGATAGGGGAGCTGTAGAAATATCTATGTTCCCCCAGATAATTAAAAACAAAAAAAAACTGTAAGTTCGGTGGATTTATTCCAATACCATATTTACAATAATAAATAATAAAGGGCTCAATATAGTTTTTAAGAGTAATGCAGCTTACCTTAAAACAATGCGAACCCTAGAGTGGAGGGGAAGGGGGCTTAGAATAAACGAAAGAGGATTTGAGTAACCTGAGGCTCACGGACGACGTGGTCCTAATAGCCGAGGATTTAAACGAGCTAACCCAGAATGCAGAGGAATTCTTGACGGCATACGAGAAAGCGAGGTTGAAAATTCTATATTTAGGGTGTGCCAATTCACAATTTCTTCCTTCTCTAGTCCAAAGCGCTTTCGGCAGCTAGGGTACTCCACTGAAGATGGCATAGCAGCCGAAAGCGCTCTGGACTACAGAAGGAAGAAACTGTGAATTGGCACACCCTAAATATATGTAGAATTTACCAAGATCACTCACACTCCCAACATGGACACTGAGGTTGAAAGAGAATACGAGCAAAATTAGATTGATGGCCAACTCTTCGGAAGAAAGTGTAAAAATAATGAATGAGAAAATCGAATGGGTGAGAGAGGTAAAATACCTCGGTCAACTAACATCCTTTAATAAATCTACAGGTAAAGAACTTGCAAGCAGCATTCAAAGCGAGTGGAGAAGCTATTGGAAATGGAAACAGATTATCAAAAGTCGTCTCTCGGTTTTAAGATATGGGGAAGCTGCATACAGCCAGTGTTAACCTATGGATGAGCCCAAACTTGGGCACTCACGAAGGCGAACACAAAAAAGCTTCAGACGACCCAGAGAGCGATGGAAAGGATCATCCTAGGAGTGAGGAAAAAAGATAAATACACAGTTAGTTGTGGCGAGTGTGGGCCGAACTTCATCATTCGTCGGTCCTCTGCCTCGACCACTCCATTTTCTTCTTCGTGATGACCGGGACAGAGGCCGACACTCAATTCCATCCATTTCAGTTTTTAGCATTTCCAGAACTAAAATGTCCGACGCAAGACGGTTATTGATTTCGCCGTCATTGTCGCTGTCGTCTCGTCACCGAGACACCGATCATTGTTACCGTCCTGCGCCTCTCCTGTTTCCGGGCCTCATACTTGAATAGGGTGTGCCAGAGGTTGCTGGAGTAACCATAAGAGAAATTCAAAATGTGATCAAAATGTAATATAAAATCTTTACAAGTCGAGCTGAAGTTTAGCGTTATAAAAACAAAGGGAAGATCTTACTTATTCTTACAAACGCGTGCACCACATGGAGTACCTTCCAAATTAAGCATTTATCATAAGTTTGAATAATGTTTAGGGCTGCATCGCTCTTCATTTGACTGTTTCAATGTTCAAAGACCACAAACTTACAATTAGTTTTTTCGTCAGTCACATGCTGATGGCAGTTGCCCGTAATACCGCTAGTTGTTCATCTAGAGCTTTGATGTTATGTACCTATTCATTCTATGAACTTCACCGCAGGCATTATTCTTGTTCTATAAATAAAGATAAGTCAGTTTATTCCGAATGAAGTAAAGAAACTTGTGATGATAAATTAAATACCTTCTGCAATAGGTTGAAGTATCTATATCTACTAGTAAAAGACTAGGGTGTAAAAGGTCAAATCAAACCTACCTGCATTATCATGGGGAGTTTTCAATTCAAAATTCTCCATAAACTGCGATAACATCCTAGAAAACTTTTGTTTTCTTCCGACTTCCCCAGATTTCTTGGGTGATTTTTCACCTTCCCCAGAGTCTTGAGATTTCCGTTTGTACTGCAGCTCCTTTGCTTCGATGTACATCGGATCTTGAAGCGAAGCCAAATAATCAACGGGAAGATCCTTACTTGTACGCGCTTCTTTGAAATTTTCATTTAGACTGATGTAGTGCTAATGTAAAAAGAAAGCACGACTGAAGTAACTTTTAATACCTATCAAACTCAGGTTGTACACATGTAGCTCAGTGCAGGAAGTAACTAGACCAATTTTATAAAGTGATAGGCCATGCAACGGAAATCATAACGAAGGTGAGTTGAAACAGTCTGTCACTACAGACAGTAAATTTAACCACTTCTTGCACCCAGCCCTCCAGCTAGTATTTTCTTATTCAGTTAATGATTTGCTAAATACAGATACCCATATTGCATCACTGAGATGTAGGGAAACAACACATCTTCTTACTGAATTCTTCTACTGGTACATAAGCAGGAATGTATTCAATCTAAGTGGGTCGAGGGCGTGATTAATGTCGAAAAAGGTGATTTTGCACTTTAATTGGTTGCAAATTCAAATATTTTCGTACACTTTGTATGTTATAATAATTTCAGTACTAAGTACTTAGTCAAGTGACTGGAATGATTGGAATGAACCTAAGTTCATAAGTCTAGGTTCCTCAAAAGAATTTTGGTAATCAGCGACGTACCGAAGAGTTTTTCCTGGGGGGAGGGAGGGGGGTGAAAGTCTCAACTGACTGAATTCAAAATTCCCAAGTACGAAAGCAAAAAAAAAAAACTGTTGACTTGTTGGATTTTTCCATCTAATTCAACTCAATATTCCCAAATATCAAAGCAAAAATCCTTTGACTTATGGATTTTCCCAACTTCTCAACTCAACCCCCCCCCCCCAAAAAAAACAACAAAAACTTTTGACTTGTTGGATTTTCCCAGCTCCACCTGACTGAAATGGCAAATTTACCTAACTGCTACGTGAAAAATTTCTACATGGGGTAAGTTGCCCCCTACCCCCTATCGGTACGTCCCTGTTGGTAATGCAGTTTTTAAGCAGTGTAAGCTATGAACTATACCTCAAGCATTCAAGTACTAGCGCTATGTAAATTCACTTACAGATTTGACACATGTTTCGAGAAATATTCCAAGTCTTTCACCAAGTTCATGGAATGTTGGCCTCAACGTGGGTTGCTCGTGCCAACAATCCAACATGATACGATGTCTGGAAATTGATTACAGTCAAGAGTGATCGGTTTATGCGTGGACATAGGGTGCCTGGCCTTACGTCCCCGTACTTAATTTCGTCCCCCCCGGTGTTTTTCAGCTGGTAATTAGTGCATTCTCGCGAAAATTGACCAGAACTATTGAGAATCATGTAAAACGTCCTGCTAATGCTGAAAAGTTTTTCTATCATTTTCAAGAAGGTGATATTTTTACTCAAAGTAAGAAATTTTGATTTTGATGGTCTTAAGGTATATCTTGAGGTATCTAGTGATAGAATCATAGAAAAAAATTTTGTCGGACATTTCGTTTTTTTCCCAGAAGTTGTTTACTTTTTTTGTTAACGGAGACGAAATTAAGGTACAAAACAAATTTGACGATAATTTGTTTTTATTGTATTTAGATCATATAAAACAAAAATAATGGTCTAAATCATGACAGAGCATTACCTCAAAAAAATTCTCACCTGTACGATTGTTGGCTGAATAGTTACAACAACAATTAGAAATCCGAATGTTTAAACATGCTCTACGATAGATTTTTACGTGAGTTTTGAGTCGAAATACTTGAATATTACTTCTCAGAAATAAAAATATTTATTTTCCTATCGTAACACTTGATTTACTTCGACTTTTAGAGAGAGAAAAAAGGTGGGACGAAATTAGGAACACTTTTCAAATTTTCGAAAAGCTCACTGTTTTGTTTTTGGCGCAGCTTGGAGGGGGTCACTATTTTTGAAAAAGTCGACCTCAGAGCTAGGTGGCCAAGGATCCTGGTACCATACACACTTTTTTCCAACTTTTACTCTAAAGGGGGGAGGAGCACAATTTCAGAAATAGAAGCTGAGGACGATAGTTAGGCCATTTACCCTGATATCTTTATTTCTTTGTAAAGAATGAAAACGTATACATATACGTAATAAAAAAATTGGTTCTCACATTTGATTCGTAGCATATTCAGGCTTCTTAAGCCTATAACCAGTTATTAATTTGTCGTACAATGTTTCAACGTGTTGTACGTCTTAATGGGAAATATGAAACACAAAGAAAAATGCGTTAAATAAATAAATAATACTGCCATCAAAAAATTTGCCCAGATTATCACAACTAATAATGTAAAATAAGCTAGGTACTCTATGCAAAGGTATGAATCGAAGATATTTTTCTTCAAACCATCTCTCTTGGGAGGCTTTACTCGAATCTGTTCAGAAAGTATTGATTGTAGTTTCTACATACCAAAGTATGGTATTACTGATAGGGAAAACAGCTCCCACATAGTGATACCAAAGGACCAAACATCTGAATGCACTGAGAATACTCGATCCCGAATCGATTCTATAGCCAACCACCTAATTGGCAATAATACCTATTGACAAATAATCAGTAAATACCTATACCAATATTATATTGAATAAGGAAGACGATAGCGAATAAGTACGAGTGTGCGTTTACAATATGCGGGATGAAGGCAAGCATCGCATAATCAGTTATAATACTTATTCATCTCATACCTATACAAAAAACACAAAATTGCATGTCAGTTAAGAGCATAAGGGAAGATAACGGGTGATCTCCTTGTAGCCGCTGAGAAAGATTAAAGACTATTGTTTTATATTTTCATTAAAAATACAGGAGCATTGACATAGTTCGGCTTTTGACAAGTGGCACACTCATGGATGACAAATAAATAAGGCGTGACTAAATGTGTTTCAATAAATCCGAGAATGCTGGTAAGGAAAATCCAGTCTTCTCACTCGTCAATTCTTGCTGGCTCCGATGGATCGACTTGAATAGACAACGCAAAAAGCCCAGTCAACAAGCAAGCATGCCAAGTAAAAAGTCCTCCATACAGTTTGAAAGACCTAACGTTCCTCTTTCACTGGTAGTATATTGTAGAAACTTACGCTATCTTTGGGTTTATAAATGTCGGAATAGTACAAGTTTTTCGCCAAGCCGAAATCGCAAATTTTAACGACATTATTATCTGCTAACAGGATATTTCTGGCTGCTAAATCGCCATGCAGAACCTTGAACACAGAGAACAGAATAATTACCTGAACTTATACCTGATTATAAGCATTTAATAATAATAATAATAATAATAATAATAAGACGTTATACGTTGTCGGTCATTCAAACATGTACCTACATTACGACCAGCTAAGAATTCCATGCCACGAGCAATTTGAAATGACCAACAAACTAGATCAGTGGTTTTTATTGGCGGCATGATTGTTCGATCTTCATAATCATCCTGGCAGTTATTCGAATCCTCCTTATCTGCATTTGAATCTTTAGTGATGATATACCCGGTCGAATCTGCGAAACGATGAGAACAGGAAATGAAGTTGTATTGTCTATATCTAAGAAGTCTAATAATCTTGGTCAGTACCTACATTTTGCTATGTATGGATGATAGTGCGCTGTGTGATTTAATCAGAAATTAAACAGTAGGGTTGATTAATACTTACTAATTTTCAATCCGTCAACGAAATTATCATTCGTTGTGGTTGGAACATCCTCACTATTTTTATAACTGAGGACAAAAAGCGAGCCAAACAAATAATTCAAATTATCAGAAACTCTTTTTAATCAGATAACAGATATGATATAAAAGGCAGGCGCCATAATTTATTACTCAACTGCAAGAGGATCTTCAGTATTTAAATCTTGCCGAACTTCAGGCATTTTGATGAACACATCAGAGGCGTAGCCACGGGGCGGGGGTCTGAATACCCACCCCCCACTCTTACTATCAGCCCGCAAATGTGAGTATAGCAAGATAGATAGGTAACTATCAATATAAGATGAAAACTCACCCACTAAAATCGGTAATTGAAGAATCAATTTGGTCTGTCTTTCGATCAAGTTGATTAATGAAATTATGTCTGTTCTTTAGGAGAAAGTCGCGAAGATTTCCGTATTTACAATATTCTACTATTACACACAATTGTCCTGCAAAATGTCGACCAAATTTAATAATCAGACGCAGACGCCACAAACAATCATACAGTTTTTCTCCACACTTAGCTCCAAAGCAGTCACGACACGCTTCAAGTAAAATGTCTACATGCTAGCAGATTTACTTCATCGAGCGTTTATCTTTCAAGAAAAGAATAAAAACTGGGTTCTGCTACTCACGTTTGTCAATATTTCGAGTACAGGCGCCCAGTAAATTGACAACATTCACGTGTTGGCCAAGATATATCATTATTTTCAGTTCAGAGGCCAAAGCTTTCACCTGAAATAAATCAGCTCCCTGTTGTACCATTTTAACTGCAACCACTGTAATCTCGTTCTTGGGTCTTAAGCCAATCGCTTCAGCCCTCATGACCATGCCGAATGCTCCGGATCCCAGTTGTTTTCCTTCAAATACATGAACAATTAGTTCGAAAATTGTATATTCTCTTATTGTAATATGAAGATATGTGGTCAAAAGACAGGGAATAATGTTTCTAACCAAATTTCAAATTTTCCTGGGGCAATTCAAACCTACGGTCGTACGGAAGAAGGTCTGCTTGGGCTTGAATGTTCAGCTCCGGATTCAGGCTACCTGCAGCACCCTTTTCGAAATTTACGAAACCATCATCCGCTAATTTTTCTTCGGGGAGTTTCTATAATATTTAAGATACCTGTATATATTAATGAGGTCAATAGGTACTATATATTACACTTTATATTACGAATATACCCTAGTTCGTTATTACAGGGACCTACATAACCGTCCCTTAAATAGTAAGATGTAATAGGTGGATAGGCTTACAATAGATAAGATCCGACATAAAGCAACATCGAATAGGTACTAGACCTAGGTCTCACGTAATTAGATTTTCATAAGTTTAGCTAAGATAGATATTCTTTGCTTAAGATTATTTTTAATTCAATTGACCAAATCTGAAATATCTTTGAAGCAACCTACTACACATAATTCAAACAGGAAAAAATGTGCATTCGATATCAAAGTCAATGCGAAGAACTAGATTCCATATACAGATCCCCTTTCCGTCGCCAGGAAAAACTCAAGCATTTACATGGATAAATAGACAAGACAGGAAGACGCAGGTGTACGCACACAGACAGACTGACTGGAAGTATCTGACTGACGATAAGAGACATGGACGAATATTATAACATAAGTAACCTTACACATATCAAGAGGGTGAGCCATCGGTTCAGGATGAGAACCTTCCCATTTGCCTGTGTGACATATCAACCTATATCCTTCGACAGATTACTCATATAGAGATGTGGTCACATGTTTTCACAAAAGTGAGGATACCCACTCCAAAGAAAGGCGCACTAATCTCTACACTCCAGACCTCTCAAAGGACACAGGGGAGAGCGAGGCTTGTTATCTCAAGAATGTTGCCTCACACGTTGTGTCTGTGATGTGCACAGTAGAGAGGCTAATAAATCATGGTAGAACCACTCAGTTATTGCTTGGCTTATTCTCACCCTAAGTGACACCAACATTTGTAAAATTAGAAAATATTAAAACAGCAAAAATGTAACACAGAAGACCCTGGACACCCTCTATAACTAATTATACTTACATAAATAATATTTTAATAGAATAATCAAAGCATCTACCTTTTCCTTTTGAATTTTCCGAGCCAGTAACGCTAAGCATATTCCTGAGATAATAATTATTATTATTATTGCACCCCACACAATGATGCTCCCGGCTATGTTTGTACTTGCATTGTTGATATCTATAATTCAATAATAGGAACACATAGATAAAGGTAGTTGATAGTTGGGGGTCCGACGCCCAGTTTCACCTCCTCAATGATTTTTAAGATGATTTAACGCATATTATCATTTGATACATGAGGAGTTATCTGTCAAAAGGGCCCCTGACGAATAGGAATCCTATTCGTCAGGGGCCCTTTTGACAGATAACTTCTCATATATATATATATATATATATGTAGCGGACTAGTTTCACTAGAACTATAGATTTACTCTTCTTGATTTCAATGTCAGGTGTATAGCTCTCGATAAAATTCGATAGAATTTCCTACCAGCAATAATACATTATTTGTAGCTATTTCTTACAGACTGCCAGGAAAGATGATCTAAATAGTGAGCTACAGGAAACGTCCAATTACGAGGGAATACACCCCCGAGCCAGGGATAAGTGAAATTTAAAAGATTGTCTGCAACACTTTAGAGTTTAAGACTCAAGACTTTCTTTTCTCCCTTTCGGTTGCGTCGAATTGAAATTTTACCAAGAGTTTGTAGATCGGCCATTATTTTACAATAATTCAAGTTACTTACCATGTACAATGCATAAACTCTAGGTAGATTGTTCGTCTAATTTCGTCAAAAATCAAATCAGTTTACCTTTTGCTGGCGGTAGTATAAATCTTAAATATTGCTCTTTTGATGTGCTATTAAATGCATTACTGGCTTTGCATTTATACAATCCATCATCTTGCTTTGGATTAACATGTTCGATCATTAACGTCTGATGATTGTCTCCCATGATATGGGTTCGGTTGGATTCCTTTATTGTACTATTGTTCTTAGAAAAAGAAAGAAGAAAAAAATAGAAAAGTAAGTAAGCCAATATAATTTGATCACCGCTAATGCAGAAGTAGGTAATTATGAACACATTAATAGAATGTTAATTTGATTTGACGCTACAGCTTCAATCTGTATTAGGTATAGGTACCTAGCGATAATCTGAATCTTTTTGTTCTCTATGTTTTACAAGGATCATCCTTGACAATAAATTTGAGAACTAAAGTAAAGCCTAAAATCACGCTAGTCCTAAAAGCCTTTGGGCATATGTGCGAAACATTATTTTTCTAAACTAGGGCATAAGATACACGATTTTCAGTCGGGTTACTAGTCGAGAGAACCCTGTATTTTGTGACACAAAGGTGCCACTTGATACATTTGCAGTTAAGACCTTGAGGAAAATACTTAAAGAAATGATGCGAACCCTGGATTCTTATATCGAGCCCTCCAGGGGGTTATAAGCGTCCCCTTCCTTATTCTTTTCGCGAAACTTCTCAACTGTAAGTCGTATTGCAAAACCTTACGGGGATAAACTTAGAATTTCTGACATTTGGGCGGTCTTACCAATCTCAGTGAACCCAAGGGACGCGAATCTCTCTCAGTCCCATTTCTACACATATATCCCTATCTACCAATTCTGGATTTTTTCTTACTTTCCCCTTCTTCTCTAAGATACCGCATCTTGAAATTTGTGTTTTTCTGTGTTTTTTAGCATTATAAATGACTTTTTACTACCTATAATTTTTTGCCCCTTTTATTGGCTCGAATTACGGAATTGTCAGCTGTGGAGGTGTTAAGGTCGTAGAATTTGATTCTGATGATAGTTTGTCTGTAAATCTATGTGACACGTGGTGTGGGGCTTATGAAACACATATGCTTGACTCAAATAATAAACAACTCAAATATAACTGAAAAACAAATATATAATATATATATATATATAACTTTGCTTGTTGGAAATAGCAGTGCGAGGGCACTTAACAGCGCTGGCGCCCATAGATCAAACCTGCTTCAAACTTGCAGTGTGCAGCATGTATTTAAGTCAATATGCTGTAAAAATAAGAAAAGTGGCCAAATCAATTCTCCAGGGGTAACCTGCCCTCAGGAGGGGGTTCATGGTTGAGAAGGGAGCTCCTGAAGGGGGAGGAGGGCCCATGTGGGGGCGTGGGCTGTGGACGAAGATGAAGGCCCTGGGTGGCACGGGAGTAAGAGGGCCTGGTGGAGGAGAAAGTCCTTGGTAAGAGAGGGGACCTTGGAGAGAAATGGCCGTGGTGCGGGAGGGGCTGGTGGCGGGGTGGGGTCTTGAGGGGGAAGGGCGCTCGGGAGAGGGGTGGTCATGGTTGTGAGAGCTCCTGGGTGGATGGTCAGGGATCTTCAAGGGGGTTGGAGGGCCATAGTGAGGACAGGGGCTCTGACGGGAGATGAAGCCCAGGGGGCAGTGGTGGGTGAGAGATCCTCGTGGCGGAGGAAATCCTTGGTAGGAGAGGGTGGCCAATGAGGAAGGAGGAGGTAGTGGTGGGTGAAGATCCTAGAGGAGCAGTAAAATTTTGGTAGAAAAGGCCCGGGGGTGTAAGAGGTACTCATGGTAGAGGAGGCAGCTCCTAAGTGGGTGATTGGAGGAGACTGAGTGGAGGACTATGGACATTGTGGGGGAGGAGTTTGTGGCTGAGGAGGGCTGCGACTGTTGTGGTGTGACCGTGGAGGCGGAGAGCAATCATGGTCAACGAGGGGGTCGTGGTGGAGGAGAAGGCGGCTCGTGATGAAGAAAGGATGGAAGGGGGTTCATGGTGGAAGACTGAAGACCGCTGATAGAGGGGGAGCAAAAGAAGCACAAAGCTACCCTCAACTCAGGAACAAAAATTTCAGACCAAACACTGAGGACTGTGGCGGCTGGACGAGGCGCGAAGCACCGAGTAAGGCCGGCACGAGCAAAGCGAGTGACGTCGGGGGGGTTGGGCCGCGAAGCGGCCGGGGGGCGAAGCCCCCTAGTGCCTACCTAAAAATTAGAAAAATTGCAGGGGCAGATCAGCTACTTTCAAGGACATAATCTGTTCTAATATGAAAGATCTCCAAGTTTCAAGACATTACCGACATAATAAGACATAAAAAGACATAATTACCCATAATCTTCAAGATCACAAATCGCTGCGGGTTGCCTGCCCTGCCCCTTAATTGCTCAGTTTTCCAGGGATAGCCTACCCTCAGGAGGGGGTTCATGGTTAAGAAAGGAGCTCCTGAAGGGGGAGGAGGGCCCCCGTGGGGCGTGGGCTGTGGACGGAGATGAAGGCTCTGGGTGGGGCGGGAGTAAGAGGACCTGGTGGAGGAGAAAGTCCTTGGTGAGAGAGGGGACCTAAGAGAGAAATGGCCGTGGTGCAGGAGGGACTGGTAGCGGGGAAGATTAAGAAATTGGAAACGCGAGGTTTGTCTTTACACGATCAAATCGAGATCATAGAAGAAGTGCGTCGAAAAATTCAGATCATTCCACAGGCTCGAGGATAAACCTACTTCAAAAAAAATCAGAACAAGTTTTTTCAAAAAATGAAGGGTTCGCGTTACTTGGAGAATTGAGTATTTCTTTCAGTGACACTTCTTACCAAATAACTAGCACGGTTTCACAGGTGCTGTCTGTATATAATTTTGCTCCGCTAGTATCTGTTGATTCAGAGCGCTCATTCTCAGCTTACAAATTAATATTATGCAGCGCCATCAATTCACTCAGCAAAATTTAGCAAAACATCTTATCATTATGTATACTTAATCAGAATCTTTTGTGATTTTCATTAAAAATTTTGATTTATCAGATTATTTTGTGGGGAAAAAACGATGTTTTTTTAAATGCCGAAAATGCCGAATTCTGCAGATGTTGCTGCCGAATTTCCTATTTTCTAATGCCGAAGAATCCGTCTCTACTTATAACCTTTCAGAGGACAAGGGGCACGATGTGGTGTCCGAGATTCGGAACAATTCTCAAAATATTTTTTAAGGCTCAAACTACAAGTGTGCCTAGTGGCACATGTGTATCAAGAAATACAAGGAACCTTCTACATTTATTAGGCAACCAGAATCTAGAATATTTGATCAATGTTGAGTCTCGCGTTGGTAACTGATACAGATTTATGAACCAGTGCAAAAATGAGGCCGAACTGGACAATGAATAAATAAATAACAATAAAAAATAAGCACGGGTATCAAAAAGAGTCACATTCTGTGTCTGTTTGGAGTGAAAAAATTCGTGTTTTTGGAGCAACAGTTTGAAAATACCTATTACCATAACTCACCAAGTACCACGTAATTTCAGGGGTTGGCCACCCTGTAACGTTGCAGTGTAGCGTTACATTCTCATTATCCTCTGTTAGAGTTCGATTGGGCTCTTCGAAGTCTGTCATCAGCTTAATTTCTGCAACCTCTCGTACTAAAAAAACAGATGATGAGAACATTCTTGCCGTTTGATTATAGATCTAGTGCGTTGAAAGGCGTACACGACCGTAGCTCATTCGACAGAGGAGGGGTTGATGTTGAAAATGAGCGATAGCACAGAAAATGATATTCAAGAGGAAAACTGAAGAAATATACCAGTCCGGTAGTTCTTATCAAAAGAAGGGGAGAAGGCTCTCATAAAAAATTCTCAGCTAGAGCAGAACAATAACAAAGTTAAAATATAAGTAGGTACCTACCTTTAATAATGGTATCATTTTTTATAGAACTTTTATTTTCCGCAGTCATATTTTGAAACCGCCTTACTTGACATCTATAGTATCCGTTGTGATTTTTGTTCGCATTGGAGATTTTCAGTCTGAACTTGCGCGAAGATTCGTCTGCCTCATTTTCCAGGCTCAGACCGGGATCTATGAACAAGAAAATATTATTATACTTTAAACATTAGCATGTCTCAGTGCCAAAAGGGTCGAATGACAAAGAAAAACGGATATAAACGTGCAGGATTAACTATTTTTTTCTAACCTCCGTGCTTTATGGGAACGAAATCGGTGCCATTTTCACTGTAAGACCACGTTCCATTTTCGTAATACTTCGAGGCTATACAAGTTAGGTTGATGTCATCATAGACCACGATATCTTTTGGTTCGACAGTTATTTCTAGTTCGTCAGAATCTTCTATATGTATTCAGAACATTAGTGCGTACATTCAAAACGTCGAAATGAAAACTACGAGTATTATACTCATAAGCACAAAAATAGGCGACCTGAATTATGTTTTTATTTTTTGATAATAATGTCGAATCGACGGACGACACACGAGGATCGTCAAGGGCGAAACTCTAAAGCGGTCCAACAGTTTCTCAAGAGCGAGCCAAAAGAAGAATTCGCCAAAACTATCATAACGAAATGGCCTGAACGAATACCAGAGTGCATTAATAATAACGGTTGTTATTTCGAGAAAGATCGATAGATTCGAAATGATGATTATAGTGATTCAAAATAGATTTTATATGTTGCCCCCCCCCTTCTCCGCTAAATATACGACGTTTAAAAAACCCTTAGGCGGTACATAAACTACTTTTGCTCCACGCGCTCAATCGGCAAATCTACTGAACGAAAACCTGCGAAACTTGTGCTGTCAGAGGCGTAGCGAAGGGACTAGCACTGGGAGGGGAGATGTTAGTAGAATTTCCAACTTGAGTGAGGCCAGGAGAGGTAGGTGTAGCCCGTGACAAAATGTGTACCCCACCCCACTTTGAGAAGCAATACAGGTATCATTTTACAGGGATTTTAAAACTAAATTAGTTACGGAGATTCTTGGGCAGTTAGCTCTTGTAAATTGAATAGAAAACTGGTCCTGTTTTCTTGTAAACAGAATTTTCATTTCAAATTGGGTTAGTGTCAATTAGGCGCGGCCGATTAGACGCGGACAATTTGGCGAAAAGAGGGAGGGTGTCAAGTAGGCGAAAAGATGATTGGGCGTCATAGCAAAATTAGGCGCCTAACACAAAAAACGAAGTACTCGGTATATTAAATGTATAAAATATCAAATGAGTAAAAGACAAATAAATTTAGAATATAAGATGAATACAAACGGGAAAATGAGGCATGAAGAACGCAGTTCAGTATATCACAGATTATGAGCAATGGCACGAAGAAATTCGAGTGTGGTACGTGAATCATATTCCTGCACGATTGTACGGATACGTTGTACTCTCATGATCATTTGAAGGCGTGAAGTTCAACACATCCTATGCATCAACGTCAAAAGTTTACAGGAGAAACAAAAAAACTGTTTCAGCTAGGTGAAAGGGATGGGCAGGGCAAAATAGGTGCTCAACCAATTGTCTGAAGCTTCATACATATGTCCATGTACAAATTTTGGTGCTCAGTTATGCCTAAGCTGAGAAAATGAGGATTGATGTTGCGCACATCCTAAGTCCATGGGAAAGACAAAGCAAAACATCCTAACAGATTCTTATCAAACGCTTTTCCTGTCACTTTGTAGTTAGGATGTTTTGCATGGATCGCTCGCCAGCACATGTGCGTGCTGCGATCCTTGGGTTGAAATCAGAAGTACTTTGAAGCTCTATGGGCACTTAATGGAACAGACAACCCCCCACAGATGTAGTGGGAAATACAGATAAGAATTCAAAAAAGAAAATCAATATTGAAACCAGGTTTCGTGCCCAGTCGTCTCTCTCGCGCCTGAATTTCCATCGCATCCAGTTGGTTCGCGCCTCATTCTCTGCGGCCAATCGGCCGCGCCCAATCGGCCGCGCCCAATCGTCCGCGTCTAATTGCCCGGATCCCTTCAAATCTCCTCTTACATTTTTATATTTGGCGGCTAGTTAGAGTCAGAATTGATAATAATCTGCAACAATGAATGTAATGAAAAAATAAAGTAAAATATTGATATATTACAGTGCGGCAATCCACTTCCGCTAAAATACTAAAAGCCAACATTATTCTCCCGTATTTTGACTAGTTTTATTATCATACATGTTTCAATCGAGATACGCGATTTGCCGACTCTTTTTATTGTTTCACAGGCTAAATAAAAAAAAACTCGCGATTGTTCGATTCGCCAACTGCCAAAAGTTTGGTTGATTTTTCCAACTCTGCAAACTGATGGTGGGAGTCCCCCTCTCCCTATTCGCTACGCCCCTGTGTGCTGTATATGGTAAAAACACTATTATGTACTTCACCTCTTTGCGCTCGGATACCCGATATGTGGCGTTCTTAGTTCGTATGAGCGTTGGTGACAGTCTTCTTGGGACAACCCTTGTAATTAGTGAGCCGCAAGAGACGTCCAATTACAGTGGCATAAATAAGGGGAATATATAGGAATACCCTCTCCTTTCCCCCCGAGACAGGGAAAAGTGAAATTTTACAGCGTGACTGCAATACTTTTGACACAAGACTTTCTTTTCTCTCTCTTGATTGCGTAGAATTGAAATTTGGCCAAAATTTTGTAGATCGGCTATTATTTTACAATATATACGAAATTTTGGAATATTCCCCCCAACCCTCGGAGAACTTGCTATTACGCTACTGTTCAACTGCGGATCCTCATTCATTTGATAAATCAGATTAACACGTAGATCGCAGTTGTGCATTAGTAATTATAACACTACCCAACAGCCAAAAAACCGCAAGAACGAGAGTAGCCGATTCTAGAAGTATTTTTCACACTGAATTCAATGCCGCTTTTAGTTTTTCTTAATTAGCTCTCCTTTTCTCGTAAATTCATTCTGAATTATTTCCCGTAATTTCCCTCTCGTGTTAGAAATATTAGTGAATGTGGCCACACTGCATGTATCACAAAACAAACTCGCCAACACAGTGACGCGTGTGAACGTGTGTTTTGACGTGTTGGTATCGGAACGATCTAAACAGTTTCAACTGATTCTAAGATTTTATCATTAACGATGAAGTGATGGAACAACAATTTTGAGGAAGGCGATCTCTTCAGTGAAAAAATAACGCCTTTTTATTCCGGTATTACAGTTTATTGTTTCTTTTACGAAATGTAAGTGAACTAGATAAATGTGTTCCGACAATAAATTTGATGAATATGTGTTCAATGCCCGAGTATTCATGATAATCACAACGCCTTGTTGTTGAATCTTGAATTGGAATAATACTTACGGAACACAGAGGGACCGAGAACAACACAGAAGTTTTCTATTCAGTACCGTCGCAGACGAAGCTTATCGGTAATATCAGTTTAATACAACATCAGTGTCGCCACATAACATAGAACAATTTCTCATAATACACTATTAAATTTCCCAGCAAACGTAAAAAATGATTAGCTAACTCAGCATTTTTAATATCATATTTGAATTCAGCGTGAAAAATACATTAAGAATCATCTATTTTCCTTCATGCGGTTTCCAAAAAATCTCAGTTTGTTGTGTAGTGTAATTAGACTATCGATATCTTTAGTAGCTTACATTAATGTCTGCTCCCATTTAGGTTACCTACCATGTACACATGGGCGTAGCTAGAACTTTTTCCCGGAGGGGGCAAAAAAGTTGAATTTCTGCAGGTGAAAGTCGCTGCTTTGCTATCAGTATGGCGCCAGTCACACATTTTCGTTGTCTAGCGTCTAGGCCTCAACGCACATCCTATTTTCTGCGAATTTTATTCAGTTGGCTTTTTAAATATTCGAAAATAATCTTGTGAGCACTGGAACATAATTTTTTTCAAAATCTTGCCCCTTGCTGGCTACGCCCATGCATGTACAAAACATAAATTCTAAGCAGACTGTTTGTTTAATTTCATCAAAAATCAAATCAGTTTACCTTTTGCTGGCGGTAGTATAAATTTTAAATATTGCTCTTTTGATGTGCTATTAAATCTATTACTGGCTGTGCATTTATACAATCCATCATCTTGCTTTGGATTAACATTTTCGATCATTAACGTCTGATGATTGTCCCCCATGATATGAGTTCGGTTGGATTCCTTTATTGTACTATTGTTCTTAGAAAAAGAAAGAAGAAAAAAATAGAAAAGTAAGTAAGCCAATATAATTTGATCACCGCTAATGCAGATTGCCCTTCTCGATTTGAATTCGTTTAGATTCATGTATTGCCCTATTGTTCTTGAAGAAAGAAACAAACAAAAAAAGAAAAGTATGTAAGCCAATATAACTCGATCATTCTTGAAGCGGAAATAGGTACTTAAATAATAATGAAGAGCAAATCGTTGTCAAAAATGAGTTCAGAATAACTACTGAAACTTTTAAAGGATATCATCTATCTATGCAATCGGTTTACAGCGAGTGTCGCCTTCCGATGACTATCCTCCATTTTCTTTGGTCCACCCACAGACCCTACGGTATCCGCAACTGTATTTCCTCTGCTACCCCAGCGGTCCAGTTCTTCCTGGGACATTCTCTCTTCCTTCATCCATTGGGAAACCATTCAATGATCTTCCTTGGCCGTCATTCTTTCGGCATTCTTCGGACATGCCCTTACCATATCAACTCCCGGATTTTGATGTCGTCCACCAGTGTATTCTGTACTTCTGTTGTCTTCCTGATAGTTTCTTTGACCGTCTGGTTATTCTTCTCCAGAAATCCATTTCTGTCGCTCGAAGAAGATTCTGTGTCCTTTGTTTTAACGGCGAGATCTCACTGCTGTACGTCACAATACTTTTCATATTTGTATCATACATTCCTTTTTTGTTTTCTTTGCTGATCTGCCGATCCCATAGAAATGAATTCAACATCGCTGTTGCTTTAATACCCTGGATATTCCAATCTCTTATATTCTGGTCCATGGATCCATCCTGTAGGTAGTATTCTTACTCCCAGATAAAATATCTATACTCTGGGCAACTCTTGATGACATTTCCGTTCCCCATTCAATATCCTTCTGGTCACATCTAATACACATATTTTTGGTTTTCTTTATATGTATTCACTACGAGGCTCCGCTTTTGATATTCCTCTATCAGTTTTTGTGTCATACATTCCAGGTCGTAAGAATCCTGCGCAGCTATCTATTACTTCCATATTCCCATACTTTTACACTTATTTTTCCACACCTTTAGTGCTTGTTCTACATACTTATATCTTAAATAAGGTTGGTGAAATATAGCAACCTTGTCTCAGTCCTTTAGTTAGTTTAAAGGTCGCTGATAGTTTATTTCTCATTTTAAGGCAGCTAACAGTATCATTGCACAGTGTACAGCCGCTTCAAAGCTTTAACTAGCACAACATTGATATTCGTTTTTTCCGGTGCTTCCCACAGTTATCGGAAGGCTATCGTACCTATGCTTTCTCTAGATCTACAAATAACAGATGTAGGTATTGCCGCTGTCCTAACGCTACCTTCTTCTCGACAACCTGTGTTAGGAAATGCAAATGATCTATTGTAGATCTCCCTGCACGGAATCCGGCCTGTTCCTCGGCTTGCAGGTTTGCTTATTCCTCTTCGATTTTCCTTTTTACAATCTTGCCATAGAGGCGACTGAAGGTACTGGTGACTGACAGTCCTCTACAGTTGCCATATTTTTCTTTGTTTCCCTTCTTATGCAGTGCCGAGATTCACGCCTCTTTCCATTCCTGTGGCACCTCCGTTCTATTGATGCAAGCTTCCTTCAATCTCCATAGGTACGTATTCATGTAGTTTTGTCGTACCATTCTTGATCAGTCTGCAGGGATGCCGCTAGGTCCCGGTGCTTCACGATTCCTTAATTGCGTGCAGGCTTCCTCTGTTTCCTTCATTTCAACTTCAATTTTGCAGCCCCGTGACAACCATATTTATTAAGTCCATAAATTCTATTCTGTCTTCCTGTAGCAACTGCTGAAAGTGTTTAACCCATCTCTCCAGTCCAATTGGTGTTACTATATATCCGGGTTAGTCTGCTGTCGCATTCGTTTGATGAATCTCTAGCTCTCTGAGCTTCTCCTCCCACCAGTATACGTATTGACTCTTTCACAGTTCTTCTCCCATACCATTTTTCTTCTGGGCTATTTTCCACCATACCTCAGCCTCACTTCTTTTATATTCCCATTTTAAGGATATCATATTTCATTTCATGAAAATTTTGAGCGCCCGCCTCCTCTCTGGTATTACAGTTTTGAATTTACACCCTATAGCGATCAGTGAAATCAAATTCTGCGACCTTGAAACCGCATGATCCGATATCGTGACCAATAAAACGGGTAAAAATGTTTAATAATAAAAAAGTCATTTATGGTGTTCAAAAACATGGAAAAACGAATTTTAAAATTCGGTATTCGAGGGGAAGAAGGGAAAGGGAGAAAAACTACAGGTATCAATAGGGATATATAGACACGGGTCCGGAAGAGAGTCGCATCTCTTTAGTTCACTTAAGTCAGTCAGCCCACAATAATGTCAAAAATTTGATGTTTACTACCACGACGTGTGCGTTCAATTGTTGCGTCACATGGGTTCATTTCAGACACCCCCCCCCCCCGGTTCGGAAATCGAGCGTCTGAAACAGATGAGAAAAATAGTACGAGACCACTTTTACGTGAAATTCTGTATATATGAATTTTGACGGGTACAATTTCACAGTTCGATTTACTGTTGAGTAGTAACTGAGGAAAAACTAGGAAGGGAAAACTTATGACCTTCGAGAGGAGAGGGGGCTCGACGTGGTGTCCGAAATTCGAAACATTTCTTAAAATATTTCTTAAGACACAAACTACAAGTGTGCCTAGTGGACCATTTGTATCAAGAAATATAGGGAGCCTTCTACATTTATTAGGCAGCTAGAATCTCGAATATTTGATCAATGTTGAGACTCGCGATAGTATAACTGATACAGATTTATGAACCAGTGCAAAAACGAGTCCAAACTGGACAAAAACTAAATAAATAAATAAGCATGGGTATCAAAAAGAACCACGTTCTGTGTCTATTTGAAGTGCAAAAATTTGTGTTTTGGAGCATCAGTTTGAAAATATTGCAATAGCTCACCAAGTACCACGTAATTTCAGGTTTTGGCATCCCAGTAACGTTGCATTGTAGCTTTACATTCTTATTCTCCTCTGTTAGAGTTTGATTGGGCTCTCCGAAGTCTATCATCAGCTGAAGTTCTTCAATCTCTCGCACTACAAAAACAGAGGAGAATATTTTTGTCGGCGGATTATACTTAAATCTAGGTAGTTCGTTAAAAGGAGTACAGGGCCGCAGCTCAATTTACAGAAAAGGGGTTGGTGTTGAAAATGAGTGATAATACAAAAAAAACAATACTCAAGAGGAAAACTAAAGACATATATCAATGTGGTGTAGTTCCTAAAAGAAAAAGAGAAGGCTCTCATACAAAACCCTCAGCTAGAGCTGAGGAAGAGTAGAACAAAATATAACAATGTTAGAATATAAGTATAGGTACCTTACCTCTAATATTGGCATCCTTATTATTCATAGAACTCTCATTTTTCGCAGTCATATTTCCGAACCGCTTTCCTTGACATCTGTAGTATCCGCTATGATTTGTGTTCGCATTTGAGATTGTCAGTGTGAAATTGTGCGAAAATTCTCCAGTCTTACTTTCGAGGCTTAGACCGGGATCTGTGAACATGAAAATATTATTACACCGTAAGCATTAGTGCCAGAAAGATCAAATGACGAAGAAAAACAGATACAAGAGCAGGATTAACTATTATTTTTCTAACCTCTGTGCTTTATGCCAATGAAATGGCTGCCATTTTTACTGTAAAACCACGTTCCGTATTCGTAATAATATTTCGAGGCCATACAAATCATAGTGATGTTATCACCGACCACCGTTTCTTCTGGATGAACAGACATTTTTAGTCCATCGGGATCATCGATGTCTATTTAAAACATTAAGAACATTCGTACGTACATTTAAATCGTCTAAATGGAAACTATTATACTCATAAGCACAAACAGGCAACCTGAGTTGGGGGCGGATCATGGGAAGGGTTAACCAGTATCAAAATAACGCTAAAAATTGTTTGGCTCGTATAATTTTTCAGTTTTCTGGGAACTTAGGATTGGGGGCCAAGCCCCTAATTCTTCCTTCATTCGTGCCTAATGTTATACTCTTTAAACGTATAAGTATGTTTTATATTTTTTTAAATTCTAATGTCGAATACACGAATGACACATGAGGATTGTCAAGAGCGAAGATCTAGTTCTTTTTCAGGGAAACATTCACTCCCCTCAAAGGGATAGGTGCTGGATCGATCCAACAACTTTGGAATTTTAAATGGTAACCTATATCGAACAAAGTATTAAGGTAGACATACGTCAGGTCGCTAATTCTGAAAATGAAATCCGATTTTTAGGACCTAAATTTGATTTTCCCCTTTTTGGAATGCAATATAGACGTGGATCAAAAAATTGAATAATATATTTATTGGTATAAAGATTTCCTGAATCCGGCATTTCAAAAATCCAACCAGATTTTCGATCCGATCCCGATTTGGGCTCCAAAATATAAATTTGACTTTTTTTAACTAGGCCAACTGGTTTTTGCCAAAAAACTGAACCAAGTTCGGATATAGAATTTTTTTGTGTGGCTGATTTCCTAGTTAGATGTGAGATTTTTGACCCTATCTCGATTTTTGGGGTCCGCAATTCAAATTTCACTTCCTTAAAAGAGCCCAGCTGAATTTTCTGGAACGGATTTTCAGACTTGTGATTGTGAAATTTCATGAGTTTTTGATCCGACTCCGAGTTAAACCGCAATAAATTTATTCTTGACTCTTCCAAATACCAAATAAAAATCAAACAAGCTACCAGAGTAAGAGTTCCTTTGATTAGAAACTTCAAGAATATCATCAGATTCTCGATTCCCAAAGTCGTCTTACTGCCCTGGGGAAATATATTGACTGGGCTGAAAAAACATTAAAATAATGCAAATGTTACGAAACGGGTTTCTTGGGTTGCTGATTTCCAAAATGCAAAAACAGATTCTTGATTTGTCCTCGATCTGGATCCCAAAATTCAAAATTTATCTTGAAAAATGTCGGATTAGATGATTCTTGATCCAATCCTGATCTGGGTTCCAAAATGTAAATTTCATCATTGATAAGGAGAAAAATGAACTAGGCTTTACAAACTAGTCTCTTGATTTACTGCGATTTCAGGTGTTCAATTTTTTTCAGCTAAGTCAGTTTGCTCCCCGAAGGGAGAAAAGTCGAATTTGGGTCCTAAACCTAGGTTGAATAAAATAAATAAAAAAACTGAAAAGGTCCTCAAGAGCACCGACCCAGAAACCCGTATTTCGATAGCTCATTGATTTTTTTGGCGAAGTAACACTGGCTCATTGGTTTTCGTTTCTTCAAAAGGGAGAAGATCATCTCTTCCCTTTCGGATAATTTTCTCCTCTTCTTTCAAGAAAATGAACAAGTTTCTCCTTCTTGATAAGTGGAATAAAGTTCGTCTCACATAGTAACATTTTTTTTCTTTCTTTAAAAAATTAACGAGGTTATTGTTACTCGGGAAAGTGAGAAGGTTTTCCTTTCTTTTTCTCGAGGACTGGAACACGTTCCTCCTCATTTGTTACTTTTGATGGCTAGGTCGCCCTTTTGAATTGTACTGATTTCAAACTTATATTTTGAATTTCAAGGGTCGGAATGTGACCGGCTCAAGAATCTGATGGAAAACCGAAATCAACGAGCAAAATCCTAAATTGATGATTAGGTGAATTTTCTAGATTAAAGTCAATGATGTATGAACTTTGAAATCTGAAACTGAGTTTCTTGAGTCACTGAATTCAGATCAAAAATTTGAATTCAGTGCCTCAAGAAACTCCTAACTTCGATAATTTGTTAAATTCTTCAAAGTCGGGGTGATTTTGCTCTTTATCATGAGTAAAATTTGGATTTTGGGGACCAAATCAGGGACAGATTAAAATCTAATGGGAATATCCGAAATCAATTTAGTTGATTGTGACTTTTCTCCAAAGAAAAAACCTCCCCATTTTGAACCTAATCGCAGACGGTTGACGTCGAATAGGCTCATTTGAAAAGGTCAAATTTGAGCTTTGAGGCCCAATTCAGAGTCGGATTAAATGTTGACTGAACTTGTCAAAATAAATAACCTAAAAGTCTCTACATCGATCCCTTAATAAATTATTTTGATAACGGCAATATTGTTCAGTTCAAAGGATCAAATTAATATTTTAGAGCCCAAATTGGAGTCAGATCAAGAATCTGATTAAATTTTCGAAATCGGCGATAGAAAAACCCACTGTACCCGAACACTATTCAATATTCTTGGCTCAAGGTGGCCGATTTAAAGGGGTCGAATTTAAACCGTAGACCAAAATCGGCTTAGAATTGAATATCTGACTAGATTTTGAAATCAAAGACCCAGAAAACCTCCATTTCAATATTTCGTTTAACGAGGTCAATTTGGCTCATTTGATGAGGTTAAATTTGGATCGGGATTAAACAGACAATTTGAGATTTGTTCTTCAATTACTTGACTAGTTTCTTATTTTAGAGGCTGAGGATTAAGAATACTGTGGCGAACGCTCCCGAATATTCGAGATAGAAAGCGAAGAACGATCGACAAGTTTCGAGCAACAGAATAGAAGATCGATAACGAGATTCGCCGATAATGTCAGGGTATATAAAGGCCCTTGGCCATCGCCGTACTGTCTAGTTTATGAATGCGATAACTGGGTGTTTTCAAAGCGATTTTATTACTGTGCTCAGTGTTTTGGTGTGTTCGTGTGGAATAAGCGTTCTAATTCCATATCTCGTGCGTCTTTTAGTGCCAATATCGTTACAATTATATAATGTAAGCTAATGGAAAAACAATCAAGTGGCAAAGTCTCAAACTACGCACGCGAAAAAAATTCTTACCAGTGGCAAAATATAATGAAGATACTCTTTTCGAAGCACCCAATTTATTTTTGGCATAACAATATACTTTTCTGCTGTGATTGGCTCTATCAAATCTGTGACTAATTTTCCATTCATATTCATTTTCTCCTCGCGGTAATGTCTTATTCTCTATCTAAAAAATAGTTAACATTGCGTACTCGTGTATATCATAGGTACTACATATATTACTAAATCCTTCACACGTACACCCGCAATAATATTATCGGATGTATAGGGACAATTTTCTTTTCTTACAGTCAATAGTACAGCTACGCGATATATTTTCTATACTTACCGTGAGGTAAATGAGAGTTTGTCTGTTCATACAGACCTAATGCTGAGATAGAACTTATAAGACTCTGAAATGTTTGACCTTTAAAATTATCAACTGTTTCATATCTCTGGCTCTTCAGGGTTAATCAACAGGCTAACACCGATACAGTTCTACCATTTGTTGCCTTAGATTAATTATTTCGTAACATTCCGTAAGCATCTGAATATTTCCTCAGATAAAAATATTTCTTACCAATGAAGCTGCAGATGACCGACTATTGCACTCTTGAAAATCTTGGCAATCCATTGAAAACAATTTTATTTCCGGTTTAGGTATCGCCGTTACGGCACATTCTACGGTGTAAGGGTCCTTCCAAAAATGCAATTTGAATTGATCATTTTTGAAATCAACTCTCGGTATATCTGAAACGGACAGATTGCAATGGTGAATAGTCTTGTAAGCTTTTCCCTGAAACACAACCGAGGCAAGAATCGTTCCTTTTGTCGACATTCAAAATCCGTCACCTTCCAGACCGCGATATTAAAGTCGAATTCTATACTCGACTTTGATACAAAAGTCGAGTTTCGACTTTGACGTAGAATTCTATTTAAAAGTCGATGTCCGCGCGGTAACTCGACTTTTGTATCGAACTCGACCAGAAAGTCGGGATAAAAAATGGAGGATTGAATCATATCGATACATAGGATGTTTCGTAGGTTATTGCTTTATTGCGGAATGGTCGAGACAATTTTCCAGAAAAATATATGTTTTTACTCAAACTTGAGAAGATGTGAAGTATAACTATCGTCAAGTAGAGAAGATAAGAAATGAAATTAAAAAAATTTTGCAGTTTAGTTTTTAGACAGCTACAACAGGTACATACAAATATAATATAATAAATTTACAATACTCGCGAGGATACTACATAGTAGTGTGGACTGTGGATAGGTGTGAATCAAACAATTTTATAAATTTGTATTACACACATATAGCTTGAGACTTGAAGGTAATACAATTTCTTGAAGATTTAAGACTCACAGATAATACAACATATGAATGCATCGGAAAATCAGTTCATATCTAGCTTTCATCGGAGATGCCTTAATTCTCGAATACTCCTTACATTGATCTGACTGTTATCTGTGTAAATACGCCGGACTGAGTTCTGTGTTAATACGTGCAACTCGTCTTGTCGGTACCTGCCCTTTTGGGCTGATTACTACCTTGTCGTACATTGCCGTGATTTAAATTTCCAAATCCAGCGGGCATATCAGGAAAATAGCCAGAAACATAACATTTGATACCGCGGTCAGCCAGTCAAACTAATGACAGTCAGTCAACCTGTTACTACTAATTATACTCGCGATCATTGGCAAACTATAATCAAAAAGGGGAAAATAACGCAGACTCTCCTGCTAGCCCCAAAATCAGCCATCAGTAGTAGACAAGGTAAAATTTATGAAAAGCTCATCTGCAGTCGACTCCTCCAGTGTTAGCTGATCTCAATATCATCCCTGAACATCAATTTGGCTTTCCTCCAAGCACACCACACTATCGAGCAGATTCATAGAGTAACAACAGCAGCACAGAATACACCAAAAGCGAAAGAATATAGCCCAGTCATCATTTTGGACGTTAAACAAGCGTTTGATTAAGTCTGGATACCAGAGTTGGGCAGATTAATATTAGAATAATGAATAATGAATAACGATTCGTTATTCATGAATAATGAATAATTTATTCGTTATTCATAAGCGCACGAATAACGAATAATTTATTCGTTAGTCGTAAGTATGAATAACGAGTAGTCATTCATTATTCAGTAATCAGTATTCAATAACATAAAAAACGCGAATAATGAAATCAGACCCGTAGCCAAAGTGGGGCCAGGGAGGCATTGCCCTCCCCTGGCGCAGTCATTTGCCCCTCCCTACCGAGAAAATCGGAAAAACTTTATTTACTTTCCAATTACCCGAGTAAGATTAGGAAAAAAAATATCCCCCACCAAAAGATATTTTTACCCCCCCCCCAAAAAAAAATCCCCCAAAAAATATTTTTTACACCCCCCTCCCAAGAAAAAATATTTTTACCCCCCAAAAAATATACATTTTACACCCTTCCCCTCCCAACAAAATCTTCTTCCCCCCCAAAAATTTTTTTTGCCCTCCCCAAAAAATTTCGTTTCTATCAAGGAAAATACCCCCTCCCCCATCCCAAATAATATTTTTACCCCGCTCCCAAAAAAACAAAAAATACCGCCCACCCTAAAAAAAGAATATTTTTTATCAATGAAAATATCCCCTCTCTCCACCCCAACCCCCCCACACACAAAATACCCCTCCTAATATTTTTACATAGTCCTCTAATATTGGCAATTTTTAAAAAATACTTCAATTTTCGACTTTTTCTCCCTTGAAAATCTTATTTTGCCCCCGGCCCTCTGGAGAAATCTCGGTTACGCCACTGATCCTCGTAAAATTTTTTGTTTTGTTACTGCGTCCGCAATGAATAACGAATAACGATGATTGACGAATATTATTCATATCTTCATTTTACTAAATAATGATTGATGAATAATTTCACGTGTTGACGAAAACCTAATGAATAACGAATAATGAATAACGAATAATGATTGATCTGTTATTCATGATTATTATTCGAATAACGTCTTATTCGAATAACGCCTAACTCTGCTGGATGCAAGGACTGTTTCACAAAGTCAGCTAATATCTTCCTACTCGCTACGTTCGATTCCTGAGCCATATCTCTATATAATCTCAAATTTCAGGTTTACTATGACAATGCAGTTTCAAGCACTAAATCAATCGCCGGAACATCTCGTTCGGTCTTCTGGGGCACCAATCTGGAGTTGCACTGTTGACTCCAATCTGATTATTGTTCAACGTCTATAAAACCTGTTAATTCGGAAGATGACACGGACGCTATGGTATAATATGTATACTATATACGTAATGGACAATCTTCACAAGGATCTCAACCAACTGACTGTCAAACGAGTGGTAGGGGAACTGGCAAAATCCTATGAGAGGTGTATCCATCATCACACCAGCAGTTTAACACTTCAACTGTAGAAAATCCGTCTACAGTTCGTCCGAGAAGGAAATTGCCTGCCAATATCGTAATTTAAGATAGAAATAATTTATAATTCTCGAACATGTTTTAATAATTTGGTTAAAATTGTTACACCGGGGGAAGTTTGCGCGGCGGCCATTGTTACGCTGGGGGAGGTTGCAATGGTTGCGTTAGGCAAACTTCTTGATGTTACGGCTGATTTCCTCGAGCGGAGGTTGTAAGACATTGAAGTTGAGAGTTCTGAGGTTCGTCAGCGCCGGGGAAATGATAACAAGGGTTAAAAGATCGTAACTGTATTATGACGTTCTCTTAAAGTAATATGTACAAACAACGACAGAGGCACGGGGATGGCTTTTGCAATGAGGCTCAATACTTCCCTCGTTAGATCAGAGATCGTAGGTGTCGCGACGGTTCTGTCCCAGAGCACCAGACACCTGGATGCTGCGACGGGAGAGTATCGGAGATTCCCAGTTCAAATATACGTAACGGGCACCAGAGACTTGATGCGCACGTAGCGGAGTATGTCGGCTCAGGAAGCGACCCCCTTCGATTTTGTCCCAGAGCACCAGACACCTGGATGCTACGACGGGAGAGTATCGAAGATTCGTGATTTGAATATCCGCAACGGTGCACCAGACATCTGGATGCAGCATGCAGCAGAGAATATCGAAGCAGAATGTGCGACCTCTCTTCGGTTCGTACCCGGAGCACCACACACATGGATGCTGCGACGGGAGCGTATCGAAGGTTCTCGGTTTGGATATCCTTAATGCACCAGACACCTGGATGCAACACGCAGCGGAGTATACCAACGAAGACTGTGTAGGAGCGTCGACTCGACGAGAAGTGCTTTTCGAACGACCGCCGTTCGAGTTTATATAGCCTGACCGTGGCCGCTTTCACCAGTCGTGACGTATTCTGGAAGGTGTAAACACAACCCTCCGAGAGACTCGTTACCAGCGACACGGTCGCGCTGCGAGCCGGGTTTTTCTCTGAGATTAGGGGTTCGCAAGCTACGCGAGCGTAACAAAATCAACAGCTGTCTTGCGGGCGCAATAAGCGGTAATCATGTCATTCGGGTCTAAAAGTACTTGTTAATGCTCATAGGCAGTTTACGCAACAAATAAATTGTTACGTATTAATTCTAAAAAGTCTCAAAGGCAATAATTTATAATTACACTAAAATTTCTGAACTACAATATACGTGAATTCGAGCGAGAAAATACAAGAACGAAGACTCTAACGTTCGAATAAAACTGTACTGAATTAGATATCGAAAACGGTTCACCAGTCACCGACGAAATATCAACGCGCCGGACTGAACGTGAAACTGTACCTACGTACTTAGATAACAAAGTGTGCATAACATAAATGAAAGAAAAAAAAAATGGAAAATCAGAATTTAAACTCGAACAAATAAATACATACCTTGTACGTGTAAAGTAAAATTGATTTCATCCCTCTTGATTTCATTAGTTGCTTCTAGACGGTATGTGCCCGAATCTGCCGTCTCTGGATTATAGATTATTAATAGCGTGCCTGATTCATCAAGCAACGTAGAAACAGAATACTTATTGTTGGATTCAATTTCTTGATTTTTCGGGTTGAACCTTCGAAAAATTAAAGGAAGAATCAGAAATAAGTAACAAAAAGTTTATTCCAGTCAAAGCTGGTTCAGACTAATTTTCGTGCTTTGAAAAATTTATTTAAGTACTTTCAGATTAATCTTGCTTAAGTTTGGTTTGGAAGAAAAGAAAAAAGACACCAATTTTCGACTTATGTAGTACCTATCGGTATTTTCTAAAGTAGAGAGCTTTCAAGTATTACCTCATCATCAGCTATATGTTACTTTAGAATTATAACGTACCTATGAAATTTTATGTTTGTTGAACTAGAACTCTAATATACAATCTTTGTTGTGTTCTTAAGACAACTGATACTGGGGTATAATCCAAAATGCAATTGTTGAAAATAGGTATAGTCCTACAGTTTAGAGTTAAAATTGGTATAGCTGCTTTATACTTATTTTTTTAACGAAAGTTAACTAAAATTGACATGATTTACCGACGGAAGCGGGGAGGTAAGAGGATGTTCCTCAAATGGGTAACGTTTGAAAAGTCGTATTTGTTTTCAAGTATCAGGTGAATCTTTTATACTTTCAGGGACGAGAAATTATGCCCCCCTCAATTTGGCAGTCGGCAAATTTTGAAACTGTTTATTTAAAATTTTATTTTTTAAGAACGTTTGTTTGTTTCTAAATTAAAATATATATTTTGATAAAAAAATCGGCAAATTTTCAGTTTTTTACAAATTTTTTAGCAAATTTTTAGCTTAAAAAAAAAAATTTATCGGCAAATTTTTCTTCCCCACCCCCGGGCCCCTCACCCCCAAACTGAAAGTCGAGTATCGTCTTTGTATATTTTTGTCGATATTTCTACTGTCCACCGGTGTACTTCACCCATCACCCCCAAAAAACATTCTATCTACGGCATTACTGCATTTACATCTTACACCTGAAGAACAGTTTCACAACTAAAAGTTGTAAATTTAGTAAAAATAGTATTACCATTTAACAAATGCTTGAGGATTTGCATCTATCGTTACAGCCCAGGTGTATCTATCCGGCCTATTTTTTGTAATATTGATTGTATCCTCTTGTTTACCCCAAGATGTGGTGAGACTTAAACCTAGATAAGAAACATGTAAAACAAAGAGATGAAGAAATGATGAGTAATGAGCAAAATTAGTCAAGGAGAGATGTGTTTTAGGAATTAGTTCGACTAAGGCCATTGTACGTAGGATGTAGGTATATAGGTGCTAATGCTGATAATACATATATATGACCACATTAGCGATCAACTTACGCTATATTAATAATTACTACGAATTGCATATTAGCAGATGATAACAAACTGATGCTGATAAGCAGGTATTTTGAAGAAAAGTTTCATTCCTCAAAATTGTGTACAGACATATGTCACTCACTTCATAACCAAGTTATACAATAAAATGGAAGTTGTCGAAGCCCCTTATTCCGAAAGCGTTAAGTAATATTCAAATTCGGATCTTATTTCAACAAGAGTATTATCTTTGTCAATGTACAACTCCCCGCAAACACAAACTCTGTCTTCATTTCTCGAAGGGGTGCTCTGTGGATGTTATCCTCACCAGAACATTTGAAATTACGTATAGTGGACGGAGGGGGTAGAGCTGCGCTGTGTTTCCAGCCCCCTTCCGCCATTGAAAAGTTATTCTCGTTCACAAGGCAGCAACATGTTTGGGACTACTGAACGAAAAAATAATTTCGCGGTTGTTGACCCCCCTTTCACGTATATAATGAGATGAACAACATCTATATAGTATCTATAGTAAAAATACAAAAAATATAAGCAATGATCGTCTACGCTAATGTTCCGAAATTTTGTAACGTCACACAGGTAGCGACCATTAAATAAAAGTGAAAGTTTTTCATCGTCGGGCACAACAGACTCAGGGAACAGTAAAATTTTAAAGTTTGTTTGCAACACTTTAGACTTAAGACTTTCTTTTCTCTCTTTTGATTGCGTCGAATTGAAATTTGGCTAAGAGCTGGTAGATCGCCCATTCCCACCTGTAAATCATGGGGCTAGCGTCAAATTTACGCCATTTTGGCGCTAGTATCTTCCCATTTGAAATTCATGCAAGCGCCGTTGCCGGAATTTTGGGCCAGTTGGGGCCGGCGTATACAGAGTGGCGCAGAGAAATCTGACATATTTCTTTTCGCGGTAACACTGGAACTACTGATGTTATGGCTTTACGCAAATTGAAATAAGGAACTAGAAGGTTGAAGTAGATATTTATTTATTTTTTACAAACAATACGCAGTTCAAATGGCGGCCATCATTATTGATACAGTTTTCAAGACGTTTTTCAAAATTTTAATACAGTTTTTTCAAAGTTTCGGGCAAAATTGCGGAGATTTAATTTCGAATATTCACGCGTAAATATTCCAACGCACGCGGCTAGTGGGAATACACATGAGACTTCAAGAATCCCTCCAAGAAATAGTCGCAGCTGGAAAGATTAGGCAAACGCGGCGACTAGGCAAAACCGGAGTTGCGCAAGATGATCCGATTGCCAAACGAGTTTCGCAGCAGGGTGATTATTTCGGTGGTGGTGTGGCATATGGCGCCATCCTGTTGAAACCATATGTGATCGAGACGCCTTCGCAGCTTCAGTTCGGGTACGAAGAAGCCAACGCATGTTTCGTGCCAGACCTTACCGGACTTTTCAATAACGCAGCGCGTACACAATCAAGGTTTTCTGGAGTTCTGACGGCTGGGGACGATCCTTTTGGCTTTCTTTTCGACACGGAGCCTCTAGCATCGAAATTTTTCACCCACAGTTTCAGTGTGTTTCACGAAGGCACGGGATCTTTCGGATGGAGCATGAATTCCGCGCGAAACGCACGTACACAACTTGTATACGACTTTGTTAGCACATAGTTGTTATACATAAGCACGCGACATTCCGTTTTCCAGGTATCCATATCGACATGTTACTGACATTAAAATAAACCTTCAACCATGTAGTGTCCGATTCCAGTTTGCGAAAGCCCCACCCACCGCTAGTTCCAGTGTTACCAAGAAAAGAAATGTGTCAGATTTCTCTGCGCCATCCCATGCGCCATCCTGTATTTGACCTGACTATGACACCTGGCGCCAATTGAGCGCCAATTTTCGATTGGTGCTCGATTTGCGCCAGAATTGAGGGTAAATTTGGCGGTTATATGGCGCCGATGCCGGAATTCGGGCTGGCCCTACGATTTTCAGACGGATTATTTGACAACATGTACAAAATTGTTGAATATCCCAAGCCCCAGAAGAGCTTTCTATTACGCTACTGCTCAGCTAGATTCACATTCATTTGATTAATCGGATTAACATGAAGATCGCGGTTGTGCATTAATATTAGACCATCGATTGTACCTCTAGTATGTTACATTACTTAATGTCTGCTCTACCATGTACAAAACATAAGCACTGAGTCAACTATTCACCTAATTTATGAAATCATTTTACCTTTTTTGCTTAGTATAAATCTTAAATATTGCTCTTTTGATGCGCTATTAAATCTATTACTGGCTGTGCACCTATACAATCCATCATCTTGCTCTGGATTAACATTTTCAATTAATGTCTGATGATTGTCCTCCTTGATATGGGTTCGGCTGGATTCCTTTATTACACTATTGTTCTTGAAAAAAGAAAGATAAAAAAAGAAGAGTAAGTAAGCCAATATGATTCGATCACCGCTAATGCAGAAGTAGGTAATTATGAACATTAAGAGAACGTTCGTTTGAATTGATGTTACAGCTTCTATCTGTTTTCTGCAATTAGGTACTTAATAATAAACTAAATTTTTATTTTTTCTCTATTTTTATACGAGGATTACGCGACAATTTAAGAACCGAAGTAATACACATTTTAATGCAATGACGAAAAGGAATCATTTTGTTCCTAACGAGCGCGAGTTTCGGCTGGTGCGCAAAATCACGCTAGTCCAAAACGCATTTCAGCATGTGGGTGAAAAACATTATTTTTCCAAATGAGACATCAGATACGCGATTTTTTGTCCGAATGCTAGTTGAATGAACTCTGCATTTTGCGACGCGAAGGTACCACTTGAGACATTTGTAGTTCAGACCCTAAGGAATGATTAACAAAATGATTCGTAACCTGGATTCCCATGTCGAGCCCTTTAGGGGGTCATAAGTGCAGTGGCGTAGCCAGACTTGGTATAACGGGGGGGGGGGGTCGTTTCACTTTTACATCATTACAGGTATAATCTCTCTATATACTAAAGAAGTGAAATCCGCCGCCGCCACCTCCGGGAGAAAAAACGCACTGCGGGTTGCCTATCTAAAAATCAGAAAAATTGCAGGGGCAGATCAGCTCCTTTTAAGGACATAATCTGTTCTAACATAAAAGATCTCCAAGGTTTGAGACATAGTCGACATAAAAAGACATATAATGACAATACCGACATAATAAGACATAAAATGACATAAAGTGACATAATTACCCATAATCTTCAAGATTACAAGTCACTGCAGGTTGCCTACCCTGTCCCTCAATTGTTCAATTCTCCAGGGGTAGCCTACCCTCAGGAGGCCAGAACTCTCTTCTGTTTACAGAGGGAAATGAACAAGCAGCTCTTTCATCAAACCAATCTAAAACAAAATTGTTAGCTTGGTTTGACTTGAATCGAATAGATTTAGAGGCCCGAACTTGGAATTATGCTCAAATTCCGCTGCATTATACATGGAATGTAAAAGAAAAAAAATGGTGTCGACGACGAAATGTTGGGGCAACCCGTTTAGTTTCTCGTTTATATTCCGTTTCTCCTCGTGACGTTGAAAGGTTTCACCTAAAATTACTATTAAATAAAATTCCTGGGGCTACATCGTACGAATGTCTCAGGACTATAAATAAACAAGAGCATTCTACATTTCAGGAAGCGGCTAGGGCAGCTGGGTTGGTAAAGTCGGAAACAGAAATGTTCGAAGTCATGGAGGAAGCAAGTAATTCTTTGATGCCTCATCAATTTTGTCACTTTTTTGTTTATATGTTAATTAGCGGCATTGATGTACCAGGATCTGAAATGTGGGAAAAATTCAGCAGAGTGTTATGCGAAGACACTAACCACCACAGATCAAAGTTTAATGCATATTGAAACAATTCTCCAAAAGGAAGGTTTCACTTGTTCTGATTTCGGTCTGTCACTTCCCAGTAACATAGATGAAACTACGGTAATTGAGGATGAGGACAGTCTGACCATTGATGAACATAAAAATAAATATGAGTCAATGTTGCTTGTACTCAATGAGGATCAAAGAAGGATCTTCAATGATGTGATTTTGGCTATAGAAAACCAAACCAACAACTGCTTTTTCCTTGATGGTCTTGGTGGCACTGGGAAGACATTTTTGTATGAATGCCTAATCCACTATTTCAGACAAAAATCAATGAAAGTGGCTCCAATTGCTTGAACAGGCATTGCGGCTACAATATTACCATTCGGACGAACTGCACATAAAACGTTTAACCTTCCCCTATCTATTGATGCACGCACCTCTTTGAAGTGGAAAAAGTCAGACAAACATAGGTTGTCTCAGATAGACTGTTTCATTTGGGATGAAGGATCAATGATACCTGCACACGCGTTAACAGCTATTGATGCAGCAGCCCTGCGAGATTTATGTCGTACCCCTGAAACTCCATTTGGTGGGAAAATCTTCTTTATTGGAGGTGATTTCCGGCAGATGCTGCCAGTTGTAAAAAAAGGGGGTCGTCGACAAATTGTAGAAGCTTGTCTAAAAAACTGTTCAATTTGGCCAATATTTCAGCAGCACAGGCTAACTAAAAATATGCGTGTAAATACCAGCGAGTAAGAATTTCCGAAATGGCTTTTAGCAGTAGGTAATAATAAAATAGACGAGTCCAAAGTAGCAATTTTAGCATCACGAAATGATGAAGTGAATGAGCTTAATGGACGAATTCTTAGTAAACTTCCAGGGGAGGTGACAATTTGTTGTTCCATTGATAGTGCTTAGGCGTTAGGCACTGATCTAACTGAAACTTCAAATGAACAAATGCAGTTGTGTTTTCCTCCTGAGTACTTGAATTCATTAACACCATCTGGTATATCCCCTCATAAACTATCCTTGAAAAAGGGTGCTATTGTCATGCTGCTTCGAAACTTATGTATATCTGATGGTCTCTGTAATGGAACAAGACTGATTGTGCGCTTAATTGGCCAAAAGATTCTATGTTGCGAAATACTGACGGGAGACAAAGCTGGTAACATCGTGTGTATCCCACGTATAGTTTTGGATACCTGTGGTGATCCTGATATGCCTTTTACACTGAAAAGATTGCAGTTTCCTGTCAGGTTAGCATTTGCTATGACCATCAATAAATCTCAAGGGCAGAGCTTTGACCGAATTGGGTTATATATTGATGCAAGTCGTCAACTTTTTACCCATGGTCAATTATATGTAGCTTTCTCACGCTGTTGTAGTAGAAGCGGGATCCGAATCCAAATTAATAACCAGCAGAATGATGAAACAGTAAGAAATACGATTAAAAATATAGTGTTCACTTAGGTATTGTAGACTCAAATTCCTAGCTTACTCAACAGGACAGTTACACTGAAACAAAATTACATTTCCCGCCCTCAGCCCCACCTAATTCGTGTCAAAACTGAAACTGTTGTAGCCGACTTCTTCCTTTCTTGTCTCTCTCTTCGGTTTTCTTAGTATTATTAGGAATTAGAATACATATTTTATTAAGAAAATAGATTATAGATTTAAAAAAAAAAAAAGTACAAAAACCCACTAGAATTTTAAGTTACTAATGTTAGAACTGTATGATGGAGTTTTACAGGGTGTAGTTTTTTACAAGAGTACCTTATCCAGGTATTCATGTAAACAATTAACATCACAAGTCCGAATCTTCTCCATCATACAGGCATTAAGAGGGGCAACCCTTTTCTTGTGGGCTCATGGCAGTTACCGCCCCGTGGTGAGCCTGGGAACTGGCTGAAATTTTTTTTTAATAGTTATACTTTTCCAGCTTGCGAAATACTGCCTCCCATACTGTTCTCAATTTCTCTCCTCTCCATACCATAAGAAAGATATGTCTGTTTTCCCTATTTCGAATCCCTATTAGAAATTATCAGAATGGCGCGTCTTCTCCATTTTTACCACTGTATTTCCGGCAAAAATCTGGCGGCAGCCGTCAAACTCTGATAGATCTAGCCTACTCAGCTTCCTGTAATAGATCAAATTGAGAGGTGCGACTTATTTTTGAAGGTATAGAAACCCATCAGTTATTTGTACAACTGGTGTTGTCGCAGCAACCCTTCATAAGGTAAAAAACAGGATTTCTGACGGGAAGAGTGAGAAACTTGTGAACCCGCGAGGCGCGAAGCGCCGAGGTAGGCCGGGGTTGGCACGAGCGAAGCGAGTCACGGCGGGGGTTGGGCCGCGAAGCGGCCAGGGGGCAAAGCCCCCTAGTACTTACTATTACCAGAATACATTTCAATTTTTTCACATTTTCGGCTGATGTCAAGGGGGAGGGGGGAGTTAGACACCCCCTCCCCGTGGCTACGCCCTGCATAAGTGTTCCCATACTCATTCATTTCACAATAACTTCTCAACTGTAAATCATATTGCACGGCCTTACGGAGGTAAACTCGGAATTTTTGATATTTGGGTGGTCTCACCGACCTGAGGGAACCCAAGAGATGTGAATCGCTCTCAGTCCCATTTCTGTACATACCGCATCTTGAAATTTGTATTTTTGTGTATTTTGTAGCATCATAAATGACTTTTTTTATAACTATAACCTCTTACGCCTTTTATTGGCACGAATCATGAAATCGAGATATCACCTATGGAGGTTTCAAGTCATATAGAATTTGATCGATGATGGTTTGGCTGTAAATCTAAAATTGTGACACATGGGAAGGGGCTTGGAGACTCAAACTCTAACTGGAAGATTGTGGTGCGTAAAGTGGGACAGAAAAAAAAAGTACAATTTAGAAATTTACCAGTTGAAGCTAGCAGTGCCAGGGCGCATAACAGTGCTAGCGTCCATAAATCAAACCTGCTTCAATCTTGCAGCATGCAGCATGTATTTCAGTCAATATGCGGAAAAAAATAAGAAAGTGGCCAAATATGCGTACAGATGAGCTAAGATGTACGACTTTAAACGAAAATATGCATATTATTATTTCCTTATATATTATGCAGAAATACGTGCAACCAAGTTGGGTTCATTCTACTTGGAATTTCAGGAATCGTGAAGATAATGCGTGGATATGTGCAGAAATAATCAATAGATAAGAAACATAATTTAAGAAACTTGCCTTGTTATCAGTCCGCCTCCCCCCTCAAGCTTCAAATACACGTAAATAGGAACACATGTATTACATGAAGTACTTAACAATCGCCTTCGCAGTAACACCGATCTTCGTCAAGCATTATACCGAATAGTGCTACATTTTTCCTTAAGCCCGCAGCGAACGAGTCCCAAGGGAGGGTGAATTTATAATGAAATTCAGTTTAGCAACCCTGAAAACACGTAAAATCACATCAATATTGTATTTAACAATAACCCTCACATACTCCCCGCGTAACCCGAAGTGTCACAATTTTCAGGTTAGGATGAAACTTATACAGGAATTGGATTCACTAACCCCGAGCACCTGTGAAACGATATCCATAATGTATTTAATGATGAATTCCCCCCCCCCTCCGCCGCATAGGTCCCTATACACAACAACATTCAAGGTAGGCTTGTATTGATATTAAGATCAAATCTGGAAACCCTAATAACTTACAAAATGACATCCATATAGCATTTAATTAAAAATTTGAACCCGCCCCTTCTTACGTACCGGAATTGGCAAATGAGGGGCAAATCGTTGTCAACTAAAACTTCTGAAGAACATCATACTGCATTTCATGAAAATGTTGAGCTCCCGCTCCCTCTCTCTGGCGTTACACAATTTTAAGTTTACAGCGTAGAAATCATCGAATCGCATTCTTCGACTTTGAAACCACAACACCCGATATCGTGACCTCGCGAATCGAGCCAGTAAAAAAAGTAAGCATTTGTAATGTAAAGAAATGGTAAAATGCGCTCCTATGTAGAGAACTTTATAAAATGTTGTATTCGATGCTTGTATGCAAAAAGGAAAGGTGGTAAGCCTGAGGGAAAGCTGCATCCTATTCCAAAGGGTAGTGGGCCCCTGCAGGTAATCCACATAGACCATCTTGGACCTTTTCCAAAGTCCAAGCATGGAAAACAGTATGTATTCGCTGCCGTTGACGGTTTCACGAAGTTCACCTTCCTCTGTGCCGTCAGAAACACAAAAGTAAAGTTTGTGATTGAATACTGCGAGATATTTTTGCCACGTATGGCACACCTAAAGTCATTGTTTCCGATCAAGGGTCGTGCTTTACTTCGCATTGTTTCAAAGGGTTCTGTCAGCAAAATTTCATTAAACATGTTCTTGTCGCCGTCGCAACTCCGAGGGCAAATGGTCAATTTTGAACTCGTTGTTGACCTACACCACCAAGGAGGACCGATGGGACGAAAATCTGAGACGAGTTCAGTTTGCCCTAAACAATACAGTTAATACATCTACCAAGAAAACGCCTAGTCAGTTACTCTTAGGATACACCCCTCGAGGTGGAGGTGATGCCGCGTTACGCGACGAAGTTCAGACAGGTTCTCGCATAATCGCAGACATTGTTAACACTCGTGCTGAGGCTGCCAAGAATATTGAGGTAGCTCAGAAAACACAGAAAAGACATTATGATAAGCGTCACAAAGAAAGTCGTCAATACAAGGTTGGCGAACTTGTGTTGATAGAGAAGCAAGCCGCTCCTACCGTTGGGTCGCGTAAGCTAACATGTCCTTACCAGGGACCCATGGAGGTAGTGGAGGCGCTTGGTAATGACAGGTATAGAGTTAGAGACATGGCGGGCTCGCACCGGGTAACTAGGTCGAGAAGATACGAGCAGGTCGTAGCAACGGACCACATGAAGCCATGGCGTTTGGATGGAGGCGTCTCGGAAGAAGACGAAGCTCCGGCAGGGGAAGACGATGCTGCACACGTAGCTGACCCCAATGAAGACAACTAGGACACCCGTCAGTCACTCGAGGTCGAGCGTGACATGCAGGACGGCCGAATGTAAAGAAATGGTAAAATTTAGTTCCCTAATTTTGAGATGCATGGCTTCAATATGTTAGGAATCACTGCAGACAGCATTCGCTGCAGCGAAGTCATTTCGTTAGCTCGTACCTGGCTCTCACGAGCAGGTATTCCTCTCTCATCCCCAACTGATGGTGCAAAAATTGGCTCTAGCTGCCACCTACATATCTGCATAATGTGTTTCCGCCACGCGGACAGGAACTCGTAGGGACGACCCAGGATGCTTGGTGCATTCTTCGACAGGCGACCATTGCGAGAGTATTGTATTTCGTATAGTGATTGTGTAGTGGCAGCTGGACGAGCCGAATTGCATCTTAGGTGAGTTTACTCACGGAGTACCAATCTTTTCGTAGGCTTACCCTACTTCGATATTGAATTGTTTCATTATATTAATTAGGATAACGAGTTGCGCATACTCAGACTGTCTTGCCGGGTATCGACGTACGCTCATTATGCAGAGCGGGATGCTCAGGCGAGAATATGACGTACAGCCTCACGTGAGCGGTCTCACGTAGCAGGGCGGTCCGTACTCAGGGAGTATGTAGGCCTCGAGGCGGAGGTCCCCTAACCCCCGCACAAGTGTGGCCAGGGTGGATTAGCGGCGTACCTACTGCGATACCTTGCACTGGCCGACGAGGCAGTGTGGCTTGCACTCAAGCCACGGGACAGATCATGCGGGTCATACCTCACAGTTTACATGTCTTGCTAGATTTCGAATCATGGTACTCAAACGCGATTATTATCTTAAATTCCAGGTGGTACCAATCGGCAGACGCGCCAAAGATCCGGCCCTCGCGCCTACAAGGTCTTCGCCTAACTTGCTTGATTAACAGACAATATCGGTTATATCTTCATTTTGTAGAATAAAGTTAATACGTTAAATTAGAGTTCATTTAGTTTCCCTTAATTTACCAACGTACCGGCCTTTCGACTTACTCCTCCTTTCCTCTTTTTTTTTCTCTTCTTCTTTTCATTCATTCATTTACTACTACAAATCTAAATTTTTACAGTAATAATAAAAAAAGTCATTTACGATGCTAAGAAAAACACAAATTTTAAAATGTGGTACCTAAGAGGAGGAAGAGAAAGGGAGAAGAAATCCAGAGATCAAATAGAGATGTATCGTTGGTTCACTGAAGTCTATCTGCCCACAATAATATTATTATCAAAAATTCTATGTTTACTCCCACGAAGCCTGCGGTCAGTTGTTGCGTTACATGGATTAATTTTGGACCCGCTGGCTCAAAGGTGGGGCGTCTAGAACAGATAAGAGAAATAGCACGAGACCATTATTTTTACGTGAAATTTTGTGTGTATGAATTTTGCCGCGTACAGTTTTGCAGTGCGATGTATGGTTGAATAGTAACTGAGGAAAAACTAAGAAGGGAAAAGTTATGAACGTTCAGGGGGAGAGGGCACGATGTGGTGTCCGAGATTGGAAACATTTCTTAAAATATTTGGCCCAAACTACAAATGTTGCCAGTGGCACATTTGCAACATGAAATACAGAAAATCTTCCACATTTACTCAGCAACTAGCATCTCGACTATTTGATTAGTTGAGACTCGTGATGGTCACTTATACAGACTTATGTAGCAAAGCAAAAACGAGTCCGAACTGGATAAAAAAAAATAAGCACGGGTATCAAAAAATAGTATACCTATTACGTGTCAGGTGCGGAAAGTAAACGATTGCCGAGTATAAAATTGGGACCGATTTTTCGGCACGTCATCAGAAAGGCGGAAATTAGCGACAAAATAGCTACGTGAAACGACCATTAAATTTTTTCAACATCCCAACAATAAATTCACGCCAGGATATAATATCAAGCAGCCAATGAATATAACAAACGCCTGTACAATAATTCCACGCCACTTTAAAAAATTGAGCAGTCAAATCTCACTCCTGAACGCCGACTGTGCACGTCAAAAAAAATGAAATAGACATGGATAGAAATGTGATAAAATAATCGTATATGTAATAATAAAGCGAAAAAATTACGGTAATGTAGGAGTGCACATGAACTAATAGAGAAAAGACGAGTATTATTAATTTATTTATTATAGTAAAACCCGAATAAGAAACGTATTAGGCGGGAAGATAAAAAATACGAATTTATTCAAGGGACCAGAGGAAAGAAGTTTTATGCGGGAAGGGTGTTTACTGTATTTTGAAGTGCAACATTTTAATTTTCAACGATTGAAGCATTATCAATTTGAAGCGCAACATATTAATTTATTAGCGTCTAAACTGCAAAAAAAAAATGTCGTTCATATACTTCCCCCTGACGTGGTCAGTTTGGCGTTCATATCTGACAGAATTGTCGCGCATATCATAGTTTCAGCTGTTCAATGACCAGTCGTTGACGTTAGTTTTCCTGGCGTGCAAGATATTTTATCCCTATAAAATTTGCGGAGCGAGCCTAGCGAGTGACGCAATCGTACGAGGCAACTGGTTTACTTTCCAATCCTGACACGCATCATGCTTTAATAGAAGATGGGAGGAAAAGGAAGAGTTCTTTTTACTGATATATCAAAATGTTGTGACAAAGGAGCTCTTAGTAAGATCGACTTAAGGGCTTCTTTCTTAGGCCAAAGATGAACTGCTGCGGAATGTAGCATTTTCCGCTGCAGCGGAAAGTAGCGTTTTCCGCGTGTTTACATGTGCTCGCGACATGTCATCGACTACACCTGTAAATACGTACTTTCCGCAACGAAAAAACCGTTGGAAAGTTGTCTTTTCCGACCATCTTACATTAAAGGTACATTCTGTGTCTGTTTAGAGTGCAAAAAATCGGGTTTTTGGACCATCAGTTGAAAAAAATTGCAATAGCTTACCAAGTACCACGTAATGTCAGGTTTTGGCACCCCCGCAGCGTAGCACTGTAGCTTTACAACAGTCTTATGCCCTTTTAATACGGTTCGATTTTCTACACCGAAGTCCGCCATCAGCTTAATTTCTTCAATATCTTGTACTAAAGAGCAAAAAACAAACGATGAGAACAGTTACGCCGTTTGATTATAAATCTAGTTCGTTAAAAAGCGTAAAGGGCAACAGCTCAACCGGCAGAAAAGGGGTTGGTGTTCGAAATGAGTGATAACACAGAAAACAACACTCAAGAAGAAAACTGAAGACATATAATAATTTGGCAATTACCATCAAAAGAAGAGGGGAAAGCTCTCTTACAAGACCCTCAGCTAAAGCCGAGGAAGGGTAAAACAATATCAAACATAGAACATATAAGTAAGTACCTGTTATACCGACATCTTTATACATAGTACTTTCATTTCCTACAGTCACATTTTGGTACCGCCATACTTTACATCTGTAGTACCCTGTGTGGCTTTTGTTCGCATTTGAGATAGTCAGTTTGAACTTGTGCGAAAATTCTCTAGTAACAGTTTCCTGGCTTAGACCGGGATCTGTGAACATGAAGATATTACATGTAGACATTTTAGCATGCCTCAGTGCCAAAATGATTGAATGACAAAGAAAAACAGATAAATGTACAGGATTAACTATTTTTCTCTAACCTCTGTGCTTTATGGGAATGAAGTCACGGCCATTATTACTGTAGGACCACGTGCCATTTTCGTAGTAATAATATTTCGAGGCCATACAAGTTATGTGGATGACATCACTGACTACGGTTTCTTCTGGGGTGACAGATATGTTTAGTCTAGCGGGATCTTCAATATCTATTCAGAACATTAGTAGATACTTGCATTTAGAACCTCTAAATGAAAACTATTACCTATATTCAATAGCAAAAATAGGCGATCTGAAGTGTGGGAGTTGGGACTCATGGGGGACTGACAAGAATCAGAATTAATTTTTCAGTTTTCTGAGAACTTAGGACTGGGGGCAAAGCCCTCAATTCTCCCTCCATTCGTGCTTATGTCTAGGTACACCCATTATACGCATAAGTAGGTATGTTTTTTATTTTTTTGATTGTCATATCGAATCGACGGACGACACATGAGGATCGTCAAGGGTGAAAATCCAGTTCTTTTTTGGGAAAACACTTGCTCCCCAAAAACGGGAGGTGCTGGATCGATCCACCAACTTTGGAAATTTGAATAGAAACCTATCGAATGAAGTATCAATGTAGATATATGTGAGGTCGCTAATTCCGAAAATGAAATCAACTTTTTGGGCCTTAAATTTAATTTTTCCCTATATATTGAAAGACAAAAGTGGCGGAGATAAATAAATTGAATAATTCATTGAAATATAGATTTTCTGGGTCCGCAATTCCACGAATATGAATTTTACTTTTTTAACTAAGCCAATTCGTTTTCGCCAAAAATTTCATCAAAGTTCGGGAATAGAATTTTTGTGTGGCTGACTTCCAAGTCGGATGTTGGATTTTTGATCCTATCCCGATTTGGGAACCGCAACTGAAATTTCACTTGTTTAAAAGGGCCGACCTGAATATACTGAACGGGGTTTTCGGATTTGTGATTGCGAAAATTCATCAGATATTTGATTCAACTTCAAGTTGAACCCCAGAATTAAATTTTGACCCTGCCAAGTGGATTGTTTAGCTTGTCGAAAAAATTAAACAAGGTACCGGAATAAGGACTGCTTTGTGACATTTTCGATCAAGTCGTCTTAATGCCCTGGGGAACTACATTGACTTGGCTGAAAAAACTAAACCAATGCTAGTATTATGAATGAGGTTTCTTGAGTTACTGATATCCGAAATGCTAAAATATTCCTAAAATTTGGCCTCGATTTGGATCCCGGAATTCAATATTTATCCGAAAAATGTCAAAATCAACTCGAATGATTTTGAATATTCGGATTAGATTCTTGATCCAAACCTGATCTGGGCTCCAAAATGCAAATTTCATCTTTAATAAGGAGCAAAAGCAACCAGACCTTAAAAAATGACGCTAACAATTGTTTCGCTCGCTTAATTTTTCAGTTTTCTGGGAACTTAGGATTGGGCGCTAAGCCTCCAAGTCTCCCTTAATTCGTGTTTATAGTTATACTCATTATTCGCATAAATATATTTTTTATTTATTTTGATATTTGATTATAATGTCGAATCGACGAATGACTCATGAGGATCGTCAAGGGCGAAGATCTAGTTCTTTTTCAGGGAAATAATTTTTTCTCCAGTAGGGGGAGGTACCACCAACTTTGGAATTTTACATGGACACCTTTTGAACAAAATAGGTATCAATGTAGACATATGGAAGGTCCCTAGTTCTGAAAATGAAATCAAATTTTTTGACCCTAAATTTGATTTTTCCTCCTTTTGGAAGGCAAAATTAACATAAAGACAAAATTTGAGTAATTTTTGGAAATCATGCTTTTATACGTCCGCAATTTCAAAAATCTAATCAGATTTTCGATCCGACCCCGATTTGGGCCCCAAAATATACATTTTACTTTTCTAACTGGGCCAACTGGTTTTTGCTAAAAAATTAAACAAGGTTCCGGATTGAATTTCTTGTGTGGCTGATTTCATGGTCAGATGTTAGATTTCTGATCCTATCTTGGTTTCGGGCCCCCAATTCAAATTTTACTTCTTTAAAAAGGTCAAATTGAGTTTACTTAAAGTGGGTTTCAGATTTATGACTGCGGAAATTCATCAAATTTTTGAAATTTAATTTTGACCTTTCCAAAAATATTAAACAATGTACCGGCATGAAGGTTCCTTTGATCGGCGACTTTAAGAATTTCATCAGGTTTCGATCCCCAAAGTCGTCTCACTGTCCTGGAGAACTATATGGACTTGGCTGAAAAAACCAAACCAATGCAAGTATTACAAAAGGGGTTCCTTGGGTTGCTGATTTCCAAAAAGTAAACAGATTCTTGATTTGTCTCCGATTTGGATTCCAGAATTCAAAATTTATCTTGAAAAATGTCGAAATCAACTCACCTCTGAGTTTGAATATTCGGATTAGCTTTTTAATCCAATCCTGATCTGGGCTCCAAAATGCAAATTTCATCTTTGATAAGGAGCAAAATCCACCAGTTTTTATAAAATAGAATACACTAATGAAACTTCTAGTTTCGTGATTCACTGATTTCAGGTTTTTAAATTTTCCAGCTTAGTCAATTTGCTTTTCAGAGAGAGGAAAGTCGAATTTGGGTCTTAAACCTGAGTTGAATAAAAAATATGATGAGATCCGTAAAAGCATCGACTCAGAAACCCGTATTTCCATACCTTGTTGTCGTTTTTTGTTGTTTTTTTGGCAAAGTAAAACTGGCTCATCCGTTTTCTTGAAAAGAAAGAACATTGTCTCTTCCATTTCGGGTAATTTCCTCCTCCTTTTTCAAGAAAATGAACAAGTTTCTCTTTCCTATTGCGTGGAATAAACTTCTTCTCACTCAGTAAAGTGCTTCTCTTCTCTTTAAAAAATTAACGAGGTTATTGTCACTCAGGAAAGTGAGAGGCCGATTTTTCCCCTTCATTTTCTCCTTATGTTCGTTACTTTTGATAATTAGTTCACCCTTTTGAATTGTAATCATTTCATGTAAGCATTTTAGATTTTGGGGGCTGGAATGTGACTGGATCCGGAATCTGATGAAAAACTGAAATCAGGAAGTACAATCCTAAATTGGTGGTTGGTTTAATTTTCTTGAGTAATGTCAATTATGAACTTCAAAATCTGGGGCCTCAACCTGGTCGGATCAAAAATCCAAATACAGTGACCCAAGAAACGCGTAACTTCGATAGTAGGTTGTTCAGTTTTTAACGTCGGGGTGATTTTGCTCTTTGTCAAGAGCAAAATTTGGATTTTGAGGGCAAAATTGGAGACGGACTAAAATCTAATGCGAATATTCAAAATCAGTTAAGTTGATTGTGACCATTCTCAAAAGAAAACTTTGTATTTTGAAAGTAATCGAAAATGTGATTGAATTTTAGAAATCAGCTACCCAAGGAACGTCTATTGGAATAGTTACATTAGTTCATTTTTTTTTTTTGGGGGGGGGGCAATGTCAACTGGGACCTCCAGAGGGGGAAAAGGCAACTTCGGAGCTTAAATCAGGGTCGAACCGAAATTCTGATGAAATTTTTGAAGTCACCGGCCTAAAAATACCACATTCCGATACCTTGTTCAATTTTTTGGTCGACGTCAAATAGGCCCACTTAAAAAAGTCATATTTGGACTTTGGGCATTAACTCGGAGTCAGATTAAATATTGGATGAACTTGCCAAGATCACTGACTTAAAAATCTCTATATCGGCGATCTTGTTGATAATGGCAACACTACCCAAATCAGAGAGTCAAATTTATATTTTGGAGCCCGAATTGGAGCCAGATTAAAATTCTGATTACATTTTTGAAATCGGTGAAACAAAAAACCTTTACCCGTATGTCGTTCAATTTTCTTGGCTAAAGAGGACCGATTTAAAGAGGTCGAATTTAAACTTCAGACCAAAATTGGCTTAGAATCAAGATTCTGATTAGATTTTTGAAATCAAAGACCCAAAATACCTCCATTTTGATAGTTCCTGCAATTGTTTTCACGAAGTCAATCTGGCCCTTTTGTATGGGTTAAATTTGAATCGTTATCGGATGAAAAATTTGAGATTCGTTCTTCAATTACTTGAATGGTTTCTTATTTTAGAGGGTGGGGTTAAGAATACTATAATGTAAGCTAGCGGGAAAACAGTCAAGTCGCAAAGTCCCAACTGTACATGCAAAAAAATTCTTACCAGTGGCCAAATACAATGCAGATACATTGTTTGAAACACCCAAATCATTTTTAGCATAACAATACACTTTTCTGCTGTGATCGGCTCTACCAAATCTGTGACTGATTTTCCATTCATATTCATTTTTTCCTCGCCGTAATGTCTTATTCTCTATCTAAAAAATAGTTAACATTGCGTACTCGTGTATATCATATGTACTACATATATTACTAAATCCTTTATTATACTCACACGTACACCCGCAATAATATTATCGGATGTTTAGGGACAATTTTCTTTTCCTACAGTCAATAGTACAGCTACGTGATATATTTCCTATAGGTACCATGGGGTAAATGAAAGCTTGCCTGTTCATATAAACCTAATGCTGAGAGACGTACTTACATAACTTATACATATTATTCTGAAATGTTCGACTTTTAAAATTATCAACTGTTTCATCTCTCTGGCTCTTCAGGATCAATCACTGTACAGCAAACACCGATACAGTTTTACCATTTGTTGCCTTGGATTAATTATTTCGGAACACTTCGTAAGTATCTGAATATTTCCTGAGTTAAAAAATATTTCTTACCAGTGAAACTGCAAGTGACTGACTATTGCATTCTTGAAAGTCTTTGCAATCCATTGAAAACAATTTTATTTCCGGTTTAGGAACCGCAGTTACGGCACATTCTACCGTATAAGGGTCCCTCCAAAAATATAATTTGAGTCTATCTTTTTTGAAGTCAACCTTCGGTATATCTGAAATGGATGGATTGGAATGGTAAATAGTTATCTCATAAGCTTTCCTCTTAAACACAGCTGAGACTAAATTCGTCTCTTTGACCGACATTCAAAAATCGTCACTTTTCCAACAAGATATTACTATCGAATTCGATAGTCGACTTCGATACAAGAGCCAGGTTACTGAGTCAATATCAACTTTTGGAACGAATTGTGCATCGACTTCGATGTAGAATTCTATTCAAAAGTCGATGTCCGCAATATGACTTAACTTCAGTATCGAAGTCGAATTCGACCAGGAAGTCGTGATGGAAAAGTAGCGAATCATGTCGACACATGTTTCGTGGGTTATTGCTCATTGCAGAATGGTTGAGAAAATTTTCGAGAAAAATATGTTTTTACTCCAATTTGAAAAAATGTAAAGTATGGTAACTATCGTTATGTGGAGAAGATAAGTCATGCGCTCTCAAAGTTGTACTACGAAACCTGCGTCTGTCAGCCTTGATGAAATCAGGGAAGCACTTCAGAATGGTGTTACAGTCAGAAACGTAATCAACATACATCATGTAATAACTAAAGTCTCTCTTCTTAAGCCAATCGGCGACTGTAAGAAATTTGACGAAGATTAAGGCCTTTTGCAGCATCGAATCACAAACGAATCTCCACGTCCAAGAAGGGAAGTAGTGCAGTGTATGAGATGTCAACAGTTTGATAATACTGTTACCAACAGCACTCGTGGGGTCTGCGTGAAATGCGGCCAAGAACCCGATAACCGATCCAGTACCAAGACTCCTGATACAACACCAACATGTAGATTATGTAGTGGCAAGCATACCAGTAACCACCATGATTGTCCAGTCTACTTGAAAGTCAAATCTCCGGCCAATAACCAATCTAACAGTGCCGCCAAGATCAGTAACACAAAACCTAGTCAACAATTCACACTACCTAAGGCTCCTGACTCATCCCGAAATATACCATCTTATGACCAGATAGCAGGCTCCAACCCAATGACTCCAAACCATCATCATCAGCGAGAATGGAGCATCTTTATGAAAACATGCGGAAAACTGAAACGATGATTATTCAAAACACGCGGATATTTGACCTGCTTACCAAACTGAAGCTTATCTACTTAATTGCTAGTTCCAACTCGCCTACAAAATCCCGTCAAACCTATGCATCATCACGTGGAATGCAAATTGTATCCTATCCCGAAGGTCAGAGCTTGCAGCCTTTCCTATATCCGAAGACATAGATATCGCCCTCATAACAGAAACCCGTCTTACCTCTCCTAGTAATGCCGAAATAAGATGAGACTAAAAACTGCACACCTGTTTTCAACCGAGTGGATTATCCTACGGGAGCTCTGAAATTTACAGCAAGAAGGGCCTTCAACATCATGAAGTTTAGGATTACTGTACATTGTCTACTCAGGTTACAGTAATAACTGCACGCCTCCATTGCGGAACTGACGTCAACGTTGCCTCAGTCTACTTTCATTTCCATCGCGTAGTTACTACTGATGATTGTGAGAACTTCTTCACACACTTTGGTAGCAAATAGATAGCTGGAGGAGATTTCAATGCAATACGCATTGCTATTTTAACGGCCTGTGCACATACTGACTCACTGATTCATCCAAGAAGTCCGATTGTATCGACTTCTTCCTATCATGAGGCATCCCGGCTCTACATATAGACATCAGAAACCTGGACGATCTTACATGCAACTACTCGCCTCTGCTATACTCACACTCAGCAGCAGCGCACTTCGTGAATGTCCAAAACTTCAGCTCACATTATCATACACTGACTGGGATGAATTTCGCAAAATTGCCAACTCACGCATCAACCTTAGAACCAAAATTAAAACCGCAGAAGAAATCAACAATACGCAGTCCATCATCTCAAGTCAACCATTATTGAAGGTCTACAGGAAGCACCTTCAAAGAAAATACTACTTTCAGTCACGGTCTTTTACCTTTAAGAAGTTAGGAAACGTATCAAAGGAAAAAGAGCAGCCAAGACATCGCTGGCAAATTACTTGCGACCCATCTGACAAAATAAAATTGAATATCTTCTGCAAGCAGACTACCGAACTGATTGCTAAGATGAACAATAGAACTTTCGAGGACTTCCTTTACTCTTTAGGTTCAACCAAAGAAACTAATAACACGCTTTGAAACGTGGCGAAAGTAAGAAAGGAACGCCCGAGAGCAATACACCAGCGCGGAAAGGAACTAATGAATCCTGTGCTCACAGGAATGCAGAAACCGCTGCCACATTCGCTAACAACCCCTGATGCACCTTTCAACCTAACTATATCACTTCTGATACAAGGCCACACATCAACTACATTGGTGGACCTGCACCTAGGTTCGTTGAGCCTATATAAAGCCAAAGCTGCTGTCTTAACTTATATCTTGAATGCGCCATTCAGACTACGTTACATTCCGCAACACTAGAAAACAACTAAAATAATAATGTTTCCTACACCTGGAAAATCCCTCAACGAGTCAGCGTCATACAGGCTCATATCACTCCTATCCTTGTTCTTCAAGATTTATAAAGAGCTCATCTACGGTCGACTCCTCGCAGTGCTAGCTGATCTCAATCTCATCCCTGAACATAAATTTGTCTTTCGTCACAAGCACACCCCACCATCGAGCAAATTCATAGAGTCATAACTGCAGTACAGAATGCGCCGCAAGCCAAAGAATACAGCCCAGTCATCTTTTTGGATGTTAAACAAGCGTTTGATCAAATCTGGCCTACCTACAAGAACTGCTTCATAAAGTCAGCGAATATTTTCCTACTCACTACATACAATTCCTATATAGAATCATATCTCTATAAGTGCACATTTCAGGTTCACTATGGCGATGCAGTTTCAAGCACTAAGAGCCAATCGCAGCGGCCATTACGTGTTGCACACAGATGATATCCCATACGTAAGTCTTCTTTAGTAACTTTTGCTGATGAAGCCGCGATTCCCGCCCTGCATACTGATTATAATGCCGCCACCGATGGACCTAAAAATGCCATTAACAAGGGATTACCTGGACTAACGGCTGAAAAATTCAAATAAATGCTACTGAATCTGTCAAGGTCAACTTTAAGATGACATTTATCGGTCTCTACGTACATCAATGACGAAGAAGGTGCCTACTCAACAACATGCCAGATATCTCGGATTACATAATAGACACACGATATACATGGAAACCACACATTCTCAAAAAGCAGGAGGAAATCAAAGCTCGACAACTTCCCCTCACCTGGTTATTCCGAGCAAGGAATAGACTCACCCTCGAAAATAAGACTACGCTTCCTCATAATACCCGAACTCGTTGATCTTATGTGGCACCAATCTGGGGGTGCACTGCAGACTCCAGTGTGCTTATTGTTCAACGTCTACAAAACCTGCTAATTCGGAAAATGACTTGGGCGCCATGGTATGTGGATGTACGCACTGACAGTCTTCACAAGGATCTCAACCTACTAACTGTCAATGAAATTGTAGGGGAACTGGCAGCATCCTATGAGAGGCATACGAAAGCTCAACCCAATTGACAATTTGGAGAGCACTCACACAATATATCACAAACAACAACCGTTTTGAGACTTTTGGCAAATCACATTTTTTTGATCGCTCAGTATTAGTGTGATTACTGAGTGATGTTCATGAATGCAATCACAATTGGCCTCATTGTCACTTGGGAAGTAATGCTCGATAGGGCGGATTCCAGGACTCGAGTGGAGAGCAAATTAGAAAAAAGCATCCGATGAGAGACGTAGTTATCATCAAACCAACAACTTAGCCCTTCGACTCTTCGAGAATCCGCGTATAATTATTCATTCGAGAAGGAAACTGCATAGAAATAATTTATAATTCTTGAAGAATGTCAGTAACTTGGTCAAAATCAACAGCTGTGTTGCAGAAGCGCAATAAGTGGTAGTCATGTCATTCAGATCGTAAGTTCTTTTGTTAAATGCTCATGGGCAGTCCACGCAAGAAATAAAAGTAGAAAGAAAAAGAAAATTGAAAAATTAGGAACAAATAAGTACCTTGTACGTGTAAAGTAAGATTAAGTCTTTTCTTGCCGGCTCCATTATTTGCTTCTAGATAGTATGTGCCCGAATCTGCCATCTCAATTCGATTGATTCGTAACATCGTTTTGAATTCATCAGTAATAACAGAATACTTATCTCCCGCAGAATTAATTTCTTCATTTTTCGGGTTGTACCTTTGAAGAAACAAGTAATAAGAAGTCTATTCAAGTAAGCTTGTTACGACTAATTTTGGTAATTTGAGACACGTATTTACTTTCAGACTAATCTTACTCAATTTTGCCATGCGAAAAACGGAAGAACCAATTTTTACTAACCTACATATTATCAACTTACCTAGTATATTTTCCCAAGTGGAGATCTTTCAAGTGTTACCCCATCATCAGTTATATTACTTAAATTATAAGGCTTGAAATCCTATACTTGTTAAACTAGCACCCTAATATAAGTAAAGTCTTCACTGTGTTCCCGAGATAACTGATGCTGAGGTCAAATAGCGCAATTGTTGAAAATAGGTATTGTTTAACATTTTGAGTTCAAATTGGTATCTTGCTTACTTCTTCTCTTCTTAACGAAAATTAACTAAAATTGACATGATTTAAAAACCCGTGGGGGGGGTATGAGGATGATGAGGATAATGCTCAAATAACGCTTGAAAAGTCGCGGCTGAACATAATTAAAATGAGGAGCGATATTCCAAAGCGGCTTCTGTCCAGTTTTATATTTTTTTCACGGGAAAGAAAAACCTGGTGTATCCCTACATTACACCTATATGTCACGGTTGCCTAGAAGAACTCTTACAGGAGTTTATCTCGTTGAAATATTGAATGTACCTTTTGTACAGGAGACGCGCATGGCAGTCGCGAAGTGGGGGATCTCCTGGACAGAGGCCGTTTTGGAACAACATTTTTGAACTATTAGTTTTTGTTCAGCACAAAGTTAGACATACTGTGCCTTTCAGTAGACTCTAATTCATAAAATTCTCAAGATAATGTCGACTCCTATACTTATTGTGATAAAAATATGTGGACAGAGGCTGTTTAGGAATAACTTTTTTCTTCTTCCTGTGTAGCGTGATTTTTCGTCGGTGGATGAGCCAGTCACAATTTCATATTTTCCGCTGAATTTATTTCTAATTTTGAATCTGCAGCAGTTTCCAGATTTCTCACGGTATAGTTTTATTGCCCTTAATGAATCCGCAGTCCTTCTTGTTGGTTGTAACAAGCCAGGGCAGGTGCATAGGCACACAAATAATACGGATGTTTTATAACCTTTTTCTGTTTTACTATTCCGCTCCGAGACCTGATTCTTTCTTTTTCTGCACTCAATAGCTTAGGTCATTGCATTTCCGATCCAACTTGGCCAGTGTCCGATGCATTTTAACGAATTTCTTTTCTTTCATGTTCCTCTTTGTATACATATCAAGTCTTTCTCTCAGGTCGCTGGATTAGTGCAGTGCTTTGCCCTATTCACCCTTGATTTACAGTTTCTTTTTCTTTCTGTTGTCTTCTTTTGATATTGGCCTGATCCGAATGGATCATCGGATATGTGAGAAAGTCGCATGAATTCTTGGATAGTCATGTACCGATCTTTTATACTCAGTTTTTTGTAACTTCGTCTCTGCGGCATTTTTTGTCGAGGTTCACGGTGAAGCCTAGTCCAGCAGTTCATTACCCGGTTCTTCAGCCCCAACCTTCAATTATCTGCTTAATGAACCTGTTTTTTTTTCTCTTTTTTTTCTTCTCATGATCTGAATCAAAGCCTTTTCCGCCATTCCAGTAAAGTGGCGAATCCCTCCAGATCGAGGGAAGATCTACTTTCTATTATCCCAACCAATCAAAATCACCTTTTCCAGATTCTATATCCACCCCTGCGTCTGGAGTGATTTGCTGGACTAGGATTCGCATATTTTGCCCTTCTACTAGAGCTTTGGAGGATGGGCCAGTCCCGCTTCCAGAGGTGACTCTGGAGAAAGGTGAGGATGGCTTCGACACAGTTTACCGCGGAAGATTGGAGAGAGTACGGTTTTTGGTAGTGTCCGCTTCGGAATTTTCGGGGATTCGAGTTGAAATGTGTCTCCGAAGTTCTCGCGAGTTTTCTCGGGATCCGACGGGTCGGATATAGTAACTTTGTTTTCGGTAAAGGTCCGCGACGGTGCCGCAAATCGCTATGAACGTAATAGCGTATAATCAGTGAACTTGATTAACATTCGATTTGAGTCTGTTTAATATGCCAAGTGCGTGAGGTTGGCTTTCTTTTTCTTTAAACCATGAGTAACTTTCGAATAATGTTCGGCTAAGTGCCAATATGGACAGGGGGCTGCACACCCCCTACTAATCATGCGCCGTGGGACCAATTATCAAGTATTCCGACCATCTATGGATGCAATGGCTCTCCACTGAGGGAAATCGGCATTTTTTATTTTTCTCGAGCTAGCTGCCGTCAATATCTGCTCAAAGATCAGGATGTTGAATTTTCCAATTTGGCCAATTTCAACTCTTCTTCTTCGTAGTATCGCTCGCTGCCATTCACGCCCTGCTAATTCAATATCACAATTTGCTGTTTTTTATTTTATTTTATTTATTTTTTTATTTTTTTAAATCTTGGTTTTATTTTATTTGTTGCCCTAATTTTTATTATGGTCAGTTTTTTTTTTAAGTCTCAAGGAGGGGTGTTTCTTACTTTGTTATTCCTTTTTTTTTTTTTATTAACTTATTTGTATGAAGCTTTTCGGGGGAAGTAGTTGATATACATTTATTTTATATCTGAGGTTGGGCCTTCGGGTCATCTAAATTAATTCCCTCACCTTTTTTTCTTTCTTTCCTTCTTTCGAGGTCAATTTTTATTTATTAAATTTTTCTAACGCCGAGTCATGTTAAGGATTTGGGACAATTTGGGAGTTGGGCCTATTTGGGCTTCTAAACCTATCGGCCATTTTTTTTTCTTTTTCTTTTTTCTCCTTTTTTTTATTCCTCAATTTCAGCACCAGCCAATGCACGGATTCGTCGATCAGGCCTGCTCTTCGAACTTCGTTGGATTTGCTGCGGTAAAGTGTTTGTGATTTTCTTTTATTTATTTATTGCTCATATTTTCCTTTTCAGCTTTCCCGTTTATTAACATGGACCCTCTCATAGTTGTGTAATTATGTGTATTTACCTTATACCCGGGGTGTTTTTTTTATTTTTTTTATTGCCCCTTTTGGCTGTACCCGGGGCGGTAGAAATAGGGTTCGATTTATGAGCTGGAATCAGTCATTTCCTTCTATTCTTTCCTCATATTGTTTCTTTTCTTTTTATCCGTTTTCAGTGGATGCCCAAGTAGGGTAATCTTGCGTTCACGAATTCGTGACCGGGAGATATAGTTACTGCTTGAGATGGAGGTGACGTTTATCTTTCTTTTCTCTCCCACTTGAGTTGACGGCATCGTTCCTCACTCTTAGGATCCTTGTATCCCTTTCGTGGGCCACAGTGTGGTTTATATTTTCCTTTGCTGACAGGATGGGAGTCTAACCTGTTTCAGCCTCTTTCTTTTTCTTTAATTTCGTAGCCTTTCCGTTTGTGTAGGGATCGGGACCCCTCTGGGGGTCGAAAAACATTCTTGTTTACATTTTTTTTTCATTTTTTCTATTGCCACCAAAATTGATGGCTTAATTGGGGCATGAAACATATAATCTGTGTTCTTGGGGAGCAATTTGTAGAACGTAATATTTCTACTAGGCGGACACGAGAAACAAACTCTTTTTCCTATCATCCCCAGTCTTTAATCCCCTTCCTAGGATACTTGTTTCCTCTTTTCCAGCTCATTATGGAGCTGGGCACCTCGGTAAACTACCTCAGGGTTGTTGCGCCACATCAATAGTCAAAATTATTCATCACTCGAAATTTTGCACAACCCTGTTAACCCTTTTTGGCAAGTTTCCCTCTGGTTTATTTGATTTTTTTTTTATTGTTTATTTTTTTCTCTGTTGAGTTAGCGCACTCCATACGTGGTATTGGCGCTTTATGTAGTTTTTCCTCTTTTCATTTTTTTTCTTTTTTTTTTCTTTTTCGTTTTATGAAGTTTCCCTTTTCCCCCTTGACCTCATTTATTAATTTTAATCTGGGAAAGCTGCACTTATAGAAAAAGTAGGAGTGGGTCAATGAAATTCCGAATAGAGTTCTCTTTTTCTCTTGTTTTTTTTTTGTTTGTTTTTTGTAACCGTATGCGTTGAACCAACCTCTTTTATCCCGAAATCCGGACATTGACCATAGCCAGTTTCACTCTCTCTTTCATCCCCTTTCACAAAATGGAATCAGCGCTGCCGTTTGTTGAAAGGGAGAATGCACTTATTTGCGAATGCTCTTGTTGTTTCAGCCTTCAGGGTGAATGACTGTAGATGTCTCCTTCCCCCATGCAGGATGCTGCTCGTTGTATAGTCGGTTTGTATATAGTAAAATATGTTAATTCTCGGCATTTTGTACCGTCCTTTAACCCGATATGTTTCTTTTGGTTTCATTGTACGGTTACAGATCAGTATCGAATAGGTGGCGAGGCGTTGATCTGAGTTCCTTCTACTCACCAAATTTCTCTCTAACGATCTGGGTACCTGGCATGAAACTTTTGTTATTTTTATTTTTTTTTTTAGTATAAACGTATAATGTCGGGTACTCTCTCTTCAATTCGGCCCTGGAATTGAAGTTGCCGGAATCCTTATGACTGGGAGGGATTTTTATATTATTCTTTATTTGTGTTCACGTAAAGTTTTTCCCACCAGACTACAGCATTTGCAACATCGCGAATGTCAACTAAATTTTTTTTTCTTTTTTTTTTTTCTTTTCATTTATTTTGGATCAAGTAGACTGAAGATGTAAAGGTCTTCACCGACGAGTGCAGGAGGGGGCCAGTAGGCAGGTGAGCTGACACCTCTGAGTCAGTAGTGGACCCGACTACTTGTCTTACGTCCAGCGCCCGATATTGCAGTTCGAGGTGGCTGGGGAGCCATACTTGGACCAGCTTGCTCTGCCAATGTGTGTATACCCAACAGACCTTCCCACATGGCGTAAAATACAGATAGCCACTCTTGTGAGGACGGATTCGGGAGCCCAGGCGTGACGCACAGTGTGGTGAAGATCGTTAGTAGAACCCATCATTTTGGTTTACTCCCTTACCCTGCTTTCAGACCATCGCCTCAGTTGCTTCATTTCCGCTAATGTTTAATTTTATTTTAGTATTCCTCCCTTATATATTGTTGCAATAATATTATTTGTTAATTGAGGCCTCATTATATTTTTCATTCTTTACTTTCTTTTTTTATTTTTTTTTTTGTGGAGGCATGCCCATACAGAAAGATACGGCAAACCAGTAAGTAGCTAGGAAACTGCATTCGGCTATTTCAAACTAAGGTGCATTTTACAACTGTGTTAGGCTCATCTTACTCTTGATTATTTTCGTGTCCAAAATTTATGGTTCAGTCAGCGGACCTATAGTCTGACTTTGCTCGTCCTCCTCTGGTCGGTGAGGAGGCTTGCGAGAATTTTTTTTAAATATACGCTGACCCCATCCCTGTCTCTTCTCGCGAGGGGACAGACCGACTCTTAGGGGTGTGGTGTCAGGGTAGTGGGAGAATTTCTGTGGCCTCTCCTCCTTTAGGTTAGGGGCTTATCAGAAATTTTCACGCTACACCTGCGAGTCTATTTTGGCTTCTTACATGCGTTAGATTGGCGATATCGTGATTTTGTTTATTGTTCGGGCCAGAATATGTATTACTAGATTCCTCACCAGATGGCGCTATAAAACGATTCTTCAAAAAAATGAACAGAGGCCGTTTTGGAACATCGCTTCTCAAATAATGAGTATTTGTTTCTAAGTTTCAAATTAAACTTTATATTTAGTCGGCATTTCTACTTCGTATCTGCGTGCCCCGTGCCTCACCACCAATGAAAACAAACATTCAATCAGTGGCCCGACTACATTTACATCTTAATCTGAACAACGATTTCAAAACTAAAGTTGTAAATTTAGTAAAAGAGTATTACCATGTAACACAGGCTCGAGGATTTGCATTTATCGCTACAGTCCAAGTGTATGTCTTCACCGCACCTTTTGTAACGTTGACTGTATCCGTTTCGTTACCCTCAGTAACGGCGAAATTCACATAATTTTTATTGCCTAAATCTAGATAATAAACATGTAAAACGGAGATATGATGAGTAATCAGCAAAATTAGTGAAGGAGAGATGTTCTAACGGTTATTTCGACCAAGGCCATTGTACGTAGGTAAGTACGGTGCTAATGCTGATAATACATAATTATGTATGACCACATTAGCGGTCAACTTACGTTGTATTAATAATTACTACATATTGCACGCTAGCAGATGATAACTGATGCTGATAAGCAAGTATTGTGAAGAAAACTTTCATCCCACAAAAATCATGTACAGATACAGACATACGTACGTGTATTTTAAGTGAACTCTCTGCATTCGAGTCCGTTTCTTTTGTTATGGGTAGTAAATATTTAATTTTTCCTAAAGGTGGGAGCAAGTATAGGGAGTTTTTACCTCCTTTAAAGGCAAACCTTTGGAATCTCCTGAAGTCGCTTTTGCCCTCTGTTGTTGGCAAATGCGAGCATAGTTCAGCTGAAGCCACCCCCCCCCCCCGGGGAATATCACTGTATCACCACTTCTGATTTCTCTTCCTATCCATACCCGTGAAAATCGGGTAATTCAGGGACTAATTGAATGACCAGTGGTACATACATACCCATATGTGCCTATACATAAGCAGGTATATTGTTCGCACTGGCTGAAAATTAGCAGTTATAGTCCAGCCAAATTACACGTATGAAAAAAAATTGCTATCAAATTTTTTGTACATGGGTATGTCTAATTGCTCGTCAAGTAAAAAATAAAAATTTCATTGAAAACGCTTCGCAAAAATCGTTACTATAGTGATGCAGTTGCGTATTCCTCTTTACACGGTCATTCGTTCCATCACGTTTTGACGAGCTGACACGGAGAAGGCCGAGCGGTGCCGAGAATGCACGCTATAGAAGGCATTGAACCACAGTTGTCGCCTGGACGACATATCCATTTAACAATATCCTTCCATGCAACAGTCCGACTCTCACATTTTTCATTTTCGTGAATATGTTCCTAATGATCCCTTCATGAATCCCAGAGAGTTCCCTACCCGAGACTAATTTACTTCGCATTCGACAGGGCAGAATGTCCCACTGTTTTCAGTTTTTCTAGGTTTTCTCGCGGGAAAGAAGGAAGGTATGAGAAAACTAATGAAAGGGAATGAATCTACCAGAGGAATGTCACAAAAATGGTCCTTTAAAGTTTTTCCTAGTATGATAGGGGCGGAGCAATGGGAAGTTCAATACAATCCTTTTTACTGTTAGCCATTTACGCAGACCTCATAGAATTTCAGGTGTTCCAGGGGTCTCACTGAACACTGGAAATGAAAAGGAAGGAAATTACTCCTGAATCCACTTTCATACGTATGCACCTTTCGACGTCTATGAATGTTTTCATCGGACGTACCCCCGCCCCTGAGGTAACGCCAGTTCAATAATGTGTTTTTTCTGTATTATGAAGTTTTAAGGGCCTTTACTAACAAAATTTTTAAACTTTCTGTTATTATTCAAATTGAAATCAGGGTATGATCCAAGGGGTATTCAATTTCGCTAAATCCAATTCTTCAGTGTTGGTTTTACGCTAAAATTAAAATTGTTAGTCCCAGCGGTAGAGGCTATGACCATAAAGGTCATAAAATGTGATACGGGTATCCAATAGGCGAGTTTCGAGGTCGCTGAAATCACTTCTGACATCAGTTCGAGATGGTATCCGCATGCTGGGGCGGAGAAGGATTCAAATTTTGAAAAAATCGAGAAATGCAATATGAGTACCATCAGATATCCATTTGACTGTATATTCAACAGGGTGACTGGAGTGGAATTGAAGATGACTTGAGTCTATCAGTCGAATGAAATAAAGCGATTATTGTCAAGAAAGTATTCGTAACCGAACTGGAAGTAAAGACGACTTTGGGCTGTCTTTTGAGAGGCATTGTTGAACAGGCCTAAGCCTTGGTTTAGAAGTTAGGTCGATGAAGGTGTTCACACCATGTTTTTAGAAACATTTTTACAGAAAGTGTTCTGCTATTTACTATTTGGGCCAAAAGGCTTGACGAAATCATTATTCATGTACCTCTTTAGTAAGTACAAGGGGTGTCTAAATGGTTGACCTTTTTTAGAACGCTTATTATGGTGGTAAAATTATGACTGTGAAAATATTTTTAGCAGAAAATGTTCGACTACCATGCCCATTTAGTAATCTTGTCTCCGTGGTCGCGTGATCAGCGCCGTTTCTAGGTGAAAATGTTTCTTCGAGATAAGGGTGTTATTGCAGCTCAACATGATATTTGTAAACACACATTAAATTGAAATGTAACTATCCGGTTCCTTGTCCAAAAACAATTAAACATAGATGAGAAAGCGTTCAGTTGAAGAGTGACTAAACACTTCTTTTTCTCATATAATTTCAGAAAAAACCGCACTCACTTCATAGCAATGTGATAAAACAAAACGGACTTTGTAGAACCCTTATTCCAGCGTTAGGTAATTCAAATTTTGGATCTATTAACCTAACACCAAGAAAACACACAGAAGAGTATTATCTTTATCAACGTACCACTTCCGCTGACACAAACTCTTTCTTTGTTTCTCAAAGGGGTGCTCGGGATTGTATCCCCACCAGAAAATCTAAAATTACACATAGTAGATGAAGGAGGCAGAGCTGTGCTGTGTTCCGAGCTACCCTCCCCCACGCTTGAAAAGTTATTTTCATTTACGGTGGCAGCAGTATATTTTTTGGGACTGCTGAATGGAAAAATAGTTTCGTGGCTGTCGACTCACCTCTCACGCGTAGAATGAGTTTAACGACATTTGCTTCGTATTTATTGAAAGCAATCAGAGAATATGAGCCCTGATCGGCTTTGCTAGTGTTCCGAATTTCTAACTTCGCATAGCGACCATCAAATGAAAGTGAATGTTTCTCATCGTTGGGTACATTATGGTATGAATTGTTCTCCTGTTTCCTTCGAAAATTATAAATATAAAATAGGTAAGTTATAAATAGTCATTCAGGTAGCTTAGGCATATCCAGGGACGTACCGAAGAGTTTTTCCTGGCGAGGGGAGGGGCAATTGACTCAACTCAAAATTCCGAAATATCAATACAAAAGAAGAAAAACCTTTTGATTTGCCCAACTTCTCGACTCAATTACCAGGTATCAAAGCAAAAAAAAAAAAACCTTTAACTTGTGGGATTTTTCCAACTCGCCTGACTGAAATGGTAAATTTTCCGAACTGCTGAGTGAAAATTCCTGCAGGGGGTAAGTTCCCCCCCCTCCCTCATCGGTACGTCCCTGGGCATATCGACAAATTAATGGACTATTTATTAGTTCTTCCGAAAACTGTACGTAAACATAGTAACCAAGAGTAATTCGGAAACAGGGCAGGTAAGTATTTTAGATAATCTATGCATAAAATGATTAAGTTCAAATCAAATTGTAAATACCACTTCAATTCTGGGCGGGAATTTGCGGTCACATTAAATTTCCAAGAGACATTGTCTCCGACATAGTCTGTTATTTCTTCCCCGCCATCAATCGTAGTGATGTATACAAATTTATCATTCTTATCTAGAAAAAAAAACAAAACAAAACACTTATGTGCGTGTCTGATATTTTTATGAAACAAGCAGGATACATCTGTGGTAGATTGGTAGAAAACAATTTCAATATATCTAGCTTGCATCAGCAGTTTATCATTCATACTTAACATACTAATTGACAACAATTTCTGGCAGCACACACTAATTTTGTGGACAACAAACTTACCCCATATCGGAAGAAAGTATGCCACAGGTGTTTCCCTGTACGTCGAAAGTAAGTCGGCAACTTCACACTTGTATTCTCCCTGGTTAAATTTTGATACGTTTGATATTGTTAAGATTCTAGAAAGAGACAGATTTCCATCCTCATCTGTCATCATAAGATCAGATTCCTCAATGTTCTAAAACATATGGAGCGAATTAAAATAGATATGAAACTATAGACAAACTTCACCTGTTTATTCTTGCACACTACTTTTTTCATACCTTTGTACAAGAGTTAAAATAATAATAAGTATGCCTGTTATTTCTTCTAAGCATGTAGGGAGAAACAATCATGTGCGTGTGAAGGTGTGGGTATTCTGTATTGCCTATTTACATACCTGTCCTCTTGTATCGTTTGGGAGCTTCCAGGAAATGGAAAACTCTGTCCAATTGAATGGCAGGTTTTCCATACTGGTGGAGAACCCCTTCCAAAGGGATGGATAATGCTTGAAGAAAGTATCTGTTGCCGAACAGTTTAGACTAACACTGCTGCCTTCAACTGGAAAGTAAGCGCCGGTTTCATTGATCTCGAGTGAAATGCGTCTACCTGTATCAGAGATGAGACTATTACCACTCATTACAAATTTTTATTTGGGTTTGACATGTATGTGTAAATGGAGTGAACTTGTCAAATTTGGGTGCCTCTGCCATTCGCAACATCGTTAGAGTAACAACTGTCCAACCCCCGCGAGTAGGTGGCGAAAAGAGCCCCCATAAGAAGCCTCGAGCAGCGGTAGCGACTTGCATGTTCATTTTAACGTCGATAAGGAACAAAATCTTACCTTTGAAACAATCCAAGAGGCCCTTCATTCTCATTTTATATTAGTATGTATCGTGTTCAGCAGCCAGTTTCCAGAGAAGTAGCCTCTCCCCTGTATTTTTTTACGGGTTTCCCATTTCTGATCCACCCAGGATCGCCAGTATGCCTCGTGCCAAAAGTACGATTAGTTGGCATTGCATCTACGAAAAATGTTAGTGTTCCTTTTACATTTATCTGACGCAATCTACAAAATCAGCGTTAAAAGACACTCTTGACACTCTTTTTGAGTCAAAATGGTGTCCGTCCTTGACAATCACTTAAGCTCCGCCCACTTGTGGAGCAGAGTTGATCGGTCAAAAGTATGTCAAGAAGTCAAAATTGCGTCGTAGTGCTTTGATTGGTTGAATGATTGTCCAAAATGTCAAAATACCGTGTCAAAAATCGCAAAATTGACGCAGGTCAAAATTAAGTCAACCCTTGCAGATCGGGAAGCCATGTAGATACCCTAATCTACTTCTCAGGATTCCCACCACTGTTTGATGTTCCTACAAGATTACTTTGTCCCGGATTTTGAAGTCTACTGTACGTCTGCTGGTCACGCTTCAGTACCCGGGTTAGTTCGGCTATGTTAGGTATTCTCGACCGCTACACACCAAGACAGCACTCAAAAGCTACCACCTTGATGAAACGCAGAATGGCGGAGGTCACTCCAAGTAGGCGAAGACTCGGTCTGTCTCCATTTGAAGGGTAAAGGATCAAAACTCGCATTTGCCATTTTACTTCAAGGGCGCAAATAGGCATAATACTGTACATGGGTGCAGGAATATTCTACTATAGTCTGGTCCAGTTAAGAAACACAATTTTTTCACGGCACTGATAACGTGTTCTTGAACTCGTCCTTCCCCTACAACTTCAAAATACCCATACACCGATGTGTATTGCGGGTAGCCAGTTATGTTTCTTAACTGGACCAGACTTCAGATAGAACATTTCAAACCGAATAAAATGGTGTCAAGATTTTTCCTAATTTCAAAGTAAAGCAGGCCTTAAAAGTACAGGGTTAGATTCAAAAGTGACAGTTTCCAATGGATCACGTTAATTTTGGGGATTAGGCTTTGCGTTATCAAATTTTGGGCAAACTGGTTGATAAAATTGAAGTTGCATTCTGTGAAAGGTTCTCAGTTCACGTTGTTGGAATGCCAAACAAATGTTTTTGTCGCTGTTCTTGTGATTTTTCAAATGTATTTTGAGAACGTATTTCCTTGGAATTTTCCATCTGTTTTAGCCAAAATGAAGGGATGAAAGGTTATTTTAATGCAACTTCAATTTCAGCAGGCGTTAAGTCAGTAATATTCGACGCTTCCGCATGAATTATATGCCTTAAAAATAGCTTCGAAGTCCAAACTAACATGTTTAAACACATATTGTGGTTCCTCTCGGGCGGGGAGCCATCAATTTTTTTTTTTGTAAACATGTTTCAAATCTCTGAATGGTGTTTTAAAATACTTTTTACCGCATAGGAGAGGTAAGGTTTTTGGGAAACAGTTTTTCACATTTCAGGGAAAAAAAGTTTTTGGAACATGTCTTGTTTGCACCTATACCCCTCAAGTACAGTTTCTGATTCAGATTTTGATATTAATTTTTATCGTAAGTTTTATTTGCATAGAGGTGTTTATTTTTTAGTTATTTCAAAACTATTCAATAAGATCAGGGCACTTTGACTGAGTAGTCTTTTTACAAAACTCATCATGGTCAAAAATCGTGGTTTGAGAAAATTACAAAAACTTCGACGGGCCCTTTCAAGAAGCATTTTCGACAACAAAAAGCAAGTTGTCTCCGCATGCAGGGACTCCACAAAATCTTGAAAGATTCCGAAGTGAGAATGCAGTTGTTTAATCGTGAAAATACTGTGAACCATGATAGAGTTTCGAAAATGGATTGTTGTTCCTACAGTAGGTACATATATGTGATGCTTTTTGCCAAACCTCCCCCGTTTCGTAAAAGTAATAAGTTTATTGAAATGATGATGAAAACCACGATAATAAGTTTTGGAAAAATACTCATCAACTATGATTTGTTTTGGAAAACTAAAAGTATACATAAACTATAATTAGTTTTGGAAAAGAACACGCATCCACGATTTGTATTGAAAAAATTAACAATTCTCAATGTCAAATGTAACGAAGTTAGGAGTTTTGTGATTTTTTGGCCGAAGTCATCAGATAGCACTTCGAATTTCCCTTACAGTAGTTCGAAAAGTGAAAATCGAAAATAGCCGACCATGATGGGTTTTGGAAAAGGACAAACCAACTAAATTTAGTGTAGTTAGTTGAAACCGCCTGGAAATCGTGGGGCCGGCCCGAATTCCAGCATTGGCGCCAAATTTACCCTCGATCTGCACCAGGCGCCATTATCGGGCCAATTATACGCTGGCTCCAACTGGCCCAAAATTCCGGCAACGGCGCTCGCATGTATTTCAAATGGGAAGGCGCTAGCGCCAAGCTGGTACAAATTTGACGAGGACCCCATGATTTCCAGAATGCTCACGATCAATAACAATGACTTACAAAATATTTGAACAACTTGAGAAATATTGAAATTCTCAGTATAGCAGCTAAATTTGACCTTCAAAGAAACTGGACATTGTTGCAGACAGTTTCTACAATCGTTGAGCAGTATGCGCTTAACGCTGAAACCTTTATTCTCGTCGAATGTACTCGTAATATTGGTTGCTCTCGGATTCTGCACCATGGACAAACAGAAAGAACACGAGAGTATATTTATGCACGTACATATAAGATTTCTGTAATTCAATGTTAACTGAAAAACTCAGTCTCGATTTATTGACACAGCTGTTACATTAACATGAAGGCAAAGATACGCGAACTCAGCTAAAACTTAGCGCCTGAAAATTCAAAGAAGAATAAAAAGTAGGACAAAGAAAGAATAATAGAAAGAAATGAAAGAAACTGAATAATGATAGAAAACTTTTTCTATTCAGGCACGTTGAGATCCCGGGCATACATGATTATTTCACCCTTTCATAACCTCATTGAACCGAAATGATCCAGAACTGGTATTAAAACAGAGGTTTCTCTGTGGCCAAAGGGTAATGTGCCCGCTTCGCAATCCCTGTATCTCAGGTTCAAGTCCCACCAACGCCAGAGAGCTAGTGATATTCGAATATCCACCCACTAACATCCTGGTCATCCTAGTAACTCCAGTATCAAATCGAGGTGGAAACATAGCACGTTCTGTAACCTCCGCTAATTCACACGAACAAGACATTACAATGGCAATGGGTGTTCCATCAGATCAGAAAGATTGGTACCTACTGTGCGTGTGCACGTTGGGGACAGCTGACACACCGCCGTGAAATATGTGGCTAGTAAGCGAACAACGACGGCACACTCTTCGGTACAGAAAAGAAAACTCCAAGGCAATAAAGAAGTGGGGAAAGCAACGGCAAGCTACCCCGATTAATCCACCCAGGAGAGTCGCGCGTTAGAAACCGCGACTGCCACCATCCGGCATTGAAAAGTTTTGAAAAAAACGTAAGGACTTGTTGCGGTCCTAAATTCGTCTCGAAGTCTTGAAGAGTTTTCAACAAACAGGCCCGTAGCATAAGGGACAACAAATGGGGACACATTTTCTCAAAAAAGTGGTAACGCTATATGTAGTTAAAGACAAGTCTGAATGAGTCTTGAAGCATTCTAAGCAACTTGAAGCAATCATGAAAAGTCTGAACAGTTTTGCACTAGTTTTGGAAAGTCCTATAATATCTTAAGCCAGTCATCCTGATATCTTGAAGATTCTTCAACAATCCGAAATGGTTATCCGCAATTTGATTGAAATCTTAAGAAGCGGTTTTCAATAATTTTAATTGATTTGAATTATGTACAATTTTTAAGAATTCTAGAAAGTTTTTTAAAGGTCCATGAGCTTTGAACAGACTGGAGGAATCGTCACTGCCTTAGCAAAGCCTAAATGTGGCAGTTTCTATAAAAATGGGTAACTTTGTCGATCAATCAACGTCTCAGAATACGCGAAAAAATAAAAATAAAAAAATTTGGTTGAAACAATCAATTTTCAGATTTTGGTCGATTTCTATAGAAAAAACATCGCAATAACGAAGAGACAAAATTTACGGATGTGAGAGAGAAGAGGGAGAGAGAGAAAAAGAATAATGAAAGAGAATGAGAAAATAATGCGAATGTCAGCGTCGCTTCTTCGCGGTTTTTCAGAGCTCACGAATAAATCCGATATTCTGAATTGTTACCACATGGAAGAGCGAAAAATTACCTTTCCTACAAGCCCTCGTCGAGGCTGGTAACGTGACTCCGAAGCGAGTTACGGCCTTTTGACGGAGTGGGAGAAAAAGGTGTGTCTAACTTTAGACACGTTTTTCTCGAAAACGTGTTTTCGCGCGTTCTTGTTAGGCTCATCTTTGACCGCTTGTATCTCCGCAAAGAAAAACGCTACAGATCTCGCCAATAGCTCCTTGGAACGGGTATTCATTCCTCTATTACGTACTATCTGTAACTCAAAATTCGTCGGATCGACAAAGTTACCCATTTTTATAGAAACTGCCACAAATATGTCTTGAGAAATGGAGAGCTGCATTGAACCGGTTGTAAGACTGATAACCTTACGTATCATCAAATAAGTTTTGATAAGTTATAAGGTAAAGTTCCAAATGTGGATCAGTACCCAAAAGAGGGTCAATAGTCGTGTAGCGTACGACGCGAATATATGACGTCATGAAAATCACACCTTATTTTCAACTAGCTCCTCCCCAACCTAGAGTAGTAATTACCTTGAAATTCTTCTTCATTGAAAGTGCTGGGAGAAAAATATTTCTGTTATCAGAAAACGTGTTTTTTTATGTGTGCCAAATCTTAGGTGCTTGCTAAAAATTCATTATTTCGGTAATATTTGCAAATTTTGTGCCTATAATAAGTTTTATGCCTTTTCATTGATCTAAGGGAGAATAGTAATAGTTCATTCCATCATTTTTTTGTAATTTTCATAGTTTGCATACAATATGAAAGTAAGCAGTTAAAATATCTTATTTTTGATATTTTTTGCTGTGTATTAGTATATTTGATCAGATTTTTCATGAATTATGTTATTTCAAGTGTTTAATTACCGACTTCGATGAGATTTTGAATTTACACATCATGAAAAAAATTTGATCTGATTTTGGGTATTCACAGATTCGATCTACTTTTGGGTTATGCTCCAAACAATCAACTTTTGGGTGCTATCATCATGTCATCAAAAAATTACAGTGATCAAGAATTATAGGTGTTGCTACAACTTTCTTGACTTAGTACTTCATCTCAAGTTACAATGTTTTTCTTTCCTTTGACCTATTATATCAGTAAAATGAAGTTCTTCTACACAATTTTATATCAATTTGGAAGCGTGACTCAACCGTTGATCAATCTACATTTGGAGCAAATCATATAATTTTTCAAATGATGAAAAAGGATAATCATCTCCTGTTACAACAGTTGCCATGCATCTTAATACATGTATAAGGGTATTAAGTACGGTGTACGGTAATTTTTACATCTTATTGAGTATCCACATTTGAGTATGGGTACCCAATCGTGAATATTCAATACTTTTTTCAAAAATTCAGGAAAAATTCAGTTTTTGTTGGATATGTTTGAAACTCATATATATGTTTTATTATATAATACCGTCAACATATATAACCTATTAGATGACCTCTACATCACTGACTTCCTTATTCTGGACGACTTAAAAAACATGATCCCCATTTGGAACTTTACCTTAAATACATTAAAGAAGGAGTCGAATAAGTTTTGAACAGTCGTCTAGCAAAAGAGGTCTCGAAAAGTTTTAACTAAGAAACAGTCTTCGTCTGAACAGTCCCGCGATAGTCTTGGAAAGTACTAAAGCACCTTAAACCAGTCCAGATATCTTGAAGATTCTTGAACGGAGGTGGGTAAGTTCACGAACTTTAAAAATCGTTCACGTTCACCTAAAAGGTTGCTCGTTCGCGTTCAATTCCGGTTCACCTACAAATACAGTAGTTCACGTTCACGTTCTTTTGCTGTTTGTGAACGAGTGAACAGCGTTCACATCCTTTCTAATTTTCGTGGTATTCTTCATTTTAGTCTTGATTTCACAACGCGCCCATCCCTGCTAATACGAAAAGTCATTCCTAGATCCAAGATCCAGCCGGCTGTAAGAAGCTAGTCTATTTTGCAGTTATAAAGACGAAAGTAATCAGATGATAGCATTCCTTATGTCTTATGTTATGCTCTTGCCTCAGTTAATCTAAAATATGAAAATTTTTGTAATTCTTTTTTATTCAGTCACTTCAATATTTTGAGGTAAATCACATACACGGAAAACTAGAGGGGGGAGGTTAATTTTGCATGTTGGGGCTCAGCCCCCTGAATCCTTCTTCTCTAGTTCCATCAAGAGCGAATCATCTCTTTTTGGCTTTTATTCATGTTCGCCCCTAATATTTACCTTAAATTACTCTGTAGATATTTTATACACAGCAATACTGCAATTTTTTTTTATTATTGCGACCGCAAAACTAAACCAAACAAAACAGATAAAATTACAGTAGGCTAATGCGTGAAGGGGGAAGTACAGCACCATTAGAATATTATAATTGGAGACAGGGGAAAATGTGAAGAAAATTCTTCTAATAATTTTCAATAAAGAAACCAACCTTCTCATTCATCCAGTCAACTCATTTCAATATTCACTCTGTTTATAGGCTTCGGACTCACATGCCCCTGGCTTTTTCAAGATGTTGAGACCCAAGACCACTGCTCAGAAAGTGTACATGCTGAGTTGGTTCTTCCAAAAATCATGCGTGGAAGAGGGAACATGGTAAAAAATAATAAAACCATACAAGAACAAGAAGCATAATAACTCTTTACAGAAAACTAAAATCAGATATTTGATATTATACAGAAATCTCGTTCACTTTCGTTCAGGTTCGTCAGAAATTTCTTTCACTTTCACGTTCAGGTTCGTCAAAAATGTGAACGAGTGCACGAACTGAGCGACGTTCACAAGTGAACTTACCCACCTCTGTGGTTAAATCAGTTAGAAATATTACTGATCGATTTGATTACAAAGCTCGGCCCGCAACACCAAGACTCAGAAACTCTGTACCATTCTAGAGCTGCTGTGGACCCCCCCCCCCCCATAAGGCTCACCCCGTCGTCAGCACCTTCCTACGTCGCAACATGTACTGAAGGGCGGTAGTAAACTCGAATTCCAGATTAAGGCTGGGTGAGCGTTTCTTCGATCATAAGGGTGTCCCATAGAGGCCCCGGCAGGACAGTGTGAATCGGAAGCGGAGGCAGAATGAGGCTCAATACGTCCCTCTGGTCATTGACGCGATGTTCGAAAGGGTGGTTGGGGCCAGGGGTGCAGTGTCTGGGGGAGCCACTCTAGCATGCGTACATCGCCGTAAGCTTCTCCAAGTGAGAATCTACCTGCTTTCAAATGGGTCTGTACGGGACTTATGATTTTAATAGGTTTGAATGGTCTTAGATAACTTTTTTTTTTTTTAAATAGTCTTGTATGAGCTTTGAACAGACTGCACACAGTTTTAGGAATTTTAGCGAAGCTTAAACAAATCTCAAACAATCTGAAATAAACGTGTAAAAGTGTTAAACGGTTGCATCAGTTTCAAACAATCTTCTGTGAGTCTTAAAGAGTTTTAGCAAAACATGAACAAGTCAGGAACAGCCTTAATGAGAGGCTTCAATGGATACTAAACAAGTTTCAATAAGTCTTGAAATCAATTCTAAAAGACTCTGGAACCAAGTCGAACAATAAATAATACAAACAAGCAGTGAAAAAGTTCAGATTACTTAGGATACTCAGCAGTGGAGAGGGACTCTTGGAAAGAGTGGTATAAAAAATGTTTGAAAAAGGAAAGAAAAGAAGAAAAAAGTACGTAAAGAGTGGATGTTTTTCTTTTGGGTGTAGTCTACACAGCGCATCTCACGAATAGATACGTGAGAATATAGACATCAAGAATTTTGAAAAACACCTTTTTAAGTCCATAAGAAACGATAGGAAATTCGAGGAGCAGGTTTCATTTATACGCTGGAAATTGATCAACCAAATGCGCACGCTGTGTTCATAGGACTGAGTTGGTAATAATCTTACCTCATTTTCCTCGACAACTGAGACATTAAGTCTAGGAGTAATATTCGGAAGTGTTGGTCTGCAGGGTATCGTCAAATCCATTAATTCAGTGTTGTTGTACCTCATCTTTCTATCCCAAAACAGTAATGTTTTATTATCTAAAGCACATCAAAAAGTCTTCGTTTGTATTAGGTATATATGCATGGCTAAAGATTCTGTTATGTAATTCAATTCTGTGATCCCATCATTTCTTTAATGCTTATTTACCTTGGAGATTCCTTCTTAACCCGTCACAAAAATTTTAGGTAAGTAAGGTAACGTACCAATTACGAGTCACTTGGCTAATTGTGTGGATCAGTCGAATAAGTGTTCCTCAAACTGCCAGTAGAAGTTGCGAGTGAGATACATGCCGTCAAATGGAGCAACGTGAGCTATCTATAGTTTAATTTGAGCCACGGCGCAATTCCGTAAAGAAATGACCCTAGAGCTATCTCGCGGTGGTTCAAAGTACTATTTGTAGCATAATGTAAGTAATTTGGACTACTGTGACAAATCTCTACGGCCATTTCTTTGCAAAATTGCACCGTAGCTCAAATTAAATTAGAAGGCTCACATTGACTCACTTTATCGTGCTTGGAGAGAATGAACCGTTCTGTATGGTCAAATCTGTTATGAATTTCGCGGCCATATAAAAATTTATAATTGTAGAAACTGCCTAAAATCATGATATTTTTTGAAAAAGTGATCCATTATTCCCAATTTTTAAGTTGTGATACGTGTCCGGTAAATTTGGTATCTCGGTATGTTCAGTTTTTAGTTCTGAATTGGGTAAGATAGGGGGGGGGGGGGTGCAAGACGAGTCAAATTAAGGAGGAGTAGAAAAAAGTTTATCATGAATCGCCAAAATATTTGACAATATAGGTAGCAGAAAGTCGGTAATAAGTCCTTGAAGATCGAATTTCAGATTCAAGTACCTACTTACGGGAAACCGATGTAAGATAAGAAAGATGTGACCCATATTTGGTACTTTACCTAATTGACATTAAATGCTGATGTGGGGCAGATCCAAGTTCGATATCTTAATAATGGCTTTTCTTTCACATTGGAGTTACAAGAGCTAAACTGGAGAAGATTAAAGAGTTCACTTCGACCTGCCATGAAAAACCCAAATTCGTCAAGACAGTAATTTTAGAATCACTAGTAGAACTTTGTATAATATGGTATAGCGATGGGTTGTCGCAATGTTTAATGTTCTCGTATAATTTCAAATAAAAATCTTGAGACAAAACACTAATCTGAAAAAGTGAAATGACGTATGATATAAATAATTGATATATTTCCTAAGAAATATTAGCGCGTCAAAGTATCGTTGCTAATTTATGTTATTTTTTATAGATTATTAAACGTAAATTCTGCGCAATAAATTGCACATTTTAGTGCTCCCGTTACTATTAATTAAAATGCCTGATTAGATTACTATAGAAATCTGTAGGCAGGTACATTACCATAGACATAGACGTAAATGCTCTTCGACGAACCATCGGAAGTATTTTTTCTAGGTGTGCACGTATAAGTGCCAATATCAGTTTCCGATGCAGAGTATATCAGAAGTTTGGAAATATAAGTTCCTTCGCCAGTATCATATTCGATAACTACGTTGGCTTTCCGAAACGCCTACACAGATTTTCAACACACAGGTGAGAAAATAGGTAATGGACTTCAAAAACTTGAAACATATACCTAGTGCTGTTTTTTGAGCCCATGTTACTCAACTTCCATATTTATTAGATCGCGAAATCATTTCATAGCCTAAGTTGGTATCTGTTCACCCTGCATGTGGTCTGTCATGATCCCATCCAGAACTCAACTCATGTTCTCAGTGAGAGTTAACTGTACAGCAGAATAGCCTAGGTATTTCAATTTGGCCATCATCGATATATTTTGCTCTACCAACCCGGCAAACATTCCCCAATTAGTGGAATTCCCAGTTACTGAGACTTTTGATATTTAATTACCCGGAAATTAGTCACAAATTCACGAACACACTAAGTTAATAAGTGTGACAAAATAGGTACTTGTGCTCTTCAAGAAAGGGTTTCTTTTATTACCTCTTCTGTACCATGATACGTGAATTCATCGTAAGTCCACTCGACGTAATCGTCATCTTCGCACGTTAAATTAAAATTATCACCAGATGCGAAAATCAAATCTGTCTTATTTGGTTCTGTTCGAATGTTCAAACCTGTTGGCAATAAATCGAGTTGATAAATAGATACTATAAAAGTACACAGTACCTGGAATGCGACTATTAATAAGCACAAAAACAGCTTTTCAAGACAATAGGAAGAGGGGCTTCCATGAGACATTTAGCACCCTTGCTGAGAGCGCTAAGCTCCCTAGACTTCCTTCCATTTACGCTAATGAATTAATGAATCAAATGCAAGGTGTTTCACGAATTGGTCCCTCCATTTTTCTCTCCCCAAAAAGGGAGGATCGAACGTGTCACCCACTTCGGACCTTAAATGGAAATTTATACCGATGGACAAGTATTTACGAAATCTTTGCAACTGGATTCCTGCACCCGTTCACTTACCTTTTTTACTATATTTACGAAAGCTCTAGCCAATGAAAACGCTCCATTTCAGATTTTTGCTGTAGGTAAATTTTCCGAAATTTACGGGAAAGTTTACATATAGGTGCTCGCTTATGCATTCACATTTTTCTTACAGTAAACTTACTCATTTCTTGCCAATCTGGTACCGAAGAAAACAACCAAAATAAGGGTCTCTTTTGAGTCGCTCATTTTGAATATGGAATCGAAATTTTCGTCCGACTTCAATTTAGGCCAAGAAATCTAAATTTTGGACCCAATATAGAATAATTCAATTGGTTTAAAATGTGAACAAAGTATTGATATAGAATTTCTTTCGGTCACTGATATGAAATATCGCATTAGATTTCTGATCCTGCTCCAATTTTGACCCAAAAATCCAGATCTTTGCTCCAAAAAGAATCAAAATTAAACTGGCTTGAAGAATTGAATGAAGTATTGGAATAAGGGTTGCTTGGGTCGCCCATTTTGAACATCTCATCCAACATTTTCCCCATCAGATGGGTATAACTGACTTGAATTGGAAAATTAAATAATGTAGGTACTCGTATTTTTTTAACTTTTTCGTCTTCTTTCTGAGGGAGGGTCTCTGATTTTGAATATTGCATCAACATTTTCATTCTGTCATTTGGCTTTTAAAAATCTAGCCATGTATTGAATGAAAGAACTTTCAGGTTCCTCATTTCAATAATTGCGTTAGACCTTTTCTTTTGAATCCGATAAGAGCTTCAGTGTCGAAACTGATTACTCTTATCAAATAACTGAAATCAACATATGGAGCGAAGTATCGAATAAGGTGTTTTTAGGATGATTAATTTGGAATAATTTAATCAAATATTATTAATCGGGCATAGAAGCAAGTCCTAAATTCAGTATTTTACTTTACTCAGCCACGAATATTGCAGATACACTCACATAAAATGTGGAGGAAAAAAGGAGAAAAAACATGAAAAACTTAATAGGTGCTTTCCGGAAAATTGTTACTGTAAATATTAAAATGATTCAGAAATACAGCTTAGGATTTGCTCTTTCGAATGAGGCCAACCACAATACTATACCAGCACGGATCACCGAGTTGTGACCAAATGAAAATTTCAATATCGTTTCCCCCAAAGCTATAGTTTTGATTATACATCCTTCTTCCACCAAGATACTTCACTAATAATTATTATTGGTCGAAAGTCATTCACTGCAATTTGCTTAATAGGCTGTGCGATTGACTTACAGTAATAAATTACAGAAGTCATAGACTTCGGCGGTCTCGCGACCGGCAGAGTAGGAAGGAGGGATTCCCTCGACCATATTTACAATAGGCAAATTCGTCAAAAAATTCAAGTGCGACTTTTTGTTTGGCTTATATGGGTCAAATTGCTGACCAACTCGGCAGATGTCGAATTACAAGTCTGCAAATTTGGACTTTGTACCCATACAAGAATGGTTTCGCGAGGCTCCTGATCATAGAAATGTCACAATTTAAGAAAACCTAAGGTCAAAAGTGAGGAGTTTAATATTATGTAATTTGCGGTCAGACAAGAGGGGATCAAAATGGAAAAGAAAAAGGAGGAAGTCATTTGCATACAGGGAAATAAACTTCTAAATCTGAACCAAGTGCCACGTGTAAGAAAATAAAATTAAGCCAATTAGAATTCGCCGTTCATATTTTTTCTAAGGGAGATTTGATCTGCTTTAGAGAATAATATCAACCCACCGGATTATAGATATTTACTAGAACACTTATATAGTATCAAAAATAGTTAGAGCTATACATAAAATAGTATCAGGGCCGCAGCCAAGAGCTGGATTAGCCAGCCTCGCCCTCTGCTCGTTTTTGGTTTTTCGTAGTTCCACCAGCCTTGAAATTTTGTTCCCCAGGCCAACAGTTTTGAGCTGGGCTGGGGGCCTGAATAGGATCTACATTAGATACATGCAATTCTGTACAGTCAATATATAAAATTACTTACACAACACATGAGTGCACGTTAATAAGGCACAAAGGATCTGGATCGTTTTATCTAATGCCGGCATATAATCTTTGTAACTAAATAAGAGGAATAATAAATTAGATCTAAGTATATTTTTTACGAAATTTTTTCAAAATTAAGACTAATAAGACAAATATGCCGAAGTACGCGGAAAATCTTACTTAGTTCCATGAATTAGATGCATCTCAGTGAGTACCAATTAAGTCGAGTAATATACACGTTTAAATTATCTTTAAGCTTTCGTCACTTGTAATCTGGTGGTTTGAATATTCAGATTTCTCAAACTTCTAACTGGTTTCTTTTTATCAGTCATATGCTGATAGCAGCTGTTCGGACTATCTTTAGTTAATTACCAGTGTGTATTCTATGCTTTTTTTGGAGCAGTCCAAATTGGAAAAATTGATGTTTTTTTTCCACAATTTTTCTAACTTGGAATCTTTTTACAGAAAGTACTTATTACTTACTTATATATTCGTTTTTGTTACATATTCTTTAATCATTTTTTTCAATCTTTGAATAAATAAAAATTTTAAGTGTATTTGTACCGTTTTTTTGTAGCTGCCCAAAATGGCTCGAACTCCCCGTTAGAATACACACTGTTAATTAGGTACTCAATGCAAGCGCCAGCAGTTTGCGCTCTTCAACCATTTACTTGATGATGTCAACAGGCACACACTCTCTCTCTCTCTCTCTCATCTATCCAGTACAGCTATCCCTACAACCCCACCAGCGTATTCACTTTCTATGTCACTCGCTATCCTAAAACAACATCCTTCTTTCCTTAGTCTGACTTTCCAGACATGCTGGAATCCGGGCAACAAACGGGTGGATGCCGCTGTCGGGAATTTTCCTCACACCTGCACAGTCATCTTTTTCAATTATCCTCACTTTCCACACAAAATTCCTTCTCTTAAATATGATCCTCACACAGGGGAAGGGAAAATGGTCCTCATTTCCCACTGAGATTTGTCCCATTAAACCATCAGTCCTGTCCCCCTCCCTAAATTATCACCCTTCCATTAAATTAAATATATTCTCACTCGCCTGAGAATAGGCCACTCTTCAGAAGCCCTTTTTTTCTGCATCAGTATACCTGATCTACGTATTGTGAAGACATAGACCATAAATACAGTCCAAAATTTTCATTGTGGTAATCTTGCGAACTAATCGCATTTCTCTCAAACAAATATTTTATTATTTCAAAGTGACCTTTTCCTGACAGCCATGTGTAACGGTGTCGCTCCACCAGGCCTTTTCATATGCGAATCAATACCATGCGTTTGTCGAAAATTTCTCAAATTTTCGACTTCAACTCCGTTCACGTTTCCTTCACTTCGTTGAAGAATACGTCAGGTTGACGGTGATGGTGGAAATATTTGGCTGGTATAGATTTGAGGGTGGAAAAATAAATAAATAAATAAATAATTGGCTGTGCTTAGCAAGGGAAAGTAACGTCTTCGTTTAAGCTTTCATCGAGCCTCTCCGGTCAGTTGCTTTTTGAGTTACTTACGAACTGCGCCGAAATTTGGAAAAGATGACCGACGAGGAAGTTATGGATGTACAGGTCAGTAGTATTGTCAGTAGTATAGACAGTAAATGTATTGACATCTAAGAAATCTAGAACGTGTAGTTCTCGTATTTACGTAATTTACGTAATTCGGTTCGGACAAGTTTTGCCAAAGTCATCATCACCAGTCAACAAAATTTGAGTTGAATTTATCGATGCAAATTCGTGTCGATCGTAATAATTTGAATTCCTCGTGAAATTCCGTTCGATTTCCTCGAACATTCGCCCTTTGGGGCCTGTAGAATTCAAGCTAGAATTCCGTTCGAAAAACTCGAACGTTTGCCCTTTGGGGCCGTATCCTTTTCTCCTTTTCGTTATTTCTTAGACTGACGACAAACGTTTGTTTTATGTTTGTCGTTAGGTCCGAATCCAATTCTTATTAGAAATCAGGATCCGAAGCCGAGCCGACCATATGAGAAGAAAATTAATTTAACCACGTTGTACTTTTATTTTAAAAACGTCTATTTTATTTTTTAATAAATTTAAGTTATACTCAAAATTTCGATTTCTTCTAGTTAACGTGTTCTGTATTGAATCTAATTTTAGTCAGGGCCTTTTCCCTTTAGTATTGGCGTAACTCCCCTAGGTTTAACCGATCCAGAATCCTCTTCAGGTTTACAATTTTTTACGTCATTTGGTAGCAGAGCGTGGTTATGTTGACTGGGGCAAACTTGTCCGAATGAATTTTGTATTTAGTCGCATTTTTACGTCGATTTTTAATCGGTCTGCGACTCGTGAATGGTTGCTTGCAACTCAGCTGTTCGTAAAGTAATTACAGAGCTCGTACAAGTTGTGACTATTTTTGGGTGACATCGATATAAATTATCGGTGGCTCCCTAGAATGTATCTCGTATTGTTCTTAGGTTCAGTCACTTCATAAGTTGTATTTAAAGCGCGAAATCACAATTTATGTGACTGGACGAATAATCGAGAATTTACATTTGTGAAGTATATGGAATTCGCAAAATTAGTTGTATGAAAATCTCAGTCACCGGTACACGACAGCCGCGTACTTGTGAGATTTTCATTTTTCGATCCGGATCAGTTTACGATTCTCTGTCGTCTTTGCATTACAATTTCAAAAACCTGGCCAGGTGTAAATGAAAGACATGAGAGTAAAGGAACAGCTCGTGAATTAATTTTCACCGTTTGTGTATGACCTATATTTTATATAGGTTTCTTTCCGGTAAGGAAAGCAGTTTTCTTCACGAAAACTTCACTGGACGAGAATTTTCTCACCTGTCAGTAAGTCATTAAGAGAGAAATAAAGATTTTGGAGATTCGGAAATTTTAAGTTAGAAATAACTTTCAGACGAATATTTTGCTATTCGTCTCTTTGTTGACCGCTGGTAGTAATTGTTGAGTGAAGATTAATATTATATTGCCGTAATATTAATCCTAGATGTTTTTTCAACTTTGGTTGGCAATGATCTTAAAAGGTTGGAATTTTAACCATCACTGTAACAATCCTTCGATTGTTCGTAATGTGGTACGTATCTGCGAGATTGCATTCTGAAATTTAGTATGGGCTGGATTGACGAGTGATGTCTCAATGGGATATGTATCTAGATTGTCATTTAGCACAAAAATGACAAGGAACTGAGGATAAATATACGAGTGTACTTATTACTCTTTTCCAGCGATATTCCTGCTATATTGGAATTAATTCTCTTATATCTACCACAGCTGTAGAGCATTTGAGAATTCAGCCACTCTTGTGGGGCTCATAAATTGTGTAGTCTATGAGTCTAGCCATCTTCACAGCAAGGTGAATGTCCCTCTGGTTCATCATCTGAAATATCTGTGATCCTCGATGGCCGTTTCAGTCAGATTTCGCGTACCTCCATACACGTAATGTGTGAGGTTTATTTTCCTGTTCTTGTAGTGCGGCGTTCTATGGCTTCAGACGCGAAGGTTACAAGAACCACCCTCACAGCTATTGGACAGCTACGGGTTTAGCTTCATACACCTTAGTAGGCGCACGCCTTGTATGGAGAAAAACTGAAAGTACGTCTATATACAGAAAACTTTCTCTGTGTGCATTTGTGATGGTTCAGTTAACGTACTATAGCCATAGTAGTATATGAGACTTGAAAAAGTCGTGCTCAACTTAGGTATTGGGTTATGACAGTACCAATACTGAAATCTCTGTCACAGCGGGTCAGCACTCTCAGTTTTGTATTGTGAGGATCCTCCGAAATCGAATTCCATATCAGTTGCTCCAAAGAATCTCGTTTCTTCTCCTTTTTGACGTTGTTGATTAATTAGAAATCGTCTCTAATTCTTTATCCGTTATCCTTTACAGAATGAAGGGAGCGGATCTGATTTGAACTTGAGGGTTCAACTTCTTAATGCGAAGGTTACTCTCTTAGAGGCTATTATGAAGAGTGGTAACGTGGACGACTTGAGAGCCAGGGCAAAAGAGTTAGAAGCCCCTGTCGAAAATTTCTCAAATTTTCGACTTCAACTCCGTTCACGTTTCCTTCACTTCGTTGAAGAATACGTCAGGTTGACGGTGATGGTGGAAATATTTGGCTGGTATAGATTTGAGGGTGGAAAAATAAATAAATAAATAAATAATTGGCTGTGCTTAGCAAGGGAAAGTAACGTCTTCGTTTAAGCTTTCATCGAGCCTCTCCGGTCAGTTGCTTTTTGAGTTACTTACGAACTGCGCCGAAATTTGGAAAAGATGACCGACGAGGAAGTTATGGATGTACAGGTCAGTAGTATTGTCAGTAGTATAGACAGTAAATGTATTGACATCTAAGAAATCTAGAACGTGTAGTTCTCGTATTTACGTAATTTACGTAATTCGGTTCGGACAAGTTTTGCCAAGTCATCATCACCAGTCAACAAAATTTGAGTTGAATTTATCGATGCAAATTCGTGTCGATCGTAATAATTTGAATTCCTCGTGAAATTCGTTCGATTTCTCGAACATTCGCCTTGGGGCCTGTAGATTCAAGCTAGAATTCCGTTCGAAAAACTCGAACGTTTGCCCTTTGGGCCGTATCCTTTTCTCCTTTTCGTTATTTCTTAGACTGACGACAAACGTTTGTTTTATGTTTGTCGTTAGGTCCGAATCCAATTCTTATTAGAAATCAGGATCCCGAAGCCGAGCCGACCATATGAGAAGAAAATTAATTTAACCACGTTGTACTTTTATTTTAAAAACGTCTATTTTATTTTTTAATAAATTTAAGTTATACTCAAAATTTCGATTTCTTCTAGTTAACGTGTTCTGTATTGAATCTAATTTTAGTCAGGGCCTTTTCCCTTTAGTATTGGCGTAACTCCCCCTAGGTTTAACCGATCCAGAATCCTCTTCAGGTTTACAATTTTTTACGTCAGCGTTTTGATTAGGTACTCCATCATGTGTGTTTCAGCCGTAAAGTGAAGCCATTCTAGTAATTTTTCAGATCCACGTCACGTTTTCACCTGGCAAGTGTGTCACTGCATCAAAGTGGCCTTGTTTAGCGGTCTTAAGCAAGCTATCTCAATGCCACATTCTTGGCATATCGAAGTCAGTTCCTACTTTTTGAACTAAATATTCAACTACACTTCTGTAACATCACTACAAACGGCCGAATGTAAAAGCAGTGTTATACCATTTATATTCTTTACATTGATGCCTTCTACTTAGTTCGCCATCAAATTTTTACAGCATTTTCCTCTCCGAGCGGTGTGAAATAACTAATACTAACAACTCGAAGTGCATCTCTAATCGCTTTTCAACTTTGGTTCAACCGTTTGATAGGAAAGATTACGTCTGTACGCTTGAAGTGCTCATTATACCTCGAAAATAATATAGTTCGTGTTTCTTATTTTTGAATATAGCAGGTCACCTGCGCTATCAACTAGATGTGCACCAGTACCCTAATAAGCGTATACATTAATCAACACAGCTGATAATCAATTTGCGAGATTGTATGGAACTAAAAGAGAGGAATTTCAACATGATTATCGTGTTCAAAAAAGGATCTGAGCAGATAGAGTTCATAATATGAGCCAGAGGTCAGGGATACTCTCATTGGCTGTTTTCAAGTTTCAAAAGATAGAAACAAATCCTCGCTTGATGCTCAGCTACTTATGTCATCCTGTGTCATGAACTGACAAAATGTTGACCCAGTTTTCTCTTCACTTTTTTGATAATTCGGTACTATTTTCTAATTACGGAAATGCAGAAACCTACGACTCAGACTGAGATATGAAACTACTAAACTCCCGATTTGCTATCAGTTTCACCTTTTTCTTCTTAAACCTCTTTAATCATTTTGCTCGAGATAATAATGGCAGACTGTGAGGCTGTTTCCTTCGAGTTAATGATAGGAAATAAGGCACATGAAGGAGTGTGAATTCAATTTTGATATCACTTTGAACGCAAGTAGAAAACTGTGGGTTCAGAGACCGGGAGCGATGGCGAACAAATCATAAGATTACAGGTACCTATCCACATTTCTAGCATATTGAATTCTGATTATTGAAGGTTCCTGCATTTAACTAACACCATATATGTCGCCTCCTGATTGACAAAAAAACCTGTCTCAAGACCAACCTCAGAGAGTTTCGCTATTTCATTTTATTAGTTCCTTTCTCACTCACTAGATATAATAGGTTGCGCTGCTTTCATATTGTGTTGAAACTTATTTCACCAGTGAAGCAATTGAAACTTTTTGAGGGCATATTAGTAAAAGGTTGGATACCAGGTTTTGGAAATAAAAGCTTCTAATAATTAACACCCCAAAATGGAAAATGGATAAGGTTCTCGAGGGCTAAGTTCCAACTGAAATTAACCCCCCCACCCCATCACCACCACCATAAAACTGAAAATCATACGCGTGAATTAATTTTAGCATTATTTTAACCCTTATCAGCCTCACCCCACTTCACGGCGGTTATTTGCGTTAAGAAAAAAGTTATTTGAAACATTGTTCGACAGCGGTAGTCGATGCATGGCGACATAGTGATAAAACCCGAAATTTCGATAACTATACTGTTTTCCTCCCAAAGGGGTCAGTATACCATGTAAAAATTTATAGAATGGCGATAAGCATAATCATTGCTCATTTGACCATTTGTGTTAGTTTTCAACTATCCAGCAATTTTTTAATCGAAACATACGTATTTTCGTGCCCCCCCCCCTTTAAACATAATATTGCTAACATTCATTATGCAGCGTCTAAACAAAGTTTTTAGCTATGTTCTATGAAAATCTTGGGCCAACTCTATTTTCAGTTTTTTTGTTTTCTTCTGTTTTAGTAATAAAATTGAAATAACTCTGAGAAATTTTTAAAAAGTTCAGATTTTTTTCCAACGATTGAAAATTATAGTACACATCTAATCTTTCACAATGAATGCTCGAGCATGTTTGTAAACGAATCCATGGAAGAGGTATAATGAAAATAGATCGTGTATTTTGAAAACACCAGTTTTTGAGAAATTAAAATAATAAAATAAAAATAATTGAGATGAGAAGTCAAATGAGAATAGTAGTCTAAGTCAAATTTTCGCAAAGGCCGAACCAAAAGTGCATTATATTCTAAGCTTACACCAATCTGAATCATACAATTTTCATTTGTAACCGATTGACTATTTTCACTTTTCGGTCTTACAGGTAACATCTTTGTGGAGGGGCGGAGGATCTTGGAGTGTTATAGAGACCACTTATATCTCTAATTCCATGTACCAATATTGAAATACGCGTACCTATTTCACCAAGCGAGTTTACCTCATCTCTTCTAGCGAACGTAGTCTTGTTACAAATTCACTCAACAAGATAATCATTTTGATACGTTCCCGTCAGGAAGGAATATCATATTTTCAGCTGTATTCATGGCGGCGACTTCTACAGATATGTTTATACCTCATTTGGTGGAGTGTCTGGTGATGCACGCATGCCAGAGTGGCTCCCCAGACACCGCTTTCCTGGCCCTGGAAACCACCTTTTCGAGTATCGCGTCGGCGACCAGCTGGTCCGGGCCCGCATTTTGCCTCTCCTTGCTTCTGATTCACACTGTCTTGCTAAGGCCACTATGGAGCACCCTACTCACACAGTGTTAACCTGGGATTCGGGTGGCCCACAGCCGGACTGCACTTCTTCCCTTCACCCGTCACCTCGGCTTGGTATGTGCGGGGACGTAAGAAGGTGGTAATAGCGGGGTAAACCCCGCCAGCAACTCTAATATTGTACACAGTTAGTCGTGGCGAGTGTGGGCTGAGCTCCATTCGTCGGTCCTCTGCGTCGACCACTCAATCTTCTTCTTCAAGATGGTCGAGACAAAGGCCGACACCCGGGGTTCCATCAGCAATCCGCTTTCACACTTTAGCATTGCCGGAACCAAGAAGTCCGATGCGAAACGGTCTATCTCACCGTCGTTGTCGTTGTCGCCTTCGTCGGGACCAGTCGTTATTACCGTCCCACACCCCTCCTACTCGCAGGCCTCACACTTGAACAGGGTGTGCCATGGGTTGCTGGAGTAACCATAAAAAATTTTTTTTAACGTGATTGAGATGTAATACAAAATTATTACAAGTCAAGATGAAATTAAGTTTAATTTTGAGCTTTGATGCAGAGTATAACCTTCATGTAGATAGGGTCTTTCGATCACTTATTCCATGAACTCCACGGCAGGCATTATTCTTGTTCTATGAAAAAAAGATAAGTCAGTTTATTTCAAATGAAGTACAGAAAATTGTGATGATAAATTAATTTAAATGACTTCGGCATTAAGTTGAAGTAGGTACGTACCTTTTAGTCAGAGACTGGGGTGTAAAAAGTCAAATCAAACGTACCTGTGTTAGCATGGGGAGTTTTCAATTCAAAATTCTCCATAAACTGCGATACCATTCTAGAAAATTTTCGTTTCTTCCCGGCTTCCTCAGATTTCTTGGGTGATTTTTCACCCTCCCCAGAGTGTTCAGATATCCGCGGTAAATGTTTGTACTGTAGCTCTTTAGCCTCAGTGTATACCGGATCGTGAAGTAAAGCCAAATAATCAACGGAATGATCCTTCTTTGAATGCTCTTCTGTGAAGGCGTCATTTAGTCTGATGTAGTACTAATGTGAAAGAAAAAAAAATATATAAAAAAACATGACTGAAATAACTTATCATCAAACTCAGGTTATATGCATGTAGCTCAGTACAGGACGAAACTGAACCGACTTTTTAAAGTGATAGGCTATGCAACGGAAATCAGGACGGAGGTGGGTTGACACAGTCTGTCACTGGAGACAATAAATTTAATCACTTCCAGCACACAGCCCTCTAATTCAGTAAATGATACGCTGGATACAGATACCTACATCCACTGCATCATTTACTTGTATGGAAACAATATATTATCGTCTTACTGGATTCTTGTATTCGTAAATAAGCAAGGGTAGATCCATTGTATGGGCACATGGCATAACTGATGTTGAGATAGCTAATTTTGCACTTTAGTTTGTTGCAAAATCAAGATTTTCGCACACTTTTCATATGATATAATTTTTAGTAGGTACTTACCTACTCATGAACTGAACTGCAAGAATTTAGGTTCCTCAAAAGAATTTTGGTAACGCATTTTTTAAGTAGTGTAAGCTATGAACTGTACCTGAAGCATTCAAATACACTAGCGATATCTAAATTCACTTACAGCTCTGACGTGATTTTCAAGTAATTTTCCAAGTCTTTCACTCAGATCATGAAATGTTGGCCTCAACGTGGGTCGCTCGTGCCAACAATCCAACATGATACGATGTCTGGAAATGAATTACAATTAAGAGTGATCGATTTATCCATGGAAATGATACCTTCACATTTTTATAAAGAATGAAAACATTTTATATAAGTACATAATAGAAGAATTGGACAATTGTCCTTACATTTGATTCGTAGCATATTCAGGCTTTTCAAGCCTATAACCGGCTGCTAACTTTTCGTACAATGTGTCGACTTTCTGTACGTCTTGACGGGAAATATAAAACCAAAGAAAAAAGCGTTAAATTAAAAAAAATCATTTTGCCCAGGCTATCACTAATACACAGGGGGACCCAATAGAGCTGATAGTGACGCTCGGGAGAGTCGCAACTATACCTATAAGTGTGTAGATCAAAATGTTATTTTTGAACTGGGACCTTTTTCGACTGTTTTCGTTCAGTATGACGAGTATAGCGTTCGAAAAACGAAGACCTGTCAGTATGACACTCTAAGTTGATGGTCGTATAGACAGGGCAAAGGAAACGAAAAAATTTTTGAGGAAACACACCCTGCGTCAATTTTGCGAATTTTTACACAGTATTTTGACATTTTGACAATCATTCAACCAATCAGAGCACTCTGACGCATTTTTGGCTTCTTGACACACTTTTGACCGATCAATTCTGCTATACAAGTGAGTGGAGCCTAGGTGATTGTCAAGGACCGACATTATTTTGACTCAAAAAGAGTGTCGAGAGTGTCTTTTACGTTGATTCTGCAGATCGGGCAGAATTTCTCTCTTCTCTTATCCGACATATACAATCTAGATCTCACTCCATGCGATTTCTGGCTGTTTCCACACCTGAAAGAATCGCGGAGAGGTCGGAATTCTTCGAAAATGTGCCTGAGCAGCATTCTAGACTTCCGAATTTTTTCCGTCGAATGTGCGACCTATCAGCAAATTCCTCAGGTGTGAAAACAGCTAGAAATCGCATGGAGCGAGATCTGGACTGTATACCGGGTGAGAGAGGAGAAAAATTCTGTGTTCCCTCAATTTTATTTCGTTCCCTTTGCTCTTTTTTTAAGTCCATCTTTGTAACTTGAAAAAGTTAGAGGGTCAGTACTAACAGGTCTTTCGTTTTTCAGAATGCTACGCTCGTCGTACTGAACAAAAACAGTCAAAAAATGTCTCAGTTGAAATAGATCATGTTGAACTTCATACCTACATGGTTGTCAACCTTCCCGAGCGTTTTACATCAAATAACGAGGGTCACTATTAGTGCTATTGAGACGCCCTATTTAAATAGGCCAGGTACTGCATGAATGTGTAGGTATTGAAGAATTTTTCCATCAAACCATCTGTCTCGGGTAGAGGGCAGTTTTTGAATGCGTTCAAAAATTATATTGGTTTCAGTTTCTACATACCAGGGTAGGGTATTACTGATAGGGAAAACAGCTCCCACATAGTGATACCAAAGGACCAAATATCCGACTGCACTGAGAACACTCGATCCCGAATCGATTCGACTGCCAACCACCTAACTGGCAATAATGCCTATTAACAAAAAATCAGTAAATATCTGCACTAATATTAAATTCAGTAAGGAAGAAAATAGCGAAATACGAGCGTGCGTTTGCAGTATTGGATGAAGGTAAGAATCACACTATCAATTATAATGCTTAGTATATTCATCTCATAGGTACTGTACGCGGCCACACTGACACCTACTTCTTCTTCTACCAGTGACGCCATCACTAGGATCACGCGTCGGCGTTACGAGGGTTATTCTGTAGTCTAGTTATCGTTATCTGTTGCGCTGTATATTCATTTCACTGTTAATTTTACTCTCGACTTGTGTACTTATATAAAAATTTAATTCGAATAAAGTTCACGAATTTGACGAACTTCCCTCTAGTAGCACGACACGCTAAAGTACCTATACTGCATGTCAGCTAGGAGCATCAGGGAAGAAATTGGTGATTCTCTTGTGCCAGCTGAAAAAGGTCAAGGGGTATATTGTTTGATATTTTCATAAAAAGTGAATTAGCATTTGCATAGTCCAGCGTTTGACAACTGGCGAGCTGATCGATAAGAAAATCATGAATGAATGCGCTTCAATTATTCCGAGGATGCGCTCATAAAGAAAATCCAGCTTTCTCAACCCCCAATTCTTGCTGGCTCGTTGGATCACTTTAATAGACAACGCAAAAAAACCAGCCAACAAGCAAGAATGTCAAGTATGTCCTTTGTACAGTTTGAAAGATACAACAGACCTATATTCTGGCTGTCTCTTGTAGAAACTTACGCTATCTTTGCTTCGATAATTGTCGGAATAGTACATGTTTTTCGCCAAGCCGAAATCGCATATTTTAACGACATTATTATCTGCTAATAGGATATTTCTGGCTGCTAAATCGCCATGTAGAACCTTGAACATAGAACAGAATAATTATCTGAACTTATAGCTGATTGTAAGCACATGAAAGACCTAAAAATAATGATAATAATACCGTAAATCGGGGTGATTTTGCCGACATGGGAGGTGACTTTGCTGATTTTCATGTTTGACCATATTACTGACTCTGTGACGAATACAAATGTATTCCTAACATTCCTAAGGGCACAGATCGATGAAGGGACATAGATACAATACTTCAAAATCACTAAGATGTATCACAGGCCGAAATAGGTGGCAAAGGTATGCTGTTTTTCAAGCAGAGAAAAGTTCCGAAATAGTAACCTGACTAATAAAGGTCTGTGGAATCCAACCAGGCACTCACAGAAAAATTATTGTGGTGTCATTTTAAAGCCTGAACTCTCAGTTTCCCAAGGATGTATGTATAGGTTTATAGGTCTAAGCATTTTCCAACATAGAATCGCAATAAGATATAAGCGAAAAACTGCCTTGGGGCGAGTTTGCCGCATGCCAATTTCTGTTGTTATCAATTTGATAAGTTATGACTGGCGACGAATTCACGAGCTTTCGCTACATTCGCGAGGTTGTTTTGAGTGTTGAATTTACCTAGATGTCATTCGACGTTGGTTTGAGATACGAAGAACATAAATAAAAGACAATTAGGACGTCACACCTATTCTGATTATACCCCAGAAACACGTGAAGAGTGTCCAACAGAACACCCGAAATGGTGATACGACCAGAGCCGAAGCTTCAGCCACATACACGATATCAATTAAAATAATTTATAATTATCTTCACAAAACAGATAACAATATCCGTCAGAAGCCGGGAGGACGAGCAATATCAAAATAAAAATAACGAATTTCACTATCCTCTGAAGGATGATTTTGATTACGTAAAATTTACTACCATAAAGAGTTTTACCTGAGCCCATTGAATCCCGAGGAATATTTATCTTCCCCGAGGACGTAATTTAACTTAAATAGCAAATTTTCTTTCGTTTCTATGGCCTGTTTTAATATATTTTGAACATTTTCACTAATTTTTTTTTTAGATTTCCAGTATCTCCAATAGATCACGCGCTACAGCTGTTCAAAGTTTGAAACACCTAAAATTTTCGGCAAAGTCACCCCGGTTTACGTATGTGATGAGACGTTCTTTTGTTAGTTATTCAAACGTGAGGTACCTTACGACTAGCTAAGAACTCCATTCCACGAGCAATTTGAAATGACCAACAAATTAGATCAGTGGTTTTTATTGGCGGTATGATTGTGCCATCTTCATAATCACCCTGGCAGTAATTCAAATCCTCCTCATCTGAATTTGAATCTTGAGTGATGATATATCCGGTCGAGTCTGTGAAACGATGAACAGGATATTAAATTGTGTTGTCAGTACGCACCTTTAGATATGTATGGATGATACTTAGTTTTTGCTGTGATTTAATCAGAACTTTAACGCAACGGTTGGTTGTTATTAATACTTACCAATTTTGAATCCTTCAACGAAATTTTCATTGGTTGCGGTTGGAACGTCCTCACTATTTTTACGATCAGGACAAAAAGCAAGCCAAACATAATCCAAATTATCAGAAACTCTTTTTAATTAGACAATAGATGAGTATAGCACGATAGGTATAACTATCAACGTAAGATCAAAACTCACCCACTAGAATCGGTAATTGAGTAGTCAATCTGGTCTGTCTTCCGATCAATTTGATCAGTGAAATTATTTCTGTTTTTCAGAAGAAAGTCACGAAGATTTCCATATTTGCAATACTCTACTATGACGCACAACTGTCCTGCAAAATTTTGACCAAATTTAATAATCAGACGACACATAAAATCATACAGCTTTTCTCCTCATTTAGCTCCAAAACAGTGAACACGCTTCAAGCAAAATACCTAAAAATGCAAGCAGATTTACTTCATCGAGCATTTATCTTTCAAGAATGATAAAAACTGGGTTCTGCTACTCACGTTTGTCGATATTTCGAGTACAGGCGCCCAGTAAATTAACGACATTTACGTGATTGCCAAGATATATCATTATTTTCAGTTCAGAGGCCAAAGCCTTCACTTGAAATAAATCAGCTCTCTGTTGCACCATTTTAACTGCAACAATTGTAATCTCGTTCTTGGGTCTCAGGCCAATCGCTTCAGCCTTCATAACCATGCCGAAGGCTCCTGCTCCAAGCTGTTTTCCTGTAAATACATAGACAGTTAGTTCCGACAATTGTATATTCTATTGTCGTAATTTTAAGATGTGTTTAAGACAGAGAACGAAGTTTCTAACCAAATTTCAAATTTTTTCTCGGGAATTCAAACCGACGGTCGTACGGGAGAAGGTCAGCTTGAGCTTGAATGTGTAGCTCCGGATTCAGGCTGTCTGCAGCACCCCTTTCAAAACTTACCAAACCAATATCCGCTAATTCCCTGCGGAATTTCTATAATATTTCAGAAATATACATTAATAAGATCAATATAGGTTCTAGAGGTATATCACATTTATGACAGCAGACAATGGCTTATGCATGTAACCTAAGTAGTTGGTTACAGGGACCTACATAACTTTCTCACACACACTGAGATGTAATAGATAGGTTTCTGATAGATATAAGATCTAACAAATAAACAACATCAGATAGGTAGGTACCTAAAAGTACTAGGCCTCGGTCTCACGTAATTGAGTTTTCATAGGTTTACCTAGATAGATACGCTTAACTTAAGAATTTTTCTAATTCGCTTGACGCAATCTTAAATATATTTGAAAGACCCCCATCTACGTATCTTTCAAAAAGATAAATAATGTACATTCGATATCCAGGGCAGCCAAGAGCCAAACGGGGTCCGGGGGGAAAATCTGCGGGCCTACACTGAAATTATTTGCTCGTAAAAAGCATACTTTCTATTTGATAATTATAATTTCTGTGACTCTGCGAGCCTTCTCAAAAAACCCGGGCCCGGGGGAAAAGTACCCTTTCCCCCCTCTCGGCGACCCTGTCGATATCAAAGTCAGTATGAAGAACTGGATTCTATATACAGGTATGTACTATTTTAATAGAATAATCAGAGTACCTACCTTTTCCTTTTGAATTCTCCACGCCAGTAACGCTATGCATATTCCTGATATAACTATAATTATTATTATTGAAAACAGAATGATGCCCACGATTAAGTCCGTCGTTTGATTGCTTGTATCTGTAATTTAATAGGTACACATGGATTTAATATACATATAAGAGGTAACCGTTGGGGTCCGACCTTCAGTTTCATCTCCTCAATATGTTCTTAAGAGCATTTGACGCATGTGTTATCATTTGAAATACAGAGGACTAGTTTCACTTGAACTAGAGATTTATTCTTCTTGGTTTCAACGTCAGGTAGCTCCCGATAAAACTTCTTACCAGCAGTACAATATTTGTTGCTATTTCTTACAGACTACCAGGAAAGATGAGCTAATTATTGAGCTGCAGGGAACGCTCAATTACAGTAGCGTAGAATGCTCCCGAGCCAGGGAAAAGTGAAATTTTAAAGCTTGTCTGCAATATCTTATATTCTGTGTTCAAACTGAGCTGCATAGTTAGTGTAAACATAGCTCAATTATTTGCCGCGAGTTTGAGTGAATTGGGTAACAAGCACGAGAAAATTCAAGGAACCATTGGCGGGGAGGGGGGCACTTCAATCGCAATTCCAGAGAAAACCGGTTTTGACACACCTAGGTGGGTCTTAAAATAGAGGGTCACGCATGAGATGTGCGCCGTGGTGCTATGTGCGTATCCAGTGTATTGTGCAGGGACGCGATGAGGGAAACCCCTCCCCCACCCCCTAGGAAGTTTTCCCTCAGTAGTTGGAAAAATTCACCATTCCAGTCAGGCCGAGTTGGGAAAATCCAAAGAGTCAAAAGATTCTTTTGCTCTTTGATACTGGTTGGAAATTGAGTTGAGAAGTTGGAAAATCCAACAAATCACAAAGTTTTTTGTTTTTTTTTGCTTCGATATATGGGAATTTTGAGTTGAGTCAGTTGGGACTCTCGCAAATTGGTACGTCCCTGGTATTGTGGTATCACAGGAATCATCACTTGGGTTTTCTCTTATCTAGTTGGCAAAGCTGGGGTCTAGATTCTCAGTTCTTGTTACCTATTTGTTCATTTCACCTTTCGCGTTCGATTCTATTTACCTTGGATTAGAAGATTTGTGCGTTCTTTTTGATTAAATGTAAATAAGAAGAGTTCCTCAGAACTTAGTTTTTAGTTCTGGTTTTGTTTTGATTTGTATTAGAAGTTGATTGAAGCCTAACAGTTCCAGTACCGCCCTTCGTTTTGCTAACAGAACGAACTAATATATTTTTAGGAGTATTGGGTAGCCTACTCAAAGTAGTCAAGGTGAAAAAATAATCTAATTATTAATTTTTTCTTAATGATCATCTACTCAGTTTTTGCTTTTGTTTTAATTTTGAAACAATCTTTCAAATTTGTATAGCTATATTGAGATGTTGATCTAAAAATTAGGGTGTAAATTATAGTCCTGTTTGTATTTTATGGTAAAATTCTTGCTTGTTTCTACTGATTTATCCAACGCTATAATCCTGCTCAGGGTTTAAAGTATGCAAGTTGTTATTTAGTCTAAGATGACAGCATTAAACATATTTTTCATTTCACTAGATGAAAAAGGCGATATATTCAACGTGGGTCGAGGGGTAAAGCAGGGAGACCCCGTCTCTCCCAATATCTATAACGCGGTATTAGAGGATGTATTCAGAAAACTAGAGTGGGACACTTACGGATTGAGGATTAATGGTCTGCAGATTAACAACCTCAGATTTGCCGATGACATCGTACTGATTGGGAAAAATATGGAGGAAATTAATGCAATGATTGAGGACCTGAGACAGCAAGGGGCTAATGTAGGACTTTCGATTAACCTGGAGAAATTTAAAATAACGAGGAACGATTACAAAAAAGAACTCCACCTCCCCAACACAGTCAAACTCGAGGTAGTAGACGAATATAAGTACTTAGGACAGTTCTTGTCATTTAAAAACAGAACCGACAAGGAAATTAAGGTTCGCATAATTAACTCGTGGAAAGAACATATTTTTAAAAGTAATATGAAAACCAGAACTAAAGCAAAAGTCCTAAGTACCTGCGTGATACCAGTGGCAACATACGGGGCTCAAACATGGTCAATAACGAAAAAGCATTTGAAGAAACTAAAAGTAATGCAAAATTCCATGTTCAGAAGCATTTTGAAAATCAAGCTGAGAGACAAAATTAGACTTTAAGACATAAAAAGAAAAATTAACGTACCTGATATTGGCTATGTGATTAGAAAATTAAAATGGAATTATGCAGGTCACTTGATAAGAGAGGAAGAACCCAAATAGCATAAAATTGCAACTTTTTGGACCCCGTATGGCCACAAACGCGCAAGGGGCCGACCAATACTGCGCTGGAGAGACGACTTTAAAGAGCTGGGGGGAGGGTGGACAAGATTGGCGAGAAACCGCGACACACGGAAGGACATGGTGGACACCTATGCCCTCAAATGGGCGGGGTAGCTGGCTGTAGCACACCTACCCAAGGTTATAAATAAAACAAAATATTCCTGCTCAGGTTTTAAGGTATGCAAGTTGTTATTTAGTCTAAAATTACCGCATTAAACATATTTTTCCTCGTAACTAAAATTTTGGAAGCCGCCTCTAGAATCACGATTTCGCCTAGTGTGCGTCGCATTGAAATTTGACCAAGAGTTTGTAGATCTGCCATTATTTTACAATACCTATTATGTACAAAATTCGCTATTAATTGAAATACAGTGTACAGGTTTCACTAGCATTAAAGATATTATACTTTTCTAGGTTTCAACGTCAGATTTCCTAGCAGCAATGCAATGCTTGTAGGTATTTCTTTCAGACTCATAATGGGATGGTGAGACGTATGACGATGTACGCATGCCAAAGTGGCCCCTGATACACCACACCCCCGGCCCCAGAAACAAGCCTTTCGAGTATCGCATCAGAGTAGCCGTGCCAGGAAAGAAGATTTAACTAGTGAGCTGCAGGAAAGTTCGATTACAATGGCGTAAATGAAGGGGATATAGGGATACACCCCCCGGGTTTGGGAAGCGTGAAATTTTAAAGCTTGTCTACAACACTTTAAAGCCAAGACTTTCTTTTCTCTCTTTCGATTGTATTGAGCTGAAATTTGGCCAACATTTTGTAGACTGGCCATTATTTCACAGTACGCACAAAACTTTTGAATAGGTATCCCCTAGGAGAACTTCATATTACACTGCTGTTCAACTCGATTCTCATCATTTGATAAAACAGATTAACATGTGTAGATGGCGGGTGTGTATTAATATTTTAGACTATCAATACCTGTAGTAGCTTACATTAACGTGTCTGCTCCGAATTAGGTTTTGCCTACCGTGCACAAAATGTTAAATTCTTCGTCAAAAATAAAATCATTTTACCTTTTTCTGGTTGTAGTATAGAAAATCTTAGATATTTGTCATATGATTTGCTATCATTGCGATGAAGTCTATTACTGGCTGTGCATTTATACAGTCCATTATCTTGCTTAGGAACAACATCTTCAATTGTTAACGTCTGATGATTGTCCTCCTTGATATGGGTTCGGTTGGATTCCTTTATTGTACTATTGTTCTTGGAAAAAGAAGGAAAAAATAGAAGAGTATGTAAGGCAAAATAATTCGATCACCGCTAAAGCAGAAGCAGGTAATTATCACTATTAATAGAATATTCGTTTGATTTGACGTTACAGCTCTTATCTGTTTTCTTTAATTCGGTACCTACTAATAATTTAAATCTTTCTGTTCTCTCCCTCTTTTTTTTTTGTACGAGAATCACACTTGACAATTTAAGAACCGAATTTTGATGCAAGTACGATAAGGAACCATTTTATAACGAGTGTGAGTTTTGGCTAGTGCGCAAAATCACGCTAATCCAAAACGTCTTTTAGCACGTGGGCGAAAAACATTGTTTCCAAACTAAAGCATCAGATACGCGATTTTTAGTCTGGGTGCTAGTTGAATGAACCCTGCATTTTGTGACGCAAAGTGCCACTTGAGACATCCCTAAGGAATACTTAAAGAAATGATACGTACCCTGGATTCTCATGTCGAACCCTCCAAAGGGACATACGTGTCGCTTCCCTCATTCTTTTCGCGATGACTTCTCAACCATAAGTCGTATCGCAAGGCCTTACGGGGCTAAAACCAACCTCAGGGAACCCGAGAGGTGCTAATCTCCCTCTGCCTCATTTCCATGCATCTGTATCTACCAATCCTGGATTTTCTTCTTGCTTTCCCTTTCTCCCCTTTTAGATACAGCATTTTGAAATTTCTATTTTCTGTGTTTCTTAGCATCATAAATGACTTTTTATTAGTATAACCTCTCACGCCTTTTATTGGCTCGAATCTGGGAATTGAGATATCAACTATGGAGGTTCCAAGGTCGTAAAATTTGATCGATGAAGGTTTGGCTGTAAATCTATAATTGTGACACTTGGGTGGGGGTGGGGGCTTAAGATTCTCACGAAATGCAATGGGTTTTAAGGGTCGATTATTTTTGATAACAATTTGCAAACTGTGGCACCTGGGAGGGAGCGAAGACTCAAACCCTAACTGGAAGATCGTGGTGGGAAAGATCTTGACATATAGAGTTTAGGGAGGGGGCACAGGGCGGATGGGACATATAGCAAACCGGGAAAATGCCCAGTGCGCTGCCGGGATTTTGGCGCTGAGGCACCGATTGTGTGTAATAAAAAATTAAACAGTGGGAGGGTGCATGAAGCTCCTTATGACGCCGCGCCATTGCTAATGCCTGGTAACTATTTAGCGCCCATCCGCCCCTGTGGAAGGATAAATCAAAATTGTCAGCGAATGTTTTTAAATTATAAGATTGTTATCAGTAGGGCACGTTTTCTTACGTGGTAAGAATCGCGAAAGATGCGCAAAGTATGCGCTAAACCTTCAAAAATATATACAGACACGGGTCCAGAAAGGAGTCGCATCTCGTTGGTTCACTGAAGTCGGTCAGCCTGTAATAATATCAAAAATTCTATGTTTACTCTCACTAATCCTTCGTTCAATTGTATCGTTACATGGGTTCATTTTGGACCGCCCCCCCCCCGGTTCGGAGGTGGAGCGTCTGAAACAGATAAGAAAAAGAATACGAGACCACTTTACATGAAATTCTACATGTACGAATTTTGCCATGTACAATTTTGCAGTGCGACTTACAGTTGAGTAACTGAGGAAAAACTAGGAACGGAAAACTTACTACCTTCAAGAGGGGAGGAGGATCGACGTGGTGTTCGAGGTTAGACACGTTTCTTAAAACCCAACAAATGTGCCCAGTGCCTTAGTACTAACTGAGGAAAAACTAGGAAGGGGAAACTTACTGCCTCTGAGAGGGGAGAGGGCTTGATGTAATGTCCGAAGTCGGAAACATTTCTTACGATATTTCTTAAGGCCAGAACTAAAAATGTACCCAGCGGCACATTTGCAACATGAAATACTGAAAATCTTCCACATTTATTCAGCAACTAGCATCTCGACTATTTGATTAATGTTGAGACTCGTGATGGTCACTTATACAGACTTATATAGCAATGCAAAAACGAGTCCGAACTGGATTTTAAAAAAAATTAAGCACGTGTATAAAAAAAAAACTACATTCTGTGTCTGTTTAGAGAGCGAAAAATCGGGTTTTTGAGCATTAGTTTACAAAAGTTGCAATAGCTCACCAAGTACCACGTGATTTCAGGTTTTGGCACCCCCGTAGCGTAGCATTGTAGCTTTACAGTCTTATTCCCTTCTGATAGAGTTTGATTTTCGTCACCGAAGTCCGCCGTCAGCTTAATTTCTTCAATATCTTGTACTAAAGAGCAAAAAACAAACGATGAGAACAGTTACGCCGTTTGATTATAAATCTAGTTCGTTAAAAAGCGGCAGCAGCTCAACCGGCAGAAAAGGGGTTGGTGTTTGAAATGAGTGATAACACAGAAAACAACACTCAAGAAGAAAACTGAAGACATATAATAATTTGGCAATTACGATCAAAAGAAGAGGGGAAAGCTCTCTTACAAGACCCTCAGCTAAAGCCGAGGAAGGGTAAAACAATATCAGACTTAGAACATATAAGTAAGTACCTGTTATACCGACTTCTTTATACATAGTACTTTCATTTCCTAGAGTCATATTTTGGTACCGCCATACTTGACATCTGTAGTACCCGGTGTGACTTTTGTTCGCATTTGAGATAGTCAGTGTGAACTTGTGCGAAAATTCTCCAGTTACAGTTTCCTGGCTTCGACCGGGATCTGTGAACATGAAGATATTACATGTAGACATTTTAGCATGCCTCAGTGCCAAAATGATTGAATGACATAGAAAAACAGATAAATGTACAGGATTAACTATTTTTCTCTAACCTCTGTGCTTTATGGGAATGGAGTCGTTGCCATTATTACTGTAAGACCACGTGCCATTTTCGTAGTAATAATATTTCGAGGCCATACAAGTTATGTGGATGTCATCACTGACTACGGTTTCTTCTGGGTTGACAGATATGCTTAGTCTAGCGGGATCTTCAATATCTATTCAGAACATTAGTAGGTACTTGCATTTAGAACCTCTAAATGAAAACTATTACCTATATTCAATAGCAAAAATAGGCGATCTGAAGTGTGGGAGTTGGGACTCATGGGGGACTGACAAGAATCAGAATTAATTTTTTTGTTTTCTGAGAACTTAGGACTGGGGGCAAAGCGCTCAATTCTCCCTCCATTCGTGCTTATGTTTAGGTACACCCATTATACGCATTAGTAGGTATGTTTTTTATTTTTTTGATTGTCTTGTCGAATTGACGGACGATACATGAGGATCGTCAAGGGTGAAAATCCAGTTCTTTTTTGGGAAAACACTTGCTCCCCAAAAACGGGAGGTGCTGGATCGATCCACCAACTTTGGAATTTTAAGTGGAAACCTATCGAACGAAGTATCAATGTAGATATATGTGAGGTCGCTAAATCCGAAAATGAAATCAACTTTTTGGGCCTTAAATTTAATTTTTCCCTATTTTGAAATGCAAAATTGACGTAGATAAAAAAATTGAATAATTCATTGAAATGTAGATTTTCTGGGTCCACAGTTCCAAAAATCTAACCAGATTTTCGATCCGACCCCGATTTAGGGTCCCGAATATAAATTTTACTTTTTAAACTAGGCCAATTGGTTTTCGCCCAAAATTTTATAAAGGTTCGGGAATAGAATTTTTATGTGGCTGACTTCCGAGTCAGATGTTAGATTTTTGATCCTACTCCGATTTGGGACCCGCAATTGACATTTTACTTGTATAAAAGGGCACTAAAGGGGGTATTCAGATTTGTGATTGCGAAAATTCATCAGTTATTTGATCCTCCAACTTTGAGTTGAACCCCAGAATTCAATGTTGACCCTTCTAAGTGGATCATTTAGCTTGCCGAAAAAATTAAACAAGGTACGATCGGCGACATTTTCGACCAAGGCGTCTTAATGCCCTCGGTAACTACACTGACTTGGCTGGAAAAACAGAACCAATGCAAGTACTATGAATGAGGTTTCTTGGGTTACTGATATCCAAAATGCAAAAACATTCTTAAAATTTGTCCTCGATTTGGATCCCGGAATTCAATATTTATCTTGAAAAATGTCAAGATCAACTCGAATGATTTGAATATTCGGATTAGATACTTGATCAAACCCTGATCTGGGCTCCAAAATGCAAATTTCATCTTTGAGAAGGAGCAAAACCAACCAGACTCTAAAAAAGTGAATACACTAATGAAACTTCTAAATTCTTGATTTACTTATTTCATGGTTTCAAGTTTTTCAGCCAAGTCAATTTGCTCATCAGAGGGAGAAACGTCAATTTGGGTTTTAAACCTAGGTTGAATAAAAAATTTGATGAGGACCGACTCAAACATCCCTATTTCGATGCTTTGTTGAATTTTTTTTCAAAGCAAAATGAAACTGGTTCATTAGTTTTCTTTTCTTAAAAAGGGAGAACATCGGCCCTCCCATTTCGGATAGTTCTATCCTCTTCTTTCAAGAAAATGAACAAGTTTCTCCTTCTTATTGAATGGAATAAAGTTCGTCTCACTCAGTAAGATGCTTCTCTTTTCTTTAAATAATTAACGAGATTATTGTCACTTACTATGAAAGTGAGAGGCCGATTTTTCTTTCTTTTTCTTAAGGACTGAAGTGAGTTTTTCTCATTCGTTACTTTTGATTATTAGTTTGCCCTCTTGAATAGTCCCCGTTTCGTGTGTGAATTTTAGATTTTGGGGGCCAGAATGTGACCGGTTCCAGAATCTGATGGAAACCCGAAATCAGCGAGCCAAATCCTAAGTTGATGGTTGGTTTAATTTTCTTATGAACTTCGAAATCTGGAGCCTTTACCGAGTCAAATCAAGAATCTGAATTCAGTGACTTACGAAACTCCTAACTTTGGTCGTTTGTTCAGTTTTTTAACGTCGGAGTGATTTTGCTCTTTATCAAGAGTAAAATTTGGATTTGAGGGCAAAATCGGAGACGGACTAAAATCTCATGCGAATATTCAAAATCAGTTAAGTTGATTGTGACCATTCTCAAAAGAAAACTTCGTATTTTGAAAAAGTAATCGAAACACTGATTGAATTTTTGAAATCAGCAATTCAGAAAACTCCTACTGTAATACTTATGTTAATTCAGTTTTTTTTTTTTTTTTTTTTTGGCAGTATTAACTGGGACCTCCAGAGTTGAATCAGGATCGAACCGAAATTCTGATGAAATATTTGAAGTCGCCGGCTAAAAATACCACACTGTGATACTTTGTTCAGTTTTTTGGTCGACGTCAATTACGCCCATTTGAGAAAGTCATATTTGAACTTTGGTGCTTTACTCGAAGTCAGATTAAATATTGGATGAACTTGCCATGATCACTAACTTAAAAATTTCTACATCGATCCCGTGATAGATTTTGTTGATGATGGCAACACTGCCTAATTCAAAAAGTCAAATTTATATTTAGGAGTCCAAATTGGAGTCAGATTAAAAATTTGATTAAATTTTCAAAATCGGTGAAAGAAAAACCTTCTATACCCGTACACTGGTCAATTTTTTTGGCTAAAGATAGCCGATTTGAAGAGGTCAAAATTAAATTTCAGGCCAAAATTGGCTTAGAAACGAAAATTTGATTAGATTTTTGAAATCAAAGACCCAAAATACCTCCATTTTAATAGCTACCGCAATTATTTTAACGAGGTCAAGTTAGCTCATTTGTAGGGGTTAAATCTGGATCGGAATCGGATGAAAAATTTGAGATTCGTTCTTCAATTACTTGAATGGTTTCTTATTTTAGAGGGTGGGGTTAAGAATACCATAATGTAAGCCAGCGGAAAAACAGTCAAGTCGCAAAGTCCCAACTGTACATGCAAAAAAATTCTTACCAGTGGCCAAATACAATGCAGATACATTTTTTGAAACACCCAAATCATTTTTAGCATAACAATACACTTTTCTGCTGTGATCGGCTCTATTAAATCTGTGATTAATTTTCCATTCATATTCATTTTCTCCTCGCGGTAATGTCTTATTCTCTATCTAAAAAATAGTTAACATTGCGTACTCGTGTATATCATAGGTACTACATGTATTACTAAATCCTTTATTATACTCACACGTACACCCGCAATAATATTATCGGATGTTTAGGGACAATTTTCTTTTCCTACAGTCAATAGTACAGCTACGTGATATATTTCCTATAGGTACCATGGGGTAAATGAAAGCTTCCCTATTCATATAAACCTAATGCTGAGAGACGTACTTAGATAACTTATACATATTATTCTGAAATGTTCGACTTTTAAAATTATCAACTGTTTCATCTCTCTGGCTCTTCAGGATCAATCACTGTACAGCAAACACCGATACAGTTTTACCATTTGTTGCCTTAGATTAATTATTTCGGAACACTTCGTAAGTATCTGAATATTTCCTCAGTTAAAAAATATTTCTTACCAGTGAAACTACAGATGACTGACTATTGCATTCTTGAAAGTCGTTGCAATCCATTGAAAACAAATTTATTTCCGGTTTAGGTACCGCAGTTACGGCACATTCTACAGTATAAGGGTCCTCCCGAAAATGTAATTTGAGTCTATCTTTTTTGAAGTCAACCTTCGGTATATCTGAAATGGATAGATTGCAATGGTAAATAGTTATCTCATAAGCTTTCCCCTTAAACACAGCTGAGACTAAATCTTTGGTCGACATTCAAAAATCATCACTTTTCCAACAAGATATTACTATCGAATTCGATACGTCCAAGAAGGGAAGTAGTGCAGTGTATGAGATGTCAACAGTTTGATAATACTGTTACCAACTGCACTCGTGGGGTCTGCGTGAAATGCGGCCAAGAACCCGATAACCGATCCAGTACCAAGACTCCTGATACAACTCCAACATGTAGATTATGTAGTGGCAAGCATACCGGTAACTACCATGATTGTCCAGTCGACTTGAAAGTCAAATCTCCGGCCAATAATCAATCTAACAGTGCCGCCGAGATCAGTAACACAAAACCTAGTCAACAATTCACACTACCTAAGGCTCCTGACTCAGCCCGAAATATACCATCTTATGGCCAGATAGCAGGCTCCAACCCAATGACTCCAAACCATCATCATCAGCGAGAATGGAGCATCTTTATGAAAAACATGCGGAGAACTGAAACGATGATTATTCAAAACAAGCCGATATTTGACCTGCTCGCCAAACTGAAGCTTATCTACTTAATTGCTAGTCCCAACTCGCCTACAAAATCCCGTCAAACCATATGCATCATCACGTGGAATGCAAATTGTATTCTATCCCGAAGGTCAGAGCTTGCAGCCTTTCCTATATCCGAAGACATAGATATCGCCCTCATCCCAGAAACCCGTCTTACCTCTCCTAGTAATGCCGAAATAAGATGAAACTAAAAACTGCACACCTGTTATCAACCGAGTGGATTATCCCACGGGAGCTCTGAAATTTACAGCAAGAAGGGCCTTCAACATCATGAAGTTTAGGATTACTGTACATTGTCTACTCAGGTTACAGTAATAGCTGCACGCCTCCATTGCGGAACTGACGTCAACGTTGCCTCAGTCTACTTTCATTTCCATCGCTTAGTTACTACTGATGATTGTGAGAACTTCTTCACACACTTTGGTAGCAAATAGATAGCTGGAGGAGATTTCAATGCAATACGCATTGCTATTTTAACGGCCTGTGCACATACTGACTCACTGATTCATCCAAGAAGTCCGATTGTATCGACTTCTTCCTATCATGAGGCATCTCCGCTCTACATATAGACATCAGAAACCTGGACGATCTTACATGCAACTACTCGCCTCTGCTATACTCACACTCAGCAGCAGCGCACTTCATGAATGTCCAAAACTTCAGCTCACATTAGCATACACTGACTGGGATGAATTTCGCAAAATTGCCAACTCACGCATCAACCTTAGAACCAAAATTAAAACCGCAAAAGAAATCAGCAATACAGTCCATCATCTCCAGTCAACCATTATTGAAGGTCTACAGGAAGCACCTCCAAAGAAAATACTACTTTCAGTCACGGTCTTTTACCTTTAAGAAGTTAGGAAACGTATCAAAGCAAAAAGAGCAACCAAGACATCGCTGGCAAATTACTTGTGACCCGTCTGACAAAATAAAATGCAATATCTTCTACAAGCAGACTACCGAACTGATTGCTAAGATGAACAATAGAACTATCGAGGACTTCCTTTACTCTTTAGGTTCAACCAAAGAAACTAATAATACGCTATGAACCGCGGCGAAAGTAAGGAAGGAACCCCCGAGAGCAATACACCAGCCCGGAAAGGAACTAATGAATCCTGTGCTCACAGTAATGCAGAAACAGCTGCCACATTCGCTAACAACCCCTGACGCACCTTTTAACCTAACGATATCACTTCTGATATAAAGCCACACATCAACCATATTGGTGGACCTGCACCTAGGTTTGTCGAGCCTATACAAAGCCAAAGCTGCTGTTTTCTTAACATATCTTTAATGCGCCATTCAGACTACGTTACATTCCGCAACACTAGAAAACAGCTAAAATAATAATGTTTCCTACAACTGGCAAATCTCTCACCGAGTCAGCGTCATACAGGCTCATATCACTCCTACCCTTGTTCTTCAAGACTTATAAAGAGCTCATCTACGGTCGACTACTCGCAGTGCTAGCTGATCTCAATCTCATCCCTGAACATCAATTTGTCTTTCGTCACAAGCACACCACCATCGAGCAAATTCACAGAGTCATAACTGCAGTACAGAATGCGCCGCAAGCCAAAGAATACAGCCCAGTCATCTTTTTGGATGTTGACCAAGCGTTTGATCAAATCTGGCCTACCTACAAGAACTGCTTCATAAAGTCAGCGAATATTTTCCTACTCAGTACGTACAATTCCTATATGGAATCATATCTCTATAAGTGCACATTTCAGGTTCACTATGGCGATGCAGTTTCAAGCACTAAGAGCCAATCGCAGCAGCCATTACAGGCTGCACACAGATGATATCCCATACTAAGTCTTCTTTAGTAACTTTTGCTGATGAGGCCGCGATTCCCGCCCTGCATACTGATTATAATGCCGCCACCGATGGACTCAAAAAAGCCATTAACAAGGGATTACCTGGACTAACGGCTGAAAAATTCAAATAAATGCTACTGAATCTGTCAAGGTCAACTTTAAGATGACATTCATCGGTCTCTACGTACATCAATGACAAAGAAGGTGCCTACTCACCTACTCAAAAACATGCCAGATATCTCGGATTACATAACAGACTCACGATATACATGGAAACCACACATTCTCAAAAAGCAGGAGGAAATCAAAGCTCGACAACTTTCCCTCACCTGGTTATTCCGAACAAGGAATAGACTCACCCTCGAAAATAAGACTACCCTACGTCATAATACCCAAACTCGTTGATCTTATGTGGCACCAATGTGGGGGTGCACGGCAGACTCCAGTCTGCTTATTGTTCAACGTCTACAAAACCTGCTAATTCGGGAAATGACTTGGGCGCCATGGTATGTGGATGTACGCACTGACAGTCTTCACAAGGATCTCAACCTACTAACTGTCAATGAAATTGTAGGGGAACTGACAGCATCCTATGAGAGGCATACGAAAGCTCAACGAGCACTCACACAACATATCACAAACAACAACCGTTTAGAGACTTTTGGCAAATCACATTTTTTTGATCGCTCAGCATTAGTGTGATTACTGAGTGATGTTCACGAATGCAATCACAATTGGCCTCATTGTCACTTGGGAAGTAATGCTCGATAGGGCAGATTCCAGGACTCGGGTGGAGAGCAAATTAGAAAAAAGCATCCGATGAGAGACGTAGTTATCATCAAACCAACAACTTAGCCCTTCGACTCTTCGAGAATCCGCGTATAACTATTCATTCGAGAAGGAAACTGCATAGAAATAATTTATAATTCTTGAAAAATGTCAGTAACTTGGTCAAAATCAACAGCTGTGTTGCAGAAGCGCAATAAGTGGTAGTCATGTCATTCAGATCGTAAGTTCTTTTGTTAATGCTCATGGGCAGTTCACGCAAGAAATAAAAGTAGAAAGAAAAAGAAAATTGAAAAATTAGGAACAAATAAGTACCTTGTACGTGTAAAGTAAGATTAAGTCCTTTCTTGTCGGCTCCATTATTTGCTTCTAGATAGTATGTGCCCGAATCTGCCATCTCAATTCGATTGATTTGTAACATCGTTTTGAATTCATCAGACGTAATAACAGAATACTTATCTCCCGCAGAGTTAATTTCTTTATTTTTCGGGTTGTACCTTCGAAGAAACAAGAAATAAGAAGTCTATTCAAGTAAGCTTGTTACGACTAATTTTGGTAATTTGAGACAGGTATTTACTTTCAGACTAATCTTACTCAATTTTGCCATGCGAAAAACGGAAGAACCAATTTTTACTAACCTACAAATTATCAACATAGCTAGTATATTCTCCCAAGTGGAGATCTTTCAAGTGTTACCACATCATCAGTGATATTACTTAAATTATAATCCTATACTTGTTAAACTAGCACCCTAATATAAGTGAAGTCTTCACTGTGTTCCCGAGATAACTGATGCTGAGGTCTAATAGCGCAATTGTTGAAAATAGGTATTGTTTAACATTTAGAGTTCAAATTGGTATCTTGCTTACTTCTTCTCTTCTTAACGAAAATTAACTAAAATTGGCATAATTTAATAACCGGGGGGGGGGGGGGTGTTATGAGGATGATGAGGATACTGTTCAAATAACGTTTGAAAAGTCGCGACTGAAAAAAATTAAAATGAGGAGCGATATTCCAAAGCGGCTTCTGTCCAGTTTTATATTTTTTTCACGGGAAAGAAAAACCTGGTGTATCCCTACATTACACCTATATGTCACGGTTGATAGTCCGGTTGCCTAGAAGAACACTTACAGGAATTTATCTCGTTGAAATATTGAATGTAGGTACCTTTGGTACAGGAGACGCGCATGGCAGTCGCGAAGGGGGGGATCTCCTGGACAGAGGCCGTTTTGGAACAACATTTTTGAACTATTAATTTTTGTTTGGTACAAAGTTAGACATACTGTACCTTTCAGTAGACTCTAATTCATAAAATTCTCAAGATAATGTCGAGTCCTCCATTGTGATAAAAATATGTGGACAGAGGCTGTTTAGGAACATCTTTTTTCTTCTTCTTGCGAGTCTATTTTGGCTTCTTACATGCGTTAGATTGGCGATATCGTGATTTTGTTTATTGTTCGGGCCAGAATATGTATACTAGATTCCTCACCAGATGGCGCTATAAAATGATTCTTCAAAAAATTGAACAGAGGCCGTTTTGGAACATCGCTTCTCAAATAATGAGTATATGGTTCTAAGTTTCAAATTAAAGTTTATATTTAGTCGGCATTTCTACTTTGTATCTGCGTGCCCCGTGCCTCACCACCAAAGAAAACAAACATTCAATCTGTGGCTCGACTACATTTACATCTTAATCTGAACAACGATTTCAAAACTAAAGTTGTAAATTTAGTAAAAGAGTATTACCATGTAACACAGGCTCGAGGATTTGCATTTATTGCTACAGTCCAAGTGTATGACTTCTCCGTGCCTTTTGTAACATTGACTGTATCCGTTTTGTTACCCTCAGTAATGGTGAAATTCACATAATTTTTATTGCCTAAATCTAGATAATAAACATGTAAAACGGAGATATGATGAGTAATCAGCAACATTAGTGAAGGAGAGATGTTCTAACTGTTAGTTCGACCAAGGCCATTGTATGTAGGTAAGTACGGTGCTAATGCTGATAATACATAATTATGTATGACCACATTAGCGGTCAACTTACGTTGTATTAATAATTACTACGTATTGCACGCTAGCAGATGATAACTGATACTGATAAGCAAGTATTGTGGAGAAAACTTTTATCCCACAAAAATCATGTACAGATACAGACATACGTACGGGTATTTTAAGTGAACTCAGTACGTCTGTATTCGAGTCCGTTTCTTTTGTTATGGGTAGTAAATATTTAATTTTTCCTAAAGGTGGGAGCAAGTATTGGGAGTTTTACCTCCTTTAAAGGCAAACCTTTGGAATCTCCTGAAGCCGCTTTTGCCCTCTGTTGTTGGCAAATGCGAGCATAGTTCAGCTGAAGCCACCCCCCCCCCCCCCAGGAAATATCACTGTATCTCCGCTTCTGATTTCTCTTCCTATCCATACCCGTGAAAATCGGGTAATTCAGGGACTAATTGAATGACCAATGGTACATACATACCCATATGTGCCTACACATAAGCAGGTATATTATTCGCACTGGCTGAAAATTAGCAGTTATAGTCCAGCCAAATTACACATATAAAAAAAAATTGCTTTCAAATTTTTTGGACATGGGTATGTCTAATTGCTCGTCAAGTAAAAGAGAAAAATTTTATAGAAAGCGCTTCGCAAAAATCGTTACTATAGTGATGCAGTTGCGCATTCCTCTTTACACGGTCATTCGTTCCATCACGTTTTGACGAGCTGACACGGAGAAGGTCGAGCGATGCCGAGAATGCACGCTACAGAAGGCATTGAAACACAGTGGTCGCCTGGACGACATATCTATTCAACAATATCCTTCCGTGCAACAGCCGGACTCTCACATTTTTCACTTTTGTGAATGTGTTCCTAATGATCCCTTCATGAATCCCAGAGGGTTCCCAACCCGAGACTAATTTACTTCGCCTTCGACAGGGCTGAATGTCCCACTGTTTTCAGTTTTTCTAGGTTTTCTCGCGGGAAAGAAGGAAGGTATGAGAAAACTAATTAAAGGGAATGAATCTACCAGAGGAATGTCACAAAAATGGTCCTTTAAAGTTTTTCCTAGTATGATAGGGGCGGAGCAATGGGAAGTTCAATACAATCCTTCTTACTGTTAGCCATTTATGTAGACCTCATAGAATTTCAGGAGTTTCAGGGGACTCACCGAACACTGGAAATGAAAAGGAAGGAAATTACTCCTGAATCCACTTTCATACGTATGCAACTTTCGATCCCTATGCATTATTTCATTGGACGTACCCCCGCCCCTGGGGTACCGCCAGTTCAATAATGTGTTTTTTGTGTTTTATGAAGTTTTAAGGGCCTTTACTAACAAAATTTTTAAAGCTTCTGCTATTATTCAAATTGAAATCACGGCATGATCCAAGGGGTATTCAAGGTCGCTAAATCCAATTCTCCGGTGTTGGTTTTACGCTAAAATTAAAATTGTACGTCCCAGCGGTAGAGGCTATGGCCATAAAGGTCATAAAATGTGATACGGGTATCAAATAGGCGAGTTTCGAGGCCGCTGAAATCACTTCTGACACCAGTTCGAAATTGTATCCGCATGCAGGGGCGGAGAAGGATTCAAATTTTGAAAAAAATCAAGAAATAAGAAATACAATATGGGTACCATCAGATATCCATTTGAATGTATATTCAACAGGATGACTGGAGTGGAATTGAAGATGACTTGAGTCGGTCAGTCGAATGAAATAAAGCGATTATTGCCAAAAAAGTGTTCGTAACTGAACTGGAAGTAAAGACGACTTGGGGCTGTCTTTTGAGAGGCATGGTTGAACAGGCCTAAGCCTTGTTTTAGAAGTTAGGTCGATGGAGGTGTTCACACCATGTTTTTAGAAACATTTTTACAAAATGTGTTCTGCTAATTACTATTTGGGCCAGAAGGCTTGACGAAATCATTATTCATGTACCTCTTTAGTAAGTACACGGGGTGTCTAAAGTGTTGACCTTTTTTAGAACGCTTATTATGGTGGTAAAATTATGACCATGAAAATAGTTTTAGCAGAAAATGTCCGACTACCATGCCCATTTAGTAATCTTGTCTCCGTGGTCGCGTGATCAGCGCCGTTTCTATGTGAAAATGTTTCTTCGAGATAAGGGTGTTATTGCAGCTCAACATGATATTTGTAAACACACATTAAATTGAAATGTAACCATCCGGTTCCTTGTCCAAAAATAATTAAACGTAGATGAGAAAGCGTTCAGTTGAAGAGTGACTAAACACTTCTTTTCCTCATACAATTTCAGAAAAAACCGCACTCACTTCATAGCAATGTGATAAAATAAAATGGACTTTGTGGAACCCTTATTCCAGCGTTAGGTAATTCAAATTTTGGATCTATTAACCTAACACCAAGAGAACACACAGAAGAGTATTATCTTTATCAACGTACCACTTCTGCTGACACAAACTCTTTCTTTGTTTCTCAAAGGGGTGCTCGGGATCTTATCTCCACCAGAAAATTTGAAATTGCCCATAGTAGATGAAGGGGGCAGAGCTGTACTGTGTTTCCAGCTCCCCTCCCTCACGCTTGAAAAGTTATTTTCATTTACGGTGGCAGCAGCATATTTTTTGGGACTGCTGAATGGAAAAATAGTTTCGTGGCTGTCGACTCACCTCTCACGCGTAGAATGAGATTAACGACATTTGCTTCGTATTTATTGAAAGCAATCAGAGAATATGAGCCCTGATCGGCTTTGCTAGTGTTCCGAATTTCTAACTTCGCATAGCGACCATCAAATGAAAGTGAATGTTTCTCATCGTTGGGTACATTATGGTATGAATTGTTCTCCTGTTTCCTTCGAAAATTATAAATATAAAATAGGTAAGTTATAAATAGACATTCAGGTAGCTTAGGCATATCCAGGGACGTACCGAAGAGTTTTTCCTTGGGGGGGGGGGGCAACTGACTCAACTCAAAATTCCCAAATATCAATACAAAAGAAGAAAACCCTTTTGATTTGCCCAACTTTTCAACTCAATTACCAGGTATCAAAGCAAAAAAAAAACCTTTAACTTGTGGGATTTTTCCAACTCGCCTGACTGAAATGGTAAATTTTCCGAACTGCTGAGTGAAAATTCCTGCAGGGGGTAAGTCCCCCCCTCCCTCATCGGTACGTCCCTGGGCATATCGACAAATTAATGGACTATTTATTAGTTCTTCCGAAAACTGTACGTAAACAAAGTAACCAAGAGTAATTCGGAAACAGGGCAGGTAAGTATTTTAGATAATCTATGCATAAAATGATTAAGTTCAAATCAAATTGTAAATACCACTTCAATTCTGGGCGGGAATTTGCGGTCACATTAAATTTCCAAGAGACATTGTCTCCGACATAGTCTGTTATTTCTTCCCCGCCATCAATCGTAGTGATGTATACAAATTTATCATTCTTATCTAGAAAAAAAAAAAAAAAAAAAACACTTATGTGCGTGTCTGATATTTTTATGAGAAAAGCAGGATACATCTGTGGTAGATTGGTATAAAACCATTTCAATATATGTAGCTTGCATCAGCAGTTTATCATTCATACTTAACATACTAATTGATAACAATTTCTGGCAGCACACACTAATTTTGTGGACAACAAACTTACCCCATATCGGAAGAAAGTATGCCACAGGTGTTTCCCTGTACGTCGAAAGTAAGTCGTCAACTTCACACTTATATTCTCCCTGGTTAAACTTTGATGCGTTTGATATTGTTAAGATTCTAGAAGGAGACAGATTTCCATCCTCATCTGTCATCATAAGATCAGATTCCTCAATGTTCTAAAACATATGGAGCGAATTAAAATAGACATGAAAGTATAGACAAACTTACACCTGTTTATTCTTGCACACTACTTTTTTCATGCCTTTGTACAAGAGTTAAAATAATAATAAGTATGCCTGTTATTTCTTCTAAGCATGTAGGGAGAAACAATCATGTGCGTGTGAAGGTGTGGGTATGCTGTATTGCCAATTTACATACCTGTCCTCTTGTATCGTTTGGGAGCTTCCAGGAAATGGAAAACTCTGTCCAATTGAATGGCAGGTTTTCCATACTGGTGGAGAACCCCTTCCAAAGGGATGGATAATGCTTGAAGAAAGTATCTGTTGCCGAACAGTTTAGACTAACACTGCTTCCTTCAACTGGAAAGTAAGCGCCGGTTTCATTGATCTCGAGTGAAATGCGCCTACCTGTATCAGAGATGAGTTTATTACCACTCATTACAAATTTTTATTTGGGTTTGACATGTATGTGTAAATGGAGTGAACTTGTCAAATTTGGGTGCCTCTGCCATTCGCAACATCGTGAGAGTAACAACTGTCCAACCCCCGCGAGTAGGTGGCGAAAAGAGTGCCCATAAGAAGCCTCGAGCAGAGGTAGCGACTTGCATGTACATTTTAACGTCGATAAGGAACAAAATCTTACCTCTGAAGCAATCCAAGAGGCCCTTCATTCTTATTTAATATAAGTATGTATCGTGTTCAGCAGAGAGTTTCCAGAGAAGTAGCCTCTCCCCTGTATTCTTTTACGGGTTTCCCATTTCTGATCCACCCAAGATCGCCAGTATGCCTCCTGCCAAAAGTACGATTAGTTGGCATTGCATCTACAAGTGTTAGTGTTCCCTTTTACGTTTATCCACCATTGTTTGATGTTCCTACAAGATTACTTTGTCCCGGATTTTGAAATCTACTGTATGTCTGCTGGTCACGCTTCAGTACCCGGGTTAGTTCGGCCATGTTAGGGCTACACACCAGGACAAAACTCAAAAACTACCACCTCGATGAAACACAGAATGGCGGAGGTCACCCCAAGTAGGCGAAGACTCGGTCTGCCTCCATTTGAAGGGTAAAGGATCAAAACTCGCATTTGCCATTTTACTTCAAGGGCGCAAATAGGCAAAATACTGTACATGGGTGCAGGAATATTCTACTATAGTCTGGTCCAGTTGAGAAACGTGTTCTTGAACTCGTCCTTCCCCTACAACTTCAAAATACCCATACACCGATGTGTATTGCGGGTAGCCAGTTATGTTTCTTAACTGGACCAGACTTTAGATAGAACATTTCAAACCGAATAAAATGGTGTAAAGATTTTTCCTAATTTCAGTGTAAAGCAGGCCTTAAAAGTACAGGGTTAGATTCAAAAGTGACAGTTTCTAATGGATCACGTTAATTTTGGGGATTAGGCTTTGCGTTATCAAATTTTGGGCAAACTGGTTGATAAAATTGAAGTTGCATTCTGTGAAAGGTTCTCAGTTCAAGTTGTTGGAATGCCAAACAAATGTTTTTGTCGCTGTTCTTATGATTTTTCAAATGTATTTTGAGAACGTATTTCCTTGGAATTTTCCATCAGTTTTAGTCTAAATGAAGGGATGATAGGTTATTTTAATGCAACTTCAATTTCAGCAAGCATTAAGTCAGTAATATTCGACGCTTCTACATGAATTATATCACTTAAAAATAGCTTTGAAGTCCAAACTAACATGTTTAAACACATATTTTAGTTCCTCTCGGGCGGGGAGCCATCAATTCTTTTTGGAAACATATTTCAAATCTCCGAATGGTATTTTAAAATACTTTTTACCGCATAAGAGAGGTAAGGTATTTGGGAATCAGTTTTTCACATTTCAAGGAAAAAAAGTTTTTGGAACATGTCTTGTTTGCACCTATACCCCTCAAGTACAGTTTCTGATTCAGATTTTGATATTAATTTTTATCGTAAGTTTTATTTGCATAGAGGTGTTTAGTTTCTAGTTATTTCAAAACTATTCAATACGATCAGGGCACTTTGACTGAGTAGTCTTTCTACAAAACTCATCATGGTCAAAAATCGTGGTTTGAGAAAATTACAAAAAACTTCGACGGGCCCTTTCAAGAAGCATTTTCGACAACAAAAAGCAAGTTGTCTCCGCATGCAGGGACTCCACAAATCCTGAAAGATTCCGAAGTGAGAATGCAGTTGTATAATCGTGAAAATACTGTGAACCATGATAGAGTTTCGAAAATGGATTGTTGTTTCTACCAGTAGGTACATATATGTGATGCTTCTTGCCAAACCTCCCCCGTTTCGTAAAAGTAATAAGTTTATTGAAATGATGATGAAAACCACGACAATAAGTTTTGGAAAAATACTCATCAACTATGATTTGTTTTGGAAAACAAAAATTATACATAAACTATAATTAGTTTTGGAAAAGAACACGCATCCACGATTTGTATTGAAAAAATTAACAATTCTCAATGTCAAATGTAACGAAGTTAGGAGTTTGTGATTTTTTGGCCGTAGTCATCAGATAGCACTTCGAATTTCCCTTACAGTAGTTCGAAAAGTGAAAATCGAAAATAGCCGACCATGATGGGTTTTGGAAAAGGACAAACCAACTAAATTTAGTGTAGTTAATTGAAACCGCCTGGAAATCGTGGGGCCGGCCCGAATTCCAGCATTGGCGCCAGATATACGCCAAATTTACCCTCGATCTGCACCAGGCGCCATTATCGGGCTAAATATACGCCGGCTTCAACTGGCCCAAAATTCCGGCAACGGCGCTCGCATGTATTTCAAATGGGAAGGCGCCAGCGCCAAACTGGTACAAATTTGACGAGGGCCCCATGATTTCCAGAATGCTCACGATCAATAACAATGACTTACAAAATATTTGAACAACTTGAGAAATATTGAAATTCTCAGTATAGCAGCTAAATTTGACCTTCAAAAAAATTGGACATTGTTGCGGACAGTTTCTACAATCGTTGAACAGTATGCGCTTAACGCTGAAACCTTTATTCTCGTCGAATGTACTCGTAATATTGCTGGTTGCTCTCGGATTCTGCACCATGGACAAACAGAAAGAACACGAGAGTATATTTATGCACGTACATATAAGATTTCTGTAATTCAATGTTAACTGAAAAACTCAATCTCGATTTATTGACATAGCTGTTACATTAACATGAAGGCAAAGATACGCGAACTCAGCTAAAACTTAGCGCCTGAAAATTCAAAGAAGAATAAAAAGTAGGACAAAGAAAGAATAATAGAAAGAAATGAAAGAAACTGAATAATGATAGAAAACTTTTTCTAATCAGGCACGTTGAGATCCCGGGCATACATGATTATTTCACCCTTTCATAACCTCATTGAACCGAAATGATCCGGAACTGGTATTAAAACAGAGGTTTCTCTGTGGCCAAAGGGTAATGTGCCCGCTTCGCAATCCCTGTATCTCAGGTTCAAGTCCCACCAACGCCAGAGAGCTAGTGATATTCGAATATCCACCCACTAACATCCTGGTCATACTAGTAACTCCAGTATCAAATCGAGTTGGAAACATAGCACGTTCTGTAACCTCCACTAATTCACACGAACAAGACATTACAATGGCAATGCGTGTTCCCATCAGATCAGAAAGATTGGTACCTACTGTGCGTGTGCACGTTGAGGACCGCTGACACACCGTCGTGAAATATGTGGCTAGTAAGCTAACTTCGGCGGCACACTCATCGGCACAGAAAAGAAAACTCTAAGGCAATAAAGAAGTGGGGAAAACAACGGCAAGCTACCCCGATTAATCTGCCCAGGAGAGTCGCTCGTTAGAAACCGCGACTGCCACCGTCTGGCATTGAAAAGTTTTGAACAAAACTTAAAGACTTGCTGCGGTCCTAAATTCATCTAGAAGTCTTGAAGAGTTTTCGACAAACAGGCCCGTAGCATAAGGGACAACAAATGGGGACACATTTTCTCAAAAAAGTGGTAACGCTATATGGGGTAATGGGGTTAAAGACAAGTCTGAATGAGTCTTGAAGCATTCTAAGCAACTTGAAGCAATCATGAAAAGTCTGAACAGTTTTGCACTAGTTTTGGAAAGTCCTATAACATCTTAAGCTAGTCCCAATATCTTGAAGATTCTTCAACAACCCGAAATGGTTATCTGCAATTTGATTGATATCTTAAGAAGCGGTTTTCAATAATTTTAATCGATTTGAATTATGAAAAATTTTTAAGAATTCTAGAAAGTTTTTTAAAGGTCCATGAGTTTTGAACAGGCTGGAGGAATCGTCACTGCCTTAGCAAAGCCTAAATGTGGCAATTACTACAGGGGTAACTTTGTCGATCGATCAACGTCTCAGAATACGCGAAAAAATATTTAAAAAATTTTTGGTTGAAACAATCAGTTTTGAGATTTTGGTTGATTTCTATAGAAAAAACATCGCAATGACAAAGAGACAAAATTCACGGATGTGAGAGAGAAGAGGGAGAGAGAGAAAAAGAATAATGAAAGAGAATGAGAAAATAATGCGAATGTCTGCGATCCGATGTTCTGAATTGTTACCACATGGAAGAGCAAAAAATTACCTTTCCAACAAGCCCTCGTCGAGGCTGGTAATGTGACTCCGCAGCGAGTTATGGTAGGTTACGGCTGTTTGACGGAGTGGGAGAAAAAGGTGTGTTTAACTTTAGACACGTTTTTCTCGAAAGTGTGTTTCCGCGCGTTCTTGTTACGCTCATCTTTGACCACTAATATCTCCGCAAAGAAAAACGCTACAGATCTCGCCGATAGCTCTTTGGAACGGGTATTCATTCCTCTATTACGTACTATCTGTAACTCAAAATTCGTCGGATCGACAAAGTTACCCATTTTTATAGAAACTGCCACAAATATGACTTCAGAAATGGAGAGCTGCATTGAACCGGTTGTAAGACTGATAACCTTAGTATCATCAATTAAGTCTTGATAAGTTATAAGGTCAAGGTCAAGTTCCAAATGTGGATCAGTACCCAAAAGAGGATCAATAGTCGTGTAGCATGCGACGCGAACATATGACATCATGAAAATCACACCTTATTTTCAACTAGCTCCTCCACAACCTAGAATGGTAATTACCTTGAAATTCTTCTTCATTGAAAGTGCCGGGGAAAAAATATTTCTTTTATCAGAAAACGTGTTTTTTTATATGTGTCAAATCTTAGGTGCTTGCTAAAAATTCATTATTTCGGTAATATTTGCAAATGTTGTGCTTGTAATAAGTTTTATGCCTGTACATTGATTTAAGAGAGAATAGTAATAGTTCATTTCATCATTTTTTTGTAATTTTCATAGTTTGCAGACAATATGAAAGTAAGCAGTTAAAATATCTTATTTTTGATATTTTCTGCTGTGTATTAGTATATTTTTGATCAGATTTTTCATGAATTATGTTATTTCAAGTGTTTAATTAGCGACTTCGATGAGATTTTGAATTTACACATCATGAAAAAAATTTGATCTGATTTTAGGTATTCACAGAGTCGATCTACTTTTGGGTTATGCTCCAAACAATCAACTTTTGGGTGCTATCATCATGTCATCAAAAAATTACAGTGATCAAGAATTATAGGTGTTGCTACAACTTTCTTGACTTAGTACCTCATCTCAAGTTACAATGTTTTTGTTTCCTTTGCCCTATTATATAAGCAAAATGAAGTTCTTCTACACAATTTTATATTGATCTGGAAGCGCGACCCAAAAGTTAATCGATCTACATTTGGAGCAAAGCATATAATTTTTCAAACTATAAAAAAGGATAATCACCCCCTGTTACAACAGTTGCGATGCATCTTAATACATGTAGAAGGGTATTAAGTATGGTGTACGGTAATTTTTACATCTTATTGAGTATCCACATTTGAGTATGGGTACCCAATAGTGAATATTCAATACTTTTTTCAAAAATTCAGGAAAAATTCAGTTTTTGTTGGATATGTTTGAAACTCATATACGTTTTATTATATAATACAGTCAACATATATAACCTATTGGATGACCTCTACATCAGTGACTTCCTTGTTCTGGACGACTTAAAAAACATGATCCCCATTTGGAACTTTACCTTAAATACATTAAAGAAGGAGTCGAATGAGTTTTGAACAGTCGTCTAGCAAAAGAGGTCTCGAAAAGTTTTAACTAAGAAATAGTCTTCGTCTGAACAGTCCCGCGATAGTCTTGGAAAGTACTAAAGCACCTTAAACCAGTCCAGATATCTTGAAGATTCTTAAACGGAGGTGGGTAAGTTCACGAACTTTAAAAATCGTTCACGTTCACCTGAAAGGTAGCTCGTTCACGTTCAATTCCGGTTCACCTATAAATACAGTAGTTCACGTTCACGTTCTTTTGCTGTTTGTGAACGAGTGAACAGCGTTCACATCCTTTCTAATGTTCGTGGTATTCTTCATTTTAGTCTTGATTTCACAACGCGCCCATCCCTGCTAATACGAAAAGTTATTCCTAGATCCATGTTCCAGCCGACTGTAAGAAGCTAGTCTATTTTGCAGTTATAAAGACGAAAGTAATCAGATGATAGCATTTCTTATGTCTTATGTTATGCTCTTGCCTCAGTTAATCTAAAATATTAAAATTTTTGTAATTATTTTTTATTCAGTCACTTCAATATTTTGAGGTAAATCACATACACGGAACTAGAGGGGGGAGGCTAATTTTGCATGTTAGGGCTCAGCCCCCTGAATCCTTCTTCTCTAGTTCCATCAAGAGCGAATCATCATTTTCTGGCTTTTATTCATGTTCGCCCATATTATTTACCTTACATTACTCTTTGTAGACATTTTATACACAGTAATACTGCGAATTTTTTTTAAAATTGCAACCGCAAAACTATAAACCAAACAAAACAGATAAAATTGCAGTAGGCTAATGCGTGAAGGGGGAAGTACAGCACCATTAGAATATTATAATTGGAAACAGGGGAAAATGTGAAGAAAATTCTAATAATTTTCAATAAAGACAACAACCTTCTCATTCGTCCAGTTAACTCATTTCAATATTCACTCTGTTTATATATAGGCTTGGGACTCACATGCCCCTGGCTTTTTCAAGATGTTGAAACCCAAGACCACTGCTCAGAAAGTGTACATGCTGAATTGGTTCTTCCAAAAATCATGCGTGGAAGAGGGAACATGGTAAAAATTATAAAACCATACAAGAACAAGAAGCATAATAACTCTTCATAGAAAACTAAAATCAGATATTTGATATTATACTGAAATCTCGTTCACTTTCGTTCACGTTCGTCAGAAATTTCTTTCACGTTCACGTTCAGGTTCATCAGAAATTTCGTTCACGTTCGTCAAAAATGTGAACGAGTGCACGAACTGAACAACGTGCACAAGTGAACGTACCCACCTCTGTGGTTAAATCAGTTAGAAATATTTCTGATCGATTTGATTACAAAGCTCGGCCCGCAACGCCAAGACTCAGCAACTCTGTACCATTCTAGAGCTGCTGTGGACCCCCCTCCCCCCGACAAGGCTCACCCCGTCGTCAGCACCTTCCTACATCGCCACATGTGCTGAAGGGCGGTAGTAAACCCGAATTCCAGGTTAAGGCTGAGTAAGCGTTTCTTCGATCAGTAGGGTGTCCCATAGAGGCCCCGGCAGGACAGTGTGAATCCGAAGCGGAGAGGCAGAATGGGGCTCAATACGTCCCTCTGGTCATTGACGCGATGTTCGAAAGGGTGGTTGGAACCAGGGGTGCAGTGTCTGGGGGAGCCACTCTAGCATGCGTACATCGCCGTAAGCTTCTCCAAGTGAGAATCTACCTGCTTTCAAATGGGTCTGTACGGGACTTATGATTTTAATAGGTTTGAAAGGTCTTAGATAACTCTTTTTTTGAAAAAATAGAGTCTTGTATGAGCTTTGAACAGACTGCACACAGTTTTAGGAGTTTTAGCGAAGCTTAAACAAATCTCAAACAATCTGAAATAAACGTGTAAAAGTGTTAAACGGTTGCATGAGTTTCAAACAGTCTTCTATGAGTCTTGAAGAGTTTTAGCGAAACATAAACAAGTCTAGAACAGCCTTAATAAGAGTCTTCAACGGATAATAAGCAAGTTTCAATTCAGTAAGTCTTGAAATCAATTCGAAATGACTCTTGAACCGAGTTGAACAATAAATAATACACACGAGCAGTGAAAAGTACCACACATTAGTTGGGATACTCAGCTGTTGGGAGAATCTCTTGGAAAAGAGTGGTATAAAAAATGTTTGAAATAGCAAAGAAAAGAAGGAAAAAGTACCTACAGAGCGGATGTTTTTGTTTCGGGTGAAGCCTACACAGCGCATCTCACGAATAGGTATGTGAGAATATGGACACTAAAAATTTTGAGAAAACACCTTTTTGAGTCTACAAGAAACGGTAGAAAATTCGAGGAGCAGGTTTCATTTACACGTTGGAAATTGATCGACAAAATGCACGCCGTGTTAATAGGATTGAGTTGGTATTTCATTAACCTCACCTCATTTTCCTCGAAAACTGAGACATTAAGTCTAGGAGTAATATTCGGAAGTGTTGGTCTGCAGGGTATCGTCAAATCCATGAACTCCGTGTTGTTGTACCTCATCAGTCTATCCCAAAACAGTAATGTTTTATTATCTAAAGCACATCAAAAACATCTTCATTTGTATTAGGCATATATGCATGGTTAAGGATTCAGTTATGTAATTCGATTCTGCGACCCCATCATTTCTTTAATGCTTATTTATCTAGGAGATATCTTCTTAACCCGTCAGAAAAATTTTAGGTAAGTAAGGTAACGTACCAATTACGAGTCATTTGGCTAATTACAGTTCCTTAAACTGCCAGTAGAAGTTGCGAGTGAGATAAATGCCATCAAATGGGGCAATTTGAGCTGCCTAGTGTAATTTGAGCCACGGCGCAGTTTTGCAAAGAAATGACCCTAGAGCCATCTCGCGGTAGTTCAAAGTACTAGCCTAATGCAGGTACTGATTATTGCGAGATATCTCTACGGTCATTTCTTTGCAGAATTGCGCCGTGGCTCAAATTAATGGCTCACATTGACCCAGGTGGTGCTTGGAGAGAATGAACCGTTCTGCATGGTCAAATCTGTTATTAGTTTCGCGGCCATATAAAAATTTATAATTTTAAAAACTGCCTAAAATCATGATATTTTATACATAATTCCTAATTTTTAAGTTGTGATACGTGTTGGGCAAATTTAGTATCTCGGTATGTTCCGTTTCTAGTTCTCAATTGAGGGGGTGGGGAGGGGGGGATAGTCGAGTTGTTTGGCAGTGACGAGTCAAATAAAGGACATGCAGAAAAAAGTTTATCATGAATCGCCAAAATATTTGACAAGAATACGTAGCAGAGAGTTGGTAATAAGTACTTAAAAATCGAATTTCAATTTCAAGTATTTACAGGAATCACGATGTAAGATAAGAAAGTGATCCATATTTGGTACTTTACCTTACTTACATTGCATGCTCATGTGGGGCAGATCCAAGTTCGATATTTGGGCAATAATGGCGTCTCTTTCATATAGGAGTTACAAAATCTAAACTGGATAAGATTGAAGAGTTCACTTCGAACTGCCATTGAAAACTCAGATTTGTTTAAGAAAGTAATTTAAGAATCACCAGTTGAACTTTGTATACTATGGTGTAGCGATGGGTTATCATAATGTTTAATGTTCCCGTATAATCTCAAATGAAAACCTTAAGACAAAATACTAAGTCCGAAAAAAATGAAATGACGTATATACAAATAACTGATATATTTCCTAAAAAATATTAGTGCATATGTACTTAGTCAACGTATCGTTGTTAGTTTATGCTATTTCTTACAGATTAGTAAACGTAAAACTTATGCACAAGTAGCACGATTTAGTGCTCCCGTTACTATTAATTAAAATGCCTGATTAGATTACTATAGGAATCTGTAGGCAGGTACATTACCATAGACATAGACGTAAATGCTCTTGGACGAACCATCGTCAGAAGAATTTTTTCTAGATACACATGTATAGGTGCCAATATCCGTTTCCGATGCAGAGTATATCAGAAGTTTGGAAATATAAGTTCCTTCGTCAGTGTCATCTTCGATAAATACGTTATCTTTCCGAAACAACTACACAGATTTTCAACACACAGGTGAGAAAATGGGTTACGGACTTCAAGAACTTGAACGTATTCCTAATGCTGTTTCGAGCACATGTTGCTCAACTTCCGAGCGCGAAATAATTTGATAGCCTAAGTTGGTATTATTTGTTCGCCCTGAATGCGGTTTGTCATGAATGCCAATCAGAAACCCAACTCAAGTTCTCAGTCAGAGTTAACTGTACAGCATAATAGCTACCTAATTTCAATTTGGCCATCATCGATATAGGTACTTTGCTTTATCAAGTAGGCCCGTAAACCACTCCCCATGGAGTGGAATTCCCAGTCATAGAGAATTTTGATATTTAATTAACCGGAAATTGGTCACAAATTTACGAAGACGCTAAGGTAAGTGTGAAAGGATTGGTACTTGCGCTCTTTAGGAAAGGGTTCTTTTATTACCTCTTCTGTACCATGATACGTGAATTCATCGTAAGTCCACTCGACGTAATCGTCATCTTCGCACGTTAAATTAAAATTATCACCAGATGCGAAAATAAAATCTGTCTTATTTGGCTCGGTTCGTATGTTCAGACCTGTTGGCAATAAATCGAGTTTATATAAAGATACGATAAAAGTACACATGTACCTGAAATGCGACCATTAATGAGCACAAAATATAGCTTTTCAAGACGAAAGGAAGAGGGGCTTCCGTTGGACGTTTAGCACCATTGAGAAAATGCTATACCCTCGGTACTTCCTTCCATTTACGCTAATGAATTAATGAATCAAATACAAATTGTTTCACAAATTGGTCCCTCCCTTTTTCTCTGCCCAAAAAGGGTGGATCAAACTGTCACCTACTTCGGGCTTTCAATGGAAACGTATTCCGATTAGCAAGCATTTATGAAATCTTTGCAAGTAAATTCCTGCACCCGTTCACTTACTTTTTATTTACCGTATTTACGAAAGCTCTAACCAATGAGAACGCTCCATTCTAAAGTTTTACTGTAAATTCACGGGAATTTACGGGAAAATTGACGTACGTGTGCTCGTTGACGTATTTAAATTTTTCTTACGGTAAATTTACTCATTTCTTGCCAATCTGGTACCGAAGAAAAAACCATAATAGGGGTCTCTTGAGTCGCTAATTTTGAATATATTATCGACATTTTGGTTGGACTTCAATTTAGGCCAAGAGATCCGAATTTCGGACCCAGTAAGGCAAAATTAAATTGGCTTTACAATGTGAACAAAGCAATGAAATAGAATTTATTTGAGTCACTGATATCGAATATCGCATCAGATTTCTGATCCGGCTCCGATTTTGACCCAGAAATCCAGATTGTTGCTCCAAGAAGAATTAAAATTGAACTGGCTTGAAGAATTGAACGAAGTATTGAAATAGGGATTGCTTGGGTCGCCCATTTTGAACATCGCATCGAACATTTTCCCCATCAGATGAGTTTAATTGACTTTTGAATTGGAAAATGAAACAATGTATCTTTTTGTTTTTTATTTTTCCTTCTTTCTGATGAGGGTCTCTGATTTTGAATAGTGCATCAAAATTTTCATTCTGCTGTGGTTTGACTTTTCAAAATCGAGCCATATATTGAATGAAAGAACTTTCAGGTTCCTCATTTCAATAATTAGATTAGACCATTCATTTGAACCCGATAAGAGTTTCAGTGTCGAAATTGATTACACTTTATCACATAACTGCAATCAACATGGGGCAAAGAGTATCGAATAAGGTGTTTTTAGAATTGCAGTTAATTTGGGATAATTTAATTAAATTATTCATCAGGCATCGAATTATGTCTCAAATTCAGTATTTTACTCTGGGGGAAAGGCTGAACTTGACTCAGACTTGGGCGTGAGGGGGAGGATTTTTAATTTTGAATATCGCGTTATATTCTTCATTTGATTTCGGCTTGGGATCGACGATTAACATTTACATTTCCATTAATGGCAAAATTGAGATATTTTTTGAAGAAATATGGAAGTACGAGGTTTTGGGTACCAGAATCCAAGTATTTTATTACATTCAACAGGTTTAACTAGAGGTTCAAAGTCGCAATTCGTAATAAAAATAGACCACCTATCTTTACTGCATAATTCGAAGACTAACTTAATGAATCGAAAGCACTGCAATAATATGTACATAGTTGTCTTGGTTGCTGATTCAGAATCGAATTCCATTTTCATTCCGCACAGCCTTCGTCCCTCCAATGCAAATTATGTCTGAAGGGGGAAGAATAAAATCAATTTGCTTTGGAAAATTACACGCGGTAGCATGATACGTTTTTTCAAGGAAATAAAGTCTGAATAATTTCATTACATTTTGTATCAGGTGACATGTGAGACAACTATTTCGTATTCTCAGAATAGAAGTGACAAAAATTTCGCAATTTTTTTTTCAACTTAATTTGAAAATTACCTTTACTGGCGAGACTAGAAGGCTTGTAAAGGATGTGATTACAAATTTATTGGTTACTGAAACGTCTAAAGTATCAAAAGAACGACTTAGAAAGTTTACTCGTTCTAGAGCAGTGAAGAAACAACTGAAGTGAGTCACAGTAATCGTTCTTCACACTTTTTTCCTTTTACACACCTTGCACAGGTGTGCGTGAGCAATTAAGGAAAACAAAAAATTCAATACGGCTTCCTAGAATTTTATTTATTTTAAGTACCAAATTCATGTTATCTCAAGTAGTCTTCGAATTCGTTACCCCCGATGGTAGAAAGAGGCTCTTCGATTTTTTCATAATGAATCTGTAATGCCACTCACCATCAACTCTCCCACGATTACTTTAACGTGAAAAAATGGTTAAAATTGTCATTTTATTATGAAATTTGGTTATTCAACTACGCCATTCAGGTGTTTGCTTTTGAAACTACGCTATTCAGGTATTTGCTTTTGACCTACATAAGAAATTCGATTTATTTTTCAGTGAATTTCGATTTCACTTCATGAGTACTACCTATATTTCAATAATATTTAGGAAAACGCCTTCGAGTTATTAAGGAACATGTGTTCATTTTTATTGTGAATTACGACTTCAGACCCGAAATGAAGCCGAATACTGAGATGTAATGAAATTTTTGAATTCTGTAGTCCAAAAACTGCACGCCGATGCTTTTTGAAATTAACTCAATTTTTCCCAGTAATACTCGTATGTTGATTTTAGAGCCTAAATTGCGGTTATGCGATATTCGAAATCCACAATTTTCTCCACAGCCAAATCCCATTTCGATACTTCGTTCGGTTTTTCAAACAGGAAACAATGTAACCCATTTTCATAGTTGTATAACACTGAGGCCCAAATCGAAGCCAGATAAAGAATTTGAATTCATTATTCCAAATAATCAAAGAAAAACGATTATTTCGATATTTTTAAGGTAAATTGATTCCAGCCACTTGAAAAGTCTAATGATTTTGACATTGAAATCCACACATGAGAAATCTAATACAATTATCGAAACAAGCGATCCAAAGACTCCAGCAAGAATCCTCGGATCAAAAATCGATGGGACATTCGAAACCAGCGACCTGAAAAAACTAAGTTCAATACATTATTCGATTTTTCAATCAAAGTTCATTTTGCTTATTTAATAAAGAAAATGTTGCATTAGAGGTCCAAACCGTGGCTAGATCGATAATCTGAAGCGATATATACATCAGCGACCCAGTTTATCCAAGTAAATTATGATTCTTTGCGGGTCAAAAATTTGTATTTCATCCAAAACCTAATGCGATATTCAAAGTCACTAATCCATAAGAACCCTCCTAAGATCTTTGTTTAATTTCTTAAATTTAATTTTGACCCTTTTCAAGTCCACATTTCAAATTTAGAAGCTTAAATATGGACCTGGTCAAAACTGTGATGCGATATTTGATATCAGCGACATATTTTCTTCAAACTCTGGGAAACCTATCTAATTTTGATCCATTTTTGGGTAAGAAATTTGAATGAGCTCAAGTTTGCGCTGGATCAATAATCTGATATGATATTCGAACTGAACTATACCGAAAAAACCTCTATTTTGATACCTCAAGGAATCCTTAAATCCTTATTCGGATACTGTTTTCGGTACCTGTCCGTTTAAAAGAAAATTCAATTTGGTGGTACACTCAAGCCCAGGAACGTAGCGAAGAGTTTTTTCTGGTTGGGCCAAAATAGTTGAATCTCCAAATTCTCAACTAATTCAGCACAAAATACCCATGTATCAAAATTTTTTTGTATTGGCAAAAGTGAAATTAAAAAATCTGGAACCTTTTTTGACTTGTTAGATTTTCTGAACTTTTGATTCATCTACTAAAATTTTCCAATCCTGGCAGAGATTTGGAGGTGCAAGCTGCCCCCATGCCTCTTCTTGGTTTTGTCCCTGCTAGATCCCCTCTTCCGGGGTAAAAAGATTTTACCCTCATAAAAATGAAGCCTTGTTACTTAATCCATGTTTGTCCTGCAGAGATCTGACTTCATAACCCCCCCTCTCCATCCCGAAAAGGATGGTTTGAATTCATAAAACACCATCGGTAACAGTTTTGGTGAAGGACGGATGTCTAATGCACATATACGCTCTTTTTCCATTAATGCTAAATTTAAAATTCTCACGTCTTTTACTATCACAACCGAATTTTAATTCGATATTATTTAGTTTGCAGACAATGCGTGATATAATGTCAATTTCATGGTGCAAGAAACTGGGTAGGGGGTAGGGTGGTTGTTCAACTGCACTTTGGAATAAGAAGCAATGAGAAAATTAGATTGTGAGAGGAGGGGGGTAACGATCGAGGGGAAGTTGCTGAACAATCAAATATTCGCAGACGATGTAGCCTTAGTAGCAAGCGACCTAAAGGATTAGTTTAAAATGCGAAAGAATTTATAGATTCATGTAAGGAGCAGTGGCGTAGCCAAAGGGGGGGATTAGGGAGATGAATCCCCCCCTTGAGATGAGAATTTTTTAATATGCTGGCAGTATCACAGTGAATGCGCGAAATTAAATTCAAATCCAGATACATAACTGAAGTTGAAAAGCACAACATACTGATATGTCAATGTGAAAACATACAGTTCATGTTAGGTGTACCCCCCCCCCCACACACACACACACAAAAATTGCTGATCCCCTCCTTGGAAAAATTCAGACTACGCCACTGGTAAGGAAACAGGGCTGAAGGTAAACACAAGTAAAACGAAGCTTCTCTCAAATGTAAAGTGCGAACTGGTGAAAATTGGGGGTGAAAAAATAGAATGGGAGGGGGAAGTAGAGTACTTCGGGCGAATGATATATTTTTAAGATTCAAAGTAAAAAGAAATTTCAAGCAGAATTAGAAATGGGTGGAAGTAAGATTTTAATAAGAACTAATGCGGAAGTTTGATGGCCGTATGGGGCCTACACAAAGGTGTTGGCAAAAACAAATACTAATAGACTCCAAACTACACAGCGGGCAATGAAGAGAAACCCGTTTGGGATCAAATTAAAAGACGAAGTCGAAAAGGCAGAAATTAGGGACAAGACTAAACTAAACGACATAGAAAAAACCATCAAAATTTTAATATGGAACTATGCGGGTCATATTACGAGGCAGGGATGGAATAGACGAGAGAGAAGGGTGGAAGGGTGGACTCTATATGACAAAAAGAGAGGCAAAGGTAGACCTACAACTCGCTGGAAAGAGACGAAATACAAAAGGCGTCAGTAATAATTATTATTGGTAGGAAATTAAAGTCATTTAACGCAAAGTGGTCCACAGGTTGCGCAATAGAGCCACAGTAATAAATCATAGAAATAATAGAAGTCAGTGGCCTAGCAACTGGTAGAGTAAGGGGAAGAGTTTCTCTCCGCCAAATTTGCAGTAGGAAAATTTGTCAACAAATTAAAGTGAGGACTTTTCGTTTTGCATGTATGAGTGTCAAATTGCTGACCAGCTTGGCAGATGTCGGATACCGAGTCTGCAAATTTGAACTTTGCACCCATGAAAAAACGGTTTCGCAAGGCTCCTGATGAGAGACGAATCAAAACTAATTGTAAGAAAACCCTGCGTCAAAAGTGGACAATTTGTGGTCAGACAAGTAGAGGGTCAAGATGGAAAAGAAAAAGGAGGAAATCATTTGCATATAGCGGAAAAAGCTTCAAAATCTGAACCAATTGCAACGTGTCAGAATATAAAATCAAGCAAATTAGCATTCCTCGTTTACATTTTTTAGTAAGGAAAATCTGATCAAATATATAAATGATCACGACATACGGGAGAATAGTTATTCACGAGAACACTCACAGTATCAAATGATTAGAACTATACTTTTAGAACAGGATCATAGCCATAGCCAGAAGTTGAATTCGCAGTTCGCACGCCTTGCCCTGTACTTGTTTTTGGTTGTTTTTAGTTCAACCAGCTTTGAAATCTTATTACTCAGCCCAACTGTCTTCAACTGGGTTGGACGCCTAAATAGGATGTAACATTAGATACATGCAATTCTGAACAGTCAAAATATAAAATTACTTACAGAACACAGGAATGCATGTAAATAAGCTCAGTAGCAGTGCACAGTACAATCGGGTAACTTCGGCCATGTCGGATTCGTACTACTACTCACCCGTGCGTGTGACCGCGTGATATCGAACTCGTTCAAACAGAAATGAAAAGGGAAGGGATGTCTGAACATTAGGTGCTAGGTGAAGTTGGGGGGTGTCTCATTTCGTGGTAGGGGAATCGTACTCCTACGTATTGCAGCGTTCTTATGTTGTCTGTTTGCACTGCTGCCAACCTCAAGATAAATCTTGAGATGTCAAGATTTTCAGGTTTTTCTCAAGATCTCAAGATTCTCGAGAAAATCTCAAGAGTTCTCTAGAATTTACATAAAACTGAGTGAATACTTCAGATTTTTCACTTCCAAAATTTAGAAAATGGAAAATTTATCGCCTTTGAGAGTAATAAGCATTTCTACACAGCAATGGAAATGTAAAATACATCTATGATTTGTCACAAGAAAAGGGCCCTTAGTGTCGTCAAAACATTTTGATGCCATGTAGGGATGATGAGGCAGAAAACATTTTATTGTTGAGCACCACAGAAAAGGCGAAAATTTTTGTCTCAAGATTTCTTGAGAATTCTCAAGATTTTTTAACGAAGAATCCTGGGATTTTTCAACAGGCTTGGTAGGCAGCACTGTCTGTTTGTCTGTTATGCGTTCCTAAGTTAACCTGTTCTGACAAGTTAGGTAACTGGCACTGTATTTTCTGTTACACATGCGAAAGGTTTGTCGTGTATGAGAGATTTCATGTTGGAATAAATTGTATACGTTCATTCATTTCTTAGATCTTACTTCCGTTATAAAATATTCTAAAAATGTCGGGTAACTTCGGCCATGGTAAGGTGCCTGGGTGGCCATAGCTATCAAGCATATAACCATGAATACTTCGAGAGGAAACGTCTTCCTGTAACTTCCTCTTCTAGGAACCAACAGGCGCTCTTACAGGCCACCAATTACAAAGAGAATACTCAATATTCTTTTCATTCCAAAAGCAATTTACTAATGGACTGCAAATTAATGGGACTCGCGTTGTAGTAATCGATGAATTTCTGGATCGTTTTATCTCATGCCGGTGTAATCTTTATAACAAAATACAGAGGCGAAACTATAGGGGGTGTGGAGGTTGAACCCCCCCCCCCCCAATAATTTGGTAGTCGGCAAATTTAGAAACTGTTCATTTGAATTTTTCATTTTTTATGAATGTCTGTTTGTTTATTTTTTTTTTTTTAAATTCAAAAATATTTAAATTAAAAAATCGGCAAATTTATAATTTAAAAAAAAATTTTCAGCGAATTTTTAGGTTGAAAAAAAATATTTGTCGGCAAATTTTTCTTCTCCACCTCCCCAAACTGAAAGCCAAATTTCGTGTCTGAAAATGGATTATTACCCCGGACTCCTGTCAGAGACTAGTCAGTCGAAAGCCGAAGGTTTCAAGCTGAGTATCGGACGTTATCTAAAAGGGTGAAACAAAGCTGAAATGTGGAAGACATTTCGAAAATCTGAACGTCAGTAGCAAACGTTGAAATTCGAATTTCAATGACTATTCTGTTTTTACTAGATTCTCTATTTGACCTAGAGCCTAAAATTTGAGAAAGTTAAACAGTTTATTAAATTCTAAAGGTTGAAAGCAAAAGACTTATTTTCCAATGTCACAAAGCTGATTCCGTTAGCAAATGTTCTATTGTTTAATTTACCGATTTTGGTCTTGATGAATATAGGAGGGAAATTTAGTCTGGAATAAAAGTCAAAACTCCATGTGTTTTCCCCATAAGAACGAAAAAGGGAGCTCGTGGCGCGGATTCCTCTGATCCGATTAACCTAAAACTTTGTGGGTTTTTTTTTGTTTTTTTTTTAAATTTTTAATTATTATTATTATTCTATTGGAACCAATTTAGAAGACGAAACAGAGGAAATTTAGAAAAAAATATCACCATGAGCCATGAGTAAGTAACGACAATCTTAATATGTAAAGGAAGTTGTGTGTCCCTTTCAAGTATTCCTAGCTTCGTTCCAGCTTACCCTTTCAGATTAGGGCATGCTTATGGGCGCAAATGTAAGTGCTTGAAGGTTAAGGCTTCACTCTACATTTGTAGGAATGAAACTGTGGGAGGGGGAGAGATGTGAAATACCCCCATTAAGGACGTACCGAAGAGTTTTCCTTTGGGGGGGGGGGGGGTAAAAATTGTGAAAGTCCCAACTGACTCAACTCCGAATTCCCAAGTATCAAAGCAAAAAAAAAACCTTTTGACCTATTGGATTTTTTTTTTTCAACTGACTCATCAACTTAAAATTCCCAAGTATCAGTGCAAAAAAAGAAAAACCTTTTGATTTGTCAGGTTTTCTCAACTTATCAACTCAATTCCCAAGTATCATCGCAAAAAAAAAAAAAAAAAAATTTAACTTGCTGGATTTTTTTAACTCACCTGACTGAAATAGTAAATTTTCCCAATTGCTGAATTAAAAATTTCCACGGAGGAGGGGTGTAAGTTGCCCTCGTGTCCTTCCTATCGGTACGTCCTTGCCCCGAATAATTTAGCAGTCGGTAAATTTTGAAACTATTCATTTGAATTTTTCATTTTCCAAGAACGTTTGTTTGTTTGTTTGTTTATTTATTTATTTATTTATTTTTTTTCAATTAAAAAATATCTTAATTAAGAAATCAGCAAATTTAAAATAATTTTGTCGGTGAATTTTTAGTTTGGAAAAATGTTTATCGGCTAATTTTCCTTCTCCACCGCCCCCCTCCCCCAACTGAAAGTCAAGTTTTGTCTCTGACCAACTAAGAAAAATTATAAATTAGATCTATATTTTACACATGTTTTCAAATTAAGATAAATGAGATAAATATAACGTGTTACGTACATGCGTACTCTGTTTACTCGGGCGAGAAAATACTTTCAAGATTCCACCACCGCTAGAAGCATAGTCGAGCGCTGCGACACAAAGCCGGGTCTCGCGTTTCGGTTATTGAGAGAACAATTTTGTGTCGCGCGAAACAACTTCGTACCGCGAGGGTGATTTCGCGGTGCGAGGGTGGTTCGTTTGCTAATCGCGGATGAAGTCTGTTGCTCCTGCCGATTGAACTACCCGGAGAAATTAGGGTAGTCAAACCAACTCGGGCAAGCTTCTTGCGAAGACATTTACTGCTTTTAGCACCTATGGCTTCCTTTACGATCAGCTGCAAGCGCTTTACTGGTTACCGGCGAACCCCAGCTCTTCTTCTTACATTTGCCCTTCCTGGAGTCTTCCTCTGGGTACTGTGTGCGTTTTACTGGTTACCGGTGAACCCCGACTCCTCTCAAGTCAGCGCGCTCTACTGGTTACCGGTGAGCCCCGAGTCCTCTCCCGCCAGCGCGCTTTACTGGCTACCGGTGAACCCTGACACTCCTCTCGGCGCGCTTTACTAGCTACCGGTTAACCAGTTCTTTCGGCGCGATTTACTAGCTACCGGTGAACCCCGAACTCCTCCTGATTGCTGGCAGCCCACTGCCTTCCCCGTTGCAAGTGCCACTAGGGAGTATCCGCGTCGGCACTGTGTAGTTGTTAGTGCGTTATCAGGGAGCATTCGCGCCCCCTGTGTACAGTTCCGTGTCTAAACATTAACTATTTTTCGCTGTCATACTTGTACTTGTTGTCGTGATCGTTCTCCACACCGCGACCTGAGTTCGTTGTTCTTAGTGTAAATACGTGTGCGAATATACCTATCTCTAACAAACCCCATGTCATTATTTGTCGTGCTATTTTTCGTGTCGAAATGTCCGCATTCTAGAGCTTATGCTCCCGCAATGTGCCCCACGAGGTCACCCATCCTCGCGGCTTCAGCTCACATATCCCCGGAAAGCGCGTCTCGCTGGCCCCCGCGGTCCCGAAATGCGACAAACGAAGTACGCAGAAAATTTCACTTATTTCCATAAAGTAGGTGCTTCTCAGGGAATACCAATTAAGATGAGTGATATACACGTTTGCATCATATTTAGGTTTTCATCACTACTTGTAATCTGGCAATTTGAATGTTCAGAGTTCTTAAAATCCTAATTAGTTACTTTTTATCAGTCGCAGGCTGATAGCAGCTGTTCGAATTACCGTCAGTTAATTATTGATCGATGCGGGCGCCTGTTTGGCGCTTTTCAACCGATTATACTTGACGGTGTCAACATGCACATTGTCATCCCTCCAGTGCCTGTATCCCTACAACCCCATGGAGCGTATTCACATTCTATGTCACTGGAATAACATCTTCCCTTCCCTCGTCTGACTTCCCGGGCACGCTGGAATCTGTGGCAACAAACTGGTGGGTGCTGCTGTCGGGAATCTTCCTCTCACCTGCCGATCTCTTCCAATTACATCTTGGTACGTTGCTCATTGCAGGGAGGAACCGAAAGGTACATTTCTAGCGGTGGGTATCGACGAGAAGTCAGTGAAGTATCTGAGGAAAAAGGGCAACAAACTGTTTTTCCTGAACCGCCTGGTTGATTTCAAGGTATCAGCCTGAGGATAACAGAGAGAAGCTATACGCTGAATGATAAGGGCATTGCAAATTAATCTGCACCAATGCAAAGCTGCCTGTTACTTACCGAGCAGGAGGCTACAAAAGGCTCAAACAAATACATGCCAGTTACAGGAACCATGGTAATCGGGAACAAGCGAGAGGCATACAGATGGCACAGGGACACCTCATTCATGCAAAACATGCAGGAAGACCACGTTCAGCGATATTTACGTATCAAGTGAGCTGCATAGTATATGCTCAGCATATTTCTCATTAGACTCTAGGGACCCTCCTCCAAGTGATGAGCTCAGGGAACTGGTGGAATACTATGTGAGAGAAAAGCTGGACGTCCTTGTCGGATACGATGCCAACTCGTACCATACCATTTCGTAGTGCGGAAATACTTCACACGTGCAATGACGCACTTGCCTGAAGCGTTATCAATATTCAACTTTCTCATTTCGTTGCACATTTTGTATCAAGTATTATTATTTTTGAAAAGAAACAGTTTTGTTTTACTAATTTGCAGAAAAATTGATTTGGTGTACAAATTTTTCATCACGCTCATTCAGTGTGATTTGTTCACTTCCTCCTGCTCCATGCACGGAAACGCAGCAAAGAGTTTTTACTGTGAGTGGTGGGGGCAACATTTGTTGAATTCCCAACTGACTTAACTCAAAATTCCCAAGTATCAATGTTTTTTGCATTGACTAAAAAAATCCCAACTTTTGATTTATCTACTAAAATTTCCCGACTCCTGCGGAGGCTTGAGGGGCGGGGACACACTGCTTCCGTGTCCCTCTAGTTTCGCAGCAGGCCCGTAGCTTGTGTGTGCCAGAGCATGAGCCATAAAGGTACGACACAAAACTTTTTTTTTTTGCTTTTAGCTGTTTTCTATTTTTTATTTATTTATCATTTTTTGTTGAGACTGCGCTGGACAGGGCGGCGCGTTTGCCAGCTGCCTTGGCATTAGCTACGGGCCTATATCGCAGGTCATGACATCACTTCAAACTTTTGGCGAACAGAGTATAGATACCGACGAATCAGACTAAGATATGAAACGAAACTCTCGATTTGCTATCAATTTCACCTTTTTATTCTCGAATATTTCTTTAATCATTTTTCACGAGATAATTACGGCAGGCAGTGAGGCGGTTTCTTCTACGATGATGTCCTTGAGTTTATGATAGGAAATAAGACCTATAAAGGGGGTCTGAATTCAAGTTTGATATCACTTTGAACACAAGTAAAAAACTGTGGCTTCAGAGGCAGGGAGTAATGGCGAACAAGTCATAAGTTTATGAGTACCTAAGTACTCACATTATCAGGATATCGAATTCAAAGAATCACTACCTTCATATATATTTTATATCGCCTCTCGATTGACAAGAAACCTGTCTCGAGATCAACTTCAGTGAGTTTCACGTCCTCGTTTTGTTAATCCTCCTTCACTCACTACAGAAAATAGGTGACGCTGCTCTCGAGCTGTGCTGAAACTTGTCTCACCAGTGAAGAAGTTAGAACTTTTTGAGACCAGCCTCAATTTTTCCTCGAAACAGGTCACAAATGCGACAAAACCAATGTCAAGGTGTTTCATACTACTACAATTTCCCACGAATCTTTAATATAGTTTCTGTGTCGCTGATTTTGATGGTGACATCAGATTTTGGTTTCAGTTCCATTTCTAGTGCAGGAATCCAAATTTAACACTACAAATAGGTATAATGGACTCCACTTAGAAACCTATGGAAATACATAGGATCTTTTCCTGAGTTATTGATTGACAATATTCGAATGAATTTTTCATCTAGCTCCGATTCGAGCCTCCGAAAAGAAGAAGTAAACGATTTCTTTTATTTAAGAAAGGGAATGCATGATTTTTTTTTTTATGTAATCTTTTCTCAATGAAAGAAACAGGTGTCTAAAAAGAAAAGAATCCGATCGCTGCCCAGAAGGACATGGTTATATGGATAAGTCATCCAGGCGACCATGTTGACGCGCATACCTATATTCCAATGCCTTCTCTAGTCGTCTAATCTCGGCATCGCTCGGCATTCTCCGTGTCGGCCCGAATGACCGCGTAAAGAGGAATACGCAACATCACAATAATAACGTTTTTCTGCGGAGTATTTTTTGCGGAACACTTTTAGCAGATGTTTTCTTTTCTGCGTGGGTGAGCCATTAGAAATATCCATGTCATAATAAGAAAACAAAAGTTTCTTATAAGTATTTATGTATGGAAGGAAATGTTTTCTATCTTATTTCTTTGAAGACTGCGACACCGACCTAGTATCTCATTTCTTCTTCCCTCACTTAGACTAACAGAAAATGGTTCCTTGTCGAATTTTTTGAATTTGGATTTTTTCCCCAAAATAATAATTGGCCTGCCACGCAGCATTTTCAAGGTGACCACAATTTCCCATGAATCTTGTCGAATTGTCGTATTTTCTTATTCAGTATTATTGAAAGCTCATGATATCAAATTGAGCTGTCTTCAATTCTGTCGAATTTTCAATTTTTTCCCCTTAAATTTTTCTCATAACTCTGTGATTATTTTCCAAAGATGACTACAATTTTTCATGAAACTTACTCAATTTCCATACATGAACTGTTTGAAGACGTGATACTAGATTAAGTTTAGTTTTCAATTTTGTTCCGTTTTTCATCCCCCCCCCCCCTTCAAAATTGTTGCCATAGTTTACGAAAACTCATGACATCAATTCAGCTTCTAAGGTTGTTAGATTTTTCAAATTTTGAAATTTTTTCAAAGATATTATCATAATAATTATTATGCTTTGTTCCTTTTTCAATGTGAAAATAATTTTCTCGATTAATCCTGCTACATTTTTGGGCAAGTTGATTGAAAACTCATAACATCAAGTTAAGTCCAATTTTCTATTTTATCGAATTCTTAAAATTTTATTTCTTCGAAGTTCTTATAATAACTCGAAGCATGTTTCCAAGATCATCGTTTTTTTAATGAATTTTATCGAGTTAAGTAAACCTTCAATTTTGTTATGATTTTTAATTGGGAGATTTTCTTTCAAAATTCTGTCATAATTATTTGATTACGAGATAACTAAAGTTTTCCATGATTCATACACAGTTTTCTATGCAAGTAGTTTAAAGACTCGCACGATATGAAATTAAGTTCAATTTTCAATTTTGTAATAGTAACTTTTTTTTGAAACTTTATTATAACTGTGAACATCCATATTTCTAAGATGACTATAATATTCCATGAACCTCGTAGAATTTTCATATATTTGTATGAGTTTATTGAAAGCTTTTGATATCAACTCAAGTTCAATCTTCAATTTGATCTAATTTTTCACATTCTGATTTTTTTTCTTTCTTTGATAATTTCTCCAAGATGATCACAATATTCCATGAATTTTTCTCAGTTTCCAAACTCAAGTTTTCTTTTAAACTCGTGATATCAAATTAAACTAAATTTTCAACTTCATCACATTTTTGAAATTTTGTGTTTTTTCGCAAAACTGTTGTCATGGTTCATAACTACTATATTATGCTCATTTTCCCAAGGAAAACAGAATTTTCCATGAACGTGATTGGGTTTTCATAATTTAAGTGGTTGAAGACGCTTGATAAGTATTAAATTAAATCTAACTTTCTATGCTGTCGAAATTTTCAAATTAAAAAGATTTTATCATATATTATGTCTTTGATTATTTTTCGTGAAAATAGAGTCAAAATAATATAAAAAACGAATTCAGCGAACTTGAAAACCCTATATTTGAAAACTATATTATGGTGTATTTTATGGAATTTTTGACCTTGGCCCCCGCTACCAGTTGTCACAGTTCTTAACTTAGAGGTAAACTGATATCAAAATTAAATTTACGGCTCGAAAATGTTTCCCAGAATGCTGCTTGTCCAAACCACTGAAACACTGAAGCATCCGATTTCACAAGCGCGCTATCTAAGTGATGGGGCGGAAATTCCCAGGGACAGAAATCTATGAGGTAGAGAATCGAGTGCACGCGAAATTTGAACCCTTCCTAATCTCCAAATCCCATAAAATGAGAAAACAGCAATACAAAAATCTTTTTTTTTTTCTTTTGTAAGGTTTATTTTAAAATATGCAACTTGGACGCGTACTTTTAACCCCTTCCTTTCCACCTTGTAACGTTTACAGGGGTAGAAACGAAAACAGACTAAAAAGCATTTGTATGGAGAAATTGATGGGGAGCAATTTATTGGTTGTTTCTTCTTATACAAGAGTTTTGCAAGAAAAACCAATGTGGGGACCTTTGAACCCACCTACAAAAATTAGTACAAGGGATAGGGGTGGGTAACTTAGGATACAATTTTCAGCTAGCTTCCGCTTGTTATTCCCTTTTCCCTTTCAATTTCCTTATTTGTTTACCTCAGATTAATATGTTAAACTATAAGATGGGCAGCTAAGTTTCTTCGTAAATCGGTTCTCAATTACATTCGAAGATTAAAATTTTGAAATTTTGGATATTGCAAGAATGTTCTTCAAACTTGAATTGAATAGCGAAACTAATTAAAAGGTAAGTAAAACGGAATAGCATTTTTTCTGATAGGGAATTTTGTGCTTTGTAAGATCCCACTACATTGAATTTTATTACTTAATCCATTGGATGGATACTCATGAAAGACTGAAATTGAATAAATCGTGAAGTGAAGGCGAATTTCCAGTAATTGATCACCATTATTTTGATTTTAATCCAACGTTCGATGCGTGCTATTGTTTTATGTAAATTTTTCGCTTTTTTATTTTATTTTCCAGTACTTGAATCATTTTAACATGGATATGTCTAATGGTTCGCTACGCAAAAAAGAAAAATTCCGCAGAAAAACGTTACCATTGTGATGTGGTTGCGTATTTCTCTTTACACAGTCATTTGTTCCATCATGTTTTGACGGGTTGACACGGAGAATGCCGAGCGGCGACAAGAATGGACGACTAGAAAAGGCATTGATATAATACGCGTCAATGCGGCGCCTGGACGACATATCCATGTAAGAATGTCCTTCTGTGCAGCGGTCGGACTCTTTATCTTGTTTTTAATAAAACCCTGCAGGATTTGGAATGATTTATTTTGTAAAATATAAGATGTTATGTCACGCATAACATGGGAAGAAGAAAGCTGTTTTTTTTTTTTTTAGAAAAGGGGTGGTGATTAATTGCAAATGGATATAAGTGAAAATAGTACATCCTAATTACACTTCTGACTTTAAAATTCTCTATTTAAGTACTACTCTTCACATTAAATACCTTTAGCCCTGTAATCGGGGTTAGGCTGCGCATACCTTAATTCAGTTTTCTGGAAAATACGCGATTGGTAACATTGCATTTCCATGTCATCATATGACAAAGGGTTACCTTCATTTACAAACAGAAAATTAGCTTCCGCAAATAATGTAGGCGAAATGTTGAGAAAAACGTGTATTTTTGAGCGGCTTCATCCGTATTGATGGCACCAAAAACGTGAAATGGGGCAATCACTACAAATAATATTTGAGACATGTTTCCTCGGTTTTCAACAAACTAAAGAGAGGCGTATCATTTCCAGTGTGGGGAAAAGGTAGAAGAAACGATTCCCATACAAGGATACAAAATATTTTTTATAGCACTCGTATTCCTCATGAGGGCTGGGGCGAATGTCAACACTATTGTAGAATTAGGGGAGAGGCATGTAAGAGTTCGCACTAAACGTTTGGAAGCTCATATCTCTAGAAGTGGGTTAGGAAGCTAAAAATTAGAGGCAGGATGCATAATTCACCCAAGTACAAAGTACGGAGGTTCAAAATAGAAAAGAAAAATCACATACTAGGAGAAATCTGGATCCCCAACCCAAAAAATTTTTTAAATAAAAAATGTATTTTCACACGCACTGCATAAGAGTACGCTGGGCGATATGTAAGAGTACGTACAAAATTTTAGTATAGACTTTATTGAGAACAAAAATCACAAGTGCAATTTTCAGCCGTATGAGTACCGTCGCAGTTCTTGTGGACCTATATAATGCATATCAGGTACAACGGAACCGTATCTCACTTTTACCAAACTCTTCACAGATGCCACATGTTTCATCTACTTCTTCTTCTATGCCTCAGTCACCAACGATGAAATCGTCCCAAACTAGTCGGCGCAGCTCCCTAAATTGATGAACAATTCTTCAATAAGTATAAAGCTACCCGGTACAATTCATGGGCAATAGATATAAAAACTTACTAGTATAATCGCTTTCTTAATGTATATAGCTTCCGATGTACCATAAAAAGATGCATAATTCCTCGGATGGATTCACTTTCCTTGTTCCTTTTTCTGGCATCATCAAACATCTCTGTCACTTTCAACGTTTGTAGTCAATTTATTGTTGCCTGTAAAATAATTTTTGTATGTTATTACTCAATGAAATCAAAAAAAAAAAAGTCTAGTTACGAGATTAATGATCGAATCTACTGTTATGAAGTGCAGTACACTTACATGTACCGTATTTTTTCCTTCAAATCGGTCTAACTTCATGAAGATCAGTAAGTATTACCTATGAATAATTTTAAAGCTAATTGTATACACTTTTTCTACTAAAAAAGAGTATAACAACGTAGTATTTACCTGCTTTGTTCATCATCAAAATCTTCTCGTGAATCCTTAGTAGGAGCATTGTTTTAAAATTATATCACGCGAATCGAAAACAAAAACGATGATAAAAGTGAACCATGCATATACAAAGTTACTAAGAGATATATGTACTTAATTGTTTTCGCATTCATGTACCGAGTGCAAACACTCTGTGCCCATGATTCTACGTCATTTACAATGCTGCCGACCCTTTCAAACTCGAGAAAAACAGGCTGCATACTCTTACACGCCTGCGTACTTTTACATATACCTCTCCTCTATACCCGCAGGTATTTGGATCTTCTACTTTTTCAAACATAGGCGGATCCAGGATTTTCTCAAGGGAAGGGGGGTGAAAAAACATGATTTTTTAAAATTTTATTTTATACCATATTAGTTAATAAAATCTCTTATATTTAACTCTTGTCGGGCTCTATTCCTCCTATATTGGCCCCTTTTCTGGGCAAATGCCTCTACACATCCCGTCCATCTTTTCCTCATCTCTCGTGCTTCTCTTTCTCCAAGTTGGTCCCCACTCCTGAACTATCTCGTCTCTCCATCTTGTTTGTGGTCTTCCCCTTTGCCCTTCCCTTCTCCTGGTATCCACTTCAAAACTTTCCTCCTCCATCTGTCCCTTTGCCGAATTACATGCCTCGCATATTTTGCTTCAAACTTTTTGATCGTGTATCCTGTGTCTTTTAGTCCTGATTTTTCCTTGATTTCCGTGTTTTTGATTTTGTCCAGCTTTTTGATTTTTAAGATACTTCTTTCCATTGCTCTTTGAGTGGATTGAATTTTTTCCACATTGACTTTTGTTGGCGCCCATGTCTGACATCCGTATGTTAGTGATGGTAAGGTACAACTCCCTCAGATTTTAAATTTTAGTTTCTTAGCTATTTTCCATTTGTAGAATTCTTTTTTGACCCAATAGTTTTTCCACCTTCCCCTTATTCTTTTGGATGGTTCTTTTTTGTTCCTATTTCGAAATGAAATTGTTTGTCCCAAAGCATTGCTGATTTGATCGGGGCCTGGAGCTTCATTACTTTTTAGTTTCTTAAGGGCGTATTCTTCTTCACTTTTTAATATTTTGGGTACGTCTTCTTCGTTTTGTTCGTTCTCCCCTTCTTTCTCTTTTATGTTTTCTTTGTCGTATAGTTTTTCATAGAACTGTGTAGCAGCTTCCACAATCTGCTCCCTGTCCCTAATTTCCTCCCCTTGTTTGTTTTCTACCTTCAATATCAACTTTCTCCCTTAGCTCAGTTTTTTTGCTGCCATTTTTATAGATCCACTGTCTCTCAAACTGCTTTCAACTTTCGCTGCATCAAATATGTTCTATGTCATTACGAATTTGTTGTGGGGCTAATTTCTTCAATTCCGCCAATTTTATTTTCTCCGTGTGTGCCAAAAAATTTTTCTTTTGCGGTTGCTCCCTTTCTTCGATTAGCTTTTTGGCATTTTCTGTTAGTTTATCATCCACTATTTTTTTCTCTAACCACCTCATATTCATGCTGTTATATTTTTCTTGCACTGAGTTTCCATATTTTTTTTTTGTCTCCTTTCAATAATTTGATCCTTTCCCTATATTTATCGTACCGTGCACTGGGATAATTTTTATTGCAAACTTCTCTTTTTTCTTACAATTGTTGTACTTTATCCACCTTCCCCATCTTATCTCTGCTCGTGATATTCTACGGTCTGACGTAAAGTTGAAATTAGTCAGTGTGGAAACGTCTTGTATTATCTTCATGTCATTTTTTCAAATATGGTCTATTTCGTTTTTGGTTTTTGGATCGGGGGATATCCACGTGAATTTTCTGGCTTATCTTTTTTTTTTTGTAGAAAGTATTTGCTACTTTAAGATTTTGCTAGGATACAAATTCTATTAATCTTTCTCCATTTTTGTTTTTGATTCCTAAATAATATTTATGTACCCAAGATTCCCGACCCTCCCTCGTTTCCGCGAATTTCCGATTCCAGTTCCCTATTATAATTGTAGAATATTCTTTGTTTTGCTCCAAAAGCTCTTCCTGCTTTGCACAGACCTCCACCCTTTCCCCTTCCTTAGCTTCCATTGTTGAGGCATATATTATTTGGACTATCAATGCATTGACTTTTTCTCCCACTGAGAGTATGCGGTAGCGAATCAGTTCACAGACTCCTCCAATTTCTTTGATTTTTCTCATTATTGGTTCCCGGATATAAAACCCTACTCTCCTGAACCTTCTTGTCTGCTCATAATAATACATGAAATTTCATTCCTTTCTTGGTGTTAGCTTTTCTCCCCATTTCTTTAATTACTTCCCCTAATCGTATTGTATCCCATTTTATTTTTTCTATTTCCTTTTCAGATTCGTATATCCTGCCCTCCCCTTCAATCCACTTGCAATAATAATGCAATAAATTCAGACCTTTTTCGCATTTTTCTTTCCATTCTTTTTCCTAGAAAACAGGTGTGTAGGTATTACAGCCTGTTCCCCCGACGGTGGCTGCCTCCCATCTTGAGGGAAATGAATAATAATACTAAATAAAAACTATCTAGTGGCGGGTTATTTTGTACTTTTAAATTTAAAAATCAAGTTCGAAGGGGGGTTTCTCCCTGGATCCGCCTATGTTTTCAAAACTGGAATTTGGTGAATCCATTCACCCAACGTCAGCACGAGCAGACATTTCTAAATCCGAAAGGATTTCATTTGCCCATCTGCAGCGAATGCTCAATCATCATGTTTAGTTCACAGTGAAAAGCACCAAAACAATAATAAATGACCGACACTATGAAACAAACTACACGCTATTTACTTTTAAATGTCAAACATCCTTAAAAGAAAGTCGTTTTATAAACTGGCGCGTTCTTTTCGAAACTTCGTTTTCGATCGGTGAACACAGGTAAATGACAAATGCCAGAACGAAGTCGAAGAGTGCCAATAGTAACTCAAAGAAAGAACTTTCCAGCAGAAACATAGAACACATTAAATTGGTCATCATAATCAAGCTAGTGTGTAGTTTAAAGTCAATCCCGTGCACCGATGACAGTTTACTGCCCACGGTTGACTCTGAGCATACTACATACACCGAGCACACGTAAAATGCCATGTTGACCGACATAGACACAGTCAGCGGCAGGATCAGGAAAAGCAACAACGTCTGATCATCCTCCAGCATACAAGTCCGAAGAAATACTTTCAAATCGTCCCTCTCGTAGTAAATCATCAACGTCGTGAGCACCGCTGGGCCCCCCCAGCTCAAAACCGAGTAAACTGAAAACCTGCAGGAATCCTCGGAGGACTTATCAGGTTTCCGGAAGTCGTAGGCCACGGTCCAGACCACGCACAAAATATCGAACGCCATTGAAGACAGCCAGAAGAATGATGAGAAGAATCCGTAATATATGCTGATATTTATGACAAGATCGAATTGATAGGTTTTGGCTAGCGTCTTACAAAGAAATCCGACGTTTCCTATTAACAAAGCGACTGTGTACGAGGCGAGTGCTTTGTCATATGGTCTCTTAGGTGCCTTCGGAGAGCAGAATTCGGCCAAATGCAGCAGCAGCAGGATTACAATCACAACTAAACACAATTTTATAATTAACTTGGCACCACCGGGTAATTGGACGAGGTTTATGAAGTCATTTGAGGTGACGTTGTTTAGTCTACACACTTCTATCGCGCTCCCAACTATGGTAGTTTTGTTTCTGATGTAACTCCTGTTCATCGCTAAGGTGTACACAGTTTCGGCGGTGATTTTGGTGAAATTTATCGATTGTAGAGCGGTAATGCAGTTCATCTTTATTTGCAGGTACATGTACGCCCTCCTCTTATTGGCTGGTTTGGTTGGAGCAGGTGTCGTTGTTCTGGTCGGACTGGTGGAAGTGCTACTCCTAGGAGTTCTCCTAGGCTTCGGGGTCGTTGAGCGAGTTCGAGTTGTCTTCGATGTAGACGTTGCTGTAGTCACGGCTAACGAACTTGATTTGGAGTCACTCGTCTTAGTTGTTGATATAGCTGGTGAACGAGAACCCAAGGTTATCCTACGACTAGACCAATAATACGGGAATGTAGGTCTTCTGTAGGAGCTTGGTGAACATCTTAAAGATCGCACTCCGTTGCATTTCGCACAATCTTCATTCCGGTATGCAACACCCTTAATTTTATCGTACACGATCGACATATATGCCGGACACTTTTGGCCCACACTTGTTGCAGTCCCATTGAGCGAACAGTTGCTGACAACATTAGGCATGCAATAGCGCAAAGATACTTGCTTGCCATCTGGAGGAATGGGTCGCAGGGTGCAGTTTTCAATACGGTTACCGACGGTCATTTGCCATAACTTTAAGGTGCCGTTGAATTTCAACTTGTCCTTCAAATCCGGCCGACTGGCGATAAACGACCGCCGTCTCAAGCCAGAACTGTTCGCATAGATGGTCAGGTTTTCGCTAACCGTTTGGCATTGCACGTTCATAGGCCAAATTTGGTACTCGGTTACATTGCTACAGCGAGCGCAGAACAAATTGCCGTAGGTCATGTTGGTCTTGAGGTCGGTCACCGGCGCCTTAAATTTCAACAGGGTATCGTTGACCTGCTCCGTGTAATTGGATGACCGCAGACACTTCGGACGAAACTGTCTATTTATCGAGCACGAGCGTTTCACGTAAATATAAATGGATTCTCTAGATTTGGTCGGGATGGCATCACATGTGGCGGTAACATTATCCAGCGACGAGTTCGCGATAGCTGGCGCGTCGACACAACAATCTCCGAATTGAGAACAAACAGAATCACATCTGCACTCAGATATATTGGACCATCCTGTCTGGATAGGTTGAAGCCGAATATATGGGCGGTTAAATCTCAGTTTAAACGGAATACTGACATCGTTGCAATTGATTACCTTGCAAACACTGAAAATATGGGTAAAAACTTCTGTTAGAAATGTTGACAACATACGAGCATTCATAACAGACCTCCCATCGTCCATAATGGTGTGGAATTGTATATTAGGAACATTGTATCTATTCAGGGTGTGGCACGGAAATCCCCTCCTTTCTTTGCTTTTTTTTTTTAATGGGAACTCGGATCGTGGGGGGATGGGGATCTTCAAAGACTAACATCTATTTTTCTCTTCAGGGCAAAACATCTTCTCTCCCAAAATCCGTGAAACCAGAGCCGATATCGACACTGAGCTCGACATCCTAATTTAGTAATTTCATTTACATACTTTTTTCTTTTTTTTTCTTTTTTCTAAGCCATCATCAATATGACCTCGCACCAGCCTCGAATTATCTCATTTCGAATTAATTCAAAATAGTGTTAACCGTAATAATGAGTAGTCGAATTGACACGTTGACATGTTTGTCGTTATCGAAGTTTGGATCGACAATTCAGAAGGTAATCAATATATCGAATTTTGTATACAAAAACTGTTGGGCAGCCAATGTCATACTTCTAGAAAAATTTGCAGATTGTCAATATTGAACATGTAATGGAAAAACTTGAGGTATTAGCGTCAACTCAAATCATAAATTGGAAAATTAGATGAATCAAGAACAAGATCAAAATATGTATGGACATCGCTATCAAATTTTGTATCGACATTTAAGTAGCCAAAGTAGATAAAAATTTGTGATTACCGAGACGTTTTCTTGTAGTATGTAATTTGATATCGACTTTTTTATCTGCTCAAAAATATCCAAAGTCAACAAAAAAGTCGACGTGACCGAGTTGATTTACCCTACATTACCTGATATCGACTTTTTCATCAGTTTTTGACTAGTGAAAGACGACAAAAAAGTCGATGTCGACAACGAAATTGTTTTCAACTCGACTTTTCAATCTACTTTGCGTGCAGAATTCAACAAATTGGTCGTGTTGGAAAAGTGACCGTTTTTGAATGTCAATAAGTGTCGATTTTTGTATCGACTGTGTTTCATGGGAAGGGGGCGAGAACTTTCAACCTACTTTGGAATCTTATGTGGAAATATATCAAATAAAATATCGAAATAGTCAAAAATGTAATTCGATCTTTGATCCGACACCTAATTTGAGCACCAAATTCCACTTTTTATCCTTCAGCAGGTCCTAATTCATTTGGCTGAGAAAAATTCAGCAAGGTATCGAAATATAGCGTTTTTGGCTCCGTAGTTTCAGAACCCAATTTGGGCTCCGAAATCGACTTTTTCTCTTTATAGAAGGCCGAACTGATTTTGCCGAAAAAATTAAACACGGTTAGAAATAGAGATTTTTTTGGTTGTTAATTCCGAAAATCGAATCAGATATTCGATCCCACTCCGATGTTGGATCCCAACTACGAATTTAATAATTCAAATGAGCCCAGTTGACTATGGCGAAAAAAACTGAGAAAGTTGTTGAAATAGGGGTTCATTGGCTTCCTGATTTCAGAAATTCGATCAGATTCCGATCTCAGTATTGGTCCCAAAATTCATTATTTGACCCCTTCAAATGGGCAGTTTGACTGTGCTACCCCCCCCCCCCCCAAAAAAAAAATAAACAAGTTATATGAATAGAGGTTTTCTGGGTTTCTACTTTCCATAGTTGAATCAGGTCTTCGATTCGACCCTCATTTTGACAACAGAATTCAAATTTGATCACTCTACATGGGGCCAATACGAGAACAAGATATGGGCATAGTTGTTCTTTAGTTCGCTGATATCGGAATCAGATTTTTGATCTGACCCCGACTGCACCTCAAAATTCAAATTTGATTCCCCTTCACCTCTCTATATATTAAAAACCAAACTCCTCCCCCCCCTCCTGAAAAAAAAAACTCTAAGGAGCCTGATATCTAAATCCCTGCCTTCGTCCAAGACATAACAGACATAATAAGACATAAAAAGACATATAATGACATAATTACCCATACTGCGGGTTGCCTACCTAAAAATCAGAAAAATTGCAGAGGCAGATCAGCTACTCTCAAGGACATAATCTGTTTTAACATAAAAGATCTCCAAGTTTTAAGACATAACCGACATAATAGGACGTATAATTGGACTAAATTCTCTTTGCTAAAATAATTTAAACGAGGCATCGGGATAAGTTTTTCTCTTGGGTCGCTGATTCGAAACTTTCATCAAATCTCTGTTTCAATCCCGAGTTAAGGCTTATCATTCAAATTTCACAATTTCATCATAGGCCAATTCGACGTTACCGAAAAATTTCAATAAGGTACCTACAACATCACGGGTTCCTGTGTCACTGAGTTCTCAAAGTCCATAAGATTTTTGACTTGTTTCTGAGTTTTGGGCACCGAAATCCATAATTTATTCTTGAAAGGGGCAAAATTAACTTGATTTTGAAAAATAGCATAAATTACCAAAACAGGGGTGGTATCACTGATTTTGGATAATGCGTATAAGATTCTTGATCCAGCCTTAATCTGGGTTCCAAAGCACAGATATCACCCTTGATATGGTGCAAGGCCGGATTCACCTGATTGGCCGCTGTGTGCTAATTTTTTTGCCGCCCCCAAAAATATACAATAGTTGGTGAAACAATTTTTGTCCCCATCTTATTCGTTTTCCATATTCCCCTGAATTTGGCGACTTTGTGCTTGAGCACACACTTTAGTACCATGGTAAACCTGCCACTAAAAAAAATAAAATCAATTCGACTTTGGAAAATTGGAACAAACCTAACGGCAGTAGGGGTTTGAATCACTGATTTCATATTTTTGATCTGACCCGGATCAAGGAAGGCTACAGAATCCAAATTTTACATTGGAAATTAGCAAAACTGACTTAACAAGAACTTCCTCTTTTTTTTTGACGTGGGAGAAACTGAATCTCTTTTTTAAGAAAAGATGGCATATTTTTTCAGTGAAGTCAAACATACTCGTGTAAAAGGGGCTAATTTTGGAACCCAACTTGTGGTCGGGTCAAAAGCTGATGAAATATTAAAAATCATCCACCTACAAATTCCCGACTCAGTCCCTTGTTCAGTATTTTTAACAACCTTAGTTACCTCATTTAAAGGGATCAAATATAAATTTTGGAGCTAAAATTGCGGTCGGATAAGAAAATCTGACTGACTTTCTAAAATGAAGAATCCAAAAACCCCGATTCCGTTACACTGTTCAGTTTTATCGGCAGTCAATTTGGCCCTTCTTCGGGGGTCAAATTTCGGTTTCTGAGCCGACATTGAGGTCGGCTCAGAAACCCTCAAAAGATTTTCAGAATCAGGAACCCAAGAAACGCCCGTTGCGATACCGTGCTCATTTTCCGCACTACAGTTAATTGAGCTCACCGGAAGGAGGCGAACTCAGGTTTCTAGTTTAAATCGAGGTCGGGTACAAAATCGTATTACATTTTCGGAATCAGGGACCCAGAGAACCCCTATTTCGAACCTTTGTTTGATACGTTTCCAATTAGATTTCAAAGTTGGGGGAACCCTCCAGAGGAACCCGAAAAAAACTGAACCTTAGCTCTCGAAGATCCTCGTTTGTCCCACCTCAATCCGGCTTCACAGTTCAAAGAAAACAATAGGGGAGTTTCATGCCACATTCTCCATGCACGGGGAGGGGTACGTTAAATTTGTACAAGTATGGTTTATTTCTTCCTTTCAGTGATTGGGAAATTCGAAGTATTCTCAAACTGTTTTCGGAATGAGCTTTCTTGGCCTGGGAATAACCACGACATTATGCCCATTTGAGCCTAATGCTGTGCTCATCGTAATTTGTCTGACTTTATCACGGGGGACGTCATATTTTTGGTTCTAGCAGCGCCACCCCTAACTAGAGGACGGACGTTGACACATTTTTACCATTTTAGTATCTGTTTGAGGTATCAAGCTCCAGTTTCTCTCGCTTTGGGGTCTGCACTGATGGATGTTTACCAGTGTATGCGTTTCTTTTTTTTTTACTAACCGAAATTTGAGTGTAGTTTGATTATTTTTGCATAGTTTTTAAGCCTGCACTCAAGAGAGGCACGTTTTGTGTCTGTTTTGCAAGCAAAAAATCCTGGTTTTACACATCGGTTTAAAAAATTATTATTTTTCATAAGAAACTTGTTGCTTAATCAAGTCAATTTAGGGTTGCGGGTCACTGATTTCGATTTTCTGTCACTTGAAATAGGAAGAATGCAAACGGACAAAACCAAGAAATGAAAAGAAACTCGTTCTGTTCTTTGAGAAAATGAAAAAACCTATCCATCTCTTCATGAAGGAAAAGAAAAACTTATTCATTTTTTTGAGAAAGGAGAAAAAAATTATTCCTTTTTTTCCCTAAATAAAACAACTTAAAAAAAATATATATATATAGAAACTGCGAGTTTGGTTCAATTTTACTAGATGGAGCTGAAAATTCCCAAGACTTCAAGACTTGTTGTGAATTATCGGGAACAACTTCCAAGTTTGGAATGGGGCCACTTTGGCATGCGTGCATCGCCATACGTCCCACCACACATGAAGTTTGAAATATTGATCAGGAAAGTTTTATAAAATTAGACATGTCCTATTTTACGGTTATTCAGATGAGAATTTCAAGGCCAAAGTGCAACCGTAACACACTGAGATTTCGTACTTTTTTACAAATATTTTGGAGGAATACTTGGCACACCCTGCTAGTGAAAACACCAAAAATTTTGGTTTATTGATGTACATTCCTTACTTACTCTTCAAGGGTACTTTGGGCATACCTATATTTTGACTAATAATTTAGCAGAATCAAAAATAGGAAAGCTTTCTTCTGGCAGTTATCTCAGAATAACCAAAGGATTTGGGAAGAAACATAGATAAAGAAAACAAGTTTTTTTTTTCATTTTTTTATTTTATTCAATGATGGAAAATAACGCTAAAGAAAATTTTATCAAGTCATAGAACATTGTTGTTTAAATACAAAAAAAAAAAAAAAAGAAAAAAAAAGAAAAAAAAGAGAGAACTTACTTAGTGCTGGAATCAGCAACAGTATCGATGGTGGCAAAACCAAATAGAATTAGTGCGATTCCAAATTCAAATACAATCCGCATTTTAGTTTTGTACAATTATTTTCCAGTCATTAAGGTACCTTCAAAAAATAACAATGAATTAGTACAGGAGATCATTCTACCAGTAAAATAGCTTATTAAACAATCTCGAAGTTACACAGAAAAAATTAACAAAAACAGATATTAACTCAAAATTCACAACTAATAAATTCGGAAAACTTCTTCTGTAAGATCTTAAGTTTTTGTGACACATATCACACAGTCATACATACGTTACCGTTTCAGCAGACATCACTAAACTTATTTTTATTGAAAATTAATAATACATAGAGGATAAAAACCTCTGTCGACTGGTAATATTCATCGAGTCCACATTTTTCTACACTAGTGCTCAGAGTGGATTAAGAATATCAACTAAGTCCTTTGAGAACTGCTTTCGGCTAGTAAAGTTAATTATTCCGTATTTGAATTGTACTTTAAGACACGGCGTGTTTTTTTTTTTTTTTTTTTTTTCCCAGACTTGATAAAGTGAAATCTGAACGTAGTAATTTTCAACCAAATCCGACAGTAAAACTGATGACATACCAAGTTTAAAGTTACCATCATTATAATGCTTAGTATGCTTAGTATTTAAGAAATTTATATATAATATTACGATATCCAATAATAGACCTTTTCTCCTAAGTTTCGGTTGATTTTAACACGAAGTACTCGACTTCTTATTTAGTACCGCAACTTTTTCGTTCTCCTATTAAATTAGTAAAATAAATGAAATTTGCAAGAAGCGTACGCAGTATTCGAATTTCCACTTCATGAGCACAATTCTATTAACAGTACTTGTTTTCATATTGAAGTGAAATAAAGGCAAAGTATTGTTTCGCATTACATCACGAACTCATTTTCAGTTTTTAAAATTTTGTTCATTTTGTTCGCATTCTCCTAAAAATTTTTAGTTTTAGTTTTTTTTTTGTTTTTTTTTTTCCTTTAAGCAGAAGGTTTTTGTAGTTTATAAGACTTTGGCATTCAACCTCCCAACCAGAGTTGGTGTTCTAACGTCTAATCCAAGCAAAACACCAAAATATAAAAAAAAAAGACCTTACAACTTAAGACAACAGAAACAATTTAGTCATGTTCCCTGACATTCTGCTTAACGCATTCTTTTTCGTGTTCTTGTACAAAAAAATTAGGGATAAAATGGTACCAGATTTCAGATTTAAAAAGCGATAGTTTTTCCTTTCATCTCTCAATTTTTTCTTTCTTTCTCACTCGACGCAAATTTCCATGTTCAAATAGATCGTCTGTTTATAAATAAATAAATAAATAATTCAATAGGAGAAAAAATACAAAAAAATATCTTCAAATTGACGAATAAGAAAAAAGTTTTAAAAAAAATGAAAAAAAAAACTTCTATTCATCTATTAAACTGAAAGTAAGAAGAACAAGGACGTAAAAAATATAAATAAAATTGATATACCTTTTCAACAGATTCTGATAAGAATCCCATCAACTGTCAAGATTTTCTATTTTGTGCTCATCACCATCAAATTCATCAGAGGAAAAAGAAAAAAACAGAATTCTTAAACGGTCTACAGGTGGGATCTTGACTTTTCCAGGTTTATAAAATCAGCTGTAGTTAGTTAGAACTGTACGATAGAGGAACTTGAGCAAGCCCCCCCCCCCCACACACACACACAAAAAGGTCTGAAATCACATACGAAACATGGAGGAGGTAGAGCCATACTATCTATAAGAATTTGCATGGACAAAAAACATTAGCCTCTTCCCTTTTTGTCACATTTGAAATACTTAAAAACATTTGTGCAGCTGGATGCAGGCTTTATATTTTACATAGAATTAACCGTACGTGGCGAAGGCCAATTATTCATCATTGTTATCAATAATCAAAATAATAAATAAGTCAGCCAGTTAATAAATAATAATAAAAAAGTAAATAATTATTACAAACAGATGATACCCCCCCCCCCCCAAAAAAAAAAAAATCGCCTACATCTATCCAAAGTTTTTAATTTTGCTTCAGTTTTGTTGCCCTGTTTTTTTGATATAGCAAGGTATTTTCAGGTATCATTCAATCTAAGGGTCATACGTATGAAAGTTCAATGTTTCTAACCGTAAAGTGATAGTAAAAAGTATCTTGTTTTTCTGGAGCTAAAGACAAACAAAAATTAAGAAAATTTCAAACTTCATAATGGGCCACTTTGGAAAACAATATTTTAGATGTAAATCTACACAGATTTTCCGCACGTCAGTTTTCGAATTATTTCTTAAATTACACTTGCCAATATAGCAAGAAAGCAACAGTGAATAACAAAACAAGACATTATTCAAAATTACGACACTTAAATAAAACAATAAAATAAAATAAAAAATTAGACAATTTGTTAAAAACAGCCAAAGGGACATGAAATAATTCACAATTGTGACTGTAAATGGTATTACGAGATTAGGTACCTAAATCTATGTATTTCTCCGTTTGATAGATTTAACCAAACTGAATTCTCCATTTTGAACAATGATTACCAAAAATGAAATCAACAATTAATTTTCATAAAAGAGTGAATTCTTGGCTGAAAATATTTTCAGGAATTATATATTAGTCGTAGTCTTACTTTTCAATTTGAGGGAGTTCTAATATTTCAGCTTTGTTCACAGTGCCGGATTTGAACTTAGTAGGTCCGGGGTCCCAGTATTTGTAGAGGCCCTTTACATCCTCAAAAAAAAATTGCAGAGTACTAGTAATATGGGTTTTTTAAAATATAGTTTCGGTTAATATTGACATAATTTCAATTAATAATCACACAAACCAAAATAAATATTCAAACTACAGCGTGTTATTTTTCTTTCTACCTCATCTGATTTGCTATACAATACATAATCCATAGAACTGGCTCTGATTCATACAGCACAGTCTATATAACAAGCTGAATTAATTACCTTTTATTCCACCGACGGAGCAAATTTACTTTGAACACCTGAAATCAAATTTATTAATTTTAACAATTTAAATGAATGAATGGATTTTTTTTTTAAACATCGACGTTGTACTCACATGACGCACATTAACTCTTGTGATGACGTTATCTGAATTTCGAAGGACCACTTCCTATTTTTTATTCTTTTTAATATTTTATCAGTTATACAAGTTATCGACATCCCAATGGACCAGTACTCGGGTGGCTTCGGAGCGTAAATATCCATCTGTTGGATAGCAGCAGTGGCTTACTCTTGAGGCATTATTTTTAGTCCAAACAATTTACACGCATTCTTCGGGCACATTCATATCTTCACACTGAACGGAAGACCTTCGGCATCGACCTTCTACGGAACATGTTTTCTGGTGAACACTTAACATAAATGAAATAAACTTAATATAATCAACCGTTTTTCGTAAGTGATCAAATGTGAATCTGAAATATCTTACGTCTTTGTAAGCGGACATTGTTCGCTCGTGAAAATAATTATTTTCTTCACCTGTAGTCGTGTTGATATTACACAGTACTACTGACTCACTGCAAGGGTGCATTGTTTCTTGAATCGGCGGTCAAGTCCTGAAATTTTTGTCATTTTAAAAATACATCCCAAGTACATACAGAGAAATTTTCAAACAAAAAGAGTCAATCTCAAATTCAAAAATTTTCAATGTTTACAAATTTGAAAACATATACTGAACAAAAAGTTTTCTATAACACAATAAAATCGATGAATAGTAGCTACATGATAAGACTAACAAAAATACAAAAACATATGTGGTACGTAATACAACCATGGTTCGGTGGAGCGTATGACAATGCACGCATATGCCAAAAAGAAGTGAAAGTATATTAAGGATGATTTAAAAAATTGCATACGAGAGAGATAAAAACTACGATATTTGCGAATCAGCTTCACAACTGAGACATGACAGAGGCTTTCTTGTGTGGGTACTTTTTTGAAGTCAGTTCACAATCATGAGTATATTACCTCAAAGTAGACTTACATTATTAAGTTGAAAATCACCTAAAACACGATAGTGTACCTTTCATTTTCCTTTGATCAAGAAGAGCCTTTCACTCGTATATGCTGCTCATCATGGCATCGGAAGGTTCTTATTCAGGGGGACATAAACTTTGAAAATATACGTCAACAAGCAAAAAAGTTCTCTTTTCTGTCAAAAGTGAAAATAACAAGGTAAATTCTAGTACATCTCCAAAACTTCTGAATTGTTTCGGAAATCTCGTACGGCGCCTTTTTATGAACTTGATAATTTTTTGGAGGGGGGAGAGGGGATACCCTTGTACCTTTCGACGCCACTGGCTGCTGATGGTACTCATGAATCATGTCCCAGAATGTTTATTGCTGATAGTCAGATGCAAATTCAACTAACGCACAATACGTACACATCTTAACTTTATACAAACACAGATTTCGTTTTAAATATTTATGACTAGGATATAAAAAAGTAGAAAAAAAAAGAAGAAAAAAATCAGTTTCTTACGAGTACATAAAAATTATCTTTAGCCTGCAGATCGAATATTAAGCGAATATAAAAACAGAATCGACAACATATTTCTTGAAGGGTCTGCTAACTCATACGGCAGGATGCCAAGAAGGTTAACGAGTTACGGGCGTCATATTGCATTAAAAACATTTCTTCTATTAACGAAGAAAAACTAAACATCCCTTTTCGTTAACACGAACAGAAATTATGTGAATGAAAATTCCAGCGGATATGACAGATGAGAGTTTACAAAATACTGAATCATACTGAGTAATGAAAATAGATATAGCTTTTCGTACAAAGCATACTCAAAACACATCATTTTCTTTATTCTAGAGGATCAGTTTCAGTTTCTACATTTCACTCATCTTGGAAAACTAGTTCTTGCTATGAGTATGACAGGTTTACAAGACAGTTTCCTAATTGTGGTCACTGTGGTCTGGCGCTATTTCCAATTCTCTTCCTCATATTAGTTTATATTTCAATGGAATAACGATTATTAATTATTCTTCTGGTGGTAACATTAAAACCAATATAGATAGGAAATGATTCAACACATTTACGCATACCAGGGGTTAGAAAACATTCTACCTTTCCACTTAGCACTCTAATTTGTTTGAAATAATCAACACTATACAGCAAACTTGAGAGGAGGCAGACGAAAATTTCTTTCAAGAGTTAAAACTCGATCTGGTATCAATCGCTTAAGTTAGAAACCGAAATAAATCCAGAGGCATATGAAGCCGAAGTTCGAATTAAATGAAACTGCAAGAATTTTAACAAACTGCATTCATAAGAATTGTAAGGAACAAAGAGCACAAAATAAAATAAGTTTCTTTCAAAAATTTTTTCCGTCAATCTTTCACCAAAAGCTAAAATAGAAGTTCCCCGATTGACATGGCAAGTTTTTATTACTCATCACTAATATGTTGGAAATTTTTGAGACTATTTTCCACTCATGTGAGGTCAAAGTAATCACTTGAGTAAATTTCTACCGTCAACTGGGGTAATATTGGGCACTGGTGGTAATATCAGCCACTCATAACTTGTTGTAGGAGCGCTAGTATCTCAGTAAAGTCAATTGGGGCAATATTAGACACCGGTGTGGTAATATCGGCTACTCATGACTTGTTGTAGGAGCGCTAGTATAGTTATCAGCAAACAAGTTATTAGTGGCCGATATTACACTAGTCAGAAATGGAAATAAGCCAGCTAAAAGCTGAAAGCGGAAAGCCAAAAGCAGAGTTTTTTACCCTAAAAAGCAAACGCTGAAAGCAAAAGCTAGAATGCACAAAGAATTGAAAGCACAAGCCGAAGTTCTATTTTCTCTAACTTTTCCAGTATTTAAATTATAATTTCAAATGTTTATTTTTATTTTCATTATCTCAATGACCAGTGCTGTTAAGTGTTAACTGTTAAGCAGTGTTGTGAAAAGCTATTTCTAAAAAATATTATGTTGTACAAAATATTCAAAATTTAGGGAAAAGGCCGAAAGTCTAAAGTGGAAATAAGCTTAAAGCTTGTGACTTTTGCGTTAAAAAGCAAAAGCCAAAAGGGAAAGCTGAATATGAAAAATTTGAAAAGCAAAAGCCAAAGTTTTATTTTCTAATGTCAGAAGCTAAAGCCGTAAGCAAAAGTTTTATCATATGGCTTTCCATCTCCGACTGACCCTAGTAGATGGTAATTACTTTTCAGTCACATATATTAATAATTTTCTTGAAGTTTTCATTGAAAAACTGCATTTATATTTACTCGACTGGTTTGTGACAAACCAACTTGTAATCTTAGTCATTTGCCCATCACGAACTGTCAATCGGGTCACACTGGCTGAAATGTTAACTTTCTTTGAATTATGAAGTGTATTTTAAAAACTGATTCAGAGGTACCTATGTATTCAAAACCATTTATAGGAATAGAGAACGCCGCCAAAATGTCAGGAGTCCACATTTTAGCTATAAAATATCAGTACCTGAGTCAGAACTCATGCAAGCAAATACTACTGCATGAATGTAAACACTCACAAACAGGTAAAAATAGCGTCTTAACCACACAAAAGTCATGTAAATAGCTAAGAAGGCAGCACACTTAAAACATTTTCCAACATATATGAAAAGTCACCTGACCCCCCCCCCCCCTCTCACAAATAAACAGACACCCCTGAGAATCGTTGACAAAATCACAACCTTTAGCTATAGGGATGTCAGGGTTATACATACATACGTGGGTCATGTCGAGTATTAATATAAGTACCGTACTTTCAAGTATGGTTCTGCAATAATCAGAAGTCCCAGTCATTGATCTAACTTGTAACATCAACGAGCCAACTAACCACTAACACTTCAGCGTGAAAACTTTTTTTATACTTTCGCCAACATTCAGTGACATTAGGCAGGAATTGTTCAACCTACACGAGGAAGTACTGGCCAACAATCAGACACACGTTTTGAAATATTGATCAATGTCCAAAAACACCTAGCAACACTTGTGAACACTAGCAGAAATACTTATACAAAAATAACTGGTAACACATTAAGGAAATATTTTTGCATCTGATATGTTGGTTCACAGCCGGGAAAAGATGGCCTGGATTCTGGTAATGAGTAATTTAGACAGTAAATTCGATGGACTTTGATCCAACTTATTCCTTTTCCAAAGAATCTCAGTCACCTCTGCCAAAACAATATTGTAATCATCTAATCTATTTTACCCAGTAAACTATAATCGCCGAACTGATATTCTGCAAGTATAAACTTTTGCATTTCATCTCCTGGAACAAATCCGGGATTCTGCATCTTTCCACTTACTATTTGTACACATGCAATCCATCCTAAAATTCCCTTTAAAAAACCAGGTCTAAAAAGAGATCCAGAATGAGGATTTGGTGTACCTACCTGCAACTATCACCAGAAGAACAACCTACATACTCTGCATTAATACTGATTTCAAATCACTGTCTCGCGGGATAGGTAGATACACATCAGACTTACGGAATATGACAGGCACCTCTGATTTGGTCAAACACAATTGAAATCCTGTTCTTGTAACACATCTTAGTCAAAATTCAACCTCATATACCAAGACAGATACACCTGAATAATAGACAGCAAGAATACTAACCTTGGACAAACTATATGAACTTGACTCGCATTACAAATAAAATCGAATTTACCGCGTAAAAATCTTGAAATACACAAAAGCTTTTATCTCAGTAAATGCAAGTGCTGATAAGCACGAATTCGCTGCAGGCTATATATTTATGGCACGCCGAAAAATCTGCTAAACCGAAACTGCCACAACAGTGTCTTCTCAGTTCTCAAATGGCTTCGGACTGCGTCTTAACTTCCGAAGCGACAGTCATTTCAGTGGTCACAAATGTTGACAATGTAGTCGAGATGAATCGATTATCCTTATTCTTCTCCATCAGCGACTTCAGTGTTTTCTTCTTGAAAGTGAATCCGAAAAATATAAATATTCCCTGCGACATATTCAACACTGTGAATATCACTCCGATGAGCTTGCTATTGAGAACCTGCGCCAACGAACCGAACGTCCATGTTAAGCCCATCAGCAAAGCGAGTCTTGTGTACAACCGGAAGTCGTGCCTCGTATTTGGATTCACCGTCTTCCGCTGACTTAGGTAAATCATATACGCAGTGTGCGCGAAAAATAGAACGTTTCCAACAAACATGGTCGATGCCGGCACAAAGAACAAATAAAATTGGGCTTCCTTTCCAAAAATGAAGCAATCGGGGCCTAATCCATATCCCGGTTGCAAGGAGCATCCAACTATCTCGAACAAGCCTCCGAAGTCAAAATAAACAGAAGGACCGATAACGAGCAGCGGCGCACACCAACTAACGACACAATACACCACGAACTTGACGGTGTGCTTACCACTCGAAGTTCGAAATTTTGTAGCCCGGTACAAGCTCAGCCAACAGTCGTAGGACATGATCAGCATCCAGGTAAAGCAACTGAGAAATGCGTAATGCATGATCGCCGCTGTGACCACGCAAGAAGGCAAAAGCGGCCCGATGTCAAAACAGAAAAGAGCTACCAGCAGTGTGACACAGAATGCAGCTAAATTCTTGCCGGACAAATTCTTCATTTCTGGTAGCTGCTGGAACACCAACAATTGCAGAAGAAGACACAACATAGATATTTTGATCAATATTTCACTAGCTACTATGTCGATGTAGTCGAGAATTTTATAGGTAGTGTCTGTCGCAATGTAAGTTCCACATACATACGTATGATTCTTCTCATATACAACCCATTCTTCATCCGGATATACCGTTTTATAGGGTTTCAGATAAATAGAGTCATTACCGAGGAATTCAATCTCGTCGTCTGTGAAGTTTAGGCTAATTAAACAAACTTTATTAATGTCTTTTCGCCGTAAGTAACAAGTAGTTGATACTGAACTGGAAGCAGATGGTGCTTCAACGTTTTGCGCATTCACATACGCACAGAGTAATACTAAGTACGCGGTGTTATTTTCTGGTATCTGTGAGCATCGACTCGCTTTTTTAACTCCCGAGTGCGTGATTTCTAGCTCATTGAATTCAGGATGTGTTCCCTCAGAACCTCTAGGTCGGCAATGAACATAAGTTCCTACCGACTTGTTATTACAAGCCAAACAGGCTTGATTTTTGTACACTTTGTCATCGGCGTACACATAGGACGTATAACCAGAGCATTTAGTGGGTTCTGTTGAATTCGTATTGGTAGCACAAGTATCTATTACATTCGGCACACAAGGCCTTACATACTCGGTAAGATTTTGAGGTAAAATCGCGTTGAATGAACACGCGTAAAATGCGTCGTTCACTAAGGTCTTCCACACCCAAAATGAGTCGTCTGAATCATCCACGAACATGTTTTCAACAACCGTATCAATGGTAATAGGCGGGTTTGTTGGGACCGCGACATCAATGGTAACAGGAATCGGGCTTGGTGAAGTTGAATTAGTCTCATTTCCTGCAACTGAGACCGTATAATTCAACTGACTTAGGTCCGTGGTCGAGTTCTCGCTATTTCTAGGAATGCCGGCAGCGAAAAATGTATATGTGAAGCCAATATGCCAGAATTCGAAGTCCGTTTCATTGTGACAGAGGGCGCAGAATAGATTTCTGTATGTTAGTCGGCTTCGGGTGCTAGTGACCGGGGTTGTAAGAAGAGCATCAATTCGGAGTACATTCGAATCCTGAGATTCGCAGTTCTCTTTTGTACTATCCGACTCGTTCCACGACGGAGGGCACGCGGTTTTCATGTAAATACCTCCGTTGAAGCTCGTAGCAACACATGTGAACTGACTTTCGGATGGTTGATGACCGCTGGTTGATGAATTGGAGTCCTCGCAGCAATCACCGTACGTGAAACACTGTTCGTCGCACATGCAGTTTCGAATGGTGAGGTTCCGGTATTCGAGGGGCACCTGATTGACGACGTTGCAAGTTTTCGAGCCATTGCAGATTCTGAAGCAGAAGTAGTGAGCATTTATCAGTGGGGTTAAGAAACTTTTGTTAAGAGAGCTAAATGATATAACTAGGTTTGTAGAATGACATTAGGTGAGAAATAGTTCAATATTGTGGCGAGTCAGGTTGTTGCTTTCATCATCCCTAATTAACATAATACTGGATAGCACAGCATATTATATGTACCTATGCCAAGTCATGATAAGCAAAGAAGACAGAGAAGTAAAAGCAAATTCTATAAGGCTATCACCCTCTTGGAAATTCAGAGAATAGATTCTAGAAGGCGCTGGCCCAAATGTAGCGCTCTGATTCCAATTTGGGGATGGCTCCTTTTCCCCACTGCCTAGCACTCTCTATCGGTTTTATGTGTAGATTACTAACAACAGAACAGAATAAATCAAATGCTGAATATTAAGGCCCGCAATGCTCATTATTAATTAAGGATCTTACCCCTGGCGATTCCAAGAAAAAGAAGCATAAATGGTAAATCGCTGAAGAAGCTAACATAATTCATGCAGCTCTACAGGGTTAGATGTCAGTGTCAGCGGGAAATGTTCGTACAAAGTTGCCAACAAACCAGCTTTTCAAATAGTCTGGCCACGTTTTAAAATTTTTTAACCCAATATTTTCCATAACACCTGTATTTATATCTATAGTTTGATATTCTACAGATTTTAGTCCGAGATTTTGGCAACTCTCCATCAAAATTTTACAAAGGAATTTTTATCTTAAGAAAGAAGTAACATTATGAAAATACGCAGTAGGCACGGTGTAAAAAAATTAATGATAGAATGAATTAGTAGTGCAGCTATACAGGGTGACCCTTATTTTGACAAAGGTAGGATTTTTTTTTTTCCGTTTTCATTATAGAAGAAACGGTCTTAATTAAAATATTTCTGATTTTCGTAACATTTTATGAGTTTTGCTATCGAAGAGTGAAGCTTTACGTCTGATTTTCGAAAGACCGACTAATTGGTTTCGTAACATTTTATGAGTTGCTGGGACATCCTCGAGAAACTGAAAATATTTTCTTACCACCGACTTTTGAACCCTAATTTTCGATTTTTTGAAGGGGGGGGGGGATATTTTAGGTAAAACAACAATATTCGCAACAAATAATTCTACCAATCCAATTAATTCATTAGAGAGGGCAATACCATCATTTGAATGGAGAAATCATAGAGTGATGGTCCATCATTGCGCACGTTACTATCTTGTCTCGACACCTGTTATATTTTATAAAATTTTAGTTACAAGGTGTTTTTGACATGGATACGTCTAATGGCTCACCACGCAACAGAAGAAAATTCTGCAGGAAACGTTTCGCAAAAAACAATATCATCGTGATGTAGTTGCGTGCTCTTCTTTACGCGGTCATTCGTTTCATCACGGTTCGATCGGTGCACACGAAGAATGCCGAGTGATGACGAAAATGGACGACTAGAGAAGGCAATTAGGTTGGATTTTATCTTTCAATATTTTAAATTAAATTTAGTACGAAAGGATTAATTTAATTTTTTTAATAATTATTATTATTTAAGTTATATTTTTTAAACTAATTATAAGAATGTGGGTATGCGCATCAACGCAGTCCCCTGGACGTTGGACGACATATCCATGTAATAATGTCCTTCCATGCATCGATCAGACTCTTTCTTTTTCCCAGTAACGTGATATTATTATCCAGAAAGATTGGAAATATATGTTAGAAATTCAATTTGCTGTCAGTGACTTCACATTTTCAGAAGGGATGGGCGTAAAGTTCTGTTACCAGGGTTTTCATTCCATTGTCGAGGTCAATCTTGACTGGGGCAAAGATAGTGCCTCATACATTTTTTAGTACAACAAAAATTGTCAATACTGCTATAGTTTTGATCCCCGAACACGATCCACGTGCCTAGTCATTGAAGCATATAATAGCAGAATTTTCAAGAATTCACTGGAAAAGGAAATTCTTGAAGTTGTTTTGTCCGTAGTCGTGGTGTGAGGTTAGAACAGTCCAAAAGAGCTTCAAAAGGTTTTAAATGTATCTGTGTATGAGCAAAAAGTCTTGAACGAGTTAAAAAAGAGTAAGCGGATCTGGAACAGGTTTGACAGTCACTATGAGTCTGAAGCCTCATATAAAATTGGTGTCGGAGTAAGTCCTAGTAAGGTTGAATCAGACCTGGGAATTCTTGAACGAGTCCAAATAAATGTGTTGAACAGTTTTAACAAGTTTGGAATAGTGTTACACAGTTTCAAACATGGCTATAATAATGTGAGAGAGTCTGCAACACTGCTATAAATCCTGATGCAATTTTGGAGAGTCATAAACAAACTTGGAACTTGAAAAATCTTGAAAATTTTCAATTAGGACTGTCGTCTCACACAATATAACATTTTTATAGTCGTACAGTTCCAGCTTCTGAGGTGTAACCCAAATAATTAGTACTTTTCGATGAAATTTAGTGCACCTTATTTTCAATTTTTGTACTCAAATGCAACTTTTTAATTGGGTTCACCATCATTTTCTCTTTTCACGAAGAGGGACTTAGAAGGAATCTTTCTGGAGGGAGAGGAGGGGGGACATGGACGTGGGGCAAAAATTGTTAAATTCCCAACTGACTCAACTCAAAATTCCCAAATATTAAAATTTTTTGGAATTGGCTAAAAGAAAAAACCTTGAAACCATTTCTGACTTGTTGGGATTTTCCCAACTTTGGATCCATCTACTAAAATTTCCCAACTTCAGTAGAGGCTTGGAAAGGAGAGGGAGCTGTCCTCTCCTCTAGTATCGCCCTCATTTTCGAACCAACTCATGAGGTTTTACGAGGTCGCAAACTTTGGTAGCTTCAAAAACCACTACGTATCTGCGAACTTATTCACTATGTAGCAAGTTCATTTCATATTATTCCTAATACTCCTTTCTTTTACGCTCAGTCTTATGCGAGGACACACTTTAGCTACCCTTAACGCCGTCCTGGCTGTAATTCTTTGGGCATTTGATCTAGACACCCGTTCCAAACTTTTTCCATCATAGTGACTATTTTAAAGAAAGTTCCAGTATGTATCCAAACAGAATATCTAAAGGAAACTGTGGTTCACATAATTTTTAATATTAACTACCAAATTTTTCATTATCTCTCCAGAATAATAACTAGCTTCGAATTATATACACTTAACAGATTCTTAGAATGCCAGCAGGTCCATATATCACTTGACCCTGACGCGATACTACACACATAAAAAGAAATGTAAGGTTCACACTGAATTTAATTTTTTGTTCTCGCGGAAGTTTCCAAACTGGTTATGGTTTTCACACAAACTCTTACGACAATCAAATCTTGTTTTATTCTACTGTATCCATTGATGGGGTATAAATTATTACTATACGCATTCGAATAATGATTAATATTCGTAGATCGTCAGAGAATGCGCAGACAATGGGAGAAGGACTTTCATTATTTTATGTTAAAATTGCAGAACTGCGGTTGTTTCGAACAAATTAGAAACACTGAGCTGTCGAACACCATTTCCAAGAACAAGTTCCTAAATTTACGCTGTTTTCACGTAATGACTGTGCTCCAGAGCCATGTGTCAGGAATTTATTAGAAATGAGCAAATTTTTCTAGAAGATGTAAAAACGTGTCGGTTTTTTCTTATATTCCGGATACTAGTTGAATAGACGAGTATGTATCCCACATTATTTATGCAAAGGTGCCGTTTGGCACATTTGTAGTCAAGACTTTGAGAAATAATTTAAGAAATGTATGTAGCCCTAGATCCCATTTCGAGCTTCCCAGGGGGTCATAAGTGTCCCCTTTCTCAGTCTTTCCTCAACAGGTTCTCAACCATAAATCGTTTTGCGAAAGTGTAAATCGCAAAATTCCCTACACGAAATTTCACATAAAAATCGTGTCTTGAAATTTTTTGTATCTGTCTTAACACACTCCAAAAAGGGGGGGGGGGGGGGCAGAAGTGAATCCACATAATGCAATACCTACATGCCACAGGTTTCAAAGTAGCATTGTACGATATTAAAATCAAATTCGGCAACCCTAATAACCTATCTATAAACGGCATTTATTTTGCATTTCAATACAAATTTGAGCCCCGCCCTCTGTCAGGTACCACAGTTTGCAAAGTAAGAGCGAATCGTTATCAGAAATAAGTTCAACGACCTTTAGATACCCCTATAAGAACAGCCATACTGCATTTTTATAAGAATATTAAGACCTCATCCCTGTCAAATGCCACAGTTTGAATATTAAGGACGAATCGTTATCAGAAATGAGTTCAGCAAACCTAGAAACCTCTAAATATTGCATTTTATGAAAATGTTGAGCCTTTGTCCCTTCTCAGGTGCCATAGTTTGGAATTTAAAGTCAAACAATCGTCGAAATTAAATTCTAGGACCGTGAATCATCCACGGCTGATCACCTGACTCGGTGATTTGTGCGAATGAAAAGTGTAGAAGTTGTATTAAGAAAGTCATTTATGACGCTAAAAAACTGAGAACACGAAATTCAAAATAAGGTATCTCAGGAGAGTGTGACGTCCGAAAGTTTCAAAAATGGGTTCGCCGGACGAGCGTCGGTTAGTCCACGCGCTCGTCCGGTCGAGCACCGAGAAGCGGGCTATCAGGGCCGAGAGGGGAGGTTTCATACCTACGAACCACTCTACACCGAACATCTCGTTATTCGGTTTCGTGACGTTAACTGGCCGCGTCGCATGAATCGGATCACTGCTCGGAGGACGCATTCGATACCTTTTTCCAAAATGTAACAACGAGAGGTCGGTGTGAGTGGAGTGGCCTGATATTTATTCGGTTGGAAACTCCTTCATCCCCGAGGAGACGTCGTTGGCGATCAATGCCAGCAGCCGAAGGCATTCTGTATATATCGTAAGTACGCTATCGCTCCAATTATACTCGTTTTTCACCGCATCTCCACTGAGTTATTGTTGTTGTGGTTATCTGCAAGAGTGCAGAGGGCTCAAACCGTAAAAGAACCTGCATGACCCTTCTAGTTTTCTAAGGGGAAGGCGTGGGGTCAAAACGCAAAAGTTTCGCACGCCACAGAAAACTTGGCGACCGTGACAGGACGCGGGGCGGAAGCCCTTCCTCTTGTATAACCATATGGTTTGCAGAGGAGAACATCAGAGGTCGCGCTTCATCGTTCACCCATTAATACGTGAGGCGATTCCGGATGTCCACCCAGTTATGCTCCGGGATCATTTGAAGGCCATTATAGGGACCGGGTGCTTCACGCTTGCGTGGACGCTTGGGGTGAACGTGTTTCGGGCTTTCGGAGGGGTCCGAGGCACTGTCGACCTTTGGGGTAGATTGAGGAAAACCCCCAGGCTTCCACCTTACTGACAAAAAGGAGGCCACCTTGATGCTGGCATAGTAAATCGCCGGCCACCCGAAGCAGTGTATAGCGCTACCACTGTCTTCATTTGATTACCTCTGTTGCGGACTTAGGTCCAAGAGTACTCATGGCGTACTTTATTAGCCATGTGCGAGGAGTTTCAGTGGGTTACATCGTCCACTGTTGAGGTGTTTCAGTGGGTTACATCGTCCACTTTTGAGGAGTTTTAGTGGGTTACATCGTCCACTGTTGAGGAGTTATGGCAAACCACATCTGTCATGAGAAGGGCTTAGCCCGTGAAGGAGTTTTGGCGTGTTTACATCCGCCGTGAAGTAGGGCGCTGCCCGGAGAATTAATTAATCTTTAAATTACAAATCGTTTATCCAAAATCCAAGTTACAGGAACAGGCATCGGGAGGATGTCTGTCATCGTTTTAGTCTGTTCTTATCACAGGTACTCGACTCACGTAAATCAGTAAAAGAAATACGAACTCGAGTTAGCACTGTCTGTTATTCGTACAGTGAAATTGTGGAGGCGTGGGTCTGACACAAATTACGAATTATGAATCGCACCGCGACTTAAATTAATTAGGTGTAGGTCGATTTTCAAAGGTGTCATCATGCGCGAATTTATTAGAAAGAGAAACCGCCTCCAAAGTTCGAAGTAGGTGTTGGAGGACGCCACGTGTTACGTATACGTCCTTCGCAAGCGAGAACGTTAGGATGTACAAGCCGAATTAGCCCAGCATCCGCAGCCTTCTACGAAGTGGTCGCTTGCTAATTCATCAACACTTAGGTACCAACTTGACACGTGTCTATAGTCAAGAGTGCAGGTTGACTTTACGTAATGTCTCACATCATAGCCACACGTGCGTTGAGAACCCCTGACAAGTACAGCAATACGCTTTTGAAAATCATAAGACTAGAAATCATCCAAGTTTTTCCGAAAGTCAAGGTCAAGTCCAGATTTCGAATTAAATCCTTACGAAATTATATCCATCCGTTTTCTATGTAAGCCATGGACCTGTTTGTAACAAAATGCCTACTGACTATCCTGAAGCTTTTCCAGAGAAATGTCACATGTCAATTGTCACCGAATTTCCGCCGCATTTTGTTAGCTCATTCCCTCTCCGATTCTAAAGTTCGCTCCAGTACGAGTAGCCAACATAAGGAGTATTGTTGGTCGCGTCAATGCTGGGGGGGGGGGAGCCAAGCAAGGACCCCTAGGTTCATAATGTGCTTTCGTAACATCGAAAAAAAAAAGGTGATCGTAATTCTTTCCATGTGGTCGCTCTCAAGCCTATGTAGTTTGGGAACCATTCTGGTTGGATGCTCGTGTCTGCGACTACATACACTGTACGTACGCATTTCACGAAAACGTCCACGTTTAAGGGGTCGCTAAAGTGTTGAAAGATGTGTGCATGCATTGAATTCGAGCCACGGGTATAAGTAGATGCACAATGTTCAAGTTGGAACATTTGCAGCCCGAGCAAGCAAAAGTGTGCTCACAGATAAGAACGGTCAATTCGAAACATAGAATAGTGCGGCTCGTCTGCTCACACATACGCACATACACGAGAAATACAGTCTACACTTAATTGATTGCAGGTTAAGATCGAAAACGATGACCGTTAGATTTAGGCTCTTATCTGAGTGCGACGTTCAGGTACATACGTTAGAGCTTGTCCTAACATTCGCCTGCTAATAGATACACATTTGTACGCACACGCAAAATGATTGCCATTGTTGAGCTTAGAATTCAATCGTTGAAGCCCGAATATTCAAATGCGCTCATGTACCTACCGTACCGATACCAAGGGAAAGGGAGGCGACGAAAACTATGGTCGCTTATGTACAGTTCCGCTGAAATCAGATAAGGCGTGCTATAGACTACACTGCAGCTCTACCCGGTGGATTTCTAAACGAATTATTAAACCGACTGTGTGTTGTATGCCTACTATTATTGGCTCGACATAACACTTACGCTGCTAATAATCGAGTCTCGTGTTTAGTAGCCTATCCTTGCGATCTTCGAACTTATCTGTTTGGCTGTGTATTTCCTAACCTCTGTGGTCGCTATCTCATTCCTTAATTTTCGCAAACGTCTAATTGTTGTCCCATCATTCTAAAAGCCAGGTACATATTGAACTCAGTCAAGAACCGTAATTACGTAATATTCACGAAATGACCAGCGAATAAGTCACTCAAGCAGGAATTGAGAGAAACAGTGGTCGCCGAAGCCGCAGTGCTGGCTGGTGGTCCACTCACCAGAGGTCAGAAAAGGCTGTTAGGTGTCGAACATCTTGAGGATGATGCATTGGAGGTCGAATTGGAACGCATTAGGGCCGAATTACGAGCGCGCGCTCAAGGTACTGGAAATCGTGTGGACGCTACCACTCGATCTCCAGGTTCAAATGTGTTTTCAAATTCAGATTCTGTGGTCGCTACCGATGAAGAGACGCCGCATCGGCCGCTACCGGTGCGAGCTGAAGAAAGTCTAGCCCCTGGCGCAGCGTCTATAGGTGAGCTCATCATAAGCCTAAGGTCTTTGTTGGATAGTCATCAACTTCAGGTTCGAAGTCATGAAAGGTTACTCCAGAACGTTTCAACTACCATGATGGATGTAGTTCGGCGAGTTTCGCAACTCGAGGGTAGGCAAGCAACTGATCCGATAGGTAGTGCCTACGCCGATTATTCTCGCACCAGTTTCTCACCTCGCGCTAGTTCTACGATTCAGTCATTCCCACCAGCTTCAAACAGTGAGCCGAGTGGATTTAGGAGGCCGCCACCTCCGTCCCAAGGAACCCAAGTGATTTTCCCAGGGACTGAAAATCAACTGACTGTCGGCTCTGATAATCGGACTATGGCTCGCGGCATTTCAACTAGTATACTCGCGAGTGATCTGCTTACCAAAGAGGCCGTTAGACAGGCTGCTAAATTGAAACCATATAGGGGAAATGAAGACGACCGCACTGCTTGTCAATTTTTGAGGTTGTTCGAATCTAAGTACGGACTTATGACTGACGAGACTGCTAAGGCGGAGGCTTTCCGCGCTGCTATTGACGAACAGGGTTGCCCATGGATCCAGTCCACTATGGTGCTAAACGCTTCTTACCTCCGTTTGAAAGAGGTACTTTTGGACTTTCACTGGAATGAAGACATACGTGCAAATACCTACGCCCAGTTTAGGCAAACCCGTTATGATGTGAAACGAGACGGCTCATTTATAAAATTTGTGAACCACTGGTATGAGCGAGCATTGGATACAGGACTCGTCTCTGAGAGGTCGATTCTTGAGAATTTGAGGTCTAAGCTGCCAGTAGAGTATGCCGGTGCCCTGTCACCTGATAGTTTCCGTACTCGCGAACATTTGATCCGTGCTCTGAACTCAAGCGCTATGGAAGGCCGTGTAGAATGGTATAAGGACCAAATGTCGAAGATATATCAGTCTGAGTCCTCACCAGGCTCTGAAGGGAAAGAGCACTGAGCCGCCAGTCCGTTCCAGTCCACGTCTTAGGTTCATTAAGAAGTCACCACCTGCGAAAGCTGACCCAAGAGGTCATCTAGAAAGATCCTTAAGGTAAATGAGGTCGAATTTGTCTGCTCAACCAGCGAGACAGAAAGCGAGGTTGAGGTAGATAGCTGTACCGAGGACACATCTGAGGCACAGGAAAATAGATCCTAGCCCTGCCGCCGGTCAGGTAGTCCTGGTCGAGAATATAGGACCGGACACCATGGCAGCATCTGAGGTCGCAACCATTAACTATTGTAAGTGGAGTAACTTCAGGCTCATAGGAGATAGCCCTGCTTACCAACTGTTACAACAGGATATAGCTAAGTCGAACCACTTCGGCAAGCCGAACGAAAACTGGATACCCCCTTACGTAACGATCAGTTAACCCTCGCGCAAGCTTACCAGCTAGTCACGCGATTTGAGGGCGCTTTTCCCTCGAAGGTTATATTGTTCCCAGGGCATATCGAACTCCTTGATGAGTCAATGACACCTAAGCTCATGCGCCCTGCATATAAGGGATTTATTAAGGCCATTCTTGATAAGGAAGTATCCCTTTAGTCAGCTGCCAACCGTCTCCGTGGCAGAGTGGAAAAGGGGCATTCTGGATAAAGTATAACCTCGTATCAAGAGCTGTCCATTTCCTATACAAGCTAGAGTTCGCCACTGAGGTGAGTCGCACTCATCTGATCGACCCATGAAAGGCATTCAATTACATTAATCTGAATGAGGCTAAGAAAGATAATTTACACTTCGTAAACTCTGAAGGTGACTCATGCATGGCTGTTCATCGCGACTTTTCTCAGGCAGTCAACCCAGGAGGAGAAGCCAGTGCAATCTCCCTGACAGCAAAAGAAGTGAGCGCCTTGCTAATTACCGTGCCCGCGAACTCAAGGACCATCTGTAAGTAAGTCTGGTAGATAGTCTAACCTATGTGGTCGCCACCAGGTGTCGTGTACGAATCCGACTCTGACGGTGATAATGGAAATGCGGACGCAACCCCAGTTCAAGATTTTGTGATTGAAGCTCGCATTAGGCACCCACTGGAGTTGGAGTGTAAAGTGGGGATTACACGGGTAGACGCACTGCTAGATCAGAGCAGCACATCTTCACTGATTAGTGCCGAATTGCTCCAGAAAATTGAGGCCGCAAATCCGGAGATAAACATCGTAAAGCTACCTCAGAAGGGCGCTATCTTCCGTCCTTTTGCAAAAGGCTTACGGACACCCAGGTCCAACTTGAAGGCTCTCATCCCGTTCACAGTCTTACAGGCAAGGGGAGTCGTTGCTATATTCGTAAGGGTACACGTCATGAAAGACCTTTACCACGACGCTTTGTTTGGAAGGGACTGGTTTGAAGACCACGAGGCTTACACACTTCAGAAAGAGAACCAGCCAGTCTGTAGGAGGGGACCGCTGTCCCAACAAATAATCGATCTGAAGCCAAAACCCAAGTTAGACACCATCACTGTCATCACCCATACCCCTGAAGAGGATCTGAGGACGCTTATACAAAATGTGGTGGACAAGACAGTCTTGCCGGAAGATGTAAAGCGCAGTCTGGGGAAGGTGTTGCTCGAGGTTAGTGAAATCTTCGACCCTAAACGGCTAGGGAAATGTAACGCCTACCAGCATCAGTTCAATATCTCTGCTATTCAGCCGTTTACCTCTAAGGCATACCCGATCCCGCACAAGTTTAGGGATGAATGGTTGGAAACCGTCAGTCGGAGGGAAGAACTTGGAATGGTGGTCGACTTTGATTCCACTTATTTGTCCCCGATTCTTATGGTACCAAAACGTGATGGTTCAATGAGGCCGTGCATAGACTTTCGAGACTTAAACAAGTCACTACCGTATCAGAAACCTAGTAGATGACACCTACTCGCAACAACACCTTAACAATCCTAAGTTCTAACCTAATTGACGATAAGGTGTTGGCAGCTTATGTTTAGGGCATGCCTAAATACCAAAAGGAAGCAAGAGAAGGTGCGGAGAGGAGCTGCCTATAAATAAGGCGAAGATTGTCTGGTTCTCCGCCCGTGCAAACATCCTTAGCGCAGATGACCCCTTGTCGCCATTCCGTAACCCAAGCATGTCTGGCGCTCCTGGTCCAGCATGGAAAGGAGAAGACCGAAAGCAAACTCTCAGACTTGGAAACTAGGGTCGCACAGTTAGAGCAGCGGACGGCTGCTACCGTCTCATTGTCAAGTTTTGAGGCCGCAAATCCAGGGATGAATATCGTAAAACCGCTCACTAAGGGCGCTCCCTTCGGAAACTTTGTAAAGGGCTTGCAGACGCCTACCTACAACAGCATCTTCATGTTTTCAAAAAAAAACCCTTAGGTAATAACACTAGGACGCTCCCGAGTTGCTTTGTAGCAATCCCATTTCAAAAAAAAAAAAAAAAAAAAAAGAGAGAGAAGAACGAGTTAGTTTACGCCGTTTCTCGTCTCGGATACTCCGGGTGGGAAACCAGCATATGAGGTCGCGATGCAGGTGTTGAAGTGGGCGCTCCCACCAAACGCAACCGAACATCAGACTTAGACGCAGCCCCGGTCGCCCCGGTGGTAGAAACCGTGTCAAGTCACTTCGCCAACAGAGGAGGTCGCATCAGGAGATGCTCCGAACCTCATCACCGATGATAAATAGCGTAAACGTGTTGCAGGAGGTCGCTTTATCTAGCAATAAGACGTTCTTCATTGTAGCCGTGTCACCTGTCGCCGCTAATGAAGTAAGTGTTGAGGTGGTCGCAGCCACACAAGACGAACAACCGTCAGGCATGGACACAGTCCCGGTCGCCCCGGTTGTAGACGCTGTGTCCCGCCCTTGGGTCTCGCAACAAGAAGATGCCAGAATGGAGGACGTTGTGGTCCTCTCCACCGACGAGGAAGACCGCTCCAGCGTTTCATAGAGGTTGGTGCTCCCAGCAAAGAGGCCGCTTCGTCTGCGGTTCCATAACTACCGCCGCACTCACCGTTGCAGCCAGAGAGAAATCAAAATCGAGCTCCGGTGGCACGCGTGATCACCGCAAGCGGTGGGTTGCACCATGTCAGCCATTGTGAAGCATATTGATGCCCAAATGCCGCCAACCCTGTTCCACTTAACGCAAGTCCGGTATTGGGATCCTGACCAACTAGTGGTTTTTGAGTTCCACGTGGACACGCACCGAGGCTCACCGGAACTACGCTTGCGAGAGGTCACCAATCGCTTAATCAAATATCAGCGACGAAAGCAGTCGATGTCAACCAACGTCCTGGAGGAAGGAGAGCCTGAAGCAGGCGCCAACCAGTGGGAGGACCACCTGCCGTGAGGAGGACGTTGATGAAGAGTATTTTCTTTACGTTTTACTTGCAGCATGTTTAGTTATTTTGTATTTTAACCAGTTGTTATGTTCCTTTACCGAGTTTTCTGTTTCGTTATTATGTTGTTTCTTAATTTTTCTTATAGTTTTCTGTTTGTTATGTATACCTAGCTTTAGGAGGTCGCTGTAACGCCAATGAGGTCCGCTCGGGGATGTCGTAGGGGAAGCCTCGCTTCGCCTTCCTGATAGCCAGGGATCAGTTTACGAGCAGTGGGCTCTATTTGTGGACGCACTTTCGGGCGTCTAGATCCTTAGCCAAGCCTATGGACCTCTTTCGAGCTTCATAGGTTTGGGGGGGGGTGTGACGTCCGAAAGTTTCAAAAATGGGTTCGCCGGACGAGCGTCGGTTAGTCCACGCGCTCGTCCGGTCGAGCACCGAGAAGCGGGCTATCAGGGCCGAGAGGGGAGGTTTCATACCTACGAACCACTCTACACCGAACATCTCGTTATTCGGTTTCGTGACGTTAACTGGCCGCGTCGCATGAATCGGATCACTGCTCGGAGGACGCATTCGATACCTTTTTCCAAAATGTAACAACGAGAGGTCGGTGTGAGTGGAGTGGCCTGATATTTATTCGGTTGGAAACTCCTTCATCCCCGAGGAGACGTCGTTGGCGATCAATGCCAGCAGCCGAAGGCATTCTGTATATATCGTAAGTACGCTATCGCTCCAATTATACTCGTTTTTCACCGCATCTCCACTGAGTTATTGTTGTTGTGGTTATCTGCAAGAGTGCAGAGGGCTCAAACCGTAAAAGAACCTGCATGACCCTTCTAGTTTTCTAAGGGGAAGGCGTGGGGTCAAAACGCAAAAGTTTCGCACGCCACAAGAGGAGGAGAAAGAAAGAAAAAAGAAATAGTCAGACCGCTTCACGTTAGGATATTGTTATAGGGATGTGCATACCAACAGTCCAATGTCTTCTCTAGTCGTCCATTCTCGGCCTTGCTCGGCATTCTCCGTGTCGGTCGGTCGAAACGTGATAGAACGAATGACTGCGTAAAGAGACATGCAACTACATCACAATGGTAACGTCTTTTTGCGGAGCGTATTCTGTGAAACAATTTTTTTTCTTTTGCATGACAAGCTATTAGACATATCCAGGGACGTACTGATAGGGGGGCAACTTGTCCCTCGTAGGAATTTCTCACTCAGCAGTTGGAAAAATCCAACAAGGTTTTTTTTTTTTTTCACTTTGATACTTCGGAATTTGGGAATTGAGTTGAAAAGTTGGGAAAACCCAACAAAGTCAAGAGATTTTTCTTATTTCGCATTGATACTTGGGAATTTTGAGTTGAGTCAATTGGAAAAAAAATCCAACAGGTCAAAAGGTTTTTTTTTTTACTTTGATATTTAGGAATTCTGAGTTCAGTCAGTAGGGACTTTCACAATTTTTACCCCTCTCCCCCCTGGAAAAACTCTTCGGTACGTCCCTGGACATATCCACATCAATCGGTGGATAGGGATGCACAGAAACAGATCTGAGAGATTCGCACCCCTTCGGTTCTTTGAAGTCAATAAGACCACAAAAATTCCAAGAATTCTGAGTTACTTTCACTCTTGTAAGGCCTATGTTAGTGTTATACTACACGGGCTCATTGTTGACCTCCTATTTTGCAGAATTCTAAAATAGATACGAAAAATTACAAGAGACCATTTTTATGTGAAATTTAGTATGGATTAATTTTACCATGCACACTTTAGCAGAGCGATTTACATTCGAGGAATTATTGAGGAAAAACTGAGGAAGAGGAGACTTATGACACCCTGGGAGGCTCCAAGTGGGATCTGGAGTTGATAACATAAAAAAAAAAAAATATTCCTTAGGTCTTAAGAACAAATGCGCAAGCGACACATTTGCATAAAAAAAATTCAGGGTACCTTTCATATTCTGCAACTAGCATCCTGACTATTATTGTGAACTTGATATTTTAGAACTTCAACCCAAGGGTGCAGATAAGAGGGAGATCCTAGGGGTCTAGACCCCTAGCAAGAAAATCAACCACTGGCACTTGTAATGAAAATTTAGGAAAACACGGGGGAGCGTGTAAAAAGTCAGATAGAACAGAGAAAAAAAGAGACTCCTCCCCTCCAAATGGAGCTTTCTACAATCTTCACCCTTGCTTCGAACAATCTGTTCGGTGAGAAAACTTTCAGTTTGGTTTTACCAATGTGTAATCACTGCCTTCCAGTGTTTCAGTAGTCGTTAGTATCTAAATCAATTTTCTATGTAATCTTAGTTTGGAGTTAAGGGTAATTGTGATTCATTGTAAATACTTGTGTATGTTCTTTTCTAAAAGAAATGTATGGACATGCAGTCCTTCAATAACTTGTTTTTACTATAATGTTAATTATTAGAGTGCAAGACACGAAGCAAGTACAGTCTCGATGCATTAGAAAAATTCTGCGAAGTATACTCTAACTTAAAGGTTTAATTACTACATTCAGAATGTACATTACAAACAAATCGGCAAATAATTAGCAGAAATTTTGAGAGGACCTAAGACAGCTAAGCAGCAAACAAAATTTCTGATCGAAATTCAGAGGAATGAAGAAGTTTGTCAGACTCGTTTCTCTATAGAAGAATGCAGCATAATATCTATTGTTTCATAGGTACTTCCAAGGATGAACCGGGTCAATTTAACCATTTAAGAAACAATAGAGAAATAATTGCCCTCCCACTATTCCACATCTCGACAAATCTTTAATGAACATATTTTTTCCCTTCTATATTCTGAAACCGAACATCCTGTTTTACTATGAAAAAAAGAAGAAGAAAGAAGCGTCTTACAGCTGCATGGACATGAATACGTCATCCAAGCGACTGCATTGACGCACATACCCACATTCCAATACCTTCTCTAGTCGGCCATTCTCGGCATTGCTCGGCATGCTCCGTGTCAGCCGGCCAAAATGTAATAGAACGAATGATCGCATAAAGAGGAATGGTGTGGTGGGACGTATGGCGATGAACGCATGCCAAAGTGGCCCTTGAGACACCGCACCCCCGGCACCGGAAACTACCCTTTCGGGCATCGCATCAGTACCAAGGGGAGCATAAAGAGGAATACGCAACAACATACGTCACAATGGTAACGTTTTCCTGCGGAAGGTTTTTCGCGGAGTGTTTTCTACGGAATGTTTTTTGAGGAACTTTTTATGCGGAATTTTTCTTTTTCCTGTGGTGAGCCAATATACATATCCATGTCAAAAGTCATGCGGGTTGTCCACTTGAAAATGTTGATAAATTATATAGTTAGACCTGTTACTATACCGCATTCAGTAAGGCTGAATGACAGTAAGTTCGCAAAGCAAACAGACAGACAGACAGCTTGAAAATCGGGCAGAAAAACAGACTGACAGGTGAATGTTGATGAGAACGTCTTCAGCTCAATCTAAAATATTAACATTTAAAAAGAGCGGTGGAGATTCCGTATTTACCCCCTTACTTCTCTCCTTCCTCGAAATAAAATGAGTAGTTTCCACTGCATTTTCACATAACATTTCATCTCGAAACACGAATTAAAATTCAGAAAACGTGATAGCAAGTATAAACATGAACCTACCTAGATCTAACAGTGGTGCTCGCTCATTTCATTGGAGAAGGAGTTAACTAGCAAACAGTCATCTATATTACCTTTTCTGTGGAGGAGGGGGTGGAAGGTGTCAAAATTCTTGAAAGTAGGGGCAAATATCTTTAAAACGCACAAGATTGTCATGATAGGTAGTATTTATCTCTGAGACCGAGATAGGTACATGAATTAGATATTTAGGCCACAACCTAGAACTTGGAATTTTTGGAATTTTATTATCTATGCATTTTAATTGCATCCTGAATTTTCTTATTAGTACACAGATGTGATTCACCAATTAGAATACCTATCTTTATTTCAACTTATAAATAGCTACTGCCGTGAACCAGTAACGGAAAGTTAATATTTCAAACAAGCGAAACAAGATATATGATAAACCATACAACGTACCGTGGGATAAATTATCATTAGTATATTATGAAATAACTAATATCAAATACACAACAAGCCAGAGAATACATGTAATGATAAGCAACTCATTGTAAAAGAACTTCTATTTCGTAATGCTTTCATATAATATTCATAACTAATGTACGCACTTTTCTTGGTACTGCTGAATGCTGAGCGGAGCCCCAGTGACTATCGTATTTTGCACTTTAACAGTAGTGTTCAATGCTTGATTTGTTGGTGTTGAGCACTGACACAGGAAGAGGACGAGCAGGCATAGTCCTTGCTTATGTCCGGTTAAGACGAAATTCCTTTTGAAAATGAAAGTAAAATTAGAAATTAATTTTCTCAAACAGATAGATGTTTGATGACACTCTATTACCTGACTCGAAGATTTACGTACGAGTTCAGCAATCAAATCACCAATGAACCGTGTACAACGAAGGAAATAGACATACATAAGGTCAAAAGACGATTCTATCATGATTGAAAATTTCTACGAAAACTTTACACTGTAGATTTCAACAACCAGTAACATTTTACTGAAAATTTTTCTTCTACACCCGGTAACCGTTTAAATATAGTACGTGCGTCGTGCATTCACTTCCAAGCAAGAGCATGGATTTTCAAACCGGTTTAAAGTAGGTACTGTACTTAACTAGTCTGGTACGAAGCTTCTCATGAGAACAGAATCCTCGCAATTAACTGAATTGTTTTTTTCATTAGAAACGCGGAAACGAATATCGAATTTGTTTACGTTTAGAACTGAAAATCAAAAGTTCAAAGTTCGATTTGTAATTTTAGGTGTGTAAAGAAGAGCAGTACGAAGGACAGAAACAACAGACTGCACAAATTGGTAATAAAATTACAATAAATAGGCAGTTCGGTAAGTCGAAAATACGAGTACTGACGTTAGAATCTGTTAGAATTTGTGTTCTCGAAAACAAACCCAAAATAGTTGGACCAAAAGTGAGGCACCTTAAAAACAGAAAACGTTTTTAAATCTAAGGGCTGAAGGATTTCGATGATAGAGGGGCGTATGGCGATGCACGCATGTCAAATTGGCCCCGGGACGCGGCACCCTCTATACCGGAAACGCCCCGAATGGGCCTGTGTCAGAATAGGGGGGATAGGGCTTAAGGATTTACTTGAAATACTTAGTATTTGTTTTGTGACTGCATTACATTAGCACAACATATAGACGTTCTGGGATGAGGAAGATTTTAATATCTACCCGAAAAATCTGAGAAAATTAATTTCGCCCATCCAAAATCTGACAATTGAAAACTATAAAAAGTCAAAAATTATGTTTACATAGAAGGGTGCGGTCTAAAGTTTCACAAGTTTCTGAACGTTTTGCTGCTAATGGCTAAATTTGTTTGTTCTGGTCTAAGAACCTACCAGCTAATTTATTATTATTATTTTTTTTAATTGAACAATTCTGAGAGGTCCAGTCGAGGGTGAGGATCGGGATGGAGGATTAAGTTCAACATTACATTCGGACAAGAAAAGCTGCGAGTTTGCTTAGAAAATTCCAAAAAATGAAGTCCGCTCAAACATTTGGTTCAACCATAAGAAATTCCCAACATTTTGCCAATTGTTTAATGTCCACTATGGTGACCCTCGGTTACTCTTGGTGAAAAAATTTATGTTTTCGTTCAGCCCTCCTCCTATCGATTCTTATTATCTAAAAAAAAAAATTACCAAGTTTGAGTATAATCAGAAAAGGTTTAACGTTAATTTGTGCCGCAAGAGGAAAAGATTTGAGCTTCAGTCTTTTGGGGAGTCTCCCAGTATGAGCAAAAAAATCAACTTCTTTTCCCAAATGGAAGTTTCATCGGTCACTGAATTCATTTCAGAGGTTCCCTGAACCATTCAAACTGTACGAGGGTAATATAAAGTTACTCCAATTTCCCTCAAAACCTGAGCTTTTTACATCGGTAGTAGGGCTTCTTACGTCACAATCTATTACAGACGTTCTTTCTCCCCTCCTCTTAACCCTTGAGACTCCCCAGGGGGTTATTCTCCAAGTATTCCAATGTCCACGGTTTCCAAGTTCACTATGTCGATCGTACGATCTTTTGGATCGCTGAATCCGTTTCAGGTCCCCCCCCCCTCTTAAATCCTTGAAGCACCACAGGGAACCAATCTCCAATTACTCCAATGTCTTCTATTTCAAAGTTCTTTATATTAGTAATCGGGCATCTTAAGTTGCTGAATCCATTTCAGAGATTCTTTTTCCCCTCAATCCTCGAAGCTTCACAGGAGGCTAATATTTAATTACTTTAATTTCCCGGGTGTTCAAGTTCTTTATGTATTGGCATAAAGTACTTGAAATTGGGAAAATTCGAGTAATTGGAGATTAACCCCCTGTGAAGAGAGGGGAGAAAGAACCCCTAAAATGGGCTCAGCGACCTAAGAAATTCTACTATTGACTTAAAGAACTTGGAAATTGGAACAATTGAAGATCAGCCCCTTGTGGAGCCTCCAGTGTTGAAGCCAGTGGAGAAAGAACCCCTGAAATGGATTCAGTGACCCAAGAAACCTTTACTATTGATTTAGAGAACTTGAAAATTTGGGAAATTGTGGAGCCCGAAGGGTCGACGGGAGGAGGAAATAACCTATGGAATAAACTCAGCCTCTTAAAGCCCCCATAAGAAAAATAAAATAATGTTTAGATTCATATTGGGAGGCTCCTCCACGACTTAAGCTCAAATTTCGAAAACTGATGTTAATTCCTGTAAAAACTTCTCTCCTTTTTCGAGTTCGCTTTGAAAGCCTGTAGACAATTTTTTATTTCAATACTGGAAACCGATCGAAGGGGGGGGGGGTAAAAAAAATCGAAAGTCGAAAATGAATGAGGAACCCTAATGTTCACAAATGGCGAATAAACGTTTGAAAACAAATGTTTACTCAGTTTTCGGTTACACTAAGCCATTTATTAATTTCTGTTGATTTAATATCTACTTTGAAGGCTCCACCAAGGGGGGTGGGCCCTTCGAATTAAATATATTATAGTCAAGCACATCTAAAATTAGGCTTTTGGTATCGCTGAATTCGTTTTTCAGGTCATTTAAACTCGAAGAGGGCAGAAATATTAAAATTCGGAAATTGTACTACAAGCGTATCAATGATACAGGTTTTGCAGCCACCGACTTCGTTATATTGAAGTTATTTCTTCTGGAATCCCGACCAAAAATAGTCCATTAGAGGCTGGAACATGAGAAATGCAAAACTGTATGATATATTTACAGAAATCCAATTACTGATGAGATAGGTACTTGAGGTAATATTCTGTAATTTCCCAGATACACGTGCCCGCCTTCTGTGAACCATTACTGGTACGGGTTACAGGTGGGGTGATCTCAAAAACAAATTTAGCAACCCCGATAACCCCATTTTCGATATGCTTGGCACTAATATCTGTAATTCTAAGATACAGGCACGAGTTTTAAGAGTGGACCTCCAAAGACAAACAGAAGTTCATAAATGAGTTCAATGCAACTGAAAATCGAATCGACAGTCGTTTTCAAGTTTTTATTCGCTTTCTGAGGACTTTAATGAACGATATGCAAAAAATCTGTATTTTACGGAAAATACAACAGTGGTCACTGAAAATGGAAATTAATTTTTCTTAAAATTTTCGATGGGTGCTCGATCCGTACACTGAGAAGGATTTTTTATGGTCGAACAAAATTATTTTATCAAACTCCATTTTTAAAAATTTCCAAAGCAAAATCGCAGCTTTTCTAGTCGAAAATCTCATGTTAAACATGACCTTTCCCCCTTTCGGGTAATCCCTCGAAATTGTTCGATTTCGAAGAAATACATTCTGCGGGGTTTTTACAATAGAAAGCACAAATTTAGCCACGAAGAGCACAACATTTCGATACCTACTATCTAGCACAGACATGAAAAAACTTGACACTCGAAAATAACGGCAATGAAATGTATGGCCTATCTACTCTCCATCCTCGTAAAACCATCGATCCGCCTTCATTTTGGTTGGTGAAATGAAATGCAATATTTTATTACAGAGCGAAAAAGTAACAGTTTTATAAACTGATTAGTGATAACAGGAATGACAATTTCAATTTTAATGTAACACTGAACTCGTTTACCAATTAGCTAGATAAATTAGGCAAATTGCCATTACTGAATGCTGATATTGTTATAGAGTATACCGGTACCAGGATCTGAAGAGGACTCCGAGTGTTGAAGGCTAACAGTGTTTTTTGTTACAAACCTATCGTCATAATTACCTACATCGACGCCATTTTGCGTAATCATCTCCACTTAGAAGTACTGGCAGCCATTTGCACTAAGTGGAGTTTATTAAAAAGACAATTTTCTCTTTACTGCGCAACTGAATTCTCATGCATGAAAATATTTTAATACAGTTTGTGGCCAGAAACGTAGCAAAGACTTTTTCGTGGTATGGCGGGGGGGGGGGGAGAGAGATTGTTAAATTTCCGACTGACTCAACTCAAAATTTCCAAGTATTAAATTTTTTTCTAGTCCTAAATGAAAAAAAAAACAAAAAAAAAACTCGAAATTTCTTTTGACTTCTCGGATTTTTCCAACTTTTGATTTATCTACTAAAATTCTCCAACTCCGGCAGAGGCTGGAGGGGGGCTAGGTGCCCTCGTTCCCTTCTTATTTTCTTCTCTGTCTGTGGCGATAACTAAGAATTACATACAACATTAACATAATTTAAGGGTCTGTAACTAAAAGGCATATAATATAACATGGGGGTAAGAGCAATAATATTTACTATTGATGAAAAATGTCACGTCTTTGATCGGGGCATACCCTAAATCATTTTCATATACCAGAAAAAAAAATTAATAAAAAGGAAGGTTAAAATTTTTATAGGAATTAATATTGATTTTGAGAATTTGGGTTACTCACATGACTGGTGCTTCCCCATATGCAGGGGTAGCAAAAGCTGGGTGTAGCAGGCGTGCAAATGCTATACACGGTAAGATTTTTCCTATACTCGGGAAAATTAGAAAATAACTCTGCTACACTCTGAAAAATCAAAATTTTGCACCATACTTTACAGAAAAAAAAAAAAGAAAAAAAAAATTATCTGAAGAAAATCGCTACTTTATTAAATTTATGATTAGTCATCAGATCCAGTTATAAAAATTAAATACGCAAATGTTTCTCAGTGTTTAATATAATTAGATAATTATCAATATGACACATGACTGCGTATTCTTCTGTTTCTGTTTGCTAGTGGATTAAGATTGAGACTGATTGGATTTAAATTGAATTATAAGTTTGTTCATTCATGATCAATTTCAGTTATCAATTTAAGTGTTGATGATTTACAAATATTTTGATTTGATTATAATTAATTTGATGTTTTAAACGTTTTTTATTGTGATAAATAAAGTCATAAGCATAATAGCATAAGTCTCTCTGTAGAAGAGGTTGATTCTTAAAATGTTTAAAAAATTTTCAGGGGGGGAGAAGTATTTTGGTCAATTTTTGAAAAAAGTTTGTTTTGCATCATGCTACACACGGGAAAATCAAAATTTGCCACCCCTGCCCATATGAGCCTAAACAGCAGGTTCCTCAAACTGAGATTCTAAGGGTCGCTGAATTCATACTTTCCCCTCCCGCTAGTTCATAAAATACCACAGAGGGTTAATTTATCATTCCAATTTCGAAGTTATTTACCTACATTGAAAACGTGGTTCTGTGGGTCGCTGAATTCATTTTTGGGATTCGTTTCCTCCTCCCTTCAACCCTCCACGATACAGAGGGGGCTAACATTGAATGTCAAAATTTATCAACATTATTCACCGGCTTACCCTATATGTGAAGCTTGAAAGGTAGAACGGAGATAAAAACGACATCAATTGGAAATTAAAGTAGTTGAAAATCAGACCCTTTTGGCGCTTGAGAGGTTGAGAGGACAGGGGAAATTGTCAATTCGGAGATTAAACATGAAAAAATTTAAAAAAATAAATAAATATAAAGCATATTTTTTGTTAATTATTAATAAATATTAATAATAATACTAATAGGTATCAATAAAATAATTAAACATATTGTTTTCATTGATATAACATTAGAAAGTTTTATGAAGAATTTTCTTTTTTTTAATATTTATATTGCGATATATTTTTTTTATCAGCGACTCAGGGAACCCAGTTATTAACGTAAAGAACTTGAAAATTGAGGTAAGTGGAAAGTACCCCACTGTGGCACCCGGAAGGTAGAACGGGGAGAAAAGACTGTAGAAATGGATTCAACGATCCTTAAAACCCCAACATGAAAAAATAATCATTTTTAAATTTGAATGCGAAGACTTCAATTATGTATAAGAAACTCAAACTCAGAAAATCAACAATTCTCATGAAAACTCCAACCCAATTGGGACACGAGTTGCCCTTCACCAATTTTACTCAACTTCATAGAAATTTATTTTGAATACACGACGATGTCCCCTCGGCAGGGCTAACCCGCCGTCACCACCTGTCTACGTCGCCACACGTACCAAGGCGAGAAGGAGGGGGGGGGTGAAGGAAGGTAACGCGTCTATCTGTAGTGCACCCGAATTCCAGGTTAATACTGAGTGAGCGTTGCCTCGATCAGTAAGGTGTGCCATAGTGGCCTTTGCAGGACAGCGTGAATCCGAAGCGGAGAAGCGAAGTGGAGGGCTCGGGGTCGGCCTCAATGCCTCCCTCTGGTCACTGATGCGGTATTCCAATGGGTAGTTTTCGGGGCCAGGGGTGCGGTGTCTGGGGAGCCACTTTCGCATACGTGCATCGCCATTAACTCCACCAAAAAGGGATCGATGGAGGGACGGGGGTTTTAGTGGCAAAATCAAATCGAAAATGAGAACCAGCCTAATGACGCAGTGGTATCACTTACAAATCTTACGTAAAAGTATCAAATGAAAACTCACGAGACGTAGCCTTCCCTTCAAATTTTGTCAGTGGCGGCAGTGGAGGAGATATATGGTTACTTCGAGAGAAGGGGATGAACGCCTCAGAATGCAATCGATATGTATTCCAATATATAAAAAAAGTCCATAAAATATACTGCTCTTCACGAAAGGGAGAGATGAGAGAACATTTTAATTCCCTGAAAAGGGGTTCAGAAAGACGGAGTTCAGTGCTCACAAGAAATTCTATTTCAAGTTCTGATTTTTCACGATTTGAGTCAAATGGCCCAATAATTTTTTATCGAATTCGCGGTGCAGCGGTAGAGGAAGAGGCTGCGTGAAATTTTCACTGTTAAATGGTGTTGGAACGTAAAAATCTACAGCCAGTCGGGTAAATTGAAGTGGGAAGGAAGTCCCACACGTCTGCCTTTCACTCCTTCCCACCGTTAATTATTCCATTTATTGTGCTAGAAATTCAGCAGCTATCAATCAGGTAAATTTTGGTTGATGCCGAAATCCAAGCCTCACCAACGAAGAGAGGGGGACTTCAATTCTTTCGATTTAATACATTTTGAGACTAACAAACTCAAGCAACCTTTTCTCAATTTGGTAAACTGAGGATAAATTTGCCAGCAATTTTTTTCCATGGAAGAAGAGGAAGTTCTCTCCGATACAACCTAATAGCCAGATTTCGACTCCAAGTCTAATTCTAGATGAGCGAATTGCAGTACGTCGTCAGCCATAAATATAACAATTTAAATCAGTGACCTATTCCCGCAAGAAGTCCTGACACAAACCTATACGAGGTCATACGGATTTCATTTCCGGAAATCGCCTCCACTTAAGTTCATATACGGAGAGAAATTTTCTGGTAAAAATTATTTGAATTTTGGTAAGTCTTCGACGTTTAGCGATTTCACGCACTCGGTAATAATAGTAGAATTTGACTAAATTTTAATAGCAATATATAGTAAGTAACTGTTGCCAGAATTTCCAGTGAAGGAGTGCACGAAGTTGCTGAACATCAAAGACTCTCCAAAATTCTAATAATTTTTACCTGAAGATTTCTCGGAGTGTATCAATTCAGACCTTACCAATATCCACTCAACCATGATTTAAAAAAAAAAAAAGTGTAAAGAATTGTACAAACATTTGAAAATTACTATCAGAAAGTGAAGTTTTGATTTAGAAAAAACCGAACTAGACGTACAAACATCAGGTTGGAGAATTCTTACTCACACAGCTTAGTAATTTAACGAGGTACTCGACCCCCTCTGCCATCAGTACGAGGATCGCAACATAAATTGGTTACAAAAGTTGTTTTTCATCTTCCCTCTGGTGACCCTATCTCATCTGATAACACCGCTAGCCGGTTCTTCTTCATTCTCTGCATCAAATTTACCGAAACAGAATGAAATAAAGCGTACCTACGCCTCAGAAATTTTGCCTCTAGTCCACAATATCATCGAAAATCTTGCGTCTAGTTCACAATAATATCAAGCTTCGTTACTACATGCATTTGATCATTCGTATCACGATTTTTGACAAAATTCGATTTATCAGTATCTCTGTTTCGTTTACCGCCCATTTTCTAAACCCATCTGTCGTCTCCAATCGAGACACCCATTCGCACAACCGGGATTTCTACGCAGTTGATAAATCGCATGTACACTATTTTTTCTTCTTTTTTTTTCAGGATTAGCGTGTCTATTATTGATAAATGAACCCGGACCTGTCGACAAATCTTTGTTGTTTCCGAAATTTCGTTCGGACAGAAAACGAAACTATTATGATAAGCAGCTGGCATCAACACCGAAAAAAAGATACCTACGTAAATTATACGTTAAATTTTCCTTATTTTTCTCCGATAATATGTACTTACATCGTATGGCATTATTTCTTCGAACTTCGCATTTGGAATTCCGAGACACACCATTTAACGAGCACAAAACACCAAAAAACTTCCAACACGTTGCCTGTGTTTGTGTACAAGTTTAATCAAAACCTGTCTGTCTTCTCTGTTTGAGGCAGGTTGTAATATACGTCATCAGTGTTACCACATGCGCTCTGCCATAGTTATTAGGTGTTGAAAAACTGACCGCTTTGAAAGGAAATTTAGACGATTGCGACTCCGTTTTTCAAGCAAATATAGTAATTACATGACTGAAATTGTAATAAGAGCTACGTACCAAATTCATCATGAGAGACAGCCGACTCAGTTTGGGACCGAAGTTCGTAATTTCATGTCTGTATTTAAATAACGTACCTACTTAAATTTTCAACTCGGATCAGAGACGAAACTTGACTTTTAGTTAAGGGGGGGAGGGGGTTGAAGGAACATTTGCCGACAAATATTTTCAATTAAAAAACTGAGAAGCAAAGGGGGGCACTTGAAGCTCTCACTGCTCACCAATTTTCGCTCCTACGAGAAACCGTGGTGCATTTGTAAGAACACAGAAAGAATACAAAATTTAAAGAAAATTCAAAGCAGACAAGATTAAGAAAACATATAATTCAGCTTCTTACAAAATAAGACAAAGAAGTTTCAAGACTACTAAAAGACTGTAAATAGACATGAAGATTGAAAAAGATTGATGAAACTGAAGACCACAGAGACTAAGAAAACAGGAAAGCCTAAACGACTTTGTTTGGTCTTTTTCTCGATTTTAATTTTAATTGGGTTTTCAACATTCATAATTTTTCCTGTCTTTCAGTTTTCTTAGTCGTATAAGCTCTTCCACTTTTTCTGGCCCTTTTAGTATTTTTGTTTTCATACCTTCTACATATAGTCTTTTCAGCCTTCTAAATTTTTATTATAAGTTTTGTTGTCTTTGTCTCATTATTCTCCCACAGTTGTTCGAAATTTTCAAATTTCTTAGATTTAGCGTTTTCATACATTTATACTCTTTACACTTGATCTCTCTGGTTTCTTCAGAATTCCTGGTTTCCTTACAGTCGTTTTTGTCATCACACTCTGGGGTTGGTCTTCTCCAGTCTTTGAGGGATTTTGATTTTTTTAAGTTGCTTTTTGGGATTCTTCACTTTTTTGTTTCCCTAATCTTTTCAGTCTTTAAATAATGTTTCGTATTTCCTGTATTCTTGTCAGTTTTTTTTTTTGATTTCATTATGTGTACGTGCAACGAAAGAACCAGCAAGGAATAACATAGCTAGCGAGATACCACAACAGGAGCCTAATGAGAAGAGGTACGCCCCACACGAATCTTTGGAGTCGATATTTTTCGGCACATTCGACGATTCAGCCAAAATTTAAATCATAAGTTAACAAAACCAGAAAATCGTTGGATTTTTTTACAGTAAGGTTATAAAATTTTACCAAGCGATGTTAAAAACTGTTGGGTAGCATTTTAGAGTCTTTGCACCAATGTCTATGACTTTTACATGATTAATTTGACTCCTACTCTAATTCATCAGGTATAAACTCAAAAGGGATTGCTTAACCTACAAGTCTGCTGTAAACCCTTCTGCCCCAGAAAATCTCAAAATTACACGTGGAGATTGACGAGCGAAGTAAGTGAAAATAAGTTAGTCCCCCCCCCCCTCACCGTTTAAAAAGACACTAGTTCTTATGCTGTTAAGCCAAGTCGCATATTGAATGAGTAAATAACTTGAAATAAAGCTAAAAGTTGAACGTCCTCATCCAATTCTAAAAGCTTTCACGAAACATGCGACACTTATATTAAATGATGAGCAAATTAGTAGATAGAATTTCATGACGGCAATCATCAAGAAGTTACAACAGGGTGGATAAATACAAATTAACTATTTAAAATGACGCACAACGTGGGTCAGTAACTTTCTAATTGCATTTATAAATACTATAAAAAATAATCTCACGGGTACAAAAACCTCTAGGTCTTTCGGTAGGCAGTGTACTTAGTTACCTTCGCAATTAGAGAAGCGATTAAGATTGGAAACTAATTACTTACTAGTATAATTCGCAATTACCACAATAATAAACAAGATTAAGATTCCGAGATTTCATCCGATGAATTACTGGATCATAACACGTGTATCTTGCCATTCAGCTACGCCACTTTCGGGGAAATTTTCCAATGTATTTACTGCAATCGCGAACAAATCGGTAAATTTATTTCTAAATTTAGGATGATTGCCAGAAAGAAGCCGAAAATCGGAGAAAATATCAGTAAACTTAACTTTAAAGATGATATTCGCAGTCAAATAAGCGGAGTTTTTCGTAAAAAACACCTTTGATTTGTTCCACAAGAACATTAGTAAGAGTGACAGTTCAATGTTCGACTTCATATACAGATTATAGTTCCGTTGCCGCTTCAAAAATTTTATTTTCCGAATTTAAGCGGCAAAATTGAGAGTAAGAAAGCCTTTCCTAGCCCGATTATGAGAGTAAAATTGATATTCGGCTCTAAGTTGCCTCCCTTGGGATATATGGCCATGCTACAGGACAGTGTAGCTTCCTAACTGAATTACCAAAAGTAAATGAAGGTCAGATAATTTTCATTGAAATCATTATCCCAATTCTCGGTGAGTAGACTCCGTGCTGGGTTCCTACAAAGTGAGAGAGGAGAGTAGGGTATCACTTATTTTGGGAATTCAAATTTTAGGAAGGTCGCAGTAGGGTATTGTCACATTACGCCTGAAGAAAGTGGCGTAATTTTGATTAAAAAAAAAAAATCCCCGCAGGTGTTAAAAATTTGAAGATATACGTTGCCATACACTACAATGAAAAAACAATAAGACGGGGGAGTTCTTTTTAATATTGATATTTCATGTCATTTGATGCAAAAAGTTTAATGATATGTACATTCAAAAATGAATCGCACAACCTCGGAAACCCGAAAAACGGTACTCATTTTCAACCTAGAAGTGTTTCCCTACTCCATCCACAGGCTGCCAAAAGTGCTTATAGTACATGCAGATCAACGTCAAAACTGAAATCCTCACCTTCGAAACCCAAACAATAATATTAATCTTGTACCAGCACATTTTTTCCTACTCCAAATCTCCGCCCCCAGATTTAAAGTCAAAAATGAATCGCACGACCTCGAAAACCTACGAAACGATACTTATTTTCAACATAAAAGCGTTCCCTAGCCCCATCTCTAGGCTGCCAAAAATGCACGTGGTACACACAGATCAGTGTTAAAATTGAAAACCACACCTTCGAAACCCAAAAAATAATACCAATCTCGTGCCAGCACATCTTTCCCTACTTCGAATATCCGCCTCCAGATACCTTATCAATCTTATCATTCAGGGCAACTAAAAAATTATTTCGAAAGCGATGACCTGAAAAACTAGAAACGATACCTATTTTGAGCCTATACATTTTGTTTTGTTTCCAACCTCTTTTAACCCCCCCACCCCAAAAAAAAAAAAAAAAAAAAAAAAAACACAACAACTCTAAAGGCAATAATTTTTATAATAGTTAAAAATCGATGTTGAATCTGAACTGCACGATCCAGAGAACCCGAGAAACAATAGGTATCATATTATTGTTAGTTCAATTTTCAATACCTCGCTTTTCGAGGGGTGGGAGGGGGAGCATATCCCAAGTGAAGGGGAAACAGACATGAAAAATGAATTTACTAGCTTTGAGAACCTAGTAATTGATATCTTCCAGTGGCGTAGCCAAGGAGGGAGTGCCGAGGCGGTCTGGACTCCTTTTGCGATTTCTACACAGAGAGTGGTTTATCTAATTTTAGCACCCTCTCTAACACCTCCGTCTCCTTATTTCTAGTCACGACTAGACCCCCCCCCCGAACACTAGACAGACTACGTTACTGACGTTTTCATGAATTGGACAAATCATGAAAAACACAGTTCTATTAAGTGATATTCAAGGGATGAGGGCTACCCAGGGTCGCATCTAAGTATAGGCAACATAGGCACGTGCCTAGGGCGGCAGATTTTCGACATTTTTTCTAATCTATGTATTTATTTTAGAAAAAGAACGAAAATCTGAGGGGGCGGTAATGTTTATTCTGTCCAGAGGCACGGGAATGCTAAATCCGACATTGGGACTGGAGAAAAAATTGCACGGATGGTAGGTAATTCAATATTACCTGCCCACAATTAAAAAAGTATAAAGTGAATTTTGTTTTCTTTTTTGTTGATCCCCAAATACTGCCAGTTCCAAAACTGAAAATCCCTTGCCCCAGGAAACCCTCAGCTACCTATTTGTAGCGCTACTAGATTTAGGTTTTCTTTTATTATTAATCCCCAAATAATACTAGTTCGTGAAATTGAAAATCCTCTTCCCCCAAGAAACCTTCAAATACGTCCTACGAAACAAATATACCGATTTTTAGTGCTCATCGAGAGAAATTCTGAGGCTCAAAACCAAGTCAACCCATTTAATCCCTGCCAATGAAACTAGTTTGAAAAATATACTGAGCTAAGGGCCCTCCAAGAGTTGAGTTGTGGTATATCCGAAATTATACTAGAATAGCCTTCATTCTCGTTCTCGGTGAATTTTTCCGAATTCTTTCGGCGACGCCCTTTAGACTGGTTCAGCGATATGATACGTACAGACAGTAACCAGACCGAGATAATTTGTCTTCTTGGGTATGCACTGAAAATGGCCCCCTAATTTGTTTAATGACTCCATTTCAAGATTCTATCGTGAACAATTTTCAAAAAAAAGGATAAATGTTCGATTCTTTTTGGGTTCATTGGCTCGCGTCCACGTTGGCTCCTCTGACAATTCCAGACTTCCTCACTTCTAGTCCGCCACTGGATACAGGAGGTAGGAAACGTACCCTGTGGCACCTTGTACCTTAACTGATCACAAAAATTAATGATACTGAAAAAATAATCGAAATGGTACGATTTTTCTTATGTGCAATAGTAAGAAGCATCATTTGCCTTTCCGGGAGTTCTGGAGTAGTTATAGAAAAATTGAAAACAAAATATTATGTTACATTTTATGAGGAACAATATTTTTCAAAAATATATTTCCTAAATTTGAAACTTTTTCCAATAATTTTGCAAAAAACTGATTTTTTGATGAGGAGGGGTTCAGGCCACCCACCACCAAATTAGCAACACGTATAGATTTTCAGTGGCTTTTTCTGTCACTTAGGAACCGCATACAAGTAATGTACGCCGAACTCCAACCTTTTATCCAAATTTTCTTTTTATATTTTCCTCACTTGCCAAAACTACAAGGCAACCAAACACCAAAACTTTGAGGTCCTGTAACACGAGTTAGTTTTATTATTTACTTTGTTAACTAAAATTTGGGTACTTTCTTCTAAGGCTTCGTGTCGCAATATTCCAACCACCGTTCCTCAATATTTGCAACAAAAACAAAATCATAAAGTGGTACTCGAGATGACAGAACCTTTCAAAACTGGACTTGACATTCCTTTTTAGAAAAGAGATTTTCGGAACTGAAACTAACAACAGAAGGTCTGCGGGAAAGAAGGATGTACATTGCACACACGCTTTCCCCCTCCCATAAATGCGATATGTGAAATCCTCAGACCTTATTTTAGTTCGATATTTACTCCGCAGACAGCGCTGGTGACAGTGAGCGGTATTATTGTGTTAGTTATGTGATCTTCATGAGAAGGTGTATTGGATTTGTTTCAGTTTTCTACTAGCCTCATTTAAAAAAAAAGAAGTTGAAATTGGTGAATATTGTTTGACAGTTTCTTTATTCGACTACTAATACTCCAGGGGCACTCACAATACGTGAGGGGGGGGGGAGGCTGTAAAACTTAATGGGTGGAAAAAGGGTGTATTACACGCTCCCGGAAAATCGTTACGGTGAGAATTGAAATTGATCGATTTTTGTTTTTTCAGCTTAGAAAAATAGCTAAGGGCTTTTTCCTCTGAATATGACTAAGTATTACTCTATCTGATATCACCGAGCTGCGATAAAATAAAAACTTGAACATCGTTTTCCTCAGAATTATACTTTTGATTACACCCCCTTCTTATAGTTAGACTCTCAGTAATTCAAAACAGCTTCCGTGCAACTCATCAACGGTCCAATCTGTGTCGCAGCTCTACTCATCACTTTCCATTTACCAACAAATTCACTACCCTGTTCAGGAACTACATGTGTAAATTGGGTACCCGTACTTTAATTATTAAAAAAGGGTAATCACATGTCTTTTGACCACGACACGTAATATGAATTTCTGCACCATAATTCAGTCAATTACAGCACGAAGGTTCGTGTATTACATTACTTTTGCAGGCTTTGTTTTTTAGCTAATTACGTACGAACAATATCGGTCTACAAATTAAATAACATCAAAACCATCCCAATTAACCAGTTATTCGTTTTATAATTTTTCTTCTAAGAAGCAATTATGCATTTATCGACCGAGTTGTTCAATTTTCTAGTCTTGACTATCCTAATTAGTAGATGATGCAAAACTCCAACAAAGTCGAGATTTAACCAAATTTTCGAATGACGTTTCCTCTCTCATCGAGTGACTCGAATTCCGGCCACTAAAATGAAGCGAACCCATGAGAATTATCCAATTAGCTTAAAAGTAACCTTTCTGACACGAGAAGTGTTACAGTGAGCATAGTACGAATTTCCGGGAAAGAACATTTGGGGGTAGTTTCAACTATTGTCATCGTTTTTCACATGATATCGCTTTGAATAGCGTGAAAACATGAAACTTTCGCTCACAGGATTACAGAAAGAGAGTTTAACCTTTCGATTTACGAGCACCACAGGTGAACAGAACGACCTCTAAAATGCAGCAGTTCATGTCAAATTTCCTCAATCTTCAACCAGAACAAAGAGTTTGCGTTTTAGAGACTTAATGGTCGAATCGCCTCACTACACACCTTACTTTCACTTTATCAGTCTTCTTTTAGGAGGAGGGGACTTTTCAATTTCCTCAATCTTCAACCCTTCATGATCCAATCGCTTCAGTACGCCCTCACTCCACTCTGTCAGTCTTTTGTGTGTGTGTGTGGGGGGGGGTCTTTACAGGCTTATATATACAGTATCAGTTTTACTGTACAGCATTTATTCAGACAGTGGGAATGCTATTGAATATCTTTAGTGCATCCTCCTTGAGCTTTAGTACACAGCGAATGATGAACTCAATACCAAAGGTCGTGGCCAGTGATAAAAAGCGATTCGACAATACTTTTTGGTTTTTAATTTTGCTTCTAACCATGAAAAATCGCAAACTTTTCGTTTTTGTTCTTCGCTTTCCTGAATCTTATTTGATTTTTCGCTTCTGCTTTTATACTTCACAAAATTCTCGACTTCTCGTTTATAACTTTTTACTGTCCGCATGTTTGTACGAATAAGGAACCAAAGGATGACATGAGTAAACCATTGCCAAGTCAAGGAGAAAATTCAAGTTTTGCTTTTTGCTTTTCCCAATGTTTCTTCTGCTTTTCGCTTCCAAAAATGCTCCCACTTTCCGTTGACTTTCCATCTCCGGTCTTAGTTTTTACTCGATAACTCGAGATAAGACAACTGTTTTTTCAGTAAGATATAAGTTTTTCACATTTCACTTATGGAAGCATTTTGTATGTACTGAAATCGAGTTGCACGGCCAGTTGCTTGAACCCACCTCCTCCACTAGAAGATCTATCTCACAGTTTTTCTAAATTCATTTTCTTTCTGCGATTATCGCAAAAGAGCAGAGTAATGGTTATTTCAAACATTCGTTAGCACAACAAGTACTCCTTTAATTATAAGGTATCTTATTACAAAGGTAACATTCTCCGATTTTCATGGAAATACAGTTTTTGGTAGACTAACTTTTTCACAAGAGCAACTCGCAGGGCAGGAGAGCAACTCGGGGCAAGACAACTTCAGAAAGCAAACAAAAAATTTGATTTCTTACACTTCAAATCGACAAAGCAAATTTTCTAATCGGGGGCAAACCGTTAACCTGTCATCTTCCTTAACACTCAGGCTAAAAACTAGCAAGTCTCTAAACCAACAATATTTCCTTAAGAACCAGAGACTAAAATAAGGAGGCACTTTGGGTAGCCTCTACCGGAGTTGGGAAATTTTATTATATGGATCAAAATTTGGAAAAATCCAACAACTCAAAAAATTTTTGTTTCTTTTTGGCCAATATAAACAGATTTTGATACTTGGGAATTTTGGGTTGAGTCAGTTTGGAATTTAACAATTTTTGCCCCTCCAGAAAAAACTCTTCGCTACGTCCCTGTTAAGAACTTGAAACAATCACAATTTGGAAGCTGAATCTTCCGAAATATTCATGAAAATTATTAAGAATCGTACTTATATATTTACAATTGGATCAAACCCAGCATGATGAACATGCAGGATTCAGGAAAGACCATTCAACAATCGACCAAATTTTTATACTCAAATCAAATTATTGAAAGAGCCAGGGAATATAACTATTATTTGTGGCAGTTTCTATGAAAAGGGGTAACTTTGTCGATCCGACGAATTTTGAGTTACCAACAGTATGTAATAGAGGAATGAATGCCCAATCCAACGAGCTATCGGCAAGATTTGTAGCATTTTTTTGTTCCGGAGATACAAGCGGTCAAAGATAAGTGTAACGAGAACGCGCGAAAACACGTTTTTGGGGAAAACACGTTTAAAGTTACACACACCTTTTTCTCCCACTCCGTCAAGCGGCCCTAACTCACCGCGGAATCACGTTACCAGCCTCGATGAGGGCTTGTTGGAAAGGTATTTTTTCGCTCTTCGGCGTGGTAACAATTCAGAACATCGGATTTATTCGTGAGCTCCGAAAAACCACGAAGAAGCGAACGCAGACATTCGCATTCTTTTCTCATTCTCTTTCATAATTCTCTTTCTCTCTCTCCCTCTTCTCTCTCTTGCGCGTAAATTTTGTCTCTTTGTTATTGCGATGTTTTTTCTGTAGAAATCAATCGAAATCTCAAAATTGATTTTTTCGACCAAAAAATTTTGTTTTTCTTTTTTTGCGTTTTCTGAGACTTGGATCAATCGACAAAGTTACCCCTTTTTATAGAAACTGCCACATTTTATAGATTTAATAAGACATTTGATTTCATAAAGCATGAATACCTTTGGATGGACCTCAAAAACCAGGGAATACACTCAAAATACTCGTACGTCACTGTCATAAAAAACCTATACGAAGGATTAACTGCACACATAAAAATGGATAGAATGGTGGAAAAATTTGAAATAAAGAGAGAAATTAGACAAGGGGACCCCTCTTCTCAATCTGTTTACTGGTGTAATTAAGGAAGTATATTCTTTTATATTAGAGTGGAAAAAGAAAGGAATAATAATCAACGGAAAGTATCTGAACAATCTTAGGTTTGCTGATGAGAAGGTACTAATGGCAAACAATGAAAAAAATCTCATGCAAATGCCTGAGAAACTTCTGTGAAAATGTAGGGCAGCTGGATTAACCATGAATGTTTCAAAATGTAGTATTCTTTCTAATGGCAAAAAAATTTCATTTCTTGTTAATAGACGGGGAATACAATGAATGACAAAGTTAGATACTTAGACCAAATAATTTCTTTCGCAGCCCGACGAGGAAAAGAACTATCTAATAAAATCCAAAAAGGATGGTGTGATGAGCGGAAACTACCCTTTCGAGTAGCGCATCAGTGGCCGGAGGAAATCTAAAAAGGATGAGGCAGATTCTGAGGACTGAAAAATACATGTATTTAAAGGGAAAACAATTAGATTAAAGAGTAAAGTATGGGACAGTTGAGTACAATCAACATTAACTTACGGTACACAAACCTGAGCTTTAACTAGCTCAGACTTTGCCAAGTTAAGAAATTCACAGAAAGCTATGAAGAGGTCTACGCTACGGATCAAACTTAAGGACAAAATTAACAGCTACTCAATTGGAGAAAAAACTAGAATAACGAATATTGGATGCGTGACTAAAAAGTCAAAATCGAAATATGCAGGTCACATTGCCCCGACATAGGAGAAATAGTTGGAGGACAAAGTAGAAAGTTGGACACCCTATTTAATAAAGTAAGAAGAGTATAGGTAGACCAATCACGAGGTGGAAAGAAGAAATCAGAAGGGAAGTAGGAACCAAGTGGATACAGTGAGCCTGCAATAAAAATGATGGAGCAATCGGAAAGCGGTGTATGGCCAAAAATAGGTGAAGGCACAATGTTGAGGCACCCATACATTACCGTAGGGTCATACAATGTTAGTAGTTACTTTTAATGTCGGTTATATGTGAGACTTAGGCTGTATAATACGTAATAATAAGGGTCTTTACAAACTAACAAGTCTCTGAACCAACAATTTTCTTTCCTTAAAAACTTGAAACAATCACAATAATTTAGAAGTTGAATCTTCCAAAATATTTCACAACGAAATCATGCGGTGTACGATCACCAGCCCCCCCCCCCACACACACACACAAAGGGAAACTTGCATACATCACCGGCTTTTAAATTTCAAATGACAAGAAGATATTGAGCCAATTATTATGACATAAGTTTATTGGACTACTAATTTCGAAATCTTCATCAGATTTTTGATCTAGTTTCGATTCCCTCCCACAATTAAAATTACATGAAAGAGAACGCTAAGTCAACCCGACCGTGAAACTCGAATATAGTATCGAAAGAAAAGAGCTTTGTAGTTCATTGATTTTGACTATCATCTCGATATCAGATTTTATGACTGGCCCCTATTTCAAATTTCACGATGAAATGAGGGGAACCTTTACTTTAAAATGGCGAAGAGAGGCGGGAAATTAAATTGTTTCAATATACTTATTCTTCGCTTGGAACAGCTTTCTATCAACACCTATGAACATGACTTCAAATTTCAGAAAAAAATTTCCATTGCTTCATTGAAAAATTTAGATTTTAAGGGCACAAAGGGAATCGAGTGTAAAATCTAAAGAGATAAAAGGAGTTGAAATCAAAGACTTATAGAGTTGTGAATTCGATATTTAAGTTTGATTTCTTTGATCAAATTAAGTCAGCCCCAGGAGCGAAACTATAGGGGGGCGAACCTCCCCCCATTCTCAGTCGGCAAATTTTGAAACTGTTAATTTGGATTTTTCATTTTTTTATTGAATGTTTGTTGTTTTATTTATTCATTTATTTATTTTTTTTTTTATTTTTTTTTCAATTAAAAAATATTTTGACTAAAAATTCGGTAAATTTTTAAAAATTTTGTCGGCGAATTTTTAGTTTTGAAAGAATATTAGTCGGCAAATTTTTCTTCTCCACCACCCCAAACTGAAAATCAGACTTCGTTTCTGAAAATGAAGTACCCTGGACTCCTGTCAGAGAAAGTATGATCGTCCGCCATTTTGACCTCAACCGTGCCCGTGGATGCCGAATCCGACTATGCGGAGCGTACCGCGTAGTAAATTCGGCCTTGACGGGCGCGGTTGGATTCAAAATGGCAGACGATTGTGCTCTCCTATCTAGAGCTTTAGACTAGTCAGTCAGAAGTCGAAGGTTTCAATCTGAGTATCAAACCTTATCTGAAAGGTTGAAACAAAGCTGAAACGTGGAAGACATTTCGAAAATCTGAAAGTCGGTAGCAAACGTTGAATTTCGAATTTGAATGACTATTCTGTTTTTACTAAATTATTTGTTTGACCTAGAGCGGCTATAGCCTGAAATTTGAGAAAGTTGAACATTTTATTAAAATCTAAAAGTTGAAAGTAAAAGACTTACTTTCAATGTCACAAGCTGAATCCGATAGCAAATGTTCTATTGTTTAATTAACGGGCTTTGGTCCCGGTGAATATAGGAGGGAAATTCAGTCAGGAATAAAAGTCAAACTCCTTGTGTTTTCCCCATGAGAACGAAAGGGAACTTGTGGCACGGATTCCCCTAATCCGATTGACCCGTGCAGGTTTTTCTCTTTCGTTTTTTTCATTTTGTTGGAACCAATTGAGGAACTAAGGAGACGAACCACAGGAAATTCAGAAAAAAAAGATCACCAAGAGTAAATGACGACCACCTTAATGTGTAAAGGAAGTTGTAAGTTCCTCTCAAGAATTTCTAACATCCTTCCAGCTTATCCTCCCAGATTAGGGTATGCTCATGTGCGCAAATGTGAGTGCTTGGGGAATAAGGTTCAAATCCGCATTTGCACGGATGAAACTATGGGGAAGGGGGAGTGCGAAACACCCCAAATAATTTGGCAGTTGGAAAATTTTGAAACTGTTTATTTGAATTTTTCATTTTCAAGAACGTTTGTTTGTTTGTTTATTAATTAATTTTTTAATTAAAAAATATTTTTATGGAAAAATCGGCAAATATTCAGTTTAAAAAAAATATTTGTCGGCAAATTTTCTTTCTCCAAGCTCCTCCCCCCCCCCTCCTAAACTGGAAGTCAAACTTCGTCTTTGGTCAGCCCGTTCTGTTAACAGTGAACTTTTAATTTCGAGAGCTAGAATCAGAGTGAAATCTAAAATCTAAAGCATTCGGCATCAGCAACTCTGAGAAGCCCTATTGCAGTCCTTTCTTCGATTTTATAAGATAATTTTGCCAGTTTTAAGCCAGAAATTTCCGTTTTTTGGAACCTAAGCTGAGTCCGGATCAAAAATTAGATGGCGTGATCGAAAATCTGATACCTTTTTGAAATCAGGGACCCACGAAACTCCAGTTTTGGTAGTTCTTTCCACTCAGAATTCCGTGCATTCAACTCTGAAATTGTCCGAGGGTCACTTCTCAAGAAATCCCTTTCGCCAAATTTAGTTCGGAGCACTGATGATCTATTTTCTGATTTCCCACTACACAAGAACCAGCATTTACAGAGCAGGTAGGTCAGTAGTCATCACTGCACTCGCTTGTTACAGTAATTGAGAGAGGGATAACGGGCGAAAGTTATGCTTTGGCAACATTCATGGATATACAGGGAGCGGTTGACGCGACCTCTCATGAATCAATGCAAACAGCCCTGAGGGAAAGGGAAGTAGAGGAAAGCTTAATAAGCTGGACAGTATCTATGCTAAAAGACAGTGAGACCCAGATAACTTATAAAGAAAACGAATGCATGCAACAACCACGAGGGGCTGCCTGCAAGGGGGAGTACTCTCCCCCTGCTGTGGAGCCTAGTGGTGAACAGTTTGCTGGATGAGTTAAATAGTCAAAAAATATACACACATGGCTATGCTGACGATTTGGCTGTGGTGGTGACTGACAAATTTTCGGGGACCATGGCGGAGCTAACGCAGTGGGGACTCCGATAAGTAGAAAAATGGTGTGCGAAACAAAGGTTATCGATAAATCCGGACAAAACAGATCACTCTTTTCACTCACAAAAGGAAGGGCAAGGAGTTGATCAAGGTGCAAGACAAAGGAAGACGACCGTTAGCTCTCATAAGAAAGGTGAAGTATTTAGAAGTATATTTTAATGAAAAACTTTTCCGTCGAGATTACGTTTCAGAGAAAATAAGAAACGGGATTGAGGCTCTTTGGGCTTGCCGTACCTTTGTCGGCAAGACCGACTCTTTCCTAAAAACTGATGCACTGGATATACACCAGTGTAATATGTCTCAGAATCACATACAAGGCAGTTGTGTGGCGGAGTCGCGTCCACCAGGCCAAAGTCAGAGCGGAACTGGACCACTTACAAAGGCTGGTGTGTGTGCTGACAACGGAGCAATTAGAACGGTGCCAACGAAAGCACTTGAAAGACTCCTAAACTTGCCACCACTTCACACTGCTACAGAAGCAGCTACGATAATGGGGGTTCATCGTCTGGACCAACTAAACCTTCGGGCGTAAAATACAGGCCATGGAAGGATATGGGAGATGGCTGGGGCGAGGAACAAATGCTTTGGGATACTGAGGGACAGAATCTAGTTTAAACACTTTTTAGACAAACAATACCGTGCATTGATACCCACACGGGAGACAAAAGAAAAGAGGTCGCCAAGCATTCTAGGAAAAGAGGAGCATGTGTGGTTTACAGATGCCTCAAAGAATGACCAAGGTACAAGAATGCAAAAGGCGCCGACAACTACTCAATAGCATTGAGTGAGAGCATCACTATCCCTTTAAGCCGAGATAATGGCGATCACCGTGGACGTTGATAGAAGCCAGCCGTAGGGCCTATAGTTAATAAGCAGATCTATATTTGAATCAAACAGCTATTAAGGCACTACCGGCACACCACACTATATCCTCGGTAGTAGCGAACTGTATTAACAAATTATACATCCTTGCTTAGGAGAACCGTGTCACCTTACTATGGACACCTAGGCACTGTGGCATAAAAGGGAATACGATTGTGGATTAACTAACGAAGGAAGGCATAAAAAAGGAACTGATAATACAGGGTCATAAAATCCAAGGTGAAGGCTTGAATAAGGAAGCAGATGGAAATGCACTGGCGGATGATCATTAGCATGAAAGTCAGCAAAACAATGATAGGGACCCCCCCCCCCCGTAGGGCCCGACAGAAAACATGCTAGGCTCATGGTCGGACTACTAACTGGTTATAGAGCCACAAAACACATGTGGTATAAAATAAGAGGGACGAAAAGCAGCTCCTATAGGCATTGTGAAGAAGAGGAGGAAATCCCAATTTACATATCATATGCCAGTGTTCAGCAATAGTCAGGACAAAGATACAAATCATTGGAACTGGAGTATCCAGCACCCAATGAAGTCAGAAAGATATAGAACTCAGTAAAATTCTCACTTTGGCTATAAAAGTGAGGAAACTGACCTGATCCTTAACAATAACCTGAGGAAAAGTGCAATGGACTACAGGGTCTGAGCACTCGGGACATCCTACAGCTCCACCTCACACAAAGATAAAATATTTTCTTATCACAGCAACCTATCCTAACGTCCTTCCACGGTCACAGAAAAATAGGAGAAAATAATTTCCTTTCCCCGCTCTCAATAACTGCATTATTTCGACAGGTTTAGAATTCATGGAACGATTGAGAATACATCTTAGCTACCATTTTGATTTGAGGAGAGGTAGACAGTTTTTCAACTCGAAGAGAACCTATACATATATTGGGTCTTGCCATTTAAGGATCCTCATTTACCTCGCATCGATCTGAGTTCATGAGCAAAATAAAATAGGCACGTGGGGATTCAGTTTATCACACCCTGCAATTCGAACATGTACCTAGGTTTATAATTTTCATTCAGCAGGTAAACAAGAATGCCGGAAATCTTAGAATATCTAGATAAAGACTAACAATATCCAAGAATTATACGGGTAGTGACAAAGCTTATGCTAATAGCCAACATGATCGTATAGTTAGCATAATCTGTCACGGCAAGACAATGGACTTGATTATTCTGACACAGAGCTTTTCATTTGGAAATAAAATCAACAATATATCCATGAGTTTGGAGCAAACTCAGCAATCTCCAATTTTTCACACCAAATCTATCCATGGATTTCAAAACTCCATGCAAACCTAGAGGCATTGAAAATTTGTTTCAAACACTATTAATAGACAGTTTTTCCCGGACATCTTGAAATTCATTGTTTTAGAGGCGGTAGTGTTATTCTTGATGAAAGACCTCAATTATAATTCAATATTCAACGGAGAAGCAGACTGTTTAGTATCCTCTTCACCAATATATCATGTATTTTTAGATTCGACATTCACGAAGAGCTCAACAACCTTAGCCTGGAGGGATGCCATTCCAATTCTCAGTATGGTGCTGTCAGTAGTGCTAAGAACATGAACAGGTATAAACTTGCATAATTCAGCAAAATCTGAGGGTCGTGTCCTACTAGAAGGGATGAACACGCCAACACCTCCTCTTCAATATAAAATCAGCCACTGAGTTTATATTGTAAATCTCGTTCGTGATGTCACAGAACTGAACATTTTCGTAACTCAGACATTTCTTTACTCTCATACTGTGAGCAGATTTTTCGGGAAAGCACTCGACCAGTATACGTCAGTTCCAAAACTCCGGACTTCAAAAACAAAGACATCCGCTACACGATCTGCCAGTTCGACGACTTGTGATTAACTGACACGTAGTTTTAATCATTCCATCAAATTGAGGTAAAAATCGCAAATTTTCGCACCCAAAGCGTAAGTAAGAACCAGTTTAACGTACTCGTAATTACCAACACGTCAGAAGTATTCCCATAAACGAAATACCCAAACGCTTTACGCTAAATCGTCGGTAAATAATATAATTACCACGGTACAGATCATAAATACTAGAAATTATATCCGTTAATGTCATAACACGTTGTTAGAACACAAGAAGGCAATTAAATTCGCAAAATTTCTGGAAATATGAGGTACCGCACTTGGCGCGTTTTAAAGACAAGTCAAGAGACCTCGGAATCCCCCAAAAATGAATATCGAAATTAGTGTTGACTTCGGCGAGGACAATGCAGCTTTAGTCCCACTTCGTGATATTCCCAATTCTTGAAAGTTTTTGAAAATGGAATGCCACACTCGCGCGGATGTATCCACTATCCAGCATATAAATTTACATTCCATCTTTTTGTTGTAATATTTCGAATGTGTGGAAAATGAGAGTACGAAACTCTTATTGTAAAGTTACGACCGTTACTCAATTTAAATTGACGATTTTAGGCCGAATGAGCAGAAACCAAGGCTGCTTGTCTTAATAAATTCGAATAAGTAACTCTTTAAAAAACTAAATACGTATAGGTGACCAAACCAACTGGTGGATACAGATATAAAGTAACATAAGAAATCATCTACCCTATTTCATCAAATGAAGTCCTCTAATTGGTGTTATGGGACAGGTCTCAAAAAAGGCACGGGGACACGACCAATCAAACTTCTACCTATACGGCGATAACTTATGAATGGTTTTGGAGACTGATTTTGAAAATAAATTAAAATAAAAAATATACATTCCTTGAAATGTTAATATCTAGTCATAATTAACCCAGTTCTGACAGTAATGGTGCATTGGCATGAACACTAAAATTTAGGTTATACCCCGGCTACGGTTAATTTGATAGCATTCAATAAAAGTAGAACTAACAACGGTACGTGCAAATTTATTATCACCTAATGCTGGAAGCTTGTAAGCTAAAAATTATCAATTTTTGCTCCTTTCAATTGCAACGTTCTACGCTACACTTTGGTTTTGTCCAAACTTAAAACATAGAGAAAAGTAACGAATTAAAAAATATACAGAATCAAAGCCTAATCATATTAAAAAAAAAAAAAAAGAATTTCTTCTTCCCTTTCTTGTAACATTTATCAAGTGCGAGATTTGAAAATAATGGTCCAACGATGTTTCTCAGTTTATAAAGTGAATCAAGTTTATATTCTTATTTCACAAGTAAATAATATTTCATATCTTTATACAAACTTTGCCTACATTTTGCACTCATTTCAGAAACTATGTTTTTCTTTTTCAAATTTACCTACTGAAAAAGATGTCCGAGTTCACGTCCATAAAGAAGTAAGCAAAATCCAACAGTGAAGAAACTGAAAATACCAGTTAATACTGAAAATCTTTCTGATCTCCACAATGACCCAGACTGAAACATACTTTCTGCAATGGAAGATAGCAAATGAAAATTTATGCCTAATTTTGAGACTGACTTTGGCATTTCAACCGCTTATTTGAAGTTTTTTTTTTTTTTTTTTTTTTTTTTTGTTATAACTAGTATAATATTGACAGGGTTAAAAAATTTTCCGCAGTTGAAAAATATAACAACATTTACCTTTCGTCGACACTTTCTTTCTCAGTAGCTATCAAATTTAAAACATGTGGCGAAATATTAGATATGACAGAGTGTACTAAGTTTTCTAGAATTTTCTTGACACTATTTTCTCGAGTAACTTGCCTACTAATCTAATAATTACAATATTTAACTTCAAAAATAAGATTGTTTTGATATAATGATGGTAATGTTAAATTGTTTGGTTACCTTTCTTTCATGTACTTAATAATCTCGATTTCAATTTATGCACTGTAAACAAACAGAGTAATTGATTTTCACTAAAACATTGGTTGAACTGTAAAATAGTTGCCACATAATGAATGAAGTATTCGAACTTCTAGGTATATTTTCAGTAATAATTTGTCTTCTGTAAATAATAACTGTTCAATAAAGTTCATTCATTTTTTTTTTTTTTTTTTTAAATTTATAAACTGATGTGAAATATGAAGAACCATCACGTTGGAATACAAAAATAAGTCAAAGTATAAACGCTCAAAGTACAATTTTTTTTTAACAGCAAAAAATACTTTTCTTGAATGTAAATCTCAGAATAAAAACACACAGTTTGGTATATGGAACATATTAGCCAATCTTTCCTCCCTGTTGTAATTTGTACAGTCGGTCAAATTTTGCTATTTATAATCCCACATTGCTTAATCTTTTATCTTTTAATTCTTAAGCAGTTCCATTTTATTAAATAACCTGCACTTCAACTCATCCGTCGATCCGTGTGGTGTATCCATTGGCGTCGTTCATGAACGACTTAAACTCGATCCGTTCCCGATCACTTTGAAAACAACTCGCTCACGTTCCGTTCATTTTAGAGACATGAAGTCGTTCCCGTTCCGTTCTTCGTTCACAAAAAAACCTGTGAACGACCGGGAACGACGCCCAAGCATATGGTTGTGACCAACGGAGTTTCAGCTATAAAATTAATTTCAAAATTTCGAAAGAAAGCAGGAGCGTTTGCTACAATACCTCTGCAGGCAGGCGTCAATTCCCTATATGCCTGATAAGTCTTCAGGTGGGGCGGTAAATTTTGGAGAGCGGTAATTTTTATTTTTTGTATACTACTAGGTGACTCGAAGAGGGATGGAAGGACAAATTGAGATGAACGAGGGCAACGCAACATAAACATACACATAATAGTATTTCTGAATAAAATTTGAAAACAACTCTTCTTATTTTTGGGAGGAGGTAATTTAGCTCGTAAATATTTATGGTGTAAGGGGAAGTCAAATTTAAGGGGACAATTTCACACAAGGAACGGTGTGGCAAAGACATAAATTCGTCCTAGGACAAAAATCTTGATACTCCGACATCTGGTAGGAAAAATTACGTATATATTTTTAGTTCTCAGAAAATGTGTAATATTTAGCCGGTGTTTACCTAAAAGTCATAAATATTGAGAGCCGAGGCTAACTGAAACGAAGAGGTGTTTCATCATTTCGTTTCTTTACTTGTCAATTAAAATTTGACCTGGATTTTTAATGTCCACGCATATTGCTCCTCTCTTCAAAAACATGCTCTTTACGCCTACCAAAAGTTGGTAAACTGACGAACCTAATAAGACAACCAAGATGAAACATTATCAATAACTGCACGAAAAAATACCAAAACTGGCTAGAATAGACCAAAACAGATGAGTGTAAAGTGAACTTTAATTATATACAACCAAACTGGACAAAATATAATATTATTCGACGTTATGTGACAAAATTCCGTACAGCTTGGCCTAAAATACCCAAATCAGTCCCAATATGTCCATATTTGACAGAAATTAACCGAAATAAATTTGAAACATGCATGATCACGAAGAATTAAATTTGACCAAATTCTACTACCATATGGATCAACAATACCTTATACACCAATAATGTTCGAAAGCGACCTAGTCTGACCAAAACAGAGGCGGACCACAACAAAAATCAACCAAAATTTACCAAACAGGCCGTGGCGTGTAGTTCAGGCAAGTAGAGGTAAGGTAAGTGCTGCTTACCCTGAAAATTCCCGAGAAAATAAGTTTTCATATACAATATCAACTTCAACTTGTAACAAATGAAAGATAATGAAACACGACTGTATTTACACTTAGGACGCTCTTTCTTTCTCTTGTCATTTGCTCTCACCCGAGTCCTGGAACCGCCCCTTTGAGTATTACCTCAGATGCTCAAGTATATAACAAATTCACGGGAGATGTATACTGTTTGGCAATCCTGTACATGTATATTTGTATAGGCCAGCAAGGTGGACGTCGGATCTAACGCTTCTTTTCCATACTGCATGTAACATTGCATGACTTACACTCCGCCTCCGTGTTAATTGCCAACACAAAAACACACTAACATGTTAAACGCGACGAAACCTGTGCGTTTGGTTGCGTTCTGGAAGCGCTTCCAGTTTGGCTTGGCTACACACAAGCATCAAAGTTAACAGTGAAATGTGGTTATGTTCTTCTACAAAAGTCAACGCGTTGTTTGAATGCGCTGTTTTTTTTTTTTGCCCACAAAATGCGTATTCAAGATTTTATTGAAAGGCCGTTTTCACGACTTACTCTTAATGAACAGTTAGAAATTATTAATGGTGGGAAGCTTAAACCAGAATTACAATTTTTAAGAACTGAGCAAAAGAGAGGTGATTCGAGCTTTACTAGATATTACCACGTATTGCAATATAAAAACATTTTGTGGTTAACTGGTTGTGAAGATGGCAGAAAACTGTTTTGTTGGCCATTTCTATTCAGGGATACACCAATAGGGAGGCAACCCCCCCCCCTATAAGATTTTTTCACTCGGCAGTTGGGAAAATTTACTATTTCAATTAGAGGCGACCCGCTATCCCCTAATCTCTTCAACTGTATCCTCGAAGAGATTTTCCGCAGTCTGAATTGGGAAGAGAAGGGGGTGAAGATAGATGGGAGATACTTGAATAACCTCCGGTTTGCTGACGACGTCGTGCTCTTCGCCCATAGTGCCGAGGAGATCCAGGCAACGGCAGAGGAGCTCAGGGTAGCAAGTGAGTCAGCAGGGCTGCTTATAAACACCAAGAAAACAGTACTATTATCTAACGACAAGGACTGCACAAGTGTTATAAACGGAGATGTAGTGGAACGGAAGAAAGAAGCAGTCTATGTCGGAAAAATTCTCTCATTTGATGACAGCCTCGGCAAAGAACTAAGTGTAAGGAAAACAAAAGCTTGGAAAAGCTACTGGGGGTTGAAAAGAATCTACGAAAGTACCATGTCACTAGAGTTGAAAAGAAAAATTTTTGAAAGCAACACGATGACAGTGTTAACATACGGCTCACAAACCTGGGCCCCGACAGAAACTCAGCTAGTAGGGGTGGCGAGGACCCAAATAGCGATGGAGAGATCCATAATCGGAATAAAAAGAGCTGAAAGGTGGAGCAACATAAGGATCAGAAGAAAAACACAGATGACTGACTGCAGGTATAGGATCAAGAAGCTCAAGGTGGACGGTCATGTTGCTAGAAGGTGGGAAGGAAGGTGGGAAAGGAGAATTATGGAATGGCAACCTAGAGCTCACACAAGGAAGGTAGGGGGGCCGAGAAAGAGGTGGAAAGACGAAATTGTACAGGTAGCAGTGGTAGCTTGGGGAAGGGACGCCAGAAATAGAAGGGCATGGAGATGGGTAGGGGAGGCCTATGCCCAAGGCTGGGCACACGGGGTCGTTTAGGACTAAGTTATGTATTTTTTTTTTTCTCAGATTATATTACCTATATTATTTTTTTCCGATTTTCCTTTTTTTTCTTTCAGTTTTTTTTTTTTTTTTTTTTTTTTCCTCGCTTTTATATACATACTATCGACAATAGTAAGATGCAAAACTGTAAATTAAGCCCTAACGAACCTGTAACGTGGCTGAAATAAATAAATAAATTTCCTTGAGAAAGGAGAGGAAAATTATCTCTTTCTTGTTCTAAATGAGAAGGACCGCGTTGCGACTTTTGAGGATTTAGAAAGAATTGCACTTCTTCAATTGAAGAGAAGAAAATTATCCTTTTCCTTTGCTTTAAATTTCCAAGACTTGTAAATTATTGGAAACAATTTCAAGATTGGAATATTGATCAGGAAAGCTTTATGAAATTATACATATCCTATTTTACGGCTATATTTAGATGAGAATTTCAAGACCCAAGTGTCATCGTAAGACGTACCTGAATGAAACTACGTGATTTCTTACATTTTTTCAATGACGAATATACTTTGCACACCCTGCTAGCAAGAATACGATAAATTTTGGTTCATTGGTGAATCTTCCTCACCCACACTTCAAAGATACCTTGGGGATATATTCTAACTAGATACTGATTTACCTAGCAGAATCAGAAATTGGAAAGCTTTCTTCTGATAATTGTCTCAGATTCAATGAAGGATTTGGTAAGAAACACAGATAAACAAAACAAGTTTTTTTTCTTCATTTTTTAATTTTATTCAATTATGGAAAATAACGTTAAAATTTTTTTATCAAGACATAGAAAACCGTTGTTTACAAAAAAATGTAGAACTTACCTGTTGGCATTAGAATAAGTGACGGTACCGATGGTGGCGAAATCAAATAGAACTAAGGTGATTCCAAAATCAAATACATTCGCACTTTAGTTTTGTACAATCAGTTTCCCGTAATTAAGGCACCTTGAAAAAATAACAATAAATTAGTACAGCAGACCATTGTATGTACAAGTGAATTAGCTTATTAAACAATCACAAAGTTAACAAGCAGCAAAAATGAACACAAACAGATACTAACTCGAAATTCATTACTATCAATAGATTCGAAAAACTTCTTCTGTAAGGTCTTAATTTTTGGGATAGGTACATGTTATGCAGTCATACATAGGTACATTATCTTTTTGGCAGACATTACCAAACTTTTTTTTTGTTTTTTACTGACTCGGTGAATTGAACTTCGAACAAGGTGATTTTCAACCAAATCTGAAAAGAAAACTGATGACATATATCAAGTCCAAAGTTACCATTACTATAACGCCCGGTTTTTAAGAAAAATAATGTATTATGTGATTCAAAACTGGTGACACTATTTTAATAGTAGACCTTTTCTCCTGAATTTAGGTTGATTTTAATACGAAGTACTCGACTTATTATTTAGCATCGAAATTTTGTTCCGTTCTCCTATAAAATTGGTAAAATAAATGAATTTTGTAAAAAGCCTACGCTATTCGGATAGCATTTCATGAGCACAATTCTATTAAAAGTGCCTGTTTTCATACAGAAATAAAATAAAATTAAGTATTGTTTTACATCAAATTACAGACTCATTTTCATTATACTCGTAATTTCGTTTATTCACCTCAAATTTTTAATGTTGCGTCTCTATTGTTTGTTTAGCAAGAGGGTTTTTTTGTAGCTAGGAAGATTTTGGTATTCAACTTTCCAACCATAATTGGTGCGCTTAAGAAAAATGATTGAAACAGCGGATTTAAACGAAGCACCCGTCTCTCTAAAGAAAAACAGGTACTTAAGATAACAGAAATGATACTGCAACCCAAAATTCATACATCATATTTTTACAATTTATACAAATTTATGAAAGGGTTGGAATATAGATTCGTCGTCGTCGTGGTCGCGTCGTGTATCTTCTCTCTCCAACTTGCTTCTTAGATTCTTCGGGTCCTGGTGCACAAGATGTGGTGTCCCTTAGGTTCTTACAGGGGGAATTGGCCGGTGAGTTAGTCGTTACCAGTTCTGATCGTCTTCTTTCTCTTACTGGTTTCCCCGCTTTTCTTGTACTGCCAGTATGAATATTCCGTATTCATTTCAGCCAGTTAATGAATTATGAAAGCTCAACTTGGTGCAGTGGAAGATTTGCGATGAGCCTGTATTTCCTGCACGGAGGCCTAACAAAATGTTGTTTGTGTACTGTAAAAGTCACTTACTACAGGAATTAAAAATCATGTTATGCAATACGTATGTATATTACAAATACAAGTACATAATAGGCTTCTAAAATGAAATAGGTTTCTTACAGTGCGGCTTCGGTCTTGGTTCTTGATGGCATCATTCAACAGTACATGGAACAAACACATACATACTGTCAGTCATAAGATGTCAAGATAACGGTACAATTACGAAGCGCCAATATAGAATTTTAAGGGCAGTTCATGAAGTCAGGAAACGACGGCGTGCGAAGGACTGGCACGAAGTCAGTGCAAGACGGCTGGCGCGGCGGCTTGTAGTGTCTTTAACTAGTAGTCAGCACAGTGGAAGACGACTCGAGAACTTACCGATGAACTCAATGTCAAGTACTGCTTGAACACCAAATGCACCACAACTTACAAGTGGACTCAGTGTCATGGGCTGATTAAACACCAAATACACTACTACCTATAGTAATGGGAAATGGGAACGTACAGGTGGACTCAACGTGAAGTATTGCTTAAGCACCGAGATTTCTTCAATTACCTACATTTGCCAATATAGCACACAAACAACAGTGAATAACAAACAAGACATTATTCAAAATTACGACAGTTAAATAAAACAATAGAATAAAGAAAAATTAGGTAGTTTGTTAGAAACAGCTAAAGAAATATGAAATAATCCACAATAAGGGGAGTGTAAAAGGTACTATGAGATTACTTACGTAAATCTATGTCTTTCTCGGTTTGTAGATTTAACCAACTGAATTTTCCATTTTGAATATTGATTAACAGAAATGAAATCAACAAATAAAGTACCTACCTTGAATTCTTGATTAGCATTCCGTTATAGTATTCATTCAAACGCTTACCTGAAACAAACAAGAAACAATTCTTAGCTTTCAATATGCGAAATTTCTACAACCTGGAGACACACATAATAAGAACACACTCAGCGTACCTGGATGAAATGTTACCGACCAAGATATAAGTAGGTAGCTTTGTTAGGAACCTGGCGTTATCCGGGGCAGGTACCTTAATTTTCACGAGAGCGAGTTCTTGACTGAAAAAATTTCATAATTTATATACAAACTTTAGCTTTTCCATTCAATTTGGAGGGAGTTCTAATATTTCAGCATTGTTCAGATAAAGTATATTTTCATGTACAAATCTTAATTTATATAAAGCAGTTCTTTATTACATTGTATGAAACAATAACACAGACATAAACTAAAATATTCAACATACAGCGTATCATTTTATATATGATCTCATCATTTTATTCAGTACAGTATCAATCGAGGTGGAAGATAGCGCACCTTGTACCCCCCGCCAGTTCGAACCAATAAGGCACTACAATCGCGGAGGGCGTGTTACTATCAGATCTGAAAGACTGATACTGTCGTGTGCACGTCGGGGCCAGCTTACTCAACGTCGTGAAACACGTTGCTAGCAAGCGAACTACTGTTGCTCACTATTCGGCGCAGAGAAGGTTACTGACGGAGCAAATTCACTTTTTTCAAACACCTGAAATCAAATTTATTAATTTTAACATCTTAAATAAGTGAATGATTTACTTTTTTTTTCTTCAATTTTTTTATTTTAACGTTGTACTTACGTGACGCACTTCAACTTTTATGATAACGTTATCAGAATTTCAACGGACCAATTCCTATTTTTTTATTCGTTTTAATATTTTATCAATTATGCATATATCTACTAGTTATCGATATCCGAATGGACCAGTACTCAGAAGGCTTCGGAACGTAAATATCCATCTGTTGGATATCATTAGTATGTAGCTTACACTTAAGGAATTCCAGATATTTTACATGTATTCTTCGGGTATATTTTCATGTCTTCACCCTGAATGGAAGACCTTTGTCATTCACCTTCTACGAACATGTTTTCTGGTGAACACTCAACATTATTAAATTTAATATAATCAACCGTTCTTCATAAGTGATCAAACGTGAATATGGAGTATCTTACGTCTCTGTAAGCGAACGCTGTTTCCTCGTGAAAATAATTATATTTTTCATCACCTGTAGTTGTGCTTATATTACACAATATTGATTCACTGCAAGGGTACATTGTTTCTTGAATCGGTGGTCACATCCTGAAATTTTTGTCATTTTGAAAATACATCCCAAGAGAGAAAATTTCAAACGAAAAGAAATATAGTTCATCTACATTTCAAAAATTTTCAATGGCTACGAATTTGAAAACATCCACTATTAGTACATTATATAATTTAGCATTATATCTCGCCATTTTTTCAGGTACTTATCTCTAATATATATAATAAAGCGTTTGTTTGTGTGTGTGTTCATGGTTGGCGGGGAATCGCTTCATACTTTCTATATGTGTTTGTATAAGCTCTGAGAATGTTTTAGGACAAAACGAATTTCGGCACTCTTATTAGGAAGGGGTTACAGAATTCTGCCCCCTCTAGAATCCCTAATTTCTTTTTGACTTCGACTTTTCAGAAGTGTTTTACCTTGAACTTCTTCACATTATGTCAAAATTTGGTGCGTAAAAAGTAGTCGAAGGCCGGTAAGGGGGAAAATTAAGGAAACTATGGGAGTTTTGGTAGAACGAAAAGACTACCTACTTAAAATTACTAAAACAGAATTAATTTTGAATAGTATATAATATAAATAAGAAACCCTTCTCTGTGGATGCGAGGGTAGGATCGCAGCACGCCTGTTGTCTGGTACTATTGTGGTGGGACGTATGGCGATGCACGCATGCCAAAGTGGCCCCTATGACACCGCACCCCCGGCCACAGGAACTACCCTTTCGAGCATCGCGTCAGTGACCGGAGGGACGCCTTGGGGCCGGGCCCGAGCCCCCATTTCTACGTGCTGGAACGGTGCGCGCGTCCTACCAGGGCCACCATGGGGTTCCCTACTGACCGAGGTCCGCACTCCCAGAGCGCTCGCCTGGAAATTTCAGGTCCCCCACGGCCGGACGCGCTGCCTCTCTTCACTCACCCCTCACCTCCTCGTCTTGGTCCGTGTGTCGACGCAGGCAGGTGGTGGCGACGGGTGAGCCCTGCCGGTGGGTCCGCAGTGCAGCTGCAGCAGCTCTTCTCTAGGATGGTACAGAGTTCACCTCCTGATCGATGGTGTAGGCCGAGCTTGGTGAATCGCCGGCCCTCTGTCTCGACCACTCCGTCTCCATCTTCTTCTTCATGATGGCCGAGACAAAGGCCGACACCCGGTTCCAGCTGCTTCCGTTCTTCATCATTTCCGGAACCAGGGTGTCCGGCGCGAGACGGCTGATCACGCCGACGTCGTCGTCCTCCTCTTCATCGTCGCCGCCGGGATCGATCGCTGTTGTGGCCGTCCCGCGCCTCTCCTGCTCCCAGGCCTCACACTCGAACAGGGTGTGCCAAGGTGTGTCCTCCGCCCCTCGATCACAGTGCGCGCACACGGGGCTCGGCGCTATCGACATCCGATATAGGTACGTGCCGAAACACCCGTGGCCGCTCAGTACTTGGGTAAGGTGGAAGTTAAGCGCTCCGTGCGTTCTTCCCACCCATCTGTCGAGGTCGCGTATCAGCGCTCGGGTCCACTCGCCCTTGGTCGAATGGGCGAGCGCGTCCTTCCACTTCTGTTGTCTGGTACTACCTGGAAATATAAGAAAATAATAATGTTTGAGTACCAGGATTCGAAATCTAGCCTGACATGCAAAACTGAGAGGTATAACCGCATGAATTGTTCTGTAGCTTGGCTTGGGTCCAAGCCACATTGCTTCGTCCGCCACGTCGCTAATCCACCCTGGCCACACTGGTGCGGGGGTTAGGGGACCTCCACCTCGGAGACTACGTACTCTACACCCCGAGTATGGACCGCCCAAGCTACGTGAGCCCACTCACGCAAGTTCTACGTCCGTATTCTCGTCTGAGCATCCCGCTCTGCATGACAAGCGTACGTCGACACTCGCAAGACAGTCTGAGAATTCGCAATTCTTTGCCTAGTTAATATATAAAACAATCCGGTATCCAAGAAAGGTATGCTTACAGAAGGATTGGTATTCTGTGAGTAAACTCGCCTATGATGCAGTTTGGCTCTTCAAGCAACCACCTTACTATCACAGTCACCAAAGACATACGTATACAGGTCGGCAATGCTACAAAAATGATACTTTAAGCCAAGCATCCTAGGACATCCCTACGAGTTCCTGTCGCGTGGCGGAAATATGTAGCAAATGTGTAGGAGGTGGCTAGAGTCTATTACTGAATCAACGGTTGGGAAACGAGGGTGAATTACCAGCTCGTGAGTTAGGTAGGAGCCAAAGAAATGTCTTAATCGCTGCAGCGAATGCTGTATACAGTGATTCCTAACATAATGGAGTCAGATATACCAAAATTAGGGAACTATTAAATTTACCAATTCTTTACAGGCGGCTGTAACTATAATATAGTTTCCCCTTCATTTTCACGGAGTATTTCATCTTGAAACACGAATCAAAATCCAGAAAACGTGACAGCGAGACAAAATCTAATAGAGGCGATCGCTCATTTCATTAAAACCATGGTACAATATAAAGGTAGTGACACGAGTCTATTTCGCCCGCACTGACGGCTGTTCGAGGCTGTATAATATATTTCGGGAACGTGCCGCGAGATAGCACCGTCTGTAAAAACTCTGTTTTCAACTGATTTACATCGAGTTTTACATATATAATTTTATAGAAAATACTTATTCGTGAAAGAAAAATGTAAAAAAGTTACGAATGCGCGTGAAGTACTGAATTCTGCACACATAATACCGGCAACTTTATCGATTCCATTAAAAATAATTTTGTAATATGAGGATGCATTTTAATTGTTGAGCAATGGTTTGAGAAGAGGTCTTCTTATCACTGTAGAGTTTCACAAAAATTAGAAAGAAAAAACCCGAAGTTTATTTTATTGAAAGTAAGCTTACGTAACAATTAATGCATAATACAACAGGGAGTCTACTGGGCCAATAAATCCAATAAAAGTCCAATATTTGAAAAATGTCCAATAATTCCAATAAAAGTTCAATAATTTTAATATATTTTAATACAGATCCAATAAAAATTGAAAAATTAGGAATCATGCATTATTGTTTCTTGGAACCAGAAATCCCAACCTAACTTTTTTGGACGTATTTTCTATACCTCCAAAGTACTCAAGCATACTCCGCGTGTGGTCCCTTCTTTTTTGTAGTCGTTTTAAAACATAAGAAGTCCGAGAAGAGTCCAACAAAAATCCAATAAAAGTCCAATATTTTTGATTTTCAAATTTGCTAAACACTCTGTACATATGTAACAAACAACCAGTAACCTCGTTGCTTCAGGAGGGTCTGTTACGTTTAGGAAAGTACGAAACGCACAATACTCCAGTCGTCGTAAGCAAAATCCAAAATAAAAATAGAACATAAAAAACTTCATCTCCTTAGTAGAGACGAAACTTGACTTTCAGTGGGGAGGGGGGGGGCGAAGAATTTGCCGACAAATATCTTTTGAAAATTGAAAATTTGCCGACAAAATTTGTAAGAAACTGAAAATTTGCCGATTTTTCTACCTAAATGTTTTTTAATTGAAAAAAACAAACAAACAAAGCGTATCGCATCAGTGACCATTCCAACTCTGTAGAAGAGTCCTAAAGAAGTTGAGGTGCATCAAACAAGTTTAGAACAGCCCTAAAAAGATTCAAAGAATCCTAAACCTGGCTAATGAGTCTTAAAAAATCTGAAACTAGTCTGAGAGAGACTTGAACAGGTAACAGCTTAGAAAAAAAAGTCTTAGCGAGCCTAAAAGAAATTTCAAAGATTTACAAGCGTGTAGGGGCAACTGTTGCAGGTTGACCCATCGCTGATATCGAGAGAATGAAAAGCGCTCTCTATCCGCAACTTGTGTAGTTACATTGTCATACTATGCGTGTCATTCGGCAATAAGAAGGAACCGCCGATCTGCTTTAGTGTTTACATTATCAATGGAAATTTGTTTCGATGGTGTTATCAGAAACATTTCAAAATTTTGTGGTTTTTTTTTTTTGTATTTGGTGTGTTTAATATTATCCGAAAAAATTCAACTTGGTAGGAATCGACGCAGAATTTCATGCTCTATTCAGTGGGATATAAATATACGTTCTCAAATTAATTTTTATCTTGGTTTCACTCGATCGAAGTTTTGATCCACAGGTCCTTCACGTTGACCCAAATTTACCATTGCAGGTTGACCCACCAAAGTTTATCGTATTTTATGGTTTCAGATGCCTCCAATAAAGCAGAATCGGCGGAAAACCAATAATGGAAGCTATTCGTCTGAAATAATAAATTTAGCACTCTTACTCATTAATGAGAAGGGATTTTCTTTGAGAGGAGCAGCTCGTGAATTCGACTGAAACTGAATTTGTTAATTCTAATCAAATTTTTCTATAATTACGCTCACATCTGATTTCAAAGAAGCTGAATTTATCAATTTTTATTAAATTTTTCTATAATGAAAGTTTTCTGCATCATTTTTACGAATTTTTTAGGTTGGGTCAACGTGCAACACCCCATGGGTCATCTTGCACAGGGGGTGCTGCACGTTGACCCAAAAATTTTTTTTCTGTCAGACGAAATTTTGTGAGCTACACGGGCGATAAGGAAAAACTGCAAAAGTAAGGTTGTAGAGGAAAGTTTAAGCTTCAAAATGATTTTTTGTTTTTTAAAATTGAATAAAAATTGACTGAGTTATTGAGAAGTTCCTAAATCCGGGTCCACGTGCGCCGGTTGCCCCTACAATAAATCTAAAACATCTTTTAAAAATACTTCAATAGGCCTAAACGAGTCTTAGGCAAGTCTAGAAGAGTGTTAAAAGGATAACTGTGTCTTGTAAAATCTGAAACATTGCTGCACGAATATTAAATAAGTCTTGTAGAGTCTTCAGCAAGCTCGTATGAGTCCTAAATTTATTGAATTAATTCAGGCGGAGTATGAAAAGAACTTGCATTTTCCGAAACAATCGGCTCATCAGACAAAATCTAAACATCATAATAGTTTTCAGTATTTCATAAAAACTTTCATGTGTTATTGTTAAGTGCAAATGCAAAATTCTTGTTGGGGCTGTCATCAAAGTTCAGAAAACTTCTCTTCTTATTCCTTCTTGGTACTCAAATAACAAAATTCGAAAATTTAGATGCCAAGAAGAATGAGCGGTTAAGGTCCACTCTTCTCATGTGTCCATATTTTTGTGCTACAAAAAAGGCCTCCCATGTAACATTTGGCATAAGACCTCGCAGACGCTTACACCACCTACATACTTCTCTTGTTTGCCCATACTCAAAACGTAAATAGGAACCTGCGAATGCACTGGCATACTTCAACTACAATTACCTGGAATATTTCAAGGTCAATTTTGTGAACTCTTAGTTATTGGTGCCGGTTTTGTACAGACACAGATTCAGTGTCAAGTTTGGAAATATACTCAATTTACGAAGAAACAGAAAAGAGAATAAGTTGAGTGCAATGATAGTCGCATGCCTCTATATGTATAACCTATCGCAACCCACACGTCGAAGTACATATTATTAGAAACGAGTATTTATTAATAATTTTTTCCACAAATAATCCATCATTGTGAAAGATACAGTATGTCCAAGCCAATCTGAACTTTGACTTCCAGACAGATGCCTATATGTAATATGTATACTATTTAATTCTTGAGTAAAATATCTCACAGGTGTTCGCTATTCTCATTTTCCCATTACGTAAAGATGATACAGCCCGAGGAGTATTGATGATAATACTCAACGTGTAATTGTCTAGAATCTTAATTACTTATACACCTAAATTCAAATACAACAAGTTTAAACAAGGGTCATACAGCCAGACCGACACTGCAGAAAGGACAGGCTCGTATCAAGGATTTATATACCTGATTTCTACTCGCAGTTCTACTAAAAGAGTTTCTTTATTTTTCAAAAAAATAAAGCAAAGTAAAAGGAACGTGAAGTTAAATTAGTGGTGTAATGAAACTGATAAAATTCGTCTTCTGTTTACAAATAAAAAAATTTTATTCTTTCAGACGCTGGAATGCAAAATATATTATATATACTTTATAGTTTATCAACTATTTTCTTTGTTTAGTAAGATTTACAAGACATTCCCAGCGTAATCGGTCAGTATTCTTATTATATAAGTGCAGTAGGCATGGTTCATGGTCATTTCCTACAGTAAAAATGCTGAAAGGAATACCTTCAATTATGCTTTGCTAATGAGGTAAGTGACAGTACAGGTATAGAAGTGTTGTTGAAAAGTAAGCTCAATATCAGATAGCCCGGTCGACTTCTCCCGGCTACATTCTTGTAAAGATGCTTCAAAGTCAGTATATGTACATACAACATTATAACTCATCTGCCTAAGCAAGAACCGGTGACGACACTAAAATTATATCAGCATGGAGGCACCAGATACCATCATTTACGCTTTGAATGGCGAATAGGACCGTTACATAACTTTTTTTTCAATATAAATTATGCAAATCGAATCGTACAGTTCTAAACGTGGTCGATTTATACGGAGGTTTACACTATTTAGAAAACTGAAAGAAGTTTTGTACTGAAATAGGCCTCATTATCAGACTCTCATCTTCACTATTACAGACCAAGACAGAATCGTATCGAATTGCAATTAACAGAGTCGAAAACTGACCAGTTTCCTAGCAAAGTAGTTTACATTTTAATTCACAGTTTTTTGACAAATTGAGCAGTAAGTAACGCCAGACGTAGTAACCGTCAACATATTTTGAACTAGGACTGCAGCCAAGAGCAACTCATCCTCTTCCTACTCACTTATTTGCCCCATTCCCCCAGCAACTCATATTCCAAAATTTACACAATTTTTAATCTTGGAAATCACATTTAATTGCTGGCCTACTAGCCGATCACTTTACGTAATTCTGAAATTCTTTTGAACCTTCACGGCTAAGTCTAGTCCACCGGTCGGCTGAACTGAAAAAGGGGTGATTCCCTTCTTGACTCGCTAGCTCTGGTTCATTGTGTCTATCTACCTGCCTAAGTCATTGACTGTCTGTGTCAATGTAACACGGATCTCCAATATTTTACTCAGTTGGTGGTGAGGGAGGCGGCAAGTGGTCAGGTTTTGCTGAATGGCTGGCTGACTGACTGTTTAAGATCCTGGCTATCGAGAAAATAAAGATGGCTGAGTGTCTGGCTATCTATACCTTTTTGACTGCCTATCTCGGAAGAGTTTTTCCTCGTGAATGAAGAGGCGCCACGTGGTAGTCGAATACTAGTACACAGACATGATAATTACTGTTCTGCAGACTTTTTTCGATGCTTAAACATGGAAAACCTATCCTCTGTCACCACCACGGATCTCATGAAATGAGAACTTTCGGACCTTGATAGCCAACTTAGAAGCTAGTGAGTGGTCAGATACTAGTGCATAGATATGATAACTGTTTTGCAGACATTTCTCCATGCTTAAACACTGAAAACCTATTCTCTGTCGAGATCACGGGTCCTATGAAATGAAAGCACTCAGACCTCGATTACAATATGAGTAGCCAGTCGGTTTACCATCTGGAAAAAAACTGCAAGCCAATTACTCAGTCAGTCAACTCGGTACCTGATTTCTATCTGTTTCATTAGCTATTTCAAGGTGAGTTATGCTTCTTCCATGAAATTACAATGGCTCATTTTGACAATATGCAGACACGTTTGCCTTCTTGTTATTTCAAAGGGGGTAAACTACGGCCAATCTTTCTTCAATTGATTTTATCCTGATTAAGATGGGAAATATTTGTGTATTATATACATACAAGCTGTCTTACTCGTCTTTCGGACGAACCCAAACATATGCGATAGTAGGAAACAAAATTATATGTAAATTCCAATACAGAAAAAAACAGGCTTATGTACGTTTTGATCATTGGCTTATATTTTGGAGAGAAAAAAAAGAAAGAAAATGAAGTATGAAATTGTTTTTTCATACGAGTAACTGTGTAAGCTTTGTAATCTTTGGAAATTAAATCGAATTACCAGTTCTTCTCCATCTCCAAAATGAGAAATGATCGAATTATCCTGTACATTTCACGTCCCCAATAGAAGTACTGAGGGTACTTTTGCCCAAACATATGCAATAGTATGAAACGAAATTACATGTAAATTCCTACTTATACAGGTTTTGATTATTTGCTTTAATTTGAAGAAAAATTTAAAAAAAATGAAGCATGAAATTGTTTTTTCATAAATGTGCAAGCTTTGTAATATTTGGATATTTAATCGGATTACCCATTCTTCTCTATCTTCAAAATGAGAAGTGATCGAGTTATCCTGTACATTTCACGTCCTCAATAGGAGTACTGAGGGTGCCTTTGCTCATTGTCACGCCCCGTTTCAATAGTAATAAATATTACCTATCATAAAGAACTTACAGAGTAAGGCCTCTTGCTCCGCTTTGACTTGGTACAATATAAACTCGAGATACATCTCTAGAATACTATTTTTATTTCTGTTGCAACGTGTTCTCTTGACCTAACAATTTTTTCACAGAAAACATTTCCCTCGTGCATCTACCCCTTCATAAATAGTCTTCAACCTCACCCTCTTTTAATGAAAAGAATTTGGATTCTAAATTTCTTCAAATTTACCTCCCCTCTACTCGAGAAAATCTCATCTTGTGAATACTTTAGAAGACTGATGTCAACAATTTCTTCTTCTGTTTTCTACTACGTAGAACTAACAGGTCTCACCGCTTCAGCTACTTCCAATCTCGAGGAAAAATTTCCATTTCAGAAATCATGTTGATTTACTTTTTTCAAATGGGCCCTGCTACCCCTCATATCAGTACTGAAACCGAGATTGCAAATTTCCACCTTCTACTTTCACTTTTTTCAGTTAAATTTTCGAAAGTTCAGCCAGAGTTGACCCACAGGGATGTCAAAAACGATTCAAGGAAACATTTTACAACCGGTCTCAAATGTTGATCCTTTAATGCATTTCAATCTGACGAAGTTTATTACATTTACTTGCTACATACTGAAACATTTCATACATTTCAATTCGGATACTGGAATGTACAATAGTTTCCTTTCCAGACACACTTTTTTTAAATATCGAATTTTGATCTCGTCAACATTTGATACCTAGATTAACATTCAACCCTTATGTCAAGTATGAACATTTTTTGTCAAATTTTGATTATTTTTTTAAACCCAGAAATCTTCAGCTTTGACACCGGAAATATGAATTATTATATTAATAAAACTGGTAAGTTAAATAAAAAACAATACACATTTTTGAAAAACATCGAAATTGGAATACTTTTTGTTACTTTTTGCACTGGAATTCATGTGACCCGCAAATAGCCGGTTCGAAGTAAAATTTCCAAATCGTCCAAAGACTTTATTTCAACCCATATCAGTACACATAATAAACAGCCACATACGCCGAAAAATGAATTAAAGTATTTACCATTTTGATATTTCCAAATTCTTTTTTCCTAAATTCGAAAATTGTTCAATTTTAGCACATTTTTCAATACAGAGACTTCAAGATTATCACGCGATGACACAAATCCCATTTTCACAGCCAAATATAGATTCGCTACAAAAGAGAAAAGGTGCAAACGCTCTAACCAGTGTTGGAAGAACGAACGAGAACGAGAAGAAAAACAGAGCATATTATGTTCTCGGTTCTCGTTCTCAGAACAAGAACAAGAACATGATGGGATTGAGAACGAGAACGGGAACAGGAACAGGACCAGGATGGGAACGAGAACGAGAACGGGAATGTTGGTAATTATAGGGTAAAAGGAGAACGAGGAGCATGAACAAAAACCATGCAATTAGAGAAGAACAAACGAGAACGGGAATGAGATGATTCTTGCATTCTTCCAACACCTTTGCAGCTGGCACGGAAGTAAATTTCTGAAAGCCTAAAACCATCAATTATAAATTTTGTAAATTAAAAAATCATCCTGCAGTACTTGGGTGTTGGAAGAATGAACAAGAACAAAAAGAGAAACGGTATGTTCTTGTTCTCAGAACAAGAATGAGAACGAGAACATTATATGGGATTGAGAACAAGAACGGGAAATAGGAACAATATGGAAACGAGAACGAGAATGAGAACATTATATGGGATTGAGAACAAGAACGGGGAACAGGAACAATATGGAAACGAGAACGTTTGGTACCTAATTTTAAGGTAAGGAGAACAAAGAACATCAGTAAAAATCATGCAGTTAGTGAAGAACAAACGGGAATGGGAACTATGATTTTTGCGTTCTTCCAACACTGGCTCTAACGAAGATTTACTGAACCTTGAAAAAAGATTCATCATTTGAAACCTAGATCAACAATTGGCATTTACTCGCATACAATATAGGTGAGTCTTGACGAGTTTTAACACTATCTCAAGGAGTCTAACTGAGTCATGCCACAGTTTTGAAGAGACACAGTCGCAGTGATTCTTAACGCTGGAAAGCTTTTACATAATCTCAAAAAGTCTTAATAATTTCATTAGTCTTACAACAGTAGAACCTCACACTCTCAAAAAATAATATTAACGCATTTCAAGAAATCCTAAAACGGGTTGAAAGAGTCGTAACACAACCTAACATTGTCTCACTAAAAGTTTTAACAGTGTAAGGAAATCTGCACAGAGTCTTTACAAGTCTTGATGGAATCTTAACAAGTCTTGAAATCATGCCTACAAGCCGTAGCTTACCCACGTATTTTCGAAGAAAAAGAGGGTCTTATGTTGCACAAATAGAGTTATGAAGAAAGGGAGGAAAGGGTTTCCTGTATGAATTCATTACCACCATATAATATTATTTCTCGATTCTGATTTATTTATATCATGAAATTTTCTACAGAATCTTCCATTCGATGGTAATTTACCAATTTTTTCCTGACCTTTCAGTAAATTCCTCGAAATTTCCTGACATTTTATTGACTTCCTGACTTACCTTTAAAAATCCTGACTTTTCAACGCTTTCGGACCTTGTGAATCCCCTGTATCAGGGTAAACTCTCGGTTTTTTGGATAAAGGAGGACCAGTTCCTTTCAAACACCTACACACCACAAACTTAACCTCCGTTTGCTTCTTTCTGTCCTCTACCTCTGGTGGGAGAAAACTCCAGAATCCGCAAAACGTTTAGCCAGAGCACGAGGCATATAGAGAACAGATGAGGCAGACAGAGAGTGAGGTATCTCTAATATTGATGATTTAAGATTGAAATGAATAACAGAAAAAATTAGAAAAATGAGGCAAATGCCAGAAATAACAGAAACTAAAAAAAAAAATTGATCTCTCTTTAGGATTTTAACTTTTAAGACAAAACAGATATTGAACATAGAATACAGAAAAGGGAGATCTGACTTCTTGAATCCAATTTTCCCTGGCGGAGGAGAAGAGGAATTCTAGTCTACCTGTCAGTCGGCGTGTTCAAGTTTCTGCCGGTTTGTCTATCTACCGATCTGCGGTTTATCTGACTAACTGGATAGTAAACTATCAGTTTCCCTGTCTCTTTCTCTATCTGTCTACCTCACTGGATGTCTCTCAGTCAGCTGATTGTCTGTCATTTTTTCTGAGTAGATTTTGGCAAACTAAATCTGCATCTACAAGTTTTCAGATTCTTCAAGTAGACAGCCAGCCTCAGCATTTTCTCGATGACAAGTTTTCGGTGGATAAAGAAATCCCATCAATCTAATTTGATAACAGCCCACTTCACATACATGGCCGGCGTTCATAGAAAAAGGGAGCTTAGGGTGAAATGAAAATTTTTTTCATTTAACTTGGTGTTACTGATTATGAAAACCGATTTAAATCAAATCTGATATTCTCTGGTAACCAGATGATGAGACTGTCCCATGACATTCAGTAGTTTTCACAATCAATGGTATCCACGGTTTTTCTTTCATTTCACCCTGCTCCCCTTTCCTATGGACGATAACACATTTATTCACTGCGAATCAATTTTTATCCTACGCGACCGGTACTTTCAACTGAAAAAAGGGTGTTTGCCGCTTTCATGGCGCACGAGTCAAGGTCAAACTTGATTCGTGGAGCATGGTTATCACGTACTTTCAACTGATTTAAGTGAACTATTTCTTATCAAATGTAGAATACTTTGAATGTACATTAGCTATCTCCAGGATGCAGCTATCACAGTACAATGATAGGGAGTCCGCGGAACTCTGGGGTTCCGTAAAAGGGTCACAAGGGTTCCGCGTTCAGTCCAAGACTTACATAAGGAAAATATACAAACGACAAGGTAATCATTTTTTGTTATCAAAATAGGGTTCCGCTAAGAAAAGTATAATCAATTAAGGTTCCGTGGCAAAAAAAAACTTGGGAACCTCTGCTCTATCTAACCATTTGGAGATCGCCCATATCCCCTCTTAAACTGATTATGGGAAATTCCTTTTCAGTCCAGAATTACTTCCACGGACCCCTGAAGACATATGGATAGTAAGGATAAGCACATCCCTGATTACATTTAGAAAATGAAACGGAGGAAGGTGAAATTAATTAGCCAAGATAGTCAGATAAATGCTGCAGGAAGCCATCTATCAAAAAGTTAGGTCTCCACGCGAGGTATTTTTGTCCTAGACATTTGAAAAACTCGGTTCAGTCGAAATTAATTTTTCACATATCTACAACAGCCAATAATTAAGGCCTAGACGACATTAAGGAACCAGTTGGTATTTAAAGTACAAAGCACACACCCGTTTATAAAAAATAAAGAACTGCACATATGCCGGCAAAAGCGCCACCGGCTCTGTAGATAAATGTGAACACACGAACCGCTTCTATTACTAATTTTTGGTATGGATTTCAAAATCATATATCGACTGGAGAAGCAACCGTAACTGTTTAGTTTATGCAAATTACGTAGTATCATTCAACTGGGTGCATGCGAGTCCAGTTTGAAATTATATTTTGCACGTACTATACTATAAACCGAACTGCACATGATTCGAACAAGTGGAAGACGTTCGATTTTTTTTCTCGCAATAACGTGATTTTATTTAAGAATATCAAATAATGTTAATTGTGTTTTTGGTTCGAATTCTGCGCGATTAGTTTTTTTGAGCTCTGCTGTCCGCGGAACATCCAGGAATAGGTAAGTTTTTCTCTCTCACAAGATGAATAGTGCCGCTCTTTGCACCCTGACACAGGATTAATAATGCATATGACTCGAGGAAGTGGAATACCTATTTTTACAAACGTTAAAAATCAGAGTCTGAGAATAATACAGCTGCACTCCAAATATTACACGTGACATTTTTTAACCAGAAGTTTTAAAACAGGACAGAGACTCGTTTGAACCGGAGAGTACAGTAAAAAACTATGACTCCTGGGTGGCTCCAGAATGGGGTTCAACTTCTACCAGAATCGAGATAATCCCTTTTATGGCAAACATAACTCATTATCCTCTGACTTTTGAACAGTTTGAGAGACAATTGAAATAATCGTTTTCTGTAAGTGAGCTAGGAAGACTAAATATTGATACTCACGTCTAGCTACACGATGAACAGAAACAAGAGTAAAATAAGTGTGTGTGGGCAATGGACCAATGAATTGGCCCACATAAGTTAGCATTTGAAGAGAATGCTTAAATTTTGTTACATTTTATAAGATTTTGAAGAAAGCACGATTTTACTTTTCTTGAGTACATAATTTCTAAATCATAACTGAATCCAGCAACCTTTTAAAGGAAAGAACTAAAATCTATAATACTGTGTCACATTATCAGATAACATTCTAAATTTCAAATTCAGGGTCAAATGAATGTCCAAAATCAAACGAATTTCGAATCTAGTTTACAATATTTTACTTCAATAATTTTTGAGATTTTGATGCTTCCCGTCCACCCTGCAGAAGCTTAGATCACTAATAAATTAAGGGTTACATTTACATTTCCAGAACATAATAACTGATGTCCTCATTTTATTACATGATATTTTTAGTTCTGATTGGCTTTGTTAGTTCCTCAATGAACTTGCAAACTGAACAGTTCAAAGCAGGTGGGCACAACATTACACGGTCAGCAGGGTGGTACTTATTTTACAGATTTTTTTTTTTCAGTATTCACTCCCGCAAGAAATAGTGGTGTACTTCGTTATAAACATTCGGTAGCGAAAATTCGGATACACTGAAATCTGTATAATATATGGGCTTACATTGTAGCCCCCAGCAGAGCTACTCGGATAGAAGCCATGGCTGAAATGACCCCAAAAATGAACTCAACTACTGAAAAAGCCATACGACTGATATTATTGACGCCCATTATTCAACTTCCAATTTTTCAGCTTGAAGCCTTTTGTTAAATCCTTTGAGTAGGAGGTTACAGTGTAAATTACCTCAGCAATGGACTTGGTAACTCAAGAAACTCTATAAACGATATATAATTAGAAGCTGCTAACACAAATTCTCACGTGTTAGTCTCTTGTGGATTCTTTAAGATCGGGATGCGTCTAACAAACCGTTGAAATTGGACTGAGGTAATCCGAACGCCATAGACAACAGATCATCACGGAACATTCATTTTACTAACACTGAATGAAGGACGTCATTTCATCAGCAGACTCCCAGCAGCCCTGTCTTGAAGCCTCGTGTACTCCTACACGTACTTCTTTTTTCCAAAAATTTTCCTATAGAGTCTTTTGTTAAGAAGAACTAAAATATATTATTTCTTATATGGGAAATCCTGTGTTAAACTTCAACCCCCTTGCACGCTGGCTTAAACATTTTTTTTTCTTTTTTTCAAAGAAATTCTGATTACTTTGGCTAACATTGAAACAGTCAAAGAGTTGGACTCCAACTGCTATTTTTCAGAAAAAAAACCCTCAATTTCGTTGGTCGAGAACTCCGAATCCATCACGTATTTTTTCTTGCTATTTTGTGGTTGGCTACACAGAATCATTTACAAATGTTTCTTTAAAATAAGAGGCGTTTAAAAAGTAAGGTAACAAGGGCTATTATGAAATAACTATCAATCGCAAACATTTTATTTTGGAAAGATACAACCTAACACCACTTTTCAGCATAGTTACTTTCCAATTGAGACATTTTCCCCACTGGTTTACTAACTTATAGATGCCTTCCCTGTAAAATTTGCTGTACAACGAATGAAACCAATTTACTCGTAGAACTGTAGCTCATTGTCCTTTTAAAATGAGTTTAACTCAGGTAACTTTTTAAATACAGAAATAAATGAAAATCAGTGAGTGCCAAGAATGGGCTGGGTGCGACAAAACATCCTACTTGAACGACTTAAACGAAGCAATAGTGAGACGAGAGCATGAGAGGTGTACGGTCATGCGTTGCTCAGCAAGAAGCAAACACCTCGAGTTAACAATCCGAGCATGTGGTCCTTAATTCTTTCATATGTAAGCAGTTCAGATGATCTCTGAGTTTACAGTTTTACCAAGAAAACAAAAATCCACCAAGACCAAAAGAATTCCAAAATGGAGAAAAAGTGTATTGTTCTAATCTAAAAAGAATGTAGAATCGTGCTATGTTGCTAGATTTACAATCCGTCTACTGGTTCTAACACAACAAGTCTTGTTACCTTACTTTTTGAACGCCTCGTCTGATTCACCAGACAGCGAATTCTACATATATAAGTTAATAAGCCGATGGGATAAATGCCTCAGTCAGGAAGATAACTATGTTGAGAAGCAGTGGAAAATTGTATCTTTTCAAAGTTTGTAAAAATAAAACGATTTATGGTTTTTCATAATAGCCCTTGTTACCTTACTTTCTGAACGCCCCTCGCAGCAATAGGAAATGCCTCACTGTTCTCAAGTTATCAGGTGTATTTATTTATTTTGTTGAAAAATTACTTGGGCTACTTCCAGTAGCGTAATTTTTTTTTTGCATCCAACACAGAGTTGGGTCAAGTTTCTAAAGACCAAAACAATTTCTTGAAAATGTGGCTCGGAGAGGGGAGGTGTTGAAAAATGACGTCGACATGTAAAGTTTTGAATAAATGCATACTTAAATGAATACTATTATTCAATAAAATGTAATTATAATACCTACTTTTTTTTAAAATAGAAAACAATTTAATAATTTTTTTGAGGGATTCAATCCTTTAAAAAAAAAAAAGGTGGGCCGAGGAATGTTTTGGACGGGCTTGGTCCACCTGGGCCCGCCCACAGTTACGCCACTGGCTACTTCGGAATTCAACTCTTGTTTGTTTGAAAATCCCAATTCGAAATCACTGCTGAGAATTTAAGATTTTACAGACGTTCAGAGAATGGTTGTTAAAGGTTAAATATGGAATTAAAAACCACAAGAGTGGTACTATAGTTGATTTTACTGACTCATACACTTCTGGGTCTATAAACAGGCTCTTTAAACTGACGGGGAATGTTACAGCACAAGTGAAATATCGACTAGCCCGGCAATAAATAAGGATTTTGTATCAATTTTTACGGAAGCTGGAACTTCGACCAACTGAGTAGTTAAAAAAAAAAAAAAAAAAATGAGATCACGGTATTTTATAATGGCATTGTTTTCTACTTTCACTTTACTGAAGATCTGCCAGTCACCAGAATGAGAGCCGAATTCATATGTAAGATACATAACTGTTGAAGCCCAGATAAACCGGTGGCAGTTTGATGCATTTTGAATCAGTATTAAACTCTGGAAATTCGTTTTTCAAGATTACACTAAATATTTATTTTAATCCCAACACCTCACCGCAATCTTCTTCCTATCCCTACAGAAGTCGTATCAAATTAAAACAAAATACTATGTTACATAAATTTTTAGAATTATACAACGTATAAAATATTCGAATGGTCCAAGGTTGTAAACTCAACCAGTCGATACTTGACACAACCTATATGTATTAGTTAGTATAGAAATCGTTGTAGGTGTTCCATTTCCAAGTCGACTTCTAATTTTTATTGACCTGTTATATATACTATGTTCATACTTGCACACCTAACATCTATAAAACATATGACGTCTGATGGATTACCTACATCCGAGTTAGACTCAGTACGCACTTTAAATATATCCAAATTTTCACGTATATATCCATAATTGTATATATACAAGAATGTAGACAACCGATGATCTAATAAATTCTTTCCGCATTACGGTTAGTTTATTGTTTGCTCTTCTTAATTCCTACTGTGAGTCGTGACCACATATTATACGAATTAGGAATAAAAAGTGGATTTGGTGGTGGGACAAATATCAACACCGACAACTACATTCAGCAGATTGACCCATTTTCTGTCACTGATATTATTCCAACCCGGCCGGCTCTAATGCAATATTTCGTTGACATTTTCAGGAGAGTAAAATGAAATACTCGTTATCGACCGTATTTCTTCTTGTGTACCTGAGATCATGCATCACCGAAGACACAAACGGCACAATAATACTCCAATACGATCGTATGTGAGTAAAAATTATTTTCATGCCTATCATGTGGCAATAATTGATGACCCAGCGGCAGATCCACCGATGACCAGGCCTGTTCCCTTAGTCGTAATTCCTCATATAGCACTAAGTAAAATGAGAAATGAAGTGTATTTTACTTGATTTACATTTATTGCAGGGTATGTGATAATGAGCCTTCGTGTTCTCTAGTCAACCATTTTGCCATTCCAGATGACAGACGTTCGCTAGACAAGCGGAACTGCATGTGCGATTCGGAATGCGGCGATTATAAAGACTGTTGTTACGATTCTCCGTCTTACGAACGACAAGACCAACTCCAACCCCAGACTTATTACTGTCCCCCGACAATAAATGTAAGTAGATACTTGCATTGCTACATAACGTCAGCACTCCCACGATCTTAATGGTACCAAAATTACTCGTTGTTTCAGGTTTACATGAAAACTAACTGCCCAGCATGGTGGACAGACAATTACATCGCCAGACAATGCGAACAATCCATCAAACCGTTGGCTAGCGAAGACATCATGCTCATCCTACCAGTAACAAATCCAGACACTAGAATCACCTACGGCAATGCGTTCTGCGCTTACTGCCACAACGACCGCAACTTTCAACCTTGGATTCTAGTACCTTCGTGCACGCCATCCGAACCAACACCAATCCCGCGTCAAGAACCGCAACCTGAGCTCCCGTTGAACCTCAACAATCCTACGGTATCTATATTCGTGTCAACGAATCCCTTCCTCTCCTCCTACACGGTACCCACCAGTCAGCCGGTGCAGACCGTAGTCGATGTCTACCTCTACCAGCAATTCGTTAGCAGCACTAACGGAAACTTCATGCCGATCAGTCCAGTCGCCGTTTCTACCTCCTACAACCAAAACCAAGTTGCCAGAACCAATGGCAATTTTATACCAATTAATCCAGTTGGCGTTTCGGCCTCCTATAACCATAACCGAATTGTCAGGACCGATGGCAATTTAATACCAATTAGTCCGGTTGCCGTTTTTACCTCGTATAATCAGAATGGCGTAGCCAGCGCCGGTGGAAATCAAATACCTCTCAATCCAGTTACCTTTTCTACCTCATATAATCCGAACCGCGTTACCAGAACCGATGGAATGTTCGCGCCAATTAACCAGAACATCGTTACCAGTGCCAATGCAAATCACGTTCAGCACAGTCCAGTCATGTTTTCCACCACGTACAACCAGAACGGCGTATCTCAATACTCCATTCGTCATGCTCGACAGAGTGAATACAACCAATATTCGGCTTACCAAATCCCTTATGACTCCAATGAGGTCTGGAAATACGCTAAGTTCGATTCTAACAACAAACGCTTCATCAGCACCTACAACAATGTGAATTTTGTCTGCGAAATCGGTCCGAAACTACCAGACGACATGAGAAAAAACGTGAGAACATGCGTTCCAAATTTGATCGACACGTGTCCACCGGAAACTGATACCGTGCAGGTCCAATTCTGCCGCGAGTCCACGTCCATTGTGTACAATAAATACACAAAAAGGGCGTACCGAAATAAATACTGCGCTTTTTGTAACATGGAGCTGAAAACGTACCTCACCGGGTGTGTGGAGAAAACAGAAGACGAATTCTTCAGAAATTTCAAGCCTAGTCTTGGAGGAATCCATGGAGGCACGGATCCGTGTTCGCGGCTCGGAGCGTCCAAGACACTGAACTGCTTGACGAATTAGGCCTTTGAAGGCTATTCCTTACTTTCTGTATACTGTTCGGTGTACGCAGTGACTATCAGACGATGTGGTTCAATATGTACTCTCTAAATTCGCTCGTTTTTCAGCTATAAGTATATATCGACCTGATTGATGAACTTAAAACTAATGAACTGGCGAATTCTGCTGATTCAAATTTAGAGAGTAAGAGAAGCTGAATTACGTTACAACGGAGTATATCGAAGTCGATAGGAGACGGTAGTACTCGGTAAGAGGAACATAAAACGTTATGTACATAAATGGTCTATGCTGTGACTCTTCGAAGTTTGAAAAATAGGGTATTATCATTACGAGTCTGACAACTGATTTTAATTCAGAATTTCTTCCCGAAGACTGTCAACAGGTAGAACGTTGAAAAGGCTCCAAAGATATGCCGAACGGAACTGCCTACTGTTGATATTGTCTGGTGGGATGTACGGCGATGCACGCATACCAAAGTGGCCCCTGAGACACTGCATCCCGGTCGCGGAAACTACCGTAGCTGGAGGGACCCAACTGTTGATATTGAATGGACTACAACAATTCTAGAATTCTAATTACAAAATTTGGGGAAAATTTTGGAAGTGCACAACTTTTAGTTTTTGTAGCCCTTCAATTTTCAAGACAGGCAACAAGCAGTACGAGTAATTTTTGCTTTTTTCATGTATTTCCTACGGTTACCCTTCGAAACACGTCACGGAATTGTCATGTATAAAATTTAATTCCAAAATTTAGAATATTTCATAAGATTTTGTAAATTTTAACAAGTTTTCTAATGAAAGTTTATCAAACAAAATGTGATTCTTGGTCAGTAATGACTATGAATCGTGACTACTTTGAAAAGAGAAACAGAAATTACTATCACTGTCTACTGCCTATTTTGAAAATTGAAGGAGCTATGAAAATTGAAATATTATGTAGACTTCTACAATACAGTAAAACCAAATACACTACACTACCCATGCAACTAGCGACCAAGATTAGTGCCAGCTCACTTTCACTTGTGCTGCCACATTAGGCGCGTATTGAATACATGTGTGGTAGTAGACAACCGAAAATTCATTTTTTCGCAAGTGCAATAATTATTGATAGTACGAAAAAAATTGAACTACGTAGTATACAAATGCGTAATATTTAATACAAAATTTCAAAATTTTTGCTCTTATCCTGAATTAATTACGAATTTTTCAAAAGAACGTTTTTTCCATATACACAATGCTTCATCTTTGCGGGACCAATCCCTGCCGCTAGAACGCGCTGATGCGCTGATACGCTGACAACAGCGCTGAATTGGCTCAATGTTATTTTACATTGAGTTACCAATATTGGTAGCGTAGTATTTGGTAAAACGGGGTGAGAAGGTGACAGAACAAAGCTATCAGTCGCTAGCTGCGCAGATGACATAGTTCAGTGTTTCGCCATCAGATAACGCCTGCGTACTATGCAAGCGTTATCTGATGGCGAAACATTGAACTAAGGCTCTGCATACTTCATACGGGTAAAGACAGCTGCCATCCCCCCCCCCAGTTCAGTCCGTCAAAGAAAATTGGCTGAGTCGTAACCAGAGATGGGCATCGTTCACAAGTGAACTCGTTCAGTTCGCAAACCGTTCACCATTCTGGTTGAACAAGAACTGAACGACGTTCATATTTCAAGTGAACTAAACTGTGAACTGAACGAGTGGAAATTCAGATGAACTGACGTAAGTGAACGCCGTTCAGTGACGGTGAACGAATATTGAACAGAGGGTGAACTGGTAAACAAGATGTGAACGAGTAAATATATTTGAGATTAGTAATCTGAATTTCAGAATACCGCACCTTTTCAGCTATCAAATTGTCGATGGTTTGTTTCACAGATCATTTCACTTCAGATAAGTCTATCTTAGTTCTCCTGCCCTCAATCCTCCATTGATGAATTTCAGAAATTTTTAAGGATTTGTATTTTGGGACAATGCAAGCTCCCCAACCACATATGCATTAAGTGGTGCTCTCACGCCAGATTCTATATTTTCAATACTACGGTCCGTGCGAGCCTCCCCTCAAAGGGAAGAGAAAATCTTTTGGCTCTACAACCAACTAAACCTTATCATAAAACGACTCTGGTATATATGGGAGCGATTTGATGATTTGATCTGAAATTTGGAAAGATATCCTGGAGTTTGTAGTCTATAAATATAACCTTTTGTACTGGAATATCAGACGCCATCTACCTATTTAATGTTAGTTGTTTTCATATCCAAAATACTAGCCATTTTACATTTATAAATTATACATGGTCCTTCATGCTGACAAAAGATCGCAAAGGGGAACAAATTACTGCTGAATCTGAAATCAAAAGTGAACGAGAAATGAACTACCTGTCAATCAAAAATGAACAAGAAGTGAACGGACGTTCACCAAGCTTGTGAACTGAACTGAACGGCGTTCACAGAGTAAGTGAACTGAACGGTGGAAATTTTCAGTGAACTGAACGAAAGGGAACGGTTCGTGAACGATGCCCATATGTATGGTCGTAACAAATACATGACCAGTTCTCATTTCACGGAACAAACTAGAAAGAAAATGGTGACTGTCCTTACCTGTCTTTGTATAGAGCCCTAATTAAACTACAACGTTCACGCAGCTAGCGACTAATAGCTTCGTTCTGTCACATTCTCACCTGTACAGACACATTCTCACCCCTTTTTTACAGAATTTAATTGGCAGAGTCCCTTCAATATTAAAGTCAGCAATTCAGTCCGATGAAGTTCTGTTACAACTCTATAGTGTGTTATTCATTGATTACTTTAGTAAGAATTTCCAAGCTAAATTGAGCAGTGTTGTTAGGCAAAATGATTTTTTGCCATTTTGTCAGAGGAGCATTCCATGTTTTTTTGTTATGTTGTAAGTTCTGCTATCTTCAGAGTTCTGTCATTTTATTTATCAATTTTTTTCATGGTTTTGTGATGTCTTGATAAAATTTTGTCACGTCTTCCTGTTTGTCATGTCGCTTAGTATAGTCTACAGTCAATGGTAATATCATCGCTTAGCATAATCTGTTATCAATTATCACCTATGTCGTTTCACATAGTTGATCATTTCATCATCGTTGATGAAATGTCATAACATAATTTTTTGTCATTTTGTTTCATCATTGGATTCATTTTTTTTATGTCATTCACGTTACGGTCCTGACAAAAAACGATTTGAGGTTTTGTCATATGACAACGAAATTCAATTGTCAAATCGTCATTTTATTTTGTTCTGTTTCACGTAACCCCTTCACTTGTGAGTAGAGGCCATGGAGCCACTTTGGCATGTGTGCATCGCCATACGCTCCACCAAGTGACCAGTACATAAAGTTCCTCTCACCGAGTACTGTCACCTTCTTACCGGCTCAGCATACTGAGCTGGAACTCCCTGACAATTCTGATTTTCTTAGAACACAAACCACGCTAGTCATGGAGTGGCAGTAGAGTAGCATATTAGAGTTACTAAAAAATTTCATATAAGTTGTAAATTTGCTTAGATTACACGATCATTGTTTAAGACCGACGTATTTGCAAACATATAGGTATGTTTTGTAATAATTCCGATCGCGTATTTCTTCATATCATATAGCAAGAATCAAAATATTATCGCAGTGTTCAAAGATATTTTCTGATCTTGAACTGAAGTTTTGCTCCGAACCGCATCACTTTGATAAGGAATTTGGCTAATTATAAATGAAATGGAAATGTTCCGTGTTCTCTCAGAAGCAAAGAATTTATGAAATGATTTGGGAGAGAAAATGGATTACTTTTTAAACTTGTGCACTAAATACTGGTATAGGTACGATTGCTTCAACTTACACTGCATTCTGAGTTATTCAAGCAACTTCAAAATTATACTTTGTCTGGTTGGAGGGTGTTTCAACATCAGTGAAAAAGTGTTGTCATCAAGAAATAGGTATAGTACATTCTAAGAACATGGGTGATGTATACCGCATGCCGACTCTACACCAAACAGGAAATTAAATACTCTACGATTTTCATGATTAATTTCTTTGAAATTTGAAAATAGTAGACAGCATTCTGCTCAATTCTATATTTAGGGTGTGCCAATTCACAATTTCTTCCTTCTGTAGCCCAGAGCGCTTTCGGCTGCTATGCCATCATCAGTGGAATACCCTAACACTTTTCTCTTTGTCGGCCTGTATTCATAGCGGTGCGTAATACCGTATGGTAAAACTTATTTCTCTGGACTACAGAAGGAAGAAATTGTGAATTGGCACACCCTAAATATAGAATTCGCCAATTTCACTCACACTCCAGCATGGACACTTAAGCATTCTGTTTAATTGCATACGGATCCATGTACGTGTTGTTGTTTTTTTTTAATACTAAGTAAATTTAGGACTTTGATCTGTTTAGGGTGTCCATGTTAATAATTTTTGGAGAGTCTAAGGTACTATTAGTTACAAATATAACATTTTTTTCTCTTCTTTCCTTTCTTTCTAGGTCTTTATTATTTCCTTTCAAAAATAATTTTGCTTTAATGGTTAAAGAGAAGGCCAAAGAAACAAATCTTACAAAAACAGGTTGAACTTTTTTTTTTTTTTTTTTTAAACTTCCGAAATGTCTTGATGTGGTCAATATGATAACCAGAATTTCAATGTTACCATTGGATTTGGTGGTATAAAAAGTATACCTCCAATGTACATATTGTTCTCAACATTAATGCAGTTGTGACATGCCTATAACTTTTTTTTTTCCATTTCCTGAAGAACTTTTCAGATGTAACTAAGCCTGTTTAAATTAATTTAATAAAAAAAATTATTATTATTATTATTATTATTATTATATAACAGTGTTATTTTACTGTTACTTAATGGTACCATTGGAACCAAATGCTTTGATACTAAGCTTCTTGTAACCTCTTAAAATTTTTAATCGTCCAGTTCATTTCCACAACGAACGGTAAAACAACCTAGTAGTCATATTTGTGAAGTAATGATCACCAAGCGTAAAAAATTACTATACACTATCGAGAATTAAAACACTAAATCTCCTCATAGACCTTTTTTTTCTTTCCTTTTCTTTTCCTTCGAACTATTTAGGTAGGTGCTTAACTACCATTTTCCAAAACAGAATGAATTCATGTTCTCAAGTTGCAATTTTTGGTACAGGTTACCTTGGTTGATTCTCTAGTAATTGTTAAAGCTTTTTTCTCAGTGCAGTCAAGAAAATAGAAAGATACAGATGATTTAGTAAAGAGCAGTAGAAAATATCTAATGCTTTCCAAACATATTTATTCAATATTCATTCATTCAGTGTGAGGTGAGTTATTAAAATATCACTCAACCATCAAACAATTATTGCGGATAATTACCCCTCATGATTACCGAATGATGGGAAATAACTTTTTCAAGCTCGTTATTCAAACGAAGTTTTTGATAATGAAGGGTGAAAAAGGGCCCACATAGCTACTATATGGTTGGCACAAATACTACCTACTTCTAATATTGGGAAACAATACTCATTGTTCTATCGCCCTCAGGACTCTATTCAAACAATCGAGAAGAATTATGAACAGAAAAAGAATAGAGGGAAAAAGTCACAACTGTAACACAGAACAGTGATATAAGTAGAAGAGTTCACATTCAAAAATTAAGGGCCGGCTGAGTGAATCGTAGTCTGTCTATCTATCAGTCAGCCTCAAATCCTGTAGTTTTCGATGGAAAGACGTGTTCAAACGCCTATGATGACAATACTCCACTTGTAGTAAATCTTTTCATTTTCAATTTTGCCCGAATGTTTTCACCTAAGAAAGACGTACAATTCTACTAGACTTCGGTGAAATAAAAATAATTTTGGGTCAAAGTAAGAATGCAAACATGAAATATTTAAGCTACCAATAAATAACCACCTACCAAAAAAAAAAAAAAATTAAAAAAATAAAAAAAAAATTATAAATAAATAAATAAATAAATAAAGATAAAATAAATAAATCTCTAAAATTAGAAACGAGAAATAAAAACAATTTGAACATTCTACATAAGAAAATGAATAAATAAATAAATAAAATTAAATAATACAAGTGTTCAGCCTCTGTGTTGAATTTCATGTTTGTAATTTTATAACGATTAAAACTGAAACGATGAAATGAATATAGAACACAGGAAACTGAATCATTTGGAAGATTTCAAGCGTGTTTTGCTTTGCAATATTAAAGGAATATAATGGTTAAACACACCACACATGTACTTAGAATAAGTTATCTATTTACTTATTTCAGCATTAAACACTGAACATTTTCAGAATTTCTTCCTGCCTTATTGTTTACCAAAATAATAGTAAGACTTCACAAGAACCATAGTAGTGATTCATGTAATAATGTTAGAATATTATCTTTACATCCTAATTTTGTAATGTCACAATTTTTTATCAAATAAAATTTAATAACAACAGTTCACTGTGAATGAACAAACTCGCATTATACACCAAAAAATGACTTCAATATTTAACCGACTGGGCCCCAGGATTGCCCGGTCTTTTAGTAAACAACAACTGAAATATAATACTTTCTACAACACAGACATATTATATATTATTTAAAAAAAAAAAAAAAAAAAAAAGGGTATAATTTTATGAAAACCGATCCTATTTGTTCAGTTCATTTTCGCCGTCACTTTTCATATGTTGACTAAGTAATTTATTAAATTTAATGAAAGGATCAGTAAGTTCAATAACAACGTTAATGTAAGAAACAAAAATTTATGTTCAATGCTTTCATTGATATTTCGGATCAAAAATTATTTTCATAAACTGAGTAGGTGATCAGGAAACTACTTACTCTTCTGATAATATTAATCACATAACGTCACTTTGGTCAGTATGTTTACTTTATAATGCTTACATTTGTAAATTTCTGGCTAATATAAAGGAAAAAAAGAAAAGAAACCACAAGATTTAATTTTTCCTGAAGAAGGAAAAACATCTGCTTTGATAAGATTTTCACAACTAATTGGAAAACACGAATGAGCATTACATATCTATTGTGAAAGAGCTGTCTTATATTTTCCTTGTATCCCTAATTGAACAGACTCAGGCATTTCTAATTTTGTTTATCAGTATTCTCCTGTACATGGCTAGTTAAACATTAATAAGACTTGTGAAACTCTCTTAATAAGCTAATTATCAGCTTCTATCATAAGTCCTCAAAATCATCTAATCATCGGTTTAATTCAAGTGCATCACTTTTTTTTTTTCATTTATTATAATTTTTTCCTGAACTTTTTCATCACTTCATATTAATAACATTATTGGCGCAAATACCGTTTCAAGAGTATGTGTGTGAGGGAAAACAGTTTTTTCACTCGTTAAATTTGTACAGCATAACTTCACTCCTCCATTCTCTTTATGTAACCCCATCCCATACTTGCGTTAATGAGTGAAAATTTTAACTTTATTCCAAGTTTTTCATAGAAAGGAGAAAACTATTGTCCAATTATTGTGTTATAACATACACGATTATTATGCACAACAGATTACAAACATAATACTGATGCATGATTAGATTTTTCTGTTTCACTTAATGATACATACTTGGGATGAATTTGGTAACCCAACACAAAGCTTAATCCTCCTCTAATAAGATACACCGAGTCCCTATTTAAAAATCATTTTGAAGGATTCTTTGTCACACAACAACAAAAATGTGAATGAAAAGCACCCTCCCCCTGACAGAAAAAAGAAAACTCAAACGTCAAAGCTAAAATAATACTTCTACGTATGAAGTTACGTACCAAACCCGAAATTGTACAGATTGGGAATGGTACAAGCATTTTTGTACTGTCCGTGGATCGAATGACCCACTTTGTACCGAACCTGAGATATCGGACTTGGTATAATTAATACTGTACCCATGGCGATTAGTGTACCAACTTGTAGGAAATGAATAACATCGTACAGAATGTTTTGTACAAACTCCGAAATAGATTATACGTAAGAATCTCTTACTGCTCTTTTCATGCTTCAACATAATAGTCCTAAGTGCATTGGCCTACGTAGGAAATCCAAGGAAGGGGGTTGTAATGCAGCCTATGGCTTTTGAAGAAGCTAATGCAAGGGGCCAAGTCAACTTGATCGATATGCAACTATCCAGAGCTGGCCAGTTTAAAGCTGTTATGAATTTATCAAGATAACCTGGTTAAATTTTTACATTTACGTGCTCTCAAAACGAAAACCGCTGCCGAAGTTGCTTACAATTTAATTTACATTTTTATTTGTGTTACAATTCGATAATGGTGGCGAATTCGTAAATGCCATTATCACTGATTTAGAACTTTTATCGTCGGGTCTCAAGATTGCACATGATAAACCTCGGCATTCTCAAATGCAGGGAAATATCGAACGAGCAAACCGCGATCTGGAGAAAATGGCGAGAGCTTGCATGATTGACAAAATGGTTTGACTGCTTGCTCCGAGATTATATTTCGTCCAATTTCAAAAGAATGACAACTAAAAGACAAACTGGGAAAAATAACATTAAACAACAATGACAAACTAGTATCACTGGACGTGACAAACATGTTTGGGAACATACCAAAACAAGAACTATCAAAAATACTGACGAACAACAACTACAAACACAACACAGAAGGAACTGCATACGCCAACATCACAAAAGAAATTATAACCCAAAATTACTGTCAGTTTAACAACAAATATTAGGAACAAACGGAAGGCCTAGCAATGGGGGTCACCACTGTCACCCATTTTAGCCAAAACATACATGAACAACTTTGAAAATGACCTAAACAACAGCAAACACAAGAAAAACATAAAGCTATGGACAAGATATGTAGACGACATATTAATCATATGGACAGGAACAGACAGAACTGGACCAATTTCTCACGGAGACAAACAGCATAAATAACAACATAAGGTTCACAATGGAAAAGGGAAATAAAACCATAAACTACCTTGACCTAACAATACAAATAACAGATAACAACATACAGTACAACATTTGTGGCAGTTTCTATAAAAAGGGGTAACTTTGTCGATTGATCAAAGTCTCAGAAAACGCGAAAAAAGAAAAACAAAACTTTTTGGTAGAAAAATCAATTTTGAGATTTTTTTTTATTTCTATAGAAAAAACATCGCAATAACGAAGAGACAAAATTTACGGGTGTGAGAGAGAAAAAGAATAATGAAAGATAATGAGAAGAGAATGCGAATGTCTGCGTTGCTTCTTCGTGGTTTTTCGGAGCTCACAAATAAATCCGATGTTCTGAATTGTTACCACACAGTAGAGCGAAAAATTATCTTTCCAACGAGCCCTGTTCAAGGCTGGTAACGTGATTCCGCGGCGAATTAGGGCCGCTTGACGGAGTGGGAGAAAAAGATGTGTCTAACTTTAAACGCGTTTTTCCCCAAAACGTGTTTTGGCGCAATCTTGTAACACTCATCTTTGAGGGCTTGTATCTCCAGAACAAAAAACGCTACAAATCTCACCAATAGCTCGTTGGAATGGACATTCATTTCTCTATTACGTACTGTCTGTAACTCAAAATTCGTCGGATCGACTAAGTTACCCCTTTTTATATAAATTGTCACATCACAGAAAACCCACCAACATAGACGCAATAATCATACCCAATGACTCATTTCACCACCAAAAACACAAAATAGCCACAAAAACAGGGAAATATGTAGGAGAAATACCATTCACAGGGACATATACATACGAAATACAGAAAATATTCAACCAATACGACACAAAACTCGGAATCATAAGCAGACCACCTCTGATCAAACAAATAAGCAATGACAAAACAGAAACAAAGGACAAGAACAAAGCAACAGAGTAAGTATACAGACTGGACTGTGAACACTGTGACATGACCTACATAGAAGAAACAGGCAGAAAATTCACAACTAGAATAAAAGAACATGAAAAATCACAGAAGCTAAAGGATGACGAAACACTTTTTTGGAAAACACTGCCACGACCAGGGGCACAACAACCACAAATTGACTGAAAAATACAAAATCTTACACACAGAAAACAACATAAGAAAAAGAAAATTAAAAGAACAACTTGAGATAATAAAGGCAAAAGCAAAACAAAACAATTTAATAAACAGAACAACTAACTTTCAAAGCGAGAACCTATTCCAATTAGTAACATATAACACTCACTGATTGGACAGACGGCACAACCACAGACAACCAATAGGGACACACCAAATAGGTTTTACCATACAGTACTACATCGCTATAAATACAAGACAACGAAGAGAAAAGTATTAGGGTACTCCACTGAAGATGGCATAACAGCCAAAAGTGCTCTGAACTACAGAAGGAAGAAATTGTGAATTGGCACACCCCCTACACACACAAGTCAGTACAAATATTTTGTATGGTCTTTTTTCTTTTTCAGCTCGGTACAAACGTGTGTTTCCATAGTAGCGATTTTTCACATATATGGGTAATCAATTGACGATCAGCAAACAATAAATTTGTCTTTATTTTTATATTTTCTTCACTTGGTGGGGCCCCTTGTTAGTGGGGAGACACGTGAGTTCCTCTAGAAGCTCGTCTTTTCATTCTTGGGTTAGCCTCTTTCAATATCTTACACCCACTCTGCAACCCTTAGGTTTCATCATCAGTAGACTTCTGGTGCGTGTGTTCGATAATAGCTTATGCCTCCCCCTTCTCCCACTGGAAAAATGAAGGACAAAATTCATAACGTGGGCACCTATATTTATAATGACAAACGACATATGATCCCGCAGGGTACTCCTGTCCAGAGTATTTGCCTATAAATCGGGTACAAAATCTGATTCAAAACAAGAATAAGCTGATGAACCAGCTACCGAAAACTTGTGGTACATTTTGGGGATAATGATGAATACTCTTCGATCTGCATAATCAAATCAATTTCTTGGCAACAGAAAGAAATAACACCCTGAAGCAGTCTAATCGGTCTGCCTTCATAGCAAACTCGAACAGAGATGTTCAGGTCAACTCGAGTCAACCAATTCCGCAGTTATCACCCAACATACGCTTCTATCACCGGAAAATTTTACGAATAAAGTTACTTCCCATTTTTATCTGCGAATATAAAACATACCTAACGTTATTTTATTTCATTAGATTTTCGAGTTGACCTTTAAATGAATGTGTAGCACATTAATGATATTATCAGTATACTAACGAGTCAGTATAAGTACTGGGGTTTTTAAGGAACCTGTTTTATTTCGATTTATGTAATAAAAAAAAATTCACACTATGGGCACGAGCACGGTTCTCATAGGTAACCGGCAAATAATGAAAAAACTGTTTTCTTTTCTGGTGTAAAACTTCGACGTATTTCTGTTTTTAAGGTAGAATTGGGAGACGGCCTTCGTTAGGTTTCCGGAACATGAAGATGATTAGTACACTATAATTACATATTTTCAAAGCATGCAAAAACTTGAGACAAAATTGGCCACATAGTCAGTGGTATACCCTGGGCTCCTGGCTGAGGGTTGCTTCACTTTTTTTTTCCTCCTCAGTAGTCCAGTCCAAAAGAGAATAATGTCAAATCCGTTAATTTTTTTGGGTTGAATATTTGTTAATGTTTGTTACTAAAGCAGGCAAAGAGAAAATAATAGTGAATACTACTCTTTACTCGAAAATCTTGGACTCCAGTATTATATTGGTAGTCTGAAAATGTTGATAAAGAGCATGAACATGTCAATGTACCCACAGTGAGTTCAATCTACTTGACCGTTAAATGCATCGTAGAAGGTCAGCCAGCAGTTAATCAGACGATTTATGTGCACCAATGATTCTAACTACGGGTAAGATTACAGCACAGTGACTTGCTACACAAATGTATTACAAAAGTAACATAGCAATTTATCCCCATTTGTTAGCCAACAATCCGAATTTTAAATAGACACTAAATCAACAAATTAATAAAGATGAAACTATGGGTAATGAAAAATAGGCATCATACAAAACTGTGTATAAGGAATAACGAAACTGCTTGAGCGTGTTTGAAAATGTGGCTCGAACTTTAACGAGATTTAGGTAGATTTTAAAACTGTTTTTAATAAAAAGAAAATGATACACGTTAAAAACACAGCTGAGAAGTGTATAAGCCGAACGAGATATTTACTCGGAGTCGATGATAATGGTGTAAACAACTTTTAACCTGGTCGTAGTATGATAGTGAATCCTCTCTAATATATCGATGGCTGAAAATGTAAAGTAACATTGGTTGCGTGCCAGTTCTACCGTTTCCTTCTTTTCAAATGATGTGATGTAGTTCGGAATCTCCTACAAGGCATTGAGAACTGGATTCAGAGCGGTGTCGAAACAAGTACAATTCTGAGCAGCAGCGAATAGTTGTCTTTTGGGTAAGTCGTATTTTCGATTAATATTTACATTAGTTTGATGCACCTTCACTTATGTATCGATTGCATTCGAGAAATTTATTCACCGTGAATGAATTAGGAAAATACAGAACGAGTAGCCGAAGAACCGCAATCATTAATTTCAACATCAATTTTCTTGTTTTCGTTATTCAGAATGCACCTAAATGTTAGTTATTAATTTACCGGTCCGAAATAATCCCACATTTATCTGTGACTTCAACTGATATGTGACTGAAAAATTAATTTCTTTCGGTGGCTTTCCCGATATGGTCCTGAATTAATTCATTAATATATTACCAACCCCTGTCCTTCGGAAGAGACCAACATAAATATTGAAAACTATTTCAAACCAACACACAACTTTAATTAGAAGAAAAATTTAATTATCATTATTTTTTTATTTTTTTTAATATTTGCGATGCCCCACTGAGGCATCAAACTACAAGATGGTTTCTGCCGACTGTTTTAAATTTTGGGAACATTCCAAAACCCATCTAAAAACCAGTTTGTATTTTACAAATGTAAAAGGAAAAACTAAGCGCTAGGAGCAATAGTTGTTACTAAAAGGAAGGAGAAAGGAATATACATACTCTTATTTTATAAGAAATAATTTTGACTAAAACAAAAAATATAGACAGTTTTGTACTTGAAACATCTAAACGGACAGGAACCATTCTTAAGAAAACTGATCTCTAGCTCAAAAAAAAAAAAAAAAAAATTTAAATGCAAATTTACTTGTCATTTGTATCAGTTTATGTATTTATTTACTATACCTATGCTACTCTGGATGGTTTTTGAATTGTGGAATAGACGTTTTTTTCGGAGACATATACAAGCCACTGATCACAAACTTGGCACAAATGCTAGTTGCGAGACTTTGCACAAATACGATCACTCATTCTTTCATCTCATAACCCATCATCAGAAATATTTGTGGGTCAACCATGCTCTTTTACCATGTTGTGATAACTTGGTCTTTACATTGTTCACAAAAGAACCGCAAAATCTCGAGATTAGAAAATCCTAATAGTTGAAATTCCTAGTATTCCAATTCTTAAATCCCAGTCTCATTTCTCAGAAATTCAAATTAAATAAATGGACCGTTCTAGAAAAAGGGATAACACCCACATGTTAACTTCGCAGTTCTCAATACTAATATTAGTGTGAAAAAAATCTCTTTGAATATCTATTTGTATGAGGTATGAAATGGACAATAACTTTGCCATTAAGTACTTTTATGTCATCATGTATAATTTATTTTTGTGGTTTTTAAAAATGAGCCTATCCAATGATACATGAAACTGAACATTACAGATTCAGCTGATTACTCCAGAATGATGTACACGAGCGCTATAATCTTAGTAGTCATTTGTATTTCACTACAACGTGCTTTTTCTGGGCCGGCTCCTACTGATACTCCTTTTATGAAAGAATATGATCAGAAGTGAGTAACTTTCAAATTATTCTTCGTACAGCAAAATGATCACTTATTTACTTGTATACTGGAAGCACAACCTTCCGCAGTCCATAAGTCATATAGAATAAGCTACAGTTGAAGTCAGTCTGTGGTTAGCAAAGAAAGCTACATATACTAGGTAATATACTGAAGTCACCTCAAACGGTCTTGCACTCTCCTTGTGTTTGTATGGAGTAGATATGTTGGTAGGGGAATATTTTCTCTTTCCCCGAAACAAAACACGTCCTGGTGGCTTGAACTACGTTCAGTTTGAGTGTCACCACAAGCAGCGCGGATGACATGTTACATACAACACACAAAACACACACACACACACATTTTTTTCCACCTCTAGTTCTATGACATGGTTTGTTTTTTAATGAGATGAGAAGACAAGATTATAATTTATATACCTAAGTAGGTTTCAATTCAACATATATATGTGGTATAATCCAATAATACGATTCGAACTGGGGCATACAGAAAGAAAAATACTACACATCTTAAGAACTTGCCCAGTCATCTGCTCTTTGACCATAAGTGCGTTATATCAGTATTCTCTGCAATAAAAATTATATAAATAACGCAATCAAAGTACTAATACATGTAGGTCACCTTTCATTCTAATCCACAAATTCAAGATAAAACTCTATCTCATGAACCTCTGCCGACTTAAAATGACCTGGGTAATTTTTCTTCTCTCACGCCATACAATGAATTTAAATTGTCTATATGAAGTAGAACAAAATCGACGGATCTGATTTTCAGTAATAACATATCTTCATTATGTTTCAGAGTGTGTAACAATGAACCGTCATGTAATTTAACGCTCAGTCCTGGTTTGCCACCAAACCGACTCACTTTGGAAAAGCGAGACTGTATGTGCGATTTTGAATGCGTTCAATACAACGATTGCTGTAAAGATTCGCAGTATTTCAACAGTCCCACTTTGGACAATTCTCCAAAAGACATTATATGTTCTTCTGCATTCAGAGTAAGTTAAATATAATGAAATTACAATAACAGACGACCTATCTTCAAAAAGTACAGCTACTAGTTCTGAGTAACTTATTTCTCGTGAGGTACAGAAACAGGAAACCTTTTAAAACTTTGGTGAATGTTAAATGAGCGGTATCCTTGTAATAAGAATGTTTCTGAAAGCGGCAGTGTTGCGCAAATTATATTCAAATTGATCCTTTCAGAAATGACACTATGTGACATCACAGCCAAACAACTTGGTTGGAAGTTTAAGCTCTAGAAGTATATGCAGGAATACCATTTCAATGCATTTTTCTCAAAAATCACGAGTTAAATAAATGAACATATCGTCAGAACATAATTTGCAGCATTTTAAATCTTCTTCATATGAAACTAATCGCGACCAAGTCCGATAAGAACTTTTCTTTGCGTGTATTTGTATGTAACTCCGACCAACTTGAATGTCCATGATGTCATTTCTGAAACGATCAATACACTGAATACAATACAGTATAGTCATGGAAAGTATTTATGAATACTGAATACAAACGTATATGTATTCATATTCGTTGAATACTAAATACATGATTGTGTTTTCGGAAAAGGAACAAGAAAGGCTGTACTGATTGTGTTTTTACCAGAACTTAACGTACTTACAGGCTGAGAGTAACACAATGCTCAGAAACTAAACCAAAATACTAAAGAAAGAAAATAAAAAATAAAAAAAAGAGAGAAAAAAAAAGGAGAACCCAGGCCAGAGCGAATGAAACGAATACTGTATTTACCGAGGCAAAATTAAAATTGGAACAGAACAGCGAACAGAACAGAAATGTTACGAGTGCACCAAACAGGACAGTAATGCATGTCCAGTCATGACTTATCTGTAGTGTATCAATTCACCTGAAGCGCATCATAATGCGATAATGCGTCCATTCCGCGTGCGAATTGGATAGGAGAGCAATGAAAAAACTGAAAAAATGTCGCGTTTGGGAAAGAACACAACGTTTGAAGTCCGGGAATTTGCATGAAGTTGGATAAGTAGTTCACTTCACTTTAATCACATATGCCCAGAATGCTGGCTTACTTCTATTTCGGTCGGGTTTTAGAAAAATAAAATTGAGTCCGCGATGTATTCGCAAAACACAATTACCTTTCGCATTAATAGGACTACTGAAGAGTATTCAGTATTTGCACGAGTCCTTAGTGAATCCTCAAGTATTTTGTATTTGTGATTTACTTTTGTACAAATACAGAATGCAGTATCATGGGAAAATGAATACATACGCATTCTGTATTCATGAATTGCTCAACTCTGGAAAGTGGACAGCCTAGAATTTCTTAGATACAAGAGCACTTCTCAGTTCTCGCATGGTAAAATGATTCAGAATCACTTTGAGAATCCACACAGATAGTTTTGAAACATGTAACATTTTGTGCCTTCACAGAAATCTTTACACTCATCAATCATCATAAACATAGCTACGTATAGGTAATTACCGCAGGATCTTCGTGCCCAACAGCCGTTTTTCAAATACTCTCCGTAAATTCAGAGTAAATACTAACTCCTTCCCTATATGGAGTAGACTTTTTCCCGGGCTGAAAGCCGATGATCCCTCAAACGCGATATATAAGATTTAATGGTTTCCTGTTATTTAAGTATAGCGCGGTACTCCACAAAATGAAAATTAGCGGATAAATCCAGCAGATATGCAAATTATCCTGATCGCGAAAAAACTTGGAACTTACCGAATTGATGAACGAGTAAAACCTTCTGGCGTTTGTCGGAAGTGTAAAAGTTGAATCAAAACAGATGAAAGCAAATGAGAAATAGAAATTATCGGAAGAACACAATTAAAACAAACGGATATGATTCATTTAGACACTATAAAAAAGAACAAAGCTACGAATTGGGAGAAATATTAGTTCGACATCGCGACATTTTAAAACCATAAAAAAGTACAAAGCTACGAACTACAAAAAATAACGGTTTGACATTGGACATTGAAATCTTCAGCATTCCTTCTTGAGTTAGCCATTGATAAGAAAACAGAACTAGAATCAGCCGATCTAGTACTAAGATTTCTGGATGAAACGTTTAAACTGTTTCCATCAGGTAGCGCTAATTTCTGGTTTCAGTTTTTGATTACCTTGATTACTGTAACCAAGGCTCTGTATACAAATGGGTGTGCTAGGTATGCCGCCATTGTTATCCTTTCTCTCTTTGTACAACCCAAAGATTCTTTCTTTCAAGTAACAGGAAAGTAGCTCATTGAGAATGCATCCCGCAAAATTCTGACGTCAGGACGTCACCCTAAAGTCTGGTCACAGGTAGGGATGAGAAGCTTATTGACAAAACTTTCTTCCGGCTTCTGGCTTCCATAATTTTAAAAAGCTTCCAGCTTCCGACTTCTTTCAATTTTGTAATTTAAGAACTTCCGGTTTTTGGCTTCTGTTATTTCAAAAAACTTCCAGCTTCCAACTTCTAGTTCTCAACATTTCACTTTATTTCACTTCTAGCATTTTTAAGCCCCCCCCCCCCCATTTCAAAGAATAAGAAGCACCAAACGAGTTTAAATGAAATAATCTATTTAGCCTTTAAAGCAACGAGCTTAAAAGATCTTTTTTTTTTTTTTTTACAATAATGACCAACAAGTTAGGCCAAATGCTGACTCTGAGTTGGAACGTGGAAGCAGGGATGATAAGCCAATCAATAAAGCATAAACTTATGGCTTTTGCCTACGACCTAGAAAATATGGCTGATACTTATTGCTTATGAATTGATTGGCTTAAGCTTATGGCTGGCTTAAACTTATGGATTATTTTTTGTATTTCCAGCAATTGGTATGAGCGCTATAGTCGAGGTAAGTTGTTCTGTTATCAATTTTGGAAGAAATGGTGATAAGACAAAAATGATAAAATAAAAAATGTTAAGATAAAATTTAAATATTTAAAATTTTTAAATTTGAGAAACAAAAAAAAAATCATAAATCAGCCGAAAAAATATGGCTTATGCTTATGCCTTATAGCTTACCGCACATTTGGCTTAAACTTATAGCTGACTTAATTGCCCAAAAACCTTCAGCCTATGGCCTTAATCTTATAGCTTATGGCTGACTTATCATCCCTGCTAATTAGTGTCTGGAGAATAGAACAGTAGAACCAGGGATGATAAAGTCAGCCATAAGCTATAAGATTCAAGCCATAAGTGGAAGGTTTTTGGGCAATTAAGTCAGCTATAAGTATAAGCCAAATGTGCTGTAAGCTATAAGCCATAAGCATAAGCCATATTTTTTCGGCTGATTTTTCAGCTAATTTATGATTTTTGTTTTGTTTCTCAAATCTTAAAATTTTAAATATTTAAATTTTATCTTGACATTTTTTATTTTACGCTTATTGTCTCATCACCATTTCTTCCAAAATTGATAACAGAACAACTTACCTCGACTATAGCGCTCATACCGATCGCTGGAAATACAAATAAGCCATAAGTTTAAGCTATAAGCCATAAGTTTAAGCTATAAGCCATAAGCTTAAGCCAATCAATTCATAAGCTATAAGCTGTAAGCATCAGCCATATTTTCAAGGTCGTAAGCAAAAGCCATAAGTTTAAGCTTTATTGATTGGCTTGTCATCTCTGAATAGAACTTGATGTCGCTTTAGGACAGGACAGAGAAAAAAGGGATTTGGAAAGGGAAAGAGCGAATAAGGAAAGAAAAAGCTAAATAAATAACACTTAACTTTTCGCTACTCATCAAAAAATACCTTTCAACTTTTGACTTTTAGCTTTTTACCGTCAAAATTCTCCAGCTTTCGGCTTAAAACTTTCAATTTTCAAACTGTGGTTATGAATTCAATATCGGCACTTCCACTCAGTATGTTAGAAGCTTCGAAGTAGTTGCAAATAAAGTTCAGGGATGCGAAGCGAATAGTTTTCGGGCTTAGCTTTGCTTTGGCTTCACAAGTTCTTACTAGTTGGCTTCAGCTTAGCTTTGGCTTTTTTCTTACTTGAATGGCTTTTCAGTTCACAGTTTATTGGCTTTTCTGTTCTTTGCCGGTTGCATGTCAATTCATTGTAAAAATTGATCCTAGAATTTGAATATATTATTGCTTTTGATACAAGTTGTCACACAATGGTTGTATAATTATTTTAAAATGATCAACTTCACACCAGTGTTGTTCAGTGTTGTTAGACATAACAAAACAAAATGACAATTGAATTTTAGGAATTTTGTCTAATGACAAAACCATTTCTCAGTTTTGTCATATGACAAAATGGAAATGACATAACAAAAACATGAATCAATGACAAAACAATTTTGTCATTCCAATATTACGTTGGTGGAAAAGAACAAGGATCAAGAAGTTAAGGAAGACTAGAAGAACATGGAACTAGTGTCTTAGAAAATGTATCTAAACCAATCTATGCATTAGGTCCTTTTTCTCAGACACTTTTTGTTAAAGAAGTGATCATCTATCAGCCATCAGTCAAAACTTAAGAAGTCAACCCAAGCCAGAGGAGTGATCACGTATGATTTACTGTAAGCGTGTAGCAAAAGTCAACTATCATTAAGTCGATTAGAAATTCACTTTCAAAGAAAATTTGTCCTAAATTCGACTGCATCATCACCAAAAAATTAAATTATAATCAGTTCTACTGGCAGAATAATTTTTACTCGTTTTCTTACCCTACTAAAGATAGCAGTGTTTCTATTTGAAAGTACACAACATGGTCACTCACTCATTTTCACCCAATAACAACCGCGCACCGCGCAGGCAATTTTGCAGCGCACTCTAGTGCAGATTTAAATCCCAATTTCTTTTTAGCCTCCAAGTATGCAACCTTTGTTAAAATAACATTGGTGATTGGTAGGATTGGATTGTATGTAAAAATAGTAAAATACCTGAAAATTTGTGGATATGACAAAATGACAAAATAATTTTGTCATGACATAACAAAATTATGAAAAAACAAAATGACAAAACTCCAAACATGACAAAACTCATGACATAACAAAAAAAAGTGAAATGCTCGTCCGACAAAATGACAAAAAGTGTTGTTAGACAAAACGGAAAGAAAATTCCCCAAAATCTTTCCATGAAGGGAAGTGATCAATGGGAAGAGATGGGAAGAAAAACAAATAGATTCCTTTCCAAAGATATTCGGATTCCGCAACAAAGTGGGCGACATCTAGTGGACATTTTTATAAACAACAAAAGAGTGATGATAGAACGATACGACGATACGAATTTCGTGAATATTCTTTACCAATGTTGGAGTTTGATTTATTATCCGTTTTAGTTTGGTGTTTCACTTTTCATTACACTTTACTTCTGATTCTTTTACAAACTTTTTTTTTTTGCAACTTAGTAATGATTTTGTTATATTACAAATAACTCAGCAGTTTGGCTGGACAGTTTTTGTGAGTGTTTTCACTCGTAAAAGCTTGTAAGAAAACCTCCCTGGCGTTGTTTTATAAATAAAACGATAAAACCATTTTACAAAATTATAAGTCAGGAAATCATCAATAGTAAAACCCCTTTGATCACTCTTTCATTTTCTTATCAGTAAGCCGACAGCAGCGCACCACAAGGCCTGCGGTATCCGAATATATCACTATTTGCGAATTGCCGATTCCGGATCCCACTTATCGCTTTCACGTTTCTTCAATTTTGTGTGCTTCAGACAACAGACTGACTAAGGAAAGCACTAAGAACAGTGATTTGTATCTGAAATATGACCGAAAAATTAGTTTCTGTGTTAGTCACTATGTAAATTTTTTGTAGGGTTCATATTAAACTGACGGTCCATATGTCAAAAGTAAGAAATTTTGTGACTAAAGGCAAATGCGTAGGTTGGGCTTGCTTTTTTGCCGGACTTTAGCCTTCTGGCATGCATATTCACCTCAAAAATTTCCGTTGCTCTCACTATGATGAGCATTAAAGCTCGAAGGGGGCGGGGATTGCTGGGGTTTGCGAGGTTTAGAAAGCTTTACAATACCAATCACGGTGAAGAGAAAGCGTGCTCTGCAGTCTACCACCAGTTGTCAGGAATACGGCATTATACTCCGGGAATACGTTACCACCAGTATTTGAAGGATTAATGTTATGTTTTGTGCGGCTTGTGGGCCGCTTATTCAAAATTGTAGCGAGACCCTAGGTTAATAACGATTTATGTGCGTACCTATACATCTTCGGCATGAAGAAAGAAATACTCTAATGCAACGCACTGTATGGAAAGTAATGGCAAACTATTCCAGTTAATCTGCCATGAAAGCTATGGGACTGGATTGAGTTCTGAATTAAGGTAAAAGGACTGAGAAGGGGGAAGAAAGCCATATTGGGGAATTATGTTTGGAAATATTCTTTTTTGCGGAGAGCTCGGCTCAATCTCTACATTTAAATTACAACCTGCTGCATTATTTGTACCTATGTACTTATTTACTACACGAGTTTATTCATCGTAGGTCATAAGATCATACTGCGACTATTATAGCTACCTGTCTCAATATGTTACAGGTGTACATGATTACGAGTTGTTCTCCTGACTACACAGATGAGGAAGTGAAAGCGAAATGTGCTAAGGCCCTACAGCCGCTAGATGAAAATGACTTCGCGATCAATCGGCCCGTCACCAATACCGCAAAACGCTTTACCTATGCAAATGCGTACTGCGCTTTATGTAACAACGACGAAAATATTGAACCATGGACTCTGAAAGCTGGATGCGGAGTACCCCCTGCTGGATATCTGAACTCCGCTTCTGCGGCTACTAACCCTTCAGAGAAAAGAAATGCCGTTCCTTCGAGCACTCCTGCCAGCTCCGCGAGCACCGTTGCAGCTTCCACAGCGTCGAGTACGAATTCCGATAAGTCTGTGAAAGTAAACTTACATTTCGACCCAGGCTCTGTCTTCGGCGGTAAAAGCAAGACAGACGGTGGATACAATAAAGAATTTTCAGTTCCAACTTTCGGATTGTCTTCAAAAGCCTTGAATAAAACGATTGGCTCGCAGACAGGTTTGTTTGGCGCAAAAATTGGTCGCTCTAAACGTCAAACGAAACGTGAGGATTTGAGTCTGAACTTTCCCATGTACGCTCGAAAAGTAAATGAAATTTTGAAAACTGTCAAGTGGGATGATAATGTGAAGGATCTTGTTGGTAGATACGAAGGTAAAGATTTCATATGCAGATTGAACGCTAGTATTCCAGAAAATTTAGATAAATATATGCGCAAGTGCGTACCAGACCTAGTATCCGAATGTCCGAATGATCCTGAAGCGAACAAACTTTGTCAATCTTACACACAAATTGTATACGAGAAAAATAATAAAAAACCGTATAAAAACAGAGATTGTGCTCGCTGTAATGGTCTTACCGATGCCAACATCACCGGTTGTCCTCCGGATGTGCGAGGAGGTGCCTCCGGACTGTTCTCAACTGATGGAAAAGGAAATGCTAATAATGCTGCCTGCGCCAACGAGAAATTAGCCGCTAAATTCTGTTAATCTTAGAGCAGGTATAAAAGTACTTGTCTTGATTTGCATCTTTTTTATTTCTCTCTCTGAACATGACATTTTGTAAATCCTTTCAATATATTTTTTCAATTTTTTAATCGTGCTGTGATGTTTCTCGAAATTTAATTTGATTTGATAGAGCCAAATTTTGAATATTCAGCTAATACACTAGCCGAAATGAGTGGAAATATATCTGATTTCCTACCCGATACGCAAAATGCCGCCAGTTACCCGGGCAACTGAAGGGGAATCAAGGGTAACAAATGGGTTTCTGGGTAATCTGAGGGTAACCGAGGGTTCCAAATGGGTAACTAGCGGGTTACTGATTGCGTATCGGGATGTGCAAAATCCCGCCAGTTCCCGGGTAACTGAAGGGGAACCAAGGTAACTGATGGGTTTCTGGGTAATCTGAGGGTAACCGAGGGTTGCAAATGGGTAACTTTTCCGCGGATAACTATAGAGGGTAACTGATTGCGCATCGGGTATCGGAAAGTCGGGAATATTCACTTTTATTTTGATCACATTTTCATACTGGGACTTACCTATTACAAGGATTTGTAAATTTGGATTCCAGGGAGCTTTCTTTCATACTTTCTTATCCATTTACTTACGTATAACAAATAAATAATAATAATAATCAAAGTAGGTAAATAAACTTTGGAAAAGTTTAATTGAAAAAATTTAATTAAAATAATGTGAGTAGAAAAACTGGAATCCCTCGAGCATCATATTTATGCGATTATGGATCGCATTCGAATTGGGAGTGGCGTGCGTGTCTTCCATTAGGTCAATGGTATTACGAGAGCACAATGTAGTAGGTAGACGTCATTTAATTTTGGATTCCTCGGTGACTTGGTGAAATTTATAAAAAGATATGAAGGTCGCATAAAATAAAACACATATTTTGTCGCATCGTTGTCATATACTCCGGTTTTTACATTTCGATCTTGCTGGATTTATTTCTGATGCCGCAGGTATGTACCTACACTGTGTATTTAAAATCACACGAAGGGTTGTTATTATAAGGTTTCTATAACTTATTCACATGTAAGTAGATACTAGATAGGAAATTCATTGGTAGAAAATTAAGAAATGTTGTATCGAGCTTTATGAAACGTTCAGATATAGTCGTTACAGAAAGAGGCAGTCGAGATGCGTGGGTCAGACTAGCATTATTGCCTATACACCCATTTCACCGTGATAAATTTTGATATCTTACCGATAGGGGAAGACTAGATGGAAAACTTTGTCACCCACTGGGAAGAAACAGGGATTACATATAGATAGTCATGACAATGAATACCTATGGGTTTTCAATGAAATGGTTGTGATTTAATCCGTAAAAAAGTCATCTGCAACTAGAACGTGAACTGTCTGTTACACGCATTCGTGTGTATTTGACAGACTGTACTCGTATATACGTAGGTACACACCTTGTTTCAAATTTTATCCATCTGTTGTGGCAATGCATGGAACCGTGAAGAAGTTAACGGAATACTTCCCTATACTATAATGGGTCCAATCCTTTTCAATAAGAATCATTTTTTCAGAATTGGGGTATGTTGAAGCTTCGGTCCAGAAAACTGTTCTACACGCTTCTAGCTTCTATATGCGATTGCTTAAAGCAGGATGAATGGAGTCGCTGTAGGAAAATAAATTATTGTAAGGCGACCAGTCAATATGTGCTTCCTATAATTTCATTTTACATTCCTGTTCGCAGAACATCGAATTAGCAGCCATGAATGGAACCTGTCACAATCTCACCCACGAAGAACTGGTTCGCCAATCAAAGCAAATTCCACTTTACGTCGACGTGTTTGTTCTAATGGCTTTATTACTCTCAACCATATCTCTGAGTGCTCATCTATTCCTGCTGTACATTCTTAAAGCAATCAGGAGCGTTAAAGGGAAGCACTTTTCATCTTTAACAGCCGCTTTGCTGATGAAATATCTATTAATTTTGTTGAATGTCGCTCTACGTGCTTTCAATATCACAAGCTCGCCGAACATACTTGTTCTTTCTTTTGTGTACACTCATCTAGCAGCCACTTGCTGGTTATGCGTGACCTCTGATTATTCCTTATACCTCACTAAGAAACGCTTTCTCAAGACATACAACACTAGATGGATCTCACCAGGCGTAACTCTGGTTCTAGGATGGGTGCTACCTGCTTTCTTTACACTTCTGATATACGTATGTACGTTATTTTTCGAGAACTATTTCTGCCAGGATGAGTGCTCTTCGTGCCACTCTACAGTTTTATACATCGTTTTCGAAATCGTAAAAATGGCATTGCTGTTGAAGAGCGCAGTCGATGTGGTGCGATTCAAGTACTGCACGGAAAAGCTGACACAAGTAGGCGATAATTCCGAGTTGGTAAACGAAAGTGGTTACACAAACTATTGTATAACATTCTGCATAGTATTTTATATCATTTGGATCACGGAAATTCTCGGATTTTATTTCGTGTGTAGCGTCATGATGATAGAAATGCCGGTTGTGGGGTCTGTGGAAGCTTTGTTAGTGATCATGGTCACTCTTCGAGGCAAGAATTTTCTGACGTCGCTGAGTACCGGCGTATGAATATCTCATTTACTTTTTCGGCTAGTTTTTAATATTTAAGTTGTAGGGCATACAAACCTTAAGGCGAGTATCGGACGGGGATGATTTCCTCCCCCTTTTGAAAACTCCGCAGTTGGAAAAATTGAAGATGAATTGTCTTCGCTTAATGACTCCGAAATATTGGTAGCTTATAAATTTGAAAATTGATTATCAGAAACCTTCCCTCCCTTTAAAATCACTTCGGTGCTCCCCTGTTCGTTTATATTAATGCATGCATACTGGCAGGTGATACCTGTAGCCCGATGCGCAAAACCCCATAAGTTATCCGAGTAACTAAAAGGGAACAAGGGTAACCTGAGGGTAATCGAAGGTATAACAAATGGGTTACTTTTCCACAGCGGGTAACTAGAGGTTCACTAATTGCGTAGTATCCCGCCAGTTATCCGGGTAACTAAAGGGGAACAAGGGTAATCTGAGGGTAATTCGAGGGTAACAAATGGGTAACTTTTCTGCGAGTAACTGGGTAACTAGAGGGTAATTGATTGCGCATCGGAAGGTATCCCCTATGTACCTATTCTTCGTAAATATCAATTACAATATAGTCAGCATTTGTACTTTCTTATTCTTACAATAAATATGAATTTAATTTTAATGTTGGTGTTCTTTTCGAATGCATACAGATCCATAGGTTGTGGAAAGGTGGTACGGGGCAACTTGAGCACCGCGGGGAGCAGTAACCTGTATCTGATAACTCGCCTTCGGATGACAGCTGTCAATCTCAAAACTGTCAAGAGGTATAAAAAAGTCAACTTACAAGTAAAAAAGTTTACTGTAAATCACCGCTACATTAAAATCGTCTGAACTGTCACAATGATTTCGGCCGCTACAGTAAAGTGCATACGAGAACATTCCAATAATATAATCACATGCTTGTGAGCAGTTATTTAAATTTAACATCAAATAAGGTAGGTGGGTATAGTGGATATTATGTCATAGCCATAGGAGTGTTTCAAGTGGGTTCAAAACTCTCAAAAGTGTGTAACATTTTATTTACGAGCAGAGAGGGAGGAAATTACTTCAAACAAACTCATGAATTTTAGCTAAATCTTCGGTGGGCTTACATTTATTTTAAGCCACATAGAATAGTATGAAGGGTAAAGAATCAAAACTCACATTTGCCAGTTTACTTTAAGGGCGTAAATAGGCAAAATACTGTACACGGGTGCAGGAATATCTTTACTACGCCTGTGAATGTGGAGTATGTTATACATATCGCACATTCACAGGCGCAGCAAAGATATCCCTGCAGTGTACAGTATTTTGCCTACTTGCGCCCTTGACGTAAAATGGCAAATATGAGTTTTGATTCTTTACCCTTCAGTTGTTGATCCTAATTCTGAATTATGCGATAATTTCTGAAAGCGTGGACGACAGCTAAAGATATATATTCGTGTTCACACTATTTTGAAACACTGCGTTAGTTTTAGGATATTTATACTCAAGCTACATCGATTATTTTAGAATAATTTTCGAATAAAAGTGTGAAATCAGTCAGCAACGGCCAGTATTCATTCCCTTTTCCTCTAAGATGTGGTCGTCAGATTAGCCATACCTGTTGTGTTCTCCGAATCTATCCTAGGAGTTTTCTTCTTCAACAAGCTCTTTTGTAACACGATGACGGCAAAAACGATGAAACCATGATATGCCATAAAATACTGAAAGATTTGCTTAACAACTCCGACGTCGAAGTGGTAGACCAAGATCAGTAGTGTGTAATTTACCTCAGACATAATGAACAGGCGTCCGCAAACCTTGAAGTAGAAGACGAAGCTCGACCCGTGCTTATTGGCACTCTTCACGGACGATTTTGTTTCATATATGTAGTACAAGCATACTATATAGAGTAGAAAATTCGCCACCATTATAGCCATGTCGCCGATGAAGAAAATCAGCAGAATCTGCTGAAAAGCCTCTTTTGCGCATATCATGCAATCGTCCGTTCCCTTAGCCATTGTGACCCGTTTGAACGCCCACAGCAAGACCAGCTCCACGAACGGGGACAGCCAGCAGACGAGCATATATTTGATGAACCTTTTAACATGCTGCGCAGAAAAACGAATATTCGTTGTTTGGGTTTTCAGACATCTCCACAAATCGAAAGCCATTGCGAATTGGACTCTGGTAAGTACGGACCAAATGTACGCCGTAAAGTAGTAGTCGTATGCTCGTAATTGATCTCTGGTCTCAGGATCCCAGTTCGCGTGTTCGCTGTCTAATGTCAGGTACACGGTCGAGAAACAATACTGAAGAAATAGCAGAAGGCAGTTCGAGACCAAAAGATTTCCCGGTAAATTTCTGAATAAATCCGTCGTAAAATGAATGAACACGTGAACTGCTATCGCCATCGATGAGAGAATGTAGCCGAAAACCGCCACCAGATTTTCAATCGCTTCGCCATGGACTGTGACCGGAGATGGCGTGCTCAAAATCCTACTAAGACCGGCTGTTGTCTGAAATGAAATATAACAACAAATTAAAATTATAAAACTTAGGAATTGTTAAGAGCCCCGAAGATTTTTTTTCAAAGGAAGGAAGATACTCGCCGAGGAGAGTAGAACTCAGGTCTTAGAGATAAACGTAACACTTTCGATGAACTAATGCATTTTTGAAAATACAGAGGGGGATGCATTTGCCCTCTCCTGGTACTGACGGTGCTCCGGTAAAGTACTGTTTTAAAAAATCGGTTGAAGCAGACCTGTTAACACTTTGTTAAAAGAAGTAAACACTCTGCTAGGACTTATTAAGACATTGAGACTCAGTTAATTTGCTAAGACAGGACTAAGAATCGTTAAAACTTTTTATTGCACTTTTCAGGCTCTTTAGAAAATGCAATAAGATTCGAAGACCTGTCAAGACTCGTTGAAACTCTGTTAAGAGTGTTTAAGACACAAATATGTTAACAATTATTAAGACGTTTTAAAATTGATTAATAGACTGGTTGAAAGCTAGCTCAAGCTTCAATCAAAATTTTTATGCTTGTCGTGACTTTCGAGGGGAGGGGGCGGAGACTTTTAACCATACTGGCTCGATCTGGCTGCAGTTCTAAATGTACTAAAACATTTCTTTTCTGTATTTGAAATCACATTATATTACTTTTAGGATGCGCCATCCTGTAACTGACCATATAGTGGTGTGGTGGGACGTATGGCGATGCACGCATGCCAAAGTGGCCCCTATAACATCGCTCCCCCGGTACCGGAAACTACCCTTTCGAGTATCGCATCAGTAGCCAGAGGGAATTTCTTCTCACCCCGAGCCCTGGAATCCCCCCTTTCGAGCATTACTTCGGAGACGTCGAGTAGGCTATTAGGGCTGTCTTGGCCCTCTTCCCTTCTGGCCGAAAAACCGGCCTAGGTCGAAATCTGACGAGTTGCTACGTGGGCTCAAACTCGGGACCTCCGGATTTCGAGACCAAGACGCTATCCACTCAGCCAACAGAACCCTACCACATCTATAATAACAGGGATCTTAATTATCGAAAATGACGTATGGCAGTAATGATTACCTCCCCTTGTGGAGTGGGAATCACGAGGTTACGTCCAAAATTTTTATGCACAAGAAACTAACTCCTAAAAACAAAGTTGCTAATTTCATTGTTCCAGTCAAATTCTAAAATGTCAAACCCAAAGCTAAAGATATATGAAAAAGAAGAGAGAGAAAGAAGAAAAAAAAAGGGGGGAAACTAAAATTGAACAACGTAAAACCAATCACAGAAAATGTTCTCTGAATAGGGTGTGGCTTTGACTTTTCTTTAGTTTCGGGCTCTATTAGTGGATGGAGTTTTCATGTTCGGACCAAAAATTAAACGAACCCTTAAAATCTGAGCCAGAACCGCAAACAGAACTCGGATTTCGAACATGAAACCAAACCAGAACCTCGAACACAATAACACCAAAACCCTTCAAATTGAAGGGGGGAGGGAGAATGAAGCCGATAAAATTTACCATGAGGGAGGAAACAAATCAACAAAAATCGATGTGCGATTCGAGATCGCTGGTCAGAGTAACTTTTTAATATCTTTTAGGTATCAGATTACGAAAAAAGTTTGTAACCTAGCAGCATGAATATCGATAGTCTTTTCATCTAAAGCAAAGTGTGATCACATGTGCAAGTAACTGTTGAAAATTTGGACCCCTTTAGTTCTTAAATGGTACCAGATAAATATTCTCAATTCAAGCCTCCTCTTCCTTCTATGAACACCGATTTTGAAATTTGAGCCAAAATGATAAATGAGATAAATTGATTGACTTTCAAACCCGAACCCAGATCAGTGAGTTCCAAATTATATTGTAATAAATGTCTTCCCTCTTCCATTCTCAGGTTTACATTCTAATCTCTCTTTCTTTTCGAATGTGAAAAAAATGAAAAACAACTTTATTGCGATACGTAGGGTACAAAGTGCAGAAACAATTGTCGATCGTAAGCTCTGACCTTAGGACTCAGCAAATTTCTGAATTTGTTTTCCTTGTTTTCAAACAAATGAAAAACAAAATTAATATTTCAAAACCAGCTAGTTTCTGTTCATTACTTCAGTAATTTATCAAAGTGGGGTATGGGTCCGATGCTCCCTCCAAATATTTTCTTTCATCAGCTGCAAACTTCTCCTTGGCTGGCAAAATTTGAAAAAGTGGAGGTATCAGCAAAGTTGAAAGAGTGATACGATTTTTTATCATTCTTATTTGTTTATTGATTGAGGAAATTTTCTTTAGTTGGTATAATGAGATCTATTGATACAACCACTCTTCCTCCTCTGCATTCTAAAGTCGCTTCAATACCGGAATCTTTTCTAAGCCATATATACGATACTTGGTGTCACAAATCCCCTCTCCTGTTTGAATTTCAGTCTCATTTCTTACAATTTAAATTTTGAAATTACTGTAGAGACGTACTCTTGTTCACAAATAAATAATAAATAATGTGTATATTTCTCTTCCCTTTCCAACAGCCAGATCAGCCAATTACAGGGAAGTTTTGGCGGTTTTGATTACTTATTGAAGCTAAGGGAAAATGGGAAAAGGCTGCTTTCAAAATGTTTTTTTTTTAGTCTTCGAAATCAATCTTGATTAAAAATGTCAAATCTTCAGTTTGTGAAACCAAAACAGGCAGACTAATCTGAAAATATCTCTATTTTGTGAAATTAACGTGTAGTTGAAAAGACTCCTCTCTATTCCCAAAATTTTTAATACGTCTCTGGTCCTTTTTCTTACAGAAGAGAGAAGAAAATTCTACCACAGTGATACATCGATGACGGCTATAATTTTGAAAAAGTTGCATTTTTCGTGGCGAAATCTGCTAAACGCAGTTTTGCACTCATGTTAGTTTGATTGGGGGAGGGGGAGGGGGTAGCAGAAGGTTCCAGTGTTTCCCACTACTCTGCCTGAGAAATCATTTGGCAAAATATTTATTCGAACTTATCGTTGCTTATTAAAAATTACACCTTATAAAATCACGATTAATTTTTTATTATTTTTTGCAACGGAATCAGATTTTTTTTCTTTTCTTCGAGGGCACGAAAATTAAAATTTCCAGTTGACGAGACCAAACAAAAAAAATGTTCGTTCAAACAAAAAATCTTGTAAACCTCAAACTCCAAAAATTCTACAAGTTTTATTTCCGAACTCTCTCAGAGCACCTTCTTATAAATTGTGAATAATTTTCAATTTTTCCTCTATGTTTTTGTTTGTGAAGGGGGGGGGGCGGGATAATACTCTGCACCACAAACATTTTTAAGGTGTTATAATGTACTCCTATAACCCCCTCCCTCGTTCTGACGTCACTGATCCAGATAGAAAAATGGACCAGGTTTTGTTGCAATATTCTAGGCATCCAAAATTATAATTTGTGGAGGGCCACTTTCTCAGAGGTTATTCTTAAATTTGGGGAAAATTTCCATTTTGGAACTTCCGGTTTCCCAAATTAAGAGTAATTTTTCGTTTAGCAAAGAATGCCACTTTTGAAATATGTTACTGTGAAAAAGGGAAAAAATGCTGGAATGCTGAAAACGAGTATGGATGGTAAAACTGTTTCTATATAGTTATCTCCGAATGTGAGAAATTTTTTCATTTAACTGCAGAACAGCAATTCAAAATGAGAGTAGTACGCAATGCTTTTTTTTTTTGCATCAAATTTGATAAAATATCTCCATCTACTATACACCTATCCTGAAATGGTTTCCTCCCTCCTTTTTATTCTTAGATAGAACACATTGAAATTTGGGCTTTTTTCAGTATCAAAAACGACATTGTCGCTACGACTCTTAAGACTTCCATTAACACAAGCCGTCGAATCGAGATACCGACAGGGGGCGGGGAGCCAAGACCGCAGAACTAATTCTATTATTTGTTTTTGCTATAATCACGAAATTGTAGTTTCTGTAAGAGGGTGAGGCTCAAAACTAAAAAACAAACCAAAAAAACTGATATCGTTTTATAGATTTTTAGGTCGCTGAATGCATTTTTGATTACGTTTTGGGTTTTGGCCCCCTTTTCAAAACTGTGGTACCTGCGATGGAGTTGGATCTAAATTCTCAAGAAAATGTTATGTAGATGTCATTTTATAGGTTTCAAGAATCGCGATGACTTTAGATTATGATTCGAACCTTCAGCGCAAAACTGTACCCATGAAGGGGCGGAGCCTCAAATGTTGGAAAATAAATTATGAATGTCATCTTATGATATATTAATTGTACATGCAGTAAGGGGCGGGGGCAAGAAATGCACCTGCCGCAGATCAAGTTTAGAATGTTCGACGTTGTGTAGTCCTTGGCGTGGTCAGTCCTGCCTCAACATGAAGGATGTCGAGCTCCGGACCAAGATTCGAAAGTTATCGATGATCCCTTATTTCTTATCATTTTAATGTAAGGTTTAACAATTAAAGAGATTGGAATTAAAACTGACACTAGCCAAAAAATGGAAAACAAAGTTGGGCATCAATTGAGAAAGCAAAAAAAGTACTACCAGATGGTTATGATGAGAAATTCTGAGAAACAAAGTATTCATTATAAAATCATCAATGATGTATACACCGAGAATCAAAACTGACTCTCGGCCTTGGCAAGTATCAGCTTCGATTCTCAGTGTATATACATCACAAAGATTTTAAGAATATCTTGTTTCTCAGATGTTCTCGTAATTACCAGGGACGTACTAAAGGGTTCCCCCTCCGGGGGGGGGGGTAATATCGTGAACGTCTCAACTGACTCAACCCAAAATTCCCAAGTATCAAAGCAAAAAAAAAAAACCTTTTGACCTGTTGGATTTTTCCAACTGACTCAACTACTCAACTCAAAATTCCCAAGTATCAAAGCAAAAGAAAAAAACCTTCTGACTTGTTGGGTTTTCCCAGCTTCTCAACTCAATTCCCAAGTATCAGAACGAAGCAAAAAAAAACAAACCTTTTATCTTGTTGGATTTTCCCAACTCGTCTCACTGAAGTGGTAATTTTCCCCATCTGCTGAGTGAAAGATTCCTACGGGGGAGGCTGTAAGTTGCACCCCATCCTCCCTATCGGTACGTCCCTGGTACTTGCAGTACTTTTTTGGCTCTATCAGCTCGCGCTCTAACCGTGTTTTCCATTTTCCCCCTTTTTTTCCTTTTTTTTTTTTTCTTTCTTTTTGGCAAGTGTTGGTTTTGATTCTAACAACTTCATTCGGGGTGAAAATTTTGTTCTGTTATACTATTTTCGTTCCGAAGCGCATTCCATAACTACACTTTTCTGCACATTTCATGTCAACTTGAAAGTAATTTTCACGATGCAACGGCCAAGTGAGAATCAATAGTGAATCTTGCCAAATGTCCCCTTCACTTTACGCGGCTGCAACTGTTCTCGCACAGTCCATTTCACAGTAGTCGGATTTCCCACACGCACTAAATACATACCACACATTCACGGCGCAGCACGAGACATTAATCCACATACAGTGTTTTTGCTTATTTGCGCATTTTGAGTAAAATGGCAAGTGTCGCTTTTGATTCTCACCTCTTCAACTGTCAAAAATGAATTCAGCAGTCCCCAGAACTTGGATACGTTCTCAGTTTCAATCCGCGTCCCCCAAATGCCAAATTTTTAAAATCAGGGTAAAATAGTTGTTACAAAAATGAATTCAGCAAATATTAAAACATATAAAACGACACCCATTTACAATATTTTGAGCCTCCACCTTGTCATAGACACCCCAGTTTTGAAATGGGGGGTCATATAATTATCAGAAATGAATTTAGCCACTCTTGAAACCTACAAAACGACATCCATATTGCATATTGTTTTTGAATTTTCAGCCCTCGTTCCCTCATCGGTACTACAATTTTGAAATGAGGGTTAATTCGTCATTAGAAATTAATTTCACGACCCTTGAAACTTAAAAAACGACATCTGTATTGCATGTTTTTGAAATGTTAAACCCCCGCTTCCACACAGGTACCACAATTTGGAGATTACAGCAAAACAAATATCAAAATCAAATTTTGTGACCTATAAAACTCCTAGTCAGTATTTCGATTTCACGAGTCATGGTAGCGAGAATTTTAAAAACGATGGAGGACATTTCATATCTGATACTGAAAAACACATGAAAACCCAAAGGTCAAATCGTGTTATTTAAGAACAAGGGGCGGAGAAGAGAAACATTTCAGGGATTGATAGATAGTGACCAAATAAAAGTGACTAAAATTTTATGTTTTCGAGGCCGGGGGCGCGAGGTCTCAGGGGTCACTTTGACATGCGTGCATCGTGATACGTCCCAACAGACATAATGTGTGGAAAAATTAAGGACTGCACTGAACCCCCGATTTATGGTATTTTCGGGATGGCTGAGAAAAATTATAAGAAACTTTCGTTGTATAGAATTCAGTAAGGAATAAATTTTGAATGAAAAGTAGTTTCCTTCAGGTGATATTTTTTCAAGATTCTCGGGAAAAACTGATTTTGGGGGGACGTTTAACTTCTTGGGGTGTTCGCGAGCATTCAGATTCTAGTGTACTTTTAATAAATTATTCAGCACTGTTATCCAACCCAACTTTGCAAAATTTACTTTTCTAAGATTTCTTTTTAAATTATTTCTAAATGTACTGGTCTATCCGATTAACTTAATCCATTCCCTATCCCGTTTCTCATTTTGCGCTCACTCTCAATAATTGTCCCCAGTCGATGTCGCATTCACAGCGTCCGAAGCGTACCTGTGAACAGAAAGGCCACCACCAAATATCCACTTCTAGCCTTTTGAATTGTGTTTCAGAACTTCTTAAACGGAGATCAATATTAAATAATACCTATTAAAAAAAAAAAGACCTAGTACCAATCGAGAAAATAAAGGAAGAGCTAAAAAATAAAGAGGCAGTGAGGTATATCAGGAGAAAAAAGTGGGGTTGGGCAGGACACATAGCAAGACTTACGGATGACCGATGGACCTACCATACAACATTCCGGCAGAATCCTAATAGAAAATGAAAAAGAGGGCATCAAAAAACCAGATGGGGGACGATATACATAAATTTCTAACCACAAAAACTACATAATAATTGCAGAAAATAGAAAATAATGGGATCGCCTGCTGGAGACCTTCGCCCTATATGGGCCACGGAGTACCGACACTATCGCGTGAGCCTACACCCAAGAAGGGATTTAAGATTTAAGACTTCTTAAACATGTCGCGATTCACGACCTCCAGTGATAGATCCACGGGCTGGGAAAGGAGCTTAAATGGGGGAAGAGTTGGATTTGGACCATCATCAGATTTCAAAAACTAGAAATTGCTCATATTTGCGTGCCAAAATAATTTCATAAGAGGTTTTTGTTTCTTTTTGTTTCTTTATTGTTCTCAAAGTGGAAAATGTGACAAACACCTGCCTACAAATTATTGAAACCTGCTCGCGAGAGTTTCTCTAATTCTATGTTTTGAACTACGAAGAATTTTGATCTGAGCCCTCCCCCTTTTACACCGAAATAAGTCTAGTAACCTTTACGAGACCGTTGGACGCACTATTTTCCAAATTTAGGCCATGAAATCATTCAGTATAACTTAAATTTCTTCGTGATAAGACCAAACATCATTACCTTCCATGAGTTTCGTGTATACAAATGAAATAACTGTTGTGTCTAAGTCATGCGTGAGGTCAGTTCTACCAAAATTAGTGTAAAATTTTCAGTAAGTTTACTCCGCCGGTTATTAAAAAAATGATGGAAAACATTTATTCTCGGATTTTAAAATCACATAGGTAAATAAATATTAGCACTACAAAACGGTCTCTGGCACGAATACTATACATAGTACTTTTTTTTGGCGTGTAAACTGTAAATATTTGAAAATTTAAGAGTAATAACCTCACTTCAACGATATGTAATTGCCCTAACTTACACTTCCAACGAAACAAGCTGACAGAGATTAACAGGTTTTCAAACAAATAAAAATACCTATGAATTGAAAGTATACGATATCCTGAACATTTTTCCATCTTCTCTGATACTTATTGTCGGCCCACATAATGAATTAAGAACTGCTTAGCTTTGATGAAAATTGAATTGTCTTTCATTTTTTTATAAAAGCGACACTACAAAATGTTTTTATCCTTTCTAATCTCATACACTTCAGCTACCCATTTTTAGGTGCACAACCGGAATAATTTATAGTTGATTGTCCTCCGAATTAACGAGAATAAGTCACTATTAAATGATCAGTTCGTCCAAGGAACGATCCCGCAGCTTTTAATTAATCGCAACAACTTATATAGTTACCTGAAAGTCCATGGTACAGAAAATTTGTACACACTATTCGCTACGCAGGCCTTTATAAGAATTCGAGTGTACTGATCACTGGAAAGGAAATGGAAGAAAGAAAATTCAGCCAATACTTCGGACGACGATTTCATCAGCGATATTGCTATATGCAGATGGGACAATGACGTATTCAATTTTTATAATGGACGTGACATTAATTACGTGTGTTCGCATTCCGAAGTACGTACCTTTTTTTTCCCCCTCATAAAATAACAAATATTTAAATTCGAAGCTCGGGGGTTCGGTATTGTCTGTACGTTTTGTCCTGGATGCATTAAAAAAATTCCATCGAAAAGGATCAGCGAGCATCAGGGAAAAAAATATTTCGCTCGTGCTTTCTGAAATGCAATTCCGATAATTCTATTTCACATGCGAGAATCTCTTCGGTCGCGGTCTTGTAACTTTTCGCAACATCGCGACATTTTTTGGATAATTTCCGCACGACACATAAAATGCGCGACGTTTGTTGACAAAATGTACTTGGGATGATATTCTTCAAAATTGCTTCCTTGTTGAGCTCTTTTCGAAAATTTGACGATAAATTCACCGACGCGAAACGTAGAATTCTATCTTTAAAATTGGAGCCGACGCAGGCCCTTAAAATTGAAAAATTGAAATTTCCAATATGTAAGAAAACGATTTCAAAAATGAGCGAAGTGTAAGACTGTCACAAGCTTCCTTTCTTTCGTTCTCATTCTCGGCCCTAAGACAACCGAAAACTTGCTTCTAATCAGTGAACCTATTCCTCCAACCTTCAAATTACAATTGGCCATCACAAAAAGAAATTATAACCTTATATTTGATTTTAGTATTCCTGAAAGTGTTTCTTTTTCACCCCCCAAAAAGGTCTAGTCAATAGACTTCGCAAATGTTCCAAGAACGTCCATCGGTAAACTCAAGGTTGGGGAGAATTACAAGTACGAATGTACCGTAAAACGGAGGTTACTTTGAGACAGTTTGAAACATCTTCCCCATTAAAGTACAATTATTTCAGACCTGTATTAAGAAAGGTAGCTTTCAAGTACATAAGATGAAAGCTTAAACCTTCATGAATTGATTCGCCAGCAAACAAAAACTCAAATATTGAAAGAAAAGTCTGTAGGTAGGTTTTTGTCCGTCACAATTTCACCCCACCAGGTGGGGTAACTTTGTACTCCATTTCTGGACACTTCGGAGCAATAAAAAAAACCATTTCTATCACAAATTTGGACCAGATATGAAGTACCGTAAACTGGGGTAACATCAGATTCTTGAGGGAAATCCGGGCACTGCCAAAACTGGAGTACATTGATTAACTGCGTTATTTCTTCGTTAATTAGGATGTCAAATGAAAGCGGAGGCTTGTAGCTACACTGTCATGTGATGAAAACCGATATTCCAGTTCTAACGTATAAAACTAGCAATGTCTAGTGTTCCCTCACAAATTCCAAGTTACCCCAGTTTACAGCAAGTGTATTATAAACCTTAGGAATAAAAAATGTCTCGAGATACGAGTGCTTAATTGATAATATTTTGTAAGTAGAAAGAAAAAAAAATTAGAATAAAATACAGAATAGCATTATTAAAATTTAGAATGTAGGTAGCTTATTGAAAATATTGTGCGACGACCAAGCTGTTTTGGGGCTGGCCGGTTTTTCGGCAAGATGAGAAGAGGGCTACGATAGCCCGAACAGCCTACCCGAAGCCTTTGAGGTAATGCTCGAAAGGGCGGCTTTCAGGGCTCGAGTTAAGAGTAATTTAGAAAAGAGAAGCTGTTTTGGGACTGGCTCCGAATAATCCTTATATGTGGCAGTGCAGGGAATAAGGTCCCACTTTGTCGATCCTAGTTTTTTAAGAAATAGTGCTTTTTGTGAATCAAGTTCAAAACTGGCGAAATCGGGATTCCTGACGATTTTAGTAGAATAAACTTTCCTTTCGAATGACACATTACTGACGAAAACGTGAACTCACCTCCTCTCTGTTTTGCTCCCCGACTCAGTTTTGTTTTCACCGGAAATTAAACTCTTTCATTTCTTATTAGTTCACAAGTAGCTGAAAAATTCGCGGTTATGATGCGGGTTGCGATTTTACTTCTCGTGGTTTCTCTTTGAACGTGGTTTTTTATTGAATTTTTGTACGAATTTTGAAGAAATCAGTGTCTCCGAGTTTGGATTGAAACAGAACCCTAAATTATCCGGGAAGGGAAACCATTCTAGACCCAACTAATTTCCTCGATTTCCTGAGATCAGTGGAAAGGCTAAGTATAACTCAAAGCGCCAACGTCCTCTTACGCACAACTCATCTGTTCCACAGAGTTTGTCTAAAACGAATCAACATTTCGGCTTTGATTACAAGTCGCATGAATTGGGGTGATCTACACTGGTACCGACTGTTCTAGTTCGGGTCAAGATGCCATTGGAATGAGGATATACGGAAAGAAAAACTGAAACACCTACTGAATATCTCAAATTCAGTTCACGTTCATATTAAATTTAGTAATTTCAAAATATGAACAGGGAGAGGTATCATGGGCTTGAATCATACCCTGACACCGGGTCACTAGATTAGACAGTGCGGAATCCGAATGACGGTGTTGGTGAATTCAAGAATTACGGGGAAAAACTAAGTTAGGAGAAAATATACGAAAAATAATTTTGGAACTAAAATTTTGAGGGTGACCGACATCAAAATAAAGTATACTAGGGGGCTTCGCCCCCTGGCCGCTTCGCGGCCCAACCCCCCGCCGTCCCAGTCCTCAGTGTTTGGTCTAAAACTTTTGTTCCTGAGTTGAGGTTTACTTTGCGCTCCTTTTGCTCCCCCTTTATCAGCGGTCCTCAATCTTCCACCATGAATTCCCCCCTTCCATCCTTTCTTCATCACGAGCCTCCTCCTCCTCGACCACGACCCCCTCGTTCACCACGGTCGCTGTCCGCCTCCACGGTCACACTTCAACAGTCGCAGCCCTCCTCAGCCACAGACTCCTCCCCCACAACGGCCATAATCTCTCACCAGATGCCTCAGTGCCCACCCTATGGTCTTTTACCTCCGCAGTATCCCCCCTGCAAACCCTTTCTTTCTGCACATCTGGGTAGGCCCTGTCCCTTGGACTTCCTCCTCAACTCTACAACCATCGACCACCACAACCGACCTCCATCAACTGGGCCTTAATCTCTTTACATTACCCTCTCCATCGCTCCATGACTTTCTCCGTCCTTAGCTTCTCCCCCACATGGCACCCTCCGTTCATCCCTCCGATCATCACCCAGTCCTCCACCTAGTCTCCCCCGATCACCCTCTTCCACCCCGAGTCCCCTCTATTAGGACCACGTCCCCCTGACAACCCCACACCACTATGGCCTTCATTTCTGTTCACGTACCACACCCCCACCAAGACCTCTTCACCCATCACTACGGCCTTCCCAATGGCGGCCATAATCCGTCGCTACAGCCTTCCTCTTTCACTACTCTTTCTCGGCGGCCTCCTCATCCCATCAGAATTATTTCCAGCATGTACGGGTTTATACAGAACATCGAATAGTATTTTTTCATAACTTCATTGTTCTTTAATCATTATCAATAATAAGAAAACACTAGTAGTAAGGTTTTATTTACTATACTAGTAATCAGTCAGATGGAAAGAAAATGGCGGCCGTCTTTACCCGTACGAAGTTAGAGCCTTACTTACACGACATGTTGGTTGTGTACAGTCTTGAACAAGTTTTCACGGATCTCAAACGAGTCGTAAAAAGTCTTAGAGAGTCGTGAGGGATCTCAAAAAGTCGCTATCAAGTCTGGAAAAGTCTGGAAGAGATCTAGTCTGAAAAGTCATAGGTTCTAAACGAGTCTAGGACAGTGTAGAACGTTTTTAAAAAGTTGTTTGGAAGAGACTTGAGGAAAAAACTTTTTATCTGGTCTCTAAGAGTCGTGAAAATAAGCCTTAAATACATTTTGAAGTCTGTAAGTTGTGAAGAAAAGCCTTGAACAAATTTTGGAGAATCTTAAATGAACACTGGAGAAACTTAGAGCATTTTAGAGTCTTGTGCGTGTTTTAAATAGAAATAAGAGTTCGAAAAAGTCTTCTGAAAGAATCATCATGGAGTTACAAATGAATTCTGCATAGTTTTATAGCGAATCTTACATAAGTTCAAAAAGGTCTGAATGAGTTCGGAGGATCTAAAAGATTCTTGCAAGAACATTTAGAAGATTAAATAATTGGAGCTACTCCCATTACTCGGTGAGATAAAACAATGGATGGTATTGCGAAGACTTGAACATTCTCTAAAAATCGTCTTCCAATCGAGAATCCAGTGAGTTCAGAGAATTTTCGTCGCATTGTGGAAGGTTTTTTCATTTCACCTGAATAAGAAAATCGTACAAATGATTCAAAAGTTGAAGTATATTTCTCTTATTTACTCATTTAATTACGATCTAGAAGGCGGGAAAATGACGGAAATGCGTGGGACAATGGGGTTGATAAATATTATTACATATTTTGAATTTCCCTTCCCAGGATAGCTCCCTGGATTCACCACTCTCATCAACACCTCTTAAGCAGTCTACTACGGCAGTGTTGCCAGAATTTTTCCCCGAAAATCCGTTCGTTTCTCGAATTCCGTCAGAGTATGTACGGATTTGTACGGATTTTTTCCCCGGTACGGATTTTGTACGGATTTTTTCTTTTTTGTTTTCCAGTGACGTCACAGAGTGAGTTACTGCATGGTTACTGTTAGCAAAAATACCCATCTTGGTTCCAACGAACATAAATTGACTCCTGTAAGAAAAACCAACGGAGCAAAGATCAATATGTTACTACCTGAAATTTGTTAGAAATCTGACGTTTTTTAGCAAATGCTCAGAACCTTCTGGATTAAAAATATGTACCTCTGGTTTCTAACAAATTTCATTCTCAGGTAGTAACATACTGATCTGTTGGAGCGCGACACTAGCGCTCCCTATACAAACCCTACCCAGACACCACCTCTTACCCCGAGTGGTTTTCTTACGGGAATCGATTCGATATTCGCGACATCATGCACGACTGTTCTTTTCTTCCATCATACATTAATTATTCATTCTCCTTCATCGTGTATTTCTTTTTCATAGAAAAATCCGTATTTCCCTGAAAAAATCCGTATTTTGCCGGAAATCCATACAAAAGTCCGTATTTTTTCCCCAACTCCAAGAATCCGTATTTGTACGGATATATCCGTACGTCTGGCAACACTGTTACGGATGCAACGGTCTGATCAAACTGGTTTTGCCTCAGGGCCTGTTCGGCCCCCGTTAAACCCTAATTGTCAGTATATTATCAGTTATGCTGAGTAATTTAGGGCAGTCACAGTCAGTATTCTCTTTTCACATTTCATGAGATTTGAATAATTGTTTATTTTTCTATATAAGGTCCCTTCGCTTTGCACTCTTCACGATTTCATCCCTCGAAACGAAATTTTCTCAAAATTTCTACTCCCTTCCCGATTTCTAACATAATCCAGACTGATACTTTTAAAAATTAAATTCTCTTCTTCACACTTATAAGTTAAAACTCTCCATATTAGGTATCCTCTCTTTCTGTTATCCAGCATAAACATGAATTGTTAAAGCTGAATGGAAAAACGAAGAGCTAAATGAATGGAAAACTACTTAAAAGACACCAAAACTTCGAAGGATTAGCAGCTTATCACTATTAAACAAATTTAATATTCTCGCTATTTACCCAGGCAAGTGAAGAGGCTATTAATTTAAACTTAACCCATTTTCTGCATCCCGATGGTGAACGCATGCGAATGATACGTGCAAAATAAATTGATAAAATTACTTATAAAGCATAAAATATGTGATAGCCGATTTTTAATTTTAGAAATATACGACTCCAATAAATTTTATGACAAACCCGTAACTCATACAGGTACAGGTGACTGTACGGTTTTCCGTAAACTACATACCGAGTAGTAATAAAACAGGTACAAGTGATAATTATGTTTTGTTATTACATTGCGCTAAAGATGAAACGAGTCATCGTCTGTGTCTGAAATCAGTTCATAGAAAATTAACATTAATTCTATATAAGTTACCAAACATGAATGCCTAATGTTTACTCAAATTCATATCTGTGTTTGAACTGAGCGGGATTTTCGGCGTGTAACGATTTTAGTAATTAGATTTTTGGTATGTACCCACCGTATACCGTTTTTTTATTTGTATAATCAAATTCTTCATTCACCTCATTATTTTCTAATAATATTTTAAAACCGAACATAGTAAACAAAGACTCATTTTCTTTAAAAAAGTTCCAGAAAAACATCAGCGGTTGCTAAATGGAAACGATAAGAGTGCCACTTACCACTGACTTATCTAGGCCAGTTAAAGAACACCTTTTCTAAGAAAGTGTAACCTCACGCCTCTTATTTACTGTAGGTCACGGTTTTATACGAGTATTTAGTCATTACGATAACCTTATACGGTTTACCTTCAAAGCTTTTAATAAATACATATCGCCCTCTTGTTCTGAAATCGTTGAAAAAAACGGATTTTTTGTCATATTCAAATTCAGAGCATTAATGTCTACTTCTTGACCACCGTAATCCTCCATCTAACCTCCTCTTCGATCGCAGAAAACAAATTAGGGCACTCATAATTGCCACTACTATGAGAAAATAATTTCTGTTTTATCGCTCGCTTGAACCATTTCAATTTTGGCTAGTGGAAAGATATCTTCAGTTATGTGACAGTAATAGGCGCCATATCAGTCAAGTGGTAGAGCATGCTAAGCGACGCATACGTATTTTGCTAAGAAATTCATCTTTTTGAGCAATGAAAATCTTTCGAACAATAAAATCACTAAAAACTGAAGTATGTTATTCGACATGAGCAGCAGAATCGTGAAGAAGGCATATTTTTTGAGCCACCGGGGGAGGGGGCGAAGACTTGAATATTTCACCTAATTTTTTAAAATTACCAACTCTTGAGTTTTTTGTCTTTGATGAGAAAGGGGTCGAAGCATAAACTTCAGGGAACTATTATAAAATTTTTAATTGCCTGTTCGTAATTTGTAAAACAGTTGAAACATTCTGGAAAAAGTGAGAATACTTTGTAGAGGATTCTAAAATCTGCTGGAGCTACAAATTTGATTTCTTTCTCCTCCGGAAGTATCCTATATACATCTTAGCACCTTCAGAATTTTTTTCTCCGAAGTACCCAAAAGTTAACTTCAATGATAAATTATGTACTCGTGAGGGGAACGAGCGAAGAATTTGGAAAAGCTGAATATAAATGAGAATGGAAATGGTGATTTTCTGTCCCCGTTATTTCTTTCATTTATTGTGGAGTAAAAAATCTCCGGAGGAGAGAATGATAAAGATCTAACTGGCACCCTGCCAAGCAGGGTGATCCAAAATTCTACCAGTTCTGAAATGTGTTACCTACAGTATCTAATCTTGTTCCTTTTTCCACGTGGAGGGGGACAGAACTTAGAAATTACAGACAATTCTGTCAAGTATATCAAAACTGGAATTTTTGAAGTCGCTGAATTCGTTTTGGAAATTATTTTAACAAGAACCCATATCCACAAGGGTCCACAGGTGGAAGGAACGAGAAATCCTCAAAATGATTAACCTTCGCTCCAAGCGTATCGACAAAAGGGTTTTTGGGGTCACTGAATTAGTTTTTGAGGTTGTTTTAACTATAACCTCTGCTAAGAGTCCACAGGGAGCAGGGACGTGAAAAGTTCGAAAATATTTTCAACAAGTTGCTTCAAGCATACCGACGATAGGGTTTCTTTAGCCGCATAATTCATTTTTGAAGTTATTTTTTCTGTCCCGATCCCCATAGACTATTATCGGGGGGGGGGGGCAGTAGAAGTAACTTCATAAATATATTCGGCGACTGCAGAAACCCTATTATCAATATACTTGAAGCTGTATGTTGAATAATTTCAAAATTTCCGCACCCCTACTTCCTGTATACCCTTATCAGGAAGGATTACAGTCAAAATAAGTTGAAAAACGAATTCAGCGACTTCAGAAACCCTGTTTTTGATGTATTTGACAGTATTATTTGTAAATTTTAGGTCCTGCTCCCACAGTGGACCCTTGAAAATAGGAATTTAAAAATTTCATAAATGGATTAAACGTATCTGGAATTCGAGCAAAGAATCGTTTTCATTTATTTTTGTGTGATTTTTTCAGTCTATAATACTGAAAGTTCAAAAAAACAATTTAATTTTTACTCTCAATTTAACAGAGGACATCGATCTTTGAATTAAAGTTTTTCAAAACTCTACGTGGGTATTTCTTCCTTGCACTAAATTCTTATGGTCAAATAAATATTTTCGACTGAACTTGATTCTTTGGAAACTTCACAGCAAAATTGCAGATTTTCTTACGCCTCCCCTCACAACGGGACCTATCAAAATTTTTCAATTTGAAAAAAATTTGTCTGGTCCGTTTTCAGACCAAAAACAACAAGTTTGGCTATTGGAAGCAAAACATTTCAAAAATCGCGATATTTTGGAGCACCCTACTGTCTGCGTTTATGGCCGGGAAATTTGGCTCAAGTAAAATGATTATTGGTAGGCCTTAATGAGGAGCTTTTTTTGAACTAAAATACTCAGTTTTTTAGTATTAATGAACCTAAGAGATTTATAGGGGCGTCTGCAGTAAAATATCCGCTGTTCATGTACCTACATTTCATAATTTTGCAGATAAAGTAGAAGAGATTTTATTTCATTTTCGGTTCCAATAACAATGTTTGTGCACAGTGGCGGATTCACGGGGGAAGGGCCATGGGGTACATGCTCCTCACCCTGGGTGAATATTTTTAACATAATAATAGGACAATACGGAATAAAAATTATGAATTGTACGCTCATTACACGCCACAAAGAACGCATTTATAAAGTTTTTCCAATACAAACAAAAATGAGGTTCAGTTTTCCAAAATTTGAGCAATGTAGAATCTAATCTACACTCTATTTTCATTGAAAAATTTTGAATATTAACAAACACAGTATTGCCAGATGAGTTTTTCGAAAATCCAGATTTTCTAAGAAAAACAAGTCCGTATAAATCCGTACGCAATCCCCCAAAAATCCGTATAGAATTCGTACGTTTGTCTCTCTCATAGTCTCGTGTCTCATGCGTCATGTTCTCGCTCCTCACTAACACTCTGACCCAAAAAATGGAAAATATAAAGTAGAAAGTTGATAGTTACAGAATCTGAAATCTAAACCTCACAAAATTAACTGATCAATTTCTTTTCGCGTCTCGTCTTTTCAATGCAAAATCAAGACGAACAGGATCACTGAACTTCCGATTGAAACTCACACGAAAACCGCCACTGGTTTTAACTGCACTTCCATTAAACGTAGACCGGAAATTGTATTTTATTCCAAAACATACGACCTTAGGTATTACCATCCCTTGAACAGTTCCAGTTCACAGCCCTTCTTTATTCGAATTATTTATTACTAGCCCATGTTATGTTGCCAACTCATGGTGTCACTGCGCGCGTACTTCGTACAGAATCAATTACACTACTGAACAACTATTTTGCACAATGCATTTCGACAGGTGATTCTGAGGTACTTTTTAACGCTGAACACACTGCGACCCATTTTTCTCTATCACGTCACAATTCGGAGTTCTGAACGACTGAAATTCGTTTCCATTTTGTTTTTGCATTGGAATAAGCGGTATCACTGACTGATATTATCAGTGTTGTCAGACCACGATAACAGAAAACAAACAGACGGAATACACACCACTACACACGACCGCAACACACAACAACACGAATCAGTATGACCACATTCAGTTCCTAAACCTCTTTTTGAACACATTTAGTTGAATTTTTTATAGTTTTTAATCAGAAAAACTAGACGTGATAGAGAAAAACGGCCGACGGCACTGTATTCAGCGTTGAAAAGTACTCAAGAATCACCTCCTTAAATGCGTTGTGCAAACAAAAAATTTCATTTTGTTCAGTAGTGTTATAAATAGTGGTGCTTGAACCTGTTGCAATTGTATAGAGTGTATAACAATGAGCGCAATCTGGATACAAATACTGAGCACTAATTTGTACAGGAGTATTGAAAGTACCGACGTTCAGGCACCAGAGCTATTTTTTGTATTTTGAGCTTAGGTTCCTAGTCGTTTGCGATCACTCCCGTTGAAAAACGTTGTGGCACCAATTTTTGGTACCTCAACGTTATTTGTGGTGCCACAATAACGTTTAATCTTAAATGTTGGTGCCTCAATAACGGATATTATAACTACTATAATATTATTATCCCAGGCTATAAGCGATATATTCGTCATTACGTATCCCACATTGGATAAAATATTTTTCCAGGAGCACCCGAGCAGCCCCGCTCCCACACCCCTGCCAACATAGAAGCATCAATTAATCAATATGCACCGCCGCTAATGTACCCCATCTCATTTTTATAAATCCGCGCCTGGTTGTGCACCCATATACGGTGACTATGGGAGGCTGACTGCCGGGCGACTGCTCCCTACATGGATTTGGAGGGCAAGAGTATCGTTCTGCTCCGGAACACGTTAAATGCCGTGTCACAGAGTGCGATTCCCCATTATAAAATCGTCACCCACCCGTGACTGACAGTTATGGGCGTTGATAGAAATGAAAATGAATCCTCCTACCATATACAATCTTGAATTTATCAGTATTTGACCCTTGTACTACCCCACCCCTCTCAAAACTACTTCTGGACCTTTTGAACTTCGATTATGGGAATTCTTTTTAAAGCTTGCCTCCTCCCCCTCAAGAAAAATAACAAGTCATCACCTACTTGTGCACCAAAACTTTCGAGGTATTTAATGCAAATGTTGGTAGTATAATTTAGAGGACTAAGGTTGGTATATAGTTTTTGGATGCCTGTATCATTAGTACAACAATGTATGAATATATTTGTCCATTTTGAAAGCTTTCAAATCAGGTGAGATCAATAACTTTACTCAAAACTTCTACGTAACCGAGGGACAGTAAATTCAAGGGGATATGATGCCTTTCGCTTCATAGTTTTCCTTTTCTATTGGAAAATTGACAACAAATCGAATTACTTCATAAGGGCAGAAGTCGAACCAAATTAGGTAACGCCAATAAAATGCTTTATTTTCAGTCGATACGATTAAATCAGTTGAATAAAAATAATCGATGGTAATCGTTTGCTCCAAATGGGGCGCAGCACTCGGGACACTTTCGCTGACGTGTTTCGTACCTGGTTTTGATACAATTCAAACAATAAACGTGGAAACATTTGATTAGCACGGCGTCTTTGGTATTTATCTTACACGAGGGACAGGTCAGAATATTTTTGTACTCCCTCAGTTCTTCGGCTAGGATTGCTTCGATCGTATCCACCGATTCATACTTCTTCATGCGCTCGACCTTCCTCCTGTACTGAGTGACTTCCTCCTGCGAATGAAATACACAATTTCAAGAATGAATAGCACAATACAAAACAATTGGTATTGAGTAGACGTACCAGCAAGACGTTATTTTTCTGGATTTTCCCTTCGAGAACGGAGCATTTTTCGGCTTTTAACTGGAGAATTTCTTTCGATAATGATTGGTACTTTTCTGAAATATTTTTGACGGAAATTTTAGAAAATTTGGTAGAAATACGTGATACCGGATAGAGCAAATGTTAGCTATTTCGTAGAGTAGAATAGGAACTTTCAGTGGGAATATTTTTCACACAATTCTTTCGTCACGAAGGGGCTTTCGAAACGGTATACTAAAAGTATCCAGCATTGCCATTCCAGGGGATTGAGTGTCCCACGGATCAGTTTCCCTTGACATTTCGAGAGCTATCAATTTTTTGAAGGACGCGTTGAGCCCAAATTCTTTCCCATTAACACATTAACTGCCATATGTCACCTATCAATGGGTGACATTCCAAGTTCATAACTTGTGCATTTGCCCTATTTTGCGAAGGAAGCGTGATAAGAAGAAATTGATGATAATAAAAGTTGTTTTTCTTCACCGATAGAGTACGATTCCGCATTATAAAATCGTCACCCACCGGAGGGTGGTATTCGCGGGCTCATGACAGCCTCAGGGAGAGGGGTACCTACCTCCCACCAAAAAGAGTTGAACATACTGACATCTCCAGGCCAAGTTTCAATCATCCCCTTTCACTACAACCCCCGCTCCAGCTCTTTTACCAAATTTCAGTGTCATCCACCGGTGGTTGACATGTCACTGTTTTAAATGCCACTCTAAAAAATAGCTCGGAACTTAATGCATTTCCTGTAAAAGAGGTTCTGTAAAAATTGTCTGTAAATAACTCCAAAGTGCTCTGAATGGGAGGTTCAATCCCTTATAATGTCACATATTAATGTAAGCCTTAGGAGAAAAGGTAGAATGTACGACAATTTTTTGGGTTTACGTCATCTTAGAGCATTCTAACCAGAGATAGGCAAAATTAAAAAACAAATTATTGACAATCATAACTTTAAAATCATTCAAGAAAATCTTTCAGAAATCACTATTTCAAAATCAAAAATCATTTTTCCAAACATGATTAAAAATCATGATGGAAATAACTTTCGACCAAATTGACCCGACCATAAAGAACTCGACCGAAGAGCATTCGACCAAATAGGCCTTAATCAATGTTTTACATGATTTTTGTTATTTTAATGTCGAAAAAAATAAAAAAATCCTCGAAAAAAAGGGATGTAAATCAATCACAAAATCAAAATCATTAAAATCAAAAACCAACTGATGTTAAGAATAATAAATAAAATGATTTAAAATTAATTAATTTTAATAATTTTTTGATTTTTCACTTTACCCATCTTTGATTCTTATCACCTGAGACCCATTTTCCTATGTCCTTCAATACACATCCTTGAAATTTTATCCTCCCCCTCCACAAAGATTTAGATGTCACAATCTTAGATTTGTGTTTTACCAAAGTCAGAACTGACTCTTGCTGAATTTCAGAGTTTTCATGGTCATAGATCATCAAATCGAGATATCGGCTGTGAGGATCTTCAAGGTCACATCACTTAATTTTGCTATCAGTTTTGCTTAGGTTGGAAATTGTGGTAACTGTTGTGAAGAAGAACCAAATATTTCGTTAAACCCAATACACAGATATCGTTACATAGGCTTCAAGGGTCGCTAAATTAATTTTTGATAACAAATTGACACTAGCAACTTTTAGTATTCATTGGGGGAGAGTGGTACTCAAAATTGAGGATTTCGATAAATGCAATACGATTATGTATCATTTCCTAGGTTTTGACGATTTTTGAACCAATTTTTGAAAACAATTTGATCAAATTGGTACATCTATAGAGCGGGGGAGGGGGCCAGAATTCTGAAACCTGTTAATTACACATCAACAAACGCCAATGAATGTCACTGGACATAAATACCTATTTGTCGTTTCAAATTTGCAGTCGATTGGGCGTTTTCAATTGCTTTGCGCTTGTTCAGCTCGCAAGCTTTTTTACGTAGCCCCAACTCGTGCTCAAAAAATGCCAGTCGATTTCTATACGCCAGTTCTCTTTCTTCCATCTTCTGGATTATTTCACTTTTCGTTTCTATTTTCTCGTTATTGAAATTTATCTGAAATTAATCGTAGAATTTAGATGTAGGTATACCAGGTGCATAGATATTCCGTTGAATTTGAAAATAGGACTTAGATTATCCAATCAACCAGGCAAGCGCGAAGAAATTTTCTTAATAAAAGTGGTACCCGATGCGCAGTCACTTACCCTCTAATTTCCCGGGAGATTACCCTCAGATTACTCAGAAATCCATCAGTTACCCTTGGTTGCTCTTTAGTTACCCAGGTAACCGACTGGATTTTGCGCATCCCGATACGCAATCAGTTACCCTTTAATTACCCGCGGAAAAGTTACCAATTTGCAACCCTCGGTTACCCTTATATTACCCAGAAACCCGTCAGTTACCCTTAGTTCCTCTTTAGTTTCCTAGGTAACTGGCGGGATTTTGTGCATCGGGTAGGACGTCCCAGTTTTCTTACTTTTTAAATGTTTACAAAGTGAGAGCTAGAATTTCTTCACTTTTCAATGAAACGAGACTGAAATCTTACATTTCTTCAGCTGATAAGCAAACAAAGAAAAACATATATCCTTTTAATTTCCCCAGCTGCGTGAACTTTTCCGAATTTTCAGTATAATTTTGTAAATGATAGGGTATTTTATCCCAATCCTCTTCACGCTGCCATATTGGCAAAACATTCAAATTATTAAATAATTACATGTTGCATCATGCTCTCATTTTCCTCCTTCGACAGATTGTACAGTTGGTTTGATTTCACCCGCTCGGTCATCAGCTTCAAATTTTCTTCGTCTTTTTCCCTCAGTAGTTGGTGTAGTCTGGTATTCTGGGCTTGCAACTCATCCCACACTTGACCGGTGATCTCCATTTCGCCGCAAAGTAATGACTAAAAAAGTATATTAAATTCCGCCTTCAATACCATGAACACAGAAAGTCATCTACTCAACTCATCTGCCGGGCCATAAGTTTCTAAAAATACCACTTGGTGTTGTTTAGAAACAAGTTCCGTAAATGAACAGTGGCGAAGCCAGGATTTTCCCAAGGGGGGGGGGAGGCAAAGTAAGATTTTCCAGGGTGAAAAAGTCGAAAATTGAGGGTTTTTTTTTTAATTGCCGATACTAGAGAGCTATTTTATGAAAAATGAAGGTAAAATTACTGCTTGAGCAATAATTTTTTGAGAAAACGTGTTTTAAAAGCGAAAATTTGCTCATTTTTGCATATTTTACATTCAATCTCAGATACCATGGGGGAGGCATTCTCCCCCTTCACCTCCCCCTCTGGCTACGCCACTGGAAATGAATGTAGTAGTTTTAATGCGGTTGGGGAGGGAAAGCAGGGTTCCACTTTTCTTACTCGATAATAATATTTTTGGTTTTTAAATTAAATATTTTTCTCCATTTCACACGATTCTAGGCTCCAATAATAAAAAGTGTTTCAATAAAAATCATTTTATCATGTTATTCATTTTCCTAAAAGTTTTGCTCCCAAACTCAAGGTAATATCAGTAAAATACATATTTCCAGTTTTGAGGAATTTCAACGAAAATGTGAAGTGAAGAGAAAAACCAGCATCCTCCTACACCACTTCTTCTTCAGGCGCTGTATCCGATGCCAGGTGTTGGCGGTCGCAGTTCTGACACGCGACTCTGCTGGGCAGGTTAGTCGAAGTTGTTTTTTGTTGCTATCCCCACGGTTTTGTTGCGTTAGAGATTTCCTTCACTGTGCCAAAGAGTATGCAGCAGTTCCCTTACTAGTCACGTATTTAATGACGCTGAGTAAGCTGTTCACAGTGTGCACACGCACGGTATCAATCTTTCTGATCTGGTGGTAACATTTCCTGTGCCTATAATCGTGTGAACTGGCGGGGGTTACAGGACGCGCTACTGCGTTTTTTAGGATGTTAGTGGGGGTATTCGAATATCACTAGTAGGACTGAAACCCGCGACACAAAGATTGCGGAGCGGACACGTTACCACTTAGCCGCACATCGACCCAATGCCACTTCATCACCTTTAGAAAATACTGCCCAAGTGTTTCTACGTAAAATGCAGAAATTTGCTTTCCAATACTCACATCTTTGGCTTCTTCTATCTTTTTCTGTAACCGTCTCCGCTTTGCTAGCAAATATTTAATTTTACGTGCCATGACAACGTCAACCAAATCTTTCCTGTCATCGTACCTGCTTTCCTGGAACACGCACGAGATCATAAAATCTTAAGATTGGTATATAAGTTCATTACAAAATTCAATAAATAGGTACATGGTATAACTCTAGAATCAAGTAGGTACTTCGATTCGACGCATCTGCTTCTTCACTTCCTCTAGTTCCAGCTTTAGTTTCTGCTCGGATACCATCAATTGGACTTTTTCCTCGTCTGTTTTGTTCATATTCTTGTACATACCCAGTAATAAATTCAAGTCTTTCTTTTCGTCCATTATCTTTCTTTAACGAAAATAAAATCAACGATTAAGAGTCAGTAATAAGAATTTAGCTAGAACTTCTCGCAGCCATGGGTAAATTACTTGGACCCGAAGGTATGCCTAAAACCGGACAGTCCCTCTTCCCTTCCATACATTATTTTGTCAGTTAACGAAAATGGGTCCTTAGTTGGCAAAATTGAAGCATTAGGTAAGAAATTTGTACGTTGATTTCGAAATCTTTTCCTACGGGTAAAATTTAACAAATAAAATCTTTCTTCCTGTGAGAAGACTTGGAAAACATTTTTTCTTGCAAAGTTTATATTTTCAGTTTTCCTTTTCATAAATTTGGCACTCTCCTAGTCTCTGCTAGACTAATTCACTGCCTGACTGTCTTGCCAGCTATCTGACTCGATGAATGTTTCTTCGACTAATTCTGTGTCCGGCTACATCATATATTACTACAACAATTTTTCAGATTAGTTGAGCAGGAAACCCGCCCGGTGAATTTTCTTTAGAGAGATGAAGGTCATAGAAAAGTCTTCAAAAAGCCCTAACACCAAATCCTTTAACAATGCCGCTGACATTTTACTTACTTGAGTTGATACTTCAATTTTCTGACAATGATATCTTTCTTTGAAGGGGGCGCAGCCTTTTTCACTTCAACTTGATCTTTATTTTCTGGCTTCGTAAATTCTGAAGATTTCTCTGCGTTTTGATTCTCAGGAAGAGTGGCGCCTTCGGCAACTTCTTCCACAGGTTTTTCCTTTACGGCAGTCGCACTTTTGTTTTCTTCTAATTTGCGGGATTTTGGTTCGTCGTGACCGGAGTCGTCGGAGTCCAAGTTGACGATACTCTGAAATTGTGATAAATTCATCTTAAGTAAGTAAGTTACCACTTTTCAACTCCAACGACACTAAACTACAGGGTAATTAACGCTCGGTTGTCATTTGGTATTGACTGCTCATCAACGAGTCATACAATCTCCTATTTTCATGTTTGATGAGCTTTTCCTTATGTAACTTATGTTAGAAGACTAGTGTGAGCATTTCCTGAATACAAACGCGGAAAAATCGGAGGTAGCTGAAGAAGTAGTCCAAGGCTAATGTAAATTAGGTATTTCGAGTGAAATGTTAGATGATAGCTGGAAATATGACACAATGTGCAACACATCACTGTCTTCTTACCTTTAACCACTTTCAGCTTTTGCAATAACTGCAAGACTGAGTTGTCATTTGCCTTCATGCTTCTCCTCCTAATCCTGAACATATATCAAATTACCCCTTGAAGGTTTCTGAATTATCAAGAAAGTAGCACTAGCATAGGAAAGTCTCAGTCTGGGGTTAATGGTCGCTACAGCACGCATATCCTCTCACCTTATTGCTATAATTAATGCGCTAAAATACATTCTGAAGTGCTCTTTTTGACAGCATGGGGGTCCCGACTCCCCCTTCGTACTTACGCCAGTGGACAGTGGTACAACTACCAAAGTACATCTTCTTGAGGCGTCGTATCCGATGCCGGATGTTGGCAATGGTTTTGAACCGCGACTCTACTGAGCAAGTTAGATGGGGTAGTTTTCCATTACTTTCCCCATCATATTGTTGCGTTGGAGTTCTCCTTCACTGTACCGAAGAGTGTGCAACTCAGTTCACTTTTACTAGCCACGTGTTTCACAATGTTGAGTAAGCTATCCACGACGTGCAAACGCACAGTACCAATCTTTCTGATCTGGTAGTAACACGTCCTACGATTGTAATGCTTGTTCGTGTGAACTGGCGGGGATTACAGAACGCGTTATGTCTCCACCTCGACTGATACTGTAGTCACTGTGTTCGCTAGGATGTTAGTGTGGGTATTCGAATATCGCTAGCTTTCTGGTGTTGGTGGGACTCGAACCCGAGACGCAAGGATTGCGAAGCAGGAACCTTACCACATGGCCACATAAAGACAGAAGTACAACTAGATACTGTTTCAATGTAACTGGAGTGTAAAATTTTTTAGGAATCTTGTAAGTGATAGCAATTAGTATGGAATATGGCAGGACAACGTTATAATTGTATCGATATTGAAATGTCACCAAAAGTCTGTGCGTCTGTAATATCTGAGGAGCTCTCTGTCAAAACATGCCTTCCACTGGGCTCAGTATGAAGCTGCAGACAAATCTTTATCCCCATTTACAATTTCGACATTTAAGCCAATTGTGGCGATATAAATTTTTTCGGTGGGCACCAGAGGTTTGGGGGAGCGTATGGCTATGCATGCATGCCAGAGTGACTCCCGGACACCACACCTCTGGCCTCGGAATCCACCCTTTCGAGTATTACGTCGGTGATCACAAGGGACAGCAGGAACCTGAATAGACACCAAATTAAATCTGTACCATGTGATCAAGGAGGACCTCCACGTTCATTTTTCTTACCTATATATACTATACCAAGTGACATATCCATTCACAAGGATTAGCTCAATCTACTGTAATCAGAAAACTCACACTGGTCCTTCACAACCCAAAATACAGATACGTGAATATTGTTATTCTTACCGTTATCTTCTCCGAATCCTTGGAAGCATCTTTCACTCCACTCTTCGCATTATTCTTGACCGTTTCCGACTGGTCGTCGGATTTGTGAGTTTTTACTTCTTTTTCAGGATCGGCAAACTTCTCGGGCACCGTACCCTGCCCCTGATCCTTCGGTATTTCTTTTAGTTTCATCTTTGTGCAGTCCCTGAGGTAACGCTCTTTGAGCAGTTCTTTCGACCGTAACACTTCCTTAGAATACATTATTTTCGTATTCTGCAAGGTCAACTCCTTGCAATGCGATAGTTCTTTGGCACTTAACAGATCCCTTTGAACAGGGTCTCTAGGATGTAAGTCTTTGTGCAGCGTTTCCTTTGGTTGCAAGAATTCTTTGTACAATAAGTCCCTAGAATTAAGGGAGTCCTTATGCGATAATTTTGATTGGAACTCTTTAGACTGCGATGATTCTTTCTGCAGCAGATCTCTGCAGTGCTTCGAATCTTTTGTGTTTAGTATATTTTGGATGTGCTGCAGTTCCTTGGCATTTATCATATCCTTGGAGTCAATCAACTCGCGAGAGTGCGTTGTGTCTTTGCTGCTTAGGTCTTTGGTAGATTCGCGAAGACTTCGTAACTCCTTCGGGGGAGGCATCGTTCTAATCTTATCTTTCGCGGCTTCTTTTTCTTTCAGTCGACGTCGCTGAAATTCCCGATAACGAACGAGTTGGATCAGCTTATCGCATTTAATTTTCACCGGTGGCATCGCTTTTGAAAACCGTATATCCTCTTCGATTTCTTCGTGCTTTCGCTTGTATCGTTTGATATCGCTTTCGTGTTGTTTGCAGTAATCCAGCATCGAGCTCATTAGTTTCTTCATCTCCGAGTTCAGCGAACCGAATAAGTTGTTCTCGGCTATGGATTGTTCGAGCTCCATTTTCAGTTTCTGGCATTCCTTTCGCAGCTGGCCGTTGGTGTCGTCTAGCTTGATCATTTCTTGACGTATGTTCTTTTGCTGCAGAAGACATTCTCTCTGTGGAGGGGAGAAATAATTGTTTAGAGCACTGGTATAATGTAATTTATATCGTTGTAAAGTTTTGTGTAAGTAGAGCACACTGTCGCAATTTGGGAGCTGCCTACGCTTTCATGAATCAGGCTGGCATTTGTATGAAATCCTATTAGATCAATAAACATGTGCGCCGTTTGGGCCTGTAAGTAGTGCACACTGCTGACAAGCCCGTGAAACACTGTCAACGTTGACAGAATAATCCACATTTGTATCGACATAATTTTTTTCACTTTTTTGAGTTTTTATATTCAAATACTTTGGAACACTTGTATTAAGCCCAAACATACAAGAATTATGACAATAACTTATTTATACAAAAATTATTCAGTCTAAGTCATTTGTCGAGTAGACACTTCAATGCAGATGTCGACTGTACAACTGTGTCTACTTTTGTGTACACTGATGCTACAATGTTGATATGTATTGAAATGTCGACTATATAAAAATTTGTCAACGTCTGCTGAACCCGTGTCAATTTGATTCATACTACAATGTTTATAGTAATGTTGATACATGTACATAGGTATTTGTTTACTAAAATGTCAACTGCATTTTACATCCACTGACCACTTATTCATCATTTTATCTATGCAAATGTATACTATACAGTCGACAGTAAAACAGAGCATCCACATTTGTATATACAACAGTGACATAGCGGGGGGGGGGTAAGGGGGTCATGCCCTGTGAGCATCCTAACTACGCTACCTTTTTCATTTGCTGCAGTAAATTTAGAGCAACTTGATTTTTTAAAAAAGGCATGTTTAAGAAATTTTGCTTGCCACCCCTTGCAAAAATCCTGGCCACGCTACGGTACACTGTACATGAAAATGTGTACTAAAAATGTCCTGGATTTCAATACTGACATTTTAGTAGACATTTCCATACGCATATGTTTCACGGAAGGTTTATATCATCCATAAAAGGGCGGGATTCTCGTCTGGGCCCGTAAGTAGTGCACAGCACAAAAACATAAGACCAGTTTCTTAAAAATAAATTGTATTACCCTTTAGAAATGTATTCCAGCTCTTCTAAGAGGAATTCTAAGATACTTTTCATAGCATATTCCATATAAATCACTTTCACAGTTCAAAAATTACGACCAATTTCCACTGGGGCTGAGGTAGGTTTTCATTTTCATTAGATCATGCAGAAATAATTACCTCTGAAGTTTCCTGTGCGGCGTTGAAAGATGATTTTAAAAGCTGCATTTGTTTCTGAACTTCATCCCAACTCAGTCGTAACTGAGTGGCTTCGTTATACAAAATAGAAAATTTTGATTGAAGATATTTATATTTTTTAGTTTGCAGGATCACCTTTTCTGGTAACTGACGGACCTGTGGACAGAAATTCAAGTGTAATTAACCATAAAGATCAATAGAATCATGATTCAAGTTAAATAGGTAATAACTGTATGAGACTGTCACCGAGGCCCGTTGCTCTTGTACTCATTGAGATAAAGGACAATGCACAGTATAACATCCCCTCCCTGATTTCAACATGAAATTGCGAGACGAGCCAATTCCAATCAAGAACCATGCCACCATTCATCATGATCGGCGTTCAATAAGCATGACCCAGGTGTGCCATTCTTTATTATGATTGCCGTCCAATGAATATGACTTTCAATGGACATGGTTGCTGATGGAAATGGCCGTCAACATACATGATGACTTGTCAATACACATGGCCTTCAATAAACGTTGCTGTTAAGGTTCGGTTTTATTTGCTACCCCCTTCCACAACGTCAATTTTTTGTGGCACCTTTGGTGAGAGCTGTAACAATTTCATGTCCTTTTCAGTGGCATAACCTCCTGGTACCTTCGAGAACCACCTAGTCTTTCACAAAAACTAACGTTACTAACGTCAATCTTCAGCATTTCCATCTGCTTCACAGACTCCTGCTCCTTTATATTCAACATCTGCAGCTCAAGCAGGTATTTTTCAGAAATTTTTCGCTGGATTTCTATCTCCCGTTCGAGTTGCTGACCCTAAAATGGAGAATATTCCAGAAAAAAAGAAAATTGAAAACCGAGAATATAATTTGATTGTATGAATTTCAAAAAGTAGGTATATTTACTCTGTCATGACTGTTTGGCGACGAATCTGCTTCCACCACATCCACTTCAGGTTCAGTTTCAGTTTCAATCTCTTTTTCGCCCAACGACGTTTCAGACTGCTTTACTTTATCCAAAAGTTCGGCTAGATTATGTTCCAGCCGATCGGTAACTGCCTTCATTTTCGTATTCTGGTACCTCAGGTTATCGGCTCGATTTTTCAGTTCGTCGTTGCGGGTTTCTTTTATATTCAAAATATCTTGCTTACTTCGTATCTGCAAAAAGGTTTTACTCGCATCTTGAAACTAGCTCTCTCTTCGTGGTTTCTTGTTTAGCAATTCAGTGAGTAATACTCTACCAACCCTTAGATTGAGAATGTAATGATTTCGATGCAGCGTTATAATTTTTTTACGAAGTTTGACAAATTGCTGTAAGCGTTTAATTTCTTGTGGTTTTAATTTCACTGAAATAAGTACGACATCATCAGGCTTGGATGGTTTCGATAACAAACAGGCAGTGTAAATAATTATGCAAAAAGGTAATTAGATACTTTTACAGGGACGTACCAAAGAGTTTTTCCTGGAGGTAAACATTGTGAAAGTTCCAACTGATTTAACTCAGAATTCCCAAGTATCAAGGCAAAAAAAAAACCTTTTGACTTGTTGGATTTTTCCAACTGACTCAACTCAAAATTCCCAAGTATCAAAGCAAAAGAAGAAACCCCGTTTAACTTGTATTGGGGTTTCTCAACTTTTCAACTCAATTCCCAAGTATCAAAGCAAAAAAATTAAATGAAAACTTTCAACTTGTGGGATCTTCCCAACTCGCCTGACTAAAATGGTAAATTTTCGCAACTGCTGAGTAAAAAGTTCCTACAGGGGGGGGGGGCTTCCCCCCTCATTGATACGTCCCTGGATACCTATGACACATTCTACAAGTCGAGATTAATAATGCCAGGAAATACCTTACCTCCAGTCTTTAATAATTTTAATAGTTTATTCGTTCGGATCAACATTTTGTACAGCGAAAGAATCATTTTCTCCACGTTTTGCTTCGACAGCTGAACGCGTTTCTCGAGTTTTTCTTTTAGTTCCTCAATGTCCCATGTTGATAATTGTATCAGGAAAGAATCCGCGTTGGTATCCACTGCAAATGACCAGCAGATTAATTAGAATTGTGGAGCAGATAAAATCAAATGTAGATGCGAACTGAGATCTTACTTTTATCGAACAAGCTGATGTCATTTTCCGTTTCGAATTGCTTAGCAAATAGCCTGCAATTTTCGTCAAAAATTTTCCAGTATCGATTGATACCGCACAGCATAACGTCATCTTCGGACTGCTTTTTTTCTAGTTGCGAGATTCGATAAAGCAAATTTTCTTCTATTTGTTTCTGTTTTTCCACTTGCTAGAAGTAAACGAGCAAAAAATAATGAGGTTACAGCCGATGGAGGATTTTGAATTCGAGAAACGAAGATGAAAGAAATAATGCAAGCCGACTAAGGAGAGCGAAGCCTTAAAACCAGAGGGCTTCCTCCTAAATACCCTCTGATAGGACCGGAATTAGTCGGAGTGCAAAGAAAGTAATTAAAGGGGCACACTTTAGCAGGGGGAGGGGTAACAATGGGTTTTCTCGTTTTCTATATAGAAAACCATTGTTAGTCTAGCAAAATCGACTACTGCAAAATCTAGTTTTTCTTCACTTGTTTGTCCTTTCATTTCAAATATTTCCGTCAGCTAGTAAAATTCACATTTTCAGTTGTCCATATTCGGTTTCCTCTTCCTCACTTCTCCCTGAAACTCACTCTCGCATATTTCTCCTCTTAGACCACAACAGAATGTCAAAATGAACATTCCAATTTTTCATAAACTGGAAGGACTTGTTTTGGTTGATGGTATCGTGACAGCAATAAAAAGATTCTGCAGTGTTGCAGACAGGTCATATTAAAAAAATTGTAGAATTCTAAAGGAGAAAAAACCAGGAAACATCTTCCCGGCAAGTTAACAGAGATTCATCCATATTTACCCCGTAGAAAATAGCTCTACAGTTTCCAAATAGCAACCGATATTCGACCACAGTCAGAAAGTTGGCTTCACTGATTGACACAGAGGTAAAAGTTTTAACGATCAATTTATACAAAATCAGTCAATTTCCTAAAAGTTTCTAAAGAAAATTCGATCGAAGGTTTTGAGTGTTGCAAAGGATGTATAAAATTTTTATTCATCCGATCATTTTCTATAATATAAATATTCTTGAAAACTCAAAATTTTGAAGCCGGAAATCCGGAAACACATTTCATTTCTCGGAGCGGGGGGGGGGGGAGATGTAAAGTAATAGGGATTTTTCATTACAAATCTAGAAAAGATATAACAGAGGCTCTAGAAAGTCTTAACAAAGTCTTCAGGCGTCTTGACGATTATTAATATTCTTTAAATGTTTAACGAGCCTCATGCCACTCTTGAAGATTTTTATTGAGTTCTAAGGGGCTATCCAGCAGAGTGCTAGAAGTCCTTCTAGAACTACGAGGCTTACCTTAACTTCACCCAGCCGTAGTGAATCAGTTTAAAATGGTCTTGATGGAATCTTAATAAATGAGTCTCAATGGAATCTGAACGAGGATGACACATGTCCTGCGTCTTAATGAGTCTTAAAGAGTATTCTCGAGTTTCAACAATGTCTCAACAAGTCTGACAGAACCTCTAAGAGTCTTAGAAATCTTGATATACCTTTAAAATTTTGACGAGTATTATAAATGTGCTAAGAAGTTGGAGCAGAGTTTAAGAAGAGTCTAGAGAGAAAATTTAGGCATCTAATGAACTTCAAAAGAATCCGAACGGGGGTTGAATTGACTAGGTATTTTGGCGTTTGTAAACTAATGTAAATTGTCTATACTTCTTACCCAGGTTTTGAGGGTCACCCTCCTGAAAATATTGAAATAAGGAGGGGATAGGCAATTGAAAACTATTATTGAAGACAGCGGAAGAATTATAAGCATTTTTACCAAAATAACTGCGGATTACCGAAGCCGTTGCCTCTTACAATTTGCCGCTATGAGGTAAAGCCAAACGAACCTCATTGAAAAATCCGTTTATTGGTCGCGTCCCCTCAAGCGTTTAAATAAGCCAGGAGAAGTCCTCATCAGTCTCAAACAAAGTATTGACAATTTTTACAACCTGGGAGAGTCTTAACAGAGTCCAAACATACCATAACGGAGTTGTGAAGAGTGTTACTAAAGTTTTATCGAGCCATACAGAGGATCTTTGAAGAATTCTAAGAGCGACCTAATAAGCAAGCCTTCATGAGTCTCAATAGAACTTGAATGAAGTTCATGTGATCCAACAGGTCTCAACAAGTCTTGGAAGATCTCCACAAGTCTGAACAAATTTTCAAGAGTCCTTATAAGACTTATTAGAGTCTTGCGAAGGTTCTAATTAGAATTCTAATGATGAGTCATGGCGGAATCTTGGAAGCATCTTGTGAGAAAGATTTGATAAGTTTTGACACGTCAAAACTAAATCTGAACAAGGATTGCAGATACGTGTTTCAATTAATCTTGAAGAGTTTTCACGAGGCTTAACAAGTCTAACAAAGTTTTGGAGTAACTTCACAGGTCTTAACAAACCTCAAGAGAGTCTTGAAGAGTCGTATACTACAGTCCTAGTTAGGTATAGCAAAGTCTTAAGAAAGTTTTGAATAATCTTTTACAAGATTTGACTGGTCTTCGTACAGTTTTATTAATCCTTTGCGAGTCTGAATGAGCTTTGACAAGTTTTACATAGTTTTAATAAATTATGACGTGTCCTAACGTAGTCTTAACCAATCTAAACAAGTCTTAGCGGATTATGAGCAAGTTTTAATAGTCTCATAAGTCTGAACGTAGTCTGAACGTAATACAAATATATTATAATTTTATTAAGTGACCATACAATTTAGTTTCTATAAAACTTCCAGTTTCTTCTCTAAACATAGAAAATTGAGTCGTGATTGATACCAGCATAGCTTCCCCCATCCCTAAAAAAAAATGATGGACAGGCAAAACGACCATTAGTCCGCTAGACAAAAAGACAAGGAGGTGTCCTCGAAACACAGTCGTCAAGAAAATCGACTCTTTGGTCGATATTCCACGTTTATCACTTTTTCAACATGACATTGTGGTTGAATGTGATACATAATTCGACGAAGAAATCGAGTTACCACAATTCTACAGCGAAATTTATGTAAAATTCTAACCAAAAGTCGATGCTAACATGGTGACTCAATGTTTGTGTCGAATTCTATATCAAATTCGATCACAATGTCATTTTGAAAGCGTAATGGATTTTAAGTGTCGACATTGGTTTCAAGAGGGTATGTATGGACAGATAGGCACGACATTGTGATTGAATTTGCTGCAAAATTCTGTGCAAAAGTTGAGTTACTATGTTGACATCGACTTTTTGATAGAATTCTGCATAAAATTTGATACGCAGTAAAATCCAAAAGTAATAGTTGGCATAATAACTCGACATATGTATCGAATTCTACATCTAATTCGACCTCCGTATCACGTTGAAAAAATAACATACTTTGAGGGTTGAAATCTGTTTCAAAAGTGTATACATATGTGCAGATAGGCAAGACATTGTAATGGAAATTGAGCAGAATTCTGTGCAAAAGTCGAGTTACTATGTTGACTTTTGGATAGAGTTTTACATCAATTTTCATAAGCAATAAGATCTATAAGTTGATGCCGACATAATAACTTGGTGTTTGTATCAAATCCTGAACCAAATTTGACTTCAGTATCGCGTAAAAAAAAGAAGTACTGGATTTTGGGTGTTCACATTTATTTTAAGGACGTTCATACGGGCAGACAAACATGACACTGTGGTTGAGTTCGACAAAAATTCCATACAAAAGTCAAGACTTTACATAGAATTCTACTTTAATTTTGATATGCAATAAGATCCAAAAATCGATGTAGACACGATAACTCGACATTTGTTTCGAATCATGTATCACATTCGACCTTAGAGTCATGTTGAAAGAGTAACATATCTCGGGTGTTGACATTCATTTCAAAGGCGTATGTATGGGCAGATGGATAAGACATTGCGATGAGATTGATGCAGAATTCTATGCAAAAGTCGAGTTACTATGCCGACATTGACTTTGGGGTAGAATTATACATCAATCTTGATGTGCAATATGATCTAAGAGTCGATGCTGACATGATAATTCGACGTTTGTATAGAACCCTGTTCCGAATTTGACATCAGTATTGTGTTCAAGAAGAGACGGAGTTTTTAGTATTGCCATTTATTTTAAGGACGTACGTACGGGCAAACAGACATGCCACTGTGGTCGATCTTAACACAGATATTTCATACAAAAGTCGAGTTACCACGTTGATATCAACTTTTTGATGGAATTCTACGCTAAATTTGATATAGGTAGTAATATTCGACCATAACGTTATGTCAGAATAGTGAATTCGACATTATTATTTTATTCAGAGGACGTACATACTGGCAGATAGACATAACACTGCGCTTGAATTTGACGCAGAAATTCCATATAAAAGTCGAGTTAGTATGTCGTCATCGACTTTTGGATAGAATTCTACACTAAGTTCGATGTAAGATTGAGCCATAATGTCGTGACAAAATAATGATGACGGATTTTGGGTTTAGACATTATTTGTTTCAATAAAGTGAACAGACAAGCAGACAGACAGAAAATGAGGAAGGTGATGCCGAGTTGAAGGAAGGCTCGAAGGCCAATTCTCCCCGGCTTTCCTGAAATACGCTTTTTAAATACCTATTTTCTCATTCACTCGAGTATTCAGTTGAAAATAAGTGTTTATATTGTGCTACTCGTATCTTTGTACAGACAATATACACTGCAGCTATTCAAAACTTCTTCCATTGGTAGCTTTGCAAGATGAATGCTCTCAAAACCTCGTGTGAATCTAGGACTTTTTCGAGTTGTGGGAAACGACATGGTTCCCTGTACTGGTCCTGACAAATCTACTCGCACAACTTACCGTAGCAAGATTTTTATTTTGCCTTCTCAGTTCCTTGTTCTCCATTTCCGGGCAGTCTCTACGATCTTCCTGTCAACATCCTCCGAAGCAGACCGAAAGCAATCCGCACGCCTGAATATTTTCAGAGCCGATTAAAATAATTATACGTGTTAACTCGACGTTATCAAAAACCGTAACTTTGTACGAGTGAAAAGGATACGTTTTGTCTGAATTTACGAACCACAAAATTATCGATTATTTCACCCGAATTACAGGGTTGAATGGTGACTCGGTTCGAGCTTTTAAAAGCACATGAATCGTGCGGCAAAAGAAAATAAGTAATACTTCGGTTTCGTTTACTCGCAATAATATTAGTGCGGCTGTATTTACTTTATGAATTAATGAATTAAGTACGTACCAATTTGGCGAAAAACAGAAGCTGAGGAACGAAACCTACCGACGTACTACTGCTGCGCTAAGTTTACCTTACACCGAGTGTCTAAAGTGAGCTAGTCGGCGCAAGCGTAAAGGGTGAAATCTGCGAACACCCTTCATCATCCGCGGGGGGAATGAAACAATGATTTCCCAAATTAATGCAGTAAGGGCGCGAGAGCGCAAAGACCCTTCATTCATATATTTACTGTGTGCAGCACATCAGTTTCCCCTCGTGGCGCAGACCAGCCATTATAATAGTGTTCGATTACACCAGCGAGATATATCCGCAGTTGACCTGTTTCGATAAAATGAATGTTCATTCATTGGCATCCCTTATTCGTAATACTGGTTCGAAAAAGACAAATCGTGCACCTTAAACTAATTTTTTGTTTCAGGTTTGCGCGGACAATTCGGCTGATGTTTTATAAAATCGATTTTAAATATAGTCTCGCTGACAATATTAGACAGGCAAGTCGAGCTTATGTACACGTTAGATGAATTAAGCTTTGAGTCTGTCTGTACCGGGGTCAATGGACAGCGACCCATGTATTGACAGTAGCAATTCTTCGACCTGACGGCTGCGAGTGAATTGGCAACCCCTTCGACGATAATGGTCACCGAAATGTTAACTTTTCTCCCAGAGCTACTGGCGGATTCGCACGGACATTTTCTCGCCCCCGTAACATGGTTCGTCTTCAAAATCGATACAGCCTCTGTAACCCGCGTACGTTCCATGTGCACTGGCCCGGTCTAAAGAACATATAGGTGCGGTATCAGCTAGATTTTTGTATATCCGCGTAGTTTTTAATGTATTTTCGAACAGATCAGGATCTAGCGGACATACAATTAGGAGTCAGAGTATTCAAAAAACATTGCCACTCATCAAAAACTCCGATTTTTTTGAAGAAATCTATCAAACTTTTCACTTTCTATCTTTCTTTCTTTCATCCCTTCCTCGGCCAGTCAAATAATAACTTCAGTGAGGGGTTTGGTAACACAATTACATAGTATTTTTAGCAGTAGAATTTGTAGATGATTTCCAATCCACATTTTAGAAACTCTCGACGATTTGGGAACGGCCACTTCTCTTTTGGAGGAAGGGTGACCACTTTTCTGTTTTATAAGAATGCATTGGAAATCTTTATAAGTTAACAATGTTTTCAAATTGAAATACTCAGTTCAAAATATTCGGTATAAGAAAGGTCTCTAAAAGTACCAATGAAAAGGAGCAGTGGTGGACAGCCCTGTCGTCAGGAGGAAAAGGGGGTGGAAACAGGTCGAATATGTCAACTTGTTCAAAATATTTCCATGCGAGCAAGAAGAAGAAGAAAAAAAAGGCGCTCAATTTTTACATTTTATTGCCAACATTTGAATATTATGACTTAATGACAAAAATTATTTTCGTACAAGCAAAAAACAAAAACAAATCCCCCTCGGTCTGCTCCTGAGAAAGAGGGGGTCAGAATTACCCTTTACACAGCTCCACAGAACTATATAGGCGTAGATGACGAACCCGATCAGTTTTATTCGGGTTCGATTTTTTTTCTTTTTTTTTTTCTTTTATTGCGGTCAAACTCTTCTCTTTTTAGGATTCCATTTCATTCCGGACTAAATTCCAGAAGGAGGGATGCTTTGGGTTCTGTTTTTCTTTTTTTATTACGGTAAATTTAATCGGGTTCATTCCGATTACTTTCCCACTTCTCTTTTTAGGATTCATTTTTCTTATGAACTAAGTTTCGGGGGGAGGGGGGTGAGTTTTTAAGGTTTTGGTTAAGTTTCCGGACAACAGCACCAGAAAGCAGGGAAGCCCCTTACCCGGAGCCTCCCGCGGCGGCACACCAACTCTGACTGGTGGAAATTAATAAGTTCCAAGTCGGTCGACGAGCCCGGAAGAGAGCGGGCCAACTATCAATACATCGACTACCGGTATCCCCACCGAAGCTGCAGCAGCAGGCAACAGACACTGACAGTAGTCGGTGTGAAAGGTTGAAAAAGAAAGGGAAATCCCAGTGGCACCTCGGCACCTGTGAGCGACCCTCCCCTCCCGGGGAGCGTCACTGGCAGTGGAGCCTGGCATCCAATATCTGACTCACCTGCTTCAACCAATTCGAGGAAGCAACAAAGAAACTGAGACAGAAGTCTTGTGGTAACTGTATGACCATGGAGGCGGCCCCCTCTGCTTAGAGCGAACCTCTCGTCTTGGGTATCTTGCCAAGGTGGCGGGGGGGGGATGGAAGTCATGGAATCGAAGGCGACGTAAGACAACCAAGCCAACCTAAACACTGACTGACTGAAGACAGACACAGTAATCTAGGGTCGCATACATTATGTAAACTAAAATTATGAACTCCCCTCCCTTCCCCGCGTTGAACCTACTCGATGATATGTAAGGCAGAGGAGTGGAGATACCCCAACTTTTATTTTATGTACTTGAATTTAATATACGGAGCTACCCGACGATGTTCCGGATTGGCCGCCGGGTGAGGCCCTGGCCCCTCGCGGGATGAAAAAGAATTCGAGACAAATTCACTTTCAGTTTTGGTTTGGTCCAAATTTGGGTTCAAGTTTGAATTCAGGTTAATGTTTGGGTTTAGGTTTTGATTCGGTTTCACGTTTGTACTTGAGTTTTGCTTCAGGTTTGAGTTCAGTGTTCAGATTATTTTCCTCTACAGTTTTTATGTTTCGATGGTTGGATTTTAGGTTTAGGGTTTAGATTTTTAGAGACTGGATTCGAGTTTTAAAAGTGGTTCAGTTTTGAGTTTGGGTTTGACATTGAATTTGAATTCGCATTTGAAGTTTAATTTGGGTTCGGATTTGGATGTGAGTTTGGGGGTTTCGTTTTGCGTTTGCGTTTGGATTCATAAGTTAAAGTCTGAAATCGATTCAAATTCAAGTTGTAATTTGGGTTTTGGCTTAGGTGGGTTGGGTCCAACCTCAAGTTTGCGTTTACGTTTGAGTTCTGGTTTGGGTCCACATTTATGTTCGAACGCGGACTTGGGCTTGATTTCGGGTTTGGGGTTGGAGTTGGGGTAGAGATTATGTTGTAGATGGGGTTGAGACTGAGACTTGGGTTCGGGTCCCGGTTGGGTTCCGGTTTAGATTCATTTTAGTTTGGGTTCAAGTTCATTAAATCTGGATTCAAATTTGAATTTATTGTGATTTAGGTCTGGTTGCGAGTCTGTGTTCAGACTCGAGTAAAAGTTTAGGTTTAGGGCTGGATTTGGGTTCGGGTTCGAGTTTCAGTTCAGGTTCAGATTTGTGTCCGAATTTAAATTACGAATGAAATTCAAGTTGAGGCCTAGGTTTTGATTTGGGTTTATGTTCGCGGTTGGTTTTGGTTCAGAGTTGGGTTCATGGTCAAGATTCTTTTCACTTTCATATTTAAGAGTTTCCATTTTTTTTTTTTTTTTTTAGGGCTGGTTTTGGGTTTGTTGTTTGTTTCTTGGCGGATTCACTTTATAACATGTAACTGGGTTCGAGTTTTGGTTTAATTTTGATATCGGGTTCGGGTTCATTTGAGCTTGGGCTCACGTTTGCGTTTAGGTTTGAGTTTTTTAGATCAGTTTCGGATTCATGTTCATATTCAGGTTTAGGCTCGGGGTTGGGTTTGGTTCTGGGTCCATGTTCAAGTTCAGGTTCTGGTGCGTTTAGGATTCGGTTTAGAGTCGGGTGTTTCCGTTTTCTTTCGACTGGAATTCGGGAATTCTAGGACGATGAAACCTAAAACGGGAGCAGTCTTTCTGTTCGCAGTACTTACTTTGTGAAACAAGAAAATTTTCTACAATTCTACATTCCATATCTTAAAAGGACAGACGGGCTGTGTAAGAATGGTTTTGAGAAGAGTGATTTTGTGTCCCCCTTCACTTTCCCAAGATGTTATGCCACTTTTGGGTGGTTTAAAAAAAGTCAATTTCAAGCGGAATTTTAAGCTAAATATTGATGGTTTGAAAAAATATGCCGAAATTAATAGTCATTAATTTCTTACTAAAAAGTAGAGATGTGATTTACATTTTTTTTTCGACGGCCAGGGGCTGAGCATAGTTTTTAAAGCATTTATGATGAATTTATAAGAAGCACCCTACCTGAAGTTTCGTCAAAAATTTTAATGGTGTCTAGACACTCCACTTACCTAATTATTATGTGACTGACCAAATTTTCTTTGCTTTTTCTGCCTTTCTCCTGCCTCATTTCCCGAAATCTCTCTCCAGCCGAGTGTTTCAGAGTCATGATTTCTTTATTCGAATTTCGGATTTTGAATCGTAAATGGGACCAGGGACCTTAAAAAGATAGAGAAAAAAACTTTTTAGGGAACTTGAACTATTTCATGTTGAATAGAAGGTATAAGGTATGCGATTAGAGATGACATTTTATATGTAAAATTAAATACTTGTTCTACTTTCTACATGTAGAATAATATGTAGAAAATGTATAATGTGTAAAATATATATAAGTACTACTTGGAAAATGATGGTATTTTATGAGAAAATTGGGAAATTTTCATTAATTAGACCCACACTAAAATTATCAAACAGAATTCGTAGACCCGAACTTGAAAATTAAAAAAAAAACTGTACCTCTGAGGTGAAATCCTATTTATACTTTCAGGAATCAGGATTTAGGACGCGAAATGCGAATTTTGAAACAAACTGTCCTTTCTGGATATTCTGGATTTCTCACGAATGGATTCCTGTCACGCTGTCAGTCACTCGTTCACTTCACTCCACTTTCCACCACGTGTGTGGGGTCTGGTTGGCCGAATGTATAGCGCGCTGGCCTCGCAATCCGGAGGTCCCGGGTTCGAGCCCACGTAGCAACTCGCTACATTTCGACGTAGACCGGTTTTCCGGCAAGAAGAAAAGAGGGCTAAGACAGCCCTAGCAGCCTCCCCGACGTCTCCGAAGTAATGCTCGGAAGGGCAGATTCCAGGGCTCGGGTTGAGAGTAAAATTAGAAAAGAGAACTTTCCACCACGTCCTTACTAATCATAATGCAACAATTACATACAAATAAAATATTCTACATATTACACATAATATTTTACAAATTCTACATCCAATTCAGGATATTCTACATCGCGTAGAATACATGTAGAATTTACGTGTATATTTGAATTTACATTATATGTGACATCTCTGGATGCGATACTGAACAAGTATAACATGATTTGCCTCTGCCTGGGTCAGTGGTTTCGGTGAGTGGCTCTTAAGAAGAGAAAAAATAAAAAATAAAATTCAAGATGTGGGTTGATCTATGGGGGTCTGGTTGGCCGAGTCGGTAGCGCGTCTCGCCAGATTTCGACCTACGCCGGTTTTTCGGCCAGAAGAGAAGAAGGCTAAGATAGCCCTAATAGCCTCCCCGATGTCTCTGAGGTAATGTTCAAAAGGGCGGATTCCAGGGCTCGGGTTGAGAGCAAATTAGAAAAGTAGGGGTTGATTTGTTTGTTTTTAAGTTTGCAGAATTCGATCCACCCTGCAGTTTGATACTGATTATATATTATATAGTTAATTTTTTCAAGATGGTATTTTAACATTTTGTTGGTTCTTGTAACTGAACTCGATTCTGAGAGTAATTGTAGGATCCGACCCATCTGGCTGTAACAGAAAAAAAAACTGAATAATAAATAGGGTTTTTAAGAATTTTGAATAATAAATAGAAGACCAGCCGGGAAAATTAATTGCTAGATATCTATATCTGGTTTTTACTCCTTTCTCATGACATAACACCTGATGGTTGGATCCAAAAGTTACTCCCATAATAAAGTTTAGTTACCTTGAACAAATATTAATGGAATTCGCAAAACTAATAAATATTTGCTCTCAACCTCCTTTGGACGTATCTTGAATGGTTGGATGTAAAAACTACTCTCAAAGTCGTATTGAATAATCTATAAAACCTTCAAAACAAACTTTTGCTCGATTTTTTTTTTGTATACTCCTCCTCACTTTGGAGCCATAACCCGAGCCACTGACCCGGGTTACAGAATCAAGTTATAGCATCAGCTTACTTATCTAAATCTGTGAGAATGTATTTTCAACACAAATAGAGGTCGAGAGAAAAACGATGAAAAATGTCAGAATTCCACGTACATATTTTTCCATAAAAAGGGGAAGGGGCATGTTGAACGTGTTCCGCTGATCCGATCGACTGAAAATTAGCAGGATTCTTTTGTATCTCATTAGAAGCCCCGTAAAGAGAAAAAGAGGGCCTGGGGGAATTTCCGCGGGCCCCCTCCTCTTCCAGTTTGTTTTGTTTTCTTGTCAGATGGGGAAAAATTATAAGCTACGGGATAACAGGGTTTCTTTCATGGTGTAAGTGATCGCTGATTCGATTTACATCAGTATGATGTAGCCATAAGCGCTGAAATGCAGATTCAGGACTTTTAAAAATATCTGGCTCCCCTGGAAGTCCGGGACCGCCGTATTTTCCCCCTTTCTCCCCTCCATCTCGTCAGGGTTGCTCATTAGAACAGATTGAGGGGAGGTCCCCGAACAAACTGGACAAAATTCCAATCAAAGAGCACTCCATTGTTCAGAAGGCATTTTACTACGTATGCAGAACTCGGTGAAGGAAAGTATCGGTAATTCTTTTTTCGGTTTGAGTGCCGAATAATTCAGAATCGTTTGACTTGTCTACCTCACGCAAATTTCTCCAGCCGGCATCGTTTAACATTTCCACAATGTTCGACCTAATTTTCGCTGCCTTCGACGTAAGTCACGTCGTCTCTGTCTGTCGGTTTGTCTCAAACATTATCGCACCCAGCTGAAAGACGCGAAGTGTCGGCTCGTTAAACCACACCCGACGCTCTAGTTATTATATTAGTAAAATTATTTACTGGATGAGTCACCGATGTACAGAAAGTCATTAACGTAATGGAAAACCATCCCCGAAAATCAATAAGGAAATGAATTTCCAGACCGCACAAGAAAACGAGTAGGCACCTGAGATGGAAATTGGAACCATCGTCTCCGTATTTGCCGTTCCATAATTTATCGTCAGCGTCACCTCGATTATTGACTGAAGTTGATATAAATTTTACGACTCCCTAGAAGTGTTTCCCCGGCGGGCCGGGTAGGTGGAAGGCGGCACATTGATAATTTTCAGTATAAATAAATCAGTACTCGCTCAAGCTAGAATCAATTATCGAAAGTGAACTTCGAGGTGATTGAGCTAATCACGACTCTACAATTTTACGATCGTAACGTTCGAGAAAAAGAAAAATTTAACGTAAAAATGAAATTCTACATTGCTGTGGTTGTGTTGGTTGGTCTGCTGGCGGTGCACTTCAGCGATGCGGCCAGTTTGGAACGGAGACTGAAAGATACAAATAGCTTTCAGAGGAAATTGAAAGGCTGTAATATGCTTTGTAAGCTGAAAAATGTGCTGCGAAGGAATGGACAAGGAACGTGCTACTATCTACCGAGCAAAAACGTCACCGTTTCCGAGTGTGCCTGGGCATGTTTGCAAGTCAAAGGAGGTAATTATCAATATTATTTCTTTTGCATAATTTGGATAGTGAAAAGGTAATTGGAAGATTCATAGAAAGCCCTTATATTCCCACCTGGGCTGGCCAGTTTCTAAGTTAAGCTCCTGACTGGTCAGTTGAAAGATGTGCAACATGTACATTTACTTTTGTTTCTGAGCATGGTACACATAATTTCTGGATCAGTGCTGCATGTACAAGTCCTTAAGATTTTCAATTTTATAAAAGACTATATTATGCACTAGGATGTTCGTTATTTTTGAAAGTGAGTAAGCTACCCCTGAGCTTCTTCTGTGTCGCAGGAAAAAAGTCTAGAATTTTTGCTGATTTTTTGAAATTGCTTGAAGTGTTGTCTTTCCAAGAGGGCCAATTCATTAGCCTACCTATCTGTTATTTTCTACACTTTGGAAAACGAATAGACCACCCTCTGATTTTATTCTGTGCGGTGGGAAACAAATTCTATAAATTTTTTCAGATTATTTGAAATGGTTTGAAATTTTATCTAAGATGTAGATTTTCCGTTTTATGAGAGGGAATAAGAAAGGCTTATTCATCTTCTTCTTTTATCATCTTATAATTCCAAATATTACATCCAATAGGATGTCCATTATTTCTAAATTTTTGAAATAGGTGAGCTTACCCTCTAATCTTCTGTGTCGCTGGAAAAAATTCGAATTTTTTTTTTTTCAATTTTTTGAAACAAATTAAAGTTTTTTCCATTTTATGAGAGATGAGTATATTCACTACGATGTCCGTTATTTTCTAAATTTTTGAAAATAACTAGGCTACACTGATTTCATTCTGTGCAGAAGGGAAAAATATTCTAGAATTTTTTCTGAGTTTTTGAAGCAGTTTGAAAATTTACATGAGATGTATACGTTTTTCATTTTATAAAAGGGAATAAGGTGGACATAATTCTTTTTCTTCTTATTGTTTTTATTATTATATTCTCGAGGATGTCCGTTTTTTTTTTGTATTTCCAAAAATGGGCCTGATCTTCTGTGTCATAGGAAAAACATCCCAGAATTTTTTCTGATTCCTTGAAACGACTTAAGGTTTTATCTCAAATGTACGTTTTCTATTTTATGAGGTGGTATACCCATTAGAATTTCCGTTATTTTCTACATTCTGGAAAGTAGGTAGGCTACCTGCTGAGTTTATTCTATGTGGTAGGAAAAAAATTCTAAAATTTTTCTGATTTCGTGAAATGGCTTGAAATTTTATCTAAGACGTAAATTTTCCATTTTATGAGAGGATAGGTGTATATTTATTATTATTGTACCACTGAGACGTCCTTTACTTTATACATTCTCGAAAATGGGTAGGTTACCCCTTAAAGTTATTCTGTGTCATAGAAAAAAATTTCTTAATTTTTTCTAATTTAAAAAAAAGTGGTTTAAAGTGATATCTGCGATTAAATTTTCCATTTTTATAAGAAGACATATCCTTTAGGATGACCGTTATTTTCTACATTTTCGAAAATAAATAGACTGCCCGCTGATCTTGCTCTATCTGGTAAGAAAAAAAAATTCTAGAACTTTTTCTGATTTTTTTGAAATGATGTGAAGTTTTACTGGAGCTGCCATAGAAGTTCTACCTATATACTACGAAGTGGTTCATTGTTTTTCAAAACACTGAATATAAATTTTTTCCCCTATGGTTCATTAGGAAATGAAACTCTAAATATCAAGATAAAAATATTCGATAATTTTGGAAATATTAAAAACTATAGATGTTAATTATGAATTTGGTTTAAAATATTCGAAATGGTGTCTCCTTCAAATATGTTTTAGTGGCGAAGATCTGGTTTATTTATTTATTTTGATAAGACATTCCGAAGTAAATAGATGATTCAAGAATTAACTTCAATTAAACCCCATATGTTAAACTATTAATGTTTAAAAACAGTAAAATCTGGGGGAAAAAACTAGAATTTCTTCCTTATGACATGGAACAAGCTCAAAGGGTGGCCCGCCAATTTTTTGGGGAATATAAAATGGAACTATTAAGGTTATCCTATCCATATTGTTCTTGATCAAAAATCGTAGTGAAAGTTAATTATACTAATTTAGTATCATTGTTACTTTTCCTTTACCTGTTAGGATTCCAATTTCATTCCTGAAACTGATCGGTGAATTTTTGAAGAAATTTTCTTCGTTTCGCTCGCAAATAAGTTTGTTCATCTATCACTTTTCAAAGCTTCAAAGCTTAAATCCACCCCACTGAAAAATTTTGGAACTTTTGTCCAGCCATAAAACCAATTTTGGACAGACTTACTCTATCGTCGATGTGCAAATTTTAAATGCTCATGAAAGTCATTAATTCTGTACGAATTTTTGAATCTACTGTAATCCGTAGTTAATCGTCTCATTACGCGGTAACGAAGTGACCTCCCCGCCTAACAAATCGAATCAACATGGGAAACTTTCGAATCAAAATATCGTCAAAATTGCACCATTTTTTATGGGCTGATTCTTATATTTTGGGTGGATTTTGGAATGTAACTGACTGGGAGTATGGTGAATCTCCTTTCGGATCAGTTGATAAGATCACCCTCAGTTGGAGAAAATTGGAAAATCACGGTACCGTAGTTGAAAATTTTAGAAGAGCAAAATTTCTTTTGTTCGCTGATTACGAAAATTTCTGTAACACGTAGATGTCAAAATCAGATCCTTAGTTACCACAATATGAGAAGTGAAAAGGAGTCAGGTATACTTGCTTCTTGATCTCAACTTATTTCGCAAATGAGATAGGTTACTTTCGTTAGTTGGGAGATTTGGAATTCCTCTCCTCCCCTAAAAAAAGTCCGTCCTTGAAAACACTCATTTGAAGATGCAAATTGGATACTTCGAATAAAATAAATATGATACGACATCGGAGGCATATTCAAATATTATTCCGGTTATGATACATGGAAACAATATATAGGCTTGATTCAAAATTGTATTATTGAAGCAGCAAGGATCCCTTCAAAAACTATTGAAAAATCCAATAAGCATCAGTTGGCATTATTAGAATTTATTTTTGGTAAATTTCCATTTTTCTAAAAAGTATTTTCTGAAGTGCTCTGCGTATTTCATATTTAAAAGAATAACTATTAAAGGTGATGCAACTGTCTTCCAAAGATCTCTCTTCCACCTATCCCATAATAACACGGAAAGCTTGAAACGAAATTACGAAACCATTAACATAACAACTCTATCAATTCCACACATCAAATTCTAAAATACTCCTCCATTTACATTTCTACTTGCTAATTGTTTTATTTACCCCACTAGTTTGGACATCTTTCACGAAGCTTGTTTAAATATTTTCAGAAAAATTGGAGGACGCTCAAAGATGCACATGTGTGAATGGAGTCTGCACCGATTTAACAACCACTCCGGCTTCCACGTCAGCAGGTACCACCCCAGCGAGTACCACTCCAGCGAGTACCACCCCAGCGAGTACCACCCCAGCGAGTACCACACCAGCGGGTACCACACCAGCAGGTACCACACCAGCGGGTACTACTCCAGCAGGTACCACGCCAGCGGGTACTACTCCAGCGGATACTACTCCAGCGGGTACCACTCCAGCAGGTACCACCATCAGATAAATAAATAGTAATGAAACTTACCTGATATTATCACTTGATAAATTAATTAAGAAAATTGAAATTATTGTATTGCGTGCTTTTCTAGATCCGTTAATGATTAAAATTTTATAAAGTTGCGTATGATGTTTTCTTTTTTTTTTTTTTTTTTCAAGCGAAAAGTTCTTCAGAGAGTTTTACCCCCAGACTCGGTAGAAATGACTCAATTTTTCGAAACAAAACCAAATCCGCCTTCAAATGTAAGCTACAGCCATACGCCATACACAGAGATTATTTCAATATAATAATAATTTTCCGAGGAATTACCGAATGTAGAAGATGTGAAGTACCTAAACTTGCCAATATATCCACCCGATTTGCGTACGGATATTCACGAATTAAGAAAAATTACCGTCAACTGGGGTAATATTGGACAATGGTGGTAATATCGGCTACTCATGACTTGCTTACTGATAACGGTACTAGAGCTCCTACAGAAGATGTAAGGTGTGGCTGATATTACCCCAGGTGACGATATGTGAACAATACCTTTTGCAGGGTGATTTCAATTCAAAGTAAAAGTCCAAGCATTTGTCTCTCAACATCCTCCGTTTTATTTATTTTCTGCTTCCATTTCGGCCCTTATGTCTTTGGCGAAGATATCCTCATTAGATCTACAGAATATTGAATACAAAAGATAATAGAAAGGAAAAAAAGAATTACTGAAACTGGTAGATAGACAGGGCTCAATAAATTCTCCGAAATACGTGTATTATCCTGAGGACAATATCAGCTTTCAAAAATGACGAAATCATCTAAATACAGAAGTTGTGAATTATCGAGAGTTTAATGAACTTTGTAAGCATGTATAGGTTCATAGTACCGAAGAGACACAAGGAAACATTGTCCCCCTGATTCAATGGAGAGTTCTCCATAGTTCTCTTTGTAATTCATGAGCACCGGTCCTAAAAGAAAACAAAAAGGTGATCTTGATTATTAAAATGTTTATTAAAAGGTAGGTAGCCGGTCCAATAAGTTACATTCTATATCTCACTTTTCAAATTCATATCTAACTCCCCTGAATAAATGATCACGCTACTGTAGGATGGGGCTCCTCTCGACACTGATGCGATGCCCGAAAGGGTAGTTTCCGGTGCTGGGGGTGCGATGTCATAGGGGCAACTTTGGCATGCGTGCATCGCCATACCTCCCACCACACCATAAGATGGGGCTCATTGTTATAATACGGCATAGAAACATTTGAAATGAAATAAAAAACAGAAGATTGTCTTTTAATGTCAAATTAGGTTTTACAAACAGCTGTAACAAGACATACATATGTATACGAGTATGTTCTAGGAATTGAAACACAAATTAAAACATAACAATGAAAAATGGAAAAGATGAAAAGAAAAATGAACATGGGTTAATTACCTATTTATGCTCTCTGTTGGAAATTGAGCGATAGAACAGCTGAAAAACAGTCAAATATTATCATAGAAAAAAGTTTATTATTATAATTTAAAAAAAGGGGGGAAAGAGAAAAATAAATATAATAAACTAAGAATCACTAAACTACCCGTAGCTGTAGTTACACACATATGTTGAAAACAAATCTGTACATACAGTACAGTTTTTAACTATTAAACGTTCATAAAAATATTAAAACATTAAAACATAGAAAAACATACGTACATATGTACATACACACTACGCACATACAAGAACTTAATTTACTGAAATAAATAATCCCGTACGGGGAAATTTTTCCTATCATATCTATTCAATAGCTGTACACACTTTATTGAATAATATATTGCACGAGATGCCCCCTATTCATTCCATAATATACCTAGTAAAAAATAAGTTATATCTGAATCTAACTATATGTATCAACTAAACATCCTATACTAATACATTTGATTAAACTGAAATACAATTTCTACAATAAGTTATAAAACCTCAAACTCATTGGAAATTCTCACTATCAAAATGCTCTCTCTCCTATTCATCCAGTGGCGTCGGAATATTTTTCCTTGGGGGAGGGGGGGTATAAAATTCAAGTCAACAAGAAAAAAAAATGTTTTTTGTCTATCAAAAGTGACCGTAACAAGCAAAAAAACTTGTAAACCTCTAAAAACTTCTTTGTAAATCTTGTCTCTGAACTTGAGGCCTCTTTTTATCAACTTGCTCAGTAGTTTTTCTATTTTTTGGGAAGGGAAGGGGGTACAATATACACGTTTGTATCCCCCATTCTGGAACTACTGCGTGCACCTCAAATAAATAAATTACCAAAATTTTCAATACGATTGTTAGTCTGCCCCTGCATTTATAAAAAAAAATTATTACAAAAATATGTTGGCTATATACTTTTTCTCCCTTTATTCTCTGTGAGTCAACTGTACACCATCGTGACATCATAAGTTCAACAACAAAACTCTTGTGTTTCTCCTCCTACAAGACACAGACTTATCCAATCCAGAATGGACCCCCCTCCTCTGACCGTGAATATAAAAATTGATCACGTGAGTTAATATTCACTACCATTTTCCTAAATTTCAGTCTTATTATTAAGATGACTAATGGATGTAAATGGAGCAAACGATCATTAAAAAAAAACAAAAAAAAAACTTTACGATAAGCGCTTATAATAATATTTACAGCCCTCCTGAAATATCTACATACATGTACAATAAATAATTATGAATAGGAAACGGCTAGGAAAATAAATTAACAACAATATTTTGACATCTTGTGGCATGTCTATAATCTACATTTTATAATTCTTATGTAGATATGTGGATCGTTTCAAAAGTAAGGTAACATTCTTATTCTTCGCGATGGGTAAAACATTGGCGCGCTGAAATTTTGAGGAAATGTCCACAAGATGTCTCTAGATATATATGTTCTTTTATTTGGTAGTGTTTTGTTGAATAGTTCCCGTGCTGCATAATTTTGAACACGGAATCTAAGGGTACTAGTTCCTCCAATTATGAAGTGAGTTGTCCTTCCCATCTGTTTTGTTTATAGGAATCTAACAACTCACATGGAACCGAAGTGAGGTAAAGTTTCTCATATGTTCGAGTAGATTGTAGTGCGGCTGGTTTTGTTCACATAGCGTGTTGCTGTCTCCTGTTGAGAACTGAAAATTGTGAACCGACTATTTTCTGTCCAGATAGCGCGCATGCATGCAATCGGTTTGGTAAGCTCGTGCGACCTTATTTACAGCGTTTTACCCACTTATATTTTGTGGACATTCCCAATGCGCAATCAGTTACCCTTTAGTTACCCGCGGAAAAGTTACCCATTTATAATCCTCGGTTACCCTCAAATTACCCAGAAACCCGTCAGTTACCCTTGGTTCCCCTTTAGTTACCCTGGTAACTGGGGAGATTTGGCGCATCGGGTTACAATATTTGCGCCAAACGCAGAATACAACTGATGTAAACCTTATACTGCCGAATACATTTTCGCAAGTCAAAAAAAAAACTAATGACGACATACCGTACTTTATAATTGGACAGACTAGTACCCTTAGATTCCATGTTGAAAATTACACAGCACGTGAACCATTCAACTAAACACTACGGATCGGGGGGGGGGGCATATATCTGGAAACATCTTGAGGACATTCCTTCAAAATTTCAGCGCTCCAGTGTTACCCATTGCGGAGAGAAAAAAGGTGTTACTTTACTTTTGAAATGACCCATTTATTAAAATTCTAAATGTAAATTCTTAAATTCTAATAATACTGATTGAAGACGTCATTGGCTAAAAATTCAACCTAAACTAAAATATAACTATCTAATGCCTAAAAATAATGAAATATGACATGAGACTGCAAATATAATAGGTACAGATCTAGGTTTGAGAAAAAGAAGAAAAAAACAGGATTTTCAACTCTCAACAGTCGATAAATTCTATGCTTCTTCCAAATACAATTTTTGAATTCGGAAGGCAGGAATGAAGTGATTGTAGATTTCATTGGTTGATTTGTCAGCCAAGCTAGAAGGAGTTACATGCGTCAAGTATTGGAAATGAGAAAATTGAAACTCGTTTATGTAGATTGGAAATTCCCTAAAAATCAAGTAAATATTCGGTTCCTAACTATGCCCTCAAAGAAATTGGAAATATAGTTCACAAAATCAGCAACATGTATTGTTATTTTGGAGCTGGAAGGTTTTGTAACAGTTGAAAAATTCTTCTTTAGAAACACTGTAAAGAAGGATTTGACAAAAAGAAAGTCTATGTCCCTTTTCTGGATGCGAGGGTGCTAGAAATAGTGGATTGGAACGCTTTGAGTTTGTTATATGTATTATCCGTTAGATACAGAGCTCTTATTTTACAGTGACTTTTTTTACACATGATCATTCTATTGTGCATCTTGGGGAGGAGTACAAGTAAGTAAATCCAACGGGGCAAATATAAGCCTTTAATAAAACTAAGGAGTTGACACTGATTGGAAGGTTCACTTTGTGAAATAAACTGATGAAACATATAGTTGGGGGGGGGGGGGGGTATGATGTCAAAATATAAAGCAGCGATACACCTGACTGCAGTAGTACTACCGCATTCAAATGTAAAACCGGTTTTCAGATGCGGAATGCAACCAATCAACAGACTGATGGCGTATTGTTAAAGTGAGAAGCCATCTGCCGCATCTGAAAACCGGTTTTACATTTGAATACAGATAGTACCATAGCACTCAGATGCGCTGATGTTGACATCTTACCTCCCCACAAGTCTGGTCAGTTTGTTTTACAATGTACCTAAACTAATTATTGGTCAATGGACTAACCACAACCCAGTTTACTGTATCTTTCAAATTTGACAGCAGTTTAGGAGTATAAAAAATTTATTGAAAAAAACTTGAATTGAGGAGGGAGAGATATCTTATCTAAAGCTGTTGATTTCCTTCTTTTCTAAAAGAAAGTAACATTAGTTGAGTAGTGATGAAGTCCTTTGTTGTTTATTATAATAATATTGATAGAAGAAGAAAATACACTTGGCCTCTTTCAGAAATATTCCACTCTTTGAATTTAGTTATTTTCTTTTTCATAAATTCAACAGTTACTCAGCAAAATACCAAGGTACAAGTGTTCAGAAAATGGCAACGTTAAATTTAACCTTGAAACCTTATCTTCGTATGTGAAAGCCATGTTCAAGTCTGTTCATTGTAGTGGGCTATGACGTTAAGGTACTTGTACAGAGGCACGTTCTTATTAGCCGTTGTAGCGTACATAAGGTGGATAGTTGCAGGGACGAAAATAAGGGGAGCCGGGGGGCAACCTGCCCCAAGCCTCCGCTGGAGTTGGAAAATTTTAGTCGATGGATCAAAAGTTTTTTTGTGGTTTTTTTAAGCCAATACAAACAACTTTTGATCGATACTTAGGAATTTTTAGTTGAGTCAGCTGGGAATTTAACCATTTTTGCCCCTCCAGGAAATACTCATCGCTATGTCCCTGGATAGTTGACTGGTCAAGTAATTACGGTAGCTAACAACTCGCAAATAGTAAGAACCAGCCTCGAGCATGAATACCTTCCCTTAGCTTTTAAATCTCATAACCAACCATCTTTTGGAATTCTACTTTAGATGAAGTTTCATTCTTCACAACCAGCTCCGTATAATACTGTTGTGCTACCAGACCTAGCAGCTGGCTCAGAACTACCAGTGTTTTTCATTGCTGATCTAGGTCATTCACCTACACACAGAGCTTCGAGCTTCGACCATTGTAATTTCGCTCAACACGAGTTCCTTAAAATTAAATTTCAGGTTGAAACTAGTCACAACGAAATAAAAACTCAATTTACATAACAAAATTCACAGCAAACTTATCAATATAGGCTACAATGGCATGAACATGTTCCAACCTGATTTGCATGCTCAATAAACGTTAATATCACAATCGAAAATTAACATTACGGTACTAATATATAAGATTGAGACTTGATTTACACCTCGTGGACTACCTCAAGCTATAATCTTTCTCATCGGACGAATAAGGAACACAGTACGGGTTCTGATACGGCCTACCAATGGTAGCATAGCTCGGTCTCAACGGCGGAGATACCGACGGCGTCGACGCCATTTTTGAAGGCAATGTGGACGCGTAATTAGGGTTATACGCGTACATCGATGGAGCCACCTTGATACACGGATACGCTGGATTATTGTATTGCATTTGTAAGACGGACGGCATCGTCGTCAGCGGTCCGCCGTGGTACGGATCGAACCGGTTCGTCATTCGTATTCGAATCACGCAGATGATTATGATCAGCAAAGCTATAAAAGCCACCACGCCGCCGACAATTCCGATTATTAAGGTGTCATCGTTATTCACGATGGTCATCCCGGACTGCGGCGGTTTCACCGCCATATGCGCCTTGGGCGTAGTCGGCGGCGGCAGCGACCAGATGATGTCCAACTCCGTGGTCACCCTCGGCGTCTGTCTCATCTTGATTATGGTGACCGCGGAGGTAGTGGTCAACGGGGTAGTACTACTCAAAATGTTCGCTGATTGACGATGGGTATCGCACGTGAGGTCGTCGTCGGCGATCTCCAGCAGGTATTTGCCGCTGACGTACGACGGCGAGGAACATTTGATGCCGAAGGCGAGACCACTCCGCCTAAGCGCTCGTACTCCGCAGTCACACAGTATCGGATTCGTCTCCAAACCCTTGATCAGCAGGTGGCCTCTGCGGTCGTCCAGACTAGTTAGGAACTGCGGTATAAGCGTCGTCAGCTGGTTGTAACTAAGATCTAACACAATCGACGACGACCGCGGTAACGGTATCAGCAAACCTGGCGGAATCGCGTTCAACGAAGTATTCGATATCCTTACAACTAGATTCGGCATTTTGAGCCCTGCTAGGGCGCCCGAGGAGAGGGTTGTTACTCGCTGACCCCAGATACCGATGTAATGCAGTCTCGAGTTCATAGCCGGGGCTAGTTGCTCGCTTCCGACCACCGGATCTTTTATCTCGACGTTCAGCACTTCTAGCGTCGGTAGACTGTGTAAAATCCCGGGAACGTCTAAATAGCCCAATTTTGGGTAACCGAACAAATCCAGCTCGATCAGATTGGCGAAGTTCTTGAACGCGGTTTTCTCGATCTTCACACAAGAATGTAGATTCGAAAGACGCAATCGCTTTAGCGTATCCAAGCTGTCGAAGTCCTTTTGCACAATGCTGCGAATCGGATTCGAAGATACGTCCAGACTGCGCAGGTTTTTAAGTTCACCCCATACTTTGGACAGGTGCGATATATCCGAAATAGCGTTGAAGGAAATGTCCAACCCTTCCAGAAGGGTGATTCTCTCGAATATCTTCTCCGGCAATTCGGTGATCGAGTTGAGGGAAAGGTTCAGGTACTGCAGGAACGGGGTTTCCATTCGACTTACCGCGTTTATGCCAGTACCAGCTAGATTCAGTTTCCTCACTGTCTTCGGCTCACTCAGGATATTCCTCACCGATTCCTCGGACAACGGATTGTAAGACAGATCTAGCTCCTTGATGTTCACTAGTACGGTGTCATCGGCGGGCACGTCTCGTATCTTATTGTACGATAGGTCAACGGACACCAAGAAGAAGTACTGCTTCTGCAGACTCTTAAATGGCGCCACTGAAAACTTATTCCACGCCAGGTTTATGTTCTCCAGCATACGAACTTTAGCGCGATCGAAAATGTTGTCGGGCAGCTCGGCTAGCGAGTTGTTCTTCAAATCCAGTTTCTCGATGCGATGCAAGCCTTGGAAGGTGCGTTCGCCGATCTTCTCCACCTTGTTGTTGGATAAATCCAGCACCTGCAGTTGAGTTGAATTGTGAAAAGCGGTCTCACTGATTATCTCGATATCGTTGTCGTGCAACTTCAGCACCTTCAGTCTCGGCAGCCGACCAAACTCAAATTCATCTAGAGTTTTGAGCACGTTGCCGCTGAGATCGATGTCCTGCAGAAATTCGAGACCGGCTATCAGCTCGCCCGGGAAGAAGTTGAATTTATTTCTGGCCAGATTGACCGACCTTAAATTGGGATGCACTTTGAACGAGGTCGGGAATAAATAACTGATTTGATTGTCCGATAAATCGAGCTTCTCCACATTGGTGCCGTTGCTTCGCCAGGTTATAAAAAACTCACCTTTGAATGTTGTGAGGTGATTTCTACGCAAGTCAAGTACTTTGAGAGAGTGAAGCCCGGCGAAAATTCCGCTTTTGAGATTTGAGATATTGTTCCCGGCTAGATTGAGGTACACGAGATTGGTAAGCACGTCTAACGCGCCTTCCATTATTTCGGACACCATGTTGTTGGACAAGGATAACCATTGTAGCGACGCGGACTTGACGAAAAATTCGGGGTGCAGTATTTTCAGCGAGTTGTAACTCAAGTCCAGGACTGTAAGTATAGTAAGTGGGTGGAATAGCTTGGTGGGTAAGGAACTGAGTTGAAGGTTATGGCTGAGATTCAGGTGTAGCAACGACGGCATCATAGCGAAAGATGAGGCGGATATCTCTTTCAGATGGCTATTGGATGCATCTAGCAAAGTCAAACTCTGCAATATTAATGGCTCTTCAACCATTAGTGAGGATATTCGATTGCCACGAAGATTTAACGAGGTCAGCGTCTTCTCAAGACCGGCGAAAGTATGTGGTTCTATGTTAACGAGTAGGTTTCCGCTGAGATCTAACGTTTTCAGCTTCTTGAAGTTCTGTAAAATGAATGCCGAGAAATATTAGTAAAATTTAGGCAGTCAGAGGACGGAGTAAGTATATGCTTCTGTTAGGCAAGTAGTTTCAGACCGGTTGGGTGGATGAGATGTTTTACAACGGAATCCGACAACACAACAGTTGTGTTTCCTAAAATTTGGACATTTCCTCACTTACGGTTTACTGGTGGCTATCGGTAGCCACACCTGTTATTGAATGAAAAATACAGCGGCAATTTAGAATACATTTTTGGACACTAATAGTTCGTTACCTGAAATGAATAAGATGGTAATTCTCGAATAACATTATAACCAAGTCCGAGGTCTGTCAATCGATTCGATAAAATTGATAAAATTTCAGCCGATACTGCGGTTATTCTATTATATCCTAATTTCAGAACTTTAAGTTTGGTTAACTGGTTTAGAGTCGACGCTGGTATTAGTAATATGTTATTGTCTTCCAAAAACAGAGTTTCCAAATTATTTAATCCCAGGAACGTATTGTCATCAATCTGCGAAAAGAAAAAACACATGACATAAGAAATGCATTGTACATGGGGAAAAAATAATAAATAAAAAAATAAAAAATATACCTTTATGCAGGTACAAAAAATCCACACAGAAAAATATGAGGGCTTATCAAGAAACATTCTAAAGAAAAGGGATTTGATTTTGTCAAAACAAACTGTTAAGTTTGCCTAGTACAAAAATTTCGTGGTCATGTGCAAAGAAAAAAATAAAAATTGATAAAGCCACCATCCATTGTAGAATGAGAATAAAATTCGTATTTCCTCAATTTAACCTATGAGACTGGGATTTTGTTTTTTAGGAAGGAGAAGAGAGTATTAAAAAAATCCCATTCAAAGAACAAAATAAGACCACACTGCGATTTACTATCACGTACAATAAATTGTTGAAAATTCTAAAACTACGGTGATTGGATCCAAATTAGAATCTAAGTTTCAGGAAAGGATTTTCTTCCTTTTCTAAATGCTGACACTGGCTCTCACACAAGTTTTTAGAAAGTTGATAAGTATGTCGACTTAGAAGCAGAGGTGAACAAGTTCTTAGTTATTCTGTAGTTCAACCTTGTATTGCAGGCTGATCAAAGTTTGGGAGTTAAAGTTCTTGAGATCAGCTTTTAGTAATTTTAGAGCTTAGTTCATTGAAAAAGGACTAAGCTCCAAGATGGGCAATCAAGTTTACTAAGCAGGTCTTTCTCAAATATAAATAGTAAATTTTTTCAAGTTTAGTCTCTGAAAGCGCATAAAATTTTGGAAATTCGAAATGTCGAGTTCAGCTCTTGACAGTTTTAGAGCACATTTATGGAACAGTGGAGTAGCCAAGGGGGGTCTTGACTCTCTTCTGCGATTTCGTCAAGTGTTTTTCTAATTTTAGCATTCCTCTGACACCCCATCTTCTTTGGTCAAGACCAGGCCCCCTTCGAACGCTAGGCTGGCGCTACTCTGGTATGGAAAAATGAGCTATGCTCTGATCTAAGCTGAATCTGACTCAAAATACCAGGTGACCTAACAAAATTTCCTTAAATAATTTATAACATTATCTTTCATAGTGTATTCCAGTGGTAAAAAATTATGAAGATATATTCTTCCTATATGCTCAAGATTACAAGGGAAGCAAGGAACATTTGATTGGTCGTCATTATTTCAGAATTTTATTTGGGCAAGTTAAAATTTTTTCATAGGAATTTATGTATAATATTTCTTTGCAGATATAAAAAAGGGACTCGACCCCCCCCCCGGGGAGGGGGGTGCTTTATGGCCCAATCCCTAGCTAATCCTCAGTTCACACGTTTCAACTCGCTTAGTTATACACTGCGCTCCTTGTATTCTACCCACCTGTCTGACCTCAATCAGTCCGGCTATTTTTTTGTTTATCTAGCAGTCTAACTGGATCTCTCTAATTATGTCGATATTGCAACCCCTCTCTTTCCCTGTCTAACTGGGTTTCGAGCTAAAAAGTCTACCCCTGTACTTTTTCGTACTTTTCTGATAGATACCTATCCCATGCAGAGATCGTCATAAAGAAAGAGGGGAATTTCTTTACAAAATTATTCAGTGGGCAAGTTCTCAAATATGCGACCGCTTTTCTCTAATTTGTCGATTCAAAAATCGTTAACAGCAAAATTGGCTCCTCGGATCTTCCGTTAAAAAATCAAAAAGATAAAAGGCTCTTCTTATTTTTTGCTTGGTTGTTATCAATATTTCACGCTGCAAAAATGAAATTTTGAATTAGAACAGTCAGGTTCCCCGCCTTCTCAGGAAGTTACTTCAACGCTAATGCTCCGAATCGGCATTCTTCTCGGTGGGGGAGGGAGACTGCCAGATTTGGCATATGTTTAATAAATATATTCATCAGTAACAAACCAACATTCCTTGTCAATGTCATACTTTTGGTAAATTTATATTTTTCAGTTTCAATTTTTATGACAATTTTAAATTCTTAGAATTTTTTCTTATTTCTTAAATTTTGTATAACTTAAAACCCATTTCAAATATACAATTATTCATTGTCATTCTTATCCTTTCCGACTTTTTAATGATCATATATTTTTGAAGGTTCTGCAAGTGTTTTCTTCAAATTTTTGGGTTGTGTTATCATTTAAGACCATATTTTATCAGACGTATCAACGTTCCTGGGGCTAGGAAGAGAGAGGGTAATGTTCTTTCTGCTAAATGGTACCTACATGATCTAAAACATTTCTGTTCATAAAATTTTTCAAATTCCTGGTTCAAGAAACTGTTCTTGACCTAAAGCTTCATTCATAAAAATATAAAATATTCAAGAAGTAATCAATTTTTATTTTGCTAAACACAAGTATTCGCTCTTACATTAGATTCGTTGCTTTGAAAGAGAGGATGTTATAAGGCATTCGTCCCCTGAGCCTATGATTTTATCTCTAGTAGAGTCCAATTCAATCCTGTAACTCAATCAAAATTTGTGCGCCAATAATTGTCAAAATGAAAAGAAGAACTTTTTTTCTGCTGACTTATTTGATAGCACTGTCATCGTTTCTCTCTGCCCCCTCACAATAGACGGTAGGCGAGTTAATGAAACGACGTATTAGGACCACTTAGTGTATCAGTAATCTTCACTAATTACTCTGGGTTCATTTTACATTAATTTTTTCGATATGGTACAGGCACAAAAATGCAAAAATGAATGTATCTGTTGAGGGCGAAGGAGGAAGCGCATCATTTCTCCAGTGACAAAATTGAATCCGTGATGCATTCAAGGAGAGGGGTCGATAATTTAAAAGAAGCTGTGGTTGGCAGGTATCTCAATCTAAGAACCGATAATTCTTTTGCTAGTCCAGCAGCATTTCAGTATTTTACGAGAATTCACTTCGGTACGCCCTCCTGCCCAGGAATCAGCCTTAGTGAAGCTATAGTTCCTCCAATTTCTGCAATCAACACTTGAAAATTTTTTACAAATGTTGAAAAGATGCACTATTTTCTTTACCATGTCTTTTAGTTTGACTAGGAGTTCATTTTTCGGCATAGAATAATCAGTGATTACTTGACCTATATTCGTTACGATTTATGTTTCACACTGTATTCGTCAGTGATTAAGGTCAGCTGGGCCTACTATTTTAAACTTATATCAACACAGAAGTTGAATAATAGGCACTCCTACGCGCAAGAGTTTCAAAACCGAGTTGAATTTAATTTCGAATCTCACCGCCCGTAAGACGTTGACGCTCAGGTCCAGATATCGTAGGTACTGCGAGCTGGAGAAAGTTTTATCCGAGACGGTGGCTATGTTATTTCGGCTTAAATCTAAGACCTCTAAATATGGAATTGACTGCATGTGCGTTGGCTCCAGTTTCTGAAATGAATATAGAAAGATTTAATTCGCTGCTTATCGTTCCGAAGGATCGTAGAATTGAATTGTGAGAGTCTGGATAACCCAGGCCCCTTAAAGACGGTGAAGGGAAAGCGAATCAATAAACCAGATAACCAGCTGTACAATCTCAACTTGCCAGTCAGGTTGTCAGGGAGTCAACAGACAAACGAATATTTACATTCAGGACTTATTACCTGAATCAAATTCGACGAGAGGTTTAAAAACTTCAGCCCTTCGAAGGTTTTGAGGGCTGTGGCCGGAAACTCGACTATGAAATTTCCAGCCAGATCTAAGGAATGCACTTTTCCCGCTCCTGAAACCACAGGTAATCCAACGATAGCGTAATTCAAATAAAAATGTTCTATACTGTCTTTATTATAAATTATATCGACGTTGATTTATTACCTTCGAATACGTCACTGTTAAGGTGACCTATTTTATTGAATGCCAAATTAATATGCTTTAGCTTGAGAAGTCCATAAAACGCTCTTCCCGCGATACTTGCGATCAAATTTCCCATCAGATCTATCTGTTCGATATTTGGTTGGGCAGTAAACGATTCTTTCTCGATGGTAGCTACAAACGAAAAAACTGATATTCAATATTGCTTAAAAAATTGTCGGTGCTAGGGTACGACTAACGGCAGAATGGTCTCAGTTATTTGACCTAAACAATGAATGACATCCTCACGAGGTCGTAACAACTTTTGGAATAGTACTCCTTTTCTAATTTGCTCTCAACCCGAGCCCTGGAATCCGCCCTTTCGAGCATTACCTCAGAGACGTCGGGGAGGCTGCTAGGGCTGTCTTAGCCTTCTTCACTTCTGACCGAAAAACCGGCCTAGGTCGAAATCTGGCGAGTCGCTACGTGGGATGGAACCCGGGAGCTCCGGATTCCGAGACCAACGCGCTATCCACTCGGCCAACCAGAGATCTATTTGGAGTAGTACTATTCAAAAGTCAGTCACCACTTCTTATTGAACAAATTTATTTTATTTTGTTTTCTTAAATTTGAAGAAATTTACACTTTTTACTATTTGAATACCCATCCATGAGAGACTTAGACACGAAAGGTGCAGACTCCTTTCCCAAATCATTCATCAGACACTGAGAATATTCTGTTACCGGAAAATTTTGAGCTTGAACTTTCGATTAGTCGCTGTGTGGCTAAGTGGTAACGCGCCCGTTTCGGAATCCTTCCGTCAAGGGTTTGAATCCCACCAACACCGGAAAACTAGTGATATTCGAATACCCCATACCATCCTAGCGAACACAGCGACTACAGTACCAATCGAGGTGGAAAACAGTGCGTTCTGTAACCCTCCCCCCAGTTCAGAAAAACAAGGCATTACCATCGCAGGACGTGTTACCACCAGATCAGAAAGATCGGTACTGTGCGTGTACACGTCGTGGACAGCTTACTCAACGTCGTGAAACACGTTGCTAGTAAGCGAACAGCGGCTGCACACTCTTTGGCACAGAGAAAGAAAACTGGAGAGTTATTTGGGTTATACAATGACATTCGCGATAAATTCCATCAGTTCAATTCATCAGACAGTGCAATTATCATCTTTTGAAAGGAAAAAGCGTAGGGAGGTGTCCATCGTCGTGAATGTTACCATATTGTGGTGTGGTGGGACGTATGGCGAGGTATGCATGCCAAAAGGGCCTCTATGACACCGCACCCCCGGCACCGGAAACTACCCTTTCGAGTATCACATCAGTAGCCGGAGGGACGCATTGGGGCCGAGTCCGAGCCCCCATTTCTCCGTGCCGCAACAGTGTGCGCGTTTTGCCAGAGCCACCATGGGGTTCCCTACTGAACGAGTCCATTGTCTCAATGCTTATTGTATTTTTAAAAATTTTTGTTTCTAGTAATTTTCTCTCGATAAAGTGGTATTATTATTCAGAAAAATTGAAAGTAGGTCTATACGTTCAGAACTTCAGTCTGCGGTCAGTGACTTCTCATTTCCAGAACGGATGACGCAAATATTTCAGAGTTTTCAGTCCATTGCCATGGCAAATCTTTGCTGAAAAGATACGTGCTTTACAGATTTCTGAGCACAACAAATGGCAATAGTGACACAGTTTTGATTTCTGAACACGATTCAGGTACCAGATCGCCGTCGTTGACCCATGCGATAGCACAATTTTCAAACATTCCTGGGAAAAGGAAGTTCCTGAAGCTGTTTTGTCTGTAGTCGTGGATATCAGTGCTTCCGCCATGAAGAAGATGTCTATCATCATGGACAAAAGTCACCCCTCCCTAAATTCTGATGCTCCTGCTCTGTCAACTTGTTGAATATTCTCCATTAGGTATATAAGTATAAACTAAATATTATGGAAAATAATTTACGAGTAACAAGAAAAGAAATGCTACCGTAATATTCTCAGTTTCTGGAGAAGAATGACCCTCCCCCTGAATTTTCAAAAAATGCATAATTCTGCTGAAAATACAGTATTTCTCAGTCTGAAAAGGGTTTTGCCTGCCTGATGCTGGAATCATCTGACGCTACACCACGAGGAGAACAGCCTGATGGAGCCAAGGAAACATTAGCTCAATTTTAATGATCTTCCTGCATGGTCGGCATAACTACACTTCATATTTGTACAACTTTTTCAACACTCTATCAGCGGTAATAACTTTTACCTAAATAAAATAAATTACGGAGAGATTCTAAAAAAAAAATGTTTCAACCTAATTATTCTTTGTAATTCTAACGGAAATGATAAGCAAATCACTGCACAAGATAAGCCAACATTGGGAGTAAAATGTAATTTTTACTGAAATTAAACGTCTGATAGTAATCATATTAATTTTAGATATCATGTAAGTATCACTATTATGGAATGCCCACCAAGAAGATTATAGAATACAGAATAAAGAACGTGGCGTGTAATGTGGTATATGGTATCTACTCGTATAAAGAATACAAAATATAGGATATAGAGCAGAATATAGAACGTAGAATTTTTTTCAGGTGCTGTATCCGATACCAGATGCTGGCGATCGTGATTTTTGAAGCGCGATTTTCCTAGGCAGGGTTACTTGGGGTAGTTTGCAGTGTTTTCACAACGTTGAATACGCTGTTTACAACATGCACACGCACAGTGCCAATTTTCTGATCTGGTGGTAACACACCCTGCGATTGTAATGCCTTGTTCGTACGAACTGATGGGGTTCCAGAACGCGCTATGTTGACCACCTCAATTGATACTGCAATTGCTGGGTTCGCTAGGATGTTAGGGGAGTACCTATTCGAATATCAAATCCGATCTGTAAGGGTTGACATAATTTTGACCTGCATAAATTTTGCGAATTTTAAGAATATTTCAACCAATCAGAGCACTCCGATGCATTTTTGATTTCTTGACACACTTTTGACCGATCGGTTCTGCTATACAAGTGGGCGGAGTCTACGTGATTGTCAAGGAGCGACACTATTTTGACTCAAAAAGAGTTTCTTTTGACGCTGATTTTGCAGATCGAGGATTTCCGGCTGTGGTGGGATTTGAACCCAAGATGTAAGGATTGCGAGACGGGGCACGTTACCACTTGGTCACAAAGCTATTCCAGCGACCTTTTATATAGATTAAGAATACAGAATATAGCATATAGAACATAGAATATATAATACAGAATAAAGAATACAGAATATAGAATATAACCCACTTATCAGATTGAAGTTGATAGAAAGAATTTTTAACGCAGCGGGACCATTTAAAGATGAACTGGGAACAGTGGCTAAGCGGTTGAAGTTCAGCCTAAGTTCCTGTTGAAGAACATTTGATTAGCGAATTGCGATTATCAATGAATTCTTTAGGAGTTGGTCAATGAGAAAGAACATTAATTTTAGTAATTACCTGCAAATTCTCGCAACCTTTCAGAATTCCTTCTTCTATGGCTCTGATCTGATTACCACTTAGATCAAGCATGCGTAGTTGAGTTAGCCCGTGAAATTCGGTGGATGAGAATACTGGATTCAACGAATCTCCAAACAGGTTGTCCGATAACTTCAGTTCTTCTAACGAATGCTGCAGTCCCGAAAATATCTTCTCAGTCAACCGTCTCAAAAGATTGTTAGAAAAATCGATCTTATGGAGCGATAGTCCTGCATCAGGTCATACGACATTTCATTAGAATTTTTCAAGGATTCACTCAGGGGACAGAAAGTAAAATTTATGGATAATACTGTCAAGTACTTGGAAAATGGGGTTACTGGAGTCGCTGAATTCGTTTTTGAGGTCACTTCGACTGTAACCCTTCTCAATATGAATCCAGAAGTGGAAGAAATGACAAACCTTCAAAATTATTAAATATAGGTACCTACAGCTTCTATATTGAAAATAGGGTTTCCGTATAATAAGTAGTCAATAAATTCACTTTTGAAGTTATTTCTCCTGATATCACGCAAAAATGAGCCACCCCGAAAACAATATTATCAATATACTTGAAGCACTAGTGAATAATAGGTATTGAAGTTATCTCGTACCCACCCCCTGTGGATACTTATTGGTGGATGTTATGGTCAAAATAATCTCACAAACAAATTCAGAGACTCAAAAACCCTTTTCGGTATTCTTGACTGTCTTATCTGTTTAAGGCTGCACTCCTTCAGTAAAGCCTTCAAAATGGTGGTTAAAATGAACAAAATTTTATACGAGTAAGTGACTTTATCGTTAATCTTTGTGAAACTCGAGTAGACAATCGTTTTCATACTTTTGTTCGGGTTCTATGATCTCGAATGCTCGAAATTTAGGAAAATGTACTCTTTACCCAGAACTAAAATGGCACTGACCTTTTCAAATTATCTTTTCCTTAAAATTCTTGAAAGGTAATCCATGTCTACATTAATGAGAATGATTTTTATAGTCAAACAGGGCCGGATTAAGGTCGTGAGCGCCCCTAGCCACTCGCTTAAAAGCACCTCCCCCTTCGAACCGTTGCTAAAATAATTACTTGCTCTTACCCCTCAAAAATTTTTCAAAACACAAAAGTTATATGGCTGTAATTTGAGTAATATGAATTTTTGTATATTATACTCAAAAATTTTTCCACCCCTCAAAAATGTTCCGCTCTGGGCACGGGCCCTGAGAGCCCATGCATTAATCCGGGCCTGTAGTCAAACGAATTTTTTCGACCGAAGTCGATTTTTTAGAAGCTTCAAAATAAAACGGTAAATTTTCCTATAGAAAAATTTTTATATTTAAATTTACTCCCCCGGGGTGCAACCCCTCAAAATATTTTCAATTTTGAAAGAATTTTTGCTGACGAATTTTTAGACCAAAATGAACAAGTATAGCAGCGAAATTTTGAGTGATAATTGGAATCGATTTTGCTCCTAACTTTGCCTCTCAATTTAGTTTTTCACCATCTTTATGGAAGCTGTCAGATGACACTAACAATCGGTAATACGTACGAGTGGATCAAAAATGAAACAATAAATTGTAAATGAAGCAAAAATTTCTCGTGGTAAAATTTAGATTTAGAGGATCCAATCCGAGACTAAATTAGAATATTATGCAGCAACTTTCGGAATCAGTGACCAAGATCTCGGAATTTGATGTTGTTTCATCGATTCTCAGAATCGAGTCAATTTCATCTATAGAAATTTGTTATTCAATTTAAAATTAAAATGATTGAGAAAACCGTGAAGCTAGATTCGGATTTCAAGTATCGAAAATAAGTTTCGTGAGTAAAATTTTATGCAATCGAAATCAGCGACGTTCAGATTTTATGTTTTCATTGCTTTTTCAGGTTCAGTCAATTTTGCCCATTAAGTCGTCTTCAAACCCATGGTGAGGGGTAGAGGCGAAAGTTCAATTTCTTGTAAAATTGTATCTCATTCGACACTGGTTTCCCGAGAGGTGTTTTGAATTTAAAAACAAAAATAATTAGAATTTTTCATCGCGAAATTTAAGTTTGGGCGAATAAATGCAGAAGATCTGATGAGATATTCCAACATAATGATCTAAACGACCCTCAATTTTTTGACACTTTGTTTTTGATTCGTCACGTAAAGTTGGTTTTGACTTTTCCCAAAAATAAAATGGAATTTCAATTTTGGGGGCTGAAAACCGGATCTGGCTATAAATCTATGGTAATCGTCGAAATCAATGACCCAAAAACGTTTATTTCGGTATTCTAAGTCGAGCATCTGCCGCCAATTCGAAACATAAGATTTTTATTTTGGAACCTAATCGGCAACGGACTCCCCCCCCCCTCCATTATTATATGCTCCAATGCTGCAAAACAAAAAAAAAACGATAGGTTGCTCGATCTTCATTAGAAAGAGAAAAGTTAGAGGACTCCCAGCCTCCCAGCCCTTGTTCGGGACAGAACGGATTTTGTGGTCCTCCAAGAAACAGGATTTTAGCATTTCAACATCCTGCGTGTGATTCCCTCTTCCACTGCTTTTATATTTATTTATTTCAATTATCGTTCCCACCAAACAGCCTTACACATGTGAAGCCAAGGTAAGTGGGGACTTGATGGAAACTACAAAGTACGCGTATTATTTTACAAAGGTACCAACAGAATGAGAGAAAAAAAAAATAATAAATGAAAAAGTATTGAAAAATAAAAAATGAATAACAATAATTATAACACTACACAACAATCTGAGATTTTTTCAAAAACAAGGTTATGAGGATATATAATTCTGTATGTTTTTTCAACGAGGAATTTATTGCCGAAGTTAATTTTTTGATTATAGTTCATTTTTTCTACTATCTCCTATCGTAAATATTTTAGAATTAGAGACTGAAAAACAATGGAGTAAGAGTGGGGTAAAATAAAGGAGGGAATATTAAAGTCAGTAGAAGAAAACGTAGGTGAAACTAAAAGAGAGAGGAAAAGAAACCACGGATGAAGGAGGAAATCCTCAGAAAGATAGATGAACGAAGAAAATATAAGAATGCAAGCGATAAGGAAGACAGCTTATCAAATTTATGGAATGAAATAAAGGGAGTGCACAAAGGCAAAGGAGGAATGAATGAAAGAAAAAGGTGGTAAGATAGAAGAGTTTATGAATAAAAGACAAATGGACACTGATAAGCGTAATAGAACCAAGCAACAAAATCTGTATTTTAAGAGCACGAGATTCGAAGTTCCAGAGCTATGTGGAAATAAACGACATTGCGTTTACTGATAAACATTTTTCAACATGAGTACACATTTTTGAATCGTTTGGACACTCCTGTAGGTGCGCTAGTGTCGTGTACGAAAAGATGATCTGGGTATTTTTACCTTTAAAAATATGTAGAAGTAAAATGAGCTCGATCTAGCATCTTCAATATTGTTTTTTATGGAAAACTGAAGAGAACTATAGTGTCAGTCCTTATCATCCTTTCAGATGAGCCCAACTTCAGTTTTTTTTTGCAGAACATTTTGTCACTGATCATTAAGGGGCGGATTTTTATGCGCTAAAAAACGCAAAATATGCGCATATTTCATGCGCTAAAAATCAAAAATATGCATATTTTTTTCTCGAAATATGAACAAAATATGCAAAATCAATATGGGTATCGTGGCAAAAGTCTTGAAAAATTACGTCTGTTTACAGCACTTACCTCAAAATTTAAGTAAAATACTTAGAACCAGGCGCTTCGTGTTTAAAGTAGTTCCGCGAATGCAAGTGTAGAGCGCTAGTGAAGCTATCAAAAACTAAAAAATTTTCACTATCCAGGAGTCAAAACTGAAAAATTTTCGTAATCCAGAAGTCAAAAAAGTTGAAAATTGAAAAATTTTGCAAATATGTGGTAAAAATGAAAAAAAAACTCGAAATTATGAGGAAATTTGTGAAAATATGTGCTAAAAATGGTCGTTTTATGAAAAAATATGATTTTATTGGCAAAATATGCAAAATATGCAAAAACAAGTTGGGCTCATTCGCTTCGAAATGACGCGAAACGGATAAATACCTGGAATATATCGATTCTACTTCAACACAGAAAAACATATAATTTCATAGAAATCCGCCCCTTACTGATCATCTTTTCGTCCAAGTACACCAATTAGCGCGCCGAATTTCATTAGGCCGCTAGAGAGCGACTTTTCGACTCTTTAACGTCCTTTAGAAAATTAGACTAGGACAGAAGGGGCCTCAACATTTTTTGGGGGGAGATCTAACAAATCTGAGCCTTGCGGATGATATTGTCCTAATAGCAAAAAATCTTAATGAAATGAAGTGGCTTTGTGTGAAATAGGGAGGGAATGAATGAATTTCGGTTGAATGGGGCAAAATTGTCTAGAGTAGAAGAATGCAGGTATCTAGGACAGACTATGAAGTTTAAAAATAAAATGGAAGAAGTAGTAAGAGAGAGGATCTCCAATGCGTGGCAAATCTTCTGGGCAAATAAATCTATTTTGAAATGAGAATAAAACTAAAAGCAAAAATTTTGGAAAGTTGTGTGATGCCGGTGTTAATCTATGGGACCCAAACGTGGTCACTCACGAAAAGACAAAGGCAGCATCTCACGAATACACAAAACGCAATGCTGAAGAGTATATTAGAGTTCAGGCTAAAGGGTAAAATTAAAACAACAAAAATTCGAGAAAAAAACTGGAATCAAAAATATCGGGTATAAGAATTAAAAAACTAAAATTTAAATATGCCAGCCATATGCCAAGAGGAGCTTAAGAAAAATAGAGCATAATGACCGCAATTTGGACCCCAAGGGAGCACAGTTGAAATAGAGGTCGACCAGTAATACGCTGGATAAGAGATCCTCTCTTTATTCGGGTCATGCTGGAGACGAGCAGCAGCCAACAGGCAAGGCTGGGAAAGGGTGACGGAAACATATGCCCTACGGTGGGTGGAATATGTTGGTCACCTACATGCTTGGCCCTTAAATGAAGGGGACACGATGTAAATAAAATAGAAATACAAGTACTGACAGCATGTAACGCTCCTATTCGATGTTAAAATAAATTTAAAAAATAAAATAAAGGACAGACAGCTACATTAAGAATAGGAGAGAAAGGGGAGGCTATAGAAAAAACTGTAAGGCAGGGGTGCTCCTTATCTCCAGTATTATTTAATCTGTACATAGAGTGGGCCATAAACGAAATAAAAGAAAAATTTGAAGCAGGTGTCATTATACATGGAGAGCGAGTAAAGATGCTCAGATTTGCAGATGATATTGTCTTATTAGCTGAAAGGAGTATATTGATTTGGAAAACATGTTAAATGGAATTAAGGAGATTTTGCGTATCGAATATCCTATGAGAATAAATAAAAGTAAAAATAAAGTAATGGCATGTAATCGATATGAACATGATAGCTTAAATATAAATATTGGACAGGGAAAGATTGAGGAAGTAAGCGAATTTTTCTATTTAGGGAGTAAAATAACAAAAGATGGAAGGAGTAAAATGGATTTTAATAGTAGAATAGCACAAGCTAAATTAGCATTTTATCGAAAAAGTAATCTTTTCAAATCAAAAATAAATCTGGAAATCGAAAAATTGTTCTTGAAAATTTATGTTTGGAGTGTATCCTTGTATGGATATGAAACTTGGACCATATACCAGAGAAGGAAGGATCGAAGCTTTTGAGATTTGGTGCTATAGGCGGATACTTAGCCTAAAATGGACAGATAAGGTGAGAAATGAAGTACTTAACAGAGTAGAAGGTAAAATGGATATTTGGAATTGTCTGAAGAGAAGGAGAGATAAATAGGGCATAACTTGAGGCACCCAGGAATAATATCACTGCTACTAGAAGGAAGAGTGGAAGGAAAAAATAGGATAGGTCGGCAAAGATTCCAGTATGTTCAGCAGATAATGAAGGATGTCAAATTTAAGTGTTATTACGAAATGAAAGAACTTGCACAAGATAGCGAGAAGTGGGGAGCTGCATCAAACCAGTCGTAAGACTGATAACCTTATCATAATCAGTATTATCAAGATGATACTACTGGTCGAACAACTATACGTGTTCAGTATAGTTAACAGTATCAGTGTAGCTATTCCTGACGACAAAAAGGAATAAAAAGTGAAAATTTTAATAAAATTTTTATTTTGAGTGTGAAAAACGAGAGGTTTCCTAGAAAAATGGTTAACGCCATCGCATTCAGTATTCAAAATACAGCTAAAATCACAATAATCTTATCCCATTGTTTTTATACTCTTTTTTAATTTCCCTCTCAACCCGAGTCCTGAAATCCGCCCTTTCGAGCATTACTTCAGAGACGTCGGGGAGGCAGTTAGGGCTGCCTTAGCCCTCTTCTCGTCTTGCCGAAAAACCGGTCTATGTCGAAATGTAGAGTTGGAAGTGGGCGCGAACCCAGGACCTCCGGATTCCGAGACCAGCGCGCTATCCACTCGGCCAACCAGACCGCTTGTTTTTTATACTGTTGTGTAGTGTAATAATTTCAATAGCCAATAGGGACCATTAATGGGTTAGGGGAAGGGGTAGCCGACAGGGGTCTTGAAAGAGGGGGAAATAGACAACTAGACTGTGGACACAGCCGTTTGGAATTTATGCCTATCGAGAGAGTATTTTGGAATCGTTCATTCTATTAAGAAGTACCGCGTATGGTTGCGGAATAAGGGCAATCTCCGATTGTCCTAGAATTGCGATAGTGTCGCAAACACTGACCCCCACATCCATCCACCCTAATTAGTATCTTCTAACAGAAGAATACCAAAAAGAAGGTTAGTCATTAGAAGTGATGTGCCCCCCTCATGATTCATTGCAGCACTATAAGCCTGTGAGTATGCAGAACCGCCATTTTCATATTTTCGTTTACCGTGCATTCGATCTTCGTCGCGGGTAGCCTCGCTCGTCGCCCGCGAAATGTTCGCTCATTCACGGAAAAAAATGGGCGGTTTAGCGTACTCGGATTTACAGTGCTCTGGATTCACTTCCGGTGCTTCTACACATCGTAGGATCATCTGATCAAATGGGACACATTGTATACGAAACGGTCTGTTTCACGACGGGAAATCTGACGATTTCACGATCCTCTGCCACCGAATGTTGACAGCGAGTAAATCATCTGAGCAGTGTTACAGCAGACAATTTTTAGTACCTGATGAGGTGAACAGCTGTAGTGGTAACGACTGGTAACCGGTGTATCTTTGACTGTACGAAACAATCGGAAAATTGTCAGGAAGACTGGGCAAATCGCTCGGAAACACGACGCGATCGCAATCCAGCGACAATTGGCCGTTTTCAAATTTAACGCAGTCGCACGGTTGACGGAATTTTTTCATTAAACTGTCGCATTCCTGGGCCGAAACGGAGGCGGCAGTTAATATGGTAACCAAAAGAAACAAGGTCATCCAGCCGGCCATCCTGAAACAAGCAAAGCATTTAACTCGCATTTAGTACAAAACGTAACGTCTCTATTAATTTGACACATCGTAGAAAAAGAAAAAATCGTAAATAAAGTTTACCGCAGTACTCCAGCCGAGTTAATCGAACATTTCGCGTCCGGAGGAATCTCCGGAAATATTTTTCTCACGGTGCAGCGGCTGGGCCGCGGGCGCGGCACGCTGCGTGCTCGTCCACGTAAGACGTTTTTTCGAGGAGCCTCGCGCAAACGGGCGGGAATGGCCGCTTCGCTCCCCGTCCAGAGTGTACGGCCGATACTCGCCGTCTTTATTTAATAAAATAATATTCCTCCGGATAATTATTTATTAAATCGAGTTACGCTCGACTGTCGCTAGTTGGGTCGTTATGCTCTACTAAATCGCACAGCTACTCGGATAGCCAGCACGGCATACACCTGTCATCATCGCGGCGTGTAAATAAGGCCTTATTGCCCCGATGCGCCGTATCGTGCCGACGCAAAGGTATTTTTATTAATCATTCGGTGAACATACGCCGATTTTCCCCCTCTTCGGGATAAGTCCATGCTGGTTTTGGTCTGTATACTTTCTTCAATCTCGTATAACCTCGTCAATCCGCTGGGATTTCGATCGAATTTCCCTTCTCGTCGATGGGGGCGGAAATGAAGCTCGACTCGATAGTGACGGATGAGAAGGAAAGAACGGTGAAACCTCAGAATGATGGCGATGGGTTTCGCGTAGTTTACATTTTTACATCCGTTTTTCTCCGATACCGAACAAAGAACTGTATCGGTTGCTCTGTCAATTACAGAAATGAAGAATACTGTGAGATAGGTTGTCCGGGGGCTGCTGAAGCTCCCTAAGTTATCAAAGATGGCGAGGCCAATGCAGGAACCTCTACGTGGTGCCTTGGATAGCGAATATTTCAAGATAGCTTTCTAAATTAACTAACAGAATTCTCAAGAGCTTTAAACTACAACAGTCGCTGAAATTTCTACCATTTCAAGAACGCGGAAGAACTGGAGGGGACCAACAACAAAAAGGCCTTTTTCAAGGTCAACGCTAACGACAATCTCTGCGAATGTAGAAGGGTTGACACACGCTAGAGCAGAATTATTATCCATACCATGTAAGAAGCTAAGAACCAAACTCACTGTGTGCCCGTTTCACAATCCCTGCGTCTCCAGTTCGAATCCCACCAATGCCGGAAAAGCTAGAGATATTCGAATATCCCCGCTGACATCCTGGCGAACACAGCGACAACAGTATCAATCAAAAAAGCGCGCCCTGTAACCCCCCCCCCCCTCCCGCCCATTCGAACGAACAAGGCACTACAATCACAGGTCGTGTTACCACCAGATCTAAAGGACTGATACTGTCGCGTGCACGTGTGACTAGCTTACTCAACGTCATGAAACACGTGGGTAGTAAGCGAACTGCGGCTGCACACTCTTCGGCACAGAGAAAAAAACTCTAACGCAACAAAACAATGAGGAAATCAGTGGCAAAGTACCCCGACTAACCTGCCTAGGAGAGTCGTGCGTCAAGAACCGCGACCACCAACGCGTCCTGCATCGGGTATGACACTTAGAGAGTAAGAACCAAAACTGTGACTCCTTGACCTGCAAGAAATCCACCGCAAGATCCCAACGAACATCCCCGACATGATTCTGGTTGAGGAAATCCCACATGAAAAACACAGAAGCTTAGTTTACATTCGAAAGGAAATAAACGTACTCTGAGTGAATAAAAATATCCAAAGCAACTTGTAAGTTATTACCACTGAGTGAAAGACTCGGGCGAGTAAATACTTCAAGATTCCACCACCGCTAGAAGCACAATTGAACGCTGTGTCACAAAACCGGGTCTAGCGTTTCGGCTATTCGCAATCAGGACGCAAAGGAGTCGCTCCTAGCGGATTACGTGGAACTAGGACGATTAGGTGATCCCGAACCAGGGATGAGAAGCTTATTGAAAAAACTTCTCTTCCGGCTTCCATAATTTTAAAAAGTTTCCAGCTTCCGACTTCTTTCAATTTTGTAATTTAAAAACTTCCGGCTTCTGGCTTCTGTTATTTCAAAAAACTTCCAGCTTTCGACTTCTAGCTCCCGACATTTCACTTTATTTCACCTCTAAAAATGACACCATGCAAAGGGGAGTTCAGGTCATTTTTGTTATTACATAGAACATTTCAATTTCAAGCTCGTTGACAGTTTAAAAAAGACTTTAAAGCAACGAGTTTAAGAGCTATTTTCTTATAAATAATGACTGACAAGTCAGGCCAAATGCTGACTCTGAGTTGGAACTTGGAAGCCAAAAAGAAGCCGATATACAAAAGACTTCTCTTCCAGCTTCTGGCTTCCAACTGGAATTGGCTTCCGGCTACCGGCTTCTCGATTTGAGTCAGGATACATAAAAACTTCCGGCTTCCGCTTCCAGCTTCTTTCACATCCCTGTCCCGAACTGATAACCTTAAGACTCAATGTAACGTTGAAACGGTTTTCCTAACGATAGAAAAAGTTTTTCAACTTGTGCAATGGCTTAAATTGAAGCTCAGACTTCCTAGTTACCGAGTATCAAAGAAGAATTTCATTAAAGAATTCTGTTTCTAACGAAAATGTCCGATTTTATTCTTATGAGAGTTTTACACAGGGTTGACCACGTGACTACCACGTGCCATCACCTTCTCGTCCATCACACTAGCGCTTCTTGCCGAGTGTCCTGATGCAAATCGAGAGAACGTTTTTGCGCCGCGAGTATGATTTCGTGTCGCGAGGGTGGTTTTTGCTACTCGCGGACAAAGTCGGTAGCTCCTATATACTTGACTACCCGGAGAAACTAAGGGTAGTCGAGCCAACTCGGGCAAGCTTATTGCGGCAAGCTATTCCTGTTTTACCGCTTTTCTTACTTTGCTCCACTATTCCTTCTTCTACTCTTTGGCGTGTGGGCTGAAAACCACTCCCCGAATCCTTTCCTCGGCGTGCGGGCTGGGAGCCAATTCTCCCGATTCCTTCCGTGGTATACGGGCTGGAAACCAGTTCCTCCGCTTCCTTCTTCGACGTGCGGGCTAGAAGCCAGTTCCCCTCCCCCCGATTCCTTCCGTGGTATGCGGGCTGGAAACCAGTTCCCCCGCTTCCTTCTTTGACGTGCGGGCTGGAAGCCAGTTCCCCAGAATCCCTCTTCCCTCGACCCTTGTCACAATCGTGAACAGGGAGTAACCGCGTCACGACTCTACTTCGCAATGTGTAGTGCTAGTGCTGATTGGGGAGCCAGTCGTGGCCCTCTTGTGTGTATACGGTTGCCGTCGTTTGCGACTTTCAGTGAATTTATCCTGTAAATTGCAAAGTAGTTACCATTATCGTTCCCATCGCCGCGTCCTTAGTTCGTTTCGATGAGTCCCCTATATAAACACTATTGCATCGCATCGAATATACCCCCCCCCCCTCCGTGTCGTTAGTGCCTTACTTATTCTCGTGTCGAAGATGTCCGCGTTTTGGAGTCTCCGCTCCCGCAATGTGCCCCGTGAGGTGGTCACCCATCATCGCGACTTCAACTTCAGTGCTCCCACTCCCCCGGAAAGCGCGTCTCGCTGACCCCCAAGGTCCCGAAACGCGACAATTGCACCATTACATTTATATACAACCCTTCAGGGAATCTTCTTCTCTTCAGGCTCCATTTCCGATGCCGGACTAGGGGACTATGGTTTCTAACATGCGACTTTACTGGGCAGGGTTAGTCGGAGTAGTTTGCCGTTGCTTTCCTCACGGTTTGTTTGCGTTAGAGTTTTCCTTCTCTGAGCCGAAGAATGTGCAATCGCAGTTCGCTTATTTGTCACGTGTTTCATGTCGTTGAATAAGCTGTCCATGACGTGCACACGCACAGTACCAATCTTCCTGATCTGGCGGTAACACGCTCTGCGATTGTAATGCATTGTTCGTGTGAACTGGCGGGGGTTACAGGACACGCTATGCTTCCACCACGAGGACCTAATTTTTTGTAAAGCCACGTCTATTCAAATTCTGAAAATTCTACCAAGAGTCAAGTAGAATACCAAAAATGAACGTACAAATTCAAAGAAATCTAAATTTTGACATAATTGGTTAGCTGGACACGCGACGAACGTATCGAATATCTCCAGGAATTCGAATGGGGCTTCGCTCCTAATGGGCTCAAATGAGTTCTTAAAGTTGAACTTTTGATTGTAAGTAAGATAAATATTTGTCCGACCGAGAAATATCCTAACCAAAAGATGTTACTCGTTTCATTTCACCTGAAAAAATTATTTGGAATTTTTTCGTCCACATCCTAGAACGAGATTTCGGGGGGGGGGGGGACACTATTATGCATTAACGCAGATCCTATGGGAGGAATCATTGTGTCTCTGATATTTTTCAATGTCACGAGGTTCAGCGTGCAGCAATGTTATATACTAATTACACCTTGGTCATCTCTCTACCTTCCAGTCTACCGATCCCTGAACTTTTTTTCTCTCCCCCTTCCCGACCCCACTTAAAAAACCTACACTTTGAACATTGTGTTTTTTAGTGTTTTATCACTTTAAGAAAGATTGAAGTCGGGAATCTTCACAGCTTCTCTTAGCACAAATGATCAAATCGACGTATCACCTAAGGAGCTTTCTAAGATCACCGAATTCAAATTTGAGGTTGGGTCAACCCTAGGTTGAACACAGTAGATAGCCAGAGAGAGGGCTCTAGAATACCATAAAGTACAATATAGATATCGTTTCATAGGTTTGAAAAGTCGTAGAACTCAATTGTTACAATTATTTCACACTTGAATGGTCTCTCATTTCGTAGTACTTCTACGTGCCTACTCGAATTGAATACAGTTGAGATTCTAGTGTTATTCAGTATTGGTAAATTAGCTTCCTTCTTACCTCCGAAAGATCTAAACTTCGGCAAAATCACAAAAAAATAGAATGTTTCAATTTGTACATTTTAGACTTGAGAAATCTATCATTCGCTAATGAACAGAGATGAAACTTGAGTTTCAGTTTGGAGGGTGGAGAAGGAAAATTTGCCGACAAATATTTTTTGAAAACTTCGCCGACAAAATGTTTTTTTAATTTGAAAATTTGCCGATTTTTCAATCGAGAATTTTCGAATTGAAAAAAAAAATAAACAAACAAACAAACAAACGTTCTTACAAAATGAAAAATTCAAATGAACAGTTTCAAAATTAGCCGACTGCCAATTTATTGGGGGCGTTTAACCCCCTACCCATAGTTTCGTCGCTGCAAATATTGGAACCTTATTCCGTGAGCACTCACATTCGCGCACATGAGCATACCCTAGTCCGGGCGGGTAAGCTGGAGGGACGTCAGGAATACTTGAGAAGAACACATTGAGGTGATCGTTATTTACTTTTGGTGATCTTTTTCCTGAATTTCCTCTATTTCGTCTCCTAAATTGATTCCAATAAAATAAATTAAATTAAAAGAACCACAAAGTTTCAGGTCGATTGGATGCAGGGAATCCGTACCACAAGCTCCCTTTTTCGTTTTTATGGGAAAAACACATATGGAGTTTTGACTTCCGTTCCAGACTAAATTTCCCTCCTATATTCACCAGGAGCAAAGCCCATAAATTAAACAATAGATCAGTTGCTATCGGATTCAGCTTGTGACATTGGAAAATAATATCTTTTACTTTCAACTCTTAGATTTCAATAAAATGTTCAACTTTCTCTTAAGGCTCTAGGTCAAACAGAAAATCTAGTAAAAACAAAATAGTCATTGAAATTCGAAATTCAACGTTTGCTACTGACTTCCAGATTTTCGAAATGTCTTCCACATTTCAGCATTGTTTCAACCTTTCAGATAACGTTCGATACTCAGCTTGAAACCTTCGGCTTTTGACTGACTATAGTCTCTGACAGGAGACCAGGGTACTCCATTTTCAGAAACTAAATTTCACTTTCAGTTTGGGGAGGTGAAGTAGAAAAATTTGTCGACAAATATTTTTTGAAAACTAAAACTTTACTGACAAAATTTTTAGAAAATTAAAAATTTGTCGATTTTTTAATTAAAATATCTTTTAATCGAAAAAAAACAACAACAAACGAGCATTCATAAAAAATTAAAAATTCAAATGAACAGTTTCAAAATGTGCCGGCTGCCAAATTATTTGGGGGGGGGTCAACCCCCACGCACCCCTATCGTTTCGTCCCTGCTATTGGAGGCAAGTTCAAACTCTGACAACAAGAGAGGTTGTGTAACATTTCGTTTTGCAGAAGAAATTCCTTTTCTTCCTCAAGCTTGAATTTCAAAAAAAAAAAAAAAAAAAAAAAAGCTCAAATTTAAAAAATGAATGTTGATTCCCATAAGAACTTCGACTCTTTCGAGGCACGGGTTAAACTTCACCTATTTTGCTCAAACTCGGCTGTTTTTTTTTGTTTTTTTTTTTTAAGTCTATTTAATATTTGGAATCAATCTGGGAGGTAAATCAATCGAAAATCAAAAGTTGAAAAATAATAAAAATAGGACAAAAAACCTTTCGCTAACCCAGAACTATAAAACGTCTCAGGATTTACATTTCTTCGCTCAAATATTTTAATTTTCGACACCAAATTCCTGACAGCATGCATAGAGAAATGCATTTCCTTTCATTTGAAATTCAAAACTTGATGATACGTTTGAGCTCTCATTAGAGAGGGAGAAATCTTTTTGACCCTTATAAAACTAGATATCTACCATTAAATGCCCTGTCTGATCTTTTTCAGTTTTCTAAATACCGCCGATTTTCTGTTCGAACAACAAAAATCACGATTTTTCAGTTTCAGTGTACTTTGAAGTACATAATGTTTCTCTACTGAAATTCATTAATTGCTTAAAAATATGTTTCCACTATCGAGGTGTGACTTCATAAAGTTGAAACTATGAATGGTCTATATCTCAATCATCATGACACCAGGGTTTCTTAGATGTGGGGGTGGTCAACCGTTTAATCTCGGTGTTGTTTTTACATGAAAGAGTAGTAGTTACTTACTCCTAAAATTACCAAGTCTCATTACTTATTAACAATCCTGGCGAGAGGGGGGCCTACACCAGGCCCGGACTTTCAGGGGGTCCGATATTTTTAAAAGGCCAGAATTTCAACGCTTACGGCTACATCATCCATCAAATCAGCAATCACTCCTTACACCATGAAAGAAACTTCTAATCTCGTAACTCATAAATTTTTCCCATCTGACAAGAGAACAAAATGAACTGGAAGAAGAAGAGGCCCGTGGAAATTTCCTCATGCCCTTTTTTTCTCTCTACGGGGCTGCTCATTATTCTAGCTTCAATGGTTTGAAAAATGTGGGTTCCCCATGTTTTAGTACACATCAGCTTTTGTCAGAAACTGAGGGTTGAATATCACTTACGAAAGGCAATATGAAATTTCCCAAGGAGCACACTGTCAACTGAAGGGTCTGTGCTCCCGTCTGTTCGCTCAAGCCACGGACCCGAACAATACAGTCACGTTGATTTCTGTGCTCGAAGATTTTATTTCTCTTTACCTTTTTAATAACGCGTATTGATCGCCAAGAAGTATTGGTCAATTTTTTTACGAGTCGAGACTGCAATGTGAAAGACAACCTTGAATTAGCTAACAAGTAAGACTAGGTTAATGTTACGTACAGCCGTAGCCAAACGTAAATGTCAATGCAAATTGTACATGCCGGACAGAGAAAGATCATCTATTAAAAGACGGCACGGGGCACTGATTAGCAACTGCTGTAATATCCACAAGAAACACGAGTTGATGGTGATTTGATGGTATGAAAGTCTCTTGGTATTTCTACTTTCTATACCAATCCATGAAATGTTCGGAAATCGAACACTTCAAGCCAGTGGTGGATCCAGGCAGTCATCCGTGGAGATGGCAATTCAAAATCTATAGGAATAGTAGCGTGCCAGCAATTTTCGAGTTCTGGAATTTTAATGAGTACTAAGCGGATTATTGTTCTACTCGGATTGGATAATAATAACAGATGAGGCCTCGACTACCAATTTGTATTATAGAAAAAAATATCAGGTTCTGAAATTTCTTAACCAGAAGCGCCCTCAAATTTTGGTGGATTTTATGATAAATACTATATGTATATGCTTAGATTGATTCTCAGACACAAGCCAGTATCCTAGAATCGGGGAGAGGGTGGTGATTTCAAAAAGTGAATTATGAAGGTGGAATTCGAGGTGACCTAGCTAATAAGTAGGTATGCCGAGCTGGCAGGAGTTGATATTCCCCAGCCACAGGAACGCAGCCAGACGAATAAACAATATTATCTATGAACAAGAATGGCCAGTACTCAAAATTAAAGAGGTTAAAAAAGTTCAAAACTTGAAAATAGCAAACTTTCAAAGCGAGTCTGATTACTAACTTTAATATAAAATTTTTGTCGAAGGTAATCAATGAGTGGTACCTTGAAAAGATAAAAGAAATTTATCAAACTGAATTGCATTTGCATGCATTTGATATTGAAGGGGCTGTACCAGGTTTCACAAATCCCATCACGAGGTTCGAATAAAATCATAGATGTACAGAACTTTCAATTTTGTAGCTTCTTCAGTTTTCGAGATGAATAATAAGGGGTGATAATGATTGTTGTTTCTCATTCAGAGTAGCCACGGTTTGGAGCCATTTTTAATGAAAAATGGCATTTTGCTTGGTGAATCATCATTCAAGGATTTTAAAATTTTGCAACATTTTTAAACATTTTCCAAGTTTTGGAATTTAATTTTTTCGATTGCAACTTTTTCGCAACCTGTTTCGAATGGTAACAAAATGGATAATTACGCTGAAACTGGGATAAAAATAATTATTGAAAACCAGTGCCTATCCTAAAACTACAAAAATGGAAACTGTGCACTTTCAAAAATAATATGATTGGAATTCTGAAACTGGTGTAGCCTCTTTAATATCAGAGGTAGGTAGTTCATTTCCGTAAATCTGCGCTACCCTTCTGATGTTCTATCCGTTGATCGCTGGTGTGACAAGAACCCTCCTTGGTAAGACTAAAATACTAGACTCAAAAATTATCCTGAAAATAGAAATCACCGCCCTCAGAATCCTATATATATCTGCTATCATGTCGAATTTCACCTCCATCACCCCAACTTATTTTTGGGAACCAATCCCTTGCAGCCCTCGTATATTATAACCTAACAAAATCTATTCCTTAAATTCTTGAAGGTGGTAAAAAAAAATTCAGCAAAAAATTTCATGTACTTTTCTATAAGATGAAGGGGCGGATTCGAGTCCCAACTGAAATTTCTTGAGGCTTACATTTCCACTACATGTAGCAGTAATTCGCTCGGTACTCGTTAAAATAACAAAAAAAAAAAAAAAAACATTCCATGAATAACTGGTTGGCACCATAAAGAACTGTTATAGTTTTATCAGGCCCTTCCTGCTTAGTCTTGGATCATTTTCTCATCTTCACGTTGGAAACTGAATGAGCAAATAAAAGACTTAGACATTCGAATGACTTCTGCTGCTCCCCAGTGATGTCGGAAGATTTCTTTTTAGGGGGGGGGGGGGGCTTAAAAATTAAAAATTTGAGTTGACAAGGAAAAGAATAGAGAGAGAAAGTAATAAAAAAAGGTATCACCTCCTGAAAAACTGAGTTTATAGGCAAAAATTCTCGCAAATCTTGTCTCTGAAATCTTTCAAGGCGTCGTTTTGCCTTTTTATAAGCTTGTTCAGAATTCTTGATTTATTTTCAGTTTTGTAGGGTGGTGAAAAAGGTAAAGGGTACAGATAGTACTTTGTATTCCCCTGCCCGTTTTCAGTGATATTACTATTATTTTTTGGGGGAGGGGTATAGTGTACCCCTGCAGCCCGCCCCCTCTAATTCCAAAGTCGCTACTGCTGATTGTTTCCTTATTGATTTTTTTTTTTTGAAGAGATAAAATATTTTCCAAAATGTGGTGTCAAATTCTTTCAACACACTGCTTACTGGATTCTTATAACTGTCAGTGATGTTCGGAGAGTTTTCAGTGCACATCAGAATATCATCCAATTTTATCACTCGCCGAGGGAGGGAGAGCAATTCTCAAGATTAACTATGATTATTCAACCTTCAACGATAATGAAAGAATCCTTTAGACTCTTTAAAATGTTTGAGCATTTTCCAAACTGTGCAATTTAAGGCACACCTAGATAGTTCAAAACTCATTTGTGACTTTCTGTAACTCTTCCAGGGTTCATTATAGCGATTCGGGGCATGATTAAGACTTTTTAGGAAACTTTACAGCTATTCAAAAATCGTAAGAGACTCCCTGAAACTAAAATTCTTCAAAGCTCATTCAGGATTCTTCCCGACTAGTTAAAAAACTTTTAAAGCTATTCTTTAAGACTTACTGACTGCTCAAGATTCGTATAACACTTCTTACGGCTTTTCAAGACTGAAAGAAATTTTTCCATGCTTGTTTAAAATGAAAGAATACTCTTAAAGACTCTTCCAAACCTTATTAAGATTCGCCAAGATAGTCCAAGACTCATTTAAGACCTTTTAAGATTCTTTCATGTAGCCAGTCTTAAGGGGCGGGGGGATTCCCCTCCACTTCTCTTTGACAGTCCAAAATGAAATTTTTTCCTAGAAATTCTACGAAAAATCGAAAACATTTTGCTCAGTACGCTTGCAAATGAGTGTTTTTCATCACTTTCAAGGGTCAACACGATGAAATCCTCCTCCATAAAAGAATTTTGTTACGTGGCCTGCTCGTCCAGACTTGTAGGATTTTCTTTTGGTCTCTTCCAGACTTTATCAGCGCTCTGCTGAAGGCCCGACTACGCCGTCCGAGACTGCGCCACCCGATGCGCAAAATCTCACCAGTTACCAGGGTAATTAAAAGGGAACAAGGGTAATCTGAGGGTAATCTGAGGGTAATCAAGGGTAACAAATGGGTAACTTTCCGCCGCGGGTAACTAGAGGGGAACTAACTGCGTAGTATCCCGCCAGTCACCCGGGTAACTAAAGGGGAACAAGAGTAATCTGAGGGTAACCCGAGAGTAACAAATGGGTAACTTTTCCGTGGGTAACTGTGTAACTAGAGGGTAACTGATTGCGCATCGGCAGTGTGCTGGGGCATTTAAAGATTCGGTCTTAGCTTTTTGAATTTCCTCAAGACTCTTCCAAAACTTTTACTCGTTTAAGATCATCAAAAATTTATTTATGGCTTTGTAAGACTCTGCAGACCTATTTGCGAATCCTGGAGACTCATTTACGACTTTCGAAACTCTTTCACACTTGTTTAGGATTCCATATAAATTCTTTAAAAGACTCTAGCAAGCTCTTGTAAGACTCTGTAAGACATTACTATTTGTGAAGCATTTCTTATTTTAATTTACGTCTCAAAGAGAGACAACGTCCCCCAAGACGCGTGTATCCACGTCAGCATCAAGCTTATCCGAAATAGGGCGCCGTCGCTTTCTACATGACAATTTTCGACAGAGTCAAAGCTTCATTAAAGCAATTTCTATAACCAACGCCAACGATAAGAAATTATACCGAAGCAGATTTCCAGTCGACAGGTAAAATCAATCTAAACACAATAAGTTCATGTCAAGCCTGTATAGCTACTCGAAGGTACCCGCAGAAATTCTAGATATATGTGACTGCAACGCACCGTTGAATAGAAAGTCGGCACGTTAATTTGTCCAACAACAATCGAAGCGAAGATATTTGGATGAAAATTATGTACTCGTATTTTTTTAACCGTGTGAGGAGCAGTCCAATTACAAAAGACTCGAAAATATGGTCAAGAAATTGGTAAAATTTTGTTACGAAATTCGACGTCATAATCACATGTATGGAGGATGGGCTTGGCCAGTCAGGTACTTCGGCAAAATCATCGCGTACTCTGGTCAGCCACATGTTCTGCTAATACTAAAGTGACATGCACTGTCTTACTGTATCAAAAACACATATGTAACTTCTGAACAAGGTATTCATTTACAGTAGTGTCGGATTATTACGAAACAGTGAACGTAATATTCTTTAATAATTTTCTAATGTATTCTACCGCGTCGCCTCTCTGTGATATTGTGAATATGCAGGATTTAAAAATGCGGTTAAACTAGTTTTAAATACGCACATACTCTTGAAAAAAGTGCCAACCTAATAGATGGTTTCGGGAAGGTACATTCAAATTAGCTTCTTTGACTCGCAGATGTATTACAGCTTGGGGAAAATTAATAATTAAGCATTGATTTATGTAATTTGTACCCACATTCTTACTGTTTCTGAAAGGTGTTCCTAAGTCAGTATTTCGCTGTACTTATTTGGTTTACAATCTGATTTTGCACCATTTGCAAGTTCAATTCAATCGAAAATTATTCAAGAGGAGTAACACGACAGAAGATATAACAGTTGTAGATGAAAAAAGAGATCTTTGTTTCCGTGTATCTACGCCTGAATTTTAGTTAAGAAGAAAAACGCTTGTAAAATCTGATGAAGGGGAGGGGGTGCAACCTATCCAATGTGGATGCATTTCAATATTTTTAGCGAATTTACGAAGGGCAGGGCTGCGGCATATGAAATTTCTCCCCATCCCGTACAACCTTCTGTTCATATTAGAATGAAGTCATTATCGAATAAGAGTTCAGCGACCTTTCAAATCACTGAAATTATACCCATATAATACTTATCGATGTTTCTAGTTTGGAGCTCCCTTTTCTACCCCCTCCCCACCCGATACCCTAATTTTCACATGAAAGCGAAACCTTTATCAAGATTGAGTTCAGAGATTTTTCAAACCACTAATATGATACCATGTTGAACATATCCGCTTTTCAGCTCCCTCCCTTCCAGAACCCCAATTTTTTAAGTCAGGTAAAATCACAATTGAAAATGAATCCAGCGATCTTTCAACCCTCCAAAATGATAGTATTGTGCTGATTGGGTTTTTCACTTCAGAGCCACCTCCCTGCCCCCATATGCTTCAATGTGCAAATGGCAATGTGAGAAATGAAGTGTACTTTTTCAGTCGCAGTGTCCCAACTAGAAGGATACTCTATTTTTCTCAACTGAGTAACTTGAATGAAGCCCCGTTCACAGTCTTTACGCCCCTGCATGGAAATTTAGGACCTTAGTCTTTATGCAGAGGATTCTTTAAAGAAAGGAAATGGTGTCTGTGTTTTCATTTCTAAATGAGGAGTATTTCGATTAGTTTCCTTGTCTTCAAATCCCTTTCTTATCAAAGTTATAATAGCTTGGGTAAATTACCTCGGAAAATTCAAAGAAATTCTTTCGATAATCTTCTCCTACCTCGTCGAAATTCGATTCAAGAAACCTTGTGAATATGATCTGAGAATTCAGAATGAAAATCTATACCTAAATGGTACTAGCTGGGGATCTTATAATGTACTGATTAATAAAAGGCACTATCATGTATGTTAGTTAAATTTTTCCTCCTCTATAATTTTTAGTTCACTGATCTTCAAGTTCATCTTTCATTCTTTCTTCTTCTCAATTCGGGAAAACACTTTAAATTTCCACAAACCCCTTTGCCCATTGGTACAGCAATTGCTCTGTGCTCGATCATGGCGGCTCGCACCACTGTGTCTGTCTGTTTCAAATTGTGGATTTCCTCTCCACTCAGAGGCGGAAATCAAATTTTCAGGATTATTGGAAAAATTCTCGAAAAAAATGTTAAATTTAAATAGCTTTGCACAGACCTCGCCAAGAAGTGGGGGAGGGCAAATGAAGCCCTAACTCTCCTAGATTTTAGGATAACCCCTTCGTCTACCAAAAATCCAACGTTTTTTCTCTGCTTTGGGGAAACAATGGCGGTCTGATGGGGTCCCAAGACAGTGTTTGTTCTCAAATGTCGTGAATGAAAGCAACGTTATCAGCCCTTCCTCTCCCAAACATTTCAGAAGTCCCACCAGAAATGTTTGTACAATTGGGGAAAGGGAATCGGGGGCCCGTCGCTCAAATTCATGAAAAAAAATCCTACTCGTATTTTGAAAACTCTTCTCAAAAAATTTATCGGTGCATCACTGGGAAATAGTCTTACGGCACCGTACCTGTGAATATCTCCTTAATTGAGAATATTCTCGATAGATGACGTTTTCCGAGCGCCTATTCACTAGAGAAAATTATTTAATACAATAATTGAAAAATGACAGACTAGTGTCATCATTCGGTGTATCAATTTTTTGCTTTTGCGTGCGTTACGCATTATAAGTCCGTTACTATAAGAAAGTGCAAATGAGATTAAAATAAACGGGTCATTATAATTCAGTGTTTCGCTTAGATGGACACATCCAAGCAGTTTCGAAGCTCGGCTTTGTAAATTATTCGCACATGGGCACACTCTACATATCTAAATGAAATCCAACGTATAAAGTATCTACAATCTAAACGAAAATCGTACATTTTTAGTTACTGGAGCTTGAATTTTCGTTAACTTATGCCTATATTTCAGTAGGTGAGGCGCATTGTTTACATTCCATTCGTTAATGGGAATGAAATAAAAACTACTATTCTGAATAGAAAATTGGCTGAACATTCAACCTCATTTGACCTACCTATAGGTCTCTGATTTTTGGTGTGTAATTCTCCGTTCTCTTTTACATTCGTGGTTATAAGTGAATGACTAGAGTTCCCCTCCCCATTACTAATCCACACTGAGATACAATCGAATTTGTACCTTGAATTAAGACAAGCTCTGCTAATTTCTTCATATCATATGACAGACTATACTAAGTGACTTGGCAGTTCATCTCTATAGTAACAAATTGATAATTAACGACTTACAAAGTTGATAACTGACTTGAAAAGTTGATACTTAAAAGCTTGATAAGTTGATAACTGACTTGAAAAGTGGATATTTAACTTGAAAAGCTGATAATTGACTTGAAAAAGTAAATAATTGAGTTGAAAAATTGATATTTAACTTGAAAAGTTGATATGCACTTGACTGGCCTTCAAATTTTATACCTGACATGAAAATTTGATAATTAACTTTGAAACTCGGCAACTGATTTCAAAAGTAGATATTAACGTCGAAAAATTGATACGTGATTTGGAAATTTTAGTGTCCATTTTGGAGTGTGAGTGAACTTGGTGATATTCTGTTTTTGGGGTGTGCCAATTCACTTTTTTGTTTCTGTTGTCCATGGCGCTTTTGGCCGCTACGCCATCTACCGAAAGCGCAATGGACAACAGAAACAAAAAAATGAATTGGCATACTCCAAAAACAGAATTAATTTGGAAAGTCAGTATTTGATTTAGAAAGTTTATAACTGAATTGAAAGGTTGATACTTGAATTAGAAAGCTGATAACTGACTTCAAAAATTGAGAACAGATTTGACTTCAAAGTCTATAACTGACTTAACATATCTATACATAACTTCAAAATTTGAAATATGACAATGTAATTTGAAGCTTTAATAATAGACAAGGTGACTTGAAACTTTGATCAATGACTTGGAAATTAAATGCTTGACCTGAAATGTTGATACATGATGGGGTTTAAAAAGTCGGTATACCTGATTCGATAAGTACATAATTGACTTGAGAAGTTGACGACTTATTTAAAAGGTAATATTTGGCTTGAAAAGTCAATAATTATTTGAGAAGTCGATACATGGCTTGCCTTGACTTGAAAATTTGATACGTGACCTGAAAAATGGTTACTTCATGTGACACCAAAATTTAATATTTGATAAAGTAACTTGAAACGTTGATCAATGACTTGAGAATTTGGTGCTTGACCTGAAATTATGATACATGATGTGATTTGAAAAATCGATGTCTGACTTGGCAAGTATATAACAGACTTAAAAAGTTGGCAATTGTCTTGAAAATTCAATACTTGGCTTGAAAAGTCGATGCATGATCTTGTCTTGGCTTGAGAAGTCAATATTTGATTTGAAAAGTAGATACATGACCTGAAAAGCGGTTACTTGACTTTACTTAAAAATCTGATACATGACTTGGAAAGTTAGGGAAAGTATTCAAATAGACGTTCATTGTTATTTCAATGACTTGAAATATCTGTATAGATTTAGTACCCAATCCCATCCAGACCTTAACATCCAGATTTCATGTTTAAAATTTTCATTTTGCCGTCCAAATCAAGACTACATCAAGAATCTAACGGAATATTGAAAATCAGCGACTCAAAAACTCTCTTTTTGATACCATACTTGTTTCTCAAACCGAATGCGAACATACAATTCAGATTTTGATGACCAAATCGGAGCCAGATCGAAAAGATGAGGTATTCAAAATTAGAGAATAACCTTGAAAATCTTTGTCAGATGCTAGATTTTTCACACACGCTTGATTCGGACCAGAAAATCTAAATATCAAGGTTGAATTTGGATTTCAGGGTCCGAGTTAGGTTGCATGTAAAGTCAAATAGAATGTTTGAAATAAAGTACCTATAAAACTCCGATTTCTGTCCTGTAAGATTTTTCAAATCGAGTCAGTTTTGCCTTTTTCGTTCCAAATATGCCACCAGTCTTTACATCCGACCCTATTGAGAATTCTGAAATCCAAATTTAACCTTCAAACATAAGATTATTGGCCCTGATCAGGGCTGGAAGAGAACTTATATGTCGAAGTTAGTGGCCCAAAAATCCATTTCAATGTTTTAATTAATTTTCAAGCTATAGAGTCAGTTTTCCTGTTTCAATCAATTTCTTTTGAGTTAGAGCTGAAATCTCAACTAAACTATCGAATCTGTTTTCAAATACTACATTATGATTCTTTACTACATTCGATTTAGACCCCAAAATTCAAATTTTTTATTCAAAGTGAGCAAAATTGATGACTTTCAAAAACGAACAACGTATTTCATTGTCGCTAATTTCAAAACTTTTATTAGAGTGTGCTTTCAACTCTAAATTAGATCCCAAAATCTAAATTTAAAAGTATGAAGCCGAAATCAATAATGACCCGAGAAAGACCTAGGTTTCGATTCTTCCGTCAATACGTAATCATTTGAAATTGGAGAGCTGTCAGTCGGGTATCCTAGCTCCCTTTTTCTGGACTGAAATTTTCTCCTTGGTCAAAGAACTGGATTTCACAAATTTTAAAGATCTTCGTTGACGTCAGCTGGTTTTAACAAAAATATGGGAGAGGCAACTGTTAACACACTTCCTTTTGTGACACGTCACCTTCCATATTTTGTACATTATTTCTATTCGCGGTTCCTTTTCCTTTTCTGTCATATGTTCTCAAATTTACACCTCAAGAATTCGAACGGTAATCTTTTCTTATACTGCATTAAAATTAACATCCACATAGGGAATCCTAAGCGAGTGCGAAAGAGTCTCGAAAGTCTTAAATGAGCCTTCAGGAGTCGCACATAGGTTCAGAAGAGTCTTACAGAGCCTCAAACAAGTTTTCGAAGATCTTAAGTATTGAAACGCTTCAAAGAGTCTTGAGCAAACTCAAAAAGCTAAGATCAAATTTGTAAGAACACTGATAGAATCTGAAAGAGACTGAAAGAAACTTCAAAAGTCTAGAAAATCAGGCCCCGCACCAGAATTCTTCTGTAGGGGTGGATTTCACTGCGCTGACCCTTCGAAGTAAAAAAAAAGGATCTAGAGAATCTTTCCAATTTTTCGGAAAATTCCTATCAAACATTCTATTTTGAACGATCAAGGGTAGGGGTATTTACCCCATGACTGGATGCAGGGAAAAGTCATGATGGGTCCTAAACTAGTTTTGGACGGTCTTCTTCATATGCGCCGTATCTGATGCCGGAGGCTGGCGGTCGCGGATTCTGACGCGCTACTTTCCTGGGCAGGTTACACGAAGTAGTTGGCCGTTGCTTTCTCCACGGATTTGTTGCGTTAGAGTTTTTCCTTTTCTGTACCTAAAAGTGTGCAGCCGCAGTTTGCTTACTAGCCAAGTGTTTCGTAACGTTGAGTAAGTTGTCCACGAAGCGCGCGCACACAATACAAATCTTTCTGATCTGGTGGTAACACACCCTGCAATTATAATACCTTGTTCGTGTGAAGTGGCGGAGGTTACAGGACGCACTGTATTTTCCACCTCGAATTCGAACCCAAGGTTACCATTTGGCCACACAGCATAGAAGAGTCTTAAAAGTATCAATTCATTTTAACCGAGTTTGGAAAAATTTTTATTAGCCCCAGACCTAGTCTTGAAAAGTTGTAAGAAGTGTTATCCGAATCTTGGACAGTCAGTGAGTCTTAAAGAATAACTTTAAAAGTTTTTCAAATAGTCTGGAAGAGTCCTGAACGAGCATTAAACAATCTTAATTTCAACGAGTCTCTTCCGCGTCTTGAACAGCTCTGTAAGAGTTCTAAAAAGTCTTGATAATGCCATGAATAGCCACAATCAAACCTGGAAGAGTTAAAAAAAAATCGCAAGCGAATTTTTGAACAGTTTTAGTGCGTCTTAAATAGCATAGGTTTCGAAAATCTTGAAAAAGTTTGAAGAGTCTAAATGACTCTTACATTATTATTAAAGATTGAATAATCATAGCGCTAATCTTAGAATTACTCTCTCTCTCTCTCTCTCTCTCTCTCTCTCTCTCTCTCTCTCTCTCACACACACAACACAAGAAAAGGTCGGATGGTATGGTGATGAATTTAAAATTCTCCGAAAATAGTAAATCAAAAATCCATAGAGTTGAAAGAATCTGAATCACATTTTGGGAGATAATTTCACCCTCAAACAAATCAATAAGGAAACAGTCAGCAATAGTAGCTTCAAAATGGGAGGGAGAGGGGTACAGGGTACATTATACCTCCCCACAAATTTTTTAAATAATATCATTGAAAACGGGGGGAAGGGATAAAATGCACTACTTGTATCTCTTTATCACTCTCACCACTCTGAAAAGGAAAAAAACAAATTGATATGTATTTAACAAAGTAGTAATAAGACACGAAGAAAAATTGTAAAGAATGATGATAGTACGAGTTCTTGTACTAATTATTTCGGCCGCGGCAAATTACTACATGTGTTGACACGTGATTAATTACCAGGTGAGCTGCTCGAGTATTTCGAACAAAATGGGCTTCAAGTTTACCTGTGCATTCTAACCAACAAACCTCTCCATGCTAGTTCGATTGAACAAGGTTTAATAAACCAGTAAGTAGCAAATTCCAAAACGATACCCGCGAAGACCTGTTTCATTGTAATCCCTTTTTCATTTCGAATCTTTCGAACCAGCTCCATTCAAAGAAAACTGCTTCTCTTACATGTTGGATGAATCATCGTTTTTTAGTGTCAATCTGTTACACTTGCTCAGTGCACAAACGTGAGCACGTAGACTGTATCTCATTTTAAATTCTTTTGAATGACGGCGTGCTCTTCGATTTTCTGTCGTTTCAGATTCTGGGGGAAAATCTTCATGAAAGGATTCGGACTCTCGTAAGTTACGTATTATGGTAATTAAGCCTGTCTCGTTTTAATTTGAAAAAATGTCGGAAAGTAATGAGTAGATATTGAGATTGAGTACGTCAAATTAAGTCAGTTCAAATGACAAGGAGACAGTAGGGGTGACTGGTGACAGCTATAATTCCCACGATTCAGAAATGTCAAAACGATGACGATACAGTCTTTCATAATTTTGTGAATTGCGATGTTTTAAAGAATTATGTATGTTTAGAAAAAGACAGCAGTCGCATTACCTCATACACGTGTAAAGGTAAGATACATCAATCAATAATTCTGTTGGACGCAACCTCAGCTGACACTTGTACCCTTCCAGGTAGCCTTTGTATCAGTGGCATAGAAATTGTGGAGATTTCGCAGACGAAACCACCCTGTATACATGGATTCGTCCAGGAATAGGGAACGAAAAAATCATCCGATAAAGCGAGGGAGAGAATTTTTGGTTTCCTATTCCTTGAAATACCCTCCTGACAGAAGCGTATCGAAATGTGGCCTTCCCAAAGGTTTGACAATTAGTTTCAGCTGGAATATCAGTGAGCCTCGTTTTGGTAAGGTTGAGAGATTTTCAGCCATCAGCTGTTTCATTTAGCGATCTCTTATGGCCTCAACTTGCAGACTTTTATTAGATTCTGGTCTTCACTGATCAAACCCCATACCAGAATTCTTATGCGGATGTGGATTCCAGAGTGTTGACCCTAGCGTTGGCAAAAATCAAATCCATTTAAATTGATTTTTTCGCTCCGAAATTAAGAATCGATTAAATCGACTTACTTTTGGAAAAATCGATTGAACGTTTCCCTGATAAACTATACTAAGCAGCACAACAATCAGAGATAGACTATTCTAAGCCACAAAATGAATAGGTAAACTATGCTAAGCGGCTTGAGAATAAGAAATCGAATATTAAATCGATTAAATCGATTTACTCTGACAAAAGTTGATTAGTTGACAACCAGTGATAGAAAACACTCATTTTCGAGCAGAAGGAGCAAAATTTTTCAGTTCTTCGGGGAGTTTCTATTAAAAAATTATATTTTGGGCAATCGTGAAGAGACTATCTCTGACCCCCCCCCCCCACCCACCGGCTTCATCCTTGATCTTATTTCTATTTTCTTGAACAAGATCTAGTGTTTTTCAGTCGTGTTAAGTCCTTATTTCAGGGACGGAGTGGAACCAGACAAATCATCGAAAAAATCAACAATCGCCGGTTAATCCGGAAAATAACATTTTCCCCCATGATAGTTATTTATTTCATTTCCCCTGTCTGTACCCCTCTCCACCCTCCTTGAATCATTTAGATTTTCTTCTGGAAGTAATTGAAGGCGTGAAGTTCAAAACATCCTATGTAACAATGTCAAAAGTACACAGGAAAAGCAAAAAAATGTTTTAGCTGAGGTGAAGGGGGTGGGTTTGGCAAAATGGGTGCTCAGCCAATTCTTTGAAGCTTCATATACATGTCCATGTACAAATTTTGGGGCTCAGTCATGCCTAAGCTAGGAAAATGAGGATTGACGTTGGGCACATCCCAAGTCCGCGGGAAAGACAAAGTAAAACATCCTAAGTGCCATCAACTTTAATGAGAAAAAATTGAAGTAGTTAAATGCGATGTTTTTATTATCCACAAAAGTAATAACTTTTACAATTATGCATTTTTTATAATAGAGTCAAAAAATGGAAACGCTTCCTGCCACTTTGGAGTTACGATGTTTTGTATGGATCGCTCGCCGGCACATGTGCGTGCTGCGATCTTTGGGTTGAAATTAGAAGTACATTGAGGCTCTATGGGCACTTAGGATGTCTAGTATTGTATGGACGACGGTTCCTAGAACAGTTTGCATGCACAAAACCACTTTTGCAAAAGTTAACACTTAGGGTGTTTTGAACTTTTCACGCCTTCAATTACAATCGGCGAAATTTTATTGACTCAGCATAAAAGCTAGACATTTTTGAGAAAATAATTTTCGCATTTTTCGTATAAGATTTTGGATGCGGAGGAATAAATTTTTTTGTAATTCCTTTTTTGTGTCATCTAATAATTTAATAAGTAAGAAACTAAGTATAAATAAAAGAAAATTTTAATTGTAAAAACTACTAATTTTCAACTTTTCTTTAGCTCGGAGGAGGGTGGGACTTATCCTTATACTTTTTCAAAATCCTTTTAGACGTAATTTACTCGATAAGAGTCTCCAAGAAGAAACGTTTTCGGATTTAAGATTATTATTCCAAACTCTATAAGGACTTTTTGAAATTCTTCCAGACTTTTACTAGACCTTTTAAGACGCTTTCAGATGAGCAATTTAATTGGTATGTATTTTGTAATTTTTTTTTTTTGCTGGCTCGGGAGGAGGATGTAGAAGATATATAACTTCGTATTTTTGTAAATTTTTTTCAGACGTATTTTATTCTCCAAGACTTTTTCAGAATTCTTCAAGGCCATCTCCAAAACTCATTCATTCTTGTTCAATATTATTATCCGGCCTGAAGAAAGGGGGTAAGTGGGTATTTTTTTCTTGGGTCCGGGAAAGCTGAGGGCCCAGCAGAGAGGAAAAATCTCAGAAAAAATAAGAAATAAGATGTATATACACCACATGAAAAGAAGGGACAAACTACGTTTAAGTTTCAATTTCTTCAAGCGATCTCAGGATGATCATCCAGAAGTGGCTAAAATTTGTTATGAGGGGAGGATGAGCCTCTTTTATTTCTAGCCCCAGGCCCGGACGAGGCTCTCTACGGGCCTGATTATTATTTTGAACTCTACAAAGGCTTTTTTGGACTGAAGACTCGTTAAGATAAGCAGTAAGATGGATATTTTCAACTTTTTCCCAAAAGGAGGGCGGAAGGAGAGAATACATCCCCATACTTGCTTGAAATTCTTCCAGACTATTTTACTCTTCAAGGCCTTCCCGAATCTGTTCAAAGCTATCTCTGAAACTTTTTCGGATTTAAGATTATTACTCTACGCTCTACACAGACTATCTCAGACTCTTTCAGATTTTTATACGTCAAACCCCTCAAGATTCGCTAAGATGAGCTGTAAAGTGGGTATTTTTATGGGTATGGGTGAATATATGTCATACATTTTTTAAATTCTGTCAGGCTCACTTTATTTTTCAAGACTCATCTAGAATTGTCCCAAATTACTTCTACAGTTTTTTTTTAACTTGTTCAAGATTATTATTGTACGCTCTACGGAGACTTTTTCAGACTCTTTCAGATCTATTTAGGATTTCTTAAGACTCGACTAGACACTGAAACGAACAAGTTTAATTGAACTCGCCTCTGTAAGCACTAGGCTAGAAGAGTTTTAAATCTTGATACAATATAGCTCTGTCTCAAAAAGTTTCAGTCATGCTTGTGAGTCCTAAAGAAGTGTTGAAAGATCTAACGCAAGATTGGAAAAATCATTATAAATCTTGAAGATTCTTCAACCGGTCTGGATGGTTTTCAAAAGATCTTGAATAAGAATGAGAATGTCTTAATTAGTCCTAATAATGTCGAGAATAGTCTTTAAAAATTTCGATCAAGCCAGAAATAGTCTTGAAACAAATCTCGAAGATCCTTAGAAATGATTAAAAACATATTCAGAAGTATTGAACAGTTTTAAACAAGATTTAAGAAGACTCAAGGAGTCTAAAAGAGTTCTTAAATCCGTCTAGATGGATGTCACAAAGGCTGAAACAAATCTAAATATGTGAGTCTGAAATATGTAGCACTGTTATGGAAAAATATCTCAATGATTCTTAAAGAAGTATCGACGATGGTGGGGCGTACGGTGGTGCACGTACACACCAAAGTCGTACCCTTTAACTTGGAACCACCCCGATAGGGCCTGCGTCAAGTAGATAGAATATTTAAAAATCTGAAAAACTATTAAAAGGTGTCGAAGCTTGGAATAGTATCGACCGAGTCCGAAAGATCAGTAAAGTCTTAAACATGTCTCGAAGAAGTTTATAACATCTAAAACATATAGTAAGAGCCTTAAAGAAATCTTGAAGAGTCATAAACAAGCATCGAAGAGATATGAAGAAGTTAAGACAATTTTCGGATTCTGACCGGGCACACTGTAGGTGCGCTAGCATCGATTGAAGAAAAACTGATAAGGAAACTGAAAAGGGGGAGTTCGGCGCAGCAGTTTACGGCGCAATTTTAATGTTTTTTCAAAATATCTCGAGAGTGAATGCGGTTAACGGAAAATTGAAAAGAACATGCTTCGTAGCAAATAAAATTTTCTTTCAAATGAGCTCATTTTTACCGAAATCCGTGTGATTTTCTTTTTCGTATAAAAATAGAATTCGTTGTTGTTTACCCAGTCCGAATCATCAGGCTGTATTTGTGCCACGCCACCAGGAATTTGCCAGGTTGCCTGGCGGACCACTTCACCCCGGTCTTATTTTGAAATGTTTAGTGTTCTCTGCTGTGACATAACTATGGGGGATGTTTCAATGCTGACCTCCTTCAAAATTGGTTTCTAGATGCGCTCCTGATCTGTAAAATGACACATTCTGTAAACTACTCAAACTTCGGATATCTCATTTCCTCCCTTCGCAGTTTTTTGTGCCTAAATATCAAGGTGGTTGCGTCGACAGCAATTATCACTTACTCGTTCGATTATAAGAAAATTCGGAAACAGCTGCTCGCGGCCCATTATTGTGGCATAATGTTCGTATACTTAAAATACATTGTGTAATCACTAACTCATTACCCAACTCTCTGTACTTCATTGCCCGGATAATGATGACAGAAATTCGTTACATATCATTAAATTCGATGTTCTGGAAACAGGTGCGAGCGGAAAACACGATTAAATCTCTAAAAATCGGCCCAGCCCCTCTCCACCGAGCAATTTCTTCTTAATTGATCTACTGAAATCTAAACAATGGGCAATCGAACTCCAGTCTTCGAGTTTTTCATTTATCGACTGGATGCGAGGAATATGGAATGCCATTTAATAGTCTCTTTCGATTCTCTTCATTCGTCCACCAAAAAGGCAACTTCCATTTTGCGACTAAATGCGACCATCGATTTTCAACTCGATTCTTAGCTGGGATCGCGATTCTGCAGGCACGTTTTCACATCTAAAAGGATGTAATTATCCGGTGAATTATTTGCTTATTCACCGACTAATGCGTACTCTCAGGTGTTCACTCACGGTCATTGCTCTTTATACGCATACGTGAAGTTTTTACAAACGAAGACAGTAGACAGTATACGAGTTAATGTATTCTTTTAACAGAGAAACCGAGCTGTATACGAATGCAGTTGAAACCAAAAAATGAAAGATAATTCTAGGGAGCATTTTTACGATTATTTCATTTTCATACGAAGAATCCTGCTCTTTCCGTTATTTTTCACACTTATATAGTCCATTAAAACCAGTTAATTAGGCTCTTTCGAACCGATTTTCGAGTTGTCTTCGTTTTATGGTTCGTCACGAACGGATTTTATTTATTATTTTTCGAACAATACGAAAAAATCCGTGGAGATCAAGTCGTATTCAGTCACATTCTTGTTGCGTCTTTTTTGCGCCTCTGAAGACATCTCATTCACGTTTTCTCAGGTTCGCCAGTAGCCGAATCAATCGAATTTCTGTCGGAATTATTTCGGGGCCTACTAGATTCTTCCGCATCCGCAAGTAACCGTATTGTTGACCGAAATAAGAGGAGTGTGTGTGTGAGAAAAAAAAAAGAAAAAAAAAAGGAGAGAGAGAGAGAGAGAGAAAGAAAAGAAAAAGCAGTTTTTGAACTTTTGAGACTGACTAGCTCTCAGAAATTGCCATCCTAGACTTAAAAATATCGACTTCTACACAGTGTGCCAAAATAATTGACCTGTTTTTAAACGCTTACCATGTGGCAACACTGATGTATAGGCAATCTTTTCTATGAAAATATTCGACTATGTATGCCATTTAGTAAGCATGACCCTGTGGTCTAGAGAAAATCGCGGTTTCTGTGTAGAAACGTTTATTCTAAAAAAAAAAAAAGTGTTGTGGCGACTCAGCGCGCCTTTTGAAAAAAACTTTAAACTGAAAAGACACGATCTCGTTCCCTCTCCAAAGGCAATCCTGCCGCGCTTGTTCTCCCCTCTCTGAACGTTACTGGTGATGCCCTTGAGTCGAACAAGCGCGGCAGTATTGCCTTTGGAGAGGGAACGAGATCGTGTCTTTTCAGTTTAAACTATTTTTGATATGCGCGCTGAGTCGCGACAACACTGTTTTTTAGAATAAACGTTTCTACCCAAGGTTTCTACCCAGAAACCGCGAAGTTCTCCAGACCACAGAGTCATGCTTACTAACTAAATGGCATACATAGCCGAATATTTTCATGGGAAAAAATTGCTTACGCATCAGTGTTGCCACATGGTAAACGTTTAAAAACAGGTTAACTATTTTAGCATAACTGTAGGTACTACAGCTTGCAGAGCAGGAGCAGTAACGACTAAGTAACTACACTGAGTAGTAAATAGCATTCACACTATAGCAGTGTAACAATCAATAAATAATATTTTAAACTAGCTGCACTATTGCCAGTCAGTTTTTTTGTTAGACAGGCTTATTTTCTTTTCTATCGGACCTACCCTCTTCCCTGAACAAAAAACATGTCTATTGGATTGCCTATCCTAAAAATCTGTAAATTCAAGGAACAGTTTTACTATCTTGTAATCTAGTCAGCCGACCAGATCGAGAAATTAGACTATTTGACTGATAAATAGACAAATAGGCAAATAAGAATAAAATCAAAAACTCGCTAATGTGCTTAAGTAATTCAATTAAAATGGAAGAGAATTTTAATTTTCCTACATGGAAAAGTGTGCTAATCAAAGCTGAAACTAAACAGAAATGTGTATGAAAATTTCTTAAGTGAAGGAGACAAAATACTGTCTTAAGTTTTTCAGCTTCTGGGGATCCAGTAATGCAAAACCTTCCCCCAGTTAGCCAGCAGAATTTCATCAACTTATTGAAATACAACTTACAAATGCAAAAGGCGCTGCCAACTATTCAATGGCACTGGGTGAGCGCGTCACTATCTTTCGAGTAGAAGCCAGCATAAGGGCCCTGTCAAACGGATTTGTATCTGTACAGACAATCTAGCAGCTATTAAGGCACTATCGGCACACCAAACTACATTCTTGATGGTGGTAGACTGCATGAACAAACATCATACTTCGGACATTGAGGCATTGTAGCCTAAAAGGGAATAATATCATAGATAAGGAGGGCATAAAAAAGGAACTGGCAACGCCCAGGCCGTTCAAGTAGCACAAAGTGTCATAAAATACCAAGTGAAGGCTCGGATAAGGAAGTAAATGGAAATGCACTAGTGTATTGCTAGTGACATGAAAAAAAACTGATAAGGGACACCCCTGGTAAGTACGCCGAATGCCTGCTAGGGATTGATAGAAAACATGCTAGGCTCATGGTTATTACTCTAACTGGACAAGGAGCTACAAAATACATATGGTATAAGATAGGAGTGGCAAAAAGGAGCTCCTGTAGGTAGTGTGGAGAAGAGTAGGGAACCTCAATTCTCATCTTATACCAGTGCCCAGCAATAGCGAGACAAGGCGCGAAGCATTAGAGCTGAGACCTAGATTTTTTCAGGGTCTAGCAAACACAGATTAAGTCTGGAAGCCCTTCCCCCTTCGTCTGAAATTTTAATATGGACTCTTTTCCTCTACTGATTGTGAGCACAGATAACAGGTGAATCAAACAGAAAACCTGACACATGGAGTGTACAACTGCACTCTGCACTGGACCGCACAAGAGTCGACGTTCAGTAAACAAACAAAACAGATAACAGTCCACATTGCATAGTGGATCATAAAATGTGGAGACCGCTGGCCGCTAGGTGTAAGTCTGCTTGTTACTGCAGTCTGCAGACTGCACTATCTCATATACATTCCTGATTTCTGAAAATTTGTAATTTTTCTTCATGTGTTTTCTTGTCGCATTTCTTGTATACAAAAGTAAGTGTAGCAAATTTTTTGTCCGGGTGTAGCAATTTATGGTTGAATGTAGCGCGTGCTACACCTGCTATATCTAGTTCTCCACCTATGGGCTGAAGTATCCTGTAGTACCCAATGAAGTCAAATGGATAAAACATTATTAAATTCTCGATTTGGCTGTAAAGGTGAGGTTACTGAGCTGATCCTTAACAGTAACCTGGGGGGGGGGGGAATGCAGTAGACAGTAAGGTCTGAGAATTTGGCGCATACGCGCGCCATATCACACAAGAAAAAAAACTGATAAAAGTACCTGGAGAAGCCTTCCTTAACCTTTTTCTTCTGAGGTACCTACGTTCCAGTGACAAATAATAACTAATCCTGTTATAAACAGATAAACAAAAAAAAAAATCTAAGGCGATCAAAAGTACTAAAATAATCCACGGACACACCAAAAAGACTCAGTTTTGGATGGGTGGGGGGGGGAGGATTAAAATTTTTTCAACTGAAAACGCCAAGCAGTCATCCGGAATAAAGGTGATACTAACTCTCAAATTTCGTCTACTGCGAACCCGATTTCTCAGATTTCCGCCACTGAGGGAAAATTTCTCAATTTGATAAGAGTACTTGAGGGAGACTTCGTTTAAGTACGTCTCTGTGACATACAAAAACTAAAACTGGCAGACTAAAAAAGTAGGAGAATGGAGGAATAGACTCAAGTGGCTTTGCTAGAAGGGCGAGGGTCCAATTCATAGATATTTGAACATATTAATTAGCTAGTTCGAAAAATGTTGACATCGATAACCACGGGGGGGGGGGGGAATGAAATAGATCTGTTTTATAATTTTACTAACAGGTGAGAAATTTATTTAAATTAAAACTAAACCAAGAAGATACAGGTAATTCAAATTGATAATATAAATTATTATTACAATTTATTATTGAAATTATGATTTGAATTAGTTGAAAGTAAATAATTATTTCTTTATAATTGAAAATATAAGTACTTAATTAAAATAATATTAAGTATTTCAATATTTATTCATAAAAAAATTCAATTGTTATTTTAACGAAAATAGTATTAACAATATATAATTATTAATTTTAAATTACCAACCAATTTAAATGAAATTAATGAATTTTTTAATGTATATTATCTTTGTAATCCTTTTTTACCAGATTTTTCCAACTGCTACCGCAAACTGGGGTAACTTCGGATTTGTAGGGGAACTCTGGACATTGCCGGAACTGGAGTACACAGGTCTGCGTTATTTCTTTGTTAACTAGAATGTCAAATAAAAGCTGAGACTTGTAGCTACACTGTCATATGATGAAAGCCGATATTCCAGCTCATAAAACTAACAACGTCTGGAGTTCCCCCAGAAATTCGAAGTTATCTCAATTTACAGTAGTTGATTTTAAAATAAACAAACAAGAAAAATATTTTTGCTTTTTCTGTTTCTGCCCATAAGCCCCTTAAATTTTTCTTACTTTTCCCCGCGGAACATATTTTAGCTTATTAGAACAAGTGTTGGGAGAAGGTTGTCCATCCTGACAAAAGTAAATAAATAAACAAGCTAACAAATAATCGAATGAACGAATACAGGCCCGTAGTCAGCCATCTGCGGTGGGGATGCTGACTGTTTACGAGGGGGGGGGGAGGGGCTTAAGGATACACATAGTATATAATGCGAAGATTTCTATGAGGCAGTGGTGTACTCGGGGGGGGGGGGGGCGAAGGGAGCGAATGCCCCCAAGGCACCTGAGATTAAACGTAATATATGCAAAATAGCAATTTTTCGCATTTAAAACACGTTTTTTCGGAAAATTCTCGCTGGAGCAGTAATTTTACCTATATTTTTATAAAATGGTCCTCTGATATCAGCGATTTTTTTTTAAATACCTCAATTATCGACTTTTTCTCTCTTTAAAATCTTACTTTTCTCCCCCCCCCCCAAAAAAAAAAGAGTCCCTAATTATTTAATCAAGTTTTTGTTCTAAATTTTAAAATGTTTCTGGGATATTAATTCTCTTCATCCCTTCTTTCTTTCTCGTTCAGCGTAATGATGTTTTTTTTTTTTTTAATGGTGGTATCTTTGCCTATGGTGGCTCAAGGTACCTTTAGAGGGGGCCCAGCCCCAGCTTGCCCCCTTCCACCGTGGCTACGGGGCTGAACAAATACAAGTATAGGCGCAAAAAGGTCTTAAAACATTGGGTACTCGAGTCTTACAATTGAAAGAGCTTAAGAAGTAGAGAATCTTTGCATATAAGAAACAAGCAAAAAAGTTTGCACTCTTCTTATTATACTTTTTCAGTACTTTTACCTTATTCTCAATAAACTTTAATTGAAAGGTTTCTGCTTTTGCTCGTTTTTTGAAGCTTGATAATAATGTAGAAGATACTCAGTGTCGACTAAATCTGAATCGATTGCTTGGAGACCTTAGAAGCAGGGCTTAAGACTGCTTCTGTTTTTAGGATGTGCCAATTCACTTTTTTGTTTCTGTTATCTATAGCGCTTTCGGCTGTTACGCCATCTTCAGTGGAGTTCTCTACCATTTCTTCTTGTTGGTCCTGTATTTATAGTAATGTGTAGTACCGTATGGTACACCTATTGGTGTGTGTTCCTATTGGTTGTCTGTGGTTGTGTAGTCTGTTTGATCAGGGAGTGTTGTGTTATTAATTTGAATAGGTTCACGCTTTGGAAGTTAGCTGTATTTATTAGGTTATTTTGTTTAGTTTTTGCCTTTATTATCTTTAGTTGTTCTCTTAATTTTCTTTTCCTTGTGTTGTTTTCTATGTGTCAGATTTTGTACGTTTCTGTCAATTTGTGTTGTGCCCCTGGTCGTTACAGTGTTTCACAAAAAGTGATTTGTCATCCTTTAGCTCCTGTGATTTTTCATGCTCTTTTATTCTAGTTGTGAATTTTCTGCATGTTTCTCCTATGTATGTCATGTTGCAGAGTTCTCAGTCCAGTCTGTATACTCCATTGCTGTTGTTCATGTCCTATGTTTCTGTTTTGTCATTGCTCATTCGTTCAATCATGGGTCGTCTGTTTCTGATTCCGAGTGTTATGTTGTATTGATTGAAGATTTTCTGTATTTTGTATATGAGTGTCTCCGTGAATGGTATTGCTCCTGCACATTTGTCTCTTTTTGTGATTATTGGTTCAGTGTCTGTACTTTTTTGTTGTATTAATTTGTTAATTATTCTGTCTACTGATTGCGGTTGGTATTTGTTGTTAATGGCTAATTGTTTGATTTTGTTTATTTCTGTTGTTCTGTGGTCGTTGTAGTTTAATATGTTCATTGCTCCGTGTGGCAGTAGTTGTGTAGTGCTACCATTTTGTTTTTGATGGTGGAATGAATCATTAGGTATTATTGCATCCATGTGGGTGCGTTTTCTGTAAATGTTTTACTTTATCTTATTGTCTTTTATTTGTATTGTTAGGTCGACGTAGTTTATGATCTTATTGCCCCCTTTATACCCTAGGTCTGTCCACACTATTCCGGTTTAGAGGATAGTTTGGTCATTTTTGTGAAAATTTAAAACGCCACTACAGAGCTTTTAGTAAATTTGAAGCCAACTCCCTCCCCCATATATAGTTTTAACGCGCTATTTAACGGCACGAATAACGAATTCCTAGGATGACTATAGTTTCCAGAAAGATGCTCAAATGTAAAAAGTATTTAAGGTATTCCGTCTCTCCTCTACATTGGTTAAAGGTGTTTGGACTGCAATTCCAATGCGTTGGTGTGGTGGGACGTATGGCGATGCACGCATGCCAAAATGGCCCATATGACACCGCACCCCCGGCCCCCGGAAACTACCCTTTCGAGTATCGCTTCAGGGGCCGAAGGGACACTTTATTGAGGCCGGCCCGAGCTTTTATTTCGCCGCGCGGCTTCCGGTGCGTACGTCCTGTCAGAGGCACCGTGGGGTTGATCGTGTATTACTCTTTGTTACACACTATTATCCGCCAAGCCCAATCATCCCACGCTCAAATTTTTTTTGAAAAGCTTGTAATTGGTTGTTCAGCACCCTCAACATCCTCACGGCACGGAGAAGGGGGGTTCCCGGGCAGAGTCGCGTGTAATTTTGAATTTCAAGTCGGTAATGGCCAGAAGGCGAGGATACTGTATTTCTGACGCCCCTGGATCCGCCAAAAGGGGCAACTCAGCATTTATGCCCAAACATATTTCAATTATAGTCCAGAAATTACACACAAAAAACGAAGAAAAATTTGCAAATATTCTCAGAAAATATCATCTATTAAATGTGTTCTCAGTTATAGGTACATGCACTCATTAACATTGTCAGAAGAATTATTTTCTGCAATACGCTTGGCTAACATTTTCTCTCTTCGCATAAAGGGAAGAGTATCGACCCTCTCTTTTTGATCAGTTTTGAAGCCGGAATTATTAGAATTTTCAACGTAGCCGTTGAATAACAGCAAATAAATCAATGAGAAATTAGCAAAGCCGAGGGGTGGTCGAGGGGATCTGGACCTACCTTCTAATTTTATCACCCCCTCTAACACCTCCTCCCTCTTTGGTCAAGACCACTCCTCGATCACTAGTCTGGCTACGCCACTGAGTGAGGGTTTTGCTGGTCAGCTGAAATGTATAATATTCTATTCGACAGTTTTACTACCCACTCTCACCCCTAAGAATTGTGCTCGCTGGTCCAATTAAATTATGCACAAACTTTGCTTTTACCCACAGGGATTAGAGCCAATAAGCTGATATGTTCTAATTATTTCCCAAAACTATAAGACCGAAGCTACTCACCGTTTTTTCCCATCATTACTATGCAATTCAAAATTAGTAAGTATATCGTTGATTGTGTATCCGATTTGTGGTAATTATTTTCTTAGGTAGAATCGGGTTATTAACATATATCATCCACGCATCGGTTGTTTTTAACCAGCAAGTGTAGGTACTTCTTTCACTTTCTGACTTCACGGGTTACACCAGTGCCATGCTGTCATGCATCCGTGACGAGGTTTCGGGCATGCATGGCTAGTCAGTGTACGGAGTAGTCGCTAAGTATAGTTCACCCTAACTTGAAGAAAAACGTCTTTTGAATTCGGAAAATCGTTCCAAGATAATACAACCTCGTATCACCAAATTTTTACACGGATGAAACCTGTTAATTTCCCGCGAACATAATTATGCAGGTCCTCTACAGATGTGAGACTAAAGACACTCCAGCTGAGACATTGTACACTTTGAAAAAATGCTCGAGGAAACAGTACATGAACTTCGGTGAATAGAAGGGTATAATGCATTCGTAAAAGGAAATCATAATACGGTGGTTACTCGTTACTTCTATTATTTTTGTTCGTGCCTTAAATACGATCATTATGTAAATTAAACGCCAGAAGGAAGCAAATACCTAAAAAGGCGTTATTAGCGTGTAACGATCAGATGGCTCGTGATATTTTACCTTTGTCGTGACTCACTCTTATATCGTTGGCTTTCCAAAATCAGTTCGAAAGTGCAGACTCGAGATCAGCGATGACAATTTCAGCAGTTCTGTTCAGTTCGCCTCAACAGTTTTCTCTGGGCAAGGGCCAAATGCGCCGCTGTATCCCCCTGGCCATATTATTCTACGAATGTCGACACCGACTTTAAGATGGAGAGAATATTATCACCGAGGTAACCTCAATTATTCTTTTGATACATGAGAGAGTCGGGATGCTAGACGCATATATTATGGGTCACGACAGTGTGATTGATATCGTATTACAATCTAATTCTCGAGGCAGGCAGATATTGATGCGACAATGAAGTATTATATGAATTCCAGCGAGAAAATTTGCGGTATCATGCGCAAGTGTCTAGCTCATCCCTTCGAATCATTTTTCTCCAGAGAAACGAAGTGTCAGACATAATTTTCACGTCAACATATTCCATAATGAGAATTTGCCAGCAGAGAAGCTCGAGCCGTGGATAGTTTTTTCCGCGCTCGTGTAACTCAATCGGGGAAATGGCGATCAATAAAATGAAGCTATATCTAGTCTTGACCAAGTGAATCGCTAATTTTCGATTATTTACTTTTGCTGTACTATTTATACTGAAACTAATTTCCGATACAGCAAATGAATCAACTAAGAGCTCGCGATCGGTAATTCTTACATAAGTCGCGAGGAAAAAGCAATGACGTTCCAATTCGGTTGAAAAGGGCAATGTTTCTGCCACGAAGAATTTTCACGGTCGAGCGTGATTTTAATTATTACAATTCTGCCGAGATGTCCGTGGAGTGTTAAAGTTTTCTGGTAGTTATGACTCGATTTCCTACATTATAAATTCTATCCAGGTCTGATGCACGTGTAATGCGAGAATGTTTCCGGCAAACCCGAATAATTTGGGATGAAAAGTGATACGCTGTTTCTCATCTACTGTCAGAAGTCTACACGGATTTCAGTGGCGCACGAGGAAAAATCATCTGTCTGTATTCTGAATTGTCACCACGTCATCACACACTAGCTCTAAACACAGAAAAAACGCAGATTGTTTTGGATAGCGAATGCACGGTCATTACCAAAGCGTCCGAGAAGTAGATTTTTAGTGCCTTCGAATGTATGACCTCGATTTATGATACCGTCAGACGACAGAAATTCTTTTAGAGGGATATTATAGTCAAGTAATTAAGGAAATTCTGAAAGGCGAAAAAAGACGCAGAGATGACATTTGGCAGGATTCTTTTACCACCCCCCTCGATGATCCCGAGGAAATTCCACGAAAGTGCTTTTTAGAGAAGGGGATTTCAATTTTGCGCACTAGAACTATTTGGGGATCAACGAAAAAGAAAAAGATAGGAGAAGGGGAGGGCGAAAATGTGCATGCAGCTCTGGACCCTCTTTGCGACATTTGCAGTTTACATTCGGCGAACTCTCTCTACGACCATTTCAACAATCAAACTTCAATAGTTTCTCAAAGTAGAGCCTGAAAGTATGAGAAAAAATTCTTTCTTCTGCATCTGTCTATGAGAGCAAGAATCTCCCCCGATATTTCGAAGGGAGATAATTTGTCCTACAGCCTCCAATTCCGCCGCATGTATATGTAGAAACCCTAAACTGAAAATCAGCCGGTAGCCAAGCCTGACCAGGATGCATCCGATCAAAAATAACGAGAAATGACAAAATTTAGTCCCAAACGGCCAACACCAGCTAAAACCAAACATGACCGAAAATGAGCATCATCCGCGAATCGTAAATTATTTAAATATTCTCCATATATTCTTATTTTTTCCCCTTCCCAGTTCAATCTCCGGAAAATTTCCTCTGACGCACTATTCAATACAATTAGGGAAGAGAGGGTCGCCTTGCCTTACCCCTCTCTCGATTTTGAATCGTTCCCCCACCCTATCCATCTTTACGTAAGCTTCGGACACTTCGTACATATTTTTGATAATTCTGATGTAGTTTGGGTTCACCCCCTGTTTCTCCAAAGCCACCCATGAGAAATTGTGCTCCACCCTTAAAGTCAATGAAGAAGAGGAACCCTTCTAGATTGTATTCATTATATTTTTTTATTATTTGGTTCATTTTGAAAATGTGATCGATTGTTGATCTATCTTCTTTAAAAACCTGCTTGTTCCCTTCCCTGTTCGGAATCAAGTTGGAGATACAGACGTTCTTTCATATATTTGGAAAAGATTTTACAGATGTTGGATGTTACACTAATTGGTTTATAATTTCCTATTTCTTTCTCCCTTTTTTAAATATCAATATAATTCCCACCACTTTCCATAGCATTGGTACCTCTTCTTCTACGATTCGGTTGAATAATTCTGTGAGATGTTGGATTACAAATGAATTACAACGGTAACAAAACATTTTTCCAGGAGTAGGGGGGTACATTTCAAACACTTGCAATTTATATTCGGGGAACTCTATTTCGATATTTTCAACAATCAAACGTCATTAGTCATTACTAGAGACCAGATTCTTCGGCATTAAAAACTAGGAAATTCGGCAGCAACAGCTGCAGAATTCGGCATTTTCAACAAAAAAAAAGTCCTTTTTTTAAACAAAATAATCTGATAAATCAAAATTTTCAATTAAGATCATAAAAGATTCTGATTATACATATGTGACGCGCCATGAGAAACCATACCTTCGGGTGAAAAAGTTGTTCTCAAGAAAAACGCCAAAACACGTTGAAAAACTGATTTTGATCAAAAATGACTTTTTGCCGGAAATGTGTTCTAGAGTATCTGAAGAACATTTTAGGCACCCATACTCGCTTGTTTCGTTGTTTACTTGTTTGATTTTTATAATTTTTGTAAAAAAAAATTTTTTTGAATTTTTTGTATGATAGATATTTTTTATAATCAACGTCATGTACATACATTTATTTTATAATAAACTTTATTTGCATACATTTGTCAGTTTTATTTTAGCAAACCTGAAACCTACACCATTGAATTCCACATAAAATTTTACTCGGGGGGGGGGGGGGCTAATTTTCAATCATAATACCTTCTGTTTGTTTCTAATAGAGCACGAACTGTAAAAAAATAATAATACACAAAACAATGTGAGCAGAAACACTTTAATAAATTTTTTACTCAGCGCTCAAATTACAACATGTTTTGTTACAACTAGCCTTCTCTAGCGATTGCTCAAGAATGCCACTGCACACCGCACCGACAAGACCCTCGGTCGAAAAAAGGACCGAGAATCCCCGAACAACAAAAAAAACCATTCCATTCATCACGAACCGGCGAAAGCGAATACCAATAAAAAAAATGCATCCTACGTTTTTTGGAAAATCCCAACGAACCTGAACATCCTCCCCCCATTTGAAATGATCCAAACTTGGTAATTATCATTTCAAATGAGAATAGAGGAGAATCCGTCCATAAAAATAGAACCTGTAACTTATGCAATCACAAATTATTTCTTCTATTCGTGGCAGGACTTTACATTTTTTACATTTTTATTCACCCTCGGAACTAAAAATGCTATTCTGCACAACTCAAACCAGTTAAATCTATCAGCACTAATAGATCAGGCTAATGTCTACCTGCCAAATAATGTAAATTAAATTAACTCCGAATCACAGAAATAAAATATCCCGTTCGAGAGATATCATATAATAAATAAGACAAGATCTTCAGAATAAATTGACTGGAGCAATATAAATTCAACATTCTGAGAGTGCTCTCAGAATAAAAATAAAAATTACTGGTACCAGCTTCCTTTTATATGTTTGAGTGTGCAAACAAGTTGTTGTGCATCATTTAGAAACAGCATTATCTGAAAACAGACAAACAACCAGAATGGCAAAAAATTTTTTAATTATTTTCATCAGACGAAACAGAAGGCAAAAATATCAATTTTGTCAATGGTCTCCGAAATTCATTCATTTTTATAGACTGCTGCTTTGACGTATTATCTAAATTACCAACTCTCATCCGGACTGTAACTACTCTGACAAGTCCATCAGGTCCTGGATGAGTTTCAGTAATCAGACCTAAGGGCCACCGAGTAGAGGGCATATTGTCTTCTTTAACAATTACGATGTCGTTAATCGAAACTTCATTTTTTTTTATTCTCCATTTGGTTCTCTGTTGGAGGGTATTTAAATATTCTGCACTCCATCGCTTCCAAAAATTTTGCGTTCGCTGCGTGACTAATTCCCAATATTTTAACCGATTTGCTGGAACTTGAGTGAGATCAGGGTTTGGCAGACTTGTGATCGGGCCTCCTATTAAAAAATGACCAGGGGTTAAAGCTCTGGCTTCTCCAGGGTCACTAGATTCTGAGATGAGAGGTCGCGAATTCACACAAGCTTCAATCTGAATCAAAAAAGTTTCATATTGTTCATAAGTGAACAAGGTGTCGCCCAGAGTTGTTTTCAGATGTTTTTTAATAGATTTTACTCCCGCTTCCCACAGACCTCCAAATGAAGGCGAGTGAGGCGGAATAAAATTCCAATTACAACCTTGTTCACTTAAAAACCCATGAATTACAGAAGATTTTTCATCCAAAATTTTAGATAATTCAATCAATTTATTTTTAGCACCGACAAAATTAGTACCGTTGTCGGACCAAATCTCGTTCGGAATTCCTCGTCTGCCAATAAAACGACTCAATGCAGCAAGGAAAGCCTCAGAAGTTAGAGCAGACACAAGCTCCAAATGTATAGCCTTGGTGCTAAAACACACAAATACTGCAATATAAGCTTGAATAACAGTTTTTGCTCTGTCACCCCTGAATCTCAATAAATTTATTGGTCCAGCATAATCGACTCCGGATGTCTGAAACGCCCTTCCTGGTACCACTCGGGTTTTTGGTAAGGCAGCCATCAGTTGGAATTTTGTATCAGCCTTTTGTTTAATACAAGGCAAGCAGTTCAAAATGATATTTTGAATCACATTACCTTGCTTCAAAATCCAAAATCGGCGCCTTAAAATTGATTTCATTAGTTGTGGTCCAGCATGAAAATGACGTTCATGTTCAAATTTTGTTAATAACTTGGTAAAAGCATGATTTGTAGGCAAAATTATTGGAAACGTTGATCATAAGTTAAATCAGAATATTTCAATCTACCTCCTACTCGTATAATATTAGCAGCGTCTAAAAATGGAGACAACGAAATTAATTTGCTATTGTTGGAAACACATTCATTTTGCTCGAGTTTTTTCAATTCTTCTTTAAAGTATTCGGATTGAATAACTTTAATCAACACAAATAAGGCTTGGTTTAATTCTAACACGAGTAAAGGTCCACTAAGATGTGGTCCAAACCAGTAAGAATTCCAAATAAATCTCAGAACCCAGGCAGTAATCCTAATTAATTTCATATATGACGAAAATCTGTCAAACCATGTACTCTTTTTGATAACAGAACAAGCTAATATATTTCTACATTGTCTCACTTCTATTGGTTGAATTTTTGACGGCTTGAAGCTCTTTTCGTCATCAAATTTTGTATTTGTCTGCAACCATCCTGGACCATTCCACCAGATTTTACACTCCTTCAATTTAGAGGGTTGCAAACCTCTAGATAAAATGTCCGCAGGATTTTCTTTTGATGCTATGTAATCCCATACGCTAGTAGCGGTCATATCTTGAATTTTTTTCACTCTATTGGCAACAAATGGCTGCCAACGAGCATAATGCGAATAAATCCAGTAAAGCACAATTTCGCTATCGGTCCATAACCGATAACTATCAAAATTTATCAACTCTCCAAAGGCTGTTTTAACAGAATCGAATAATTCTGCTAACAACTTTGCTGCGCACAATTCTAATCTTGGAATTGAGGATTTTTTCAGAGGGGAAACTCTAGTTCTTGAACACAATAATTTAATTGTAACACCAGCATCATCAAATGATCTGATATAAATCACAGCTCCATAAGCCTTTTCAGATGCATCCGAAAAACCATGGAGTTCGATTCTGGATGATGATGAGGAGCCAAAAATATGTCTAGGAATGGTAATTTCCGTCAAATGAGATAATTTATTCGAGAACTCGAGCCAGGTCTGTTTAACTTCCTCAGAAATTTCTTCATCCCAATTTAAGGCTTTATTGGATTTATCAATTTTCAACCATAAAGATTGAATTATTAACTTAGCCACCACTAGAACTGGGCCAAGAAAACCAAGTGGATCGAAAATAGACGCAACAATTGACAAAATTTTCCTTTTGGTGAAAATCTCATTATTGTCCAAATGAACCCAAATTTTGTACACGTCTTCATTTGGATACCAAATTATTCCTAAAGTTTTCACCACAAATTCGTCGCCAATATATAATGGAAAAGTTTGTTCCATTTTTTCAGCAGGAATTCCAGATAATAATTCTGTATTGTTTGAGCACCATTTGCTCAATAAAAATCCTGCACTAGCTAAAATGTGAATAATTTGATCTCGAATTTCTAAACCAGATTGAATTGAATTTGATCCAGTAATAACATCATCAATATAGAAATCTCTCAACAAAACGGGTTTAGCAACAGGATATCTATCACCTTCCTCATCAGCTAGTTTTTTCAAACATCTAGTAGCTAAATATGGTGCACATGCCAATCCAAAGGGAACAGTTGTATGCTCATAAATTTTTAAAGGTTCATATGCGTCATTTCTCCAAAAAATACGCAGTAAAGATCTTTCTTTTTCGTCTATTTGGATTTGTCTGTACATCTGAATAATATCAGCCGAAAACACATACATATAAATTCTAGATCGGATTAAAATACTGATAAGATCAGATTGTACAGTCGGACCTACCATTAAACATTGATTTAACGACAATCCCGAATATGAAGGCATAGATGCATCAAAAACAGAACGAATTTTTGTAGATGTTGAAGATTTTTTAATTATCGGATGATGAGGAAGGTAATATACAACCTCAGCATTCTCTTTACTTTCATCAACTTCACGTAGATGACCTTGATTAATGTAATCCTGAATATTATGTACGTAACTGTTTTTCAATTCAGGGTCTTTTTGAAATCTTCTTTCTAAAGCATAGAAGCGTTTTAGGGCTAGAGACTTGGACATTCCTAATTTTTCTTTGGGTAATTTGAAAGGAAGGCATACACTAAAAACTCCATTACTGAGTCTTTTCGTAGTTTCTAGGTATATGCGTTCACATTCAATTTCCTCAAAGGACCAGTTTTTCTTGTCAATTACCTCATCCACTAACCACAAACGTTCTATAACTTTAGAAAGCTGAACAGATTCTTCAAAATTATTGATGATCGAGTAAGACAAATTATTTTTTAATTCACAATCGAATTCCAAATTTATATCGCCTGCTACCAGCCACCCTAAATGACTAGAATACATGCGAGGAACAGTATCATCAATCTTATGAATATGAGGTTTTAATAATTTCCAGAAAATACCTCCCCCAAACAATAAATCCACACCACACGGAATATTAAATTGTGGATCTGCTAAGGTGAGGTATTTCGGAAATTCCCAGTTATCAATAGAAAAAAAACTATTCGGTACCTCATCAACAATTTTATCTACTATTAAACACTGCAAAGTGAAAGAAAAATTAGAAATTCGAGATTTAAATTTCACATTCACTGCCTTATCAATAAATATAAACGAATTCCCAATACCATTAATCTGGTAAGAAACAGAAATAATTTTTAGATTTAATTTTGCGGCTAATCGCCTAGTTATAAAATGAAATTGACTGCCGGGATCGATCAAAGCTCGAGCAAAAAGATGTGGATTTACACTTATAATTTCGACAATGGCTGTGGCCAATAAAGTATAAACACTTTCGCTAGCTGAAATGCCAACCCAGCCAACAATAATCCTATTAAATTCGTCTGAACAGGAATTTTTACTAGAATCTACTTCAATACTAGATTCCAGGGATTCAGAAATCTTATCTGAGTCACAAATAAAATTGGATTGCATAAGATACTCACCAGATGACGCCGATGTTTGAGCCGCACTTTGCGATGCAGACTTCATATTTAACAACTTTTCAACATGGATCAGAGAATTATGAAAACGTTGACAAGTCGAACAAGTGATCTTGCACGAACCAAAGCATTTGCCCTTCAGACAGCGTCTGCAAAGACGCCTCTTATTGACAAATGTCAGTCGATTTTCTGGAGACAGCTTGGCAAACTCCTCGCAGCGCAGGATACCATGACCTACTTTGGAACAATAGTAACATCTGGACTGCTTATTCTTCCCATCTGTCGCAGCCAACACATTGCCCTTTGATGTAGTAACAGCACTGGATTTTGACGTAAAAGGACCAGCCTTTTCTGCTTCACCAACAGCTCGCTCGTAAGTGTTGCATCGACCATCCATATTCAATGAATTCATCGAATGTCGCGAACTTCTTCCGGCGTTCCATTTCACGCTCCCAATCAAGCCTGGCTCCCTTGTCAGCACGTTGGAGAAAGGCGTGAATACCAAACTGACTCAAAACGTCAATCTCAGATCGCTCTTGAAAAGTAACTTGCAGCGCAGTCATGTGAGCTCTGAATTGAGTGACTAGAGTACGAAGACTAACCTTTTTCACTGGCGTAGCACTGATCATAGCATCGAGATGTCGCGAAATACGTTTCAACGGATCATCATAATGCGTTTCGATTATTTTCCACGCGTTTTCATAAAACTTTCCTTCGAGAGGAATTGCATCAATTAACGTTAACGGAACACCTTTCAGTTTACTTTTCAGAAAACGAAATTTTTCAATATCTAACAGTTTTTTATTTTCGTGGATATAGGTAATGAAAGTTCCTTTAAACAAATTCCACTCTTCTTTTTCACCCGCGAAAGGAAGGATTTCGACTTTGGGCAATTTTAACACAGTTTCACCAGTAACTTCTTTAAAAGTATCACATTTAGAAGGGTTTTCGTTTTTAGGAAGAGCCTTAGTAGCTTTATTTTTTGTAGCCTTAAACAACACTGAAAATTTACGACGATTGTCTTCATGGACCTTCGTGTCCATAAATTCACCTTGCGAGCAAAATTCCAAAATTTTTACAAACGCGTCACTATACCTTTGATTGATGTTGTCAAGATCCGCCAATTCCATCTGCAATGCATCAACATCCTCCTTAACCACTGCATCTTCAATTAACTCCGCTGACAGCTGGAGATCCGCATTCGCTAAACGACACTGCGCAATGAATGATGAGATAGGAGACTTGTCATCAGACGCAGAATTACCAGATTCATCAACAGAAACACCACCACTGGCACCAGTTTCACCATCACCGGTTTCGGACATTTTTGTATCACCACAAAAAAAACGAATTATAATTATGGTTTCGAAAAATTAATTCAAAAAAATTAAACCGAAAATTAGATCCGGCCCGGAGGACCAATGTTTGTTTCTAATAGAGCACGAACTGTAAAAAAATAATAATACACAAAACAATGTGAGCAGAAACACTTTAATAAATTTTTTACTCAGCGCTCAAATTACAACATGTTTTGTTACAACTAGCCTTCTCTAGCGATTGCTCAAGAATGCCACTGCACACCGCAACGACAAGACCCTCGGTCGAAAAAAGGACCGAGAATCCCCGAACAACAAAAAAAACCATTCCATTCATCACGAACCGGCGAAAGCGAATACCAATAAAAAAAATGCATCCTACGTTTTTTGGAAAATCCCAACGAACCTGAACACCTTCAGAGAACTTGGTAATTTAAGCAATGTCCGAACGAAAAACTTTAAAGCTGTTTTTCTCGAAAAGTACTTTTTAGTAGTTTCCAACTTCAAAATGGCATATCTCTGAGAATTTTGCTCCGATTGAGCTGCGGCTCGCGGCATTGGATTCTCCATATTTTTTTCTATTAGAATCAGTCAAAATTTCATTTTCGACCCTCTTCACCCGAAGGTATGGTTTCTCATGGCGCATCGCATATAATGATAAGATGTTTTGCTAAATTTTGTTGAGTGAACTGATGGCGCCTGTCACTTAATATTAAAATGAACGCTCTAAACCAACAGATACTAGTGGAGCAAAATTATGGGCCGACAGCACCTGTGGATTACGAGGAACTGTGCTAGTTACTTGGTAAGAAGTGTCACTGAATGAAATACTCAATTCTCGAAGTAACGCGAACCCTTCATTTTTTTAAAAAACCTGTTCCAATTTTTGCTGAAGTAGGTATCCTCAAGCCTGAAATGATCTGAATTTTTCGACGCACTTCTATGATCTCGACAGGATCGTAAAGACAAACCTTGTGTTGACAAAATAGCATATTTCGGCAATTTTGGGCACATAAGGCCACTTTCGGCATTTAACCTATTTTCGGCAGCCCCCTGCTACCATGATCCGTGCCTATCTCTCAAAATAACTCGTCTGCCTATCAGGGAAATGACTTGAAAACTGCCGAGGAATCCGGTCTCTAGTCATTACTTTCTCCAAGTAGAGCCTGAAAGCATGAGAAAAAATTCTTTCTTCTGGACGACGTCTATGAGAGCAAGAATCTCCCCCGAAAATTCTAAGGGAGATAAGTTATCCTACGACCTCCAGTTCAACCGCATGTATGTGTAGAAACACCAAGCTGAAAAAAAGGCGACAGCCAAACCTGACCAGGATGCACCAAGTCCGATCGAAAATAACGAGAAATGACAAAATTTGATAACAAAGGCCAACAATAGCTAAAACCAAACATGACTAAAAATGAGCAAGGTCAACTAAAAGCGACTAATGAATTACCAAATCCGACGATAATTAAGTAAACACGATTAAGAGGACCGGAAATTACGAAGAACGGTTGAAACAGTCAAATCTGACCACAATACTGACCAAAAATTACCGAAAACTAAATGAATTATGACTGAAAACACAAATTTAAAAAATTAAAAATTCAAGAGCCGAATTCTCAGTACAAGAGGTTCTTTGGTCTCTTGATATGTAAACTTAGAAGAAACATTTTGTATTATAATCCTTTTCATTGGTCAATTTTTGTAGCTGTTATCCAAAATGCCACTAACACACTAGCTCTTTGTTACGGCATACTACAAACTACTTAGCTCATGTACTGATCACACCGAAAGTACTCAATAGCTGAGCTAATAACGTCAACAACATACGAAATCAGCTATTAATTTCAGCAACAAAACAATAAAAAGTAGAACTGATGGGGTTTTCGGTTAAGCCCCTGCAAAACAAAGATATACAGATTTCCAGTGGCGTAGCAGGGGATGGGGTTAAAAGAGGTCTGGACCTCCTTTGCAATTTCGTCAAATAGTGATTTTTCTAATTTTAGCCCTCCTTCTAACACCTCTCCCCCTCAAATTTTTGGTCAAGACGAAAACTCTAACGCAACAAAACTGAGGGGGAAATAACGGCAAACTACCCCGACTGACCTGCCCAGGAGAGTCGCGCGTCAAAAACCGCGACCATCAACGTCCGGTATCGGATACAGCACCTGAAGAAGACATTCACTTTTCTTTACAATAATTTCACAGTACAGGTGTGCCAACATCCAACTCAAGTCGCTCACTGCCGGGCATAGCCTCCCCAGCTAGCTTCCATGTATTTCGGTTCTGAGCAGTTCTTGTCTAAAGCCTCCCCATCCTCCCATTCAATTCATCGTCTCACCTCATGCCAGGTCAAACTCTTTTCCTCTTATTGGGTACCTACTCAAGCAGGTTCTCCATTTTTCTGTATTTGTTCATCACATGTCCTGCAAATCTGAATTATTTGCTTTTCTTTATTGAATAAATATCCTTGTTTTTGGTTTTCTTGCGGCTTGTTTGGTTAGAAATTTTGTCCTTGAGTATGTTCAAAATTGACCTTTCTGTTTTCCTTTGAGTAGTTTGAAATTTCTCGGCGACCATGTCTGCGCACAGTAGGATAAAGAGGAAAGAGTTCACGTGTCCAGAGTCTTGATTTTTATATTAATAATAGATAATTTTTTTGACTCTTAGTGACCAAAAACTACGTTAATATTTGTTTCATCTTTTACTAATTTCTTTATCCAGTTTATCTTTGAACAATACTGCCTCCCCCAAATATTCATATTCTTGAACTTTCCCTGTGAGATAGCCCTCTAACCTTAAATTCATGTTTTCATTACTACTTATATATTTTGTTTTTTGTAACCTTGCTCTCAGACCTACTTCTTGGCTCAACTTAAGAAGTTGTTCACCCCCCCCCCTTCTTTGGAGTTATTTCACATTTTTGCCCAGTAGTGCAGCACCATCCGCGAAGCGTAAGTTTGTTAAACGTTATCTATCTATTCTTATTCCAAAATTTATTTCCTCATATTATTTCTTCCTCCACAAGGCTATTGAAAATATTGGGCGATAGAGGGTTCCCTTGCCTGACATTTCTTCGCACTTCAAAGGACATTCCCTCTTTATCCAACTTGATATATGCCTTTGAGTTTGCGTATATGACCTGCAATACCTTAAATATTTTAACCTGTACCCCCTGTTCGAGCAGTGCGTCCCACAGGTGGTCAAGACTGACAGTATCGAAGGCTATTTAGAAATCGATCAGTAATAGATGGATCTGAATTTCGTATTCTTTTGATTTTTCATTAGCTGGTTAGTTGTCAGAATGTGTTCTACAGTTGAAAAGTTTTTCCTGAAGCCTGCCTGGCCACGAAATTGGTTTATATTTAGTTGGCTGTATACTTAAAGATGGTCATAAGAATTTTGCCGATAGCAGAAGTGAGGCTTATAAATAATTTTCTAGTTGGTCTTTTTCTCCTCATTTGTGGAGAATGACTATCTCCGTTATTTTTCACTGAGTAGGGATGTTTTAAGTTTAAGTTATTTCGTTAAATAAGAAAGCTAGTGGTTCGCTTCGCTCTTGTGAGAAATTTTTTATAAATTCTACGTTGTCGAGCCCTGGATATTTATAGTCCTTTAGCTTCGACAGCATTGTGAGTACTTCTGATTCCATGATATATGTGGGGTTGGATCAGGATTTCTGATGGCAACTTTATTCCAATCCCAAATATAGTGACCGCATTCCTCATCTTTTAGGTCCTATAAAAATCTGTAGCTAAAGGTATTATTTCTTCTCTTTTACTTGGCGTTTTTCCTTTTTGTTATACTTTTATTGATGTTATCAAATTTTGACCTTTACTTAGGATTTTTTCACTTTTTTTATTCACCAAGTTCTCTGCAGAGTGCTGCACCTCTTCATCAAATAGCTGGGTAGCTTTCTTGATACCTATCCTAATTAGTTTATTTAATTTTGTCAATTCTGTTCTGATCCTGGTATTTTTGATGGCCTCTTGTCTGAATTTTTCTTGTTTCTTTTATTTAAAGTTTTGTTTTCGTAGAAAGGTTGTCATCTGTTTTAGTTTTGTTCTGATTTTTGAGAAGATTTTCATAGTCTCTGTGATACTTTTCTCTAACAAGTTGTATTTTTTCGAGTGCAAATATTAGGATACCTTGCTATTTCCCCTAACTGTAAACGAAGAAATCAATTACTATACGAATTTCCTCCTTAATGGGAATCACAAACCAAACAGAGAACTGAAAAACATTTTTCGAGGTAACCGAGATCATTTTCATGTTGTCAGAAATGCATTGTACGAGGGACAACTTGTACGAGTGTATAAGGTACAATGCTCTTAAATATTGGCCTGCAATTGACATGAGTAGGCAACTTATAGTTTCCGGTATTTTAATATAGCGATCAAGATGACTGAGTGTGATGAATATTTCAAATTCGAAGATGGAAAGTATAATTTAAAAGTTTGGTTACCAGCCAAACTTTTGATTCTGCATAAAAATTTTGCGGAAGCTTTTTTCGTTGTAAATTTAGTCTTCTTCAATTTTGTCGCAATATTTTTTCTGGACGACCCATAGGAAACGAAGTATGTATTGTTCAAAACCCAAATTTATTCCCTTCTCTCCCTTTGTGGTGCTATTGCTCACCTTTGAATTTTAAAGAATTTTCTGGGAATCGTTAGTAGTGGTAAAGAACAATATTAAAAGTTTCATCTCTGAGTAATTTCCTGCATTTTTAGCCAAATTTTGGTGCTTCATTTATTAGACTTATATAACTAGACAGTGAAATGTTGACGAACCAGAGTTTGTGCATAGCACAGCAAGGAGACTGAATGATATCACATAGCAGTACAGTAGTGATGATTCTTTCCATTCACAAAATCACTATTTTGAGTTCTTCCCTTCTTCAAGAAGGCACTTCGATACGTTCTGGAGCAAGACAAAGAGAGAGACGGTCAATTAGCTAGAGAGCCAGAGAAACAATCTCACAGACAGGCTGAACATGAAACGTGTCACACAGAGCAAGGAGCCAACACAAGTACCTACAGCCATTCTTTACAAGAAACCGAGTCACCAAGAGGCGGGAACGACCAATTTCGACAATTTTTCTGAGATTTTTGAAGAGGTGAGAGGTTTTGTCGAAGAAGTAAGAGCTTCTGCCCTGTCGTGTCCTTGCAGCAGTACTAAAGATTTTCTAATTTAATTTTTAAATAGCCAATTGGAGCTTAATTAGCGGACTTTTTTTTAGGTAGGCAGTACGTACACACTCGCGTATCCCAAATCATTGTACTGTAAATACGCTGATTATTGATAATATATCAACTTATCTTCTCGGAACATAATGATCGATTCTCATCATTTTTAATCCAGTTGTACCGTGAAAAATAACTTGCATTCGGTTAACGTTTACACTCCCTCTGTTCATTAGCAACATCTGTAGGTTACATGCAATTGTGAGACCCGTGAGCAGGCGTGGTTATAACTGTTATAAAAGGATCGGTGTAAGATTACCTTTTACACAAAGATACGCAAGATGAACCATATAAGTATAAACTAATTAGTATCATATTCACACGCGGAAAATAAACGACAGTATTTTGATCACTCGATCTCCTCGATGTATCTAAACGGTTAATTACTGATTAAATCATCCGATCATTTTGTTTTCTTGAAAAACAAGAGTGGGTAAAATCTTACAGAAAATTATTTAAAACGCAAATGGGTGATTTTTGTATTTTTATTTCCACATAAATATCTCATTAACTAAAAATATTCGATAAAAACTTTTTTCGCGGTTAATTAAAGGATAACCTACTCCACCGTTTATTTTCATCGAAAATAATGTGCCACCTTCCCCGATTATGGAAAATCAAGTCAAACTAAAATATCCAATGTATCCATAACTGTAATCTTGTTTCAGCGATGAGGCTGCATTCTTAGTTCATAGTCAAGTATGGATATGTAAGTATTTATCTTATTTAGAAAGCACGAAAAGAGCACCGATACGGTCCAGACAGTGTGATGAGGTGTGCATCTTTGAGCGACTGACTTCGGAATGTTATATCGATGATCGTTTTGTAAGGGAGGCGGTGTCCTGTATTACTGAATTTTATCATAGTTTGGGCTATATGATTACAAAATAAGAGGATGATGATTGTAATATCCAACTTCTCAATACCAGATCCGTAGCGCCACTTTTCCATGCGGGAGGAGGAAACTTCGAGCAAAATTGCAAAGTTTACGCCCAAAAGACAAAAAAAAAAAAGGTTTTAATCTTTCTGGAGGAGAAGAGAAGGCAATATTCATATTAACCTCTCTTGCGACGTTGCGGGTCAGCTTAACCACTTTTCTAAGGGCGGCGACTTCTGGCAAAATTCTAAATTTTGATGTTCCAAAGATTTTTTTAAAATTGGCCTTTTAGAGATGGGCAATACTCTTACCCAGCGTTCCCCCGACGCAATGTTCGAGATTTTAGCTGGAAACGTAAACGTCTTTATTACATGTGCTCCAAAGGGAACAAATATCATGTCAATATATGTTGTGCGATTTTAAGCGGGAAAGCAGAGGAGGCAAGTGCTCCTCTTGCAAAAATTTAAGGAGGAATAAATCTGCCATTGAATACGATTTCCTCCATATTAAGTGTATTAAAAATTGTGTAATAATATGCGAAAACAATTAACTAAAATCCGAAGATATTAAAATTATCTCATAATTTTGCGAAAAATTAGAATAAATTACAAAAATTGCTGACAATTTTTTCCCTTCGACACCCACATTATGAAAAGTACTTCACTACCACCCTGCTGCTCATAGCTTATAAGTATTCGTAATTTTGAACTTTCTTCGGGAGAAAATAGTGAAATACGAATCTTGTGTTGCACCCCTAGACTTTGGCTCATGCTGCAAATTAATTTATATAGTCATCATATTTTACTATTTTCCCCTAGTTCGGAACTGTACTATTTTTTGCTCAAAACAGCTTTAGAACTGTGAAAAAAATGTTTCAAACATGTTTCAATACTATTTTTGTAAAATAGATAACATGTAAAAAACAAAATGAATTGAATGAAAAATCTTTTGTTTTTGTTTTTTTTGTTAAAAAGAAGAAAGCGAAAGAAAAGAAAAAATCCAGCCTTTGTTTCGAAGAATTTTAGGGAAAAAAAAAAAAAATGAAAACAGTGGTGAAAAGGTAAAGGGATACCGAGTATCTATTATTTGTGGCCCCCCTGGTTTTGTACCCAATTTCTAATTTCAGTAAAATAGTGCAATTTTTTAACGTTGGGAGATATCCTCCCGTACCTGGATAGAAATCTCAAAAACTGTAAGTAATGGATACCTTTACATTTGAAGATGATTTTTGAAATAATAAGAGGTATAGTTTAGTATACTCTATTCTTGGTTTCTCTGGTCTCCTCTATGCCTGATGTAGGTGTGCCCCAAATTCTGGCCTCCAGCTCATTTTTTCATGGGGTTTCCATCCCCTTTTTTCCTTCCTCCGGACCCTGCCGCTCCATTTCACTTCTTATTTTTTCCCCTCGTTAATTATGTTTTTTTTTCTCTTTTCATTGTTTCCTCATACGCATAAAATATTCATAAAGTGTACGGGGAGCCCAATTTAATGGCATTTCTGCTGTGGGCCCCTCTCATCTATGAAAAAAACATTTAATTTTCATAGCATTGGGGCATTTTTTTCATTGTAACGTTCATACATTATTTTCATATTTCAAGTAAATTGGCGCCAAATATGGTGCATGATTTCTTTTTATGATTTCCTTTACAAGTGGTATGCAGTGGTAACCATGTAACTAATGTTGTCACAAAAATATTTCATCCCTTACAGTGGTATTTACTCAGAGTTTCTGAATTTCATAATTTATCAATTTGAAGATACCAATTCCAAAAAGGCTTAGTCCAAAACTGTTGTTTCCTAAACATGAAATCAAACTAGGACAAAAAACACTTCTTAGAAACGGGTCCCGAACACGCGAGATCTTTGAACACACATACAGTGATAGATCAGATACTTTTCACTATTCTGATATGGTCACATTTCCGCATTTGGCCAACAGATGTCGCTAAAATCGCACTTTCGATTAAATGGACTGAATATTTCTTGGAATTGGTATCTTCATTTTATTTCAGAAGTCTTCATTCTGTTTCAACAATAATTGAAATTGAATTGGGTCGATAACTTATTATTTTTTGTAAGCCATATTTAGAGGCTTCCAATGTTTTGATTATATTTTTACATTAGTAAAGTTAGAGGTAGACCATGGGAGGAGGTGTGAGGATCTGACACCTCACAAATCTTCAGAGCAGGAATTTTTCAGCAAATTTTACCACTTAGTTGACAAAATTAAAAAAACTGTTAATTCATATTGTTCACTGGCATCGGCTTATTTTTGATTAGATGGAAAATTTTTTCAGTATACTTGAGCTCGAGTCTTTTTCAATGTCGGCGGGCAAAATGTAAAAATAGCTACTCCCCCTCCCTTTTTCTTGCTTACATGAAAAACTTTTGTATGACTGAGTCGGCAAAATGTAAAATTGGATACTTTTTTTTTTTGTAGCTTAAATGAAAGATTGTTGTATAATAAAGTTGGCAAAATATGAATATGACTATAAGCTGTTTTTTTTTTGTTTTTTTTGCTTCTACTAAGTGGCATAGCCAAGGAGGCCAGGGGGACTATGGCCCCCGCTCCTATGAGCATCCTAACTACGCTACCTTCTTTTTTTTTCGCTGTAGTAAATTTAGGGTAACTCGATAAGAAAGCGCATATTTACCTTTTTTTCTGCTTGCCCCCCCTTGCAAAAACCCTGGCTATGCTACTGCTTGCACCCTTGGCATTTTCACCTGTGCACTCCTTCCACACCGACAGAGCTCGGCCTATGCCTCTGAGTAAGGTGTTTTGAACGATGCTAGGAAACACAACTTGTCGGTCTGAGGTTTTCTATTCAATGGTATTATTTCGATCGTTAATTAGGTTCTAATCGAATGATAGATTTTGTCTGATTGTTATTATCATCACCATCGTGGTCTTCTCATAAAGATTGGTAAGCACATAACACATTTTCCCTCAGAACAGTCTGTCACCAGTATATGTTTACGCAGATACGAGCAAATATGCCAGGGAAGAGGGAAGGGTATTGGGAGCTTGACCACTCCAAAATTTAATGGCACATTATATCATTCTACACACCAACTGTCTAAAAGTGAGCCGAAGTTCAAATTTTCAAGCAAGCGACATTTAAAATAAGGGGCAAGTTAGCTATATGTTCTGTTCCAAACTTCTTTGGAAAATAAGTGGAAAAGTTTATTAATTTCATAATCTATGTTTCAAGACAGACTACCCTCCCCCTTTTCTTCAGGACGGTTTGCTTCCATGCTTATGCAGTTACCTTACTCAGTATGTTTTGTGATTTCGAGTGTCATAAACGTAGAAATTGTCATTATTGGCATACATTTTCACAATCAGAGTGCGCGTACTCATCGACGGTCAGAAACGAAACAAGGAAAAAGAGAAGGTAAATCGTTTCCAGTTTCATAAATGAATTACCGTTAATTTCTTACAATGGTTAAAGCTTCTACTCTGTTTCATTCTCGTTCAACCGTCTACGGTTATTAAACCGATCTTCGGTTTAACCGCTTAAGGCAGGTTTACTGAGCGCCAAGCCAACTAGATTAAGGAGGAAAAGAAAGGAAGAGAGAGAAAGAAGAAAATAACTTCGAATGTAACAATATCAGCCTTGACCGAAGTGAGCTTCGAGCTAAAGTCAACATTCGTCGGTAAAACATAGAGATATGTAGCATTTACAGAAGGTTGTGCACAGAATGATGCAGACAGGTTCTCCTTAATCGTCAGTTTTATTGGAATTATTGAAATGGTACGATTATACGACTGTTTGATCCATTGTGAGCGTAAGTCTCGTCCAGCCACGGTATTCCGGTTTTGCCATCACTCTAAAATTACGCGCGAATCGGTAGGTAGGGAGGAAACACCGTAGGATTTTTGCCAAAAATGCAACGAGGTATGTGGAGATTAAGTGCGCATTCCGTCCAAATTCTCTCTGGTAGTACAAATCATACAGCTGGATCCAGAATTATTAATATCCTACTTGAAGAATGCAAAATGAGGTTTTGTACTGAGTAAAGGGGGGGAGGGGAAGACAGCAGAAACGTTTGCACATCACGTACTTTAATGACAGTTTGCTCATAATGCTCCAAGTACCAACATTCGAGAATCTGAACTGACCAAAAAACAAGACAGGCCGAAACAAAGCGACAATGGATTATGAATTGCCGGAGTTCATACCGTAATTTTTCTTGGCAAAAGTTTAGGAATTTGCCATAGACGAGCATTAAGGTAAGGCTAGATACACCTAAAAAAACAAGATGACACAGAAAATGTTGAGCTAATTTATCCCACCAGATGACGCAGAATCGAACTGAATCGATGGGAAAATAAATCAAATTGTTGTGGTCAAATTCGACGCTGACTTTCGGTGCAACAGTCACGTTACTGTACCAACATCGACTTTTGGATAGAATTCCATATCAAAGTCGATGCACAAATTCAATCCAAAAGTCAATATCGACACAGTACCACGACTTTCATATCAAAGTCAATGGGTATCGACTTCGAATATGAAAGTGAGACGTAAATGGGACGGATGTTGAATGTTGACAAGAAAATTAACTTTTGCCTCAACTGTGTTTCAGAGGAATTATCAACACATTAAGAACGTGAGTGAAACGCTAATAAGACCAATAATGAGAATTCTAGTATAATTTTGAACAAATTGTGAATTTGTGATCGAATTCAATACTCAATTTTGATACAAAAGTCGAGTTACTGGGCCAACATCGATTTTGGAATAGAATTCCACATCAAAGTCAATGCACAATTCAATTCAGAAATCGATGAGACGCTATAACTTGACTTTTATATCAAACGACCATAAAAGCTAGACGTTAAAGTAACCGGTTTGTATATCGACAAAAGTATTGATTTCTGCCTCAGCTGTGTTTCACGGAATTAGCAACCCAATCGGAACCTGTATTAAAGGCTAATCACACGAATAATGAGATTTCAAGTATAATTAAGTCATGACTCTATGATCAAATCTGATATTTGACTTCAATACAAAACTCGAGTTTTTGTACTAACATCGACTTTAGGATAGAATTCCACATCGAAGTTGATGCATGATTCTATCCAAAATTCGACATTGACACGGTAACTCGGCTCTCTGTTATATCAAAATTAATGAGTATCGACTACAACTTCAACTATAAAAGTGAGACGTTAAGTGATTAGTTTTGAACTGATTTCTTCCAGAAATCAGCAATCCAATAAGAACCTGAATAAAGGCTAATTAAACTAATAACAAGAATTTTCTTAATAAATCATGACTTTGCGGACAAATTTAACACCCACTGAACTTTGATATAAAACTCGAGTTTTTGTACCAACATCAACTTTTGGATAGAATTTCATACTGAAGTCTATGCACAATTCTATCCAAAAGTCAATATTGACACGGTAACTCGACTTTTATATCAAAGTTTTTGGTTCGACATTAAAAGCAAGACGTTTGAGTAGCGGATTTTGAATGTCGACAAAAAAATTGATTTTGGTCGCATTGGTATTTCATGGAAATTGCAACCCAATAAGAACCCGACCTACAGGCTAATAAAACTAATAATGAAAACTCGAGTATAATTTTTTCAATAAAAATCGTGACTTTACAGTCAAATTTGATATAGTCGACTTCAATGCAAAAGTCAAGTTACTGTGCCGACATCAATTTTTGGATAGAATTCAACATCAAAATCAATGCACAATTCAATCCAAAAGTCTACTCTGTACTGACACGACTTTTGGATAGAATTTAACATCGACATCAACGTATGATTCCATCCAAAAGTCAATATTGACACAGTAACTCGACTTGTGTGTCTAAGTTGATGGGTAGCCACTTCAACCATAAAAGCAAGATGTTGAAGTGACCGATTTTAAATATTGACAAAAGGATTAATTCTTGTTTCAGTTGTGTTTCAGAGAAATTAGCAGCCCAATTTTATTTATTAGCGAGCCAGTACATAAAGTCCTTAAATATAATTCTGCGGTAAAAGAAGGTGGGACTCCCTTTCCCGTACTGGCTAAGCCCTGGGCATATGCCTCTCCTTTAATTGCCCAGGTCTGTCGATCCGCAGTCATTCTCCTCCAGAGTGGTCCTAGGTGCTTTGTGAACTCATCCCTCTATCTTGTTAGTGGTCTCCCTTGTGATCTTTTTGCCCCATATAGTACCCATTCTTCGACTTTCCTCTCCCATCTCTCTGTTTTGTATCTAGTCACATGTCCCCCATACTTCCATTTTAGTCTTTTTATCGAATATCCTATGTCCTTTAACCTAGTTTTTTGTCTAGTTGTTTTGTTTGTAACTAATTCTTGTTTCCTAATTCCCAACATACTCCTTTCCATTGTGCTTTGGGTGTTCTGTAGTTCTTGCACATCTTTTTTGGTTAAAGACCATGTCTGGGCACCATATGTAAGTACTGAGTGGACACAGCTTTCCCAGATTAGCGATTTTGCGGTGTTTTCCCTTTAAATATTTCTTTCAATTCTCAATATTTATTCCATCCCTTCAAAATTCGTGTTCTTAGCTCTCTCGTTCCAATAAGAACGTGAATTAAAGGTTGATCTAAACCAATAATAAAAATTGAAGTATAATATTCTCAATAAATCATGGCTTTGGGATCAAATTTGATACTCGACTTCAATGCAAAAGTCAAGTTACTGTGCCGATGTCGTTTTTTGGGTAGAATTCCACATCAAAGGCGATGCACAATTCAACCCAAAAGTCGACATCGACACAGTAACTAAACGTTTGTATCAAAGTCAGTGAGCATTGAATTTGACTATAAATTTGGGATGATAAAGTGACGTATTTTAAATGTTGACAAAAAAGAATTAATTTTTACCTTAGCTGTGTTTCACGGAAATAAGTAGCCCAATAAGGATTTGAATTAAAGGCTACTCAGCCTAATAATGGGAGTTCTAATAAAATTTTTAGTAAATCATGACTTTATGATCGAATTTAATACTCGGCTTCGATACAATACTCAAATTCTAGTACCTATATTGACTTTTGGATAGAATCCCACACTAATGTCAACGCATGTTTCCATCCAAAAGTCAATATTGACACAGCTGACTCGACTTTTATATCAAAGTCAATGAGTAGTGCTTACTGAAAATTCGAGTATAATTCTCAATAAATTATATATGACTTTGCGATCACATTTGATACTGGACTTCGATATAAACTCGAGTTTTTGTACCAACATCAACTTTTGGATAGAATTCCATACTGAAGTCGACGCACAATTCTATCCAGAAGTTAACATCGACACAGTAACCTAATTTTTGTAACGAAGTTGATGGCATCGACTTCGACTGTGAAAGTGAGATGTTAAAGGCATGAATTTTGAATGTCGACAAAAAAAATTGATTTTTGCCACGACTGTGTTTTACAGAAATTATTAACATAGATATTTAAGAACTTGAGTTACGCGCTATAATCAAAGTAATAATGAGAATTCCAGTATAATTCTGAAGAAATTGTGACTTTCTAATCGAATTTAACATCCAACTTCGATACAAAAGTCAAATTACTGTGTCATCATCAATTTATGAATAGAATTCTACATCAAAGTCAACGCACAATTTAATTCAAACATCAATGCGACATTGTAAATCGACTTTTATATCGAAGAAGTATAAAAATGAAACGTTAAAGTGACGAATTTTGAATGTCGACAAAAGAATTGATTTTTGCCTTGGATTTGTTTCAGAGAAAATAGCAACCTAATAAGAACTTGAAACAATGGCTTGTCAAACCAATAGGCTAATGAACATTAGAGTACAATTCTCGGTAAATCATGACTTCGTGATTAAATCTGATAGGTACTCAACTTCGATGCAAAGGTCAAGTTATTCTGCTGACATTGATTTTTGGATAGAATTCCTCATCAAAGTCGATGCACAATTCAATTCAAAAGTCGATATCGACACAGTAACTTGACTTTTATATCGAAGTCGATCAGTATCGAATTCAAACAGACAATCGTGACGATAAAGTGACGGATTTTAAACGTAGACAAAGAAACTGATTTTTGCAGCGGCTGTATCTCACGGAAATTATCAACCCAAACTAAAATCAAAGGCTAATCAAACTAATAAAGAAAATTCGAGTATAATTCTCAAGAAATCGTGATGGCTCGAAGTGAATTCGTAAAAATTCTTTATCGAGTACCTTATTAACAACTCGGAAATCAAAACCGAAATTCGTAATGAGATTCTTCTTAAAACATTACAGCGAGGAAGTTTACGAATCGTGACTGCGTCTGAAGAAAAGTAGGTTCTCATTGTTGATCCGGTTACGATGTCCTAAATGTTTTTACTTATGCTTCTTCAAAAGAGGTACCGCACGTATTCGCGAAGATGATAGAGATACAACAATAGATCGAGCAGCAGTCAAACACACCGAGTTGCTATGTATGAAAGCTGATAATTCAAGATCATACTCTAGTTTTACCGATAGCAGAAGTTCGTATGGTTCTTTCATAACAGGTACATGTACTGGTAGGTACAGTTAGAATATTTATACACGCATGCTGTGCACTCAGCCACTGAACTGATTTAGTTTTTTCGTGCCTACCTATATAAAATGGAAATTTTATTCGACATTACCAACGATTTTTCAAAAATTCGAAAAAAGGCCCACTTGTAATAGTAGACTCAGCAGTCAACTGTTGTATATTTTTCTCCTTATCCATCTACACCTAAAAAGTTTTTTCTCCCAGTTTATGGCTGTCGGGGCGCCTATCTACACTATCAGTGCGGAACTAATTCCTGATTTATGAATCAATCCTTAAACCAGTTTGGCTCCACGGTATACAGCTGTGAGGATGCACTAAAGAGACGAATTTTCTAAAGATGCAACGGCAACAAATGCTGTGCTTCGCATGATCGTCAATGCTCAATGGTACATCACCAACGGAGCCTTACACCGAGATCTCCAACTCAACACCGTCAAGGAAGAAATACATAGGTTCGCCGGCCGACAGGAAAGTAGACAGCATCCAAATCAAGGATAACTCAGGAGTATCTACAACAACTAAACTGAAAGAAACCACTATTCAATCTACTCTAGCCGGATAACTGAAAAAGCACCCTATTAACTACTACTTCAACCCCAATCCATTAGACAGCGAGATGGTTAGTTATGCGGAATATTAAGGGGAAAAGTGTTTCTATATGCACTCAAATCTGTATACCTATACTCACCTACCAACCACTCGCTCATTTACATTTCACACGTATTCGATCGAACTGAATTCAAGTTATTGACAGTTAGTACGCATAAACTTGACATAATTTTTAATTATCTGACTACACAGGAAGAGGTTAACGGCACCGCGTTCGGTTTCTTTTCTTCCTCAAGGGTTCAAAAAGTGACTCGGTCATGAGCAGGTAACTTCATGCTGTGCGGAACGTGCGTTCCCTTCGAATTCTTCTTACTCGATTAAATTACGTTTTTTCCACTCTATGTTTTTTCCCTTTCCAATTCTAATTTCTTCGAGTTATGTTTCTCATAATATACCAGTGGTCTGTCTACCTTGAAAGTAAGAATATATTGGCGCCGAACGCACATGGAACGAAGAGCAGTTGCTCCATACAGGAGTTTCCTTTGGGGTGTGGCTCCGTGTGAAAAAAATTGCACATAACCAATAAAATTAACCAAAGTAAAAAAGTAGAATTTTTCGAATTTTTTTTACTGCTTTGACAACAAAGTACGATATCAAATTCAAAAATTTCATCTCGCTTCATATGGAATTTACGAACTTTGGCGCCCTTGTAAGAATACATATATTTAAGAACATAGTCAAAATACTATAAAAATAGCGACGGAAAAATTGATATTGAAATGAAGTTAATATTCAACTCGTCAGAACTCACAAATTACAAATTATTACAACGGTAACAAAACAATTTTTCTGGGGGAGAGGGGTACATTTCAAACATTTGTTATTTACATTCGAGGAACTCTCCTCACGATCTTTTCAACAACCAAACTTCTCTCTCAAAGCAGAGCTTGAAAGCAAGAGAAAAAATTTTTTCTTCTGCACGACGTCTATGAGAGCAAGAATCTCGCCCAACAATTCTAAGGGAGATAAGTTGTTCTACGACCTCCAGTTAAACCGCATGTATATGTGGAAACCCCAAATTGAAAAACAGCTCAAACCTAACCAGGATGCACCAAGTCTCCGATCGAAAATAACGAGAAACGATCAAATTTGATCGCAAATGGCTAACCACAGCGAAGACCAAATACGACCAAAACTGAGCATTCAACCAAAAGCGACGAAAAAGCTGCCAAATTCGACGATAATTAAGTAAATATGATTATTTAAGAAGACCAGAAATTACCAAGAATGGTCAAAAAAAACTTGAGAGCGGAATTCTCATTGCAAGAAGTTCTTTGATCTCTCGATGATCTCTTGGTATGTAAACTTGAAACAAATATTTCAGATTATAGTGCTCTTCATTAGTCAATTTATAGCTCTATCCAAAATACCCCTAACATACTACCTCTTTGTTATGGTATATCACAAACTACATAGCTCATGCACTGATCACACCCAAAGTACTAAACAACTGAGCTAATAATTTCAGCAACAAAACAATAAACAACAAAACTGATGGAGTTTTTGACTAAGTCTGTGCAAAGCAAAGGCATGAGATTTCCAGTGGCATAGCGGGGATGGAGGAGGTAGAAAGGGTCTGGACCTTCCTTGCGATTTCGTCAAACAGTAATTTTACTAATTTTAGCACCTCCTCTAACACCTTTCCCCTCGAATTTCTGGTCAATACTAGACTCGCTTCGAAAACATGCAAGGCTTATGGTCGGACTACTAACCGGTCATGGGACCACAAAACACAATATGTGGTATAAAATAGGAGTGGTAAGAAGCGGCTCCTGTAGGTACTGTGGAGAAGAGGAAGAAACCTCGATCCATATCATATGTCGGTGCCCAGCAATAGCCGGGACAAGACGCGAAGCATTGGGGCTAGAATATCCAGCACCCAGTGAAGTCAAAGGGATAGAGCTAAGTAAAATTCTCACTTTGGCTATAAAAGTGAGGCTACTGAGCTGATCCTTAACAGCAACTTGAGGAATAGTGTGCAATGAACTGCAAAGTCTGAGCGCTCGGTGCATGTAGCGCCACCTCACACACAAATGAATGAATGAAGACTCGCTTCGAACAGCTGGCTAGGCTACTGTAGATTTCACACGCCACTACATAAAAAAAATATCACAAATACATAGAACTCATGTTATCTTGCCTGATTTTCTCTGACTTCAGTCGGGTTCGGTCTACAGCTGGTCAGCTGTCTTGATAAGGTAAAGTGCCACTTATTGGTCAAGTGCCAATTATTAATGGCAAAATTTTGAAGTCATATATCTGGTCCGCTAGAGTGTTTTATTTTTTTACCCGTGTCTCACAAACACATAGTACTTCAATATTATCTGTGTTTGAAGTGATTTTGATGATTCGCGATGAAGATATGAGCTGCGGAAAAATTTGCCTGTTTTCGGCATGATAACGTTCCGTCATTTTCAAAGTACGTCATCAAAATCGAAAAAGTAAGTACTTCATGCTCTTAATTTCGAACTTTTGTAATTGTGAGTTCGAAGGACATACTAAGGAACATTTTCCGAATAATTAACAGACGACTGAGTAGCTACTTATTATCGAGTGCGGGTCCTGGAAATCGGAGACGGGAGAAAGAAATTTGACCAGCATTTGGTCAGACCAATATTTGGCTCCAATTTTTCTTTAACCAATAATTAGCCAATGTCTTCCTTCTCTTGTTATCAGTCTGCCGAATGACATGTTGTCCAACGAAGAAAATTCCAAATCATCTCTCTAACTTTTGTATTTTATTTTGATTACAATAAATAAATTGAATTTTCACTTTCTTCTTCTCATTCAGTCGATTACAAATAACTTTTTCCTTGGTCGATCAATAATTGGCAAACTTAGCATATTTTCAAAAATTCATGGAAAATGAGCTTGACGTCGGCATGGGTAAGTGAAACTCATTCCCGATGGCATACGCTACCATTTGCTACGATTGAAAATGGAAAATTCTGCTGACCAATAATTGGCAACAGATGCCAAATTTTGGTATTTGGACCCTCTGTAGGATGCTTTTGGATTAATCCGCGAGGACGGGGGGGGGGGGTAATAGCTGCACCTTCTAGTTATATGTTGTAGAGGAAGAATGGAAGCATCCATCGATTCCAAAATCAACTCCGCCATGTAATTTTAGAACTCGAGATATGACCGTCTAAATAAACTTGACCAATAAGTGGCCCTTTAACAGGTTTCTCAGCAAAATGAAAACTTTCCAAGTATGCCCATTAGATAGCCGTACAAGCAGTGGCGTGGCATCGGGGGCACAGGTGGGAACGTGCCCCCTCAAATATTTTTACATCAAGTTATAATAAGGGAATATCCTTTTTTATCTACCTCAGTAATAATTCAAGATAAATTTTCTCTAGTGGATTGCCCCCCCCCATCATGTTGAGTACACGCTACGCCTCTGCGTACAAGAAATACTCATCTTTCGAAAAATGATCGTCACGTCGATTTTGAGTCGACTTGGAGTCGTTAGGCATAGTGTCGACCTAAAGTCGACTAAAATAATACGTCGAATTGAGGTTTTCAGAAAAGTTCATTGAATGGAGTCGATTTTTAAACTAAACAGACTGCTAACTGACGTCGATTTTGAGTCGTAATACGGTCGACTATCAAACTATTCTATGCTACTCAGTTTCGACTCCATTTCGACGTCGAATCCAAGTCGAAATGCAGTTGAATTTAAAGTCACGTGTGCTACTTAATTTCGCTGTCGAGTTCAAGCCGAAAAGCAGTCGACTTTAAAATGTTATGTATGAGTTACTCAATTTTTGCTTAATATCGCCGTTGAAATGCAGCGGATTTAAAGTCATGTGTGCTACTCAAATTTCGACTCCATTTCGCCGTCGAATCCAAGTCGAAATGCAGTCGAATTTAAAAGTCATACGTGTTACTCAATTTCTACTTAATGTCGCCGTCAACTTTTGAAGTCGAAAGTCAGTCAAATTTGAAACCATAGGTGTGTTACCCAATTTCTACTTAACTTCGCCGTCGACTTCAAGTCGAAATGCAGTCGAATGAAAAACTATACCACCTACTACCAGGAGTGGATACAGGAAGAGGGTTTGAGGGTCCGATCCCCCTCCCTAAAATACCTAAATATCTAACAACGCAACTTATTCATTATGTTACGTCTATAACATTTTTCAACGGTATTTACCCAAAATTGACTTCATATCGACGTCGATTTAAGGCTTTTGGGAAATCATATACTCAAATTCGACTCGATGTCGCCGAGAATTTACAGTGCACGGAATGGCATTTACCCAGAATCAACTCAATTTCGACGCAGATTTGAAGTGCTGTGAATTTCATGTCGATCCTGATTTCGATGTCGATACGCAGTCAAGTTGGGTCCATTTGTAGTCGACAAGATAAACGATTTTAATAGACTATTTGCTTTGCAAATACCCCACCAAAACATAAAACATCGAATCTGACTAAACATAACCCAAGCAATAACAAAAACGACCTAACTGAAGCATGACCGAAAACTACCAAATTTGACCAAAAATGACCAAAACTGATAAGCATTTCATAAGAAACAAACAGTCTCAAATGAGTAAACAGCATAAAACTGACAAATTGCCGACCATTATTCGTAAGAAATTGATAGATGCAGTAAACAGGTACATATTTTCACAGGCGTAAATGAGAGGGGGAGGGCGTGAAGGGCTTCCCAATATACTGAAACAGTATTCGAGGGGAAGGATTTTTAACATTATTTACATACTTGTCAGCCACCTACGAGCACCCCTCCCCCCACTTAAGGTCAGTTATTTTCGTTTATGCCTGTTTTACTAAATTATTTTCCATTCGATGCGCCTCAAAATACAAATATTATTCGCAGGCGCGTTCTTGTGAAGGCGCCACTTACATCAAAATGTACCTACATGTATGCGTGTACTTAGGTACTTACACAGAAGTATAGCTACGTTCTCTGTTTTCTCTATTACAGTCGAACATTATTCATACATACGAAGATTCATGGGTCAGCTCTTCATCTCGGTGTACAACACAATTTCAACCATGATTCAACATTGTTCTACATTTCATTAACGAAACTATTATTGTAATAAGTACTCGGTTAAAACTTGTTCTACGCAGAAAGACCGTTAATAATTTTATACATACAACAATGATATTTCATATTTCATGTTTCATAAATTGCTATACACTGCTGTAATACATTTGCTGAACTGACTTCGGACTTTGAAACACGGAAGAAACCATTAAAATAGTTAATTAACCTCGTAATTCATTTCCAGCTGACACGAACTGCTACAACTTATTAAGAGCTCGCAATCAGATTCACAAAATGAGGCTTATTCGACGGAGTCCGTTAGGCTGTCCTCAAACATTAAAAAAGTATATCTTTTAACCACACATTTTATAGTACTAACATAAAGTCAGCCTAGTTAACGACTTGACCACTGCGTATTTTACGCTATTCGTGATTAGTTGGTCAGAAGTCAGTTTATAATTAAGTTGCAAAGAATTGACTTTATTTGGGAATGCTCCTGAGGTGTTCTGATTTTTTCGTCCAAGTGCATCGATTAAAGTAGAGAAGACAAATCAACTTTTAGCCTTCCATCAAAATAATTCCCAGAAATTCCATCTGCATTTGAATCAGTTGTGCAAAGGTAATCTGACGGCTCACACTTCGAGAAGTTTGCGCGTCAGACGGCGAATCTGAGGAAGCCTTCATCCAGTGACTACAGGAGAAAAAAAAATTAGAGACTGATTAAGTTTTTTGTTGTACAGAGGCATTATGACTCCTTGCTCCCTCCTCACACCGATTATAAAACACGCGATCACTCTCCAACTACTGCCTCTTCTTCTATAACTGTTTTCGCATTAAAAAGAACTTCGTCATCTAATGACGATACAATTATTTTAAGAGAACTTTCAATTTCCATGTATACAGTGAAAATCTTCTATTACAGTTTGACAAAAAAGGACACGCAAACAAATTAAAAAAAGATCAAATGTGCGAGCCCATATCTGATACAGGTACTTAAAACTCACCAAGTCCAATTATTTCGATAAAAGCATCTACTACTTGACTACAAATTTAGAATAGAAGTTCTCCAACTCATCGTTTAAATAATACATTGCTTTCTTAAAACAATGTAGACTTAACACTCTTGTATCTTCTATCCACCCACCTTTTTCTTACTTCATTTCATTTTCACTTTCTGTTTAAAAAACTAAAACACAGCTTTCTGATATTGTTATTACTTTTTTTTTTCTTTCTTTTTTTTTATAACTGATGAGCCATTTGCGCCGCGCGCTTAATCAACCTTTTACTTTCTGTCTTTAGAAACAGACTACGCAAACAGCACACGAGTAATTATCTGCTTGACCAATTACTGATGCGGACTGTTTCATAAAATAGCACAAGCGCTGATTCGAATGATATACGATTTAAAAGAGACACGGAAAAAACAAACACAGGATGTAAGGATGTATATCGATGATGTTAAAAAAGGTCTCTATCTCTAGATTCCTGAATCTGCAGATTTTTAGTATATCCGCACATTAGGCGATGCTTAGGGCCAATCAGAATGTCATGTGTTATGACCCTGACATTGTTAAAACAAGTGTGATACTTCATCAGTGTCCAAAATTTTACATCTTGTTACCCATAGGAAACATCTCCAGAAGCAGAGAACGTATGTACTAAAGACAATTCAACACAGTGCTTTGCAGAAGCTATATGACTTCGAAAAACGATAAAATTCCCCCCCCCCCCAAAAAAAAGAGCCACGCAGCTCATGAAAATAAGGAAATAGAGCGAAGAAATTGCGGAAACCCCAAAAAACATGAGCATTTTCCTGTTTGAAGCCGTATTGAGAAGCTGGCTGCACTGCCCCACAAAATTTCCATTGGTAGTTCATGCTGCAATTCATGTTCACCCGTATCTAGATGATTCATTCACTTCGGAAACAAGAGATACCTATTACACCCAATGGACACAAAAATTAGTCTAAGAATGTTGTTATTCACAAAAATGAAGAAGCATGCGGATTTTTCTGTTTCTTTGCAAGTATGTATATGAAGGGTCATGTGTAATACTTGGTCGCTGTCTAACTACCAATAAACCAAGAAGCATCCTACTCGACGACATGTTCGCAAATTAACATTTAAATGCGATTGCTCATTCTCACTTGTATATGCAACTATAAGTACTGTTTCAGTTAGGCTCATTTACATGATATGTAAATAATGCGCAAATTAATAACTTCCCACAATACCAGTTCATTTTGTCGCTCAGCAGGGAATGGCGTAATTTTGAACCGCAATTAAGATCATTTCGGATAATGGCTGGCCGAAAGAGCCTCTCTGTACTCGAGGAGGCAAATAGTTTATACAACAGAAGTTATAGTGTGTATAGGTATACCTAATTGCAAAAACTTATTTTGAATTTTCAGGAAATGGGATTAAAGATATTTAATAGGTAGCTGAAAATGACAAGAGATAGCGAAGGAGCAATATATCTTTGAATTAGGCACCTCTATGAAACAATAACCCTTTTATAGTTAATCAGAAATTCGCTCTGGTTTTCAATGACGCTGTTTTTTTAATTTAAGCAAAAATCGACTATTTAACAGCAGTCGTAGTCAAAGCTCCAGAAGTTTTGTCACTATTATTCCAAGTAGGTATGATGATTAATAGAATGACCTCTACAATGTTTAGCAGGATATAGGCTGAGAATATCAGTAGACAAAAACCTAGTTATTGTTCCATCTGTCACAGTATGAAAACAGTCGACACAATACTACTACATCACTGTTTCACTTTCATTACAGTCTGAAAAGACAGTCAGCACAGCATTATTGTTCCATTATTCATAGTGAGTATGAAACTGGTGAGGACAAGTGTAGTGGCGTTGTTGTTCTGCTTGTCACAGCATGAAAACAGTCGACACAACGCTACTACATCATTGTTCCACTTTCATCACAATATGAAAACAGTTAACAACACATACAGCGGCGTTGTTGTTCTGCTTGTCACAGCATGAATAGTATTTACAATTGCATCATGCATTGTTCTATGAAAAATGGATTGACACAAATAGGTACTGTTGTCTCTGTAGCTCTACTTGTCACGACATGAGAACAGTTGAGATATATGCACAGTTGCACTGTTGTTTCACTTGTCATAGTATGAAAATAACAGCCAACACAAGTGCAGTTTTGTGTCACTGTTCCGCTTTTGCAGGAGCATGAAAATTGTGAACACAGTGCTATAGACCTTTTTCAAGTCGACGTCATACAATGATTCTATGTGAGGAGCGATTTTCCAAAACGGACTCTGTCCACTTTCGCATTTTTTTACAGGAGGCAATAAAAACTTGGTACACGAAGTTATGTGATTTAAAAATCTTGTGTGATGGACTGGTTGCCTAGTAGAACCCTCACTGGAACACCTCTCGTTCAAACATTTCGTTTTTGTTACGCCATGTGTTCGTGAAAGCGTAACGAAGTTGGGTACCAGGACGGAGTCCATTTTGGAATCATTTTTCATGCCGAATTCGGAAGCAGAATATTAAGTGAATGTTTAAAAATCATTCCAAAACGGCCTGTATCCTTCTGAAAAGAGCCTCGAACATAATGGAATGCTGTAAAATTGATTATTCAGCAAAATTGAAGTAAAAATCCACTAAATTTATGTTTTATTAAATATCAAAAAATTTATTTGTCAGTAAAATTTAAATTTTATGTTTAAAAACGTATCAAAGTACAGACAAAAATAAAATAAATTACTCGGGAAGTCGTTTCTTCTAGGTGGCTTTAATCTTTTCAACATTTTGTCTTTTGACGGATGCCTTCTTTGCTGCTGGTGTTTCAGTAAGTTCAAGTTCTACAGCAACTTTCGGTTTTGCAACAGCTTTTCGTTGTGACGTTGGTTTTTCCGAAGGGTTTTGTGCAGTAGGTTTTTTAGAAGAATCCTTGGGTTTAATGAGTTTGGTTTTCTTAGATGATGACGGTTTTAAATCGATAGTGTGTGTCAGATCGTCTTTCTTCGCAAATGGTTTATTCAATTCAGTATGATAAAAGTTTTTGCTGGATTAAGGCCGTTTAGGAACTACTTTTTTTTATGTGAAATTCTTTCGGCTTTCTATAGAGGTTTAAACGCTGCAAATAGGTAGTTTGATAATGTAGGTATGTGCCTGACAGTATCCTCCACCAGATGGCGCCAAAAAACGAGATTCGAAAAAAATGGACAGAGTCCGTTTTGGAAAATCGCTCCTCAAATGCAGAGTGTGCCAATTCAAAATTTTTCTTTCTGTGGTCCAGAGCGCTTTTGGCTGCTATGCCATCGCATCAGTGGAGTACCCTAACACTTTCCTCTTTGCCGTCCTGTATTCACAGTGGTGTGTAGTACCGTATGGTAAGACCTACTTGGTGTGTTCCTATTGGTGGTTGTTTGTGGTTGTGTAGTCTGTCCAATCAGTGAGTGTTATGTTATTAATTGGAATAGGTTCTCGCTTTGGAAGTTGGTTGTTGTGTTTATTAGGGTTTTTGTTTTGTTTTTGTGGCATACCCTACATATAGAATTTACCAAGTTCACTCACACTCCAATATGGACACTAAATCATATAATGGGTTACAGTACTTAGTAATTGTTAGCAAAAATACCCATTGTTGCGCCAACAAACGTATTAACTCCCATAAGAAAACACACGGAGCAAAGATCATTATATATTACTACCTAAGAATAAGAAAATTGTTAAAAACTAAAGGTACACAGGGGTGTAGCTACGGGGGGAGATTTTGGGGGTCTGACACCTCCTCCCCCTGGCATCAGCCGAAAATGTGAAAAATTAAAATTCGTTCTGGTAATAGTAAGTATTACACCTGTAATGTTGTAAAAGTGAAACGACCCCCCGCCCCTTCATACCAAGTCTGGCTACGTCACTGCAGGTACATATTTCTAATCTAGAAGGTTCTTAGCATTTCCTAATAAACTATTAGTTTCTAACAGTTTTCTTATTCTCAGGTATAGTAACATAATGATCTTATGGAAGTCAATACGTTCGTTGGTGCAAAAACGGGTATTTTCGCTAACAGTTAACTAATTGCGTGACGTCACCAGGAAAAGGTCTATTACATCATTATTCAGTTTATCATACTTCAAAAAAAGTCAATAAAAGTGCTAGTTGCTTCGTTCTACTAGTCACATTATTGTTTTGTCAGGTAGTATGAAAACAGCTGAGACATGTACAGGGGCAATGGCGTTGCCAGCCTAGTGTTAAATGGGGATCTGGTCTTGACCAAAGGGGGAGGGGATTTTGAAGGGGTAGTAAAATTAGAAAAACCTCTATTTAATAAAGTCACAAGGCATACCCGACAATACTACTGCGCAAAGGCAAATACAAATACGAGTAGAATAGCTAGTTTACTAGCCAAAAGTGTAGCACATGCTACTTCTCTCAAAATAAATGTCGACATACCAAACACTTCACTTTTCCGACACGACATTATCATCGAATTTGATGCAGAATTTGATATCGAAGTTGAGTTACTGAGTCAACATCAATTTTCGGATTGAATTGTGAATCGATTTTGATGTAGAATTCTATCCACAGTCGATGTCGGCATAGTACTCGACTTTTGTATCGAAAATTCTTCACAGCATCGTACTGGAAAAGTGACGGATTTTAAATGTTGACAAAGGTCTATCCTTATATCAACTATGCTTCAAGGGTCTTAGATCAATATTTGTTTGAACATACAATTAATCGAAAATAAAAATGTAAAGTTGACCCGACCCCATCTCACATCTATCAGTCACTTGTTCTTCTACTGGAGTGCAATCATTGAAATCCTGGTACGGATAACAGCGATAGACGACGTTGTTACCCTATTGTTCTGCTATCTGTCTATCCCTTATTTTCTTATGCGTAACCAGAGTTCAATGATAGGGTCATGAAAATAGACGGCGTCACATAACCATGGTAGCTGGCATAGCAGGATTTCAATGATTGCACTCCTGGATTTATGGCCTATTTTTATGCATCTCATGTAAAGCTTATCTACAAGGTCTAAATTTGCGGTACATTCCATTTAGTAAGACTTTATTCAAGTCTTGTCAGAACTACTGAGGTCTGTTTGGCCGAGTGAATAGCGCGCAGACTCGGAATCAGGAGGTGCCGGGTTCGAGCCCACGTAGCAACTCGCTACATTTCGATCAAGGCCGATTTTTCGGCAAGGTGAGAGGAGGGCTAAGACAGCCCTAACAGCCTCCCCGACGTCTCTGAAGTAATGCTCGAAAGGGCGGATGCCAGGACTCGGGTTGAGAGTAAATTAGAAAAAAAAGAGAAGTCTTGTCAGAACTGCCAATAACGTTGAGTCTTTCCTTTTAGAAAAAATCTTGCCCTCTCTGGAGCAAGTCTGCCGATGTTGACGTACTTCAATAGAAATTTCGATTTTATTTCCCTCGAATGCGTCATCTAAACAGCCCCATAGCCAGAGTTTATGTGTGGGTGGGGATCTACGAACCTTTTAGGGGGCCGAGGCCGACATTTTTTAACAAGCAAACAGAAAAGTGTACATGGGTTTTATATTTTATTTCAATAATTTATCGCGAGTGTACGAGGCTGCTCGGGTCTCGGGTGTCTCGTCATCGTTGTCTCAACAGGCTCGAGTAACTTAGCGAGAGTGTACTGGGGCCATTTCATAAAAATCCCATTCCCAATCCAAGAGTCCCAAATTAGTTAACCAAGTTTTTGTTCTAAATTTTAAAATGTTTCTGTGATAAATTCTTTCCATGACTTCTTTATTTCTCGTTCAGCGTAATGATGGTATTTTTGCCTAAGGGGCTCAAGATACCTTTAGACGGGGCTGCATCTAAACCCATAACCTATCATTTCATGTGAAAAATAACAACTGATCGATTTGCGTAATCAGGGACGTTCTGAAGAGCTTCTCTGGCAAGGGAGGGGGCAAAATTGTGAAAGTCCCAACTAACTGAACTCAAAACTCCCAAGTATCAAAAATTTTTTGTATTGGCTACAAAAAGGAAAAAAAACCAAAAACCTTTTTGACTGGATGGAAAAATTTCCCAACTCCGGTGAAGGCTTCCATGCCCCTCGTATTTTCATCCCAGACTGAAATGGTAAATTTTCCCAATTGCTTGAGTGGAAAATTCCTACGGTGGGTAAGCTGCCCCCTCCCACCTATCGGTACGTTCCTGCGCGTAATTATTTTTGTACTCGGTGTGTGAGACATCTAGATGATATTTTCAAGAAAGATGATTCGTTTTTGCAGCATTGCTTAAGTTAGTCAAATTACCACTCTGAAAATTCCCTATTCAGGATAAACTAGCGTCCGAATTACAGTTTTAAAATCAAAATATGATTACAAAAACAGCAGGACAGGAAAACATAAACGGCGAGGTGTTCGTCATTTATGTTTGCGCTGTCTGTTAATATTCGAGAAGAAAATTGTGCAGGATTGTGAGTGAAATTATTCAGAGTCGTATGCTGTTAACGGTTCCGAATACCTCTAGTACCTATGCGCGTGGATGCGTGACCTGCAGATATGGGTAGACTAGGACTCAGCTGACTATATCAAATGTATGCGAACGAGTTGAGAGGACATTCACCTTGTACCAAGAAATCTTCCATTACGCCCGTATTAGGTGATTTAAAAAAATTTCGGCTGGATGTGATACATCTGATGCTAGACCATTAACCAAAAACAAAACACACTCGAGCTTAATGTTTCAAAACTTTTCGGTCCGTCGAGTAGTTTCAAAATCAATCGCCTGCCACCGAAGTCATGAAATTCTCAAAAAAGTTTATCAGTAAACAGGAGTGGATTGGCTTCGTAAGCAGTCAGGACTTTGGCCAGTGGACGGTATAGGTCGAGGCAATTCATGAAAATTTAGCCAGTATATTCATGAGTTTAGGGTTGATGCAGTGACCGGATAGGAAGAAGGTGGTAAAGAAGACATGATACAAGAGTAACAAAAATGAGGTTCTGACATTTTTCCGGTAGCCTCGAAGTCCCAGCCCGCCCTCGGAAACAAGACGAATTAATTTCTTACAAATTTGTTATCATTGTACATCATGTCTTTGGACAGATAAGTACATTCACCTTGTATTCTTCAGGCATGGGGGTGCGACTTATTAACTGCGGACCGTTTTCAAACAGGTTTTTTCAATTCACTATTTCCTCGTCACGGTGTTCGAACATTTGATATGAAAAGGTAAATTGATATAATAAACGGAATCTTCGCACGTTTAAAAAAGATTCGATCACCCGGCATTGTTGCAGATCAATAACGATTCGTACCAACAGATTATTTACGAATTTTTCGACTGCAAGGTGCCTTGCAAATAAAAAATGGTCAATCATTCGAGCCAGCACGCGAATCGAGCGTACCCGATGTCATTATTCGAGCTCCTGAAAAGAGCGAACGCGATCATTGGTGACAAACTTATACTTCATAGTTTTAATTTATTCCTTAGAGTGCATTAAATTAGAGGTAATAACGGGTTATGATAGTTTTGACGACTTTGACGTGCATTCTTCCCATATCAGATTTCCATTCAGTCAGGCAACGATTAAAATGTAGCTATTCTGCGTAAATGTTTGGCTGATCATTTTCGCAGGTCGTGTTGCTCAAGCAAATGAAGCGTGAAGTGTCACGTTAAATAGCGATTATACGCAGTCATTGCACAAATAACGAAACCGACCTCGGCAAGTCCAGGAGTTAGATGGAAAGAAGCAAAAAACGTCGGCTAAATTTTCTTTTTAATTAACGTGATCTACACCAAAGTCGATTCCGTTTGGTATTGCCTACTTTTGGCGTTGCTACTGACAGTACAGATTTCTTTGGATTTAGTCATCTCATCCATTGGGAACAAAGAATGAGCGAATCTGCTGATGACCGCGAGTACATTACAGAAAAGTGAATAGGGTCATTACACGGCTGTTGAATCCAACTGAACTGGATAATGTACCTGCATGAGATAAGCAGTTTAGCAGTTTACTCTAATTTGTTGCTTTTTTTTTGCACTGTTTACTGTTTAGTAACTCCTGTTTATAGATTGGAAAGGCTATTTAATGTTTCATTAGTCTCGGCGAGATTTCCGAAAAGTATATAAGTACCGTAATATGGGACTGTTTTTCTAATTTTTGCTCTCAACCCGAGCCCTGAAATCCGCCCTTTCAAGCGTTACCTCAGAGACATCGGGGAGACTGTTAAAGCTATCTTAGCCCTCTTCTTTTCTTACCGAAAAACCGACCTAGGTCGAAATATAGCGAGTCGCTACGTGAACTCGAACCCAGAACCTCCGGATTCCGAGACCAGCGCGCTATCCACTCGCCCAACCAGACCTCTGTAATATGGGACTGCTTTCATATCACGGGGTAACTTTAACAAGCATGATAAAATATCGAAAATGGCCGCAGTAGCAGGAATGCTTAGCTTTTTGGAACAGCTAAGACTTGGCTAAAAAGCTAACTCAGGCAAAATTATGGCTATACACGGCTAACAGCTATTATGGTCTAAACGGCTAGCTAACGGCTGAAAAAAAAAATCAGGAGGAAATCACCAGGGCCGGCAACTTTTGTGTACGGTAGCGAATGCTGCACATCATACGAGTGAAGACATACACCATTTTTGTTCATACCGCGCCCGTTGATGTCGGATTCACTACACGCGGTACGCTCCGCATAGTCGGATTCGGCATCCACGGGTACGGTGTGAGCCAAAATGGCGTATGCATAATTTGAGGACCGCTTAACCTCTAAGATTATTGAGCAAACCAAGTATCCAAAAAGAAATCAACAAACTCTTAACCAAGGAAAGGAAATTACTGGTGAAGCTGGCTAAAACTAATGATACATGGACTAGCAACAGGGAAGAAAACTGTCGAAACAGCGGCTCTTTCTTACCCTAAAGGAATTTCAGTGGAGCAGACGGAGTTCAGAGTGGATACGTGACTATTAACAACATTCACGCAATCAACCAATTAATTGAGAAGAGTAAGGAATATGACTTTGACCTACACCTGCTCTTTGTTGACTACAATAAAGCCTATGACTCAGTCTTTCACCACAATGCTTGCGATGCGCACTTGCTAAGTATGGGGCCCCTGGTCAAATAATCAAGATACTTCAAAACACATATCAAAACTCAAAAGCATGTGTGAAATTAGACCGCCAAAGTCTAACGTTCCACACCTAATGAAGGGTAAAACAAGGGGACTCTCTATCACCCCTACTTTCCATAGTTGTTCTCCAATAAGTTTTCAAGAATCTAAACTGGAAAGGAAAAGGAATTAAGATCGATGGCCAATGGCTAAGCGATCTCCGTTTTGCAGACGAAATAAGAACTCTCGGAAATGCTCAATACGCACAAAATTAGAAAGCGAAAAAGTAGGCTCATTAATAAATTTAAATAAAACAAAAACTACGTTGAAAAAGAGCATTTGGAAATTACTCTCCACGAAACCAAAATTGAAAATATTGAAAAATTTTGCAATCTAGACCAAAAGATCTTTTTCACAAATATATTTGAAAATGAAATCCAAACTAGAATCTCATAAGGTGGAAAAATGTTTGGTCTATAAGACTATTTTTCAAAGGTAAAATATGAAACTAAATACAAAAATGAAGATGTTTGAAAGTTGTGTAGTCCCAGCGCTACAGTACGAGAGTCAAAGACCCTTTTCAACACATAATAGAATGCTCAGATCAATTCGGACATTCGGACTGCCAGCGCGAAAGAGTCGCCCTCTACAGTTTTAGGTACGTGAAAAAAAGAAACTACTGAAACCCTACACATTTGAGACAAATTTATCAGATTGAAATAAAAATGGTCTCAGTCGAAGAGGGAAATTTTATGTACTACAATAAATTTTATTCTATTCCGTTTTTCGATAAACGGTTTCATTTTCATAATATTTTGAGATTTCTTCATATACCTGTAAATGAAATATTCCCTTCAATCAGGGTTACAAGGTGAACGACAACAACGAGCCACCGGTTTGAGCAGCCTGAATACTGAAAATTTCTCAAAAGAAGAAAATTAAAAATATTGCTCAAAAAAAGAAAACAGGTCGCTGTGTCGCCAAGTTGTAACGTGCCCACTTCGTAATCCTATAGCGTCTCGGGTTCGAGGCCCAATAAAGCTGGAAAGCTATAGTGATTGATATTCGAATACCTCCACTAACATCCTAGCGAACACAGTGACTACAGTATCAGTCTAGGTGGACAAGTAGTGCATCCTGTATCCTCGCTAGTTCACACGAACAAGGCATTACAATCGCAGAGCGTGTTACCACCCAGATCAGAGAGGTTGATACTGTGCGTGTGCACGTCGTGGACAGCTTACTCAACGTCCTGGAACACGTGGCTACTAAGTAAACAGCGGCTGGAAACTCTTCAATACAGAGAAGGAAAACTGTATAACGCAACAAAACCGTGGGGAAAGCAATGGCAAACTATCCTAACTAACCCAGTCCGGGAGTGTCGCGGGTCATCAAAACGGCGATCGTCAACGTACCGCATCGGATACGGCGCCTGAAGAAGAAGAAGAAAAAGAAAGGAAACAAAAGCATCCAACATCAACTACATAGCCAAAAAGCTTAATCACGCAGGAAATATGTATAGAGCTTGAGAACAGAAATGGAATAAAGTTTTAGCCGACTGGACGCTAAGGAGGTTCAGTAGAGGTAATAGTAAACCAGCCTCAAGATGGCGCGTCGAAATAGTTTATTTCGTAGGTATGCTGTAGGGTTATATAGTCAAGAACAAAAGACCCTGGCAGAGGGTGGTGGAGGCGAGTGCCCAAAGATGGGTGGACTGACCGCCGGGAGGCTGACCTAAGCATTATACTAAATTCAACATATATGTATGTAGTTTGTATAACTTAAGTTGTCCGAGTTACCCTGTACTAAATGTCATCATATCGCGATTCAAAAACTTAAAAAAAAAATTAGAAAAAACAAGGATATATTAGCACTGCGGCTTTTACGTGGAATGATCATCAACAAATCTGAAAATCGCGGTCAAGTTGAATTCTAAAATGGAAAAATGATGCCCGGGAGCAAACAACCTCTTACAGCTCTTGAGTTTCATCGAAGATTTTTTCGAAAAAATTTGTTCTACACTCGATTACCAGCAAAAATGACTAAGTGTGCACACCTTTCCGTATCTGTGCTAAAAAGTCATCACTCGGGGCTCAAATGATCATCCTAATTTTTACTAACGCTGCTACCTGCAAAGATAAGAAGTCAATTCAGGGCTGTATCACCTTGTATCATGAAGGGTAAGTTCAATTCTTTATGGAGGGGGCAAACTGGATTTTGTTGAAGAAGGGGGTAAGAACTATGGGTTTTCTGTTTTGCTAGGAGGCAGATGACGTTGCCTCGGAGCAGTTCCCCCGTTACCCTCCGTTTACAACCCTCAGTCAATTATCAAGGAAGCAGCACTAAAGGCCCAGTTCGAGCCAAACTACACTAGGACTCTCATAACGAACTCGCACGAAAGGAATCAGAAAACACGCTGACACCGAGCGAACAAAAAATAATCTCTGTATACTTTCAAGACGATAGACTGCAATCAAACAAGTGGAAACCGATTGTATTTTTCATCCGTCAAATTATATTTACATTAACTACCGTGACGGATCCGAATAAAAAAAATTGCCAACTATATATTCTCAGAAGAGATCACGCTGTCCATTAATTCGCACGCATTTGTAGAATGAAAATAAAATCGACCTTCGCTGGTACTATACACTGTACGAATAATAAGAAATTTAGAATTAAAATTTGTCGAACTATATCAATGAAGAATTGGGGTCAATATTTCGATATACAGGCTATACGTATCGAAACCAGACTGGTCGTAACAATTGCTGCCAAGTAGATAATCTGGATTTTCTATGTCGTTAAAATTGCAACGATATTGAAAGTATTTGAACAACTTGCAAAGCCGAGAAACAGCAGGAGTCATTTCTCAAGTCACCATATCCGATATAGGTAGCTTTTGAATTCTTTCTAAACTGCTATTTTATTAGAGAATTGATTAATCACCCAATTATATGAAGCGCCGTAAGTTAATTGTTAATTACAACATTACAAGCATACATATACCTATATAATTGATTGAAAAAGTCGCCTCATTTTCTTTCGATAATGAGCATTATTTAAACGCGGTTTTATAGTGATTCTTCGAATGAAACTGAAATTTGACGTTCAAGAAAAAGTACAAGTATCGCAACTTGTTTTCATGTACTGCAATTAGTAAATGAGAGTGGTTTTGTACGAGTAAATTTTATTTTCGAGGATACGTTTTTCACTTTTTCTCGAAAAAAGTGGCCGGTTGCATAAACGTCTCGCTTAATTGAACGAACGAATAAGAGTTAATGGGAAAGATGCATTGTAGTGAATCGATTGTGCAAGTGAGAAATTTCATGGTCAGCCTTTGCGGACGATGAATTGAAGATTATAAACAATGAAAGAGAAAGAAAGAAGCAATAACTAATTTAGGTCATTAGATTATAAGAGGGCTTACTTTTTGATTGATTACACGTAATATAATTTGCCAAAACACTTTCGTCCGATAGAAGTAACAAGTAAGTGCTCGCTAGCTATTAAAAAAGTGCTTTATGCCCATGCCACAGCTGCACCGGACTTGTTGCCATGTAAGGACAACTGGGAGATTTGAAAAGTGAAATATACGAGTACCAAAAGCATCAGAGGCGGATGGGTGCCACAAAGTTACCTGAAAAATGACAATTCATCAGCCCCTGCATCACACACCATGTCTCACCATCTCTTTTCCCTCTAGTCACTACATCTGTACCGAATTCACGAATGTGCAGACCCAATTATGAATTGCACTGACTCACAGACAACTTCACCGGTAAATTACATGGTGGATGCACCCTTGTACAGAGTTAAAGTTAACCTAATTCCACATATAAAGACATTCTCATATTGCATTCTTCAAAGTCGGCTTCAGGTCATGTTGCACAGCTATCCAGATGAAATTGCCTCAACATTGTTGATCCATTTCAGATATTTCGCAAATTGGTGCGGTTACTCGTAAAGCACCTCAGTCAGAATGGTAAGCAACTCAAAATTGAGAAAATATCTGCGGAATTTCCAGAACAAATACCAACCAAAACAGTAGCAAGTATAACTACCAAGAAAGCAATACCGTTTCTTCAATGTCAGTACGGACAACAGTACACACTACACAATTGTAGAGAATCGATACATTGCTATGAACACAAATAGCCACTCAAACCAGGTAGCTAAGAGTTTGACCTATAAATGAAACCGGTGACTCAAAATAGTATATCTAATAAGTAGAAAAAGCGTAGGAGGGTCTCAGTCTTGGGGTTAGTGGTAGCTACAGTACATATCCTTTCTATTGCTCTATAATTAATGCTCTAGAATACATTCTGAAATGCTCCTTTTAACAGTGTGGGGAGGGGGGTCTAAACTGAAACCACCCTATTCCTACATCACTATACATGTTGACACTTGATCCTAACTACAGTTGTGAAAAATTGATAGGTACTACCATTTAACCCTGGTCCATATTCCGCACAGCTGAAAATGCAGTTGTAAAATTCGACTGCGGATATCCGACCCAAAACAGTACAAATGCCGAGCAGTAAGAAGCAAGTCGGGAGGGCAGTGGGGCACTTTACCGCCTCCGGAAGAAAAAGTTTGATTTAACATGCCTTACAAACACGTAATTAGTATGATAATATCACAGAATCTTGAAGAGAGCTGTAGCAGTCTTGAAGAATCTTAAGGAATCTCAAACACATGCGGAAGAATTTAGGAAGTCTTGAACGAGTCTTGGAAAATGTGAGTTTAGAACAAGTCTGGAAGAGTTTTACAGAGTCTTGAATAGGTCTATAAGGTCTCAAGCGAGTCTTAGAAAATATTAAAAAGTAGTCTGGATAAATCATAATCTCCCTTAGCCAGGGACGAAGCTAAGGGGGCACGGGGGCAGCTTACCCCTAAGCCTCTGCCGGAGTTCGGAAATTTCAGTAGATAGGCCAAAGCAGGAAAAATCCAACAAATCAAAGAAGATTTCGATTTTTGTGTAGTCAGTACAAAAAATTTAATACTTGGGTATTTTGATTTTGAGTTAATTGGGAATTTAACAATGTTTGCCCCTCCCTCTAGAAAAAAATCTTCGCTACGTTTCTAACCTTAGCAATTCTTAAATACGTTTAGAAGATTCTTAAAATGTCTTGAACAAATAATTTAAAAGAATCTTCATAAGATTTGAATACGTTTTAAAGGGTTCAAATAAAACTCAAGGGGCATATATGTTTTAAATGGGTCTTCAAAAGTTGACGAGTCTTGTACATCCTCACGAAGTCTTAAATGTGTCTGAGAGAGTTTTAACGAGTATTGCAGATGAGTCCTAGCTAGTTAAGGTGAGTCTTTAAGAGTCTTAAATAAGAATGAAAGAGTTTTGAAAGAACATGACACCATCTTGAAGAGCCTGAATCAAATGTAGTAGATTCATAAAGAGTTGTAAACCAGCTGTGAACAGTCATAGCCAGTCTTAAAGAAGTTTGGGAGAGTTTACGAGGCTTTTTAAATAATCATTAAAGAATCGTAGCTAGTTTTTCTCACCCCATACTACCTCCCCCCCCCACCGAGAAAACAAAATTGAGTAAAATTGTGATGATTGTAGACATTTTTATAAAAATTGTTCGTCATGCGTCGAGGTTTCAGTAGGGAAAATTTCATAGCACACTTTGAAATGTATTTTCATTTTTAAAGTCAGTTGGAAACGAAGCAATAGGACGATTTGGTCTGCGGTCCAAGTATTTGTCGCGTGCTCACGAAGATGTCTTCTTGAGAACATGGGAAAGATGTAAACTGTTCAGTGGAGGGGATGAGGTAGAGACTATTCAATACTCACACATTCAAAATTACTCCTCCTGGTATTGCTTCCTGGATCCACTACTGATAGGAAACAAGAAAACGAAATTTTATTTCTCATACATATGCCAGCGCTGACTTGTGTATGCTGCTTCAGGTGCTACAGATCATTAATATTATTACATGACCATTCAACCCGAATATACTTCATTACATAATAGTAAGTCTGGAGATGTCTAAATGATATATTGAAGAATCAATCAGTTAATCTCTAATATCATTCCGAAGCCGCTTTCTCGAATCATCCTTAAAGCATATAAGGTGTTCTAAAACTGTACCCATCAAATCAGAACCGGGACAGTCTTCGGGCATTGTCAGCTGTTGTACTTCACTATACATTCACTGCACTTCATAGGACATCTGACTACACGCATTTCTGAATTCACTTCTGCTTTAAAAGCTCGCATTACACATCAGAAGTCAATTTACAGATAGATGAGTATAAGTATATAGGTACCTCTTTTTTTAATTTGCTCTCAACCCGAGCCCTGGAATCCGCTTTTTCGAGCATTACCTCAGAGACGTCGGGGAGGCTTTAGTGCTGTCTTAGCCCTCTTTTTTTCTGGCCGAAAGCCCGGCCTACGTCGAAATCTGGCGAGTTGCTACGTGGGCTCGAACCCGGGATCTCCGTATAACGAGACCGATGCGCTATCCACTCGGCCAACCAGACCCCTAATATGTATAGGTACCTACCTACACTTATATTTCAATCTGTCTGTACGTGAATTAGCCAGAAATGAACACCGAAACTTTCATGTTTCAATTAGCATTAGGTAGGTATATTTTCCATAGATAGGTAAACTACTTATTTCAGCTTCAGAATTTTAGCAAACCAAAGAAATGGGGGTTGTATGAAGTCGACTGCTTGATTATGCTTTGCGCCCACTTTCCGGTCAACATATATCTAGACAGTCTGGGAATTTTTTTTTCACTTATGGTGACGCTTCCATCATAGCAAGCAGGTAGAGGTGACCACCGTGAGGGCTAAGAAATAAAAATATGAAACTATTCCACAGCGCATACAATGGTGCAAAAAGAAAAGTCCTTCAGCGGGAATTAGGCACACACTATTGCCAGTATTCGCTTAAATGTTTAGAGTACGATCAAAAGGCATGAAATACGAGTCGTCTAACAGGGGTTGTAGTCCCCTTGGCCCCTTTCAAGATTATGCAAAAGTTCCAAAATCTGCAGGGTCAATAATGAAGTAAACGTACTCCCCACTTCAAAATAACAAAAATCACAGAAAAGCCAGTGACTTCTCATTTTTAGATTATCGATCGTGTCCACTCACCTCGACATCATTCCTACACAATCAGAATGTACAAAATTTCGCGAGGCAAATCTCATCCATTTTCCAGAAATCGGCCCACTTATAAAAATTTGTACACAAACCGAAAATTACATTTTGAATGAACTACCGACGAATTATAAGTCGTGACCGCACCAAAAAAACCGGCATTCTTGGAACCACATTCTTAAATCAACTCGGAAGAACCGTTAAATAAATAATGTTTGATTGCATTTAGTTCATGGAAGCGTTCACCTCGGTACTCGTGCTCCGTGCAACTGGTTCTCGGTTGTAGACATGGAAAGCTTTTCCATGCCTCGCGACTCGCGCGACCACTTGGAGGAGTGGCCGCGGAACGCGATGATGATCTTCACACAGGTTTTACTCGTGCTATGATCCAATGACCGCTTGTATGAAGTTCGATAAGAAAAAAACAAATGCTCGGTATGATTTCGGCCTTATTTGGAGTCAAAATTGAGGAAACCCCTTTTAAAATAACGGGTTTCGGCGTATGACATATTGTTATTCTCATTCAAGTGTGATGTGCCGACAGAGGCGCCTCGATTCGATACACGGCTCCTGATTGGAGATAATAAGCATAATAACTGCTGTACAAGGAAAGTTTATTTAACATGAAAATTGTTTAGCCTACTCCGGGGGTCTTTGTTGTGCAACTGGTTGTTTAGTGGAAATTATTGTTAATCATTCATTGATGAAACCGCCGAACTAGGAAATTCTAAGAAAACAGAGCCGCGTGTATCAGTTTGACGTAGCGATGACGAATTTTCTGAAGCAATAGGAGATGACAGTAGATGTGGGATACCACGAGGATTCCTTTCTTGTTTCATTTACTTAATTTGAACAATGATTTCTATTTCAATACAACCATGTGGCAATTTACTTACTGCACGCATTTGCAATACAGTCATTTATCCATAATAAGGCCTACACATATATACGGATGAAAAATAATTTTGTTGAATTTTGGCAATTCTGAAGAATTTCATATTTTACTCTTTTTTTTTGTCGGCTTCTATAGCTGGTAAATGCATGAGTGGTCAAAAGTGTTCTAGCTTTATAGTTCCGATCCTATACTTATTCCCAAAAACAAGAATATGAATATGAGTGCGTGCAAATGAAAGGGGCCTAAGTGACAATTAGGCCCTTTAGCGGACATCGACTATTCTGATGCCCTGAAGCGCGCTCTATCGAGTAGTGAAAACCGCGTGCTGATATCTATAATAGTCGCAGAGTTATCAGTCTTATTAAATTTTCTGTTCAAGCAGTTTTCAATACTACTGAAAAAATTTGACTGGTTTGGTGGATTCGTTGTGTTCTTGTATTAATTTCGCATTAAAATACCTTTTTGGACCATAACAACATAGATTAATATTCAAGTTTGATGCAAAAATTCACTGCCAATGAAAAGGGCATTCATAGAGTCTACTTTGAAAAATTGCCGAAAATAGGATTATTTCTACCAAAGGTACATCAACTGATTTGGAACGTTAAATTAATTTCTCATTAGAATACCTTTTTAGACCATAACAACATAGATTAATATTCAATTTTGATGCAAAAATTCACTGCCAATGAAAAGGGCACTCATAGAGTCTACTTTGAAAAATTGCCGAAAATAGGAACATATTTCTACCAAAGGTACATCAACTGATTTGGAACGTTAAAGACATCTAGTTTAGTACCTTTTTTACCGCACGTTTTTATCTCTGTTTATTCTCATGTGGTAACAAACTGAAACTTTGAACGCGTTTATCTCAAAACTACGTTCTTGCTCTTAGGCCCCTTTCATTTGCACGCACTCATATTTAGTTCTGGTTTCAGTTCCAGCTTCAAACGCCACTCACTGGAATGAGTAAAATTTAAGCAACTGATGAATGTCGCAGAAACCAACAGCCACCAACGGACATACCCACAGACACACACATATAGGTATGTAGATATATCGAAAGACTCTCCCACCTTCACAGAAATTTTGAAAATTACAACGGTACGACGGACCAATAGAATACGGTATAGCCTAAACCGTACCGCATCCTAAATCGTACCACCAGTTTTATCACCAAAACTAAAATTAACTAGCGCGCTCTACCGGTGAAACGCATCATTACCAGAGGTCATTTATGTCACGGGGGCAAGGCAGGAACCTCCACGTGGTGCCCCTGGACAACGGTGGAACAAAACAACAAATAAGCTGTATAACGTAAAGAAGAATTTGAAGAATTTGATGGAAAATTTCATTCTAACGCTGACCTATCTTGCCACCACCGAGACGCAACAAGAACAATCAACCTCGAATTTAACACGGTCCTTTTCAGGGCGCTGACCAATTCTGCCACCACTGAAACGCAACCGAGTTTTAAATGGCCCTTTTCAGGTCCACTTCTGACGGTAATGTTGATATTAGCATCGAAAGTCTGATCAAGGAAAACGCGACTTTGGTTACATATATTTAAAGAACGAACTATGAGATCTTATGTGTTCAAGAAACCCATGTAGATGAGACGAGAAGCCTTCAATATGGATAAGCGGAATGAGATTAGTTGTGGAAATATAACACACCCTAAACATGGCAGTGCAATCACCTAGGCAGTCACACAGTCGAGACATCTACAGAGTTGAAGATGGAAACTATTATTTATAGAGCTGGAACATTGCGCACAATAAAGTCAGTCTACAATCCACCAGGAATCATATATACCTTCAAATTTAATAATCCACCAAATATAACAAAGAAATAAACTACGAAAATTATTCATAGAGACTTATTCAATAGCCATAGCTACCTATTGCAATTTGCAACAGACGGGATATTAAAATACAGACCAAAATGGAGAGCTAGGGGAGCAACAAGCAGCTGACACAAAGCTTATCTTCAATTTACATTGCAAAATTACCACTTTATTCCAGAGCAGAAGATGGCAGAAAGGGTACTCTGACCTGTATTGGAACAAATCAGCAATCGGTGCGAGAAGTAAGTGCTACCAGATGTTCCAAATTTTTGCGGCAATAAAACCGCAGTTATTGTTCCTTTCCGAAGAAGATTCAACTTCAAGAAAGCCGAATGGAATCAGTTCAAACCTACAATTCCATTCTTTTAAATGCCGACCCTCTTCATACCTCGAGCATCGAGGCATCTTGTCCTCCCTGCCTTTTCATATTTCTCGGTAGACTTCGAATTGGATACAAAATACCAAATACAACAACAGATGGAGGAGAAAAGAGGTCTGCTCTTTCTTCTCCTCTAATGCGCAAATATAAGGTTCATATTCGAATCCTTTATAATTATTATGGAAAATAACAGTAAATTTCGAATTAGATTGTAACTGCACTATGTACTAGTAAATGTCAGTATTATGTACCTGAAAAAATCATTTGTTAGGTTTTACATAATCAGATACAACTAGAGGGGAAAAAAACAAAAAAAAAACTATCTGGTGAGGAAGAATAGGAGTACAAGGGAAATAACTACTTTTGTTACTGAGATGTTGAATATCTACTGATTGTTTCATAATCAATGACCCATTTATTTAATAAAATAGGGCTGATAAGAAAATTAACTCCAGAGGCAATGCCATACGAGTACAACTGTTGGAAAAAACAGAAAACTTGAAAATAATAATTTTCTAGATTTTTTTTTATTGAGTTAGAGAAAAATAGTTACACGAAACAATCCTGAGTGACATAAAAATCAGTCACTGGTTGTCGTTATATTTCTTAATTTCTTGACTATAATAGGCTACATCTTTCCATTTTTTCTCTCTCCTGTGCTAAAACATAAAAGAAAATACATACATAAAGGATAATAATAATACAAAATTCAGTGAAGTTGCAAAATATACTGATTTGTTTTTTAATTACCTACCTCGATTATTTTCTTGTTTGCAATCCGTGTCCAAACATTTTATTAGATCGGACAAGTTGCTGAAAAAGTACAACTTACAAGTCTCGTTGACAAAATGAGTACAGTAAGGCTCATCTCCCTTGATTTGTAAGTTCTGTCCACATATTCCTCAATTCCACTGCACTTTATCAATTTTGTTACCCCGTCGATAATAAATGAATGATTTTCAATGAGGACAACCACTTCTATAGGTAACTATTTGTACTAATATATGACCTGTAAAAACACTTTCATTTAGAACTGTAGCAATGCTCTGCAGCCAACTTACCTCTGGAATGGTTGGTACAACCATACAAGGGCGTGCGCGTAGTCACCGTGTTTGTCGTAGTGGTCTTCAGGTGTCTTCAATTTGTGAATTCAATGAATTCGTAACGATATGCTTATTAAATTTGACTTGGGGTGACTATTTCATCTTGTCAAGAGAACACCTTGTGAACATAAAATAGATATAAGTATTAAAAATTTCTTGCATCTGCAGGAAAGTAAAGGGAAATTCAAGGAAAATAGTACCTCTTCTTTGACTTGCTGGGATTCCAGCAGCCTTTTCTTTCATTACTTTCAATAAATGTAGAACAAATACGCTTATGGATTCAGTAAGGACGCAGCGACAGAAGTAGGTTTTTTGCACAAATATGATTTTAAAAAATAAAGCCCTTAATTTCCAGTAATACACTTTCACACAACTATACTGACTGGAATACTGGTACCCATACTTCTTACAAATATTTTGTCATGCACATCTTAAGAGAGTACCCATATCAACTTCTTCATAGCTGCTTCCCGGGTACTAGGTCTATCATCAGAATTTTCCTTCTCAGCTCTTTGTCTCTGCAAAATCATAAAATTGAAAATGAATACCTTGATACTGTTCAAATGTTGAGACCTATGAGTAACATGGAAGTCATTATGCACTGAAATAAGTTTGACAAGTAATGCAAGGTCCTGCCTTATAAATAGTTATCACTAAATACAAAATCTGAATTGTCAACAAACAGACAGAAATACGCTGCCATTAATTTCATTCTTCAAAATATCACTGGATGTAGATTTCAAAAATCAATACTTACTTTATGATCCCAGCTTCAGATTGACTTCATTTTATTAATCATACCAAGGAATGTCAAATATTTTGTACTTTTCTTTATATCATGCTGTATTTTCACTTCCATATTGCCAATGTAAAGCTGAGAAAAGCTTTCCACTATATATTATGTTGAAAAATAAGCATGGTTTTGTAAAAATTAATACGTATAGGTCCTTACCTGAGAACAAAGTGCTCAATATTATTACCCATTTTTTAGGACAGAACATACTGTTTAACTGCATGAACATTATACGCGAGGTACTGCGTTGAGCAGGTAACATTTCCATTTTGATGCACTTGTGGGAATATCATCAAATGTGAAAAGGGACATCTGCAATCAAGTGAATTTGCAAAGATTTTGTCAGTGCTATTTTTGGAATAATAAAATTGGAACATTACAAGAAAGTCAATCGACTGTTATTATTTAAGTAAAATCAGGGAAATGGGATGTCTTACAACATTTCTGATTTTGGGCAATGGGCGCATTCTTAGAACTTAGTTCCCAGCAGTAAGTTTCTGCGTACAAAGGTGTCCATCGGTTTCTGCAGGGTTGTTGCACAGCAATCATGTGATCATATTATATATGCTCGTCAAACGCACTTTCTGCACAATGAACAACTCACATTTAAAAACAGAGCCAAGGTAAAACTTACAGAACTTGAAATACCTTCAAAGATACTGTGTAGTTCTGTGCAGGAACTCACAGAAACATCACAAAAAAAGTAGAGTTGATCAAACACTTCTGAATTACAGAACGTGCAAAAATATTGCTTGAACACAATTTCTGTACATTCGGTACCCGGGGAGAACATAGCTGATGATCTCAACTATGTGAAAGTACTTCGAATACTGAGGAAATAAACTATGGGAACTGCTTTATCTTGCAATCTTTATTGCATCTTACTTTTGTTGCACTCACTGAGCAAAGCTCGTTTTGAGGCGGTATATAATGCATAATGATAGTTTGCCTCTCTTGAGTTACACAGCGCCCTCCGGCATTTATATGTTTCACAAAAACGGAAGTATATGATATCTTTTTCTGGAATATCTTTTCTTCACAAGAAGCCAGTCCTTTCTTTTTATTTTTTGAGTCCACTTGCAAATTCATCATGAACTTCATAGAGAGATCAGCGCTATTACATTTTAATTTGTGCAGTTCTAGATAACTCACCTGAGGCATTGAAAGAAATGTTGCATTCCGGATACCAAAAGCTCCTCACTTTGACATCTACTCATGGCATAATCACTTTGGCAAAGGTACGCAGCAAGTCACTTAAATTCATGAATAAACCATTAAAAACCTTTTCAATGGAATAAGTACAGCATCAAACAAAACTAATTGGACAAAGCATTCAGAATTATGAACTTCCTGTACAATTTCACTGACATAATCACTTGAAGCCGATTCTGTCATATGATTAGAAGATTAGATTTAGTGATTTAGATGATGATGGATTGTTTCGCGACATGTCGCCGACTTAATATCTACTCTTATCTAGCGCCTGTATCCAACTGCGACGCTAGCGCTGCACGTGAGATAAATGGACGCTGTTCAGCCAGAGGGAACCAACTAACATTTGTAACCAAAATGAGTTATTACGTTATTGGTATTGTTGGAAAGAGCGTAAAACGTGAAATTTTTCAAAATTGAGCCCCCGATTCAGAAATGTGTACTCATGTTGAAAAAAGCTCATCAGTAAACGCAATACCATATAGTTTCTACATGGCTCTTGAACTTCAAATCACATATGTTCTCAAAAAACGAATTCTGCTATGTAGTTGGTTTTCCCTTGATTGCTGAACAGCGTCCAATTTTGACCTGCGTCATTTTGCGAATTTTGACCTCATTTCAACCAATCAGAGCACTCTGACACATATTTGACTTCTTGACACACTTTTGACGGATATTCTGCGGTGTATAATAGTGGGCGAAGCCTACGTGATTGTCAAGGACTGACACTATTTTGACTCAAAAAGAGAGTGTCAAAAGAGTGTCGTTTGACGCTGATTTTGCAGATCAGGTTGGCAGTTTTAAGCCAGTATCCGAGCAAGTTTAGTCAAAATCAGCTAGCTGTTAGCTTAGCTATTGAATAAGGATGTAAATATCAGCGAATTCCTTAGTTTTTATTGAATCGCTACTAAAAAGCTAATCAAACTCTGTTGCGGTTGGCGTTTTGTCATTCCGCCTGAATTCGGAACATCTGATCTGTCTGATCTGCTGAACCTGATCCGTTCTTGCTCGCTTGGTTATGTTTATCAATCATCACACTTTGCGGCAAATGAATTCGCCTTTAGATATTAGCTGTTCGAACTTTAGCCCTTTAGGCATTACTCATTAGCTAACCGCATTCACTGGCTTCAACTGTTAGCTTTATCCCTTGCCTTGTCAGTCAAGGTCATTAATTTTTGGCTTAAGCTTTAGCCTTTCCGAAGAGCTTATCACCTTTGCGATAAAATAACACAGGTCTTATAAACAGTGCAACTATGACTTCGAGCAAAAATAAGCGCCACCTTCCCTTCTAGATGGGTAAGGTCTAAATCTAACACTGAAATACTTTCTAAGCAGTGCTGCACATGCTGAAGCATCTACTGGCATTTGCTCTTCTATAGGATATACTCGAACCTTCTTGAACATTACAACTCTGCATTCTCCAGATTAACCCAAAATTTCTTACACACTGTTTTCATAATGTTTTGAGAACTGTTAGGTATTCACTAAATTTTCAATTTTAATTCAACCTTCACCGCAAAATGTCATGTACGGATGTACCGATACAGTAACACAATGAGACGAAATAAACAACAGACATTTTATTAATGAAATTTAACATGTTTATAAAAAGATTTAATAACGCAATAATAAATGAAATACATAAGTAATAGACAAATGGTATGTATGACTCGGATAAAAGAAAACATTTATGAGAAATACTAAAAATAATGTTATTTCCCCTTCATTGATTTCTTAAGTATGGTACGAATAACTTGAGAATTCAGGTACACAAACTATATCATTCCGGATGCAGACGCTGAAAATCAACTAAATTTCCAATTATCCAATATGTTTTAAAATTGAATTCACCTCTGCATCGGTCATCACCGATGGAAAATGTAGCATTAGCAGTAATCCGACTATTGTATCCGAAGAACTGACAACTCTGTGAAACAAAGATGTAAAATAGGACACCACGTTTTCCAAGGAAAAGTGAAACAGTGAGGTCCTAGCATTAGCTAGCTTTCATCCTGCGTTATTGAAAGGAACAGAATCCACATAAAACGTGCCAAACATAGAACACAAAAATATAACAGTAAGACCGAACAAAAACGAAGTCGAAGTAAAAGTGAACAAGGCTGCGAATTGAAACCGGCAATACCACGTCACAGATAAAATTCCCACGACTATAAAACACAACATTTTACTTAAATTCCACTCAGGTGTTGTAGTTTGATCGTTGTTCCGGGAGAACTGTTGCGAATGTTCTTGATGATCAGCGTTTGATGGCTGTTGAGGCCTTTCGTTAACCACTAAACAGTGCACCACACAGTCATCAAACAAACCATAATTTTGTAAGGATACATCATCATCCCGCAAAAGACGTCCATTAAATATCAAACGGATCAGTTTGTTTGCACTAATTTCCTCTGGAAAATTTCTTCTACAATCAGAAAACGAGAATCAATAGTCAGTAACGTTAATGAAACGAATATGCTTACAAAACAAAAACAATCTCTCAGGCTTAATACTTTGGGGATTGCATGTCAATCAAATCCAACATAGTATCTACACTTTCTTTTAGTAAAGTCCGTGGACAGAATTATAAGCATACGAAATGAAATCAGTTCAGTGACAGGCATGAGCTTGGTCAGAAAGGTTGGCAACATTCTGCGAACACGTACATCTAGTTCTGCTGATCTGAGATCAGTTTCAAAAATGTAAACCCAATGTAACCTAGCCAAGCTGAAATCATTTTCATAATTATCTCGCTCATCCCTGAGCTCCTGCTAGACAGTTTTTGAAACCATCGTTGGTACTGAGGAGTAAACATAAGATTAGTTACAGTTTTTGAAGTTTGTATAAATTTTTCCTTCCACGTGGAATTTGTATGAATTTCAAGAACTGTAAATAGACAATCTTATATTTACGTATCTAATCTATACGGTCAACAATCAACTTACCTTTTGAAATCTAAGAGTCTTTCATGCAATAAGCCATCTACCTCACGAGAATCATCATTGGTATACTTTAAGCGAACCTTTATATTTGATTTAGATTGACTGGTAACGGTTTCTTCGCTTTTTTGAGGATCTTTCGATTCCACGTTAAAAACGCTAGAACTAGTCGAATTTTGAGATCCTGAAGCGGGCAGCGACGGGTACAGTCGTCCATCGCATTGAGCGTTCGAATTTCCAGGGTTATTCTGAATCAAATGCGTAGTATCACTACTTTCTGAACCAGTCACTGACTCGCCAGACGTACTCTGCTCAATGGTAACTATTGGTTGACTGCTGACTGCTTCTGAAGTCGATGATTCAGGGATAGCTACAACAGGAAACAAAATGATTATCAATTATATACAGCCCCTGGTATCTACAATATTGTATACATGAAGTAGTACTTTCACTTGGTCGCTCCATTATGCTGGGTCTCGGATTCGGTTCTTCATCGACGGTATTCCTTCCGACGCGCCTTTCAAGTACGTAAACAGTTCTGAAGAAAGGTTCATCCGCGGTCCTAACTCGAGTTGACCACCACAATAACAGACATACAAAGAGTACGCCCAGGCAGATGAAGAATTGAATAACTTCACCTCCGACGCCTTCTATCGTAGACATCATGAAACAACTAGAAAAAACCGAATATACATTGAGAGGACTCAAGACATTACATAACACGTATATTTTTGTAATGCGTTATCAATGAGATAATAGCCTGGGAGATACGCATGAAAGTCCAACTGTTTGAGGGTGATTCATCAACAGTTAAAAAGGTCGTCTTATGAATTTAATAAATGCAAACCAATCATTGCAAGTGAAGTAAGAAAAGTAGAATTCAGAATACAAAATCTTCAATACTTACTATCAAAATTCTTCCATCAGATGATTTTTCAAAAGATGACGAAATATGATAAGTTGTTCAACTCACACCAACAGCACTGAATTACCTCAGTCAAGGAGCGAAATTTAGAATAAATTAAATCTATCGAATTTCCAACATATTTTGTTAATAGTTCAAAAATTTAGTAATTTTGCCCTTCTCAGCTGAGTACCATCAAAATCAAAACTCCAAAAAAATATCAAAATAAGCAAGTTGTCAGATCAAGTCACACACTGTTGCCGATCTGTCGTACTCTCGTGCTCATTTTTTTTTCATCCTACAACGCATAACTAACGTATATGCTCACTTGAAACTATTATGGAAAAATAGGCTTTAAGTACATGAAATTAACTATCCTTCTTAGACTCAATTTGAATATGGAATCACATACAGCAGTATATCTTTGTGTGATGCGTTAGCGACTCTAGGAGAATTGTAGCTGAACTATCGTAATAATCACGTGAGGTGCAGGCGATGTTAATTCTATTTTTCTATTAACACCAATGGGAAAAGAACATCATGTGAGCTGAACGTCTAGCAGATGGTCATAAAAAGTTTTCAGAAAGTTGCTTCTTGATAAATTCTAAGTTCAAATTCGTAATTAATTAAGTTCATACATTGATTTTCGTTGTTCTGGAAGGAAACCACAGTTTTGCTCCTGATTTTGCCGCATTAATTAGAAGTACGTGACGCACAAATTCAGCATATCAGGTAAATGATTTTATTGGAAAATGGAAGGCCAGGCGAAAAATTTGAAGATTAAAACCGGAACTTTGAGACGACTCACGAAAGAAAAAATTATGTACGAACAGGAAGCTAAAGATCTCCAAGAAAAACTGAGACAGTACAAAGAAGACGGAAAGGATGAGTATTTCATTAAGAAACAAACCGAAGTATTGAAGGAAGCCAACATGATGGTGCCGGATACAATAAGGAGATTGCAGAAAGCATATGATGATTTGAAGATGACTGTCGAAGGTGCTACTGAAATTCCGAAAGACAGTGAAATCTATGTGACTGCTCTTGAATGCCTGAAGAATGCCGAACCTCAATTCCTTTGAATTTATTGACCGTTTTTACTTCGAATGAATTGAACGCGCATCTCTCTTTCTTATTTACATTCTAAAATTCAAATGTGATATTTTGCACCAGTTTTTAAAATCATTTACGTGAACATTCTATTTATCCATAACTTATTAATTGCCACTGTTCGTGTATATAAGTTAGGTGGTTTTTTCTTTAATTGTGCTTTTTTGAAATAAGACTTTATAAGTTACGTTCGTTCTGAGTATTGGTACTTCATACTAACGATCTTAACAGTGCCAAATTTGGATAATTTGTAGAGAAACCTAGAAATTAAGTATTCGTTTTCAACGGGATTACCATTGAGTGCATTTACGTATCAAAAATGTCGGACGCCTGGGAAAACATACAAGCTGTAAAAAATAAGAGGAACAGCATACGTGAAAAATTGCAGAAAAGGAAAACAGAGCGACAACATCTATTGAATAAATCCAATTCTATATCTGCTGCTGGCAACGGTATGTAATTTCCGCTTGTATATCTGAACTACTGAGATGTTTTATTCTACAGATGATATTTTTTTGAATTCAGGTGATAATGGCAGTCAACCAGAAAGTAATGAAGACAGTCGTAAAGCGGACGTCGAAATAGAATGCGCCTTGTTAGAAGAATTATCCAATATTTCGTTGATGCTGCCAGTTAATTCTAAACAACTACTAGTAACATTGGGGAAAAGGGTATCCGAAACTGACGTATCCCATGTCGTAGTCTGCAACTTGTTGCATAAATTTTCCTTGCAGAAATTGATTAAGTGAGTGGCATTTTCAACGTATCTTTTCCAGAGTTAGAATCCGCTTTTAGTAATTTATGTTCTTTCTGCTGCAGCACTAGTGAAATCTTGAAGGACGGTGAATCAGTAGTTGAAGTTATTTTGGCTGAACAGAATAAACTGTCTGCCGTAGCGCTGGAACTGAATCAGAATGATCCGAAGAACAATACTGACCATTCAATTACGGACTCCGGTGAAAGCAAGAAGAAAAGTATGTTCCATCTTAATTAGTCATCTAGGGGGATAATGTAAAGCTGAGAGAGAGAGACAGCCTGATGGTCAAGTGAACAAGTAGATTGATCACCAAACTAGTCTAATAGGAAGACTGACGAATACGAGCAAGGAAATTCGGTGAAATCACTAGAAGGCGATATCATCCCCTCTCTCCCACCACAACTGATTTAAAGCATTTTCATTGAAATTCTTCTGAAATACTAAAAGCATTGTTTACCCTACGGATCATTTATTCATCTTTTTGTTTTGAACAAAGGTTACGTGGCTGAAGACGAAACCAGTGCCAATTTTGATGTACCTTCCTCAAAAAAACTGAAGGAAAGCAAGAATGAACCGGTGAATGAAATTTTGGTAGGTTGTTAGTGCTATCACTATTTCATGAGATTCAAGAAGCTCTGTCTTTATGTTAGATTTTAATTCTGATGTAGCATTTGGTTGAATCTCCTGACAAAATGCGACTTCAAATAATAGCTACGGCTCTGACTTACGTGCTGTGCCGTACAGGTGTAATTTCTCTTTTTTTCTCTTTTAACTAATGAATTATGTTTCAGTCGTTGATCAGTACACCATCGATTCGAGAGAAACAAGTGAAGAAGATCGGCGAAGAAATCTTGGATTTGTTGAGCAAACCGACTACAAAACAGCGTTCCTTAACTGAGAGATTTCGGTCCCAAGGAGGTAAACTTATACAGAATCCGTATAATATTGCCTTGGTTGAGAGGACGCTCAGAGTTGTAAAATGCTTGATTTTCTACTAGGTACGCAAGTCATGGAATTCTGTTCCCACAGAACACGAGTCGAATGCACTCTAGAAGGAAACAAGAATTGCAAAAAACTTCACTTCAAGAAAATTATAGAGCCGCATACGGAGGAGAGCTTAGGAGATTGCTCATACCTGAATACGTGTTTTCATATGGACACTTGCAAGTATTCATTTGTTCCATTTATCAAATACTATTAAGAGTTAATATAAGAATGGAGGAAACTTGCCAGGCGGTTCAAGGTCTTTACAGAATTCCATAAGAGACGTTTCTTGTTGTGTTGCTTTGGACACGTGTCAAATCGAGACTGGGCTTCATGAGATCTTCGAATAGCAAGATCTACCGTGTTGAATTAGTAAACTCTCTCCCTACCTATTTGGTCTCTGAAGGTCTAACAACTTTTTCAAACAGTTCAACATAAAAGATTTGTATGAATGCACATCGTATGACGTACAAATTCAAAAGAAAAATTGGGGGTTTCCAATTATTTATTCTATATGCAAAAAGTTTGGAGTGGTCAACCAACTTCTCAATTTTATGTATAACATTAAAAAGCGTAAAACAATCAAAATGCAAATTCGTGGAAAAAATTTCTTCTTTCAATGTATCCCCCAGCCTCCTCCGCGTAAAGGTAAAGAGACTAAAACAACCCCAGTGAAAATATACGCCATTTTGAATCCCGTTCAGTTCCGGGAAAAGAAAACCGAATGAGCGATAACCACTACGTGACTAGTTTTCGTTTCACGAAGCTAAGACCGTATAGTTTCACGTGGGCACATTCGAGTTTAGTCCCACCGGAAAATCTAATGAAAATTCGTGACCAAATTGAGTCCTGCGGCGTACGGCAATCGCGTAAAGTTAGCAGGCTCGTTGAAACTGGTTAATACGAGCATTCTCATCCCCTGATAGTCGTTGCATTTTAGTATAATTTTCCGTTCGTCAACTGTACTGTACTCTATCACAATTCATGTATCATAGTGAATTGTGGTGCAATGTTATACGGTACTATCTTTTAAAATCAGTCTCCTCTCTGAAGGAATCTGTATTACACGAAGCTGCCTTCCCATCACCTTGTGGCTGAAGTTATTGACATAGGTCTCATGATGGAACCGGGGTTTGTTTGCGCTGACTTCGAGGAAGGAATCCACAAAGCCGCAGGGAGGTGTGGCCAGCGAGTAGGTATTATTGTGATTTAAACTTAGAGTTTCAAGTGTTGGCAGCCTTGCAATATGCGTGGGTGATCACGTATGATTTACCGTAAGCGTGTAGCAAACTTCAACTATCATTAAATCGATTAAAAATTCACTTTCAAAGAAAATTTGTCTTAAATTCGACTGCGCCATCACTAAAAAATTAAATAATAATCAGTTCTACTGGCAGAATAATTTTTATTCGGTTTTTTTCCCTACTGAAGATAGCAGTGTTTCTATTTGAAAGTACACATGATCACTCACTCATTTTCACCCGCTAACACCCGCGCAGGTAATTTTGCAGCGCGCTCTAGTACAAGTTTAAATCCCAATACGAAGTTGTCGTTTCCATTTGGACCTAAGTTCTGTATGTGGGGTGTGCCAATTCACCTTTTCTTCTTCTCTAGTCCAGAGCGCTTTTGGCTCTTCTGCCATCATCAGTGGAGTACCCTAAATGAGACTTGCCTCTTGTGGTCCTGCAGTCATAGTCGTGAGTAGTACCGTATGGTAACCTGGTTAGTCGTGTGCTCCTATTGGTTGTTTGTGATAGTGCAGTCTGTCCAATCCGTGGGTGTTATGTTATTCGTTGGAATAAGTTCTCGCTTTGGAAGTTAGTTGTCTTTATTAGATTGTTTTGTTTTGGCCTTTATTATTTCTAGTTTTTTTTTTTAAATTTTATTGTTCTTGTGTTGTTTTCGATGTGTAGGATTTTGTACTTTGCAGTCAATTTGTCATTCAGTGTTTTCCAAACAGTGATTTGTCATTATTTAGCTTCTGTGACTTTTCATGTTTTTTGATTCTGGTTGTGAATTTTGTGCCTGTGTCTCCTATGTAGATCATGTCACAATATTCACAGTCCGGTCTGTATATTCCGCTACTGTTGTTTCTGTTTTGTCATTGCTTATTTGTTTGGTCAGAGGTGGTCTGTTTTTGATTCCGAGGTTTATGTTGTATTGGTTGAATATTTTTCGTATTTTGTATGTATGTGTTCCTGTGAATGATATTGCTCCTGCGTATTTGTCTGTTTTTGTGGTTGTTGATTCAGTGTCTGTGCTTTTTGGTTGTGTTAGTTTGTTGATTATTCAGTCTACTGTTTGTGGTTGGTATTTGTTGTTAATTGCTTTTTGTTTAATTTTGTTGATTTCTGTGGTTCTGGGGTTGTTGTCGTTTAGTATGTGGATCACTCTCGACTATGACTATAGGACCACCAGAGATAAGTCTCATTTAGGGTACTCCACTGATGATGGCATAACAGCCGAAAGCGCTGTGGACTACAGAAGAAGAAAAGGTGAATTGGCACACTCTACAAATGGAATATTACCAAATTCACTCACTTTCTGAAATGGACACTGTTACAGTAGTTATGTAGTCTGCTATTTTGTGTTTTTGATGGTGGAATGAGTCCTTGGGTATTATTGCGTCCGTGTGGGTGGGTTTTCTATAAATGTTGTACTGTCACTTGTTATCTTGTATTTGTATTGTTAGGTCGAGGTAATTTATGGAAAGAAAAAATTGTGAATTGGCACACCCCACATACAAAATTTACCAAGTTCCTTCTCACCCCAAATGGATACTAATATCCAAACTTGTTCCCTCTCCTCGGAGTATAAGAATCCCAGAAGTGAAATTGGAAATTACTTGTTCTTCGGCCTACCATTTTTGCATCATTATGTGCAGGACTTTCTTGTTGATGAACTTCTCCCGATGAAAGCAGCCTCTTGGATGTCGTTAACGGATTCAAAATGCGTACCTTTTATAACTTATTTGATCTTAGGGAATAGAGAAAAGTCACATGGTGACAGACCCAGTGAATGTGGGGCTGCGGCAACATTGCAATTCCTTTAGAGTCAAAAAATGAGTACCACTGAAGGCACTCTGGCAAGGCGCATTGTCACGATGAAGAATCCACGTCCTCGCGATGTTGAAACGTACGCTGTTGGCTCTTTTTCGAAGTCTTTCTAGCACATCACGGTAGTAGACCTGATTAACAGTTTGTCCAGCTGGAACGAATTCCTTATGGACCACCTCGCGGCAATCGAAGAAGCAGATCGTTACTCGAAATTCCGTATCTCTTCATTCTCCCGACGACCTCCTCGAACACAGTTGTATAAAACACGACACAGCTAGAGAACTAATGAGGGTCGCCAACACGCCTGACGATAGGGGAAAGATGGTAGACTGTCGTGTAGAAATTTCAAGGCCGTAGTGTTACCACAAACGCGGGGAGAAAATCAGTACGGGAACTTTATTGTCACACTGTGTACTCTTCTTCAATTGCGCGTACCACAAACCCCTGCGAGTCATTTCACGCACACGTCAACTGGAACTTCTACACTGCTCATCCGAACATTTCGTGTTCATTGAAAACCTAAGAAGTTCAGTGCGAGATTTACGCTCCAAAATCCTCGAATAGAAGCAGTCTAAGAGAAAAGGTAAATCCACAAGAATGAGACGACGATTGCCAGACTAATGACACGCTGTGATCTGAGTGAACTGAGTCGCTTAGAATTCGTGCAGCGAGTCTTCTGTACGAGTAAGTTTCTTCCTGTAGACTCAAAGGCAAAATAATAAATTGATGCCCTTTTTGCTTACGTTTTCCATTTTTGCTGTACAGCAGATCTGCACCTTATTTATACCCCAGCAGAATCGTACTAATTCTCGTTTTCAATCACACTGATTTATATCGATGGTCCAAAGTCTGTGAAAGTGAGAAGGGAAATGAGAGTCGAAAACGTTCAATCTGGGGACTCAACTCGGACGTGCATATTAATAGTCTCCGCGAAATCACCGAACTTGCTAGAAAGTGGTGGTCCATTATATCTGTGTGAAACTATACGGTCCTAAGGAAACAAGCGAGAATAAATAGCGTATGTCTTCACTTGGGAGTTCTAGTGCTATTAAAGGCAGAGCACCCGAAAACAGCCGAATATGGACAGATACCATACTTAGTCTTTTCGTGTCCGATGATTCGGAATTCTCTATGCGGCGAGTTCCGCGTATCGAATTGCGAATCGTCGGGCGTCAGAAAGACTATGGTATATATCCATACTCTGGTGTGGAAAGTGTCAACTGTACCAACTTCGGAATACCAAGTAGTAATGCAAGTCTCCGTGTTCAGAAACGCTTGTATCAGTTAGAATGTATGTTCAGTATTCCATTTCTCGCCTTTTTTCCCCGATTTCCTAAAAGGTCGAGGAATCTTCCAAAATTGTAATTGAATAGGAAAGCGTATCTTCACGCACTTGTCGGAGAGCTTCTGCTGGGTAGAATATGAAGCTTTGAAGAAAGGTGGATAGATATCTTCAGTGCTCCTTTGCTCCTCCCTCGCTGGAAGGATTGGTGGAGAGTTCACTAATTTTGAAGTTTCTATCTAACGAGGAAGATGTTCTTTTAATAAATCATAAGAAAGTTTGCATCGTGTCGAACCGAATACAAATTCGTTGAAGCTTTCTCTTACTGAATGTTGGGGGGGGGGGGTGAGAGTGTCATCTACTTTGTTGTTTAAAACAGGATGATATTGCTCCTCATTGGAAAGCTTTCATGAAGTGAACTGTAAACTCGTAAAAAGAATTGACTATTTTTACGATACACCGCCTCTGAAAAGATTCTTCTTGAAAAAAAGGGTGGAGTTCAATCAGCTTTCAAATTTCGAACAATTTGTAAGAATGGTTGAGGCTTCTGTTAAGTTGAAGAGAATACAAACCTGTTAGAAAAATTAAATTTTGATACCAGCCTCGAGCAGATGGTTGTGTGGGGAGGTCCCTCAATTTGGAAATTCCAAACAAGGTCTGTTGCCATGTCGCTCATTGAAAAACTTGCATCAAGAGGAATGCAGCGTTATGAGAAGAATTGTATTTTTCCGACGGTTCACTTCCCTTTGTGTGATGAATGGCTGGAGGTCAACTTTATAACTGCAGACGGAAAGTTATGTCTTGTGGAATTATTGAGAAATTTATATCAAAAAGCATTCACTCCATCCCACTTATAGTTGAATGGGGAAAGTGATGATGATTAGGTTATCAGTCTTACGACCGGTTTGATGCAGCTCTCCGTTTCTCCCGATCTTATGCGAGTTCTCTCATTTCCAAATAACTCTTACATTTGACATCCTCGATTATCTGTTGACCATACTGGAATCATTGCCGACCTACGTAAGTTTTCCTTCCACCCTTCCTTCTGAAGCAGTAATATTATCCTGGGTGCCTCAAGTTGTGCCCTGTTGATTTGTCTCTCCTCCTCGTCAAACAATTCCAAATATCCATTTTACCTCCTACTCTGTTTAGTACTTCCTCATTTCTTACCTTACCCGAAGTATTCACCTATAGCACCACATCTCAAAAGCTACGATCCTTCTCTTCTCTGGTTTTCTGCTGTAAGATGAATAAATTCAACTGAGTCTGATATGTCGACATGAATATCAAAGGTCTCTGATTTTGAATACTGACTTATATTTTTGATTTGATCTCATCCATGCTTTTAAAGTTCAAATTTCTCTTTAAAAAATAGCATTTTTTTCAAAACAGTTTCATTTTGCTGCTGAAATATATGTTCATGCACATGATTGGAAAGCTTTATCCACGGAAGTGCAAGCGCTTTAGTTGATTTGAACATCCTCTCGTCCGCTGCATCATAGGTTGAATGACAAACTGAAAAAGCGAGAGATTTTTGTTTGTTGATTTCAAGTATTGCATAACGTTTTGCATTCAGTCAAAATCAAAACTTCCTAGGTTTCTCCATTTACCAGTCTCTTCCCTGTAAAACGATATAAGAATGTTGGTAGACTAAAATAATTCATCTTTAAAGGCGAAATCGATTTGAATAAGAGTACTTACCGTGGAATTACCTTCACCCCTTGAAGAACGTAAGTTTGAGGATTTTTTCAAGCGACTGCATTGATTCATACCTACTTAAAGTAGCTGAACTCTAGTTTGTTGATGGAATTTCGATAGACCTTTCCTTTAATTTTAGAGAACTTGGACTCCACCAAAAAAGAAAGGAGACCTAACAGCATGAAAACCTCTATCCTCTCAGATTAAAACTGAAACACTTTTTGAATTACCTTGGAATTCTAAAAAATGTTGAGGCAGACCTGTTAGTTCAAAATCCCGCCGGATACAGGAGACAGCCAGAGGCGAGCCAATACTTAACAAAGCTAACTTCCGTGTTTGGGGTGAAAATTTGATTTTCTGGTCGATTTGTGTACTGCTTGACACCAGCATTCCTATGATGTGCATAAAGCTGTTCATTTTTACTAAAGATTTTGAAGTTAGTGAATCTCGAACCTGTTTCAAAAAAAGTAAACGGGGGAAACCTTTAAATATGCTATACCTTGTTATAGTCCGTTCCAGATAAAGAGTATCAAAAACCCATAGACGTGGCGGCATCACAGGGGAAAAGGGAAGTAAGAAATTCACACTGAACGCGTTAAAGACGCAGCGCACGTTCTCAGAAAGTGATACGTGATTGGTTGCAGAATTGAACTTGTGAACGTATTAGTCTGTGGTCTGTCTCAGAGTTTTTGATACTCTTATCTGGAACGGACTATACTCACAGATTTTACTAAAACCAGTGTCGGTTTGACTATCTATTTAAATATGAAGAGCTGAGTACTCTCATCATTCACGCTGGCTAGAGTCGGCAAAATTAGTTTTTTCCTCCTACCCTGGCACGTTGCTTCTGCGCTTCTGAATGCTGTGAACTAAAATTAATTCAGAACGCTGTAATGTTGGGTCCGAACTCCACCAGTTAGTCTTCCAATACAATATTGCACAGGTTTTGCCTTTGACTATATACTATAAGATGGACACGGCATACTGATAAAAACGTGTCACAGTTTTATTTCCATATGAATGTTACCTGCACAAAGTCTTCGGATAACTGTTGAGTTTCTCTATTACTTGGCTCTCGATTACTGCCGGGAATAAGAATTTAGCACACTGTGAATATGAGAATAATGTTATCGAAAAATGTTCAGTCCTCGAGAGCCAAGTAATGAGGAACTCAACAGTTATCCGATGGCTGTGCGCAGGGTAACATTTACATGGAAATCAGTATGCCGTGTCCATCTTATAGTATATAGTCAAAGGTTTTTGCCCAGTAGATATCACTAAGTACTCGGAACAATTTCAGATATGTGCACTATGAAGTCGACAAAACTTTTTCCGATGAAACGAGAAACAATTCGCGAAATCAGTCTCTAGATTTCACGTATGCAATAAAGAAGAAATTGTCCAGTCAAGAAAACTCGATTCTGCATCCTCCTCAGTGGGTGCAATGTGATTTACGGTACTTTGATACTTCGATATTAGGTGAGTTGTCGGTGTTAATTTCCTGTAAATGTAAGTAGCTTTCGTGATTTCAATTTGGCATAAGTACCGGCTCTCAGAAATTTACGCTAACTAATTGTTTGATATCCGTGATATCAACATTACTGATGGCGTATTGCAGGTAAATTTGCTGTGGTCATGGCCGATCCTCCATGGGACATTCATATGGAACTTCCTTATGGAACTTTATCGGACGACGAAATGCGACAGCTTGGTGTTCCTAACTTACAAGACGAAGGCTTATTATTTTTGTGGGTTACTGGCAGGTTAGTATTCTTTATACTTTGTCTTTTGCTAGACCTCGAGCCTCATTCGTCTCGCCGAAACCTTTTCCAGTGGAACATTTTCAAACCCCCGTTTCTGTGTAGAGCTATGGAATTAGGAAGAGAATGCATGGCCCTGTGGGGCTATGAATACATAGACGAGCTCGTATGGGTGAAAACTAACCAGCTTCAACGAATTATACGAACCGGTCGCACAGGTCACTGGTTGAACCACGGGAAGGAACATTGCCTGGTATGTAAAACTTCATGATGTGGCTGCAAAGTATAGTTGAAAGATATAATTCCATAATTGCTGTTATAGGTTGGTATGAAAGGTAATCCAAAGAACTTGAACCGTGGGTTGGACTGCGATGTGATTGTGTCCGAAGTCCGAGATACTAGTCATAAACCCGATGAAATATATGGGATTATTGAGAGACTGTCTCCTGGTACTAGAAAGATCGAACTATTCGGTAGAGCTCATAATGTACAACCGAACTGGTAATTATATATTTATTTTAATTCAGCGTTTTCTAGCGTGCAAATCTGAAGTGAGCTGATATTTTCATGTAATAGTAAGTCTTTTGATTATTACCTTCCATCTGCGTTGCTCAACACGAAAAATAAAGAAAGCTGAACTTGCAGGATTCGCAATCTTATTTATTTTCTATGTTTTTTGACAGGATAACCTTGGGTAATCAAGTTGAAGGAATAAGACTGGTTGATCCAGACATTATTGTGATGTACAATAAACGCTATCCTGATGGTTATAACTTGGCTAATACAAAAAGTTGATTCGGCTATTGGCTGTGGTTGATTATGTTGTTACCTATCCAATGAGTAAGTATTCATAAAACACGATTAATTAAGTTTTTCATAAGTCAAAACTAACTTATTCCTTGACAGTTTAAGATGTTGACTTATGTTTTTTACCTATACTCTAAGGTTAACTTTTGTAATATTTTTCTATTATAATCGCCTTTAAACCGCAATAAACATGAATTTTGTTTCCTATGTTTTATTCAATGAAGTTTTCATAAATTAAAAAATGAACATCACATTACTTACGTCCTAGACGAGATTTACAAAAATGGGAAAAATTTAAACATTATGGTAATATTAGTCTAAGAATAATGTCACATAAAAATAAATTACATTGGAAAGTATTTTTGATATTCTTAGATATCAGTTTGATTTTCTAAAGCGCTCTCTTGTGTTACTCATGCGGATGTCGTAAGATTTCCTAAACGTCTCATTTTGGTAAATACCAAATTCTATTTACGTCATCGGTATTGTATCTTTGACCCGCTGGATAAAACTGATACTAATTTGGTGGGCATTTTTTTTCTTCAAAGTCCGATTCCTCAGAATTTGCGTTTTACTTTTGTTCCTAATATAAATAATTCTTCGGCTCTTCGGTAGGCTTGCCGCAGACTCCGTAGTATTGCTTAGAGACTAGTGAACGTGATCTGCAGTTTTCCATTTCTAAGAAACAATCGTTACTGTAAGTCTTGTTATCGGTTCCACAAATCGGGTCGTACAATGCCGGACAAATCTTCTGGCATCCGCGGAACTGGAATCCGCTTAGACAGCGTTTCATTGGTACAACGAACACGTGCTTCCTGCCAATGGAATGAAACAAATGATTAGGAATAATTGTTTTCAACTATGATTGAAATTGAGTAATAAAACAGTCGTCGCTTTCAGACCATGGTCGAAGCGATGGGTCGACAGAATTTATCTAATGTGTCAGTATCTTAAACAGGCCTCAAGAAGAAAAATGCGTAGAAAGTTACATATGAGGAAAGTATTTGCTAGTGATAGGTACTAGAAGTACAGGATGTGCTGCACGTTTTGTCGTTGCTCAGTAATTCAACTAACAGAGTTGAAGTTCATTATCAGCAAAAAAATGAACTGAGAAAACCTTGGATGGAAAATGAGATACTAGAGTTAATGGAAGGAACAAGAAATTAAGAAATAAAATAAAAAGAGAATGTTAGAAAATAAAAGAGAAATTAATTAATCAGAGTCTTGAGGAAATTTAGTAGCAAATGAAAACAGGAAAAACCAATCAGGCATAATGTGTCTTCACAAAGAACGTGAAGCAATGGATAAAGCAGGAGAAGCGGAAATGAAAAAAGAAAAATAGTTAGAAAAATTGGAGAATATGGAACATGGCAAAAATAGCCAAGAAAGCCCTGGAAGAAAACCAGAAGAAAAAAAAAACAGAAAAATGAAGAAGGAGGCAATAATCTGCAAGAAAAACAGAACAAAGCCGATGTATATATATAACATCAGAAATGGACTGAACGAAAAATAAGATGACACACACATACAGCAAATGCAGAAGGAAACTATTGATAATCGAGAAAAAAACAGAACTGTAGAAAAAGCAGATAACAAAACAAGTATCGATTCCAAGATAGGAAAATGTGAAAAATGAAAGAAAAATAAAACAGCAACAAAAAAGAAAACAAGGAGGCAAGACCAGAGGGATACTGAACCAGAATTCAATCAATCAAATAAAATGGAAAATAGATAGAAACGGGAAAGCCAAACCCAACAAGTTTAGCGCCTACAACCAAATCAAACTCGAGAAATTAATCTTTTTCATATTCACTTTGAGTTCATCTGTTCAGGAAGTTTTCAGGCGCAAACCTGAAAACATTTGAACCCTAAAACAACCTGTTGCAATTTTTACACCCAGTTTTGGAAACTCGTTGGGAAACCCCGGAGAAAGGCGGTTGTAATCAATTATGACCTCATTTCCTGATTTTTTTATCTGAATTTTTTAATGTGTAGTAGTTTTTTGTTGTAATAAATTGATAACGCTGAAGCTCAAGTATATCAATAGTTATCAATACTTAGTGTCCATTTCGGTTTGAAACTTTTATGGCATAAGAATAGAAAGCAAATCATTTTAAGTCACATTAAGGGAGAATTATAAAGTCTTCCTTTTACTTATTCCCATAGTTGGTATGGCTACAACGACAATTAATTTGTTCGATGAGAAGTTACAAAGTAGGTGGAGTAAAATTTGTGATTCTTGGACAATAATCTCTGGCTACTTCAGTAGAGTTTGTGAAATAGATTTTGTGCTGGTAAAGAATTGGCTAGTGGAAAGTATTAAGTAGTGTGAAAGGGTGAATCTAGGATAGTACACCTAACTTCGCCAGCAGAATCTGATGATATATCTATGTGTCATCCTTGGAAAATTAAGCAAATGACGAAAGCGATAGCCGAACAGAATATCCAGTAAGATTCTTCACGGATCCTGGTGGCACTTTCCTCCATGTAGGGGACTGAATCAATTACAAAAATGAGTTTTTCTCAGAGATGTAAGAACTTGAAACTACTCTGTGTAAAAATTGTGCATCCCAAATTTTTTTCTCATTGAATTCTAGAAGAAAAAGTTTTCTATAATTTTCTGGAACTTCCATAGAAATGTCATAATTGGACGGGGTAGAACCGCCGACAAGGGGAGAATACGTCCCCCCCGGGCCCGGTTTTTTTTAGGGGGCCCGTAGAGTCACAGAAATTATTAATTATCAAATAGACAATATGCCTTTTTACGAGCAGATAATTTCAGTGTAAGCCCGTATTTGTCCGCGGACCCGGTTTGGCTTTTGGCGTCCCTGGGAAGGGGAGGGGTAGTGTAAATACCCCTTATACAGGCCTTGTAGGGAAGAAGTGTGTAGAATTTTTGATATTGTTTCCATTGCATAGAGTTATTTGGGTAGCAAGAATGTGAATTATTTTTGGACCCTTTCTGTACATCCATATCTATCCATCCCTCCGTTTGTCCGTACCCTCACCATGTACGTACTTGAAATTTGAAATAGTGACCAAATTCATTCTTTCGGAGTGATGACTTGTATTAACTAACAGTCGACATGATCGCAAGTAGCATAGTATAACCATTATTGCACTGAGCCTTTCAATTATGAACATGAATGTTTTATTGGCTTCAGAAAGAATTCCTGCGGTAATACTTCGAGAGCTTTTATTAATTCGAATTATTAAATTGAATTATTACTTATCGGAATTTCAGGATCAGATCATCATCATTGTCTCGTTTAGTGTCCCAAAGAGACATCTTGGTCCTAACTTCGTTTTCGGATTTGGTGTATCAGTGTGCGCCATTTTTCTCAGTCTTGGTTTATCTTGTGCATTCAGTAAAGGGTATCCCCCGTCACCGATCGGATTAAGTCAGACCATTTTGCAGGCGATCTTTCCCTATCTCTTCTGCCGTTGACTTCTCCCCGCACTACTATGGTTTCCAGGCTGTTTCCTCATGTTACATACCTGAAGTACTTTAAAATTCTGCTGAGTACTTCCAGTGGCAGTTGTCTGTTGTTGCCTATCTCACTGAAGATTTCATTCACATTATACCTAATTGTTGCCATCTCTGTTTTTGTGCCTCTTAACCTCTATATAAGTGTCACACTTTTCATATTTGGGTTAAATTAACGTTAAAATCGAGTTCAGTGATCTTCAAAACTTGAGAACATTGAAACTATAGGAAGAGGCTTGATGAGATTAGTTCCTCTAATGAACTGAAAGTCGCCAAACTAAGAAAATTTTGAAAATAATATAGAGAAGGTAAAGGGTTCAGAGCTATGCTGTGCAGATCCTGCAAGCGAAGCAAAAACAATTCCATTCTCTAACTGAGCGATCACCAAGTAAATTGAGATTATGTAATTATTAGATGCCCATGAGGAGAACATATGAGTAGCTAGAACAAATGGAACTTTTTTTATTTTTCTTCAGCAGAATTGATGAACAATTTTAGCTGTTCCACACTCTTAACAGGTCATTCGCGCTTACTCCTAAGAAAAGATATCCATATTTCCCACAAATTTATTACGTGCACATATAAACATTATCAATGGTCTCAGACCCCCCCCCCCATTTTTTTACCACTCACTACCGAAAACAATTATACCACCAGCCATGAGCGCCACCGAATTTTTTCACTGGTGATGTAAAGCAAATAAGCAAAACTCTTTTGTAAAAGAAGGGAAAAAAAAACAGAACCTTCAGATATATGGACAGATTGACTGTAGAAATTACCTGGTAATTGCCAGGTGGGCCTGGACAATTCAGAAAATGTGGGCCGGTATGTTAAGGAGTCTTAGGCTAGTATGTAAAAAAGTTTTGGGCCGGCATATTAAGGAGTTTTGAAAGAGTCAGAGACGGAAAACGAAACATGTGGGAAAGGTGATGAAAATGAAAAGTTGAGGCCATGCTATGGTATTTCTCCAGGCGCCTTTTAATTTGAATCCGTTTCTGTTTAAATGAAATGAAGAAATTCTTAAAAATTCAGGGGACAGGCCCCCTTTCCTTATTCTTTCTTCATCGTTCTGACTGTGATAGAAACAATGCTGATAGGCCAGCTATTATGTCCGTTTCCAGTCTGGAAATCCAAAAAAAGGGAATCTTACCCGCAGTTTTCCCGTTTCATTTCGCATTCATTTTTGTAGAATTTGTTATCGGAGCCACAAACGTAATTCTTATCCTCTTCGCAAAGTTCGTTACAAGCTGCCGTCTTCCGACAATGGTGCAGGGCAATCGGAACCACTTTCTGGCCGCAAGTGTTCATCTGCAGATCGCATAATGTTCTGAAAAAGACGCGCCGAGAGATCATTCACCGCCACTCGTTCGTTATAAATCGCAGCCATCAGCGTGCCGCATTCGGTTTATAATTATTTCTATTAAAAAATTATATTAATTAAAGGATTACCTGTACACGTTGCCGTCAGAACCGCAAACCGGTTGCTCTTCTTCATCGTTGCAAGACGTCGGGCAAGATTCTTCTTTAACAAGCTGAGCGCACTTACCCAGGTGCGCTAATTGAACTGCTTTCCTACGAAAATACACCGTCCAATTTATTTTTATTTTTTTTTTTTGCCGTATAAAACCATTGTCGATATCCCGGCAATTACAAACAGGGGCGCTGCGAAGCTAATCGCATTGTAGGAGGGGCGGACAAATTTCCTCACTGAAGGTAGCTAGTGTGAAAAAATCAGATGTAAGAATCAACGAAAAGAATTTCAGAGTAAACTGATTTTTTTGGCAGAAAGATATCTAGTGGCTCCAATGAAAGTAATTAAAATCACTGCCATTATCTCTTGTGCTAATTTCCTTGGGAGGGGGTCAAATCCTTCAAGATGTTGGTTTCTTTTGAAAATCTCGTTTCCTGTGGGAAATACAAATCAAGTCTTCAAATTAAAATAGTTTTACTTTGAATTTGCCATTAAAATAATTTTTTGTACTTTTTTCGTGTCTATCGTAGAGAAGTCTGGGGGTAGGGGTCAAAATAACTCTTAAGCAGCACAGTTTAAAACATAGGCCTTTTACGGAGAGGAAAGCAGTTTTCAGGTCTTTTTCACGTTTTACTGGATTTGGAGATTACAAGAGGTTTACATTTCGTATTGGGGAGATTCCTTATCTATACTTTCCGATCCCCGGGAATTTTTTGGCTCCCTATTCCCCACCCTCCTCAGTTACCAGATGTTTGGCACAGTGTTTTTTGGTGTTTCTCTGGTTTAGGGAAGGGCTGATGAATATTATGAGCTTGAAACAGTATAAAAATTACATCCGTGTATCGATTGTAAGGTATTAGAAACCCCATATCAGTTTCACCATTAGTTAAAAACTGTAGCACCGGGGGAGCGGGCAGAATGAAGTAAAACGCAATCTAGATATCAAATACTAGGTTTCCGGGGTCGCTAAATTTATTTTTAGAATCCTTTTGATCCCAATTTGAGATTCTTGATCGTGGGAGCGAGGAAGGGGGTTTAAAAGAATTGAAGAAACGAAGAATAGGTACGATATGGAGAACCAGTTGTAGAGAGCTTTTTATTTGCCTTAGCTCAAAATTGTGGCATCGGAGGGAGGTGGAGGAAGTGAAATGAGGTAGAATGCCTCATCGCATGATACGTTTTCGGGTTTGTTGAATTCATTTTTTCGTATTATGTGTCACAATTGGTGGTACAGAGGAAGGAAGTAATCGACAATTTTTTGGTGTAACGTTTCATATGCATAATGAAATTGACATAGTATATGAACCCTTCAGAAAGAATCTCGTTCACGGAAAGTGGCAAATAGGAGGGGAAAAGTGGCGAAAAGGTGCACGGAGTTGTTGTAGGCTGCAAATAAATATGCGTTTCATGCTGTTACCTCTATAGCTCTTGTTCGACGATAGTCTCATGTTCTGTTGTACAAATGTCTTAATATGTACTTTTCACTTCCTTCAGATTAGTCATCTGTTTTTTCATTATCGATGCTGCAGTTCTGACAGAGTACCGTAAACTAGGGACAGGGATACAACTTGGGACAAATGTTACATTTTTCGTGCAAGCCATGGTAACACTGGTTACGTACCCGCTAGCGCTCTACACAGTGTAGAACGCAATCACTTTTTTTCTCGGAGCGCTAGCGGGCACGCAGCCAGTGTTACCATTGCTTGCACGAAAAATGTAACATCTGTCCCAAGTTATACCCCTGTCCCAAGTTACCGTACTTTACGATAGTCAAAATGACACGAAAATCGAATTCAGTGACCTCTAAAATCCTGGATTGAACATCTATGTATTTTTTTAAAATAATTTTAGCCCACCATTCTAGTTGCACAATTACACATCAGGATAAACTGGTCTCAATGATAAGTTCAGTGACTTTCGAACCTCATAGATTGATGTGTATTTTGCAGTTTTTGCGTTCTTCTAATTCGATGCTTGCTTTCATCCTTACTGCCAAAGTTATCGAAAGGCTGTCAAAATGTCATAAACAGCAAATTGAATTGATAAAACCCAAAAGGGATTAAGTGCATTTTCACATTTTTCAATAGAAGCAAAAAAAAAAAAAAACTGATTTATTCAAAAACCGAAAATTTTTTGTCAGAAATATGGTTTAGAACAGAGAAAGGAGGCAACAAAAGACGATTTTTAAAAGTATTGCGAGAGAAAAAAAATTAAGAGTACCTCTGATACAGCTGTTTAGAGTTTTTGGACTTGGCCTCTTTTGGTTCTCATTGGTGACTAAAAGTGAATATTACGGCTGGACATTGCATGGGACTTCTTCCTACGCTAAAGAGTAGGTAATTTTAGACTTGGTTTCATTGTAATTTAATAAGTTTCCGGGAAGTGAGAAAAAATGTGTACCACTGAAGAAATTATAGGTATGATTTTTTTTTTAATCGCCAATTTTCGAGTTAAAAATAGTGAGTTACGAAGCTGAAAAATTGAATTTTCCCTTTTTATCTCCAAACCCGGTAAAACTAGAAAAAAACAAACAAATACTGATTTTCTCTGCCTAAAGTCTGTGTTGAACTGTGCTACTCGGAAAGATTAGTTTCCCACTGTAAGGATGTTCTGGGGTAGAAACAAAAAGAAAGAAAGAGGTTCAACCGCTACAGGGAAAGACATTGTGGATATGCCGTCCAGGTGGGCAGACAACCGCGCATACCCACATTCCAATGTCTTTTCTAGTCGTCCATTCTCGGCTTTGCTCGGCATCCTCCATGTCGCTGGGTGAAAACGTGAGGGAACGAATGACTGCGTAAAGAGGAATGCGCAACTACATCACAAGGGTAACGTTTTTCTGCGGAACGCTTTTTATGGAGCGTTTTCTGTAGAATTCTTCTCTTTCGCGCGGTGAGCCTTCAGACATATCCATGTCAAAAAATACATAAATACGATTAAAGCGTATTTCTTTATTATTTTCTTTTTAACCCACTAAACTCCTAGGAAGGCACAAAAACTGATCAGTATGCTCGAGCACGTTATAAACTGAACGCAGTGGGGCTAACGGACGAGCAGCCTTTTGTGTTATCTATTTCGTTGCATGTTTTCCAATAGTAAATGATTATTTCTATGTCAAATCCAGAGCAGAATAATTTTCGTCAAACAGTTTTTCTTATATTTTCCGTAGGTTCAAGATTTCTGCGAAAACTCAATTCGGGTGGAAAGGGTTTGTATCTCCTTAGAAAGTGAGTACGAGGTAGGGGTGGTGACTTTTAGTATGTTCATTAGGACCATCATACCTAACTTTCTGCCGAAAATTAGCTTATTACAAGCCTAATTTTCCCCAACTCACCCGAGTGAAACCTTTTTGAAGATTTTCTGATGACTTAGTCGTAGAAAGGGACAAAATGGGTATCTTTCGCGCTTGTGTGCCCGGAATTTCCCTACTCGAATGGCAGTTTTCCAACTTTCTCTAACTGCCCGGATTGATGAGGGGGCTCCCCACAATCGCTAAACCCCTGATACGAAGGTTACTCACATGCAGTTGGCTGTTTGCAAATGGCACATGTTCAAATAGGTGTTCGCGTCTGTTCCGCACACGAAATCTTCTTCATCGGTACAAACATTCTTGCTGCATTTTGTGAACTTGTTCCGACATTTCTCGAAGTCCACCTTCATTATTTTACGTTTTGATTGTAGTCTGAAAATTATACGGATACATTTAGGTCGAGCTTTCGACGTGCGTCGATGTAGGTCCGAGATTCTGTTCGCGGAAATACGTTAATTGCTGGTGTATAACGAACCCGCAACTCAGCATTTTCATCTCGCATTCGTTTTTGTAAATGTTGCCATCCGAACCGCACGTCGGTTTTTCCTTCTCACTTAGACACGAAATGGGACACGCGTTTGTGGACCCGTGTCTGTCACGTTCTTGAGATAGGCAGAATGCCATAGGTACTTCGAATACATGTTTACTAGAAAAGAAAAAAAGAAAGAGAAAAATATCTTCAAATAATTAGGTTCTAATTTTACACGATGTCAAACCTGTTTTGCCAGCCTCTAGAATACACTCGCGAAAGAACGTGGGAAAAGGACATTGCTTTGGATTGGTGTTTGACCTAATGTAAAAATATACACTGCTGTCGAGATGCAAACAGCCGAATGTAAAGTTTGAACATGATTCAGAACAGCTGATTATTCGGTTATCGCTCTGCATCCAGTTTTTTTTTAGAGAAGATTCGATGCTATCTGGATCACTAATATTAAGCAGCAATAAAACCAACACTATATCACCAGACGTTACAAACTATTTACAAATTAATTTATGTATCTACTAGTTCGCATACAGTTCCCAACCAAGCGCCAAAATGGCAGTCTCGCCCTCGTTTATAGTGTAAAATATCTAATTTTATTACATATTTTGTTAATGGACGCCAGTTAAAGTTGGTCATTTATAGGCAATACTTACGGCTTCACTCTCTAAAACTTGTAAAACAAAAATATAGGATATAAAGTAGAATTTCCCCGCTTTCTTTTATAAAAGGATCTTCAAGCGGACAGATCTAGTTTCACAAGATAGAATTTCTGACCTCTCAAAGGGGGGGGGGGGGACTCGAACGTACGCAACTTCGGCATTTTGAGTAAGAAGATACAGAGAGCTTCATACATACGGTGTCAGAAAACTGGTGGTGCCCCCAACACAACCCCAGGAGACCATTCTTTTAGGAAAAAGAAGAACTTTGAGGTCCATGGAGGGAAATTTGAACAGTTACAACCTCTAAATTTCAATAAACAGGCAAAAACAAAATTTACATCGATTTTGGCGCCCGAACTTGGAAAATGAAATCTTTTAAAGGGTCATCAGCTCACAACGGCAATGTTTTTCTAACGTTATGAGCTGCCCAAACTTGAAATCAGTAAAACTAAAATGAAAAAAATTTTCATTTTTAACATTGATTTTAGCGCCCGAACTTGAAAAAAAAAAATAATAGTTGTAAGCTCTCGACGTTACAGGCCTGTTCAAACTTAAACCCAGGCAGAAAAATTGAAGAAAGAAAGAAAACTGATCGTATTAATTTTTGCGACCAAACTTGGAAAATGCAATCTTCCAGTGGGTTATTAACTTAAGAAGACAATTCTCCCTGGCATTACGTGCCAGTCCAAATTTAAAACCAGGCAGGAAGATTTCTTTGTATCGATTTTGGCGCCCGAACTTGGAAAATTAAATCATCCTAAGGGTTGTTTGTTAACTTAAGAAGGCTCCACCAACATTAGGGCCGGTCCAAACGTCAAATCAGCAATTAAATTGAAAATTCTCCCTCCCTTGACGCATAGTGGGTTGAAAGACAATGTGGAATAGGTAAAATGAATTTCATCAAAGATCTGAATACAAGTGGCAATAGTATTTTTAGTCACAGTTTTTTAATTTTATTTTTTCTGGTTTTCACTTGGGCCCCTAAAAACTAAATTTCAAGAGAAGTATCATAAATTTGCATTTCAAGTTGCGATTCTTGTTGTTCGGACAGACGCTGTTCAGAATTCACATTGTTAGATTATTAATCTGTCTTCTCAATCTGACATATTGCTACCATCCCAATCCAATCGGGAAAAAAGGAGCTGAAACCCATAGTTATTTGGAAAATCTGACACATAAACAAGAATACTTGAAGATCCCACGTTGTTGCTAATCGACCAGACCATAGTAAAAGAAATAAGAGGGGGAAAGGCATTATATTTTGTACCTTATTCACTTGCATCGAATATTTTGATGGGGAAAAATCAGTTATAGGGGATGAGGAACTTTTAGTTTTCCTGCGTGGTGAGAATCCATGTATAAAGAAAAAACATACCTTTAAATTTGTTGATCAGCAAGTAGGGAATAGTCTTGTATTTCCTATTCTTTAAAAGGGCAATGCAACATACCTTACTGTCTCGTAGTTATTGGCCAACAATATGGAAAATCTTTCATAAAAACGGACACTCGATCCACTTAGAAATACCCAGCTATAATTTTAATTGGGAGGAAACAAGGCACAGTAATGCACCACATAGAAAAAGGAAGACCAATCTACTAACATTTTTACAAATTTTAACGAAATCGATCTTCAGGTGGCAGAATCTACGAACTTTAAACTTCTTTTCCTCTTGTTTTTGCTAGTCAATTCTAAAACTGTCCATCGAACTGAAAAAATTAGAACCCCTCGCGCTTTCTTGAAAAAGTCAATGCGGTGCGTCCTTACTATATGTATCCCTGGCATGTGACCTGTTAGTCCATATGGCTCTAAAATTTCAAATTATTGAACCAGAGCCCCATAATTATGTGAAATCGGCTGGAAGCAGAGAGTCAGTAACTTTGTCTTCAGTGAGTTAAACAGAACCTAAACTTGGATCAAGTCTAGGACTCATGTACATTAGAGGCAGCATGAGTAACTCTCCAACTCTCATTTGAAAGAATCACGCTTTCCAAGACCTTTCAATTCTATTCTCGTAAGCAATTTGCGGAGTTGCCGCGGAGCCAAACTTCACATCACCAGCGTAGTTCCGCCCCAAGATTTCAAATGAGCATACCCAATGTTTATTATAGTGTCCTTAGTATAGAAGGCTAACCAAACAGGGAAAATTTCAGCAACGGGAGGGGGTAATACTGAATTTCCTCTGTTAGCAGACCGAGTTGCCAGAGGGCAAGGTCTTCATCTGCACCTCCTGCACTCCAGAAATCTTCATCAATTTAGAAAACTCATCATCTGAGATCTTTTAATATCACCAGTGAACATTTTTTAATACTGCTTACCCGCAATTTTTCGACTTCATGCGACACGCGTTGCTGTAAATAATACCATCGGAGCCGCAAGTTGGTTTTGATACTCTCCAGCACGATTCCCGACAATGCCTAGTGGTCTGACAATGTTTTTTTGACGTCTTGACAACACCCTGTCTGGTAAAGAAAATAACGATGTAATGTACTGAAAACGTTTACACAATCGTGATGCGAATTGATCAAAATACAGAAAAAGAAAGAAAATGATTTTACGAGGCATATGGTCAGTTAGAGTGAAATCGACTCACCCGCAGGTTCTCAACTTCATTTGGCACGTGTTCTTGTATACATTGCCGTCGGATCCGCAAATGGGGCCGTCCATCGGGGCGAGGTCACAACTGATCGGACAGTTTTCTCGATGCGCCGAAATGTTATTACACGGGCCGAGGTGAGAAAGTGAAACGCCAACCCTGCATCATGCGAATAGTGCTGGTTAGGAATTTTACAATACATAACGAATTTGTGGATTTTGAGATGGTCGCATTAATTAAATTTTGAACAATATGGCCCTCTGGGCCGGATCTAATACTAAAATTAGTTTCGTTAGCCCTATATGTTTTTTCATATACAGGACGTGCATTGTACTGAGAAAAGATGTCACATTTTGTAAGGAATTTGTGGATTCCGTGGTTTCACATGATTTAAACTAGACGAATATGGTCCTCCAGACCGGATCGAATATTGATTGCTTGTTAACATGGCACACACTGAAGGGAGAAAGAATTTCGTTTTATATTATGCAGAATCTGTGGTTTCCATGGTAGCATATAATTAAATTTTGGATAATTTGGTCTTCCAGTCAGATCCAATATTAATATTGACGTCACTTTCCCTTTATTTTTCCATTCCCAAAACATACACTAAAGAAATCGCGCTGCAAAAGCAGTTTGTAGGTTTCATAATCTCATGACAAAATTGGTGAATATGGTCTTCCAGGCCGGATGAAACACCAGTATTGGTTTCATTGGTCTCTCACTTTTTTCATCAATGATACACACGCTCAACACGGAAATGATTTTACGTCATATGAAGAATTTTTGTGGATTCCATGTTAGCATAATATGCATTAGGGCTTTAAGAAAAGGTCTTTTGTTTCCAAAAGTTGCGTTCCCAGGGGCCTGATCTGTTCGAATAGGTGTAAAAACACCCTCGCCACAATTTTTTTGAAATCGAAATACATATATTTAGGGGTCGCGCACCTGAGAGGTGAAGTGTGAAGTTAACATGTTTTTCCACAAGAAAAATTCCAATTTCACTTCAGAAAATTCTAAAAATCGAGTTTGACCAAAAATATTGATTTGACTCAAAAAACTTATTAAGTACCCACACATATTTATGAAGAAAAAAGTTTCAAGGTCAAGGCCCTGCCTTTAATTTTGGTAAAAAGTGAACTTTCATCATTGTAGTCCATGGCGAGAATATGAAAATCCATAAAAATGTATATAGGTTTTCATGATTTCTGTCTGTGCTAAATTCCCTTTTGAGGTTACTTTTTGCCACCTCAACCCAAAAAAGTCTACAGGGGGGCGGAATCTAAAAGATGCCACTAGATGCACCAACTGTATCAGAATTAGGGTTGTTAGAATCTGGGATTTCATTTTTGATGTTGTTTGATCCCAACCGGTATCATTATTGATCCACATGGGACTAAAATGGACACATGTTGGCGTCAAATATGTCAAAGTTTAGGTTTTCTAAGTCGGGAATTTCATTTTCCAGGTTGTTTTCTTCTAAACCTTACCCATATTGGTCTACAGGGGACTAAAACATTAAATATTTCTATCTCGTTTTGATGACCCTGTATAAATCTGAATCGGTTTTACTGATCTGAGCCGTGTCTGTGATTTTAATGAATAAAATTGAAGAAAGGTTTTCCAAAAGGGGTTAAGTCACTTTTTAGAGATTTTGCGTTGAGAGCGCCATCTGGTAGAGAATTTCACATTTTTTATCTCGCTGTGGAATTATCATTAAGAAGCTAATGTCACGTGTAAGGAACCATAATGTGTTGTGGCACAAGAAAAGGGCCTCAGCGTCCCGTTACCATTGAGGCCTTTTTCTTTGGATACGTTCCACGTAATAGCACTTTGGTTTGGCAAAACGAGCTGAGTCGTCGACTTCCCCTACTTTACGACCCGCGGGTAAGAAGTAGAAGCGTGCGATCGTTTTCATTTTTGTCATATTCAATTCAGTGTGTCCAGGACGTGCAATGCTCGTTCAGTGCTGCTAAAGGTTAGCAGTTTTTTTTTTTTTTCATTTCCTGTGAAATCTTGTTTTTATTGACTTAACCACTTTCGGAAAACCACTCTTCAATTGAAAAATACAATTTTTTGGCCTTTGTATTGTGCACTGTGGGTAGTGATTTATGAAGTTAACACTTGACATTATTCCTCGCCCTCCTAAATTCTCTGTAATTTCGCGACTTTTCATTATGGTTTTAGTTCTATAATTTCACAATTCAAAAGTGGTGAAGTTACTAGCGTAGGAAGATTTCAGTTCGTGGGGAAGTTGGTGATGGCTACAGCACGTATCCCACCATATATTGCTGTAATTAACTCGCTAAAATCTACTCTGAAATTCTCTTTTTGACTGCGTTGAGGGGGAGGGGGTTCTTACCCAAGAACCCTGGTTGAAGTATTACCTCCTTACGCTTGTTCGACAATGACATGGTAAATGGTCACCAAAATCATTCTCATGCACATATGACACATGGTTCCATGAAGGGTGTTTCAAATATGTAATATCAAATTCATTTACAAAATATTAAAATCCAAAGTCAAATTCTGGCTCAACTACCCATGAAAACGAGAAATTTTAGCCCTCAGTTTTAGCTGATTTTTATTCGTAATTCCCAATTCTCAAGATCTTGAAACAATGATTCGTGATTCATACTGCGGATCATTTTCTATGTCTGACTCGTGATTCAAGATTCGAATTGAATTACGACTCCTCTCTTAATTTATATGCATTTATGATTCGTTATTCAAATCTTTTAAAAATTGATTCTGTTCGTTTCTGATGCCACCACATTTAACGGGAATGATTACTTATTTTTTCGGGAGGGGCGAAGGGGAAAATAGATTTGAGTCTGCGGTCTTTTCTCTAGGACTGATATCCTTTTTGTACATTTGTACATGATCAAACACTACATCTTCAATATCATGTTTAAAGTTCAACTCCACGTTTTCTCATGGGGATGAAGACACTCTACCTGTTCCTCTGATTTGTAAATGCCGTTACATGTACTTATTGGAGTGAGAGAGAAAGAGTAAGAGACAGGCTGGAAAATGTTGCAAAATGCTTTACGGACTATGAAAACAGTGACTCAAATGCTGAAATGACGTATTTGTAAAGGATGAAACACGAGAACCCCGAAAACGATTGGTGAAATTCCTGAAATCAAAATTCTCTTTCAGATCAATTTTTTATTTACAGTAGACTTCCGATTACCCGCTCGAACTGGGGCTAAAGGTAGGGCGGATAACCTGAAAACATGTAATTTTGATCTAAAAACATTCAGAAATTGGAAAAATATTCTTATTGAATCAGATACGTTAGGTGTAAGTTATTTTATACAAAAAAAAATCTTTAATATTAAGAAGAAGAAAAATTGGCGTTTTTGGCTGTTTTGGTCAATGAAAAGGAAAAAAGGACAATGCTGTAAAGAAAAAAACTAAAAGGGAATGCTAGCCGTTGTTCTTTAAACACCACAGTGACTTTTCCACCGCTGAAAAAGCATTCTCTTTTTTCACTTTGCTCTCAACCCGAGCCCTGGAATCCACCCTTTCGAGAATTACCTCAGAGGCGTCGGGGAGACTTATGACTGTCTTAGCTCTCTTCTCTTTTTGCCGAAAAACCGGCCTAGGTCGAAATGTAGCGAGTTGCTACGTGGGCTCGAAACGGAGACTTCCAGTTTAGACCAGCGCGCTATCCACTCGGCCAACCAGACCCCTTAAAGCATTGCCAGAATCCATAATATGTATTGACGCTTTTCCTACCACCCGATACGCAAAATCCCGCCAGTTACCCAGGTAATTAAAGGGGAACTGAGGGTTGCAAATAGGTAACTTTTTCGCTGGTAACTAGAGGATAACTAAATCCCGCCAGTTACCCAAGTAACTAAAGGGGAACCAAGGGTGACTCACGGCTTTCTGGGTAATCTGAGGGTTGCAAATGGGTAACTTTTCCGCGGGTAATTAGGGTAACTGATTGCCCATTGGGCAGTTCTTCATCGCCATCATCATAATTAGCTTTGGTAAGGACTAAAGTTTTAATTTTAGTAAAATTTCGGATTATCCGGTCTTGGTTAGGCGGATAACCAGCAAAAGCGGGCGAATAAATTCAAGGTGGATAAACTGCGGATAATCGGGAGTCTACTGTATTGCCCTTTAGTTTCAGTAAAATTTCAATATTTCAATCCCTAATGAAGGCACAAAGGTGTACCTGGTATCACTGGAAAAAGAACATTCTTCTCTTCATTTTCTATGTGACGTTATTCTTTGTTACGAGAAACATTTCTCAAAAAACTCTGAATAAACTAAATAACAAATAATTTTCTGCTAATCTTCTACCCTTTATTCGCTCATATTTTAAGTTCTACGGGAATTAGAACACTGAAATTTTCACGTATGATCACCTACTCTCAACTCGTTAAATGAATTCAAGAACTGTGTGTTTAACTTTTAAAACTCAAGATGATTGATTTCTAAGTCGTCACGTAAGGTAAAATTTTTTGCCCCTCATCATGCTTATCTTCAGCCCCTTACATGATATGCATATGTAACCTATATTACTTCTGAACTTACATGCCCTTATAATCTTTTAAAATAATATCTAACTTGTTTTGCAAAACATCCTTTATATGAAACTAGGACAATATGGTCCTCCGGGCCGGATATAATATCAGTACTGATTTGATTAGCCCATCATTTTCTGGTGCACAAGTTCCAGGCTATCAAAGAAAATCGTTTTACCCCACCTCTTGTCAGAGATCCGGCCAACTCCATAAAATGTATCATTCAAATTTACATGAGGTGCCCCATGCTTCGTAGCAACCGCGGAATTATACAGCGAAATAGAATATGCCCAATGGCGATCGTTTATGGAGGCATAAATTAGCATCTATGATCTAAATAGACAGAGATGTGTGTGTTTGTGTGTGTTTTATCTATGACGGAATACTATTTTAATTACACGTCAGTTAACGCTATATTAGGCTAATGGTTTCGCGAACTCGTCATCGTTATTCGATTACTGGAAATTATTATATGATCTTCGGTCAATTTAACCTGCAAATTTCAACCTGCAGCATGCATCGATTTAAGTAGGTTTTTCCGTCTGTTCCGCAAACTGGTTCGCGTTCCTTTCCACACCGATGCTCGCAGCTGGAGCCGGAAGATCGTGAACACAGATTGGTATCGGTCGCCTTCGTAATACCTGCCCATCAGATACAAATAATCGTTTTATTGCGTTTACATGTAGTTTCAAGTTCGTACATTATATTCTACGCATTTATCGTATCATTACACTTTTTTTTTTTTTTTTTTTTTTTTTTTACACAAATACACAAAAATGTAAGATAAATCTAATTGTGAACACTGAGCGGGGCAAACTGGTTCTATGCCACACCTCGTCGTGTTCTATTCCTCTATTCGGTTGACAAATAATGTGTTTCAGTACACATTTTGTGAGACATCGAGGTCTGAAAGATCCATTAAGTAAGATTCACTGGAGCTGTGTCTGAATCTAACTTATGTTTGACTGATAAGTATGAAACTATTACCACTCTTGGGTTCTCTTTTCAGACTAATAGCCGTAAGGCTTAACTAGATTTACTTTATTGACTTTTCTTCACACTGAGGAACTGATCTGATCAACGACTAATGAGCACTTATTTTCTGTTGATACTCGTAGTTCTCAGCTTTTATTCCTTATAGGGAAATCAGCCCACTGAACCACCTTGCTTTTGACCCTGATTAGCTTTTCTTAGATACAGGAGCAGGAGCGTTGCGAGCGGTGTGTAGGTGGGAAAAATTTTCACCCAAGCAAAAGAAAATAGCCATTTTTACGTTTTGCTGAACAGTGTGTTCTAATTTCTGAATAAATACGAATTGAAACCGAACGAGGTAAAATAACTTAAAACAAGATCAAGGACTTGAATGTTTCTTTGTTTTTCTCACATTGTGCGAACGAAATGGTCAAATTTGCCGGAAAATGCGAACTTCAAAGATTGGTGGGTGTCACCCCCTATTTCACCTTTGTATAAACAAAACTTCAAATGAATTTAGCCCAGAAAAATTATATTGAAAAAGAATAATATGGAATGCACAAAATCTCTAACAACGATGCTACTAGCTTCCTAATTTTGACACCCTGAAAGTTTTCAGTAACCCCTGTCGAGCCTTTTCTTCACAGGGCTCGCTCTCCAAAAATCATTTTCTCCCGAGATTTCTAGAATTTCAAGGCCTGTCAACTGCTTGGAAAGAGTCTTACCCCGAATTGTTTTTCACTGAATCCAGCATAAAAAAGATCCCTTACAATTTTCTCGTAGCTATCCCAGAAATATTTTAAATGGGGGCTGAATAATCAAATTGAGGTACCACCAGAGGATGTTTCCAATGTCACTAAATTTATTTTTTATATCAGAGTTTGATCTTCGATGAAAAGTATGGCACCTAGGCAGAAATGAGAGAGCATAAGAATGAAAGTAATAAGAATTCCTGATATCGGATTGAACTCTCAGTTTTCAGTTTTACGAATTTTTCAAATTTTGAGATTGTTTTATGAAATCTTTGTCGTGGCTTTCGGATTAATTACTTCAGGAGACTAAATCTTCCACGAATCTTGTCAAATTCTTTGTACGAGTTGATTGAAGACTCCTGAGAACAAATTAAATTCAACTTTCAATTTTATCGAACCTTTCAAGGTTGGAGATTTAGTTATTTTCGTAACTTTTTGTAATGGCACTTTCTTTAATCATCTAATAAGACCTCAGTTTCCGAAAAACCTGGCTGAATTTTTACATTCAAGTTGGCTGAAGACTCCTGATATCAATTTATATTCAACTCTCAATTTTATAAAATTTTGCAAATTTTTGAAATTTATTTCAAAATGGTACAGTTTTTCTCGAATTTGGCTGAATGTTCGATTTGAGTTCGCTGAAAACTCGTGATACCTAGTTAGGTTCAATTTACTTCATCAGAATTTCCGAATTTTGAGATTTTTTGATTCAAATTTGTTGATATGACTCTGATCAATTATCTAAAGAGACTTAATTTTCCATGAATCTTACTGAATTTTTGTATTCGAGGTCGTTGAACACTCTTGATGTCAAACTAATTAATTTTCAATTAACATATTTTTGGTGCAGCACTTTGATCAATTATCTAAAGGGACCACCATTTTTTTTAAATTTTGCTGAATTTTTATGTCGAGTTGGTTGAAAGTCTGTGATATCGAATCAAGTACAATTCTTACAAGTTCGTCAAATTTTCCAGATTTTGAGATTTTTTCTTCAGATTTTCTGTGTTAGCGCTTTAATTAATTAACCACAATTTTACACGAATCTGGCTGGATTTTCATGTTGAGTTGATTGAACTCCTGATATCAGATTAGGTTCAATTTTCCCAATTTTTGTGATTTTTCCAAAAAATGTTCAATAACTCTTTGATTATTCTTCCAAAATGAGTACCACTTTTTATGAATTTGGCAAAGTTTTCGTATTCGGGTCGGTTGTATAGGCCCGTGACGTCGAGCTATAATTTTCGATTTCATAAAATGTTTCAAAATTTTGAGTTTTGTTTCAATTTTTATTCCATAAGTCATTGATTATTACTCAAAAATGACTGTAATCAGGGACGTATCGATTGGGGGAGGGGGGGGGAAACTTACACCCACCCCCTTGTAGGAATTTTTCTCTTAGCAGTTAAGAAAATCCAACAAGTTGAAAGGTTAAGGTTTCTTACTTGGGAATTGAGTTGAGAAGTTGGAAAAACCCAACAAGTCAAAAGGTTTTTCTTCTTTTTCTTTCATACTTGAGAATTTTGAATTGAGTCACTTGGAAAAATCCAACAGGTCAAAAGGTTTTTTTTTTTTTGCTTTGATACTCGGGAATTTTGAGTTGAGTCAGTTGGGACTTTCACAATTTTTACCCCCCCCCCTCGGGAAAAGTTCTTCGGTACGTCCCGGACTGTAGTTTCCACAAACCTACCGTGGAATTTTCGTATTCAAATATGCAAAACTCCTACTACTGAAATTTTCGAATTTTCAGATTTTCTTTTTCAAAATCGTTAACCTGGCTCGCTGATTAATCATTTAAAGATACTGAAACTTTCCCTGAATTTCACCGATTTTTTTGTCTAGGAGTTAATTGAAGACTCCTAAGATCAAATAAAATTAAAGTTGCAATGTTGTTAAATTTTTCAAATTTTGAGGGTTTTTTTTCAAATTTTTGTCGTAATTTTGATTATTTTTAATTTCCTATAAATTTGGCAAAATTATTGTACCCAAGTTGGTTAAAAACTCTTAAAATCAAATTAATTCAATTTTCCCAAATTTTTAAAATTTTGATTTTTTAAATTATTTTTGTTGTCATTAGCGCCTTTGATAAATTATTTAAAGAGACTACGATTTTTCATGAAATTGGCTGAACTTTTGCATTTGGAGTGGTAAGAGACTCGCGATAACAAATTGATTCATTTTTTTCAATTTTGTCGGATTTTTCAAAATTGAAATTTTTGTTTGAAAGTTGATGACATGGTTCTCTAATTAATCCCCTAGGAAAATAAAATTGTCTATGTATCTTGCCGAATTATCGTGTATGAGTTGATTGAAGACTACTGTTATTCAATTACTTTCAACTTTCAATTTTACCAAATTTTCAAAATTTTGTTCTACCTTTTCAATCATTTATCTCAGGCAACAACAATTTTCAATTAATCTGTTTGAATTATTGTATTCCAGATGGTAGACTTTTGGGCGTTTGACTTTGTAAAGAAATTTCTTTCTGATATTAAATTATTCTCGATTTCGTCGAATCATCCAAATTGTGTGATTATCATACAACTCTGATCACTTTTCCGAGGTGACTACAATTTTTTATAAATCTACATGAATTTTCGTTTTCCAGTTAGTTGAAACCGTTTGCGATAATTACGTTCAATTTCCAATCTTACAAGTTTCCTAATTTTAAAATTCCCCCCAAAAATTTTCGGCATGGTATTTTGATTGATTACCTAAAGAAACCACTGTTTTTCATAACTCTGGGGGAAATTTTGTATTCGATTTGATTAAAGACTCGTGATATCAAATTATGTTCCGTTTTCAATTTCGTAAAATTTTTTGTTTTTTAAAAATTTTTTTATTTCCTTTTTTTATAAACGAGTCGTTCACTGAGTTCTTTCAAATTTTTGTTTCGCTCACGTTCAGTTCTCATTTTTCATTGTACTCCCGTTCTCGTTCAAGTTTTCAAAAAAATTTCATTTCTTTGTCAAAAAAACGAGTCGTTTACTCGTTCAGATCCTTCAAACTTTCATCTCCTTCTCGTGTAGTTCTCATTCATTTCAATAAATTTTAATCGTTCAAATTCCTGTTCCTGCCCAAGAAGAACGACCGTTTTTTTTTTCGTTCACGCATTTTAACCAAAAGAGGAACTTGAAAAATGAACGAATTTTTTTTACGACTCCCAGGCACGGTCACTTCGCAGTTCATTCCGATTTATCGATTTATTCGACTGTCAACCATGAATCGCCTGTTCGGGCCTTTAAAAACGGCACCACGCAGACTTTCCACAGTTCAAATATTGGACCCAATGAATTACATATTTCGGAAATGGGCTCCCCTTCCTTTCTGCATTTTGCTGACAAATAATTGGTGGATCTGAGAGGAGTCTGCGCGACTGGTATTTGATCACCAACTGTGTAACTGCAGAATTATTACCGAATTTCTCTTTGATTTTTGCGACTTCGAAGTACCCTTTAGAATATTTTATGTGGATATCCCAGATTTTAATTTACGAGTATGTTTTCGACTTTTGATTTTTTTTTCTTTTATGACGTTACAGTCGGATTTTTGTTCGGAAGTAGTGCCTAACTGTTTTGGAGATGAGTTTCTAAAAATGATACAGGACGTTGGCAACAAAATTTCGAGTTTTGTATTCGGAATAAGGAAATATTTTACGAGTACTGGCTGCTGTGATCAACGGCGTGTAGTCGGCCATTACTAGGTAATAAAAAAAGAAGACCTGCGTATTATGGTACGATCTTAATTGCCTCTATAAGAGACAGAGATGAACCGGAGTCATAAAAATTACTGGGAAAATGCTGCCTCACTAGCTTAATAGTTCTTTCTTATTTTTCTTAGTATTGTTTAAAAATTCCCCATAGTTTCATGGTTCGTTACTTATGTCCAGAAAATATAATTATTTTCTGAAAAACGTATAATACCAGAAAATTTTGATCAGTTCGCTTTATCTTTTGATGGAAAAGAACAAAGATTATAATATGTTACCCTATTTCTGACGTATCTAAATACAGTAGTAGAATCACATATTCTCTGCAATAATGTCATATAAGAACATATCCATATTGCAGGAGGGGGGGGGGAGGCTCGCCTCCAATACCTGCCAATTTGTCAGTTTGAAGGATTTTTTTCTTGTCGACATCCAACCATTTATTTGAAGTTCTGAACTAAGAATATTTTAATACACCACTCAGAAAATGTGCTTTGAACTCGAAGCATTACTGTCCAGTATCCACACAAGCTGATGATGAGATTTGGCAACCGGTTGCACCACTAGACATTAGTTAGGGAGTCGTGAAATTAATTAAACTATCGAATTGTAGAAAAACATATAGTGACGAGGGTAAGAGTTAAATAACTCAAATTTTATAGTGAGCGAGAAAATTTTTAGTTTTTTCCTCCGATTTTTGGCAAACTATTTTTCTATGCTTGCAACATTTTTAATCGAACACGAAAGAAGAGGTGTATGACCTTGGCTAACCATGAATTAGCTATAAATATCCACACTGCTCGCAGTGCTAACAATTTCACGATTTATTTACAGGGGTCAATTTTGAACGATACTGGTGTAAAAAGAATACTGTGAGGGGCTGCCCAAGAATCAAGAGGTTTATCTCCATTTAAGTAATCTACAACAAAAGTAGTCTGGTCGTTAGGGGATTGAATCCTGCACTTTGAGAACGAAAGGATTCCTTCGGCACAAATATCTAGTACCTCTCCTTTTCAATTCCAGATGTAGCATAACGTGAATATTTATGATGGGGGGGGGGCAAAGAGGAGAATGATAGCTCCGAATTCTGATTTTTTGATTTTTCTCAAGAACTATGGGCTATATTTTAAAATTAGCTCGGTCCAAAAATATTCCTCGTGAAATTTTACATAGAAAATTCTGTACTTTATGCCCCATAGTAACACCATATCGCCATAAAATAGCGTTACGTCGACCCCCTTTTTTAACTCTGTCTTCCATAAAAAGTATTTTTAATGCAGAAACGTGTATTTTATTAGTTTTTAATCTTGTAAATACATCAGATAAATAAAATATAGCTGCCTAAAATTTTCAAGTGTGTCGAATTTAATTTTGATACTGATTGCCACTCCTGCCCTAAAGGTATCACAAGGGACTCTCACTTAGTAAGTTTAAGCTATTTGTCTACAAATTAGCCACCGTTACATCAAACTGGGGGTTTTCTCGATCGCGGAGTTCATTTTCAATTCTATTTTGAACGTAACTCCTACCTCTAAGGCACCACAGGGGGGTCATAATCTGGAAAATTGTTGATGAGCAAAACTTGCCTTCAGTGGTGTTGGAATAAGGGGTCTTTGGGCTGCCAAATTCGATTTTGATATAATTTTGAGTATCACCCCTATCCCAGTGGTGCCACCGGCGGCCAAAACCTCGAAAACAGTGAGTCAGCTAAGACTCCCTTCAGTAGTAGCGCAGTAAAAGTTTTTCGGGGAGCCAAGTTCGTTTTTTACTGTTTCAAATAAAACTCCAATTTTTGTAGAACTATAAGGGTCTACTTGTATGATCTGGAGAATTTACTGTCGATGAGTCAGAACTACCTTCAATGTTGTTGAAATAAAGATTTGTGAGCTGCTAATTCAATTTTCGATATCATTCTAAGTTTAACAACACACGAAGAAACAATTTATTGATGCAATTCTCAGTCAAGGTAATTCTTTTTCATTGTGTAGTTTACTGCAGACAATCGTGGTGTAGAATTTCACGGACGTTTTTCGCTTTTCAAACAAAGAGTAGATAAAAATAATTTCAAAAATGAAGGCAGCTGTTCAGAGGGCCATTTCTCCGATGTAGCAGAGTTTACACTCTATGTCTTGATGTCCCGTCCCGAATCCCAAAAAATTTGTTTTAATTCTCTTTCTTTTCTTTTTCCATGATTCAAGGTTCTCGACTGTGTGATCTACGATCATTAATATACCGTGTAAAATATGAGTATAACTGCAGTTAGTGTATACTAGAGTTGACTAGTGTCCAGGTTATGGCCTTCTGTGGCGCTACACTGAAAACAGTATTAAAAAATCAGTGCAGTCTCCTTCCTAAAAAATGTGATATTACGAACAGTAGTTCTTGCTGATCAACACATTGTCAGGTTATGGGTCCCTGTGCCACCATTTGGGTAGGGGTACACTCAGAACAGTGTCAGAGACAAATTCAGTCATTACGAAAAAATGTCGATGCTATTGAAGGTAGATTTTGCTAATGAACAATTTCAGGCTTTGCGACTCCGGTGCTGCCACAGGGTGCCATGAGGTGAAATTCAGCTTTTTCAATTTATCATAGTTTCATTCTCTCACACCATCCAGCAGACATGTTAGTGCCACCTATTTGATGATTTTCACCGAAACAATGACTCACTAGGATCATTACATTTCACTCGTTCTAAAACTATCAGTATAGTCCAGGAGAATTAGCTAAAAAAAAAAAGGGGGGTTTGATGGAATTAATTGCAGCACAGCTGAAACTTGGTACGATTGTTTAGTACCCTCCTCGGAAAAGTCCGTGATTTCCCCCTCCCCCGGTGTGAGCATCACCCCTCAGAGTCCAAAAAGTGCCCCCGGAAACAGTTTTTGGCTTGTATCTAGAATTAATATTGAGTTATAGGCAAAAATATTCCTTACCAAAATTAAATAACGTAAAATTCTCTACAAAAATGATATCTATGTTTTTTCCGTGAATCCCATCCTAACCAAGATAATCGGCGTTCAAGATCACACGAGCATGTAAATATGGAGTAACTTACAACATACGCGGTATACGAACGCCGAACTCGTCAGCTTACTTTAGAAACCGAATTGAAGACAGACAATAGGTATGGAGCGACATAACTATTGGCGTTTGGACACTCCTGTAGGTGCGCTAGTATAGTGAACGAAAAGAAGATCAGGGTATTTTTACCACAAAAACATGTACAGGTGAAATGAGCTCTAGCATTTTCAGTATTGAAGAGAACTAAAGTGTCAGCCCTTATCATTTCCTCTCAGATGAGGCCAACTTGAGTTTTTTTGCAGAACATTTTTGTCCCTGATCATCTTTTCGTCCAAATACACCAATCAGCGCGCCGCATTTCATTAGGCCGCTAGAGAGCGACTCTTTAGCATCCAAACGCGAATCGAACAAACACTCATGCGAATTATGAAGAGTGCAGGCGGACTGACTCATCGACGCGGTGTTACCTCTAGCGTTTTGCAGCAATGGATTCTTAGCGCTCCTGTCCAATGCTTCATCTTTGCCAAGGTTTGGAAAAGTTCACAAACTGTCAACCAGAAACGAGTGCTCAGAATAAAGAATTGAGGGAATCACGAATGTAGCATGATAGAAGGGATGTTCAAACTTTCTTAAACTGGCTGAGAGCCCATCATCCCTTCCCATATGTATCTGAATTACAAGAGGGGATCTACCCGAGTTTACGGAGGGGATTCATGAAGAGGATATGGAAGGGCTATACGACGGGTCTACAAAGGGCATACATAAAGGGTATGCAGAGAGGCTTAGGACAATTTATAAAAGGGATACTTAGAGGCATACAGAGGGGCTATACGACGGGTCTACAAAGGGCATATATAAAGGGTATAGCACGGGTGTCTCAACGCCGGTATATAGCTCGGGTAGTGAGAGGGCTATACACGTAAATGAAGCGCTGTGATTGATTGGCTAACCTGATGGCTCCCCTCGAATGGAGCGCTCTGATTGGCTGCTTGGGGGGGGGGACATACCGGGTTGAAACAGGGCTAACGAGAGTCGATTTTCCAAGGGTTTCGAGCGGGTTTACACGAACTTAAGTTTTCCACATCGGGATCACGAGCTTGTGGTTGCCGTTAAGTGGGTATCTCTTGTAGCCACGCGTTTGTAGAGGAGGTTGTTTAAACGCAGAAAATTGAATACATGTAGATTCGGATGAAGATGAATTCTTATAATAATAAAGATAATAAGTTGAAATTATATCATGTAACATTCTATGCATCCAGTCATGTATTTTCGCGATTATTTCAGCGTTTGTATACCGCATACGCTGTAGGTTACTCCATATTTACATGCTCGTGTGATCTTAAACGCCGATTATCTTGGTTGGCATGGGATTCACGAAAAAAACGTGGAAATCATTTTTGTAGAGAATGTTACGCCCTTTAATTATGGTAAGGGATATTTTTACCTATAACTCAATTTTAAGCTAGATATAAGCCAAAAACTGTTTCCAGGGGCACTTTTTGGACTCTGGGGGTGATGCTCACACCAGGGGAGGGGGGGGGGAGAAATTACGGGGCTTTTCCAAAGAGGATACTAAACAATCGTACCAAGTTTCAGTTGTGCTGCAATTAATTCTCCTAGACTAGTACACTCTTAGGCTGAATATCTTAACGACAGCTAGTCGCCAGGTGACCATCTATATTTCCAACATCACTGTCTCGTGCCCGATGATCCAAAATTCTCAGAATTCGCGGATTGCACATCCACCATCGATGACAATGTATTTGTATTGCTTTGCTCTCACCGAAAATGTACATCCAATTAGCATCATCTTATTCTTAGCACTACTAAATTATTGGCCGCACACTTATTCCCGAATATTTTGGATGGGCAGAGCCAACTCAGAATTTCGACTTTATAATATCGTCTTAGGGACCAAAAAAGTCTTCTTTCACTCTCTTGATCACCAACTGGAAGCACCTTCATGACACTCTGATCCGGATGTCGGATTTAGAAAATTCTACGGACTTTGAAAATGTTAAACTCTCTGTTGTATCGTATGCTAAAGGCTTAATGGTATTACCAGGATTTTGTTATTTTTGAAGTCAATTTCGCGTACCTAATTATCTGCATCAATGTTAACGTAACTGTTTATCAACATCAACACAATAATAAACCATCTCCTAGGTCATACGTCTCAACCATGTTATTTCGAGAAAGCCGTGAACGTAACTTAGGGGCCGATGTTGCAACTCCCTTTAGGTCAACCATCAGACGACCCTCTTCAAATATCGATCATCTTCACTACAACAATACCATGTACTTATCTGACACTAGCGTAATCTTCATCACAACACGGGGGTGGGAGTTACACGCAAAACAACATTTAAAACGATTATAGCGGTCCAAGAAACCCTTATTTTGATACCACTGACTGCTGCCTTTGCTGATTAACAATTTCCGAAGTTACTGTCTTCATGAGGGTGGAGGCACTTAGAAGAACATCAGAAACGAATTTAGCGGCATAGAAACCCCCTATTTCAATACGAATACTTACAGTAGTTTTTGCTGATCACCGTTTTTCAAGGTTGTGGCACCCTGTGGTGCCACAGAGGTAAAGGCTACAGTCAAAAACATCAGAATTGAATTTGGCATGCTCAAACTCTTGTCGGGTAAAATAGAAAAAAACCGAAGTTTGGATGCTGTGACCACCCTCTTCTGCCTATAGCATGAATTTTCGCGATGTGTCCGGACTGGAACTGAAGAGAGGAGTCAGCTGAATAATTTTGTTCATACAGTGCAAGGTTCGATTTTTTTGTCATTCACTAAAGCGGATAGGTCAATTCGGACCTGGATAAGAAATATTTCCAAATAGTTTCTTTCTCTTAATTAATTTTGAAGAGTCAACTGAATTCGAATGAATTAGAGGGATGTGGTAGCGAGTTTCTTGAGAAAGGAGGGGGGGCGGACATTGAGAATACAAACTAAAATATAAATGACCGGCACATCTGTTTTCTGGTGGTCATCGTATCAACTGTGGGAACCCAGGGGCGTCGTGATCCCCTTGATCCAATGAAGAAGCCCCCCTGAAACTCTGTTGGTTGACCCCCCAAATTTGAAAAAGCAGTAACTTTTCTCTTTGCCTGACACAACGTAGTATTCCTTCTTTTTGCAGTGTTCATTCCACTTATCACTTCTGATAGTTTAACTGCAAATCAGTTCTTTACAACGAAATTTAAAGAAAACGTTTTTTCAAACTAATTATATTAAATTTTCCGTATTCTCGTAAAATGAACTAACCACAAGTGTCATAAAAATTCTAAATTATGCCAACTTTGATGTTTCAGTTTTGGCGGCCAATATTTTTTCTTTTTCTTTACTGATTCATGCACTGAAGTACAATAAATAGCATATGTAGTACATGAAGGGGTTGCTTAGTCACTTAACGTCGTTGAAGTAATTACTTCCTGTGTTATGAATACTAAGAATGTACTACAAACATTTCCTATTTCCTCATCTGACCAGGAAAAAAGCCCCCCTCCCCCAAAAAAACGAATACGAAGAATCTTCTTCACCAAAGTGGCCTTACGACACCCCTGGGAACCGGTTCATCTTCTCGGGAGTCCACATCTGTGCTAACTCGAAAATCTTACTTCCTCAGTCGTGCCTCTAATACGACTCACAAGCGAATTTTTTAGTTCTGTGTGCTGTCGTGTCGAGAAGAGGCTATGTACCTACAAAAACATGCGCCTAAAAGTTTCACGGACATCCCACGTCAATGCGCTGCTGTTTTTCGAACTTTTTGCCAAACCTGTAACGAAAGGTAAATCGCGATTACGCGAAAATAATCGTTACTATAATATGAGGCGTGCTGCCCGTACACTCACCTCGGCCGCAGGTCTTTTTTCGTAATTCGCATTCGCTCGGATATATCACTCCGTCGGATCCGCAAACCGGTTCTTCTGCACTTCCTTCCTGGCAGATTCTCGGACATGACAAATCACGTGCGCCGGTCGCTCCTACAAGAAAAATGAAAAAAAAAAAGCTAATATTAATTTAAAACGTTTACACGACTTACGCCCCTCCACCTCCAACTGATTTATTACCGGTTGACTTTCGATGTATAGTTACATTTCTGCTTGACGCTCTCAAATAATTCAGACCTCATGACTCACCGGCGAAACCAGATCTCTGACAAGAGGAATGCTATGACAACTTAGCACCCTATTCTCGTTTTTCATGGGAGTGCTGGGACCGCTTCACATTCATATGATTTTCAGAGTATCGAGTACGGGGTGGTAGGTACGACCGAATGGTTAAAAAAAAACACGAAATTCAGTAAGAAATAATCCGTGTTGGTTCAAAATCTGGCCTCCATTCGCAGCAGAAGAGCCAAGGCAGGAGCAAAAGGTGCAAAATATAAGAGCAAGGAATCGGGGGCTCTCTTTCTGTAGTCAAAAAAACGAATTTGATGCGCAAGTCTCTCTCTGCGCTAAAAGCCTACTGTTCGATCTTTCTCCCCCTTAAGGAGGAATGAAGTCCCGAGCAAAGACCAGGACCCTGGAACTAAGAAACCAATAACTTGAATAAGTTTTTGATGATTTTCTGAGTACGGATGTTGGAACTTATGATACATTGTATTGATTGTATCCCCCCCCCCCTATTAGAAAAATGAATAATTAGGTACTAAGCAAGTGGATAGAAAGGCGCTTTGAGAGATTCCGGAGACTAGATTTACGAGATTTTTGGAGGTGTACAAGATTTTTCGCTTGGTATTTTCTCTTTTAAGAACGGAATTACTTTTATTTTATTTTGCTATTCGGTTTGAATTTTCAATTTTTACGCCACCTCCTCCCTCCCCCAAAATATCTTCCGACGTCACTATTTTTAGAAAGTCCAAATCAGACCTGACGAGCGAAGGGACTGCTGGGAATGTTTCTTCACGAAGGAATTCGAGGACATAAATTTTCTATATAAAAGCCACTGAAAATAAAAATGTTGTTTATTGTTTACCAATACGTATAAAATTTACGAATAAGACGAAAAAAATTTCGCTCGTTTCGCACGCGCAGATTAGTCCCGCATATTCGGCTATAACCGAAGGCCAAGCAAAAAATCGGATTTTCTCTCCCGAGTCCTGGTTTGAGGTAGTTTTCCCAACCTCTAAATGAAACCTAACGAAGTTTGAATGATTCTCATCAAATTTTACATAAGTCTTGGCCTCAACACTCCTAACGTAATATTTTCATAGAATTGACTTGGATTTAATGAGTCTCATTATTCTGAATGAATTCGCGTTCCAAACGAGTCTGTTAAAACTCAGTCAGTATTAAGGATGGAATGAGTCTGGACAGGGCCTGGGTGAACCTTAGAATCGTCTGAATAGGTTAGAGAATCAGGACCCTCAGCCGAGTGTGACTGAGTAGTCGAATAAGTTCCGTAAAGTCCTAATGGCAGCTAAATGAGTCTTTCGAGTCTGAACGAGTTTTAAACGGAATTGACTGAGTTTCAAAAGCGTCTACATTCTTTTTAAAGTGCCTGAATGAGTCTTCAGAGGGTATAATGGCTCATCGTAAGTCACAAAAGCAACCGATGCGTTTGAGGAGCGTTTGAATGAGTTCTTAAAGAATGTAATGGGTCCTCGTGCGGTGTAAGAGATGAGCTTGAAGAGCGTCTGAATCTGGTCTAAAATGTCTGAATAAGTTTCAAAGTCATTCGGTATCAGTTTTTTAAGTCCTATAACAATTTGAAAAAAATTTAAAAGTGGCTGACTGCTTTTCACAAGAGTCTAGTAGGCCTTCATCTGACCTGAGGGCGGCTCATATTAATAGCACCCGAAAGAGTCTTAAGGAGTCCTTACGGCAGCAAAATGCGCCACAGCAGAATCGGAATGAATTTTAGCAATGTATGAAATAAAAAGTAGTCAGAATGAGTTCTGACTAAATGAAGTTTAAAACAGTCTGAAAGGGGTTCAAAAGTGCTTAACTTAGTTGAAAATACTATCTACTGCATTTTGGAAATTAGCCTTTTCATTAGCTGATATTGCGATAACACGCAGGAATATGATTTCATTGCAATTCGACAAAGAGATATTGATGAATAATTGGAGATTCTATAGGCCGATTCTGAAATAAACAGAAAAACAAAAAAACTGAGTCCCAACTGAGTTTAAATAAGTTTTAAAAGGGTCTAATGCGTGTTAGCGAGTCCTAAGGACAGCTGAATGAGACTTATCAGCATCTCCATCGGGTTTAAATGTGTCTGAATTAGTTTTAAAAAAGTCCGATCAGCGTCACTGAGTCCTAAAAGAGTTCAAAAAGATTAAAAACTGCCTGATTGTATTTCATAAGAATCTGGTAGGCCTTAACCAGACAGTTGAATGAACCGGGGCAGATCTGAATGGGTTTTACAAGCATTTGAAAGAGTCAGAAGAATCAGCGAGCGTCAACAAAGTCTGAACGAATATTCATTGATTCTGAATGACTTCAAGTGAGTTCTAATAATAACCGGAGTCACCGCAAGGTCTGAATGAGTTTTACACAGATTTCGCTGAGTTTCAAAATGGGTTTGAATGGGGGTTCTTCTTCATTCTTCTTCAGGCGCCATATCCAATGCCGGACTTGGCGGTCGCGGTTTCTGGCGCGTGCCTCTCCTGGGCAGGTTAGTCGGGGTAGTTTGCCGTTGCTTTCTCCGCGGTTTTGTAGCGTTACAGTTTCCCTTCTCTGTGCCGAAGAGCATACAGCCGTAGTTCGCTTACTAACTACATGTGTTCTGAACTGTTCACGGCATGCACACGCACAGTACCAATCTTTCTGATCTGGTGGTAACACGCCCGGCAATTGTAATGTCTTGTTCATGCGGATATGTTTCCACCTCAATTGATACTATAGTCGCTGTGCTTGCGGAGATGTTAGTGAGGGTATTCGAGTATCACTAGCTTTCCAGAGTTGGCGAGATTCGAACCCGAGACTCAAAGATTGCGAAGCGGACACGTTACCATATGACCACACAGCGACTGAATGGGGGTTAAAAGCTTTTAAATGAATTGAAAAAAAAATCGTGAATTGTGACTTGGTTTAAAGGAAGTTTAAAAGAGTCTAATGAGCTTAACTGGTCTTGAAGGCAGATTAATGGACATAGTAGCGTCTGAATCCATTTTAAAAGTTTCTGAATTACTGGTTTTAATGAAGTCCGATCAGTGTTCATGAGTTTTAAGAGAATCTGAATAGGTTATAAGAGTATCTGAACAAACCTCAAAAGAATCGGCTGTGCCTTGACAAGTCTCAAAGTCAGCTGAATTAGATTTAACGGTATTTGAATTAGTTTCAGAAAAGTACAATAGGCGATAATAAATGAAGGGTAAAGAATCAAAATTCACATTTGCCATTTTACTTTAAGAGCGCAAATAGGCAAAATACTGTACACAGGTGCAGGAATATCTTTGCTACGCCTGTGAACGTGGAGTATGTTATACATATCGCACATGTGCACAGTATTTTGCCTATTTGCGCCCTTGAAGTAAAATAGCAAATGTGAGTTTTCATTTTCTTTACCCTTCAAATCATAAGAATGTGAGTGTGTTTTAGTGCAGTTGACTTTGAATAATTTTTAAAAATCTTTGAATAAGTTTGGGAAACTGCTGATGAGTGCAAATGAGTTCTAAGAAAGTCGGCTGAGTCTAATCGAATTCTAGTGACAGCCAAATATGTCCCAACAGAGTTCGAACGAGTATTATTAGAGCCTGAATAAGTTTTGAGAAGTCCTCAGAGCAGTCGAATGATTCTTAAGGAAGCCAAAATAATTTTGAAGATAAGTTGATAAATCTGTGTTTCAAACGATTTAGATAAGTCAAGGCTTAAGAACAGCTGAGTTGAGTCATAGCGCAATCTGCACGGACATACAAATGTCTGAATGGGCTGCCAAAAAGTGTGGTGAGTGTTACCGAGCCTTATGAGGCAGAATGAGTCAGAATGTGAATAGGTTTCAATAGTGTCTGAATGAGTTTGAAAAGAGCCAACGATTTGGATGAGTCTTAATGAGTGCTTAAAAGGCAGCTGAATGGATTTTATCTAGTCTAAACGAATATTACTACATGCTGAATCTTGAAGTCCTGAAGGGCAGCAGGGTGATTCTTATGATTCAGTTTAAAAAGTTCTGGCTACAGGAGCATATGCAAGATTCGATTTCAGGAAGGGAAAGGTTTATATCACATTGTGAATATTAAATAAATACATAGCTTCGTAGTACGGAGTGAATGGAAGTACTCTACTCGTATTTAAGGAAGAGTGTTTCAGCGCTGGAGCACCCTCCTTCCTCCCCGTCCACTTCTCTTAGCTGAGTTTTAGAAGAGTCTGATGAGACTCGACGAGTTCTCAGACAGTCTGAATTAGTTTTAAGGAGTCCTAGGAGAATTATAAATCACCCTTAACATGTCACAATAGAATCTGAGTGAGTCTTGTCAGAGTGTTGACAGGTCTGATGATGAGTCTGAAGAATACGTACCACAGTTCTCGTCCCCCTTCCATGTTCGTGAGTCGACAAAATCAGTATGCATTATAACATCTTAATTTTGAATGCGAAACGGTCCTATCCTGGATATCGTTCGCCAAAAAGAGTGTTCTAACTCGGAGTGTGAAGACTCCGAACACTGTAGAAAGAAATCGATACAGAAAACGAATATTAAAACAACGTGTTACGAGCATTTAACATGAGCGGATAATAAAAACTCTACTGGGAATCAGTTGTGTGCTATAGGTAAACACTATAAAAGAGTAACGAGAGACTCGTGCGCGAAGAGAGTCTTATACCTCCTTCGGATATACAGTCGTTAAAGAAGCAATCATTTCACGGACGAATAATTCGTTATAAATACGGGAGAAGAATAAACAAAAAAAAAAAGAAGAGAGAAACAGAAAAAAGAGACGACGAGGAGAAAAGAGAGAAAGCAGAAATTAAACAGAGAGTACGCTAATTGAGATTTTTTGTTTTGGAAAATATTTGCGAATCGTTGAGTTAACGAGATTTTTATACTCTCGGTGAATTTTAAAAGAAAATGCACAAGTGGGGTACCAATGGGAGCGTTTTCAAGCAATGGTGAAATAGTTGCTGAGGATTAATAGAGAACATGAAGTCGGTACTGAGGCCTCCTTCTGATTGTGATGGTCTCCTTTCTTGCTTGGGACAAATCAGCAAAACACAATACGCGAGGAGGCACTTTATGATCGCTTATGACAACTCGCCTTCTCGCGTACGACAATTGGGGTCGTTGATCTTGAACTAGAATCCAGTGGTCTTCGATTTCGTGATCTGGCGTGTGTGTGTGTGTGTAATCCAAACAAAGGTATACTGTGTGGATTCATGACCTGGAATTCAACTATGGACCTTTAATTTAACGGGTTACCTGGACCATCCTCCAGAAACTGAAAATATTTTGTTAACAACAAATTTAAAGACCTAACTTTCGATTTTTCTTGGAGGGGGGGAGGGGTTGAGTGACACGATAACATCCGCAACAAAATCGGCAAATCCAATTCATCAGACAGGACAATTACCATCTTTTGAATGGAAAATGCATAGGGAGATGTACACCGTCGCGGATATTACCATCTTGTCTCAGTACCTGTTACATTTTTGTTTCAAATTGTTTTTTCCCAATAAAGTGCTAAGGATTTGCAACTATATATATTAAGAAGTTCAATTCGCTGTAAATGAATTCACATTTCTAGTAGGGATAGCGTAAAGTTCTGGTAAGACAGTTTCAGCCCCCCCTCCCCCCATTGAACATAGTCAATCTTTGACTGGTGCACAGGTATGTGCCTTATACACTTTTCAGCACAACAAATGGCAATATTGCTCCAGTTTTGATTTCTGAACACGATCCAGGTGCCAGGTCGTAGTTATTGGCGCATATGATAGCGCAGTTTTCAAAAATTCCCTGGAAAAGGAAATTCTTACTGTATCAGTGCTTCCGCCATGGGCAAGATGCCTTACGTTGCGGACAATTTTTGTATTTAATTTAATTTATTGGCCGTGACCCAATTGGGTCCGCGATATTGACATTTCCGTTTATTGGTAAGTGGACGGTGCCTCCATCGTCGGCCCCCTTCGGTCGCCCATTGTTGGGCATAGGCCTCTGTCAAGTCCCTCCACCTTGTTCTATCCTTTGCCATATTAGACAACTTAGGTTCGAGATGTTGACGCAGTTCGTCCTCCCACCTCATAACCGGCCTCCCTTTTCCTCGCTTGCCTTTTTGTGGGACCCAGGTAGTTAAGACTTTATTCCACTTATGACTTGGTTGGCGGATAATATGACCTGCATACTTGAACTTCAGCTTTTTGAGGACAACCCCGATATTTTTGGCTTTGGTTTTTTCCATAATATCTTGTACTTTAGTGTGGTCTTTTAATCTGATTTGGAGGATACTTCTCAACATTGAATTGTGCTGGACCGGATTTTGTGCATTTGTTTTTAGTGGTGGCCCAGGTCTGGGCTCCGTAGGTCAATACTGGAAGGCCTGTGCTTTCTCATACCCTGATTTCAGTGTATAACTTCATGTTGCTTTTCAGTATTTTTTGGGGGGACCAGAAAGCTTTCCTCGCAACCCTACGGATTTTTAACTCTTTTTCAGTTTTTTTAAATCAAAAGCCAGAATTTGCTCTAAGTACTTGTATTCCGAGACCACCTCTATGGTTTTATTGCCGATTTTGATTTCTTCTAAATTCTTGATATTTGACATTTTGTTTTGGAATTGTTGATTGCTAGGCCCACTTTTTCGCTCTCTCTCCTCAGGTCCTCCGCCATTACTTTTAGTTCTTTTCCGTTCATCGCGATGATGACAATATCGTCTGCGAGTCGGAGATTATTCAGATTCTTAAAACTTGATAAACTTTCTCCACGAATTTTGATTTTTATCCCTTTGCCCTTCCATTTTAGTTGCCGAAAGACTTGTTCTAGTACTGGTTGTGGACAAAGCCCCCACTAAATCTTGATGCTCCTGCTCTGTAAATCGGTTGAATATTCTGTACTATGTATAAATTAAGTATTATTTGGAAGAAAGATAACGTAAAAAAACATGTCATCTTAATGTTTTCAGTTTCTGAAGAATGACCTACCTATTTAGTTGCTTTCTCAAATCTACAAAAGTCTTACAGTCTTAAATTAATCTTCTTGGCGAGTCATAGAAAATCTAAAACAATTTGGGAACAGAGTCAAATTATCTTCAGTTAGTTTAAGAGGCTTTTAAATAGTCTTGACTAGTTTTAATAAACCTCAGAAATGTTTAGGAAGTCCTTTTAAAAAGCCTTTGCCAGTCGTCTTAAATAAGTACATATGAAGGAATTTTTCTAAGTCTTGATCAAGCGAATAAAGTCTAGAAGAGCTAAAGGCTTGAACGAATCATGAACAGCCAGCAAGTCTTTGATGAAAGCTTTACAGGTCTTAAAGAAGTGTGAGAGAGTTTGAAATGAGCATTGAAAAGCCTGAAGTAGTTTGAAGGGGCCTTAGAGTCTTATAAAAGCCTTAAAAAGCCGTAAGAATCCCCCTCACCCTTCCCCCAAAAAACTTGATTTTGCCTTGAGAACTATAATCAAATTTCAAACAGTTACAGAGTCGTAAACGAGTTTTTGAATAATCTTAGAAAGTGTTTAACAATTCAGGGTGTCTAAAAAATTCTTACATTGAAAGTTGATTAGTTTTAGTCAGTCTTAAAAAGTACTCTCTTTGGTAATGTCTCCAGTTCTAGTACCCATCTAGTGTAGGTAATAGGTATTCATTTAAAATGCTTTATTGATCTTTTTTGTAGATTCTGAAGTTTCCAATATTTCTTTCATTAATTACTCCTTTTTTCTTTCCCAAAGGGCCTTGATTTTTTTGTAGATCAGTTTGCTTAAAATTCACTAATTTCTATTTCGTTTCTACTGGCAGCGGGTATTTCTTCGGATTCGCTCTGTTGAGTATTACTCGTAGTTCCTGGATTTCATCCGACAGATTCGATTTGATTTTTAGTTTTTGTGGGGGGGGGGGGTTAGTTTCTTGTTCCTTTTTTCTATTGTTTTTTCGGTGGCTATTTTCATTGCTTCTATTAATGAGTCGTATTTTCGTTGTACTGATGTGTAAATTGTATACTTTTTTTGATTCAATGCTAAGGCTTTGTTTCGATTTTACTGCGTAGTTAATTCCAAACATTCTTTCTTAGAATAATACTTCCAATTTCGGGGGTGTTTTCATTCTTACAAAGAAAAACTTTTTCTGTTTGCCAAATCCACTGCTAAAGTTACTCATACCATTCGATGGTCTGTATTAAAATGGAACTGTTTCAGAATTTCAAAATTAGTTACATTTTTTATATTTCTTATTAACGCGTAATTTAATTCGTAAACTTGAGCATCTGGGACTTGCTAACTTCATTTTCTTGCTGGTTTTTGTTGGAAATGGGCGTTCAAAATTTTGAAATCTATTAGTTTTGCAAAATCTAAAAGTTTCTACCCGTTTTTATTCTTTGCTTCAAATTCAAATTTACCTAGTGTAGGGAAATTCCCTGAGCGTTGCTTTCCTACCCTTGCATTAAAATCATCCAGAATCATGGGTATTCCATTAAATTTATTATAAGTATTGTAAGTCTTTTTCAAAGTTTCATAGAATTCGTCTATTTCGGTTTCACTTGCTTCAGATGTAGGGCTGTGGATTTGGATAATTAATAATTCAGCTTTTCCTATTTTTATTATTATTGCAGCAATCGTGGGGGAGATGGGCAATACGCTGGTTTCTGTTTCTTTAGTTACCTATTTCTATTTTTGTTTACTAAAGTTTACATTTTACTAAAATTCAAGACGCGACAATATAATGACAGGTGAGTTTGTAGATGGACCTAATTGGACTATTTGGGGGGAAGGGGGAGTGAAGGTCGAAATATGTCTTTTCAGAAGGTACATAAAGTTGATTTTCTTTAAGAAATATTCTATCTCGTTAATCGTAAGTTCTATCAAAGTTTTGATCACGAAGAGTTAGTTATAATACCTTTATCAGTGGAATATTACATGCGTTACCATAACTATTTCTAATTTACACTGAAAATGTCCCTGACACTTTAAGAGCAAAGGTATGCCTCACCCTTTTCCATTCTTCCCTATTTTTAGCAATTCTTTGGTATTTTTTATGGGAAAAGAAGCGATCGATTTCGTCCCTCGATCTCGCTCTTTGTCCCACTTTCTTCTTCTTCTTCTTTTGGTACGCGAAAATCCAAAAGGTGGTCAAATGTGCCCATCTGTGAGGGAAGTCTAGCAACGAGCCCCACCCACCCTCCATTTTGATTCCTAATTTGAACTGTTGCATCTAACCTGTTCGGGAATTCTGTCCGATTTTCTCTTTCCAAGCATAGATTGTAGCATAGAGTTTTGGGTTGATGATATTTTTGTTAGAATTTTTGCTTTTGGTGTCCAGGTTGGGCCCGGAAGCACGCACATATTAAAAATGTCCCCTTTTTGTTTGCACTTAAAATTACATTTGAAGATGTCTCAGCACTCAGCATTTTTTCCATGCTAAGCCAATTCGCCTATTAATTTCTTTCTCCATTTTATTTTCAAAAGCGATTAATTGAACTAAGTAAGTTGTTTCCTTTACAGATTTTATCTCTCTGCCGTCTATGCTGATTTTTGTTGAGGACAATTCTGTTGACATAATTTTGATTTTTTTCAAGTTCATACTTAATCCAGCTGTTTTTTCTGTTGCATTTAGAGACTGAATCATTGAATTTAATTCCGAATGCGTTTCTAATATTAGAATTGCATCATCTGCAAATCTTAAGTTTGAGATTCTCTTACCATTTATACTCAGTCCCTTGTTCTCCCGCTCTGTCGGAAAACCTCCTCCAGTGCACAGTTGAAAAGGATCGGTGAGAGGGTGTCCCCCTGCCTGACTCCTTTTTTTATTTCGAAGTATGTACCTGGTCTGTTAGTTATAATCCTAATTTTAAGATCGGAGTAGATGTCTTCTACTATTTTTTTATGATTGGAATTTCCACCCCTTGGTTGTGTAAAGCTTTCAGAATAAATTTATAGTTGATTAAATCAAATGCTTTGTTACAATCAACGAAAGCGAGGTTAATATTTGTTTCACATTCGTATGTTTTTTCTAAGATCTGCGGTTTATTATGGAATGGAGAAATTTTGCCGGAATACAGCTTGTTCGGGAGGTTGATGGTACTCAAGTGTTTCTCTGAGCCTTAACCCTAATAATTTTGTAAAGATTTCAGAAATAGTGGAAGAAAAACTTATAGGGCGGTAGTTCTTTATTTTGTGCCCATTGCCTTTTTTATGGAGTAAAAATTATATCAGAGTGCTTCCATTCGGTCGATATTGAGTTGGAATCCATAATTGTGTTGAAGAGCGTTGTTTGTGCTTCTGTGAGAATGCGACCACCGGCCTTTATATATTCGTCTCTGATACCGTCACGCCTTGGAGCTTTCTCTTTTTTTAACCTATTAACTACCGTCTCCACTTCAGAGGACAAAAATGGACACAATACGGCGAGTTCTTCCAGTTGGAGGCAAGGGTCTGATGAAGGTACTGCTAAGTTTTCCTCCGAATCGTATAATTTCTCGTAGAATTTAGTTGCCATCTGGCTAATTTCGTCAAGGTCATCAATTTTAACTCTGGATTCGTTTTCCAGGCATGTGGTTAAATAGTTGCCGAGATATAATCTATATATTTAAAATATGTTTGAAAAACTGGGTTCTATGAAGTTCAACGCCTATATCTCAGGCCCTAATGATCGCACAATGCTGGTTAAGGTCTTAAAACACTCGGAGAATCAAGCTCCTTATGAATCTTTTTTGATCACTCAAATCCGTTCAATCTGGGGAGAGTTATGAGGTAACAACCAACTCAACCTCACCACTCACACGCATTTCTTCCACTCATTTGTCTATTACTCGCGAACTACTTTACCTACAACGTTCATCTTAGTCTAAGAACACTCAGTGAAGTAACCTCTTTCATATGTTTTTTTTTTTGATCACTCAAATCCGTTCCATACACAAATAAAATACTGCATTCTGATTGGCTTTAAGCATTAGCCAATCAAATGAGGACACTGTGCCTATATAAAATACCCCTCATCAGCTTTTCAATTAGTGGTGATCCGACTGTGCTTCTGAGTGACTTCTTAATATTTTTTCTTTCGATTTATAATTTAAGTTAGTATATTGGGCGATAAGCACTGTATTCACAATTAAATTAGGAAAAGACTTTTATTCAGGTACAGTTAAAGGCTATTATTATTGGTCGAGTCAAGCATTTTCTTCTTTCTGGCTTGCATCAGTGAGTATACGTAAGTCTCCTGCATTTTTATCGTGTTGGGTTATCTTTGTAAAAGCTATTAATGCGTGAATTACAGATAATGGTGCTGAACATTAGGTCCCTGCGAGCTAACTTTGATGAGTTCAGGCTATACCTCGATACACATAAAATTGATGTGGATATAATTGCTCTCACGGAAACATGGATCAAACAGGACGAATTAGGGCTATACAAAATACATGGTTACAATATTTATCTTCAGGAGAGGGAAAATAAGAGATCAGGTGGGGTACTAGTCTACATAAAAGAAAATATATTTTGCCAAGTCGAATCACTGGAAGCAATCTCATTCAACGGCTTAAGATTAGTATACAAAATTAAAGAAAGACAAAGTTTCACCTTACTGCTAATCTACCGTTTCTGTGGGTCATCTAAACTAGTATTTACAAACGAATTAGAACATCAATTAGAACGCTGCCTTGGGCCTACCATGCTAACGGGAGACATCAATCTTAATCTACTCAATCCAGACTCTTGTCCAGAATATTTGAGCCTGTTAGCCTCCAGTGGATTTGATTCACTTGTAAATGAACCTACCAGAATTGGATTGCAAACAGCAACCTGCCTTGACCATGTTTTCCTGCGAGGTGGGGAAGCCTGAACTCATCTGTGTCAGCGTCCTGCAGTGTGGTCCCTGTGTCCTTCTCGGATCACTCGGCTATTTTTGCTGGGGTCTGGGGTTATGCGGGGGACATGCTGCTGGAGCTGCTGTTGGTAAAACGGTCGGTGTCGTGAATAAACAAAGACTTGCCGAGAGGTTTGCAAACATGGACTGGGAGACTATTAAAGACGATGAAAATATTGACTTGGCTTTTCAATGTTTCGTTGATAAAGTTAATGAAGCCATACAAGACTCCACGACCTATATAACCCTTGGTCGTAAGACTCGCAAGCGTGCGCCGTGGTCATCTTCAGAACTGGTTAAACTAGCTGATGAAAAAGCAGCCTTGCATAGACTGCTAAAGAGATACCCAGAAGATGCAGACCTAAGGAAAAATTTTAAGAAAGTATCTAGAATGGTGGCACAAAAAAGTCGTGCCGATAAAAAAGCATTTTTCGATAAGTCTCTCTCAGACTGCGGTAACAATGCAAAAGACTACTGGAAAATCATCAACTCTGTGATGGGTAAGAAAAAGGAACCAATCGAGAGCTTGAAAGTCGGAGGTGTCAATTGCAGAGTTGATGGAAATGAAAAAAGCTTGGCTGACCAATTCAACCAGTATTTTTGTGGTATTGCAGAAAAGCTTGCTGAGAAAGTAAAAACATCCAGTTCAAATATTTCTGATATTTCCCCCAGCGAAATCTACAATCCTTCGGTTTCATGGAGTTCACAGAGACAGCGGTCTACAATGCCATAAATAGGATATCTAACAAGGAAAGTGTCGGAATTGATAATATTAAAGCTAAAGTAGTTAAAGAATATGCTGACCTGTTAGCAGCACCGCTGACTTACCTATTTAACACATCAATGAAGTTGGGTATTTTCCCATCTTCATTGAAAGTGGGCATAGCAGTACCGGTTTACAAGAGTGGCGATAAGACTGAAATGACCAACTATCGACCAATTGCTCTTCTCTCAGTCCTTTCAAAAATATTTGAGGTCCTTGTCAAAGAGCGAATATTAGCATTCTTGCTCAAAAACAATTTCTTTGGCCAGAGACAGTACGGTTTTCTGCCAAATAAAAGTACAGATGACGCCTTGATGGACCAGATCACTGAAATAGCGCAAAATTTAGAAGCCAACAAATTAGTAGCAGCTGTCTACCTTGACATTACGAAAGCATTTGATACAGTGAATCATGATATTTTGCTCGACAAATTAGAGAAATGCGGGTTTAGAGGGTTCATTTTAAATTGGTTTACAACCTATCTGAAAAATCGATATCAAATTGTTAAATTAAACAACAAGCTCAGTGACAAAATATGCATCAAGAGTGGCGTTCCGCAAGGGAGTACATTGGGCCCACTCCTATTTCTTATCTATGTTAATGACCTTGTCAGAATGACTCTGAGGGGGTCGATCTACTCCTTTGCGGACGATACTGCCATCGTGTACAATGCCTCTGACAAGGACCAGCTGGTAGAACTAATAAATAGTGACATGCAAGTACTGACTAGCTGGTTCTACCAGCACCGACTTTTTCCAAATTTAAGCAAAACAAAAATTATCAGTTTTGGCTACAAAAATGTTCTTAACCTGGAAAATAACATAAAGCTACATCTTGGGCCGGACTGTGCAGGCGGCTGTCAATGTGAACCAATCAGCCAAGTAAATGAAATTAAGTACCTCGGCATTATGCTAGACTCTAAGATGACCTGGGCAGCGCAATCCCTATACCTGCAATCTAAACTAAGAAAATTAAACTACCTATTATATTATGCAAGCCAGAATTTTTCTTTACAACATATGCGGAGGATCTATACCGCAGTTTATGAATCCGTGCTTCGGTATGGTATTCTGAGCTGGGGTAGGGCTTCCGCATATCAGCTAAATCCAATTTCTGTGCTGCAAAAGAGAGCAATCAGGAGTCTTGCAGGTATAAGGGCGCGAAGTAGTACTGATGTTTGGTTTTGCAAATTCAGTGTACTAAAATTAGAAAATCTATATAAACATAGTGCTGCATGCTATGTACATAAAAGAAAAGAAAAGTTTAAAGTACAAATACGACCAAGGACTGGCCTTAGAACGGGTGATGTGGCTGCTTCTGTACCTAAGTGGAGGAAGTACCACTCTAGGCTGCAGGGCATGTATAATGCACCTGTATTTTACAATAGTCTCCCAGTACAACTTAAGCAAACACGAAATTTGAAAAGCTTTAGCAGGGGCCTAAAGGACCATCTCCTGGCAATGGCAGCTGTACCCATCGTTTAATAGTATGTGGCTGGCTGGATGGTGTCCTGGACACAGGTGTGCTGCATGCGTAAGTGGGCTCGTTGACTCAATAACTGAAACATGACTGAGACATGACGCAACTCCGCATGACCTAACTTAACATCCTAACACTCTGCTAGTCCTCTCAAGTAAATATTCTCTGTTTTGTTCTGCTCTGTACTGTGTTTTTTATAATGTTTTGTTCTGTTTTCTGCGGTCTTGCTCTGTATCTGTCCTGCTGTGTTCGCTCTGTCTTGTTCTGTTCTGTTTTGTACTGTTTTGTTCCGTATTTCTGTTCTGTTCTGTTTTCTACTGTTTATTCTGTTTTATACAGTTTTTTCTGTTTCTGTTCTGTTGTGTTCTGTCTGTTTTGTTCTGTTTTATACTGTTTTATACTGTTCTGTCTTGTACTTTTTGTTCCCTTTTGTTATGTTTTGTTCTTGCTTGTTATGTCGTGTTCTGTCTTTGTTCCGTTTTGTTCCGTTTTGTCCTGGCCTATTATGTTACATCTCTGTTCTGTTCTGGTTTGTTTGTTTTCCTTTTCTGTCATACTCAATTATTTTTCAATTTTTATTTCAATTTTTATTTACTTCCTACTCTTTGTTTGTTTTCTTCCTATAGGTATAAACTGTTTCATTTTTACACTTTTTTGTAGTATTATTATTTACAATTCGGTTGAAGTGTTTTGGTTTGTTTTAATCAGTTACATATGTTTTTGTTTTTGTTCCTTCTAGGTTGTTCTGTTTTGTTCTGTTTGGTTTAATTTATGTATACATTTATCTCTACTGTTCTACCTTGTTTCACTCTCTTAATTGTACCGCTATCTGAAGATTTGCTTTGTTTTGCTTCGTTTCTGTATATTTATGTTACTTTTTATAATTCATTTTTAAGCAGTATTCTTATGTCTTATTTTTTATTCTTCTTTTGATTATTTTGCACTTTCTTTTTTCTTTTACCTATTTCTTCCATTATCCTTTCATTCCTCATTAGTTACTGTCAAGACCTATATTAATGTAAGAAAATAGTAGTAATCCCCGCCCACGCTCGCATTTTTTGTGCATAGTGGGCGGGTTACATAGAAGTTGTTATTTTTTCTGTCATATCTGAATAAATTTGAAATTTGAAATTTTAAGATGGGTCTTGGTAGAAAGACAAAGCGTGCTAAACGAATAAGTGAGAAACGAAAGATGGATAGTGAAAATTCTAATATGATGTGTGGCCTTTCAGCCACCAAGAAACGGCGACTCTGTGTGGGGGAGGATGTTTCTGTGACGTGTGGCCCTTCAGCCACCAAAAAACGGCGACCCTGTGTGGAGGGAGTATGTTTCTGTGACGTGTGGCCCTGAAACCACCAACAATCGACGAATCCCTGTTGAGGAGGTGCCGAGTTCTGGTAGTGTGATGTGTAAAGTGTGTGCGGATCAGGATGGGCTTGGTACATTTTTTGTGGGATCTATTCGTGGTGATGGTAACTGCCTGTTTAGGGCACTGTCATATTGCATACATAAGAATCAACGATACTTTCATCTTATTAGAAAGTCTATTGTGAATTACATCACGAGTCATTGGGATGACTTCTCTCACGCTATTGTTACAGTTACAAATCTATATGAAATTTCTATATAGTCTGCCGACAACTACAAACGTTATATGCTGCGAAGTGGTACTCATGGAGGTCATATAGAATTGGTAGCAGCATCCCATTTGTTTAAGTGCAATATTCATGTGATGGTGAAAGATGAAATTAATTGCATTGGAGACAATTTCCAATAAAGTTAGCCTTTTGTATGACGATCAACAAGGCCCAGAGACAGACGCTGGAGAAGGTTGGGATGTATCTACCCGAGTACGTCTTCAGTCATGGACAGTTATACCTAGCTCTGTCGCGGACAACTTCGTTTAATAATTTAAAAATCCAAGTATAACCTGAAAGCTATAAAACTGCAAATGTGGTGTGGAAGGAGGTTCTGTAATGTGATAACTTTATAAATCTTTATAATTTTCATTTTTTTTTTTTTAATATACAGAATAGAGATATGTGGTGCGCTGCTAGTTTTTTTTATTAAGATTTTGACATTTTTTGACTTATCCCATGTTTCCCTTATTGGGGCCTCTTTTTTTGCCATGATTCTTTCCCTTTGTAATGACCTGATCCTTTTCGAAATCAAATTTAACTCCACTTTTTCTCTCGATGTTTTTTGGCTTCTACGTAAAATTTGAATAAGTTTTCCACATAGGATTTTTTAGGTCGTCATTTACTATTGGGAGTGGTGAGAGTACGTTTCCAGGCGATGTTTCCGAGCAAGCGGATGCCTTAATTAAGCTATTACTAAGTTGATCATATTATTCTTCTAGGCTAAGGAGGTCTGGGTTTCTAAGTGGTGTTCGTAATTCTGAAAGGGTATGTTCGAATTTTTGAGGGGTTGGCCAACTTTATCGGTTTATTATTGTTGTTTGTTATCTCAGGCGTAAGTGGACATGAAGAGCGACGTACTCTGGTTGGCCGAATGGATAGCGCGCTGGTCTCAGAATCCGGAGGTCCCGGGTTCGAGCCCACGGAGCAATTCGCTACATCTCAACCTATAGGCCGGGTTTTCGGCAAGAAGGGAAGAGGGCCAAGACAGCCCTAACAGCCTCCCCGACATCTCTGAGGTAATGCTAGAAAGGGCGAATTCCAGGGCTCGGGTTGAGAGTGAAATTAGAAAAGAGGGGCCGGTGATCGGTAATAAAATTTAATTTATTTGAAAGTTCAAAGTTGGTTATACTTTTTCACTTTTTGCTAGACCAAAATAAATAAATTTCGCGACCTTTGCGTAAAATTATACTTCGTTTGCCTAGTAAGGCTACACTTCGTTTGTCTAATAAACGGTCCTCGTGACCAGTGCGTAAGACTACACTTCATTTCATTTCGGCAGTCGATGGATGTGTGGAAATCAGTCCCCCAGGTACCTCCTCGGAACCACCATATCCACGCTAGTTAACACCGGCGCCAGTGCCACCGGGAAAGGTTTTTGCTCGCAGTTCGTGACGAACCGGTGACGCATGAAACCGCAGTCGAAGAATTAAAAAATTCCCGGTCGGACAATACAGTGCAAAAGAACAGGTTACTTATGGGTCGGCAGCTCTCGACATTCGCTTCATGATGTTTTAAAACTTCATTAACTACTAGAAGCTATAAAAAAAAAAAAAAAGTATCTTATATCGTTACAAATAGTTTCACGTTGTGGCTGCTACTCGAATCGAGCTCAGCTAGCAATCTACTCGTAATATCATTTATCGAACTTGCCTACAGTAAGACAGATGCAACCGAGAGATATTTTCCGACATTTACACCGCAGAAAACCATAAAGTATTTCCTTTTTTCTCCCGCGTGTAAATGCCGCAGAGTCGGATGAGATGAGACCGTAAAGATGATAAAAAAAAAAACGAGCTAGGCACATACGGTTTAGAATTTCCTCGTGTCATTTTTGCTTTTGCGGCGGCCGTCGCAAATTAAAGGGAATTAGCGCGACAGAGAGATGTGGAGGAAAAGAAGGGCGGACGGCGGTTATGAGATTCCAGCTCCAGGAGGTTTTAATCACTCGTAGAAGTTGAAAGTGACTAATCAGGTAGCCGCGCCGAGGCGGGAAGCCGGAGGGACGGAACGAATTATAAAACAATGACTAATAAGGACGGGCTTTTCGTGTGCGATGGACGCTGAGCAGATAAAGCTGAGAAATCACCTCCGGCTACGCGGAGAGGTGTAACGGCCGCAGAGCTGAATTTTTTAACCGCCAAGGCGAACGGGTTACTTCGACGTAATCGATTTTCGTGCAGGAAAATGCGATATAGCGGCAGAGCGAGCAGGTCGGACACAATTTTCATCAGCGACCAAACTCGTAAATAATATCACTATCCTTGTTTGTTTATTCGAGGTGGGCGGGTGAACCGTAAACTCGGGGTTCGTACTTTCTGGATGTGTTGGAATGAACTCTGAGAAGGTTTTAGGCTAAAACATTTTTGCTACCCTTATTAAGAGGGGCCCTGAAATTTTGCCTCCTCCGGACCTCCTAATTTTTTTCGACTTGGACATTTATGGACAAAATTGTACACTGAGCACCCAGGGGTTGACAAAAAATGGAATAAAAATAAACCTTACAATTATAGAATACCACGAAAAGTTATATAGTATAATGATCCACCCAAAACAATAACAGAAGAAAAAGAGACCAAAAATAATACGAAGGAAAAGTCCCCCCCCCCCCTTATTATAAGCAGAGGTCGAACAAATTGGAGTAATAGGAGAAATAGACCATCTGTTCCATTCAGATTACGGACGTTGGTACTGTGTCTGAATATTAGCTTCAAAAAAGCTTCAACATTTCAGATTTTGTTTTATCAATACCAGTGCAGGAAGTTAGCGATGAAGCCAGCGAAAAGCTCATATTATTGACTTTAACTTATCAGCTAGTCAATGAATGCAGTAAAATTCCGCTGATACACGCTTTTCGTTAACCACTACCGGTTCCTGGCACAGGAACTACACAGGCATCTTTTGGTACTATTTCCCATCGCAGAACTACACTTCCGGCTATAGGTACAGGGTGGCTCCCATCAATATAATATGAAAATCTATCTTTTTGCTCATTTTACAAATAGTCTCCCAGTACAACTTAAGCAAACACGAAATTTGAAAAGCTTTAGCAGGGGCCTAAAGGACCATCTCCTGGCAATGGCAGCTGTACCCATCGTTTAATAGTATGTGGCTGGCTGGATGGTGTCCTGGACACAGGTGTGCTGCATGCGTAAGTGGGCTCGTTGACTCAATAACTGAAACATGACTGAGACATGACGCAACTCCGCATGACCTAACTTAACATCCTAACACTCTGCTAGTCCTCTCAAGTAAATATTCTCTGTTTTGTTCTGCTCTGTACTGTGTTTTTTATAATGTTTTGTTCTGTTTTCTGCGGTCTTGCTCTGTATCTGTCCTGCTGTGTTCGCTCTGTCTTGTTCTGTTCTGTTTTGTACTGTTTTGTTCCGTATTTCTGTTCTGTTCTGTTTTCTACTGTTTATTCTGTTTTATACAGTTTTTTCTGTTTCTGTTCTGTTGTGTTCTGTCTGTTTTGTTCTGTTTTATACTGTTTTATACTGTTCTGTCTTGTACTTTTTGTTCCCTTTTGTTATGTTTTGTTCTTGCTTGTTATGTCGTGTTCTGTCTTTGTTCCGTTTTGTTCCGTTTTGTCCTGGCCTATTATGTTACATCTCTGTTCTGTTCTGGTTTGTTTGTTTTCCTTTTCTGTCATACTCAATTATTTTTCAATTTTTATTTCAATTTTTATTTACTTCCTACTCTTTGTTTGTTTTCTTCCTATAGGTATAAACTGTTTCATTTTTACACTTTTTTGTAGTATTATTATTTACAATTCGGTTGAAGTGTTTTGGTTTGTTTTAATCAGTTACATATGTTTTTGTTTTTGTTCCTTCTAGGTTGTTCTGTTTTGTTCTGTTTGGTTTAATTTATGTATACATTTATCTCTACTGTTCTACCTTGTTTCACTCTCTTAATTGTACCGCTATCTGAAGATTTGCTTTGTTTTGCTTCGTTTCTGTATATTTTTGTTACTTTTTATAATTCATTTTTAAGCAGTATTCTTATGTCTTATTTTTTATTCTTCTTTTGATTATTTTGCACTTTCTTTTTTCTTTTACCTATTTCTTCCATTATCCTTTCATTCCTCATTAGTTACTGTCAAGACCTATATTAATGTAAGAAAATAGTAGTAATCCCCGCCCACGCTCGCATTTTTTGTGCATAGTGGGCGGGTTACATTTGCATTTTAAGATGGGTCTTGGTAGAAAGACAAAGCGTGCTAAACGAATAAGTGAGAAACGAAAGATGGATAGTGAAAATTCTAAATGATGTGTGGCCTTTCAGCCACCAAGAAACGGCGACTCTGTGTGGGGGAGGATGTTTCTGTGACGTGTGGCCCTTAGCCACAATAAACGGCGACCTGTGTGAGAGGAGTATGTTTCTGTGAAACGTGGCCTGAAACCACCAACAATCGACGAATCCTGTTGAGGAGTCCGAGTTCTGGTAGTGTGATGTGTAAAGTGTGGCTGCGGCTCAGGATGGGCTGTTTGGGAGTATCTATTCGTGGTGATGGTGAACTGCCTGTTTAGGGCACGTCATTTGCATACATAAGAATCAACGATACTTTCATTTTTAGAAAGTCTATTGTGAATTAGCATCACGAGTCATTGGGATGACTTCTCTCACGCTATTGTTACAGTTACAAATCTATATGAAATTTCTATATAGTCTGCCGCAACTACAAACGTTATTATGCTGCGAATGTACATGGAGGTCATATAGAATTTTAGCGCATCCCATTTGTTTAAGTGCAGTATTCATGTGATGGTGAAAGATGAAATTAATTGCATTGGAGACAATTTCCAATAAAGTTAGCCTTTTGTATGACGATCAACAAGGCCAGAGACAGACGCTGGAGAAGGTTGGATGTATCTACCCGAGTACGTCTTAAAGTCATGGACAGTTATACCTAGCTCTGTCGCGGACAACTTCGTTTAATAATTTAAAAATCCAAGTATAACCTGAAAGCTATAAAACTGCAAATGGGTGTGGAAGGAGTTCTGTAATGTGATAACTTTATAAAGTTTTATAATTTTCTTTTTTTTTTTTTAATATACAGAATAGAGATATGTGGTGCGCTGCTAGTTTTTTTAATTAAGATTTTGACATTTTTTTGACTTATCCATGTTTCCCTTATTGGGGCCTTTTTTTTGCCATGATTCTTTCCTTTGTAATGACCTGATCCTTTTCGAAATCAAATTAACTCCACTTTTCTCTCGATTTTTTGGCTTCTACGTAAAATTTGAATAAGTTTTCCACATAGGATTTTTTAGGTCGTCATTTACTATTGGGAGTGGTGAGATTTACGTTCCAGGCGATGTTTCCGAGCAAGCGGATGCCTTAATTAAGCTATTACTAAGTTGATCATATTATTCTTCTAGGCTAAGGAGGTCTGGGTTTCTAAGTGGTGTTCGTAATTCTGAAAGGTATGTTCGAATTTTTGAGGGGTTGCCAACTTTATCGGTTTATTATTGTTGTTTGTTATCTCAGGCGTAAGTGGACATGAAGAGCGACGTACTCTGGTTGGCCGAATGGATAGCGCGCTGGTCTCAGAATCCGGAGGTCCCGGGTTCGAGCCCACGGAGCAATTCGCTACATCTCAACCTATAGGCCGGGTTTTCGGCAAGAAGGGAAGAGGGCCAAGACAGCCCTAACAGCCTCCCCGACATCTCTGAGGTAATGCTAGAAAGGGCGAATTCCAGGGCTCGGGTTGAGAGTGAAATTAGAAAAGAGGGGCCGGTGATCGGTAATAAAATTTAATTTATTTGAAAGTTCAAAGTTGGTTATACTTTTTCACTTTTTGCTAGACCAAAATAAATAAATTTCGCGACCTTTGCGTAAAATTATACTTCGTTTGCCTAGTAAGGCTACACTTCGTTTGTCTAATAAACGGTCCTCGTGACCAGTGCGTAAGACTACACTTCATTTCATTTCGGCAGTCGATGGATGTGTGGAAATCAGTCCCCCAGGTACCTCCTCGGAACCACCATATCCACGCTAGTTAACACCGGCGCCAGTGCCACCGGGAAAGGTTTTTGCTCGCAGTTCGTGACGAACCGGTGACGCATGAAACCGCAGTCGAAGAATTAAAAAATTCCCGGTCGGACAATACAGTGCAAAAGAACAGGTTACTTATGGGTCGGCAGCTCTCGACATTCGCTTCATGATGTTTTAAAACTTCATTAACTACTAGAAGCTATAAAAAAAAAAAAAAAGTATCTTATATCGTTACAAATAGTTTCACGTTGTGGCTGCTACTCGAATCGAGCTCAGCTAGCAATCTACTCGTAATATCATTTATCGAACTTGCCTACAGTAAGACAGATGCAACCGAGAGATATTTTCCGACATTTACACCGCAGAAAACCATAAAGTATTTCCTTTTTTCTCCCGCGTGTAAATGCCGCAGAGTCGGATGAGATGAGACCGTAAAGATGATAAAAAAAAAAACGAGCTAGGCACATACGGTTTAGAATTTCCTCGTGTCATTTTTGCTTTTGCGGCGGCCGTCGCAAATTAAAGGGAATTAGCGCGACAGAGAGATGTGGAGGAAAAGAAGGGCGGACGGCGGTTATGAGATTCCAGCTCCAGGAGGTTTTAATCACTCGTAGAAGTTGAAAGTGACTAATCAGGTAGCCGCGCCGAGGCGGAAGCCGGAGGGACGGAACGAATTATAAAACAATGACTAATAAGGACGGGCTTTTCGTGTGCGATGGACGCTGAGCAGATAAAGCTGAGAAATCACCTCCGGCTACGCGGAGAGGTGTAACGGCCGCAGAGCTGAATTTTTTAACCGCCAAGGCGAACGGGTTACTTCGACGTAATCGATTTTCGTGCAGGAAAATGCGATATAGCGGCAGAGCGAGCAGGTCGGACACAATTTTCATCAGCGACCAAACTCGTAAATAATATCACTATCCTTGTTTGTTTATTCGAGGTGGGCGGGTGAACCGTAAACTCGGGGTTCGTACTTTCTGGATGTGTTGGAATGAACTCTGAGAAGGTTTTAGGCTAAAACATTTTTGCTACCCTTATTAAGAGGGGCCCTGAAATTTTGCCTCCTCCGGACCTCCTAATTTTTTTCGACTTGGACATTTATGGACAAAATTGTACACTGAGCACCCAGGGGTTGACAAAAAATGGAATAAAAATAAACCTTACAATTATAGAATACCACGAAAAGTTATATAGTATAATGATCCACCCAAAACAATAACAGAAGAAAAAGAGACCAAAAATAATACGAAGGAAAAGTCCCCCCCCCCCCTTATTATAAGCAGAGGTCGAACAAATTGGAGTAATAGGAGAAATAGACCATCTGTTCCATTCAGATTACGGACGTTGGTACTGTGTCTGAATATTAGCTTCAAAAAAGCTTCAACATTTCAGATTTTGTTTTATCAATACCAGTGCAGGAAGTTAGCGATGAAGCCAGCGAAAAGCTCATATTATTGACTTTAACTTATCAGCTAGTCAATGAATGCAGTAAAATTCCGCTGATACACGCTTTTCGTTAACCACTACCGGTTCCTGGCACAGGAACTACACAGGCATCTTTTGGTACTATTTCCCATCGCAGAACTACACTTCCGGTTATAGGTACAGGGTGGCTCCCATCAATATAATATGAAAATCTATCTTTTAGCTCATTTTTGAAGCGAAGCTTCTTCTCCGAGGTTTAGGATGGGTAGTTCAAATATAAAAAACAGAAAAACGCACCAGGATCAGACAAAATAAGGAATGAAATGATAAAATACAGAAGGGAAACACAACATAACTCGAAAACTAGCAGAACTGTACGCCGCAAAGTTATAGAGAACTCGCTGACCCTCTTCGCGGCTCACCTAGACCGTGGGCTAAGCTGGCTGAAGTGAGTTAGATGGAGGAAATTGGTATTTAGCTCTGTATCGTAGCACGCATAAATTATTCTCTCTTTTCTGATTTTACTCGCAAACCGAGCCCTGGAATCCGCCCTTTCGGGCATTACTTCTGAGACGTTGGGGAGACTGTTTAGGACTGTCTTAGCCCTCTTCTCGTCTTGCCGAAAAACCGGCCTAGGTCGAAATGTAGCGAGTTGGTACGTGAGCTCGAACCCGGGAACACCGGATTCCGAGACCAGCGCGTTATCCACTCGGCCAACCAGACACTAATCAAACTATTTGGTGCACAATTTCCCTCACATTTGGTTTTCAGACTTAGGACTGGGCAAGTATTATTTTACGCTGGTATGTTCAAAAATGTGCAAATTTACAAAAGTATATCGTGTATGAATGATTGCAGTACGTGTTACACAAATTTTCTGCTACGAATCTGCATTGCTTGGACAGGGCAAAGGAAGTTTTAAGCAATATAAATGAAAGAATCCGCAGGAATATACTGCGACTATACTGGTGAACTCGAAAATACCAGGATTTTGGAAAGGAAGATGCAGCGGAAACAGTTTCAATGGGTCAGATATGTGCGTTCAAAATAAATTGGAAATTTTCAAGAACCATCATTCATTGAACATTTTTGTTATCAACACTGTCATTATATACAGGGTCTCTCTTGCAATGACCCCCTTCCAACTGATACGTAGGCAAACTACCCCGACTCTATGTAGATATGTTTGCATAGGCTTACTTTTAAAGGGGCTGAGTTATGGTCTAATTTTGAAAAGTTTTCCATCTTTGAAATCTTTTTCTTCTCACGACTGAAGATAGACAGAAAAAACAGTAGAAGGCAGTTGTGGTAACCACAGAAAAAAATGGTTGGAATCGGTTCAACATGGTGTTCATAAAATCAGTTTTAGTACAAATTATATCAGAAAATTTTCACATTTTTTCAATTTCCCGTGAAACTTACCCTCTTAAGCTACTGTTTTTTTCATTTGCCATCGATTGTACATTAAATTTCCCACAAAAGAGGTCATTATCATTTTTCTTGTATATGGATTAGAACTGCTCATAATGGAGTTCAAGATATCCCTGTTAGGAATTATTACTTTTTAACACAGGTGCACAGACCTTATGAAGATAATCATCTTCTTCAGCTGCTTTACCACTTCACAGAGTTAAATCGTTTATGGAGCTTATTCAACCTCCCTCCTTTCATCTACTTACCCCATATTTGAATTTGAGGCCCATGTAATGAGGGGAGGGGGCTCTAGTAATTTGTAAAGTTTAATATTGGTATCCAATAATTTTGGTTCAAAGGTCGCTAAATTACTTTCTCTACTTTCCACTTTATAACATTAACTCTTCAATTTTCATCCATAGTTTTCTCCTTTCTCTTATTGAAGTACCTATTTTCTTCCTCGCTGTTAGATTTGTGGCAGTGCAGGGAATGAGGTCCCACTTTGTCGATTTTAGTTTTCGATATACGACGATTTTTATGAATCAAGGTCTAAACTGTCGAAATCGGGATTCGTGACGATTTTAATAAAATAAACTCTCCTATTTCGAATGGCATTAGGGGTCGTTCATTAATCACGTAAGAGCCCCGAGGCCGGGGGTATAAAAATCTCTACATGACCGCACTTGGACGGGGAGGGGTAAAAACCATTTTTACGTAATATTTTATTACGTAAGTTTTAACCTTGCCACCACTCAGGCGACACATTTTTTGCATACAGCTGCTAAAGATGAGTAAGTAGACGTACAGTGAAACCTGCCTATAGTGGAAACTCAACGGACCACTTCAAAAATTTCCATAGTGACAGGTTTTCCACATGAACCAGATACGCCCCCCCCCCCATCAACAAAAAGAATAATAATAATAATTTTAAAGCTTTTTAGGAAAATTTATGAAAAAATCTTACGTAAGAAGGGAGAGGGAGGGTTCAATTAATCTTATGTGTCTTTACATTGGGGTAGGGGGGGGGGGTCAAAATGGCCAAAATCGTCCTTACATAATTAATGAATGACCCATTATCCCTTTTTTCTGCCTGCCTTCGTTCGTCCATTACAGACGAAAATGTGAACCCACCTCTGCTCTGTTGTGCCCCCGCCCAACACAGTTTTGTTATCACTGTAGTTTTCTGAAAAGGTTCTGAATTCTGTATGAAATAGACTTTATTTGTCTCAGAGGTATGCCACTTTGAACTTGTAATTTTTCGTTTTTTTAAACCTTTTTAATTGCATTTTCTTCCCTTCAAAATCAGGTTTCTTGAAATCCAAACTTTAAACAGTCAGATCTCGGCAAATTTTGGAGCTGGAAAGTTCCTCAAGATCTCATTTCATCAGAAATTTTAGGTAGTATATACTGGTACTCATAACTTCATATCGACCAAGTGGGACCTTATTTCCTGCGTTGCCACATTTATTGGTTTTTTAGGGTCATCCACTCCCCTTCAATATCATTCCCTTCCTTTGATTTACAAATTTCTTTTGTTGCTTCTTTTAGATATTCGTTTCTTTTCTTTACCTCTTTCAATAACTCCAAATTCCATTTTTTCAAACTTTCTTCTTATTCATCTTTTCAAATTTAAACCTACATTTCATTACTACTAAATTTTGGCCACTATCTGCGTTTACTTCTGGGTATGTCTTACAATTCAGTATTTGATTTTTATATATTTTCTGGTCATCATCATCATTGATTTGTTATTTAACGACGCCCGACATCTAGTTCTGGTCATAATATAATCTATTTAATATCTTCTTGTATCTCCTGAACTTTCAAGTTTATTTTCTTCCCCAATGATTTTTAAAGAGAGGTGTTTCCAACAACCAATTTATATTCTTCGCAAAATGCTACGACCTTTGACCCTCTTTCATTCCGCTCTTCTAAACCATGCTCTCCGCGTACCCTTTCTGCTTTTCTTCCTTCTACTCTGACGTTCCAATCTCCCATTATAATTAAATATCCTTTTCCTTTTACCTCGCTTAGTACTTCATAAATCTCTTCATAAATTTATTCTACTTCTTCTTCACTATAACTTCCTGGTGGCGTATGAACGTGGACTATCACTATCCGATTGACAATGAGGCCACTCACAATCCAAATTGTGAGTGCATTTGTGAGCATCACTCAGTAATCACACGACGTGAACGAATGCTGAGTGATCACTTTACACGTACTATTTTAAAATGATGAGATGTTGAACACTCACAAAAAAATGCGAGTGGCCAAAAGTTTCAAAACAGTAGTGGTTTGTGATATGTTTTGTGAGTGCTCTCTATATTGTCAATCGGGTAAAGATACTGGTTTATATCAAATTCTCAGCATTAATATTCTCCCCCTATGTTGGATACAACTTTCCACTCTATTCTCTACAATTTTGTTCATAACAATTCCTACGCCTGCTTGCCCTCTTTTCGTTGCTGTATTGATTATTCTATACACCCCCCCCCCCCGTATAAACTTTTTTTTTCTGGTCATCTCACTTCACTAATTCTTATTATATCCAATTTTAATGTTTTCATTTCTGTGTCTAAAATTTCAAATTTGCTTACCTCATTCAGTGTCCTTAATTTCACGTCTCTGTTCTCAATTCTGATAATTTCTCACTAGGTAATCTCCGCCCGGACATCTGAATGGGAGACTGTTTACATTCGGATTTATTATTAATGAGTTGCCATCAGAATAGTAACAGAGACGCATCCTAGTTTCCCCTTGTTTTCATCAAGGTTTACCTGTCGGAGTTTTCCTTCTTCTATGTGCCTTTAGTTCTTCTGTAAGCCCCTTCCCCGCGCCAAGATAGTACACATAGAAAGGAATTTTCAAACATTCTTGCGTAAAATAATACGTAGTCAGTCCCCAATCCGGAAACCAAATATGAGGGAGATTGTGCACCAAATAATTTCTTTGATTATGAATAACTTACGTGCACTGCTGTACAGTGTTCTTCCATCACTTTAACCAGCTCACTTTAGCCCACGGTTTGGATGAGCCGCGAAGCGGGTCAGCTAGTTTAGGTGTAAAACAATAATACCATCGCGAGGTAATTAAAGATTCAAGCCGCGTGAAATACGAGAGTCGCCCGTTGGCGTAACTGGCGCAAATTCATCTTGCACCGGAGTTCAGCAATCGTGCACCGTCGAGCGTCGACTCGGGTTCGCTCGAATTAAAATAAATTACAACGTATTTTGAGCGGGCCGGCTCCGTGCAACGTGCAGCCGAGGGGTTCAGTCGATACTCCGGGCAGGGCAGAAGTCATTTTCGTTTTTCATTCTTCATTCGTCGTCTCCATTGCCAGTTAAAATATCCAATTACCGTTGATAAAAACTCTTCTTCCTTTTTCGTTAATCGAGTTTAATATCAACTTCTGCATTTCCACGCGACGCGACGCGCCACGGCTCAGACGGCAGGATTCGGGATACGCGGTGCGGCTCAGGGGCTCGACTTTGGGCGACAGGCCTCGCGAAGATACGAAAAGTACATTGAAAAAGTTAGATTATGTTTCAAACTCGACGTTTCGCCGCTCATGCCAGTTCCCTGTGGAGTAACGTGTAAACTACATTGTCAGCACTTGGCGCGTTGCTCTTGATGAGGAACTGGCAATGTAGTCTGAGACAATCTCTCTATATACTGAAAACCTATCCTCCGCCCCCGCCTTCAGAGAAAAGAAAAACGCCAAGCTGATTGCCTGTGTATCAGCTACCTTCAAGGACATAATTTGCTCTGACAAAAGAGTGAGACGACATAATTAGGCATATAAAGTCACAATGATGACATACTCGTTATAACCAGCTAACTTGGACTCCCACATTTCAAATACCTCTGTATACAAAGACTTATCCTCCTCCTCCACCTCCTCTGCCTCAATGACAATCTATTCTGATATAAGAATGAGGCCACATAGTAAGGCATAAAAAGACCTAATAATGACATATCACCCAGACATAAACTTACAAAAGCAGACCAGCTACCTTGGACTCCGGGATGTAAAGCTTATCATCTTCCTCCTCTCCTTCGGTGGCTGAAAACGCCAGACAGACTTCCCACGTAAAAATTCGAAAACTTTCAGGGGCAGATTAGCTAGCTACCTTGGACGGCGAGATCTCAAGTCTCAAGCAGGGGCAGATTAGCTAGCTACCTTGGACTGTGAGATCTCAAGTCTCAAGACATAATCAACATAACAAGACACAAGAAATAAGACAGAGCCTTTCACAAGACGTACGAGTTAAGACATAAAGACAAAACGAACGCCAGATAGATTGCCTTCTTCTTCATCCACCATCTCCACCGCGGAGGTTGGCGATCCACCCTGCGATTGTGATCCTAGATCTACTTGATAAACACTACAAGGGCAAACCAGCAGACTAGCCACGCGTACTTTCGACTCTCAGATCTCAAACGTAAGACATAATCCTCAAGACTTAAGTTATAAAAACATAGTTTTTACTATAGGGGAGACCATGAGACATCTATATATCTCTGGTGAGGCATAAAGACATGGAGACAGATAAGATAGACGTGAGACTAACTACCGATAGGCGTAGCTTCCTTTCTTCTTCCCTATGGATGAGAAACGAAGTCGGAGAGACAGACATAACATAGACATGACATTTGGGGCGTACCCGATGTAAATATTACTGATAGCTGCCTTCTGCTCCCCTAGTGATAACATACAAAGACAGACATGAGACTTGAGACATTGATCTCTGAGGGTGTCCAGTGAATTTCTCCCTATTGAATATCTTTGGAACCACAAGCGTCGGATCAGCGCACAACAGAGAGGTTCTTCATTTGGTAAAGTCCGGCAAGTTTTGTCGTGACCCTCCACCCTCCCCCCTCCGTGAGGGAGGCTGAAGTGTCCTGTAATTTTGGCATGTTGAACAAGGTATGAAGATAAAGGTATTTTGGGTCGGTGATTACGAATATCGCGTTATATTTTCAATCCGATCCCGATTTGGGTCCCAACTTTGACTGGTTCTCCTTCCAAGGGACAAAGTTATTATACAAACAAGGTATCAAAATAAAGGGCATGTTTGGTCACTGATTACGATTATTGCATCAAATTTCTGATAAGAACCTTATTTGGGCCTCAAATTTGACTTTTTCTCCTTCTGAGGAGCCAAGTTAATATTCGTGTTCATTCCCTAGAAAAGAAAATTATCCCTTCTTCTCTTTTATGAATAACAGGACCTTCATTCCCTGCTCAATGAGAACCCATTTCTGTTTTTCGAGGAAAGAAGACAAAATCGTTCATCCTTAGCTGAAAAGAAGTTCGTTTCCTTCCCTACGAATGTAAAAAAAAATTGAAAGACGAAAAATTTATTCCTTTTCTGGAGGAAGAAAAAAAAATCTTTTCCATTTTCGAAATGAGAATAATTTCGTGAAGAAAAATAATGAGGATCTAGAAGATGAGAAAAATCTGTGACTTTATGACTTTTGAAGATTACACCAAGTTTTAAGGTTTGAAGCTCATTGACACTCTGTTCAAATTTTTTGAAAACCATTCAAAACTGTAGGGTTTGCAAAAATTCCGTTGAAGTTTCGGAAAAATCCATTAAGACTTGCTAAAAGTCATTGAAAACTCATTGAAGATTTGACGAATGTAAGGCAATAAAATTAACTGCAGCAATTTCTGAAGCTCGATAAGACTCTTAAATCAAAAAATATCGTCTCTCCGCTTTGTCGAATGAGAAGAACTTTCACTTTTTTGACATAAGGAAAAACTCTCTACCTGTTTTAATAATGGAACGATAGGAAAAATTTCCTTCTCGTTTCCTCAACAAGAAGATCTCTGGTCTTATCTTTGAAGAAAATGTGGAGAAAATTTTCTTAGATTCTGAATGGAATGGCTACAAGTCTTACAGCCTTGAATGATTTTTAGAAAATCATTTTTTGTTGTGGGCAACTTGGGCAACTCTCTCTCTCTCTCTCTCTCTCTCTCAAAAAAAAGTACTTTTTATACAAGTATGAAATATTTTGACATACATCTCAACTTAAAGTCCTATGTGCGAACTAAAAATATTGGATTTTTTAAAATATGTGAATTTTTAAGTAATGTTTTTCACAGTTTCTATGGGCTTTGAAACACAAATTTTGATGACAGCTAACTCAGATTACAAAATTTTTCTTTCACACCACCCTGGTCGGTAGGTTCTTTTTTTATAGCTGTTTTAAATTTTAAAAAGTCCACTATTCCCTTTTCCTTTCTAGGTAACGAAATGCACAAGAAAACACAATTTTGTAAGTATGGTCTCTATAGATTGGGGGGGGGGGTAATGAGAGGAAGACTTCCAAGGATATTAGGTAGATAAAAGAATTCAGAAGCATGTCCGATGGCAATTTTCTCCTCTCCTAGTCACGAGAGGAAAAACAATCAAAAATAACGGTTTCTCCCATGAGGTTTTTGTTTATACTTGCGGTAGTCTATAGAGTCATTTTGGACCTTCTCCACGGAACTTAACTGGAAGTGTAGGAAAAAGTTGTAGAACTTGAATGCAAATGAGAAACACTCAACATCTTTTGTTTAAAATGTAAATTTTATAGTTTCTGATATTTTTGCAAAAAATCAAATTTAAGGACTTTTAACTCCCTCTCTTTCCGGAAAAAATTTTCAGAATTTTACGAGAATACGTCTCACTCTTTGTTCGAAACAATTTTATGTAAATCTTACAGTTTTTGATATTTTTGCCGAACACATTTCGAGGGCTGCCCGACTCCCTAAAAATGGCACAAGGTATCACGCGGGCCAATTTTTTGCCAATTTTTAACGTCTCAATTTTCTTGAACTAAAATCGGACTAGAAGCGACAAAGTTTGTTTAACAAATGGAAAACAAAAAATCTGAACCAGCTGTATTTGGCTAATACTAAAAAACTATTAAAAAAATATAAGAACGACGAAATCCGAACAAAATCGTTCAAGTTTTTCCAAATACGATCAGAAACGATTGAATTTGACTAAAGTCGATTAGAAACACCAGACATGATAAAATAAAAACACTATGAACAAAGCATCAAAACTGACCATAAACCATAATCGAGCAAGTTCGACCAAATCGAATCAGAATCGACCAGAATAGATCATAAACGACCTTAAATCTGATCGGAATTGAACAGAACGAACAAAAACTACCTAATCCAAAAATGACAAATGTGACCTAAAATTGGCCTAAATAGGTGCTTCTACACTCTACTTATGGGCCATTTTCCAGAAACTGAAAATATTTTGTTTCCAGCAAATTTTGAACCATAACTTTCGACTGTTTTTTGGGGGAGAGGGGGTGGGCAGGGGTTATTTTGAGTTACACAATAATATCCGCAACAAGTTCCACCAATCCAATTCATCAGACAGGATAATTGCCATCTTTTGAATGGAAAACGCATAGGGAAGTGTCCATCGTCGTGGATGTTACAACACTGCTCAATACCTGTTATATTCTTTTAAATTTTTGTTTCAAGTTGTTTCTTCTCCAGTGAAGTGGCATTATTCAGAAAGATTGGAAGTATACGTTTAGAAATTCAATTTACTGTCAGTGACGTCACATTTCCAGAAAGCATAGCGTAAATTTCTGTTACCAGAGTTTTCAGTCCATTGTCGTGGTCAGTCTTTGACTGGTACAAAGATATATGCCCTGTACATTATTCAGCATAACTCTCGAAGAGCCCTATAAATCTTAGCTAATAATACTTTTCATTTCAGACTTTCTCAGACTGTCTTCAGATTTGAGATTTCGGACGACTCTTGTTTAGAGTTCGCCCAGACTTTATGAAGACTATAAAAATTGAACCGAAATTAATTTTTCATATTGCTTGAGTACCTAGTTTAAGATACTGCGAGGCTCATTTACGGCCTAGGACTCTTTTAACTCTTCCAATTTTGTTTAAAATTCGTTAGACCTACTCAGGTATCTTTTAAGACGCTCCTAAGCTTAATTAAGACCGTCAATTCATTTTATTATATTTACAACCTTCCGAATATACAGTGTTCTTCGTACACTCGTTAGCGTCTACACGAGCAATGCGCCCATGACTGGGCATAAGTCTCCCTTCCCCCTTCTCCATCGGCTCCTATCCCTAGCTCCTTTTATCCGAAGCCTACCCCTGTACTTTTTATTTCGTTTTGCTATCTTTTTAAGGGTCTCCCCGGGTTTCTCCTTCCCTTCTTTGGGTACCAATTCAACATCCTTCTTCCCCATCTTTCAGCCCTCTCTCTGGCAATGTGCCCCACGTAATCAAATTTCAAAATTTTGGCTATGTATCTCCAGGAGTTTGCTCCGGTCATCCGCCTTATTTCCAAGTTCTTTAATTTATCATTCCTCTTTATACCCAGGATCGAGCGCTCCATGGCTATTTGTGTTCTTCCCATTTTTAAATTTTGTGCATCAGTAGTTGCCCACGTTTGCGTATCGTAGGTCAAGACTGGTAGTGTACATCCTTCCAGATCTTTATATTTTTGTTCTTAGCGGCCTTTTACTTTTATAAATTTTAGTGACCAAACGTTCCTTCAAGCTTGTGTTTTCCTTCTACTGCGCTCTTTTTTCGTGCTTTCCTTGAAAGATATTGTCTGACCTAAGTACAGCGAGCTAACCTCTACTCGGATCTTTTCCGAGCCTAGTTTCATAATAGGGGCCACCTCTTAGTTTGTAATCAACACCGTCTTGCTCGTGTTAATTTTGAGACCAACCTTGAGCTCAGAGGCGTAGCATGCTCAACATAATGGGGAGGGGGCAATCCACTAGAGTAAATTTAGCTTGAATTCTTACCGAAATAGATAAAAAATGATAATTTTTTATTATAACTTAATGTAAAAATATTGCGGGGGCACGTTCCCCCCTGTGTCCTCCACGCTACGCCACTGCTTGAGCTCTTCTAACTCTAACTCACTAGCCATTTTCTGGAGGTCCTCTCCATCCTGTGCAATCAAGGCGACATCGTCTGCAAATCGTAAGTTGTTCAACCATACGATCTACTTTTAGACCTCCCCCTTCCCAGTTTAATTTATAAAAAATTTCTTCGAGCAAACAATTAAAAAAATCTCCTAAGCTTAATTAAGACCGTCAAGACTTGATCAAAGATGCCGTAAGATTTTGAAAGTTTTTTGTCGGACACATTTCAAAGTTTTAGGACCCTTCCATATTTGCTTTTTCTCGGAACTGTATAACATTCCCAAACTTATTCAAAACTCGGTGAGGTACTTTTATTAGGGTCAGTATTATAGAAAATGGTTCAAAATTAACCGGTGGTTAAAATGCGAATCCTAATACCGGATCAGCGGATTCACATGTTAACCACCGGTTAATTTTGAACCAACTTTTATAATACTGGCCCTTATAGGATTCACTGATTATTGAAGACTCGTTTGAAACTCCGTATGAATTTTCAGGACTTGATCAAAATGCTTTAGGATTATTCTATGTTCAATTTGCTGTCAGTGACTTCACATTTCTAGAGGGGATGGCGTAAAGTTCTGTTACCAGGGGTTTCAGTCCATTATCGTGGTCAATCTTCAGCTGGTGCAAAGATATGTGCCTTATTTATTCTTCAGCCCAACAAATGGCAATGCTAGTATAGTTTTGATTCCTGAATATGATCCCTATGCCAAATCGTAGTCACTGGCGCATATGATAACACAATTCTCAAAGATTCCCTGAAAACACAAAATTCTTGAAGCTGTTTTGTCCGTAGTCGTGGATATCGATGCTTTCACCATGTACAGGATATCTATATCATCGTGGACCAAAGTCGTCTCCCTCCCTTCTCAGTTTCTGGAAAATGACCCTTAGGGTTGCCAAATCAAGTACGAATACAGTGATTATGCACTGCTGTACGTATTCTACCAATAGTTGAATTTTGGTATTCGATTGAAAACGAACTTAACAAACTGCGCGCCTTATTTCCCAGATCAATAAAATATCCCACACAAAGATTTGGCTAATTTTGCGATAAATTCTGCGTCGAATCTCGGAGGAATCGGGTTTCCTTCAAAATACAGAGGCCCTCCAACTCCCACGCTATTTTCGTTCTCTAGCAGCAGCAATGAGGCTCTCTCACTGTGACGAAGGATCGATTTTAAAACACACTAAATTGCAAATCAACGCGCGTTTTACATTTAGTTTTAAAATGTTAAATTTCAAAAGTGCCTGACGAAAGGAATCGTTAAATCTGAGAAATCGTAAAATAGCTCCACTTTCGTGCTCTTGAAACGAGGAAGGAAAAGATAGAACACGTAGGTACTTGCCATACTCGAGCGTTTACGAAATTAAGTGATACTTAGCGAGCTCAGGTTGACTTATTGATGGCGCGGATCAAGAGGGTCAAGGCCTCCGTTGAGTCTTAAATGGAAATAGCTATTCTCTTGTCTACCGTTGTGCCGTAAATAACCATTTTCCTTTATACGGATGAAATTATTGGTTCGCGAAGTGATCGCAAAAGAATACAGAGATTCGTTCAACCATTTAGAGTGATATGCAGTTTCGTTTCTGCTGATTCGACGAAATAACTACGAAGTGTTCGAGCGTATTCCATTGAGAGCGCGTGGATCTAGGAACGGACAAACCTTTTGACCATAATCGCCGTAATTCACATTTTGATCTTACATTCTTCACGCTGCAGCATTTAACGATTCTCTCAGCTTTTTATCTGCTGATGGAGAGAAGCAGCATTAAAAGTGCATTAGAACAGATTAGGTTAAAACGTACCGCACCATTAAGGATTATCGCCGTTAGAAGCACAAAAATATTTTCTAGACGAAAAGAATGTACTCTGAATTATAATGTCGCCGTAGTGGCCCTGTCATGTAGTTCATTTCCGTATACAAGGTGTCACATCACTTCCAGTGAGAAATTTTGTCCACCGACGACTTAGAAGTCAAATGTGTCGTGGTGATTTTTGTGCCTAAATTCGGACACAAAGATGAAGGAGAGAGTGGCACTCTAAAATCCAAAATTTGCAAATTGTTGCCCTTGGAAGGCAACGGAGGCTCTCAATACAAGATACATGTATCACATTATAGAAAACTCAATGTTGATGAAGAATCTGCGGGTTTTTCGAGGTTTTGTATGAGAGGGACAAGTGTTTGGTACCGCAGCGAGGGCATTCGAAATCAAAAAAACGAGAACGAGTAGGAAAAGTGCGAGTACTGATCGATAGAAACAACAGCTTCTCGTGAGTACTAAGCATAAACTATACGTCTGCACTATTACTGAACTGAACTGTGACTATACTGTAAATGCAGTAACTAGATGTCCTACCTAGACCGATCGAGGGAGAAAAAGGAAAGTTTGTCATGAGAATTAGAAGAAGAAGAAGAAAACAGATTTAGAAAAGACAGGAAGTACAGGTATGCGGGATACAAAAGACGACTGTTATATGCTCGCATCGTGGTACGTAGGACGTTGCCAGGCAGGATGATTTATACAAAAATGTACATTCGAGAGGAGAGGTCGCCGCAAATCAACTTTAATTTGCGTTGTAGTCGGTAGGGTCGTGAAGGGGGTTCCAAATTGACGACTTCGTATAATGCAATATGGATGTCGTTTTATGGGTTCACACGGCCGTTGCACTCATTTGTGACAGTGATTGCATCTTAATTAACAAATTGTGGCAAAATAAGGAGAAGGGATTGAAATTAACGACGTTTCTAAAGTAATACAAACATCATTTCTCAGCTTTATTGTCCGACAACAGGTTGGTAAGTTTCGAACCAATTTCTTCTGTAACTGTTGTTCGAACTAATGCAACAAAAGAAAACTCCCCTCCTATATCAGTAATGAACCCCGAAATCGCGATTAATAATAAATTTTAACCTTCTACTTTCAGTTTTTTCAGTTGAACTTTTTCAAAGTTCAGCCAGTGTTGACCCACAGAGATTTCAAAAAAGGTCCACAAAAACAACATTTTGACAGCTGGTATCAAATGTTGATCCCTTGATGGATTTCTATCTCAAGCTCATTACCTTTACTTACACACTGAAACATTTCATACATTCTGATCCGGATAGTAAAATGTACTATATCCTTTCCAGACACTTTTTTTTGTTAAATATCGAATGTTGATTTAGTCAACATTCGATACCCCGATGTGCAAGAGGCAGATCAGTGGCGGCCACAAAACTGCCACAAGTGCCATAAGGTTGCAAAATGAGTAGTTCTGAAGTTAGCCGCATAGAAATGTACGGAGATCGCTTACGTCAATTATCACTCGATGACCGTGTTAATTTTATGCAGCTAATTGAGGCAATTTGTTTGCCAATTTATGACAATATTTTGCCGTAAAGTGGCTCGTTGCCCAAGTGTCAGAAGAGTGGCATTTTTTGCCTTTATGTGACAAATTTTTTCTCCCACTACTATTTAATATGAAAGCCAAGAAAGTTCGTTACAAGAATGTGATAACGCGATTTGAAAATATTGACTTAATTAGTCTTCTGAAATATAATTCTTTTGTATAAAATCAAACACTTTAAATTATTGCCACTTCGTGACAGTTATTTGTCACCAAGTGGCGTTCGGATACTTACAATAATATGGCAAAAAAACGCCACAAAGTGGAATTCAAATCTGTCACAAACGGAGGAAAAAATTTGTCACATAATGGCAATAAATTGCCACTAAGTGGAACGAGTGGCATTTTATAGGTCGTCGCTAATCGGTCAGAATAATGACAGAAAGACGCAAATTTTTGGCCATTTTTCCCATCGCCACTTTGTGACATTTTTCGTAAAAATTTTGCACATCGGAACCTAGATTAACATTTGACATTTATCTCAAGTATGAAAATTCTTTGCTAAATGTTGATCGATGTCAAATATTGATCCTTTTCCATGCCCTGGAATCTTGAACTTTGACATCGAAAATATGAATTATATCATAACACTGATAAGTTATGGGGACTGAGAGGAGAAAATGATTTCTCAAGGTGGAAAGGTATGGAGATAGAGGATAAGATGACTGTTAAATTTAAATCCCTTCTGTTGTCATAATTTCATAAAATGAAAGAAATGTTCAAAGAAACCTTTCTCTCTATAAGGCCTGCGTTGAAGTGAAAAAGGGGCTTACTCGACGTTCTGAAGACAATCAGGAAAGAAGTAAATCTATTTTTTATAAGATATGCGATGGGCTTCAATTGTCATCAGAACGAAAAAATAGGTTTCAACGTCTTATCATTACTGTCAACCCATTAGCTTGCCTTCGCATTGTTATATCTAAATGTTAAACACTGAGTCATTCTAGTATCAAAGAGACAGCAGAAAGAGCTTTTCAAAGAAATTACAAGGAAAATTCGATCTGATGACTTTTTTATGTGTCGAGGTGTTCACGGAAGTCTTGAGGAGGCAAGTTGTCCTTTTGATCTTTCGCAGTGAACAAGTTTTCTCATTCGCAAATTGTGCATCGAATTTCTGATCCGACTTCGATTTGGGTCCAAAAGTTTACATTTCACAGTTAAAACAGATAAAGGAGCTGACATTGAAAAAGAGTATGAAAGAATCCTCAACCTATATGAAAGAGTTTCCACAGTCATGGGCGTAGCCAGCGAGAGGCAGGGGGGCGGTTGCCCCCCTGGATTTTGAATAAAAAAAACCTCAAGATTATTTTCGAATATTTAAAGCCAACTGAATAAAATTCGCAGAAAATAGAATGTGCCTAGAGACCTAGACGTTATAGACAACGAAAATGTGTGACTGGTGCCACACTTATAGCAAAGCAGCGGCTTGCACCTGCACAAATTCTACCTTTTTGCTCCCACTTGGAAAAAGTTCTAGCTACGCCCATGTCCACAGTCGTAAACGAGTCTTAAAGAATCGTGGCCAGTGGTAACCAAATATGAAATAATCTTTTGCAGAGTCTCAATGAGGTTGAAACAGTTACAGTCAAGTCTTGAAAGAGTTCTAATCAAGTCTGTGAGAATCTTGAAGTCTTAAAAGTCTGAAATAAGAGCCTTAAGGAAGCTTAAAGAGTCGTAATCAAGTCTTGAAGAGTCCTACTTAAGTCTGAGAGAGTCGTAAAGAATCTCGAAAGAGTCTCAACAGAAATCTAAACGAGTTTTAAATGATCAACAAGAATTCTTATTCCTAAGGAATGTTCGCCCTGAAAGCTTCAAAAGTTTTAAAAAGTCTTGACCATATCTTAGAGTCCTAAAGTATGGTAAGCGAGTTATGAACTGTTCTGAGTCTTGAACCAGTTTGGAAAAACCTTTTAAAGAGTTTTAAACAATTCCTGGAGAGTTTGAAATATTTTTACATGACCGCCGAAGTCTGACCTAGTCTTTAGAACGGTTCTCCCTACTTTTTCAAAGGAGAAAATTAGACAGTTTTGGGGCATGCGTTCTCTAAAAATTGTCGACTAATCCAAACTCAAAGATTTGATAGTGCTCTTGAAAATGTTTATCATTTTCACAGGAAGTAAGATAACAGCTAGCAGTACAAATCATTCAAGACTTAGAATATTTCTAATCTCTCGTCTACTCACTTAATTACCGTCTTTAGGGCATGAAAATGATCTGAACACTTGGGATGTGGGAAGGTGAAAAACTATAAACTGTTGAACATTTTGAATTACCTCTCCAGGATCACTTTCTGGATTCGTCATTGATCAGGCCTGAAACAGTACTGAATAGAGGTCTGGTTGGCTGAGATGATAGCGCGTTAGTCTCCGAATCCGGAGCTCCCGGGTTCGATCCCACGTAGCGACTCGCCAGATTTCGACCTAGGCCCATTTTTCGGCCAGAAGTGAAGAGGGTGAAGACAGCCCTAGCAGCCTCCCCGACGTCTCTGAGGTAATGCTCGAAAGAGCGGATTCCAGGGCTCGGGTTGAGAGCAAATTAGAAAAGGAGGTCTGGAAGATTTCAAGAAACCTTAAATATGTCTGAAAGAATCTTGAAGGTTGAAGAGTCCAGAACTCGGCGACAATCTATAGAGCCCCTTTTGTGTGAAATGATTTGCATGATGCTCAGCTTCGATAACATATCTGGTATGGGGTGCTGCTCCGTAGTTCCAAGTTTTGTGTGCCCATTCCAGGTACCTTCAGAAAAGTCGAGTCTTAGCTTGGGCCAGGAAGTTTATTACCGAAATTCAAGAGCATAAATTGGACAGACATGTTTCGACAATATGCCCGAATCTCACTTTTCTGAAGTCTCGTCTGCAATACAAACACTTCACCTAATTCTCCATACACGTAGTCGAGAATCTCCGCAGCAGACGTCAACCATTTTACTCTAAATCGTCGATACGCTTTGCGAATAAGACGGCGGCTGATGATCATATTATGTGCTCGTGTATGCGAGAATACCCTAGTTACAGTTCACGCTGTTTTGTCTGCGTGAAATTCCCCCGACCTGACTCGACTAGTGCCTCTCAGACTACAGTGCCTCTCATTCGTATAAACAGTGACTGACCTATCCATTGACTGATTATCGACACATGGTCCGTTACGTGACGCCGATGGCGGTGTTTGAATGAATGTCAAGAATTCATCTTCTCTCTTCTGGCCGTGCCCGGTTCCTCCGAAAACCGAACAAGGCTTATCAAGTCTACCCATCATCGTTCACGGTGCCCATGCCATGCCCGCGCTCCACGCGAATCCTGTTCTGGTTCCAAGTCGTCAAACTAAAATTGTTATTCGTTACCGAGCTGAGAACACGACGCGATCACATGCGATTTCAAGATCCACGTCTATATACCTAATGATGCTGTAAACTGTGCCTGGCATCTCAGTCCAGTCTAGTCCAATCGTAATAATGTCTATTTTTCTCATCTTAGACGTACTCGTGTATTGATGTTGTCTGTACTTAATTCATCGAGTTCGATAGTCAAAACGTGGAGGAGCGAGGAGGCCGTGATAAGAAGTGTGGCTGAGCTAGGGGATCACACTTGGAAAATGCTAGAAAAAGTATGGGATCACTGGCTTTTCATATGTTACTAATGAAGAGGGAGTACTGTGTGCATTATGCATTACCTCTTTGCTGTCAAGATTTAACGAGGAAAGGGCTTCTCCACACCACAAATCTCACATTTTGTTTATCTGTCTGTCGATCCGTCTGCAATCTCTGTATATCTCCTTCGGTTCCTGAAATTTCTTCCCATTGGACCTCATAGTGGTAGAATTAGTGGCAGGTTTCTCATACGCATCATAATTCAAGATGAGGAGAAGACAGTTGGCTGAGTAGCTGGCTATCGAAAAAGAGACGGACAGTCTCTGGCTGTCTTATCTAATCGTGTTTCCTACTGTACGACACTTGGATCTGGGATTTTTGATATGGTAGCAGGGGTAGGTTATCAGTGTACAAATACTTCATTAAGGGAGCTCAATATTTCACAAGTAGATAGGATGAATGACCATCCGACACCACTAATATACTATCAACACTTGTATTCACCCAAACACTAAACCAGGGCCATACCGACGGGGGTGTCAACCCCCCTCCTCATTGGCCAGAAAGACGCGAAAAAACAATGGGTTGAGACGAATTGAGCCCCCTCCACCAAGAAAAAGAGGTATCTTAATTGCAACCCCCCAACTTACATCCTGAGTACGGCCCTGCACTAACCCGTTATTTCTCAGGATATACTGTGAATATCCAACCCTAATCCGTTCTTTTGAGCGACCTGCACTTGGTGGGGGTTCCCTGAAAAGTCATGTAACATGGAGGCCTTTCAACTCGGAGTTATGTATTCCCCAAATGAGGAGCAATACACCGTAACACTCAGAGGGAGTCGTACGACTGAAAACACACACAAACATACACAATTTATCAAATGTATAAGACATTCATCACGGATATTGTTATTATTTTTAGAGGGAATGGTTGAAGGAAAGAACTGGAAAAGAAGGCAAAGAATGAGCTATGAAGAGCAGATAATAAAGAACACAAAGTGTAAATCCTTCTCAGAGTTGAAAAGATTAGCACAAAAGAGAAAAAAAGTGGAGAGACGCAACCTACAGGTCGAGAGACTAATGAATATAACAACAACATAAAAAAATCAAATATCAATATGAGGAAACTTTTTAAGAATTTTGGAGTCACTGATTTTCATAATTGCTATATGTTTTCAGAGCTGCAAGGCTCACGTTTTGTCGCTGACTACCTTCACAAGTGAGATGGTGCTCTTTCAACTTGTGACAAACTGTCACTTCTGAAGTACACAACGACAACAATTCCTGGACGGGAGTTTTATCAATAATACTTCCATCACCCAAGGTAAAACCAGTGTCAAGGAACCAGTTTCGCAGAAGTTTGAGAAGGTGTGGTGTATCTGGCATGTAGACGATTTTCACACTAGTAATGGGGTGTAAAAAATATGGTTGGTCGACAGTTATGTTCATTTGTCTCCAGAGACCAACATTTCCACCGCCACAGTCGCTAACACAACAAACCACCGTGTATCCGATATCGTGTAAACGTTTAATTAGGTTCAGCAGAATATCTGGCGTCATTTTCTGATCGAAGTCTGCATAAATGGGTTGCTTCCATTTACCGCATAAGGATCTGACCATTACAACCTGAAAATTTTGAAACAATTATAATTACAAAATTCTACATGTTTGACAGCCAAAAACTAGGATTACAACCTGGATTTGTTTATGAATTCCGACAAACTCATCCGCATGATCATCGTATTCATAAGTTTCCAACACTTTCATTTCATCAAACGAAATGACACACAATTTTTCCATTCCTGAATAGCTTACACTAGCAACTGACATGGCTCGCAGAACGTCCTTGAAAATTCCATGACGGAGATCTATTTTACTCGCCCAATTTTTCAAAGTTGAAATACCTGTAAATTAGCAATGCGATTCACGTGAATTAATATTACGTATTTGTAACGGTATTAGATAGAATGAAATTACTTTTACGCCAACAAACCCGGAAGTGGATAGTGAAGCTGATTTCGGAGGTATAAATAAGCTCGTTTACTCAGAACACGAAGAGTAAATGCTTTCGAAATCTCTTCTGTGGTCCACGTCACTTTCTTTTTGGTTCCCATCAGCAAACTTAACTCATTTGGAGTAAATACTTGTTCCAGAGTCTGTGACAATTTTTCGAACTTAGCAGCTTTTTCAGATACTTCGATTACTTTTGTAGACAGTTCTTCCAACTTCTTTTTGTTGACCCTAATTTGTTCAATCAAGTCTTCATTCTGCTTTAGTACTTGTTGATATAAATTTTGCCAGTTTGGTTCAGGATCTTGTTCAGGTTCAGGAATTGGCACACGATTTGGCACTTCATCCTCGATAATTAGTTCACGGATCATTTCTTCGTGTTTCTGTGGTGAAAATAATATCATGAAGTGATAAGTCTATTTTTATTCATATGGCAGAGAAATCAGGATATGTATTAAAAAGTAATTCACCGTTTTATCAAGTTTTTCTGACATACGCCGCTTTCTTGATTCAACGCTTGGTGAAATGTTATCATTTTTACACCTTGGTAACTTCAGCAATGGTGCTGCTCCTGGTTTCAGTTTTCTTGTAAGTGGAAGTCTGTAACATGAGACAGTTCCATCAATAAACTATTCAAAATTTCAGAACTCAATTTCATGCGGAGCAATACTAATCATATTCAAAATATAATAGAGACAAACCCCAGTAATTCTGCTCTTAGATTTCGTTCAAAATTATCTGGTGAAAAATGCTCGCTACAAATCCTGCTCGTCTCCACGTTGAATTTGTCTTTTCTTTGGCACTTGCTGATCCATAATTTGCGGATTTTCGAGTCGCGAGGAAAGCTACAAGGAGATATCAATTCTTATTTAGAGTCACCTTCAATCTAGAAAGCAAGTCTAGAAAGATCAATTAATTGATGAATTGCAAATGTACCTGACTTGTACAAGAAGACTTACCGATGAAAAGAAACCTCTGGACAACGAGTGGATGCATTATTGCATTCAGTAACGGCGCAAACAACTCCAACTCCAGGCATTTTCTCCAGAATAAGATTAAAACACTCTTGATTTCTTTGCTATTAAGTATTAACAAATTGATATTTTTTTTCAAAAATAAAGACTCAAATGATTAAAGAACAATCGCAAAGGCAAACAACAAACATCACGGCTTATATTCTACTATACACCTTGCACGGAACCGGGAACTTCGAAAACAAACCACTGACGTCATCAAACACCAATACAGTTGACTCCTTAAGGAACGGGCCCACCTCATGGAACACAACTAGAAAAGTCACCAAATTTTATTTCATTATCAATAATTGGTACTGATCGAGGAATTCCTCAATTTAAAAATGATCAATTTCTCGATGCTGCCTACATTGAGTGAAAGGAAGACCCTCATCCCTCATCTGAAAATACTTCATGACTTGAAAATTTGTAGCAACACGGAGCCAGTCGTCAATTATAAATTATTATGAGGCTTAGCATCTCACTTTGTTGGTTGATGTGATTTCAACTCCAGGATCTTTACTCTCAATTCTGTTTCATCTTATGTGGTGGCTGGAAACTGTCTGTCTGTTCTCAGTGACGTAGATATGAGAGTATGAGTCGGGGACAATATCCCCTCGAAATCTCCATTCTGATAAAACTGTTTGTTCGTTTGTTTGTCTGTTTGTTTACTTGTCAGTTTGTCTGTCTGTTTAAAAGACCTGAGAAGTTGCAATTTTCAGAGTTCATAGGTTTTAAATTAAAAACTACGTTCGTAGCCTAATTAGACGGGCTACAAAATGTTGCCCCCTCTTACCCTAAATTTTAATTTCGGTCTCAGATTTCAAGAAACTTCTTTATATGTCCCTGTCCCACCTTCCTGCGTTGTCACACTTATCAAGACGAGGAGAAGCGGGGTGAAGGAAGGAAGCGCGTCCGGTTGTGACGCACCCCAATTCTAGGTTAATGTTGGATGAGCATTGCTTCCGTCAGTAAGGTGTCCTATAGTGGCCTTGGTAGGACAGCACGAATCCGAAGCGGAGAGGCAAAATGGGGGCCAGGCCAGCCTCAATGCGTCCTTCTGGTCACTGATGCGATACTCGAAAAGGTAGTTTCCGGGACCAGGGGTGCGATGTCTGGGGAGCCACTCTGACATGCGTGCATCGCTATACGCTCTCCCGAACATATATGTGCCTATTCTATATTCGTATTATTGTGGCGCCACAATGACGTTCAACCTTTAATTTTGGTGCCTCAGTGACGGATATTATAACTACTTTTGTTTATAGTGTTCAAGCAGTGACGCAGTTGTACCAAAATTTTGGTGGTTTCAATTTTCAAAAATCTTTTAGCCATTGTACGAGTCATGTCTCAGTTTAATGCATAGAAAAATGTTTTTGGCTGGGGGAGGGGGTTGAACCCCCGTAACTACACCAAAATGTTCGAGTAAATTTTATTGAGACTTTATTATTTATTTATGAAGTATACGCATCAGTCTACCGAGCCTTATAAGCCCAAAATGTAACCGTACTGAAAGAATTTGCAGGTCATGGCAACGGGGAAGCATGAGAGTGACCTCCTACTGATTCCTGAGAATGGCAAATTAGAAGTTTCAGGTGCTCAATTTTGGTAAATTCACGCATCTTAAGAATTTTTTTTATTTTTATGCTTAACAATTGGAAAATTTTTGATTTTTTTCAACTGTTGGAAAATTTCTAATTTGCGTCCCTCAATAAATTAACTTTACTACAGTTTTGAGAATTTTAAGTGCAGCCATATAATTTTCTTATTAGCAAAACGAGAATAATGCTACAAAACTTGAACGGATTCGTGCACTCCGGCTGATAATTTGAAGGAAAATCACAATTTAGATTTCCGCGTGTTTTGACAAATGTATCATTTTGGATAGCCAGTGACCCCCACTGTCCTTTATCTGAAAACTGTATTAAACAAGAAACTGCGCTTTTGAACCAGTTCTGCTGCATAAATCCGATTGTTGGGATGAAAAAAATACTACTACACTATTCGCCAGATCGCCACTTCGTGTGGAAGAATCGAAATAATTTTAACGGGATAGGTGATATTTTTGCCGCTGTTGATTGTTAACGGGTGTCGCAAGAGGGGTAAAAAACAGGATGTTCACCCCCCCTTTGATTTTGAAAAATTTACTATTTTACCGAAAATGCATGTGTTTCCTTGTTTCTTCAAAAAAAGAGTTGTACCCCTAGGATCTAGAATCATATTGCTCTCGCCCCCTGGAAAGATACCTGGCAACTTCCACGATCATTGATCATGTTTAAAAATTTGTCAGAGATTGCTTCAAATTTTTAATTAATTCACTCTATTCTCTTCTTTCATTTGATTGAACAAAAACTCTTCGTGATTCTAGCGTAACACACGTGCGTTTTCATAACTCATGAACAGTCGTGTATCGAACCAGAAACATAGTACTTAATTGTAAAAGATAAGTTTAAGGAGTTATTATATATTTTCTTAGTCGATATGGTTGGACGTTTTCTCTGTCTGCGAAGTCTAATAATAATTTTACGCTTGAATCCTGCAATCCGTGAAGTCTATACTAACAGCAAATTTGAAAATACGCGAAACCATGACGGCATTTCATCATACCGTCAATAATGTGGATTATATACCTAATCTACACATCATAGATTAGCCTTGACATTGATAATGAAGGAGCGAAATAACTTCATCCTTCTTAGTAATTATGTAACTATGCGCGTCTACGAGACTATCCAGAATATTTTACTTCAACTTCTTTCTTTTTTTTTTCTAAATCAAGTTCAATGACACAGCCGCTACCTTGAAATATACGATAGCTGTGTAATAGCTCTAAGTATATCTAACAAGACTCGATATTATGTTACCAATAACCGGTACACAGGAGACAGGACAAGAAGTTCGTTATAACGGTCGAGCCTATATGAAGACTTCTATCTACAATACACTGATATTTCTTAAATAACTTCTAAAATATTCTGATAATAATAATACGGAAGAATTACGGACGATGAGATGCGTTAAGTTTTTTAAAAACTGATAAATCATTTTAAGCCACGAAACTGGTTTTTTTCTATGAATGAAAGAACACAACCAGAAATACATAAGAGTAATACAAATGATGTGCCGAGAAGCTGAAGCATATTATAAGCCTTGATCAAGTGTGAAGTAAATTCAAAATTGGAAAGGGGTAAGACAAAGAGATCCACTCTCCACCCAATTGTTCGATTGCGCTTTAGAAGAAGTTTTTAGGGGATTAAAATGGGAGGGGAAAGCAAAAAAAAAATTAATAAATAAACGGAGTATACTTGAATGACTTACGATTTGCCAACGATGTGGTAATTATAAGGAATACAAAGGAAGAAATAGAACAACTTGGCACAGAACTCTTCTATAAGAGTAAAGAAGCGGGATTAGAGATCAACTGAAAAAAAAAAACAACAAGAATTCTGTCTAACCAAGCCAAAGAAAGGGTCGAAATAGAGGGAAGAGAAGTAGAATGGGGAGAAGAATTCACTTATCTCGGGCAATCTGTGGCATTCCAAAACAAAAGAACGAGGGAGCTGAGAACACGAATTTTGAAGAGATGAAAAAAATAATTGGGAATTGAAAGAAATATTTAAAGGAAAAACACGCAAAAAACAAAATCTCCAATGTGGGAATGTTACGTCCACTCAGGGCTTACATTTGGTACCCAGATATGATCTCTAACCAGAAAATATGTACAAAAACTACAGAACACACGAAGTACAATGGAAATGAGCATGCTAGGAATTGAGAAATGAGAAAAAATAACAAACAAAACAATTAGACAAAAAACTAGGTTAAAGGACATAGGATATTCGATAAAAAGACTAAAATGGAAGTATATAGGGGACATTTGGCTGGATGCAAAACAGAGAGATGGGAGAGGAAAGTCGAAGATTGGGTACCATATGAGGTAAAATGATCACAAGGGAGACCATCAACAAGATGAAGGGACGAGTTCACAAAGCATTTAGGACCACTCTGGAGGAGAATGACTGCGGATCGACAGACCTGGGCAATTAAAGGAGAGGCATATGCCCAGTCCTCGGCTCAGCCAGTACGTGAAAGGGAGCCCCCTTCTTATACCGCGGAATTATAGTATTAAGGAAACTATATACTGGCCCGCTAATAATAATAATAATAATAATAATAAAACAAGATTAGGTAGTATTTAAAAAGGAACCACATGAATTCTAGTTTATTTCTTCAAAAACTTACCTTGTTAACAAATTTTATAATCTTCATTTCTAGAGGAGACGGAGCCGCAAGACCTCGCAAAAATTCTTGAGGCCATAAAATTCCCTCATCCTCTTTCCATTTCGTCAGACATACATTTTTTATTCCATTTATGTCTATCTTCAGTCTTCAATTCCATAAATTTGTATCTACGTTTTCTCAATTCCTTATATTTTGTCTTTTCGTTTTTAATTTTATTTGTCGTTTCATTTCTGTCCATTCTTTGCAGCTCAAATGATTCGAAAATTCAAAAATACAATAATCTTATTTATTAAATTGAATTTATCAGAACCAGAAGGGATTAAGTCCTTATTTCACACTTTTCAAGAGAAGCATAAAACTGATTTATACAAAAGCCAAAAGCTTGTCAGAAACATGGCTTAGGGTAGTGAAAGGGGACTACGGTGATTCTTAAGTGTATGCAAAAATTTTTTTTTCAAGAATATCTCTCATAACAGCTGCTAAAAGTTTATGGACTTAGCCCTTTTTGGTTCTCAGTGGCGACCAAAAGTAAATATTACGGCTGGAAATTGCATGGAACTTCTTCCCACACTAAAGCAAATCAGTTTAGACTTGGTCCTATTTCAATTTAATAAATTCCCTCAAAGTGAGAGAAAAAAATGTGTAGCGCTGAAAAGATTTTGATTTTTTTTTTAAATCGCCAATTTTCGAGTCTAAAATGATGAGTTATGAAGCTGAAAAAATGTAATTTTTCGAAATTTTTCTTTATCTTTGATACAAAAACATGAAATTTTCGGGTGCGACTTAGCCAGAAACTATGTTTCGACGCGTGAGCGAAATTTCATCTACCTCTGTGGATCTGCCATGCCTTAATGCCTCAGTTCCCGTCGCTAACTCAAAACTGCCAATTTTGGACTTGCCCACCTTTTGGTTCTTACCAATTCAATTATAATTTAATCACCCCGGCAATTTATCAAACTCCCAATCAAGCTTCCTTATCGCTAATTTATACGCCCCCAAAAGCTTCCTATTTACACTGCTGTCAAGGACCATGAGATGTTGCTAGCTGCTCTCACAACTTAACTTGGAAAAAACTGATTGTGATAGACTTATAGGTTCGGGGTCTTAGTAAAAGATAATTGAACGGGGGGCGGGGGATAGTGAACAAAATATCGAAACAAGTACCTACGCAAATGTTTCCTTTCATGAGCACAGCTGACTTCCTACTGCAGTGGGGCAAAAAAAAAAGTAGGTAATGTTGTACACACACGTAATCACACGGCAAATGCCAAATAGCCGTATTTATATTATTCCAGTCACTATCTACTGGGTTAAACGCTCCAGTTTGCTCCTCTCCCCCGGCTACGCCTATGTCTGCTCCCACCGGCGTGTAAAAATTGATTGAAGATCAGATAAGATTATTTGAAACTGAAATTTGGTCGATCAGTATCGTGTTTAGTTAGAACATCTCTGGGCACCTAAGGTATTTTTGTGATTAGTTGATATAAATCATTTTTTTATTGAGAAAATTTTTTTATATAAATTTTTAAATTTATATGTTAATTCTTTTAAATTAAGTTTAATGAAATTAAATTTGAAGAAAATATTATATATATATTTTTTTTAATAAAAATTTTTGAATCATATATTCTTTTAAAATAAATTTATTAAATTAATTATTAATAATTTTAAATAGAAAAAAGGTTCTTTGTATTACAAAATTGTCCAAATGAGTTCGTTTTTTGTTTGATCCGAATCAGTGGTGTAGTCAGGATTTCCTAAAGTAAGGAGGGAGGGGGGCAAAGTAGAATTTTCAAGGGAGAAAAAAATCGAAAATTGAGGTATTTTCTAAAAATCGCCGATATTAGAGGACTAAGGACTATTTCATAAAAATGAAGGTAAAATTACTGCTCGAGCAAAAATGTTTCTAAAAAATGTGTTTTAAATGCTGAATCTAGAAAAAACAAAAATTCTATCAAACCGAAAAGTGGAGTCTTTGGAAATAGGGGGGGGGGGATCGAATTGGTCGTAGAAATTAAATATCTGGGACAAGTGATAACTTTTGACAAAAACAGAACTTTGGAACTGGAAACAAGAATAGCCAACTCGTGGAAATAATTCTGGTCTTTAAAGACGATTTTTGAGAGCAGTTTTTCGTTGAAAAATAAAGGACAAATTCTGAATTGCGTCTTCCCAACCCTAGCATACGACTGCCACACCTGGTCGCTTACAAAGGCAGAGGCAAGGAAAATTGAAATCCATCAAAATAATTTAGAAAGAGCAATTGTGGGAGTAAGAAAAAAAAAGGCAAGCGTACTAAAAATCAAAAAGAAACTAAAATCTAATATATCTAAAAGTGTTTGTTTGTCTTTGTGTAAGTTCGAGGTTGGCGGGTGAACTGTAAGACCTTCTTTTCTAATTTGCTCTCAACCCGAGCCTCACCCAGACCGTGGGCTAAAGTAAACTGGCTAAGGTGAGCTAGCTAAAGTGAGTTGGCTTCAGTGAGTTAGATGGAGGAAATTGGTATTCAGTTCTGTATCGCAGCACGCATAAATTATTCTCTTTTTTTCTAATTTTACTCTCAACCCGAGCCCTGGAATCCGACCTTTTTGAGCATTACCTCAGAGATGTCGGGGAGCTATTAGGGCTGTCTTAGCCCTCTTCCCTTCTGGCCAAAAAACCGGCCTAGGCCGAAATCTGGCGAGTTGCTACGTGGGCTCGAACCCGGGACCCCCAGATTCCGAGACCAATGCGCGATCCTTTCGGCCAACCAGACCGCTTGAACTGTAAGAGCTGGGGGGTTCATACTACTTTCTGGATGTGTTCTTATGAAGTCTGAATAGGTCTTAGGCTATAGAAAAATTTCGGTACCCTTATTAGAAGGGGGTCCACAAAACCTTGGCCCCTGTGGACCCCCTAATTTTTACTTTTGATTTGGACGTTTTGGAAGTATTGTACTGAAATATGGTGACTGTAACTGCCTCCTTTCAGAAATTATCAAGGGGTAGAAATCTCGACTCTCCAATATTTGTATATATGAAAGTTTGTTTGTCTATGTCTGCCCCCTTCGGCGGATCCAGGGCGATAGGAACATTGTATCCACTCTTTTTGGATGTCAATGACTCTAAATACAATATTACACGCAACTCTGCTCGGGGTTCTCTTTTCTTCCTGCTCTGTAGGGATGCTGAGAGTGCTGAAAGGGGGGCTGGCTTGGTGCTCACGGTTTTTCGAGAGAGGGGGTCTGCATTCTCCGGAGTCTTCTGCTTGCGGTGGGTGTATGGGGGGCTGCTAGTATAACATAAATTTCGTACAAGCAATAAGAAGGCTGAAGTGGGATTGAGCAGGGCACGTAGCGAGGATGGATAATAATAGATGGGCAAAAATAACCTCCGACTGAAATATAAAAGAGAGGAGAAAAGTAGGAAAACAAAGGACTAGTGGTGTAGCCAAGGGTTGATTAGGGGGATGAATCTTTCCCCCTTGAGATGAGAATTTATTATATGCTGGCAGTGTCATAGTAAATGCGCGAAATGACATTTAAATTCAGATGCATAGTTGACGTTGAAAAGCACAACATACTGATACGTCAGTGTAAAAACATACAGTTCATATATTAGGTGTACCCTCCAAAAATTTTGCTGATCCTCTACCCTTAGAAAAATTCTGTCTTCGTCACTGCAAAGGACCAGGTGGAGAGATAAATTTGATAAAATGTTTACGCACCGATACGGTACCACAGGGTCGCTGCCCATAAGAGGGAATGGGTTCGCCTGAGAGAGGTCTTTGCCCAGCAGAGGGCAATTGACCTTTACTAAATTCTTCAAGTGTAGTTTTATGGTTAAGTAAATTGTATTTTGTACTACATGCTTCTGGCAGAACTAAACAAATAAAGGCCATCTGAATTTGAATGTGTTCGTGTTAAAGATGAGCCTAATTAACGCATTAGGTTGGGTCCCACGGGTTCTCAAAGGGGGTAAAATCAGTTGAAAACTTTTATCTGACAAGCCGTAAGTTCTATCGAACTTTTGATGACAAAGAGTAATGTTACTTTTTTGTGAACTACAAGTTTAGTAATAACTCTTTTCCACATGGAATTAACGGTCAATGAGATTTTTGACATTGAATGTGTTGTGGATCCAGTCAATATTTGTTCACTATCCATTCTTCATCGATCCGGAACTCAGCTTCGTTTGCCTGACGAACTTTTCTAATTTATTTTCTGACATACTATTTGTACTTTACGTTTCTCTTACTGATAGAACGAAGTACCGGTTCGGCTAAGATAGAAGAAACGGGGAGCAGCAATAACCAGCCTGAAAATCAGTGGCCTAGCCGAAAAGGGTCAAGGGGGTCTAGACCTCCCTCTGCGATTTCGTCGAACAGTGGTTTTTCTAATTTTAGCATCCACTCTAATACTCTCTCCTCCTTTGGTCAAGACCACACCCCTCCCTCGAATATTAGGCTGTCTACGCCACTGCAGAAAATGAACAATGAAAACAGTGTCGGGTTGGATCCGCTCGCTATGCTAGGTACTAGAACAGGAGGATTCTGTAAGGATAAATCGAGAGCTCTTGGATTTGAATGAATTGCATCACTTCAGCCAACGAGGGTCTTTACTGTGTGGAAGATTTTTTGAATAACAGTACGAGTACTATCACCGACTGGATTCGCCCTGAAAATGAATCTACTCAGTTTTGCATCAAATCGGTCATGGAGGAGAGCGCCAAATATCAGAATAATGGTACCGCATTTACATGAACCACATACTTCACTCCAACAGCAGTCCACACGTTGTCAAATAAGAACTGTACTCATCTCACAAGAATCTCACTGTCACCGAATTTATACGTCCATCCGGGCGCATTTTCTTGACAATATGACTCAGCTGGAGCGGAAATGCCTCGTTTTTAAAATTTACGCAATCCATTTTTTCCTTGCCCGCATATTTTGTGTCAACTCGGGCAACGGTCAACTGGAAATATTCCCCACGTTTTAAATTCAAGTAGAGTCGAGAATGTGTTTGGCGTTGGCTGGAGCCGACAGTACCGACCCACGACGCGAAGCACTGTTGCATTCGGAACTTACAATTACTGCAATGCAAACCACTCCAGCTACAAAACGTCATATCTCCATTTGACCTGAATTTAGCATTAACGAAAAAACCAAGCCAGCCGGCTCTTGTCTGCGACGAAGTTTCAACGATGCACGTCTCATCTCATCCTACTTTCATTACCGCCTGCCTTTTATTTTCCTATGGTTTTTTTTTGTCTCTTCTTTTCTCCTTCGTGTTCATTCCTCCGCATTTATAAAACAATTTACTGGGACATTTTTTTTGCCCAAGATAAACACACTCAGCCGGGGATCAGCTGGATGACACTGCTTTTCCGATTGTTTCCAATCATCGTCGCGTGAAAAGCGACGCTAATGAGCAGAAAAAAAGTTGCTTTTAGTTTTCGAAGCAGCTAAGGCGAAAATTTTCACTTTCAAATTCGATTCGCGATCGTGATTGGCACGTGAAATTGGAGCGAACGGAGACGATAGAAGGAGTTATAGGAAAATCTGCGACGGTTGTGGTTAGTCCGATGATTAGGTGCGATGAGATACACTTCGCGAATCAGCGATTTGCCTTGGTAGATTACAGCTGAGAAAAGCGTCTCCTGGCGGTCAACCTAGCACCCCTGGTTCGGAAGAACATAGGTATAGACATTGATTGGAATGGTTCTACGTGAAAACTCATTTTTCCAGAATTGGATTCAGACTGCCCATTCATTAGCGACAAAATGCCAGATCCTTCGTGCAATATGTGGTGCATAATTGAGCATTTTTTCATTATTTCAGCTAGGGGTTGACCATTTGATTTGTATGTTTGTATGAATGGGCAAATACGAAAGGGGAGATTCATTTTAGGTACCTCGCACAACCCAAGACGCGTAGATTCAATAACGAAACACTGACCTTCATTCTTTTAAGACAGTTTGATAATAACGCGTATCAACGAAGTCTGGTATCGCGATCACTTCACCGTGACGATGGCTCTGTAAACGCGAGGCGCATTTGTTTATTGAACCAACTAACGTAACAATAATTCGATCAGTTATGGTATATTGCAGTATAGGTACTCTTTATTCACAAAACTCAGATTCAATGGGGAAATGACTTGGTGCATGTAGATGAAGTTACTCTTGCGAACTACCGTGAGTTGACGTTTGTGAACCTACGCTCATTTGCTTTTTACTATCACAAATATTGACTCCTCGCTTCGTTTCTTCTCTGGAGTTCTTAAATTTCGGGCCGTAAACCTGATAGACGAGCTCGTGACTCTGTTAGTGTTGAGAAATAAGGGAAGATGTGAGCAGAGAACAATAAAAAGGCAGGAAGATGGAGAGATAGACAGGGAGAGTCAGATAGACATACACATAGATAGAAAGAGTCAAGCTGAGTTCACATTACTCTGATGTTTTAATGATGCGATAGTATGCTGTGTTGTTCACACTGACATTACGTGAAGTACATACATAGACTTGTTCATTGTGTATTCAGACTTTTAAAATGGAGATGTACCAAATAAATGAACTTGATGAAGAAGAGGAGAGAAGAAGGAAGCCATCCAGAATGAAGAACTAATTTTAAAGAGCTATGTATTTCTGGAAGTATACAGATTTCACTTACCTGACACTCCAATTTTTCTGCCATAACATTCCACGTTTCAGTTTTTATAAATTGATTTCAGTAATCCTTTTATGACTTGAATTAAACAAATATTGATACTGCTGAACGCACTCAATTAATTTCTATTCCATTTTCCAGAGACTCATGTCCACCACCACCTCTTTGCTTTGTAAAGATCTAAACGTTTAGATTTGCATCAGATGCGTGTTAACATGTGATAACACGAGTTATGACACATATGATGTCATATGACTTATCAGTGCAATGTGAACAAATATAATGACAACAGATGTTTTTGATTTTTGTCATGTGCCGTGTTACAAAACGTCAGCGTAATGTGAACTCCGCTTCAGATAAGGCGGCTCTAAGGGGAGGTATAACGGACAGCCATTTTGATTGCAAGAAAAGTAAACAAACGCGTCTTGATAATTTCTCATTACATCAACGCGCGTTTGTTTACTTTTCTTGCAATCAAAATGGCCGTCCGTTATACCTCCCATTAGAGTCGCCTTACTTCAGACAGACATAAGTGAGGTAGGTGAGCCCAATAAGGCCCAATATACCAATCTTGTCAGCTAGGCTTCAGATTGCATTACATACAGCAAAGTTCGAGCAAAGTTATTCCTTTACGATGTGGCAACACTGTTCATTTGTTAGGGTCGGCTACGAGTAGCCGAGCCTATTGCAATCACTTTTTTTATTTTTCTTCCCTAGTTGTTGCGGACTCCGCGAGAGGGCGCAAGGCACCTTAGCATTAGTGTTTATTTGCCTACTAGTAGAGCCAATGTTTGATAATTCTTCGCTAATCATTTGATGTTTTTCGGGTCGGCTAGGAGGTGTCAGCATTACCTAATGTCTGGTCCAGTTAAGAAACATAATTTTTTCACAGCGCTGATAACGTGTTCTTGAACTCGTCCTTCTCCTCCAACTTCAAAACATCCACATTATATCAGTGTGTATTGCGGGTGGCCAGTTATGTTTCTTAACTGGACCAGACTTTAGTGTTTATGTTTAGTGGTCTGTTTGATTACCGCGTAGAACACATTAATACGGAAAAAGAATTCTGAACGCATTAAACGGAGTAATACAGAAAAGGAATTCTCGGTATCCTTGTGGGTTTTGGAATAAGCGATGTGTTCTGTCATTCTGCATTGATCGGGTATTTTTTGTGAAAGTTTTTATTAGGGTCATCAAAGCCGTTAACATTCAATTACATTGTTTTGATTATTTCATGATTAATTATAACTATTATCAGGTGATTTTCTGTCGTTCTTATGTCAATGCTGAGTTTTCAGCGCATAGTTATAATTTCCTCATCCTAAGATGCCACCTGAATTTGGTTGAATTGAGGAATATAGAAGAACGTTTTCTGTTGCCAGTTACCAGTAGCGTAGCGAGAAGCGAACGAGTTGTAATATGTAGCATGTAAAGACGTTATCAGTAAATCAGTAGATTGAAGTGCACATTATGTTTGTACCGATGTCTTGTGTAATATTATTCAGACAAATCAGTCCTGCTAGCGTGAATATTACGTTGTTTTCATTCCCTTAAAAGTGGATAATTGTTTGCTAATCATTTGATGTTTTCAGGATTGGCTAGGAGTACTGTTAATCTTTTATCTGTTGACCGATTGCTCTTCAGAATGAAATCTTCAACCAGATGGTCAAAGTGCAAATGTTGCAGAGCCTGCAGCTTCGCAGTCTGAAGCCTTTTGAACCTACCATATGTGGCAGTTTCTATACAAAGGGGTAACTTTGTCGATTGATCAAAGTCTCAGAAACCGCGAAAAAAGAAAAACAAAATATTTTGGTCAAAAAAATCAATTTTGAGATTTTGGTTGACTTCTATAGAAAAAACATCGCAATAACAAAGAGACAAAATTTACGCGCACGGAGAGAGAGAAAGATAATTATGAAAGAGAATGAGAAAAGAATGGGAATGTCTGCATTTGCTTCTTCGTGGTTTTTCGGAGCTACCAAATAAATCCCATGTTCTGAATTGTTACCACGCAGAAGAGCGAAAAATTACCTTTCCAACAAGCCCTCGTCGAGGCTGGTAACGTGATTCCGCGGCGAGTTAGGGCCGCTTGACGGAGTGGGAGGAAAAGGTGTGTCTAACTTTAAACGACTTTTTTTTTTTCCAAAAAACGTGTTTCGCGCGTTCTTGTTACACTCATCTTTGACCGCTTGTATCTCCGGAACAAAAAACGCTACAAATCTCGCCGATAGCTCGTTGGAATGGGTATTCATTCCTCTATTACGTACTGTCGGTATCTCAAACTTCGTCGGATCCACAACGCTACCCCTTTTTATAGAAACTGCCACATATGCTGTTGGTGTGTGTGTAGTGTTATTCCAATTACTTTTCTTCTATCGGCTCTTATATCCCAGAACAAAAGACCTTAAACATGATTACCAATTAATGGGTCCTTTTCCTGATATATTTTCCCAAGACCGCTAATACGAGATAGGCTAATCTCTAATTTTTCAAACGAGAGTCGACCCTCTTCCAGCAGTTAGCTGCTTGTTTTTATCATGATATCAGTCTGTCAGTGCGAGAAGTGGCGGTTGATCTTCTTTCCAAAAAAAGTGCTTCGATATGTTTTTCGTGTAACTGAAGGGTTTATTATGTTAGTCAAATAGAAATCAAGCACTGGGTAGTTGCTGTAGTAATAATTGGTTGACGATCAATACCAAAAAAGTTAAATTTGAGCAATTTGGAACAGAAGTATGTCATGTTCAAGAAAAATAATGGAATGTAACCAAATAAGGCCGAACCTTGTAAAATCAATCATTTTAGTTCTAAGATGGTACAGAGTTGTCCTATTCGACGGTGAGGGCCGAACTTGGTCCATTGGCCCTCTGCCTTAACCACTCCGTCTGCATCTTCCTTTTCATGAAGGCCGAGACAAAGGCCGACACCCAGTTCCAACCGCTTCTTCTTCTTCAAACACCATCTCCGTGAGGAAGGTTGGTGATCCACAATGCAACGCGAACTCTTGAGATGGCCGACCAGAAGAGCTCCACTGATGAACAATTGAACCAGCGCCGCAAGTCTTTCATCCACTGAGTTCTGTCTTTTACCAATGGAGCGTTTCCCCGCTATCTTTCCTTCCATCAGCAGTCTCTGAAGTGCATATCTCGCGCCCCTCAAGATGTGACCAAGACAGCGCAGCTTTCTTTCCTTGATTGAGTGTAGTACTTCCGTCTTTTTCATCATTCTTCCCATGACTTCACTGTTAGTCACCTTCTGTGTAGATGATATCTTCTGGATCCGGCGGTACAGATACATTTCAAAAGCCTCGATCCGTTTCTCCATTTACACATCCAATGTCCAGCTTTGGGCTCTTCAATATTTCCGAAACCGAGGTGCCCGGCGCGAGACGGCTGATCACGCCATCGTCGTTGTCGCTTCTGGTGTTTCCTCCGCCACCGGGATCTATCGCTGTTGTGGTCGTCCCACACCTCTCCTGCTCCCAGGCCTCACACTCGAATAGGGTGAGTCAGGGTGTGTTCTCCGCCCCTCGATCAGAAGAGAAGGGTGCATCAGGGGGCAAAAAAATTTTTCAACACAAACACAGGGCGGTATAGTGCCTTGCATTATCGGCGTTTTGCAATTCGCGCCGATAGAGCTCGCTGAGGGCGCCAATTTTGATTTTGCTCCCTACGCCAGAAAGGGTTAATCCGTCCCTGCATCCCAAGTATTTGTATTCTTTGACACGTTCTACATCTTCCCCTTGATGTAGATGTCGGTATTTTTGATCGGATGATGAAAAATTCGGGCCTCCGGAAAGTCCCAGGGAATCCCCCTTTCCCTCACCCTTTCGTCAGATCTGAAGACTGGAGGATGGTTAACGGAAATCGAAGGGTGCCTCTATTCAAAAACCTATAGCTTCGCTAATGATTTTCGTATTGAAAGAGGGCGGGCGCACCCATAATCCGGTAAACTAGTAACTATTTTATAAATCAGAGCGCACTGAAGCTAAATTATGAACAGCATTCCGTGTATATAGGGGTAAATTATTTCCAAATTTCGTAATATCACAACCGTGGTTCATGAACAGCTGCATTCATTTTGCTACGCATGGGTAACAATCACGAATAACTATAACATGAAGATTCAGTCGTGCAAAAGAACGAAAGAGAAAGAAACACCATAACGAGGAAGCTCATGCATTCGTAAATAATGAGCAAAAAATTTCGCTCGTATTATTAAAAAGAGAGAAAAAAAGGAAAATGTATTCTTGTTCAATACTCCACTGATCGGACAGCGTGCATAACGACCAATAAATCAGCGAAATCCATTTTACGGCACATGTATCTCGCGATAGATGTGTATGTACACACGTACATGGAATTTTCACAACAATTGGCGAGAAATATCATTTTTACAGCGCAAAAGAGGTGTAATATATGCGAAAAATTGTTAACAGGAACATGAAAATCTTATTTGGAATTCTATCAACGTTACGAGCTCAACATGTCCGGTCAATCAATATTATATCTGGTTAGAATGCATTTTACGATTTTATACTGCAAACTTGTATTAGCCAACTGTTGGAAAGAAATTTCACTAGTTATTATGGTTTGATACGAGTACTTGCGATCGCCGTTGCTATGCACAAAAGATGCATCCTTACAGTTTAATGAACCTAAATCTCACATGGGATGTGACCTAGTTGACAATGGTAGAGAAACAGGGGAAACGTAGGGAATGGCAAATTTTTGTATTTTCACTCAACCTGGTTAAAGACAATCAGTGTCTGTGAATCACAATAAGTTGTCTAAGGAAATCCAGGAGTACTGAAATGGGCTTGCTTCATTGGAAATTTATTCTAGTTTTATACGGGGGTTGATTTTTCCAGACATGGGCGGGCAAATCAATCACGAGGGCAAGTGTGTTACCAGATAGGTAGGAACTCATTAGTTTTATGATCTCCCATTTGTATTTACCTTCATTTCCGATTTGTACCTACGTTTATTGTTCTTTACCCAACCTGAAAATATTTTGTTTTGCTCATAATATCGAGTGTCTCATGCACACTTGATCTAAGTGACATCTGAAAAATGAGTTAAATACATATTCTTATAGATCTCGATGCCCTCTATCGGGCTACACTCGCAAATGACGAATTACTTTCTTTTTCAGCCCGCTAGATAGCGTAAACCATTTGAGCCACATATATAACACAACGTTATTTATAATTTTCAAATCGCTCTCCTGAAGAAAATGGTTTTTGTCACTTAGGTCACGTGTGCATGAGACACTCAATATATGAAATTGTCAGAATTTTGTTGAAATTTTGAATTTTTTGAAGGGTATTTCATTACATATTTTTTTAAAAAGCTATGTAGTGTTCAGAGTAACCATTACAGAGATACAACTAAAAACACGCCTCATTTTTCTTGTTGCCCAAGTATTCCAAGCATAGGGGTATAACTTGGGACAATCACAAAAAAAAATTGTAAAACGAACGGGGGGTGATAATTTTTAGTTGTAGTTTTATCTACAAACACACTTCTATCTTTTAGCTTTTTCACCTCTTCAATACATACAGTAGTTAAGGAAATACATGCTTTGAAAACTCACTTTTGTCTCAAGTTACCTGGTTTCACGGTACCAGCCAAAATCAGAGTTTAAATTTCACTTACATGGATGTTTTTCTGAACGTGAGATTAAACCAGTTGAATTCAACAGAGACGTCTCTGCCGTCTAGTGGTAGTCAAGTAGGCTACCTTACAGAAAAAAAGCAATTATTTCAAAGACTAAGGCACGATAGCACGCTATAATTTATAATTAACTTTTATTTTTGTGACCCGCGTGTTCAGTGGTTATGAGAAAGTAGATAACTCCAGAATCTACAGCATTAAAGCTGGAAAACCACGACCATCATAAAACCTGTATATTCGTATTAATTTCATAGCATTAAAAGAAAATCCAAAAGTTGCACCATTTGACAAAATTCTCGAAAAAAGATAAAACTTGAAACAGTAATCAGTATTACCATTCAGAAGTTAAACTTTCTTTATCTCATCAAGAATCATGCTTGAAATAACATACATAGGTACCTATAGGCCCAACTCATCCAGCATAAAAAATTAGCGGGAATAAAACAAGTTAGTTTCGATTATGTCAAGTGTAACAAGTTCATTGTCAAGGGAAAAGGTAAACAGAAATGAAGGAACCGGTTCCCGGCAATCCCGGCTGTGATTCAGGTACTTTCATGATCGCGATGATCGAGGTTAATTTGAATACGAATTTAACGAACTCCGACATCATTTTTATTAACTGCGTTGATGTAAAACTGTTTTCGTGGCTTTATTCAAATATTTACTGCTAGTCGAGGGATGCGAAGAAGAGACAAGTGGGCAATAATATTCATATTCTGACTAGAATTCGAAATTTAACGTCTTAAAGACTACTAAAAATAAGATAGTTATAGGTACTACTCAAGAGTGAGAATAAAAAGCTTGTATACGTGAGACTCTTTCTCCACAGTGCACTATGGGGTTTCGGGGTCATGTAGTTGATCCAGAAAATAAAATTCGATTCTAAGATTAAACTTAGTGTAAAGAAAATCCTCTAGACTCTAGTTCTGGACCTTCATCATGTTTCTAAAAGTGACCAGTGACTGAGTAACTCTAGGGGTTCTCAATGTGTGCGAGAAACATGAAAACACGGTATACTAACCCCTTATTTATGCTCCAATGTTGTAATGAATGATTCGTCATCACCGGGTATACCTAGAATCATACCTATTAGGATCCACAATTATAGCTTCGATAGGTGTAAAGTCAGGGCCTGATGAAGTTGCAGTAACATTTCTCTCGTATGATTGCTTTTTCTTAGGAATGTAAAGAAATTCGAATTTGTAGAAGAATGTATTTGTCTTGCCAATTCGTATAATCAATAGTGAATATGCTGTTTATCTGTCTGTTTGTTTACCTTTATCTCCTTCTGCCAGTGTGTCCGATTGCGTGTCTCTGGTTTGTCCGTTAGTCAGTCAATCAGCTTGTCTGCCTGTCTGTCCTTTGTCTTGGTTTTGCAAGTTTTCTCCGGAGGCTGGAGAGTCATTGGCAGGAACGTACCGATATTGGGTGCTCTCTCTCCTGTCGGAATTTTTCACTCGGCAGTTGGGAAAATTTACCATTTTAGTCAGGTGGAGTTGGGAAAATCCAACAGATCAAAGGGTCGTTTTTGTTGCGTTTTTTTGTTCTTCTTTTTTTTTGCTTTGATACTTGCGAATTGAGTTAAGAAGTTGGGAAAATCCTTCGGCCATACATACTTACGTGGACTGGAAATACTGATAAGAATTTGGGGCCAAACATTGCAGTTTCCAACTTTCTAGAAAACGGTATGATCGAAGATCACAGGAGATGCCATCGTTAAAAGTTGGAGCCTGACTATTACCAGTCCACATAAGTATGTATGGTCGAAGGGAAAATCCAACAAGTCAAAGTTTTTTGTGTTTTTTTTTGTTCTTATATTTGGGAATTCTAAGTTGAATCAGTTGGGACTTTCACAATCCCCCCTCCAACCACCCCCCAGAAAAAACTCTTCGGTACGTCTCTGGTCATTGGTCCGTCTTACTGGCTGATTTAACGGTCTCTTTCTCCATCTATTTCACGGGGCTCTCCCGGAATGTCGAGATATTATGGTGATTGACTCGCCTTTGTAATTTTCGGATTGTTGTGCGGTACGTCGGGATGTTATGATGACTCACTTGCAATTTTCGAATTTTGTACAAGCAACCAATCTGGGCGAGGTTCGTAGAGTAATTTCTGGATAAGAACATGCCAGATTAACAGTGTTTACGAAGAAATTGAAAGGAATTCGTGGTCACCTATGAAATTTTAATTTTAATTTGTGGGACCAACAAACAGAAAACCCCAACTGAAAACTGATTCAAGCGGTTTACATTAGGAGCCCAGTTTCAAGAGTGACCGAGTTTAAAATTAATCTCTCATTTTAACCAGATCGACGAAAAAGGCTCGAATTTTATTTTAAAGGAGTGTCGATGTAACTATTTGGCCTCTCTTCATCCTCTCAAAAGATATACAAAACACGACTGTTCGGGAATTCTTGATATTTTTACGGAGACTGCGGCAAAAAACGAGCAAATTTTCATTGTCGAGTATTGACCGCCTATTTGGTCAAAATCATCTCGACCATCTGGCGTGCAAATAGCGTCATTTTCTGTAGAAGTAGACAATCTTCAGCTTATTAATCCATTACTGTTGAACAGACAGCTGGTGTTGGCAATTAGAATAATTTATGTAAACCCTAAGATATATCACTGTATCTAAAGTGCAAAATGTAAATAATTTTTTGTTTAGACTGTTCGCGACGCTAGAGCAGCTAGAAACACCCGAGTACTGACACTGCCATCTCGAGTCGCTTGGTACCCGACGATTCTCAATTCGATACGCGGAACGTTCCGCGTAGTGAATTGTGAATCATCGGACACCAAGCGACTCAAAATAGCGGATTTTAGTTCTCAGATGTTTCCAGGTGCTCTAACGACGCTATGACTCTCTAAGTTTCGTATAAGTATACTCAGCTACCATTTTTATCCTCTCAGTCGTTGCTGGCTATGAGTTTCGTGTGAAGCGTTCCCTTGTTATCGGAAAAAATAAGGATTAAAATGGAGATGTGCATGCTGTCCGTACAAAGTTTACAAAGCCTTACTCTAGGTTTGTTTACAACTACATTGTTCAGGATTCTTTATGACATTTTCAGACGTGTGCCAGATTCTTTAAAAATCTTTCCGCACTTGATTAGAACTTATTAACATTTGTCTAGGTATTTTCAGATTCGCTTAAGCCAGTTAATACTCCTTTTAAGACTAATTTAAGACTTTTCAATCATGAAATAAGATGCTTTAGGATTCATCTAAATTTCATAAAGACTAAGATTTTACTAGTCTAGTTTGAGTAGAGCACCTGGAAACACCCAAGTACTGACGTCCGCCATTTTGAGTCGCTTGGTGCCCGACGATTCACAATTCACTACGCGGAACGTTTCCCCCTTCCTTCCGTGTATCGAATTGTGAATCATCGGGCACCAAGCGACTCACAATGGCGGATGTCAGTATTCTGGTGTTTCTAGGTGCTCTAGTTTGAGGTTCCTTTAGATCTAATTAAAGTTCTTTGTAAGACTCTGAAGCTCGTCCAGCCTGGCTTTTGAGACTTTTGTTAACGGCTCAAAACTCTCTTAAGAGTAGTTCAAGATACTGTAAAGTTTGCGTTAACTCATGCCGGTTTAACAGAGACTAAGACTTTTCCAAGACTTTGTATGAGGCTTTTCCCGATTCGTCGGAGATCATTAGGACTTCTCCAAGTTCGTTTACGACTTCTAACGCTCTTCCAACTCTTTAGGATAACTAACAACAGTTAGTTTGGCAGTCGTTTTCCATAGATTTGAAGAAGTTCTCAGTTATAACCGCCTCCTCACACGAATTTTTTCAAAGGTGATTATAATATGATTTACGTGACAGCGTTTTTTTTTTTGTTTTTTTTCATATAGTAAAATGTGACCATACAGTTATGGACACTAGACTAGACTATATAGGCTGCACATTCAAGTGACACTGTTGCGTGATCGATGTCGCTGGGTATGACCATTGATATAGGTACTCTACATTGTTCCATAGGCGGTCGGTCTTTTAAAAAGAACTGCGTAGACAGTCTGTCGGGCAACATATAAATACGAGCACGTATAATTTGTCGATGTGCGTGATCCTTTTTCAACTGATCAACGTGTGACAGCATAGAGAGCGTCCGTCCGCCCTGTCTCTGTAAAAAATGTCTGATGTTCCGATTATCATTCCGGGAATTCGAACCGAAGCAAATATAATCCTCTGGACAGATGAGAGGCGTCTAATATGTGGAACTAATCCACTGAAATTAGCACGCGCCTTCTTCTTGAACTTGATAACGATGATTTTTCGAACCTGATGCAGAAACTGGACTCGTGTTGCTCTCAAGCTGGGCAGCTCGGGTTACCTTCGAATCAATTTCGACTGGGCAGCAGGTACAAAGGTTCAAAACCAGTTGCATGTCCCACGTACGCATTACAAATAAGCCTCTTGAATAGGAACAGCTGAACCGAGAAAACTGTACCAAAAACCGTAAACTATGCGACCGTTGAGAGTAGGTACAATTCTAGACGATTGAATTCTAAATTAGCACGTGCCTTCGTGCCGAACTCGATACCCCAACACTAGATAAGCTTGAGATCTTGATAAACTGGCCCTTCAGTTAGGAAGCTCGGGGTCAGGTCCGGATCAATTTCAACCTGATAGGTACACACGGGTTCAAAACAAACCAGTTGCGTGTGTCCGCAGAGGATGCATTACGAATTACCCTTTTGGACTATATAGCTGGAGTCAAGTCGAGAATTATGTAAACCAAAGTACTTACCGTCTAAAAAGGTTGAAAAACACACGAAACATGCGACCGTTAGTAATATTCTAGTCGACATGCTGAACTCGTCAGTGATGGCGCGAATAAAGTGAAAATACGATTAAAACTAATTTTAATTGATTAACATAATCGCAGAGTCGATATACAAAATGAAGCAAATGATGGAAACTATCACAATTCCGAAACAATGCGCGATCCGATTCGATTTAGAAAAAAAAATTTCGAGTACGACGAATCCGAACGAAACGCGATCCGAACGCTTCTGACCGGTTGCACGAGTTAAGTGACGCTTGGTCCGGAGAGTATCAACCTACTGACTTCATTTCCGAGATCAAAACTCCGCTCTCTAAGTATCTCCGGTTTCATCCTCGCTCTGCCGCTACCACTTCCAATGGTAAACGCCATCGGCTCGGAGTATTTCATGTGTAGACTTTTTTTTTCTCTCTTCCTATAATCGTCCTATCTTTGCTTTTTAACGAACAACGAAGACTGCTATATGAATACTTAAATTATATCTGCGGTGAAAATCATCTTTCACTGGTTTAGGAGCAGCCCGCCGCCGCGTGTGTGCAATCGTAAAAATTTTGCTAAATCAAATAAAAATCTCGTGTCCGTTTCCACGACTCGACCGTCGACTTGATCCCGAGATATCGACTCGACATTGGCAGCCGCGCGAGGGCAGCATAACGAATTTTCTCTCGTGGAATTTATTGTACTTATTGCCTTAGACGAGTAATGTGTGTATCAGCTGTGAAAGCAACTCAGATATTTCACCATTTTGCCATTTTGCCTGCATGGCCGTGGGAGAGGGGCACAATATCAAGATCGAAATGTAACATGGCATACCCTTCGAATTCTTATGAACGTAGACAAAGTGTGTTCTGCTGAAAGATGCTAACAGTGATGCAGAGAAAGTATATGGTCTCTAACTGTCTGAGTGGCGTATAGTTAGCCTATTGTTCGAGGGGGTCTGATCTTGAACAAAGGGGAAGAAGGTTTCAGAGAGGGTGCTAAAACTAAACTAGTAACTTCTCTACTCGAGAAGAATGCACGCATCTTTGACTCTCAACAGTCTTGAAGCCGGGAATGTTAAGCTTCCAAAAGTTAAAGAAAAACACAAATAATTTATAAGTAAACTGATAAAAAATTTGCTTTCTTTTAAAATTTTTTACTATGAACTGTAATCAGTACTTCAAAGATCAGTATTTAGCATATTGATTCCAACTGGTCTTATTAGTTATATCAAAATCATGGGAAATTGCAAGCTTTGTAATTTTTGTGCCTAAAGTCAACTCATGTGCAAAGATTAAGCTATGAGCCAAACAGCATGAAGCCATATTTGAACCCGGAAAATTAGCTTCAAGCCATAAACCAAGTAAACCAGCTTAAAAGCCATTAGCTAAGCTTAAGCCAGTGACCATTGACTGAACGTGACTTAACACATCTGTACAGTACAGTGGAGAGTGGATATCAGAGACTGCAATGGCGCAGCTCTGTCACTCTATCAACAATAGAAACGCGCTTCGTAATCAATTCTGTGAAATAATACTGAAAACAATGAGAAGAATTAAGAACTTCCATTGAAATTTCTATCAACAACACAAACGCGCTCTGCAATCAATTCAATGAAATAATTCTGAAGATAGTGGGAAGAAATAAAAATTTCCATTGAAATTTCTATCAATAGCACGAACGCACTCTGCAATCAGTTCAATGAAGTAATACTAGTGAAAATAAATAAAAGTTTCCATGAAAATGTCTATCAATAACACACTGAACGCACTCTGTCAAGTTAATCAATTCAATAAAATAATACTGAAGATAGTAGGTAGGAAGAAATAAAAGTATTTGTGGAAATTTCTATCAACAACACAAACGCGCTCTGCAATCAATTCATTGAAATAATACTGAAGATATTGGGAAGAGATAAAAATTTCCATTGAAATTTCTGTCAATAACACGAACGCATTCTGCAATCATTTCAATGAAATAATATTGAAGATAGTAGGAAGAAATAAAAGTATTTGTGAAAATTTCTATCAACAACACAAATGCGCTTGGCAATCAATTCAATGAAATAATATTGAAGATGGTAGGAAGAAATAAAAGTATTCCTGGAAATTTCTATCAACAACACAAACGCGCTCGGTAATCAATTCAATGAAATAATACTGAAGATAGTGGGAAGAAATAAAAATTTCCGTTGAAATTTCTATCAATAACACGAATGCATTCTGCAATCAATTCAATTAAATAATACTGAAGATACTGGTATGGTGGGACGTATGGCGATGCACGCATGCCAAAGTGGCCTCTGTGACACCGCACCGCCGGCCACAGGAAGGACCCTTTCGAGTATCGCGTCAGTGACCGGAGGGAGTAGTGGGAAGAAACAAAAATTTCCATAGAAATGTCTATGAACAACACGGACGCACTCTGCAATCAATTCGCCGAAATTATGGTTGGAAGAAATGGAAAAAACTACAATAATGAAAGCACATAATATTATCTGGACAATTAACGAGAAATAAAAAGAAGAGAGAAAAAATTCCGTGGAAAAATAAATAAATAAATATCGACCTGATTCAACCCTAGTGTAAAAAAGTAAATGAACAAGATGCTTGGAAGAAATAATAAACATTTCCATGAAAATTTCAATCAACAACACGAACGCACTGTGGTTGGAAGAAATGGAAAAGGAAAAAAAGAGGCTCGTTTGCCGACCCTAAAAACCAATATTTGACGAATTTGCAAGGCTACGCCACTGGCTATAAAGGATACTGCCCCCAACAGATGCTAGAGGAAAAATTCAAGGTATTAAGATGGTAAAGTTGACAATTTTCGATCTAATAACTCAAGTTTTAGGGCAGTGAAGTGTAGTCTCACATTGTAGTCGTAAAATTTGTTTTCATTTTGTTTATTTATTTATTTATTTATTTATTTGGTTATTTATTCTTTTTCTTCCCCCGGTCACTGATGCGATGCCCGAAAGGGTAGTTTCCGGTGCCGGGGGTGCGTGTCATAGGGGCCACTTTGGCATGCGTGCATCGCCATGCGTCCCACCCCACCATTTATTTTTTGCTTGATGACCGGATTATCTCCGACAGTAACGAAATAATTTGTTGTTAAATTAGGAGACTAAAATGTTGATATGTAGTATTATTTGCTATGACCAAAAAAAAGGTCTAGTTTGAAGATAGGCCCAATCGAACCATTAATGGGGACCTGATCTGCAGAATCGCTGTCATATAATGGTTTTGTCAGTGTCAGGATCTGTCATTTCTGGCAGAATCAGTAGGTAATTCCTCCTTTGCTGTGTAAGCTTTCGCAGATAGCGCTAGTGTTAGGATAGAAAGCCATCAGGTTTGAGTTAGGTCTGGTGGGAATCTGAACTGAACAACAGACAAGATCGAGTGATTCTCTCAAGATGGTGACAGAATAACCATAAGATAAATAGCAGAATCGTGAGATACGAGAGAGAATCATCAGGTGAATGGCAGAATCCTTATATAAGTGGCAGAATGATCAGATAAATGGCAAAATTGTTACATTACAAAAAGCAGAATCATCGTCAGATGTACACAAACGACTTTTTTCTCGCCCTCCTTCTACCTCTTATTAATATTAAAATTATCGTAATTATTAAATAAGTTAGGGTTAATTAAGATTAAATTAATTAAAATTATTAAAATGATAATAAAAAACTAAAAATCTTTTAATAATAATATTAGTATTAGGAACGTGAAGCAGCCATTTTGTTTATTGCTGTTAGTTCATGGAGTTGCTGTCTTTGTGTTTTATTTGGTGTTTCTTTTGTTTTTCTTGAATTGCGATCACATCAATTATCATAATTTAGCCGGGAATGTATTCATTTTATTCAAGTAACTAGATGAAGTATGTAAGGTAAAGTGCCACTTATTGGTCAAGTGCCAATTAGTGGTCAAAATTTTGACGCTATTAATCTGGTCCACTAGAGAGCATGAGTTTTATTTTTTTATCAGTGTCCATCAGCACACACAGTACTTCAATGTGGTCTGTGTTCAAAGTGATTTTGATTATTCGCGTTGAAAATATGAGCCGTGGAAAAATTTGCCTGTTTTCAGCGTGATAAAATTCTTACATTTTCGAAGTCTGTTATCAAAATCGAAAAAGTAAATACTTCATGCTATTAATTCTATACTTTTTATAATTGTGAGTTCAAAGGACATGCTAAGAAACATTTTTCGAATAATCAACAGACGATTGAGTAGCTACTTATCGAGTGCCGGTCCTGTAAATTGGAGATGGAATCCAGTTGTGGAACTGATTGTACCTCAGTCCTTATATTACACTTTTTGTTTCAGTACGTTAGCCCATGTGAGAGCTGCAGAACACATGGCAATGATGAAATTTAATACACGGGAGAGAAAAGTTTGACCTATTGGGCTCCAATTTTTTTGACCATTCGTTGGCTAATGTTTTATTTCTATTGTTATCAGTCTGCCGAATGAACTGACGAGGAGCTTTTTTGACGTTTCTATAGTTTTTGAATTTTACTTTGATTACAATTCATAAATTGAATTTCACTTACTTCTTTTCATTCTGTCAATTTCGGATAATTTTTTTCAAATTGTGCCAAAAGTTGCTCGACCAATAATTGGCTAATTTTTACATAATTTTAAAAATTCACAGAAAATAGAGCTTGAGTAAGTGAAACTCATTCCTGATGGCTCACACTACCATATGCGATGACTAAAAATGGAAAATTCTGCAGACCAGTTTTTGGACCCTTCGTAGGATGCGATGATGACACCGCTTTCTTGTTGTATGTTGTAGAGGAAGGATGAGATTCCAACATCAACTATCCCACATGTTATTAGAGCTCGAGATATGGCCGTCCAAAAAAAAACTAATAAATAAATAGCCCTTTACCTTATTGATACTTGATTCAATGAGTCATTCTCCAGAAACTGAGAATATTTTGTTACCAGTAAATCTTGAACCCCATCTTTCGGTTTATATATTTATATTATTTTCCCGTTTCTCGATCGCGCTTTCCATTACGATAGATGTTCTCGACTGGTACGAGCAGAGCTTGCCAAGTAACCAGGAGTTCGTCATTATTCGCCTAGGAATTTTCTATAATAAAACTGCAAGTGCTCAGGATAACCACCTTCTGCATGTGTTGATATTGATTTTCGGGGATGTTCAGCTTTGTCAACATTCCTCATAGTTCTCGGTGGACCAGTCCTGTGCTTGAGAGAACTGTGGGTGTTATATCCACTTTTTCAGCTTTCCACTACACCTTGATCAGTTTTGCTAGTTCCTTCATATTTACCTCCTCTTTTCCGGGAACGTTTTTTGCGTGTTGGCTCCGGGTATCGCAAATGTAAATCAACTGCACATTTCTTCTTCTCTTATCCCAGATAACTATGTCTGCCCTGTTGTGCACTACTTTCTTATCATTTATCAGAATCCTATCCGAATACACACGGTGGCTTCGGGTTTCAGCGACAGGCTCTGGCTGATATTTGTAGTACGGCATTGTCGGCTCGGTGGTATTCCTCACGTTCCTGAGAGGTGTACTATTCTTGCAACCTGGTCATGCCTTTCCTTATGCATTTTCTTTTGGAGCCATCACTGGACAACCATTCAGCAAATATTGTATCATTTCACCCGTTTTGTCGCATCTTCGGCATCTGTCTTCCACTCCGCCCTCCTTCATTGTATACTTCCGGAGTACCTGATGGGCACCATTTAATTTTGAATTGCAATCACGAATCCCTCGCTTCCCCAAATCCGCTGAAAGTCTTTCCCCAAAAACTGAAAAATTATGCGGAGTTTCAGTATTAATTTTTGCTGGACACCCTCTCCCTGAGCCACTCCAATCCAGGGCGGCTTTTTGCGTTTATAAAGGTAGGTATAAATATATGAGGAGTGATATTCCAAAACGGCCTATGTTTATTTTTTTTTCGAAATCGTTTTGGTGGAAGGTGTAAACGTACACACATTTTTACACTGTCAACCTGCCAATATTCAGGTCTGTGTTCTACTAGGCAACCTAAGTGTCACTGGTGGCACATATATGGTATACACAAGAGCACAACGTTATTTCATTTTCCTGTTGGGGTTTGAAAAGTGGACAGAGGCCGTTAATATCGTTCCTCAATATATGAATATAACCTTCGAGGGAGACCAGATCTCTAATTCCTAAGTAGGTCCCAAGTCTAAGTCTCAAATATTGGACCAGTCAAATGGTAACTGCATTTAGTACCCCTCTTGGTGAAAATATGATTTTCAGTTACATACTATTGGACCTTAAACTGGAGAAATTGAACAAAATGTTAGAATAGGGTTTTGTTCAGTCATCAAAATCGGAAGCACAACTTTAATCTTCACACATTTTCTTTGATTTTTCTAGCCATGGTGACTTTGCCCTCTTCTACAGGTACTGTACTTAAAATTTGAATATTGTAAGACAGAGTTGCGACTTTGATTGATAAATATGCTGTCTAGCAGTGACGTAGAAAACGTGGAACACTGAGAGAAACTGCCCTTACAACTTCAATATCGAGAAAATCGGAAAGGATAGTTCCAAACCGAGAGAGAAAACGAAATACTGGAGCACAATGTAAAAATTTGAAACTCTGTACAACATCGAGTCTCATGAGACGAAACTTCACAAACAGCTGGTTCGCAGTTGATATTTGAAAACACCCTATTGATTCGATTATCGCACCATAAGTGACTTTGCCTTTTGACTATAATAAACTCAATGATGATAATAGCAACAATAATAAATAATAGCTGCATGTACACGTATACATACGATCTCGTTACTCTTTATACATTGATTTGAAAAGGGAAATGTGCACGCAGCCATAGAACGAGTTACTTTCCTTTTATTCTCATAATTATGCTTCTAACTGATATCTTCGCTCAATAAAATCAATAACCTGCGGCTGCGAGTACCTACGTGTTTCAATTTTTCGAACTAGATCTGCTAGTCTTGTGCCAATAATTAAATGTTTGATGATCGATTCGAGATGAATTCGATAACGTATATTATTTCAATTCAATCGAATCAACGAAGGAAATGGTATGTGTACTTGTTATTTGAATACGACGGTTATGATAATTTCCACAAAACACGGGTTTTCAAAAGATATACAGTCTGGGTAGAAATCGAGAGGACTGATAACAGTTTAGCTCGAGGAAGGCACCAGATTTTTCCTGACTCCGACAGCCCTATTCTGCTTATTAGTCTAGGAATACTCCACATGCTTGTAATTGTGGTTAAGACAAACTTTTGGTATCGTAGTTTACCCTGGCAGTGTAAAATCTAAGATTAGGGGGCAAAGCTTAGTGAGATCCTGATCGAATTTGAGTTCCGACTTCCTGATTCCTAATATAGGAGCTCTAGTTACTTCACTAAATCATGTAATCATTTCCAAAGGGGGGAATATTCTCGAGTGCAGGTGTTGTGGAACAGGGGTTAACAGAGACCGCCTGTAGGCATTTTTCACTCAGCAGTGGGGAAAATTTATCATTTTAGTCAGGGGACGAGTTGCAGAATCTTAGTAGATGGATCAAAAGTTGGAAAAATCCGACAAGCCAAAAGTTTTTTTTTTTGCCAATACAAAAAAATTTTGATTGATATTTGGGAATTTTGTGTTGTGTTAGTTGGGACTCTCACAATTTTTGCCCCCCCCCCTCGAGAGAGCTCTTCGGAACGTCGCTGGGGGGGGGAGGTAAAAACTCGATTGACCAAATGCCTTACTGAAGCAATGGTATTTGGACACAAAATTGCCTTATGTGAGAGACTTGTGGCAAAATTGTGTCGGCTCCGTCCAATTTCAAATGACCCTGGGTCTTAATTGGTTGATAATAGAAACTGTCACAAGTGTCATTTGGCGCTCTTGCTTACGAAAAGACTCGATGACACATTTTTTCATTAAACGGAAAGCGGCTGGCCCCGAAATAGGAACTTTATATCCTCTCTCCCAGAACAAATTTTTAATTCTGAGATCGTTGTACTTTCTTATTGTCTTTGATTTTCTGATTTTAAAAGTGAGGAGTGGGTACCTCGGCACGGTTGTGACACTGAAAACCCAAAACGGCAACATTTGAAAAGTGAAAACCCGTTTTTCTATCTGTTGTTTCTGAAAATTGACAGTAATTAAGTGCCAGAATTTAAAGAACGTGTACTTTTTGCACTTTAATTCAAACATTGAGCAATTCGTAAGTTACCTATTGTTTGTTTCATTATTTCGAATTTTTACAATAACCAGGCAAAAACTCGGGATCTTAGAGCAAGTTCAGGATCCTGAGTTGGCAAAAAAAACTAATTTTGAATAGCGGACAATCTTTCTTTTTTGCTAGTTGATTTTGAAAATAAATGATATGACAAAATCAGAATCCTGATTTAACAAAATGGCTAAATTTAACCAGTAGAAGTTGTTCTCTTTTTGATCCGTTGATTTTAAAAATAAATAATTATTTTGAGTTGGCCACATGGAAAATTGCTTGTTGATTTTGAATGATTTTCGAAAGGAACTATTTTATGTGACAAGCTCGGGATCTCGAGTTCGAAGGAATTAAAATGAAATGAAATCTTTATTTGCGACTTATTTTTCTTGCACTCACTGAGCGAAGCTCGTTTCGAGGCTGTATTATAATATTTTCGAATTTTTTGAGTAATTACGCAGGTTAAAAAAATATAAAATGAGAAAAAAACTACTAGAACAATTTGGAAAAGGAAAATCGGAAATCAGAAATACAAAAACAAAATAAAAAGGAATTAAAAAAAACGAATGAAAATTAGAAAAAGAAACTAGAAAAAAAAACCAAGCCATGAAAAAACTACCGATCCCGCCCCATCCGCCATTTACAAATTAATGAATTGGGAACTAGGGAAACGAAAAGGAATTTTGTTATATCCTGAACTAGAAAATTTACTGTTTATTTATTTATTTATATTCATTTTTAAATTGTATTTATTTATTAGTTGTTGTTTATTTATTTATTTAGTGCGTGTTTATGTAGTAGGCTATTTATAAGTTTTTTTTATTTTATTAGTATTTGTTGCTGGGGTACACATGATTTCTGCTTTATGGGATGGACTAAGGTTATTGAAAAATGAGATGCCCTGATAGGAATAATACTTGCCGATTTTAAAAGTGAACAAAAATGTAACAAAACTGAGGTCTCTAATTGGCAAAAATTTAAATAGACTCTTTTTTTTGTGGGGGGGGGGGGGTTGCTGGCTCTGAAAATAAACAGAAGTTGGTTAGACTGAAAACCTGAGTTTACCGCATGGACAAGTATGTGAGCATTTCTTCCTTCATGATTCGAGAAATGAACCGTAATTCAACTGAAGATTCTGAGTTGGCAATGTTTAGAAAATTACGATTTTTCTGCTTGTTAATTATTTTAATATTTTGTGGAAAATAAGGGGTCCTGCGTGAGCCAAAGTTGAGAAGACTTCCCTGGATTACTTCATTTTGAAGCTGAATTAATTAAAGATAAGATGAACATTTTAACAATATTAGGATTTTTGGGTAGATTACCGAACCTTTTTCTGCTTAGATTGGCAATCCCTTGCCATATTTACAACTCTAAACGTTTCTCCAACTCGAGTTGAATGTATTTTACATCAGTCTGCGCTGATGATGTTATTGGAAGTGGAATATTTTAGGCAGTTCGAGGAAGAGGGAATACTTGCATCAGAAATTTTAACGTTTTGATAAGTTTGCTGGTAAAATTCATATATGGCATTTTGATAAAGAATGGCATTTTGCTTAGTAAACTTTCATTCAAACACCTTAATGTTTTGCAGAATTTCAAGAAATTTTCTCAATTTCGGAATTGAATTTTATTCGCGACAATTTCTTTGCAACTTATTTAAAGTATAGTAGTAAATAGTACCGTCAAAAAAACATTGTTACACCCGTAGCATAAATTTTAAAAATGGAAAGTGCCGCCACAGTTGAAGGTGCCATATAATTGAAATTTGTGCAAAGTACAAATTATACTCAAGTTCTATGAATAGGAACATAGGTGTAAGCCTTTCAATATCTTCTTCAGGCACTATATCCAATGCCGGATATTGGCGGTTACAGTTCTTAACGCGCGACTCTCGTGTGCAGGTTAATGTTGAGGTAGTTTGCCATTGCTTTCTCTGTAGTTTTGTTGAGTTGAAAGTTTTTCTTCTCTGTGCCGCAGAATATCCAGCCGCAGTTTGCTGACTAGTCCTGTGTCTTAAGACTTTGATAAGCTACCCGCGACTTACACACTCACAGTATCAATATTTCTGATCTGATGGTAACACACCCTGTGATTGTAATGTCTTGTACGTGTGAACTGGCAGAAGTTACAGGACGCGCTATGTTTCCACCGCGACTGACACTGCAGTCGCTGTTTTCGCTAGAATGTTAGAGGGGATATTCGAATGTCACTAGTTTTCTGGTAGTGATGAGATTCGAACCCGGACGTAAGAGTTCTGGCCGTACATCCGTCAGAACGCGTCGCTATCGAGTCGAAGTGATAAGTAGTAAAAGGTGAATCTGTACATTTCCCTAATTAATGTACATACTCATTAAAATTGAAATGTCTCGAAAAGTAAAACTTTTTGAAGTATTTAAAAAGGAACCAATTTTTTGAACAAAGAATTTTCTTTCGATTAAGACTATTTTTATACCGAAATTCCAAAATTTTGCTACATATGTCACAAATTTCACCTTTTGGTCAGAGTAGTTGATACTAGAGCTGTAAGGCTCGAATTGCGAAGTGGGCACTTTACTAGTTAGCCACCCAGCGACTCTTTCTGTTTCAAAAGTAGGCAATTCCGTTTAGTAAATGTGAGTTACCTTTGAATGCTCCACCTATTTCGCTATTTTTCAAATTTTGAAGACTTATCACCCCTTCAACCTTAAGTATAGATTATATATGTAACATTTTTTGTTCTCACCTAGTACTATCATCTAGCATCTGCTTGGCATAATCAACGGGAACACACAGTGTACAACAGCGATGACCAGACTTTCATTGTGGCCAGAGTCAGGTGTTATGGCGCTTTAATATGATGAAGCATTCTACCTGGAAAAACAGCCATCCCAGTCATCTCAATTATTGTCTACATAGATCATCAGCTCAACTCGGCGTACCATCCGGACTGGAACATGAAGCATTCGTTATTCGTAAACATCAAATTATGGTATTTGATTGCAGTACGTATCCGGATGGCTTTGTACTAGTAGTAATCACACATTTCGGAAGGGAAAAAAAATGGAAATAACTAAATTGCACTCACGATAGTTCTACGAATACCAGACACACACAGACTACAGACCTGTACTTACTTTAAAATAAATAAAAAAAGTTTAAAAAACCGCGCTTGTACATTGACGTTTTTCGTCGGTGAGAACGACGGCGAGAGCTGAAGTGTGTCATAGAAAATGGCCTTTCATCTAATCCTAATTTCTAATTGTTATTACTATTATTAAGTACCACTCTATAGCCGGACGATAAAAAGTGAATTTGTGACGTTATTGTCTCGGAATTAATTTTTAAACGTACTCACTTTCAATCATCATACAAAAGATTACGGAGCGCGCGGCGCAGATTTGTTTGTTTATTAATGAATATAAAAGCACAATTAAACAGTCGGATACGCCTTTTACGCAATTATGTTGAGAGAAACTGATTGATAATCGCCGGTTCGACAAGTGCTATAGGTACCTGGCTAGATAGCCAGCGACAATACGGATAACGCCGACTGAAGCGATTTTCGAAAGTAAGCTTCAGAGAGTATATCTGCCTGAAATATCGGAAAAGAAAATCACTGGGAAATAGTATACAAAAAGCTATACATATTTAATAAATTGCACTCTGTCAGCAATCTACGCATCTTAATATAATTCGCTAGCCACGTGTTTTCGTCCATAACCTGCGCACTAACAGTACCAATCTTTCTGATCTGGCGGTAACACGCCCTGCGATTGTAATGTCTTGTTCGTGTGAACTGGCGGGAGTTACAAGACGCGCTATGTTTCCACCGCGACTGACACCGCAGTCACTGTGTTTGCTAGAATGTTAGATGGGATATTCGAATGTCACTAGCTTTCTGGTAGTGGTGAGACTCGAACCCGAGACGCAAGAGTTCAGGCCGTACATCCATCAGAGCGCGTCGCTATCGAGTCGAAGTGATAAGTAGCAAAAGGTGAATCTATACATTTCCCTAATTAATGTACATACTCATTAAAATTGAAATGTCTCGAAAAGTATTACAGGACGCGCTATTTCCACTGCGATTGTGATACTGTAGTTGCCGTGTTCATTAGCATGTTAGTGGGGCTAGCTACCTGGCGTTTTTACATATATTATTCAAATCCTGTATCACCAATGATAATAATACCAAACAAGCTCAAATCGTAGTTTCTACTTTCTGATTCCTACTTACAGGTGCACTGGAAATCATTTTAGGAAGTCTACAGGTTGGTGGGACTCGAACCCGAGACGCAAGGATTGCGACGCGGGCACGTTACCACATGGCCACACAGCGACTTTCCTGCACATTGTATCGATGCTGATGACCTGGCAATTGTAGAACTGGATAAAACTTACCACCAAATACAGGATAAACTGCGGGAGGTACCACATCAGCTAGCAACCTACTATGTACATGCAACATGCCTTCCGCCCCAATCCAGCAAAAACCCAAGTATTTTCGTTCCATAGAATGCCGAAGCCGGATGCAAGCTGCAGCTTCACTGGCTAGGGTAGGTCTTGGAGAATTGTGAGACTCCATAGTACCTCTGCATTACTCTTCATCGCTCCTTCGCCTTCTGGAAGCACTGTGAGTATAGACTAAGATGAAGGTTACAGCCAGAAACTTCATCCTACGAAAGCTCTCTTCCTCTAAATGGGACGCAAGACCTGACGTGATGAGGATAATGGGCCTGGCCTATAGTTTTGTGGCAACTGAATAGGGTTGTGATGTGTGGAAAAGATCAGCCCATACAAAGCATGTCGACATAGCCCTCACATCCGCCTGAGACCGACCAGGACAGGGAGGCCTACTTAACCTATGCGATTCCTCCTCCTAACATCTGCAGATATATCTTTGCCGACTGCGAGCGAACATGATAAGAAAATGACCCGATACACCCGATGTCAGGGCAGTCAATGGAAAGAGGCCTCGTCTGAAGTAACGCAGAGCTTTCTGGCATCCTCCAAGCTACTGTAGGCCCCGTCTTCAACAGTGAGAATTAATAGATGGAGGGCAGTAGCAGAACACGAACCATACGAAGGCCTGAGAGCTAGGAGAGGCTTATGATGGACTCAATGGCGCACTCTCAACAAACTACGGATTGGTAGTCCAAGGACTTTAGTGAACCTAGTTATATGAAGCCTTGCAGAAAATGGAGACTGCGACTGCGGACACCCCCAGGATCAAAGCCATCTTCTGGAATGAGCTCGGCTACTAATTCAAAGAATGGATGCTGCGGGACCATGGGATCACCAAACCAGCTACGAGATCATACAACTGGCCGATTACTGGGATGGACATGTGTGCCAGTGGACTCAAAAGAAGAAGATTATCAAAATAGTGCCGAAAATGAGTTTAGCGATCTGCAAAACTTACAAAATATATCCATATTACATCTGATAATAAATATCATCAGCAGTAAGCCCCCTTCCAGCCGTAGCAGACGCCACAATTTGCAATTTATTTAATTTTATTTACAGCTTTGAGTAGGGGTAGATGGACTGCCGCCAACTTCCTACTCTACCCATTTTTGAGCATAAGCCTCCGTCAGCTCCCTCCATTGGTCCCTATCGTATGTAAGTTTGGCCACCCTGCACCCAAAGCTCTTGTAAATTCGTCTCGCCATCTAGTAGTTGGCCTCCCCCTTCTTCTTTTATGGTCATACGGAGTCCAGAAGGTTGTTTGTGCGTTCCATTTGTTCTGACTGTCTCTAATCAGGTGTCCAGCATATTTCCGTTTTAACTTCACTATTATTCTGCTGAGGTCCCGAATTTTCAATTTGTGCTTTAATTCGGCAATTCGTACTCGATCTTTAATTTTGATATTGAGAATACTTCTCATCATTAGGTTTTGCATTATTTGGAACTTTTTTTATTTGTGCACTTGTTAACGACCATGTTTGGGCTCTGTATGTCGCCACTGGGAATACACAGCTTTCCAGGATTTTTGATTTGTTCTTTAATGACGTTTTTCCTTTAAAAATTTGTTTCAAAGCCCAAAATTGTTTTCGCTAGTTTGTCTTTCTTTCACTAATTTCTTTTTCCTTCCTATTTTCAAACGAGATTATTTGGCCCAAATATTTATACTCATTCATCTTTTCAATTTGTGTATTCCCAGATAGTATTATCCCGTTCCCATTCCTATCGTGAGTCATTGTTTTGCTTTTTGATATGTTTACTTCTAAGCTTACTTTCCTACTTTCTCTTGCTAGGTCCTTTATCATTACCGAAATTTCTTCCTTGTTTTTTCGGAATAATATGACGTCATCAGCAAATCTTAAGTTCGTTGGCAGCCTACCATTTAGGTTTATCCCCTTTTCTTCCCAGCTTAGTTTCCGGAAGACAGACTCTAATACACTGTTAAAAATATTTGGCGAAATAGGGTCTCTCTGCCTAACCCCCCTTTCAATTGGGAATGCTTCTCCTTTTACATCTAATGATATGTACGACTTTGCGTTTTTGTATAAATTTTCCAATATGTTTATTATTTCTGAGGGGACCCCTTGTGTTACTAATGCTGTCCAAGCACTGCGATGGTAAATCGTATCAAAAGCTTTATTAAAATCTATAAATGCTAAGGTAATGTTGATGCCATATTCATTAGTTTTCTCTGTTACTTGATTTATTGTTTGTAGATGGTCCGCAGTTGAAAATTTCCTCCAGAATCCTGCTTGCTCATCTGGCTGGCTTGTGTCTAAAATATTGTAAACTCTTTCTTTCATAATTTTCATAAAGACTTTCCCAATGTTCGATGAAAGGCTAATAGGGCGATAATTATTAATATTATTACGATTACCTTTTTGAAATAGAAGAATGATTTCTGACTCTCCCCATTGTGATGGTGTTTTACCGGTTTTTAATATTGTGTTAAACATATTGGTCAAGGGCCCTGCTATTGTATCGGCAATCACTTTTAAAAATTCGTTTTCTATTAAGTCTGGCCCAGGAGTTTCCCAGTTTTAACTTCTTTAAGAGCTTACTTTTTCTCTTCTTTCAGGAATGGTAGACATTCATCCTTATTTCATATATGTCCTCTCCAATCCTCCCTCGGACTCCCATTTGTGAAAGTTGGTAGCTCATCCCACAATTTCCCTCAATTTCCAAGATAGGGTGGAAATACTGTCAAAAATTAGTTTTAGAACTGAAAAATTAGTCCCATATATTTCGTTTATTGATACAATCTTTAATTTTCAGTCTCTTCCCCCTCCATAGGTGCCAGAATTTATTAGGGTTGAATGGTGATCAAAAGTGAGCTTGGCGACCCATTAATGGCATTGTGGCGAATAATCCCGAAGATTTTGGAGATAAGCGAAGAAAGATCGACACGTTTCGAGCAGCAGAATAGAAGTTCGATAACGAAAGCGATAAGGAGTTTCGCCGATAACGCCGGGATATATAAAGGCCGCTGCCGCTGGCCGTCGCCGTGTAGTCTGGTTTTATATGCGATAAACTGTGCGTTTTCAAAGCGATCTAGCTACTGTTTTCGTGCGTTTGTATTTGTGTGACATTATAAGTTCTTAGTACGTGTTTTCGTGCGTTTTTCGGTGCGAATTACATTACAGTATAAAACAACATCTATATTGTGTTTTATTAAAATTTGAACTTTCTCCCCCTTCCAAGAGCCCAGTTTTCTGTGGCTTTGAAATAATCATAGGTTGCACTTTGATTCAATGATAAGAGCTAGGTAACAAATATTTTGAAAGTTCTCATACTGTGAGAGCCCTATAAATCCGAGCGTAGCAAATTTTATGATTAGCCCGATCGTTGTCGTTGCATATACAAAAGATGTCGTTAAATACGGTACTCGACTTGCAATACCTTTTCCTCCCCCTTTATGGCCAAAAGAGCAGGGGGTATAGAAATATGCTCTCTCTTTTATTTTTTCTCAGAGTGAGGGTCCTCTCAGGTGACTTTAAGATGTTTAACTCGAGTCAGGTTGGTGTCAACTACTGTGTGTATCCTTAACTAACATTCCTCTTTTTCCTAATCCTGCTCTCCTCGTCAATGGTCAACCTAGATCGATGGGGTAGTCAGTACCAGTGAAGAGGACCATGGCTACTGTATGCTAAGGCAAATAGTAATTCTACTTTTCACTTTCGCGCACTGTTAAAATTTAGTTATTTATCTGATGTGGGTCAGAAACGTTATAAACTGAATAACGATTTCCAACAGGGGCGGATTAACCCTTTCTGGCGTAGGAAACAAGATCAAAATTGGTGCCCTCAGCGAGCTCTATCGGTGCAAATTGCGAAACGCCAGTAATGCAAGGCATTATATCGACCTGCGTTTGAATTGAAAAACATCTTTTTCACCCCATGATAGCGCCCTTCTTTTCTCCGCGCCCTAAATAAATGCTTCCCGCGCTTATGTGTGAATTCGCCACTACCATCCAGTTTCTTGGATTCATGTAAGTCAATTTTGGAGATGTAGTCGGTTCGAGTGCCCCTTTCGGCGGAACCAGGGGCGTTAGAAATATGGTATCCATCCGTTTTGGCAAGGACAACGATACCAAATTCTAAACTATACGCAGCTCTGCCCGGGGTCCCCCTTTCGTCCTGTCCTGGGAGGTGCTGATGGGGAAGGGGCTGACCTGGCGTTCACTGGGTTCCCTGGGAATGGGTTTGCATTTTCTGGGACCTTCTGCCTGCGGCGGTCTGGGGAGGGGGATGCTGATGGGCTGGCATGAGTGTGTGGGAGAGTATTGTGGGCTGGGGTACCTGAGGATGCTGCAGTACGGCGTCTCATGCTGAGATCAGCCGCCTCATTTAAATTTTAGTTTCATTTCTTATTATTTTTTTGTATGTTATGAAAAATACGAGTATAGTAAAGACGAAGGGGGCAAAAGTAAATTACCAAATTCTGTAATCGCCTAGACCTAGTCGGGCTACCGGATAAGTTTTTCACCTTTGTTTTTTGGACTACACTTTTATTATTTTTCTTCTTGACAACGTTCGTCATCATACGGGTATGCTAGGCCGCCATTTTCATATTTTCGCTGACCGTGCAATCTCGATTTTTGTCGCGGGTCAGCTTCGACCGTCGCCGCGATGCGTTCGCTTGTCGGCGGATAAAGTAGGAATGAAAATGGCGGCTTAGCGTACTCGGGTTTTGAGTGCTCTAGTAATGACATTACGGATACTGATAAAAGCACAGAAAAACACAAAGTTTAAAGTAAGATTTCTCAGGACTGGAGGGAAAAGGGAGGGTGAAGGGTGAGGCAGGAAAATTAGTGCGGTGGTAATGAGCAGCAGAATCTTATGATATTGGGAAAATGTCAAAAATTTAAATGATTTCTCTTCATTTAACTTAATGCATCGTTGTTTATTTCCCACCCAACGACATTTCCAGGGTAGAAACGAGAAAACTGCAAAATTTCTTCACGTGAAATTGAAGAGGAATATTTTTTTATTAGAAACACTTTATCGATAGAAATCAGTATTCATATACTTACTGAGGAATTATCGAATCGGGGAGGACTTTACCCCCAAGAGGCTGAAGTTCCCCTCGAATTCTTGGGGCCTTCTAGTATAAATTAGTATGCCTAAGTGACCTACTATACCAAATTCCAGTTTGCTGGAAATTTACACACTGCCTAAGTAAACTGAGCTGATGTGCTGTGAGCTCTTAACATAACCAAATCTCTCAGTGTTGCCAGATCGCTCATCTTTTCGGTGCCCAAAACGTGCAGGAAAATTTTTCGTAACTGATACAAGGCTGACAATACGACGGTGAGGCTGATTAAGGTGCTGCGAGTGCGGCGCCGTCACTTAGCTAGTTTTGGCTTCTCTTTTTCTTACGAGGATTGCAAAATTATTTCGCTATGCATTTCACCTAATATAATCAAAATGAGTAGCGACCCCCTAAAAGTCATTTAATACAGAGTTTGCTATTTAAGTCGCGTTATCGTTAATGTTCTTATTCTTTTCCAGATACTTCACGTTTTCACCGATGAGTGCGATGAAAAGACAGCGTGGATTGACAGGAAGTTGTGCGTAGTCTTGATCTTTGTATTACGAGCAATATTTATGCGTGAAAGTGAGATGCTCGGATTGATACCCGCTAGAAAGAGAAAAAACAATACGCAAATCATTTCTCATCGGTTCGAAAAGGATGTTGACCTGATAGCAATTTCACATTCGGTTGCAGTAATGTGCTTCAAAAAGTCTACTTGCAGTCTTATACTTTTTACAGTCAGTCACGGTTGAACTGCGTGAGAATTTCTAGATTTTCAATTTGGGTGAATTTTTGTGATAATCAGGTGTGGTCGTTTTGTCAGTTTAAATTAACTGAATGAGGTCACTTCGTACATTGTGGAAAATAAGGTTTAGGTAAATAATTCGGAGTCAGCTGACTTGCCAGAAAATTAGCTAATGAACATACTAAGAGTCACCCCGTCTATTCCTTGTTTTTTTTTTGTTTTTTTTTTGTTTTTTTTTAATCCACTCCTTTTCAAATAAATCAAAAACTTCGAGACCCTTGGAAGATACTAAAAAAATTAATGAACAAAAATTGTTCTACGTCACATTTTCTATAAAAATGGTTACTTTGTACTTTTTTCTTTAGAACATTCTGAAATGGTTTTTTTTGGCAGGGCAGACCAACATGATCTTATTCTAATAGATGTTCACATCACGTGAAAAAGTTTGAAGTCAATTAAAAAAAATGCTAAGTTTGAAAATCGTTTTTTGGTCCGAGTTCCTGCGGTATGTCCCACACATGCTGACACCCGGTGTATCAAAACTAAGGTTTTCCAAATCGTTAAATTCAATTTTACGGGTATTTCCTCGGCAGACCTAACATAGAAAGATGAACAGGGGACTGACACTAGCAGTAGTCAACGTGGAACCATGACTTACCCTGGCATTCTCTATTCAAAAGTTTGCGAACAAGTTGCATCCTAGGGGAATATATTTCCCTGTCCCCTCCCACGTGATATAAATAAAGCTAACTTTGCTCACTTATAAATATTTAGATGAAAGTAACAATATGATAATCGAACCACTATATTAATTGCCTACGTGTAAAATTTCAATAAAACTACAGTTGCTGTAGGTCAAGAAAAAATTTCAACATATTCCGAAGAAATTTTGCCCTTTTTGTTTTTATTTCTGAGCGTAATTTTTTAGCCTTATCGGACCTCGAAATCTAACTTTTTTTAGCAGCTTTCATTTCACTCTAATGGGAATACAGTTAATGGCCACAAACGTTTTCTCTAAGGGAGTACAAAAAATTTCTTGTTTCTGATAACCGAATTGAACAAAAATCTTCGTCAATCTCATCTCTGAAATTTTTTAAGGCACCTTTTCATCAACTCGCTAAATATGATCATTATTTTGTAAGTTTCTTTTTTGGGTGGGGATCGGTGTACAAATGTTACGTGGTACTCTATTCTTTTTCTGAAGGGGAGCGTATAATGCACTCCTGTACCATCCCCCTCGTCTGATGCCACTGCTTACAGTCAAGAATACTCCTGTAAAATAAAGTACAAGCATTCCTGGGCACCTGTACTATAAACATCTCGCGTCCTGGAATTTCCTTTTTCGGCTTAAACGGGGCAAACAGGCAGGCAGAAAGGGGAAAAAAGTAGAAAGGCGTCGAGAAAGTTGGGAGTGAAGCTCCGAAAAGGAACCAACAAGAAACCAGCGAGGGTTGATACGGTGGTTTCGAGTCGCCAAGCGATCAGGGAACGTAGCCTCTAATCCGACTAGGAATATATGTACGGAAAAGGACCATAAGATTAAGCATCTCCTAAGAGTGCGCATGGCTAATTTTTCGGTAAATTTTGCGCTCTCTTGCAGCTGTTGGTGGATTCTAAGTATACCATGTGACTGTATGTTTACATTAATTAGTTACCGAAGTATTATATGCAGCCATGAAAACATTTCAAGTTTCAATGTTTTCATCATTCTAATTATAATATTTTCAGGATCGAATATGATAATTATCTGGATGATTTTTGAATGAATTTACATAGTCCAGGTATTAAACAACAGACAAAAGTAAGTACTATCCGCTACATTAAACAGACTTTCCCAAAAATACTATCTCAAAATTTCATGATTATTTATTTCTACGGACTACAATGAATCCTAAGAGTGCGCAACGTGTTTTACGAAAAAACTTTGCTTTTAGGTGCTGAAAGACAATTAAAATCAGATGGCAGATACATGGCACATATGTTCAAGAAGAATGCGTTAGCCGACTGAAAACAAAGAGAAAGAATTCATATGTCCTAGCTGTCACGAGTGATCCATCACTTCTTGGCCCAATGTTTCGTTCATTATTTTGAATAAAGACGATTCCAGCAATATGTATGACTTACCTACCGGACGTTTTTTTCGTAAAATAACTTGATACACAGTTTTTTAGAAGCCCAGGTTCCCATGAGTGCACATTGATTTTTTCTGGGAAAATTGTTATATCTTTATAATTATTTAATGTTCTAAAATTTTGAAGAAAAAAAAACACGTAAAACCAATAGTTTTTCCACATTACATTAAAATTTCAGCAAGTTTAATCTGAAATTGACTGAGCGATAAAATTTTTTCTGTTAGGTGCCCACTTTTATGGTCCTTTCACCCATTAAACAAATTTGTCTGTAGGATGTCCCTTATTCTGTAAAGTCCTTCGGATTAACGCGGTAACGCTTCCAATCTTACCTTTTTTTTTTTTTTTTTTGGTGACTGAAGACTTTTTCTGACATTCTAATTTTCTAGGAGCACATCAGCCGATGTTTAGCAGTGGTGACGTAACTCAAATCGAATTTCGAAGGGGAATTTTAAATCTTCACACATCCCACCATTATAAAGTTAATTACTGAAAGAAGTAAGATGGTGTGGTGGGACGTATGGCGATTCACGCATGCCAAAGTGGCCCCTATGGCACCACATCCTCGGCCTCGGAAACTACTCATTCGAGTATCGCATCAGTGACCGCTGACCGGAGGGACGCTTTGAGGCTGGGCCCGAGCCTCCATTTCTCCGTGCCGCAATCGGTGCGCGCGTCCTGCAAGAGCCACCATGGGGTTCCCTCCTGAGCGAGGTCCGTACTCCCTGAGACTCGCCTGGAATTCATGTCCCCCACAGCCGGACGCGCTGCCTCTTCCCTCACCCCTCTCCTCCTCGTCTTGGTCCGTGTGGCGACGCAGACAGGTGGTGACGACGGGTGAGCCCTGCTGTACACTCTCTTATGTTTTTCTAGTTTCTCGTAAGTCCCCAATGCCGGGGAAGGATCCTCAGGCTCTCAAAAATCTCTTGATCTAATAGGAAGTCCTTAAAATTTTGAAAGGAAAGCATTTTTCCGAGATGAAAATAAAATTTACGATTTTGTGCGGAAGTTGATGAAAATCAACTCCAAAATGAGAAACTAAATTACTCAAGTTCCTCGACCTTGAGTTTCAAATTCGGTAGACACACTGCGGAAGTCACGTGAAATCACATTGACTTCCCCTCCAGTCGCGTAAACAGGGAACGGGGCATTAATCCCCTTTCCTTCTCGAAAAAATAGTAAAGTCTTCCCTCTCCTCTTCTTTGAAAGCTCGTATGTAGCCTAAAATTTGCATAATGCGAGGCAGTCTTCGGAAGCCAATTCTGTTTACTCCCTTACTGCCTCTCCTGCCCTTATGAGGATGATAGATGTTCATTTGTTCACCACAGAACTTAGCAATACGATTGTCTTCTGTATTTTATTATTTTTTTATTACTGCTCTCGACCAAGGTCTTGAACCAGCCGTTAGAATTCGAAGCTCGAACGTGTAGCGCTCAATGCATCGTAAATACAAAGAAAAAAGTTCCTGCGCGGTGTATACGAGTACAGAAATAATATAAAATACAAATTGTTGTGTGCACAATTAATTATCGTCGAACAGTAATGAATTCAATACTGTCCCACAAAATGATGGATAATGATGTTGGCCTGTCGTAAAATCCATTTACGAGAAGAAAGTTTACCGATGGTTATTTTTTGTTGATCGATTATATCGGTCAGCAGTTTCTCGTTAAAAAAACTCCAACCTGATTTCCAATGCTAAGTCAAATATTGCTGTTTGCGCTATACCCACCCTTCTGCTCCGGATGGTTCTATTTTGAATACGTATTAATCGAGTAATGTTTATCTAAATGATGATACGAAAACTTATATAGAATTTGCCGATGGCCAATCGAAAATACGAGTGATTAGAAAGTTACTTACGATTTCTTACACTCGGCTTCGTAACCGTGAATAAACTTGCATGTGGTTTCGTTTTCTTCGACCAGTTCTAAGTACACGTACTTATTTCATCAAAAATTAAAGAACTTATATTTTCTAATTGAAAGTGTGGAAGCAGGAAGTAGGAGTGCTATTCGTGAATTGGCTGCTTTCCGTGACAGTAAGTCGAGATGTGGACATGTCTTCATCAGAGGAGTTGCTATAAGACTTCAAATAAAGGTATTTCTCCAAAATTTGAGAATATTCTTCTTTTTTTTTCTCTTCTTTTTTTTCATAATACTTAGTTTATAAGTCGTAGAGAATATTCAACAAGTTTACATAGCAGGGGAATAAAAATTTAGGGAGGGTGACCACTTTTGTCCACGACGATAGACTTTTTGCCCATGGCGAAAGCGCTAATATCCACGACTATGGACAAAACAGCTTGAAGAATTTCCTTTTCCAGAGAATTTCTGAAAGTGGTGCTATCACATGCGCCAATGACTACGATCTGGCATCTGGATCGTGTTCAGGGATCAAAACTGTACCAGTATTGCCAATTGTTGTTCTGAAAAATGTATAAGGGTCATATCTTTGCACCCCAGTCAAAGACTAAGCACGAAAATAGACTGAAAACCCTGCTAACAGAATTTGACTCCATTCTTTCTGAAAATGTAAAGTCACTGACAGCAAACTGAAATTTTAACATGTACTTCCATTATTTCTGAATAATAATACCACTTTACTGAGAAAAAAAAAACCAACAACAACAACAACTTGAAACAATTTTTTTAAAAATATAACAGGTATTGAGACAGGATGATAACATCCCCGACGAGGGATACCTTCCTGTGTTTTTTCCATTCAAAAGATGGTAATTGGCCTGTCTAATGAGTTGGATTTGATTGCTGATGTTATTGAGTAACCCAAAATACCCCCCCCCCCATAAATGAATAAATAAGTAAAAAAATTGAATGTTAGGGTTCAAATTTTGCTAGTAACAAAATATTCTGTTTCTGGAAAATGACCCAGGTAACCAACTTAATGTAAGTCCACCCTTGAAGCCCTCTGCCTTTCACTGATGCTTGGATTCCACTAACTTTATCACACATGAAGTACTTATAATGAAAACGGCGCTGAGTTTCCGTGAGGAACGACAAGGGAAGCTCCAAGATGCTGAGCTTGATAGGGGCAGCTGAAAGCAGGGCCGGGTTGTAATGAGCTTCAGGTGGTAAACTAACTGTTTGGAAAGTATGAGAGCAGGGATGTTTCTTTAGACATAGACAATAGTAGTCTACATTTTGATGTAAAGAAATGTGGACAATGTGTAGGAACTAGAAAGTAGATAAAAGTAAATAAAAGTAAACAATTCAGAAAATAATAAAAAAAAGCTAATAGGCAATGTCGGGAACGCGAGGTTACTTCACTGGGTGGCAGGCTGTCTTTTATCAGTGACATTTACACTTTGAAACAGAAAATTATTTTCCAAATAATTTATTAAGTAGGCATTTATATAAAAAATCATACGAGTAAGATTTGTTGAGATTGATATCCTCTTCAATTTGGGGTAAACTTCCATGTTTCATATACGTTCAATTTTTTTTTTTTTTTTTTTTTAAATTGCCCTCCCATAAGCAAATGTACAGTGATTTCCATCCAGTGAGCGTTCCCGACATTGCCTAATACATGCAATCAGTTAATCACAATAATGAATCCAAATTTAATTTTTTTGACTTATTGAATTCACAAAATCACAATTAAGAGATTGTAGATTTTAATTTTAATAATATTAAAACTATTAATTAATTCTACTTTATTGACAGTTGTTTACATATCTGTGTACACTTTACATTTATCTACACTATTTGGCTACACCAACATCCCTGAAGAGGGATGTTTTTTACATCTTGTAGACAATACTTGTCTGCATTTTACGTTAGTGTAAAGAAATGTAGACAATGTGTAGGAAGTGGACAAAAGTAGATTAAAAGTAAACAATTCCGAAAATGATAGAAAAAGCTAATATTAGGCAATGTAGGGAACGCGAGGTCACTCACTGCGAGACAGGCTGTCTGTTATCAGTGACGTTTACACTTTGAAATAGGAAATTCTTTTCCAAACAATTTATTAAGTAGGCATTTATATAAAAAATCATACGAATAAAATTTGTTGAGATTGAAATCCTCTTCAATTTGAGGTAAACTTCCATGTTTCATATACCTACGTTCAAATCTTTTCATTACCCTTCCATAAGCAAATGCTCAGTGATTTCGACCCAGTGAGCGTTCCCGACATTACCTAATACATGTAATCAGTTAATCACAAATTCACAATAATAAATCCAAATTTAATTTCTTTGACTTATTGAATTCACAAAATCGCAATTAAGAGATTGTAGATTTTAATTTAAATAATATTAAAACATTTAAAACTATTAATTTTACTTTATTGACATTTCTGTACATCTGTGTACACTTTACCTTTATCTACACTGTCTGTCTACATTACATTGTCTACATGTGGACGAATGTATTTGTCTACGGCAACATCCCTGTATCAGAGGCGTTCAAAAAGTAAGGTAACAGGGGTTATTATGAAAAAGCTATAAATCACAAGAATCTTATTTCACAAACTTTGAAAAGATACAACCTCAAACTACTTCTCAACATTGTTACCGTCCCGATTGAGGCATTTATCCCATCAGTTTACAAACTTATAGATACCTCTCCTGTAGAATCCGCCGTCCAATGAATCAAACCAACTTAAAACTGTTTTTTGCAGCTCGCCGTCGTTTTTAAAGCGAGTTCTACCCAGGTATTTTTTTAAAATATGGAAATAAATGAAAACCAGAGGGTGCCAAATGGAGGAGAGTGGCCTGGGTGCGACAAAAATCCCACTTGAAACGATTTCAACTAGCAGTAGTGACACAAGAGGTCTGCGGTCGTGCGTTGTCTGGCAAAAAGCGAACACCTCGAGTTAACAGTCCGAGTTTGCGGTCTTTAATTCAAGTGGTTGGAATCAAAATCGACACTTGCCAAAAAAAAAAAAAAACAAGGTTAGGGCATTAGCTGATAAAGCAAAGAGAAAGTACTACATAGGTTGTTGCTAAGTAACTGAGACTAAAATTCGTGTGGCCCACCAACGCTACCTATCGGCGTTTCAACGCAGTAGGGGGATAATTTGGTTCATTTTTTTTTTTTTTTAAATGCTACCAGTTCAATGTTTACAATGTTTATTTGTGTTTACATTTCTGGCACTCACTGAGTAAGACTCGTGCTGAGGCCGTTTCATGTTTCCTTAATTATTTAATTTGTAACTAAAATCTTTTGAACTACTAAAAGTAAAAAATAAAAAATAAAAATGATACTGGAATCGAAATTGAAATTGTCCACGCACCACAGCCACGGATTCCACGAACTCTCCCCTCCCCCCATCGCCACTTCTTTTGTATTAGTTAATTTTTTTTGCCTGTTTTATTTTACCAGTACTTAGTTTTTAGCTGTTCAATATTTTCTTCACTTTGTACCTGTTCTGTTTTGGCGTACCGACGATTTCAGATTTAGTTTTTGTATCCAGTCTATTGAAATAAATCCTTCCTTGATACATGAAGTTTTGCTGCCCCACTGTAGTATTTTTCTTATGAATCCTGATGTTGCATTCATTATTCTTCGTTCTTATGGTGTCATTTGTTTGTATATGGATTAGATTATTGGTTTTTATATACAAGAGGACCGTTTTTTATATGTAATTTACTTATATTTAGTAGTTTGGTTTTTTTGTAAATGTCAGTTGTTGGGGTTCTCTGATGGAAATTGAAGATGATTAGCTATTGATTGAGATCACACCGAGCTCATTTGATTGAAAACTCGCTGTTCCAGACCAATTTGAAAAAACCCATGTGCGTTGACCCCTACAGATTTTTTAAAGATTTTTTTAAAGAAGGGAGAAAAAGCATACGATTACAAAATTTTTTATTAATCATCATCTTCATTAAGTACACGAATATATTTTTCAAAATAAGCGCCATTCATGGCTATACAGGCGTCCATTCGTTCTTGTCATTTATGGAACGTTTTCGCATATTCTGTCGCCGGTAAGGAGGAGAAAAACATCTGCACCGCGGTGATTACTTCTAAAAAAATTCACAATGCACCCCCACCTCCGTATAGTCCCGACCTCGCCCCTTGCGACTTTTGGTTATTTCCTCAACTAAAGGCAGCCTTACGGGTCGTCAATTCAACACGAATCAAGAAGTCGCATCACTGCGGCTCAGATGTTTTTCTCATCCTTTTAGTCTCAGTTACTTAGCGATAACCTATGTATAAAATGGTCATGACAAGATAATCTGAGAAACAAGGTATTCGTTGTAAAATCATCTGTGATAATAATATTACACTGAGAATCAAAACTGACACTTGCCAAGGCGGAGTGTTATTTTGATTCTCAGTATATGTATCACAGAGGCCAAGTGTCAGTTTTGATTCTCAGAGTATACAGGGTGGTCCAAAAGTCTTTTCACACTTTTGAGAAAAGTGTGTCCTGTGCATGTGAACCGCCGAAAAATGATATGGGGACAGCATAACATACACGAAAACGGTAAAAATGAGGCGGGTTGGTAATTATTTCATTACCGAAGTACCATCCCACCGCAGAGTCCATTATCTGCGTAAGAAATTCGAAAGTATTATATTCCTTTAGTTGTTTTCCGCATTTTATTTCCGTGTGAATGGACTTTTGGACCACTCTGTATATCACAGATGATGTTACAACAAATACATTGTTTCTCAGATTTTCTCGTCATGACCATCTTGGAGCAGGCACGGATCCAGACGACCATTTTGGGGAGGGAAATGGCAGAAGTAAGGAGGAAATCTTTTTCTGCTCTCTCCCCCGTAGATTTTTCTTTCTTCCCCCATAGATGTTTCCTTTTTTTTTTGGTTTGGGGGACACCCCCCTCCCCCCTGGGATACGCACTTGCTTGTAGTACTTTTCTTGCTCTATCAGCTAGAGCACTAACCTTGTTTTCAATTTGGTTTTTGTTTTTTTCTGGCAAGTGTCAATTTTGATTCTAACATCTTCATTTATGGTGGACATTTTATTAATCCAGCGGAATGTCGTGTATTTTCGTTCTAAAGCGCATTTCATTATACACTTTTCTTTACATTTCACATCGCCTTGAGAACAATTTTCACGATGCCTCGGCTAAGTGAGAATCAAAAGTGACACTTCTCAAATGTCCCCTTCAATTGAAGTGACTGCAACCATTCTCGCACAGTCGATTTCAAGGCAGTCGGATTTCCCACGAACACTGGATACTATCATACATCCACGGCGCGGCAAGAGATATTTTTGCATCCGCCTGCAGTGTTTGGCCTATTTTCGCGCACGGAGTAAAGTGGGAAGCGTTGGTTTTGATTCTAACCTCTTCAATATGTAAGCGGTTCAGCTGGTCACTGTACACATCTGAGTTCACCGTTGTACCATGTGGAAGAAAATCAATCAAAACTCCGCGAGCATCTCGGAATACGCCATTATTTTGTTTGCAGCACAGGAAACCGTCTGCACGAATACTAAAATGGAGGGAAAGTGTGTTGTCTTAATGTAAAAAGAACGTAGAATCGTAATTTGTCCACTGGTTTTAACCCAACAAGCCTTGTTACCTTACTTTTTGAACGCCTGGTTTGATTCGTTGGACGGTGAATTCTTCAGGGAAGGCATCTGTGAGTTAGTAAACCGATGGGATAAATGCTTAATTGGAAAGGTAATTATGTTGAGGAGTATTTTAAGGTTGTATCTTTTCAAATTTTGTAAAATAAAATTCTTACAATTTATAGTTATTTAATAGCCCTTGTTACCTTACTTTTTGAACGCCCCTCGTGAATCAAATCCTTGAAAAGATAAACTTCAGCAAGATGCGGGATAGTAATAGATTTCCCTTTCGCGGTGAAGGATGCAAACTAAAAGTTACCTGGGGTTAGTATTCTCATTTCCACTCCCTAGATACGGTCTTTTGCTGAAAGTCAGCGTGTCTAAGAAATGAGTATTCAAGAGCTTTCCAAGGTTTCCAAACAATTTTTCAGGTAGGATCCTAATTTTTGAACTGAAAATGCTAATTTTACCACCCGAGGATACGAGTTCTTCTGTCAGTAATTCTTGAAATCGGCAATAGCTAATTTGAATGCATTGATTACAAATTTGACCTCGAAATTATTTCGAGTAGGCTAGTTTTTGAGACAATGTTGTACCTCAGAAAACCATCAACTAAAGACTTCCTTCTGGATGGTGGTCGAAAGAATCGACTCATAATTACGAGGTAACTTGAAAAACCAAGGTATCAATAATCTGATATCAAAAAATAGCGAAAAAGCGGCAGTTATCTTTTTTTCCCCCTTAGAGAATTTCAGTCAAGTCGTGACTAACAAATAAGGCTCAATAATTTGATACCGTTTTTATTTATCAGATTAATCTCGTCGATTCTCTATATGTAACGAGTTTATAATAATAAGCGTAATAAGTAGTCAGCCAAAACTGACCTTCGTGTATTGAATAATCGTTAATGTAATCCGCCCCTTCATAGCCCCTATACGTTATAGATATGAACCACTTATGCAGATTATTCCGGATATTCTAACGTACAGCTTCAGCTCAAAAGACAAAACAGCATTTATTAAGCGCGAAGCGCGGATGATAAAAATCTTACATTATATACGAGCAATTATTATTTTCTATTTAATCTTAGCACCGCCTTGGACATCTAATGCCGTCCGTAATATTCGCGATAAATTGTTTTTAAAGTCCTAATCGAACAATATTTCATTCGGGTTAATGAATTCTACTTACAGCATTTCAGTTTCAGGACATTAAGGTCATTCACTTGACTATTTCGCCCCGTCACTCTCGGGTTTCAAACTGCGACTTAGCGACGTCATCTCACCCTCCAGAAAAGACCATCAATTAGTCGACCGATGTCATCGGAAACCGAATTTAATTTCGAACTGCCGCATCATTTTACGTGTGTTCGGACGTGTGACAAGTTTTGCCATTAACCCGACTTGTGGACAAAAGAACAATGAAGTCAACGTAATAAGGTGTGCCTTACAAATTTGTACATAAACGGGCAGAATAGAGTTCTTTGTAATGAACAGAAATGCAATATACACTTGCGAGGAAGTACGAAAAGAAATAATTAAAATAAGATGCGCCGTTTGTAAGTATACTAAAAGTAGGTAGTAAACTTAACGAACAAACTCCAACTCCACGAAACCGAAAGTGTAATTATACAAATCGTATAGTTACCTACTTTTCTCTATATACTTGTAATTAAGTATTTCTATTTACTTTCCATTTGATTCTATGAAAATTTCTACCCATACCTATTTCATTTGGGCGGAGGACTTCAAAGACATACCACGAAGAGGTGCATTACTGATTTATTTTTGCTTCGAAGGATGGTGATGAAAAGCTAGTTTTTAATGTATGTGAGAATATGCCGCTGGCTGTCGACATAGAGGTAAATGAATCCCCCCCCCCCTAGAAAAAAGAGGCAGAAAGCGTAATTTGTAATCTGCACCACCTCCCTCTCCAAAAAAAAAAGAAAAAATAATTGAATAATTGTAAAAGAAATTGAAAAACTATTCAGCAAGGTGACAAAAAAGCGCATTGAGAGATCTCAGAGAAATGAAAGTTTGGGGGGTTTATGAGATTTTTCGGTGGTTAACTCTGCTATTGAGAAATAATTTCTTTAATTTACGTGTTGACAAAAAATATTTATATCCCCTTAAGAAAGAATTTTCGACGCCCTTTGTATCCAACCCTTTACGCTGAGATGAGTGTATAGTTCAGAGGGCTTGGAATGTAGAGCTCAAAATTACCTACTGACCCGTTGCCGTACATCGGCATCTATCCAATTTATTCCGTGTCTTATCTCCACCCCTTGCATACAGTACTAGTGAATTTTTAGCATTTTATATGCTTTTACTACTGGGTATACTTGAGCGAAAACAGTAACGCTCCCCTACACGAATTCAGTGATTGACATTTCCATGGACATTTATTAGCACTTTATACATGCTTTTAATACTTTTTTTTAGTCTTGCGAGGGGCCAGAGCCACACCCAGTGACCAGTCCGGAACTTTCTCCGGTGGCTTCTTATCTCTCTATATACTAAAAAAGTAAAATCCGCCGCCACCGCCACCGCCGCCTCCTAGGGAAAAAACGCACTGTGAGTTGCCTACCTAAAAATCAGAAAAATTGCAGAGGCAGATCAGCTACTTTCAAGGACATAATCTGTTCTAGCATAAAAGATCTCCAAGTTTTAAGACATAACCGACATAATCAGACATAAAAAGACATAAAATGACATAATTACCCATAATCTTCAAGATCACAAATCGCTGCAGGTTGCCTACCCTGCCCCTTAATTTCTCAATTTTCCAGGGGTAGCCTACCCTCAGGAGAGGGTTCATGGTTGAGAAGGGAGCTCCTGAAGGGGGAGGAGGGCCCTGAAAAATTTCAGGGGCAGATCAACTACTTTCAAGGACATAATCTGTTCTAACATAAAAGATCTCCAAGTTTTAAGACATAAACGACATAATAAGACATAAAATGACATAATTACCCATAATCTTCAAGATCAAAGGTCGCTGCAGGTTGCCTACCCTGCCCCTTGATTGCTCAATTTTCCAGGAGTAGCCTACCCCTAGGAGGTAGTTCATGGTGGAGGGAGCTCCAGAATGGGAAGAAGATCCATGTGTGGCGTGGTCTCAGGAGGGGGATAGAGGACCTGGGTGGTGTGAGGGGGTAATGGTGAGTAAGAGGTCATGGTGGAGGAGGAAGTCCTTGGCGAGAGAGGCGGCCGGTAAGGCGAATGAAGGCCATGGTGCGGAAGGTTCTGGTCCCGGGCAGGTGGTCTTGAAGGGAAGGATACTCGCGGGGGAGGGGTGGTCATGGTGGTGGAAGCTCCTGGTTGGAGGACCAGGGGATCTTCGTGGTGGTTGAGCGAGGAGGTCGTAGAGTGATGGAGCCGCGGAAGATGAAGGCTGTGGAGAGGGACTAAGGCCGCCATTGGGGAGGTCGTAGTGATGGGTAAGAGGTCTTGGTGGGGGTGTGGTACGTGAACAGAAATGAAAGCCATAGTGATGTGGGGTGGTCAAAGGACGTGGTCCAATGGAGGGCACTCGGGGTGGAAGAGGGTGATCGGGGAGACTAGGTGGAGAACTAAGGCCATTGTGGGGGAGGAGTTTGTGGCTGAGGAGGGCTGCGACTGTTGAGGTGTGACCGTGGAGGCGGAGAGCAACCATGTTCAACGAGGGAGTCGTGGTAGAGGAGGAGGAGGCTCATGATGAAGAAAGGATAGAAGGGGGTTCATGGTGGAAGATTGAGGACCGCTGATAGAGGGGGAGCAAAAGAAGCACTAAGCAAACCTCAACTCAGGAACAAAAGTTTCAGACCAAACACTGAGGACTGTGGCGGTTGGACGAGGCACGAAGCGCCAAGTAAGGCCGGCACGAGCGAAGCGAGTGAAAGCGTGGGGAGGGGGGTTGGCCGCGAAGCGGCCAGGGGGCGAACTCCCTAGTATTGGTCGAAAAACATAAAAATAAAAATCAGGGTGTCTCCCCTTCACTATCTTACATACCTTCGAGAGAAGGTTTAGCGCGGGGTAGGGAGAGGAACTCACATTTTTAAAATTACATCATGCATGCAAAATATACAAAATAAAAATGTTTACAATCTTAAGCTTCTGTCATCTGTCGACCAGTCAGTAGTATCTCTGTCAGCTTGAGATTGTCTGTCTATTGTCTCCTTCAATTTCACGACATGTCCGTATCGGCTTCCATCTTCCTTCCACGCCCGCCACTTCGACAACACACCCAAGACGAGAGGATCGCTCCAAGTAGAGGGGGCCGCCTTCATGGTCAGCTGATTACCACAAGACTTCAGCCTCAAGTACTTTGTCTCTTCCTCAAAGTGGGTCGAGCAGATGCGTCGAGTATCAGGTTCCAGGGTCTCCTACCAGTGACGTCCTTCAGGACGGGAGGGGATGCTCACTGGTGCCGAGGTGTCACTGGGCTTCTCCTTTCTCCATTAACCTTTCTCACCCGCTACGGTCATTGTCTCTTCTGCTGCTGCTACAGCTTCGGTGGAGTGCCGCTTATCGACGTTCGTTGACGATGGGCCCGTCTTCTTCAGGGCTCTTCGACTGGCGGTTACGGGTTCTCCCTGGATTCCAACCAGTCAACATTGGAATGCCGCCGACGGGGCACCGAGTACAGGTCCGCCCTGATTCCCGGTGCTGGATGCTTTTACTACTGGGTGTACTTGAGCGAAAACTGTAACTCCAGCCGGGTGCTCATTGATCTTCATCTTTACGGCGCCCTGCGCGACTTCTTTTCTCTTCTGCTTTCCAGCTCAGCTCAGCTTATAGTTCTTTAGCTCTTCATAGTGACAATTCAGGCCAGTGTTTGATATTTCCATTTTCTTCCAGCCGTAGGTATACCTGAGCGGAAACCGTAACGCTCCCTCCGACACACTCCCCGACACGAATTCAGTGGTTGATATTTGCTGCGCCCTGCGCGACTACAGTCTGCAACTCTGTAGCCGTGTTGTTGCTGCGCGACTGCAGTCTGCAGACGTCTTGTTAATAGAAATTTCCATGCCCCTGACGCGAAGCCAGTCCGTATGATTTAGCTCTTCAGGGTGACAATTCAGTTCAGTGGTTGACATTTCCATGGAAGTTTATTTTTCTTCTACCCATGTGATCATTACTGCACCTTGCGCGATTTTTTCCCCTACATATTGCACAAGGTTAAAATGAAGAAAAAGAAAAAAAATTCAAACTGTCGTCATGAGTTGGAATCTGAAGACTCAAGTGAAACTCCTCTTTCGAAAATACGTGTCTCCTAATAGAGACGCGTAGTGTAACATTTTATATGCTTGCTCCGCTCCATGCTAGGATATGATAAAACCCAAACATTTGGGAAACACAGGAGCATATTGGGGGGAGCGTTACGGTTTTAGCATTTTGTATGCTTACTGGATATACTTGACGAAAACCATAACAGCCCCCGTAACGGCTCACGGTAACGTTCCTGTTACTATGACGTCATACTACTGAGCATAATTGAGCGAAAATCGTGTTTATACATTTCCATGGAAATTTATTTCTTCCAGCCAGGGGTATACTCCCTCGACATGCTTCCCCGGGCATGGAGCCAGCGCCCTTCCGAGCATTACCTCAAAAACGTCGGGGTTCTCTCTTCATTTCCAGCTCAGTTCAGCTCACAGTTCTTTAGCTCTTCATGGTGACAATTTAGTTCAGTGGTTGACATTTCCATTATCTTCCAGTCATGGGTATACTTGAGCGAAAACCGTAACGCTCCCCCGAAATGCTACCCCATCACGAATTCAGTGGTTGACACTCGCTGCACCTTGCGCGAGTACAGTCTGCTGCAGTGTTGTTATTAGAAATTTCCATGGAAATTCTTGCATATAAAATTGCCTAAGGGGGAGGGGGGTCGTACAAAATCTAGTTCAATCGTGACTGAAATTCTGGCTTAATCTGAATTTATATATCAACTTACTGATATTTTTTTTTCTTTTTGTTTTTCTGGAGGAGGGGTCCAAATAACCCTTTGTTCCTCTTTCTTCTTGGAGGGGGGAAGAGGGAGGGGTTTTTGATTAGGGCACAAAAGCATATAAAATGTTACACTACGTAAGTTCCCTTCTCCCCTCCCTCTTCAGACTTTACAAGTTTTGGAGAGGTATCAAAATATACCTCTTAATTTAATATATCGAGAAATATAGATGAGATTTCATTCAGCAATTGAGAAAATTTACCATTTTAGTCAGGCGGAGGGCGGAGTTGGGAAAATCCATCAAGTCAGAATTTACTTGGGAATTGCGTCGAGAAGTTGGGAAAATTCAACAAATCATGATTTTTTTTTGTACTTCGATATTTATAGGAATCTTGAGTTAAGTTAGTTGAGAATTTCACAATTTCCCCCCTGGTACCAAAGAAGTGGCAGGACTCCAAATTAAAATGTTTTTCTTCCAGCCATGAGTATACTTGAGCGAAAACCGTAACTCTCCCGATACGAAATCAATAGTTGACATTTCCATGGAAATTTATTTAGGGTAGGCTACGAGTAGCGGAGCCTAGTGCAATCGCTTTTGTTTTCTCTTCTCTTCTCATTTCCAGCTCAGTTCAGTTCAGTGGCGCGTGTGTGGTTTTCAGTAGTGTTGATTGATCCAAGTCACAGTTCCGTTCAGCGGCGCTTTATTTCCGAAAAAAAAAAAAAATTAGTTGAAAATGGCGAGGACGATAGACAAATGCTTTGGAATGCCAAAGGATAGAATCACGATGAACGAGCGTAGCGAGTGAGCAATTCCCGAGTCATGTAAACTCACTTGTCGCTCTTGTCGTGTAATATACTGATAAGCAACAATTTCGATTTTATTAGGGTCGGTAATGAACCTCTTGTAATTACTTTTTTTTCCTCTTCGTTTTTTTTTCTTCTTCTTCAGATGTGTTCATTGATCTTTTGATCTTCATTACTATGCGACTGTTATTTTCAATGCATAGAGTCAAGGAGATAAAATTTAAAAACTGCGATTAATTTATGTTTTATTTCTCTTTCGGATTTTACTTATGACTGAAGTATTGTGCCTTTCGTACTTCTCTAAAAAAGGAACTATTTCCTCAAGGAATGTGAAGAAATTAACTGAATTTAGAAGAGGTAAGTCTGTTGACTCATCAAGACCTCCTCCTCCAACTTATGTAAAACTTTTAGGACTCTTTCAGGCTTCTCTTAGACTTCAAGGATCTTCCGAATTTGTTTAAGACTTTTTCAGGCTTCATTAAAACATTATACCTTAGAAAATGAAAAATTCAAATGAAGAGTTTCAAAATCTTCCGACTGTCAAATTATTTATTGGGGTTTTTTAACCTCCCCCCCCCCAATAGTTTCGTCCCTGCAAATGCAGATTGGAACCATATCCCCAAGCACTCACATTTGCGTGCATGAGCATACCCTATAGTCTGGGAGGGTAAGCTGGAAGGATATTAGGAACACTTGAGAGGAACACACAACTTCCTTTACACATTAAGGTGGTTGTTATTTACTCTTGGTGATATTTTTTTTCTGAATTTCCTCTGATTTGTCTCCTAAATTGGTTCCAAAGAAACAAAAAACGTACAAAGTTTTAGGTCGATTGGATTTAGGGGAATCCGTGCCACGAGCTCCCTTTCGTTCTTATGGGGAAAACACATGGAGTTTTGACTTTAGTTCCAGACTAAGTTTCCTTCCTATATCCACGAGGATCAAAGCACGTAGATTAAATAATAGAACATTTGCCGTCGGATTCAGTTTGTGACATTGGAAAATAAGTCTTTTGCTTTCAACTTTTAGACAGCCCCGTAGCCATGGAGGGGCAAGCTGAGGCTGAGCCCCCTCTAAAGGTATCTTGACCCTCCCCCTAGGCTGAGATACAACCATTAAAAAAATCATCATCATACTAGGCTCCTAGCCAGAGCGGTGCTAGCGGGTACTGAGCAACCCCTAATGCTTGCCGGAGCCTCCCTTGGCAAAATTTAGTGAATAAAAATAACGAATTCCTTTCGTTTTTCTCGCTAGTTTTGTTCAAACCTTTTCGTTCCATTACATTTTAATGTTTATAAACTTGTCAACACTGATTTTGCTTTGAAAGATAGAAGAATCGTATGTTTGTCGTTCTTTATATGTGACGTGTCACAAGAAAAGAACCCGAGTCCCGAGTGTCCATCCAGCAGTTTCAGACACACTGGCCTTTTTTCTTGTGTCACATTACAATATTCACAAACCCAGTGGTAGGCTCGCGATCCAGTTCACATTGAATATCGATGGCTAAATGCCTGAATGGCTGTTTGAGAACTGACAACTTGATAAGTCCACAGAAATAGAGTTTTTTTTTACCTCCGAAAGTTCGAAAATTTGATCGTCCTAAGTGTCAATTTTTTTCAGGCGATCGATTCAATTTTGTTTTCAGTTGGTTGTCGGTAAGTTGAATCACCAGTTTTGATTATGAATTTTGAGACCAAATTAAATCAGTGACGTAGCCAGAATTTTCCGGGGGGGGGCAGAGTAAGATTTTCAAGCGAGACAAAGTCGAAAATTGAAGTATTTTTTTAAAATCGCCGATATTAGAGGACTATTGTATAAAAATGAAGGTAAAATTACTACTCGAGCGAAAATTTTTCAAAAAAACGTGTTTAAAAGCGAAAAATTGCTTATTTCTGCATATTTTACATTCAATTTCAGGTGCCTTGGGGGCATTCGCCCCCTTTTGTCCCCCTGGCTATACCACTGCTTCGTAGAACTTTTCACATTATATACCATGTGTATCGTCAAGCCCCCCCTCCCCTGGTAAATAGTCAGCACCACCTACCGCAGATACCTCGCTACGGGCCGGCTTTTAGATTTTAATAAAATGTTCAACTTGCGTATATTTTAGGCTCTAGGTCAAATAGAGAATGTAGTAAGAACAGAATGGTCATTGAAATTCGAAATTCAACGTTTGCTACCGACTTTCAGATTTTCGAAATGTCTTCCACATCTCAGCTTTGTTTCAAACTTTCAGATAACGTTCGATACTCAGCTTGAAATCTTCGGCTTTTGACTGACAAGTTTCTGACAGGAGTCCCGGGTGCTCCAGTTTCAGAAACGAAATTTGACTTCCAGTTTGGGGAGGTGAAGAAGAAAAATTTGCCTATAAGTATTTTTTGAAAACTCAAAATTCGCCGACAAAATCTTTTAAAAATTAAAAATTTGCCGATTTTGTAATCGAAATATTTTTTAATTGAAAAAAAAAAAAAAATAATAAACATTTATTAAAAATGAAAAATTTAAATGAACTGTTTCAAAATTTGCCGACTGCCAAATTATTGGGGGTGTTTCAACCCCCATACCCCTCTATAGTTTCGCCCCTGACGTCAGTGTAGCCGAGTAGCCTCTTGCATCTCGTCCTCATTTCTTCAGAAAGGAAAGAAATCTCGTTCACGTTCGTCAGAAATTTCGTTCACCTTCACGTTCACTCTTAAAAATACGTTCTCGTTCACGTTCACGTTTGTCAAAAATGTGAACGAGTTCACGAACTGGACGACATTCACAAGTGAACTTACCCACCTCTGGTGGGGGGGGGGGCTGATTCACATGTTATGTTCAGCTCCCCTGGAGACTGCACGTCACCAGATCGCGAAACATTTCGCATATGTTAATTAGAAAGTCAGTCTAAAAAAGTTGAAAAAATCTCTACAATCGAAATTTTGTCCCACTGAAACTAATTTTCCCGGGCTTACCATTTACAATCACTGGTTCGTTTTAGGCAGCCTTCCCCTATAATTTCTCATTTGCTTTATAATGAGAACAGAACCATTTATACATACAGCGGCGTCTGTTTCGGGGTTTACGTAATTTACACGGTGCCAAGCTGATGGTTAAACAAATACCCATTGTACAAAGAAAAACCACCGGCAACTATTCGATCCTTTCTTGTGGCGTGGCGATTGTGCACCATCACTCGCAATTGAATGTGCAAGAGAGAAAATCCATCCACCGGTGTGTATTTAAGTTCGAAGCTTTCTGGGGTTGAACCGACTTCATTCGTTTAATTTGTTAACCGTATTATTGACATTGTGGTGTAGATTCGCCGAAAAACCTTAGCTTTGTATCTCGTTTGGTCAGATTAATAGTTCGTTACTCGTATACGAAGGAGGTCTGGATGTTTCGGTCTAGCATTCATCCTGAATCCTGGGATATGGTTCGGTTTCTCCGGCCGACTTTAATTAAAATCTTACATCGGGTAGTCGTTAAAACAGAAGCTATTGGTTGCATCTTTCGGATGGGGCCCATTGACTATATTCGCCGTCGGCAGGGCTTAAAAGCTACACGCGTTTTTGACGGTTATCTCGCTGGTCTACTGAAACGTCTCACCTTGGCCATCTCTAATTAAGCGGTTTTATTTTTCAAACCCGGCAAAGCGGATTATTAATTAATCCACGTTTATTGAAACGTGCTAAGATCAGAGATACCGCCGGTGGAAAATGATGCGGATCTTTCTCGGCGTTAAAGGCCGATTATTCAGAATGACTCACCCTCGTGGAGTCTCATATTAACGAAATCTTATACGCGTTTTATGTTTCGCACATAAATTTATTTCCGGTGGGCATCAAAAGTTATCCCAAGCCGCAGATTGTTTGGCAACCGAAGTTGCCTTAACATCTCGGTTCATTTAAACGCGAATGAACCTTTATAACTTTAATTACTTGATACGTCTAGTGCGGATCTTACCCTGGAGCTGGGAAAAGTGAACGAGAAATTCAATCGTCCAGACTCCGCAATTTCACTCGGGGATGACGAAATCCTTTTCGAAATTTCGCCGCTTGTCATTCCGACTTTAGCCGGCTAAATTTTAATATATTATTCGAAAAACTTTTTAATTATGATTTATCTTCGAGCTTTAAAAAGTTTACAGCGTGAAATCATTTTAATTGATGGGCGCTGGATGTTGTTTTTATAAACAGCCATTATCATTTTGACGACATCCTAACTTGGCGCGCTTAATTGCATCCGAACTTTATCAACGTCATTCGGCTAGCGGATTATTTGAGCTTATTTTTTCCAGATACTAGTTTCGGTCATTGATTTTAATTTTCACTCACTTTCGGCGTTTGAATACATCGAGTCTCGGAAAGTCTGCCCCGGCTATCTGAAACCATCTAAGTGCTAGAAAGCGAATGTTTTAGAAGCGTGAACGAAACTTCATTTTGAGTCGTTCAAAGTGCGCATAATTGATTTAAGCTGCACGGCACGTCTCGCGAGAAGTGGCCTAAACTTGAGCAGTCACGAGATCTCGATATAATGAGGCCAGAGGCGGCGTTAAGAGCATCTAAAGTATAACCAAGGCCTCGTCCTAGAGATGCTAACCCTCTGGATCGAGTCGGCAAGGCTGCGCTTAACGGTACAGAAGACGGAAGCGGTGTTGTTCACGACTCGACGCAAGTATAGCCCACCCACCTTTGTCCTAAAAGATGTGGAAATGGGGCTCTGTTCAGCCCTGAAGTACCTACGGCTGTGGTTCGACGGGAATTTGCAGTTCCAAGAGCACTTCTTCCGACGGGCAGCTGAGAAGGCGGATCGAGTAGCTGGACAGCTTTCCCGTCTGATGTCGAACCTCGAGAGTATTTTCCGACGCCATAAATATTCCATGCAGAAGAGCGGGCATAGAGAAAGTCAAGCGAAAAGCCGCGATGAGGTGTGTCAGTGCGTACCGCACTGTTTCTTCGGAGGCAGTAGGCGTGTTAGCGTGTATACCGCTGACCGAAATCAAGGTCGACGACATAGCGGAGGCATACGGTGCGAAGACGAAACGGGAAGCCCCTCGGGTCAAGCGACTCATCTATCAGTACACGCTTCGGAAGTGGAAGGACGCGCTCGCCTATTCGACCAAGGGCGAATGGACCCGAGCGCTGATACGCGACCTCGATGGATGGGCGGGAAGTTCGCCCGGAATGCTAACCTTTCCCCTGACCCAAGTCCTGAGTGGCCACGGGTGCTTCAGCACGTACCTACATCGGATGGCGATAGGCGCACTGAGACGACGGGCGTGATATCCGTTGCGCGACACCCTGTTCGAGATGCTGAAGATGGAGCAGTGGTGGAACCAAAACGCGATCGATCTGCGGAAGAAGCGATGAAGACGACGGCGTGATTATCCGTCTCGCGCCGGACACCCTGGTTCCGGAGATGATGAAGAGTCGGAGCAGTTGGAATTGGAACCGGGTATCGGCCTTTGTCTCGAAGATGTAGACGGTGTGGTCGAAGCAGAGGGCCGGCGACGAATCAAGCTCGGCCCACACCTTCTGAACAGGACAACTCTGTACCATCGTAGGAGAGCTGTTGCAGCTGAGCTACGGACCCTCCGACAGGGCTCTCCCGTCGTCACCACCTGCCTGCGTCGCCACACGGCCAAGACGAGGAGATGAGGGGTGAGTGAAGAGGAAGCGCGAAAGCGCGTCCGGCTAACGAGTGCTCAAGGAGCGCGGACAGGGAACCCCATGGTGGCCCTTACAGGACGCACGCACGGGAAGCGGCACGGCGAAATGGAGGCTCGGGCCCGGCCTCAAAGCGTCCCTCTGGCCACTGATGCGATACTCGAAAGGGTAGTTTCTGGAGGTGCGGTGTCATAGGGGCCACTTTGATACGCGTGCACACAAGGCCTCGTCCTAAGGACAGGACTGTTAGACCTTGCACAAGAATCTGAAATAAACTTGAACTTCCTGCACAAGTGAATAGGGGTCATTCTCCAGAAACTGAGAATATTTTGTTATCAGCAAATTTTAAACCCTAACTTTCGATTTTTCAAGGGAGGGGGTGTTATGTTGGGTTACACGATGACATCCGCAACAAATTCCACTAATCGAATTCATCACACAAGACAATTACCACCTTTTAAATAGAAAAAGCATAGGGAGATGTCCATCGTCGTGGATGTTACCGTCTTATCTCAATACCTCATATTTTTAAAAACATTTTGTTTCGTGTTCTTTTTTTTTTTTTTTTTTTTTTTTTTTCTGTTAACTGGTATTATTATTCAGTAAGTTCGGAGGACAGTTGGTCTGACCCTAGTGAAGAAAAATTTGAGGAGGCGCCTAAAATTGAAACGTTAACTAGGTATCCATGAGCTATAACTAATTCCAAATTCTGTGATTGAAGAAAACCAAACTTTGCGATCTGGGGTTGACAAACTGTTTTTATTGAGTCTTGAGCATCCTGAGATTCCGTTGAAGACTTGGTATGGTGGACTTAAGATGATGTATATCAACAATAGGAAACAGCGATTTACCCATAGGAAATGAGTCTGAATTCTGAGAACACGTGACTGTTCCTTAACAGCACAGTTTTATATCTTATGCGCAAATTGTTAACAATTGTTGATATACATACATAATCCGAGGTCTACTCTATGTCTGTCATAGGCGTAGCCAGGTGGGGGCGTGGGGGAGAAGCAAACTGGGGCGCTTGCCCGAGTAGACACAGACTGAAGTTATATTGTCGTGTGCATTGCCCGACATTAGTAGATATTTCAGCTGTAAAATAATAATTAAAAAAAAAAACGATTTCGATAAAAAATATGCTTTCCAATGAAAAATTGTATGGGACCTTTTTATAGAGAATTTAACAAGGAACATTTTGTGTTATTTGCAGTTTGGTCCTAAGGTGAATATTTTTTTAGATGACTGTGATTTGGCTAGTAAAGCTCGATTATGAAAGAAAAAATAACAAAAGCCACGTTCCTCGAAACTTTCACGCATTTTTGTGATTACCTCGATGAATATGCATTCTAGAGAAAAGTTGTATGGAACCTTTTTTATAGAAATTTCAACAGTGAACATTTTACGTTGTATGCATTTTGGTCTCAAAGTTGAAATGTTACGAGTTATGCGCCGTTTTTTGTAAAATCTCGGGTACACATAACTTTAAGGTCAAAGTACTTCTGGTTAATGACCTCAGATTGAGCCCACGTTTTTTATGGCGAGTTTCTAGGTCCATTTGAATAATACTCAATCGATTGACGGAAACTTGTAAAATAAGGGACACCCTGGTATATGCCCCCCCCCCTAAAAAAAAACACAAAAACTAGACACAAGAAAAAGAACAACCCAATTCGAGTATTTTACAACACGGCACGGTAAGCGTAAAGGAGGGAAAGACCCTCCACTAGTGATTTCTGTAGAAATGTTCAACAACTATGGGTTTTGGTCCACGGGTTTTTAAAAAATTGAGACATCTCTGACAGACTAATTAAGCCTTTTCCAGAATTTTCAAGCCACCCGTTAAATGCCCCCCAACCGCTCGAGCATCAGATTAGTTTTTAGTCTGGATGTTCATTCTGGAGGATATCGTGCTAGAATAATGTCGTCTTGATCCCGCAATTTTGAATTTAAATGTTGAAGTGAAACACAGACAAATATAAAACCCTTTACAGCTCTTTATAGTGTTTCCAACATTACTTATGTTAAGTCTGCATAATGTTTTCCCATAAAACGGGGAACGAGCGTGTGACACATTTTCTGCTCATTCGATCGAGCTGAAATGTTGTATCAAGTAATTTTTTATGGTTTATGGAAATCAGTTAATGGAGAGAAGGGAAGAGAGAGGACACCGATGTAAAAAAAAGTCCACTAAAAGTAAATAAAGACTAAAGTTGTGCATTCTGTTTTATTATTTTGGGATAAATAAATTTAATTTGTTTCCAAATTTCGAACTTACGGTTTCTCAAAATACCATTAATTATGAAAATCAGTACAGGTGGTCCAGTTACTACTGGTATTTAAACTTAGAGTTTCAAGTGTTGGCAGCCCTGTGCAGTGGCGTAGCCAAACTTGGTATAAAAGGTGGGGGTCGTTTCACTTTTACAACATTACAGGTGTAATACTTACTATTACCAGAATAAATTTTAATTTTTTCACATTATCGACTGATGCCGGGGGGGGGGGGGAAGTTCAGATCCCCCAAAAATACCGTGGCTGCGCCCCTGGTCCTGCGTATGTGTGAATGATCACGTATGATTTACCGGAAGCGTGTAACAATCTTATCGTTAAGTCGATTAGAAATTCACTTTCAAAGAAAATTTGTCCTAAATTTAACTCATCATCACCAAAAAATTGAATTATAATCAGTTCTACTAGTAGAATAATTTTTACTCATTTTTTACCCTCCTGAAGATGTTTTTACTTGAAAGTACACATGATCACTCATTCATTTTCACCCACAAAGGTGATTTTGCAGCGCACTCTAGTGCAAGATTCAACCCCAATAGTGATAAACATTCTGAAAATTTCCGCTAATCTGATAGGTACTTCGCCTTCAAGGAGCGCTATGGATAAAATAATAGCATAAAATCAAATTTTCTCACTATATTTTACTATTTTTTATCGAACGTATTAAACAGTGTCTATTAAATATTTTCCATAAAATTTGGCGCAGAAAAGTCTGGCAAGTAGCATATAACTTCAGGATTGAGTTGATGTTCGGTTCTCGAGGGATAGAAGACCTCTCAGTCTGATGAAAACTGCTAGTACAGAAATAAGTACAGAAATATGAGTATCCGCCTGGATAGTTCTTATTTTCGCTAAGTGGGAATCTTTTTCAGGCTGATGCCCTTAGTTTGAGAAGAAGTTGGTGAAAAATGACTTCAAGAATTGATTCTGCGATTCAAAAAGTTCTCGTGAGAAAAGGGGAAAATGTACGAGTAAGTTTCGTAACTATCATTTTCAGCAAAGGTTATCTAACTTAAGATTCAACCATTGAAATTTAAACCCCCTTGCGGCACGTCATCCTCTTGCAATTCTTCTCAGACTTGGGGACGAATTGGCGGCCATCTGGGGAATAAGAAAAAATAAATTCAAACGCTGGTAAAGTAAGAGTCATCCTACTCTACATATTGACACGAATAGCGCCGGCTAAACATGTGCAATAATAATCGAAATCATTAGGGAAAGTAATCAATTTACCTTGATGACGGGCAGCTATCGAAATAATTAAGCAATCGATTAAGTCATGCTTCACGAGGTCTGGTTGGCCGAGTGGATAGCGCGTTGGTCTCAGAATCCGGAGGTCCCGGGTTCGAGCCCACACAGCAACTCGCCAGAATTCTCGACCTAGGCCGGTTTTTCGACCAAAAGGGAAGAGGGCTAAGACAGCCCCAACAGCTTCCCCGACCTCTCTGAAGTAATGCTCGAAAGGGCCGATTCTGGGACTCGGGTGAAGAATCAATTAGAAAAAAAAGTCATGCTTCGAGCATCGAAATAGCTAAATTGTCGATAAAGTCGATATTCGAGCCCTTGCATTGGGTAACTAGAAATTTTTGAAAGCGAGGTGATATTGATAATACAATGCAGAAAAAGACTGTCCTATAGTGTCTTGAAGGACAAATTTTAAATTTTTTCAATTTTACACCTTTAAGGGACGATTCCATTTAAAGTCTTCTCCGTAAAATTCTAGCTCTCAGCGTCTTTGTTATCACGCATTCAAATATGAAAAGACAATATAGATAACGAATGAAGACGAGAATAAAATTTAATTTTCATTTAAATTTTACGTGGGCACGTAAAAATGATTATAATAGCGAAATACATAACTTTTTATACGATGTCGTAAACGACGAGATATTTTAGGTCATGATAATATGGTACATCAAACCGGTATCGATGTGGTGCTCGAAAACCCTACCTAACAGAAGGGGAGCCTTTCCCCAGTCGTAAATACTTATTTAAGAAACTGAAATAAAAGAAGCAAAGAGATAATTAAATTCCAGTCTGCGTAGAACTCGGGTCAGTTATACATCGAGAAGCTTCAATAACAGCGTGATCCTTTGTTTCGAGGAATTGGGTTCGTGGTTTTTTGAAAATTCCGCCGTCCGATTTTTCTTTTTCTTTCTTGACGTTGTTTCCGAGTATCAAGACGAATGCGGGAACCTCCTCGTCGTTTTCTCAGTCATCGATAATTACAATAATAAGGTGGGGCGCTCGACATTTTCGCGAATGAACGAAACCGTTAATCACAGACGGTCAAAATCGAGCAGAAATAAAATCGATACGAATCGATTAGTGTTCCAATCAATTATCGAACGATCGCTCTAAATATTCGCTAATTACAATCATTCGCGTTTTAACCGAGCTCGGCACAATAGATGCTAGAAAGATTAATAATAGTGATTAAACAATTTAATAAATAGTCGGTACTTCCCTCGCAGACCAACACTGACCTGCTGCAAAAATTATAACTGCATACGCGTAGCATATTAAATACCTTCGTAAGTGGTTGCCGGTTGCTCAGAAACATGACCTTTCTTGGCTTCATTCCCTGATCTTCTTCGAGCGCCATATCCGACGCCGGACTTTGACGGTCGCGGTTTCTGACGCGCGGCTCTCCAGGGCGGGTTAGTCGGGGTAGGTTGCCGTTACTTTCCCCGTGGTTTGTTGCTTGGAGCTTTCCTTCTCTGTGCCGAAGAAAGTGCAGCCGCAGTTCGGTAACTAGCCACGTGTTTCACAATGTTGCGTCAGCTGTTCACGATGTGCACACGCACAGTACTAGTCTTTCTGATCTGATGGTAACACGCCCTGCGATTGTAAATTCTTGTTCGTGTGAACTGGCGGGGGTTACAGGACGCGCTATGTTTCCACCTCGATTGATGCCGCTAGGATGTTAGTGGGGGTACCCGAATATCACCAGCTTTCCGGCACTGGTGGGACTCAAACCCGAGACGTGAAAATGGCGAAGCGAGCACATTACCATTTGGTCACACAGCGACTCATTCCCTTATAAAAGTTCTCGTTCGTTTGAGAAATTGACAGGCTACATATTATGCAAGAGTTAATAGATATAAAAAAGTAAAAGAAAATAGAAAATATCGAGTCCCCTCCGGCTAACTGGGTATCGAGTACATTGCATTAATTCTCAGCCTGATAAATCATAACAATTACAGAAGCAGCTGAACAGGTCCTTAGCGTTGAAGAGGATGGGGCAAACAGAGGCGTCGCCCCTTCCCTCTGGACTGACGGTTTGGCTTAGAAAGATTTAGTTTTCCGAATTCTGGCACAAAACTCAAAAGCGAAGAGAATTATTGGTCAGGGCTCTGTGGTCACTCCCTTCCCCTCTTAATTCGGCCCTGAAAGCGCTCTAATATTTTCATTAGCCTTGTGTATATTACATTAGCCTGAACGGGCAAAGGCCTCCCTCAGCCGGTCCCACTCATGTCTGTTTGTTGCTACTTTATGGTACATTTTATTTTTCAGCGTATGTGACCTGGATTCATGAAATCTGCCTCTCGTGCGAAAACAGGTTTTCGAGGTACACGAGTGTAAAGATGGGATGGTGGTAGAGGTGCGCACAAATGTACATCTGTGGTGGTGCCTTTACGCGTTGCTATGACAACCGCGTTTCGAATTCTTGCTCTCTGCCAATCCCGTAGGCCCATTTCACACGACGCCGTGTAAACGGATGTTTTTAAATTTTTGACAATTTTCAAATACAATTTGTGGAAAAACTAATGAAGATAGGAAACTACGATTTGCTTCATTCGACAAAGCGTGATTTTTTCTATGAGAATTGTCAAGAAAGTGAAAAATGGTTTTTTGACACCAGAGGCACATTTCATGATTCCAGGTTACATATTGTCTATTTTATCCCTTCATCTTATTTCCTGTCCCTTTTTTCTGTTTTCTTTCAGTACCAAAATCAGGAGTAGATTAACACGGCATGAGAAGCATTTGCTTAGGGTGCGGAGATGAGAAGGGCGCCAACGGGGGCGAAAAAAATTTTTTCAACATAAGCGCAGGGTGGTGTGGTGCCTTGCATTATCGGGCGCCAATTTTGATCTGGCTTCCAGAGCCAGAAAGGGTTAATCCGCCCTTGACCAAAATGTCGTTTTACAGAACGATCTAGTATCTTTTGTTTGTCTCGCTACATGTACCGTTCACTTCCACTTTACCCTTTCCACCGCTCTGACAAAGTTAATTTTTCTTAATTTTCTTTTCAATATTTTGTTTCTTATTTTGTCAATTCTTTCTACCCCTACCATTGGTCTCTCCTTTGCATTCTAAATCGAAAGGAATAAATTTAGCTACTGGGAACAAAACATTTCAAAAATCGTCAAATTTTGGACCACTTTAATAGAAGGGTAATGAAGTGGAAAGTTGGGCCGAAACAGTTGAAATTTTCCGGGAGATTCTTATGTCCGAATCCACCAAAGAAAACTATATCAATTTTGGAAGAACCATGGGGAGTCACAAAGGAATTGTCACTGGCTTCTTTCTTCAGGCGCCATATCTGATGCCAGGCGTTGGCGGTCTCGGTTGACACACGACTCTCGTGGGTAGGTTAGTCGGGGTAGTTTGCCGCTGCTTTCCCCACAGCTTTGTTGCGTTAGAATTTTTCTTCTTTGTGACAAGGAGTGTGCAGCCGTAGTTCGCTTACTAGTCATGGGTTTCACGACGTTGAATAAGCTGTCCACGACGTTCACCTACGCAGTACACATCTTTCTGATCTGGTGGTAACACGCCCTGCGGTATTCGTGTGAACTGGCGGGGATTATAGGACACGTTGTGTTTCCACCTCGATTGATACTGTAGTCGCTGTGTTCGCTAGGATGTTCTTGGAAGTATTCAAATACCACTAGCTTTTCGGCGTTGGTGGGCCTCGAACCCCAGATGCAAGGATTTCGAAGTGGACGCGTTACCACTCGGCAACATAGTGACTGATATTATGATAAATATTGAAAGTCCTTGTAAATTCATCGCCCAATCTAGAATCCAGTGAGTTTAAAGAATGTGACATCACACTTTAGAAAGCATTTTCACTGCCAACATCAATAAGGAAACAATCGGTAATACAACTTTCCCCTCGGCACTGATGCGATGTCTGAAAGGGTAGTTTTCGGTGCTGGGGTGCGGTGTCTTAGGGGCCACTTTGGCATGCGTGCATCGCCATACGTCCCACCACACCATCGGTAGTACAATACGTCCAAAAGTACTTTCCTCTTAACTCATTCGATTACTATTGTGGTTAAGAAAATTATTGGAGTACTGAGAAGAGGGTGTTGATAATACTACAATAATTCTTCTATATTTTGAATTGGCCTTTTCAGAATGGCTCCCTGGATTCGCCATTGTGAGTTTAAGAGCGTGACTCATGAAAAGGAAGGCCCAGTCCTATTATTCACTAATTTCGTCTCACTCGTGGAACCAGAAATAGAAAAGAACGTAAACACGACCGAATAATTATCTGCTTTTCTGAAATAATTGAAAAGAGGAATGACCTCGTCTCATGTTACCGAACAGTTATGTCAACAGCACGTTGCCACAATATACACAGGGAAGAAATAAAAATCCGTTTTAGAAACTGGTTAACCTTTGCTCATCGAACGCAAACTAATATAGGTATTCGATTTTCGCGGTTATTAGTCACTCTGGTTCGTTTTCCACCTTTCTCTCTTGTCTCTATATAAATTTAGATAAGAAACGAACATCGGATATAACGGATTTCTATCTCATATCAGTTTTCAGGAGACAAATGTATTTTTCAAGGACTTGTTGCGGAGTTTTCAAATTTCACGTTTGTGAGCACATGAGTTTCAGTTTCGGAAGCGAAAATACGTAGAATATGATATATCTGCCACAACAATTTCATAAATGGCGAGGAAATTCGGTACTACTGACAGTCTTTGGCCAATGGCTTCTTAGTAATCTAATCTTTATGTTAACCCCTCGCTCCACTTGTGTTGACCATATGTCTCGTTTTCTGTTTCGGTTTTACTTCTATCGGTCTACTTATTGGTAACTCTGTCTCTTTGTTTATGCGAAATCTAAAACTGCAAGAATTTCGATTGAAAATGAGAAAACCTGATCAGAAAACTTTTATGCTTCTACCCTCAGTTGAATTTATACGCGGATGTATGAGAGGGGTAATGAAGGGGGAGGTGTAATAGCTCTTCCCAGAAGAAATGTCTTCCAATGTCCTAGTTGAGGTGTTACCAGACTTTTTTCTAAGGGTAAGGTGCTTTCAAGAGGTGAGGCTCTTTTCCAGAAGAAACATGTCGCAGACGGATCTGCAACCACGGAAGAGCATTTTCATCTCTCGATTTTAATTTCCATTCGGACTACTGAACTGAATTATGAACTGACCATGAAGAGCTAAATCATACGGATTGCTTCACGCAATACGCACCACTGAACTGAACTGTGAATTGAACTGGAAATGAGATGAGAAAACCAGTAGCCTCATTTCTCGAGGAGAATCGACAAAAAGCACGCATCTTGACTCACGACAAGGAATAATGGGGGAGGGGGGATCCATGGAAGAATTAATAAATAATTCGACCTGATCCTATCCTAATAAAAAAAATGTCTATGAAAATTTCTGTTAAAAACTGAAGATGGCTGGAAGAAGTAAAAATATTTATGTAAATTTGAACCACTGAACTGACTTGTGACTATGAAGAGCTAAATCATACGGATAGAAGTACATAACTCTCAAACAGCCTGCAGCCGTGTTGTTAATAGAAATTTCCATGGAAATTTTTTTCACTAGTTTATGATCAGGAGAAGTAACGCTCAAAAAGTAACACTTTTTTTTGTTAATGTGCCAAAGCTCTCGATCAGCTGCTTTTTTCGTGATGCTCCAAAGTAACGCTCAAAAAGTAACGTTTTTTTCGTTTATGCGCCAAAGCAAAGACATGAAAATGTCAACAACTGAAGTTTAAAACACTGTACAAATGACCAAATCTTACCAGGAGACTTATTATGAAACTTTTATCACGATACCACAAGTAAACCCTATCAAGTTACCACTGTAACGATTTGTGGTATCGTGATAAAAGTTTCATAATAGGTCTCCAGTTCTCAAGAGTTCCAAGGAATCCTAAAGAGGTGCAAATGAATCTCAAAAGTCATGAACGAATCTTCAGGAAAACTGAAATAGTCTTATTAAATTTGAATTAAGTTTTCGAGCGGCTTGGACAAATCTTTAAACATTTTCAAAAATCTCGAAGACTCAAAAAGTTATGATCAAGTCTTGAAGAGCCCTCGGTCTGATAAATTTAAATGAAGGAATAGATAAAAACTGAAAAGCAGAAAGAGACTGTAAAATCCGAAAACAAGAAAAATCATGAAGGATAGAAATAAAAAGAAAGTGACATAAAAAGCTAAAAACACATTAATGACAGACAGTTACTCAGAATTATTCCCAAGGGTCTCTTTTATGGACTGTAAGCATAAAAGCTCTGTGGACCCTTCTCCTCATAGCGTGGCTCTAAAATAAAGGAAACCGTTTGATATTTTCCTAGATTTTTTACCTATCTTCTAACTGGAATCAGCAAAAATAAAAAATCAATTTTGACATTGATATGTCTAATGACTAATGACTCGCCACAAAAAGAGAAAAATTCCGCAGAAAACGCTTTGCAAAAACATTCCGCAGAAAAACGTTACCATTGTGATGTAGTTACGTATTCCTATTTGCGCAGTCATTCGTTCTCTCACGTTTTGACCTTTGACTGGCCGACTCGGAGAACGCCCAGCAAAGCCAAGAATGGACGACTAGAGAAGGCACTGGAATGTGGATATGCGCGTCAGTGCGGTTGCCTGCGCGTCTGGACGACTTATCCATCCTTCTGTGCAGTGGTCGGACTCTTTTTTCCCCCTCATTTCGCTTGCTTTTTAAGACTTTTAAGTATGAACATTTTCAATTTCTTCCTCCTAGCAATTTCCCATTGGTACCCCCCTATAGAGCCAGTTACATCTGTGTACCACTCACCCTCAAAGATCTTACACTCTGCATTAAAATGGACACAATGAGAACAACATTTACAATTTTCATTTGCATTTTTTCAGATTTTTTGCTCGTTGCTTCAGAAATGGGCAATTCTTTTCTAATTTTTGTTTCATTTCAGTTTTCTTTTCCACGCTTCTCGTTGTTTAAATAATTTTACCAATTCGTTCAATCATTTCGTGACTTTTTTTTTTTTTTACTAGTTCCTTGTGATACTTAATGCTTTTGTTAATTCATGTCTGTCTTTTCCGTGTATTCATCGATTTCCTGCGATTAACTTTTCTCGTACTCTATCCATCATTTGACTTACTCTGCTTCTTCACTCTCTTGAGAGTACTGTTCTCTTACCAATTTCTCTGTTTTCATTCATCCCTAAAATAATGGTTGTAATTAGTCAAGACTGTATTCCCATCACTAATCATATTTTCTCAAATTTTTTAATTAAGAACCACTCTCCAACTTATGTAAACGGTTAAACCTTCATAAAGAAGCTCCCCCGTCCTTCTGTAGCCCCTATAAGTTGCCATCTGCCTGCATTCATGGTTGGAAAGCTTGTCTTAAAGAAAATGCAAAGAGGTACAAAAATCGAAAGTCTTCCCATTGGAAACAACTCCAGATAGGGAAAAGTGAATTAATATAAAACATTAAGATGACTGCAATAGAATTTATAAGTTTTTGATTTTCAATACAAGATCATTATTTTTACCCATCGTCAATTTGCCTTCCAAAATTTAAGTTTCACGACTGAAATGGAAATTCTTATAGTCTTGTCATCTCGACACTGCCAGTTATCGGCCCAGGTCGAAATGTAGCGAGTTGCTGCGTGGGCTCTTACCCAGGACCTCCGGATTCCGAGACCAGCGCGTTATCCACTCGGCCAACCAGACCAGCGGGCGAAAAAAGACATTTCTTGCGTTTTTATGCTGGGAACGGTTCTTCATCTGACTTGACGACTTTGTAGGAGAGCTGCATGCTTGTACTTCTGTGGGTTTCCAACCTACAGCTAGACTATCAGGTTGACTACCTGAAGCCAAGCTCGGACTGAGAGGTCAAGTGTGGACTAGTCCGTAGTCAGATCAAACTGGCGTACTACCAACAGAGAACCGATGCGTTCAGGCTCATTCCACGTTGGGGCCAGTCACTGACAACGCCAAGCGGTGTGCACAGCGTGCAGAGGCACACCTGTTCGGACCACCAAAAAAAAAAAAAATGTTTTACCTCTACGACATTATGGCATATTTTGCATATTGAGGTAATTAGTGTTAATTAATTTCTACTAGACATAAGAGTTTGGTTTATTGAATTTTCTTATTATCATTTTCAAAAAATTTTCGGATAGAATAAAGTATATATTTTTCGGGGGGGGGGGGGGCATTGAAAGTTTTACAAATCTAAAAAAAAATGAGGTAGGTATCGTATGTTTGAAAAGTGGTACACTTGATCAGAACGTTTGGTGTTGCCAGTGGGGCCAGCTCGTCCCTTGGGGCTAGAGGCAGATAGACGCGTTTTGCTGGTAAACGCTGAGGCCGATGCTGCAACTTGCAACCGTCAATGCATTCAGAGACACTGCGAAGAGTTGTTGTGGCTGCAGAGGCACTGGTTAATGACAGTTGAGCACTTGGCACTGGTTATTGAGGCTGCAGTGACAATGGTCAACGACAGTAGTGCGCCGGGCGCCTGAAGTATGAGAGGGTTGTGTACTCTAGAGTTGTAGCATAAGAGGGTTGCATACGCTGGAGTCGGTGTCACCGAAAGGGTTGAATGCTCCGGAATTTGTGCCACCGAGGAGGTTGTGTTCTCTGGAGTTGGTGCGGAGTCACTAAATGGGTTGTATACACGGGAGTTGAGAGTGACTGAAGACGGAAGATAAGTTTAGTCTGTCAGTTGAGTGATGTTGAAAGCGGTTGCAAAGAAAGAGCTTGTAACTGAATTGTACATGAAGAGGGGTCGAGCCTGTCTTGAAGAGTCATCGGCCTAGCTTAGCGTTAGCTAGTTCTAAAAATTAGGCCTGACAGAAATTTTCTACGTGTATAACCATTTTTTACGGAATATGCTATGCTGGACTTGACAAGGTTATTATTTATGTACCTATTTGGTATGTTTTTGTACAAATAGTTGGAAAGAGAGGCGATCCAGAATTTTGTGTCTTACACAAATAATAGACTATTGATGAAAGGCCTCCTCGACTTTACGCATTCGTTTGGTTCATTTTCTCAGTTTAACGCGATCACGACGTCTTAAATGTTTTATACGCGCATCAACAGATTTCAAAGCGACGATAAACTGACACAGAGCTTTCATCTGGACGCAAAATTATAGTTATTAATTCACGTTATTAAATGGAAAATCAGTTGTAAAATAAATACTGGTCGCTAAGCGTATAGGTATAAAAGTTTTCAGGAAAAGGAAAATAACTTGAGACCTACCGCGAGAAACCTTGTTTGTATAATTAAAGACCACAAGGTACGAGCGGTTCTGTTTTATATTATACGTGGAGTTTAATCATCAATACTCTGTAAACATTGTTCGTCGGAAATAGGACGGCGAACAATCTAATTTTAAAAAAGCGTTTTTTTTTTTAATTTCTGTTTTAACCAGTTTAAAATTATCCGAAACTATTAACACCGAGACCATAATTATTACCAGCGGATATATAGGAATACATATCCGCGGATATAAAGTTTATAATTGAAGGTATTATAACTCGGCTCTGTCGGAGACGTGTTTGAAAGCTTTGCAACCGGTTTGTGCGTCGGTTTAATGCCATCAAATGGAAATAAAGTAGGGCAGATGAAAACTGAAAATGAATAACACAAAAAAAAAAAAAAAGTAAAATATTATTTACGATCTATTCGCGTATTTTTACGCGCGTGGAGATGCGCCGTCTTTGCACCAGCACGCATGACGGACGTGACTGTTTCGACAGGCACTGCGAGTACAATTTACTACATGCGATTTGCTTTTTGATGTCTATGGCAGATTCAGAAATAACTCCAGCGGGGAGTATTTGAGCACTTTAGTGTGTAGGATCTACACTGCTTTCACCCCCGCCCCCTGGGTATTTCGATCATTTAATGTTTTCAATTTCCCCGGCCAGCGTTTTTTGAATTGCCGCAAATCGCGATGTGCGGCCAAAAAATCTCAAACCCACTGAAAATGTATTCCTCATATCCGGCTATCAATTTATATGACCGCAACATTTACTCAAAATACGATTTTCTCAATTTCATTCCAAGCAATTACAAATTCTAGACAAATTTGAACAACACATTTAAGGTAGGGTTGCCTAATATCGCCTACTTTTTTAAAAATTACTATAAAATTTCACCTATTTGAGCTATCGACTGCGAAAATGACTCAAAATGTTTGTACATCCTCCCGCTACAAAAGTATCACGCTAAAATAGAGGGAAGGGGGTTCGTTGATTTTACATGAATTTTTAATGCAAAGTAGTCAAAATCGTAAAATTTATTTTTGCGCTCCTAATATCGCCCACCAAAATCACATGTTAAAGTCCACAAGCCTAATATTGCCTGCTTAAAAAATCGAAAAAATTGAAATTATCACGTCACTTATAATTAAAATGAAGGCGATTTCGAATTTATCCATTCAAGCACTGTGAACGAATGTATTTTTTCTTTTTCGCGACTTCACCAAAGGCTGCGTCACAGATCTCAAATTCGCAAGTGAGCGATATTTAGGGGAAACGGTACTCACTTCGACGCCATACTGCGCTTATTGCTTTATAAATCCTCCAACTTTCTATTGGAAATTACAATTTGAACGTTTCTAATGAGAAAAATATTCGATTCGACACCTTGCCTGCCTCCTATCGCTCACAAGTGCCATCCAAAGACTACACTAAAAAAGTTTTCAGGTCCTCAGTGTCTTCTCCCAGCAGTTACTCTTTGGTTTTTGGCTTCCGGACCCCAACTTTACACATGTACTGCTGTTACACAATACCAAACATGGAAAAAAAATTCCCGTCAGATCGCGCCACTACAGGGCGAAATATGCTGGTGGGCGATATTAGGCAACTTTACCTTACGAAAATAATTTTTATTATCATACCGAAGCACTAAAATCATATTGTTCATACATGAATCGTTAAACCTTGACTTCCTCTTCAAGTTATGATAGATGGCACACTCTTCAGAGTTTTTGATGCGCAGGAATCGTCGCTTGAAATCACTGACCCATCATTTGGTAGGTGACTCATATAATGTATGGTAGGTTACCTTATATCCATTTCTGAAGCGATCCGCAGAGCAAGCCTTAATCATTAGCATTCAAAAATTTAATTGAGTAATTGAAGCGTTTCTTTCCAAAAAGTTTTTAATTCCACCTAAGTAAATTTTTCGGTATTGATAAAAAACGGTTTTTATCAACATTGGAGGTCAGTTCTATTCAATGATTTCAACTATAAATGTAGACACTATAACTTGCTGTTTTGCCAAAACCAGTGCTACCATTAGCTCGGCCGCAGAATTGCCTATAGGAATCCATCTCAACCTTTTTCTCAATAACAAGTAGAATTAACACGTTCTGGAAAGAAGCGCTTCAATTATTGATCTCTGTTACACCTATGAAGTCTCATCAACTTCGGACAAGTTTTAACGATACTTTGAAAATAAATTCATCATCCACTACTGAGGACATTTTAAAAATAAAACATTTTTTGGGTCACTTTCTGAAATAGAGCAAGTTGTTGGAACTGACACCAAAAATGTATACTGAATTGTGAATCTGAGAATGATAATACCCACTTTGACCACTTTCTCTATTCCGAAAATTTGCAGGGCTTGGTGCATGAGGCGGTTGAAAATTGACCACTACGGAGGACAAAAAAGCTGGAAACCAGTTTTGTAAAATGGCTACACCCGCTCTTTCTGAGTCACCTCGGATTTCATAGTGTCCACTTACCAATCTAACCTTTTAGAACAACACTACACTGTCTTTGTCCCATCTGTCAGTACGAAAATGCAGGGAAATTTCAGTGTTACCAAAAATTTTAAAAGGGACAATTACTACGATGGACATTCGAGACGTGTTCCTTCGGTTTTCAACGAACTGAAGAAAGGCGTATCATTTACATTGCGAGAAAAAGGTAAACGAGATGTTCCCCAAACCAGTGGCGTAGTCAAGGGACTGGATTAGGGGAATGAATTCCCCCCCCCCTTGAGATGAGAATTTATTATATGCTGGCAGTATCACAGTAAATGCGCGAAATTAAATTTAAATTCAGATGCATAATTGAAGTTGAAAAGCACAACACACTGATACGTCAATGTAAAAACATACAGTTCATATTAGGTGTACCCCCAAGAAGTTTGCTGATCCCCCCTTGGAAAAATCCTGACTACGCCACTGCCCCAAACAATGGTACAAAATATTTTTGTAGCTTTCTTATTCCCCAAGATATATAGGGAGGGGGAGATGTTAAAATTATTGTAGGATTACCCATGTATACCGCGACCTCCAATACTTTCAGATTCGCTCATGCTAAAGAATTCTGAGTTCCATTCCAAATGAAACCCTCGCTGAGACGAAACCAATTTTGGACGAAAAATGAGAGCCGAATCGTGTGAACGAATGAAGTATACTTCGAGGTGATCGATATCGACGTTTATTTTCAGGTTCATCAAGACATAAAATTGTATAATACGTACCTTACTCCGAGGTACGTTATTCGGTTTTGTATGACTTGCTGATGGATTTCAAATACTTGGCGAGAAATGCGATACCGTGAGAATTTGTTATTTTCTGAGCTTCCCTAGAGCTGAATACTGTCAGAATTACAAAACAGACTCATCTATATGGTAGCGCGAGGCAGATACTTCAGTTATTCCACGGTTGGGCGACCAATTCCATTTTGTGCAGTCGGGTGGTGTTCGTTCTTTTGGTCTGATGGAGTTTGAAGTGGAACCCTCGAGGGACTGTTTATTACGGTATTACAACGTCTTTCCTCGCAAATAATTTTACCGGTTCTTACTTTATTTTCATTTGACAGTACCTATCTATTACATGCCGAATAAGGTTACCGACGACACGCGTGTTTTGAATGAGGAAAAAAAAGGGCGGTGTAATTTTTTTTTTTCATAATTGGAGATTTATTGCAGTGCTGGTTTAACGATTACACTTAATTATTCAGACTTGAAAATAAATAGTAGTTCGTTGAATTTTCTGCAATTTTAATGACTACAGTAATATAATTTCCAGCTTAGATATTTATTTTGAAAACAAGAACAGTCCACCTCAATCTATGAACAAGTTTGTAAATACAGTCAATTCATCTTAGAAAATTCTCATCGAACGTCTTGTCTCAAATTCAAGAATGACGAAGCTGAGAGGTCTCCTTGTTGGAGAAATTTATTTAAAATCTGTGGACACAATTCATCATAATATTGTGCCTTCGTACTGTAGTATATGCGATCATCGCTACACTGTGTACGAAGATGTAGACTATAGCACAGATTTTAGGAAGTACACCGGGTACGATAAATATGGAAGAGTCTGTCCATCTGACTGCCAAGCCGGATCGAGGTTCGACAAAGCAGGAACCCAGTTTAATGATACCTAGTTTCCTTTTGAGCGAAAATAGGCTCTCAATATGGATGTTTGCTACTCCACTAAATTTCAGTTTTCAAGGGAGAACATATCAAACAAAATATCCAAATATGGGTTTGAATATCCAATGAGATTTTGGATTCGACCCCGGTTAAAATTCAGTGTTCACTCGTTGCAAAATTAACGTATTTTTTTGGAAAAAAAAAAGAAGGTATTGGGAAGGGGGGATGACGGGTCGCTGGTTTCGGGAATATCATAGTTTTGATCCGGCTAAAATTTAAGCTCGTTTGCCACTTTCAACTTAGGAATTTTAATTCTGTGACCCGAATCAAAATGAGAACGGGAATCTGATGTACATTTTTCTACATTTAAGGAGGCCTACAAGAAAACTGTGCGACCCTTACGAACATTCTGTCCTTATTTTGCACATCTATCCCATCAAAATCATATGACCTATTTTTCCTGTTTTTGGGAAACCACGCCAGAATTATGTGATTCTGATTTTTTTTTTCTGCCTAGAAGATGTCCCCAGTAAAGTTGACTGACTTTTTTTCGGGAATTCTACCATAATTGAGTAAGACCTATTTTCAAAGATGTATACCTAAATCGTGTTTTTTTATTATTTATTTATTTTTCGGAATCGTGTAACTTTTTTCTACATACAAGAAGTTATACAAAATCATTTAATTTTGTGGTCCTACCTGATGGAACGCCCATATTAGAACATTCTGACTTTTTTGATTTCCTTTTTTCTTTTCTGCACATAAGAAGTCAAATCCCACCAACATTTTCTGACTTATTTCTTAAAAACCTTATCTTTTTTTTTTTTTTTTTTTTTTGCGCAACTAAAAGATTCCAAGATCCCAGTTAAATCGTCTGACCTCTTTGCATAGACCCTATCAGGAACACGCGATCTCTTTCTTTACATTTATGAAGAATCCTAGGAAATCGTCTTATCTTTCGGAAGGTTGTGCAAGCTTTCTTCTATGACTGTCAAAAATCGATATAAAATCGATTTAAATCGATAAGCTTGCCTCTTATAGATTATCAATATGGATCCTCGAGTTATCGATTTAATTGATTTTCCTTCATGAATAACATTGAAAATTGAAATAAAGAATCTGGAAAAATGGTCTTACCTTCCCGTATTGAAGAGCCTATTCCACTGATCGTGTCAAGTATCCAGTAGCCCTGTTCTGTTTCAAAGAGAGAAAGTGAGAAGACCAAAAAAAAACGGCTGACCGACTAACCGCGTGAAGTTAATTTTGTTATCAGTTTTCGGTTCAGTCTTCAGTCTTGTGTTGTCTAGCTGGAGTGTGTTCTTCAAATTACCGAAAAACAAAAATTGAATCTGAATGTCGAATGTCGAAGATTAAATTTCTCATAAGATGAGTTGCGCCAATAATAATTGTAACGAGAGAAAGAGAGCCAGGAACTCCGATTCAACTAGTTCCAGCGCCAGTCTTTCAACTTTGAGTACGAGTTCTAAAAGTTCGAAGTCCAAAAGTCATACCCTTTAAGAGTCACGCTTGAGTTTAGAATTTTACTTCTCTCTTGAAAATAATACAAATTGCCAATGCAATGTTCCATCACACCATCTCCCATCATCCAGAGCTAGTTTGTCAGAAAAACATGATCAGCATTTCAACTCTGATTTCCCATTTTCGTGTATATTTGGCTCCCGTTCACAATACCGGATTACCAAGGCTACAGGCTTCAATTAAGAGAAATGGGGACTCAGCAGAACATAGCTTGAAAAATTATTGAATTATCGATCTAAATGGATAAGAAAAATTTTTCGATTTTTCACAGCCCTACTTTCTTTACGAAATGTTCAACTTTTCTGTGTGGAGGGTGGGAAGAAGCTACCAGAATCATGCGACATGTTGGTTACTTACAAGACGCAAAGTTATTTGAATTCCTTGAACCATGCCGTTGCAACATCCTGACCCTATCTTTTCTGGAGGGTTCTATCAGGATCGTGTGACCTTCCTTCACGTATTATAAGGCGTCAGAAAATCGTTTTAATTTTTTTTTTTTAGGTCCTACCCGGAGTGGTTTGGTTGGCCGAGTGGATAGCGCGCTGGTCCCAGAATCCGGAGGTCCCGGGTTCGAGCCCACGTAGCAACTCTCTACATTTCGACCTAGGACAGTTTCTCGGCAAGAAGAGAAGAGGGCTCAAGACAGCTCTAACAGCCTCCCCGACGTTTGAGGTAATGCTCGAGAGGGCGGATCCCAGGACTCAGATTGAAAGCAAAATTAGAAAAAAATGTCCTAACAGAATCATGCGACTTATTTTTTTCTTTTTCTTCTTTTTTTTTAGCTTATAAAAAGCCTTACATATCTGTCTGGACTCTTTGAGCGACCTCAGTAGAACATTCTAACCTTATCTTTTCTTGGAGAGCCCTATCAGGACCGTGTGACCTTCCTCTAAGAAGCCATAAAATCGTTCAAATTTTTGGGGTGCGGGTGGGAGCTACCAGAATTATTCGACATGTTTTTTATTCATGAGAGGCCCCACAAAGTTGTTTGAATTCCTTAAGCGACCACATCAGACGATCCTGACATTTTCTACGCATAAGGAGTCCGAAAAAAATTGTCCATTTATTTTGATTCCCATGTGACGATTCTGACCTCTCGTTCTCGTACATACGAAGTCATGTTCCAGCTTGTCTGACCTGTTTTTAGGGAATCATATCAGAATCGTGTAATTTTTTAAATATGAAGGACCCTAGGAAATGTGTCATATTCACATTCAATTTTCCTTGGTCGGTGTGGGGGGAGCACTGGAAATCGTAATCACAGTGTTTCTCATATATTAAACGGCCCAGAATCACAGGTCGTCTATAGGCCATGTTTTATTTGAGAGTCCCATATAAACACTCTGACCTTTTTTTCTTTGCAAAGGGTCACGTGCTACAAAAATCATGCGACTTGTTTTCGGGATACCGTGTCAGAATCGCGTGACTTTTTTGTACACAAAAAGTGCCCTGAAAAATCGCCTGAGGTCCTATTAGAATTGTGCGAGCATTTCTAGATCCCATATTAGAACATTCCGGCTGTTTTTTTTCTGTGCATAAAAAGGGTTACATCTCAGAATTGTGGGTATAAGAAGCCATACCATTTTTTTCCAGGAGCTCTACCGGAATTGTGGGACATTTTCTTACTATAAGGAACCTTACAAGACCGTTTGATTTTTTCATATTTCCCATTAGAACATTTTGACCTTTCTTTGCACATAAGAGGTCACGGCAAAGTCGTTTGATTTTTAGTAGTCTCATCAGGGACGTACCGGAAAGTTTTTCCTGGGTGGGGTGGGGGGGGGGTTGTGAAAGTTCCAACTGACTCAACTCAGAATTCCCAAGAATCAAAGCCCAAAGAAATAAGAAAATGTTGACCTGTTGAATTTTCCCAACTGAATCAACTTTTAATTTCCAACCAAGCCAAAAAAAAAAACCAACCTAAAACCTTTCAAACTTGTTGGATTTTTCCGACTAGCCTGACTGAAATAGTAAATTTTTCCCAAATGTTGAGGGAAAAGTTCCTACAGGGAGGGTAAGTTGCCCCCCCACCTCCCCTATCGGTACGTCCCTGAGTCTCATCGAAACACATTGACCTTTTTCGGGCATAGTGAAATCTAAGTAAAATCGTCTGATTTTTTCGTGCAAGATTGGGCATGGACCTCCCCTACCCGCTTCCATCGTGCCACGCTATACCCCCTTAAACCAAACTGATAGAGGTTGAAATTTCCTTTCAGGTGAGTCCATTTTCATTTCAATCAGAGCAGTTTTCTAAAATGATCACTTTTACAGCTGTTCATCTTTTTCACGCTATTGAAATTTATTGTAGAGCGCGACTCTTTCGCGCTCTCAGTCCGAATTCCCGAGAAAGGCCCAGGAAAATCGCATAACCTTTTCTTTTCTTCAGGCCTGGATTTTTTCTAAATTGTTCTGGATGATTAATACCTAGAATATTGATAGTTACAATGTGTTGTCGGTTTGTTGACGGAATGAAAATAATCTTCCATCGACTTTTTTTAATTTCCAGCGCGGACACATCATAGCGGATTGAACTCTAGAACTAAGCACGTGGACCGAAAATACAGACTCGAGTATATCTGAGTACTTCCTAACCAATCAGAGAGTCAGAAAAATTCGATTGCAATTGGGTGCTTGGGCAAACACCCTAAAAAATGTTATTTATTTCCTCGCGTGATAGAAATATTGGTAATCTAGTGAAAAACTGAAATCTTTCGTGACTCTCAACTTTGCTCATTAGATTGTACATTTTTGAACTTTTGCGTAAAATTTTTATGATACAGCAGTAAGCGCCGAAACAAATGCTTGACAATGAGTCAATCTCGAAGGAAAACCACATCCCAAGATATTTCCAGAAAACGTAATTTATTGCCGGGAAAGTTTGTACTTGAAGTTAAACACATCGTTGGTAGTCTCTCGGTGGTCGCTGTATCGGAAAAACCGCTGGTAACTCGCAGCTTAAGAAAATTCGTTTTAACTGCATTCGAATTATTCCTCGGGGAAACGTTAAGCGAGCTGTACTTTTCAATCAGATAACGCCATCTTTAACGTGCTCTAATTTCATCGAATTGTGGGAAAAAATTTTCCTAGGGCAAACCAACCTTTTGTAATTTATTGAAGGGTATCCGTCGAACAATGGAGCGAACATATTACCGGGCCTGTAATTTTCTCCACTGTTCTTTTGTAAACTAATTCGACCTAATTAAACCCCACATTGTAATGCGACATCGAATGTCCACCTTTTTAATTATGCTCCGAGTTCGATACCCGTTTTCGTGTTTCCAATTTTTGTACTCACTTTGAAAATGACTTAAGCCGCATGATTCAACTGTCATTAACAACGTCATTCTGTCAATTTAATTCTAAGCTGTTCTCGAATGAATTCGAGTTGCAAAAGTGAAAAGGGTTCTATTCGAGTTCTCGCACCCATTTGGTCTATTGTTGTTATATCATCGGAAAATCCATCATCACCGGTCAAAATTTCGAGCGTACTCGTGAAATAACAAATTAAAATAATTAAAAAGCCGGAAATTCGAAACACTTTTCATTCGGGTACGAATTTCGTTAATTTCGTGACAAATAAAAAACCAATAAAAAGCTTCCGAAGTCGCTTCGAACTTGCCGAAAGTTAACCCATTAAATGGGTCTGTTTATTTGAGCCCGCAAACCTAATCGATTTTTCGACTATATTTACTCAAATTACGCACGTATTTAACTTTTCATTAAGCCGCGTAATTAATACCGGGGTCGTCGAGTCGGATACGACAGTGCATCCAAGAGCCGAGAGCAAATCGATTTCAGGCAGAGGCTCGCACGCCTCTGAGCCGCGAAATTATGATTCACTTTACGGGCTAATTTAGGCATCCCTGGAGCAGTTTCGCTTGCTCCGAAGAGCAGGTTACTGCGGCATTGAGTTCTTTACGGAGACATCGTAAAAAAAAAAAAGGCATCATTTTCGCATTTCAGTAGACGTAATAAGGAGGGCGATGCTATTTCAGCTTTTGCCGGAAACTACGTCAAGATAACGAGTCACATTTACCTAGTTTTTCTTTTTCTCTTATTTTTCGTTTTCCTTCGCCCAAGATCATTCCCATCGGAAACGAAGATATATTCGCGGTTACCTATATATAAATGAATTACGATTTCGTCTGAAATGGAAAACCTTACGACCTTAACGATGAAATATTTATTTAATTTAACGTAATTCCGGATTCGCGGTACGAAACTGAAACTCGCATTAGGAATGTTGGTGACGAGCAGTATGAGGTTGATGAGCAGAGGAATCGCAGATTAATTGCCTCAACAGAGCATTATTCTTTCATGTGATGTAGTGTAAGGTAGCCTAAATCGTACCACCAGTTTTATCACCAAAACTGAAATCAACTAGCACGCTCTACCGGTAAAACTCGTTACTAGAAATCATTTTAACACTCGTGAGTTAAAAACCTGGCGGATGAAGTGAAATGTATGCATTGATTGATAACACTATACTAAACAAAATGAAATTTTTTGTTTGCACAACGCATTTAAGGAGGTGATTCTTGAGTACTTTTAAACGCTGAATACAGTGCCGTCGGCCGTTTTTCTCTATCACGTCTAGTTTTTCTGATCAAAAACTATAAAAAATTCAACTAAATGTGTTTAAAAAGAGGTTTAGGAACTGAATGTGGTCATACTGATTCGTGTTGTTGTGTGTTGCGGTCGTGTGTAGTGGTGTGTATTCCGTCTGTTTGTTTTCTGTTATTGTGGTCTGATAACACTGATAATATCAGTCAGTGGTACCGCTTATTCCAATGCAAAATCAAAATGGAAACGAATTTCAGTCATTCAGAACTCCGAATTGTGACGTGATAGAGAAAAATGGGTCGCAGTATCGTGTTCGGCGTTAAAAAGTACCTCAGAATCACCTGTCGAAATGCATTGTGCAAAATAGTTGTTCAGTAGTGTAATTAAAATTTTAAAAAAATGCAATACAATATTAATTATATTCTTTATACATAATATATGAAAACTAGTTGACCCGCTTCGCGGCTTATCTAGACCATGGGCAAAAGTGAGCTGGTTATGTTAGATGGAGGAACATCCCATGAATCACTTTCAACGTTGACAGAGGCATCGACATAATTTTTTTCAATTTTTTTGAGTCTTTGTACCCAAATACTTTGGAACACATTGCAAACATGTGTCAGCCCCCGCCCACAACACCACAACTCTGGCCCAAAATAGATCAAAAACTATACAATAGTCGAATTATTCGCAGATAAAATACCCAACCATACAAAAAATACGATATTAATTTAGGTTATACAAGCCGAAATGAGGGGATATTTCTATGCTCCCTCCCCTTTAGTTCCTACAGGGGGCGTTTCAGCTAACCCATAACACGATCGGACATCGGACGAAAACCCTCGCGATAAGAAAAAAATCAAATTTTAATTGGGGGCTAAACGCGAATGCTTTTAACCCATTGCGAATTTCACGCCAAGTTCACGAAATGTACACACAACGAATGAAAGAAACGTTACATCAATGTTGGATCCGACTTCACGCTGTCCCCGGGTTGCTGCCCACTGCGGGGGGAACCGTGGCTTCTATGCGGATAATGGTCATGGATGACGCATCCACATGATGGGTCACCGGCGGCCTCCTCACCCAGTAACCGCGATGGTCGACCGAGCCTATTTCGGGGTTATATGGGCTGCACACAATTCCTCCATTACTGTAGACTGTGGGACCAGTGGCGTTCAGAACCACCGGGAAACCGAGAAAATTCCCGGGCCCCGAGACTTCAGGGGCCCTTTTAAAAGTGGAAAAAGAGAAAAAAATGAAAAAGTAATAAATGGAGATAACTAACCCTTTCATTGGCGAGAATGTTCCATCCATAGGTGAATGTTTATTTTAATTGATTATGATAACGACTATACTATTCCAACAGACATGATGCATAAATTGCCTAACTAACTCCTGAATTATAATAGGAAATAGGAAAAGAAAATTTCAAATTGCCTACTTCAATATTGATAGGAATCGATTGGGACATGCACTGATATCGTAAAACGGAGGAAATTCAAGAAAATCTGAAAATTTTTTGAAAAAGAAATTGGAGAGGGAAGAATTACTACTTTTGACTGAAAATAAAACTTCACCACTCGGCACTCAAACCACGAACTGTTTCACCGTTACGACGATCGAATTTTCATAAATTAATAATTGACACAAAAGAAACTAGCGCGCCGAATTTTGGCTCTCACGATTCCCTGAGTACTGTAGTAGGAAACAGTGGCGTAGCCAGGATTTTTCCAAGGGAGGGGATCAGCAAAACTTTGGGCGGGGGGGGGGGTACACCTAACAGAAACTGTATGTTTTTACATTGACTATCAGTATGTTGTGCGTTTCAACTTCAATTATGAATCTAAATTTAAATTTCATTTCGCGCATTTACTGTGATACTGCCAGCATATAAAAAATTCTCATCTCCAGGGGGGGGGATTCATCCCCCTAATCTCCCTGGCTGCGCCACTGGTAGGAAAACTGTGTTTTGTATGACGATGACAGAATGACTCATAATGCCGAAGAATGATTTCCAAAACTATGAATTATGTTTCCGTACAATTTTGAAATTTTTGGAAAAATTTTTCATTGACATAATTGTCAAGTGCTCTACATTGAAATAATTAGAAAATTATTCTGTGAAAGCGAATTTTGTAGTAGGAAACCCAGAACTTTATATATTTCTATTTCTAAGAAGCATTATTTTAGAGCACGCCCATCTTCCTATACTACCTAATTTACGAAATTCGGAAAATATTTCCTTGTAGACATACATGAGAAAAGCAATCACAAAAGTATCCGCTGAACCTCAGTTCTGTAATACGATTTGTAGAGAGGCGTCTATTTACATATTGGAAAAACATTTTGACACCGAGATCCCATTTCCTGCAACGCATTATAGAATTCTAGAAAAAATTGTTTGCGGAGATAACCCACTTCCTTCTGCAATGTACCTGGTTCTGGAAAAATGTTTGCAAGGACCGTGTATGATAGACACTCAGCTGTGAGATCATTATATGAAAATTAATTCCTCAACTTGAGACTTGTAGTAGGAACCCAAAAAAATCGATTTCTATAATGGTATAAGGCAAAAGTGTATTTGCAAATTTGAAACGTAAAAAATTTTTGCGAAAAAATGAATTTGCATATTGTCTTATACCTACCCAGTACTACTCCTTTCTACTACAGTACTCAGGGAATCGTGAGAGCCAGAATTTGGCGCGCTAGTTTCTTTTGTTTCAATTATTAATTTATGAAAATTCGATCGTCGTAACGGTGAAAGAGTCCGTGGTTTGAGTGCCGAGCGGTGAAGTTTTATTTTCAATCAAAAGCAAGAATTCTTCCCTCTCCAGTTTCTCCAATGTTTTTTTAATCAAAAAATGTTCAGATTTTCTTGAATCTCCTCCGTTCTACGATATCAGTGCATGTCCCAATCGATTCATTTCAAAATTGAAGCAGGTAATTTGAAATTTTCTTTTCCTATTTCCTACTATAATTCAGGAGTTAGTTAGGCAATTTATGCATCATGTCTGTTGGAATAGTAGTCGTTATCATAATCAATGAAAATAAACATTCCCCTATGGATGGAACATTCTCGTCACTGAAAGGGTTAACTATCTCCATGGGTTAAAATGACTTGTAACGGAAGAAAACCCCGCCGATGGGGTATAGGTAGGGTCGGTGGCACCTGAGTTTCAGCCGGACCCCCTTGGCTGTAACGTTCGCTTTATGACGAAAATCTTGTTCCAAAATTTGAACGGGACATCGGGCTTTTAAACTTCGCTACATACTTATTGGCACCCATGATGGGGAGGGGTCGCGGTACATTCCACGAGAAGTCTTCTTTTTATCATACACTTTCTTGCAGGAGTTGATAATTTCTAAATATTTGCTCATCTGTTGGTTTTTATGAAAAGTTGAAAAATATGACTACTTTCAAAAACAATTTTAGGCTAACTGTGCGGCCTATACTCAAGTTCAAATATATTATTTTAAAGAAAATTTCACGAGGAATATTTATTTATAAGATTTCAATTTTTTGAAATATTTGCAAAAAACTGATTTTAGGGGGCTAAAACGTGCCACAGAAAGGATAGCACAGCTTTTTGGGGTCGGTATTTCTAATGTGTTGTTTCTGATACCTAGCCTGATATTTTTGGTCCCCAAAATGTTTCTATTCACCTTTTTTGTGCAGATATCGCCTGTACTAAAAGTAATTTCAGGGGAGAGGGGGGTCCGAATGAAAAATGTTATAAACGAAACACATTAACTCTAGGTCACTATAGACAGATTTAGATATTTTGGTAGGGGAGTCTGGACCTCTGGACACCCCCTCCCTCAGTATTTGCCACTGATTGAAATGTTTTGTATTGTGGCGAATAATGCCGAACATTCGAGATAAGCGAAGAAGGATCGACACGTTCCGAGCAGCAGAATAGAAGTTCGATAACAAAAGCGATAAGGAGTTTCGCCGATAACTCCGGGATATATAAAGGCCGCTGGCCATCGCCGTATAGTCTAGTTTTATGTGCGATAAACTGTGCGTTCTCAAAGCGATCTAGCTACTGGTTTCGTGCGTTTTGTATTAGTGTGACATTAAAAGTTCTTAGTACGTGTTTTCGTGCGTTTTTGGTGCGAATCTCGTTACAGTATTTTGGTTCAGATATGTATGCACTTGCCCAAAGTCAATTTTATCAGACGAACCAGCAATGATCCACTTTGAATCACCATTATATTTCATTCTTCACTGCACTCGTTAAGGACTTTCAAGGCTTTATCCGCCGCAGTGATGGAACTGTTTGCCTTTTATTAGTTGTTCGGCCGATCGAACTGGGGTGCGTGCACCTTTGTCAAGGCGTTTCCACTTTTAACGAACGTAGGTATTACAATTTAAAACTGTTCCTTTGAGCAGCAGGAAGAAGGCGCGAAACAATAATTTAAGATGCAAATTCACCGTATTTTAAATTTTCAATCCGTCTTAGAAATTTTACCTTTCTTCGTTGTTTTAACAATCCGCGCGCGAGGGAAAAGGTCCGCACACCGAGCAGAACCACCCTTTGCAACGTTTTACGAGATAAGTAATTTATTCGGAGCCGACAGTCTTTTAAAATATTAGTAAGGAAAGCGTTAAATTTACTATTCACGAATAGAATCTGTAGCGCCAAAGCTGAATGATGTATTGTACTAGTAAAAATATGAGTTTAATTACTTTTTTTGGCAACGAAATAAGAGGGGAATCTGTTTCGCTGCAAATTTAAAATTCTAATGAATAATGGTGTTGTTCGCGAGTGGTTTTTACTTTCGTTCGGTGCTACGGTTATACAATTTTAAACGCTCTTAATTAATGATGTTTTTTCTGTCTTTCGAAGGAGACGAGCTTTTTTTTTTCTGTTTGTTGTTTGTTACTAAGCTTTGTGTCACAGTCGATTGGCTTAACTCGTAGCTTTCGTCGAGGAGCTGTTCTTAGAGTTGAATATTATTCCATTCTCACAGTCCAATTTGTTAGGATGAAAGTCTTTAGTAAGGTTTTACATGAATTATTCTTTTATATGTCTTTCTGTTTTATCTATAATAGTAGTGTTGGGCCACAGGACCAGAGAAGGTTATGAATGTTTCAAAATTCATAAATATCCAACAGGGGCAAAGTGGGATTAGAAGGCCACGGGGCAAATAATTTTTTCAGGCTACGGTCATAAAAATCGCAGGTCAATACCCTCTCCCACTCCCTTCCCACGGGAGAAAGGTGGAAAATAACATTCCTCCATATGATTATCATTTATCTCATTTTCCCTTTCTTTACTCCCTCTTTAAATCATTTTAAATCATTTTCAATTTTATTCTAAAAAGTAATTACAGTCGGCAAAATTTAAAATAAAAAAAATTGAGTCGTAAAATCCCAGCTCGGAGGAAGGGAGGATTTATCCCCATGTTTCTTTAAGGTTTTTTCAGACATATTCTGCTTGGCAAGAGTCTTCAAGAAGAAATTTTTTCGAATTTGTATAAGATTATTATTCCTGTTGAAAAAATAACTATTTTCATCATAACCGTCTTGTTTCTCATTTTCTCATTTTTTATTCACCTCCCCCTTCTAATTTCTACACCCCCGACCCCTCGCAAAAAATTTAAGACAACATTCATAATTTTTTAAATATTTTCTACAATTTTCAGTTTTTCTCTAAACAGTGATAACAGTCGGCAAAATCTTATTTTAGTGACAGCGTCTAATATAAAGGACAATTCGACACCAAAATTTCGATTTTTTAAAAAAAAAAACTAACTTTGTGTAGAAAAACCCTCAGAAATCGACTAAAAGCAGCTTCAGGCCGCTAAATTCGAAATGAGTTAAATATTCCATTTTGAAAAGCAGTGAAGTCAAATTCTTGAACAAGTTTTCAAAAGCAGAGACAAAACTTGACTTCCAGTTTGGGGGGAGGGGTAGGGTGGAGAAGGAAAATTTGTCGACAAATAGTTTTTAAAAGCTAAAAATTCGCTGACAAATTTTTTTGTAAATTTGAAAATTTGCCGATTTTTCAATCAAAATATTTTTTAATTGAAAACAAAATAAAAGAAAAAGAAAAAGAAACAAACATCCTCAGAAAATGAAAAATTCGAATTCGCAGTTTCAAAATTTGCCGACTGCCAAATTATTGGAGGTATTTCACTCCCCCCCCCCCGTAGTTTCGTCTCTGCAAATGCAAATTGAGACCTTATCCCCCAAACACTCACATTTGTGAACATGAGCATACCCTAATCTGTGAGGGTAAGCTGGAAGGATGTTAGGAATACTTGAGAGGAACACACAACTTCCTTTACACATTAAGATGGTCGTTATTTACTCTTGGTGATATTTTTTTCTGAGTCTCCTCTGATTCGTCTCCTAAATTGGTTCCAATAATATCAAAGAAAAGAAGAGAAAGAAAAGAAAATGAAAAAAAAACTATAAAGTTTCAGGTCGATCAGATTCAGGGAATCCGTGCCACAAGCTCCTTTTCGTTTACATGGAAAAAATACACAGAGTTTTGACTTTTGTTCCAGACTGAATTTCCCTCATATATTCACCAGGACCAAAGCCCGTAAATTAAACAATAGAACATTTGCTATCAGATTCAGCTTGTGACATTGAAAAAATAGGTCTTTTGCTTTCAACTTTTACATTTTAATAAAATGGTCAACTTTCTCAAATTTCAGGCTCTAGGTCAAATAGAGAATCTAGTAAAAACAGAATAGTCTTTGAAATTCAAAATTCAACGTTTGCTACCGACTTTAAGATTTACGAAATGTCTTCCACATTTCAGCTTTGTTTCAACCTTTCAGTTAACGTTCGATGGTCAGCTTAAAACCTTCGGCTTTTGACTGACTAGTCTCTGATAGGAGTCCGGAGTACTACATATTCAGAAACAAAATTAGACTTTCAGTTTGGGAAGGTGGAGAAGAAAAATTTGCCGACAAATATTTTTTTTAAAAACTAAAAATTCGCCGACAAAATTTTTAAAATATTAAAAATTTGCCGAATTCTTAATCAAAATATTTTTTAATTGAAAAAAAATAAATAAAAATAAACAAACATTCATAAAAAATGAAAAATTCAAATATACAGGTTCAAAATTTGACGACCGCCAAATTATTGGGGGGAGGTTCAACCCCCTCCATACTTATTTAAAAAATTCATTCAGACCGACGTTACTGGGCTAGAGTCTTCTAGAAGAAATTTCTTTAAATTTGTTCAAGATTATTAATCATAACTCTACAAAGACTTTTTAAGATGCTCCTTGACTTTTTCAGACTCTTTAAGACTTTTGCGAAATTCTTATTGACCTATTTAAGACTAATATTTTGAGGAGTTGATTAGACACTAAACGAAACATATTTAGAAAAACCTTGAAAAGTTTCAGAAACTATTGAAACCACCACTATTTAAACATTAAACTGGGCTGGAAGAGTTCCCAAGTCTTGATGAATACGAGTGCAGCACAGCCTCAAAAAGTTTCAGTCATGTTTGTATACGTCCTAAAGAAGTCTTGAAAAATCTAAAGCAAGAGATTGAAAAAATCTTACTGAATCTCAAAGAACCTTAAACCCACCTAAATGATTTTTAAAGAATCATGAATAAGTTTTAAAAAATTTCAATCAACCCAGGAATGGAATATAAAGTATTATTTGACCTCCCCTCCCCCCACACGCAAGCACACAACAATAGGGGGAAATTAAGAAATTATGTAACAAGTAAAAAGGCGCTTTGAGAGGTTTAAGTGAAAAGATACATGAAAGTTTTGGAGATGTACATGGGTTGTTGCATGTTTTCCCCACTTGTGAGGGATAGATAAAAACCTGTTGTTTTTTTTTTAATTTTTTATTTGTGGATGACTTGACCTTGTATAATTTCTGTACCCGTTACAAAAAAACCTTCTGAAGTCATTGTAACGAATCGATAAGGATCTTCATATGTGGCAGTTTCTATAAAAAGGGGTAACTTTGTCGATCCGACGAATTTTGAGTTACGGATCGTTGTAATAGAGAAATGAATGCCCTTTCCAAGGAGCTATTGGGAGATCTGTAGCGTGTTTCTTTGCGGAGATACAAGCGGTCAAATATGAGTGTAACAAGAACGAAAACCTTTTGAGAAAAACGCGTCTAAAGTTAGACACACCTTTTTCTCCCACTCCTTCAAGCGGCCGTAACTCGCGAACTCGCCGCGGAGTCACGTTACCAGCCTCGACAAGGGCTTGTTAGAAAGGTAATTTTTCGCCCTTCTACCTGGTAATAATTCAGAACATCGGATTTATTTGTGAGCTCCGAAAACCCGTGAAGAAGCGACGCAGACATTCGCATTCTTTTCTCATTCTCTTTCATAATTCTCTTTCTGTCTCTCCCTCTTCTCTCTCACACCCGTAAATTTTGTCTCTCCGTTATTGCGATATGTTTTTTCTATAGAAATCGACCCAAATCTCAGAATTGAATTTTTTGACCAAAATTTTTTTTTGCGTTTTCTGAGACTTCGATCGATCGACAAAGTTACCCCTTTTCATAGAAACTGCCCCATATTTCTCTCGAAACAGGATAGTTTTTCATACTCCAGTTTTCGCTCGTTTTAAATACAAATGTAGGAATACCTTTTTATATTTACGTACCTTGCATTCGTGTACTCCACAAAAACCTGTTTTCATTTCGTTTAGAGAATACCAGTAGTGCACGTGGAGATTAGAGCTCGACTTCAGCCTTCACCTGAATTTTGTAATACCTATTTCAAGAAAAAAGGGCAACAAATTAGGAATTTATTGCTGTACTTGTACATTGCCGCTCTACCAGAGGTTAATTCTGTATTCCTCTTCTGCAACGTATACCCTTCAGGACAGGAATCTTGCACCTCTTTTATTTATGCACGATTTCCAACGCCGCGCTGTTTTCTGGGAAATCCCAAAATATTATTTATTCAGGAGTTGATGTTTCAACGATCTGGTAGGAACTCAGAAGAACCAAATCTCACTTAATGAATTTTTTAGGAGTTGGCAAATGTAAAACACTATCTTTCATCGTAGGTTGGCTAACCACGATGTTAACCAAAATAATATTGGTCATATTCGAAGTGTCCACCAGAATTTAATCGACTTCGCTTGAATGCAGTAACTTGTATACCGTTAATCGAATAGACCTGCAGCTCTTCGAATAAGCTTGTGACATGATCGCTGCATAAACCGACCGCATCCTGCTACCTTCACGAGGACGATATGAAAGTTATTAAATTACTGTCGCATTTTACGTAGACATCTAGTCTGAGTTTGGTCCGCAAAACGGTGTGGTTGCACATAATGGTTAAATTAAACGCACAACCCCCTTCGAAGCGCCATATCAAGAGTAATACGTGACCTCAGCATTCCAATTTCCATAAAAGCGAGTAGTGTGTTGCATGTGAGCGGATAGAAACTTTTTTTTTCGAATCCGGCGTCGCCCCCTCCTCCCCTTCCCCCGCCATTGCGCTGCATTTAGAGACTCAACGGGCACACACAAACTCGCACTTTAGACCGCGTATATCAAAACAATTAACGATCGTCCTGGGACCTTTATCTCATAAACGAAGCCGCAATGTTTCTGGCACCGTTCCACCGCAATTTCAGTAAATTTTAATGGCAATTAATTTAATTATTTTTGCTTCGAATTCAAAGCTTGAATAGTAACCACCTATTTTCGTTAGTTGTTTGTTGTTTAACAACCGGAAAGATGACAACAGGTTGAGGTGGTTGCAAAAGGGGTGATAATATGCTCACCTAATAAGTCTGAAGAGCCTTTGAGGAATACTGTATTCTTGACACTAGGAGATTACAGTGTGCTCTGTCTATCTGAGGGTCGCAGGTTTGGTACCAGAATTCTTTTGTAGAGTGGATTTCATGATATAATATGCTATGATAGTGTTGAAAAACCGCTCATATTTGTTTTCAATTCTTTTCGAGAAATCGGGGGAAATTTTTCATTTTGGCCGTTCAGGAACTCTTCTCTCCTCATTGACCTCTTGAGAGGTCAAACAACAAACTGCGTGGAGATAGCTAGAACGGCTACTGAGTTTTACAGAAACATTTACAATAGCGATATAACTAGAACTACCACTAACACGGGTCAAGCGGGATAATAGGCAATCCACGCTCCGCATGTGGGAAGAGCGGCTCTCCCGCAGTACCAAGGGAGAGTGGACCCGACTGCTACTATGCGACCTCAACACGTGGTTGGGCAGACGCCATGGCCAGCTGAACTTCTACCTCACGCAGGTGATAGCGGCCATGGAGTCTTCAACAAGTACCTGCACCAGATAGGCACAGCAGAAAGCCCGCGGTGCTCCTACTGCACTGCAGGAGGGCGAGATGATAATGCCTGGCACCCCCTATTCGAGTGGCCGGCATTCGACCAAGAGAGGGAAGAAGCGGCGACCACCTTTCCAAACGCGGGCGTTGAGCCGTTTACACCGGAGAACCTGGTCCCGACAATACTGAAGAGCAGAGCGGGATGGCATTAGGCAGCTGCCTTTGTCAAGAAGACGTTGGACCGCAAGATGGAACTGGAGTGGCAGAGACAAAGGCAGCGGACACAGCACCCTATGCTGGCACTCACCATCCAACATCAACGACGACGACGATGTTGCTGCTGCCAACAACCCACGAAGAAGATAATCCGGGGCAACTCGACAGCGAAGTAGAAGAAGAATAAGATGCCGTAGATTCGCCGCCGTGAAGAGGCGAAAGGGGAAATAGGGATAGCAGGAGCTACCTCAAAGCGATCCCCCTATCCTGACGCAGGGCCATTTGGGAAATTCCCGGGATAGGGGGTACGGTGTCCCGGGGCCAATTTGGCATGCGTGCATCGCCATACGCCCCACTATCATCAACCATTAAAACTGTGGCGCGACCATCTGACCAATAGAGACGATATTTCAAGTATACAGGTGGAGGAAGTAAGAAGGGCATCAGAGGAATTGAGACCCAACCGAGCTCCTAGTCCGCATGGTTTAGAGAATGAGGCTCTGAAAATGTATTTAACTGAATTCTCTCCTCGGGTCGTTCACTCAATCATTGTGATACACATCAAAAATAATTCTATCACACAAAAAGGGAGACAGATTGGACATAAATATCGGCTTATCAGTCTTGCAAGCTATTTTTATGAAAATAAGCAAAAATAAAATCTACAACATCCTCGACGTCGAGCAACTTGTCAAACAGGCCGGTTTTTCAAGAACTTTTGGTACAACTAATCATATGACCCTGAACCAAATGCTGGAGAAAGCAAAAGAGTACCAATTCGAAATAGCATTAATGTTCGTTGATTTTAACAAAGCGTTTGACTCCATCTACCAAAATAGCATTTGGTTAACTTTGGCGAAACAAGGGGTTTCCCAAAAAATTATCGAAATTTTAATTGACCTTTACTCAAACTCAGTACCAACTATAAAACTAGATAAAGCAACTGACATTATTAACAGAGGAGTCAAACCGGGAGGCCCCTTTTTCCTAACCTGTTTAACGCAGTGAGGAAGTGTCTCGGCAAATTAACTGGGAAGGGAGAGGAATGGAAATTAGAGGGCTCTATTTTTTTTATTAACCCCCAAATCTGAATAACCTACGGTTTGCAGATGATATTGTTATCATCGCAAAAAATTCAGAAGAACTGCGGAGTATGCTTGGAAATCTGAGGAGAGAGAGAGAGAGAGAGAGAGAGAGAGAGGAGAAGGTAGGACTCTCCATCAATTTTACCAAAACAAAAATTTTAACCGACATAATTCCCTTCGGCGAGATCAAAATTTTGCTGGACCACCCACTCCAAAATGTTTCTGTCGAATTATTATGTATTCGTCTCTGTTTTATTTTACATACTAATATACCCAATAATTTTGTTGGTATACAACCTTCTCCCAAATTACACACAAAACAAATTGAGAAGTAGCTAAATAGTGGACATCCTGCTTCTGATACCTGGGTTAAAAGTGATTGTATTAGCTTGTATTTCGTTGGTATATAATTATGTTTGAAATTAATTTGTTTCTACAAAAATCCACTCCCGAGCTGTGGGCGGAGGCTGATTGATGACGTACTGCCTACTTCTGATTTTGGGTCTGAAAATAATTATATTCGATTGTATTTCATTTTTATATGTTTCATTGTATAATTATTTCATTTGTATATAATCTTCTCCTGAATGATAGGAGCAGGGGGCTGATGCTTGTCACGATTTTATTCAATGGCGTGTCTCTAATCTTTAATATGTATAAAAGTGTTTATTGGTCTGTGTGTTTGTTAGAGATTGGCGGCTGAACCGTGAAGGCTGGGGGTTCGTACTTGCTGAATGTGCTCGTACGAACTGTGAAAAGGTATTAGGCTATAAAAAATTTTGGTACCCTTCTTAGAAGGTGGACACAAAATTTTGTCCCATCTTGACCCCTTAGTTTTTTTTTCTACTTGGACGTTTCGGAAGTTTAAATTCTGCCCCTTTCGGCGGATCCAGGGGCGTTAGAAATATGGTATCCACCCTTTTTGGCCACCGCAGACTCTAAATTCAAAATTACACGCAACTCTACCCGAGGTCCTCCTTTCTTCCTGCTTTTTGGGGATGCTGCGTGTGCTGATGGAGGGTGCCTGGCTTGGCGCTCACGGGTATTCCTGTGGGTGGGTCTACGTTCTCCGGGGTCTCTCTCTGTGGTGGGTCTAGGTGGGATTCTAGTGTTTATATATGCAATTATTTTGTTTGTATAAAGTCCCCTGTTGAGTTATAGGTAGAAAGGCTGATTCGTGGTGCATAACCCACTTCTGATTTAAGGTATCTGAGAACGATTGTATTTGTTTATATTTTCTTTGAACGTTTGTGTACCCGGTTATTTTATTTTTGGACAGCCGAACCATCTACTGAGTTATGGCTGGAGGGGCTGCAGCCTATAATGAACAACAAGTCAATTTTCTCAGTGAAACTGAGTTTGCTAAGCAGAATGAAGAATCTCCTACCCCGTTTGATAGCCTGAGCAATATAAATAATAATCTTCAGTAAAATAGTGATTGCTCTATTTTCTAATGTTGCTCTCAACCTGAGCCCTGAAATCCGCCCTTTCGAGCATTACCTCAAAAACGTCGGGGAGGCTGTTAGAGCTGTCTTAGCCCTCTTCTCTTCCTACCAAAAAACTGGCCCAGGTCGAAATGTAGAGACTTGCTACGCGGGCTCGAACCCGGGACCTTCGGATTCCCAGACCAGCGCACTATCCACTCGGCCAACTAGAATCCCAAAATAGTGATTGCTAACCGAAACAGAAAAGCCCCAAAAGTTCCAGCGGCAATGAGAAACTCGGCACCCTACTTCGTAAAATAACAAAAAAAATATTGGAGAAAAAAAGCACGTTGAGTAAGATTCTTTTGATAAATTGAACCCCAAGAAAGAGTATCTTTTCGTCACAGATTCAATTTGATCTTAGTTATTACCAGCCACTCTACAAAGCTTGAAGGGAAGGGACTAACTGAAACGATTCCATAAATAAACTGAACTATTTTCAGCATATTTTGAACTAATGACCGTGAAACAATTTCAACGCATAAAATCGACGTCGCTAGTTTAACAGTTTGTCGATTTTCAAAATAATTCGATACGTTTTCCTCGTAGCATTTACAAATAAATCGACGACGTCTTTGCTGATCAATTCGACGTCGTTCTTACATACAAATGGATGTCGAGTGTCATTAGTGTAATTTATGACTCTTCCTCTGACACCAAATCGATGTCGATTTTGTATGGCAAATACGACATCGTTTATTAGTTAGTGCGACATCGGGTACTGATGGACGTCAAATGTAATCAACGTAATTTGTGATTCTTCCTCTTCAATACCGAATCAACGTCTATCTTGTTTAGTAAGGTCGACGTAGTTTTCAATCGTGAATTTGACATCTATCGATATATCAATAGATGTCTAATTTTGGCACTGAATTCGACGTAATTTCAAATATCAATATCGACATTAATTCGAGAAATCAATTTCGAGATTGATTTGAACAGTTTGTTCGTGTGTTTGAAACATCGATTTCGGCGTCGACTTTGAAGTCTCGTGCTTTAATATGTACCTTACTACCCGCAGATGAAGTTATGCACAACAAGGTGTATAGGTATATGATTGGAATATTGAACTCGCAGTTTTTAGTCAACATTACTCTGTTACATCCGGTGGGCCTGAAATGTGAGTGGTTGGAAAAAACTGACCTGAAAATGGAATTCAGGACTGAAAAAGCTCGCATTTAAAGAAGAAATTAATTTATGACCGCGACAGTTAGCTCGAGTAAAGGACGTAAGACGAAATTAAATGTGTGTGTACACCTCCATCCGAACTGCCCTTTACGCGTGTTCCCCCTTCAATTTTTCTCAAACTCGGCCACAATTAATAGGGGGGGGGGTGCTTTAGAAGAAAACAAATAAATCATTTATAAAATGAGGGCCACCCTGTTCGCTAAGGAAGCTAAACTAAGCCGACGATGTTAATCAAAACCGTTCTGAAATCACGATTGTGCGAGACTACCGAGCTCCCTCATAATCGCCGTCAGACTCGAGATGCTTACGTGGGGGGAGGGGGCGTCGGCTAAAATGCGGGTCAAATTACGCTCGCAGCCGCATCATCCGATGTTATCAATCTCTCGGAGAAGATTTACCATCGCTGTCGTGTTTCATTTGAAATAAAGCGTGTAATCGGCTGAGCGTTCCGAAAACCATCTCCGAATTTCTCGCACGAAACAAAAGTGTCTGGCCGGATCCGAAATCTGATAAATTTTGGTTTAGTCCCCGGACACTGTAAACCAGAGTAATGACAATTTTTACATTGCGCGTTAACGTTAAAATAGATACGTTACCGTGGCCGGCAAACTTGGCGCTTTTGCGAGAACTTACTCGAGCGTGATTTCGAAACGCGAGTCCGGTGGAATGGGGGTGACCAAACAAATACCGCTGGAACGGCGTCTGTGTACTGCTCTCAGCAAACTCTAATCCTTATTTTATGGCAGGTTTTATCGAATTAACACAACGACGCTGGTCGTCGTAAACGCAGACATAAAATGTACTCATTGACCGTATCGGGTGCGCGGTCAAGATGAATTCAATAATCAAGAAATCGAATCTCACAATGAGATTAAAACAACGAACAGCCCCGCAAAAGCATTGGTGTAAGTTGGTATAAGCATTGGAGGGTTGAGGGGGGTGGTAATGTTTGGTGGAGTGTTTGGCGACGCACGCATGCTAAATTGGCTACCCAGAAACCGCAACCCTGGCTTCGACATCAGTGACCAGAGGGACGCATTAAAGTTGGCCTGGGATTCTATTTCCCCTCTCCGCTTCGGATTGGCGCAGTCCTGCTTCGGCAACTATGGAACACCCTATTGACCGAGGCAACGCTCACCCAGCATTGACGTGGAATTCAGGTGCACCACAGCCGGACGCCCTTCCTTCCTTCCTTCTCTTCTCACCTCGTTGTCTTGGTCGTCGTCGCCCGGCCTCGTTCTCGAAGATCCGCGTATCACCTTCGCTCTCTATGTATCCTCTGGTGACTCACCAGGCCAATCCGCGATCCTATCATCCGCTCACAGTCGACGCATCTGACGGGTGTGCTTGCTGTGGTTCTGGTCCGGTGTTGCCGATTGAAGACTCCGCCGTTTTGGTAAATTGCCGTTTTCCATACTCTTCGGTCCTCGCATAGCTCTTCCCAGTTACGGCCCACTTTGGTGTTCTTCATGGTTACATGCATCATATCCGTATATCGCTTTATCTGACCACCTTGCGTCCTCCGGCCTTGGCCCAGCTTACCGTACAAGGTGTGCTTTTGAAGTCTCCTGGACATACCCTATCCAGCGAAGTTGGTTTCTGGCCAGCATGCGCTCAATCGGGTCGCGATTTGCCCGCTCCAGCACTTTTGTATTTGACTAGTAGTCTTGCCACTTAACTCGTAGGATATTTCTCAGTTGCCGTTGGTGAAATTTCTCGAGAGTCTTGACACATGTTTTCGGTATAATAACCAACATTCGCCTTCCATATAGCAGGCCGCTTTATAGACTGCAATTTTCGTTTCTATTTTGAGGTCATTACTATCAAGCACTCGCCTTTTCATCTTGAACCCTGCATTCCCAGCATTTTTTAACCGCTGGTTGATTTCTGAGTCCAAGTTGCAGTTGTTGGCTACCAGACTCCCCAAGTAATTGAATTGTTCCACGGCTTCGATATAGTATTTCCAGCTATGTTGATAGGGGCGCTCGAGCTTGCAGGTGCGTCATATCTCATTACCATCAGCTTTGTTCTTGTGTGATTGACTTCCATTCCCAGTCCTCTGTACGTTTCTATAAACACGTCGATCATTCTTTGGGTCTCCTCGGCCGAGGGTCTGAGAACCACGGCATCGTCTGCGTACTGCAGTTCGGAGATGAATCTGGATCGAACATTCTTGTGAGTTTTAACCTGGCCAGGTTATGTAATCCACCATCTGTGCGGTATCTTATTTTGACACCCCTGTCAAGAAGTTTGCGGTCTACACTAATTAAGAAAGCTGTCAGGAAGGCGTTGAAGAGAAGAGGCGCTATACTGCATCCCTACGTACACCATTGGCTATTTCGAATTTGTCTGTCACGTTTTTACCAGCAATGACCAGGATGTGGTTCTTGGTTTGGAAGTCTTCGATTATATTGAATATCTTGGCCGGGCATCCGAATTTCTTCAATACAGTTCAGAGTGCCTTTCTGCTTACCATGTCGAAGGCTTTCTTAAGGTCGATAAAAACTGCGTGTAGAAAAGAGTGCTGCTCTCTTGTTTTTTCCTGTAACTGGCGTAAGGTGAAGATCATGTCGATTATACTTTTATTAGGGCGAAAGCCCGCCTGTGACTCTGGAAAGTAGGCCTCGAAGGCTGAGAGTAGTCTATTCACCATGATTCTAGCTAATATCTTGCCCGCCACGCATTGGAGCAATATTCCCCTGTAGTTTGCACCGTCGGTTCTATCGTGTTTTCGTTTGAATATGTGCACAACTGTGGCATCTTTGAACTCGCTTGGCACCGTTTCAGTTTCCCAAACCCGCGTGAATAATTTGGGGGCACCCTTGTGAGCTTGCCTCCACGATGCTTGTAGAGTTCCGCAGGTAGATTGTCTTCTACAAGGGCTTTACCATTTTTAGGGTTGGCTACGAGTAGCCGAGCCTATTGCAATTGCTTTTTTTTTCTGTTCCAGTATTCTCCTTGATTTTGATCTTCTAAAATAGACATAATTGGGACTTGTTTAATTTTCGTTTAACTGTTATCAGTACCTATATCAGTTCATTTTCATTGAAACGTGTGATAATTCTTTCGAAAATTCGTTCTATGTAATTTTATGGCAAACGAAGTGACAAACAGATACTTCAGATGTTCACAAAACTGCTTGTTTTTAGCGTTGTTACGTTTTATATTTTGGATTTTACTTTACAAAGAAGGGTATTTAGAAGAGGTAAAAGATATGCTTGTCTATGACGAGGAGCGAAATGCGAGAATCGGCAGCTACGAGTGGTGTTCTAGTGTTCAGTGTTTGTTTGGTATTATCCTTCGAGCATACAGAAATTGTCGAAGTTTTATGTTCATAGCCAGTTACCAGTTAATAACGAGAAGCGAACGATTATTGATGTAGCATGTAAAGACGTTATCAGTAAATCAGCATGTTGAAGTGAACATTGTTCGTACTGATGTCCTTGCATCCTATAAACCTATAAGCATGCAACATTATTCAGACAAATCAGTCATAGGACGTACATATGTCGTATGCGTAATTATTATCAAGCGAACATAGAATCTACTAATGTGAATATTACGTTGTTTTCATTCCCTGAGAAGTGGATGAATGTTCGATAATCATTTGATGTTTTAAGATCAGCTAGGAGTAGTGTTGGTGTTTTATCTGTTGATCAATGGCTCATCAGAAATTAAAAATCAGACAGTGGCGTCGTGTCTGGGTGTTCAAGGTGTTCACTGCACACCCACTTAATTTTTATCTTACAACAAAAATCCCAGAAACAAAGAAAGATTTAAATTTTGATTAGAATACAAAAACCTTGAAAAATTTATAAATAGCCGGAATATTTCTCTTTGCGTTTCGCGCGGTTCTTATCTTTGTCACATACTATATGGAAATCACACAGAATGTTCACTAGCAACATTGCACACTCTCGTCAGTCTTAATGCAGTGTCGTTATCTTTGTCACACTTACTATAAGAATCGCGTAGGATGTTCACTAGCAACATTGCACACTCTTGTTGGTCTTAATGCAGAGGCGTTATCTTTGTCACACTTACTATGGGGGAATCGCGTAGGATGTTCACTAGCAAGGTAGCAACGTTGCACACGCTCGTTGGTCTTAATGCAGTGCGGCGTTATCTTTGTCTCACTTACTATGAGAATTGCATATGATATGTTCACTAACAACATTGCACACTCTTGTCGGCCTTGTCGCAGTGGCGTTTGCAATTAAGACCACAAAGAGTGAAACAGAGGCTTCGTTAATTTAAATGGCAGGGTGTTCATCAGCAAAAATAAACGTTCCTGACGCGCATGCGCATGCTATGTGGTGAGTGGGTGGATGCAACTTCATTCTTCATTGACACTCATTATTTATACATACTGATACTGATCATAAGTTTTTGATACTACTGATTTTTTTGTGGAGGGAAAGGGGGAGGGAGGGCACAGACCCGCCAGTTGAACACCTGGGAAAGCGCACCACGCGACGCCACTGACATCAGATGAAATCTTCTGCAGCTTTTCAGTTTGAAGCCTTTTGAACTTACCATGTGCTCTGTTAGTGTGTATGTAGTGTCATCCCAATTACCTTTCATCTATCAGCTCTTATGTTCGGGGACAAAAGACCTTAAACATGATTACCAATAGGTCTTTTTCTGGTATCTTTTCCAGCGATCACCAATAAGAGACAGGTACTAGGTAGGCTAGTCTCTAATTGGACGCTGTTAAGTGTAAAGAACCAACTGACAAAATTTGTTCTTTGAGAACACGTGATTCGAAATTCAAGACCCATGTAGAAACTATGTTACATAGAGTTTACTGATAAGCTTTTTTCAATGTGAGTACACATTTTTGAATTAGGGGCCCCATTTTTAAAAGTTCTACCTTTTACACTCTTTCCAACGATATTATAATAACTCATGTTGTCAACAAATGGTGTTGGTTCTGTTACGCTTAACAGCGTTCAATTTTTTAGAGGAAAGCCGACCCTCTTCCAGCAGCTAACTGCTTGTTTTCTTCTTCTGAAGTCACAGTTCAATTCAGTTCGTGCGAGCGTCATATTCAGACTCGTCAAACCGGTGGCGCGCTAGTGTCGCATCAATTCTATGCAGGTAAAATGGATCTCTGCAGGCTGTGTGTGTTAGTAGTAGTGCGTGTAACAGCGCTCCATTTTACCTACATGTATGTTCTGTAGTTTGCTCTTGACGAGTCCGGATTTTCAATGTACGGAGCCAAAGAGATTATAATTAAATTAATAACTGATAAGCACAATTATTTCGATTTCGGTTTTATTCCTTATCCTTATTCTTCGGTTATTGTGTATGCGTTATTATGTTGACTAAATACTGCGTATGTTCTGCGCCGGTGAAAAAGATTTTGAAAATTGAAAGAAACTCTTCAGTTGATTTAGAACAGGTAAGTAAACTGTTTGGTCATGTATAAAATGGGTTCTTAGTTTGATGAGTGTACAATTTCTTTGAACTGAGTCAAGCAGAATATGTCCAGTAGGAAATTCGTCTTTTATTACGGTGAGTAGATTCTTAATGCAATAGCGATGTTGCGTAGGTATTCGAGTAAAGATACTTATCAGTAAGTTTTCCAAGGAATAATGCGATGTGAATGATAAAAGTATTAATGGTAATTTTGGTATTTTGTTTCAGGTTTCGAGCAGGGAAGCTTCCGTTAGGCTGATATAATAGCGTAAAATCTGTAATCTACTGCCAATGAGTTGTGCAGTGTATAAAAGGACGGATTGTATGTGTAAGTTGCGGAGATTATCTTCCTATGTCAATGCTGAGTTACGAAGTTATGATGACGACCCAGATGTACTTCGGATGTTCTCAAAACTGCATGCTTATTAACAAGTTTTGATAGTATTAAGGAAATTTTGGTTGTGCTTGTTCGAATTGGGACTCGGAATCAAAGTGATTGACATCTAGTGGATGTTTTGTGATGATGAGTGATCAATGGAATCCCCCTCCCCCTACACCCGTCCCAATGTGGACTGTGGGCGGAAAAGAGCTAGTTGTCATCTGTGCTCTCCCTCGAATTTTCAGCGCGAGCGGGTACTCCAGTCGTTTTTTTATAAATTTTCGTTTAGGTCGCGCGGGTCGGGCCGGCAACTGATAACGTACCTCTCATTTTTTACTTCACCACACTTCTATTAATTTTGCTACCTGACATGTGGAATTTTTAATCGGAAGTTCGAATATGTAGCTCCCTACAGTTCAAATTTAAAGCATGTCCGTCATTTCTTAATTTTATAATGATTTTTTGAAAAACCCGTACTTCCCATTTATGGCAATGTTAATTCCGTTCCACATCCCATTAATTGTAAACTTTATTTGAATCAAAATAAACTTCCTTTTGCGAATCGATGTAAAACTCCTCTGTTGTCTTTAGCGCATGAAGAGTTACGATTTCCTAATCCTAAGATGCCACCTGAATTGGTTGAATTGCCGTAATACAGAAAAACGTTTTCTAATTCCACGAATTTGTTTCATTCAAATTCGAGAGTCATTATTAATTAATATTTTGTAGACACTTCCTTCAGAGAAAGTGTTTGCTCCTGATTGCAGTCTGCAGCTTCGCAGTTTGAAGCCTTAAACTTACCTGCCTGTAGTGTCATCCTAATCACGTTTCATTTATCAGCTCTTATGTTAAGAAAAAAAGTACCTTAAACATGACTATCGATAGGTCTTTTTGCGGCTATACACACATGTCCGGCAGAATGCACTAATAGTCATGCGAGAAATGATGGGTTTGTCATCGTGGCATTGTGTCATTAAGGCAACCTTTTGCGGGGTCTAGTCGGTTGAGTGGATAGCGCGTTGGTCTCGGAATCCGGAGATCCCGGTTCGAGCCCACGTAACAACTCGCCAGATTTCGACCTAGGGCGGTTTTTCGGCCAGAAGGGAAGAGGGCTAAGACAGCTTTAACAGCCTCCCCAATGTCTCTGAAGTAATGCTCGAAAGAGTGGATTCCAGGGTGGTTGAGAGCAAATTAGAAAAAGAGAGAAGTTGCTCGGCTGTGAAGTCACGGGGTCAACATACTCTACATTGTTTCTGGATTACAAAAAGCTGACTTTTGGCTTTTGGCTTTTTGATGGAAAATTTGGCTAAATACGGCTTTCAGCTTTCGGCTTTTGGTTGACTGCAATACACTGATGAAAACGGTTTTAATAAGATACGCTAGTTTTTTCGTCTTCTCAGTTCAGTGTCTAGTTTGTCCAGGCCTGTACAGGGGGGAGGGGGTCCCCGGGCCCGTTTTTTGGGAGCCCGCTAAAGGGCCCGCCAGTGCTAAAAAAATCTGCTTTCTGCTATTACAAAAAGAGCCTTAGAAACATTGTTTTTTTTTTTTGCGCTCACCTACTTTTTACCCCCCCCCCCCAGGGCGCGGATTTTCCCTGCACGGCCGTGGGTTTGTCCACCTACTGTAAAACGCGTTTCGAGCTTGAACGCACAGCCATATAGAGAGACCTTACATGTGACTACTGATAGGTCCTTTTTCCTAAACAAATAAGCTAGTCTCTAATTTTCCAGTCCAGAGCTGACCCTCTTCCAGCAGCTATCTGCTTGTTCAGTTTGCTGACAGCTTGATTCACTGGGCATTGGGCCAGTTCTGGTATTTCTGGGTATTCTTGTCATGGTACGTGTGACGACACAGGGAAGCGGTAACGGCGGAGTGAACCCTGTCGGGGGTTCGCAGCAGCTCCGACAGCTCTAGGATAGCACAGAGTTGTTGTGTCCAGTGTGGCCAAGCTTTATTCGTCGGCTCTCGGCCTCGACCACTCTGTCATGGTCGAGACAAAGGCCGATAACCGGTTTCATCCCTTTCCACTCTTCAGCATTGGCGCGAGACGGCCGATCACGCCGTCGCTTTCGGGGTTGATCGCTATTACCATACCGCACCTCTCCTGTTCCCAAGCCTCGGGGTAAATTGTGTGTACTATTGATAAGATGCCCCGGGCTTTCTTTTCTCATATCTCTACTAAGCTGTTTGTTATTTCAGAATTCTGGAAATGGATCTGACGACTATCCTTCAGAGGTCTCTTCATGGTCTAAAACTTCTTCAAGCGTCATATCCGATACCAGATGTTGGCGGTCGCGGTTTCTGACACGTGACTCTCCTGGACAGGTTAGTTGGGGTAGTTTTCTGTTGCTTTTCCCACGGTTTTGTTGCGTTAGAGTTTTCCCTCTCGGTGCCGAAGAGTGTACAGCCGCAGTTCACTTACTAGCTACGTGTTTTCACGACATTGAGTATGCTGTCCACAACATGCACACTTGCAGTATCAGTCGTTCTGATCTTGTGGTAACACGCCGTGTGATTGAAATGCCTTCCTTTTTCATATGATCTGGAGGGGGTTACAGGACGCACTGTGTTTCCACCTCGATTGATACTGTAGTCGCTGTGTAGGATGTTGGCAGAGGTGTTCGGTTATCCTTAGCTTTCCGGTGTAGGTGGGACTCGAACCCTAAACACAAGAATTGCGAAGCGGGCTCGTTAGGTGGTTTTGAAAGGATCACATACAGGGGTATGCAGACGACAAAAGACGTTCTTCTTCTCATTGTTCCCCATGACTCACTATCCTTTTTTTCTCCCTCAGTCTGATCAATTAAACGTAAATATAAATCACCCATCACGACCATTGCATGAAGCAATACTTCGTTTTTGGAGAACAAAAGCGACATAGACGTATAAAGCAGTAAAAGCCAGTTGTACTGGGGAGCGGATCACGAAGCGGCCATAGAGCGGAGATCCGGGCCTGAGTCTTAATTTTGAATTGGAACGGGAGTACTTTGTCCCATTGATTCTCAAATTTCCGAAGTGCCAAGAGTCAAATAGTCTAAGAGAGCGAAAAGAATTAATCCGAGGTCAAATGCAATTACGATTCCTAAAATTAGTTTCCCGTGACCATGGAGGTTGGATTTGTGAGGCAGTGCGAATCCGTCGAAAAGCTTATTTTCACAAAAATGGAGTGGCACTTAAACGGTTTTAGAATAAGGAAGATGATTTGCCATATCGATCATTAGCACTTCGAATTTTCCCAGTTCAGCTAGAAAGCCCAAAGCTAGTCACCATAAACCCCAAGCCGGCTATAAAATGCTGCCTTTACTCCTTACCCTGAAATATTCTTCCGGATGGTGGAGGGCGCGGGTTTTGTTCATCCTTACAGTATTTCTCGGGTGACTTTGGAAAACGCAGCAATATTAACATTTTTACAGTTCGTGGTGCTATAATACATTTGTAAGGCAGTTTCACATATACTTCCGACTGTCGATAACGACCGTTCATTCTCTACACCGATTGCTGGATGGCAAGTTAATCTGTTCCACCTGAGCCATATTATTACTATAGGAACTCAGTTTATTGTCCTCAAGATTTCATTTCAAATCGTACGCCTTATGCGTAACCTCGGAATCGTTGATTCGCAACCGGCAGGATGCGTATGTTAATAAAATTGCCTATTCAGCCGCCGTTAATATTTCATATTTTGTGTCTGCCGCAGAATCGCGTCTCGGAATTTGTGGGCGTTCGTATAGGCGTCGGCGTGTACTTATTTTTTGGAACACTGCGAGTGTTCGTGGCTCTTCTGTTCTGCAATTGAAAAATAAAGACCACGAAACGTATAATATTCTTTATTTGCAGAAATATTAAAATTCTGTTGACGCTATTTTGCGTATAAGCCGAAGGAGGGGTAGGTGGAGTCAACCCTATCATACTACAAGTATTCGGTGTACAGAATTGCCCTTTCTGTTAGAAACTATTCCGGAAGCTCGTATTAAATTTGGAAAACACTCTCCGGATCAAATGAGGGGGGTCGACCTTACAAGGTTTTGAAATTTTGCATGTATTTTAAAAATCGTATAAAACAAATTTCTTTGTAAGACTTGCTCCGTCGGAGGAAAAATAAAAGGCAGTGGAGACTTTTCCCCGTATATTTTTTCCGAATTAATGCGTACTGAATGGGGTGTCCGTGATTTCAGAAATTTTTTTAATCGGACTGTGGAGCATCCTGATGTTTTCACTCTACTACTGTCAGATTTCTTCAAAATTTTTCGACAAGTATTAACAAGACCTCTGAAATTAAACGTGGGATTCACGTATGGGGTCTTCTGGAAACTACTTCTTACTTGAGAACACCCCCTCCAAGAAACAAACACTATGAACCAAAATATTGTTTTTAAGTTCAAAATTGGAAATTTGAGAGATTTTAGAAAATGGGGGCCTAAGAAAACTAAAATTTGAAAAAATTTCGCCCAAAACTTCTAGTCTTAATAAATAAGAAGAAAATAAATACGCTTTTAGATTCGATTTTGAAACTTAAGTATAAAAAACTGAAGTTTAGATAAATTCTGTTTCGTTCAGTGAAGTTGGTTTTTGGGAAAAAATTAACCTTAACCTACGAATCTGTATGAGAATGTTATCAGGAAACTGTTTATTGCCGAAAAGCACTTTCGCAAAGAACGATGAGGTACTCATACAGATATTCATAAGTCCTTAACTGAATTTTTGAGATTTCTGAAATTAAGATTTTAAAAAAAATAAGAATTTGGAAAAAATTCTGTTTTGTCAAAAATGTTGGGTTTTGTAGGAAGCTTTTCCTGATTCGATTTTTGTACTCATGATGAATGGGGTGGTGCGACCGCAATGCATGTTGTGTTAAAAAAGTCAGGGGTGGCAAGTTGGGTGTAGCAGGCGTGCAAGTGCTACACACGGAACCATTTTTGCTACACTCGGGAAAATTGAAAAAAAAAACTCTGCTACACTCTAAAAAATCTAAATTTTGCACCATACTTTACGGGGAAAAAAAATAGAAAAACAGTTTTTACCTCAAGAAAATCGCTACTTTATTAAATTTATGATCAGGCATCACCATCGCAATTCGTAAAGGTCATAAGCATAAGCCTTTCTGTAGAGGGCTGATTCTTAAAACGTTGAAAAAAAAATTTCAGGAGGGAGGAAGAAGGTAGGAGTTTTTTCGTCAATTTTTGAAAAAAATTTGTTTTGCATCATGCTACACACGAGAAAATCAAAACTTGTCACCCCTGGAAAAAGTGTCGGATTTTGAATGTCGACGAAAGAAGCGATTTTTGTATCGTCTCTGTCTTAAGGGGTGATTTATTTTATTCATAATTACGGTTTAATTTGAAGGGTAACTGTCCAAAAAGAGACATTCCAAAAAACATGTTAATTCTGACAGAGAAAACTCTGTTTTATTCACCAGTTGACATTCTCATGTCTTTGCTTTAGCCCACTGAAAATTTCAAAAAACGTTACTTTAGCGCCCGTAATGCTCCCCGATCCGGATTCAGTGGTTGACATTTCCATGGAAATTTAATTTTATTTCTTCCAGGCATCCCTCCGACACGAAGCCAGACCGTATATGATTTTTTCTTCCGGCCCGTGAGCCCCCCCCCCGACACGAAGTCAGATGATGACAATTTAGTTCAGTGGTTGATATTTCCATGGAAATTGCTATTAACATCATGGCTGCAAACTGCGGTCGCGCAGCAACAATTTCAGTATTTCTTGTCGAGAGTCAAGATACGTGCTTTTTTGCCGACCCTCCTTAAGGAACGGGGTTATTGTTTTCTCTTCTCCTCTCATTTCCAAATCAGTTCATATAGTTCATTTCACTGGTACGTATTACGTGAAGCCAATCCATATAATTTAGATCTTCATGCTAACTAGTTAGTTCACAATTCAGTTCAGTGGTCTATATTTCCTTGAAAATTATTTTTAGCCTTTTATATTTAGTACTAGTTGACTCGCTTCGTGGGTCTTCTGGACCATGGGCTTAAGTGAGTTGGCTAAAGTGTGTTGGTGTAAGTGAGTTCGATACTATCACCCTCCAATTTCGAGGGATAAAGAGTGTAGAGGGGCCTAATCGTGATGCTACTGATAACGAAAAAGACCAAGGTAGATGTGTGAGTGCCCAAAATAAGTAAGGTGCAAAGTTCAAAGCTGTTTATGCACCTTTTTTCAGAAGCATTAGTCAAAAGAAAACACCTACGAAAATCCTTATTTTGCTCCTTGCCATATGTGTAGATCCTACAAATTCAAAAGAAAACCAGAACATGTTTAGTATGATATGATGATGATGATTATGATGATAAGGTTATCAGTCTTCCGACCGGTTTGATGCAGCTCCCCATTTCTCCTTACATTGTGCAAGTTCTCTCATTTCCAAATGACTCTCACATTTGACATCCTCGATTATCGGTTATGAACCTACTGGAATCTGTGCCGACCTATAAATTCTTTCCTTTCACCCTTCCCAGCGGCAACGCCATGGGGGATGGGGGACACCCCAGTTGTATTTTACAGTTGGCAAAATGGGAAAAAATCAAGTCAGTTGGCAAATTAACACTTCTTCTTTTTGCACATGCTCTGTGAATTTCTGCAGATATATTCATTTACCATTGTGTGCAGAATGTATAGTGTTTCCAAGTTATTGAATGAAAAATTCTAGCTAATGATGTTTCAATTCTACTGAGAAATTTTATGATTTAATGCGTCACACAGGTAGCCTGTTTCTAATGTAAGGGTCACAATTAAGTATCACAACTTTTCAAAAATCCTTCAGAGGCTCCGCTCCTGCATCTCCTTTTTTTCCCCCAGACCCTCAGTTGGCATTTTTTAATATTCTCCCTCCCCCCACACACACAAAGATCCCTTCGTTACGCCGTTGACCCTGCCTTCTAACAAGAATGATACTATTCCTGGGCACCTCTAGTTAATCTTTCCTCAACTTCAAACAATTCAAAATATGTAACATGCCAGGAGGAAAGGGACCTGTGGGCAAAAAAAAAAAACATTTCTGTGATAACAACTGTTTTTGACTAACCTTTTGGCGCTCTTTCGCTTGATGTTGTCAAACAAATTATAAAAAATTTTCCAAACCTGCTGTAAGTCTTCGAAGTTGAGTATCTCGGAACGTGAAAATGTTATTAATTTTGTTCATCCGCTCTCCTGTAAAATTTACATATTTGCGCCCAGGTCCCTTTCTTTTCCTGGCATGTTACATGTATCTATTTTACCAGCTACTCTGTTAAGTATTTCCTCATTTCTTACCTTATCCGTCCATTTGATATTAAGTATCCACCTAGTAGGTGGCATCTATAGCATTACATTTCAAAAACTTCGATCTTTCTCTTCTCTGGTTTTCCTATGGTCAGAATTTCACATCCATACAACGCTACACTCCAAACATAAGTTTTCAAAAATAACTTTTTGATTTCCAAATTTGTTTTTGATTTGAGTAAATTACTTTTTATAAAATTCTAATGTAGTTTGAACTATTCTACTACTAATTCCCTTTTACACATTCTTTTGTTATTTTACTCCTCCTGTAGCAAAATTTGCTTACATCCTTAATTTTTCCCTGACCAATTTTTGTTTTAAGCTATCGTGCTCACACCGATTACATACCATCACTTTAGTTTCATTTTCTTAAGTATTTTCATACAATATTATAACTCAAAATCTCCTCCATTCCATTTAAAATATTTTCTAGATCAGTACTTCTTTCAGTTAATAAGACAATACCATCTGCAAACCTGAACTTCTTTACATCTTTACTCGCTCTCCATGTATAAAGTTACACCTGCTTCAAATTTTTCTTTTATTTCTTTTATAGCCCGCTCTATGTACAAACTAAATACTACTGGAGATAGGGAGCACCCCTGCCTTACAACATTTCTCACATTTGCCTTCCTTTTCTCTCCTTCTATTCTTAATATAGCTTTCTGTCAGTTATATAAGTTTAAAATAACTTGACTTTCCTCTTTATTCCTATCCTTTTTAGAATATCAAACATTTTATCCTATTTTAATATTTTCAAAAGCTTTTTCAGTGTCAACAAATGCCATAAATGGATCCTACCCGTTTTTAAGTCTCCTATCTACAATTGAACCACATAGTTCAGAAACAACATGAGTCTCAAAATTTTGAAAATTGGTTGGATTTATTCGCAATATTGCAAAGCCTAATTGCATTACGGCTTCGTTGTACAAGATTAGATCTTATAGCTCGCGGCATTGTAAATATAACACTGTTCACTTTGTGAGGTTGAAATGCAAAACAGTAGAAAACTGAAAAACTGAAAAAAAGTCGTTCCATATATGTACATATGTTATGGACAGTCATGAGGTTCCCTCCGACACGAATTCAGTGGTTGACATTTCCATGGAAATTTATTTTTCTTCCAGCTATGGGTATACTCGAGCGAAACCCATAACGCTCTCCCGACACGAATTCAATTGGTTGACACTTACATGGAAATTTATTTTTCTTCCAGCCATGGATATACTTGAGCGAAAACGGTAACTCTAGCCATTTGCTCATTGACCATGATCTTTGCTGCGCCCTGCGCGAAAACAGTTCTTTTCTCTTCTCATTTCCAGTTCAGTTCAGCTCACAGTTCTTTAGATCTTCATGGTGACTATTCAATTCAGCCGTTGATATTTCCATTTTTTTTAATTGTTTCAGCCGTGGGTGTACGCGAGCGAAAATCGTAACGCTCCCCTCACCGCCTCCCCCGATTCGAATTCAATGATCGACATTTGCTGCGCCCTGCGCGACTGCAGCCTGCAGCCATAAAAGTTTCTTTGCCCCCAACACGACGCCAGTTCGTATGATTTAGCTCTTCATGGTGACAATTCAGTTCGGTGGTTGATATTTCCATAGAAATTTATTTTTCTTCCAGCCATGTGCGCATTGATCTTGATCATTTTGCTGCGCCCTGCGGGACTATGCAGTCTGCAGACGTGTTGTTAATAGAAGTTTCCGTGGAAATTTCTTTTATTAGGGTACAAAAACGTATAAAATGTTACAATACGTATCTCTTCAGCCGTGTTGTTAATAGAAATTTCCATGGAAATGTCAAACACTGAGGCACGATTTTCGCTCAAGTATATTCAGTAGTATGACGTCATAGTAGCAGGAGCGTGTTGTGGGAGCATACCCGCACCCTTACTACCACTCCACAGAAACATTTGCGGGAGAGTACTGAATAACTTCCCAATGTCTCATGGCGATGGGATGAACTGTGTAGTAAAGTCTGCAACCGTGTTGTTATTGTTAATAGAAATTTCCATGGAAATATGAAGGACAAACAGACAGGCAGACGGACTGGCATACATTCATTTTTATATGTATACATACTGTGTAGACATGACATTTCCATGAAAATTTCTATTAACAACACGGCTGCAGACTGCAGTCGCGCAGCAACAACACGTCGTTTATATCGTTGTAACTTACTTTCCTTTCATGGTTTCTTCTGCTCACTGGAAAGATCTATCCTTCATACACGATATCCTAACGCGTTCTGAAATTCTGTTAAAGGTGAAAGGTGAAAAAATTGTGGACTAATTGGATATTGAAATAAAACATCGCAAGTCTGGTTTTGAAAAAAGTAATAATTAATTAACAAAAAATAGATAACTTATACTAGTTTTAGAATATTTACAATTATTACTTTAGTAACATAATTTTTGTAATGAGAAGTGGGCGACAAGACTGCGATTTTGGTAAAGAAAGTCTACAAGTTTGTCGATTTTGAATTAAAAAATCGACAAGTCTGGTTTTGGTGAAAAATAATAGACATTTAGTTCATTAAGACACGACACCAAAATTAATGATCTGTGTGTAAAATTTTCTCTGTCAACATGCGTGACAGTTTATCCTGTAAAATGATATTATCAACTTGAAAAAATATCAAACTGTAGATATGTCCGTTTTTAAAAAATTGCTCTTCATTTATTTATACGAAGAGCTTCTTTCCGAAGTAGTCTAAGTCAGTTTTTGGTTATTCTCAGATAGCGAACCAATCTGGTAAAGAATATGATGAAGTAGGTACAATCCAGTCGTTGTCTGAACCCTCTATCTATGTTAGGTTTGATGTTCTATGCATTTCAGTTGACGTTAGTTTCCAAAGTGACTTGAGTGCTGCAAATGCTAATAACAGGGTTGACTGGGCTGCAGCCCAGTGCTGGATAATTCTGGGGCGGCAAAATTTGTGGCTCACAAAATAGTTACCTCAATTTTGTGGGAGGCAGGGCTGGTGAATGTAAAAAAGTAAGGCGCCAAAAATACTGCAGCCCAAGGCGGCAAAGTACTTAAAATCGGCCCTGGTAACAGCAATACAATTACCTACCTATCAATTTTTGTTGTGTTAATGCAGTATTTTATGCCAAAGTGACCTAAGTCAGGTACGTATATATTCAGGTGATTTTGAGAGCCAAATCACTTGATATACGACCATAGGCGCAAATAGTGGGAGGCTTGGGAGAGCTTAGCTCCCCAACTTTTAAATAACCCCCCCCCCCAAACACTGAGAAATTACCAAAGAAAATTATGCGGAGGGGTGATGTTGCTTCATAATACGGAGGCTTAAGCCCCCCTAGTTCTGAGCCCTATTTGCGTTTCTGTATACGACTTCATTAATTTTCGCGTAAAAGATATTGCAATCAGAGATTTAAAATTTTTAAAGCTGTCGGAATAATTACCGAGCTTTGAGAGCTTCCACGCCTCTTCGGTGTAGATGGCAGCGAACAGTAAGAAAAGTTGAATAAAAAGAAAACAAGGCAGTTTTATTTTCGAAGCGCGCTGAGTAAGAAAGTAAAAATAAGAAGGAAAAACTTGCGAGAAAAAACTTTTAAGCTAAATTTTGATAGGTTTCTCGTTCATTTATCACTTCGCGAGTACATTTTGTAATAAAGAACCCGAGGAAAAATTTCTTCGCCGCGATATTTCCACGATTCTCGTTAACTACCACTAATACATATAACATATTTCCTCGCAAACGGCAACGCAAAGTTGAAAGGAATATGAGAAACCTGACTCGCATTCGCAGTTGTTTCTCAAATTTTTTACGCAGCCGAAGTTACCGATAAAAGTCGCTGTTAGTTCCGTCAGTGAAATTTGCATTTCAAGCGTAGCAAAAATAATAACGTGTTTTTGTATACCTATGAGAAAAATGAATACGTCGCTTCTCTTGGAAATGTAAGCTATAAGAAAACTGGAGGCATTCGTTGTGCAGAAACTCAGACAGGCTGACACGTGTACACGCTGCAGGCAAATTTTGATGAATTAAAACAATAACATCGTCTGAGTACACCGGCATGATACATAACTCCGCACTGCTCGGCCTTGCTTGAAAATGTGGAGAGGAAGCACAGAACACTCACAGCTATCAAGAGATGGACTAGACGTTTTTTCGAGGAGGGAAGAAAAATAACAAGAAAACAAAAATGGCTTTAATAAAATAGTGCGCATGATTTTGAAATCAAGGTGATAAATGCATCGGTTGCCTGCCCTAAGATGAGAAATATCAAAATATAAATCGATTCGTATAGATTTTCCACTGTTGTGTCGCTTAGTTTAGTTAATCACATACAAAACTGATTCTATCTTTATACACTCATCTAGATAAGTTCCAGTGTAGTCCAGTGTAGTTGGCAGGTTTGGAAATAGTCTGAAGCGAGCCAGAGGCTCTTAAAACTAGTCTTAAATAGTCTGGTGGGGACTTGAAAAAGTTTTATAAAGTGGCAATAAGTCTTACACTCGTTGACATGCATCCTATATATTCATAGAGGAGTCTAAAATAGTTTTAAACAAGTCATAAAAAGTCTTAAAATGTCTCAAGATGAACTCGCTGGGCAACAAGTCATATTACAGGTTATATTTCAGGTCCTCTTCAGGTGCTATATCCCATGCTGGACGTTGATGATCGCTGTTTCTGACCCGCGACTTCCTAGCAAAGTTCATCAGGGTTGTTTGCCATTGCATTCCCCTTGGTTTGCTGCGTTCGAGTTTTTCCTTCTCTATGCCGAAAAGTGTGTAGCCGCAGTTCGCGTTCTAGCTACCTGTTTTACGACGTTGAACTAAGCTGTCCAGAACGTGCACACGCACAGTACCAATCTCTCTGATCTGGTGGTAACAATCTGCGATTGTAATGCCTTGTTCGTGTGAACTGGCGGGGGTTACAGGACGCGCTATGTTTCCACTTCGATTGATACTGTAGTCGCTGTGGTCGCTATGATGTTAGTGGGGGTATTCGTATATCATTAACTGTCTGGCGTTGGTGGGACTTGAACCCGAAACGCAAGAATTATGTTACCTATTGTCCACTCTGCGACACCATACTTTGGTATTTTTGAATATTGACCTGTTCCTGTGAAACTTGATATTTTCGAGTTTTTATAGGAGGATGAAATAAAATAAATAGCCACGAGGAGAAATATTGAAAAATACTTGAAAAACAAAATTAGTGGACGACTTGGAAAGAATAACAATGAATGACTGACGGAACCGAAGAGAAAAGAGATGGCCAAGTATATAAATAAATAAATAAATAATGAACTACAATTACAAAAATTATTTATTTATTCAATATTGTATCCTCCTACAGCCAAAACTGATCAGATTAGAAGGGGTCGAAGTAGAGTGTATTACACAGTTTTCCCATTATTGACTGAAGAAAAAGACGAAAGAAAATGGTAACACATTTTAAGCGCAGGGGAGCGAATAACCCAATAAATGATTGAATATACGGGGGGGGGGGACTGAGAAAGTAATGCGAAATAATCTGGCTGGAGGGCTGAAAGGAGAGATACCCGGAAAATACTGCATGGAACAGTGGGAAAGGAAGAAAATGAAAATGAGAACGAAGAGAAGAACGTTGAAGTGTTGGGAAAGGGGGAGAGGGAGGAAATTATTGAAACCAAGCTGGCTCAGAGGCCGATAAATGTTTCTGAATGACGTTACTAAATGCTTTAAGGGTCATAAAGCAAATATCCACCTCTGCATTTGCTCTAGCTACCTCATTGTAAAGACAGAATATTAAACATTAGGATTCGGAAATTTATAGTACCTAAAAGTTCACTATCCTTGAAGACTCCACCATTACTAATGTCCTACAAGAATAGCATAGCTAATAATTTTTGTCTATTATTTAGGCCCATCACCTCAAACCCCTAAAACTTTGTCAAAGTACAATGGAAAAGAAGGAAGCAAATAATAATAAAGCGATAGGAACATTCTCGAATACGTTGAAAAGACAAGATATAACAGCCAGTAGAAATAATATATATAAATAAAATGATTTTCCGTCCCAAAATCAGAAATGGGAGGTAGCACTATCATTTGGCCCCTCCTACCATAACTTTGCAGGTGGTTGCACGCAAATGAAGTATCATTTTTGCACACAAACGAAAACTGTGTATAAATTCAAATATGAAAGAAATTCAAACTAAAACAGTCGTTTCCTAATTAAAAATCAGATACGGGTCCAATCTACATCATCTATTAGCCCATTTCCCTCTCCCCCACAGCTGAGCAGGGGATTGTAGATACATGAAATAATTGTGTACCTATACCAAAGAAATATAAACGAGTACAAACATTTTCAGATCCCAAATCAGGAACATCGTGGTATACGATCAATCAGCCCCCTTCATCTCAACTCAGGATGGGGTTGTATACAATTAAGAAGAAAGAAAGAATCTACATCCATACATGGATATGTCTTATAGTTACCAAACATGTTCACACATTCAGTCAACGACGTCATTATAATAACATTCTGGGTGTTATTCGTCCATTTTCTGGGTCGGCCGGTATTCTCCGTGTCGGTCGGTCGGAACATGGTGCAACGAATGACCGCGTAAAGAGGAATACGCAACTACGTCACGATGGTAACGTTTTTCTGTGGAATGTTTTCTGCGGAATCTTTTTCTTTCACATGGCGAGCCATCGGACAATTCCGTGTCCAATTAATTGCAGTATCAATTACAGATATGCATCTCTACCCGTGTAATCATGTGCTGACAAATGTTTGACCCCCTCCATGAAGACAGCTCCCTACTTATTAGCTGTAGTCACGGTAGTGACGCAAAATTCGGAATCTCAATGTTGAAATTTCAACCATCTGGAGGCGCATACCCCCTCCCTCAGCTTTTCTCGACTTGAAACTTTTTAGCACTATCTGCACGGGTGACTAGACGCGAACACTTTAACATAAGGGCCATTCTGCTAGGATGTTGAGGTCTTTAAAACTGAGCAAAGCTGTCCAGGTTGAACTCGCGCTCCATGTGTCTTGCAGTCACTCTGTGTAATTATGTCCCGATTTCATTAACCCCTTCTGTTTCACAGTCAGGCTCTTATCGATTTCCTCAAATCAAGCCTCCGATCAGTGGCTGCGTTCGCAACACTTTAATCAGTGTCCGTAATTGAGCAAGCATACGCAAACAGGCATTCAGTGGAATTAGTATACTTATAGCAGTGAAAAGGTACAGAAAAGATAGGAAAAAAGTAATTAAAATTAACAAAAAAAAAAACAAAGAATAAAATTAATCGAAAGAAAATTAATGACGCCAATAACGTCGATTTGAGGAAGGAAGAAAAAAAAAGAGAGGCAAATTTATCGGGACATCGAGCAGACTCTTGAATGAATATAACAAGAAAGTTCGGCTAAAGGGGCGAAAATTTGGCACTGTAAAACAATAAAAGATGATAGAATTTTTAAAACGATTAAAAACTCATTAAGTACTCCCAGCGTATCTCCGCAGAATATTATATAAATTCGCGACAAAAAGTCAATCCCACACACTTATTTGAAAGAGTACAACTTTTTTCATTACGAAATGGAATTTTGAAAGTATTCCAACGGGAGAATTTTGTATACCAGCCAAGAAAAAGTAGGTACGCTCCGTAAAGTTGAAAATTGTGGAGGAGTAGGTAGGCGTACAATTAGTATGCAGTGAATCTGGATTCTGAAAAAGAAAGAAAGAAAAAAAAGAATCAAAGCAGATTAGCGTCTCTAAAGGAATAATACTGCTTATACACGGGGTGTTTCACATATATGAGGTGCAGTATCCGCTCACCAGAGAGGAAACGTTACTCATGAACATGTTCTATGATTCGACGAATGTTACTATTGAAGGGACAATGAAATATGCTAGTCAATATTCTTTCTGTTCTATTGAAATAAGAAACGAAAAATTTGAACTGTCAAGTATTAATAATTTATGAAATGATATCTAGTGTGACTAGTCGAATCTTATAAATGAATGATTTTAACATTCCACAAAGGTTTATTTGTATCACATGAAACAATAGTACATACGTGTATATTTAATCAGTTACGGGTATCAGGGTGTAAGCGAAATTCAGAGCCGATCTGAGCTTGTAGGATTTGATTCTCCCCCTTCATTAGGTCAACGTGTTAAGTGAACTTAAGAAAAAATTAACTTTGTCAACCTATAATCAGGGAGTGATAGGGTATTTCTTAGACCGATTCTGAGGTTCACAACGATAGACCCTTCACAGAGAGGTTATTCTAAAAAAGCCTGATGCTAGAATTGCAAAATCTTAAGAATATTATAATTGATAGATTATTACAACTCTTAATTTTCATATTATGCTACCATTTTCAAGTCTCAGGGGTGAAATTTCACCTAAATTTATACTCACCGTTGTGAAGTAGTGAGTACGGTGACAAACTTCATAGTACCTTCATATGTTCAGATGTTCAGGAATTTGCTCCTTTCTTTCATTCATTTTTTTTTCCATTCTGCATTCCTTTTTTCTTTATAAATACTTTCCGAAGAACATCCTTTAAAATAAATATCGACATGCCATATCCGTCACTTTTTTAACCCGACACTATAATCTAATTGGATAAGTCGACTTACCATGTCGACACCGACTTTCGGATCAATTTGAACATTGACTTCAATGTAGAAGTCCATCTAGATGTCGATGTCGACATGGTAACTTGATTTCTGTATCAAAATCAACATCACTTTCAAGACAAATGTTGATACACCGATCTGTCATTTTTTTGATATGATATTGTAATCACATTTAATACAAAATTAGATATGGAAGTCAAATTGCTATGTTGACATCGACTTTTGGATCGAATTAAGCATTGACGAATCTACAGTGGAACCTCGATTATCCGACCATTAAATAACCGATCTTTTAATTATCCGTGATTAATTTTTGCCTACTGAGCATTCGTTTATCCGACACAAAAAAATAGTTTAGCTTTTTTATCCGATTCATATATGTATTATTTTGCAAGTACATACATACAATATTGTTAGCTGAAGCTGTATGAGCAAAGTAGAACGAGGAATACCCGATGCGCAATCAGTCACCCTAATTACCTGCGGGAAAGTTACCCATTTGCAGCCCTCAGTTACCTTTTCAGATTACCCAGAAATCCGTCAGTTTGGTTCCACATTAGTTACCTGGGTGACTGGCGTTATTTAGTTACCCTCTGGTTACCCGCAGAAAAGTTACCCATTTACAACCCTTAGTTACCTTCAGATTGCCCAGAAACCCGTCAGTTACACTTGGTTCACTTTTTGTCACCTGCTTAACTGGCGGGATTTTGCACATCGGGTACAGGATAATGTACAAAGAATGTGTAGGTAGTCTGTCAGTAACCTTGAACATTGTGATAAGGTACGACATGTTGTGGTTTAGTGAAAATGTGATTTTATAATCTAGTGTTTCTTTTAATAAAACGTTCCTCATGAGTTTTCATGGCTATTACAGATTGAAATAAATATTTCGAAACTCCTCAAATGAAATCCATGAATTTATGAGTAAAAAAAGACATTCGATTATTCGATGTTTTGGATTATCCAAGGTGGGAATTGAGGTGAGAAGTTGGGGAAACCCAACAAGTCAAACGGGTTTTCTTCTTTTGCTTTGATTCTTGGGAATGCTGAGTTGACAGTTGAGACTTTCACAATTTTTTCCCTCCTCCACTCTTCGGTACGTCTCTGATGGACTTTGTTTCCATCGGAACGGCCACTTGGTGCGTCCTTATTTTTATACCTAGAGAGTGTTTGCATATCCGGTGCTTCAAGAAATAAGGACAGGTACTGTTGCACCTCCAATTTTCAGGTTGTAATGTTATCGTCCATGTACCGTAATGAACAGTTTTAAACTCGTCAAAATTTTTCCATTTGCCTTCTTTAACTGTGAAATTCTGAAGGCTTTCAACGGTTATGGGAGGACAGTCACTCGCACTAACATAAAATCATCGAACTGATGCATGTTGTCATGTTGTGACGTTTAGAAAGAGAAGAAATATCCTAGCTATAATACACAATGTACTGACGTTCACGAATTAGCGTGTATTTCTATCAGAATTGACGTTCATAAATTAGCGTGCATTTCTATCAGAATTGACGTTCCACCCTATTAATCTGCTGTTCAAAATTTAACGTGCAAGTCTATTTATCGTAACTGCAAAACACATTTCCCTAACTTCCGATTATACTTTCTCCATTCTATATCACCCTCAAATGTCGTCCACTCGAAAGGGTAGTTTCCGCGCCAAGGTTGCGGTACCATAGGGGTCACTTTGGCATGTGTGCATCACTATATATATGTGGCAGTTTCTATTTTAAAAAAAGGTGACTTTGTCGATTCGACGAATTTTGAGTTATGGACAGTACGTAATAGACGAATGAATGCCCATTCCAACGGGCTATTGGCAAGATTTGTAGCATTTTTCGTTGCGGAGATATAAGCGGTCAAAGGTGAGTGTAACTAGAACGCGCAAAAACAAGTTTTCGGGGAAAATGCGTTTCATGTTAGACACGCTTTTTTTTCCACTCCTTCAAGCGGCCGTAACTCGCCGCGGAATTACGTTACCCTCGACAAGGACTTGTTGGAAAGGTAATTTTTCGCTCTTCTAGGTGGTAACAATTCAGAACATCGAATTTATTCGTGAGCTCTGAAAAACCACAAAGAAGCGAACGCAGACATTCGCATTCTTTTCTCATTCTCTTTCATAATTCTCTCTCTCTCTCTCCCCTCCTCTCCTCTTCTCTCACATGTGCTACGTCTCTTCTTTATTGTGATATTTTTTTGGTCAAAATCAACCAAAATCTCAAAATTGATTTTCTTGACCAAAAAATTTTGTTTTTGTTTTTTCGCGTTTTCTGAGACTTTGATCGATCGACAAAGTTACCCTTTCTCATAGAAAATGCCCCATATGTCTCACCACATCATCACCCTCAAATGTGGATACACCTAATTTGTCACTTTCTTAAAACGGCATTGTGATCGAATTTGATTCAGAATTGGATATGAAAGTCGAGTTATCATGTTGACATTGACGTTTGGATCAAACTGTACATCAATTTTGGCATTGAATTCGATTCAAAAGTCGATGTTGGCATGGTAACTCGACTTTTGCATCAAATTATGCATCGAATTCGGACACAATGTATGTTGTGTCAGATAAATGACGACAAAAGAATCGATTTTTGTACCACCTCTGTTTCAAGGAAATTATTTATCTCATTCACAGTATTACCGTGTTTGAGAAGTAATAAATAAAAAAGAATGAGAACTAATCACGTTTTGTATGGACAATGATTTAAATATCAACACGTTTTTTAAGAAAAGAATGGAAAAGTCCTGGACATGGACATCGCCAAATGAAGAAACAAGCAATAAAATAGACTACTGACCAGTACCTATAGAAGTCAAAATCTGATAAGTAATTTTAATGTTCTAAAAAAAGTTTGAATGCTACTCACATCACCATTCAACAGAAATGAAACTTACAATCTCAATTAGGAAGTTACTTAGCAGATAAAGAAATCAATAAGAGAGATACTTTAAGAAAACAAATTAAGTACCAGCAAAAAATTAGTATAAGATTGAGGCGAGCGTTTTTGAGGAAGGAATATAGATGGAGACCATTGTAGAGAAAATAACAAAAATAATTGAAGAAAGTTAGAAACATCATAACAGTGATAAAAATAGATAAATCAATAAAAATAAATAAAAAATCGTCCATCCCTGATGAGATAAAAGTTTTAATAAAAACAAGAGAAAGGTTAAGCCGTAAAAGAAAAAAATCTTGAAATGAAAAAATTAAACAAAACTCAATCTATAAACAAGTTAAATCCCTCTTAAAGAGCTTTAATAAAGAAAATACATAAAATGTATTCAGGGCATATTAGAATCTACAAGAAGTACGAAAAATATCAAAAAATACCTGTCAGATGGCTTACAATTTCCAGGTTAGTGCTGGGTGAGCGTTAACCTTGGTCAGTAGGGGGTGCTATCGTGGCCCCTGCATGCAGTACCGTGCGCACCGGTAGTGGAACGACGAAATGGGGGCTCGGGCTCGCCTCAAAGTATCCCTCTGGTCGTCTTAGGAGCCACTTTGGCATGCGTGCATCGTCATACGTTCCACCAGACATGATTAATTACATATTGTAGTGAAAAAATGTTGAGTAGGAAAAAAATCAACAAAATAGCAACAGACTTTTATTTTTTTTTTTAAATCAAAAATAATATATAATAGAAGTGACGAGCCAAATTATTACTGAACTTGAAGAGGAATCAGAATTTTCTATAAAATAAATCATACACATGCTAGAAAACTTGAATACAATAAAGTGCCCGGACATGATGGAATAACCAATGAACAAATAAAGTATGGAGGAGAAGCAATATGGTTAAGACACTAATAAAACTATGCAATAAAATTCTGGATAAAAGAACAATCCCAGAGAGGATTGGAAAAAATCAAATATTATTTTATTATACAAAAAATTAAATTAATTTAAGATAAACAACTCTAGACCAACTCTTCTTAGCCCAACTGAGTAAAATACTGAAAGTTAATAGAACTCAGAAGAAAAACCAAATATCAGTAATCAATCTAGAGAGCTAGCAAGATTCCGCAAAGGTTTCTCTACTTTAAACCATCTCCGTACCATTCATTGATCATTTAATGAATGTTTGTGAAGAATACCAACAGAAATTCAGGCCTAGCCTCTGTGGAACATACAAAAGCATTCAGTGAGCTGTACACGGTCGATAAAAATTGTCATTATTGACCGCTTCGTCAATAATAGTGAACGTGTACACAGAGCAAGGTCATCGTTATAATGATAAGAGATCATAAAAATGATCAAGCGTCATTAATAACTCAAATCGTTTTGAATTTTTAAATGACGTTAGATCATTTTAGTGATTAGTTTCGTGAGATCATTTTTATGAACTGTGTTCAGCCCGCTTAAGATTATTAAATCCCTCTGAAGGGAGGAAATCAAAATATCCTACATAAAAATTATCCAAAATACGTACACCAACTTCCAGGCAGAGGTTAGCACGAATGTAGAGGGGAATATTTTTGGTACTTTTAAGAACTAAGTAATTCGTATTTATTCTAATCCTACTTGTCTTAATTAACTTTTTTTCTTTTTTTGTCAGAAAATCACATTTAACGTTGCTCCAGCGACCTATTAAATTTACGCCGGTTTTTGAATATCCATGTTTCACCAGATGAGTAACAATCCGAGGCTTGAAGCACAACATCTGCGAAACTCTTTTGTAGCAAACCAATCCGAAGAAGCGATTTAGACGTTTGTAAATCTGAATATCAAATCTTGCAACCACTGTTGCTGCGAACGAACAACAAAATGGTTGGCCTCCCGCACCACCACCTGAGTTAAATTTTCCGATTTTTTTATAAATCCAGCTAGATTACCATCCACATACCATCTTTCCCTTTCGGCGTCCATGAACTTCGGGAAACCGGACCATGAGAGCGCCGCTATCACTCTGTCAATGTGTACGGGCGGAATGAGTGTGTCGAACTGTCCGCTGTACAATAATACCTTGTACCTCTGCACTGCTTCTAAAACGTCACGTCTGACCGATTTCACAAAGTCAGCTCTTAAGTACCATATAACCCACGTCTTGCCGTGGAATTGGTTCGAGCCGACGTGGAGGAATTTGCGTAAGCGGTCGCTCTGAATAAAGTCGGACAATTTCTCAATTAACGGCCCGTCGTACGTATGCGGTCCTCTGACGTCTAAATGCGGTAGCACGTCGAGCATGTAAGCCTTTGAGAAGAAATAAACGGTCAGAGCCAGCACCGTGAAGTGATTACCTTTTACTATATTCTTACGCAGCTTCTCTTCCAGAATCTCGATTTCCTTTTTACCCTTAAGATCGAGCATCCCGACCTGGTAGTAATAATCGGAGTAATAAAACTGATTCAGCGGGTCCACGAAACCGGCACCGATGGATATACCTTGGAGATTCATTTTGAACCTGGCGTTCTGATTCTTCCTAGTGATTGTCGAGGCCAATGTTGCTACGAATTTTCCGGCATATGATTCGCCGGCCACGTAGAGTTCGTTTGACTTCAACTCGGAAAAGACCTCGTAGAACTGTGTCAACGCTTCATACAGATCGGTGGCGCCGCACTCGACCGATGTGCAGTATCCGCTGGAGGAGTCGGTGAAACTGTACCCAGCTCCGACCGGATTGTCTATGTACAACAAGTTCAATTTCTGCGTCCAGGACGTGTTCGAGAGCGAAACATTCATATCGTATTTGAACTGGTACGGACCGTTGCCGAGAAACAAACTGTTGATGAACGAGTTTCCGGGGCCACCTTGCAGCCACAGAACAATCGGCCGATCTACGTAATTTTTCTCGCTTTCGAAGAACCAGAAGAACAGATTTGAATTGTGAGTTTCGTTGACGGTGAAGAAACCCGAGTAGCTGCGAACTTTGCCCGCCAACGCAGGCACCGCGATCGCGCTGCGAATCATTTCTTTGGATGCATTCGATTTCAGATAGCGTGTTACTAAAAAAGCCTGCGTAGTATCCACTTTAATTGTTTTATCTTCGTCAGCTGAAGTTTCGGTCGTTCTCCGTTTCTTCTTGGAGAATTGGCCGTCCACTCTGGTGAAATATGTACCGACTGCGACGGTTATTATTAAACATATTAGCAGCGAGCCTATGGCCCTCATGTCGATTTCGAAAGAGTTGCGGTGCTAACGAACAGTCCACCGATGCGAAACTCAGACTCATACGCGGACGAAGACAGCGCGGACACGTCACAAAGATTCGCGGTAACACTCAGCAACGGTGAACAGTGACTATTTCACTCTAACAGACAGCGAAAACTATTAGTAAATTGCGGGTATATATAATGTAGTTGTATATATTTCAAAAAAAAGTTAAAACTTATCTCACACTTTGGATTAAATTACACGAGTTCTTATCGGTGATGTTTGCACACTTCTACCTAGCGGCGGTCGTGATATCTAGGAAGAATATCGAATAATCTTTTTAATCAATTCGTTGTAATTGAAAATAAGATATTGAATCGGTGAAAGTGATCATGATGATAGATTCATTAGTTTCTCGACTAGTAAGCTGCGTCTCTCCACGTTTCCTGTGCTAATTTTTTTATTTATGATAAGAATTGACACTTTGGTATTTATTTATTTTTATTTATTTACTAGCTGACCCGCTTTGCGGGTCATCTAGACCGTGGGCTTAAGTGAGTTCCAATACCATCGCCCTCCAATTTCGAGGGATAACGAGTGTAGAGGAGCCTAATTGTGATCCTACTGATAACGAAAAAGACCAAGGTAGATTTATGTGAATGCCCAAAGTAAGTAAAATAAAAAGTTTAAATCTGGTTGAGAACCTCTTTTCTAAAGCATTAGTCAAAAGAAAGCACCTACGAAAATCCAAAACAAACAAACAAACGTTCTTAGAAAATGAAAAGTTCAACTGAACAGTTTCAAAATCTGCTGACTGCCAAAATATTTGGAGGTGGTTAACCCCCCCCCCCCGCCCAATAGTACATTTTGCTCCGTACATTTCACAAAATAATGACCATAGATCTTTTTATAAATTCAAAAGAAAACCAGACCATGTTTAGTATAATATGATGATGATACAGTTATTAGTCTTACGACCGGTTTGATACAGCTCCCCATTTCTCCCTATCTTGTGCAAAAGTTCTTTCATTTCCTAATAACTCTTACATTTGACATCCTCGATTAGCTGTTGAACATACTGGAATCTTTGCCAATCTGCTCAGTTCTTTCCTTCCACCCTTTCTTCTAGCAGGAGTGATATTATTCCTGGGTGCCTCAAGTTATGCCCTGTTAGTTTATCTTTCCTTATCTTCAAACAATTCTAAATATCTATTTTACCTGCCACTCTGTTAAGTATTTCCTCATTTCTTAACTTATCCGTCCATTTGATATTAAGTATCCGCCTATATAGCATCACATTTCAAAAGCTTTTCGCTCCTTCTCTTCTCTGGTTTTCCTATAGTCCAAGTTTCACATCCATACAAACGCAACCCTTCAAACATAAGTTTTCAGAAATAGTTTTTTGATGTCCAGATTTGTTTTTGATTAGGGTCGCAGACAAAATTTTAGAATCGCGTTATATTGTGTAGGCGCTTAGTACGAAGAATAGAGAAAACTACTGCCGGAGCAGAATTCTTAAAAAATCCATAGAAAAGAAGAAATAACGCATGTAATTTGAGTTGCATGAAAAACGGTACCTCGATGTGCACCCTGTAGCGATTACGTCACGTAATGCCAACCGAACGCTACACGATCCTAGTTTTGGTGCAAGTTAATCCAGAAACAGTGTGAGTGTCGTTTACCTGTTCTTCACAGGCGAAGTGTGATCTTGATTTTGAATTTCTTGATTTTTTTAGGGACGTACCGATGGGGGGGGGCAATTCACCCCCTGTAGGAATTTTTCATTTGACAGTTTTGGGAAGATTCACCATTTCAGTTCGACGGAGATGGGAAAATCCGACAAGTTAAAAAGTTTTTTTGGTTATATTCTTTTTTTGGCTTTGATTTTTGGGAATTGAGTTGAGAAGTGAGGAAAATTCAACAAGTCGGAAGGTTTTTTTGTTGCTTTGATAGTTGGAAATTTGAGTTCAGTCAGTTGGGAAAATCTAATAAGTCAAAAATGGTTTTTGTTTTGTTTTGCTTCGATACTTGGACATTTTGAGTTGAGTCAATTGAGACTTTCACTATTTTGGTCTCGCTCCCCCTCTCCAGAAAAACCCTACAATACGTCCCCGATTATTTTTCTATTTCACAGTGGTCATGAGTGAAGAAAGTTAGTAGCTTGTGCTATTCTACTACTAACAGTGGCGTCATGTCTGGGTGTTCAAGGTGTTTACTGCACACCCACTTAATTTTTGTCTTACAACAAAAATCCCAGAAACAAGGAAAGATTTAAATTTTGATTAAAATACAAAATATAACTTCAAAAAATTGAAAATTATCCGGAATATTTCTCTTTGCGCTTCGCGCGGTTCTTATCTTTGTCACATACTATGGAAATCACATAGGACATGTTCACTGGCAACATTGCACACTCTTATCATTCTGAATGCAGTGGCATTATCTTTGTCACACTTACTATGGGAATCGCGTAGGATGTTCACTAGCAACATTGCACACTCTCATTGGTCTTAATGCAGAGTTGTTATCTTTGTCACACTTACTATGGGGGAATCGCGTAGGATGTTCACTAACAACGTTGCACACTCTTATCAGTCTGAATGCAGGGGCGTTATCTTTGTCACACTTACTATGGGAATTGCGTAGGATGTTCACAAGCAACATTGCACACTCTCGTCGGTCTTAATGCAGAGGCGTTATCTTTGTCACGCTTATTATGGGACCCGCATAGGATGTTCACGAACAACATTGCACACTCTTGTTGGTCTTAATGCAGTACGGCGTTATCTTTGTCACACTTACTATGAGAATCGCATAGGATGTTCACTAACAACATTGCACATTCTCTTCGCCCTTGTCACAGTTGCGTTTGCAATGAAGACCGTGCAGAGTGAAACGGAGACTTCGTTAATTTAAATGGCAGGGTGTTCACCAGCAAAAATAAACGCTTCTGAAGCGCATGCGCATGCTATGTGGTGAGTGGGTGGATGCAACTTCATTTTTCATTGACACTCATCATTTATACATGCTGATACTGATCATAAGTTTTTGATACTACTGATTTTTTTGTGGAGGGAAGGGGGGCGCAGACCCGCCAGTTGAACACCTGGGAAAGAGCACCACGCGACACAACTGACTACTAATATTCCTTTTACACCTTCCACCTTGTGTTATTTTACTCCTGATATTATAGGAAAATTTGCTCATATCCTCAATTTTTACTTTATCTATCATGTTCACTTCGATTACGCCAGTAACGCTCCTCCGACACGAATTCAATGGTGGACATTTCCATGGAAATATATTTTTCTTCCAGTCAGGGGTATACTTGAGCGAAAACTGTAACTCCGGCCATGTGCTCATTGATCTTGATCTTTGCTGCGCCCTGCGCGACTACAGTTCTTCTCTTCTGTTCTCATTTCCAGCTCAGTTCAGTTCACAGTTCTCAGCTCCCCATTCTATAAACTTGTAAATATCTCGCAAGTTTTAAGAGGTACGCGTTTACTTTTACCAGCAATCGATTTCCTGCCGTTTTTTACATATTATGATAGCATGTAAACAACGATTTCAGGTTTCATGCCACAAAACTGAGTCACTTTCAGAAAGGTCTTCCGCTAGGTCAGTTTTTCGAATGTTCTGATAACACTGAATTATTTTCCAAACACCTAGACTAGGCACTCACGTATGACAACGGTGGACTAAGACGCCTTCTACATGCCCCCCCCCCCGCATTCAAATTTCTTCGTATCTAGTTTAGTCAGTACCACGATCTTGCGAGAAAAATACGACTTTCTCAAATAGTCCCATGATTCCCAAACAGCCCCTCGCTACAGTATTTTATTGTATTTTCTTGTAGATGGCTGATGCGGAGGATAATATATAAGGCTGAAATTTGACCAAAGAATCGGAGAGTTAGTAACTGGCAAACGGGACATCAATATGTAAGATCAGAATTCTCTCCTTGTCCTTGAAGATGACCTATTAAATGCAGAGAGATTATTACCTAATCCTAGAACCTCAGACGAAGGGACGTGCTTTCTCGCTCTGGTGCCCTACTGCTGAGAATACCAGAGCCCTAACCAGCGGCAGGTAAACAAGAAACTAAATTCTTCCGTTTGACGAGAAACCCAAAATTCGAAAGTCAGTCTTCCGCTCTCGTGTACATTTAAAGGAGCTACTGAAATTTGAAATTTCCATTTAGAAACCGCTGGAAGAAAAGTAAATAACTTATTAAAACAAACGATGGAACTTCGTCGAATTAGCCGGCAGTGGAATATGTTTTAATTAACTTGAAAGAGGCTTCTTCGGTAAATTAAAATTAAGGCTGGTATTTTTCAAGACTCGAACTAAAAATGAGGTATGATTACGACAAATGTACGTTTTTAACGAGTGGGCGCAAAAGTACACCCGAAATTGGTATAATAATTAAGGTACGGAAACTTCATCAGCCATCCCTATGGGTCCGGGGTGAGGCCAAAAGAGTGAGTAAAATCGATAAACTCGTTAAAACTCAAAGACGAGGTGTTAACGACGCGACTACCTACAGTCGATATCTCACCGCCGAGGTGGCTCATATAAACCACTTCTCCACAATGGCACACGTAATGACGATGATTTGTGCGACCGCAAATGACATTCAGGTTCATCCCTGGAGACAAAAACTACTCGATCAAATATTAATCCGATTCCTTCTGGTGCGTTTATTCGTCGACATTTTCTATTTCACTCCTACGTTTCATTTTATTTCATCAATTTCCACGAACTCAATTCCCGCTCTCAAATCGGTATACAGATGTAGACCTCCAAAAAGGAATGTTCGCCGATCAGTGTTCAACATGAAAAAAGGGGGGGAAAACAATAATAGTCCAAATTATTTGAAAAATCTGCTAGAAAGCATTAACTGAACTAATGCAGAGTGTACCATAGGTATAGGAACTCGGCTGCAGGAGGATTATAAGAATATAAAATATTCCCAGTTGGATTTTTAAAACTTCGGTCGCATTCCAAACAAATGAATCGAACCGTCTCCCCTGCAATAAAAATAATTTTTTAATTTCAATTTTTTATTTTCAAACATATAAATAATAACATAGTTGTTCCACAAAAAAGGTTACGTCTGGATCTGAAGAAAATCCTCGATACAGAGCAATTAAAATATTTTCAGTAATACATAACGGAAGTAATGAGGAAAAAAATGGAACTATAAAATAGGCCCTTGTAACATTACGACTAGTCTATACGGTTTATTTGATTATTCACCCGCGGAATCCTTTAAGACCGAAGCGTAAAAGGTAATTCGGTTTAATCTGCGGAATAAAAAAACAATTTACATAACAATGTGAAAACAAATATGACTGAAAAACGGGGGGAAAATCTATAATCATTTCATGGCTCACAGAGGGAAAAATCGTCACGAGCCAGCGCGTTAATTCACTTATGAAAAAAAAACAAAAAACCAACGCCTTTCACAGTCTGTCAGCAACACAGAAAAACATAAAAAGATTGCTGGTCTGATCGTTCGCACTTTTCATCATTTCAAATCAATAATTTGAGAGAAAAAATTTCAATGGGCATATACGAAGCTTGGGGATCTAAACGACAATAATTGAAAATTACAATTTACAACTGCTATGAGATTCTTTAAGAACGGCAGTTGATATAGATATCCATTGCCAATACCAACAATAATCTCATCGGCTACCAATGACAATAATTATTGACAGGAATGATTTCAATGGACATACGAGGCTTGGCGGGCAAAATGACAATAATCGATAACTAGGGGGCTTTGCCCCCTGGCCTCTTCGCGGCCCCCCTCCCCGCTGTCACTCGTTCGCTCGTTCCGGCCTTGCTCGGCGCTTCGCGCCTCGTCCAACCGCCGCAGTCCTCAGTGTTTGGTCTGAAACAACTACCTTTATAATGATATCGAAATCTCATTTTTGAGAAAAATGTAATTGCCTCCAAATTGTAGTGACCCAAAGTTATCATGAAAAATTAATTACCTAAGTATGTTTGATTCATCGAATAGCTACTTGGCTTGTAAAAGAGCGAGAACTGGTGTCAAATATGGCATAGAATTTGATGTGGACAACAAACATCAAGTATTCCTTTTGTAGGGTGTGCCAATTCACTTTTCCTTCTTCTGTATTTCAGAGCGCTTTCGGCTGTTATGCCATCATCAGTGGAGTACCCTAAATGAGACTACGATATGTAGACGACATATTGATCATCTGGACAGGAACAGACAGACAACTAGACCAATTCCTCACAGAGACAAATAGCATAAACAACAACATAAAGTTCACAATGGAAAAAGGCAATAAGACCATTAACTACCTCGACCTTACAATACAAATAAAAAACAACAAGATACAGTACAGCATCTACAGAAAACCCACCCACACTGACGCAATAATACCCAAAGACTCATTTCACCATCAAAAACACAAAATGGCAGCACTACACAACTACTGCCACAGAGCAGTCAACATACTAAAAGACAACAACCTCAGAACAACAGAAATTAACAAAATTAAACAAATAGCAATTAACAACAAATACCAACCACAAACAGTAGACAGAATAATTAACAAAATAACACAACCAAAAAACACAGACACCGCACCAATAACCACAAAAACAGACAAATACGCAGGAGCAATACCATTCACAGGAACATACACATACAAAATACAAAAAATCTTCAATCAATACAACATAAAATTCGGAATCAAAAACAGACCACCTCTAATCAAACAAATAGGCAATGACAAAACAGAAGCAAAGGACAGAAACAACAGCAGCGGAGTATACAGACTGGACTGTGAACACTGTGACATGACCTACATTGGAGAAACAGGCAGAAAATTCGCAACCAGAATCAAAGAACACGAAAAATCACAGAAGCTAAATGATGACAAATCACTGTTTGGAAAACACTGCAATGACCAGGGACACAACAATGTCAAATTGACAGAAAAGTACAAAATCCTACACACAGAAAACAACACAAGAAAAATAAAATTAAAAGAACTAGAAATAATAGAGGCAAAAACAAAACAGAACAATCTAATAAATACAACAACTAACTTCCAGGAACTTCACTAAATAACCCCACGATGGACAGACTGCACACTACTGCAACCAATCAAGCACAACCAATAACATAACCACTGATTGGACAGACTGCATATTCACAGACAACCAATAGGAACGCAAGACTAAACAGGCTCACCATACGGTACTACCCTCGACTAGAACTACAGGACCACAAGAGACAAGTCTCATTTAGGGTACTCCACTGATGATTGCATAACAGCCGAAAGCACTCTGGAATACAGAAGAAGGAAAAGTGAATTGGCACACCCTACAAAAGGAATATTGCCAAGTTCACTCACTCTCCAAAATGGACACTAAACATCAAGTATTTGTATATTACGAAACATACTATTGGAAACTAGAATGCGTAATGGTAAAAGGTGTGTAAAATGCTGAAGCATACGCTGTCGAAGCCGACTTTTTCACTTTATTTATTTTTAGCCAAGCCTACTTAAAAGTACGAAAAAGCCGAGTGTAATTAAACTGGAAAATACCTTTAACGACCTCAAACAGCTATACGAAGCTGGATTGCGAACTTCATATTTACCTTCAGTTTTAATTAAGACGTTTCTTACCTGCAATAGAGAGATTTTTGTTTGGCTGAACAAAAGGGCTTTTGCGTGCTTCGAATGCTTAATTTTGGTGTAGTTTCGATGATTGTGAATGACTTAGAACTATATTAGGGTTTATTTTCTCGCACTCTCGTTAGACACTGATCAAAGCACGCTTCGATGTGTTGTATTAATTCGATGGACGAAACAGTTAATTGACAAATATTGTATAATGAGAGTGTCATGAAATAATATTGCAGAAGGGAGCACTCGTTTGAAATTTATTATCTTTCTACCTCTTTATAAAGGACGTAACAGAAAAGAGAAGAAGAATTGTTTGAGCTTTTGCTGCACGAAAAGAGGTTTTTCCATATGGTATCGTCAATTAGCGAAAGTGAAGAATTCCTCGACAACTGATGAATGGTATTAAGTTGTAAATCCATTAACGAGTTGTAAGGGTGTTGAATCAATGGTCATGTGTATGTTGACATGACGCACTATTGACTACGAGGGCGGTACTGAACCATCTTTCATACTCCCGTGAAAACAAGGCAACTTAAACTATATTTCGGTTATGAATATTGTATGCATGCTTCAGGGTGTTCTTATAACAACTTATATCAGCTCAGGTGTCGGAATGACAGCTGCTGCGACCACCGTATTTATGGTTTTCGGTATAGAAAATTACATAAAGGTGATAACAGAAATTGAAAAATGAAACACAACCTTTATTTTTCAACTGAACACAACTTTTCATACACCATTTTATTCAGACAGCAGCGTAGTTTGCACCGAGCCAATCAAACTCACGTCAATTTCCGTCGTATAAAATTGTCACGTATCAGCACCCTTGCAATTTGCACCTAACCAATTTGGCAAAATTTGAAAACATACTGCACTAACGTGAGCTGTACACTTCACCCAGGTCGTAGATAAAATTTAAAGTGTAATATCCTACCCGATCTACGCAGGGAATCTTTTTATTTTGTTTTATTTGCAAACAGTCACTTGAAGTAATCTTGAGGAGGAAGAAAATACAAGAAAATAACATAAAGGGGAACCAACTCGAAAGAAACGATATTTTTCCGGACGATGAAAATGATATTTTTTTTAAGAGCCGCGAGATATTGTAATTCCCTTTCGGGAGGATATACAAACCCGTATTCGGATTTTCTTTTCATCCTTCCAGCTCTTAAATTGAAATTATAACTTGTTTTGAAGTAGTTCAATTCGCTTGATTTTCGTGTTATGCTTACTTTAATAATGAATAGCTGATTTACGTGAAGAGGAACAATTTCGAAAGGAGAACTCGATTTTGATCCCTATGGCAAAAAAAAAGTAATGATTTCAAATTTTAAATTTTGGAATCGTTTCCACACTTGGCGATTTCGGTTCTTTACTTGAAATAATTGCCAATGCTAAATTACGTACTCGATTCACCGATTTCGTCGACCAAGCAATCAAGTCTTGTCTAACCCTAAGAGGAATGAATTCACCTGAATAAAGGCTCAAATATGCTGTTTCTTCTCATAAAGGCATAAAGGTTTGTTTCAGTTTACCGGCATCAGTATAAATGGTTATTTTGACCCCTAGGCCCGTTACCACCTTTTTGGTACGATTACACAATAGTATATTACGCAACGAGGGAGAAAATTAAGCATTTTCACTAGTACTGCAATCGTATGAGTGATAACTCTTTCATCACGACTCTGTTGTGTATAATATTTTATTCAAAATGTACCTACTCAGAAATTGAAAGTCAAAAGTGAACGTCAATTTGTTAATTCTCGCGTAATTTTGCAGTAGTTTGTGATATCCACAATTTTGTAATGATCAATTTTAAACAACACAACCATGTGAAACTTTATGAAACAGTTGGTTCAGCTCAGCAAACTCAACGAAAGTATTAGTATCGTCGCGGGAGGGAAACATTACCTCCCTCTTTAGGAAGGGAAATGCCATTGCCCTCTCAAGGGAGGAAAAGATTGCTTCTCTCCCTAGGGAGAGAAGACTGTATGTAAACAACAGTAGTTCCATGCTATTGGAGAGGGGGAAAAAAACTTTCTGAAGACGAAACTGTTAAATTCTGATGATATTTCTGAGTATATTTTATTTTGTATAAAAATAAATTCATTTTTACCCCTTGTTTTCTGTCCGTCGGCTTGCTTCTCTGTCTATCTGTTTATCAGTCTTCCTCCATCTCCCATGTGCCTGCCTGTCTACTAGCGATGGGATTTTACACGTAAAATGTCTATTCTACATTTTCGATGTAAAATGAGTAAAATATGCGTAGAATGCGTGAAATGCGTAGAATAGGCGTAAAATGAGTAAAATGCTGTATAATCCAAACCAAAAAGCAGTGTTGTTAGACATAACAAAACAAAATGACAAAATGACAATTGAATTTGAGGAATTCTGTTATAATGACAAAACCATTTACCAGTTTTGTCATACGACAAAATGGAAATGACATAACAAAAAATTGAATCAATGACAAAACAAAATGACAAAAAAATTTTATGACATTTTGTCGTCGCGTGAAGTTGCAAGTTGGTGGAAAAGAATAAGAAGCGAGAAGTAACAAAGTAAGGAAGACTGAAGGAACATGAAGTGGTATCATAGGAAATGTATCTAAACTAAGTCATACATTAGGTCTTTTTTCCCGGACACTTTTTGTTAAATAACTGGTCAGCCAAAACTTCACAAGTCAACGGAAGCCAGAAGTCAATTAATAATTTGTGTTATCAGTTATTTGGCCTGGCTCTCATTTCACTTTTGATTTTGGTGGAGTTTGCGATTTTTTCCCCTGAATGATGGAATACTATTGTCTCTCTTTTGAAATTGTAGTATTGCAAGTTTGTCTTTTCCTGTCCAGTTTGCGGTAGTATCAAAAGGAAGTTCTCGAATCTCAATTATCCTTGTTCATCAAAACACTGAAGTTGAAAAGTTAAAAGTTGGAAAATTTTAGACTGGAGCTTCAGCAGTTAGCAGTTTGGTTTAGAATAATTAGAAATTAGAAGTCAAAAAAGAAGCTGAAAAATTGGAATCTACCTAAATCAAGTATGGGATGTCCCTCAACCTCTATCACCAGTATTTCACTTACAAATTACAATCAAAGCACCAATTTTTCAACTTGTAGTATATCAACTGAAGAAGGAAAGAAATGCGGCATAACAGTGAAGGTAATTGGGAATACGAATCAACAATCTCAGAGATGTAACAATATGACGAATAATATATTCATGTCGTCTGCAGTTAATCAGTTTTTTAGCCTCTGAGTATGCAATCTGTGTTAGAATAAGATTGGTGATTGGTGGAACTGGATTGTATGTAAAAATAGGTACCTGTAAATTGATAGGTATTGGCATTATGATAAAATTACAACATAATTTTGTCATGACATAACAAAACTATGAAGAAACAAAATGACAAAACTCGTAACATGACAGAACTCATGACATAACAAAAAAAAAAGTGAAATGCTCGTCCGACAAAATGACAAAAAATCGTTTTGTCTGACATCACTGTCAAAAAGCCCAAAAAATCAATTTTTTGAAAGTTGAATTATTTTGGCTTTTTGGTTTGAGTTACAGAGCATTTTACTCATTTTACGCCTATTTTACACATTTTACGCATTCTACACATTCTACACCAATTCCAAGCTATTCAACACCATTCATTTTACACGTAGAATGCTGATGTATTTGATGCCATGTAATCTAAGGCACAACACTGCTGCCTACGTTCCTCCTTGCCGTCTGTTTGTCTGCCAGTCTGTCGGTCCATCCACCTGCCCATCTGGCCATTTATTCACTTTGGGGAAGTTTTCCCTTCTGTTGGCTACAAAAGCTATGTCTTACGGAGAGAAATGAACATTACGGATCTTCAGTTTTTTTTAAATGAATATTTCAAATAGAATTTCAGCCTATAGAGAAGAGGCTCTATAAAAGTTTCCAAACTTCTGCCGATACTAGGGTACTAGATCACATATGGGTATAATCAGACGCCATCTTGGGAGCAGAAAGAAGTACACAGTAAACAACAGGCCGCTCGCTCGCACTCGGTTTACTATGTACTTCTTTTTGCTACAAAGATGGCGCCTGATTATACCCATATGTGATCTAGTACCCTACCGATACTTGAAGAGGGAAGTTAGTAACATACACTGCTGGACAAAGTCTTTATCCACTACCAAAAAAATTATGATTCTCTTTCTATTAGCAAAAGGGAACCAGCAAATGACTGGGAATTCAGGTATAATATTTCTAGAAGATTTCTCTTTTCACGCGTGTGCTGTGGAGGCATTCAGACATACCCGATACAGACAATTTTTTTTTTTTTCAAATCCCTAATGTAGCGAAAATTGCATATTTCATATCTGTAAGAAACAGATATAAGATAACCAAGGTTTACTAATTGCTGATAAAACTAACCAGAAGTTGATCCTAGTAACGCGTGTTGCCGCCGCGGGCCCAAATCACGGCTCGTAACCGGCTCGGCATGCTATCAGTTAGCGTACGCTCCTCCTGTGGTATCGCTTCCCATTCTTCTCGCAGGGAAGTTCTCAATGCACTGAGGGAATTTATAGTGGGACTGCGAGCTCGTATGCGTCTACTCAGTCTGTCCCAGAGGTGTTCAATTGGGTTCAGGTCTGGGCTGCAAGCTGGTCATTCAAGTTGTGCAATTTCGACTTCCAAGAATTTGAGCGTCTGTTATGCTAAATGCGGTCGTACGTTATCTTGCATAAACAAGGTGCCCGCATCCACAAATAGCATATAAGGCACGACATAATTTAGGGGAATGATGTCATCAATATACACTGACACATTGACGGTGCCGGAGTCACAAAAATAGAGAGCTGTCCCAGCATCACGCGAAATACCACCCCAGAGATCATAACGGAACCACTGAAGAAATTCGACCTCCGTATAAACGTACATTGAGTATATTGTCTATCAGGGCGTCTCCATATGCGTACACGTACATCCATTCCTACGGGAGAAAATCTGGACTAATCTGTTAAGAAAAAACCCACTCCCGATCCCCTTCTTTCCACTGCACGTGGTTGCGAGCAAAAGACTAGCGTCGTCGTCGGTGTTCCATAGTGAGTATCGGGACTTGTGCCGGTTTACAGTTACATAGACCATGTTCGCGAAGTCGACAACTGACTGTTTCAGAATTCCCAGGCGTGTTACGAAAAAAATTCCCTTCCCCACGTATTCTGTTCGATATTAAATACTGATCTCGCATCGCTATTCTCGCAATATTTCTATCCTCTCGAAAATCTACTCTTGGACGGCCAGATCGCGGTCTGTGGACGAATGATCCTGTCTCGCTATAAATCGTCGGTAAATGTGATTCACAGTATCATGCGCCAGATTATACTAGCATACGCGGATGATGCACAGGTGACGATCGGAGCCAACAATAGAGAGACGCTCATTCAGAAAAGCAATGAGGCGATGAAAATATTAGTGACATGGGCAGAAAATGCAAAGATGATCTTTGCCCCAAACAAGTGTGAAATGATGTTGATGAAGGGCAACATCCACCTGGCTCCGATCAAAGTGATGATGGGCAACACAAAGCTGCAGTTTGCAGAAGAAATAAGATACCTCGGCCGGATAGTGACTACCTCACCCCGGTCGGTTCATGCCCACATCAAGCTGGTCACCGGAAAAGCTGACGCTATGTTTCAGAAGTTAAGAAGACTGACGATCCAGGAATGGGGACTAAGACCCTCCCAGTTGATACATATCTACCGGGGGGGGGGGTTACGTCCCTATTGTATGCTATCCAGTGGCAACGTACCCGGCAAAGATGCTGAAGGATGACCGCGACCTGCTCAGATCCAGCCAAAGGCGGGCCCTACTAACGGTACTTGGTGCGTATAGTACCACAAGTCTCGACGCGTGCCATGTTATCGCGGGGGTCCTGCCGATTGAGCTAGAGATAGAATGGCGAAGACGGTATGCTCTGTTGCCTGCCGGAATGTCTGCAGGACAGAAAAAGAAAGAAAAGAAAATATTACAAGAAGAAGTATTAACTAAATGGCAGGCAGCATGGGAGCAGTCCAAGGCAGAAAAGACCAAAAGGTTCATCTCCAACATTAGGGACAGAATGGAAAATGGACTGAAGGTCAACAAGTATGTGACCCAGCTCCTCACCGAACATGGGGACCTGGGCGCATATTTGGAAAGAATTAAGAAAAAAGAAAATCCAAAATGCGAAAGATGCGATACTGGGGAAGTCGAGGACACCCCACATATAATATGGAGCTGTCCAACTCACGAGGAAGCCCGAAGTCGACTAAGAGACGCCCTAATGTTGGAGGAATGGCCGTGCCCCTTACCCAAGCTATTAGAGCGGGGAGGAGGGCCCTTTGCTGTCTTCGCCAGCGAAGCACTGGCCGAGAAGAAGTGTCAACCTAACGTGTAAGCGAGGTTGCACGACCAAGTATCCGAACGCAGCAGAAGCAGCTAGTAGTGAGGTCGAGTCTACCAAGCGGCACATAGTGCCTGTAGGCACACTAGCCAGGCCAAGTGCAGGAAAAAACCTGTCTTACCATAGCGCGATCATACGCGCATATGGCGTCTTCGGCGAGTTCTGCTGTGTCCATGTACATAGCCGAAACGGCGTACGCTAAAATACTCGGCTGAAAACCGACCAATAGCGGAGCTCTCAAGAGCGCTGCGGCGAAGTGCAATGCACAAGCTCTTGGTGTCTCACCGCCTCGTGCCAAGAGCTAGCTCAAAGCACATGCGGTGTACGCCTAAAATACTCGGAGTAAAACCGATCGTGATCCGTGACACACCCGAATATGACAGAAGAAACAACACCGGCTACGACAATTATCCACCTGGACCAGGAGAAGATTTAAGTTTTTAAGAAGATATTATTAGTTCATAAAGTTACTTAGAAGAAGTAAGATATAATAGGTATAATCAGTTAAAATTATTATAGAATACGATAAAGAATTAATTAAGGTGTAAGTTGATGTAAACGTAAGTTAAGATTGTAAGAGGCGATGAACCATAGTGTGTGATTAAAATGAAAAATAAGGAGCACACACTATGGGGAGCCGAAAAAAAAAGAAGAAAAAAAAAGAACGACGACTTGTAAAGACTTTTGTCCGGTAGTGTACATTTGATGGCTATTGCAATTTCGCCTGGTTCCGCTCAATTAATGTTTGTTTTTTTTTCTCTTTTGAACATAGGAGATCAACTCTACTGTTTAGTTTCCAGTGCTTCTAAATTGTATCGAGTATGAACGCAAACCTAGGTCTCCGATACTCATCATGAGGATTCCATTAAAATGTACGGTAAACTGGGGTAGCTCGGGATTTGTGGGGGAATTCCGGGCATTGCAAGAACTAGAGTAATACTGGTTAGATGCGTTATTTCTTCGTTCTCCTGGCTGCACTGTCATGTGATGGAAACCAACGTTCCGGTTTGAATGTCGAAAACCGGCAATGTCTGGAGTTCCCCACAAATCCGAAGTTACCTCAGTTTACAGTAATTGAAATCAGCTGACTAGCTGAAACCAACCATATCCCACATTCATACAGTGGCGCAGTTGGATCTTATTTGCTGAAGAATAGAGGCTGTAAAACTGTTGAAAAACGGAGAGAAACGGTTTCGTTGGCTCCCCATATGTATCTATGGCACAAATGAATGCATTATCATGTTTCGTTTACAATGACTAGTTACAGTTTATAGTCGAATAGCTAGAATGCTTACCTCCAATGTAACATCCTACCATCTGAGCTCGAATTTCCGAACCAGGATCCAACAATGTTTCACTCGGAGTACGAATAATGTCGAAAAACGAATCCGAAAACTATCGGAAACAGAAATTTATAAAAATATCTCAAATTCCAATTGCAGGATGAGTCCTGCCATAAATGGAATTCTAAAGAAGCAAACAAAAGACGAAATTTGAAAGAAAGTACGCGAAGGAGAAGAAAAGAAAAACGAAAAATAAAGGATACATTACCTCGGAGATGTAGGATTTATGGAAACAATTCCGTCCCATTATAAAGTTCGAAGAAGGCCGAATGCGGCAAACAGCATAGCTCGTTCACCCGCCAAATAGTCTCCTGTTTTCAGCCACATAATATACGTCAACGTCGGTAAATCACCAAACCCTGCCACCTACTTCTGGCTGTATCAGTGCCCGGAAGCAAAGCTTATAGTTCACGGTTTCAGTCCCAAAAGTATTTATTTCTGTATAAATCAAGGACTGCCGATTTATCTGTAAAGAGCTTATACTTTGTTTTCTTTTTCTTTTTTCTATCCGACTCTCCTTATACATCTTTTGTGCTCTTAGTTGCAATTCTTAGGATAAATACCCTTCCTTATTTATCGCGCAGGATTTTTACTTTATACTCGCAGTAATGCAAAAAACAGATTCGTCGGGTTATTGCTTTTTCGTAATTACACCCTCGCTACCGAACGCAGCTCACGCTTGTGGTCTGTTTTATTTCTTTGCTTACACGATTACAGCATTAGCACGTGGCAAGTGGATCCTGCCCTAGTTTCCAAGCAGTTGGAGTCATTAGACGGTACCAGTGTCACGTCAAAATTCCTACCCTACTTCTTACATTTAGAGTTAGTGTCAGACAGTTGGACGATATACGTTGGATATTCCGATAAGTTCTCATAAGGTCTAGATCTGCGAGATCAAATCCAAAGAGAAAGAAGATAACCAGCTTGTGCGGCTACTTTGAATTGTTTTTTAAAACTGGAATAGGTCCCTGTTTTCGACTTTTCAAGGGAACAATGCCTAGGAAGTGGTGCAAATTTGGTCATGTGGGGGTAATTTGGACCCTTCCTAAAACTCGAGTTGTATTACACGCGCGCTGGCGGAAATTGGCTGACTGTATTATGAATACATCCAAATAACCGTAGACAACACCCTCAATTTACAAGGTACTGTAACAAGGAGTGACTTTGTAATCATGGGTTGACTTGGAACATGTATGTTTTCATTACTCCTACAAGTGCAAGGGGTATAATTGAAAATGTGGTAACACTGACGCGTGACTTGTAATATATGATGTGGTTGTTGTGTAAAACCAACTCGGTGCAATTCGGAGTGGGCAAACAACAACAGAAATGCCAGAACTAAACCTAAATGATGAGAGAACAGTGATGGTTACTTTGACTCCCATAAGAAAAACATACGGAGCAAAGATCATCATGTTACTGCGTGAGAATAAGAAATTTCTTAGAAACTAAAGATACGCATTTTTAATCCAGGAAGGATTTTAGCATTTGCTAATGAACTTCTGGTTTCTAATAAATTTCTCATTCTCAGGTAGTAACATGATGATCTTTGCTCCGTGTGTTCTTCTTACGGGAATCAAACACGTTCGTCGGTCAAAAGTTGGGTATTTTTGCTTACAGTAACTCACTCTGTGACATCAAATTCAAATCACCGTTCGCTTATCAGAAAATACCTATTCGACGCTAGCGCTAGTACAATTTGCACAGTCCCAATACCGCGATTTCCACGCAGTATTATCAGATTATTTACCTATCTAGAGCTTCAAAAAGTATATACAAGTTACATTATGAAAACTGTACCAGATAATGAATGAAAATGAAAGGAAACTGTATGTGCTTCAGATCATTACACTCAGACTTTGATCGCAGTCATCATAAAAGTAAACGATTTTATTAATCAGCATACCTACTAACATAGCAATTGGTTAAGAAAAAAAAAAAAAGAAAAAAAGTGAAGGGGATGAATTTGCCCAGAATTGTTTATTTTTGTTCTCAAAGCCGGTGAATTATCAATTTTGATGTTCTGTCTTATCGCTAGTGAGTGAACTAATGCATACAAATCTGATGTTTATGCATTTCAGAGATTCCAGGGAGATATGTAGGTATATATTCATGTATTAGGGTCTCGGGCTTTCAAAGGAAAGGTTTCATTCGCTTTTTTCTTATGAATTTTGAAATCAAAAAAAATTATAGCTCTCATGGTTAACATTTATTCGTTTTTTTTTTTTTTAATTTAATTAAATATAATTTTTTTATTTAAACGCATGTGTATATGTAGTACATCAATTTGCAATTTGGGGTTACTTGGCACTTTTGATAGACAGCACTACATTACAACTTTTCCCCTTGTTCATTCATGAACATACGTGCATTGTCACCTGATCGCGGTACCACTTGAAACATTTATTTCATAATTGTGTGAAAAAATTCGTGGGTTGGGAGTGTCACAATCTTTTGGGGAATGTATATTCTCCAATGTCTCATGAAAATTACAAAAAATATCCCGGGGAATTTATTTTGGCTGCTACGTGGGCATAATTCAGACTCCCTCAAATTGGAGTAAAATTATACAGGTATTTTGCTTTGAAGCGTTATCTAATTTACATTCATGTCACGAAGGAAAGTTGGCGAATATGCGGCGTAATGTCTACAGTGGGTGGACCATTGACTACCCCTGACTGTGAAAATAACTTAAATTTTCATTTTCTCTTAAGACAAATAATGTTTTTTTCTTTTTTAACGACTGAATGTTTTTACAACTACTGAATGCATTTTCCCACAGTGGAATCGATGAAAGACTGTTCTTTTTGCTATTTTTTGGAATTCACTGAATGGGGTCTCTAATCATAATAAAAGTGGAGATAGAACATCACTGGGCGGTCACTGGATGGATAATGAAGCCAAATATGAACTTTTATTACCTAAACGTATGATCTGACTATATATACTTCACAATATTTATTTTTAATCATATGGGGGGGGGGTTTGGAACGTTTCTTGTATTAAGATCTCCATTTTCATTTAATCAGTCTCTTTCGTAATTATTGTTTTGTTGGATGATAGTCCTACTAAAAATTGTACAGTTCAACGTAGGACACTAGAGTAAGATAAAATATGGCAGGCAAAAACAAGATATCCTTTTGCGTGTATCTTTGTATTTATTTTTTTCTTTTTTTTTCAGTACGTTGAATACGTAGAAATAAAAATGTTTTCTTTTCCTGGTATGGGTAACAAAAACGTATAACTCATATGTTTTCTCGTATCTAGCCCGCTCGAATGATTTACGAGACGTACCAGGGAAACGGGAAATTATGATTTCCTCCAGCTGAGAAATAAAGTATATTTGGAGGCTTTCTCGAGTAATTTTGATTGTCAAATCGCCTATTGCTTTTGTTGCTAAAACACACTACTAAACTGACTTCGGGAACTAATCTTGTTTTGATGAAAAATGCTAAATTTAAAGAGATAGAGTTGATTTACTAATCGTATCAGAAAGGAGGACTGATGTAATACTTTGTTTGGATTTCCAGTGATACAATGTATTTCTCAAAAAATAATAAAAACACGAAGTGATGACGGGCGGACCTGGGTGGGCTAGGTCTGTCCAAAAAATTTCTCAGCCCACCCATTTTTTTAAAAGATTAAATCCTTCATTAAGAAATATTAAATCTCCCCCCCCCAAAAAAAAATAGCTATTAAGTATATCCTATTTCGCATTTATGTAAGTCACGTCACGAACGCCCGCATAATTACATTTTATTGAATAACAGTATTCATTTAATATGATACTTGATATTTTACATCTCGACGTCATTTTTAACACAAGGAGCTAGTTACGCTACTGACACAAAGATTTACAAAAAAGAAACCTTGCCTCGGTTCAACTTTTAGCCGTCAAGATTTTCAAGAACACTAACGAAACCGTTTATAATCTACCGTAAATTCGCGCTATTAAGAAACATATTATGGTGCATGCATTAAACATGATCATATTGCTATTTTTCTTTGCTACTTGATATTTGAAAATGGAAATTGCTGGTGGTGCTCCAGAAAGAGTGCATTTCAGCGTTTCAATCCTCTTACTGTTGCATTCACATGCGTTCTGAAATCTATATCCTTTCCGGTTCTTAACCAACGCACTGATTGGCTCTCGACCCTCGCACATAATGACGAGCCTTTCGAAACGAGGAAATCAATGAGTATATCCGTGACCTACCATTTTTCATGAACATTATGCTTTCGTCCGAACTGCAGCAACATTCGTGTTGGGTGTCACTTATTTTCGACCATCTGAATTTTATACAGGCCCCCCTAGATAGGAGTCTATATTAAAAAAAAAAATCTGCCAAGTTTCAGATTGATCGGGTAAGGAGAAGACGTAACTTAAGCCTCCTCTCCTTCTTATGGCAGCTACAGACAGTGGTGGCCTAGCCAACTACTGGAAGCAGGAAATCTTCAACAAGCTCTAAAATTCAGAAATCTTCAAGCTCATCAAACTCAGAGAAAAATACTCCTGATTGTAATAATACCTATAATTGTTTGCGTTGCTCTGATCCAGACTGAACACTTCTCTCGCAAAACTCAACTAATTTTCTACATATTTTACATATTCTACATTTATTCTACACAAATTACATAGTGTCTACATATTATACATTTTTTTATACATTAAATGTAGAAAAAAAAATTACTGCCTTAGAGGCACAACCCTGCTGCCAGGTGGCATACTTCTGTAACTACAACCTACAAGTGATGAGCGAACCAAAATATGATACCACATATACAGAGGTGATAACGTGATAAGCTATTAGAAAAGCTATAGCTTAAGCCAAGAAGAAGCGTGTCGCAACCAGTGTTGTTAGACAAAACGATTTTTTGTCATTTTGTCAGACGAGCATTTCACTTTTTTTTGTTATGTCACGAGTTTTGTCATGTTTGGAGTTTTGTCATTATGTTTTTTCATAATTTTGTTATGTCATGACAAAATTATTTTGTCATTTTGTCATATCCACAAATTTTCAGGTATTTTACTATTTTTACATACAATCCAATCCTACCAATCACCAATGTTATTTTAACAAAAGTTGCATACTTGGAGGCTAAAAAGAAATTGGGATTTAAACCTGCACTAGAGTGCGCTGCAAAATTGCCTGCGCGGTTGTTAGCGGGTGAAAATGAGTGAGTGACCATGTTGTGTACTTTCAAATAGAAACACTGCTATCTTTAGTAGGGTAAAAAAACAAGTAAAAATGATTCTGCTAGTAGAACTGATTATAATTTAATTTTTTGGTGATGATGCAGTCGAATTTAGGACAAATTTTCTTTGAAAGTGAATTTCTAATTGACTTAATGATAGTTGAAGTTTGCTACACGCTTACAGTAAATCATACGTGATGACTCTTCTGGCTTGGGTTGACTTCTTACGTTTTGACTGATGGCTGATATCTGATCACTTCTTTAACAAAAAGTGTCTGAGAAAAAGGACCTAATGCATGGGTTGGTTTAGATACATTTTCTAAGACACTAGTTCCATGTTCTTCTAGTCTTCCTTAACTTCTTGATCCTTGTTTTTTTCCACCAATGTAATATTGGAATGACAAAATTGTTTTGTCATTGATTCATTTTTTTGTTATGTCATTTCCATTTTGTCATATGACAAAACTGAGAAATGGTTTTGTCATTATGACAAAATTCCTAAAATTCAATTGTCATTTTGTTTTGTTATGTCTAACAACACTGGTCGCAACCTTTGAGTATAAATCTCCCTGGAGAGATAGAAATCGGATTATTTACATTATACAAGCGTCCAACTGTAGAGCGGGCTATACCATGTGACGCGCGCGTTCACGCGCGTTACTGTCATGCGAATGCCCCGTTGTAAACAAACTGATTGCCATAAGCTTTCATTAGCACCGGGGGCATCTGCATGACAGAAACGCGCGCTCTACAGGTAAGGCATAGGAAACATGGTTTCTATCCCTCCAGGAGATTTATACTCAAAGTCGCAACTAAGGTTTAAGTCCCAATACCTGAATGCTTGAATGGTCTTCAACAGATATTTCCATTTTGTCAATTTCCGGGAATGAAACTTCCAATGAAATACCACACGGGTGTCGAAAGTTATCTATAAATAAATGAAAGAAGAGTATATTAAATTCGCATTATGGAGACAAATATCAATTTAAATCAAAATAAATACAGAGTAAGTATGTAAAAGAAACCTGTGATCTGCCAGGAGAAAAGGGACCTGTTCGCAAAAATGTAAATATTTCAGGAGAGTGGATAAACAAAACTGATAAGTGATAACGTTTCCATGTTATGAGAGACTCCACTTTGAAGACTTACAGCAGTTTGGGAACATTTTTTAGATTTTTTCCGACAATACTATGCAGAAAAGCGGCCAAGGATTAGTCAAAAACAGTTGTTATCACAAAAATGTAAAAAATGTGAGCTGACAGAAAGAAAGGGACCTCAGCGCAAAAAAATCCATTTTTGTGATAACAACTGATTTGGACTAATTTTGGCCGCTCTTTCGCGTGGTGTTGTCGAAAAAATTCCAAAAAATTTTCCCAAATGGTTGTAACTTGTAAGTCTTTAAAGTTGAGGATCTCTGTAGTCTGTAAGGTGAAGACGTTATCAATTTTGTTTATCCGCTCTCCTGTAAAATTTACATTTTTGCATTGAGGTCCTTTTCTACCTGTCAGCTCGCTTTGTTTTTTTACGCACAGGTCCCTTTTTTCCTGGCATGTCACACCCATGCTAAATGCATTACATGGACGCTATTCCACAAAAGGGAACCAACTAGCAAAATTCGCTTTTTGAGAACACGTGATTTGAAGTTCAAGAACCATGTACAAACTATATGACATAGCGTTTACTGATAAGCTTTTTTCAACGTGAGTACACATTTTTGAATCGGGGCCCAGTTTTGAAAAATTCTATTTTTTATGCTCTTTCCAATTATACTAGTAACTCATTTTGTTTACAAATGTTGGAGTGTCGAAATGTTGGTTGGTTCCTTTTCGCTGAATAGCGTCCACATGTCATGGAAGGGAGCAGGGATGGTAACCGAAACCAAAACCAATACCAAAATAGTTTTATATCGGTTTCTAACAAAACCAAAACCAATCTATACTTAAGAATTGTTCTCGGAACAAATCCAAAACCAATATTTAAATGATGATCCAAAAACCAATATCCATACCAACTGGAAAATTTTTTGCTCATTTCCAAAACCAAATTAATTTTTGAAATCGGTTTTGGTTTTTCCCCCCTTGTCTCTTGTCTGGTTATCTGTACCGGTCTTTTGCGTTCTGCAATCTGCAGCATTCACAGTTGGCAGCAACGCTTGACGCCAAAGCGATTCTGAGATTGATCCACAATTCCACAAACAAAGAACCTTTAAAATAAATTTATGTAAGGGTCTTTTTCTAGGAGATATCGAGAATCGATAAATCGACCAGTGCAAAACTGCACTGCAACGCCGTTTCGCCGTTATCAATTTTCGTTCCGAGCTTCCGAGTTGAAATTAAGTCCAACATTTGTTATAGTCAATGAATTTTTTGAGAACGAAACAAAAAACCAAAACTGTAAAATTATATATATATATTTTTTTGGCGAACAATACTGTAAGCCAATATGCACTTCCAAATTATTCTTTAAACAAAACCAAAACCAAAAACCAAATTACTTTTTTAAACTGAGAGCAATATCTGTATAAGATTATATTGCTCAAAACCAAAACCGAAACCGAAATTTCAAAGTTATTCGGTTACCATCCCTGGAAGGGAGTACACGCATACGCCATATTGTTTGCAAAGGTGTCCGTCAATGTCGATTTGACTGCACGGTACACTCCTCATAGTCGGATTTGGCATCAACGGGCGCTTTTGCCAACAATATGGCACATGCGCATACTTGTGTTTTATGCTCTATGTTATATTATACAGGTGCTGTAATAACAAAGTTATCACCCTGTTGTCAAGCAGTGATGGAAAGCGATTCAGTAAGGCTTCCACTTTTCAATTTTGCTTTTGACCTTGAAACATAAAACTTGCGCTTTCAGTTTTCGGGGTGTTTGCCCGCGCACAGCACTGCAAGCACCCTATTGCAATTGAAGTTTCATCCTCCTCATCATTTCTCTAAATACAACTAAATTGTTTACAGCTCATAGTTCAGTTTTAGTTCAGTTGCGGTTAAATTGTTAGATCGGTCTTAAGGCGGAGGCGTGTGGAAGATGAGAGGTGCTAACCTCAACACTCAACAGATTCCGTTGGAATATTGGAATTAACAGAACAGAACTGACAGCTAAATAAAAAGAGAAGATTCGCGTATCGAAAAAGATTTACTCGTAGAACCAAAGAAAAACAACGTAAGCGTGTAACCAACATAACAACATCGAACAAAGAAATCGCACATCATCAGAATTCCTACATTACAGTGTAGCCACGTATACATTTCTTCAACGCTCCCTTCTAGGTTGGTTCTGGAGAAGTCTCCAGGAGCAACCTACAAACGGCAACTTAAATTTATAGTCTTAAACTTCATCGTAAAATTTAAATCACAAATTCGTAAGAAAGTTATCGTAACAAAACTGAACTTAAACACAAAGGGAATAGGAGTATACTATAAACCTAGATTTATAGTCTCAACTTAAAATATTGACCAGAAATTTGATCATCAATTCATTAGTTGTAATTTATTTTAAAAAAAAAAATTAATCTAACACAACGATAGCATAGTAGGAACGAGTTGAAAGAAAAGAATATTTAAAAATGTGAATCACTGTCCAAGGGACCTTTCATTCCCAAATATTTTGGATCTCCACCGTGCGTCCTGCAAACAACGAATACACAACATATTAAATTGCATTGTCCAGCGTAAACAGAATTTTCCTTCGGAACTCCAAGAAATTAGATGGTCCCAAAGGTTTCGTCAAAGCATCAGCAAGCTGCTCTTTTGTCGATACCCAGCATAAAATTACATTCCTCTTTGCTATTTCGAACCTAACGTAATGGTAGCATAACTTTACAATATGTTTCAGTGACTGAGGGTCGTCTGATTTGGCCATGCGTATTGCAGCTTGGTTATCTTCGTATACTACCGGAATTAAACTCAGGTCTAAAATACTCATAGACATTTCTCGAATGCTGACCAGTTCCCTACAGGCCATAGACAGTGCAATAAATTCAGCCTCTGCCGAAGATAATGCCACATGAGATTGTCTTTTAGTTCGCCAAAAAATTATATCGTTGAACAAACGTACAATTAAGCCAGTTGTCGACTTGCCCTCTTCGTCACTCATCCCTAAGGATGCATCCACAAAACAGTCAAGACGATCACCTCTACTTTCATATTTCAGACAAAGATTGGTGGTTCCACGTAAATAGCGTAGTACTCTTTTAACTTTGATCACATCGTCTGCATTGAAATTTGACTGTTTCCGGCTCAAAACATTAACCGCATAGGCTATGTCAGGCCGCGATCCCCCAGCCAAGTAGAGTAGGCTGCCTACAATTTCTTTATAGGGGAAATTTTCTGCTGCCAGCGTTTTATTACTATTATTATTATCGCATGCATTTTTCTTTTCTGCATCTTTGTTGTTCATAGGTGTTGTAACCGGTCGGCTATCCTGTAGGCCAAAACGGGACAACATTTTCTCAATCATTTTTCTTTGATGAATATACATTGTTTTACCTCGGCGTTCAATTTCGAGACCCACAAACTTGTTTGGCATTCCCATGTCTTTCATTTCAAAATTGTTACTTAAATGCTCCTTCAATTTCACAGTCATTTCATTGCAGTTACTGAGGATTAAAATATCATCAACGTAGATTAGCACTACCACCAACTTATTATTTCCTTTCCAGATAAACATACAAGCCTGGAAAGGGTAGACTTGAAAGTCAAGTTCAAGCATCGCTTCTCTAAAACGTTCGTACCACCTTCTGGGTGAGACTTTCAACCCATATAACGCTTTTCTTAAAACACACACATGGGTATCTTTGTTGACATTTTCAGTATTCACACCTTCTGGTATTTCCATAAATACACTCTTTTCCAACGTTCCATTTAAAAAGGCAGTTTTTACATCTAATTGGTGTAATTGAAGATTGAACTTGTTTGCAACAGAAAGCATAAATCGTATGTCAGACATCCTAGCCACAGGGGCATAGGTTTCAGTAATATCGTAGAAGTTGGAATCATTAAAGCCGCGTATGACTAATCGCCCTTTGTAGATAAGTTCACCATTTGGTTCTTCTTTCCTTTTAAAAACCCACCGAGACGTCATTATCCTTTGACCCTTAGGGACGTTACACCGTTCAACGTAATCCCAGGTCCCATTCTTCAATTGGGCGTGTACTTCATCATTAATAGCTTTAACCCATTCCAACCTTTCTCGGCTTCTAATTGCGTCTTCATAACTTTGGGGCTCATCATCCAGGTCAGATATCATCGCACAGATCACCTCCTTATTGTATTCATCATCATTCATAACTCGAGCAAGATTAATTCGTATTTCATCCACATCATGAGGATCAATGCTTCGCAACGTCATAAATGATTTGTCATCGCTGTTTTCAGTTTTAAAGGTTGATGTACCTAGGACAGACGCCTTTCTTTTGTTACCATACACATGTCCGTACACTTTAGATTCCACAAAACTTACATTCTTTGATTTCAATATTTTGCTTGTAGTAGGTTCCACCACTGTATAGCACATTTCATGGCAACCTAACAAGAAACCTTCAGTCCCACGTTCATCCAGCTTACCCTTATGTAGCGGATTTAACACATAACACAAGCATCCAAAACGGCGTACATATTTTAGGGTAGTTTTTCTTTTTGCCAAACGCTCAAGAGGTATTTCGAAAAATATTGATCTTTTGGGAGTATTATTATATATCATCAACGCAAAGTTCAGAGCATAAGCCCACATTTCTTTCGGAAAACCGCTATCAAAGATTAAACATCGTATTTTCTCTTGTAATTCTCTATTAAAACGCTCCGCCGTACCATTCAAATTACTCGAATATGGAGGCGTAGTTTTACATACAATTTTCTTTTCTTCTACAACACGTTTCATACCTTCCGTCAAATACTCAGTGCCATTATCCATTCGCAACTCATACACTGTCACATCTCTACCCACCAACATACGGGCATTCTCAAGCATAGATTGAAAAGCTATGTGAACTTGGGTTTTATCTTGTATGGGGTAAGCCCAGGCGTACCTAGAAAAATCGTCTATGAATGTGACAATGTACCTAGACCCTTTCAACAACGTACCAGGAGTTATTGGACCCATCACATCTGTGTGGACCAATCTCAAAGGTTCTGCAAATCTGTGTCTTACAGTAATACAGGGGTTACGAGTCATCTTACCACGTTTACAAATCTCACAGTCAATAATATCCTTTTCGAACTTCACATTTTTCAACTCTGGTAATAATTTACCTGCCTTCTCCAAATATGTACGAGATGTGTGACCCAAACGTACATGCCACAACATGCCTACATTATTGCGTACATTGACTTCTGAAGCCCTCTCTTGATTAGAAAAACTATCAACTGATTTTTCACCCTTTTGAACATTTGAGTCTTGTTGAAGGTCATCGTAAGCCTGAACAAACCGTCTCCCTTCATTTTCAGACACATCTTGGGAACGTACAACATAATTGTGGTCAAGTAGATGATCGTTACTCCCTTCACTTGAATTTTTTTTAGCGTAACTATGATCCATAAGGGGAATAGTACTCCCTTCCTTTTCAACATCACCTTCGCTTACAAAACATTCAATATCTTTACCATGGCCTTCTTTAAGAGATTTGAAACTCATTCGCCAGAATCTACCGTCAAATGTGCCCTTTTGTAGCACCTCCTTTGATTTAGAATCAATCACACTCATACCACCATTTCCCACAACAACATCCACTCCGTTTTTCACTAATTTGCGTATACTAAGAAGGTTTTTAGACAAATGTTTAGCATACAGAACATCTTTTATCTTTACTACTTTGCCACAGTCTAACATCGTAACAATAGAGCCTTTCTTAGTAGCTTTCAACGACGTGCTCTCAGCTGCATTTGCGCTTTTAATAATAATTTCATTATTTAAGTTTTTGATATCCACAAGTGGATCTAACGTATTCACAATATGCTCAGTTGAGCCTGTATCGGAAATGAAGTTTACCACATTCGAGTAGCGTTCATTATACAATACTGACGATATACTATTACCTTCGGCGACATTAGCCTCAGCTACTTCCATGTCACCAATATCTTCATAGGCGTACTCCACATCGTTCATCTCCGCGTCCATGGCCAAAAACACATATTTTTCAGAAGGCTTCCCTTCACGTTCTGGACCCAAAACCTTGACCCTCCGGAAGAGGTTGTTGCGTGCCGTAACGCCTCGTCGATTCGTACCACCTACACCACGCGATCTGACACCGTAGTTCCCTCGACCACCATGGCTAGAAGAACTTCGCCGATCAAGCTTAAAACGATTAATCAAATTTGTGCCTTTTACAGTAGGCCTGCGACAGTTTCTCGACTCATGGTTGTCGGTTAGTTGTCTGCAATTGTAGCAAATCCACTTCTTTGACTTACACTGGTTCCATAAATGGCCCTGGCGACCGCAGCGGTAGCAGACGCTATCAGATTTTTGGTTTTCTACACCTTTTTTCTTTTTGGTTTCGGCGGAAAGGGCACTTCCTTCTTTTGTTCGTTCCTTTCCCTCTTTTTCCTCCGATTCTAAATTAACCAGGGTATTTTTCAACTCGTCTATCGTTATTTTCGGGTTAGCATTGTAATGTAATGTCAATTCGCGATGAACCGCACTTGTGGCCATCAAGAAGTTTTTAATGGTTGCGGCCTCATCAATCTTTTCACCATTCCTAATCACCCGCCTTTTCAGAGAGTCAAATCTCGTAATAAATTCTTGCGCCGTTTCTTTTCCCTTAGAGAAAGTTATAGACAACCAGGCTCGCATGTCCGCAAACTGCGAAAATGTCACATTCGGCTGTTTCATATCCCTCAACTTTTTCAAAATCGTAACAGGCTCATCATAGTCGCAAATACTATTTTTATACTCATCGCACACGCGGCTTATCAAATACGTCACAGCCCAGCTCTTTTTCTGTTTCATTGTCGCTTCTTTTTCATTCTCTGGAGCTGGGACGCTATCATCTATAACGTATTCTAATTTGAATGAGCGAAACTCGTTCAGAACATACTTATGCCAGACATCGTAATCCGTTTCCTTCTCAAGCGTGTAGGAAGGGTTCAGTGGTCGAGGCAGCATTTCCCACTTACCAGTTTCCGAGGAAGTGGGCAATACTGCCAAGCTTGGGGTAGCTGAGGCATTTTTGTCGGCAGGCTCCTCATTGGTGGGTCCAGACAGCTCTTCATACTTCTGCAGAGCCGCCTGCATCTGCAAGATTTTCTCTCGCATTTCTTTCATTTCTCTACGAATATCATCGTCTGTCGTAGCCATTTCGTGTCTAACAAAACAAATCAATTACAAAGCACATCTGTTAGAACAAATTTATTGCAAAATTTTTCTGAACTACTGTATTGAAGGAACCAAAAACGTAGGGCTAATAACTTAAATTACAAACGTAACAGGCGTATGCTATACAGCGTAAGCTAAGTATTTAAAGACCAGTCTTTTAATACATTCCCAGCTTCCAACGTCGTTAGCTAGATATAACCACCGTATGACACTAAAGTGGATCCAGTATCAACTTAATATACTGGTCACAGCGTAATTCAACGTAAACTAGCGCTCGTTTTTCAACGGCATGTTCGTGATGGCTACTCCATCTCCCAAAACATTACACATCGTACAACCATCGTAATTTAGTGTCTTATGGATTCCTTCCAACGTATGCCCAGATTAATCTTCAGTTGACAGTTTCAACGTTACAGGATCCTGTATGTAATCGTAAGGTACTGTGTCTCAATATTACCTTCAAAGCTTTAACATTTCAGATTTGGTTTTGTTTTATCAATACCAGTGTAGGAATTTGGCGCAACAACACCAGAATGCGGAGAAGCCAGAAGTTTTTGCAGTTTTAGGATAATTTTGAGAAGACAGAAGTTGGAAGCCGAAAGTTTTTCAGCTTAAGCAAACACCCTCTTACTACCTCGCTATCCGCGAGGTAGCTTATTCACTTTTTCAACGTTTATTTTGCCTTACACTTTTGCTTTTCAGTTCCCATATTTTAAAAACTTCTGGCTTACAATTTTTTGCTTTCCGCTTTTGTCAAAACTCAAAAACAACAAGGATGAAAAGACAAAAGAGCCAAGAGTCCATTGAATAAAATTCAAAAATCACATTAAAAATCATCTCACCAATGAAGTAAAAAGCGAATTGAATAAAACCATTTGCTTTTCACTTTCCCGTTACCTGTTTTCAGGAAGATGGAAAGCCATATGATAAAACTTTTACTTACGGCTTTAGCTTTTGACCTTGGAAAATAGAACTTTAGCTTTCAATTTTCAAATTTTTTCATATTCAGCTTTCCCATTTGGCTTTTGCTTTTCAAGACAAAAATCATAAGCTTTCAGTTTTCCGCTTTTGACTTTCGGCTGTTTCCATAAATTTTGAATATTTTGCACAATATTATATATTTTTTAAATAGCTTTTCACAACACTGCTTAACAATATTAACACTTTAACAGGACTGAGGCACTTGCGACAATTGAGATAATGAAAATAAAAATAAAAATTTGAAATTATATCTAATTTATAAATGGATAATAAATACTGGAAAAGCTGGAAAAAATAGAACTTTTGCTGTTGCTTTCAATTATTTGTGCATTCTAGCTTTTGCTTTCAGCTTTTAGCTTGCTTTCCATCTCTACCGGTTTTGTTTTTTCCTTGCACTTTTCACTTTCAAAAATTTGAATAATTCAAAGGCTTTTTGCTTAAAACTTTTCGCTTATCAATTTCTTTCCATCATTCCATCACGGTTGTCAAGCCATGATAGGTGAGCTGACAGGTAAAATGGGACCTCAGTGCAAAAAGACCATTTTTGTGATAACAACTGTCTTTGACTAATTTTTGACCGCTCTTTTGCGTGATGTTGTCGACAAAATTCTAAAAAAATTTCCCAAACGGCTGTAAGTCTTCAAAGTTGAGTGTCTCCGTAATGTGAATACATCAATTTTGTTTATCCGCTCTCCTGTAAAATTTACAATTTTGCGCTGAGATCCCTTTTCTTCTTGTCAACTGACAGTCCCATTGTATCACAGCGCCTTACGTTTGATAAGTGATAAGCTGATAACCCGCGAACAGGATAATGTTAGTCATTGCGGGTTGCGTTCACATCGAGCTACCCTGTTCATCTAGAATCTTGGCTTTTATCAGGTTGATTGAAATGTTACTATCCAGTATTTTCAAGTCTATGACGTGATAATGCGAAATTGTATTTAGAATTTGGATAATAATTATCTGTTCGGTTAACTGAACGTAACAGAACAAAAAGTTAATGTTAATTGTGAAATATATTTAGTGCTTTGTAAAAAGTGATGTGAAAAGTGTTTGAACCTTGTTGGATTCTATTCCTTTTTCGCATGAATGGTAAGTAAAAATGTCATTTTCAATGTGTTTTGTTTTGAGATCTGGGGCGTTTCATTCGTGAAATGGAGTATAGCCGTGAGCTTTTGGTCATTACCTGTTTGAATTTGAGTCGTCAAGCATTTTTCGTTAGTCAGCCATTCACTGGCTTCAACTATTTGAGGTACATTTGGAAGTAACTGTGTTTTATACCACTGAATTGAGAACATATCTCCATTTATGAAATAAGATGAAAGGATCCCACCTGCTAGCAATATTGATGTACAGAATAACAATTTTAATGCCCAACATCAGAAAATGGTTTGTTTTCGATATTTTCGGATTAATTTTGAAATGCAGTTTGCTAAATTTGCGTGGATCGAATGAGTAGGAGAAATTGTGATTCGTATTACCATTCAGTATAGAGGCAATGATCGCGGTATCTCACTCACTTGCTATCCATGGTTTTCATGTTGTGTGAGTACTTGTAGGTCTGTCATTTAATATGAAATTTGTCTTCGGCTTTGGATATAACGTTTAGCTATAGTTCAGGTCTTGTCACATTAACTAGTTACCAAAATTTGTCTTTGGCCCTGGGTATGTTGGCGTTAACCCTTATAGTTCAAATATTGTCAGATTAACTAGTTATTGTAGATAATGATGCATTTTGTTTTTGGTAAAGTATGAAGTGGGAATTTTTTATTAACAGTAATTCGGTATTTTAAACAAAAACTAGTCATTTCAGATGGTCCCTGTTAGGAAGTCCTTTGTTAGAATACAAAAGTAATACAGTAGGTATTGTTCAAGAGTCATTTATTACATGAAGTGCTACTCTTATGGCGCTTGGAATTACATATAGGATTCCAAATTGGAAGCACGAACATCGCTCAGTATTACACTTCTTTGTACAAAGATAACGAACAAAACCCTGATCGTTGCTTTGAGATTGAGCTAAAGCTACATCAAGAGTTTGTCCGTGAAAATACTCGCAGAACAAAGGTAGGAAAGAACTAAATGGTCAAAGGAAGTTCCATTATTGTTTATTATAGTAAAAATGACCTCATGCAGCGCCACATCAGCGACTACAGTCATTACTGTAGTATTGCTCTTACTTTCATGCTTTTCATGAAAAAAATTATGTAGATACGTAATAGGTTGTGTTACAGAAATATTGTCAGTTTTATACTTTCATAATAGGCTCTTGGCAATCGTTTAAAATAACTAGGTAAAGTTATATTTTGTTTATTTTTTATTTTTATTTATTTTTTTTTTAACTTTACCTACAATATCATTATCTAGAAGTATAAAATTTTGGTAAATAGACAACACCTTATTATAGACATTAATGTCAACAAATATATGAAAAGGTATGATGTTATTTTCCATAAGCCATTTTCTCTGCCACAGTGAGTCATCTTCCTATAGAATTTTGAAATGGTCAAAATGATCTCAATGTTTTTAAAATTTGAATGACTTTTTGACTTAGAAAAAAGGAGAAATGTACATGGAAATGTAGCCTATAAAATTCTCAACTCATATAATCGCTGGGCTTAAAAAGGTGGGGCATCTTCACCAGATTACACTTACCCGACGGAATCAAATGTAAAAATTACCCTGAAAACTGTGTTCAGGGGAATAGAAATTCCATTTAAATCTAAGTTATGATAAAAGGCATCTTTCATGACATCAGGGGCAAATAACCACCGGAGGTAAACAACCATCAGGGAGACAATGAGAGTAGACCACCGTGACTGAAGCCGAGTTTTCTTGACCCTTGAATAATCCCTGTTGGTATTAATTATTTAGATTGCCTGTGGACAGAGCTTACATGTGACATAGTTTTTTTTTTTTTTTTTTTTTTTTTTTTTTTAAAGGATCGGCCACTGTAGTACCTAGCCGAGCCTGGTGCAATCGCTTTTTATCTGTTCTGGTATCATCTTTGATCGCAGTCAGAGTTCCTTTCAGTAGATCAGTAGAATGTCATTTCAGATGTGGGTGATCTGAGTCATAGTTCAGTTCTGTTTTACAGCCATATAAAACAACCTAGTGTTCTTATCAGCAAAATACTCTTTGATCTTGATGTTCTTATCATAGCGAAATATGGGCTTATGTTGTAGCGTTTTATATTTTGGATTTTACTCTACAGACGAAATTATTTCCTCAAGGGGATTTAGAAGAGGTAAGATATGCTTGTTTATGATGAGGAGCGAGATGCGACTGTGAGAATTGTTGTCAGCTATGAGTAGTATTCTAGTGTTCAGTGTTGTTGCTTAGTATTATCCTTTGAGCATACAGTATAATCAAAGTTTTATGTTCATAGCCAGTTACCAGTTAGTAGCGAGAAGTGAACGATTATTTATGTGAGGACCTACCTGTAAAAAGGGCGTCTGTGAGTTAATTGGAGTAAACAAAAAGAGACTGTAAAGTTTCAACTCGATATTATCACTATATAAACTTGCGGCAAAAAGTCTTATTACAAAAAATGTAGAGCAGAATTCGATCTACAAGATAGGATAATTAAATTTACATTCTATTGGCAAGTTAATGCGGGAGAGTTGATAGAAAACCAATCATGGACGCCCGTTTTGCTGAGACGAGAAAACTCCATAACCTATATTCTTATATTAGACGCCCTTTTTGTGGAGACTAGGAATCTTCACTTCCGCCTGATGGACGCCCTTTTTACAGATAAGTCCTCATATGTAGTATGTGAAGACGTTATCAGTAAATCAGTTGAAGTGAACATTATGTTTGTACCGATGTCTTTGCATCCTAAACCTATAAGCATGTAACATTATGAAGACTAATCAGTCATGGGACGTATGCATGTTCTATGCCTAATTATTACCTATCAAGCAAACAAAGAATCTGCTAGCTTGAATATTACGTTGTTTTCATTCCCTTAGAAGTGGATAGTTGTTCGCTAATCATTTAATGTTTTTAGGGTCGGCTAGGAGTAGTGTTGGTGTTTTATGTTGCTCTTCAGAAATTAGAAATCGGATGAAATCTTCAACCAGATGGTTGAAGTGCGAATGTTGCGGAGTCTGCAGCTTCGCATTTTAAAGCCTTTTGAACTTATCATGTGCTGTTAGTGTGTATGTATAGTGTCATCCAAACATGCCGGACATTGGCGATCGTGGTTTCTGACGCAAAATTTCCTTGGCCAGGGTTAATCGGGGTAGTTTGCATTTCCCATGGTTTGTTGCATTAGGGTTTCCTTTTTCTAGGCCGAAAGTGTGCAGCCGCAGTTTGCTTACTAGCTACGTATTTTCATGACGTTCAGTAAGCTTTCCATAACGGACACACGCACAGTACCAATCTTTCTGATCTGGTGGTAACACGCCCGGTTGTAATGTCTTGTTCTTGTGAACTGGTGGGGATTACAGGACACGGTATGTTTCCCTCTCGATTGACGTGTAGTCGCTGTGTTCACTAGGATGTTTGTGAGGGGTGTTCAAATGTAGTTTTCCGGCGTTGATAGGACTCGAACCCAAGGCGCAAGAATTGCGAAGCGGACATGTTACTCCTTGGCCTCACAATGACGCTAAATTATTTTACTTCTGTTCAATATCGAATGGACCTCCGAAACCTGAGAGGATCAATTTTTGACGCAATAAGGGGATGAGAAAAAGAAATTGTGAAAATGTCGAACTCTGTGCATTTTTCCTTCAGAAGATGGGAGGGCTTGAGACTCGTCGTCTTTTCATTCGATCGACCTGAAACTTCTACAGGCATTGTATTTTATTGGAACCAGTCTAGTGGGATAGGCATATGAAATTCGAAGAAAAATTCCCACCAAGAGTAAATAAGGGCCACCATAACGTATGTACAGCTTATAGTTATGCTTTTTAATTACCGCTTGACTCGCAATCGAATTGAAATTTTCAAGTGAAGTTTTCAGTACCGATTGGGTGCAGAGTCGGAAATTCCGTGCATTCGGTATTATTAAGTGACAGGTTAATTAACGCTTCGAGGAAATTTCGAACAATTATTTATGGATATAGACGTCAAGTTCGAACTTCCACCAACATCATTTTGTTAACAGAAGCCAACGGTGAATCAAATTTTGTTTATGAAACGTCCCCGCATTAGTGTGGGATACGTAGGTATGTACGTGTGGTTGTTTGCACCCCCGGATTTGCAGTGCCTATTTCGGTCACTTATTAAAGCTATAATTCCGATAAAATTACAGTCTCGTGTTTCGGTGGTTTTAGAAGCAAGATTAATGATTCATTTATACTGGCCACCGCCCGGCGTACCTTCTGGTCTAATTTAACGCTGCATTAGTTATGAGATGTAGCCGTCGTAATTGGCTGGGTCGCCATTCCAAAAAGATAGGGTTGATGTTTGCGTAAAACCGACCAGTCGATGCGTTATTCTTAAACGGGCCAATATGAATCCATTTTACATATTTACGATTTTTTCAACCCCCTTCCATTTGATGTATTTCACATAGCCTAGTTACTCATTTACATTTGGTTGTTGTGGATGCAACGATGGAGAAGGAGACATGAGGGGCAATGGATCTAATGTTCGAACAGTAAAAGTAAAAAAGTCAATAACTCCATTCCTTAGGAAGATGGAGGTCAACTGTCTAAACACGGGGGTGTTTTTTCCAATTCTCACTTTTTTCACCGTTGAGGGAATGGTTGTATAGACGTACGGTAAACATGGATTTTTTTCGGAAGGTAGCGCATCTATTAGGATAAAAATATTTCCCCTCCAAGGGGGCTGGAAAGCACTACCAATATTGGAATCTTGAATAGAAACCTATCTCGTGAAATATCAAAATATCGAAATATGAGTGATTTCAGTCTCTGATTTCTAATATCGTGTCAGATTTTTGATCTGGCCCTGTCCGGGGACCCCAAATTCATGGTCGCCATGCCAGACCACCAGTCGGTCAAATTGCACTACTTTGGCTCGTCCGCCACCAAGCTTCCGAATCCGGTATACAACATCGTTGATCCGCTTGAGTACGATGTACGTATGGTCCTTCCCAATGACTCTATAGCTTCGGGTTTCTTCCTCTCTTTTGTTGCGGATTATAAAACCAGACACGGTCCTCAGCCGTCATAGCGAGCCTTCATCTGGTCGCTGGTCATTCGCAAGTGATTAGAGACCATGCGATGAGTAGAGTCGAGTTTTTCCCTCAGTTGGCTAACAAACTCGTCCACCAGTTGCGGCTGTTGAGGTGGAGTTCCAGACTCCAGATCGCATGGCAATCGTAACTCCCGGCCAAAAACGACCTTTGCGGGAGTGTGCTGTGTACTCTCATGAATGGCTGATCTGTAGGCCAACAGAAACAACGGGATGTGTTGGTCCTAGTCTCTTTGGTGCTCGGCAACTACTTTGGTCAGGTTTTCCTTGAGTGTCCAGTTGAATCGCTCAACCTTGCCATCGGATTGCGGATGCAGCAGAGTAGTTCTCGTTTTCCAAATCATCCCCAGAAACTGGCAGACTTGCTGTAGTAAGCAATGACGCGCTCATTCCCATCTTCCAGTTGGGCAAGTACGCCTCCAATGGCTGTGTCGCTGGCGTTTGTGTCCACGATGAACGGCTGCTCCGGCTTCGGGAAAGCCAAGATTGGAGTCATGCACAATAGCTTCTTCAACTTCTCGAAAGCTTCTGTACACTTATCAGTCCAGACAAATTCCGGTGATCCTCTGTTAGCTGATGCAGTGGTCGGGCAATACCAACAAAATCTCAGATGTAATTTCAAAAATAGGAACAGAATCCGAGGAAGCTTCTGGTATGACACTTGTCCACTTCCCACTGCAGATAGCTTATCTGGATCTGTCCAGATTCCTTCCTTGGAGATTATATGGCCCAAAAATCGTACCTCCTTCTGAGCCAGGGAACACTTCTTGGATGACAGCTTCAACCTGGCGCTCTGAAACCTGGAGAATACCTGTCTAACCTTGTCTAGATACTGCTGTATGGAGGGTTCTCCGAATATGACCAAGTCATCAAGGTACACCTGGAAGATCTTACCTAGTAGGCCTTGCAGGACTGTCTCCATTAGATGCTCAAACGTAGCCGGCGCATTACACAGTTCAAAAGACATCACTGTGTACTGCCAGAGTCTGGAACCAGAGAAGAACCCTTTTTTCTCTTTATCCTCTGGATAGAGGACCACCTGATGGTAACCACTCTTCAGGTCCACTGTGGTATACCACTTGTTTCTACCCAGTAGATCCAGTGTGTCGTCAATCCATAGTAATGGGTAACTGTCTTTCCGTCTTTCCGAGTCACATCACTCCATCGTCGATAATCCACACACAACCACATTGTACCATCCTTCTTTGGTACCAGTACAATGGGTGACGTCCATGGACTTGAAGCTCAATGATACCATATTGGTGCAAATCGTTGATCACGTGGTTGACTTCCTCTTGTCTTGCCAGTGGGACTCTCTGTAGGCGTTGCTTAGTGGGCGGACTGTTCCCGGTATCAGTCCAATGTTGCACCAATTCTGTCCGGCCATAATCGTCACTGTTCTCAGCAAAGATCTCCCTGAAGTCCCTCAGAAGAGCCTCTATCACCGTCTTCTGCGTTAGATTCAATTCTCAGACGACATTTCTGGCCCACTGGTCAAATTCTGATGGTCCTGTCTCGTCTCCTGGTGTTGAAACAGTCCGTTTATTTGACAGTTTTCTGGCCGCTTGTCTTCTGTAGCTGACTGGGCCCAGAGTGGGTAGCCGTCTCGAACTTTGTGACCTGATCTTGATACTTCAGTATCTGCCGCTCAGGATCAATGATCAGCCCATGCCGCACCATTATATCCCAGCCAATGATTGCGGCATCTTCAATATCGGCGTCCAGAAACTCTTGCTCGAGGAACACTCCCATCAGTTCAATTTGGAGCTGAACTGTTCCATACACTGGCACCGTTTTTTCAGTGACTGTCTGCAGGACATACCGTTCTTCTGATCCAAACTTCTTTGCTGGAACCAACTCGCGTTGAAGGATCAAGTTTGATGCTCCAATGTCAACACAGACCAGTACTGTCTTCTGACCAAGTTTCTCTTTCATATAGTTACTTGAGGCGTCATGCATCGATGCTCTCTTCACGGCAGCAATTGTCTGGTCCTTTTGGGAAACAATTGGGGACGCTCGACGAGCTACACTCCAGTCTTTTCCAGCCGCTTTCTGGTTCTGGGGGTAGCTAAGACAGATGTGCCCCTGTTCATTACACTGAAAGCATTGCAGCTTTCCAGAGTAGCGTTGGTGTTCAATGGTTGGTTGCTTTTTCATCTCCATTACCTGCTCCACCACTGCTTCCACAGTTTCTTCAAGCCTGCCCGTTCTTTTTCCGATTCATAGGCCTGGGCTTGACGAACAGCGGTCCTCATTCTGAAGCTTTCCCGTGCAACCTCTAGCTTCCAGGGCTTGCGCCAAAGCAGTCCGAGAGTTTTGGTGGTTGCCAACTCTCACCATCACCTGGATTCGTTCATCCTCCATTCCATCAATTCAGGCTGAGACTGCAATACCCTTTTTGAAATCTTCAGGGGACGTCAGATAGGCAGCATTGGTAAGACAAACTATCTTTGCATGAAAAGCTTGAAGTGATTTGCCCCGCCTCTGTGACCGCCACTTTAGTTCCCCTTGAAACCCTGGCTTCATGTATGCTTGCCCATATCGGCGTTCCAAGGCTTCCACCAGCTTCTTGAAGTTCATCTGGTCCTCAGTTAGAACTGTCTTCAGCGCATCCACTGCGGCTCCTTGCAAGTTAATGACCAATGCTGTGGCTTCATCACCTCGTCCCAGCTATTACTGGCAGCCGCGGGCTCGAACTCGTGGAGCCACTACCTCTTGAAGCTGGAATCATTTGGCTTGGTTGACTGCCTGGAGCCTCCACTGACGATGCACTGGCGGCTGAATCCATCTAGGTAAGCTCCTAGCTACATGGAGGTACTGCCACTGACACAAACAGCATATACAGGTAGTGGCCAGCGAAAATGTAACGATGGTTAACAACGAACAGTAACAGCTGTACTATGTTGTGAATATTTAAATGCGTTCTTAAGTCGCTATTTTGCAATTCGCTCCGTGGCTGAGTGGTTAAAAATGATCGCTGCATTTCAGCCACATGTTTCAATGGACGCGGGTTCGATTCCCCGATACAAAATTACTGGCCAGCAATTTTTTCATGTAGAAACGCTTTACATTGAGGGACGTTTACTTTACATGCAGGTTTCATTAGCACTTGATGTATGAATAATAGGCGCATCTTGTCGTCCATAAAACACCAATGTAAACATTCCCTCGCTATGTAAACACTCACTTTTGACTCTTGGTGTGGAAGATATGTTTTATACTACTTGATCAAAGGCGGCAGTGTTTCTCGCTGACATGGTCTGTTTTTTTTTAAATCTATCTATTTATGTATTTAAATTTTAGGCAGGTGATTTGTGTGTGCGTTAGTAATTCAAAAATTTAATTTGTTCAGTTAATTACTACAAAGTACAGTATCACAGTCTTGTCTTCAGTTTGTTCACGTGCACAAACAGCATACACAGGTAGTGGCCAGCAAAAACATAATGACAGTTAACAACAAACAGTAACAGCTGTACTATGTTGTGAATATTTAAATGCGTTCTTAAGTCGCCATTTTGTAATTCGCTCTGTGGCCAAGTGGTTAGAGACGATTGCTGCATTTCAGTCAAGTGTTTCAATGAACGCTGGTTCGATTCCCGATACGAAATTACTGGCCAGCAATTTTTTCATGTAAAACCACTTTACATTGAGGGACGTTTACTTTACATGCAGGTTTTGTTAGCACTCGATGCATAAATGATAGGCGCTTCTTGTCGTCTGTAAAACACCAACGTAAACATTGCCTTTCTGATCAAGTAGTATAAAAACTTCTTATCGCTCTCGTTATCGATCTTCTATTCTGTTGCGCGTAATATGTCGATCGTTCTTCACTTATCTTGAATGTTCGGAAGCGTTTGCCTCATGTCCTTGACTAGTCTAAAAGAAAATTATGAAATTGACCCAAGTTGCTCGAAAGTTCGGGGCGGCGCTGGGAAATTCGGCCGAGAAGTAACATGGGATCGTAACACCTGGTGGTGAATAAATCACTATTGAGACAGGAGAAAGATGTTTGAATAGAGCTAGGATCTGGTACTCATATTTTGACATTAGGTATCTCACTATTAGTTGAGGAAAGTAAGCACATGTTACGGATGTTTGTAAACATTAAACATTTCAAAATTTAATGTAATATTATTGAGATATTTTGAGCTTCAAGTCGAGGATCAATATCTAATGCGTGTGGAACTGAGAGAGACTTCCGGAATTCGGTCACGTTTTCCCTCCAAGAACACTAGTGCAATTCATGTGTCGTATTTTGAGGGCTGTTTGTACCATTCAACGGTATACATTGCCAGAATTATGATCTCTGTATGGAGATTGTAAAGCAACAAACTTTACTATCTCGTTTACGATTATCTCATTACTTATTCATACTTTCTTTATTACATACGCACTGTATCGCACATGGAGAAAATTCGTTTGAGAACGAACGGAAGTGGAGCACTCCTATTAAGGAGAAAATATTGTTAAGCGTTCTACGTAAATATACGGAAACGAATATGCGAGTCACGTTTGGCGTATAAAACCTGGTGTTTCTAGAAAGAAAAAAAAAAAAGAAAAAAAATGGCTAGAGGATGTTTTTGACTTTAAGGATGAAATTTCTTCAGGTTAGACGTACATAATCGTATTTCAGGTCACTGAGCATTCCGCTGGAGAACAAATTAAGAGTTCGCTCTTCTCAATCTATGTTATATCTATACACGTGTACATTCTTGACACTTTCGCAATTTGTGTGTCGCTTCATTTTCTTTTCTTCTCTTCTTTACGTCGAAAATCGAAATTTTTAAACGTAGAAGTTATTTTACTGCCGTCGTAAACGTCTAGAGAAATAATTTGGGGATTATGTGTTTCCATTTAAAGCAATTTCGCGCTATACTGATTAAACGTTTTCAGATCGATTTGTTACCTTCAGCGGTAGTAAAAATTTCGTATCTTAACAAAGAATCACTGAGTAGACTTGAGTTAGGAATTCAGTCGACTATCCATTGTTCTAAATAAATATATCGTCGGTAATTCAAGCAGGAAGCTTTTTGATAAACTGAGGAAAAATTTAGCTACTGGAAAATCGAGTCATAACTCATGAAATTTTGCTTCAAGCTAACTTGGGAAGTTGTCTCTGGTTCGTTTCACTCTCATCTTGTAGCTGAACATCTATTGTATCTTGGCTATCTCAAACTCTCAAGAATACACGGTGACGTAGATGAGGTACCTTTTTTGAAAATTCTCACGCAGTCACACGGAGGATTTAAATTACCAGAAAACTCGACGAGTTACCCGGGGGTACGAAACCGCACTAGAGTGAATAACGTTTCAGTTGAGGCCTCAGCTCGGGCTCGGTTTTTAATTAAATTTAATTTTCTCGTCTGAAACTTCTGGAGCGAAACATTTACAAACTGTCGAACTTTCTTATCTCGTATTGCTGACCATAAAAGTCGGTCGGATGCTCGTTTTTTAATCAATTCGTGATCGTTTTGGTTCGAAGCTCGAATCTTCGCGGGCACTTTTATTGCATAGCTGCGGTCGAAATTTTGCGGGAAATGAGGTAGTCAATAAAGCAATTTTATCTACGTCGATTTCAATTTCTTTCATTACTTTACCGTGCCATTCAACTCTGGACGTAGAATAGGAAATCTGACCAGCCCGAGCCGGACGATGCTCTTGCATATTTTCTTGTGCGAGCTTATAATTACAGACGTTTCTTTTAGGCCTGATTTTTTCAGAGTTTAATTTTTCATAAGGTCTTAATCTTCCATTTTCATCTTTGTTCGCAATATTTTTCCCACAAAGAGCTAGAGCTACGTGCAGTCTCGCAGTCTCGTATTTTTATTACGCCTTTTCTATTACCTCCGTGAGGAAGGTCGTTTCATAACACACTTCTACATCTCGTTTTCTCGCGCTTCCAGTTGCTAATAAGGAACATATTATAAAAGTTTCGTATAAAAGGTGTTCTGGTTTTCTTTTCAGCCGTGCAAGGACGAGCGAGGCTTCCGCTATTAAACTTTTTCTAAACAGTTTCACATTTTATTCGTTGTCCACTAGTCGGAAGCTAGCTCTGAAGCCACTGCTTTTGTGGGAGGAGGTTGACCTCCTTCGAAATCATCGTTTCTGGATTAAAATCCTCAGCAACCGTATCTTACATATTTTAGGGGATCGAAACTAGTTGTTCCTTCACTACTACGTATTTACAAATGACCTACAGACGAAAAAGACTCATTCATAAATTTGACTTCGGTGTTGTTCTTGACTTTTTTAGTTCAGCTGATTGCTGTTGGCATTGACTGTGCGAAGATCCTCGTGTATTATAGCTTTACTGAAGAGCTCGTTTAACGTTTTTACTGTAATTTTCTTCTCGTGATTGGAAATAGATGAGATCATAAGCACGAATAGCCAATGTAGAGTGAAGGAGCATTGAAACGTATCAAAATAGGGCCGAAAATTTTTTCTCGTACATAATTTTACAATTTTTTGGGTGTTTTCAGTGGGTTGGGAAAGAGATTAAGCTCCCTAGTTCCCACTTTATTTGTACCTATGGGTAAAACACTGAAACTCGCTCGTAATAACAGACGACTGACAAGGTGAAATCTTTTCATCCTGTGAAGTGGGGGTAAAGTTGCCGGATACATGTAAAATTGTTTGTATCAGTGACGTAGGAGCATCAGGGTTTGGGGCTTACCCCCCCCCTCCCCCAAACAGAGACCTGGTGGCTACGCCATTAGTTTGTATAACGGGAATGCATAAAAGTTTAAGAGAGTCTTCTTGACACTGAAAGGGATGAAATGACCCAGAATGTATTTCTTCGATACTCCAATAGTAGGTTGCTCTTTCGAATCCAGATTTAAAAGAAATCTGAATCATCAAGTGAATGAAAGAATGAGAAATTGCTGTATAAACAGTTCCTTAAAACTGGATGGTTCAAACGTTTTAAATTTCAATCTGTTCTGAGATTAAGGTGGAACTTACCTTTTCGGGGGGGGGGATAAAACAATAAGACTTAGAAAACTACTGATTTAAAAAAAAATCAGCTAAACAGTAGCAAGGTGTGAGATTCAATGAATTTACATTAATGCTTTTAGTTGAGCTCGTACGTACAAAAAGTACAACATTTTAGGCAAGCTCTGCCCATGGAGTGTTTGTTGGGAGGGCCACTACCTGTACTATCGGCTCGGTTCCGCCACCTATAAAGTCGATCAACTGAATTTGAACCGAATAAACTTTATGTTAGTCTCAGAGTTTCTAGCTCTGATATCAATTAACAGAAATGTATAAAGTAACCGAAGAAAAATCAATCGATCAACGAATTTCGGTTGATTGATCTATTGTTGTTGTTTTTGTTGTTAGAATCCTTGGAGTCTCTCAACTAGTAGGTTGCATCTCTCTACTTTTTTCTTTCCTGTGCTAATCTTTTTATTTCTGAGAAAGACTTACACTTTGTATCCTTCAGTATCTGCTCTTCATAGCTCATTCACTGCCTTCCTGTTAGCCATTTTCTCTAACAGTAGCTAGTCTCCGCCTGGACATCCGAATTGGAGTCTTTTTACGTCCCGAATTATTATTTACTTTGTGAGTTGCCATCATAATTGTGGTAGTTGAGACGTATCTCTAGGAAAGAATACTGATGTAGTTTCCCCTTGGTTTCATCAGGGCTTATTTGTCGGAGTTTACTTTCTCCTATATGCCTTTAGTTTTTCTGTATAAGCTCCCTCACCACACCAAGGTAGCATACACCGAAAGGGAATTGATATATTTTAATCAGTGTCATTAGATTAATCAATCATTTGAATTCAGTTGAATTATTTATTATTCACCGGCAGCTAATAAAGCAATTAACCAACATAATCGAATAATCCAAATAATTAACTGAATAAAATATAGGTATACCTAACAACTTCTTAAAGCTCATTAATCAAACTATTTGATTACTTCAAAACAAAATGCCATCAACTAATTAATCAGAATTAATCAAAGCAGCCGATTAACTAGAATAATCTAATCCAAGAGTATTAATTAAAAAAATTGTTTAATTAAAATCAATTAAAAAATTTAATTTAGGTAATTAGGAAAACTAATAAATTAAAATTAATCAAAAATTAATTACATTTATAATACTCTAAGTATTAAATTTGCCATTCCCCAGTAATGGCTTGTCACCAAGGGGAATTAGACTATAACCCTTGCATCAAAAATAATCGATCAAGGAGGCCTATGTCCCAGTGGGTGGACCAAAACCTTTGTTTCAAGGCTGTATTTATTTATTTATTAAGTATTAAATTTAGAAATCAAACACCTGAATAATTAAGATCATAAAAAATTGATTACTTAAAATGAGCAAAAAATAGGTTCATTAAAATGATTCAATTCATCATAATGAATTTAAAAATCAACTTACCTATTAAAAATGATCAAGAGATTCATAAAACTGTTTAAAATGAATTTATATAATCATACAGATTATTGAAACAAATATAATAGCATAACGATTAAAAATTGATTAATTAAAATAAAAATAATAATATTACAAATGATGAATTAAAAATCGATTCATTAACAAAACGAAAATATAAATCAATAAGATTAAAAAATTGTTAATGCAAAAATGTAATTAAATTAAACTACATAATAAATAATGATAATTATAATTAGTCATAATTAAAAATGAAAAGGAAACTTCAATTAAATCTAGTTAGTCATGAAAAATTGTAAAGTATACATATCTATGAAAAAATGAGAAATTAAAACATAAAAAATTGATTAATTAATATTATTTGAAACCAAATGATTAAAGAAATTATTTAAAAATCGTTGATTCATAAACATTAACAACAACTGATGATTAATCAAAATTCAATTAAAAGATTGACCTTTTAATCTGAATTGGTTAATTGAAATCGAAATATGTGCTTACCAGTGCTTAAATTAAAATTAATCGAACCTAATTCATAATAACTGTTAATCAATTGATACAAAGGCCAACAATTAATCAGAATTAGTTCATAATTAACTATTAATTAAAACTAACTGCAGGCAATTGATTCATACAGTGGATTTGAAAGCAATTAGAAACAATAAATGAATCTAAATCAACAGTAATCAGTTATTTAAAATTAATTAGCACCCAATTAATTCAAATTAATTGACAGCAGTTGACAGATAAAAATAATTTTGTATTGATCTTGATCAAACTATAATTACTAGCGATTAATTTCTTTAAATTATCGAACAGAAATCAATAACAGTTGATTAATCATGATTAATCAGCATAAATCAATTAATTAAAATAATTTAGCCACATTTTATTAATGAAAATTAATCGATTGCAATGAGTGATCGATATTATACCAATGAAATTGATAAATTAGAATTATTTATAAGTATTCGATTATTTAAGATTCATCGATATATTGGGCCAGTAGCGTTGAACGGGTGAGACGGGGCGCATTGTTATCCCGCCCTCGCTTCCCCAAAAAATGACGGGAGAGTACAGTGTATTATGTACACCCCCACCCCCTCCAGTGAAATAAACTCAGAAATATATTGATGAAAAAGTGTCTTGAGAGATTTCGAAGATGAAATTCCCGAGGAGATTTGTTAAAACTTCTTCTTTGTCTTTGTCAGGCATTACAAATTCCTCAAATTTCTGTACCCTCCATGTAAAAAAATTCCTGACGCCATGGTATATCTGCTTCTTTCAAGTTGGGTTTTTAATCTCATTGTATCTGTAAGTAATATCCGACTTCCGATTGCTTATAACGAGAAACTTTTTTGAGATCTTCTATCTTAGTTGTTACCACCAGTTTCGTTGTAAATTCGCTACACCGTAGCGTGACCACTTTCCAGTACAACCAGCCTTGGATCCAGAAGGGGTACGACGACTATTTCAACCTTCCAGTTTCAGTACAAAACTCAAAGTAAACTCTACTTTCGGTTTTACACTTGAATCTTTATATTAAAACTAGCTGTCCTACTTCGCACCTCATCTAGACCATAATGAGTTGGCTAAAGTAAGTTGGATAAAGTGAGTTACATTGAGGAACACTAGTATCTACAAATAACTTTGTAGTTATATGTAAGTAGAGCTCCTAGAAACTCCCAAGTACTAACACCCGCCATTTTCAGTCATTTGGTGCCCGACGATTCAAAATTCGATATACGCGGAACGTTCCGCGTAGTGAATTGTGAATTGTCGGACCGTAAGTGACTAAAAATGGCAGATATCAGTACTCACGTGTTTCCAGGTGCTTTAACGTAAGTTATTACTAGTCAAACAAATTATTTAGTGCTCAAGATTCCCTCACATTTGGTTTCCAAACATGAGACTAAGTATTTTATTTTACTCAGGTATCACTGTTTTAACCGCAGGTATAGATAGATACCTGTTTGAGGTAAGGTAGATACATGTTTTTTTAGGATGGGTAGGTAAACTTGTGCACCAAATTAGAAGTTTCATTCGTAATAATGCGTGTACTTATGACAATGAACGATAATTTTAGCTATAGTTGTTTCATATTTTCATATTTTGATACATGAAACACACGATACATTCTTACACACAGACAAACAATAACAACTGTTTTCTGCTCCGTGTGCGCGCGTGTGTTGGTGGGTAGTGGTACAGTGCCTGGTTGCTAGGAAGTCTCGTACTCACCGTTATTATAACCTGTTAAAATTTACGATATAGGAGAGAGCTTCAACTCATATTGCATTAAATCGGAGGATCCTGATTCATTTGCAGTTTATCGCTTCATGTTTGTGTTATTTAGACGAAAATTTTGGTGTTTTCAAAAACTTAATCGGATAATTAGAAGAAATACTATAAATATATTTTCCAAAAACTGGAGTTTTAGGGCTTTTGGAGATGATACGGGGTTCAACATGGGCCGTATGGTGCATGAATGAGTACGAAACAATGATACTGTGGTCGCGTTAATTCAGATATAAATGTAATAATAAGGTACTTGAGCTCGTTTGGGAAATTTCAGATTTGAAAACCCCTAATAATTTTTGTTGCAACCACCGAACCCCTTAACATAATGTTAAACAGTTCAATGTAAAACGCTTCCAAAAAGCTCAAGTCAAAGAATTAGGAGGTCTAGAGGTGTAAAATTTTGTAGCCCCCTTCCTAATAAGTGTACAAAAAATTTTCAGCCTGAGACCTTCCCAGATTTCATACAAACCCATCCAGAAAGTACGGACCCCCCAGCGCTTACGGTTTACCCCCCAATTTCGAACAAACAAAGAAACACAGCCACACAGATAAACGAACACTACTTTTATATAAATTAGAGATGTTGAAATCTTCCGGAGGAAAACAATCAGGTTTCCTCTCGCGTATCCGACCCTACAAGCATGTAAGCATGTCTCATGGTTCACATGATTTTTATGACGGAAACTACATGGGGCCCGTACCAAATTTTTCAGTTTTTCCTTTCAGATTTTTGCAAGAAATGTGGGTCTTGATTTGAAGCTGTTAATTGGAAACTAGACTCTTCCGACGGAAAATATCGTTATCAAAACGACAGTAAGAATTTTTTTTTCCTCAGATAAATCTTCATTCGATCATGTTTTCGCTTGTGTTAAACGGTAGTAATTTGAGTGTTATCGAAATCAGGTGACAGAGTATGTTCAGTAAAAAAGGGAACCGATGCCATTCAACGTAGATACTCATTTGCCGCTTGTTTTCAGTACTGCTAAGGCAATGTTTCTCATAAGGGATGGTGTCATAAGCAAGCTCATTATTTTCATTCCGGGCTTCCTGAGAGTTTTATACACATGAACGCCTTTAGTATACACTTTCTAGTACATATATGTTCTCTGATAATGAAATAAGCATAATCTGTGGTCTATCTTCACTATTGGGGGTGAGTGTCTTGCCGGACATGCTCTGTATCGAAAGGCTTGTCTCACGTTTTCTTGAACAGTTGTACACGTGCAGATGAAGCTCATTTCCCGAATGCACAGAGAGTACCACCGTCAACAAAAATTTAATCTCTGGTGTAAAACGGTGCTGGTCGAATGTTGTCGAACCATAACCATTTCGCTTTGATTCACCCAGCGAATTACTTACATTTCATAAGAATACTATTTCTAGCCGGAGCACGTATTTAAATGCTGGAAACGTCGAACATATTTCGTCGGGAATAAATATACGAATTCGTTCCTTTCCTCCGCATTTGTTTTAACTACACCCCATTGTGTACATAACACCAACGCTCAGACAATCAGCTGGAAAATTGGAAACGCTGAAATTCCATTTACAGTCGGGGCCGTTCCTTTTGTTGTACATGTACATAGTTAAACCAAAATTCAAATAATACCGAAAAGCCCTTCCATCAATATTATACATTTTCAATTAAAAATTTCGGGACGGTGCTCTGTATTTTCTAATTTGATATTCCACCATCTTGGCGATTCTCGGATTTCGTTTGCGTTGTGTTCGGCGATGTTTTCCTGCATTTTAATCATTTTCGGGGTTCCGTAGAGGGTATACAAAGTTTAAATAGAAATCTTTGGGAAGAAATACAAACAAATAATCTTGTTAAATGACGTTCGGAATGAATAATATTGAAGTTCATTGAGATACGTAGAATAAACTTCTGTTATGAAATACGTTTTACAAAAAAAAGTGGATGATTTAGTTGGGTATTACCATCTGTAAGACTTTCAATGAACTCATCGTAAACTGCTGTCAGCCCATCACTAGTCACGTTTTTGAAAGTGAAACGGCCTGTTTACCTTCTGAACCATTTTGACGCCGATTTGACTGAAAACCACCGTTGTTCCGACGTCAATTTGAGCCTTTTTTGACTTTAGATGAATACCGATGTTACGCATTTAAACTCTATCAACTGGAAACTTATTGAAAGCTCATTAATAGTCAGTCTGACTTCGACATGCACGTGTTTTGACGGCGATCGAGGCATCAGTCTGGTAGAGAAACTTGTCATCAAATCGCTGTTGATTTGATTGTTAAATTTTCCGTCAAATCCTAAAATCGAAGTCGTTTTATTAACAAATTCGTCGCCATTTTTAATGTTCTAATCTGTAATTGATTCAAAGTCTAATACAAGAACCGACTGCGTGCTACTATTATTGGTTGTCTCCCTGAGGAGAATGGCTCAAAGCTTTTGTCGAATCAAATCAAGAATACCAAACCATGGTATAAGGTTTTTCAGTGTACATTTTACAAACTGCATACTCGATGTTCCTTTCCTACCTATATAGTTTGTGCACAATCTCATCTGTGAGTAGTAATGGGCATATTGGCCCCGATGCACAAAACTTCATAACTGACGTTGAATTTAATCAGGATGCCTGGTTCCAAAAAAGTCCGGAAACATTAGAAAATTTTAAAATTCTGGAAAAGTCGGGGATTTTTGGGAATATTTCTGGAAAAAGCATTATGCCTATATAAGAGAGCTTCCAAAAGTGTACTTTCATGTGTCATCCGTTAAACTGATTGAAGCTGAAATGAAGCAAATTAATCAAGTTTTTCTGTTATTATATCTTAGTTTTGTTTTTATGTTTTCATTTTTCGTAATAAATCTGCAAAAAATTGAATATTACGCACATCTTTTCGTATGCCCTTTAACCTCATTTAGCCACATTTTGGACCGCTCTGAAACGTGTCTGGGAAAGTTTGGGAAAAGTCACGGACTTTCATTTTAGAAAAAAAAAACTGGGTATCCTGTTAGTATTTTAAATTGTCGTCGGAATTTTCATTTCAGATCAACGTCAAAATTTATATTTCAAATCTATGTCAAAATTGATGTTTCAAATCTATGTCAAAATTTATGATCTAAATTGATGTCAAATTCAACGGTGAAATTACACGAACTGCCCAACTATCGATGTCAATGAACTGATGAATGAAGCTATGTTAGTTTTTCTACATCAGTTTTACTAAGTATAATAAACGTTTTTTTGCTGTCAAAGGGAAAAATCACAAGTAATACCGATTACTTTTGACATTCATTGTATTTAAAAACGATATCGATTTCTCTATACAAATTCGATGTTTATTTGATGTCAAATGAAGAATCATAAACTACACTGGTAACATTTGATGTCTGTCTGTGTGCAAAAATGATGTCACATCAATAAGTAGAAAAGAAGTCGATTCATCTGTTAATTCTATGTCAAAAAAGAGTCGAACTGTTATAAAAATTGACGGACTGTCAAGCTACTGACGTCAAGCTGATATCAATTTGACATCATTAAACGTCAGTTTTATCTCGTTTGACGTTATTTTACATCTTTCAACCTCGATTTTACCTTTTTCAACGTTGATTTTACATCATTTGACGTCAATTTTAATTCATGTGACGTAGATTTTACCGCATTTAACGTCAATTGTACATCATTGGACGTCGATTTTACTATTTTGACGTTGATTGTGTATGATTTGTCGTCGATTTTAATTCACGTGACGTTGATTTTACTGCATGCAATGTCAATTTTACATCATTGGACGTCAATTTTACAAATTTTGACGTTGATTTTAGTTCTTATGACGTCGATTTTACCTCATTTAATCTTAACTTTACATCATTTGACGTCAATTTTACATCATTTGACATCGATTTTACATATTCTGATGTGGATTGTGTATGATTTGACGTCGATTTTAATTCACGTGACACTGATTTCACTGCATGCAACGTCAATTTTACATTGTTGTATGCAATTTCACATCAGTGTACATAATCTCATATCGTTTTACGCAATTGCACATTGCTGTACGTCAATTTTACATATTTTGACGTTGATTGTGTATGATTTGACGTCAATTTTAATTCTTGTGACGTCTATTTCACTTCATTCAATCTCAATTTTACATCATTTGACATCGATTTTATATCATTTCACGTCCATTTTATATATTTTGCAATCGATTATACGTATATATCAATCAACGTAAATTTGACGTAATTTGACGCAGCTTTTACATATTTTGACGTCAGTTTTGAATCATTGATTGTCGATTTTATACTTCCACGCCCAATTAAGGTCGATTTTGTACGTCAAAATGATTTCGTGGGTACCTTGGTCTATCTTTCAAAAGTTTGAATAAAAACTGGTAGTCCAGGCATAGGCTATATGGAGGAATTAATTTGCAATACTCACAGTCAGCATACTAAATGTTCTCAAGAATCTAGGTGTGAGGCTGAACGCCTCCCAAAAGTAAAAAAATATTAACCACAAGGAAAGACTTTGCAAACGAAAACTGTTTCTTATTAAAGTCTGCTCATTAAAGATTCCTTACCCTTCTTGTAACTGCTTCCAAAAATACCTTAGTAAAGGATTAAAATGAACTCTTTTTTTTTCAATCATTTTTAATGAATTTGCAGAAATGCAAATTACCAGAGAACCCTTTCCTCTGCCTCCCCATGTGCCTATCATTGGAAGTTTTTCTACGTTTTCCAGTAACGCGAATCATTTTTATTAAACTTTTGACACCTTTCTTTGGCACGAATCGTCGAATCGAAATATAAGCTGGGTAGGGGGAGGGGGTCCAAGGTCACAAAATTTGTTTTCCATAATGGTTTTTGGCTGCAAATTTATAGTTGTGGTACCTAGAAAAATGCGAAGGCTCAGAATTTTCATGAAATTCAAGTATCATTATGTAGGCATAAAGAGTTGCTGAATTCATTTTTCTGAGAACGATTTTCCCTCTGATTTGCAAATTGTGGTGCTGAAAGGGGACGAGGCTCAAAATGTTCACAAAATATAAATAGATATCGTTCCGTAGGTTAGTAGATTTGCCAAATTCGATTTTTATATTAGTTTGACCTTGCCCGGTTAAATTCATTGGTAAATTCAGTATGGATATCATTTTAGCGATTTGCAGGATCATTTAGTTCAGTTTTGGTATCAATTTTGTAGCCATCAGTATCTCAATTTGCAACCAATAATTTGACTCAACTTTGAGAATAGAAACCCCTGGGGTACTGGGCTGAAGTAGAAAACCTTGGAAAATACGATATGAATGTAACTTCGGAGTTTCTTGTTCCTGGTATCAGATTGATCCTGATTTGAAAATTGTGATACCTCGGGAGGGTCTGTAGATCGAGATCTTCTGAAACATTATTGTATAAAGGTCCAGTCGTTAGGTGACAAGGTCGAAGAACTCAATCTGGTCATCCGTGAACTAATACAATATGGATGTTCCAGAAATGATATTCTTCCCCGCGTAGGTGCCTTAGTTTTCAAATTCAAGCCCTGTTAGGAAATTTTGAGAGGAGTTACAAAAAAATGATGAAACCTTTTTTGTATAAAATTGAATACAGAATGCTTTTTGTTTGAAGAATTTTAGTCTAACGTCGCTGTTTTGCAAATTTCCGTGGGAACCCCGAGTTTGGGATAGATGTTAAGCTCCATGGTTGATGAAGCTTCGTCGAGATTCTCGAAGACTTGCATTTGTGCCTCCATACCTAATTCCAGATCTTTCCGAATTTTCGCGAAATCGTTTTTTGTAACTAGCTTAGACTATGAAACCGAAATTCGAGGGTGTCTACCAATCATAAATGAAAAAGGCATGAATTGAAGTCAGTGGTCATGAAAGTTATGAAAAAGTCATGAATTCAATTGTAATGTTTTCGTGGGTTTTTTGGTGCGAATCTCGTTACAATAGAAAACACACAGCCAGAGCCGGGAATCAGCCGCACGCAAAGCGGGACAGATTGGGAAACGGCGAAGGAGGTGGTTACACTGGACAGGGTATGTTGGACGGTAAACACATTCTCGCCATACTAACCACTGGACCCAGATGAAATCTATTCAATCTGCCTCCAAACTGGACTAGAGACTATAATGGGACGTTCGTTAGGATCCTTAATGCATCATTAGCCCTCTCTCTTTTCCTAATTTTTGCTCTCAACCCGAGCCCTGGAATCCGCTTTTTAGAGCATTACCTCAGATACACCGGGGAGGTTCTTAGGGCTGTCTTATCCCTCTTCTCTTCTTGTCGGAAAACTGGCCTAGGTCGAAATGTAGCGAGTTGCTACGTGGGCTCAAACCCGGGACCTCCGGATTCTGTGACCAGCGCGCTATCCACTCGGCCAACCAAACCATAGCGCACATTCCAGTGTTTTTTCCTAAACCAGCAGAGACCCTTGTCAGGTCAAATCCTACAGGCCAATAAATCTTTCATCATTTATGCTAAAAACCTTTGAAAGGCTGATAGACAGGTACCTAAAAGAGGTTACCTTGAAAAGGTTCCTACTACACGAGACCCAGCATGCATACAGGGCAGGCAGGTCAGTAGAGTCATCACTGCACTCGCTTTTTACAGAAACTGAGAGAGAGAGAGAGAGAGAGAGAGAGAGAGAGAGAGAGAGAGAGAGAGAGAGAGAGAGACGACTGGTGGAAATTACGCCCTAACAACATTCATGGATACGTTGGGAGCGTGTGACGTGACCGCTCATGAATCAATAGAATCAGCCTAGAGGAAAAGGGAAGTAAAGGAAAACGTAATAAGCTGGATAGGGTATCTATGCTAAAAGGCAGGGAGATCCAGATAACTTACTAAAAAGAACAAATCCATGCAACGACCATCAGGAGCTACAGGGAGGAGCACACTCTCTCCCCTACTGTGGAGCTTAGTGGAGGGCAGTTTGCTGGATGAACTAAACGGTCACAAATATAAACCCAAGGCTACGCTGACGATTTGGCTGTGGTGGTAACTGACAAATTACCGGGGACCATTGCGGAGCTGAAGCAGTGGGGACTCCGGTGTATGGAAAAACTGTGTGCGAGATAAGGGTTAGTGAGGGCGTCGCTATTCTCTAAGCAGATGTCATGGCGATCACGATAGCCATTAATAGAAGGCAGCAAAAGGGTCTTGTTAATGAGCAAATCTACGTCTGTATAGACAATCAAACGGCTATTAAGGCACTGTCGGCGACAGAAAACATGCAAGGCTCATAGGTCGAACTACTAACTGGTTATGGGGCCACAAAACACATGTGGTATAAAATAGGAGTAACGAAACGTAGCTCCTGTAGGCGCTGTGGAGACGAGGAAGAAACCTCGATTCACATCATATGTCAATGCCCGGCAATAGCCGGGACAAAAGACGCGAGGCACTGAAACTAGAGTATCCAGCACCCAGTGATCACTCTGATAATCTAGTCACGGTTTTTTATACAAAAACCCTTCTCCCTCTTTTACAACAGTTAATGAAGCCCGTGATCGCAGTTATTTTCTAGTTAACAAGTCATGCCTTTCATCTCAGAACAACCCTCACCTAGCCAGCAAATTAAACTACTGATTGCTGAGAGCACCGCAATGGCATACTTTGCTTCCCACCCCAATGGCAGGGCTCACTTATGAAAAATAGTTGCAACGAAATCAGAAATCGATTACTCTTCGCTTTTCCAATGTTAGTCGCAATGTGTGCGACAGAACTCAAATGGACCCGTGCGGCCTCGAATTTCATTCGTGTAGTTTGATACAAAATACGAATACAGCATCTCCGTTGCTTAGAGATACATTCGACATTTTCTAGATGCATTCGTTTCCCGCGCATTATTTTCTGTAAACAAAATCTATACGCGACAGCTAGGTCATTTGACGATGATTTTCGGGCGTTTTCGACGACAATAGCGGGGAAAAAAGGCAGAAAATGTCGGAGGTCGTAAATGGAGAAATCTCGCTTTCGCATCGCCCGATATTCGGAAAGCCGTGTACCGAGTTGCCTACCTCGCCTGCCTTCACATCTTTTACATCTGACTACATCGTATCATATTGTGCCTGAATACAATTTTCTTTGTAACAACGTTCTCACAATTGGGCTCCATTACTCTTTTCCGTAAAATGAGTTTTTCACAACGTTTCGCGAAGAAAAAAAAAAGCGCCGTTATAAAACGCACGATAAAGCACAAAAAGAAATGAAGACAAAAAAGGAGGAAAATTTCAACATTTTTTGGTCAGTTGCGAATTTAACGACTATAACCGAGTTGATAAAAACAGAAACAATTTGGCCGGAAAATCGGCGCGGTGTAAAGAAGAACGAGATATTTTTGCTTTGAAGTCGCCGTTCGCTTTATGGCGAACCCTCTTCAAAGTTTAACTCCGGATTTGGTTTCGTGGTCGCCTTCTATTTCCATAACCTTCGAACGGTTACAACGTTGAAGGGGCGAATTTCGGCGGGTACACGCTTTTTTGTACGCACAGCCTCTTAATGATAAAAATCAGACCGAGAAAAGCTTCTATTGTTCAGTGCTGAGATAATCTTCGGTTCGAAATACGAGTCAGCTGAAGCGCTCCACGTCACGGTTCCGACGAATAATTTACCGATTTTTAAGCTTTTCTCGATCCTCCGAAGGATTTCGTGAACGGTTTCTTGAGAATTTACGAGTTGGCGTGCTTTTAAATACTCGGGTTCTTAGCAAAGAGATATCGAAGCGAAAGTGCTGATCCGAGTAGGGCTGTTACCCGAATCTCGTCTGGTGCTTTCGGAAATCCGAGCACTTTCTAATTAATTTTCAATCTTGATGGTAAACAAGCGAGGATACACGGGAGAGGCAAGAGGAGTCATTAGCGGAGGCGTTACCATTTGCGAGGCCGTGGGCCAAATATTACATGTGAAGCCTTTTTGTAGCACAAAAGATATACCAAAAGCGAGGAGTGGAGTTTAACCCACACACGCACACTTCTTGGCATCAATATTTTCGAATTTTGTTGCATAAGTACCAAGATGAAACAAGAAATGTGGCGTCGCCCAAACTCGCAGATAATGTCGGTCACACTTGTGAATATAATCACATCGACACTACATATGTTACGAGACTGCAGGCTACAGAGGCGATTAAATACAAGATTACGTTAGACCTCTTGTTTTAATCAAGTTATGCAGAGTCAAAACTTGTGGTACCCTACCCTCGCTCTCGCCTGTCTTCAGGGATATAAGAGTCGGCGAGCATATAGCCAGTTCAGTAACATAAACGAATTTTCGCTTTTCCTATTATTTGACTAGCTGGTGGCGCAAAGCACCGCAAAGAGGGGTAATCCTGTAAGAAGAAATTATGTCCAAATTTTGATGATGTCCTATCAAGAATTTTTGCAAAATTTTATTGAATATTGAAAAGTAATACTGATGTGTAAGTTTCGCCTAATGAACTGATTTGTTTCTGAAGATCTCGATGCAATTCAGACTTTTCCTGGCAGTTCTGATTTTTTTTCTTTTTTCTTTTTTTCAGAAGTAAATAAGTCATTTCTCTTTCTCTGATTTGAAGGAATATTACTGTCCAGCGTCTTTGCTCGGTCATACACCGTTTAGTGTAAGAGACCTTATTCTCATAATCTCCCTCGAAGCAGGGGGCTGCAAAATGATAATACAGCCCCCTACCTCAAATTCAGCGTCACTGTTCCTTATCTAGAATTCTGGAAGCGTCGAACTATTGGACTATGTTTGTAAAATTAGAACACCTGGAAACACCCGAGTACTGACATCCGCAATTTTGAGTCGCTTGGTGCCCGATGATTCACAATTGTGAAGAAATGGTAAAATTTAGTTCCCTAATTTTGAGATGCATGGCTTCAATATGTTAGAAATCACTGCAGACAGCATTCGCTGCAGCGAAGTCATTTCGTTAGCTCGTACCTGGCTCTCACGAGCAGGTAATCCTCTCTCATCCCCCAACTGATGGTGCAAAAACAGGCTCTAGCTGCCACCTACATATCTGCATAATGTGTTTCCGCCACGTGAACAGGAATTCGTAGGGACGACCCAGGATGCTTGGTGCATTCTTCGACAGGCTACCATTGCGAGAGTCGTCTGTGCAGTATTGTATTTCGTATAGTGATAGTGTAGTGGCAGCTGGACGAGCCAAATTGCATCTTAGGTGAGTTTACTCACGGAGTACCAATCTTTTCGTAGGCTTACCCTACTTCGATATTGAATTGTTTCATTATATTAATTAGGATAACCAGTTACGCATACTCAGACTGTCTTGCCGGGTATCGACGTACGCTCATTATGCAGAGCGGGATGCTCAGGCGAGAATATGACGTACAGCCTCACGTGAGCGGTCTCACGTAGCAGGGCGGTCCGTACTCAGGGAGTACATAGGCCTCGAGGCGGAGGTCCCCTAACCCCCGCACAAGTGTAGCCAGGGTGGATTAGCGGCGTACCTACTGCGATACCTTGCCTTGGCCGACGAGGCAGTGTGGCTTGCACTCAAGCCACGGGACAGATCATGAGGGTCATACCTCACAGTTTACATGCCTTGCTAGATTTCGAATCATGGTACTCAAACGCGATTATTATCTTAAATTCCAGGTGGTACCAATGGGCAGACGCGCTAAAGATCCGGCCCTCGCGCCTACAAGGTTTTCGCGTAATTTGCTTAATCAACGGACAATATCGGTTATGTCTTCATTTTGTAAAATGAAGTTAATACGTTAAATTAGAGTTCATTTAGTTTCCCTTAATTTACCAACGTACCGGCCTTTCGACTTACTCCTCCTTTCCTCTTTTTCTTTTCTTCTTTCCATTCATTTAATACTACAAATTTTTACACAATTCAATATGCGGCATGTTGGAGGCACGTTCCGCGTAGTGAAAAGTGAACCGTTGGGCACCAAGCGACTCAAAATGGCGGATGTCAGTATTCGGGTGTTTTCAGGTGCTCTAGTAAAACTAGAGCTCTGTATACTGTAAGTACGATTGTCCGCCATTTTGACGTCTACCGCACTTGTGGATGCCGAATCCGACTATGCAGAGTGTATCGCATAGTCAATTCGGCGTTGACGAGCGCGGTAGATGTCAAAATGGCGGATCATAGTACTCTCCTATCTAGCGCTTTAGTAAAACTAGAGCTCTTCTATACTTCGTGTAAGTACAATCGTCCGTCATTTTGACGTCTACCGTGCCCGTGGATGCCGAATCCGATTATGCAGAGCGTACCGCGTAATCAATTCGGCATCGACGGGCGCGGTTGGATTCAAAATGGCGGACGAGTGTACTCTCTTATTTAGAGCTTTAGTAAAACCAACCATTCTATTGCTCCAATACGCCATTGGAGTAAAAAAATTCAAAACAATACCGAAAATGGGTCGTTCTTGAATGAATTTATACGGTATTGAAACGGCAATCATTAGGAGTACAAAAATACTCAAACATTGTGTAAATCCCTACTTCCCTCCACAGAGTAAGATCGTCAGACATACAATCGAAAATCCGAGATAAATTTTCTATAGGCTGGCTTTAGCATTTTTCATTAGTCCCGAAACTACAAAACCGTTTTACCCCTGCGATGTGAATGAAGAGAACTGCTGAAACATGAAGAAGAAAAATGATAAATTCTCATCGCGATTACTTCTGGCCGTAATTGGTGAAACGCTAACTATTTTAAGCGAGCGATTACCGAAAACAAATAAAATAAGTTTCATAAATAATGAATGATGTAATTTAACGAGCGAAGATTGTAACAAAAGAAATGTTCCTTTTTCATTTAACGCCGAGGTGCTCGTTTCCTTTTCTTCCATTTTTGTACCATACACGACGTCGTAGAAATTTTCCTTTTCTTTTCATTCCCTATACATTTACTCGGTTCGCTTTTGAAACAGTTTTCGTTCAAACTTTACTGGAGCACTTTGATAATTTTTGTGAATGAATTCCCGATTATGTGGAGTGAGCTTTCGTCGGGGTATTCATTCGCGCCGCAAAAATCATTCGGATGTCGAATAAACTTTCAAAAAGATACGCGGGTGTTGTGTGTACGATAGTGCAGAAATATTCGCTGCAAATGCTTTCGGGATTTCTCGATTGAATAATAGGAATCTCGAGAGAAATACAATGCATGTGTTTCCGGTTTCGGGTTTCGTGGTACAGAGTACTTCATTTTTTGTCTACAATATCTAGGATTTTCATAGCCCTTGCTCTTCCGAGCAGCCTTGTACAGGGGAATCTAATTTTGCCAAATTTGGAGAGAATTTATGATTCTTGAGGAAAAACAAATTAAATATACCTAATTGAAATTTCATGTTTAAGAAGTCTACCAGGTTTCACCTGAGGTGTTAAAACATAAGAAAGTGCCTATGCTTTTTGAGTAAAGTATGAATTATAGGAGCTCAATTCGGAATCCGATAAAATATTTCAGCAATAATCGAAGAAATGATACGTGACTAAAATAATCCCTATTTCGATAGTTTTTCAGTTTCGAAACCTATATAAATCTTTATGGGTATTTCAGGTTGTGTTTTCAGACCCCCTGTGTGATCCAGGATAAGAAATCTCGATTTTGCCCCAATTTTATAATTGTACTTCAAACAAGCTTCATTTTCTAACGACGTTCAGGAAGATGACTCGGGTAGAAACTAGGAAATAGTTACTTTCATTGTAAACTTTGGATGTTAGGGCTCAAGTTGAGGTCAGATAATAAATTTGATGCAATAGTCGAAATTATTATTTTATTTACAGCTTTGACTGACCGTGGTACAATACTACTTATTTCTTCTAAACATTTAGAGCTTTGATGTTGATGAGCCACCGTCTAGTCTGCCCGTTTGAGGGCATAAGACTCTCACACGTTTGGGCGTTGCTGGCCCATTGAGAACCTACATACCTCTAAATTTCTTCTAGCCATCTTGTATTAGGCCTTCCTCTGTTTCTTTTATCGCTTCTAGGTATCCATTGGGTAGCCAGCAAGCACCATCTCTCCCGGCCTCCCCTGGCTATATGGCCTGCATACTTGAACTTGAATTTCTTGATCTGGTACCCAATATCTCGGATTTTGGCTTTATTTACAATTTTTTTAATACTAATTTTGTCTTTAATTTTGATTTTCAACACACTTCTCATCATTGAATGCTGTGTTGTTTTTAGCTTAAAAACTTGTTTTTTTGGTTAATGACCATGCTTGACATCCGTATCCCAATTTTGGCATTTTACACGTGTCTAGAACCCACATTTGTGTGTTTAACTTCATGTTGCTTTTGAATATGTATTTTTTCGCCCAAAATGCTTTCCAGGAATTAGATATTCTTGCACTTATTTTCTTCGATGCTGCCCCCTCGAAAGAGATGATTTGTCCTAGATATCTGTATTCGTCTACTTTGTTTATTACTAGGTTGCCTATTTGGATATGATCTACATGTGTTTCATTGGTCATTATTTTTGGTTTTCGACTCCTTCATGCTTAACCCCACTTTCGCACATTCTTGCCTCAGATCATTTCCCATTTTTGCTAGTTCTATTGCATTTTTTCCTGTCAGTACGACATCATCCGCAAACCGCAGATTGTTTAGATTTTTACCACCCACGTTGATTCCCATTTTTTCTAAAAGTGCTGAAGTCCAGTCGAAATTAACAATAAAAAAAAATCCACTGAGAAGCAGTTGATTGAAAGAAAAGAAATTTAAATAGTCGAGATTTCAAATTTAGTAGGTCGAGAAAAGTAACATGGTGTTTCCATAATTTGATTTTGAAATTGTATTCATCTTTTTGACCAGGCTTGAGGCTCTGGGTTCCATCTGAGGTGTTGAAATCTAAGATAATGCTACGCTTCTAGAGCGAAGTTTGAGACTCCCTCCCGCCCTCATACTCTTCTAACTTGGCAGTTTTTGGCAAACTCAGCTATTTAACTAAAATTAATCGACGAAATAATAAATCGTCATTTTTTTTTCTTTCTTTTTCTAGTTAGATAAAAATTTTGTGTTATTTATTGAGTCGGCATTTCCAATATCACTCAGAAAAATGTAAAATCAGATAAGCTTTTATTTATTTATTATTATTATTATTATTATTATTATTACTATTTTTTTTCTGCTTGAACGGATAACTTTTGCGCAGATTTGGCATTCTTTTGGAAAGTTCTTATTCGGTCTTAGCCTGTTTTGTCAAAATTTTGAACAGTATTATGCAAAATGTGGAATCGAGTTTGATGTTCGACTTAACCCCCCCCCCCCCACATACACGCTTTTTTGCTTGGACGGTCAACTTTTGCATAGAGTCGGCATTTTTTTGTGAAGTTCTCATTCGGCTGTAACCTATTTAGTCGGAATTTTAAACACTATTGGGCAAAATCAGGAAATCGTATCGAGTTCGCTGTTTGACCTACACCCCCCCCCTCCAGTTCCACTTACACACACGCGCGCGCACACAAACACACACACAATATGCAAAGTGTGACGCTAATGGCGAGCCAGTGTGTCAATGATTTTAACCAATCAGAAATATATCTCATCAACGCCATCTAACATGGTACGTTTGGTCAAATATGGAACTAAAAACGTCACACTGCTACACAGAATCTCCCAGAATGGTTCTCTAGATTCGCCATTGGAGTACAGCACTATAAATCCTGGTGTGTTGGCCGCCATTTTATCTTTACTTTTTCCGTTGACGAGCGAACGCATCGCCGGCAACGATTGAGGCTGCCCGCGACAAAGATCGAGGTTGCACGGTGAATTGAAAAATGAAAATGGTAGCCTAGCGTACTCGGGTTCTCCAAATTTATGTACTGACCTCTAATCGGTGTCACTCAGGTGCATTATTTGAGTAGAAATATGCAGCATAATATCCGAGAATAAGAGTTGCCATGATTGTACCTGATAGATCTTAAAAGGCAAATCAAACCGGACAATGTTTTTTCAGTGACCTAAAGTCTTTGGTAACCATGAAGCCCGAAAATAAGATTTTTTTCACCCCAGATGACGGTACAGAGAAACTTTTTTTCTAATTGACTGCTTCCTTTGAGTATAATGTTCTACAATGGCGACTTAAAGAAAAGAAAAGAAAAAAAGGCTAGGTATTTTTTATACATAGAGATGATACTAGGTGGATGCCAACCTCCTACCCGAATATTATTTTCGCTGGATTTTCAGTAGGCCGATTTATTTCTTTCACGTGTGCATCTTTTATTCGGTATACCTCGTTACCAACCGCTAGCTTTTGGAGTTCGTAGGATTGTAATCTGAAAATCCCTTTTTCTTTGGCAGAAGGCATATTATAGTTGATGCCAAATGTTTCCAGAAGATAAGCTCACGTAAGTAGGTTTTATTAGACGGAACCGATTCCGATGGCACTTTCTAAGAAAAGTAAATAAGAAGGTGTGCAACATTTTAAATACTCTGGATGGCGAAACAGTTCCCGCGGGGATAAAGTTAATCGTATAGCTTTAAAAACGGCTGACTTCGGTGAATCTGCAGGCTCCGTTCGATATAAACTAAACGAGAGTAACTTACCCGTAATTTCATTTATCTAATGGTAAGTCTACGTATCGTACAGTAAACCTTCGACTTTCGTATCGCCGGTGAAAAACGCTCAACCGATGAAATGCGAACGACTTGCTCCGTTTCCGATATAGTAATTTCCCGACAATTTATTCCCTCGACCGAGTACGATTCGAGAGTTCGCGAACAAGATAAAGGTAAACATCTAACAATCTGAAAGTTGAAGCCGATTCACCTAAATTACCCCGACAGCTGTCTATTTCTATAATACAATTTTATTCCCGCCGAGAATGTCTCTCCGGCCTATTGGCAGTGCTCGAGACAGCCAATATCGTATAGTCGTCCTAATCAATCACCATCAGGAGGAGCATCTGTGTACAATACAAGTGTTAAAAATTCGTTTTAAAATAAACTTTCCAGTCTTCCCGGAAGAGTACTACATGGGAAAAAAATTAACTGACGATAACTGGAAATGAAAACAGTGTTCATCAGTTTTCATAACACCGCCGTTTTGTATTTTCATCGGATTAAAACGAATGAGTTGGGAACTTTTTAAATCAACGGGTTGTTCTCGTCCAAACTTTCGCGAGTCGGAAAAACTTTTCAATTTGAAAACGAAAAAGAAAAATAAGAATAATTTTTAAAAAAATAGATTTTTCAAATAAAAACTCGCCGGAGTCGACTCTGCTGCATGCTCAAATGATTTTTCCTATCCTTTTACACCTCCGAAGGAAAATACAAATACGGCGCACCGGGGGAAAATATTGTTCAGATTTGGAAGCTCGTAAATATTTCTCATTTATCGTCACGTTCCTACAGCATGGAAAAGTTATTCGATGGAAAACGGCGAAATATTTCGTTGTTTATATAAAATATTGTCGCTCGTCGAATATCGAAGCTTTTTGTTTTTATTAATCTTCAAATGTTCGAGTTCTCTATCCAGTGAAGCATGCTACATTAGAGTTTCGATACGACATTTTCAAACTTCTCGTGCTTTTTTTCTCGTCAAGAGGGTCTATTTCGTGTTTGTTTGTTGTTTCTACATCTGCGACAGTTTCAAGACGAGTAAAGCTAGCGCTTGAAATCTGATATCGATGTCCAACACTTGGAATTTTCGTGCAAATTCGTGCGCTTTTTCATAAAAGCATCAAAGTTGAGGATTTCTAAAATACATATGATAGGTATCAATTTTAAAATTGGAGTTGACTGGTTAAATCCCTAGAGGTTCAAATTTGAGAGGAAAGTAATCTAAGTCGAAATCTTGGCTATGGCTGTGTTGGTACAGCATGAAAAGAAAACTCTCGCACAAAGCCTTTTGAATCTACCATAAGAGAAGCCTCTCGTGGTTTGTTTACCTACCTCAGAAGTTTCGGAAATCAAAGGAGGGTGCTACAGTCACTTTTTCTGCTGTCACATAATAATATAGGTTCCATGAAAAAATATGTAGAATTTTTGACTTATCAAAGGTGTTTACTGAACGTTTTGTGCAAAAAGGATGCGAATGACCCGGGGAACCACTGTTCTAAACGAATTTGCTGATCTCCACTATAGCTATAAAATTATATTTTTATCGCACTTTCAAATTCTTCAGTTTAAAATCAATGTTAATACGTGTCCGCAGAATTTCAAACCCAAACAAACGATCTTAACATTTTACAGAATTTTTATCCCCATCATCTAATGTTACGTCTTGAATTAGAAATAACCGTTGTACTTACTGACATCAAAACTAATGGTGGCGACCTCGACAGAATGAGCAGTCTCACTGCTGTTGAACTCATTTATCACACTTTTTTTTTGCTCTTCCTGTTATATTACTTTGCATTCACCTAATTTCGGTTAAAAAAATTTATTGATAAAAGAAAACCCCATAACTTTGGTTTCTCCCTTCGGGTGCGTCGCAGTGAATGAATCTCCTTCAGTTGAAAAATTCGGCAACTTTTCTCGTTGCGTGCATACGTAGTTGAGTTGGCATTACAATAAGATGCGTGTTTTCACATATGGAGGAAAACCCTGTATCTGGGAGTGTTGATGTGCTGATAGCCCTTCCTTATCTGACTTAAGGAGGAAAAACATTGAGATCTATACAGACAGAAGGACATATAAACAAAAGACGATTCCTTTGTTCGGGTTTTCAAGTAATTTTTATTTTTATTTTTAAGTATTTTCAAACATCTACGTGTGCTTATCAATGTTAGCCCGTTTCGTTCCAAAATGTTAACGTTTGCTTGTCAGTGTTGGCTTAGTGTTCCCACAGGTGATTGTTCTAATATGTTATCATGATTCGATGTAATGTAGAAGGTAAAAAGAAATGAACTTTCTGTGTATCGCAGTTAGTTATTGAACGATTATTTCCAAAACTCAAGGCAGCTGTACTCCGCAATTCATTTATTTTAATGTTATATTCCTGCTTGGGCGCCGTTCAAAAAAGTTCATTTACCTTTTCAAGTTCTCTCTTCAGTCAAACTACATACTGATAAAATCAACATCATTTGATGTCAAATTGGTAAACCTGATGTTCATTTAATGTGATGTTGATAAAACTACTATTAGTTTTATGTCAAATTTGTAAAATTATCATAAATTTCATGTCAGATGGGTAAACTTGATATTGATTTGATGTCACACACTGGGAAAATGGACATCAATTTGAGGCCAAACTGGTAAAATTGTCATTCATTTGCTATCAAATTAGTATAATTATCAGTTTAATGTCAGATTGATAAACATGATATTGATCTGATGTTACATTGATGAAGTGGGCATTGGCTTGATGTCAAATTAGTAAAATTGTTGTTAGTTTAATGTCAAACTGGTACAAATGGCATTAACCAGGTATCAAATTGCAAAATTGACATTGAATAATGTCAGATTGACGCATCAGTTAGACAGCTGTAGAACAGCGCGTTGATTTTCATAATACTTCACATTTTCTTTTTGAGGTAGCTAGTAGTTACAGATGAATCAATATCATTATTACTGCTTAGTTAATTTGACATCATTTCTAGGTATAGATGGCTGTCAAATACAATTAGTGTTATTTGTGATTCTTCTATTCAACACTAAATTGATGTTGATTTTCTTTAGTCAAATCAATATAGATTTTGTCTGTGAATCTGATATCAATTTGACAGTCTGTTTAATTTTGACATTGAATTCGACGCCAATTGGAAACATCAATTGCGTTGATTTTGAAGTCTTGTATATTGAGGCTTATATGTACCTTACTACTCTCAGATGAAGTTGTAAAGAACAGGGTATATGAATAGGTAGGAAAGGAATACGGAGTTTGCAGTTTCCAGTTTATAAGATGATTAATTAATTCGGACCTAGCAGCGCGGTATAGCGCTAGCATCGAGTCTTCCCCCTTGCCGCACCAACATTACAATAGCGGCGAACGTCTCCATGCATTTAAATGGGTAAATCATGATTTTCATTTCGTTCCAATTTCGTCAAAAATTCAATTATAATACCAATCCAAGTAAAAGTAGATAGCCCAGTAATGTTTAAATGATATTTAGGACAAGTTTTTGCGAAAAATTTAGGTGGAATTAGCACAGAGTTACTTGAAAATTGAAGTTTTTACATCATGTTCTATTAGCTTTAATATTCATCCTAACAATTGATAAGAGCAATGTATGTGCATGTGTTAGTAATGGTGTGTAAATGGATGTTGTTAAAAACTTCCACCAGATGTCAGCCAATTTGCGGCTAGGTCCAAATTTAATATCAGATTGGTAAAATTGTCATCAACTTAATGTCAGATTGGTAAACTTGATATTAATTTGATGTTATATTGGTAAAATAAACATTAACTTGATATCAAATTTATAAAATCCTCATTAGGTTGATGTCAAACTGGTATAAATGATATTAACTTGATATCAAACTGCAAAATTGACATTGAATAATGTCAGATTGACTTCAATCAGTCATCTGTAGTTTGACAGTGCGTTAATTTTTATAATACTTCACATTTTCTTTTCAAGGTAGCTAGAAGTTACAGATGAATCAACATAATTTTTACTAGTTAGTTTGACGTCATTTCTAGGTGCACATGACTGTCAAATATGATTAATTTGTGATTCTTCTATTCAATACTAAATTGACGTTAATTTTCTTTAGTCAAATCAATACAGGTTTGATCTATGAATCTGGTATCAATTTGATATAAGTATTAGATTGTCTGTTAATTTTGACGTTGAATTCAACGCCGATTGAAAACATCAATGTGGTTGATTGTAAAAGTTTTGTACATTGAGGCTTATTATGTACCTTACTACTCACAGATAAAGTTGTACATAACAAGGTATATGTATGGGTAGTAAAGGAATACTGAGCTTGCAGTTTGTAAGATGATCAATGTACAATCTTGCACAGTGGTGTGATATTTTGAATTTTGGATGGTGAAAGCTTGGAGCCTATCCTCCCCCCCCCCCCCGAGAGATAACCAATAATAAGAGTATACAGTGGGTTTTTATAATAGACTTTGAATTAATGACAAATTAGAACATTGAAAATGGCACCGAATTTTATATTGAATAACAAATTTGATTATAGGGTTAAGGGTGGCAAAAATCAAAATAATGCTCTTTGGACTCCTCTTACAAAGGTTCCAAATATAGGGAACATCGATTAACATTATTAAAGAAAGAATGTTATTTGAATATTTGTGAGAAATAATACAGAAAATATTTGAAATCATTCATAATGATAACTTCTTTTCCCTCAGTGAACTTCGGCTTTACGTGTAAGTAAGCTTTCTGTAAACTTTCTTCTGTGTAATTACAGTATTCACGCGAGTCTTTCTGTTCTTTATACTTTGAACCATCTTTGCAAATAATCTACAATAAAAGATACGTTTCATTCCCTCAAAATCACTTGTCCATTGCATCGATGTATTATTTGTTTACTATTCAAAGTAGCCCCTCTTAAAAAAATGATTGTATAGGATTGTTATTTAACGTTAAAAAATTTTAAATCCACAGTATTTTTGATCCAAGAGGGGTGTACTAATTCATGAGAAATATCACTTACCGCAAGGAGTTGAAAGTGAATTCATGTAGAAGTGGCCGCAGCCATGAATTTCAATGCCAAATCACGATAAATTTCTACATCGCACTTTTCTACAAATAAATGTCAACATCCCCAGATAACTGATAAGGACTCTTCCTTCAAGTACCAAGTTGCTTAGTGTTGAAGAAACACAGAAAATTAGTTCGTAACTTCACCACCAGTGCGCGCTAAAGTGGAAAAGTGCCGCTGTTCGAAGTAGCTCTTGAAGATTCAAAATAACCCCATTTTACACTAAATGTACAAATGTTGGACGTTTTTGAAAGTGTCTCAGATTTCTCCTCGATTTTTTTTAGTAAGGATTATTAGTATTTGTATTTTTGGAATCTAGAAAAACTGAGAAAATTCGTGGGTTACAAAATTCGAGTGTCCCCGGTTGTGCAAGAACGTAATATCTCGTTACTTCGTAATTGAATAGTAGTCCAGCATTAAACTTTATTATTTGATATGTTTGAATTCCTAGACCAAGGTGTATTGTAAATTTATACATCCAAATTTAAGAGCTCTTCGTGCCACCTTTCCAGGGACTCGCTAGTTGACGAAATTGGCTATTAAATTAAAGTCTCGACTTCATACTCCAGAAAACTTGTTATACTAGATGTATAAAAAGAAAAGCAGGGAGTATACTAGCATCGTATATTTACTCTAAGAGTTTTAACTCTGCTTTAAAAAAAAAAGAAAGAAAAAAAAAGACTCATTAACGAGCTGGCAGTTCAAGTTTATTTAGTTTTCGCTTTCTGATACAGCAATACTGAAGCGGTGTTGACTTTGTTCCACTAACAGCTCGTTCAAATTCTGTAACCCGACTTGAAAAATTTTATAAATGATACCGGCGCAGAAAGAAAAAAGCATCTTGGATCTTGGCTAACGAGCTAAAAGTCTAATTTCGCTAAAGCGACGTAATTTATTTTGTTCTAGGTGTTTCGGAGGTTCCGTGTCACAATTACCAGCATTTAACTCGATTTGCTTCCGCATTTGCGATGTCCTGTGCGGCACCCTCTCTTCTCCCAGATACTGTGTACAATGGCAGCGAGAAAACTTGGAAGAAATGCGCTGCAAATGTCCGAAGGGTGATTTTTGGACGGAATAAAAGCCGCAGAAAAAGAGTGAGAGGGAGAGAGAAAAAAAGCTCTCGACATCGAGGAGCGGTTACAATAATACCATGAGCGTGGAAACAGGTACAAATAACGCAGCGGGCCACAATTTTGTTGAACTTCTGCTACGGGTATGTACATGTTTTATAATGACGTCGTGTTCGCGGGGAAACGCAGATAATTTTCCAGGACAACTTTCAAGGGGCGACGTGAGGACGCGAAAGCTTCTGCGCTACCGTGGGATGCGAAATTCGCCAGAGGAAAAGTGATTTGGTGCTCATTCGTCGGCGAGTTACGAGTGCCGGATTACGTTGCTTCGTTCGACTTTTTTGGTTGGCCTTTTTATTTTTTCGTGCGCTTCGTCACGTTCGATTCACGTGTTTCGTGGGACCTGCGGACCCGACGTACCCTGCTAGAATTTCTCGGATCAGTCAGGTAAGATATTTTATATGTATGCTTGCCTAGACGTCGAGACTACGATATCTATCTGCTGACAATTTGAGAAAAAATCGTGTATTTTGATTCTGTTGGGAATTTGAGTGTCTTGTACCCCGCCGACTGAGTGGACCGGGTCAGCGACGTTCGTAATTGGAGGCGTAAGGGAGATTGAAATACGTTTGGACAGACTCAGCCGAACTGGAGAAATGGATGGGACTGAAAATAGTAGGTTTCGATACGTGATACGGCAAATCCATTAATCAGGAAGTAGTCACGAGTCGATTGTTTGCGAATTTGAGGACTCTTAAAAATCGATTGAAAATGTTCCAAAAAAATGTTCTTAATCGCTTTTTCCCATCCTGTACATTTATTAGTGCCTGGAAAAACTAGGTTGTAGGTCTGTTTACGTGGATCCGCAGACTCTAAGTTGTGATGACTGGATATAAAATACCAATGATGAAGGTACAATCCGCACCATTTAATATGGAGATATTTACGCCAGTAGTCTACTCACAACCAACATAACTGAAAAACAGTTGAGAGTTATCTTAACAGAAGCCAAGCATCCGTAAGGCTCAGACCCACTGTGGCCTGTCTTTTGAGCCTGAAGGTTCGGTTGACCCAGATGATAAGCCCCCATTATCGCAGCTGCTTCTGTGGCAGTGTGAAGTGGTGGCAAGTTTAGAAGTCTTTCCAGTGCCTTAGTCGGCGTCGTACTCATTGCCCACGTTGTCATCACGCACGCGAGCCTTTGCAGGTGGTCTTGTTCCTCTTTGACTTTGTCCGGGTGGACCCGGCTCCACCACACAATGACCGCATATGTGATTCTGGGACGTATTACACCGGTATAGATATATCCAGTGCATCATTTGGGAGAGAGTCCCCAGGTCCTGCCGACAAAGGTGCGGCAAGCCCGAAGAGCCTAAATCCCTTTTCTTATTTTATCTCAGACGTGATTCTTCCAGGAGAGTTTTTCATCAAGATATACTCCTAAGTACTTCACCTTTCCTGTGAGGGCTAACGGTCTTCCCTTGTATTGCACCTTGATCAACTCCTTGCCTTTTCTTTTGCGGGTGAAAAGAGTGATCTCAGTTTTGTCCGGGCTTATCGATAACACCATTTTCCCACACATCGGAGTCCCCACTGCGTTAACTCTGCGATGGTTTCCGGAAATTTGTCGATTACCACCACAACCAAATCATCAGCGTTGCCCTATGTGTATGTTTTTTGACAATTTAACTCCTCTAGTAAACTGTCCACGACAAGGCTCCACAGTAGGCGTGAACGTACTCCCCCCTGTGGACAGCTTTGGTATCTTATCCGGATCTCTCTGCCTTTTAGCGTAGATATAATCCAGTTTATTAAGCTTTCCTTCACTTTCATTTCCCTCAGAGCTGTTTCTATTGATTCATGAAAGGTCGCGTCAAACGCTCCCTGTATATCCATGAATGTTGCCAGGGCCTTATTTCCGCCAGTCATCCCTCTCTCAATTGCCGTAACAAGCGAGTGCAGTGATGCCTGTACTGATCTGCCTGCTTTATATGCGTGCTGGTTCTCATGCAGTGGGAACCTTTTCAGTGTCATCTCTCTTAGGTGCCTGCCTATCAGCCTTTCCAAGGTTTTTAGCATGAATAATGAGAGACTTACCGGCCTGTAGAATTTGGCCTTAATCCAGATACCTTAGATTTTCATGAGTTTTCAACAACAAAAAAAAAAAAAAAAAAAGAAAGAAAAAAGAAATAAATATAAATGGGCAATAGCTAAGCAACCTCTCAGATGTACTAATGATGTTATATTTTGTTATCTAATATTCTAAATCAAATCAAACAAATGATCATTGAAGTAGTCGAAAAAGATCAAAAGGCAAGTCACAGCGAAGAGTTCTTGGAAATAAACAATATTAAAATCGAAAAAGCTCACGAAGCAATATAATTGGGGCAGATGAATAAGCTTAGAAGAAAGAGTGGAGAAAAAAGGTGAATCGAGAGTAACACGGCATTTTGGAATCTTGAATGTCTTTTCAAATGCCATTTTAAAAATAAACCGAAAAATGACATATTTAATGCCTGTCCTGTAGCTCTTAAACCTGGTCTCTTACTGAAGTACTAGAAAAGGAAATCAAAATTACCCAGAATGAGATGAAGAGATCCCTGTTTGAAATAGAGCAAAAAGATAAGATCCTCCTTAAATCAGTCAAACACAAAGTTTAAATTTAATTATGACACATAGTTACCAATATCAGAAGAGAAAAATGGAATTGCGGGAGGGGGGGCACATCACACGTTCAAAAGACAATAGATGGGCATACTAGGTAACGTTCTGGTGGCCATTGTATCACAAAATAAGTAAAGACAGACAAAAGATAAGGTGGCGAGATGATTTTGACAAGTTCCTCTGTAATACTTCCATAGGGTGTCGTGGGAAAAGAAGGAATGGTGCAGGCGGAGGGAGGCCTTTGCCCGAAGACAGGGTATATGGCGGTGGGGGAGCCGATTGATGTATTAACATGAAACGTATTGTTGTTATTTACATACGCGCACTAAAAAAGGTTTCAGTAATTAATAATAATACTCGTACAACATATTGGTAAAGTTGTAACAAGTAAACCCCATCCCGCGTAAGAATTGGCTCGACGATGAATAAAAAAATAAGTGCACGACGTTAAGACCAAAATCTCACGAAAATGGAAGCTGTGGTCATTTAATGGATTTTTACTTGATACTGAATACTTAAGTTTGGTGAGAATTACGTAACTCATATTGAACTTATCAGTCTTGAAATTCGAGAAATTACGACGCCACGATGATGGACTTGATTGGAAATTGAATGCATAATTTTTATCCAAATCCCTGATTTGCACCAGTTTTCGGGAAAAAAAAGGTTAACTTTTTTAGCGGCACGAAACTGAACTGATAAAAACTCATCGAACTGAGTTTTTAGGTTTCAAAAACTTTTCAGTTAGACTGTATTTTGATGGTCGAAAGTCGACCAGACGAAGGACTAAACAAATCGAAGATTTATTTTCTAAATCAGCTGGACGGACTCTCAAGTGAGAAAACTCGTCATCAGAGTTGTCAGCTTATCTTTTGTCCTAGTCACCCGTTCTCCCAGGTGCTTAAACCGGTCGACGACTTCTATCTTGCCATTTTTCTGGATTATTTCTGATTTTTCGGGTTCTGTGTCTCTTAATACGACCATTTACGTACGTTTGTGTCTCCTTAGTTGACTAAATTAATTACCCGTTGAAAATTATAACATTTACAATCAATATGCTATCATCAATTCAACCACATTCTTGTAATCAAGAGAAACAGTGAGTTTCTAGAACTATCGTCAATGTTGCGTCCATGAACAAGGTGTCTACTGGTCATACAAGTCATACAATAATTGCATCTGATTACTTACAATTTTTTTTTCTTGTGAAAATTCTGTTTAGGCGTAAAGATAATCCGAACAAAGCTCATACAAAAGTTACACAAAAGTCATACAAAGGTCATACAGAGGTCATACTATTGAATAGTTCGTATTTGGTGTACATCATGATAGAGCATGTATTACCGATGGACTCCAGGATTGCGTAGGGGGTCTAATTTTGACACCTCCTACCATCTGTTTATTTACTTTCGACGTTGAAGGTGCAGGTACGAGAAAATCGTAAAAAATATTTCATGCAGAATCCATAGAATTTCGATTGAGCCATATTAAGATGGATCAGGGCCGTAGACATGAGGGAGAGGCAAAGAAATGGATCATCCTCAATTATTAATAAGAGTTGGTAAATTGGCCATCTCTGTTTCGACTTCTCGTTTCCCAGCAACTGTTGTCATAGGCTGGCGAGATCGCACTATTTTGAAACGGATGCTCATGACTTTCATAACTCGCATAACTAAATTTCACGCTTTTGTGATAAAATGCCCGAGTTTTCGTCGATTCCCAGTACTAAAATGTTCCCAACACTTACTAGCATGAGCTCAAATCAGAACCCTAGTCGGATTGGCTCGGAATGCGGTAAGATTGAAGCTTCACGCCGAACTTCTTCGACAAAATTCGAATCTACCCTACGCTATAATGATTTAGAAAAAGTCAAAATTTCTCGAGCCTAATTAATTATACGGTGCGACGAAAAGTACCACAACAAGATTAATAACAAAGAGAAAAGGAAAATTTCCCGGCGTTAATGGAATTTGGATTAAGGTTCAGTAGCTTTGAGAACAATAAATTTAAAAGTACTCGGAGTTGGTGCATTATTTTGATGTTTCCTCTCGCTGAAAAGTTGAATTACCATTTCCTTTAATTACAAAAGCTCAAAGTCGGAACTAAAAAACTTTTGTTACGGCGGAATGAGAGAAAAAGAGGATTTTTATCTGTTCTAGTTTTAATAGCATTCTGTTTCGAATCAAAAGAATATATATGAAGTATTCTTTTTTCATCTCGCTAACGCTCTGTATAGTTTTCCCATCGGATTTTACTTTTTGTCTGCAGACGAAAAATACGAAGCTATGGCGTCTTCTCGATGGAATCGCTTTGTCACGACTGTTTTTTTGAGACGCTAAAGTTTATTGCTGTTGGTGATATGCGTGATAATTATCGTTGAGTTTTCCTGTTTGAAAATCATATTTGACCTTGGCCGTACATCCCAAGACCATGAGACTCTTCGCGAACTTCACCTGGAAGTGTCAATAGTACTAGTGAAGGTCTCACACCGAGATGTCAGATGAGGAGGATGCAGCTAGGGATGTTTCCTTCAAACTGTAAAGAGGAGAAAAAGTATACTAATTTCCTAGAAAAATAATGGTAAACACGATAAGATTATTTTTCCTCGTATAAAGTTCAATGAAAACTGGAATGTTTCCCTGTGTTCCACTCGCAAATGTTATACTACATGTATGTTCTGCTGAAATGGGAGAAGAGGAAGGCTTTGCTCTGGGCCTGGACTTCCTCTCAACAGCACTAACCAAGGAAACTAACAGCTGCGACTTTACTAGCCGTGGTATTAAATGTGCGCTAAATACATAAATCTAAACTCAAATTGAAATTTAGTATACATTTTCCTGTAACAAAATTACTCAATAGATCACTTTTTCTGGTTCACTCACTGTCTTGTCACAGAATGTCCTCTCAGTGGTTGTGCATCGTCTTATATAGCCGTTGTCTCCCACCATTGTGCAGGACGTGCTCTCTGGTTCGCCGGTGTGGAGTAGGAAGCAGTGTTGACTTACACATAGTGCGTGATGTCACAGAATGTGTTTTTTTTTTGGTTATGCATCGTTTAAACAGCCGCCGTCACCTACTGCGGTGCAGTGTATGCTCATTGTGAAGTGTGGAAACAGTTTTGACTAACAGAGTGGGTAAGATTATAGAATGTCCTCTTTTTGGTGGGGCATTGTGTTACGTAGCCGTTGTCTCCTACCACTGTCCAATATTTGCCCTCTGGTTGGTCGGTGTAGAATGGGGAAACAGTGTTGACTTATATACAGTTGATAAAGTCACAGAATGTCCTCTCTTTGGTTGAGCGTCTTTTTATGTGGCTGTGGTCCTCCACCGCGGTGCAAGGTATTCTCTCTGGTTACTTGGTGTGAAGTGGGCAACAGTGTTGACTTTCACAGAGTGGGTAAGGTACTAGAAGGAGGTGAGTATAATCGGCGACCGCCATGTTTGTTTGATGTACCCATAAACAAACACCTGATCGAAATGATAAGTGATGAAGTTCACACGAGTTTACATTTAGTTTAGCGTAGTTACCGCTTTCACAAAACAAACGTGGCGGCTGTCGATTATACCCATTCTCTTTTAGTACCCTAGAGTGGGTAAAGTGACAGAATGTCCTCTCTTTGGTTGTGCATCATTGTATATAGCCGTTGTCTCCTACCGCTGTGCAGGATATGCTCTCTGGTAGATCAGTTCAAAGCGGGGAACCAGTGTTGGCTAACATAGAGTTGCTAAATACCTACTCACTTCCATTATCTACTATATTATTGTATTCTTCATGCTGTAAACTGGACGCTATATGAAGAGGTTAGAATCGGAACTGACACGTATACCGTTTTACTCTAAAAGCGCAGATAGGCAAAATACTGTACGCAGGTGCAGGAATATCTTTTACTGCGCCTGTGAACGTGGAGTATGTAATACATAATACACATTTGCAGGCGCAGCAAGAGATTTTCCTGCAACCATTTACAGTATTTTGTCTATTTGTACCCTTGGAGTAAAATTGCAAGTGTCGATTTTGATTCTAACCTCCTGTGTGTGCTGCTTTATAAATACTCGACTAATGTCTGAACGGTGCAGGGGAAGTTTTTAAAACTGTCACCCCTCTAATATATTAGCTGTGAGACAGCTTCAGATTTTACATTCAGCGGATTTGTAGTTTTTGTGGCTGGCTACAGCGTGGCTGCTGAGTTTGACCTCTCCCCCTCGTTCCCTTACTGTAGACCAGCGGTTCATCTGGCCGAGCAAAATCTGTTTCACAATCAGTTCTCGTACCTGTCAGAGCTTAAACACCAAAACTCCACACTTTTGCGATGAAATATACACAATCGTTATTACTTGTCTGTACTAATGAAGATCCACTGTTGACGTGCCACACCATACTGTCACATATTACAGTAATTGGCATAAAATTAGCTCCGCTGTCATCTGCACTGGCACAGAACAAGCTCGCTGTACTTATGTGCTCGTCTTCATTCGAATGTAAAACATTCAGCTTTCCCCCATGGTTACATATATGCCTCAGAAAAGGTCGTGTGCGTGTTCCTCTAATTGTCTGCGCTTATACACACGCGTGTGTAAGAAAATAACTGCGAGTAAACTTTCGCGTATTGTTTCATCTTGAACCCTTCTCAGTTTTCGATGAGCCCAATTTCACGTCTCCCCGCTTTTCAGCTACCGAAGCGGTGTTGGCGTCTCGCATTTTTGCGCTTCTTGTTCTCTTGTGTCACCTTTCTGTTGTTCTCGACAAGCTAACAGAAAATATCGCCAGAGGATTGCAAAACTTTAAATTGCTATTGAAACGACGCCGCGTGTATGAATGTCGGCTCGGCGACTTTTCTGTGTACACAAAATAAATTTTAGGCGGCGGCGGCGCCACGTCACTTTCTTCGGATCGAAGATAAAGCAGCTAGAAAATATGTATACACGAGTGTAAATAACGCTTTTGGCAAAGGTAAGCAAACCAAAATGGTTCTGCGGATGATATGCGAGTGTATGTGTACAGATGTGAAAAGCATCCTGAGCTTATAATGCAAAATCTACGTCTTAATCATCCGGCGCAATACTACTGTAGGAGCCTCAGCCTCAAAAACCGTGTTGGGGGTCCGCAGAGATTTCTGATTCATGATATTTCAACGCAACATCTTACCATAAAGATGGAACTGAGGTGTGAATGTATCGATGGCCTAGAGCGAAGAAGTCTTATCTCCACTCATCTCCATTTTTAATGGAATTTGACTGACTGGCAACACTAGAAATGGAATTTTCTTCGCTGTCCGTGCAGCCACTCCTCTCAACGAATTTGAAGTACATTGTGTATAAAACAGCAGAAATGTAATCGTACTTACGTATTACAGATCTAGGCCATCGATATTATCACCCATTGAAGGATGCTCGGATATGCCAAAGATAGAGGAAGAAAAAATAATTTTGAAAATATTGCGTCAATTCTATCAGTATGTAATAAGGAATGCATAGCTTTATGCAATGCATTGTTATAGTTCTCAATGGAGAGGTACACTTGGAGCTTGTAGGAAATTTATTTAGAGATTAATTTCTCCGAGCCTTAACACATTTTTCTAGTTGCTGCGGTGTTCCAAATGTTATAGTATCGGATAATGGTTGCAACTTTACCTTTGTGCAACCATACTCTGCTTTTTCTTCAGGTGCCGTATTCAATGCTGGACGTTGGAAATCGGGTTTTTGACACACCACTCTCTTGGGCAGGTTAGTCAGGGTAGTTCTCCGTTGCTTTCGCCCCAGTTTTTGTTGCATTGGAGTTTTTCTTTTCTGTGCCGAAGAGTGTGCAACCGCAGCCCACTTACTAGCTACGTGCTGTTGACGATGTGCACACTCACAGTACCATTCTTTCTGATCTGGTGGTAACGTGCCCTGCGATTTTGATTCTTTGTTCGTGTGAACTAGCGGGGCTTTCAGGACGCGCTATGTTTCCACATCGATTAATACTGTAGTCGCCGTGTTCGCTAGGATGTTAGTGGGGGTATTCGAGTATCACTTAGCTTTTCGGCGTTGGTGGGACTCGAACCCGAGACGCAAGGATTGCGAAGCGAGCACTCGTTACCACATAGACACACAGCTTGCCAACATGTGGAATAATCTACAGTGTTGAGTTGGGATCATGACCTGTCGATGGAATGTAGTTAAGATCCAAACTCTACACTGGTAGACTCTGTACCACGGTGATAGAAATATGACTTGTCTGGCACAGTTCTTCTATTCACTGGGAATGTGAAATGCACACATTGATGTGAGGCAAAATGAACCCTTCAAGGATTCCTGGACCTTCAAGTGACATAATCCTCCTTGGTCAATAATTTTGATACAAGGGTTATAGTCTATTTCCCCTTGGTGACAAGCCATTACTGGGGAATGGTTATGAAAGAGTTTTCCTTCTTTATAAGGGACATGCTACCTGCATGGCACACCAGACTAGTCAGGTGTTAGTAGTATATGGGTGTGGCTAACCCAATTGTAGTCTTTTTGAATTTCGGCGGAACAATTAAATTGAACTTCACCTCTTGCTACATTGGTGTGGCTTGGTCGGATGTTGAAGTTTTCATATATTCTTGTATTTTTATTATTTTCTAATTATATTTTAATATTAAAAATTCGCTGTCCGTATTGGGATTCGAACCCGCGTTCCGTGGTTTAGGAGGACACGTTCTAATCCACTCGGCCACCAAGCCACCATACTGTGATACAAAAAATAAATAAAAACTAAATCTCGCTACTAAACATGGGCTCTAGACTATTCGTGAGCGTCGTTCCGGAACGAAAAAATTGTCTTCCTTCTGTTCTTTCAAGAGAAAAACATGCTTCTTTCTGTTCCCTTCCATACCTGAAGAAAGGAACGCCATTTCATTCCTTTCTTTCTTAGAAGAAACAATTTATCCCATTTCTCCACAAAAGAGAGAGTGAAAAACAGTGAGAGGAGGTCAGTAGGAGAGAAAGGAATAGCTCTCGTTCACTAATTCCTTTTCTCCAAATTCTGAGCTTCATTCAATTCCATATTCTATTCCTCCAGATTTTAGCATCTTTCTCATTTTGTTCTTTCTAAAAGAAGAACGGCATTCCTTTCTTTCGTTCTGATACCCAAACATGTTCTGGACATAGAGCGTTAACAGTGGCATAGCCAGCCTAGTGTTCGAGAGGGTCTGGTCTTGACCAAACGGGAGAATGCGTTAGAGGGAGTGCTAGAATTGGAAAAACCATTATTTGATGAAATCCAAGGAGGTTCAGACATCCTCGACTCCCCCCTCCCCCCTGGATACGTCTCTGAGCGTTAAATTTGCACGACATTGAAGTTATTTGTTAAATGTATCGTGTGTTCAAGCTACTACGAGTCAAATGAGTCTGCGACCAGTTTGCTGCATTAAATGATCTAGATCTCTCACGAATACGCTTGTTTATTATGTACAAATGATTCCTCCTGACACATTTCAAACTTTTCGAGATTCATGTAGGTGCATGACTAAAGACTTTTAAAGATTCTTCTAAGGCTTATTTGTCACTACAGCAAGCCTAATTAAAACCTTTCATGAAGTTTCCTGACTAGGGTTTCGTATTATTGAGACTTGTTTCAAGACTTATTCTACGCTTTTTAAGAATTAAGACTTCATCATTTTTATTAAACTCTCTGAAAGATATTTTCAAGACTGGTTCAGATGCATTCAACCCATTGAAACCTTTTTAAACTTGTTAAGAGTCTTCCACCCAAGAATCCATACATGGTTAAAGTATGATTGAATAGCTGTAAGCTTAGAATAGAAGTACATATCTTTTTAATTTAAATAGCAGATGTATTGGGCAAAACGATTTTGATGGTTAAGAGACAACCAACAAATCGAACAGACCAATAAGAAGACAGGACACAACACATCTTTATTGCGGAGAAGCCCGATTGCGTCCGAGAAGTAGCCCTCAAACTTTTTTCATAGTCTTATTGCGTCCCGTTCTTGCCCCTTGCTTCGAATGGTTCGATTGCGTTCATCATAAAATTGTGTTTCACCGAGTGATGTCATGAAATTACCTCATCTAGCATATCGTTCTCGCTTCTGTTTGGGTCCTGCGCTCTAATTGGTTGAGAAAGAAGCACTCGTTTGCCTCAGATCCCAGTTTTGGCTTTTTGTGTGCCGAGGCTTTGTGACCCCCTTTTTATCAATCGGAGCTGGAGTCTGGATGAGTCATAGCTCAGCCTCAGTGAATCTAAATAGAGTCAAAAAGTCTCAACGAATCCGAGTGAGTCTCACATGCCTCAAAATGTGGTCTGATAAATCTCTAGGTGTCAGCATAAGTCTCATCAGAGTCTAACAAGACTAAACAAGTCTGAAGGCGTCTGATTGAGTTCTAGCGGAACCTGATAGTCTTTACGAAAAGTAGGGAACGGAATCTGAATGCGTCTTCTAGAGTGTGAGTGATCTTAACCCTTTCGCTCCCAACAGGACATAGTTTGTCCAACGGTTTTTGAAAAATTCTGTTGGGTCAAATATATGTACGTTGAAAACAGTGCTAGTTTTATACCCATTAGTGGAGTACAGAAGCATATCTTAGCTCACTCACGTCTCGATAGATGGCGTGGTTGTTTCGGAAATAATTTTTTTGACTCTCATGACTCTACCAGTGGGACGTACGCAGTCTCAGGTCCACTGGGGGCCCACGGAAGAGTGAAAAATTCAACGACATCGGATTCGTATTATAGGGAGTGTATGCAACAATTTCCATTAAAAAATTATTCAAATTGGGGGGGAAAATGGGAGCGAGAGGGTTGAAGCTGTATTCTGGCCAAAAAATTCTATCAGCTTTCCAAAATGAGACCTAAATCTGCATGGGTGCTTTTTCTTACCTGTATTTCTGAACAGGGCAAGTTGTGCACTCACCTCCACGTTTTCAGTTCCGCAGTTTATTCAGATTTTAAAGAATATATTGAAAGTCTTGATGTAGTTCGGTCCGCCTCCTCGTACTGCACTCTGAATGACGCTAAATGGACTGAGACGCAATGGAACTATGAGCCTGGACGCAATCAAACTCTACATCGGGCCGCAATGAAACCATTCATTTTCTTCAATAATTCATCTCCCCTTACTGACCCAGACGCAATCGGGCGCCCCCCCCCCTAGAACGGTCCAGCAGACCACGGAGTATCATGGATTTCATGTCACGAGCTAGATAAAGTCTGCAGGGTACGTTCTACAGAATCGGGGTACATTGCTGGCTGTATCCAGGAGGTCGATGGCGAGTGGGTTGGTATGTTGATGTACCCGAGTTTCGTGACGCTGAGCAAGTAGTTTGGCGATTTCGTCCACCGTGGGTGGATTGAGGTCGGCATGAAGCTGGTCGTTGCCTATGTACCAATGACTTTGTTCTGGAAGCCCTGAATCACCTGCCTGTCGCTTCAACTAGCACATCCCCATACCTGGATGCAGTAGGTCCAGATAGGGTGCAGTACAGCGATGCATAGATGTCTCTTGTTGACAAGGCAGAGAGCAGAGCATGGTCCTAACAGCCATGCATACTTGCGCAGACGCAGGTCAAGTTGTACACGCTTCAGGCGCACACGGTTCTGGTAGGCGAGCCTTTTGTCGAGGAAGATGCCAAGGTATCTAGCTGACGTGGATGCAGGAATCACATGCCCGGCTAGGAGGATTGGGGCATATGGATGGGCGCAGGTCAAAATCATCGTGTACCGATTTTGCTTGGTTGATGAGGAGCTTCCAACGTTGCGCTCAGCTGTGTAATTTCGTCGTAGCCGATTGAAGGTTGGACACTGCCTCTGAGTAGGAGTCGTGCGTAGCAAGGATAGCTGTGTCATCGGCAAAGGTTGCCATTATTGTCTCTGGTGAGGGGGCAGAATCTGCTGTGTACATGTGTACAGCGCATATAGGGTAGGTGCAAGGGTGCTCCGTTGGGGGACTCCCACATGTGTAGAGTATTTCCTGGATTGCGCCGAACCTGCCGGTTCTGGAGGTAGCTGTGAAGAATACGACACAATTGTCCCGGATGGTGTTGCGCAAGCTTGCCAGACTGTTTCGAAGGCTTTGGAAATGTCGAGAAACACCGCTGCGCAAATGCATTTCTACTAGAAGGCTTGAAGAATTTGCCTTGTGACCTGGTGAATCTGATCAGAGGAGGCGTGCTTGCTACGGAAGCCAAACTGATGGTCAGGAAGGAGTTGACGAGTGGAAACCTCCTTGTTCAGGCACTTCAGCAACAATTCCTCGTACAGTCTCGAAGTTATTGACAGAAGTGAGATCGGTCTGTAGGAAGTTGTTTCCTTTGGTGGCTTACCCGGATTTGATATGAGAATTACCATCGCTAATAGCCAGGTACTGCGGATGTGCTCAAGCCTATTTGCCCCATTGAAGAGGTATGTGAGAAGTAGTAAGGCGGGTCTGGACAATTCACGTAGCATGCGTGCGGAGACCTTGTCTGCTCCTGGTGCTTTACGAAAGTTAAGTTTGTCAATGGCCGGTGCTACCTCTTGTGGTGTGAAGAAGAAGCGAGCAGGTGCTGAGTTGTCAAAAGTTGTCGAAGGAAGGCTTGTAGTTGAAAGGTCTGCTCAAGGTAGGTGGCGAATGCCTCAGCTTTCTCCTGGTCACTTCTGGCCCAAGTATTCGCTTGTGTTCGTAGTGGCGGGTTGTGTGTAGTGGGAGCAGAGGGCGGATTGCGCATGACATAGAAAGAAGCACTGTTTCATATTTTATTCGGGGGGGGGGGGGACGTTGTGTAGCTATTTTCCCGAAAACAGTCATCTTCGTTATGACCTCACTTTCTGAAAAATAAGAAGGATCACCCTGCGTGATCCCACTTCGTTTTTCATATTTACAATATTATATAGCATTACCCTCACGGCATCGAGGGTAGCCTAGTCTTAAGATCTTTGATATAGATAATAAGGTAGAGAAACGTGAAACTTCGATGAAGGGCTAACCTCCAAAATCATGTGACCTAATGTATCAACTGTTATATTCTAGAGTTGTTCTCGACATGCTTTGAACTATGTTAAAAAGTCGTCTAAACTCTTTTGTCTATTCTTGGCTTAATTAAGAGTTTCTGACTTTCCTCGACCCTCTATGACTCTCTTTGGTCATACCTTAAAACTTGTTGATGTTCTTTCATAGCTTTTCTAAGCTAATATAAGATTTCAGCAGACTTACTTTAATGTCGTACATGGGTCTGAAAGAGTCTTATAACATCCTAACAAACTCTTGGCTAGAATTCGAATAAAGTCTTAGTCTTAAAGAGTCATGGAAAGTCTTAATCATACCTGAAATATTCTGGAACAAGTTCAAAGATACCTAGTCTCAAGTTGGGAAGATTTTCGATGTATCTGAAATACTCCTTGAAGATTTCAAACTGTCTCAAACATGTCGCGTTGAAAATGGGGAAATAAACCGCAATTACAATTTCACAGCATCATCAGAGTGTCTATTAGGTACCCCATCATCCATGCAGAAAATGCGGTAGTTGAAAGTCGAATCACATCCGACAAGCTTGTCATGGAAATATGATTCAAAAGAAGGTATTAGAGGGTGAAAGCGTTACGGATGAAAGCTTTGATAGGAATAACGTTTCCTTTTTTCGGAATATTTCGATAACCTTTTCACATAATTGAGCGTGGTTAAATGTCAACAAGGGTGAGCTTTTTTTTTTGACGTTTCTGCGCGATTTAGACTTGGTTTTCGGTGCATCCCTAAACTAAAGAATTCATTGTTTTCATCTTGAGAAAATCGCTTAAATCGCCGGAGTTCGCCCACTCAACCAAATTACGCACAGATTTGACAGAGTATTGAAAATGAGGTTGAGTATGTTTAGGATGAAGGAATCTGGTAGCTGGTCGCCGAAGACCGTTTTTCAGATATACGAAACGAATTCATGCAAAATCGTTTTCACTACTTTTTTCGTATTACCTCTGGTGCCATATATATGCACATATTTCGGGGCTATTTTTCGGTCGAAATAGGTGCGGAGATGCCGAGGTGCCGAATGGAAAAGAAACGCTAGTTGGCGATATTCCGCTGCGAAAAAGCAATGCATATTTCATCTGTAAACACTCTCTCCTTGTTTGCCTTTGCATACATATTTTATCATTGCAAAATTGAATTTCTGATAGGAAACTCCAAAACTGCCATAAAGGGATCGTTGAAACCTTCTCTATTTGCAAATATACGTAACGGTTATGACGTCCTTTACGTGCTTTTCTTTTTTTCTCTCTCTCATCTTACCCTCCAGATACTGGTACTTATACACAGGTTGTGGAATTAAACCGAATAACGTATGACTGATACGACCGTATTAGAATAAGGGCGGAAATTTAATATAGCTACTAGAAAAAATTTCAGCTTTCGTATTTTAGTATTCTTATTTTTGAAATCTGGTGTGTTGAACTGCAATGAAAAAACATCAAAGTGAGCGCTTGATCCGTGAAAAAAAAAGTTTAACATGTAAGCCTCATCTTTTTCTAGAAAAAGTAACTCCAAATACAAACATCATAGCTACCATCACGGTATAATTTCTCCCCTGTCGACAAAATTAATTCCCTTTTTGGCTAATGTACGCGGATTTTAGTAAATAAGTATATTTATTCACATAGTTAGCATATTTTTGTGCTCATCTCCAGGGATAGATTATTAATGAAAGAATATAGCTTATAAACTCAGTATATTTATTGTACAGCTCATGCATAAAGGAATTATGGCGAAACCAGACAGAAAAAATTTCTATATAAACCTTTATAACTAACCTTGTCACATTTGTAGTTAGAGATTTAGACAAATTTACATGCATTATGTTTGTGCTCTGCAGTTTATTGGAGGAGGATTTGAAATGAAGACACCCGATTCCTGTTTGGTGTAACAAACAAGGGCGTAGATAGCTCCGCTGGGGGGAGGGGACATCGAAAAATTATTTTCTCTGTCATACGTGACCCTTTAAACCCTCCACCATGTTCACTTCCTAAATGTCTATTGTTATCAGCGCCAATGATTTATTTTTTGTTGAGGGGTTCCAGATCGTCAGGACCTCTTATCTATGCTCTTGATAACAATTCATCAAGTTGAGAATTTTGAACCACCTAGTACTTATTACGTATTGAGTAATTTGACTGTATGAGTCATCTATACCTGAAATATCTCGATGTAGCATGAGTCTGATTGTAGTGATTGCAGTGCCTCCCACTAACCAATATCTAGAAACAGTTACAAGAGGTCTGAAACTAGATGTCATAAAATTCATTCGATTTCATTTTAAGGAGTTGATGGTTTCAAAATTAGAAAAGAAATGGGGTAAGCGAAAATTTCTCTGGTAGTGTGAGGAATCCCAAAGTTAATTATCTCGAATTTCATAATAATCTCGTTTTTCTTTATGAATAAACTCAAGAAGTCAGTTCTGAATGCAGGGGTGCCACAACCTTATATTTTGAGTGGGTGCTCATAGCACATGCTTACCGATAACTGAAAAAAGAACAGTTCTTAAATCAACAAGTTATCCTTCACTGTAGGTGCCTATCACAATTGAGTGGGTACCCTGGCACCCTTAGAACTTCCGTTGTTACTTTCCAGTCTGAATGATATAAAGATCAAATTCAAGATAGACGCTACCCCATCTAATTCCAAGAGTTTTACATTTCGGAAAAAAGGGAGGAGAAGCTCGAGCTTGATTAACTCTTACTGTTCGAAAGGGAAAGAAATCTTATATGAGATTATAAGCTTCTCGAACTTCCCAGGAAAAACAGTTTTTTTCCACTTCTTTGAAAATACACTAGAAACTTCTTTAAATCGACGGATTCCTCGTAAAAAGAGGGCTCTTACTATTTTTTCTTTTTTACCTATCTGTATCATTGGGAACTTCATCACTGATGGGTTTAGAATTATCCTCATGACATGATGTGTTATGGTCATTGTCTTTAAATATATCAAAATCTTTTAGTTTCACTCATTCTGCGAACAGAGGTAATAAAAAATTATCCGGAAAAACTGTTTCCCAGGTCTGCATCTATCGATTAAAGAAAATATTTCTCTCCCTTGTTCTCATTCTTGAAGTTTCACGAATTTTAGATGGTCTTTTCTCATTTTGAGTCAAAAGGATGTCGCTCTACCCCAAGAAAAATAAAAAAACTGAATGCTTCAATTCGAAATTCAAAAACAAAATTCGTTTCATCTTCCTATACTTACCTAATATGATTCTCTCAATCCATCTAGTGTCTGTCACTCTGTTTAATGCCAAGTCGATGCCTTGGAAAAAAAAATCGCCGAAAGACTTGACTGCCCCTCTCCCTCTCTTAAATCCATATAAACAGTAGTTGGGAGCATATTGAGAAGATTTTGAGAATATGGTCTGAAATTATCAGAGTAAGCTGTACGATTATGAACCAAGGTGTAAATATGGAGCCCTCCTGTAGGAAATACTGCTAGCGTTCCTGGCGAACTAATTCCGAAACATTTTACTAGATACTGAAACAACACTGATCAAGTTTCCGGTGTTCCGGTTCAGTTCTCTAGAAGCTGTGTGTTCATCATGCTATCAACTCACGTTGTTAAATTTGCTAAGTTTTGAAGTTCATTTTTTTCGAAGATTATTAAATGTGAAAAAATTAATGAAAGTAAGTAGCAAAAAGCTCTACTTTCTAATGATATACATGATATTTCAAAAAATATTTTTAGTTAAGGTCAAATACCCACGGGGAATGCGGGTCAACCCCCCCCCCATTGTCCAAAAACACGGAAAAACAATGGGTAGAGACGGAGAGGAGGGCGGGTCTGTGACGGAGCCCCCCATCACCGAGAAAAGAAATTATCTTAATCGCAACCCCTCTTACTTAAGTCCTGGGTACAGCCCTGGTGACTTTTGAGTTTCATAAGGTGGTTCATATTTGTACCTAGGTTCATAGTAGCACCTCAGTTTTCAATTTCACGAAAATTGTGGTAGTGGATAAACTTACTGAGCTGAATTCAACTTGTTTCATAAAACTAGACTATATGTCTCACCTTTTGACATACTGCTCATTAGCAGGGGCTAATTTAGAACGAAGTTATTGTGAAAAAAATTAGGCTGGTCCATAATTGTACCTTTTACTCCACTTATAGCAGCGAATCATGGATGTTGAACTTTTTTGTTCTTTGTGATTTTCCTTTGTAATCATCTGTAAAGGTCAGGGTCGTAGTTAGCTGATTTTTGGGGGGAGGAGAAGGGGTAGACAGCTAAAATACCGATTAAAATTTACAAATTTCAGTTGAATCCCTGAAAAATAATACTAATTCTTTTTAATTTTGTCCATTCTGCCTGCTATAATTAGCTGAGTGCCAACTTTTTAAATACCATTATCTTGGGGGTGACCCCTACAATCCCTCCCCTCGTCTTTGAAAGACCAATTAAAGTTATCATCTCTTTAAAGATTATATCAGAGATCTATGATCCGAGAATCAAAATCACCAATTTTCCTTTATCATTAATCTGAGAATAGACGAAACCCCATATTTGGGAAGGCGCCCACACCCACACCCCACAGGGTACTAGCCATATGTCTCCCACCTGTATAAGGCCTCCGTCAAATATTTAAAAAAAAAATTAAAAAATAAATAACGACGTATTTATGATGCATTTGAAAAAAGTGCGAGCTTTTGGCTTGTTGATTTTCTTTTTTCATATTTTGACTCAAAAGTGGGGACCTTAAAATCCTAAATGCGGTCTTGAGAGTAATCCGAGGGAATGAAACAAGATGGTGCACAGTGGTGTAAGACTTCGAAAACCCATTATTATCTGAAGATTGAATGCTGAAATGAGAAAATGACTGAGTATTCCCCTACGTCACTTTTTGACATCATTTTTCCTTTTCAGCCTCAATCATTCAGGTTATATGACGTTCGGGGATTAGACGTTTGGGATCTGGCACCCACTGACTCACCTCCTCAATTCACAAAACCACATGGACGCATAAAATTGATGTCAATTTGTCGTCAAAGTTTAAATCGAAGTTATAAGATGTCAAATCAAGATTTGACGTCGGTCGTTTGACAGTCGGTCGATTTGGGTATGTATGGTTAATGCAGAAGAAGATTTGGAACATCTGTTTCGACGTTTATCATGAAATTCTGTTCATTAAGTGAATATTATCAATTTCAGGCTGTCTACAAGGTCAGGAAGTTAGGAAAAGTCAGGATTTCTGAAAATAGGTCAGAAAGTCAGGAAAACGTCCGAACATTTCGAGAAATTGAGTGAATGGTGAGGAAAAAATTAGTAAATTACCATCCAGTGGAAGATCCTGTAAGAAAGCAATGTCATGTGAGAGTTATGATGATTACCTACCTCAGTTACATTCATTATCAAATCCTTAAATGTATACTCGTAGCTTTATATTTGAAATTTAAAAATAATCCGAAGACTTTTATGCGTGGATTTTTTAAATACAAGCCAGGAAGTCAAGAAAAAGTCAGGAAAGAAATGAGATGAGTCTGCAGACACCCTGAATTTGAAATATCAATTTTTATGTCCACTTGGAGCATCAGTTTCGATGTTGATTATGAAATACTGTTCGTTGAGTGAATGTTATACACCTTTTACTGTTCACAGATGACGTGGTGCCCAACAAGGTTTATAGATAGAAAAGGATTACTGAGTTCAGAGTTTACGATTAACTGAACAATCTCATACTGTGGATCGTATTTTGGATTTCACCCGGTAGAATGGTAGAAGCCCTGAGTCAATCCCCCCTTGGGGAGAAAATGAAGGATAGAGGCTCATAATGGGTTCTTATCCTTGATGACTTTGATTAAACGGCAAATTGTACTGTGACGTCAATTTCGCGGTTGACGTCGAATTTATTTTACGAAATCGATTGGACAGTTGTTTAAACGACGTTAATCTACTAACATCGGGTAATTTTGCCTGTCAAACTGTCGCCTTAATCAGCATCAAAACAGTTCATTTCGACGTCAATTATCAATCTGACGTTAATGAGTTTCAAGTTTGTAGTGGATTTTACTCGTCGAATCTGTGTTGAAATGGTTTCATGGGTAGGAAGGAAAAACGTTAGATTATAAACTCATTCGAGTTCGCGGGGGAGGAGAGGTCAGAAGTAAAGTGATTAGGAGCGAAACCTATGGTTAGTGGCTAATATAAGGTGCTTTGAAATCCTTACCCCTGCCTTTAATGCTTAATGGATCTGAAGTGTCCATTGTTCTGAGCATACTCCATCATAGTAACATTTTAAATGAAACCAAGTCTGTTAAGTGAATACTTTCATCGGGATTAGAATAAATTATCTCCAATAATTCAATAGTACGGCCACTAATGAGCCGTGTCCCGAGGGGGTCCGCATATTTTGAACACCAGAAACAAAATACGTTGTCCCATCGTTTTTCCATTCGTGACTAGATTGTATAACTAGGTCTAATGCAAATTTCATATTAAATTCTCTGTATGCCATCGGATTACCCGCGATCACACAGCGATGAATTTTAATAAATTGGAAAAAGAATGACGGTGTAACTTTATTCAAGAGCTACATATATTATGGGATTTTGGGATTCAAAAAGCAATTTTCTCGTGTACTGTTTGGCTTTATCATGCTGACTTTCGTTTTAATTAAATAAGGCGTTGCGTTTGTTTCAGCAACGTGTGTTATTGTATCGGAGATTAATAGTCAGTCGGCGATCTCGATTAATCGAACATTCGTCGGCATCGAAACGTATTAATTTTATTCTCTCCGAGTGGTGGACTCGGGCGAACACTCTTGAATACTATTTTCGGCGTGAGATACGGGTTCGATATTTGCTTTTTGAAGCGCACGAGTGGCATGTTATGACATACCTACTCAAATCAAAGCGCGAGTGTCTGGAAATATAGATTTTGTTTTACCAGTATAACGTTACGTAAATTCTATCTCGATATTGGAATGTGAGGTAATCGACGTACTCAAAGGGGCAAAAATATTTGCCACTGAGGATTTTTCACGATCAGTGGATCCGAACCTAGTTCACAGAGGAGCAGAGTGTGGGATCAGACAGGCTACTGAGAAAAATCAGCTTTGCATGCAACCACCGGAACAATCGCAGGCCAATACACCTCCCACGCCTTCTCTGTGGTAGAAAGTTGAAAAAATAACATTCTTCATCATAATTTATTGTCATTCTTCTCATTTGTTTGCCCCCCCTCGCAAAAAAGTTTTAAAAACAACATCAATTATATTTTCAAAACATTTTCTACAATTTTCAGTTTTCTTCTGAATAGTAATAATAGTAACCGTCGGTAAAATTATACTGACTCAGCATAAAAGTTGGACTTCTTGAGAAAATGACTTTCGCGTTTTCCTAAGTGAGTTTGGGTACGTAGGAATAAATTTTCCTGTAATTCCATTTTGATACATATTTTGTGTATGAGTGGGAGTCGAACGTTAAAGTATGTTCTCATAAAATGGGGGATCCGTTAACTTGACCAAGTCGAGCTCAAATTTTCAGGATATCACGTGCCCATGAAGTGGAATAATAATTAGCTTAGAACTGCTAATAGATACCTTGACTTCAAAAGTTCAGAAACTAAGTGGCTTTGGATAGTAGCGGAAACAAGATATTTTTGAAGGGATCGTGGGACAGCTTATAATTTTACAATTAAAAAAAAAATGAACTCATAAGTAAGATTATAATTATTGCGAGCTGTGCGAATAATTTTTTCCCCGTATAAATTAATAATTTCTAAAGTTTTTTCTAGTTCGGAAAAAGAGAGGATTCCCATACTTCTTAAAAATTTTTTCAGACGAATTTTACTTGGCATATAAGTCTCCTAGAAAACTTTACAGATTAGTTCAAAATTATCATTTCGAATGATTTTTTTTAGATTCTTCCAGTCTTTTACTAAACCAAGACTCACTAAGATCAGCAATTGAATGGGTATATTGTAATTTCTTTTCGTAGTTCAGAGAGAGGAAGAGCGATATATCCGACAGTTCTTTTAAATTCTTTCAGACGAATCTCATTCTTCAAGACTCTCCCAGAATTATTCCAGGCCATATCTAAGACTTCTCATTCTTACTCAAGATTACTACTTCTGACCCCACAAAGCCTTTTGTAGATGCTTACAGACTTTTATGAGGCTCTTTAAGACTCGATAAGATGAGCAGTAAACTAGGTATTCTCAACTTTTTCCCAGTGGAAAGGGAAAAGGAGGGAATGCATCCCCCCATATTTTCTTGAAATTCGTTAGACTATTTTACTTTTTAAGACGTTTCCAGCGTTGTTTCATCGCTATTTCTGAAACTTTTTCAGGTTTAAGATTATTACTCTAAACGCTTCTGGACTTTTACAAAACTCCCCAAGACTCGCTGAGATGAGTTGTAAAATGAGTAATCTCAACTCCGGTTGGGGATGGGAAAGATATATTCTCATATATTTTTTAAATTGTGTTAAGCGACTTTACCTATCAAGATTTATCCAGAATTGTCTCAGATTATATCTACATCTTTTCCGGGCTTGTTTTAGACTATTGTTTTACGCTCTGCTGAGACTTTTTCAGATTCTTTCTAACTTTTCCGAGACTCTTATAGACTTATTCAATACTTCTTAAGACTCGACTAGACATTCACAAACTAGTTTTGAAAAACCTTAAAGAGTCTCAAAAAATATTTAACGCACTTCTATAAGTATTTAACTGAGATGGAAGAGTTTCGAAAGTCTCATTAAAGCACAGAAAAGTCTCAGAAAGTTTCTATAAAGAAGTTTTCAAAAATCTGAAGTAGGATTGGAAAAATATTAATGAATCTCGAAGAATCTTAAACCCATCTGTAAGATTTTTAAAGAATCTTGTAAGTATGAAAAAGTTACAATTAATTCTAATAATGTCGAGAATAGTCTTTAAAAGTCTGTATAAAGCAAAGAATAATCTCGAAAAGAATCTCGAAGATCCTTGCAAATAAGGTAGGTGCGCCAAATAAAGCCCTATGTTTGGTTTTGGTCAATTTCTGCCTTAGGATGAATGTTGTTTTTGTTTTTTTGTTCTTATTTGGAATGTACATTTCATTACTAATCTAAAATATGACTTTCGGATTTTTTCACCCCATAGTGCTCGTGAAGTATTCAATTGAAAAGTTTCATTTTTGAAAACCTAATAAAGCTTTGTGTACCCTAATAAAGCCCGATCTAAATCCTAATAGGTGTGGTGGGACGTATGGCGATGCACGCATGCCAAAGTGGCCCCTAAGACACCGCACTCCCAGCACCGGAAACTACTCTTTCGGGCATCGCATCAGTGCCATGGAGGGAGGGGGGGCTGAATCCTAATAAGGACCTACCTAAATCCTTATAAGGCCCAATTTAAAGGAAAAAAAATCTGAAACTGCAAAACAGTTTATTAAACCAGTATCTGAAATTAAATTGAACAAATAAGTATTAATAACTTGACATAGTGCGGAAAAATGTTAATGAAGATCGTTAAAAGTAATCGGGCCTTATTGGGGTACAATGTACATTTTTTCATCGTTAGCCGATTACTCACCTATAAAATACTCGTTCGAAGATTTTTTTTTTTCTTCATTCACTAGGTAACAATATGTATAAGTCAGCAACAAATAAACGTCGATTTTCGGGTAAAATTTTGTTATTCACTTTAAACGCTTTCTAACATTCTCGAAAAAAAAATTTCCACTAAAATTTTAGCCGGTCAAAATTTCTGTTGTCATTCTCTCTCTATCCACGCGAAACAAATGCGCAGTGTTACCAGATGAAAATACAACAACTTTCCCTCAGGTCGTTTTGCAGCACAAAACATAGCAACCGAGATTGGCAGGCCGGGCCGTATAAGGGGCTCGGGCCTTATTTGGTGCACCTACCTTAATTAAAACATGTTTAGAAGTCTTGAATTTCAAACAAAATTCAAGAAGCTTAAAAGAGCCTCAAAGGATTCCAAACCCATTCGCATGGATGTCAAAAAGACTGAAACGAATCGAAAAGAACCTGAATTGAAAAAACATCTCAGCAACTCTGATAGAAGCATAGAAAATATCAGTGTCTGAAAAATCTTTAAAATATCTCGAAGCTTGGGCTAGTGTTGACCAAGTTTGTAAGGTCTGCAAAGAGTCATAAACGTGTCTTGAAGAATTTCAGAATTCTAAAGCATAGCAAAAGCCGTCAAGAAGTCTTGAAGACTCATAAAAAAGCATTGAAGAGGCTTAAAGATGTTAAAATCAATTCTTGGATCATCTGTATTTGTGCCAGGCCACCGGGAATTTTCTCGGTTGCTAGGCGGGCTATCCCGCTCCTGGTTCACAGAGTGTCCTCTTTTACCCTAAAATCTGTTCAACTCAACAAATTTCATGGGCTGTTGAATTTATTACGGACTCTCGTTTTTTGTGCTCTGGTTTTTATACGTGAGGATGGATGAAAATAGCGATCATCAAAAACTTCTTGTATATTCGTTGTTACGCAGGAGCGTAAGCGCAACAATCAAAGAAAAGCTGGCGGGAGCATAAATTCCAAAGATTAGTCTTCTCTTTCTCAGATTAGATTCAAACAAAAGAACAGTTATGGCTGAGGGAGGGTGAAGGCAAGACTACGCAAACGAAGATGAGTAACTCAATATATGTTAAACCGATCCTCAATTCTAGTTCTTGGGTTTACACATGCGTAAGAAACGTGTGTAAGCGAAATGGAACACTTTTTTACGGATGATTTAAGCTGGAAACGTACCATCAAGTTTGAACTTTCAAGTAGAAAGGCACCCAACAACCTATAAAAATGAGGGTATCTCCGGCCGCCAAATTTCCGTATTCAGATTGTCGATCTGGCTTCGACTATTTATCCTAATATTCAAATTTTACTTTGAAAATTAGAAAAATTGAGTTACTTCGAAAAATTGTACAGAATGTTCAGACGTGAGTCTTATAGGTTCCGGATTTCAAATATTCCATCGGATTTTCGAGGTGGCCTTCTTCAAACCCATTCGCCCTGCAAGTGAGAAATTTAAATTTGTAGCTCCAGTTGAAAGCCTATCAAAAATCGTACGGGACAGCGAAATTAGCCGCTCAAAAGGATACCATTTTTCAATGCTTAGTTTAATATATTTATTTCGCTTATTTGAAAAAAAAAAATTAATGTTGAGGCCCAAATTGAAATAAATGTAAGGAGTTGATATTCAGTATGAGCGATTGTTGAGGATTGTTGAAGTCTCTGGTTTGATAGTTTGGTTGATGAGTCTCTATTTGGAATTTAAATATTTGAGGAGGGTCCGAGTTTCCCTGAGAGAGGGGAAATTTTTTCACCTAAAAGAAGAACTGAACCTTACCACACTAAGATCCTACTCTATCAAAAAGCGATTTGATTTGACATAAGAAAAGAAAAAAAAAATGAAAACGAAGTTTTTCTTTCTCTATTTGAACTTTATGAGGGAAACAAATAAGGGATCGTGAGAGAGGGATTAACCACGAAGGGAAACAAAGACAACACTGACTGGAAATCTATTCACATATTTATCTGTACTTGAACAACGCTGAAAATGCACGTGACTGAGTTGCTGCCAGATCCAAATTTCTTAATCTCTCTTAGTGTTTAAGATTTTAGGGGAATCCAGATAAATGTAGAAAAATTCTCAGAAAGGCGGTTTCTATGATTTTTGCTACGATATTTTTTAATTTCTTTTATAATAAGAAGACATCGTGACTTCAAATTTTTTCAGAATCTAAACGAAAATTAAAGAAATTTCTTTACATCTGGTATCACTAGACTCTCGGCTTTGAATTTTTGGCGAATCTGCACCTACTCACTCTAATATAAGAAAGCAAGTACATTGTGTTCATGCTCATCTTTTTCTACCATTTGCTAGTACTGAGCACATCGCTTAGTGAAAAATTGTGCAATATGGAATCTTCCTGAAACCATCAAGTCCAAGAATCGTCTGTATCGTTGACCTTCGTTTTTTTTTTCTAATTTGCTCTCAACCCGAGCCCTGGAATCCGCCTTTTCGAGTATTACTTCAGAGACGTTAGGGAGGCTATTAGGGCTGTCTTAGCTCTCTTCCCTTGTGGCCGAAAACCCGGCCCAAGTGAGAATCTAGCGAGTTGCTACGTGGGCTCGAACCCGGGACCTCCGGATTCCGAGAACAACGCGCTATCCACTCGACCATTCAGACCCCCAGTGTCGTTGACCTTAAGTTTATTACCAAACTTGCAGAGCTTGACGGAATGACATTACTCTTTCCTATTAAAATTCTAATAGGACTTACGGTTCAGAAGATGTACAATTTCTCAATATAAGTCACTTGAGTACCCCTAGCAACCCAGCTGACTAATTGGAATAATCTTCAAACTCTAAGCTAAGATGGTAAAAATTCACTAGTGATAATCTCAGCTCACTGTGTCATCCACAGCTAACTAAAGGTCGAACAACACCATTTCCCCTGAAATATCACATTTTGGTACCCTCGTCTCTATATTGGCCCAACTGAGTTCGTCTTTGAATTTGGCTGTCACTTCCTCACTCTAAGCTTTCGATCTGGATTACTATATTTTGAATTTGATTGTGACTCTCTCACTCGAAGCTTCCGAACTCAGTTACCATTTTGCTTATGGTGAAAAATTATTAGTTTGATCAAGAATTAAACAATAAACATCCATGCAACACCTTTGTGTTGGATGGAGGGGGATGGAGTGTTGTCTATTCATACATGACGGTTTGCCCTCTGCAAAATCTTATTTCCTTTTAAATGCAAAATCAACTTGAGAGCTTATATTTTTTGCTTGTTTACTGAAGGTGAAAATTATCATTTTGCCCTGTCATGGAGCCAGAGCGGCCTCCAGGAAAAGCGATCAACTGCATTTCTGTCACTGCTATGGTAACTTCATTTACTAGAAAAGATATGGGAGCCGGTTACGATAGACCTCATTTTCTTCAATTTTTTTTTTTTTCAATTCTAATGTGTTTTTCAATCCTATCCGTTCTGCCATTACTGTCCGCCTTTGTCTTTAGTTCTGTCGATCATTTCCGTCTATACTTTCCTCTATTGAACGTTTCTGTTCTTTTTTCAAATCGGTAGTTTCAGCGATTATTTTGTTTCTTTTACTTACTTCTGTCATCTCTTTCTTTTCGCCGCCTCCTTCGTCTATTTCTGTTAATATTTTCATTTAATTTATGTCGATTTATTTCATTTCTCTCTGTCGTTTTCTGCCGAGTCTATCAATTCTGTCATTTCCATGTATTATCATTCCGTTTTCATTCCTGCTACCCAATGCGTATTCAGTTACCTTCTAGTTACCCAGTTACCTGCGGAAAAGTTACCCATTTGTTACCCCCGAATTACCCTCAGATTACCCTTGTTCCCCTTTAGTTACCCGGGTAACTTGTGGGATTTTGCGCATTGGGCATGGTGATGTCTAGAAAGTGATAGAAATCCATTTTCAAGACCATTTGTGACGAGTAAAGAAAAACTCCTTACTAGACTGAAGTTTGAGCTTACGAAATGCCAATAAAACGGTATACGACTTTCATTTGACTCATTTCGGACACCCTGTAGGCAGCAGGTACGAAAAAAAGTGCAAAAACCTGTGCACCTAGCAACGCAGACTGTACTGTTTTCAGCTCGGTGAATCTGCTCGCTAAGAAATTTTTTGTATTGAAGGCACGGGTATACGCCCCGCTGCGAAACATTGCACCGAGCGCTGAAAAATAGAAGTTTAAATACCATTTTGGAAGCGTTATATGCATTTTAAAAAGAAGAGAAACGGAGACGGAGATAACATGAAAACAGTTTCCACTTCGTGCGCTAATGTTGAAAAACAATGCATTCAGGCATTTATTTTCATCTGGTGTATCGTGCGAGAAGATACCTACACTACTTCTCTTTATTAATAATTTACTCGAATAAGTTTTTTCATTGTACAGCTTTTACTACGTAGGTAGTTTTACATAAATTAAAACATTTCAGATATAAAACTTTCGCCATTTGACTAGGTGCCAACCTTTGTCTGAAATTTAGTGTATTTTTCATCTTATGTAAATTTATACGTATATGTGCTTTGGGGTGCCTACTCACTACCCTGATTTCTTATTATACACTCGGTTTTTTTTTTCTCTTTCATCCTCGTTTGATATCTTTAAAATGAAGGATGTGCGAAATTGTCTTTTTTGCTCCACAAATGCCGAATAATCGTACACCGGAAATGCAGCGTATTCCAGAAAGATTTTAAGAGGAAAATGGAAGACCGTCCGACATTTCTACTGAACAAAATGGAATGAGATTAACGAGCTTTTATTATTCGTACATTTATACAAACTTTTCCAGGGGAACCATGTTCCCGGGTGGTTAATTATAGCTACGTCCAGTTTTTTAATTAGTCTAATAATATTTTCATACCATTCTTTTCCTTTTTGAAAATATCCCCGATTCCGACTCTTGTATGTTTTGTTCAGAAATCCAGCGAATACTGAAGTCCAAGTGCCCCTGAAAACTGCTTCAGTAGAAGGTGAGGTGTTTGAAAGTCAAAACTAAGTTTTCGTTACTTTTTCGTTTATATCCCTATTGACCAAATCTACTGAAATTTCGCTTACTCAGTTGCGGAAAGTTCAAATTTCTGCAAAAAATTCGAGGCAGATGCGATTATCTAACCCGCGGCGGGCGCGGATTTTACAATTACGCTGCATTCAGCAGCTTAAAATAGAGCCGCAACTGATGCGTAATTTAAATATTGAGGCGTTCAGCTGCGAATAATGCACGTGCCTCAGTAGCGGACATGGCGGAATTTCTGTTCTGCCGCGACTTTATCTGTTCCGCATCAATAGTGGCTGACGCAGAATAAAATGTTCTGCGGCGACTTTATATGTTCCGCATCAGAAGTGACTGACGCAGAATAAAAGTTGAGGCGTTCTACCGCGACTATTCCACATTCCGCGGCAGTAACGATTAGTGCGAAATATGAAAGTCGACACGTTCTACTGCGATCCTAATAACTGCTGCTGATCCAGAATTTTTTGGCCAGTAGCGTTTAGAAGCTGCAAATACAAAGCAGTGGCTGATGCGGAATTCAATATTGGAAGTGCTCCATTGTGACTGTGTATTCAATCTGCTGCACAGAATTTTTCGTAATATAGGCTAAAGGTACCGCAAAATTCAATAATAAACAATAAAGGATCTGTAGTAATAATCCTCCCTTTAAACCTCCCTAAACCTCCCTTCCATCCTCATTGTCACCAAGAAAACATACCTGTAGAACAAATTTTTTTCTTGTGTCTCAAAAAATTCAAATCGTTCTGAATTTTTATTGACGCTCGGATCATTTTTATGGTCTCTGATCATTATAATGACGTTGTTCTGTGTACACGTTCTTTATTATTGACGCAGCGCTCGAAATGATTGACCATGTATAAATTCGCGTAAGTTGATCGGGTTGATATCAGTACATTTCAATGTTCTTTTTCGACTCCATTGTGATTTTCAAGATTCTCGCCGATTTCTACATTCTACATGACCAATCACAAGCCCCCAGTCAAAATATAGGCGACATACTAATAACGTAATTAATACGAATTAGCTATTTTACTGAACGTTTCTCCTTTCTCTTACAGTTATCCTGACTTCGATAACAAATAGTTACTGATAACAAACTAGTGACACTAGCACGCCACCGTCCTGAAGAGTCCGAGATTATCTTTGTTTTTTTCCTGCCGCATGATCAAATAATGGTCATGACCGTTCGAACATCCATAAAAAATAAGTTATTGCGGTGTCAGCACCACCATAGAAAAATAAACCATAATTATTAAATGAAACGATACTAGCGCACCACTGCAACTACTGCAGCTTTTATTTATTTATTTATTTTGCTCTGACGAATGGGAATTTTCAGTTGAGTCAGTTGGGATTTTCACAATTTTTGACCCCCCCCCCCTCCAGGAAAAACGGTACATCCCTGCATTTTCGGAGCCTTTCCAATAATACGACGAATATCCCGATGAACAGTTTCATTGTGGTTGCCTTGAAGTTGCGAAAGAGGAGATATTATATTAAACTACCCAAAACCACAAAAATAACGGAAAATCGATTTTTTGACAGACCACGTTTTACCAGTTTCACCTTTCATGTACGAATGTAAATGTAGCGCAGTGCGCGATGATTTGGTTTCCCTATGTAGTCCCGTATGAATAATGCAGTTATAGGAGGGAGAATTCCGCAGCCCCATCAGTTGATGACAGACAGAAAAAATAGTAGGTAACGGTATAGCAAAAATTTTCCTAGCATTTCATGTAATTTTCCATCTGTGTCCTCTTCCCCCTAGTCCGTCCCTAAAAGTAGACATATTTGTCCGAGGCACCCTGTTGTCAAGAACGGACATTAAAAATTTGAAAACCTGAGTATAGGTAAATACCTATTTTTACCAACTCGAGCACCCGTAACCCATTCGATAATTTGAATGTGTATAAATTGGAACAAAATAACTGTCAAACGACCGTTTGCAATTCATTTTATTTTACTTATGGCAGTGAGGTGTCGTCAAATTATCAAATATTTGATAACGGAACGGAAAAAGTCATCCAAGACCGATACAATAAGACAATAAGACATTATGAAAATCGAAAATGTTAACAAAAATTAACGTCGGAATTGAAAGTGTATGTCAAACCCGGTGTGACCCGTGACCAGATCGAACAGAAATTTGTTTGAACGTAGAGAAAGGCCCTTAACATGGGAATGTTATATGCCTTTCTTTCTTTACTATTTTCCAATACTGCAGGCTGCGTAGCTACCGGTCACTTAGCGTCGCCGAAGGCTAACTCGTCGTGTGATGTGTCGGATCTCGGATGTGTCGGCCGCTGTCCCGCTGGCCGATTTGAAATGATAACGGAAAGTTTCGTGAATGTGGTGCAAAGTGCAAACTTATGAAATTAAAGCGTTAAAATTGTTGCAATTACTGTCATTCATGGGAAGATTTTTTCACAAGGTCGTTTCCTAATATCGGTTATTTGCTAATGAAGAGAGGAACAAGTGATCAATTTATTTGATGAACTTGGTAAGTATTTACATTACCGGGAGCTGGTAGTACTATCTGACATCAGTTTCATATTGCACTGACATTTGTGTATTTGCATGAACACAGATTTATGACGAATGTAATCGCAGTTCCAACGTGCCAATTGTCCACTATTCAGCGATCCAAGTCGTCAGTTCACTCGTAAGTACAGTATTCATGTTTCAATAAAATGCACGTTCAAAGGTTCGAGTATGGTGCAGGAACTTTCTGCTTGACGACTATTTTGGCAAAATTGCACTCGTATGACGAGCGTGCACTAACGAATGTCACGCAACAAATTTCCTTAACGTATCCGCATTTAATCAATGTACAGTACCGTTGAATACGTTCATTCTGAATGTATGAACGTATTCAACGGTATTCGAAAATGAGATGTCGCTACTGCAAGATGCAGCGTACCGTTTTGTCAGATTCAAATTAGATTCTCATTTCGGCATCGGTTTTGATTAACAAAAAAACTGAAGCGAGTCTCAAGTTCATTATGAAATGTGGTACATGGTACAATTGACTATAGTTCATGGACGATTGCTATCAGTTATCCAGGCGAGCGTTGTAAAGAAATTTTGTGAAATAGCTGTGTCTCAAAATTGTTTAATTTGTATGTACTTTGTGTTCATATTTCTTTTTGGAAATGAAATAAAACCGAAAATATCAGAACTCTAACCTTGCGAATGAAATATTGTGAAACTGATACAAATGAAGTCGGTGGCTGAATGAACAAACCTCTAGTATTTATCATTGGTAGCGCGAATAGTTTGTCGTTGATAGGATTTCGTTGAACTCATTGCGGTTTCTGAAGTCAGTGGGCGGGTGTTTTTCCCTTCATGTGAAATTTCCCGTACAGTAGCGTTAGAAAGGGTGAATTCCGAATTCGACATCGTGAAAATCAATCTGATCTTAAAGTTCCTGGTTCAGAGTATTTCTTTGGCTGCGTGTACATTTTCATAGAGGGAATCGATATAGTGATTATTAGGTCTGTTCAGGCAGCGTACAGAAATTAATCTTGATGATTTTTTCTGTAAGTTCTGTACAAACGTCTCTGGTCGTTTCTGTAAGTTTCTGTAGTGCTGTTGTGTAATCGTTTTAGCGTATGCTCAAACACTTTTTCTGCACTTTCTGTTGAAATTTCCGATCAACGTTCATTTTCATGGATAAATCTCCACATAAAATAAAATTGAACAATTGCAAATCACCTTCAACGTTCTCTCTTGAAATTATTTAATTGTTAGCAAATTTTTTATAAGGAATAACCAAAGTTTTTTTCCGTTCCAACTGTTCACAAAAAAGTTACAGAAACTTACAGTACCTCCAGAGGTACTGTAGTTCTGCAAGTACAGAAACTTACAGAAACTCCAGAAAGTCGGTGCTCGAACATTCTCTCTGCAGTTACAGAAAGTGCAGAAAAGTTGCCCGAACGCACTTTCTGTACATTTTGTCAATTTTGGTAGTTTCTGTATGCTGCCCGAACAGACCTATTTTGCTTCAACAGACGCTAATATTTTTTCCTGACGTCTTGGCCGTATTATATGGGGTTAGCAGGGCGTCCATTTAGTCACTTTTTTCTACAAAGGTCACTTCTTGCCACTCATTCTGTATACATTTCACTTTTCAATAATCTGTTCTCATGCTGAAAATTAAATTTTCAGATTCCAGAAATGCAGCCACCCAGCACGCGAATGCGACGCGAAATTTATCTGAAAAACTTGCATAAATTGTTCGTTTATTTTCAAATAAAAATTGTTTTCTTCATACTAGCATCAGAAATTAATGAAAGTGGGCAGGTTAGATCTTGCTGTCCATGTAGAGGCAGATAAAAACGTGCACAAAGAGATAAGATTGTTGGCGATTACGGGCCAAAGGTACAATACCAAACAAACGCCAAGGACTGACTTGAGTCACCTTCTACGCTTTCTTAGCAAAAGGTTGTTCTCTGTTGCAACAATCCAAGACGAAGTGCATACACATACTGTGAGTCACAAAAATATTCGGAAATACAGTTTTTTCGCAATATTGAAAGAAGAATGGGCGGAAAAATCCGAAAAAGTTGTATGTGGCAGAAGGTAGAGTAGGGAGTCTTGGAGCACCAATTTTTTTTTGGAGAAGTACCAAAAATTATGCACAGAAAAAGAAAAACACGAAATATGTAGCCACATTAATATTCGGACACCGTGTATTTTTTCCATAAGAAATCCGACTTGATCTTACATTTTCCTGAGTAAGATTCTAGAAAATGTTCCTTTGATGATCAAAAGTTGATACCTGAATAATTGAAGTATTGCAGATTATGAGTTAGGTAATTACGACATCGTAGCATGACTGAATGCGAAGTTAGGTATGGGTTGAAAAAATATGCAACAAGAAAACTTCCTGCGTCCGCCCATTATAATAAGCATGCAACCCAAAAGAAACAAAATATAGTTATGACCCGTTTCTAACTCAACCAGTACAGGAGCGATGATGATGTGGGTTAAAATTTCGTATTCTGTAAAACTTCTAGTTTACACAAATCACTTGTGATCATCAAAGGAACATTTTCTAGAATCTTACTCAGGAAAATGTAAGATCAAGTCGGATTTCTTATGGAAAAAATACACGGTGTCCGAATATTAATGTGGCTACATATTTCGTGTTTTTCTTTTTCTGTGCATAATTTTTGGTACTTCTCCAAAAAAAATTGGTGCTCCAAGACTCCCTACTCTACCTTCTGCCACATACAACTTTTTCGGATTTTTTCCGCCCATTCTTCTTTCAATATTGCGAAAAAAACTGTATTTCCGAATATTTTTGTGACTCACAGTACGTGTATTACGTATCGGTGGTGTCTTAATGAAAATCGGTGTAATTAGTTCGGCTCGCGTTGCTTTACATAATTTATTAATTCGGGAATACTTCGTGTTGTGTATCGTGGGTTTCATCAGTGCTATCCTACGAGACTAAAATGAGACAATGTGCGTAGCTGGCTGCGTGTTCATTAATGATCGAGGCGGAATCTGCAGTCGGGCTAAACAGGTACGCTGTCCAGAAATGATCCAGAACAAGGGCTTTAGTTTAAAAGGATTATTAGCCAATCTGGCTTTCAGTCTAATTAATAGGTGATGTAGTTGGTTAGAGACGGAGGTGAACCGTGTCCAATCTACGTTATAGTTCTTTCAATACCCTAATTATTTTTGTATGTACTCTTTGATAATTTAAGGCGTCCCACAGGTACTCGTGGTCCAGGGTATCAGATGCTTTACAGAAGTCTATAAATACCAAGTGAAGTTCTACCTGATATGCTTTTGCTTTTTCTATCAGCTGGTTGAGTGTATGTACTCGTATGTGATCGGTCGTGGCATATCCCTTCCTAAACCCTGACTGACAGGCTGGGCACTATCTAACTGGGAGTAAATTCTGATTTTTAGTCCTCTCATGAATACTTTGTTTATGTTTGGGGAGATGCTGATCGGCCTATAGTTGTTCAGCTGGTTTGTGTCACCTTTCTTGTATAGGAGAATTATCCATTGACTCGGAATTACCTCCTCATCAATGATGCGGTTGAACAGCCTAGTTATCGGCTCTGCTATTTCATCTTCAAACTCTTTCAGTATTATGTGCACCCCATCAGGGCCTGGTGCTTTACCAACTTTCAGATTTTTGAGTATGGCTTCCAGCTCGCATTTTAATATTTCTGGAACTGGTTCGTTCTCTACTGTGGGGCCATACTTATGCGCGTACCTTTTTTATTTATTTATTAACGAGACATTTAATGCCTAACAGCTGTGGTCTCGGAATGGAGTTACAATAGTTACAGATGGAATTACAATAGTTACAGGGTTTGGATTTTAAGGTTATAGGTAAGCGGTGTACATCTTAAGATTTAAATTAGGTGTAGTATACAGTTCTGAACTAGGAAATCGATTAGTAGTGGTAAATTCTGTAACTTAAGTAGGTTGTCCGGATTGGTGTTTCGGTGGTATTTGGTGCAGCTATTGATGATGTGTTGGATGGTGAGTTGGGAGTGGCAGGTATCGCAATTGGGTGGAGGTTGGCGTAGGTATATGTGTTCATCTGTAATTTTTGTGTGGCCAAGAAGGATTCTGTTGATAGCGGTTTCGATGGTGCGATTTGGACTTAGGTTTCCAATAATTCTGGCCCAGTCGTAGCAGTCTTCTTTGATTTGGTGGAGTTCGTTTTCTGTGAGGTGTTTCCATTCAGTGTTCCATAATTCTTTGGATTGGTGTTGGAGATACATTTTGAGGTCGTGGGGGTGGAGTATGGGGATTGTAGCCTCGGGCTCGGCTCTGGTAGCTGCGTCGGTGATATCATGTCCAGTGATGCCGCAGTGGCTTGGGATGCTGATGAAGATGACCTCGACGTTTTGTACCGTGAGATGGTGGAGGGAGTGGTGGATATGACTGATTAAGGCGTCGGAGTTAAAGTCGGGTTGTTTTTAGAGTTTTCGTAAGGAAGTTTCAGAATCGGTGAATATTAGGAAGGATGAGCAGTATTTTGGAAGGTTAAGCAGGCATTGATAAATTGCAATAGTTTCAAGTGTGGTGTTGTTGAGGATTTGAGGTAGCTGGAAAGTGGAGATGTCTGTATCGATAAGGTATGCGGCGGCTGTTCGTTCTGGAGTTTTGGATCCGTCTGTATAGCATCGGATGTGGTTGGGGTGTTGTATGAGAAGAGATTCTTATTCGGATTGGATGGCTTTGATGGTTTCGGGGTTTTTGGTTCTGAAGCGCTGATGTTTTAAAGTCCATAAGATCGGTAGGTTTGGGTTTTGCCACCTTGATATATCCGGTGGAATACTGTACAGCTCTTTGTAGAAATTCGTGGCTTCTTTCAGGGTGTTGCCCCTGGTTGTAACTCTTGCTCCTTTCTTGTTCCGCAGCCCCACGGTTACTTGCTTACCGTAGCACAGCTCGTTTTTCAGCTTCTGAGATAACTATGTACTTTCGGTAATCTCTTGCACCTTCCTGCCCTCGAATTTCCTACAGTCATTCCTAATTCATTTCCTTATAGTCTTATGCACTTCAGACAGTTCGATCTTTTGGATTGGCGTCAGTTTTTCCACCCTGCTCAGTGCTTCTTTTTTACTGACAAGGTCTTTTGTTCCCTCTGATAGTTTATCATCAGTATTTTCCTTGTCTTTTACTTTTCCAAAACTCTTAAAAGTATCCTCGATTATCTTTATTGATTGTAACTATCTTAAAGTTGAGCTGACTCGTTCCTTTTTTCCACTCTCTCACTTCATTTGTCAAGAACCATGTGTCAGTCTCATCTTGTACTGCGGCATTACAACCTGTTGTACACTATTCATCGCTTTTCGTGCTGCAAGCTTTGGTTTTTGACCTAGAAGGAATTTTGAGGAAGCACCTACCCGCCCTATGGTCCGATGACGCCTCAAACCTTGCAATTACACTGTAATCCTTCACTATTGAGCTCACATTCATTATACAGTGGCCAGTCTTAGAGCTTTTCTATTTAGGACCATCCAGGTCCACTTCCTCGCCTTTCTTAAAGAAGGTGTTGATAATTTTCAGGTTGTTGCTTTCTGCAAGGTCTATCAATCTTACACTTTCCTGATTCCTGGTACCCGGACCGTTCTTCCCCACACAGGAGTCATCTGTAGAGCCTTCCCCCACTTTTGCGTTAAGTCTCCCATAATCATGGTGACAAATAATTATTTTTCGATATCTACAGTTTCTTGCAGCGCCTTGTAGAAATCACTCTTGTCCTCTCTGTCTGCCTCAGAGGTGGGTGCATAACACTGAATAATGGCAAGTCTCGTATCCTGCCCCAAAGCCAGCTTCACGACCGCTATTCTTTCGCTCACTGCTTTAATTTCGTGGACCAGTGGTCATACCTCTTTCTTAAAATTAAAAATCCTATCTCTGTCTGGCCTTTTGTATTGCGAAAAAGTAAAAAAAAAAGTTACCTGATTTACGTTGTGTCAGCCCTTCCTCCATACGGCGCGTTTCCAAGTTGAAATATTTTGAAATTTAAACCAAGAACTCTTGAATGGTTACTTCCAGTAGTAGTATATGAGTCACATGACCCCAATTTCTCATCTCATCTCAGAGACTTCTATCAGCCTCTGTATTGCATTTTTAAATATTTTGCTTTTTCCCTAGATGCGCACACAAATAAAGTGGATACAGTAGAAGCTCGATTATCCGCCTTAATTGGGGCTGAAGGCTGGGCAGATGACAAACGTGGCGGATAATCCAAATTGAATATAATTTTAATCATAAAACGTTTAAACATGAAAAAATCTATTAGGTATGTATGCATTAAATTATAATATGATGTATATACATACAGATATATCTTGTGCACTGCATGTGCAATCTATAAACTCTCTTACTCAGTCCTTGCCAATAAAAAGATCACAGACACACCACCACGTATGCATATTTCTTATACATATTGACTACAAAGATTGCATCTATAGATAAGTACGGTCCATATTACTGTACAAAGGTGTACATAGTTATTATACAGTCAACTCTTGATTTAAGGAACATCGATTTAACAAAAACACGATTTAATGAAGTAAAACCCTATTCCCTTGAGAAAAACTCACTATAATGAAAAATATGTCCTCGATTTAACAAAATTCAATTATGTACTATAAGTAAAGAAATCCTGTAAATTTTATGAAAAAAGTGAACCTATCATGTCATGAATTGTTTGCTAAGCCGAATACAAGAGCGAATTCTTTCACGCATGCTCGATTTTCAATAGATAAAGATGTTAGCACACTTCCTACAATTGATAATGTTCCAAATGAGGACGATAATGAACAATTTCAGCAGTTATTGGAGGAACATAATGTCAATTTTGACAAATTTGCGCATTTTGACAAGATTTGATTTAACAAAAACTCGATTTAACAAAATTTTTCCTTGCTCCCTTGGCCTTTGTTAAATCAAGAGTTGACTGTATTTATAAATTTTAAACAAAATTTAGATTATCCGCCCTTCCTTGGGTAGATAATCTAGGAGGGCAGGCGGATAAATTCAAGGCGGATAACCCAATGGCGGATAATTGAGCTTCTGCTGTATTAGAAAAAATAATACAGGTTTGGGGTTGAGGAGTAGTAATAGTAAAAGTAGGTAGTAGTGTCATATTTCAGTAACAGTGTTGTAGTTAGTTGGTAAAAAAGATAGCGGGAATTGGGGAAAATTATAAGTAGCAAAAGAAAAATTTATTGTGTGAGGTCTGACAATTAAATAACAAGACTGCTTGTCAAAAAGAGCTTTATTATAAAAATTATTCCACAAATGAGTGTTCCACTTTAATACATACTCCCCTTCCCCTCTCCACATACTGTTCCATTCATTTTTTCCATTAGTTAAAGCAATGCTGGAAGTCTTCTTTTATAAGGCCATTTAGGAGCTCTGCTGTTTTTCATTTCACGTTTTCCATTGTTTCAAAATGGGTTCCTTTTAGGGCAAACTTGATCTTTGGAAAAAGGAAACAGTTGCACAGGGCTAAGTTGGGCGAATAGGGTGCGTATTCGAGCACTGGAGTACCTCTAGTAGCTTCTAACCTTTCAGGAATATTGGAACAAATCTGTTGATGGACAAGCTTTCGGTCAGGGGTCAAGTTTTTTGGTACCAACTTCGCGCAGACTTTCTTTATGTTTAATTCATCTTGTAAAATTTTTCTAACAGTTTCTCTATCCATGTTCAAAGTCTTAGCAATCATCAGAGTACTTATATAACGATCTCTGCGCACAATTTCATTGATTTTGGTCATATCTTCCCAAGTTGCAACAGAGACAGGCTGACCTGGATGTTGGTTATTTTCAGTGCTCTCTCGGTATTCAGAAAACTATTTTTTACACCATTTGAAAACACGCGCACAAGATGAAAAATTCTCACCATAGGCCTCTTTCAATAAATTATAGTACTCAGTCAGACTCTTTTTTAATCTAACAAGAAATTTCAGATTGATATGTTGCTCATAATTTTTATGATACATTGTATTCAGCACGAGGGAAAAAACGTATTTGCTTCTACATTTGATAGAATAAATACTACTACAGCTACAAAAACGTGATTTAGAACTGGAATAGTAGACACTTCTATGTTTCCACCAATGTATTTGTTTCCCTTTCTACCCCTCTAGGATGCCCGTTGAGCACACAGTCTTTTTATTCAATTGTCAGACCTTGGAAGTGCACAACTTGTGTGATACTTCAATTTAGTAGTAGAAAAGTAAATCCTGTACCACTTGTACTATCAGTGTGTTTCTTTCTTTATATTGTCCTCTCTCATCACGCCCACTTCCTATGCAGAGAATTGTGGATAAGATACTTCATAAGTATAGGCTAATATTATTCTATTAAAAACATTATTATAATAAGAGAACCTAGGGGTAAGGGAACATAAAAGATATGATGGGGTTAACCGCTTATAGAACCTATTTTTGTCTGGAAAATGATTAAATGCTTAGTTATATAAGAAGAATCCACTTAATTTTTTATTAATATATAGTCATTATAGTCGGCGTTGAAAATATAATATAGGAACAACTAGAGGGTCATCATAGAAAGAAAGAGAAATTATAAGTTTAGATGGTGATTGGAGAAAAGATGGCGGGGTAGGAGGCACTTGATAATACATGCTCATCTAGAAGAAAATATAACATAAGAACAGAGAAGACAGATAAAAATTAATATTAAGAAAAATTTTTTATAATAGAAATAAAAGTTGACAAATTTTTTTATAATATCCACTTCATATTTGTGCGCGTCTAGGGAAAAAGCAAAATATTGAAAAATATAATACAGAGGCTGATAGAGATCCCTGATGAGAAATTGGGGTCAAGTGACCCATATACTACTACTTACCCTTCGGGGTTTTACAGCCTTACTTCCCCACGATGGCTGCCTTCGTCTGGGGAAGGAGATTTTGGTCGTACAATTGGTTAAATTAGTAGGTAATACGATACCGCATTTCTGATCTGTGCTGTGAGTGAGAACCAGTCTCGTCAACTGACGGAGAGTTGACGCAAATTTCTCTTTTTTGTCTGAGTTCGAGAACTTCGTTTGAAACATTTGGTTCGGAAGCAAATACATCAGAGACGTTTAAATATAAAAGTGATCTTCTGCACTATTCAGAAGTGAAAAAACTTGAAAGCAGAATATACTCAAAGGTGATGAGGCCCCAGTCGGTATTAAATATTCAATTTCATTGCCGTATATTTCACCGTACTTATAGAAGTTGGGAATCACGTTTCTGGGTTGACCTTAGAGTACAAATTATACACTCCGTACCTCTGTCCGATTTTCACCAGCATTTCTCCTTGTGCACTTTCACATAGGATGTGAAAAAGAGACGATTCAAAGTCCTACACAAACAGATGGAAGGTACCCATGGAGTACACTCAGACTCAAAGTGAACAAAGTTTACATTTGTCCGGTCATTTGTCCGGGAGCAAGGGATTGTTACGCAAACGTGCACAAACGAATATGATAAATTAAAACCAAAAGTCATCCCCGGGAACTTTCACCCCGCCCTCGAATTAGCTTTCACAGATTTTTCAGTAGCGACAAAAAACTGCCAGTTCTCAAAGAGTATTTTATGTTGCGTAATAAAATAGATTTTATTCAAATATCCAGCCGAACAACATGGGGTTTAAAAAAAAAAAAAGGAGGAAAAAGGTTTCTTTGTATTTGGAACGCCAATTTAACCTTTTGTACGGTTTCCGGACAAACGTATACAAAATACATTTTTCCCTTTGCGAGTTATACGTTGCGGGATAAATTGGCGTACACATATTGCGGACTGTGGGGGACTGTTTTTTCGTAATGCGTTCAATTTTTCCTATGCATATATGGGTGCTCCGAGGTCTCTCGTTTCATGTGTAGCAAAAAATTTTCAACGCGAAAATTTCAGCTTCAGCGTTTGTCAATACTCGCAGCGAATAAATTCTGGAACCGCCGGCACGATTTGAGAATATGCAGTTCTCGTTCGAGCTCGATAATGGGAGGCAGTAACATTAGTTTGAGTCGGTCTTTAATGGTATAGGTAATGGCATTAATGCTGCTTCCTGGAGAGTGAGGCCCCCTGGACCGAGAGAGAAAAAAAAAGAAGCTGAAAGCGTACTAGGTTTTCCCGGGTGTATTTTGTGTGTAATTGAAGTGAGTGGAAACATTGACGTAGTGGTAGATATACATCTCCAGAAATAGCAATTTTGGTTCTGCAATTTAGCAGACCGGCAGTACCCGGAGTAACGAAACATTGGCTGGCGGAAAACTGTTTCTCACAATTCGCGGAATGATGACCTCGAGCTTATTCAATTAGAGGGGGGCGGTATTGCAATAACTGAAATACAGTAAAAGGGTTGAATAAAGGTTGATCTAACCGGCAACGGCTGCAAATAGAAAATATCGTTCGTAATCTCGGCAGTACGCGAGAAGTGCTGTAAATTGTAAATTGCTCCAGTTGAAATGGAAGACTCGGGCTCGGTGATTAATCGACGTCATTGCGCAGAAATGTAAACGCAAATTAGTTTATCGCCCCGTATTCGAAAATTAAGATAGAGTTGCAAAATGTGAGAACATCATTTCCATCTCAAGGTGTGTGAAACGGAGCGCTCTAGACTTGCTTCTGGTTAATTCTTCGAGCCGGGGAGAAAGAGGTGTATTGCCGGGGGAACAAATGTCGCTAAACGGTATAATTTTCACACCCGAGGACTGAGTGTATTTTATCGTAGTCACCCGACCACTTCGAATAACGTACCGAATTCTCCAGTCTTGTCGAAATGTACAGCTTTTCGGACTCACCTTTTTGTATCTGCAGGAAGTCTTCGCCCTAGACTACAAGCATTTGAGTCTGTTCTAATGACAAAAACATGAATTAACAAAGGCACGAACCCTCTTGTTCTCAAAGGGAATCTGTTTTCGAGTCGTATGTAAATGAAAACCACAGGCGTAGGAAAAGGTTTTTTGAGTTGGGGGATGGAGGTGGGGAGGGGCAAACAATCTTGATCAGACTCCCAGTACTCTCTCAAGTTCCCCTCCATACCCCGCGCTAAACTTACTCGAAGGTATGTAAGGTATTGGAAGGGAAACACCCCGATTTTGATATTTATGACCAATACAAGGAGCCACTGGAGAAAGTTCCGGACTAGCCGCCGGGTGGGGCCTTGGCCCCTCGCGAGATGAAAAAAAGTACTCTCTCAAAATCTACAAATAAAAACAAACATTTTGTAGTGGCCCTCTCCTCTCCTCACCACGGTAAATTTTTGCATAAATTGTCTTGCCTGGGGTTTAGGGGAGTGGGCTTCGTAGTATAGGAAAATCTGGCGAACGAAATCAAAGAAATAAAAGGAATTTCGGAGCGAATAGCCGTTCTAAAGATCGAAGTGGAAAAAGGCTTAGTTTTAACAATCATTCAGGTATACGCCCCAGCGTTGGGGGCGGAGGAGAAAGAAACAGAGGCTTTTTACAAGTTGGTGGAAGAAACATACATTAATGAAAAAAGCTACTATACTATAATAACACTACACAACAGCATAAAAAACAATGGGAGGAGATTATATGATTTTAGCTATATTTTGAATTCTGATCGAGAACCTCTGGTTCTTCATGTTCAAAATTAAAATTTTATCAAATTTTTTTCGTTTTGTTCTTTTTTGTCGTCCACGAATAGCTGCACTAATACTGATAACAATACCGAACGCGCATAGCTGTTTGATCAGTGGTATCGTCTTGATGATACTAAAAATTCCATTTAAGATTGGACATTTAAAAAATGAACTATAATCCAAAAATTAACATCGGCATAAATTCTTTGTTAAAAATACTTACAGAATCATAAATGTTCTCATGTCATTGTTTTTTTACAAAATCTCAAATTGTTGTGTAGTGTAATGGGCGAATGCCGAAGTGGATGGTACGTAATCAGGTCAAAAAGTCGGGGGCGATACGCCAAAGGGTCAAGCAATGAAAACGGGGAAAGATTGATTGGATTGGCAGAGGCTGCAAATCTGAAAATTTCAAATACTGTTTTTAAGAAAAAACATAATAAACAGTGGACATGGTGATCGTCGCATGGGTGAACAGAAAACGAGATTGACCACCTACTTATTAATGACTCCACAATAGTAACAGATTACGAAATACTTTCATCATGTTTATTCCCTTTGGATCATAGGGTGGGTAGATGCAAAATAAGAATCCCAAAAAGACCTAAATACAGGACTTACAGGTAACAACAACCTCACAAATAGTATGATCATCCTTGTCCATGTAAGAGCAGAAGCGAATGAGCTTTTGAGGAAAGCTCTGCAAACCACAAAATTTTAAAAGCACGATGAGGACGATACTCTACTCGTTTGTTTCCCTCCTGAAGATAGCAGTGTTTCTATTTGACAGTTCACATGATCACCTTTTCATTTTCCCCCGCTAACACCCGCACAGATGATTTTGCAGCGCACTCTAGTGCAGGTTTATATCCCAATAGAGAGTAGGGGCTCGACCAAATTAGTAAAGAAGGCGACAAGCAAAGGACGCTATTTAATGACAAAAATCAGAAGAACGAGAGGAGGAATTACATACGATAGAGATGAAATTGTAGCTGAGGCGACCAACTTCTGTAGAGACCTATATAAAGACGGGAGGGGAGTTAGCCGTATAAGAAATATATAAATCATTGGAAAGAAAATTTCTTCATCTTTCATGTGGTTTAAATTGTTTCATGATTTGATCGATTTTTTTTTTTTTTTTTTTTTTGAAATGGAGATAAAGTATGTAGAATTTTTATGTTAATTTATATTAAATTATGGTTCAGAAATAGTTTGTGCCAAAGTAGCGGCATTAGTTTCGTCTAATCATGAGCTTCAAATTGCAATTAGTACATTTTCCCGCAACGTCCCGCCTTTGACAAAACCCAGGTTAAAAGACCATAAATGATGGTACTAAACTATATTTTGATAAATTCAGTAAATTTGAGTTTTTCTTCACCTTTCACTCAATCATTTGTGAAGTTGATACCAATTTATGTGGAATGCGCAATCATTGACCGAGTTTTATAAAAAAAAAATAAAAAAATAAAAAAAAAAGACCCCGGCTATTTCAGTGTTGGGACAAAAATAGCCTCAATAACGAATTCAGCGCGTTAAAAAATTTATATTTAGACACCTAACTCGATTTTGTCAAAAATGTTGAATTTGCACCACCTCATATAGGGCTTAGGTTATCAGACGGGGTTCCTATGTATAAGCTCAAAAATGAATTAAGGACGTCAAAAAACATATTGTGGCAGTTTCTATAAAAAGGGGTAACTTTGTTGATTGATCGAAGTCTCAAAAAAACGCGAAAAAAGAAAAACAAAATTTTTTGGTCGAAAAATTCAATTTTGAGATTTTGGTTGATTTCTACAGAAAAAACATCGCAATAACGAAGAGACAAAATTTACGCGCATGAGAGAGAAGAGGGAGAGAGAGAAAGAGAATTATGATAGAGAATGAGAAAGGAATGCGAATGTCTGCGTTCGCTTCTTCGTGGATTTTCGGAGCTCACGAATAAATCCGATGTTCTGAATTGTTACCACGCAGAAGAGCGAAAAATTACCTTTCCAACAAGCCCTCGTCGAGGCTGGTAACGTGATTCCGCGGCGAGTTAGGGCCGCTTGACGGAGTGGGAAAAAAAGGTGTGTCTAACTTTAAACGCGTTTTCCCCAAAAATATGTTTTCGCGCGTTTTTGTTACACTCATCTTTGATCACTTGTATCTCCGGAACAAAAAACGCTACAAATCTCGCCGATGGCTCGATGGAATGGGCATTCATTCCTTTCTTACAAAGTTACCCCTTTTTATAGAAACTGTCACATATGTAGACATCTAACTCGATTTCCTTCAAAACTTTTGTATTTTCACCCCTTCTAAAGAGAGCGATTGTAAAAATAAGCTCAAAAACGAATTCAGCGCTTCAGAAAACATAAATTTGGACATCTAGCTCAATTTTTTTTCAATTTTGGATTTTCATCCTCCTATGAAGGAGGTAGGTTATCAGCTGGGGTAAAAATGAACTCAAAAACGAATTCAACGTCTCAATAAACATATTTTTCAATATCCGACTCGATTTCTTCAAAATTTCTGGATTTTCGTCCCCCAATAAAGGAGGTAAGTTACCATGTAGGGTAAAAATAAGCTCAAAAATGAACTCTTAGCGAGCCAAAATACCTCTCAATTGATATATTGTCGTTAATAGTTTCACAAATTCGATTTTTGCAGCTTCAAATTTTGAAATTTTGAAATCTCCCACTGTGAAGTGTAGGGAAAAGTTTTTTGGGTTGGGGAGGGGGTGGGGAGAGGCAAATGATCTTGATCAGCCTCCTAGTAGGTACTCTCTCAAAATCTGAAAATGAAAACAAACATTTAGCATTGATCCTCTTCTCTCCACTGTACATTTTTGCATAAATCGTCCCATACGTGGCTAGTTTCGGTACAGCACGATTCGAGCGTCTAACGAACGTCTTTTGTCTCCTGCATACCTGTACTTCCTGTACGCGATTTTTTCTAAATGTTGTTGTTGTCGCTGTTTCTGCTGCTGCGGTTGCTGTTGTTGTTGGTCTTCTTGTTCTTGTTCTTTTTCTCCTTCTCAGGACTCACTCTCCTCTTTCTCCCTTTTGATCGGCCAGCTAGGGCATCAGGATAGTTTAGTTCAGTCACAGTTTATGTTTCGCACTCGCAAGACATACTTATTTTCCAAAAAATCCTTAATTTGATCATTTTTCAATTCTTCTGGCAAGTCAAGTTCGCTCCTTTAAAAGACGAAAAGTCGAATTTTGGGCCCGAATTAGAGTCGAATCGGAAGTCTGATACAATATTATTTCAAATCAGCAACCAAAGATCTCTCATATCGATACTTTGATAGTCCATTTGATTCCAAAGTCTGTGGTACTTTCAAGCCTCCGTTTTGGGGGAGAACATTTTTGATCCAGAAGGGGAAAAGAAAGAAGCTCCAGTTGCGATCTAATTTCGCGATCGAAAAAGAAGGACTTTTTTGTTAAGCACCAATGTATGCCCTAAACAGACAAATTCCGTGTTATATGGGTCATTCTCTAGAAACTGAGAATATTTTTGTTGGACTTTTTTTCTCCGTAATATTTAGTTTATGTGTAGTAAAGAATAATTAAACAGCATCATAACTTAGGGAAGGGGACAACTTTTGTCTACTACGATAGACATGCTGTCCATAGCGAAAGCACTAATATTTGTGACTACGGACATAAAAGTTTCAAGAATTTCCTTTTCCAGAGAATTTTTGAAAACTGTGATAGAACGTGCGCCAACGACTGAGATATCTAGCGCCTTGATCGTATTCAGGAATCAAAACTGTGCCAATATTGCCATTTGTTGTGCTGAAAAATGTATAAAGCACATATTTTGGCACCAGTGAAAGATTGACCTTGATCATGAACGGAAAACCCTGGTAACAGAATTTTACGCCATCCCTTCTGGGAGAGTTTGGTCATTGACAGCAAATTGAACTTTTTAACATATACTTCCAATCTTTACGAAAATATTACCACTGTATTGGGAAAAACAACTGAGACGAAAATTCGAAAAAATATAGCAAGTATTGAGACAAGATGGTAACATACACGACGATGGACACCTCTCTCGGCTTTTTCTATTCAAAAAATGGTAACTGTCCTGTCTGATGAGTTTGATTGGTAGACTTTGTTGCGGATTTTTTTGTGTAGCCGACCCCTTCCCCATCGAAAAATAAATACATAAATAAATCATAAGTTAGGGTTAAAAACTTGCTGGTAACAAAATATTCTCAGTTTCTGGTGAATGACCCATAGACTCGTATCTTGGACAATTTTCCTGTATTTTATCCCAGATAGATAAATTCCTTGTTAAATATAATTTGTAATGCTAACATTTCAGCAATTATGTTGTAACACCAAATATACGCCTCACATCTTGATCTAATTGTATCTTGTGTATTGTTTTTTCAGAGTGATGTTGCAGATTTTCGATCATCAATAAATGGATCCTCTGATATTCATTTTGCTGTTTGGCCTCGTCGCCTCGGCCTATCCAGACACCTGCCATGAGTAAGTCGAAGCTGTTTTGTATTCATTTTAGAACGCGCTGTCTCAGATAGAGACCGAATTCGAAACCGTCGAAGGACAAGGGGTTGAATTCAAATGGACCGGACACTAAGAACGGTATCTCTGTTTACCGATGACAGTCCAGCTTTCACGCATTTAGCAGGCTCTTCTGAATCGAACTTTTACGTGACTGGGAAACAAAGTTCACTGGTTAACTTTTTAAGCCCAAGCAGTTTAGTGCGCTATCAAATTATTCTTTGAACGAAGTTGGACGCGATAGTGAATTTTGACATCCATAGCGAAGTCGTGTAAATTCACAAAGGGCATGAAATATTTCCCCCAATTGATGTAATCTTGTAAGTAAACTTCGAATTCACTTTGGCGTTTGCCCGCGTCGATTTGCATTCACGTCGATGAATTATTATCGCCGTTGCTGTCAAACGGAATTGTAAATTGCGATGTAAAGAAGTTACTCGAGCTGAGCTCGGTGAGGTCCAGTAAAGGAGGAAAAGAAGACGTGGGACAGTTTTAAAGCGTTAGAATTTATCTTTCAGGAAAAAAGTGCTCGAATATCAGATGGGATTCGCGTGTTTTCTTCATACTCGCATTATTTATTTGTACGTTAACCAACGTTAGACGACTCCTGAAAATAGAATTTCTTCTTACATAGACCACCGAGGCCATATTTATGGACGAGGGATCCCTACTCGGAGCCCCTAACTTTTAAAAATGTGGCATCACCTGGGCAAAAAGGATTACTTATAGTGTATATTTTCTCTTTAAAGCAGAACAAAGTGTGGTTTCCTTTTGAAAGACGTGAATGAATTTCATTGCTGCGGTATTCCATGAAAAATTGATGGGACGTGAGTAAACTAATGTGCTGAAGTATCAGTCATAGAATAACTTGCAGTAAAAAGAAACCGAGAAAGAAATATGCATCTCTGTCCGGGATTAAATCTCTGAAATAAGACACCAGCGTTCAATCTACTCGACCAAACCAGCATTGCTCAAATTTGAACAGTAGCTGTGTGAACACCCCCCCCCCCTTCCAAAAACACAAAATTTAAGAACCGAACAACTGTTGATCCTACAAAAAGTTCAGTATTTTAACAAATGTTATACTCAGGGCCGTATCTGATGGCTAGCAAGCGGAGTTTTTCTCGGGGGGAGGGAACGGTGACTAAAATATAAAAAATTTCTATTGACACATAAAGAACTCACTTTCGTAGTTTTTCTGACTGGTTTCTAGAATTGGACTAATGCCAACTTCTGAAAGGACATGGGGGCGCTATGGCCCTGGTTGCATTTTTGAAATAATAATTTCATTCTTCATTATCGGAATTCTGATCAGATTCAAGGTCTGTGAGATACAAATTTTTTGAGTGTCCCTGCCCCGATCTGGGGGAGCGATTGGGATTGTTAAGTCAAACCATATTAAGATTGCAAACGTTTGCTGCAAGAGTTTTAGCTGGCTAGGTCAGTTCAGCTGAGAGTCATCTAATTCCCTCAAAATATTGCGTTTTGATCACCCACTCTCCTCACCCCAATGGTGAAATCGAGTCCATTTTTAGATTTGACTTTCATTCTGCCTTCGTAGGTAACATAATTTACCTAAACTTCAGTTTCCGAGCTTCAATGTCATAAGGGAGGATACATGTATATATCCGTGGATACCACTCTATGTGGCCTTGTCTATCATACGTGTTTGATAGACTTATGCAAGTTCGATGTAGGATCAATGCCGGACAACTGTGAGGTCAAAGGCGGCCAAATGTGGAATAAGTAATTAACTGGAATTGCACGGACATAAAAATGAGATAGGCTATTTTAGTAAAATTCCTATCAACATACATTACTTTCTTACATTACTCATTGTGCAAATCACAGCGAACATATTTTGTTTTATTCACAGATTTGATACAAACATTAAGTGCGAGTAGTTAATTGTACATTAGAACAGTCGATCGATACCCTATCTTTAGTCCTCCATGTCATAGTGCCTAGATTCTCGAAAGGGTACTTTCCGGGGCCGGGGGTGCGGTGTCATAGGGGTCACTTTGATATGCATGCATCACCATACATTCCACCCTGGATTCGTTAGAATTCTTTTGTCTTTGATAAACTTAGAACCTATATTATATTATGCAGTCAATATTAGATCTTTTCTATAATGCTAGCCTGTCCCATGTAAGTGTGACAGTTTTTCCAGTTCCAATCTGTTCCAGATAACTTTACCTTTCGGCCATCATATAAAATTTAAGATGACGAAATAGGAAGAACGCCTTCATTGATAAATACTAGCGTGAATGCAAAAACGACATTTAATGTTCTCAAGGGAGAATTTGAAGAAAAAAGTCATCATCATGAGTTTACGAGTTATCCACTATGCCTCAAATTATATTTTAGCATATACCTAAAAAGGTATCCTGACGTAGACTGGATCGGTGTAATTCCAGGTTAGGGGGTGTGGTGTCCCGGGGCTAATTTGGCATGCGTGCACCACCATACGCCCCACCATCATCGAAACCTAAGAACAATAATGCTGCATTATACAGTTAACGCATAGTTCACAAAAGTAAATTCACCACTCAAATGATTAGTTATGTCTTTCAAAGATCATGATACAGTTGAGGAAAAGTGACACATGAAATTAGGAAAAACAGTAAATTTGTAAACTTTCTTTTTTTCTTTTTTTCTTTTATTTTATTTTTTGATTTACATCTCTACGATACAACTAATTTTAAAATATCATAGTGCAGAGGACAATAGTATGACATAGAAAATGCTCAGACATGTAATCAGTTATGAGTCTAGTTTCAAGACCAAAATAAGTAGAAAGCAATTCCAAATGCGTGTACTAAAAAATTACTACATCTTCACTTACATTAATATTTTTCTGGGGGTACGCCCTGATTTTTTGAAAGATGAATTAAATATGCAGCTGTAATGTCTTTGAATAATCTATTGAGTTCAGCATTTGTCTTTATTAGGATTCTTTAATTAAACTTTTTCTTTCTTTTTTCTTCTTTGAAAATCGCTCCCACTCCCAAAAGTTGTTCTAAATATGTGGCAGTTTCTATAAAAAGGGGTAACTTTGTCGATCGATCTAAGTCTCAGAAAACGCAAAAAAAGAGAAACAAAATTTTTTGATTGAAAAATCAATTTTGAGATTTTGGCTGATTTCTATCGAAAAAACATCGCAATAACGAAGAGACAAAATTTACGCGCCTGCGAGAGAAGAGGGAGAGAGAGAAAGAGAATTATGAAAGTGAATAAGAAAAGAATGCGAATGTCTGCGTTCGTGGTTTTTCGGAGCTCACGAATAAATCCGATGTTCTGAATTGTTACCATGCAGAAGGGCGAAAAATTACCTTTCCAACAAGCCCTCTCGTTGAGGCTGGTAACGTGATTCCGCGGCGAGTTTGGGCCGCTTGACAGAGTGGGAGAAAAAGGTGTGTCTAACTTTAAACGCATTTTTCCCAAAAACGTGTTTTCGCGCGTTCTTGTTACACTCATCTTTGACCGCTTGTATCTTCGGAACAAAAAACGCTACAACTCTCGCCGATAGTTCGTTGGAATGGGCATTCATTCCTCTATTACGTACTGCCCGTAACTTAAAATTCGTCGGATCGACAAAGTTACCCCTTTTTATAGAAACTGCCACATATTTTTTTTTTAATGTTCGAAGAACTCGATCAAATAGTACTAATTAGTACCCCACGGGGGACAAAGCTCAGAAAACTAGTCATGTGAAATATGAATTTAAAAAATCCTTATAAATTACTGGATTTGATGAAACTCGGGTTACTTGTTGTCTGAGGTCAGTACATTATGCTTGTTAAATTGTATCCATTTATACTCGACGGTCGACAGTGTTGCCACAACAACAAGTCAAACGTTAAAAAGGTGATTTTCTTAGCAATACAAAACTTTGGAATTTTTACATACCTTTTCTCTTTTCTAATTCATACAGAATATCGAAAAAATGAACTAAAAACTTAAAAAAAAAATTTACAATTTCATCAGTTTAATTCTAAATTATAAGGATTATACGTCGCCCGCTAAATTTTAAATTCGAAGTTTGACTCGTAATTTCATCGGCTTAAATATCGAAAAATGTTTTTTTATTTGGTCATCCAACAATTTATGATTCCTTCGTGCCCCTCCTGGGTTAATTGGGCGACATTTATAGAGCAAAGAATGTAAAGTTCAGAAAAATTTTGAAAACCTTGGCTTTTCGAAGACCAGCGAAAAAATGTGATCCAAAAATGAAAAATTGGACTAGTGTTGATGTTCTAGAAATTAAGTATTAGATTTTACACATTTTTAAAATGATTTTTGCAAATTGCTACCCGTCAGGATACGATTTCTTGAATTTTCAAATGATTTTTGAAATTTACATTCTATGCCCTATCTAATGCCGTCCAACCCTTATTCCTACATTGACTGGGAGGGGTAAGATAGGGTTCCAGACTGTTGAACAACAAATTAAAAAACGTATTCCTCGATATCTAGGCGAGTGCCATTGCAATACAAGTGTAGCCGGGAAGTTAAAATTTAGCCCTTAAGTATCCGAAGCCTCATTATAATAATGTTAAGATAATTAAGGTAATTTAAGTTTCGAGGTTCGGGGTCTGTAAATAGTTAGGGGTGTGGTAAAAGAGCTAAATAATATACGACATAAAAAGAACCAATACATCATGTTACCCCACAGTTCTTATAATTTTGTAATAAAATGAAAATTTTTAGCACCCTTTTCTATTTTTAAATTGGTTTTCCCGGACGTGTTCCCAGAATTGCTTCCCTTCAAAATATGATTTCGTGAATTTCTGGACTTACATTGCTTTTCGTTATTCAGTGCCGCAAAACCTGACTTCTTATGTAAATCTGGAGAGGTACATTGAAATTCAAAAATTTTTCATAGCTAAAAACACAGACAGTGGCGTAGCCAAGATTTTCCCAAAGGGGGAGGGGCAAAGTAAGATTTTCCATGGAGAAAAAGTCAAAAATTGATGTATTTTTTTTAAATTGCCGATTTTAGAGGACTATTGTATAAAACATGAAGGTAAAATTAGTGCCCGTGCAAATTTTTTTTCGAAAAAAACGTGTTTTAAAGGCGAAAAATTGCTCACTTTTGCATATATTACATTCAATTTCAGGTGCCTTGGGGGCATCCGCCCCCTGGCTACGCCACTGGACACACATATTCAACCGTTGACATATTCAACCGTTGAATCGTTGTGGCAACGCTGGCATTGTACCCGAGTTCTATCAAAGTCGGTAAATTTTTCATTGTTCGGTATTTTTTATTCAGATTACCAATTCTGACCAAAGCAAAACTTTGATCCCCGTGAAGCAGAGAGGTTAATATTGTCCGGTCGAGTTGAAACATTTTTTGAGATAATTTGGATTATCTGAAACAAATTCCTGGAATTGGTGATAATTTTTCGAGAATACTTTTAATCTTAGGATTCAGTGGCGGATCTAGAAATTTTCCAAGGGGGGAGGGGTGTTTTGAAAATAAAACTTTTTCCACCTCCGCCCCTAAGAAACCGGGTTGATATGTCATTTTAAATAGTTTCTGAAGACAAGTTTCATAATGCGATTAAATCGTTTCAAAATGAACATTGTAGACTGTAGTGCTGCAGATACTCAAAAACAGGAGAAAAACTGTGCTTTCGCAATACTTTTTTTTTCTTCTCCGGCCCGAAGGGGGGTGGGTGTCCAAACCTCTCTCCCCCCACTTATAGATCCGCCACTGCTTAGATTGCATGATGATGTTTTAAACCGACGTCTAAAGTCCATCATAAGTCTTTTAATTGTCTTGTCCTTCATGTTTCCTTGATTCTTGTCAAGTTTGTTCGAGCTTATTTTGATGAAAACCCGTCAACCTTTACCCATTGGCGAGCTTTCTCCGATCGATTTCAGATTGTATTTCATTTTGTAAATCAGTTGAGTTTTGCAATCACGTGCGAGAATGGAAGACTCCGTGTGTGAAAAACATACAAACACCACATCATCGCGTATAACGTAATTTGATTCTTTAGACAGCATCATTAAAATTCGTCTTTCTAGTAATTCACGACACCGAAGGAATAAAATTGAATGTTCCATTGGTGGCAAAATAAATAATGAAAGTTTAATTAAAATTTCTGCTCTTTTTCTTCAATTCCTGTAAAACCTTCGATTTAATTAAAAATTCCTAGAGTAAGGCGCGCCACCCTTTCGCGATATTTTCAAGTACTGGCCGACTCAGAAAAATATCTGTCTGCTTCGGATTTCAAATCTGCACGAGTAGTTGGTCGAAATTTAAAATGTATACGATCATATCGCAGAGTTGCTCTTCATAAATGTTTCTCATTTTCTCGACAAATCTTGACGAGTTCTTGATATGACACGAAATTCCATTTTAAGCGTTGAAACCATACACAAAGCGCTGGATGATCGTAAATTTTCAGTGCGTACCGACGAAAAGAGAATATCAACGATAAATGAATTTTAAAATTGGGTGTGGCGAATATTGCGCGCCGAATTTAATTATCAAAATAGCTACGTATATGATTTCATGCGATAAAATTTCATTATTTTTGATGCAGTCGTAATTAATTTACTAGACTAATTAACGAATACCCTCGAGCCGTTTCGCCTTTTTGACAAAGCTTCGACTGTTTTTGCGTTCAATTACAATCTTTTTCATTCTCGCAGTGCTGGGGTAAAAAAAGCTTTTTGATGTTTTTGTTACACATCGCGTACAATCCATTTCGAAAGCGAATCGATAGAGAAACCAGGTTTTCTGTAGTGTTCCAGAATTGCGACAATGACACTTGCCTTAGAAATTGACATCAGTTTAAATAGGTTATCGGTTGTTACATTGCAGATAATTACGCCGGTTTACATCATCCGAAAAATTAATTTCTCGGTGTAAGCCGCTGTGTAATAAAGTTTTAAGCTTCGGTGTTCTCTAATTACCTTTGTTCTTGCTTGCATAAGCGGATTCGAGTTTATTTGCTCGAATAATAAACTTTGATTGCCAAAAAAAAACCGGCACTAAACGGCCGGGAACTGGAAAAATACTCCGTGTCAAGTAGCTTAGGGATTGGCAGATGTACCAAAGAGCGATATAATTGAACTGTTACATTAAATATCGGACAGCCTTAATTTGAACGATAAAATCGATTAAGGATATCACTTTTGGATAAGTTTCTATGAGTGTAGCGAATGATGAAATCAGTTTTGCGGCCATTTAACATCGAGGAAAACAATTAGTCTGGGAATTTTCTTTTTGCCCGTCGGCTTCCTATTTTCCTTGTCGACATCAGTTTTCTGTCAGCTCGTAGAAATGTAAGAGGAAATTTACGTAACACTGGAGGATGGTGTACTCAAAATACTGAACGTCCTAATTTAATCCTTCTGCCCGTTTCTCCGAAGTTGGAGGGTCGAATCCTCCAAAATTGGTTTTTAACTGAAATCTCAAATGGTCTCAAGAGAATATTTTTAATCGAAAGTTGTTCTGGGTTAGACAGGCACGGGTACATGTAGGAAGCGATGAAGGCAATTGCTTCTTTCGGACCAAAAAATTGAAATTCAAAACTCCTCGAAAATGAAATCGTACTAAGTTTTAGGAATACATACAAGAGTCTTCGAGAGTCTTAACGAATCTTAAACAACTACGCGCAAAAATCTCGAAAGTTGTAAACGATGTTCGAAGAGTCTTAGCAAGTTTCGAGCGAATGTAAATAAATTTTACAGTCGTAAACAGGTTTTTGCGAATCTTAGACGGGAGTTTTTAAGAAGTTTTAAAACGTCGTAGTCATCAAGTCTAGAAGAGTTTTAATGAGTCTTTAGTAAATGGAAATGTCATGCAGAGTGTTACAAGAATCTAGAATAGTCCTAGCTGATTAAAAAAGCATGGACGAGTAATAAAGAACATCAGTGAGTTGTAAGCAAGTAGGAAGAATCAGTATAAATCTTGATCAAGTCTGGAATAGTCTTAATAAGTCTGGAACAGTCGTAAAATATCTTAAACAGCCAATGAATCATGAAAAAGAGCTTCAGAGAGTCTCGAACACATCTGAGAGTGTCCTAAATGAATAGTAATGAATCTTATTTCGTTTTAAGGAGTCTCATAAATTTTATACACTGGCGCCGGAATGTGCTTCAAATGGGTACAAAATTTTTTTATTTAAGTTACAAACAAAAAATAAATAAATAAATAAGCAAAAATCTTGAATGGAAACATATCGAACAAAGTATCAAAATAGGAGGTATTTTGAATCGCAAATCATGAATATTGCATCGAATTTTCAATCCGACCCCGATTTTGCCCCCAGATTTGACTCTTTCTTCTCAGGGGTCAAGTTAATTTTGCTGAAAAAGTTAAACAAGGTATCGAAATAGGGGTACTTTGGATAGCAGGTTTTGACAGTTCAGTCACATTTTTGATCCGAACTCGATTGTGGCCCTAAATTCGACTTTTCTCCCGTTCCAAAGAGCATAAATGTTGCCAAATTAGAACATGGACCCATGCTCTTCCTTGATAAAATAAGGAAAGGAAAAACTTTGGTCCATTCTATATTTACTCCCTTGCAAAAGGAGAAGGAAATTATCTCTTCTTGAATAAGACCTTCGCTCTTCCTTAAAATGAATAAAATTATTCTCATTCAAGAAGGAGAAAGCAGTTCTCCTATTTCCTTGAGAAAAGAAACCGATTTCTTATCTCTCAATTTTCAAAGTTTTTCTTAGAGAAGGAAATGAAGTTCTGTTTATTAACACTGAGTTGAGGCGTAAAATTCATCAAGACTCCGTTTCTGCTGAAAAGAAAAAACGATCACCTATTTCAAGACTCTGAAGACTCGCCATTCAGAACTGTAAAGACCTGTAAAAACTTTATTGAGAATGTCTGATAAATCCATTAGGACTTCGGTTTTGCTGAAAAATATCTAAAGATTTGAAAACTGTAAGCCTTGAAGAAATTTGTTAGCTTCAGGAGACTTTTCAGTAAGCTAGGTATAAATACTCGGTAAGACTTGTAAAAAATCAATCAAAATTTTGCTCAATGGTCATTAGAATGCTTTTCACATTTCCTAAAAAACGCTCACGATTGTTAGATTTGTAACCATTTCATTCAGATTTTATGAAAATTTTCTCCACTCTTTTTTCAAATATAGGAACATAGGTCTTCACACTGAGAAAAAGAGAGGGAGAATTTTCATGTTGTTCCCTGATTAAAAAAGGTGAAATATTTTCCATTACTCCAGGAAAATTAAAGAAGTTCTTCTCATTCGGAAAAATGGAGAAACGATTTTTTTTTTCAAAGTTTTAGGCGTCTCATGGAGCTTAACAAATTGCTGCAATTAATTTTAATGTTTTAAGTTCTTCAAATCTTCTGTGATTCTCTAATGACTTTTCTTAGCAATAGAGTGTGAATGAATTTTTTCAAAATCTCAATGAAATGTTTACACATCTTACAATTTTGAATGATTTTCAGAAAATTTTAATTGAGTCTTAATGGGCTTTAAACCACAACATATGATGTTCAAAAGTCAGAAAACCTTGCAGATTCTTTCCTTTTTTCGAGGAAAGAAATGAAGTTCTTGTGGATCTTCATTTTTTCCCTTACACGGACAAAATTATTCTCACGATATTTTTAAATAGCTTTTTGACCAATTTTTTAAACGTCGGCCGATTTAGTTGAAATTTGATGTTTTAGTTATACTCGCGGTATAGATTCATGTTCTGATGAAAAAAGTGGGGTGATCAAAGTTACCCCAACCCATTGAGCGCTCCTACAGAAGTACACTATGAACTAAAATTTCTTTCTTGCGGCAATTGATAACTTGTTAAGTAATAACCGTGGGCGGAAGCTTTTTTTCGAACCCTTTAACTCGTTGAGAGAGAGAGAGATAGAAATATGGTAAGAAGTGATCAAAGTTACCCCGTTTTATGGAAACGTTATTAAACTTGGATGTACGATAAAGGAAGGTATCTTTAATTCAATAATTCGTTCCCTACGAAGGGCGTACGGGTTTTGAGACCATTTTCAGGACACTATTAATTTTTAAAATACCTGAACCAAATGTGCGAAAGCACGATACGATTGTCAAAAAAAAAAAAAAAATGATAGCTACGACGGAAATAGTACGTCGTTTCATGGCATTTACCTCGGTATAAACTACCCGATAATTGACACTTCAAAGACAAACATCGGTACATCGAGCAAAATGTTCCTCGTGTGTTTAGTAACGAACTAATGATACGTCAACAGAATGGTCCAATCTGCTGACAAAATAATGAAGGTGTTCCAAAGTCGCTCAACTTTCACTTATAGAAGAACTGGAAATAGGCGACCGAAAAATAATTATGTTTACGCGACAAGGTTGAAGAAAGAAGGTTAAAAAATATTAAAACAACTAGAATATTGTTGAAATGTGTATAGTCGATAGGGAAAATCATAGTCCGGAAATTTATACCGGCGTGCTCGCGTTTGAGTCTAGAAAACATAAACAGGCCTGTTAAATACAGCTGTTTTGAAAACCGAAAATTCAGAGAAGTATTTCCATTCTCAACATCTCCATTCGAAAACACTTATACTGTCGTTTATTTGAAAATATTCGAACTTATTCCGTTTTTGTGAAAACCTGCTGGAGTACGTATTCGTGAAATATGAAGAGACGGTTGAAAGGTCGTTGCAGACTGAAAAATTCTCTCGTTCGCATGCTGCCAGAAGATAAGTAAAAAATTTCAGAGAGGAAAACATTTTGAATAAGAGCACTTCTGAGCATATATACGTATATAAGAAATTTTTAGATGCTTCGATATCGTCTTGAACAGAGAGCTACGACGGACGAGTTTGCGGGAAACGAATTTACTACTTTTTTTTTGTCGCCGTCTTTCAAAAATGCAAACTTTAACGACTTTACAGCCATAAAAATATAATTCGCATCCGGGTACGTGTTGTCGTGCAACGAGCTTAAATGTATTTACAAAGTTTACAGCGGTAAGCGCACGAGGCGGCTTTGTATACGCGTATTTCGCCGAAAGACACAAAATGAAAGCGAATATTTGACGAATGAAAATACCGGGGGCGGGGGAATATATTACGAGTCTTTGCGTGCCCAGATAATATGTTTAAATTTCCATTTAAAATGCTACACATAAATCGCAACATCTTCACAGTTTCTCGACAAGAGATACATTCTTGCATCAAATAAAGAGAGCGGATTTTTATAACAAAACTTTGAATTCATTAGCTACGGCCGAGCTGCACTGTATTCGAAACCTTTGAATTTATTTTGCTTTTGTTGCCCTTGTAAATGAGAACTATAAATGCGTATTATCGTCCAGTATGTCATGTGTGCTATGATTAGTTCATTCGAAGTCACAGAAACGAGAAAGGTCACAGATATTTTGACGAAAATAGGGGAAAGTCGGATAAAACGTAATCGGAACTGTTTTACTGATTGTACCAGGTGTACAGTGAATTCATGGGCGTCGCTGGGGGGGGGGAGGTAGACGGGTAATCCTCCCACCAAAGTAGGTGGTAGAAATGATCAAAATTACCCCCCCCCCCCAAATTCAAAGGCCAATAATTATATGTATAGGTACTTGCTGTTATAAAAAATTTGTAAACGAAATAGTGCCGTGTGATACTGCAATTAATAGTACCGTACCATACACTTAACTTGCAATATACGGGTACAGAGTGTCTAACAAAATCGAAATCTGAAAATAAATGACCTTCACCCCCCCCCTCCCATTTGTTATGAATGCGCTAAAATAATAAACTAAAGCTAAATATACTTCTTCATCTGTAATACTACATTTTCAGGGGAGGGGGGAAACCTAATTTTCTTCCATTAGGTAGATGAGCCCGATAAAGCCCGGATCCACAATATAAGGCCCAATGTACCGATCTTGACTGCTATGCTTTAGACTGCATTAAAACGTGTAGCAAAATTGTTCCGTCATGATATGGCAACACTGTCTATTTGTTTTTATCAGATATTAGTCCACTGGTGGTGCGAGATATGCCGGTTGACGATTTTCTAAACGTATAAACTGCAACGATATGTTTTTTGTGCAACTTTGAGGATTTACGAGTATTATGTCAAGGAAATGGAATAAATTTATCCAGAAATCAAACATTGGATAGTTGTTGTAGTGGTAGCTGGTTAACGATCGACGCCAGAAAAGTGAAATTTCAGCAATTTGGAACCGAAGTATGCGATACTCACGAAAAATAGTGTTATGTAACCTAATAAGGCCCAGCCTGGTAAGATCAATTGATTATCATTTCAGGTATAACTTGCTCATAAATTTCTATGTGAACCATGCTTAACTTTTTTTTTTTGACGAATTTCAGGTCAGGCTTATCAGGTATTAGGTTGGGTCTTATAAGGTTATAGGCCCAGCCTTCTTTGGTGCGCTGGCCTTATCAAGTTTTGAAAAAAAAAATTTATTTTTATTAGAAGATCTGAGGAACGTGGAGCAGTATAGAAAAATGTCTAGCTGGCCAATTCTCAAATATTGCAATCGACGACTATAACACAAAGAAGGAAAAACATGAAATCACTTACATGAAAGTCTGGACAGCCGAGACCTTAAATTAGGGCCTTATTGAGCTCACCTACCTTAATATGCCCGTGGTGATCACGTCTCACACGACTCACATGAGCATGGCATACATGCGAAGACTCCTTGTAAGCTGATATTTCGATTTATAGTCAACGTCATGATCAAGGCTGCAATTTTTATGCACAAAAAATAGCGAAATATGCGCATATTTTATGCACTGAATTCAATCTTAATAAAATACCGAAAATATGCGCCAAAATTGTAAAATATGCGTAAATATGTAAATACAATATGGGTATATCGTTTCAAAAGAAAAATTAAGTTGGATACGCTCAGACAATTTTTATCATGTTTCAAAATGATCCAGCAAAGTGTCTCCTTAAGAGTCCAATCTTCTTTTAATAGGAGATGCACCCAGGAGATATGCACTTATTCGTAATTTCTTGATGATTGATGAATGTGATGCGGGCAGGAGAAAGGTTATCTTACGTGCAAAAGAACATATTTTTCTAAAAGCTTTTCTACTGATCCATTAACCGTTAAGCCTTCACAATTTTTTTTTGAGTCGGACATCATTCTCAACGCTAAAAAAAATAATTTTTTCGGGAAAAAAATTGGAAAATAAGCAGCATTGGTGCAAAATACGCGGTAAATGCCAAAAGATGCAGGATGAAATGCTGCTCATTTGATTCAGAATTCTGTGATTCGTGAAGATCTTTCGAAACTTATACCACCTGTACGCCATAGATGAAAATATGCATTCGCATAAAAATTGCAGCCCTGGTCATTATAATAGAATTTTCCAATTCTAAATTCTTTGTTTTCTCTTTCATGATATAATTCGCAGGTTCTTAAATTTTTAAATGACCAGACTTTAATGACTGTTAGACCAACATACTACACCCCTCTCCCCAAAAAGTCCACCAACGTCGATGAATGTAGGTCAACACTACTGAAAAAATTACCCCCCCCCCAAAAAAAAAAAAAAAAAACACAAAAAACAGCGATGCCCCTGAGTTAATTTCCCCTTTTTGAAGATTTTCAGAATAAATTGTCGAATCGATGGGCAGCACGATAGGTTATTCTTTTGTTAACATTCGACATAGTTTATCATGGAAAGAATCCCCTCCCCTTATGGGGGATGCTGGAGCCTGCTACTAACTTTAATGTCCTAACTGAAAACATAGTGGACAAAGTATCAAAATACGGTTATGTTAGGTCACTAATTACGATTATCGCAACAGATTTCTGATTCGATCCTGATTTGGGCCCCAATATGACCTTTTCTTCTTCTGAGGGACCAAATTTATTTTGCCAAAAAAAAATTGAATAGAGTATCGAGAATAGAAGTATTTTGGGTCGCAGATTTCGAAAAATCAGCCAGATTCTTGGTCTGAATTCGTTTTGGACCCCAAATTTAACTTTTCCTCCTCCTGAGGGGCCAAATTGATTTTTCTGGAAAAATGAGGGAATGTGAAAGTCCCAACTGATTTAACTCAAAATTCTCATGTATCAAAGCAAAAAAAAAAAAAAAAATGAAAAAATGAAAAAGGAAAACTTTTGACCTGTTGAATTTTCCCAACTCCTCAGCTCAAAATTCCCAAGTATGAAATTATCTCAGCAAAAAAAAAAAACAAAAAAAAACTTTTAAATTATTGGATGTGTCCATCTCTACCGAAAAGTTTCCCAACTCCGACCTTTCCACTTGTTGGGTTTTCCCAACTCTATCGAAATTTCTCAACTCCGTCTGACAGAAGTACTTAATCTTCTCAGCTGCTGAATTGAAAATTTCCCACGGGGGAAACTCCCCCCTCCGCTTATTGATATGTCCCTGCCTTCCTGTCAGAAAAATCTAATATACGCTATTGAAGCCTTCCAAGAATTTTATTTGCTCTTTTTGATACAAAGGGCTGATAACGGACCACTTATGGCCTTAAAAATCCGAAGTTCTTGATTAGGAGACAATTTCCTTACCAGTGATCTGTGCAACTTGGAAACGTCACATCTAAATCCTCAGAACGTGGTAGAAGTCTGCTTCCATTCTGACTGTTCTCGAACTCCCCCTTTTTTTTACTACTACCCCTGAAACTGATACTATAGGTCGCAGCCTACAACTACAGCTACTTATACAACGTGAACTACGAAGATAAGTCATGAAGCTATTCGGTTATATAAAATTAAAGAGCATTTCCTTCTTAGTCGCTTTTCCAAAGTAGAGGTTCAACGTGGAATTAATTAATACTCGAAGTACGAACTATAAGACACCTGATACATTTTTAAAAGACGAACAAGATGAGAAATTAATTAAACGAACTATTGCTAAATAAACTAGCATTAACGTTGTTTACACGTATACGACTAACATTATGTACCTAATTACCGAAGAATAATGTACGAAGTCTCGAAAAACTGTTTTAGTTATGCGCTTTGATATCGCCCGGAATCTCCCAAAATTTACCGGCTGCTACATGTTCTTCAGGTATGAGTGCCGTAATAAGATTCTGTTTAAGGGTGTCCTAGACGTCGTAATAAAACCGAAAATTGTAAAACTAACATATAAATTTCTTTTGTACATTTAGTTCTGCGCTTAAACTTGTAAACGCATTAAAGCCGTATTAAATTAAGATAAGGTAAAGTTTCACATAATTACAAATATGCAAAGTAGATGTCTGTAATTTTGCTGGAAGTTTGTAATTAACTCGCGCGCACAGCAAAGTTTAGGCGACTGCTAGAAATCTCCCTTTTCTCGCGAGAGAACGCGAAGATAACTCAAAGGTTCGAACTTTCTCGGCCCTTTCCGTTATGTAATGCATTATGTAAAATCTTGTACTTTCCGGTATTAGTTTATATAGGTGTACGGTTGTTGATGCAGATATGAAGACGTTCCGATGTGTATAGACTCGCATACTCAAGGAAATCGAAATTACTACTCTATCGCTTGTTCACCTTACCGACCTTTAGGCTCGAATACACTAAGTTCGCGTAGAAGTTCGATTTCGAGTCGGGGCTCGCTAATGTAAAGGCATACCTGCGAGAATTTGGTCGTGTATTTTCCCTAAATCTGCACTTACCCATCGAACACTAATTGTCGTAAATCGCTATTTCCCACTAGTTTCCAGCTCGAAGGCTGCATCATTTGCAGAAAATGACGGCGTAGCCAGCGCCAAAACGTTTCATTTATGAAGAATTTGAGAATAATGGAACAGGACTGAAGAAATTTAATAAAATCCCAACAAACAAATATGTCATCCGTTTTCCCTAACTGCTAGAATTTCCCGATTTTTTTGAATAGAAGAGGAATGGATCATACACCTTGACTTTGCCAATCCTGTTTGTAGTTTTCTTCGCTCCTCGAAGGTTCGTGATTTCGTCATTGAAAAAGTATCCGGCCGAGAGGACCAACATGCATAAAGATTGAATATCTCCATTTTCTGGCATAATTGTCCAGTTAAAAGAGGGAAAAGGAGCTCTCGCACCCATTCTTCATGTTAGTCTTGTCCGCCGCCTCGCTAGCTCCTCGAAGGATTGTGATATCATCGAGAAAGTATCCGGGCTGGAGGACCAAAATACATAATAATTGAATTTTACTAAGTTATTCAAGCGATATTTTTATTCGACAAAAATTGTAGATTTAGTATTTGAACAACAATTTTCAAAAGCTTACAATCACTGCCTGAATGCAAAAGTATGCTAGTCAAAATACTGCGAATAAATTCGACATTTCGAGGCTATTACAGTGTACGAGTACACCATACAGGAAAAATACTATCCTTCGTTAAAAAATTGTCTTCAGGAGTCGATACCAGGCCTTGAATAGTTTTAGCGAGTACTAAACTAGTTTGAAAAAGTGTTCTAAAGATTCTTGAACCGCTTTGTGAATGAATTGTGAAGAACCTTATGTTAGCCAGAAAGAGTCTAGAAATATCGTTTGTTTCAGTCTGCTCCATGAATCTTGAAAGAATGTTAAGAAGTTTTAATAGTTTCGATTAACCTAATACATTTTAAATTTTTAGCCATCTTTAAATAAACCTAGAAAAGTCGTAAGGAGTTTCAAACAAATCTACCAGCGTCTAAAAGAACTCAGTATGAGTCTCACTGAGGTTTAACTAAGCCTAGAAAAGTTGTGAAGTGTTTGAACATGTCTTAAAGAGCCTTGAATACGTCTTAACAAATCTTGATTAAATCTGTAAGTGGTATCTGGAAGAGTCCTAACTTAGCCCTTAGTAACTCTGCAAGAGTCTGAATGAGGAGCAACAGAGTTAAAAATGAATTTAAATAAGCCTTTACGAGTCATAAATGAGTCTTAAAATTTTATTATTTCAGCTAATCCAAAATAAGCTTGGAGAACTCATAGCGAATCCTAAATACGTCTGCAAGAGTATCATTGACGTGTGTAATTCATCCTGAAAGTCCTAGAGAGCTTGAATGAGTTTTGAAGAGCTTTGAATGTATCTTAACGAGTCTTGAATAAGTCTTAAAGAGTTTCAGCGAATCTTGAACAAACCTAGAGAAGTACTGAAGAGTCTTTAGCAAATAAGTCTCAAAGAGTTTTAGAGAGTACCTAGCACATCTGTTCGGATTCAAATGAGATGTAACCTAACCTGCAAGTTTTGAAGATTCCTAAACAAGTCATGCTGGAACTTCAAAGAGTTTTTACGAGTCTTAAATTAGTTTTAAATATTTTAGCATTTTAGCTAATCCAAAACAAGCCTGTAGAAGTCATAACAAATCCTAAAAAAGTCTGCAAGAGTGTCAGTGACGTGTAACTCATCTCGAAAGTATTTTAAAGATATTAAACGAGTCTTGAAGAGCCTTTAATGTATCTTAACGAGTCTTGAACAAGTCTTAAAGAGTTTCAGCGAATCTTGAACAACCCTAGAGAAGTACTGAAGAGTCTTTAGCAAATCTGCTAGGATTTCAATCAGGTGTAACCTAACCTGCAAGTTTTTTAAGAGTCCTGAACAAGTCATTCTGGAACGCAAATGACTTTTTATGAATCTTAAATTAGTCGTAAAGAGTTTTAGCTGAGCTTAAACAAGCCTGGAACTGTTCTTATGTATCCTATCAGTTTGCGAGAGTCTCATTGATGTGTACCTCGCCTGAACGTCTTAAAGATCCTTGAGGAAGTCTTCATGAAAATCCTGAATAATTTTTGAAGCCTTCAACAAGTCTTGAGGAGTTTTAGTAGTCGTGAACAAAGATGGAAGCGTTTTACAGAGTTCTAAGCAGGTATACAAGAGTCTCACTGAGGTTTAATTCACTTGAAAAGCTTACAAAAGTCTTTCAAATAAATTTGACAGAGCCTTGATTGGTAGTGGTTTGTTTTTGAAAAACTTACAGGTGTCTTCAAATAGCTTAAACAATATTGATAGAGTTTCGAGGAACCTTGAACAAATCTACGAGAGTTGAGTCTCATCTAGTTTTATAGTAGCTTAATTAAGTCTGAAAGAGTCTCCAAATGCTTTAAAAGATCTTGCAGATGAATGAGAAAGTAGACTTTGAAAGAGCTTTGAAGAGTCATGGACAAATCTTGGAAGAGTTCAGGCGAATTTTAAATAGTAAGTCGAAAAAGGTTTCGAAGAGTACTAAGCGAATCTGAAGTAGTCCAAAGTTCTAAGAAATCTTAAGAAGAAATCTTTGATCAATCTAAAGGAGTTTTAGCTAGGAAGGAAAGATTAAAAGTGAGAGAGAAAAAGAGGAAAGCATGTTTAATTTTTTCTGGGTGCGGCAGAGAGGGCTTTATAATGACTCTTTGAGAGCGCATTTCACCCACACTCAACAATTAAAGTGATTTGAACAATCATCTCGTCTTTCAGTTCACCATGATACCCAGGAAAATCAAAATTTGTAGTAACCCGCTAGCGAATGTGAAATCATCTCAGTTTTCTCTTTGATCTGTTTCATCCCAGTTGGAAAATTAATAATTTTTTTCTTTTCTTTTCAATTATGCCAAAAGGTTGACATTATCAGTGCATGAGTTCCCGCACGTCACTTACATCACATTCGTGCTGGACAAGAGCGTCTCAATTTTCCTATTTTGTAATCCGGGGAAAACAGACTGTCATTTCTAAAAAGCTTTTCTTTCAAAAGAGAAAGCCAGCTTTTAAATATAAACGACGGTATCGCCGGGTCCTTTGTTATTTCAAGGAGACTCGTGTTACCAGGTCTGCCATTCAAAATGGGGCTTTGGCCTATATATTACTCTTCCATTATTTAAATCCTGTAAACAACTTCTTCACGCATTTATCTTTATGACATTAGGGCGCCGTTTTTAGGTTCGGTGTTTAGTTTGGAAATTTTGATATTGTGATTATAACCCGGTGCTGCAAAGACGTCGGAAGAAAATCGTGAATGGGAGGGTAGTTTACTTATTTTTGGCTTATTTTCTGTTGCAAATTCAATCCTAATTAGAGTTGAAGGGGTAAGAGTTAGAAGTCGAAAGGTATGAAAGAAGTTTCCAAAGAATATATCTTTATTTTGTAACGATGCATTGTATCTATTTTTAAATATACGCAGCGGAAAAAAGAACCAAGCAGAATTTTGAAATGCTAAAATCCTGTTTCTTGGAGGATGAAAAGTTTCTTTCTGTGCCAAGCAGAGGCTGAGAGTCCACTAGTCGTAGTTTGAATCTTTCTAAAGAATAATATCGAACAAACTATCAAAATTGTTTGTTTTTTGCTTCGCTAAGTACCTACAAGCATTCTATCAGACGGCGCTGTTTGATCTAGTCTTGATTTTTAGCCCTGAAATGAAAATTCGGGACTTTAAATTGATAAGATTGACTTGACTTGGAAAATCGAACAGAATTTCGAAATAAAGGTTTTCTGGATCTTTCATTTCGAAGATTGCAGTAGATTTGTGATCAGATCTTGATTTAAATCTACAAAATTGGTATATTTCACTCGTAGGAGGAGATGACATCGACTCGATGTTGAATATGAAAGTTTCAAAATAAAAGTATTTTGGGTAGTTTAGTTCAAATATTTCATCAGGTTTTATACTCGGGGCACGATACCTAAACTTCGTAATGGAAAATTATAATTAGTTTTTCTTTAGTTTTTAAAAGTGATTTTCTCACTTGTTGAGTTAGTATGAGAAGTTGCTGTCTGCAGAAAACAAATTTAAAGGAGAGAGGTTTAAAGGTTTTAAAACAACCGCGACGAAGCTGTTAAAAATGAGTTTAATTAAAAATAGTATAACAATGCTTCAACATTCAACCAGGATCTCAGAGATGAAAATATTCCACTTTTCTTTTTTTAAACCTTTTCATATGATGATTTTTGTTAGTAGTGTATTTTAAACCCATTTTGTTTTTAGCGTTTCCTGTTGATTTGAGGCAGTATTTTACCATTTACCGTGTGGTATCTTGTAGATACTAAAATTCCCTATCCAATGATACCAAAAAGTTACTTTATGAAAAAATTCAGATAGCACCTTTTCACACTAACCCAACGACATATCGTCCGGAAGCCAATGTTTAATAAAGTACAAATCAGTGATAAATTTGAATTTTGCTCTGCTTCGCTTCGCTGTGGGTTTGGAGGCAACTTATTGTGGAAATACTTTAATAAACCTGAATAAGTGATGAAAAAATTTAATTGAGGTTTTTGCCATTGATTTCAATCAGTATATCAAATTCTTATTGTGAACTACTCGAGTCGCCAAAGTACAAAACTCTTCACAGTTTTCCCAATTTCTAAATTTTATATAGAAAAATGTGTGTTTCAATAAGTACATTGTTAGGAAGCTTGGAGCAAGAAGAGCTGAAAGTCGTAGCTAAAAACTGAAATTGTTTCCTATTTCGCCTTACGATAAGTCCAATGACCAGGTAAAATTGACTCGACCTCGAAAGTGGAGAAAGAAACGTACCAAAATTTGGGATTTGTTCCGAATGATAGGTTTATCACATTCTTACTTAACCTCGAATTGGACATTAGAACCTCTGAATACAAATTTTCCAAAGAAAAATTCCGTTTCATTTACAACTGAGTCTCTTTTATACTATGCATGTATAGTTTACCTTTTGAGAATTACCTACCCATCCCAAAAAAACCTGTATCTACCCGCTGTTGAGTAGGTATCGACATGAAAGTCATTCGGGTACTTGAGAGTTTGGAGCAGCTTCAGGATCTTGTTGCTAACGTTCAGAAAGAGAATAAATTGAAACTGAATGTGAAATTTCGACTCCGAGTTATCTTAACCTAAACCATTGAAACGATTAGTGTGAATGGAATTCTACAAGGAATAGAAAAAATAAAAACGAATGTAAATCTCCTGAGGAATAGTTGATGAAATGACCAAAAATCAAGGAAATTGAAATTTTTGATTAATGAAAATAAAAAAAGTTACGAGATGTTTCCATGGTTGCTGATTTTGAAACTGTATTCATTGTTTTCACCAAGCGCCATATGCGATGTCAAAATTTAGGAAAATTCTGTACTTATCGAGTGTGGTTTGAATTATGGAAGCTCAAATTGACCATTTGATGTAATTATCATAACCCCTATTTCGAGAGTTTTCAATTTTTTAGCCAATTTAAATGTGTACCGTTCAAGTTGTATTCTGCGATCTGTCCGATTCTTGTTTCACATAATAAATGTGTATTATTTTTGATAAATTCCCAGCAGATACTCTATAGAAGAAATTCTCAATTTTCTAAATAATTCTTATTGTGACAAGGGCTCAGTTTTGTATTGAACATACTTGAGGAATTTGGAGCAAATGCTTGGCTCTGTGCGATTCAGAATGAGAATTATCAGTTTCCCCCAACAGTTTTGTAATTTTATTCGACACAAGCTTAGAACTACATTTGACAGATAACTGCTCATTTGTGAGGATGATTCGTATAAAAATTGCGAAATCGTTACTTTTATTGTACGATTTAATTGTTGGGGGCTCACGTTAAGGCCAGATAAGAAATTTGATGCAGTATTCATAATTAACAAAAGAAGAATCATTTCAATAAAGTTCTTAAATTTTTGGGCTGATGTGATTGTGCCTATTGCAATTCTCTTTTGACTTAAAGTTTTTGGCGCAAAAGGAAAGAAAATTCAGATGTTCTCAACATATACGTTTTACTTGACACAAACTTTCCAATGATGTACTCCGGTAATTCGTTCGGTTTATCAAGTCAACTTCATTCATTCAACGGGTAAAATTTGTGTTTTGGTGTTCAAATTCGATCTGGATAACCTGTTATTTGTATAGTTATGAAAATATTTTAGTAAAAAATTGAGAATTTACAGTTCTGTAACAAATGATTTTCCTTATTACGGAAAAACAGCCGAAGTCAGTACAGAAACACCTAACACGGAGTGACTCTGCAGGCATGGGGTGATGTGGCACACGTATGTTTTCATCACTCCTGCAAGCGTGAGAGAAAAAATAGAACGTGTGGCAACACTGACGCATAACTCGTAACGTAGGATATTATAGCTATCGTGTAAAACTGATTCAGTATAATTCTATATTTCCTGACAGTGTTATCAGGTTGTTTGTGCAGAGATTCAAAAAGCTATATAAATTATAGAATTGTTTCAGATAACGAATGAGATGAAAGGAAACTGTATGTGTTCAGTATGACTGATTACACGTAAAATTTGATCGTGGTCATGATAAAGTAAACTATTGTGTATTAATGAGCACGGTGACGGAGTAATTGGTAAAAATAATGGAAAAACGTGGTGGGGTGAATTGGCACAGAATTATTTATTTGTTCTTAAAGCCGGCGAGTGATCAGTTTCGACGTTCTGCCTTATTGCTGGTGAATGAGCATGTACAAATTGGATGTTTATGCGTTTGAGAGATACCCAGCACATATACGGTCGTGTATTAGGGTCTCGGCCTTTCGAAGGAAAGGTTTCATTTGTTTTTCTGTAATGGTTTTTGGAATATAGAAAGAGTTCTGTTCTCATGGTTAACATTCGTTGGTTTTTTTTTTTTTTTTTTTTTTTTTTTGCATACATCTGTTTAATATAATATAAGTTCGAGTATCAGTGACCAAATAATTTGTTTTCACTTTTTTTCTGGGGGGGGGGGGATTGGTCGTAAAATAGTCAAAAGTTCAAAAATCGCACCCTCATCGCCCTATCTTGCACCAAAAAAAAAGTTAGAGCCATTTTAGTGTCCGTGTTGGAATGTGAGTGAATTCTGTATATAGGGTGTGCCATTTCACAATTTCTTTCGTCTGTAGTTCAGAGTGCTTTCGGCTCTTATGCCATATTGTGAAATGGTACACCCTACATACAGAATAAAACCATTTTAATGAGACCATCTCAATTTTTCAAAACTTTAAACGCGTTTTTCTCGCAAGGTTGTTTTTGGTCACGAACACCCAAACCTTATTCTGTGACACATTGTGGTTACTAGACACTTTTAATAGACAACACAACACTTCCCTGTTCATTCATTATCTTGTGCAATTTCACCCCATCGCCGTACCATTTGATATACTTATTCCATGATTCTGTGGCAAAATTCGTGTGGGGGGTGACAATATTTGAGGAATGTATTCTGTAATGTCCCAAAATTACAAGTAATATCCCAGTTCTCTAACTCAGTTGCCACGGTCTGTAGGGGGCATCAAACTTAAAAGTACTGTTTGCCGGAGCCCCCCCCCCCCCCCGGCAAAAGTTCGTGAGTAAAAAAAAACGAATTCCTTATATTTTTCTCGCTAGTTTTATTCAAAACTTTTCTTTCCACTACATTTTAATGTTTATAAACTTGGCAACTCTGATGTTGCTTTGAAAACAGGGATGCGGAGAAGCCAGTAGCTGGAAGTCAGAATCCGGAAGTTTTTGCAATTTAGGGACAATTTTGAGAAGCCAGAAGTTGGTAGTTGAATGAGTTAAAAACTGGAAGCTGGAAGCGGAAGCTGAAAATTATTTAGCTTCCAATTGGACTTCTTACGATATTCTTTTTGAAGATTTTTTTTTACTCAAAGTCGAAGGCCCAAAAAAGAAAATTAATGTACTTCTTCTACTCCACTTCACTTCACTTTATTTTCCCTGATTTTCTGAAAAGAACCTTCCCTAATTATAAGAACCTTGGGTGAAAATAAGTAAAAGAAGCTAGAAGCTGGGAACCAGAAGCCGAAAAAAAGATTGGAATTTAAAAGCTCATGTACTGAAGCTGGAAGCGAGAAGCTAGATGAGATTTGGAGACTAGAAGCTGGAAGCGGAAGCCGTATCGTTTGGCTTCCGCATCCTTGTTTAAGAGATAGACAAATCGTGTGTTTGTCATTCTTTATATGTGACGTGTCACAATAAAAAGGCCTGAATGTCCAGCCAGCAATTTTAGACACACAGGTCTTTTTCTTGTGTCACATTACAATTCACAAACACAGTGGTTGGCTCGCGATACAGTTCACATTGAATATCGATGGCTAAATGTCTCAGTAGTTGTTTGAGAACTGATAACTTGATAAGTCCACGGAAATAGAATTTTTTTGTTTCCAAAAGTTCGAAAATTTGATCGTTATAAAAGTATTAAATCTTTTTTCACGCGATAGGTGTATTCAATTTTTTTCGATGGGTTGTCGGTAAGTTGAATCACGAGTTTTGATTATGAATTTTGAGACCAAAGTCAATCAGTGACGTATCTAGGATTCTCCCGGGGGGGGGGGCAAAGTAAAAGTTTCAAGTGAGAAAAGTCCAAAGTTGAGGCATTTTTTAAAAATTGCCGATATTAGAGGACTGTTTTATGAAAATGAAGGTAAAACTACTGCTCGAGCGAAAATTTTTCGACAAAATTGCTCATCACGCATATTTGACATTCAATTTCATGTGGGGGCACCCGCCCCTTCGCTCCCCCCATGGCTACACCATTGCCTCTTAGAAATCTTCCCCGGTTTGGAAGAAAATGGACGTTAAGTGAAGTTTTTCGGTCACATACCATTTCGTGGAAGGGAGCTTTCATCCTTACAGTTTCCTTCGTTGGGATCGCTGGAGAGGCCCAAAATGATACCCCACCTTCCCATCTTCACGAATGTGGGGGAAACTGCCCACCTGACTCCTCTCCGGCTCCAGTACCCTTGGGCACCTCAGTTATTCCTGAAGAAAAAAGGGAGACAATTCTTTTTCTTATTTTCATCCTCTCGATATCTGTCTCCAGCATGTTAGAGTATTTCAAAACCTGAACAGTGGAACGGTAATCTGTGGAGACACGTGTCTTTCATCGGCTTTAGAATTACCAGTTTAACGTCATCACTCTTGTGCTTCCCATTTGCCTCGACACACACGTGTGTAAAATGTCGGCAGAAGCTTTTTAAAATGAAATATGCCAACGAATAAGTATCAAGATATTTGTATAATTAGGATGCAACAATACTCCACTATTTCGAGGTTGAATCATCTCATCGTCTCCGCGTGTCTTCATATTGGAACATTTGCTAGAAGAGGTGCAAATGTTTTTAATAAATGCGACTCGCAGTGTGAACATTTTCAAAAAGATAATTTCAGCTTCGCGAAGGGGCTTTCTGGCGCAGGAATTTATTAGTACGCGAGGATGTTCCATATGTGTTCGTTAACTTCTATACTGAAAACGCAATTATTTCCTTGAACCGGGTCCCCCGAGCGAAGCAATTAAAGCGCCTTATACAATTTTTACTCCGTTTGGTGTATTTTCGTTCGGTCTGAAAATAAATTTTAAAAGAGCGGCGTACAGCAGGTGCTCGTGAAAGACAAATAACTGTGTTGTACACGAAGACTACATACACTATAACACACCAGCTGGCGAAAGAAAAAAGGTTTCAGCACCGGAGGTGAGGTCCTGGTCGTGAATCTTCGGAGCTGAGATTATGTGCGAAATTTTTAGGGATTGCAAAACAAAGGAGGAAAAGAAGATAATAAGCTATAGTTGTGGAAACTTGACTGAAATTTCTTTGTATCAAAAATTCTTTCACAAAATTATGAGTGCGTTTGGTGATACTTTCCTCTTTTTTTACACACATTTGAGCTGACTACGGGTAAGTTATACTAAATGTAATAAATTCCATTTTTCGATTAAGGGGAAAAAAACATTAATAGAAGACAGTTGGGAAATAGCGAGAAAAATGTTGGACGAAGTTGAAAAAGTATTTCAATACACACGGTCCGAGTGAGAAAAATATGCTTTAAAGAACTTGCCAGTTTACACAATGCTCACGTTTTTATCGAACAGTGATTTCCCCACCTTGTCCTCAAGCTAGAGCTGATAATTCGAAGTCACTCCGAGCCATTTATTTTTCAACGCACCGCAAATACTTACCCCGGTGATATTAAAAAGGGTAGAAAAAGGGGAGAATTTGCAACCGTATTTTGAAATATGAAAATGTCGGAACTGGTATTTCTTTTCCAACTTATTTATTGTTACACACCAATTACACGTTGTTTGGAACCCGCTTTCACGCCACTGTGGGATATTTTTGTGGCTACCTAATCGTGCATGAGGGAAAATTGGCATACGAGCTCGAGGTCGATTTCCTGTATTTGAAACAGATACGAAAAATCGGACCCCATTTACATTTTCAACATTCTTCCAATCTGATTTCGGGTTGGTGTTGATTCACCCCAGAGAATAGAGGCGATATGAACGCAGAAATTAATTGCATATTGAACTTACTTCTGGTCCAGTTACTCCGATGGACCTGTGCTACATGTTTTGTAGTTTGAAAAATTGCGAACTTTCATTGCTAGTCTAATTGCACATTTTAATTCTACTTTTTTTTTTTCAAAGGTAAACAATGGATAGTTTATTAAGATTGGAATGGAAATATACCAATTTAAATTGTCTACCTTTGATATTATAGGAGCTCAGTCCAAAATTCTTATAATGAAACTTGAATGGAAGTGTTGCATTGCATAAGTTTAATTTTTTGTAACCCATTCAGTTTTCGAGATAGGTGAAAGCGAAGACAATAGTTAATATTTCTCTTTCAAAGTAATTCATAGTTATCGTTGATAAAGAATGCCATTCTAATCGATCCACTTGCATTCAAAAATTTTGAAATTTTCCAGATTTTGGAATCAAATTTGGTCTAGAATAACTTCTAAGTGAGATAACCGCAGATAATTCACTGATACTGAAACAAAAGTTGTTATGTATTACAATTTTTTGTCTGACTCAAAAATTAAAGGGCTATATAAATTGAAATGTGTATATTACAACAATTGAAAGTTGTGCACTGCTAAAATCGAAAGTTGTGCACTTCAAAAATTATACTCATATATTGTACGATTAGAATTCTGAAACTGCTGTAGCCTCTTCAGTGTTAAAGGTAAGCCACTCTGTTCGGCAAGTTTTGCGTACATCAATGTTATACCTCTTGATCATTTTTGAGAAAAAACCTAAATTAAATCAGTTATTAGACCCGCAATGAAAAGTCGATATTCTTCAGAAATTGAAGACTTGTAGTTCCTTCAGTATTAAGAATAGGCAATACATGACGTTGTTTGTTCCTCTTGTTTAGTAATATCACTGCTTACCTTCTTCGCATACTCAGCTGGAACACACTGAAACTCGCTAAAATTGTTCAGAACTCGTTTGCGACCCTTTTTAACTCTGCCAGGCTTGGTTATTGCTCCGTGAAATGTGACCAAGACTATTTTAGATTCCTTACATATTTTTCTAAGACTATTTGAAACCAACTAAGACTCTTTGAAACCAATTAAGACGCCAATTTAAACTCTCTGAAGCACCTGCTGAAGACCCGCTTAATGTTCAAGACTCGTTTTACGAGTTTCTACGACTCTAACAGACCTTACTGAAACTTTTCGAAACTGGGCCATGACTAATGAATATGCATTCATGCTCTTTCAAAACAGTTGGACGGGTTCTTAAAAAGTCTCTGCAATATTTTGTTTTATTCGCTAACTGTTCAAGAGGTCAGGATTTTCTGACATTCAAACTTGCTAACGATTCTTTCGGTCACATCAGGACTTGATTATGACTTTTTAAGATTCCTCTAGACCTGTACAACTATTCGAGATTCATTTAAGCCTGTTGAAAAGTGGCTTAGGACTCTGTAAGACATTGTTAGATTCCTTTCAGACTCACTACGACTCTTTGATACTCGTTTACAACGTTTGAGACCCTTATGCATTTGCTAAACATTTTTTCAAAAACTTTAGCCTCTTACATGTTCGTTTAAGACTCGTTCTCAGCAAGACTACGATTTTGTGATGCGTTTCTATATTTTTTTCCCTGTATGGGGAAATTACCCTTGCTGCCTTCCACGTGTATCAGTCCGTAACTGTAACAAGTCTGAGCAGAATTCTACCAGTAGCTCTAAAGGAGATGAAATGATCTGAAGTAGTGAACACCCCATTTTTGTATAGTCCCCCTTGACCCGTTGTTCAGTATGTATGAGGCGAGGGAGACTGTATCCAAGTGGGGTACTTACTATTAGTCTAGTGTAAATGTTAAATGATACCGGAATGAGTTCCGTGGATTCTAAATGTGTGTTTTATCTCTTTACTGGGTCCCTAAAAATCTCTCTATATGTATACTAAAAAAGTAAAATCCGCCGCCACCACCTCCTCCGAGGGAAACCTCATTGCAGGTTGCCTACCTTGCCCCTTAATTGCTCATTTCTCCTGGGGTAGCCTACCCTTGAAATGGGGTTCATGGTGGGGGAGGGAGCTTTTTTTGGGGGGAGGAAGGACGCGGTAAAGAACGAGGAGGAGTTGTGATAGGGGAGGGCTCTCTATACACTAAACAGTAAAAGCCACTGTCTCCTGGAGACAAAAAAGGAGAAAAAAACATTGAGGGTTGCCTATCCTGCATCTCAATTGTTAATTTCCCCAGAGGTAGCCTACCCTTGGGAAGGGATTTATGGTGGAGGAGGAAGCTTGGGGATAGGAAGGTCGCGGTGAAGCAAGTAAAATCCGCCACCATCGCCACCGCCTCCAGGAGGAAAAAAAAACCACTGCGGGTTGCCTACCCTGCCCCTTAATTTTTCATTTCTCCAGAAGAAGTCTATCCTGGGGGGGGGCTCATGGTAGAGGAGGGAGCTTGGGGGTCGCGTTGAAGGACAAGGAGGTGTTGTGGTGGGGGAAGGCTCTCTATACACTAAACAGTAAAAGCCACCTCCTCCTTCCCCTCCGTGGGTATAATTCCTGGTGGCCTCCCCTGTACCTTAATCTCACGTTTCACCAGAGCTACCCTACCCCGAGGGGCTTCTCGGTGGAGGTGCAGCTCCTGGCGAGGGAGGACGGCCACAGTGAAGAAGGGCGTTGCGGTGGGTGAAGAGGAGCATGGTGGGGAAAGTGACTGTGATGGAGGAAGACGGCTGTGGTGAGGATTGGCAGAGGATAGCCCACTCCCGGGAGGTCCTTGGTGGAGAAGAGAGCTCCTGGATGGTGTAGCGCCGTGTGGTTTCCATATAATTTCCATGGAAATTTTTTAATGTAGGGTAAGATATACTTATGTTACTATGACGTCCAGGGCTGTATTTACATATAGGCAACATAGGGGCGTGCCTAGGGCGCTAGATTATGGGGAATGGCGGGGTTGGTCCGCGAGGCGGCCAGGGGGCAAAGCCCCTTAGTATTATGCATTATCCAGATTTTTTTGTCCTGAAAAAGAAAAAAAGTGTTCGAAAAGTTTCTTACTTCCCCTCCCCTAGCAGGGGAGTCACCTTCTTTTTGAGAGCCTCAGCGGGAACTGTGGCTTGGACCTTCGGGGGCAGGAATTTTCTCAAGACGTCTGTATCGTACCTTTACGGAAAATGTCAGCGGAGTTTTTTGGTCACAATTTTATCTAGATTATTTTAGTAGCCTTTTCTTCTTCTATCTTCCTGACTTCAGGGAAATTGGAAAACATAATTAATGGCTCAGTAAAACTCTTGAGGGAAATTGCATCCACTTTATACCATTTCGATTTTAACATTTAAAATTGAAATTTTATAATTGAAGGGGATAAAAGATAGGGCCAAAAGCTATAAAATATCCGAAATATTTTATTTTCTTCTATTTTCGTCATGTTGCAGACGGGTCTGCAACAACGGGAGAGCATTTTCATGTCTAGAATTTAACTGTGCTATGCCCTGCGCAACTCCATTCTGCAGCCGTGTTGTTGCTGCGCAACTGTAGTCTGCAGCCTTGTTGTTAATTCCATGGAAATTTTTAATACTGAGGATGTATGGAAGAAGTACGATGTATAGACTCGCGTATGCATGGCCCTGCGGCGTGGTCAGTCAGGTCAGTCGGGTCAGTCACAAGCAGTCATTTAGCCAGTCAGTCTGTCAGTCAGAAATGTAACGCGCAAATTGTAACGTTTTTTACTTTTGGGTGCCGAAGTAAAAACATGAAAATGTCAATAAGAAAAAAGTCAGTCAATCAGTCAGTCTGTCAGTTAGCCAGTCATAGCTAGCCCGTCACGCTCTAGAGTAACTTTTGTTCCCGTTGCCAGCCAGCCTAGCCAGCCCTTAACGATATTTTCGTCATCTGACTGACTGACTGACTCAATACTTCATTCGTCTGCGAGTACCACACTCCTTGTATCAGCCTGTATTCCCTTGCGAACATCACGTTCCTTGTACCAGCCTACGAGCACTACGCTCTGCTAGTGCATCATCTTGCAGACGAGTTTGCAACCACAGGAGAGCATTTTCATGTCTGCTTCGTGGATTGCGCCGACATGAGAACGTTGTCGTGCGCTACGCTCCGCAGAGCACGTTGCGCTCATTTTTTGGACATTTCCGTTGCCAACCTGCCTAACCAGTCAGCCAGTCCGTAACGTGATTTTTGTAACGCTATTTTCGTCACGCTCTGAGGTAACGTTTTTTTCTGTTGTGTGCCAAAGTAAAGACATAGAAATGTCAAAAGCGAGCGGGTATCTCACCTGGGAAATGGTCCAAGATTCATTAGGACAATTGTTGGACTTTGCGGGGATATCGATGGTCCTAAATATTCCCCAGAAAGTTGACTTAACACCTTCCTTTCTCTCCCCCCCCCCTAACAGAAATGTTAGAAATATATGTGGAATCGAACCCTTTTGCGACATCACCGTCACCAGTACGGAATTGCTCCCCTTCGTGGTACCTAGAACCATTAGCCAGTCAGATATAACGCGTAAAGTGAAGATTGGCGCGAGCCCTTAAATGCCCGGCAAGGATTTGTCGGAATTGTGCACAAGCATGAGCGAGGGGTGAGGTACGCAAGTTCTGATTCCAGATAAATTCTCAAAACCAACGATCTAATATTACCTTGTATATTTTATTGCCTTTGTGGCTTACGGTGTCGATGCGATTTATACTCACAGCTGTGTCCCACATTATCTGCGAGTTTGTGAGAGACACAATGTATTAAATAGTATATTACACACCAAGAGTCAAAAGTGAGTGTTTACATGGCGAGGGAAAATTTGCAAACGAACGTAGCGAGTGAGCAATTCCAGAGTCATGTAAACACTTTTGGCGCTTGTTGTGGAAGATATTTTTTATACTACTTGATCAGAAGCGGCAATATTTTTCTCTGACATGGTCTGGTTTTTTTTTTTTTTTTTTTTTTTAAATATATTCATTTATTTAAACTAAAGACAGGTGATTTTTGTGTGCGTAATTAATTCAAAAATTTAATTTTCTCAGTTAATTACTAGGAAGTACAGTATTACAGTCTTGTCTTCAGTTTGTTCACGTGCACAAACAGCATACACAGGTAGTGACCAGCAAAAACGTAACGACGGTTAACAACAAACGGTAACAGCTGTACTACATTGTGAATATTTAAATGCGTTCTTAAGTCGTTATTTAGTAATTTGCTCCGTGGCCGAGTGGTTAAAGACGATTGCTGCATTTCAGTCAAATGTTTCAATGAACGCGGGTTTGATTCCCCAATACGAAATTACTGGCCAGAAATTTTTTCATGTAAAAACGCTTTACATTGAGAGACGTTTACTTTACATGCAGGTTTTGTTAGCACCCGATGCATGAATGATAGGCGCTTCTTGTCGTCTGTAAAACACCAATGTAAACATTGTCTTTCTGATCAAGTATAAAAAATCTATTTACGGCGGAGGGGATAGAACCAACTTCTTCACTGGATACTACTCTCAGTTCCTCCTACCCCACCTAAAACCTAAAGTTTGCTTATTAGGATAGCACTGCAAATACACTGACGAAACAAAATCTTTGGTGGCAGATTTCTCCATCCGTCTAGCCCCCGTTCGGGTGGACTATTCCATTCATGAATGAAGAGACGGAAATTTAGCTAATTTTATTTTACCCAAGAATATTTGGATGGGCGAATATTAGTGAAACGTTTGGTCAGCTTATCATCACCCCGAAAGAATTAAAACGGGAGTTTAATTATCTTTCCTTCATTTTTTTTTTCCGCTGACCATTTATCAGATTATTTTGGCGTTGCTGAAACTGTACGGTTAAAAGGAGTAAATGTAGCATAAATGTAACGTAAATGTAGCATTCGTACCCAAATTAGGAATTATGTAGCGCATTTCCGCAATTTGCATAATACCTCGCGGACGAATGTAATCACAAGGTAGGTAAATTTTAACAGTCCGTTATCTGCAAATGCTTTTGTGCGTTTTGCTGTGCGGTTAAAAAGGGTGTCGGAGAGACTGCTGTGCTAAACTTGCCAAATGGCGCGGCGTGATCTCGAAAAGTAACCGTCGCAAAGTTCGGTATAAGAAAATATTATGCAGGTCCGCATGCAGAAAGTTGTAACAAAATTAACTGTTCGTTAACGACGGTAGCTCGTAATTAGGGTACACGGCTGGCCCCTTAGTTCTTCTAACCTCGTGCTACACCAAGGTCAGAATGACAATATCTTCCACCGTTGCAATTCGAAGGAAAATTACCTCATGACAAACGTAAATGAAATGACGCAGTAAGTTTTAGCATCCTTTACGTATAGTTGGCTGACTGGAGAACCTTTGCAGTGTGACCAATGCTGCTGGTTTGGAGTTACTTGTGGTAACAAGATCAGGAGACCTATTATGAAACTTTTATCACAATACTACAAATCATTATAGTGGTAACTTGTACAGTAAACTGTATCAAGTTACCACTGTGACGATTTGTGGTATCGTGATAAAAGTTTCATAATAGGTCCACAGCTCTGAATCGACAAAATAATCTAGGCAGATTAGATCTAAAACAGGGGTTTTGAGGTATGGGTTTGAGCCCCGAATATTCCCCTTTGTTACTGACTTGGCCGAAAGCGCGCGTCTACTCTTATACCCCTGGAAAGGTTTCGCTGGAACTGAGCATGAGCGAGAGCGAGGGGTAAGGGACCACAAGTTCTGACTTCAGATAAATTCTTGATTAAAACAGACGGTGTAATACGTAGGATGATCAAAAAGTAACCTCCACTTATGTCTGAAAACCAAAAACAAAAGACAAGGGGAAAATCCCCAAAAAATAGGACATGTTCGTGAGGCTTCTGAGACAACACTGTAAAGATTTCAGGCGCGTACGACGAACGAGGCAGACAGGGCAGTACAAAAACGATGGAGCTACCGTTGAAACGTGTGTCAAGAATTGAAGTGCGCGCAGTAATACGTTTTTTCAACGCGCTCAGCGAGACCGCTTGGAGGAGTATACTGGTGGACCCACGTCTCGTCCCCCGTCATGACATGGTTTCCCCTTCGCGTTTGTAAGCGGACAAGAATTCGATTTCCGCAGCCATGCGCCGAGCGCGGTGAGAAAACATATTACTGCGCGCACTTCAATTCTTGACACACGTTTCAACGGTAGCTCCATTGTTTTTGTACTGCCCTGTCTGCCTCGTTCGTCGTAAGCGCCTGAAATCTTAACAGTGTTGTCTCAGAAGCCTCACGAACATGTCCTATTTTGTAGGAATTTTCCCCTTCCCCCTGATTTGATTTTTAGAGGTAGCGGAGGTTACTTTTTGATCGTCCCTCGTATAACAGTGTGTGTTCTATCGCCCCTGTAGCCTGCGGCAGCGTAACACAGTGCGTCAATACGGTATGTATTCACAATTGTGTCCAACATTATCTGCGAGTTTGGGAGAGACGCCACATTAGGAATAAGGAAGTGACAAGCGGGAGTTGGTGGAAAATCGTTATACCTTCTGCTAATTCTTTTAGGGTGGTTTAAACTCCCCAGAACCTTTTTTTATTTTTGAAAAATCTTAAAATACTATAGGACTTGAATATCAACTAAAATTTTTCTACACTGGATTCTTTGTAAAAATGGTAGCTAGTATTTTTCCATATCTAGGTACCACAGAAACAGAATTGAAATGAGCTTTTTAGGCTGCACCGTTTAACACGGGCCTTATAAAGCGAAAAACAGATTTTTGATATTTTTTCTCATTTGATGGGATTTTGAGAATAGGAGTTTAACATGCACTCGATTCCCTGCATCTGTAGCTTTCATACCTACAAATTGTATATCTCCTTTCACCTTTACCCCTCAGATACCACGCATGGAAAACCGGATGTTTTTGTGTTTCAATGGTTTGGACAGGCAGTGGTTTGGGGAAGATTTCGAGCTGACAGATTATACTGAGATTCCATCGGGACATCGGTTGTGGGATATCTGAGGACCGAGAATTCAGTTTTGATATCAGTTTACGTCGAAGTAGAAAAATGTTACACCCGTGGCAAGGGTAAAGTTGAAAACTGCCATTATATGCCATTTAAGTATAAAATGTAAGGTTGTCAATGTCGCTGAATTCATTTTTTAAATACGAGTATTAGGTCTATTAACTCTTTTTATACTTATTGCATCTGGTGAGGGTGGAGAGGAATCAAAATTGATAATAATGAGGAATACGATATATTCATCGCTTCTCGGTTTTCTAAGATCGCTGAATTCATTTTTGATATCAGTTTACTACAAAATTGAAAATCATGGTAACAAAAGCGGGGATATCGACCAAAAGTGTACAGTAAAATGTGGGTATCAAATATAGGATTTTCAAGGTCGCCAATTCAACTTTACATGAGCCTACTATTGTAGTAGTGGTGTAAGTCAGTTTTGATTTTTCCAGTTTGAGCCAACGGATCGTATTTGTAACTGCTAGAATATTCATTTTGATGATGAAGTAAGTCAGGTACTCCTATCCTTCACCAGATAGCAGCACCAGCATTCTCAGGGCTCAAACAGAACAATAACAGTACGAGTACAACGGCGAAAAATCAAAACTGACTTACACCACTTCCATTGTCAGTGCCTCACATTATTATGACTTTATTTCTGATAATTGCTGGAATAATCAAATGTGCCTCTTGTGCGAAAACAAGTTTTTGATATGTACCAGTGTAAAGATGGGGTGGTGTTAGTGGTGTGCATAGATGTACACAGCGTGTACATCTGTAGTGGTGCTTTTACGCGTTGCTATGACAACCGCGTTTCGAACTCTTGTTCTTTGTCATTCCCATAGGGCCGTTTCACATAACGCCATGTAAACAGATGTTTTTAAATTTTTGACAATTTTTAAATGCAATTTGTGGAAAAACTAATGAAGATAGGAAGTTGCGATTTGTTTCATTCTAAAGAGCGTGGTTTTTTCTACGAGAATTGTCAAGAAAGTGAAAAATTATATTTTGACACCAGAGGCACATTTCATGATTCCAGGTCACATATGCATATTACGTTTAGGATTTTTGGGGTTGCTGAATCCATTTTGACATCAGTTCTACTCAAACTTGGAAACTGTTGAGGCAGTAGCGGGAGCCACAATTAAAACCGTCATTTTGTACAATGGGCACCAGATATTAATGGGAGCTGAAATTGTTTTCATGATCATGTTGGTTCTATATTTATAATACTAGAATTAGGAGAGGGATGAACAAAATTTTAAAGGGGAAAAACGTATTGCACATTATTTGTTGAATTGGGGAGTTGCTGAATTCTTTTTCGATACCAGATGCATGCCAATTCGAAAATTTTGGCTCAGTGATTGGGGGTGTAGGTCTACTTTGTCATAATAATATAAATAGTTGATAAGTAAAGGTCATGCTCAGTTTTTCTCCGGTCAAATAACCTTTTTCCTCCTCAAAGTCAGTTACCCCCTAAAAATTGCCACCCTGCGCTGAAGTCTGGCGAGCACAATTCAAATTTGTCACACGATCATTTTATCGTCATTTTTTCAAATGAAAAAGTAATAAAAATATAATGTGAATTTAAATTATCTCTACACTGAAGAGTCGATTTTGCCTACCGACAAGAATTTTCGAAATTGACCAACCAAAAGAAGAGGTTAATCCTTTTAAACTGTTACCATCTAAGAATCAATTTTGCTACATTTTCCAACACTGTAAATTATTTGAGGAATGTTATTTGGCACATCCCTAGACAATCTGAATGTTGTTTGGTTGTTTTTGATGAACACCTGGGTAACTGGGACAAATTTTTTGAGAAATGCTGGAAAACTATGAAATATAGGAGACGCAGTTCCAAAATGTAAGAATTGAATGCGTGATTTATATCGATTCCCCTCCCCTCTCTGATAAAAACTTCCATTTTTTCTCCCACGATGGAAGTTGAATGGTTAGTGAGACAGAAATACTTGCGAGTTTCTTATTGACGTTGAAAATGAAAACACCTTCCGAATTTTGCTTCAGTTACTTCCAATACATTGGATGATTGTCTACTGGGCAACGGTTTTGGTTTTTTTTTTCTTTTTCTTTTTTTTCTAAACAAATATTACGATACCATCTAAATTCTTTCCCTTGAGGTGGGAGGCGGTAGCGCTATTTCAATTAAGACTTTTCGATCCTTCGATGCCCATGAAAAAAAATCACTTTTCTCCGGACTAGTTTAAAACTCTTAAAAGCTTTTCCACTAGACCGTAGCCATGAGAGGACACAGGAGCGGCTCTACTCAGTCATTTTTCAGAGTTGGGAAATCGTTGGCAGCTTTACGAATCCTACCAGTTTTCTTCTTCTTTCAATAGTGGAAAAAATTTGATTTTTGTTTTACTTCAATAATTGGAAAATTCTCGGTTCTCGCCCTCTCAATGAATTTGCTCCGCTGCTGTCCTGTTTCTTGAACCGTGTTTTTTCTTCTTTTTTTTTCTTTCTAATTTTACTCTCGACCCGAGCTCTGGAATCCGCCCTTTCGAGCATTACCTCAGAGACGTCGGGGAGGCTGTTAGGAGTTAACAAGATTCTTTTACGATTAGGTATGATTCAGGCTTGATTACAGCTCTTCAAGATAGGATTGAAACTTTTCATGTTTTCCGAGTACCTATCGTATAAATTCGAGTGTCTCTCAAACTTCATTATAACTCTGTAAGGCTCTTGTTTGAGACTCACTGACTAGTCAAGACTTGTTTAGGACTTTTTACCACGCTCCCAGCTTTAAGACTCTTCAAGACTTGAGTTCCGCCATACTTGCTGAGACAAGGATATCTTCTTTAACGTCCTTCCAGACTTTTTAAAGGTTCATTAGGACTGTTCAAGATTCATTTAGCTCTCTTTATCACGTTCAGACTTGCTAAGGGCTCTTTAGGAGTTTTTAAGTTTTGATGACTCAGTAAAATTCCAAGATTGCTTAAGGCTTTTAAGGACTAAACTAAGATTCTGTTGGACTTGTAGACCTGTTTGGACACGCAAGGAGTTAACGAGAGTAACTTTTACGAATTACGAGATTCTTTCACGCTTGTTTAGGATACCGTGGAGCTTTTTAGCAGGTTGAGCCATTTCAGTTTTTCCCTTTGGGGGGGGGGGGGGTTGAACTCACCTTCTATCCCGTGTATCCATGCCTGAGACTGAGAAGGGGCTTAACTAGTCCGTTTTCTTTGTATCCACACGTGGTAGCTTACTGTCTGCCAAACTTGGATAAATGAAAAGCGGGAGCTCATGGAAAGGGGAGGTGAGCCTGCTTCAAGCCCACCACTTCCACCGAATAAGCCAAACCGAACAACTATGAGTAGCATTAGGCAATGATCCCATCGTGTCTCTCGGTGTGGACGTACCTTGAGTGAAATAGAAAACTGGCTCTCAATTCCACTCAATCGTAATATTGAAACCACCTTCGCCCTTCGTACCCTCAGATAGCTGAAATTCAATCAACGCCGCGCTTTTTTTTTTTTAACTCTTCGGTGATTGGAAACTGAATTGAATCGTTCTCCATCCGCGTAACGACCATCAATAGGTTATTTTGAAGCGCAGAAATTTGCAGCAAAATCGTATACGCCACCACGCAACATTCGGATCGAGTTTAGTTTGCATTTTCTACTTTGAAAAAAGATACTCTTCGGGGGTCTTTTTTTTTATTTTTTATAAAACGGTACTTTGTACCGCGCAATATAACAGGCTGAACCTCAACCGTTTTCCTTCATTTAAATAAAAAATAGGAAGATAAGAATTATTTTTGCTGTGCAAAGGAAGCCTTCTTCTGTAACCGTTAATACATTATTCATAAAAAGAAAGAATGTTTAGACGTCAACTCGGGTCCCGCCGCGAATTACAATAAAAATAGAGAACGTTTTGCGAGTCTTCATTACGCGAAAATCTAAAAGAAAAGGCCGAGGGACTGGGAGAAAAGATTTTTTCCGTGTCTTATACACTTTTTTTTTCTTTCTTTCGTACTTTTTTAGAATTTCTGCTTTCGAGATGAGTATTCTTTTAAGGTGATTCGGACGCAGTCGTTTACCTTTCTTCGAATTCGCGCTTTGTGCGAGCAAAAACCGTTCTTAACGGCGATTAAATTGGAGGAGTTAATTTCACAGCTGAGGTTTCTAAGGCAAACTTTTACTTTCTGTTACATCCGCAAAATGGGTTTTATAGGAAAACCCATTAATAAGATACCGATCAATTAACCAAGACCGTTATATCCGGTTCTGTGGCGGTTTTATGGCGAAGATAAACATCATTCGATTAATCCGCTGGCCGTGTTGGTTTGTAGCAGCGGCAGCGAAAAGGGCGCCCGAGTCTGATTTCCCGAAGGATTAGGAAATTTGCAAGGTGCAGGCGGAGCAGGTCGGAAGATGTGCTTCATTTTTTGCGCCGATCTCGCGGCTTCCCTCGCGTGCTACCGCTTTCAGGGTGAATAGGTACTTCGGGTTATCTTCGACTCCGTTCTTCGGTGAGAAGAAAAACCCATACCATCTAATGCTGATAACTGCACGTGGCTTCAACCCCCTTGTGGAACGAGTTACCCTTCGAACCGATCTTGCACCGAGTTAGCAGAGTATACTCCATTTTATGGAGTCCATTTGGGGGATACCGCAACCCGAAACATGAAAATTTTTCAGACTTGTGCGAATAAGGACTCGAAGCAAATAATAAATGGTGAAGAGGGAAGGAAGGGTTTTCACGAATTCGAAGCTTGCAGATCGAGCCATGGACGAGTCCTGCAACTGTACTAGTAACGTCACTTCCTTCACAAACTGGCCAATATTTTTCTCAGAATTTTGCTAAATTTCTAACTGGAAATATCGCCTGCTTTCTGTTTTCCGGTAGATCGTTATAAAGGTAATCACTTTGTTCTCTTGGGAAGGAAATAGTCATTTCCCTCCTTGTATCATCCAATAAAGAGTCTCATTTAAATGCAGGTAGGAAACTTCACTTTCTGAAGTCCAAACTGGTGAAATATATTGAATTTACTTTTTATATTTTGAAAATACTATATCCATGGTTCTAGAGATAGAGGCGAGAACTAATAGTATTTCGAAAAATAGAAAGGTACTAATCTACTAATGTAGGGAAGTGCGTCTGAAATGTGTTCAAGTGAGTACCTCTCTCGTCTGTCAAACGCAGAAGAAAAATGGGTCCATTTTTTTTTACATTTTTCCCCAAAAGGCCTGTGCTGATATGTTTTGGAATTTTGGAGCATAAAATGTTATTTTGACCCCCGACCCTTTCATTTCAAGATTAAAGTTAATAGCTGTGCATTATGAGGTTTCGTTAGTTTGTACTTTGTAGGTAATTTTAAGTAGAACATTTCTTCACAAGATGTAAACCGTTGAAAAAATACAATAGTGTTCAAACTAACCTGACGGAGAGCATTTTGAAAGCAGTATTACTTGATATTTTAAAAAAATTAAAAAATTAAAAATAAGATAATACAGGTGATGTTTGGGACACCCGAAAGTAGTGAAGCGTCTTTCGCCTTGTGTGAGTTTGCTACATGAGTCGGTAGGTGCGTGTACTGAAATTATCCGACTGAAAACTGGTATATAACAGAAGTGGGGAGAGGGAGCAGTCTGTTTTCACATACACGCTCTTTCTCTTTCACTCTCTCTTTTGCTCTTTATCTCACTAAACGTGGGCGGATCGTTAAGATGCCACTTCCGTTGCATGCGTTCGCGTTCGTTTCACCTTTTCTACATTAAGTATGTAGACTTCCGATTATCCGACTTCTGGTTATCCGGCAAGCTATATTATCCGGCCTCAGAAAATTCCTCCCTGTTATCCGGACTTCCAATTATTCGATCGTTTTAGGTATTATCCGGCCCTTCAATTAAAAGTGCAGTGTGTTGCATCATCTGTTTTGCGTTTTAGGCAAATGTAAGCACACACTTTAGAAACCACAGATTCTTTTCTAATTTTACCCTCAACCTGAGCCCTGGAATCCGCCCTTTCAAGCATTACCTCAGAGACGTCGGGGAGGCGGTTAGGGCTGTCTTAGCCCTCTTCTCTTCATGCCGAAAAACCGGCCTATTTCCAAATTTAGTGAGTTGCTACGCGGGCTCGAACCCGGGACCTCCGAATTCCGAGACCAGCGCGGTATCCACTCGGCCAAACAGACTCCTTAAAGACGGCAGAGGGCGTTAAAAAATACCAAAGAAAAGCAAAAGAACAAACCCCCCAAGAAACACCGTATTATTCGGATTTTCAGTTATCCGGCCAACCCAAGTCCCCGTCGTTCAGGCCGGAGACTCGGAAGTCTACTACATCCCAAACCTGCGTAAAAAAAGCTTCACTTGCAAAAAATAAAAAAATAATAATCAATAAAAATATGGGGTTGATTTAGGGTTGTAAACTGTAACAAATGACATTGTGTTCAAGTTATGCTCGTAAAATCTCTTTTTGATTTGTGGACTTAGAATTCTGCTCAAGAAAGATGAGTTCCATTTGTCCTACTCATCGTCAGCTTAATTATATAACCTTCTAAGTACCAATTTTGGCAAAATAACTTTTTTGTTGAATGATATTGTGACTGTACCGCACCCTATGATAATAGCCAAAACATTCTAAAACGACTGAAAAATTTTTTAAGAAGGAATGAAAAAAATGTTTAACATTTGAATAAATGGTCCTCAATGTTTTTTATCTGTACTGTAAAATTTACGATATGTTCTGCTCATGAGTATCTAATTATTACATAATCCTAATTTATTCGGTTATCATTCCACTTGAGAATGGAATAGTCATCATTGGCTGAAATACTAGCAAACTGCCAAAATCGTTTTGTGTTCTTCATTATTGTCATAATCAGCAGTCCCTCGTCCCTCATATTATGCTGCCTATCAATTTTTCTGTTTATATTTTGTTCTGCTCATGTGTTTCGCTTAATGTTTCGAAAATTGATTAATTTGCTCTCGTTATATTAGTCCGATATTCTTTCTGAGCTTACCACTCTCTATGTTTAGCTCACTCAGGTTCTGAACAACTCAGGGCCGTAGAGAGATAATTGGGGTCGGGGGAAATTTTTTATTTTTGTTCATTTTTATTTTGATTAGCTTCATAAAAATGTTTTCGATTATTTTCATATATTTTTGCCTTTTTGGTATTTTCGGTGGGCCCTCTTCCAAGACCGGGGCCCCGGGGGGAAATCTCCCTTCTACCCCCTCCCCGTCTCTGCTCTCTCTCTCTCTTTCTCTCTCACTCTCATTCACTCACACACACACACACACCCACACACCAGACCTGGAACAACTTGTCGATTTTCTCACGGACTACTCTTTCGAGTTCTCGTACCTTTCTTTCATTTGCCTACTGGGTTTTTATCATAAGAACGAATATTATGAGAAAAAAGCAAATGAGACCTTTCTTTTGGAGGGCCGAGACCCAAATACAAAGATGTATGTCCTCGGCATCTCTGCAATGCCTAAACATCCGATTTGTATTTATTCATTCACAATAAACAACATAGAACATTGCAATTGATCACTTATGGGCATTGGGAATAAATAAACAGTACTGTGCTTATTCACCCCTTCACGTTTTTTTCAGGTTTCTACCAACTGCTACGTCACTATGCTGATTAATACACAACAGCTTACTTTTATCATGGCCGCGATCAAATTCTGCGTATAATGATACCAAACACATACAGTTACTTTTATGCATTATCTGAAATAGTTTCTGTAGAATGTAAATTTGTGTACACTTTTTGAAGCTCTGCACAAAAGACCTGGTAACACCGCCTGGTAGTAGTGGAATTACACTGAGCTGGTTTTACACGATAGCTACAACACACAACACACTACATGACAACGAATCATGCGTCAATGTTACTACACGTTTTATTTTTTCCCTCGTGTTTGTAGAAGTACAGAAAACATACCCGTGCCAAGTCACCCCGTGTTTGCAAAGTCACCTCGTGTTACAGCAGTCATTATTTGATTTCTTTAGGAATTAGATGTATTGTGAGACCAAGAACTAGTAATAATCTTGGATCATTAATAATTAATGTGGAAGAGGTGACAATTCAGAATTCTTAGGTAATTTAAGAGGACTGCAATTTCTCATTTTTGTTCGTTGAAGAATTTCATCTTGTTACGAGACCTTTATTTCAAGACACAGAGGCTCTGCCTTTTTCAAATGTCTTACGAACGCAGATTCTTTTTCTTCAAAGTAGTAATTATATTTGTCGTTCAAGACCTCATGTTAACTGATAATGCCCATCCAGACAGAATCTAATCTACATATCGCAAGCGTAACTATTAAGAAACCAGGGGTTCTCAAATAACAACCAATACATCCTATGTACTTCGAATAAATAAGTAACCCTAAAAAAAAAAATAAAGAATAATTTGAGAAAATGATCGAGGGCACTTGACGCCTACATTCTGACAACAAGAAAGTGATGAAAGCTTTAGATCGCCGACCGGAATGGGGAATGCGACTGAGGTGCCTTTTCGCTGTGCTTAAAACTCGATATGGTGCAGACAAATGTGAAAGGTTAAGCTGGCTGACCCACTTTAGGGAGAAAAGAGAACCGAAACGGCGTCTCGATCAAAAAAGATTGATTACAGATGTACGACACGCGGAAAAGGGTAAAACTGGACTTCCGAAGGACGGCGATGTCAACGTGAAAAATAATCCTCCGCCTGAACTCGGTTCAACCATTTCTATCCGAATACCGCCTTATTATTTCGCTCTATCTCGAGGTTCGAATAGTGCGTAGGTGCATGTAGAGAAGGGTATTTTGGGGCATTGATACGCAAAAATATGTCAATTTTACCCATTTTTGTAGACGTGAGCGTCGGATGTAGCTCTGCGAAAAATAACAATAGAGTTTCAGTTTTCAGCATCACAAAGGAGACACGGGAACCTTTTCCTACGCGAAATTCGTTTACGATGTGGAAGTTTGTTTCATGATATTCTGTATGTTGAACCGACCAATAAAATGTCGAGGTGGCGGGGATTACCCTTACCCCATGAGATGGTTTCCCTCTCTTGATACAGGAAATTTAGCTAATGAAAATGCAAAAAATGTTGCAAGAACTTGATGAATTTTGTCAATATCCTTCTGTCGTTATTCTAAAGTCTTATGTATCCCAAACCTATTTCCTCTCCCCGGAGGAGTTACATGTGGACCAAATGTAGGGTTTTATGGTGTAACGAGCAAACAGCACATTCTATGAACATTTTTTTAGACAAGACGTATTGTAAATGTAAGTAAAGACTGGAACAATTTTCTGGGAACTATTACAGACACTCTGAAAAAGAGGGTTTTATTAACCCAGGCCATACGCGAGAGAAAGTAAAATTTTATTGAGTTGTGTCAGCAATAGGGATGAAAAATGTATAAATTTAGGTACGAAAACTCTCCCGAGACAGCGTGCATCAGCCCCTGGGGAGAGTCACGGCTGCAAATCCTCCGCAAACCCACCTACAAAAAAGAATAAAAATAAAAATAAAGATAAGGTAAAAGTAATTTTTAATATAGCATATTATAATTGCCGGGGTATGGTTAATGAAGATAGAATATACGAATTCGAAAAAGCAATAGAAAAAATCAAATGGGATATTATCGGTTTATCGGAAATTAGAAGGGTGGGGGAGAAACTCGTACAAAAGAGAGACGGTCACTTCTCTCACCACTATGGTGAATCAAAGGGTTATAGAGGGGTTGGCTTTTATATAAAAAATGAAACGATGAGAAGAGTAACAGAAATAAGAAGTATATTAGAACGTATTTGTTATCTGAAAATTAAAATGAGTAATAATACGAATTTACTGGTAATAGTGTCCATTTTGGAGTGTGAGTGAACTTAGTAATATTCCTGTTGTAGGGTGTGCCAATTCACTTTTCCTTCTTAATTAACAAAATTAAACAAATAGCAATTAACAACAAATACTAACCACAAACAGTAGACAGAATAATTAGCAAACTAACACAACCAAAAAACACAGACACCGAACCAATAACCACAAAAACAGAAAAATACGCAGGAGCAATACCATTCAGAGGAACACATACATACAAAATACAAAAAATCTTCAACCAATACAACATAAAACTCGGAATCAAAAACAGACCACCTCTGATCAAACAAATAAGCAATGACAAAACAGAAGCAAAGGACAGAAACAACAGCAGCGGAGTATACAGACTGTACTGTGAACACTGTGACATGACCTACATTGGAGAAACAGGCAGAAAATTCACAACCAGAATCAAAGAACACGAAAAATCCCAGAAGCTAAATGATGACAAATCACTGTTTGGAAAACACTGCAATGACCAGGGACACAACAATGACAAATTGACAGAAAAGTACAAAATCCTACACACAGAAAACAACACAAGAAAAAGAAAATTAAAAGAACAAGTAGAAATAATAAAGGCAAAAACAAAACAAAACAACCTAATAAATACAACTAACTTCCAAAGTGAGAACTTATTCCAACTAATAACATAACACCCACGGATTGAACAGACTGCACAACCACAGACAACCAATCAGAGCACACAACCAATAACAATAACCACTGATTGGACAGACTGCATATTCACAGACCACCAATAGGAACGCAAGACTAAACAGGCTCACCATACGGTACTACCCTCGACTATAACTACAGGACCACAAGAGACAAGTCTCATTTAGGGCACTCCACTGATGCTGGCATAACAGCCGAAAGCGCTCTGGAATACAGAAGAAGGAAAAGTGAATTGGCACACCCTACAAAAGGAATATTACTGGTAATACAAGTCTATGCTAGGTAACAGTAAATTTCTACAATAAGCTTCAGAAACTGGTAAGGGAGCAGGAAAGAACATTATACGGTACTGATGGATGACTGGAACCCAAAAGTAGGAAAAAGTGAGTCGGAAATAGATAATCGCAACGTAGGAAAATTTGGATTGGGTAAGAGGAATAAGAATGGAGAAAGACTGATACAATTCGCAGCCCAAAACCATCTCAAAATTGCGAACACCTTTTTTGAAAAAGATCCCAAATTAAAATGGACGTGGGAAGCCCCGAATAAAAATTCAAAAAATGAGATTGATCACATGTTAGTCAACAACCTGTCTTTCGTCTACGATGTAGCCACGTTGTCCCGTTTCGAGTTTAGCTCGGATCACCGAATCTGTAGAGGAAGAATTGAATTACCTAACAGAATGAGATATTTTGACCAAAACAGAAATAACGTACCAGCCAGAAAACTAAAGCCTAAACATAAACACAACGAGGCAAAAAAAGCCCTGGCAACGAACCTAGCTCTCAATTCGTTCATGAAGTAAAAACACAAGAAATTCAAACTCTGTATGATGAAATAGAATACGTAATTCACGACATGATCAAAAAATTCGGTATAGCAAATAATTCCCCAAAAACCGACGATAAGCTCTCTACCGCAACAAAAGAATTGATAGAGAAAAGAAATACGTTGGCAAGAAAAAACAACAAATCGCCAAAAGAAAAACTGGAATAATTAATGTTAAAAAGAAAAGTTAAAAACGAGATTCATAAAATATCATAGCTTACGATGAGGAAAAAATTCTAAGTATAATAGAAGAGAATGGGTCTATAAAGAAAATGAGGAAGGAATTATCAGAAGGGGAAAACTTAGCCTTAGCGATGAGAAACAAAAAAGGGGAAACCACTCGCAACAGACTCAGCATTGTTCGAGTAGCTACAGAGTTCTACGAATCGCTATACAACGTAAAAACGATCAGCCTTAGACGGTTAGGACTAAGCGGGGAGAGGGAAATCCATGAAATAGAAGAAGAAGAGGTACCAAGGATTCTGACCAGCGAAATTATCCATAGCCTGAAAAGATTGAAAACTAATAAAATCGCGGGTCCAGATCAGGTGAAGAACTGATTCTTGAAAGACTTTGCGGAGGAGCTGGCAATACCTCTTAGAGATCCATTTAACAAAATATTTGAGGAGGAAGTTATACCAATACAATGGAAAACAGCAGAAATAATACTACTATTTAAAAAGGGGGACGTTCAAAATGTGAATAATTATAAACCAATCAGTCTGACTTCAAATTTAAGTAAAATTTTTGCAAAAATCATAAAAGATCGCATAACTCGTGAGTTCGAATGGAACCAACCAAAAGAACAAGCAGGATTCAGAAAATAATTTTCAACAACTGATCATTTATTTACTATGAATCAAATTATAGAAAAATCCAACGAATATAATCTGTGTACTAACTTCCTCCTCATTGATTTTAAGAAAGCATTAGACTCTATAAACCGTTTGTTTCTATGGAACGCAATGGCAAAGCAGGGGGTGAACCCAAAATTTATCAGGCTAATCAGAAAGCTATATGAAGGCTCCGAAGCATACATCTGCTTGGATAAGAAGGGCAAAAAATTTCAAATAGAAAAAGGTGTCTGGCAAGGAGACCCTCTCTCCCCAAATTTATTTAACTGTGCACTCGAAGACGTATTCAGGAAACTCGAATGGGAACAAAAAAGTTTAAAAATCAATGATGAATACCTGAGCAACCTCAGATATGCGGACGACGTGGTTATCATAGCTGAATCGGTTGATGAACTGGAAAAAATGGGGGAGGAACTATGGATAAAAAGCAAAGAAGCAGGTTTAGAAATAAACTGGGAAGAATCCTTCATTTTGGCGAACGACAAAGAAAGACCGGTAAAAATTGGAGGATATGAAGTGAAATGGAAGGAGGAAGTAGTAAATTTGGGACAAATTTTGTCCTTCAAAAACCGGAGGGAAAAAGAATTAAATATCAGGGTTAAAAAAGGGTGACAAAAGTACTGGGCACTAAAATCGGTTTTTAAAGGAAAGTTTAACAACAAGTTAAAGACAAAAATATGGGAAAGCTGCACACGGCCGGTTCTCCCGTATGGGGCCCAGACCTGGGCCTTAACAAAAGGTGGTACGCAGAAGCTTCAAAGAACGCAGAGAGCTATGGAAAGAAGCATTTTTGGCATTAGGAGGAGAGACAAAATTAGCAACCAAATTTTAAGGAAAAAATCTAGTATGACAGACATAGGATACTTTGTGAAGAAACTGAAATGGAAGTACGCGGGGCATATTTTAAGACAGGAGGAAGAGAGATGGGAGAGAAAAGTAGAGGCTTGGACGCCGTACAAGAGAAAAAGATCGCGTGGCAGACCAGTGACGAGATGGGGAGACGAATTCGTGAAGGTAATGGGGCCCGGGTGGAGGAGAGTGGCCGTCAACCGTCAAAAATGGAGAGTTTGCGGAGAGGCCTATGCCCAAACTTGGGCTTAGTCATGGTGTCAGGGAGGCGGTACTTTTTCTGCCCTGATATCCACTTGGACTGAACGGCTGTAAAAATAAAAATTAGGTACGAAGGAAAGTACGATCTTTTTTTTTTTTTGTCATTCGTCTCTGCTTATTAATTGAAATTTGGATGTTGACTTTCAGAAAATGATGATCTAAAAGTATCAGTCGGTGTTATCTCAGTCTACTTAGGCTCACTAACAGAAGGTCTCTCCCACGTCTTGAAATATCCTGGTGTTGTGGGACGTATGGCGATGCACGCATGCCAAAGTGGCCCCTGAGACACCCCCGGTACCGGAAACTACCCTTTCGGGCATCGCATCAGTACCGAGGGGAATACGTCTTGAAATATGTCTCCATAATTCTTATTACCAGAATGGATAATTTCTGCTGAACACCCACCAGCGTGGAGCGTACTCGAGTGAAGACGCCGGAGGTTCGAAAATATTAATTTTACAACACTTACAACCCTTCCTCTTGTAGTGTGAAAAACACAATAGACTTTCCTTCTCGTTCCATCTCATAGGCCAAAAATGCTGAAAATTTAATTTCAGCAGCGCGAAAAATTCCCTGGCCGTGGAAATAGTATTTACTTTTTTCTTGCAGATGTGGCACCCTACACATAAATTATCAAAAAAACCAATATACGCCAACCCCCCATTTGAAAGTACCGACAATAAATATTAAAAAATAGAAGGAAAGGAAACCCCCCGGTTTACGTAATTTCTCACTTCGACTTCGCACAGTTCTCTCATCGTTGGACCATAAAATGTTAATAAGAAAATCGAATTCCGCGGAAAATATGCATCGGAAAGGTTGGCGCTGTATTTATACAACCGCGGGTAAACACGGCGAAAAATCACGACTGGGGCTGTCGGTGAAACATGTAAAAAATTATAAAATTTCCATTCCACAACGCACTTATTCGGTTTGAATATTCTGCAAATGTAACCTGCTTATGTGGGAAACACAGGCGAGCGACTGAAAACATGCGTTATCAATATGCAAAACGAGCTAACTCGGTGACCGGGCGCGTCTCCGAGATAAAAGAAAAACGAGCGAAGGTGTTCCGTAATAATAGGGGTCGAAAATGGGGAAAGGGCTTAAAATGAAATGAGTTATGAGGACATTTTCACCTTTTTTTGCGGTTTCACCTTCCTCTCTGACGATCTGCTATGGTTAGGGGTGGGGGAGGGGGGCGGGCGGTCGCGTTTAAATTACACGACCATGGTGTGCAAGACCTCAGCCGGAATTTAGACGAGATCCATTTGTATTCGTGGTCACGATGCGATGTTACAATGGCGATGCCGCATAACTACGACATTATTCCGAACGTACAAATTTCGTACAAGCTGGGAGTCCCCGTGTCCAGTTTCTCGTTGTTTATCATGATATCAGAGGGGGAGACCCCTACCCCCTCGCTTTCTTTCCCCATAAATATTGGAAGTCGGGGATTTTCGGCGAATTCGTCCCTTATGTCGGCATTTTGGACCAGTAGAGGGCAGTTCCACAGAATCGTTAATTCACTGACTTTTTCATGTGCGCAGAAAATGTTTGCAGGTAGTCGGCATTTCTGATCGATTTTTTCAACCCCAACGTGGATAGGGCTCGAGTTGCCCCTGTCCGGCTTGATGAAGTTTACAATTATGAGATTCTTCATCAGGCATTTGTAAGAAGTAATTACCCCACGGTACACTTTTGACCTCTCATGCAGTTTAGTGCCCCGTTTATCACACTTCGTTATTATAGACTGGTAATATACAATTGTTGGGCTTGGACTTGTCATTTGAGATCACAGCCTATGACTTCCTTGGTTGGCTTTATAATTTAGCATCAGGATCCTAATGGAATAAGGGTAACAGAAGTATGTTCTGGGAATTTTGTAATACCTAAGTACAACTGTGTACCAAATATCAGTCTGGAATTTAAAAACACTTTGGTAATACAGTTGAAATCATCGATTTTAACGATGTTGAAGGGGAATCATTTTTCCATCGTTAAAACCAGTTTATCACTTTAACCAACATTTCTGTCTTTGAATTACCTTTCCTCTCTTCTAATTCGCTTTCAACCCGAGCCCTGGAATTCGCCCTTTTGAGCATTACTTCAGAAACGTGTGGGGAACCCTTTAGGGCTGCATTAACCCTCTTCTCTTCTTGCCGGAAATCGGCCTAGGTCGACTGCGCTATCTTCCTGTCGAATACCCGTATCACTAGACCCATGGTTTATGACGGTGAGTTCAACAAGCACCGGCAGGTAGCGCCTTACCCATTTACAGCTTTCAGGTACTAGCGACCAATTACACACTTCTCGGAAGCCTCTGCTGTAAGTGGTTGTGACTCTGTGTACGTTATCAGAATGCGGTGTTGGAATGTGTGACGAGTTCTTTCTTGTATTACTGATTACGATGCCGGCGTTGGGAATCGAACCCGACACCTTCGGGTTATGAAGCCATGACCCCTTCACTAATTTCATATCAGTGGCGTGCATTCCAGGCAAGCAAGGCAATCGCCGCTTACCCTGAGAATTCCCGAGAAAATAAGTTTTCACGTACAATATCAACTTCAACTTGCAACAAATAATAGATAATGAAACATTGGGCAAAACAGCAACTGTATTGACACTCAGGACGCTCTTTTTTTTACTCTTTTTATTTGCTCTCACCTGAGCCCTGGAACTTCCCCTTCGAGCGTTACCTCAGATGTTTAAGTATATAATAAATTCACGGGAGATGTATACTGTTTGGCGTTTGGCAACCCTTGTACATGTATATTTGTATAGGCCAGCAAGGTGTACGTCGGATCTAACGCTTCTTTTCCATACTGCACGTAACATTGCACGACTTACACTCCGCCTCCATGTTAATTACCACCACAAAAACACACTAGCATCTTCAACGCGATGAAACCTGTGCGTTTTTGGTTGCGTTCTGGAAGCGCTTCTTGTAGCGCTTCCGGCTAGTTGTGGCTACACACGAGCGTCAAAGTTGACAGTGACACTTGATTATGTTCCTCTACTAGTCAACGCGTTATGTTTGAATGCTCTGTGTTTCTTTGCCTACAAAATGCGTATATTCAAGATCTTATTGAAAACCCATTTTCACGATCTACTCTTAATAAACCAATTAGAAATTATTAATGGTGGGAAGCCTAAACCAGAATTACTATTTTTAAAAACTGAGCAATAGAGAGGTGATTCGAATTTTACTAGACATTGCCACGTATTGCAATATGAAAACATTTTGTGGTTAACCGGTTGTAAAGATGGTGGAAAACTGTTTTGTTGACCATGTCTAGGGGCAACTCCTTCGCCCCTGTTACATTTTTTCACTCAGTAGTTGGGAAAATTTACAATTTCTATCAGGCGTAGTTGAGAAAATCCAACAAGTCAAAAGGGTTTTTTTTTTGCTTTGATATTTGGGAACTGAGTTGCAAAGTTGGAAAAATTCAACAAGTCAACGGTTTTTTGCTGTGATATTTGGAAATTTTGAGTTGAGTCAGTTGGAAAAATCCAACAAGTCAAATGTTTTTTTTTGTTTTTTGTTTTTTGTTTTTTTGCTTTGATACTTTGTAATTTTGAGTTTAAGTCAGTTGGAATTTTCACAATCCCCCCCCCCTCCCCTCCCCAGGAAAAATCTTCGGAGCTATGTCCCTGTGTCTATTATTCGTTACAGGAAAGAATAAATGCATATGGTATAACCCTACACAGGGATGCGACAGTTTGAATAGCATGTTTCATACTTTTATTCTGATTTATACTTCCTCTACGCTTATCGCTTACCTCATAGGAAAAATCACCCACGCCATTGTTTCATATCATTATTAATATTTGAGTGAGATTGTAAAAAATGGTCGATCAGGGCTATGAGGTGCAAAAGTCCCATAGATATACTGAAAAACCAAAAAAGTTCGAATAGAAGTGACTTTGTTATCATCACTGTTATTTGTTATTCCGGATCCTACATGAAACGTGGTACCATTGCCATGTTTTTATTATTAATATCTGACCATGTATACAACGTATAGCTTTCATAAATGCATCACTTAATAGTTCTTGCTGGTATTTACAATACTGATAAGTTCTTAACGTATTTCAAACAAACTTGGTATTGATTAAATATGTTGCATACGTACTACAACTAATCATTTGGATTATTATAAAATTAACTGAGACTGAGACAATGCAATTGATAATAGATTGCGTGGCCTTGAAAAATTACATTTAATGTATTCACTCCTTCACTCACAGCCTTGTTCACACTTATTTCCTAATTTTTGACTATAAAATGTAGTTTGTGACTTCATTAATTAGTGCTACCCCCTGGTTAGCTGAAATATTAAAGAAAATAGCGCCAGACTGGGGAGTGGAAGTGGGTTCCGAATGCTTATGTCCAAGAATGGGGGAGCTGAGGAGAGAGTGCATGGGCACATCTTCCCAGCTCAGGCTGTAAAATAAATTTAAAAAAAAAATGATTAATTAGTGTTAACTGGTTAATACTCGTAGATGAGAATGATAATAATGTGAAGACTGTCACCAAACTGAAAAAAATGCAAGGAAAAGCTCATTTTTTCTTTTAAATAGGTGTGCTTATTTTTTATTGTGTCGGAAGTTTTTAGTCTTGAAAACATTTGTCTCCTTGATTTGAATGAGAGAACACTAAAATATAATAATCTGGGCGACCAAAGACTCCACCCTCGAGAAAATGCCTCTTATCCTCTCAAATATTGATTTTTCTATATGATAAAGATGTCTGAATATTTTGATCTGCTCTACTTTGCAGAAGTAAGATATAGACTCATGTTTTAGTGTGTAGCCTCCTGATATGCGTTTTACCGGATTTCTGGTACTCAATTTTTAAGCTCAAGAACCAACAAAATTTCTAATTAGGTTTATCATAACTTTATCTTTATGAAAATCAATAGGCTAGGGGAAACACCCATCATTAGTCAGGGCGAACATCCACGGTTTGAAAAAGTATTCATAAATTAAGGTACTTTCGCAACTTCGACAGAAGTCGCTCATTTAAACTGCAATGCGGAATGGATCGATGGGTGTGACAATGCCCCCATTATATTATGCTATAATGAGGAACTCCGATCCTTATACCGGTCCATATTCTCAGACATAGGTGGCAGGGGTTCGAAGCGACAGAAAGTTTTTATTGTTCCGGCCACAATTTTTTGTCGCCCCGATCGGGGGCTTTGTTAGTTCATGTTCCTCTCCGCCCCGAACCCCTGATCGGTGGTCAGCAATTGTAGCATTTGTGGCTTTCGTTTGTATTCTCCACGTAATAATTGTAGTATAAAAGGTACTTGGTTACCTGGCTGTTGATACTATTAGAGGAGCGATATTCCAAAACGGAGTCTTCATTTTTCAAAACTTCCCAGGAGAATGAAATAACGTTCTACACCCTTGTGTATACCATGTTGTCGAAAAAATTCGACTTCGACATTAATAATTAATAACCCAAATTAATAGTCGAAATATTGAATTCATGTGGTCAGTTAATATCTCGAAAAGGACAGCCTCAAATGCTTTCACAAAGCAAAGCACTTCAGCCTGTAACCGGAAAATTTGACTTCGACTGATAGCAGTAGTGTTTCGCGATTGTTAATAGCCGAAACGATAAAATAGATAAGGTAAAAAAGGTTCAGTCTCTTTTGTAACTCCTCGTACCGGACAGCCTCAGATACTTCAACAAAGCCAGTCGCTTGAGCCTGTTAACCCAAAACTAACGATAAACCAATGAGTCATGATCATGTTTATACCAGTCTCTACGGTACCTGGTAGCCAGTAGGAGACCGTAGTCTCATTTCTGTTCAGGTCTTCATATTGTTCAAATGTGAGTTTTTCCTTGCGTTCTCGTACGTCGAATTTGTGCTCGTATTTGTGTTGCCGCCGGTCCAAGCAGAATTTTGAAGATTCACAGGTCAGATAACCGTTAGATTTTGCCACTAATTTTACCAAAGTTGATCTCGCTCTCTCTGTTTCTCTCTCGTTAGCGCTCGCCCGCGCACTGGCCCCGAGTAGCAATCTGTAATAAGTTGTGCAAATGCTAACTATAACGAACCCTGCAATATATTCACCGACTCCTGTCAGCCAACAATAACCTGTAATAAGTGAACATTACTATGTAGTAGTGCACTTGATGTTCGAGCAATCCTTAACATTGAGTCCACCTTTGTAAGTTCCCAACTCTATTACTAGTAGTTCGGTAAGTTCCCGTCTCCCATTACTAGTGGTGCATTTAGTGTTATGTGTTAAGCAGTCCTTGACACTGAGTCCATTTATAAGTAGTAGGGTTTGTGGTGCATTTGGTGTTAAGCAGTCCTTGACACTGAGTCCACCTGTAAGTTGTGGTGTTTGTGATGCGTTTGATGTTCAAGCAGTACTTGACATTGAGTTCACTGGTAAGCTCTCAAGTTGTCTCCCACAATTTTGACTAATCCTTAGAGACACTATAAGCCGCTGTGCAAGCCGTCTTACCAAGTCGCCTCGCAGGCCATCTTGTACTGACTTCCTGAACCGCCCCTAGGATTGCCTATGTTGGTGCTTCACCTAACTAATCATACCGTTATCTTGACATCGTATGACTGACAGTATAATGTGTTTGTTTCATATATACTGTTAGATGAAGTCACCAAGAAGCAAGACCGAAGCCGCCACATGAAACCTACTTTACTTTAGGAGCTCATTATTTACAAGTATTTGTAATATACTTTCTATTGTATACTAAGGCTTTTCTTTCCTATAAAAGATAAACAACATTTCTGGCTCATCACAAGCCTTCCACTGCACCAAGTTGAGCTTTCATAAAATTGGCTGAAATAATTTATATTCCATACCCTTTCATAAATTTGTATAAATCATAAAAATATGATAAGGTATGAATTTTGGGTTGCAATATTACTCTGCTTAAACAAGATTATTTCACACATGTGCCACTCAGAAAAAAAAAATAGAAAAAAAAATGCGACACTTACGTTGCATAGTAGAATATCGATTTGAATATTAGTAGGTTGACAGTGTAGGAATGTGTGTTATCTTCCTTCAGATGACGTTATAAAACGAGTTTCGAAAAAATGGGCATAGGCTGTTTTGGAATATCGCTCCTCTTTATGAATCAAAGTGTGATAAGACAATACACAGGCTGCACCATCAAAAGTGTGACGAATACGGGTTATTATTACTGCCATATTAGAATCCTATCTCATCATCCTATTTTCATTATTTGATGTTCAAGTAAGCCTTCGTTCCTGAGCTACCATCAACTGGGGTAATATCGGACACCGGTGATGGTAATTTTGGCCGCTCACGACTTCTTGTTGGAGTGCTAGTATCATTATCAGTAAAGTCAATTGGGGTAATATCAGAAACCAGTTGTAATATTGGCCACTCATGACTTGTACAAGCGCTAGTGTTGTTATCAGTAAAGTCAGTTAGGGTAATATCAGACACCGGTTGTAATATTGGCCACTCATGACTTGTAAGAACGCTAGTATCGTTATCAGTTAAGTGTCAATTAGGGTAATATCAGACACCAGTTGTAATATTGTCACCTCATGACTTGTTTTAGGTGCGCTAGTATCGTTATCAGTAAAGTCAATTGGGGTCACCTGTTATAATATTGGCCACTCATGACTTGTAAGAGCGCTAATATCGTTATCAGTAAATTCAGTTGGGTTAATATCAGACACCGGAGTAATATCTGCCACCAGTTGTAATATTGGCCACTCACGACTTGTAAGAGCGCTAGTATTGTTATCAGTATAGTCAATTGGGGTAATATCAGACACCAGTTGTAATATTGACCACTCATGACTTGTACAAGCGCTAGTGTCGTTATCAGTAAAGTCAGTTGGGGTAATATCAGACACCGGTTGTAATATTGACCGCTCATTACTTGTTTTAGGAGCGCTAGTATCGTTATCAGTAAACAAGTCATAAGTGGCCGATATTACCACTGTCCGATATTATTCCAGTTGATGGTATTTTCCCTTGGGCTTCAAAAAAATTGCTTGCGGTCGGACTTTTGATACAAAAGTAAACAAATTATAACGGTATTATATGCTTCCAGTCAAGACTACCATTTCAACAGCTGGCATTGTGTACACAATCAAAACTTTTTACAAGGTTTCCTCTTTTTCTGTGCATTGCTGCGTGGATGACAAATCCAATTCTCTTCTGTTTGCTGTGCTAAAATTACGTCAAAACATTAAGCTGCGATAAGAAATCCTTACTTGGGATATTTGAAGACATTAAGTATCCTTAGTTGGTCTTCCAAGACTATGATGGATTTCTACTATGTAAGCTTCTCTGGATTCCGCCCTGGTTGAAAGTAAATTTCAGATAAAATTGGACTCGAATTGTACCTTCAATCCCGTGGGTACCAACAAATACAGAGGATTGGAGCCTGGATTAAATTACCGGAGTTCTGTTTTCGAATTCGGAAAATCGTAAGCCGAACGCTTAAGTAGTATTAAGGTACAAAATAGTGGAAGAAAATTAAATTGTTCGTCCGAGATATTCGATTAAGACTTTTGAACACCGAGCAACTGAGGAAACTCGAGCGAAAAACGGCTCGGAGCTGTCACTTCTGAGCTCTCTACTTGAAACGTTGTAATAAATACGAAACAATCACCAAAAGTAAATATCATTTAATTTTCGTGTATCTGAGAAAGTAAAAGGACGTAATCCGAATTCTGAGATTATATTATCTGAAATGGAACGAAAATTTCGAATTTTTTTGTTTGCAGTAGGTCGAAGTGATTATCTAAAACGGAGAGGAACACGAGACACCTCGGGTCAAAATACCACGATTCGCTCAACAAAATGAGGGCTATTGATTCTGCTTGTAGCGAGTCGAAAAATCGAGTATAAGTAGTTGACGCCCTACAAATATCCTTACTTTCGCAATACAATATAAATGCAAACAGAAGCAAATTAATCAAAATGTTACAGGAAAGAGGCGAAGAATTACTTTAAAAGGGAGGAAATCTGCTGGAATATTAATTTCGAAAATTATACTTTTAAAACGATAAAAGAAGCACGAAATAACAGCCTAATAATTTCACTGAGATGAAATTCATTGGTAAAAGAAGGAAAATAAAAAGGATACGAAAATGAAAGAAAATCCGCGTCTCTTGACTAAATTAATAATAAACCGCTAAATTGATTCGAAAAGAGAAAATAATTAAGTAGCTACGAGCGAAAATTAATAAAAACGATGGTTAACAGAAAAGGAGTATTTAAGAGTAGGTAATAAATATGATAGGGGGAGGGCGGTAGACATAAGCTATTTACGAAAATGTATCAAGTGCTCGAACATTTATCTGCTTAAAAATGAAATTCAAAAGAAATATCTATAATTTATAATGGCATCGATTTATATTGAAATATGCTGGATGCTGACATCTGTGGTTGCGACTGAATTTAACGAAGTTCTTTGAGCTTTGGCTCACCTAACACGAATTCCATTAGTCAGCCAGAACGCGGTAAAAGTAGCCAAACAAAGGTACCTGCTCTCTGTCTGCACAACCAAGACTGAAATTCTCATCTCATTCCGTCATAATTTATCATTGCTTAACCTAACTTGAGCTGATATTGCGAGAGATGAGAGAAAAGCCATTTGCTTTTCCACTAAGAGTAACATTTTCAAATTGTGATCGGTATTCGCGAGGAAGGTGTAGAAAAGGTACAGATACTCGTGTAGGGATATTGAAAATAATAAATGATAAGTAGGAAAGTCATTTTAAGGATTTTCAAAAAATCTTGCAGGATTCTTGAAAATACTCGAATCTGAAGGAAGTATGACCTCAGGCCTCATATAGCACAGAGAGAGGTGTCGTGGAGACAAGCGATCACGGAGAAACGCAATGTGGAAAAGTCTTGAAACTGTTCAGGGAGTGGTGGAGAATCTTAGCAAGTCTCGAACAATTCTGGAGAAGTCTTCCTGAGTCTTGAATAATCCCTAAAGTATCTTAAACAAGTCTAGGAAATGTTTGAAAAGATCTTATCAAGTCCGGAAGAGTCATAAAGTGCCTTACTGAGTATTGAACTGTGTTAGAAAGTCATGAACTGTCTGTGCGAGTCCTGAATTGTCTGAACCATTCTCAAACAAGTTTGAAAGAGCCTCACAGAATCTCAAGTCTTAAGGTGTCTTGAACAATTGTAGAAAATTTCTCTGAAGTCTCGATTAACAAGAGTCTTAACATCTCAAACAACATCTAAAGTACCCACTGAAGAGTTTTAATTACCTGCAGTGGCATCGGAAATTTTTTCAGAGGGTACTGGAAATTGCAATTCGAGTCAAGCAGGAAAAAAAAATTACTAAACAAGATTTTTAAAAGCGGAGTTGACGAGCAAAAATCTTAAAATCTTGTAAATTTCCAAAAAATCTCTAACGTCGTCACTGAAACTTCTTGAGCCACCTTTTGTATCAACCGGGGTGGCTACTTTTCTGGAAATTGTGGAAGTCAGGGAAAAGCCAGGTGGTCATTTTGAAGAAAATTTTATGTTGTGAAAGTATTGTACAATTTTCTCGGTCAGTCTCCACTGAACATTTTTTTTTTTTTTTTTTGATAATTTGTTTGTTCGAAAAAGTTCGAAAATGGACTGGGGGAATTTCATCCTTGGAGAAAGTGGACACCCTGTCAACTAACAGAATAATGTTTTAATTTTTTGTCAATTTTTAGTATGCGGACAGGGTTACAACATATCTCTATACCTCCCCCTCCCCACTGTTCCAACGCCACTGGTTGGCTATAACGAGTCTTAAGATGTAATACGAATCTTCAGGATTTTTTAAAAATTGTGGAAGACTTGGAGCGTAACTGGATGATGACTTGAAAAGCTTTACTCGAGTTAAGAAAAGTTATAATGAGTTCTTAAAGTTTGATGAGGTCTGTAAGCTTCTCAAGTGACAATTGAAGAGTTTTACTACAAGCGTAAGGACGGTTTCCCTTATCCCGCTCTTCATGAGACAAAAATTGAATAGTTTGGTGATGGATGTCAAAAATTTCCCAAAAATTATTGTCCCGTAGAGAGACCAGTAAGTTGAATAAATATGAGAATCGGAGGCACAAGTGGAAGGAATGAGTTTAGGTAGACTCAGTCTCCACAAATCCTGTAAAAGCCCCGCAAAAAACTGAAAAATTATAAGACTGAAAGAATTTTTGGCATTCATTTGATCTTCTCAGCTTCCCGTAATTCCTCCACTCCAGGTCGACATTTGCGCTTATGATGAGAAGTAGAACATTTTGGAACCGTTCAATTTCTACGAGTTCTGAATTTCTACTTTCAAGACCACCTCCTGGCCCTCGCCTCTGATGTAAACGCGTCATCATGATGGCGTGACCATCGCAAAAGGTAACTTGGTTATCTTAAAAAATGTAGGGGAAAGTGTCTCAGGTTAACACGCATGCAGGTTGACACATTCAAATTTTCTCATCCCAACTAATTTCACACGACTGATGTTTGGTAACACTGCGGACCTTTTTTATTATCATATTAGTGATGTACAATTTAGTTCTGGTATCAGTTCAAAAAGTGTTGTTCTCAGTATATCACTAAAAAAATTACAGCCGATATTTTGGATGTTTTACTTTTGTAAAAATAAATAGAGGTCACGTGAACTGTATAGATTGAAAAGTAATTTCATTTTTCATGGGTAGCAGCTATTCTTAATATTTATGATGCAGTACAACGTTGATTTCGACTAATGGGGCTGTCTCAGATTAACACGTTAGGATTATTGAAGTACATTTAAGTTTTTTTCTTTCTTTGCAAAGCTCAACTTCAAAGTTCTATTTTCCTTTTATAAAAAGATTATTTTGTAGATGTAAATCGCCAAAAATTATTTTTCCATTAACACTTTAGATTTTTGCAAAAAAATGTTATTGTTTTGTTTAGAGATGAGATATTTTGTTACTGTAACACGGGGTGACTCGGCACACGTATGTTTTCATTACTCCTGGGAGGACAAGGGAAAAATAGACATGTGGCAACACTGATACGTAACTCGTAATATAGGATGTTGTAGCTCTTGTGTAATACCAACTAATCCGCCTATTTCCAGGCAACGTCAGGTCGTTTAAATGCAGAGTTTCAAAAAGAGTTTCGAAATTACATCATAGAAATTGTTTTAGGTATAGCGAGTGAGAATCGAAGGAAACTATGTATGTTTGGTTTCATTCCACATAGAATTTGATCGCTGTTATGCTAAACGTGATCTATTGTGTATAAATCAGCCTAGTGACGTAGCAATTAGTAAGAAACTGAAGAAGAAGAACATGGGTGGGGTGAATTGGCACGCATTGTCTGTTTGTTCTTCAAGCTAGTGAATGATCAATTTCGATGTTCTGTCTTATTGATAATAAATGAAGAAGTACAAAGCAAACTATTGTATATATTAATCACCATAGAGTGACGTAACCATTGGTGAGAAACTGAAAAAAAAAAACCATGGTTGAGGTGACTATAATCGATTTCGGTGTTCTGTCTTATTGATCGTGAATGGAGAAGTCCAAATCAGATATGTTTATGCATTTCAAAGATATCAAGGACATACATTTGTGAATTAAAGTCTTATCCTTTTAAAGGAAAGGCTTATTTGATTTTTGTTCTCTTGCGATTCTTGAAATAGAGGAAGTAGTTCTCATAATCAACATTTTTTTGTTTCTTTGCATACATCAGTATACACTGTACATTAATTTGGGGTTGCTTGGCACTTTTAATAGACAGTACTACATTTATAACTGTTTTCCCTGTTTATTCATAAACACGTGCAATGTCACCCCACATCGCGTACCACTTGGTACACTTTTTTAATAATTCTGTGGAAAAATGTATGGAGCGGTGTGTCACAATATTTTGGGGAATATATTTCGCAATGTCCATTCGTAGTCTGTAGAGCGCGTCAAACTTGGAAGTACAGAAAAAAGTGAGCAAAGTTACTCCGTGTTTCAGAACCAAAGAAAAAAAAAAAGAAATATTAAATTTTTGTGAGTTAAATCGACTTTCTCTTGGTTTTCAATAATGTACTGAACATTTTATGCGGTCTGTTAACAAGGATTTACCAACGTTTTTCCTGGGGGGGGGGGGTGTAAAATTGTGAAAGTCCTAGCTGATTCAACTCAGAATTCCCAAGTATCAAAGCAAAGAAAGAAAAAGAAAAAAAACTTTTGACTTGTTGCATTTTTCCGACTGACTCGACTCAAAATTCCCAAGTATCAATGCAAAAGAAGAAAAATCTTTTGACTTGTTGGTTCTCCCAACTTCTCAACTCAATTTCCAGGTATCAAAGTAAAAAAAAAAAAAAGTTTAACTTGTTGGATTTTCCCAACTCGCCTGACTGAAATGGTAAATTTTCCCAACTGCTAAGTGAAAAATTCCTACAGAGGGAGTAAGTTGCCCCCTCCCTCCAACCAATCCACTGTCTGTTAACTTGCGATAGGGGATGTGTCATTGTGCCACCACCCTATCACCCTATCCTAGGCTGACACAAAAAAGGTTGTTTTACTGTCTGCGAACATATCCGTTATTTTAACTCCAAATTTAAACCGTAAATGGCGGAAGAATTCTGCTACGTTTTGATACTAATACAAAGTTCCAAGCCGAAGTTATTTTAACGTGTCACCCTAGGACACCTTCCCCTAACCAGATTAAGACTACCACCTCGAGATTAGGTTCAGGTACAATACCAAGAATAGTAATTGAACCAGTCAGGAAACCGTTTGATTGTTCTTAAGCTCGCGGTTTGTTGATCTTACGCTGAAAACAACAGCAATAAAGACGCGGAAACGGTGACGGTGCGATGCCGGAAATTTTTTCGAAAGATGCGAAAATGGTTTGAACGCTTAACGGTGAGCGATCAGTACCTATATACGTCTTCTGTTGGCTCTTCAACTCTTCAAGAAAACCACTTCAACTTTTTACTCGACTTTCAAGTGTTAATACAGTCCTCGAACCCTTATCTGCGCGCAACAGTCCATCGGAGAACAACTTAGCCCAATTTTAAAAGCTTTTTGAAAACACGAGATGAAAAAGTTCCCGTATAGACGAAATAATGTCGAGGAAAATTATCGTATCGTATAAGTGTGGGTGCGGTTCCAGTGTTTGGAAACACGTTCTCGTGTACCTACCTTTAGTGCTTATGTTATAGTTTCACGTTGTTCGTTTATGAGTATATATTTCGTGCAAGTTGAGAATTCTACTTACAGAAGATTTTGCTTTGTAAATACGAAGGTGAGGGTCAACCTGCGTAATTGAAATGGCTTCAAAAATCACGTTTCAGATTCCGAATAATGCCTGTGTGAATGATGAATCTCTGGAGAGCCGCGGATAATTGCCATGTAGACCCAGTCCTCTATCCATAAGCGAAGTAACTGGAAATAATTTTCCTTCGTAACCTATTTTGGCCTCCGGTAAATAATGTGTTCATGCCTCGTCAAACTAATCGTTTCGGTTTAAGTAACGTAATTTTCTAGTTACTCTCGGCGAACGAATAATTAACTGGCTTAAGTAATGTAGAAAAAACCCGTATTTTCGTTTCTCAGTTCTACAAACTTTGAAATTTAACCGAAAGTTTGGAGATTAACTTCTCACTTATAGGCGAAATCTTTGCCAGCCTTTTACATCACTTTAATCTTCAAGTACTCTTGTAAAGTTAGTTAAATAAACTAAATCGTTCGAGTCGCAACTTTGAAAACCTTCCACTTACTCTCTTAGTATATTCGAATTAGGGGGAAAAAGCAGTTGCAAGGAGATACATTATTATACATTTTTATTTTGTTTACATCCCTGAGTAGACAATTCTTCTTTTTCCTTAATGATGATTGTATGATATTTAGATGAGCCACCGTCTTCCCCACCCACCTACAGACATTTGAGTTTGCCACAATTTTTCACTGACTCTATCCAGGGCATTACTTGGCCAGAGAGGACCCACATATCACACAATTTCGTCAGTCCATCTGGTCGTCAGTCTACCTCTTTTCCTCTTTTTGTCGAGTGAGATCCAGGCTGTTGTCACTTGGTTCTATTTGTTTGGGTCCCCACTCGCCATATATCCCCCGTAATTGAACTTAAGCTTTTTGGTGGTATGACCTATACTATGAAAGTTGGTTTTACTTTTTATTGTTCTCAAACTGACCCTACCCCTCCACCTGATGTTTGGAATACTCCTTAACATGGCGTATTAGGTTCTCTCCAGCTGCAACACTTGATTTTTAATAATCAGTTTTGGCAGCCATTGCAGAACATCGGAGTTACACACTTTTTTAAGACTTTCATTTTTTCTTTTAAGTACATAGATTTTACTTTTTAAAATGTGTTTAGTGCTCAAAAAGCCCTTCGTGCACTTACGCTTGCTCTCAGTTCTGTGGATGATCCTTCTTCGAACGAGGTTTTCTAGCCTACTTGTATTCTCTGATCGTCTTGATTTTCAAATCATCAACGCTGCTAGACTCCACGTCTTTCTCATTTGGTATTAGTTTTATTTCAAACGCTTTCTTGCTTAGACCAACTCTGACACCGGCAGCCACTTATTAATGTGATATCCTTCTGCAAAACGTAGATTATTGAGGCATTTCTCGTTGATTTTTAAGCCCTACCCCGCCCAGTTCAGTGTTCTGAAAACTTCCTCAATAATGCTGTTGAAGATGTGCTCAACACCCCTTGAGGTACTAAATATTTCTCCCTTTTTTTATCTAGTTTCATTTACGCTTTAGATTAAGCATATACTTTTGATATCATTCTGTGCTTTTGAAGAGCTTGCAACATGCTATCGTATGGCACAGAGTCGAAAACCTTACTGAAATAAATAAACAGAAAGTTCACCTTAAAATTATGTTCTTTTGCTTACTCTAGAATTTGGTTCAAATTGTTGATATGTTCGAAAATTGAATTTTTTATTCTTAAGGCCAGCTTGCTCGACCAGTCAGTTGAGATCTATAATTTATTGTAGATCCTTTCTTTCGGAATTTTCGCAGAATTTTGCACACGTTGGATGATAAAGTTATCGGGCGATAGTTGCGAATATCAGTTCGATCCCCTTTTTCATATAGGAGTATAATTTCAGATAGTCCTCATTGGTTAGGAACTTTCCCACAACCCGAAATTTTGTTGAATAGTTTTGTTAGTGAAGGGCACCACTCTTTCTGCTGCTGGCCCAGGGCCTTATTTGGTTTCAAATTTCTGGTCACTTTAGAACTTCTAACTCCAAAATGGGTGGTTTGAGTTTTCTGATAAGCGCATGAATTAGGCTTTTCGGAAATGTGTGCCCGCTCAGACTGCTTCGGGCTGAGTACAAATGTTCATAGTAAGTTTCCAGATTAATGATGCCACTTCTGTTGTGTACTTCTACCCATCCGCCGCTTTGAGTTTAGAAATCAGACTCTTATTTTTGTAAATCTCTGTCCTTGCTCTACTTGTAGACCAGTTTTCGTCCAGTATCTGACTCACCAGTTTTTCTCCACAGACTTTCAAGTCCCTATTTTCTTCTTAATCAGCTTATTCAATGCTGTTAATTCGACTTTCTACTCGAGTGTCGTCCTTTACTTGCCCAGGGGCTTGGATCTCTTCAAGATCAGTTCTTTCGTCTCTACACTTATTTTATCGTCAGTACGTGGCGTATCTTTCCAAGAGCTAAAATCGTTGGCTATATCTTCTAAAAGTTTTTCTAGATCTTCTAATGGCGAGTTATACTGTCTTCAAACTGGCCCTCTTTTCCGTACAGGGTATTCCACATTTTTTACACTGCCTTCAGAGTCTTATGTAAAGTTATAAATCACTTTCGTTTCTTGCCTACTTTTTTAAGTTAGATATCGTAGTAATGGGTGCAGCATGGAAACCTATCATATTTCAAATCGTCATAACTCGGGAACACATAGACGTAGAGATTCCTTCTACAAGAAGAAGACATCGACTCTTATCAAGTTTTATTTCAAATGAACACATGTTACAAAGTTACCTCGTTTTAAAAGCAACATCGCTTAAATTACCATCCGTATTTTCTAACAGCGTTCTCAACCCGCTTCTTGAAAATGTTGATCACTAAACAGTTTTGGACAACGCGAAAAATAGAGGTGTAGGATTCTGGACTTTGAAAAACCGACTCAAACACAAAGCACTGAATACCATGTTCCACTCGCTTATCTTGGCTCAATACTACAGATAGCTGAAACTTTATGAACTAGACTGTCACCAGCTGATGTCGCAATCCCCCCATTCCATTTGTTTCGTTATAACAGTGATTTGAAATACAATCAGATAGCCAAAACTTAGTAAACTGGATTGCCATCAGCTGATATCTCGCTCCCCCCTCCATTCATTTCATTACAACAGCGATTTGAAATACGATTGTATAACAAAAACTTGATAAAATAGATGGCCATCAGTTGATATTTGGTTCCCTCGTTCCATTTGTCTCACTACTACAGCGATTTGAAGTAATTGGATAACCAAAACTTGAAAAACTAGACTGCCACAAGCTGATATATCGCTCCCCCCTCCATTTCCCAAAACTTGATAAACTAGACTGCCATCAGCTGATTTCTCGCTTCCCTACTCCATGTGTTTCATTACAACTCCGATTTGAAGTAATTGGATAACCAAAACTCGAAAAACTGGACTGCCACAAGCTGATATCTCGCTTCCTCGTTCCATTTGTTTCATTACAGCAGCGATTTTAAATACAATTGGATAGCCAAAACTTGGTAAACTAAACTGCCATCATGTGATACCTCGCTCTGTGACTCCATTTGTTTCACTACTACAGCAATTTGAAGTAATCGGATAACCAAAACTTGAAAAACTACAAGCTTATACCGCATCTCGCTTCTCCATTTCATTTGTTTCACTATAACACTGAACTGAGATACAATTGTATAACCAAAACTTTGTAAACTAGACTGCCATCAGCTGATATCTCGCCCCCCTCCTCCAATTTATTTTATTATAACAGCGATTTGAAACTAGACTGCCATCAGCTGATATTTTGTTCCCCTACTCCATTTGTCTCACTACTACAACTATTTGAAGTAATTGGATAGCCAAACGTTGAAAAAATAGACTGCCATTAGGTGATATCCCCCCCCCTACTCCATTTGTTTCATCACAACACCGATTTGAAGTAATTGGATAACCAAAACTTGAAAACGTAGACTGCCACAAGGTGATATCTTGCTTCCTCATTCCATTTGTTTCATTATAACAGCGTTTTGAAATACAATTGGATAGCCAAAACTTGGTAAACTAGACTGCCATCAATTGATATTTCGTTCCCCCCACTCCATTTGTTTCTACTGGAGCGATTTGAAGTACAGTAGGTTCGCTCCCTGTATTTGCCTGCCGTCCGAACGTGTACTTTCCTGGTTTTATAATCTTTTGCCAGGTTGTCGTACGCGTGGTCGGGTTAGTGGAGTGGATAGCGCGTTGGTCTCAGAATCTGGAGGTCTGGGGTTCAAGTCCACGTAGCAACTCGCCAGAAATTTCGACCTAGGCCGGTTTTTCGGCCAGAAGGGAAAAGGGCTAAGACAACCCTAACAGCCTCCCCGACGTCTCTGAAGTAATCTTCGAAAGGGTGGATTCCAAAACTTGGGTGGAGAGCAAATTAGAAAAAAAAAATAGGTTGTCGTACGTGGTTTGTACCCTTATGTCATTTATTAGCATATGGTCTATTTCATTTTTTGTGATACCATTTGGGGCCTCCCAAGACCATCTTCTTGCAGTAGTGTTTTCCCCCCTCGATAAATGTAGACATCAGTTTGAGATGTGCTTCTCTGGTTACTTAGTAAGGCTTTGAACGCGTCGTTTAAAATATGAATTAAAATTAAAATAACCCTTGATATATTCTATTGTGATTTAAATTGCGACAAAATACCGAGGACAAAAGCAACGCAATAAAATTTCAAATCTTCATTAAGGATTAACATTATGCGATTATTCAAATAGGCAATATATTAATAACCCATTAGCTGATAAGATCACGTTAGATAATTCATTTCGAAATAGCGTAATTAAAAAAGAATGATTTGATAATTACTTTTTACATTATTCAGGAGCGGAAAGGATTTGGCTTCGCGAACTAATTCCTTTTTAATTGCTCGCTGGATAAAAAAGAGAGAAAAAAAGAGCAAAAAGCAAATAAAACGACACTCGTATTTGAAATACGGTACGTGCGTTTTGTGAAAATGAATTCTTACTACAAACGGTGCGCATTTTTCTCGGCGTTTAACGTTTAGATGGTAAAAAATAGTCTTGGAAAAGCAAAATGGTCTCGTTACATTTGAACTTGCACGTATGCTTTCGACATTTTGTTCTTCGTACTCAGGTGTGGCTGCACAGAGGAGGCAATAAGGGCAATTATCTTGTGTAGAAAAATTAAACTACCCAACGCTTCATAAATAGTAGAATAATTAAACTACCCAACGCTTCATAAATAGTAAAGTCTTATTGAGTCTTAATCAACGATATAGATTCTTATTAGAAGTTTCATGAGCAATCTTTAACAAATGTGAAAGAATCTCAAAAGTTGCGGAACTAGTCTTCTTCAAAAGTCGTAACAAGTTTCAAATAAATGTGGAAAAGTTTTACAGAGTTTTCAGCAACCATTCAAAAGTATTAGGCGAGGCATGAAAAGTTTTACGGAGCCTTAAAAAATCTGAAAAAGTAGCGAATATAAGTCTTGAAAGAGTTCTGGTTCAACCCGGAAGCGGAAGAATTTTAGTGGTATGAACAAGTGGTGAGAGTCAAAATGTTTGAAAGAATAACTTTTTAAAGATGATCCATTTATAGTAAACGAGCATGGAAGCATTTTCATTAGTTGTGGTCGAGTCTCGAAGAGTCGAAAATACTTTTGAACGAGTCGAATGTGTGTGCTTACAGAAGAAGATGACTGAAGTCATGATCTCTGGGTTCTCCATTCGAAGGAAGAATCCACAAAAATTAAATGAAATCGGGAAAAAGAAATAGAAAAATAAAGTATAGGAAAGAAAGAAGGGAAGACAAACAGTAGCTTTCGGACTTCATCATGCCACTGACTGCAAATTTCTTGAAGAGAAAATTTCTCAAAGGTTCACCTTAGTTTAGATTTTTCCAAATTTAGTCGCTTTCATCATTTTTTGGCAGTTGATGAACATGCTCGGTTAGCCAAATTGATCTCAGTCGATCAACTAGAGCAGATTTTATCAAATTATATCAGATTCTATCGAATTGAGTTGTTTTGGTCATTTCTGGTTGTTTTCTCTTCTTCTACTTCTTCTTCTAACAAGAACTGGTAATTTATCATATTTGCATATGTCTTGTTCAGTCCTTTTTGGTAATAAAGTGCGGTCAAAGTTGGTCTCTTTTGCCAAGTTTGCCTGTTTTCGGTCGATTTTGGCCATTCCTGGTAATTTTTATCTAATTTAGTTGAACTTCTTGTTTTTTAGTCAATTTTAGTGAAATATGATCACGCCTGGTCGAATTTGGACAAATTTGGGCAGTTTAGGTCAATTTTTATGAAATTTAATCGGATATAGTCAGTTTTAGGTATTGGTTATGCTTCTTGGCTGTTACGTGGTAGAATTTGATCAGATTTAGCTGGTTCTTGCCATTGATCATGTATGCTTTTTGGAGATAGGGGGTCAGAGTACATATTACAATGTAACACTATTATAAACCGTCAGTGATTAGAACAGTAGCCATTAATTTATAGTGATTGTGAAATGATAACCCCCCCCCCTCATCTTTTATTTCGAAGTCGAGTCAACGTGAGACACACTAGTGTCTTCAAGGGGCAAGCAGAGATGCAGAATGAAATAATGCGTTCATTTTCTTTTATTCCTCGCAAAGAATGAATATGAGCATATTTTCAAACTTTCGTTCATGTATGAGGGGGAAAAAAAATGAAAAATGGCATTATTTTTCCTTTATTCAGAAATAGCAAGGTCTAGTTTATTTTTCGGCGAAAAAATCTCTTCCCAATGCTGGAATGAACGTGCAACTAATTTAAAATTTTTCACCGACAGATCATCAAATTGAGGGTTTTCGTGTCTCTTATTTCGAAAATTTCACTAAATTTTTCTTTCAATACTAATTTGAATTACAGAATCGAAATTTGAGTCCTACTGTGCTCAAATTTGACTTCTCTTGGAAAACGGAGTAAAGTATCAAAATATGAAAGCGTCGCTGAACTCGGTTTCCTTACCGACCCGAAAGTGAAAATTGGCTCTTGAAATAATCAAAATTGACTTTCTTTTTCGGAAAATCGAGAGACGTATCAGATTTGGGATTTTTTAGATTTTCATCAGATTTCTCTTGGGTATCCGATTTCGGCTTCAAAAGCCAAAACTGGCCACTTCACAACTGTCTTTCCGGAAACCAAATCGAAATAAAAGGAGAGAGAAAATTTGGTGTTTTAATACAAAGATTCCATCATCAGCTCCTTGAATTCTTGATATCGACTTGGATAGGATCCGACCTAAACGAGATCCCAAAGTGGACAAACTTTTGGCCTAATCTCTCAACATTTTCTTAACCATCGAATAACCAAAATCCGTTCTGGGGAAAAAATTCCGAAATTGTCCAAAAATGAACATCGGGACGGGGAGGGGCACATTCAAGTCTTTGAAAACCAAAAAAAAAACATCAAATTAGTAATTTTTACTGAATTAAAAAAACATGAATGAAAGTAAATTTTGTGCTGCAATATCAGAACGTGATATTTCACTTTTCATTAATTTCTAGAAAATTGCATTCAAACTTCAGAAGTATGTAAAAAATCGAGTTATTGGTAGAAGTGTTTGGCTTTTTTTAAATTGTTCATTAAAAAAAATCAAACGATTCTACCAATAACTCGATTTTTTACATGCTTCTGAAATTTGAATGCAATTTTCGACGAATTAATGAAAAGTGACTTATCAGGTTCTGACACTGCAGCACAGAATTATAAATTACAATAGCTGTTATTATTTTAATTGTTTATGTAGGTATTCAACGTTAATTTTTATCATTCACTGAACTTCAAATATTGGCATGCGATTGATACAAATTCTAATGATCTTTTGCTTTCAAAATTACGCATACAAATTGTCATGTAACTTAAAATTGTTTAATCACAGATCCAAGAGCTATTACATATTTAATTTATAATCCCCTCTTCCCCGGGAAATACATTATAATAAAATAATTGTCATTACGATAGTTCATTCGATTTCTATAAAATCATATGCTATTAATTTCTTGGAAAACTGAGTATAGTATCGAAATAGGACTTTTCTGTCGTTTAGTTCAAAAATGATACAGAGTTTTTGTCCGGCCCCGATTTGTATTGCATAATTTGAATTTACCGCTCGAAATGAGCAAAATTTACATGATTCGTGAAACATCGAATTCAGTGTCAAAAAATAACTTTTAGGGCAATTGATAACTTTGAGTCAGTTTAGGTTTTTGATATCGACAAATGTGGGATCCCAGAATCAACAATGAGATCCCAAAATGGACAAACTATCGAATTCACGGACATCAAAGATCTTTGAATTTAAAATGAGAGCAATTCTAGATCTTTATCGAGTGTAAAGAGCTCCATGAATCGAAATGGACAAGCATTAATTAGTTTTTATAAATCGATCCGACTACTAAACTGGAGCATTTTTACGATTACTGAATTCAAACAGTCAGACTACTGTATTGCCACTAAAGGTCGCTAATTCCTTTTCATCATTACAAAAATTCAAGTCTGTTGAGAAAAGATCAAATCGTCAAATGACGAATCTTCAGAGATACATATAGTATATGATTTTATAGAAATCGAATGCAGTGATTCATTTTCATCATTACAAGAATCCAAGTCTGTTGAGAAAAGATCAAATCGTCGAATGACAAATTTTCAGAGATAAGAACTTTTCTTAACAGACTTAGATTTTTGTAATGATGAAAATGAATCAGTGACCTTTAGTGGCAATACAGTAGCCTGACTGTTTGAATTCAATAATCGTAAAAATTCTCCAGTTCAGTAGTCAGGTCGATTTATAAAAACTAATTAATGCTTGTCCATTTTGATTTATGGAATTTTTTTACACTCGAATAAGATCTAGAATTGCTCTCATTTTAAATTCAACGATCTTTGAAGTCCATGAATTCGATAGTTTGTCCATTTTGGAATTACATTGTTAATTTTGAGATCCCACATTTGTCGATATCAAAAGCCCAAACTGACTCAAAGTTATAAATTACCCTAAAAGTTATTTTTTAACGCTGAATTCGACGTTTCACGAATCATGTAAATTTTGCCCATTTCGAGTGTTAAATTCAAATTATGCAGTGCAAATCGCGGCCGGACGAAAACTCTGTATCATTTTTGAACTAAACGACAGAAAAGTCCTATTTCGTTACTACACTCAGTTTTCCGAGAAATTAATGTTAATTTTTTTCATCTCAAGAGTCAAATTTCAAATTTTGGAGTTCTTCCTGAATTGGGAGGAGGGGTTGAACTTTCCACAGTATTGGGGCGTTGAGGAACGAAACTGCATGGACCGTTTTTCGGAGTACATCCAGCCTGCCATCTTGCGCATGGTCAGCCGTTCGAAAAATATTAATTCATCGCAAAACTCAACGATGTCGAAGATCCGATAAATGAATTCGCATTTGACAAATAATATTTCCGTCGAATGAAGACAGCTGTGCACTCGTGGAGCTTCATCTCTACAAGTATTACAAACTATACTGTACATCTATACTTTTTATGCTTCTTCGAATGACAAATGCAGTCGAGATCGAAACGAAACCCCAACGTGATTTTTCTTTTTTCTCTCTAATGAAAAATATAATTTCGCCGAAGGCGTAGAACCTACTTATTACAGAAGAAACCAAGTAAACGAATTCGAATTCGTTCTCTTCTCTTTGAACACATTCGAGTTTACGTTTGTATATTCGTTCGCGCTTTAAAATGTTTAAAATCCTGAGTGCGCTCGCGGCTTTTGACGTGAAACGAAAATATGGTTAATGAATCGAAAATTTCTGCGAGTTTGTTGACTTTGTAGAAATGGTACACACAGCAGTTCGAGAAACACGGCGATGTTTCAGCGTGCCGAATAGTGCGCTAAGGCTACACTTTTTCGACTCAAATGAGCGCTAAATTAGCATTCAATATTAGAGGAGCTGATTGGGCATTCTACGGATTTCTATTCCACTTGACACACAAGCTTTCGAATGGTGTGTAAAAAATGCGAACCTCTCTATTAGAAATCACGATGTTGATAAACCTTTCTGAACCCTTATTTCTAAGAAAAATTTCTAGTCGCGTTTCGGTTTTAGGTGTTCTAAAATACCTTAAAACCTCCAGTTTGAGAGTTCCCATCTGAAAATGAGTGCTACCTATGAAATTTTAAACGAAGGGAAAAACCTGAAATAGTGATACAGGGTATTTCACGCATTGCCTCCTTTCTTTCTTAGCCGGAAAATTTGACCTCAGTTGAGAAGGTTTAGTTTTTCCAGCACAAAATTTTCTCTCCTTGTAAAGGAGGACTAGAACCTACCATCAATTTTGGGATCAAATAGAAAGGTATCGAATAAAATACAAACATCAAAATATTGGTTTCTTGGATCGTTGCATCAGATATTTGATCAATTTGATCCGGCTCTGATTTAGACCCAGAAGTCCGAATTTCAGACCCAACAATAATCAAAATTAATTTCGCTTAAAAACTAAATAAATAGTAGATCTCTTTTTGTGTGTGTGTGTGGCTGATTTCAAGTATTGTATCAGACTTTTGATTTGGGCCCCGATTTGGACACAAGTTCAACATTCTTTCCACTGTTGAAGGAGTGACCAACGTCGCAAATGTGGGCCCCGTACAATCCAGATTTCATCTTGAAGGAGGAGGGAGGATCAATTTTACTTGGTGAATGTAATTGGTAAGTCAAGCACGCTGTGAATCAGGTGTCGACCTGTAAACTTCGCTTAGACTCGTACAAACATAGAGGTATTTCTTTTGTTCATATCACAAAGTTAGATACTTTCAGAACGAAAATGGATCTTCCAGAAAAGTAACAAGAAAAAGAAAAATCACTATCAGAAACATTGAAAGAAATGGTAGTCCAGGAGAATTAGCTTAAAAAATAGGTGTTTGATGGAATTAATTGCAGCACAGCTGAAACTTGGCACGATTGTTCAGTACCCGCTTCGGAAAACCTCCCACCGGTGTGAGCGTCACCCCTCAGCGTCCAAAAAGTGCCCCCTAAAACAGTCTGTGGCTTGTATTTAGCTTAAAATTTAGTTATAGGTAAAAATATTCCTTACCAAAATTAAAGAACGTAAAAGTCTCTACGAAAATGATATTTATGTTTTTTGTCGTGAATCCCATACCAACCAAGATAATTGGCGTTCAAGATCACACTAGCATGTAAATATGGAGTAACCTACAACGTACACGCGGTATACGAATGCGACAAGCGTTAAACGCGGTAATTTTAAATCCCTATACTAGATGGACCAGCTTATTTTAGAAATCGGATTGAAGACAGACAATAGATATGGAGCGACATGACTATTGGCGTTTGGACACTCCTGTAGGTGCGCTAGTGTAGTGGACGAAAATAAGATCAGGGTATTTTAATCACAAAAACATGTACAGGTGAAATGAGCTCTAGCATTTTCAGTATTGAAGAGAACTAAAGTGTCAGCCCTTATTAATTCCTTTCAGATGAGCCCAACTTGGGATTTTTTTGCAGAACATTTTAGTCCCTGATCATCTTTTCGTCCAAATACACCAATCAGCGCGCCGCATTTCATTAGGCCGCTAGAGAGCGACTCTTTAGCATCCAAACGCGAATCGAACAAACACTCATGGCGAATTATGAAGAGTGCAGGCGGACTGACTCATCGATGCGGTGTTACCTCTAGCGTTTTGCAGCAATGGATTCTTAGCGCCCCTGTCATATGCTTCATCTTTGCTAAGGTTCGGAAAAGTTCACAAACTGTCAACCAGAAACGAGTGCTCAGCATAAAGAATTGAGGGAATCACGAGTGCAGCATGATAGAAGGGATGTTCAAACTTTTTTAAACTGGCTGAGAGCCCATCATCCCTTCTCATATGTAACTGAATTATAAGAGGTGATCCACCCGGGTTTACGGAGGGGATTCATGAAGGGGATATGGAAGGGCTATATGACGGGTCTACAAAGGGGATCCATGCAAGGGGAAACAGAGGGGCTATACGACGAGTCTACAAAGGGCATACATAATGGGTATACAGAGGTGCTATACAACAGTTTACAAAGGGGATACTTAGAGGCATACAGAGGGGCTATACGACGGGTCTACAAAGGGTATAGCACGGGTGTCTCAACGCCGGTGTATAGCTCGGATAGAGATAGGGCTTACGTAAATGAAGCTCTGTGATTGGCTAACCTGTTGGCTCCCCTCAAATGGAGCGCTCTGATTGGTTGCTGGAGGGGAAACATACCGGGTTGAGACAGGGCTAACGAGTGGGTCATTTTTCAAAGGGTCTCGAGCGGGATTTACACGAACTTAAGTTTTCCGCATCGGGATCACGAGCTTGTGGTTTCCGTTAAGTGGGTCTCTTGTAGCCACGCGTTTGTAGAGGAAGTTGTTTAAGCGCAGGAAATTGTGTACATGTAGACTCGGATGAAGATGAATTGAAATTATATCATGTAACATTCTATGCATCCAGTCATGTGTTTTCGCGGTTATTTCAGCGCTCCTATACCGCGTACGTTGTAGGTTAATCAAAATTTTCATGCTCGTGTGATCTTGAACGCCAATTATCTAGGTTGGCATGGGACTCACGAAAAAAAAACACAGATATCATTTTTGTTGAGAATTTTACGCTCTTTAATTTGGGTAGTGAATATTTTTACCCATAACTCAATTTTAAGTTAGATACAAGGCAAGAACTGTTCCCGGGGGCACTTTTTGGCCTCTGTGGGGTGATGCTCACACCGGGGGAGGGGGAAAATTACGGGGCTTTTCCGAAGAGGGCACTAAACAATCGTACCAAATTTCCGTTGTGCTGCAATTAATTCCATCAAAAATGCTAATTCTCCTGGACTATGGCCTAAGCTACTCGAGAAAACAAAGTTGAACAAATAAAAAAAAAAATAAAAAAAAATAATAATAAGAATAATAAAGATAAGATCAATAGGGGAATTGCACTTTGACTTTGTATACATATTTTGCCTCCAGATTTGATAAGATTGATAACAAAAATAAATAATTTTGCGCGTTTTTTATCAAATTAACCGAGTTTTTGACAATCGGTGGTGAAAAATTGACTATATTATTAAATTTAATTGGAAATAACGTACATCCGAGATACATAATTCAAAATGTTGAGCTACTTACTAGTATATTCAATTTTCAGATTGTAATAATTCGCGAGAGAATGTTCGAAATTATACGGAAGTTGCTTCATAAAAATGTAAATACCGTTTCCTACAAATTTCGTTCTTATCATTTTTCATGTAATTCCACTCATTTTAGAGAAATTTCGACATAACTGGAAAAACTTGTCAACTCTCCATTAGACTACATGTATATTTTGGTTTTTTCCCCCAGTATTGATAGGGAGCGTTCCGGTGACGTTATGTGTCACTGCCTTATAAGACGAAATCATGACCAGTTGTTAGTGCCCGAAGGTGTTATTCAACCTACTGTTATACTTTGTAATTTATTGTGGAGCTGAATGACGTATTTACGGGGAATTGAGTATGCAATTTCGTATGCATACAAATGGTGATGAACAACACAGGGTGTAAAAAGATGCTATTATTTTTCTTTTCCTGGACGTGGAGTAAAGAAAACTTCAATTGAAATAGCCTAGTTTCTTTTTGGGTGAAAACATTTTTTCTCCTTAAAAAGCGGGGGGGGGGGATTTCTCCAGCCCCCCGAATTTCGAATTCCAGCTTCAATTCATCAATCGTTTGTATTTAGCTAGTACGGGTTTGTACAGGACATCCCCTCGTTTGCTTGTACACCAACCCCTCCTCATCTATAGCATTGGGTCTGTCTAGGGGCGGGGGAAACGAGTGCACCCGTAGACGAAATTGTTATCCCGTACTAGTGGCATTCGTTTGTACAAGTTCGTACAGCATATGCCTTCATTTTTTATACCAACTCCTTCCTGTCAATTGACGGCTTAAAGAAAATCCGGGGACACTGTTTGTTTACATCTGTACAGTATATTCCGTTGTTTGTACATGAATCCCTTAAACTAATCGTAAGTGAATATTACGGGAGCTGTGGAAACGCAGTCCCCGAATTTTGCTTCGGCATCTCAAACCAGTATTATTCATTCGTTCGTACATCGCTTGTGCACTTTTATACTGAATATTCTGTTGTTTGTATATCAATCCCTCTCTATAGTCATGGGAGGGGGGATTTTCAGGGATTAGAGAAATGTAGGCCTTCCCGGACAAGTTTCGACCGCTTGTACATCATTTGTACATGTTTGTATATCATGGCTCGTCGTTTGTGTAACAATCCCGGCTTAAACATGACATAGCGTTGATCCAGGGGCTGTGGATAAATTTAGACCGTAGACTAGTGCTAATCGCGTGTACCTCATTTGTTCCCGTTTCTACAGCATGTTCTATCATTTGTACATCAACTCTCCCTGTTCGGTAACCTCCTGGGTACTTTTGGAGGCTGGGGCAATTCAACCCCCCGAAATGGGAATTTCGATTTCGGATAAGTGCCAGTCTGTGTCGTTGATATTCGTTTAAGCAGCACATTCTTCTCATTTCGAGGGTGAAATTCAAATTATTCGGTACGAATCTCTGAGCCGGATAAAAAGTCGGTTACATTTTTAAAATGATTTACACGAAATTCCCTATTTCGATTCTTTACTCAGTTTTTTAAGAAATGTTAATTTTCTCCACCTAAAAAGTCAAATTAAAATTTTTTCGTTTCTCCAGAAACAGGGGGGTTGAAATTTCAACTGTAAGAAACGAAATTACCGAGGCCGTTTTCCTGAGCATGACCAGCCCTGATGAGGGTTTCATGGCGTTGACTCATTTTGATAAAATTTCTTGTTTTGGGAAAAACGTTACAAATTAAATTTTTAAGTCATGGAGGGGGTTATCTCCAAATCCGCTTTTTTAAAAAGGGGAGGTTTCTACGGATTTTTTTAAATTTTAAAATGAATTTTAACATTTTTTAAAAAAAATAAAAAAAAATCCAAAAGTTTAAAGGAAATTTCCCCAAAACTTAAAACTTTTTTTTTTTGGGGGTATTTTTGACCCAGTTTTTTGGGGAATTCGTGCCTGGAAGTTTTTTGGGGCCCCTTTTAATATGGGGTTGTTTAAATTAAGGCGAAAAAGGGAAAAAAACCGAAAAAAAACACGTTAAAAATAATTTTAGGTTAAAAAAACAAGGAAGCCAAATTAAAATGGGAAATTTTTTATAAAGGAACTGTTTAAAAAAAATTTAAAACCCAAATTAATTGGAAAAAAAAAAAATTTTTTTAAAAAAAAGTTTTTGATACCCCCTTTCCCCTTTTTTTTAAAAAATTAAAATTAAAGAATATAAAAAAAAAAAATTTAAAAAAAAAGATTTACCAAAAAAAAAATTTCCAAAATTTTTTTGAATTTTTAAGGGAAATTTTCCCCAAAAACCCTTTTTTTTCCCCCCCAAAATTTTAAAAAATTTTCCCTTTTCTTACTTGGTTAACCCCCCAAAAAGTTTAAAAAAAGGGATTTAAACCAAAGGAGGGCCCCCCCCCCTTTTCCCCCCAAAAAAAACTTTTTGGGCCCCCTTTTTTTAACAACCCACATTAAAAAAACCCCCCCCCCCCCAACCCAAAAAAATTTTAAGCCGACCCTTTTTTCCCCCCCCCCAAAAATTTTTCCCCCCCCCCCCCGGGGGGGGGAAAAAAAAAAAACCCCCCCCCCCCCCCCCCTTAAACCCCTTCCCCCCAAAAAAACCCCCCCCCCCCCCCCCCCCCCCCCCCCCCCTTTTTTGGGGGCCCCCCCAAAAAAAAAAAACCCCCGGGGGCCCCCCCCCCCCCCGGGCCCCCCCCCCCCCCCCAAAAAAATTTTTTTTTAAAAAAAAAAACCCCCCCCCCCCCCCCCCCCCCCCCAAAAAAATTTTTTTCCCCCCCCCCCCCCCCCCCCCCCCCCCCCCCCCCCCCCCCCAAAAATAAAGGAAAAAAAAAAAAAGGGGGGGTTTTTTTTTTTTCCCCCCCCCCAAAAAACCCCCAAAAAGGCCCCCCCCCCCCCCCCCCCCTTTTTTTTTTTTAAAAAAAGGCCCCCCCCCCTTTTTTTTCCCCCCCCCCGGGGGGCCCCTTTTGAAAACCTTTTTTAAAAAATTTTTTTTCCCCCAAAAAGCCCCCCCCCCCCCCCCCCCCCCCCCCCCCCCCCCTTTTTTGGCCCCCCCCCCCCCCCCCCCCCCCCCCCCCCCCCCCCAAAAAAAACAAAAAAAAAAAAACCCCCCCCCCCCCCCAAAAAAACCCCCCGGGGGTTTTCCCCCCCCCCCCCAAAAAAAAAAAAAAAAAAAAATTTTTTTTTCCCCCCCCCCAAAAAAAAAGAAAAAAAAAATTTTTTTTCCCCCCGGGAAAAAAAAAAAAAAAACCCCCCAAAAAAAAAATTTTTTCCCTTTTTTTTCCCCGGGTTTTTTTTAAAAAAAAAAAAATTTTTTTTTTTTTAAAAAAAAAAGACAAAAATTTAAAAATTTTTGGGGTTTTTTTTTTCCTTTTTTAAAAAAAATGTTAATCAAAACATTTTTAAAAAATGCCCTTTTTTAACCGGGTTTTTTAAAATTTTTAAAAAAAGAAAAAAAAAAAAATTTTTTTTTTTTAAAAATTTTTTTTTTTAAAGGGGCCCCCCCAAAAAAAATTTTTTTTTTTAAAAAAAGGGCCCCCTTTTTAAAATTTTAAAAAAAAAAAATTTTTAAGATTTTAAATTTAAAAAAAAAAAAATTGGAATTTAATTTTCCCATTTTTAAAAAAAAATTTTTTTTTAAAAAAAAAAAATTTTTTTTTTAAAACCCCCCCTTTTTTTTAAAAAAAAAAAAAAAAAATTTTTTTTTTGAGTTTTTTTTTTAAAAATTTTTTTTTGCGATCCAATTAAAAAGTCCCCTTTCCCGCAAATTTATAAAAAACTATTTAAATTTTTGCATAAATTTTTTGGGAAAGGATGGGGAATGGGGGGACTACACCCCTTTTTTAAAAAATTGTTATGTTGCCATTGTTTTAGTTTTTTTGGGTTTTTTTTTATTTGGCCAAAAGTTCCCTTTGCCCAAAATTGTTCCGTCCCCTGACCCACTTACCACTCCTTTAGTGAAAACAGGGCCCCCAAATTTAAACCGGGGTTTTTTCCCGAAAATCCCATGTTTTTTTCCAAAAAAAAAAATAGTCCTTTTTTTGTGGGGGTTTGATGGGTGAATTTAACTTTCCACTTTTAAATTAAAAAAAAGGGGCCAAATTTGGGAACGGGGCCCCCCCGTCCCGGGGGCCTGTACATACAAATTTGTCCTCGAAAATTTAAAAATTTTTTGGTTTTTTTAAATTTTCTTTTTTGGGTTTTGGGGATTTTTAAAAAAAAAAACGTCCTTTAATTTGGGGCCCTTAAAAAAACCTTTTACTCTACCTCAACGCTTTTTTAAAAAAATTTGATTTAAAATGTTTTGTCGTGTTAAAAACTTTGATTTGAGTTTCATTAACTGGGTTTGGGGAATTAGTTTTTTTAAAAAATCCCATAAATTCTGATTTTTTTATTTATTCCATTAGAGATCCACTTTTTATTTTTATTTTGTTGAAATTTTTTTTTAAAAGGGTTTCATAAATTCGGTAACTTTGAAAATTTTTTTAGAAAAAATTTTTTTTTTAAAAATTTGATCAAAAACAACTTTTTTGTTTTTAAAAAAAAAGTTTATTTAAAAAAATGTAAAAAGTGTTTGTAAAAATTGAAGTAAACTTTTAAAGTAAAAATTTCAGAATTTTGTTTTAAAAAAGGGGCCATTGAAACTAAGAAATTGCATCCTTAAACCCTTCCAGACGAATCAAAAACGCTCCTTTAAAAACATTGTAAAGTTCCTTGTTGAACCGTGTTGTTTTTTTGCCCCCCTGTGATTTTTTCATGCCTAAACAAAGATGCAAATGCTTTTGTAATTTTCCAAAAAATTTTTAAAAAATTTAAAAACCCGTTCGTTTAAAATTTAAAAAAAAATTAAAAATCAGAATTCGCAAAAACTTCCCCGACAATGTTTAAAAAATACTTAAAAGGCCAAAATATTTCAACCAATTTCCTTAATCCCAACTTCCCTCGCCCTTAAAACCACTTTTACCTTTGTGTAAAAATTGAAAATTTTTTTAAACCGGTTAACAAAATTTTCCCCGTTTAAAAGCGTTACCGAACATTGCGCATACGCTTTTTTTCTTTAGCCTCCGGAATTTGTAGTTATTCCCTTTGGGGGGATTTTTTTTGAATTTTTTTTTTCCCTTTTTTGAAATTTTTTTTCTTTTTCCCTGTCGTATATTACCTGCACCCTGCGGGGGGCATTTTTTTTTGCCGGAAAGAAACCCAAAAAAGTTTCCCTTTTTAAGGTTTTAATTTTTTAAAAAAAAAAAAAAAATCAAAAAATGGAAAAAATTCCCAACCTTAAAAAAAAAAATAAATCGAAAATTGTTATTTTCCCGCCGAAAAATTTTCAAATTTGTAAATTTCCCTTCATTTTGGGGCCCAAAAAGTAGGCGCCCCGTTTTGTGGGGAATTATTTTTTTTTCGTAAAAAAAAAGGTTTAAACAAATTGTTATTTTTAATATAAATTAATTTTCCCTTTTTTAAAATAATAAAGAAAAATTTTTTAAAAAGGGATATTTAAAATTTTGTTTTTAAAATTAAAAAAAATTTTAAAAAAAAAAAAAATTAAAAAAACGATCCAAAAAAATTAAATTAAAAATTAAAAATTAAAAACTTTTTTATTAAATTTTTTAAAAAAAATTGTGTTTTGGGGCAATCAACCAAAAAAACTTTTGTTTAAATTTTTCACAAATTTTTTGAGCAAATTGAATTTTTCTTTCCCATTTTTTCCTCGTTCTTCCCTTTTTAATTTTAATTGGAGGTCCTTTTTAACCCCCAACCTTCCCCCTTTTAAATTTTGGGGTATGGGGAAAAAGGGTTTTTTTTGGAAAAAAATTTAGGCTTTCCAAGAGCTGGAAAAATTATTTTGAAAATTTCACTCCAAAGGAACCCCCTTAAAAAAAACCCCCCCCTTTTAAAAAAATTTAATCGCATTTTAATTTGGAAACCCGTGTTTGGAGGGGTTAATTAACCTTCGGAAAGAAACTAAAAACCTTGGTTAAAAAAAAAAAACAAAAACTTTCCCCCTTTACGAGGAAAAAAAATTTTTTTTTTTATTGGGGGGGGAACCTTTTCGTCTTCAATAAAATTTTAAACCTTTAAACCTTTTTCTTTTTCTTAGAAACATGCAAAAAAAAAAAAAGGAAGTATTGGATCCGGGAAAGACCCCCCATTTTTTTAAGGTTTCCGATTCCAATTAAAAAGTCCCAACTGGGGGGAAAATAAATTTTTTTTAAGAAATCCCAAAAAAAAAAAATTTTTTAAAACTTTAGTTTTTGAAACAAATTTTTTTCATTTAATTTGCAATTTAAAACTTCAGAAAATTTAAACTTTTTTAACCTAGAACTTCATTTTTGACCCCGATTTTCAAATTCACTTCTTTTTAAAAATAATATTAAAAACCCGGATTTTTTTTTTTTTTCACAAAGTAAATTTTAAGTGGTTTTTTTAATTATTTTTAAAAAACATTTTAATTAAAATGTTGGTCAAATTAGGTTTTTTTATAAAATTCCTTTGTGCGGGGGAAAAAAAAATTTTGGAACCCCTTTTAATAAAAAACTAACGAAATCGGGTTTTTCCCCCCGAAAACCCCCATCTTTTAAAATTTAATTATAACTGGGGTTTAAAAATTTTGAAAAATTCTGTTTATTTTTCCATTCTCGTTTATTAAAAAAAAAAGTTGGCTCTTCCCAAATTTATTACGATTAAAACAACTTTTTAAAAGGTTTTTTTGGGGGATTTTCCCGTTCCCCATGTTTTTTTTAAAAGTTTGAATGACCCAAAAAAAAAAAAAATTATTTTAAAATTTATTATCTGCTTCTTTTAAAATTTCCCCTGTAGCCGAAAAATTAGATTGAAAAATTTTATAGAAAAAAAATAAAAAGACTGTTAAGGGCCCGTTTGCCATAAATTAATTTTGCTAATTAAATTTTAATTTTAAAAATGGTTTTCTTATTGCAAAAAACGTTTAAAAAAGAAAAATTAGAATTTTTTTTTAAATTTTAAATTTTTTTTACCTTTTTTTCCAAAATTTATATTTTTGGATTTTTTACCTTGAAAAAAAATCCAAAGCAAAACTAAATTTTTCCTGTAAAAGGGTTTGGTTAATATCGATTTAAAATAAAAAATTTTTGAACACTTTTCTTTTTAAAGAATACAACAAAAAAAACCATAAACTTATTACACCGGTTTTTTTCGAAAAAAAATACCCAAGGGTTTTCCCGGGAGACAACAGGGTTGTGACCCTTCCAAAAGAAAAAAAAATTTACCCCCTTTTTCCACCCAAAAAAAAGTTATAGATTTTTTTCCAAAACTTTATCAAATTGGTTTTGAAATTTTTTTAAATTAAAATTTTTTCGAAAAACCCTAAAAAAAAAAATTGCTATTAAATTAACCAAATTTTCTACCGTTGGGGGAGGATTCAAACCCTAACCTTTTAAAAAAGTTTTTAAAGTATGATACAATTGGTCATCCTACAGAAACAGAAACTTACCAATTCCAAAAAATTTAAAAACCCCTATTTTTTAAAAAAATTTTTCCAAAAAAACCACTTGGGGCTTTTTTACAAAATTTGCAAATACATTTTTTAACTAAAATCAAATTTCAGGAAAATAACAATCTGCAAATAATCTATTCCCACTTAAAGAATTTTTTTGCAAAACCTTTTAAACCAAAAAAAAACAGAAAATAAGTTTTTTGGGGGAAAAAAGGGAAAAAAAAAGGGGGGAAAAAAAACTTTAATAACGCCCCCCGGGGGTTTCATCACAAAAAAATTTAAAACTAAAATCTCCCCCAAAAAAGAATTAACCCCCCCCCCCATGGGAAAAAATTTTAAAAAACCCCAAAAATTTTTTTTGAAAAAATTTTTTTTTGGGACGGGAAAACAAAATTTTCCCAAAAAGCCCAAAAACCCCCCCCTTAAAAAACCCTTTTTCCCCCCCCCCAAAAAATTCCCCTTTTTTTTCGTTCCAACCCCCCCCTTTCCCCCCTTTTTTTAAATTTCTTAAATTTCCCCCCCCTCTTTTTCCCAAAAAAAGCCTTTTGGGGTTTAAAAAAAACCCAAACTTTTTTTTAAATTTTGGGGGAAAAAACCCCTTTTAAAGAAACCCCCGCACCCCCCAAAAAAACCCCCCTTTTTTTTCGAAACTTTTTTTTTTTTCCCCCTTTTTAAAAACCCAAAAAGGGTTTTTTGGTTTTTTTCCCCAAAAACCCGCCTAGGGGAAAATCTATTAAAAGTTTAAAAAAAAAATTTCCCCCCAAAATTTAAAAACCCAAAATTTCGGGATTAATTTATTTTGGAAAAAAAATTTTAAATTTTTTTTAAAAAAAATTTCCCTTTTCGGGAATTCCCCAAAAAAAAAAACAAATAAATTTTTAAATTTAAACTATTTAATTGCCCTTTTCCTTGGGGAAAAATTGTTGTACCCAAAATTGCTGTTCGTTGAAAAAATTTCTTTTGAATGCAACCCAAAATTTTTAAAAATTTAAAAATACCGTTCTAAAATGTTTCAATTTGCATTTTGGGTTTTTTTTTGGGGGGGTTAAAAGGTGAATGCAAGCCCTTATTTTTTAAAACCTAAACAAATTTCCCAAAAATTTAAATTTTTATTTTAAACCTTCATTACTTTTAGAAAAAGTAAAAGGGCCCCCAAAATTTTTTGGTTCGTTTTAAAGAACATAATTCTGGGGAACCCAAATTTTTTTTTAATTAAAAAAAAAACATTTCCCTTTTTTTGGTAAAAATGTTTTCCCCAGAATATTCAATTTGGATTTTATGTGTCTTGCCAGGAAATTCAAAGAACCAAGAATTTGCTGTAGTTCTTTCTTATTTGTTGGCGGCTGCATTTTAGAAACTGCGTACACTTTCTCGGGATCGACCTTCACATGGCTATTTTCAATGATATGACCCAGGAATTTAATCTTCTTAGTTCGGAAAACACACTTCTCACGATTTAAGGTCATTTTTGCTGCCTTAATTTTAGCAAGAACCGAGGCTAAATTTCGGTCGTGTTCGTCCACTGTCCTACCCCATACAAGGATGTCGTCCATATGACACACTGTATTGCTGCACCCATTCAACAGCTCCATCATACGGGCTTGAAATACTTCTGGCGCGCTTGTGATGCCAAAGGGTAGTCGATTAAAGTGGTAACGACCAAAGGGCGTAAAGAAGGTCAACTTTTTCGACTCTTCAGCTATAGTTTGATTTGATGAAAACCTGAGTTTGCATCTAACTTACTACAGTAAACCGCCCCTGCTAATTTAGCAAGCGTCTCCTCCATCGGAGGGATCGGAAAATACTCCCGTTTCACACTCTTATTAAGCTGCGAAAGATCTACGCAAAGTCTAATTTTGCCCCTTTTCTTGGGCACTACTACGATTGGTGCTACCCAGTCAGTCGGCTCAGTAACTGGTGACACAATTTTGTCTTTCGTCATTTGCTCAATCAAAAGTTTTACGCGCTTTAATAAAGGTAACGGTATTCTACGTGGTACAGAAATTGCAAATGGTGGTTTTGCTTCATCAGATAACGTAATTTTATACTCGCTTGGAATTTCGCCAATGCCCTTGAATAGACATTCGTATTGCTTTTCCAGCAAAAATCTCGATCCGGATACTTCGGATACCTCATTGATGCGTTTCAGTAACTCGAAAGCTTTAATCGCTGGCTTACCTAGTAATGCGCTGCTCAGCTCATCGACTAGGTACACTTTCTGCTTTGAAGTCTGACCCTTATATTTCAGCGGCAAAATCTGCATACCACAGACTGACAGTCTGTGCTGGCCTGGAGCGTTCAAACGAGCATCTGGTTTATACAGCTTGAAGTTCGGATCATAATAGCTGCTGGGCATGGCCGTTTCATCTGCTCCGCTATCAATCTCAAACTCTCGTTCTGCATCACCGACCTGCATTGTAATCTGCCACTCTCTCTCGACAGCTCGAATGTTGTGGGCTCGTTCAATACGGCTCACGTAAATATCATCCGATGTTGACGCTGATGACTCAGCATCACTGCACTCACTGGCTGCTTCAACCTGCTTTACATGTTGACGGCGCAAATTTGGTGGTTTCATCCAATCATTATTAGATGACGAACTTTTCGAAGATGAAAAACACTGGTCGGCATAGTGTCCTTTACCTTGACACTTATAACACCGTGCATATCTGGCTGGACACTGGTCGCGTTTGTGTTGAGGGCCTCCACATCGGTTACACTCCAACTGCCTGCCTGATCTGGACGGCGTGGTGTCGCGCTGTGTACGTACTCGGTTGACTGTAGGAGATGTAGGTCGCTGCACTTCCTGCTGCTGAATAACGTTTTCGTAGGTCCTGACCATCTCGACTGCCTTAGCCAGCGTTAGATTAGTCGTCAACTGCAGTTTCTTACTCAACTCCGAATCGTTGATCCCAACGACGATGCGATCACGAATCATCTCGTCCTGTATCGTATTCTGCTTCATCTCTTGAAAGCCGCACGTTTCTGAGAGTTTGTAGAGGGCCGTGATAAACTCCTCCGCAGATTCATCAGTTTTTTGGTTTCGCGTATAAAAAACGTATCTCTCGTGTATTACGTTCTTGTGTGGCATAAAGTGAGCATTAAACTTACTCAGTACCGTTTCATATTTCGCCTGGTCTTCTTTGTCGCCGTAACTAAAGGATTTGACAATGTTGTTCGCCTTCAAACCCATGACGTAAATAAGGGCGTTGATCTGCTCCTCGTGTGTCAGCTTAGCGAGTCCTGAGGCAATTCTATACCTCTCAAAATTCTCCTGCCATAACGGCCAGTCTCTCGGATCGAACGAAAAATTTTTGGGCGGATCAAATCGGAGCACAGACATAATAAAATTCGCGCACTTTCACTCGTTTTTACTAACAAAAAAGAATAACGTAAATCTCACGAAGAATTTCTGTGGATTAAAATCAAACTGAATCGACGCTGAATTCTTTCTTATCGCTTTACCGCTGCCACCAACGACGTTAATACATTTTGTTTCAATAAATTCACGTTAATTTTGTACTACGGTTTCTTTATACTAATTAACAAAGAGGGGGGGGGGCTTTGATACACTGCCATTTGTACTTCCACAGCATTGGGGAATATTTTTATTCGTGAGTGTTCTCAGTCTTCCTCTACTTCGGTTGGCTCATATCCTCAAGTAAATCCTCAGGTTCTGTAAAGCACCTTAAAAATCTCCAATTTTTAAGAGAAAGCCTCAAGTATGCGGAGCGAACTACTGGGCGGGCCGCAGCTCGCAAATCGTAATCGGCATAATTCAAACATTATCGGAAAAACCGCTATGGTGTCCGATTGGGGATTTTCTATGTACTTTCTCGAGATGACTGTTTTGCCCCCTTCCCTACCACCTACACACTAATCAGGCAATTCTTTCACCCGCGCTGTTGGTGTAGTAAGTAATTAGAACAGAAAAAATGTGAGCCTCCTAGTCCAAACGGGAAATGAGCTTGGAGTTACTCAAGAATTATTATGACACTGAAGTAGCTTATTCAGTATCTTGGAAAATAAATCATAAAACTTTTTGAACCTCAAAACTCAATTTTTTTCTTATTTTTTTTTTTCTTCAAATTTGTCGGTAACATTGCTGCCAACTGCATTAAAATAATAGAAAAGGTTGTAAATCGCCACTACTTAATGTTGTAAAACAGTTCAGGGTAGTAATATTAAAATTTGCAATAAAATTGAAAGAGATGGTAGCCCTGTTATAGAAAATTCTCAAGAAATCAATGAATATAATACATCTTTGAGAATCAAAATATCTGTTTAATTTACTGTTCAGGCCAATGGACGAGAAATTTTAGTTCCATAAAAATTGTATGAGGCGCAATGCAGCTAGTAGCACTGTTATGAATTTTCAAAATTCATTCTTAACAACCAAAAAAATAAAAATAAAAAGCTAAATTTTAAAGTAATTAAGTAATTGAGCAAGTGATTTGATTTTGGTGAAAATCAAGACATATTAGATTTTAGCGTTCGTTTGAATAATTATTTTTTGGTGAAAATATCAGTGCGCTGTAACGACAATAATAATTAATAAATTCATGTCCAAAAATGAATTGTGTAAGTAAGTGGGTCTAGGTATGTATGAAACAAACTTCGGCAAAATAATTGAGCTATTAATAAATACAGAAACAACTTTTCTATCGCATTCCCTTATTGCTTACATATGTTTGCCTACTCCTTAATTTTCAGGCAAACCTGATTTGTATCCTACTGTACGACAAAGAGCCCCCTCTCGACGGGTCTATGGGGTATAGGAGATTATGGATGACAGCACAAACCAGCACAAACTGAGCACAAACTATTGCATCCACTTTTCCCCTTTCAACTCTTTATCTAACTCCTTTTTCAAAGACCATTTCTTCAGCCCCCCCCCCCAAAATAAACCTCAACAACTTAGGAAGGGGAGCAGCACAAACGACGGGGTTTTCAGCACAAACCAGCACAAACGTAGCACAAACGATTGATACCATTTTTGATCCTCTAGGAGAAAGTGGGGGGGGGCTCCCGTTTCTACAGCCCCTCCAAAAGTTTTCTCGAATATCTCAGGAAGGGGAGCAGCACAAACGATGGGGTTTCAGCACAAACCAGCACAAACGTAGCACAAACGAATGGCGTATGTATCAAGTCTATCTGGGTAAGTGTTGGGGCCGAGGAAATGCACCTCTGCCACCATGTTATAGTTTCATGTCACGACAGTACCGAAGCAATACAAGAAACGGTGTTACATTCTCACGTCTATTTCACACGTCTTGAGAACATTAACTGACTTGTACGTAACTAGATAAGATACATGTGAATATACAACAGGAAAAGTGAATTGGCACACCCTACAAAAGGACCATTAAATGATTGTGAAAGTAGGTATTTTCAAAGCTGAATACGATGCCGTTGGCCGTTTTTCTCTAGGACGTCTAGTTTTGGAGGAACATGCGTTTGAAAGTATGAAAAATGCTCAAAATTGTGAACTTGGTAAGATACTCTGCGTTATCCTAATGATGACTTATCGAAATAATCAAGCGAATTAGGAGTTTAGACCTTGTTCAATGACATATTCAATTTGTAGGCTCCTAATAGCATTCGTTTTGGAGTATTGCATATTTTTTGGAAAGACTTTTCATCTGGAAAAACAGGCTCAAACGCCTCTCTTGAAAAGAGATGTTTGCGAAACACGCAGTGGTCACAATGCTATTCTTTTGTATCTTAGACCATTTAGTAAATGGCCTAAGAGGTAACAGAGAATCAGTGTTGTCAAATACAAAACTTTCACAATACAAATGGGAAATTTTCATGTCATTTCTGTACTTTGGCTTTCAGAGCTTCTAAAAGCCTTTAGGAATTACTTTTTTAATTTTGTTACTTTTTACAGAGATGTAAATGTATTCCAGATGAAATCACGCTAATTAAACAAATACAACATATTAAAAATTACATTTTCTTGAAGAAAACAAATAGTGTTCTTATGAACTTCCTAAAAACTTGAATATCTTGCTCAACTGTCATCAGATTTGCTCGAAAATTTTGCAGTGCACGCTCCTACACGTAGGTAACACAACAGCACCAAAAAGAGAGCACAATTCAGCTCCCAATTTATTATATCTTGCTCCAAAGTAGCTCGATTCCAGCAATTTTCGAAACTTCAACTCAAATTTACAACAAATTGAGACATGCTAGGGAAAAATGGCAAACAGCATCGTAATCAGCATTGTAAGTACTAATTAACTCATGTATTGGCATACATGGAACAGAATGTGAATTACATAGTGTAATAATCAGTTGTACATGTAAAGTTGAATGAGCACAGATCAGTGTTGGATACCCTTCTCCAAAAGTCCAATTCAGGAGAACCGGGAAAAGTTGAGGTCATGCCCCACGTTCTAACAAAACCGTATTTCGAATTTAAAAAATAAACAACAAAAAAAATGATATTGAACACCGATATATCTGTAATGGCCGGACGATTCGTTCGTTTGAAAAAGCTTCCGTTCGTCTATACATTATAGTTCGAAGGGAGAAATAAAACTATCGAATGAAGTTTAATTATGTAAACTACGTGTAACTGCACGAGGGAAGCTCAAAAATGTGTCAACCACTTGAAGAAAACTTTTAATTACATTCTATTCACTGCTTTTACGGTGCTCGATTTTAATAGCACTACTATAATTAAACCGTGGTTTTTATACTACAAACATTTAAAACAAAGGGAAGCTTTTAATGATTTATGCCCCAAAGATAATTAAAAATTTCCATTCGACTGTGAAGTTTTTCTTTTGACAACTTCATACAAAAATGTGGAGAGGGAAAAAAAAAAGAAGCCGGCCGAAGTTCTACGTGTACTGCAGGTGACGGGAAAAGAAGAGCGAAAAACCTCGGCGGGAGAAAATGAAACTTTCGGCGGTGAGTATCGAAAGTGAGATTGAAATTTCGAAGTTAATTTAAAATCTGGATAGTCGAAAAGTTCGTTTAAAAAAGTGGTATAAATGCTCGATGTAAAAAGGCTTGGTTCGAAAAAATTTACGGGCATTTTTTCCCAGCTTTTTGAAGCTGGAGAGAATTTGTTTTAACGTTAGATGACTATGGAGCTATTCGGCCCCTACCTCCTCCGTGGCTGCAGCTCTGCGATCTGTTATGTGCTGTTCAAGTTGACTTGAGTTGTATGAACGTTCGCCGTTGCCTAACAAAAAATGCGTTTAAATTCAGAACTTATTCCATTATTAGGACGATAGGTACGGTCGTAAAACTTGACTTGCCTCCGTCTGCAGCGAGACACGAGCGTGAAAATGTTCTGTTTGCTGTCGGGGCTTCGAATGTGCGCTTTTATGACGTCTTACTATACGCCAATGCGGTGGTGAATGGTCAATTGGGATTTGAGAAAGTCCAATTTTCTTCTCTTCGACCCTTTTCAAATATTCCACGATAGATGGCCCGGGTCCACCTTTTCTCGGGTATTACCATTTTATATTAAATTCGAAACAAAACTAGGAAAGAGATCGAAAAGTTTACTTTTTTTATCTGCTCGTCCTTCCCGGTTCTTAGCGCCGGAGTACCTTTTCATTTCGTTCAACATCTGCTTCTTACTTTTTCAGTATTAGCTCTTTCTTTCTTTCTTTTTTTTTTCTCTTTTTTCTTCGTCGAGAAATTTTTCACAGAAAGTTCGATACTTCACCTTTTTTTTCCTTCCTTTTTTTTTTTTTAATGTTCTGTTATTCCGCTTACGCCGTATTTTCTTTACAAGTTATTACATTTCGTTTTTTTAATACCGTATACTATATATACTTTCCCTGCATACTTTCAGGCGAGTTTGGTAGTATGAAAAATTTTCGTTTTGAATTCTTCGAACTTTGTAAGACCGTAATTTGCTTCGTAATTTTTGCGTAATTTTTTTTTACCCTTTTCAAATCGATCGCTTAAGCCGTCGGTGATTAGTTCCTGTGCTCGCGTAAACAAGAAACGTGGATTGTATTGTAATAATGCATACTTGGGGTGCAGTGGCATAAGATGTTTTTTCGTCGATGGGGGGGGGGTGGCGTACAAAAACTAAAAATTCGAATTGAAAGCCATAAAAAAGGTTTTCGTCTCTGAAAACTAAGGTAACCCTTAGAAAATTAGTAAAACTTGTTATTGAAACTTCTAAAAGGCGCCTTGTTATTAACTTGCTGAATATTTTTGGATTTTTTTTTTTATTTTGAGGAAGAAAAATACAAATAATACTTTGTAATCCTCTTCCCAAACTTTCTTGGGGACTAACTCTACCTCTGTGATCTCCTCTCCGTTTTGGTGTCACCGCTGGAGTGTAAGGAAAATTTTATGCGTAGGTCTTCCCTTCTGATACAGAGACGTGATGGATGCACTAAAAGGAGAAGCAACCTTGTAAGAGTGGATTTTCAGCAGATAAGATTTCAGGGTATTGTGTTAATTATTTTTCTGTTCATTATTATAACATTTTGGCTTTAATAATGCTTACATTTTGACGTAATGAGATCTTGCTTTAAAAATTCCGAAAAAAAAACCATTGTAACTGATTTTTTTAACAGCTCTTGGCTCGTTACAATGAGTTAGAGAAAAATGAACAAATCGAAATGCAATTTATCTGAATAATAGAGCACTACTGAGAGTAGAACTCTATCGAATTTTAATAAAATTGGTTAGTACGAAGAGTAGGAGGAAGAGTTTAAAATTTCTATTGGACCATATTTTCTTGTCCGGTGTATCCGATCTCGAAATGTGAAATAAATTTTCGGAAACGATGTACTACTGACGGGTATTATGGCCACCCTAAGCCTGAATCTCTCCTTAGCGCTCATTTTTTTTTTCTTCTAGAAGTTAGGCCTGGTATGTGTAATAGAGTCTATCTACTTTCAAAATATCTCTTTGATTATGTGTGAAACTATAAATTCTCTGTCATCTATGGCAAAGACAAACAAAAAAGGCCTGGGTGGCCAAGTTAAAAGAATTTTTTGGAAATATAGCTATACTTATTTCCCCATTTGGTTTGCACTGAAAAATTGCAAAAATCAATAAATTAACTCATTTCTTTTCGATGTTTAACTTATATGGCGCGTTCTGGTGGATTCAAATTTTACAAAGTTCCTGTTTTTGTCATGAAAGGGTAAGGAAATTTCAGAATTTCTATCAAAGTGTGGTTTTACACGAGAAATAAACAAAGTCCAATATTTCTTTGCAACTTACTGGCACTGAAGATGAAAAATGTTCTGAGTAAGTTGAGTTAGATTCGCAGCCTGAAGAACAAAGAAAAGTTGAATCCCAAAACGAAAGAATTTCAATTGACTTATTTACGTATAAGAAAGTTTACAAGAAGAATTGATTGCTTATTACTTTTCTTAAACTTTGAAAAACTTATAGATTATGGAGAGAACACATTTATTTTCTCTTGAAAACTAAACAACGAGTATACAAGTATAGACGTAAGTTGGTCATTATTTTTTTTAAATCCTTGAAAATTTAAAAAAAAAATCATAGTTCCTCTCCTACATTTAGTTCTGACTTTTTTTTACTTTTTGTTTTTTCCCTATTGTAAATCTTAAAAAATAAAAATGGAATATGACGTCAAACTTTGTTGTAAACTTTTAAAAATATGAAAACACCAGGGACGTACCGAAGAGTTTTTCCTTGGGGGGGAGGAGAGAGGGAGAAATGTAAAAGTCTCAACTGATTCAACTCAAAATTCCCAAGTATTAAAGCAAAAGAAAGAAAACAAAACAGAAACTTTTGACTTGTTGGATTTTTCGCACGTCTCAACTCACAATGTCCAAGTATCAAAGCGGGGAAAAAAAGAAGAAAATAAAAAGCTTTTTTGACTTGTTAGATTTTCCCAATTCTACCGAAATTTCGCTACGTCGGCTGACTGAAATGGTAAATTTTCCCAATTGCTGAGTAAAATATTTCCTCCAGGAGGAACTTCCCACTCCCTCTATCGGTACGTCCCCGGAAAACAGCTTTGGTACTTAAGAAATTAACTCACCACATTTTCTCCGATTTTTCGAATAATTGAAATGCAAGCAACCACATGGTTATATTAGACGAAAAGACAGGTTCGCGATTTTTTTTTACTAAATTTCATTTTTCTCGTGGAATATGAACGAATGACCTGTGATGATGCACATAATCGGAAAGCTCATAAAATTACCAGTTATCTCAATTATTCGGTAAATCAAGAATGAACAATAATCAAAAAATTACTAATCAAGATTACCAATAATTGATTAAAATTAATCAAATAATTAAAAATAACTAGTTGATCAAAAAGTTTTATGAATCAAAAATAACCAATTAACCGATGAATTGAACGTATTTGTCAAAAATGATTGGTTAATTGAAAATACCCAATTAATTTTGATTATGTGAATGTTATTTTTTATTTAAAATGAGAATAAAATAATTTAAAATATTAATTGATCGACCAACATTCATCAAATTATCTGATTAATCAAAATTAATAGGTTAACTACGATTAATTAATTAAGTAATTGAAATCACTCGATTGTTTAAAGTTGGTCAGTATATTAATGAAATAGAAAATCAAAATAATTAACCATATTCCAACTTACCTAATTGCTTACAAATTACCAAATAATCATAATAATCGATCAGTTGATATTTTTTATTCAAATACAGAATTAAAATTATTCTAAATTAATCGATTAATCGAAAATCATTGCTTTATTTAAAAATTAGCTATTTTAATTCGTGTTATCTACGATAGAATTTTTTTATCATTCATTTCCAACTTCTAATAATTCATAAATACAAGATCAATAGCTTAATACACATCTGTCTGATGTTGAACGATTGAACCCAACAGTATACGACCATTTTCTCTCCACCCACGCCCCCCCCCCCCAAAAAAAAACAGATAGAAGATAAAAATATGAAAAAATAATTTTGTTCTCGATTAGTGGTGTGTTTGTGGAAGCGAGAAAAGGCAGATACTTACAGGAGATGGCAAGATAATTTCGGAGAAAAAAAAATAGAAATCTAAAATTGATTTTTCCATGATTGGGAGGGAAGGGCAGATACTTACAGGAGAGAAAGCAAAATCATTTCCGAGAAAAAAATAATAAAAATCTGAAAAAATGATTTTTGCTTGATGGGAGGGGGGCTTAGAAAAGGACACGATCAATTCCGAGACGAAAAACATTTTTTCCTTGTATTTGTAAATGAGTGTAAGAGAGTATTTATCAGTTTTCGGTCTGATTCATCTTCGTCAATAATCTCCAGACTCAGCAGATAAGTCGGCTCGAGTTAATCCTCGAATGAGCCTCGACGTGATGAAACAGTTCGTATGTGAACCTTTGTCCAAATCTGAACCCATAAAATTAATTTTCATCAAATTCAGATTTACGTTTGAGTTCGGATTCGGACTCAGTTCAGAGATCTGGAACCCAAACCTGATCCTAGAAAAAAATATGGAACCTAATCCTGAACCAAGAGACTGGAACTTCAAAAAACGGATCTTGAACCTTAACACCCGAATACAAACCCAAATCTCAATAAGGCTGAATTTATAGCCAAAACTCGATCTCCAAAAAACTCAAACTTTTACATTTGAGGGGGAGATGGGAACCAGTATCGAAAATAATATACAATGGAGAACAAAACCTGATTCTGATTCCGGTAAAACTAACCCGGTTTGACATCTCAGGTCTTATGTCATAGATCAAAATTTTCCAAACAGTACGGACCGTTGTGGGACCAGTAAACTCTAAATTGCGATTTGAAATTTATTTTAGGAGTTCTTAATGTTCCGGGTAGGAGATTGATAACTAGTTCCTCGTACTATCATATCAAAATTTACAAAATGGACCTCTAAATATAAATCAAATGCATGCATCGATGAGCCATCAGTATGTATTTTTTTTTAAATTCATATTTGCATCAGTCTGATCTTGAATTGATGATTTTGATACAGGAACATGTGAAAGGGGGTACATTACATTTGTGTATGAGTTGGCGCTGTATGCGCCGAGTGCTCAGACTTTGTAACCCATTGCATTGTTTCTCAAGTTGCTGTTAAGGATCAGCGCAGTAGCCCCACTTTTATAGTCAAAGTGAGAATTTCACTGAGTTCTATCCCTTTGACTTCACCGGATGCTAGATACTCTAGTCCCAATGCTTCGCTTCTTGTCCCGGCTATTGCTGGGCATTGGCATATGATATGGATCGAGGTTTCTTCCTCTTCTCCACACTACCGACAAGAGTCGGTTTTCGCCACTCCTATTTTATACCACATGTGTTTTGTGGCCCCATTACCAGTTATTAGTCGGACCATGAGCCTTGCATGTTTCCTGTCTAGCCCTAGGAGGAACTTGACGTACTTACTGGGGGCGTCCCCTATCAGGGTTTCGCTGACTTTCATGTCACTCGTCTGCTTACTTATCCAAGCCTTCTCTTTGGATTTTATGATGCTATATGCTACAGGAGGAGGACACGGCCTGGGCGTTTCCAGTTCCTTTTTTATGCCCTCCTTCGCTAGCTTGTCAGCGATCATGTTCCCTTTTATGTCGCAGTGTCCCGATGTCCAATGTATGGTGACACGGTTCTTCTGGGCAAGGGTGTATAATTTGTTAACGCAGTCCACCACCACCACAGATGTAGTTTGGTGTGACGACAGTACCTTTAATAGCCGTTTGACTGTCTTTACAGATATAGATCCGCTTATTGACAAGGCCCTTGTGCTGGCTTCTGTCAGTGGCCATGGTGATCGCTATTACCTATGCATGGAGGATAGTGAGGTTCTCACCCCAGTGCCATTGAATAATTGTCAGCGCCTTTTGCATTCGTAATTCCGATTCCTACACGTTGGTCAATTTCAGAGGCATCTGCAAACCGCACATGCCTCTTTTCCTGGAATGCTTGGCCACTTCTTTTCCCAAGGTGGATATCAGTGCACTGTATGGCTTGTCAGAAGTGTTCCACCGCAATTCTATTCCTCGGCATTCCAAAGTATTTGTCCATCGTCCCCGCCATCTTCCATATCCTTTTGTGGCCTGTATTTTGGGCCCGAAGGTTTGGTTGGTCCAGACAATAAGCCCCCATTATTGCAGCAGCTTCCTCTACAGTAATGTGAAGTGGTGACGAGTTTAAGAGCCTTTCAAGTGCCTTAGTCGGCGCCGTTCTTATTGCACTCGTTGTCATCACGCACAGGAGCTTTTGCAGGTCGTCTAGTTCCTCTCTGACTTTGGCTAGGAGGACCTGGTACCACCACACAATGGCCGCATATATGATTCTGGGACGTACTACACCGGTATATATGCATCATTTTGGAAGAGTCCGCAGGTTCTACCGACAAAGGTGCGGCAAGCCCAAACAGCCTTAATCCAACATTTTTAAGAGTTGGCAAATTTAATAAAACGAACCCAAGTTGGCAAAATAAGTTCTGTTTGGCTGGGGACAACCTCTCTCAAACATTTTCCAAAGTTGGCAGTTTTAACAAAGTGAACCCAAGTTAGCAAAATCAGGTTCTCTTTGGCTAAATCCAATCGGCAGTTGGAGAAGGTTAAGGTTTTCTTTCCTTCTCTGCTCCAGGAACGTCTATCCGTTGGCAAAACAGCCCCCCTCCCTAACAAGAAATTTGTTTCGGAAGTATTTGTATTCGTGGGATTGAGATTTTTCCGTAATCGGTCTTTTCATTCCCCTTTTCTCCACAATATAATCGGTGCCTGACCATTTCTTCGTCCGGCAGATTGCCGGCCTAAAAACTGAAAAAAATTGCTGGGGTGAGTCTGTCACTGCAGCTTTCAGACAAGTGGAGAGGCAGCTAGTCAGCAATCTACCTTCTTAAGCTAGCCAATCAAACTGACGGACTAACAAACATGCATGTAGAAGTAGACAAGTAGCCGGACATACTAGTAAGTAAACAAGTAAGAAAACTAAACCTCCACTTCTAGGACCAAAACTCTAGGATCTAAGAAAGATAGACAGACAGCCGTCCTGCAGATGGAGAGTGAAGTGCCGAGCGAGGTGTGTATCAGCATTGAGGTTGGGACAATAAGCGGCTAAAAGATGGGCTTAGTGAACTCAAGGCTTGAAAAAACGTTCTTCAGTCACGTGTACTCACGCGAAACAATATCGACATGGATAAGTCCAGTGGCTCGCCACGCAAAAGAGACAGATTTCGCTGAAAACACTCCACAGGAAACAGTTCCGGAGAAATACGTGACCATCGTGATGTAGTTGCTTACGTGGTCATTCATTCCCTCACGTTTCGACCTTCGGCTGGCTGACACGGAGAATGCCGAGCAAAGCCGAGAATGAACGACTAGAGAAGGCTTCGGAATGTGGGTATGCGCGTCAATGCGGGTATCTGGACGACGTATCCATGTAACATGTTAGCGGTCGGACTTTATCTTTCATTTTGACATGGATATGGCTTACGGTTGGCGATCAACCAAACTTGTGCGTGCGTCACGTTTTGACCGAAATCTCAGATGTCACACTGATGATGTCATCACGGCAATTGTTGCATCATCCATTTTCGCTGCATTCACCGCAATATTCGGTATCGTTCCTCATTTGTGTGCGCGATTTCGTTCGTTGCAGATTGTAATTACTCGTTCCTTGCCTCTGTCCAGAGTTATTAGTGTCTTGTGTTACGCTCAGTTGATCGACGTCGACATTCCTATGTTGACTAAATGCGTGGAATGTGTTCGGTAGTCATAAGACATCCGTGTACCGATGTATCTACATGCAGTGTAGACACTCGTTTCTTCCTGTGATCGTGTGTGAGAGCATTTAAGAGCCCTCGTTCACCACTTTTTCCTGCTTGGTCTGTTTGATTATAGACACTCGATGATAGAGGGGCGTATGGTGATGCACGCATGCCAAACTGGCCCCGGGACACCGCACCCTACCCGGAAACGCCTCGAATGGGCCTGTGCGTCATGGACACTAATACCAAACGTAAAACCCCGAAGTCGTATTAAAAAAAACTGTAAATAAACGTTGCCAATTCCCGACAGATCAAGATTTTCATTTCATATCCAGATTGTAAAAAAGTCCCCTTCGAAAAGTCGGTACGCAACTGCAATTCGTTCAGGGTTGTAAAAAACTTCACGTTGGACACGAAATAGGCACTAAGCCGATAATCGCCTATCGCGCCTCCGATGCGCGCGACACAAAAATAAATTTTGATTACAAAAACATATTTATATAAAAATAAATTGCCAAATATATGGCTGGAGTTTTTCGCCTCGTAAAAGGCTTTTCCCTTAAGTTGCCGAAATAGAGGACGGATGCTTTTCGTCGAACAGAAGATCATATTTCATTATGTGACGCGCGATACTCCATCCGTTGACGTTCGCTATATACCTATTTTCCGAACATCGTTTGAGAAATGATCTTGAAACTGTTGAAAAGTATGTATTGTGCGTGTGTGAGAGAACTGGTGGGAGTGAGAAGGACCGACCTTATATTACGAGCAATTTCGAAAAATGTCGAGCAAGTTGTAATGTATAGTAAAACGCGTGCTTATTAATGAAAGTTGGCGCCTTTTGAAAACGTTTAATATAAATGGTGGAGGGGGGGGGGTTCGGGTGCCGCTCTCGTTCGGCAGTATCGAATATTCGAATACATGAAAATGTACCCGATTATTTTGCCGACCATCGGTAGCGATGACGACAAAACCGACTAACTTCCCCGGACGAAAATCGCATCGCAAATAATTTAAATATCCGGGTTTAAAGCTCACCGGTCAATGTGTTGACCGCGCGGAAATGTAAAATAAATATTTGCGCAAAAAATGATCGTGTACCCTCGGATTTCCGACTCGTTAATGAGGTAAAACGTTACATCATCGTGAGCAAACCTGTTAGGTGCAAAGAAAGAAAATTTTTTAGCAAAAGGGAAAAAAGTTCTACAATGACAGTTGGCTAGGCCTAAAGAAGCTTTTTCACGGATAGAATGGGAGAAATAACGGCCAAAACTTATTTTACACGCTGATACGGGAAGTGTTAAAGAAACAACTCAAAAAAGAAAAGAAACTGAAACCATGGATTACAAGTAAAATAATAGCTAAAATCAAAAAAAGGGATAAATTACATAAGAAACTGAAGGAAAATATTGACAATGAAAATCTTAAGAAACAATATAAGGAATATAGAAACTCATTGACAACTCTGATAAGACAAACAAAAGTACAATACTACGAAAAACAGATAAAAAACACACCATTTAATAGTAAAGAAATGTGGAAAACTATGAACAGAATAACCCAAATTAACTCCAAGAAAACTACTAAAACAAAGATCCAGAAACTATATCAGTCAACAATATAATATATGACAACAAAACTGAAATATCAAACTTTTTTAATCAACATTACACAAATATAGCAAATACGGTGAAGAATGATTTCAAAAATATAAACGAAACTTACAGGAACAATAACATAAAATTTATTACTAGGAAATTCTATGAATTCCGCTTACTGCAAGAGGATGATGTGAAAAGGATAATAATGTCTTTAAAGCCATACGCAGCAGCAGGAGAAGATAGAATCCCCACAAAAATAATAAGAGAAAACTGTAATAAATTAGTAACTCCAATAAAACATATAATTAATCTCAGTCTGAAAACAGGAAAATTCTCAGAAATATATAAATTAGCCATTCTAAGACCAGTTTACAAAGAAGGCGATACTCAAGACGTAAACAACTACAGACCAATTTCACTACTTTCAACAACCTCAAAAATATTAGAGAAGGCAGTAAAGTTTCAACTAAATAAATTTTTGGAAAAAACCAAATTCTTTTCAAACAATCAATTGGGATTCAGGAATAATATGGGAACAGAAGAAGCTATCAATAACCTGCACATCAAAATATCCACATATTTAGATGAAAACAAAAAATATCTAGCGATCTTTCAAGACCTCTCTAAAGCATTTGATCTAGTGAATCATCAAAAACTAATTGGAAAAATTGAAAGAGCAGGCTGTGAGGGCAAAGTACTAGGTTGGGTCACCTCATACTTGGAAAATAGGAAACAAAAAGTTAGAATAGGAACAACAGAAAGCGAGATCCTCACACTAAAAGGAGGCACGCCACAAGGTTCAGCCTTGTCGCCGTTACTCTTCCTAATTTATATTAATGACTTGACTGAAATTAACATAGAGGGAGAAATAATTTCATATGCAGATGACACCGTCATAATAGAAAAAGGAGATAGCTGGGAAGAAACCAGGGAAAAAGCCGAAAAAGATATTAGAAAAGTAATAACCTGGCTGAATGATAATGAACTGATACTGAACCAAAAAAAAAAAACCTAAATCAGTACAATTTGCACTAAAAAATAAGAAAAATAACGAGGAAGTAGATATTAACGTTCATACAAATCAGTGTAATAGAAATGATAAATGTTTTCAATTAAACAATAATTGCCAGCAAATAAATACCGTCGACTCTATGAAATATTTAGGGATGATAATAGATAAAAATCTAAATTGGAAACAACAAGGCAAATATTTAGCAAAAAAACTATTAAAGTCTATTTTTATTGCAATTCAATTCAGGAACATAATCTCTCAAGAAGTAAAGCGCATTCTTTACACAGCGATAGTGCAATCAAAAATACAGTACGGAATATCAAGCTGGGGGGCAGCCTATAAAACTAATTTAAAACCAGTTCCAGTTAACCAAAAAAAATTCTTGAAAATACTTTACAAAAAACCAAAAAGATTTAGCTCAGTACAACTTTTTGAGGAAACAAAGGCGCTAACTTTGGAAAAACTACATGAAATAAGTGCCATAAAATACGATAAAAAACATAATTTACTAACAAAATACAGCAAAACTAACACTAGACTGACGAGGAACACACAATTTACAGTAACATTACCAAAAATAAAAACTAACATCGGTAAAACAAACAGCATTTACACTGGACTCAAAAACTTTAACAAACTTGATCAGCAGAATAGGGAAAAAATAATACAAACTAACAACAGAACTTACAAAACTATGATACGAAATGCAGTTACTAATACAACTACTAATTACAGAAACAAAAAACAGCGCAGCATACAGTCCGACTAATAACAACCGCAATATGTGTAACTATTGTAAAGAATAAGTAGTGCACTAACTAAAGAAATTTTAGGAAGAAAATGGAAGGGAAAAAAATGTAATTTAGTGCCGTTGCTAAACACGAGCCTAGCTCAGTTGGCAACGAAATACACCATTTTTCAATTTCAATTTCAAAACCTAAAATGAAACACAATTTTTGAGAAGGAGGGAATGTACTCTGGAGGTTTGTATCGAATGATTATCTACATCGCTACATTCCAGTTGCAGCCACATTTTTGTGTGAAATTAATACGAGACTCAGGGCTCCTACGTATACTGTACTGGGGTAATATTGGATACGTTTGTAAATATATCGGCCACTCATGACTTGTTGTAGGAGCACTAGTATCGTTATCAGTAAAGTCAACTGAAATAATATCAGACACTGGTGGTAATATCGGCTACTCATGATTTGTTGTAGGAGCACTAGTATCCAGGCCTGGCGAGAAGGGGGCAACCGGGGCATTTATTAAGGGCCCGCACAAAATTTTTTATCATTTTATTACGTATCATTCTTTCCTCACTTTTCATTCACAAAATATTCAAACTTTTTTTTTTCAAATTAATGAATCTAAGTGCCACCACTGTAATTGTTGATTATTGAGGTCAGCTTTTCTTAACCTAACATCAACATAGCAGTATAGCAACACCCGAATACCATAGAATGAGATTAATTGTTGATGCTACTCCAGATGAATCACATACAGAACAAATTACTTTTATCTTACATTATTTACATTACCATAATTTAACTGCTCAGTATACCGTTCAAGAACTTTTTTTTAACTTTTGAAGATTTTATTCAAAAGACGGGTGAAGAAATTGTTAATCTTATTTTTGAAGTTCCGAACAATCATCAGATCCCTATTTCAGATTGTCGTGGTCAGGGGTATGACAATGGAGCAAATATGAGTGGAGCCTATAATAGAGTGCAAAAGCATAAACCCTTAACTCTTTATTCCCCATGTGCCTGTCATTCCCTGAATTTATGCGGAGTAGTGGCAGCTCAGTGTTATCCAGATGCAATTACTTTTTTTTAGTTATTCAGAAAAACTATAATTTGTTCAGTAGTAGTCCAAAGCGCTGGAAAATATTGCAAGCTAACATTAAATGCTCTCTTCATGGAATGTCTCAAACTAAGGAGCCAGCAATAGTTGACTGGGTAAACCATTCGGAGCTCAACTTCCTGATTTAGTGAAATGTATTGATGAAGTTCTTTTGCTTAATAATACATCTGAAGTAATAACTGATTTAAAAAGTATTAAAAAATATATCGTATCTTTCAAATGCTTGTTATTGGCATCCACATGGCACAAGATCTTAAAAATTATAGATGATCGAAATGTTATTCTGAAAGCGAGAAATACTACTATTGATGCTGAAGTTAAAAATCTTGGATTAGATGAATTCAAAGAATTGCGAAATAATTGGGCTAAAATACTGCAAGAATGTATAATGGTTGCTGAGAACGTGGAATGGACCTCAAAACTTCCTACAGAAAGACAGAAAAGATTAAATAATCCTAATCTGACCCCAGAAGATAAGTTTACAATTTCGGTATTTTATTTATTAATAGATTCTGTAATTGGCTGTGTTACGCATCGTTTCAGAGCTGTTCAAAAAATCTGATCCTTTTAGTTTTCTCTGGAATTATATGTGGCAGTTTCTATAAAAAGGGGTAACTTTGTCGATCGGTCGAAGTCTGAGAAAACGCGAAAAAAGAAAAACAAAATTTTTTGGTCAAAAAAATCAATTTTGAGATTTTGGTCGATTTCTATTGAAAAAACATCCCAATAACGAAGAGACAAAATTTATGGGTGAGAGAGAGAAGAGGGAGAGACAGAAAGAGAATTATGAAAGAGAATGAAAAAAGAATGCGGATGTCTGCGTCGCTTCTTCGCGGGTTTTCGGAGCTCACGAATAAATCCGATGTTCTGAATTGTTACCACGTAGAAGAGCAAAAAATTACCTTCCCAACAAGCCCTCGTCGAGGCTGGTAACGTGACTCTGCGGAGAGTTACGACCGCCTGAAGGAGTGGGAGAATTTAGACGCGTTATTCTCAAAACCGTGTTTTGGCGCGTTCTCGTTACACTCATCTTTGACCGCTTGTATCTCCGCAAAGGAAAACGCTACAGATCTCGCTGATAGCTCCTGGGGAAGGGCATTCAGACCTCTATTACGTGCTATCCGTAACTCAAAATTCGTCGGATCGACAAAGTTACCCTTTTTTATAGAAACTGCCACATATTGAGCTGGATGAGCAAAAACTTGTTAAATTTGCAACAGATTCTCAAGATAAATATCAGTGTAATGTTTCACCACATTTGGTCGATGAAATAATTCCTCTTAAAAAAGTTCATCCTGAAAATTTTGATACTTTTCCTTTACCTTCTCTAGAACTGATAAATAAAATTACACAAATGAATTTGGCATCTATCATTCCAAACAAATGCGTTGGTCTGCGTCTTTTCTTAACACTACCTGTCTCTGTTGCAAATGCTGAACGGTCATTCAGTACCCTCGCGAGATTTAAAAATCATGAACGAGCCACTATGACACAAGCTCGGTTGAAAGGATTGAGCTTGCTGGCAATTGAAAGTGATTTTGCCCGCCAAATAAAATTTAATGACGACTTTGCCAGTCAAAAAGTTCGCAAAGTTCTTTTGTAATCCAACTGAATGAAATAAAAAATACGCACTGTTCTTTTTTTTTTTTTTTTTGTAAATACATATTTCTTATTCTAATGAAACACTGAAAGAAAAAGTAGAGGGGCCCCGCATAAATTTTTGCATCAGGGCTCGCCAAACCTCTCGGCGGCCCTGCTACTATCGTTATCAGTAAACAAATCATGAGTAGCCGATATTACTACCAGTGTCCGATATTACCACCAGTGTCAGATATTACCCCAGTAGATGGTATCGCGTTCTGCAGAAGAGAGAAACAGTGTGTGTGCGCGCGCGCGCGCGTGTGTGTGTGTGTGTGTGTGTGTGTGTGAGAGAGAGAGAGAGAGAGAGAGCGAGAGAGAAATGCCTTGTCCGAACCGGAACGGAGGCATTTGAAACGAGAGAGTGTCAAGAAAGCACGTGTATTGATCGACCAATCCGACAACAGTTTTCAGCGAAGTCCCGTCTGTTATCAAAAAATGTTTCTTCAATTGTTTCTTATATTTTATTCGCCTACACTACAACCCTTATGCAGATACGCGGATTCACTTTTCTATTTATTTATTTACAAGCCTTTGTTCGTACAATACAGTGACCCAAACTAAAATTTCAGAACAAAATTTTAATGCATAAATTGATTAGGAATACTAATTTTATAGTAAAATCAATTTATTATCATCTATATTTTAAATAATATTAATTTATTAATATTATTTTTAAATAATATTTTTATCAGTAATAATTGACTATTTCTTTAAACTAACATGGAAGTAATTAATATTACTTCTATAATTTTAATTTTTTTAAGTATAAAGAAAATATTCAAAAATTTCAAATAATTCAAATTTTGATTTCAATAATCTTAGTTATTTTTATTATTATTTTAACTTATTTTTCTGTCCTTTAGTGTGGGGGCGATCATGTCGCCGAACGCACCGACATTCGGACATGGTCATCTACCGTTCTTTCCCACCACCCCCTGCCTTTTCCAATTCCACACCAAAGTATCCCAAATGATTCATCTCGCCATCTTGTCGGCGGTCTCCCCGTCTTACCTTCCACTCTCTGGGTGACCACTCCTCAGCTGATTTTCCCTGTTTCTCGTCGCCCCTAACCATGTGTCCGGCGTACTTTAGCTTTCATCTTTTTATTCTCCATCCGATATTGATCGCCTCCGTGGTGTTCGCAATTTTTTCGAACTGTACTTTGTCTTCGATCCTAACGTTCATGATACTTCGTAACATCTTATAAAACATTATACGCTCATGCTCTCCTTCTGAGCTTTTATTAGCGACCACATTTGGGCATTTGGGCTCCATATAGGTGAGGATAGGTACCACCTATTGCTTCAGGATTTGAACATTTATTATAATGGGTGAATTTCTTTTAAGAAATGCCCTGTGAGCCCAGAAGTTTTTCCATGCCTTCTTCGTCCTCGCCTTCAGCTCCAGTTTTCCCCTACTCTCCATAGCGACCATGTGACCAAGGTAATTGTACTCTTTGACCATTTCTATTTCCTCCCCCGACCTTGATTCCATCTTCTTTATACTAGTCATTATTTTGGTCTTAGAAGTGTTCATTGTCAGTCCCACTTCCTCACTTGCTGCTCCCCCACCAAGACCCGTTGCTCTTCCAGATCGTCACTCAGTAGTACTATATGGTCGCAAACTGCAAACTGTTCAGCCGCTGAACATTAATCCCCCTCCCCATTTAGTTTCCTAAACATCTCCTCTAGTACCGCATTAAGCAGATTCGGGGAGAGTGGGTTCCCCTGTTTTACTCCGTACTTACATACGATTTCTCGATTTTCAATTTAGTGTTCTCCACAAGGTCAAATCGCGTGAAAAAAATTCAGCATAAAAATCTGGAAAACACTTAAAAATGCAAAACTATTTCTGAGGCTGGGCTCGGCGGGGGGGGCGACTCCCAGGAATGGAGAGTTGATCGGGTGGGGGAAATGAATCCAATGAAATTTGGGTTCGTCCACTTCTAATCTACAGTGAAGTGAATTGATAAGTGGAGAAGTGATTTTTCCGCCGTGAGTGTAGTCCGGAGTAATTGGTCAGTTTCATGCCCCCACAGGTTAGGGAGCAGTTACCAAAAAAATCGTAGTACCATTTGTGGAGAAATCCGACGTAGAACAATTTTTGTTTGTAACATTTTTCAATATCGATGATAGTTCTCGAAATTTTTGAAGAAAACCAATTTTTAGGGGCTTTGACATGAAAAGTATACCACAAGAGGTGGTGGTGAGATTTTTTGAGACATTATTCAGAATACCCCAACAGTTTTCCAGTCCCGTCTGTTATCAACAAATGTTTCTGTAATCGCATTTTTTTCATTCGCCTGAATTACAGCCCTTATGCAAATACGCGGACGTACATGTTGAAGAAATTGCATAACTCGTTTGCCGTAAATAGGAACCGGCCGCTATTGGATTGCTCTCTGCCCCTCGCATTTGTTAAATTTACAGGTAAATGTTGCATACAAAGTGATTTGTAACAGTTTCACGGTTCTGCCTCAAAAACGATACAGGTATAGCGCCACCGTCAATTTACTCTGCTTTTACATTGTATTATACGAGAGCTGATTACATTTCTTGATTTTATTCGAGAAATACTCGTTTTCACGAACAAATGAAGTAGATTAAATTTATGCAGCGCGGACTTTCACGTCAGCTAAGTACACATTGAAATAAAAAGTCGCTGTAGTTCTTGTCAGTATTGTACTTCAGCAATCTGCAATCTGAAAACACAGTTTCATGAAAATCGGTGGAAACTGACAAGAGACAATGTCCAACAATGTATTTTGTTCAAATAACGCAATTTCATCGAAATCTACCGGATAGACGTTAATCAGGAAGTTATATTTGCAGATTGCAGATTTCAAGAATCTAATAACTCAAGAACTACAGCAATTTTTTGTTGCGTTAATTGTATCCTCTTCAGGAGTTGAATTCTACCCTGCATGAATGTAGTAATTTCATTGTTTCGTAAAATCGAGTACGTCTTGAGTTACATCTAGAAATATGACCAGTTCCTATACACCGTAATGTAAAGATCAGAGTAACTTGATTGTGACTTCGTCTGATGGGATAAATCAGCATAAGAACTTTGCAGAATGCGAAATTTTCATTGGTTAGAAGCCGAGTGACCGCATCTTGGCTGCGCTCTTCCAGTACAACGTCTCCTCTTATCCATGAATCGAACATTTTTCTGGTAAAATATCCTAAATTGGATAGAAGACAGGTAAAAATACGCTTCTGTTTAGTCTTTGATTTATTTTTGAAGGGGCGAAAAAATCTAGTCCTTTCCGAAGGGGGGTTTGAGTGTGCCACAAATTTTAAAACGTTGAATAGGAAAAATTGAACAAACTCTCGCTTCAGAATTTTTAGATCGCTGATCTGGAATATCTGATCCGATTTTGCTCCAGCCTAGGCTTTGAATTCTACGTCCCCCTTCACCCTTCCCAGCGACCTAATAGGCTTGGAATAGAAAATTGAGCGAACTATCGAAATATGAGCTCTTCGGGCTGCTGATTTCAAAAGTAGCCTAAAATTCTCCATCTGGCTACACTGCGGGAACTGAAATTTCACTTTACAAATAATGGGAAATAGACACTGATTATATAATCAAAAAAAGTTTCTAAACATGACTTTATTGAGACGGCAGCACTGAACATAGCATTAAGTTTTTCCATTACCCCGTATTCAGGCCCCAAATTTGACATTTTGCCCTTTTGCAGGGCCAGATTGTTTTACGTGAAAGATTTGAGCTGATAGCCGAAATAAGGTTTCTTTGGATTATTGACTTCGAAAATTACATTAGATTTTTAATGCGGTTCTACATATGTGATTTAAGCCACAAAATGCCACAATAACCGAAAATATCGCAAATTTATAACCGGACAAACTACACAAGCTGACTGACAATCTGCATCGATCGAGAGAATATCGTTCGAGCTATCCGAACAACCCCTATTGTTCACAACCCTGCTTTAGAAACTAGTTGCTATTCATTCTGACTCTGCAACTTCCGGTGCATTAGCGAAGTCGAGGTTAGATGCAGTTTTTACCTTTGTTAGGGAAAAGAAGTCAGCTCTAGATGAACTGAGAAATGCAAAGGGGTATCCGGAATACTAGACGTGGGTGTTATCAAAATATTTCTTACAAATTATATATTCGAAATCAGAAATTTAAGACCACCCTCCTTCTATACGTTTTTGATTATTCAATCCGTACAGTTCTCTCTGAGAGTGCTAAAAGGTACGTCACGAAACTGTTAGTCAGCTGATGTCCTGCCTGACCGATCGAAGGAGAAAAAAAGGAGAGTGATGAGAATAAGAAGAAAAACGTTGTTTTCAAAAGATCATATGCACAGAAATGCAGGAGATAAAAGACGTTTCTAAGACGCTCGCATCCTGCTACGCAGGTAGTAGCCAGGCAGAACATAAGTATGTAACATATATGCACAGCAAAAATTACGTACAGAAAAGTTCGGCAACGTTTAGGAGTGCACCACCGAACCAACTGTGTCCCATCATCCTGCAAAGACTACTTCAAGAAACTACCCTTACTATTTTTCTTCAGCAAGTCGGCGAATCGATTCCGCTATGAATAAAATAATACGAAGTAGGGTCGCGGGAGCCTGTCAGCAAGAATGACACCCAAAGTTAGATTCGGGTGACGCGACAAACTGGCCTGTCCACGTAGCATTCGCGAAAAGACAGGGTGACAGCCAACTGTTGAAAATAAATTGACAAGATGACAAACTACCTGGCTGATTTAGTTAGTTTCAGTTAGTTTACATCGCAGTTAATTAAGAAAATTTGTTCTTTTTTTACGAAGAGGAAATTTGGATGTCTTAGGAGTGAGAATGCATTTTGTCTCACTTCGGAAAAGAATGATACTTTCTGTGGCTCGCGCCCTGCCCCTTAATTAGTCCAAATGCCAGAGCTGTGCTAGATCCTTGTAAAAAATGATCTCGGCCTGACAACTGCACACAGTCCTATAGCGCCATTTCCTCCAAAGCGGACGCTCTCTGGCGGAAAGACCAAGACATTTTTCTGCTTCGATTTGGCTTTTTGTGTAATTTTCAGTTACCCCCGCCCCTTCCTCGCTGGAAAATCATTACGGATCTGGCTGCACAGCACATCAATTCTTTATCGGTTTTTCATTTTATACAAATTTCAGTCAAGTGGCGTGTAATTGACTAATTACAGTGGAGTCGAGCTTAAACTTTCAAACTCATTTTATTGAACTGTTCAACGTTCACCGTGCGAACCTGTGACTCAGCTCTCAAATGATTCACACAGTTTGCGATCTTCTTCGTATAATAAATAGCGTTAATAAAAAGAATTTTAAAGAGCTTTGTTACTAAATTTACGACCCTGACAACGTAAAGTATCACAATTTAAAGTAAGAAGCAGGAGAAAAAAAAGAGGAATCTCTCCAACTTTTGTTTGAAATTTCGCTTTAAATAGGAACTTTTTAGTTTATAATCTTATTAAATGCGCGATAAGCTTCACTAAGAAAAAAGCTACTACTCTTCGCACTCGGAGGGGTTACCAAAGTGTGAAATAATAAATGTAATTTTTCTATACTCCAGTGTACCATCAGAAATGTATTTTTAAGAAAATGGAGTGGTAATAATTGATATACAGTAATAGTAATATTAACTGAGGAAAATATGAAGTACTTTCGTTATAAAAAAATATATTTGTAGCAATTACCTTCCTCAGGAAAAGTAACTTCTACGTACGGATTAATTGATTGTTGGCACTCAGTCGATAATTTTGAATTGATTGATCAGTCTAGATTAATCTATCGCTCTTAATTATAACAATTGTGTTCGGTTAATTAATTAATTAATTTTTTCGATACTTTGGTAAAAAATGTGTTCGATGAATCAATTAAAATTTGATTGATTAAAATAATAGTATCTTTGAAAATTCAAGTTTAACCTAGAACGATTGAAGAAACTAACCAAATCAATAAATCGACTAAAAATGATAAATTTAAAAAGAAAATGAATTTCTTTAGAGCTTTTCATTTGTCACTTTCTTTTTTCAGATGACTAATATGGTTTTTAGTTAATAAAATTTTGTAATATTTAGAGGGTCAAATTGCAATTTCCTCAGTTATTTTCAATAATTATTCGATACTTCTAATTAATTTATTGATTTCAACTGAGCAAATGTTTTTAATTATTCAAACGTATTTAATATACATAAATTTCTGCGATTAATTGATTGTTTTAGATAAATTGATATTTTCGATCAGTCAGTTGAATACTAAACACTGGTCAACTGAAAAAATAAATCAGTGAAGAATAATTAAATTGATTAATATAAAAAATGATTATCAATTTAAAAATGATTACTTGAAAGTTAAAACAGTTAATCCAAAAATTAATTAACCGAAACGTGTAATTAATTTTAAAAATTCATTGAGCAAAATACAATTGAATGAAAGATAGCTCCTGGCTAATTCAAAGAAGTACCATGATTTAATCTTATTGACTACCGGACGCTAACTAATTAATGCAAGGCAGTTTTTGTTGTTTTCGATTGATACCTTTAGTTGACACCTTCAGTTAATCGATTGAAAACAAAATATTGATCAGTGAGAAAAGTCGATTAATTCTGTATAATTGAGTTAATGAGTTCAAAAATTAATTAATTAACAAAAATAGATTGATTAAAAAATCGATTACAGAGGAAGTTAGAACTGTTGATCAATCAGTTATTCAACCAACAGTTAAATGAATGAAGAAAAAAAAAGTATAGGTAATCACAAAGAAAATTGAATAATGGAGAACAACTGAATAATTCGAAGTAAATGGTTTGATAAAACTTATTGATTGAAACTCACACTTCAATTAATTGAGAAGCACCATTCCAAACTATCCTTAGTGCATCTCTGACTTTGCTTCCCTTCAACACTTATATCTCAGGCTACACTGCTGTGAAACAAGTTCCCAATATAGCATCATAATATGATGGTACATTCAAGCTTGCCAAGTGTCAAAAAATTTCAAAAACTAGTTGCAACTGCATCGTGCGTGACAAAGTTTTTATTGATTTCCAGTATATCTAACTTTTTGGACTACGGGCAGATTGGAATGTAACTCCTTAATTCAAAATGATGACATATCAAAAAAATCAGTTTCTCGGTTATCTTTAGTTTATCCATTTTCAATTAATCAGTTATTTTTATTCAGTTGATACTTTCAGTTTATAATAAAATGCAAAATATTAGTCAATTTTGATAAATGAAGATACGGTTTCCAAACTGCCCTTAGTCCAAAAAAAAAAAAATTGGAATGCGGTTTTCAGCGCTACCCAGTGGTCAATGCGAGCACTAAAAAAGTAACTTTATAGAATCTCGTTACCTCGTTTGATGGTCGAATCACACGCATTCAAAGAGCAGCAGTGAGCTGACAGGAAGAAAGGGACCTTATTATATTATGTCCGGTGCCAAACTGCCCTCTGTCCACGACTTTCGACCACTTTTCCTTCAGTAATTCTAGATAGGCTGCATTCTCATTTTTGTGCATCTTTGGTAGTATGGTAGAGGATTCAGGCTACTCAGTTGTACCTAGTGGTCTCAAGTGTATCGATACTATCGATAAAATATTGATATAAAAAATTATCGAAAATATCGATAGGTTTTCTAATGTTTCGATATTTTTGATAATGTTGTTATCAGTTTGCTTTAGAAGAAAGAAACGAGAAAGGAAAAAGGAAAAAGAAGCGAGCACGCGGCACGAGGGAAAAATGAAAAATACTGCGGTTTTCACTGTTCGTTCTTGTATCCTTCTATAATCTATTTATATAATAGACGATTAGGCGAACTCAGATTCACAATTTTTAGCTTCATAACTCATTTTTAAAAATTGTACAGCCTTTTAAAAAATATCAATAATTATCGATATTTTAAAAAAAATATCGATAAATATCGATATGAAAAATGACCTTTATTTGAGACCACTAGTTGTACCATTTACAGAAGTTTTAAATGAACTAGTACAGTGTAGCACAGTCTTTATCGATTAACTAAAAAAATAATTTTTGGACTAAGGGCAGTTTGAAAACTGTATCTTCAAATCTATTAATCAAGAACCACCGAAGGAATAATAAAATATTTGGAATGTTAGAACAATATTAGTCTTTGAAAAAATTAATCCGTCAAATACAATTAATTAGTTGCTGCTACTGCTGCGGATCCCGTTCGGCGGAGCTCGCCCGTAGGCAAGGGCTGAAGCGGAAAGAGTACGAAAGCTCGCCCGTTGCAAGGGTTGGAGCGACGGCAGCGCGTCCGTCTACGGTGCCCCTGAATTCCAGGTTGTCACTGGGTTAGCGACTACCTCAGTCAGCAGGGTGTACTGTAGTGGCTCCGATGGGATGCGCGCGCCGATCGGTGGTTGAAAATGGAGGTTCGAGCCGGTTTCAAAGCATCCGAACCAGCAGCCTGACGGTATACGAGAGATGGTGGTTCCGGGTAGCCGGCATGGGGCGGTGTTTGGGGAGCCAATTTGGCATGCGTACATCGCCATACGCTCCGCCAAACATTAGCGCGCAGAAAAATAAAATGATAAAGGAAATGGTTCCTATCCTCCGAATACAGAACCTATCGCCATTCCTTCTGGAAATGTGAAGTCACTAACAGCAAACTGAACTTCTTAACATATACTTCCAATCTTTTTCTGAATAATACCACTTCATTGGGGGATAAAATTGAAAAAAAAAATTAAAGAAAATGTAGCAGGTATTGAGACAAGATTGTAACATCCACGACGATGAACAGTTTTCTGTGCTTTGTCTGTTCAAAAATGATAATTGTCTTGTCTGATGAATTGGATTGATGAAATTTGTTGCGGATGCTATTATGTGACCCAAAATCCCCCCCCTTCCGAAAACAAGTGTGAGGGTGTCGGGTCACCACAGAAGCAAAGCTTCATTCGCGCTGTCTGAATTGCTACATCAGTCGGTAGGTGCGTGTACTGAATGTTATGTGACAGAAAACTGTTAACGGTGGTAGGAGGGGAAAGCAGTCTGGTTTCACGTATGCGCTTTCTCTCTCTCGTTCTTTCGCTCCCTATGTCACTTCCGTTGCATGTTTTCGCGTTCGCGCTAGTCTCGCGTTTTCCACGTTAACCGCTCATCTTGAACCTGCGTAAAGAAGCTCCGCTTCAAACGAAAAATTCGAAAGGTGATATTCAAAATGTGTTGGTTACAAACTATTCTCCGTTTCTGGAAACTGACCGACACTCGTTCCTGATTACGTATCCAGCACATTATGCATAAACTGCCAGATTTCATTGATTTTCTTATCAATGTTAACGTCGAGAAAGCAGTCGCACGATTCGTTTTGATTAGTGGATGAACGTTAGGAGTGCGGCGACAGGCCGACAGAAAAAGAAACGAATTTCATCGTCGGCGTAATATTTTATATTATTCCCGCGAGAACGTGAATTTTTAGCACACTCTTTGAGCTGTACGCGGTTTCTGTATACGAAAACGTGGCAGAAACATGTCGGGAAATTTGTAAACAATCTATCAATCACCGCCTGGTATATCTTCCTCTTCGCGGCAGCCTGTTCGCCGAAGTGTCTGCGACTGGGAAATTTATTCGAATTTTCGCGCCGCACAGCTCGCCGGCAATTCGCAATTTCTAATTTGCATACATTCGACGATCGGAATTTGTTCGCAATCTTTGTAAATGGAATATGAAACGAAATTTCTGATTCAATTCAATTATCTCTAGTTCTGAAGCTGCACACTATACAGTATCAGCTCGGAATGTTTTTTCCCTCCTTTTTCCTTTTTTTTTTCTACTTACTCTGATGAGTCTCTGGTGGCAATCTGAAATAGAGTTTCACCCGAAGCGTAAAATCAATCCGGAATAGGATGATACTTTTTTCTAAAAATTTTCTTATATCGCTTTAAGGAAGTCGGCGCTAACATTTAATAACGAAATGTTTTCGTCTTTATTCTATAAATACGACGCACCTTACTTCGTTCCTGTTTACTAAAAAGATGGCGTATTTGAATTGAGAGTCTGTTTGCTGAAGTTATTTGTTCCCGTTTACGTTCACTCTGCCATGTATGCGAGAATAAATGGGGACTCTCGTGGTACACTGAAAGTTTAATGCAGGTGAGGATACACGGGGAGGGTAACCGTCGAAATTATACCCTTAGCTGAACTGAAAATGCTTCTAGAATATTTGATTGGATGAAAATTTGATTATTTAAAAAAATTCGATTAGTAGAAATTTTGTAATTAGCTCTCTATGTATTAAAAAACCATAACTCCAACTCCCTCGTTGAAATCAAAGAACAGAAATTATAGGAGAGGGAAGTATTTAGTTCGGACCATAGAGAGAACATTCGAAATCAAAAAACGAGAGTACAGAGAGAAGGTGCGTGTATGGATTGATCAATAGTTAAAGTAGATCTTCAGAGTGCGAAACATATTAATTAGCTTTGACATCAGCGGTGCCTTCGATGCAATAAAATGGTCCTCCATACTGAATCACCTTAAAGAAAGAAATATCCAAAATAACATGTTAAATCTAATTAAAAGTTTTCTACTTGAAAGAGAAATAAGGTTCTACAACAATGAAACAATAATATTTCAACAAACACTTAAAGCAGGAGTTCCACAGGGGTCTGCGCTATCGCCAACAATTTTCAATACGGCCATGGCTAAAGTACATAATGCATGCGACAATAAGGAAACCAATATGGAATTAATAAGTTACGCAGATGACCTTCTACTAATGACTGGGATCAAAAATATGGAAGACATAAAAAAAATAAATGACATTATAAAAACAATTAATAACACATTGCAAGAGCTAGGACTAAAAATTAACCCTAAAAAAACCAATAGCATCCTAATAACCAAAAAACATAAAAAGGAAACCATCAAAAAGGACATAGAAAAAGAACTCAAACTAGATAATCAAAAAATAATCATCAATAAAGAAATGAAGTACCTGGGAATTATTGTAGATGAAAATCTAAATTTCAATAGTCATGTTAACTACATACTGGAAAAAATATAAAAATACTACTCTAAAATTACTGGTTTATATAATAACACATTTGGCCTGAAGTACACGAAGGTTGCTGTGTGGCCAAGTAGTACCGTGCCCACTTCGCAGTCCTTGCGTCTCGGGTTCGATTTTCGCCCAGGCCAGAAAGCTAGTGATATCTTTGAATACCCCACCAACATCCTAGCGAACACAGCGACTGCAGTATCAGTCGAGGTGGAAACGTAGCACGTTCTGTAACCCTCGCCAGTTCACACGAACCAGGCATTACAGTCACAGAGCATGTTACCGACAGATCAGAAAAATTTCTATTGTGCGTGCGCACGTTGTAGATAGCTTACTCAATGTCATGAAATACGCGGCTAGTGAGCGAATTGCGGCTGCATACACTTCGGCTCAGAGAAGGAGAACTAGCGGAACAGAAACCGCGGGGAAAGCAGCAGCACACCACCCCTAAATATCCCGTCCGCATCGAAAACCGCGACCGCCAACATCCGGCATCGGAGACGGCGTCTGAAGAAGAAGGTTTAAAGAAAACTGAGTGTTTAGCATACCTGTCTTCCCAGTCATGTATACCATTTCGTGAAAGTTTTCATTCTTACAATTTCCTTTGTTGAAACTGCGAGAAAGGGGGAGTGACACAGTGATACTACTGTCCAGTGGAGGGGGTAACAGCTCCCTGCCCCTAGGCTCCACTACCACTGATACGAAGAAATCTACGCATTTGCTTTGAAATCAATAGGAGCTTCTCCGAGTCTTTCGAGTATCCCAGGAGTCGCTGGTCCCTCAGTCGACGAACCCAGCCCTCCGGTTCGCCATGCTCGATTATTTCTGATGACCGAGTATTTATTCCGCATGACGAAAGCGATTTCAGCTGGGCGGAAATTCATTTTAAAAGTCAAAACGCGTAACGAAAACACGGCGATAGGCCGGGGCGCCCTTTTCACTCGAAACGGAAGACCACATTTCAGTTCCTGCCGGCCGACCACGACGATTTTTTACGCAAAATTTTCATACTTCGCTTTTCACGTTTGGATTTTTCGATTTGTACTTTTTTCCCGCTGTCTGAGTTTGTACCTTTGTCGTCGTCGCGTTCATTTTTATAGAGCTTTCGAATGCGAGGTTCGGATTACGGTGCAAACCGAGCCGGAGAGAAGTGAAGTTATTTTAAGTGCTTAGTTGAGCGCTGTTTTTTAAAGCTATTCGATCGCTTAAAAAAAAAAAAAAAAAAAAACTGTGCGGTACACGCTCTTATCTACACACTGGGAAAAGAGATATAATTTCGCAGATGAAAAAGTCTCGAATTCGTGCACCGAGCGAGAGAGCGTAGGTCATGCGGAAGATGGAACATGTTCCAGCACAGAAATACCCGGAGTTAGATTATCAAAAAGAAAAACGTAAATAAAAGGAATACACTGTAGTGTACTGAGTAGAGACTAGAGAGAGCTTTTAGAAAGACCCGAGTAAGGTGCACCATTCGCACTCGTGGCATTATATGAACTTTGAATACCGATGGGTTGATTTTCAATAATGCCGGCGAGCGGACGGTCTGAGCGTATTAGAGAGAATTTCTGCCCCGTGCCCCTCTGACCCCTCTTACCTCGCCCGATCGCTAATGGTGTACGGTTTTCGAAATGTTGCAATAATTAACCGACGATGTTTCAGGTAATGGAATTGTCTGGTTGACTATACCCAGCCAGGAAAATGGTATCTACGAAATTCAAGTTTTGCTGGATTGCACCCCGGCAGACCAGAATTGCACCTTGCAAACAAGCTCAAAAGTGAAGCTGTCCGGCTCGATTCGCGATGTTATCATCAGACCTAGCAGCAATTATTACAGACCTGGAGAAACAAGTAAGTGCGCTTCTGTTGACTAAAAAACAGCCTGAGGATCGCCGAGTATCGATGTAGAGCATTTCTTTGGAAATATTTTCGGGCTTGTATGTCAAAAGTTGGACAAAAACGATGAATAAACCTTTTTTCATCAAAGGAGGGGTAGTTTTCCAATTTTTCTTATCCATGATATATGAGGCCTAGCGGAACATGAAGATGAAACTGGGAGCAAGGGGTCAAATTTCCTCTTAGGATTTTCCCTTTCTTCCATTTCCCTCTTGTTCTTCCTGATTCTGTGCTTAGTCGCTAATTTGGGAGTAGTATGAGCGTCACTTCATACCACTTGTGGTCCTAATTTTAGCAGTCCTTGTACCCAAGGAAGTATGATAGTACACTCAATGGACATTTTCCCGAATGGACAAAATGAAGAATGTTTTCGATTATTTTGAACGAAATTCGACTGCTTTAATTGAAAAATGTAACAATTTAAAGCAAAATTCGATTCATATAAACTAGTTGAGCAAAGATTTGTTTGCTCTATTCGGGAAAATGTCCATTCGGGAAAATGTCATTGAGTGTGCTATAACGCTTCCACGGGTATAAAGACTGCTAATATATGATGTAACGCTTTTTAGGAGTATAAGCGTCACTCAGTTACCTTTTTTGGCTCTGATCTTAGCAATCCTTATACCTAAAAAAGCATTAGAGCACACGTTATAGGCGTTTTCCCGAATAAACCAAACAACAACTATTTTGAACAATTTTAAAAGAATCGAATTTCGCTTAAAATCATCACAATTTCTTTCTCTCTCCATAAGATATCAGTCTAACAACTGGTTTGATGCAGCTCTCCGTTTCTCTCTATCTTGAGTGAGTTCTTTTATTTTGTAATAACACTTTACATTAGATATCCTGAATTATCTGCTGAACATACTGGAATCTTCACCGACCTATCCAATCCTTTTCTTCAACTCTTCCTTCTAGCAGCAGTGATATTATTCCTGAGTGCCTCAAGTTATACCCTATTAGTTTATCTCTCTCTTCAGAGAATTCCTAACATCTCATTTTACCTCAAACTCTGTTCTTATCAGTCTATTTAATACTAAGTATCCACCTATAGCACCACATCTCAAAGCTTCGATCCTTCTCTAGTTTTCCTATGGTCAAAGTTTCACATCTATGTAAGGCTATACTACATACATAAGTTTTTAAGAGTAATTTTTTGATTTTCAGATTTATTTTTTATTTGAAAAGATTACTTTTTTTGATAAAATGCTAATTTGGCTTGTGCTATTCTACTACGAATATCCCTTTTACTCCTTCCATCTTTTATTCCCTAAATAACAAAATTCGCTTACTTTTTCAATGTTTTCCTGTCCAATATTTATATTTAAGTTATTGTGCTCACATAGATTACATTACATCATTACTTTATTTTTGTGTTCTCATATGATATTCTATACTCAAAATCTCCATCCCATTAAAAATGTTTCCAAATCAATATTCCTTTCAGTTAATAAGACAATATTATCTGCAAACCTGAGCCTCTTTACTCGCTCTCCATTAAATTTTTCTATATTTCTTTTATAGCCCATTCTATGTACAAATTAAATAATACTGGAGATACGAAGCATCCTTGCCTTATACCTTTTTTCTATATTAGCCTCCCCCTTTCTCTCCTTCTATTCTTAATGTGGCTTTCTGTCTTATACATAAGTTTAAAATAACTTGTCTTTCTTTAAATTTTATTCCTATCTTTTTTAGAATATCAAACATTTTAATCCATTTAACATTGTTAAAAGCTTTTTCAATATCAGCAAATGCCATATATGTATCCTGCCCCTTTTTGAGCTTTCCATCTTTCCTCCATGTATAAAGTATTCGAATTTCATTTAAAATGGTCGTAAATATTCATCGTTTGGTTCATTTGGGATAACTTCCATTCAGTGTGCTACAGGGTGCGGCACAAGGACCTAACATATTTCAGTTCACCATTACTTTGGTTGAAATTATCTTAGAACATTATATGATTATGTAAGAAAATAGGAGATTTTGAGGAAATGCGTTTAAAGATATGTGACATGGAATCATGAAATGTGCCTCTCGTGCGAAAACCTGTTTTGAGATAAACAAGTGTAAAGATGGGATGGTGGTAGTGGTGCGCACAGATCTACATAGCGTGTAAATCTGTGATGGTGCGTTTACGCGTTGCTATGACAACCGCGTTTGGAATTCTTGTTCTCTGTCATTCCCTTAGGCCCATTTCACACGATGCCATACAAACAGATGGTTTTAAACTTTTGACATAATTTGTAAATGCCCGCTGTCGCCGACATGCCAACGTATACAACCGGCAAACTATTCGCTTCAAAACGAAAATGAACCTCGTCTTACCCCTGTTCAATTACACCTACGAAAGATCCACAAAAGTCGTCACTTTTTGGTAACTTTTGAGCTTATTTGTGGCTTAAGTACACAACATTGTAATTTTTTTTTTCGCTACGAACCTTGTACTCGTCATTTCCTGTTTAATGGTACAACTTTCAACGAAATTGGTTCAGCGGTTGAAGCGTCTACTGGCGCCCAGAAACAGTAACTTTCATTCATATAATAGAGTCGTTCCCTCACATTGTGACCTTCAGCTGTCTGCGACACGGAGAATGCCGAGTAAAGCCGAGAATGGACGACTAGAAAAGGCACTAGAATGTGAGCATGCGCGTCAGCGCGGTCGCCTGCACACGTGGATGATATCCATGTAACAATGTCCTTCCATGCAGCGGTCGGGTTCTTTCTTTCACTTCTTTGAGTTTTGATTCAACGTCTCTGATGAACGTATGTATATTAGTCCAGAGTGAACAAACAAAGATGGACCCTGAAAACTTGCTCATTATGCTCGCCAGTTGATGAGGCAAATGAAGTGACTTCTCAGGCAAACAGATTACAAGTGGAATTTTCATATGATTCGGCAGAGGATTCAAGTGTGGATTCGGAATGCATTTCGTATTTTAAAGTTCGATTTGCTGTCAATTCGATTTTGCCAACCGAACGATTTTGCTGAATTTGCCAACGCTGGAAGATGTGTAGGGAAGGCCTCTCCCCGCCCATCCGTTCGTCCATGGAACCCGCAAACCGTCATACTCATTTGTGATTCAAGTTACTCTATTTGCGGTTGCCGGATGGTGTTTCTCGAGCGGGCGACCGCCGAATACAAAGATGCATAAACCACATGGGCATTTCTGCATACAATTTACTCGCTCGAGAGCGAACTTGGAACTCTCGAACTGTCCCGTCATATTTCCTTCTCGACTTTTCGTACCTCGTGCGCTCTGCGTGCGAGAATGAATGTCGACGAGCTCGTGTGCGGATGACTTAATTTTCTATAAATAAGGATTTTCCGTGTAACGACGTTATCTATTCGACGTTGGCGTTTTCTTCGAACAGACGCGAATGTATTTCGTCGTCGATGCTACATTAACGAATATTCACCATCTTCGTTTCGTTTCCCAAATCCGAACACGTTTATTTCGGGAAGTTTTGTAATATACCCGATGATAATCTGAGCGAATAAGATGTCAGCGTAGAACGTATTATTTGCATCTCTTTTACACCTTTTCATCGCCTTCTCGAGAGTCTCGGCTCCTCTCCTGCTGTCTCTCTACCCGGTGCCTGGTCCCACTTTCCTCCCTTCTGCCAGTTTTCCCTTTCAAGCACGCACAAACGCGAGCTTTTCTCATCTTAATCTCGAGCGTTTTTCGCGTTTCGACTTTCGTATATTTATATTCGAGGACGATGAGTTTTCCGCGATTGTATTTTATATTTATCATATTGAATGGAAATTAACGCGGTAGCACTCGTACTACACGGTCTGCACATATTGCGATTCCGACGAAAATGTTTGTACCCTGGAGTGGCTTACCAGCTCGAATTTGTAATTCATGAGCCGTGCTCGCAGACTCGCTCATCGTCTGGAGCAAAGCAGCTATTTTCGAACTCTTTCAGTCGTACAATAGCTTATTATTAATTCTCGGCATGAACCGTTCGTGCCTATAATATCTTATCGCCTTCGCTCTGTATTTACCCGAATCTTCCTCTTTATTTGTTATCCGCTGAACTTAATCAATAATCTGGTCAGATCCTGGTTCATCATTTCTCTCGGTTTTTCTTTTGTTAGAATAAGGCACACCGTGTACCTATATACTTTTTTTCTTCTTCTTTTTTTGGTTTTAATTTACAGTCGAATGACAACGGTAGACAGGATAACGCCTTTGTTGGCACCAAAGTGCTGTTCGCTCTGCTTTTTTACTCTTTTTTTTTTTTTTTTTTTGTAACTTTCTTGATACATATACGTTGCGATGAGAATCCAGGTTTCATTTCGGTTCACGCCAGTGTCTGAACTTTCACGATATTTCGTTTTTCTGCACAACTGCGAAAGAACCGGAGATCGGTTCTTTTAACGGAATAATGTACCGGCCACGTGGGACATGATTGGTCTCACTGGACGCATATTTCCGGTAAATAGAAATCTGATATTCTACGTACGTTTCTCGTAGATGTTTCAGTTTTGAACAACTGTCCAAAGTTTCTATAAGGTGTGTTGGCATAAATACTGGGGGCTAATTCTCTGAATCTGAAAAATCATATACGAGCGATAGAATGTTTAGAATTATTTTGATATGTGTCATCCCTCCGTATGGCGAGTTTTAACGTGCCGGCTTCGCAATTCTTGTGTCTCGGGTTCGAATCCCACCAACTCCGGAAAAAGCTAATGATATCCGAATACCCCCACATCCTGGCGAACACAGCGATTATAGTATCAACCGAGGTAGAAGATAGGGCATCCTGTAACCCCTGCCAGTTCGAACAAACAAGACATTACAATCGCAGGGCGTGTTACCACCAGATCTAACAGACTGATACTGTCGTGTGCATGTGTCAGAAACCGCGACCGCCAACATACGGCATCGAATACGGCGCCTAGAGACCCTAGAGACAGAGAGAGATCCTGTCATCCCTCTCCCCTTATGAGCTCCACACTCCAAGTCGGCTGTTTGCTCTTATTTTTGTGTAATTCAGTTTCAGTTAGGGGGAGGTTGGAAATGAATAAATACAAACGTTTATTCAGTGGCATCGAAACCCTCAATCTTAAACTTTATTCTGCTTAAATTGTAATATCCACATTTCAGCCCCCTGTGGAGTCGGAAAGGTAGAGGCTTGAAGAAACACAACGTAAGAAATAAATTCAGCGACTTGAAAACCCAAATTTCTACCTACATCGTATTGGAATTTGATTTATCACCTTTTACTCTCTCATAGAGTATGGGGAGGGGGAGCAATGTCAAAAATAAATTCAGTGTGTTTCGGAACATTAAAATTGACCTCTGTAGTTCGAATTTTGAAGATTTTTCTTTTGGATGGGTGGGGGAGGTTGGCCACGTCATGTACATCCTATTGGCTAGAGACGTGGAGACTGCATAGTTCAAAAAACCATTTCGGTACCTTGCTTGATTTTTCAATCCAAGTCTGTTTTGTTCATTAGAAAAGTAAAATTTCGAATTAGGGCTCCAGGGGGACTGGACGGAAAACATAATTTTCGAAATCCAAGACTTAGAAAACAGTACTTTGATAACTTTTGCTCCATTTTCCAATTGAAGTTACTTTAACCTTTTAGAAGGAAGAAAAATGTCAAGTTTGGCACCCAAATTGAGACTAAATCATCTTGTGATGAGATATCTGGAATCGATGATCCAAAGAACCCTACTTCGATTGTTTTGTTCGATACCTTTTCACTCACAATTTTAAAATTAGTGTTACATCCGAGCCCTTTTTCGAAGGAGAAGAACATTTTTTCACACCAAAAGAATCTAAGTCAAGAACCCAACAAAAGTGCGTTTCAACCTTCTTTGAATGCAGTTCACGTTTTGAGAAAAATTTCTGTTCTCTTGAAAATGAGAAGATAATTAGATCAGAAATTGGTCCTTCGATTTCCCTATCATGAAATTATCGCATGGTTATGTACATTTCAGTGGATTTCTTCCCGGAAAGGAATCTATCGGAAGGGGATTCATATTTTATCCTTGACTTGATAAATTTCCGGTATTTCAAAATTGGGGCTTTATCAAGATATTCGGGATTTCATTAAAATTAACCCGGGTAGGTTCGCAAATTTTCTACATTCAACCTTCGCTTGTAACTTGCCAAAATATTCACAAATTTTTCTGAAACTTCACATCGAAATTGTTTAAAGTATCTCAAATTAAATTTCAATTTCCATCTTAGCAGTATATGTAAATTGTATCATTTAGACGTAGCTGGAAAACAAATTGATGAAATATAATAAACTTTCTCAAAGTAAATACTCGCCCAAACATACATCACTAGTGTTTTCTCCCACTGGTCTGTGAGCTAGAAACTTACATAATATCCTCAATACCAAGGGGAACCCGACTTTTCAAATTGCTTTGGGAAAACTAATTGCCAGTTTAACAGAAGAGGTGATTCGAACATTTTAGCCCATCGGTTTGCGGGTGATTCTCCGAAAAATGGACAATTCAACGTGGACAAAAACCAAAAAAAATGAGGTTCACTTTTCAAATTTTTTTCGTTGAAATCGATACTAGGGGTGTTGAGAAATCATATTCCGGTACCGACCGGGCTTAAATTTGATTTTGGAAGGTTGTAAAAAAAAATTGTTGTCCACGTTGAAATACAAATTTTTCAAGTTTACATAGTTTGATAAGATGAGGCTGTACGATCACACAGCGGCACCGTGGGTTACAATCTCACGGATCACGGTTTTATGAAGTACCAAAAATTCATCTAGGAAAGTAGTCTCTGCACGAAGAAGATTTAAAGGCTGTTTCTACAGACTGCTTCTAAGTGTCGAAAGATTCACGTCCTTCAGCGTGGATACAAGAAATACGTGAGTAGCCACGTTGAATAATATTTTATGTCCACGTTTAAGGACAAAATCGCCTTTTCCCTTTTCCCATTGGGTAAATATGCGAAAAATATTTGATACATGTTGCTGAATGTAATGTGGCCAACATTAGTTATATTATTACGTTTTTACAAATTCGGAGCTATAAATTCAATATGGCTGTTGATGTCCACGATGAAGGACACTTTTTTAGAAACCAGGATCTCAGCAATAAATGAGTATTTTAGCATACAAATTATCATTATTTCACAGAAGTTCTTACACAGCCTTCTAGAAGAAGTTATGAGGAAGTTATATGAGCATTTGAGAGAAGTTTATGCTTATAGTGGAACCCTACAGAGAGGTTTGAAAATTATCCACGTTGAAGGACATATCTCTTCCTAGACACAACTTTGAGGTATTCTAAAGGTTACTTAACTTGGTTAGAAAAAGATTGTAAGACCTATACCGTGTTGTCTCAACTTACCTCTTCAACAATGGGAAACAGTAGTTCCTGAAAATGATGTATTAAACCCTTCCAGCAAGCAAAAAAAAAACGGAACTAGGCCAGGTTGACACCCACGCTGATGGACATTTCAGGTGCATTTTTGATTTTCTAATGATGTTCTGCTGAACTAGGGAGAGCTTTTACCACTGTCTCCATCAGAAGAGTTCATTTCCTCAATTTTGATATATTGCGCATACCATTCTGATAATAAGTGGCAGAGTTACAGCCTATTTACATGAATTGTCCATTTTTCGGAGAATTACCCTTACACAGGACAGGAGAATCTCTGTGCTTTACAAGGTAACGAGACACAAATTCAGCGGAATGTTTATCAATAGATATTTCTCAAAATGGCGGTCAAGTACGTTTCCATTTTATTTTCAACCGTCTAATCCCGACCTAATTTCACGAACAGAAAAATACTGTCCAAACTTTTCGAATTCCTGGTAATTTACAGTGCACCCCACTGACTAGTATCAGCTCGAGCTACGCCACATTTTTATAATATTTTCTTTTCGAAGTATGTGGAAAAAAGTACTCGAGAGTTTTCGGACGCTATATTTTCCCGTATTCTATCCTATCTTCTCTTGGTTATATGGCTTGAGCTCATTTTGTTGAAAAGTTGAAAAAAAAGAGAGAGAGAGAGAGAGAGGAAAGTAACCATAATATTCAGGTCTGATTAATATATGAAAGAGATTGCGAAGAGGAGAATTTATCCCTAATTTAATTGATACGGCCAGGGTCGCGGGGTGAGTTGAAGAATCTCGAGCGTGAATTATTTCAATTCACTGTAGTACGGGCACTGACATATCTCCCGGAAAAGGAAGAAGAAAAAAAAACGAAAGGCTAGTCTCGCAGTTTTGCAAGAGAATATGAAAACATGCGATTCGAATTTAAAAGATTTAATGTAAAACATGGATTAGAAACGCTATGAATGTCTGTGCAAATACATACTGCGATTCGCTACGTATTTTCAAAATCTAGTCTTAACTGTCAAGTGGGCCTTTGTCCTTTCCTTCACTTAGTAGAGCGTATGGTGATGCACGCATGCTCAAGTGGCTCCCCAGGTACCTCACCTCTGGCCCCGGAAACTGCCAATTCCAGTATCGCATCAGTGACCAGAGGGACATTCAGATTCACGCTGCCCTGTCAGGGCCACTATGGGACACTCTACTGACCAAGGCTACGCTCACCCAACATAAACCTGGAATTCGGCTGCACCACAGATGGACAGCCTTCCGTCACCTCTCACCTTCTCGTCTTCGTAAGTGTGGCAACGCAGAACGGTGGACCTTGTCCCATCCTGGTATTATGATGTTGAGTATGAAAACGGTACTAAGAGAAAACTAAGGTATGTTACGCTATATTTTAATTCCACTAGGTCCAAACAAGTATTTCTCCTCCAAACAGGAAAAAAGAGGGGGAAATATTCCACTGAACCCTAAACAATTTTGGGTAAGAAATGCCATTAATTAAGCTGAATACATCCACAGCATATAAGCACGATTGCAGCTATAGGTATCAGCTATTTATGAAAACTTGATAGGCTGACCAAGTGAAATAGCAAGAAACCCTCCGAATCTGATAACCCAGCTACGATTATTCAGCCCATCCCGATTTAAGCCTTAAAGCCCAAATTTTATAATGAATTCGAATTTTGTATCCGAGCAAATTTTAGTCCCAAAATTTAAGTATCCCGTTTGAGAAAACACAAAATTAATAATTTAACAATTCTATTCAATACCGGCCTCCCTATTTTCTTGAACTGCTCCAAGAACTCTGAAAACCCGAATAAGATGATTTAAAAGAAACTGTCCCATAAATAGGATCCCGGACAACATTTTAGAATTGCATTATATTGTGTAGACGCTTAGTACGAAGCATAAAAAAAAAAACTACTGCCGAAGCAGAATTTTAAAAAAATCCATTACATTACATTTGTGTGTGAGGTGGCGCTACATGCACCGAGCGCTCAGACTTTGCAGTCCATTGCACTATTACTCAAGTTGCTGTTAAGGATCAGCTCAGTAGCCTCACTTTTATAGCCAAAATGAGAATTTTACTTAGCTCTATCCCTTTGACTTCACTGGGTGCTGGATATTCCAGCCCCAATGCTTCGCGTCTTGTCCCGGCTATTGCTGGGCACCGACATATGATATGGATCGAGGTTTCTTCCTCTTCTCCACAGTACCTACAGGAGCCGCTTCTTACCACTCCTATTTTATACCACATGTGTTTTGTGGCCCCATGACCAGTTAGTAGTCCGACCATGAGCCTTGCATGTTTCCTGTCAAGCCCTAATAGGAACTTGGCATACTTACTGGGGGTGTCCCCTATCAGTGTTTTACTGAAGTTCATGCCACTGGCCAACCGCCAATGCATTTCCGTCTGCTTGCTTATTCAGGCCTTTACTTTGGATTTTATGACGCTGTATGCTACAGGAAGACACGATCTGGGCGTTGCCAGTTCCTTTTTGGTGCCCTCCTTCGCTAGCTTGCCAGCGATCATGTTCTTTTTTATGCCGCAGTGTCCCGGTGTCCATAGTACGGTGACCCGGTTCTCCTGAGCAAGGGTGTATAGTTTGTTAACACACTCCGCCACTACCCAGGGATGTAGTTTGGTGTGACGATAGTACTTTGATAACTGATTGACTGTCTGTGCAGATATAGATCTGCTAATTAACAAGGCCTTTCTGCTGGCTTCTCTCAATGGCCACCGTGATCGCCATTATCTCCGATTGGAGGATAGTGACGCCCTCGTCCAGTGCCACTGAACAGTTGTCAGCGCCTTTTGCATTCGTGATTCCAATTCCTACACTTTGGTCATACTCAGAGGCATCTGCAAACCACACAGTCTCCTCTTTTCCGAGAATGCTTGGCCACCTCTTTTCCCAAGCCTCCCGTATGGGTATCAGCGCACGGTATGGTTTGTCAAAGAAACGTTCCATCGCAATTCTATCCTTTGGCATCCCAAAGCATTTGTCTATCGTCTTGGCTATCTCCCATATCCTTCCGTGGCCTGTCTTATGGGCCCGAAGGTTTGGTTGACCCAGACGATAAGCCCCCCCATTATCGCCGCTCCTTCTATAGCAGTGTGAAGTGGTGGCAAGTTCAAGAGCCTTTCTAGTGCCTTTGTCGGCATCGTACTCATTGCCCCCGTTGTCATCACGCACGCGAGCCTTTGCAGGTGGTCTAGTTCCTCTCTGACGTTGGCCAGGTGGACCCGGCCCCACCACACAATGGCCGCATATGTGATTCTGGGGCGTATCACACCGGTATATATCCAGTGCGTCATTTTGGGAGAGAGCCCCCAGGCCCAGCCGACGGTGCGGCAAGCCCAAAGAGCCTCAATCCCTTTTCTCTGTAAAAAAATCCATAGAAAAGAAGGAATAACGCATGTAAGTTGCGCTGCATGAAAAATGGTACCCCGATGTGCACCCTGTAGCGATGACGTCACGTCATGCCAACCGAACGCTACGCGATCCGAGTTTCAATGCAAGTTTTAATCCAGAAACAGCGTGAATGTCGTTTACTTGTCCTTCACGGGCAAAGTGTGATTTTGTTTTTGAATTTCTCGATTATTTTCTGGGACGTACCGATGGGGGTGGGGGCAATTTACCCCCCGTAAGAATTTTTTATTCAGAAGTATTGGGAAGATTTACCATTTCAGTCAGACCGAGTGGGAAACATCCAACAAGTCAGAAGGTTTTTTTTTTGCTTTGATAGTTGAAAATTTTAAGTAATGTATTTTTAATGATCATAAGTTGATTTTTTTTAAATTTTCACCCACATCATCATCATCGTAGCTTCATGTACTGGTAAGTTAGATACAGATCGGATGGTCGTAACTACTGTGTATCTTTTTTGGTACTCGCAGATGCCAATTATTTGCAATAGACGCTGGAGTTTTTATGTTTCAAATTCTTCCAACTTATAACTAACTCCGCATTCAATCATGCTGCGATGTCACAATATGACTCATTATAATTCTGTAACTATATTCAATTATTCAGGTATCAACTTTTGATCATCAAAGGAACATTTGAGCAAATCATATTCAGAAAAATGTAATCAAATCCGATTCCTTGTGGAAAATTCCTTATAACGAGCCTCACCAGTCTTCAGAAAGGCGAAGAGCAATCCAATAGTGGTCGGTTCCTATTTACGGCAAACGAGTTATGCAATTTCTTCAACATGGAAGTCCACGTATTTGCATAGGGGTAATAGTGTAGGCGAATGAAACGCAAAATGCGATTAAGAAATATTTTTTGATAAACGAGATTTCGCGGAAAACTGTTGTCGTAGTATCCTAGATTACGTCTCAAAAATCCCACCCCACCCCTTGTGTTAAATTTTCATGAGGAGTCAAAGCCCTTCAAAATTGCTTTTCTTCAAAAATTTCGAAAACTATCATCGATATCGAAAAATATTTCAAACAAAATTTGTTATACACCAGATTGTCCGTAAAAAAATGGTACAAGAATTTTCTTCTGTCCGCTCCTGACTGCGGGGGCTTGGAATGGACCAGTTTTCCTGGACTAGACTTACGGAGGAAAAGTCATTTCTTGACTCATCTCCTCACTTTACAGGAGGTTATAAATAGACGGACCCAACTTTTCCTTGAAGTTAATTCCCCCCCTGTTGACTTTCCTCCATTCATGGGAATCTTTCATCTTCATCCCCTCCCCTCGACCTACCGACGATAGTCTTCCATTTTTTAGTGTTTTCCAGGTTTGTATGCTGACTTTTATCACACGATTTGAACTTGAAGAAAAATTACAAATCGAGACATCGTGTGTACAGTACTCGGGGTTGCTGAATATTCAATCTTGATATTACTTTACTATCGCATTTCAAAATGGTGGCACATGGGGGAGGACGCGACGGTCAAAATGAGGTCAAATGCATTATGTACATATTTCTATTCATAGGTTTTCAAGGTCGCTGAATCCATATCGGTGCTACTTCCATATCAGAGTTATGGTAACGGAGGGGGAAGGGGGCTGAAAAATGACTTAATCGAGAATGCAACATGGATATCAAATGATAGGTTTTTAAGGTCGCTGAATTCAAATCCGTCGTTAATTTCGCTCTCGCTTGTAAACTGTGGCATTTGGGGGCGGGGCGAGGGCCAACGGGAGGTCAAATGTAAAATGTATGTCTACTTTTAGATTTTCAGGATCGCTGAATTAATATTCCAGTTCAAAATTGTGACCCTGGAGTAGAAGGTCTGATACAACACACATAAGGTTGTACAATCCAGTTTGAATTTACACGCGATTCCAGTTTAGAATTGTTGTATTCGTACTTCCGAGATAAGAGCTGAAAATGTTTCTAAGAAATTTACCCATAAATATGGAGAACGGTCTTCATAAAAACAAATTATACTCGTATATTTTATTGCCTCAATAAGGTTGTAGTTATAATAATGAAGTACATAAAAATAATTCATATCGCAACTGAATCCAGAAAATTAATATTTGAACCTATAAATTGTGTTTTACTTTCCTTTTGGCATCGAGATTTTATCTTCAGGGATGGATTTAGTGCCATTTGATATCCATATTGTATTTCTCGACAAATTCATTTTCCAGCTCCCGTCCTCTTCCAGGGACCACAATTTTGATTTGCATGGTAGAGATAGTATCGAAAATGAATTCAGTTGCACACTGCATTTGATCTCATTTTCATCTTCACCCCTTCCCGTGGTACCACAATTTTCACGTCAGAGCGGAAGTAACGATGGATTTGAATTCAGTGAACTTGAAAACCTACTATTTGATGTCCATGTATTTCTCGACAAGTTAATTTTCCAACCCCCTCTCCGACCACAAGACAGTCTTGATTTGGGGTGGATATACTATCGAAAATGCATTCGATTACCCTGAAAATCTAAGAAAAGACGTATATATTGCATTTGACCTCATTTGGATCCTTGCCCCTTCCCCCAGATGCTACCATTTTGAAGTTCGGTGAAAAGTAATTTCAAAATTAAGTTAAGCTGCCCCGAATACTGTACATTCAATTTATCGATTTCCAATTCAATTTTCTTTAGGCTCAAAAGTGTTAAGAAACAGAAAACTCCAAAATCTGGAGTACACGTGAGAATGCAAAGTACCATCGGTGATTCCTAGGGGGAGGGGGGGGGACAAGAAATTCCCAGATTTGGAAACCTAATAGAGTGGGAAATAGATTTCAATGAAAATTTGAGTCAGACCTGTTCCTGCCCCTCTACTCCTGTAAAGTGAGAAAATATGTCCTGTGTGGATGTGCAGCCTGAGAACTGGTCCGTTTTGATTCCCGCATGCTCGGGTTAAGAACAAAAAGGGGGAAAATGCATGTGACCTCTACAGAAAATTTTTGGTGTACAACAAATTTTGTTGAAAATAGTTTTCAATATTGATGATAGTTTTCGAAATTTTTTTTTCAAAGCATGGAGGCTTGAATCGTCCACAATAATTTTAACACAGGGATTCGGAAGACCTCGACAGCAGTTTTCAGCAAAATCCCGCCTGTTATCAAACAACGTTTTATATTCGCTAGTTCACATGCACTAGGGTCAGTGGGGGCAAAACGTGAACATCCGGGTGATAAGTGAACAAGAGCCATCCCTGTATCTAATAACTTTTCTGGGGAATCAGGAACCGAGATGGATTTGGTTCACTTCCTCCCACCACCACTGATCTTATTATATCAGAAAGCAAAAAGAAGCCAGCACTCAAATGTGTGTCCAGTGTGAGGTAGTTAACATTTAAGAAAAACTGTCTTGTCCCTCATTTGTCCTGCTTTAAATCAAGTAGAATGTTCTGTCGTGAATTACAGAAGTCTTCTAATTTTATTCAATCAAGTAGCAAGAAAGAGAAGAAAAAAACAATTGTTAGCAATAATTCGCCCGTCTAATATTTCTACCCCTAACTCGACTATCTAATAATGGAAGCAATAAGCGAAACAATTTCGAAAAACACGCAGAATGGTTTAATATCATTGTTTGTTTTGAAATTCGCAAGAAATAATTTTAACTTCAGTGTAATAATGTTTTGTGTATACATAAGGGGAATAATGAGAAAGGCAAATTAGAAGGAAGGAAAATCCTGTGCTGATTTACATTTCGGACTTACAACGCAACGTACTTACCGATTTGTATTACAAATACGTGCAAATAAAATGTTTTTTGCATTAGATAAGTGGATGCATGCTTGAAAAGAAGAAGATCCCATAAAACTATTATATGTATTTAGCTATATAGCAAGTACTCGTCGGTTAGTATAAAATAACGAAGACTTATTTTTGGACGAATAAACCTTATTTTCGTCCGCATTTACTGTATTTACCTCGAACTTCTCTATTTTCTCTCATAAGTACACCGGATTCAGTTTTAGAGATTATGCTTTCAGCTCGGTTCATTTATAATATCGAATAAGCTGGATACTGGTAGAAGTCACGAGCACGAAACCTCGTACAGTTTTATTCGTTTTAAAATCGCGAAATGTAAACCTGCTGAGTGTACCGATGAAGGCTGGAGAAATAGCGGAGTTGACAGTAAAACAGGGTAGTCTGGATAGACTTGAGAGGCTGGTGGCAGTTGTCCACCCTCGTGAAGTTGGGGATAGCAATATCATCCCCTCAGTTTAACAAAGAAATTGAACAAATGACAGCTCACACGAAATGGCTTGTGACAGAGCACGTAAGCTAGATGCTCAGTTTCTTCAGACCGCAAGTAAAACATAGTTCATTTTATTCAAAAAATCCTTCAACTGTCTTCACAGCTACAAAGCTGGGACTGTTCGGACGTCGTCTTACTCTTCGAAAAATGGAACAGACACAATATAGGTAACTACAGACCTGTCAGCCTATCCCCCACAATCTCAAAAAATATTTCCAAAATTAATAGAGATAAGGCTGAGACACTTTTTAGAATCAAAACAACCACCCAACCAAGCTGGGTTTAGAAAAAATTACTCTACTTTAGACGATCTTCAAACATTCAACCGAATTACTGAAAAATTAAACAAATTCAACATAAGGCTAGTGTTACACGAGCGTTTTTTTAACGCAGCGTAAAAAACACGCGCGGAAGAAAAACGCGCGATTAAAATGAGTACATTGTCACACTGAGCGGATGATTTTCACTTCGACACGTGTTTTTAGCTTTTTACTTGGGTATAAAGTTGTACATACCTACTTGTTGTGATTTCTGTCTATTTCTTTAGAAGAAAAAACGACGATATTGCGTGCACCCAATTTTGTTGCAAAATCATTTGAAATTAGGACATTTTTATACAAAATATCCGGAATTAGAAAAATACCCTGAAAGATTCTATCTGTTGTCTAAATTTAAAATAAGTGGAATTTCTTCTTTATTCCTATCCTTTGGATGAACAGTATAGTAAAGTCTGCAGCTGTGTTGTTAATAGAATCGTAGAAGTATCCTCCTAGCCAATCATACAGTACACTCCTTGTCAAAACTTCCCAATCTATCCCACACAAGTCGGCTACATTCCCTTCTCCATAAGACCCCACCAATTTGCCCACACTACATCCTCCAATATATACCCTCAAATATACCTCCTTGGAAAAAGCCTTCCACGCAAATTGACTGGACCTTTACCCATCCCAATTGGAAAACGGCTACAACTGAAGAAATACAAGCAGAATTCGATGCGCTAATAAACAGATACCCCCAACATTTAACTAGCTTTGTCGACGGCTCAAAAACGACAGATAGAGCTACTGGCGCCTATCTCATAGACTCACATATACTGTCATTTGCTGTACCAAAATTATCTTCAATCAACACTGATCAACCTACCAACCACAGCATTTTCGAAATTTCTAATTTTCACGGATTCCCAAACATCATTACGAAAACTCCAAGCAGATGAAAATCCCAACACGGATGCCCTGACCAGTCAAACGCAGTTTATTCTCAACCAACTTGCTCAACAAGACATTACAATAGTACATATTAACGTGGATCCCGAGTCACCGTGATATTATAGAACAAGATCTTGTTGACGCTGCTGCTAAATCCAAACCAGAAACAACTATTCCACTTCTGAATAATCCAGACATCAAAGCCTACCTACACCAAAAAATTATGGCCTTATGGAACGAAGAATGGATCCATACCACCGACAACAAACTCCGCAGCATCAAATCGGATATATCCAACTGGACCAACATCTTCAGCACCTTATGCGCTACCTCTCGATCAACCGAAACAACTATCAATAGAATCTTCCTTGGCCACTCACGTCTTACCCACGAATACATATTTCTTCACCAACCACCACCAATCTGTAACCTATGTTCTTCTCCTCTTACTATACTACATACTCGTATCATCCAACACTGTAAATCATATAGCCGCAATCACCGCATTCAATACCTACAAATTGATGATGTACAACATCTGATTACCCTCATAAATCGCAACAATCTCTCACACCTTATCTAGACTAATTTTATAACTAATTTAATAAGTTAGATGTAATTTAACAAATAAGATGTAGATACCGAGATCATGGCCTACAGGCGTTACGTGTCTCGTTAAAAAAAAAAAAAAAAAATTTCCATGGTAACATGAAGGACATAGACAGACAGACGGACATACCTTTATTTTTACACAGGGTTAGTCGGTTTTCCTTTCACCATAGGAAAACTAGTTTTTCGCGAAACCAGGCGCACGTTGTTTCGCCAGGCGACCGGTCTCTTTGGCAAGACTTTCATGGGAAATATTCGGAGAAAACTCCGATGGCTTTTGAAGAATTGTATCAAGAATCTTCCGGGAAAATTTTCTAAGTCTCCGAAAAATTTCATCGGAAATCTTCGAAAAAAATCTCTATTGAGGAAAAATTTGCGATAGTTTTCGAAGAATCTCATCGAAATTTTTTAGAAATAATTTCCAAGGTTTTCCAAGAAAGTTCATCAGCATTCTTCCAGAAAATTTCCTGACAATTTTTGAAGAATTTCATATGAAATATTCGAAGAAAAACTCCGATGGTTTCTGATGAATTTCATCGAAAATCTTCTGGAAAAATGTTCGATCATCTCCGAAAAATTTCATTGTAAATCTTCGGGAAAAAATCTCGGATGATTTTTAAGCAATTTCATTGTAAATTTTCGGAAATCTTTAGAAAAAATCTCTATTTTTTCCCCAAAAAATTTCATTATAATTCTTCGAGCAAATTTCCTAATAATTTTTGGAGAATTTTATCGAAAGCACACTCGGGGAATAACACCAAGAGTTTTGAAGAATTGCACCGAAAATCTTTAGAAAAAACCTTCGATTATTTCCAAGGAATTTCATGAAAAATATTCGGGACCATTCCTTTGATTTTCAAAGATTATTTCCGACGAACTTTATCGAAAATATTAAAGGTAAATTTCCGATCATTTTCAATGAATTCGATCAGGCGAATTTTGTCAGAAATTTTAGCGAAAATCTTATAATCATTCCAAACAATTTTATCAAGAATCATCGAAGTATCTCTAATAATTTTGGAAGGATATCCTTAGAAAAAATGTTGATGCTTTTCAGAGATTTTCGTCAAACATGTTCGGGGCAAATCTCCAGTGATTTCTAAGGAATTAATCAGAAGTCTTTGAGAAAAAATGTGATGATATCCGGAGAATTTTATTGGAAATATTCAGAAAAAAGTTCAGTGTTTTCCAAAGAATTTCCTCGAAAATCTTCCGGAAAATTTTCCGTTAATTTTTAGAGAATTGCATCGGAAGTTTTCAGAAAACAACTCTAATGATGTCCGAAGAATCTCATCGAAAAATTTTAGAGAAAATTTCCAATGTTTCCCAAGAAAGTTCTTTCTGAAAAAACCTCCAAAAATCGTAGAAGGTACTTCTCAATGATTTCCGATAAAATCCTTTGGGATTGTTACCGAGTTTTCCTAAAATTTCCCACAAATTTCTCCTGAAATCAACGTATTATGTTTTTCAATGATGTCCGATAAAATTCATTGAAAATAATCGGAAATTTACCCTTAATATTTTCGATAAAGTTTGTCGGAAATAATCTTTGAAAATCAAAGGAATCGTCCTGAATATTTTTCATGATATTCCTTGGAAATAATCGAAGGTTTTTTAAAAAATTTTCGGTGCAATTCTTCAAAACTCTTGGTATTATTCCCCGAGTGCTTTTGATAAAATTTTCCAAAAATTATCTTCAGGAAATCTTCTCAAAGAATTTTCATGACATTTTTTGGAAAACAATGGAAATTTACTCTAAAGATTTCCGATGCGATTTTTCGGAAATTATTAGAAATTTTTTCTAAAAACTTTTGATGAGATCCTTCAGAAATTATCGGAGTTGTTTTCGGAGAATTTTAAAAATTATCGGAAAATTTTCCTGAAGATTTTCGAGAAAATTCTTTGGGAAACACTGGACTTTTTTCTGAATATCTCCGATGAAATTCTCCGGAAATCACATTTTTTCTCCAAGATTTCTAATTAATTCCTTAGAAATCATTGGAGATTCTTCTCGAACATTTCTGACGAAAATCTCTGAAAAGCATCAAAATTTTTTCTAAAGATATCCGTCCGAAATCATCAGAGCTACTTCTTGATGATTCTTGATAATATTGTTTGGAATCACTGGAGATTTTTCCCAAAATTTCTAACAAAATTCGCCTGAAATCATTGAAGATATTTCTCAACGATGTTTGATGAAATTCTTCGATAATTATCGCAAATTTCTCCTGAATAGGAGATTTTTTCGAAGATTTCCAATGAAAAAATTCTTCGGAGATTCTGGAAAATTTTTGCTGAAGATTCTTGATAAAATTCTTCAGAAGCCACTGGAGTTTTCACCGAATATCCCATGAAATTCTTGTCAAAGAGACCGATCACCGGGCGGAACAAGGTGCTCCGGTTTCGCGAAAAACTAGTTTTCCTATGGCGGATGGAAAACCGACTAACCCTGTATGTATATGTAGGTAGAAGATTTTAGGCGCTGGGGCTTCAGCCCCCCCACCCCAAAGTTTTCGCTCTATTTCCGCCCCTGAACTTAGGTATTGTAACTTACTTACTATTTTATTTCTTGAATAAAATATATATATATATATATATTTTTTTTTAATAAAATAATTGAAACTAGGGTAGTACTTGAACTTGAAAAACAATTTTCTACTCCAATTCTCGCTTGAACGCCACGTTTTTTCTTCGCTCGTGTGACAGTGAACATATCCAATAGTTGGCTTCAAAGGTTGTTGAATTCGGTTAGATTACAACGAAGTTTTCGATTCCTTACACGATGTCTTCATAGTGAGTGCACTAAAAAGTCAAGGGATTCCCGATCAGCTGACTAGCATAGTCCAAAAAATGTGCTCCGATGAAACAGGACCATATTTCCAAATAGGTAAGTGGGTTCGTCGAGGCGATCCACTAACCCTTCTGTTTTTTATTACTGCTCTTGAAGAGGTCTTCAGGCAACTGAGGTGGACTAACAATAGCTTCAACATAAATGGCAAAAAAATCTCAAATTTGAAAATTCGCAGACGACATCATCCTAATATCTGCGATCAGAGGCGAGCTGGAGGAAATGCTTGGTGAGCTAAATAAAGTAGAAAAAAAAACGCAGGCGTAACTATCTACTTTGGAAATCGAAAATTCTCACGAACTCGAAAAACCCGGGTTCAAGTTTTCTAGAAAATAAAGAACTAGAGATAGTATCAGAAACCACCTATCTGGGCAAACTGATTTTTCTCAAAAACAGGAACGAAAATGAAATGTCACGTAGAATCACGCTTGCCCGGAAGAAATACTGGTCACTAAATTACATATTCAAAGGAAACTTTAATAACAAACAAAAATCGGAAATTTTTAAAAGGGGCGCAATACCTGATGCTTACATACGAATCCCCTACCTGGGCCATCACCTCTCAGCTAATCAATAAATTAGAAAGTACCCGAAATTTTGCGCTCGATTTTTGGTTTGAAACTAAAAGACTAGAAGTCTAAAATTTATCAAAAAAAAAAATTACCAAAAATGAAAAACCGTATTATCCGTTATTTCATAAGATTTAATTTTATGTTTCAGTTGTTTTCTGGATCCTGGCCGTTGATCAAACTTTACATGCGCCGTCATCAGCGTTGGCGAAATTATACGTCAAGGACTCTAATGGCGTTTCGCAAGCAGTTTGGGAAGACATACCATTATTCGAGGGTAAGTCTTACAGGAATTCAAAACATTAGCCAAATTAGTTACCTAAAATTATTCGCAAACAGTCGTTAATATCTAGGAATAAATAAATGCGGCTGTCCATTGAGTTGCCATTCGGCAAATATTAGTTTATTGGCCTGACTCGAAAACATTTTCATTGAATGCCTGCCTCATTTTGACTCTGGTATTCGCTTTTCTAGGACACGACGTCCTAGAGGAAACGTGATAAGGTGGACGGAACCGACGGGAAATACTTGGTACAAGTCGACCAATTTTGGTAATTTCATAAATGTAGTCGAAAGAAATTTAAATCGATTTATGGCCGGTGGCTGATCCACAGAGAAGACTATGAATACCGTGGCTTCCTTCAATCGTTCTTATCGCAGTCGTAGCACAATGAATCCAAAATTTAGATAAAGTATGAAATACAATATGGATGTTGAAATAGAGGTTCTTAGAGTCACGCAATTCGACCCCGATATTAATTTGGGCGAAATTTCACAAAACTGAGTGATGTAGGATGTCGGGAGGTCAGCACTTGTAAATTCAATAAGTAGTTACGTACATGTGGGTATTATTTGTCAGGTTGTGGAGGTCGCCGAATCCATTTCTGATCAGGGCCAGATTAAGGTCGTGAGCGCCCCTGGGCATTCGCTTAGAAGCACCTCCCTTCGAACCGTTGCTAAAATAATTACTTACCCTCGCCCCCATCAAAAATGTTTCAACACCACAAAGTTGGATAGTTGTAATTCGAGTGAAATGAATTTTTCTATATTATACTCAAAATTTTACCGACCCTGAAAAATGTTCCGCCCAGGGCCATTAATCTGGGCCTGTTTCTGATGCCAATATGGCCCCGCTCAAAACTGATATTCCACATCGAAGGCGAATTGCGTGGAATACAGCATGGATTTTCAAACATCCCGTGTCCATGCAATAAGACACCAGCATTAATTTTGAGCTTGGAGCCGCAATGATATCAGAAATGGATTCGGTGACCTACGAAGCCTGGAAGATTACGCCCATGTCGTAATCAAGAAATTTTTCAATTTTGATCCCTTCTCCCCCTTAGGGGTCCTTCAGTTTTGAGATGTCACTCAAATTAATGTAAGAATCGAACTCAGCAACTCTCATACTTGCGTTATATTTTACGTACTTTTTGCCCCATCTCCATCCAGAGGCGTAGCCGGGGGGGGGGGGCTGAAACTGAATGTAAAATATGCAAAAATGAGCAATTTTTCGCCTTTAAAACACGTTTTTTCTAAAAAATTTCGCTCTAGCAATAATTTTATCTTCATTTTCATAAAATAGTTCTCTAATATCGGTAATTTCTAAAAAAATACCTCAACCATTTCCGACTTTTTCTCCCTTGAAAATCTTCCTTTGCCCCTTTGCCCCCCCCCCCCTTGGGAAACCGTGGCTACGCCACTGTCCCCGTCCATTTCAGCGGTGCCTTAGTTCTGAATATGGAGTTGAAACGATTGTTCAAAAATCAATTCAGCAGCTTCAAAATCTTATCAATCGATATTCCGACGCCCTTAATTTCAGTTACCAAAGTTCAAAAAGTTCTCTTGTGTGAGTCTCGCTGCGATTTTCCAGACTAGTTTACCCCTTTCAGTGCACTTTTGTACTCATTTAGAAGATTTCTTGAGACTTTTCGAGACTTCAGCAAGCTCGCTTGAGACTCGGTAAGACTTTATAGTAGTTTCGGAACTTTCTCAATTTCGATTTTTCTCTTTGAGTTCAAAGTCCAGTCTGAAGTCAATAAAACACTCAATAAAATTCCCATGTAAACGAAGTATTGTCAGTGCTTTAGCGCCTTCAGTATTGCAAATAGGCAAAATTTGTACATAACTCATTTGGTAGATCTTAATCATTACTACTGTTAAGGTTATATGTGAATTTTGCCTATCTGCCACACTGGAAGCGCTAATAAAGCAACACACTATTGTAAGTGCTTTAGCGCCTTCAATTCTACAGATAGGCAAAATTTGTATATCAACTAATTTGAAGTTCGCGATGAATACTTTTGAATACTTTTAAAAATGTTTTGTAAAAAATTTTGCATAACCGACATTTTCAAGGCGCTGCATAACATTCAGTTTTCAGCCCTATAGTACATAACTTCAAGGACAAATCCCTTAACAGAAATTTACAAATTAAAAGAAAAGTCAACATTTTTTTCCACCAAAGGCAACTTTTTACGTGGGTTGCGTTAGTAATTTAGAAGAAAAAAAATGTTGACGATCCATTCTGAATATATCCATGTAACAATGCCCTTACAGCGGTCGGATCAGTGTTGCCATTTGCGTAGATTTCTCGGGACAAATGCGGATTTTTGATTGGTACCCGTATTTGTATGTATTTTCTTCAAAAGACGGATTTTTAATGATAATTTTACCCATTTTTCAATTTTATCTCTGAAAACATTGCTCCTTTTACAAAGAATAAAATTCACATGTAAGCGAAGTATTGTAAGTGCTTTAGCGCCTTCAGTATTGCAGATAGGCTAAATTTGTACATAACTCATTTTGTAGATCGTAATCTTTACTATTGTTAAAGTCATATGTGAATTTTATCCATCTGCCATACTGAAGGCGCTATAAAGCAACAAACTCTTGTAAGTGCTTTAGCGCCTTCAATTCCACAGATAGGCAAACTTTGTATACGAAACGATATGAAGTTCGGGATAAATACTATTAAAAATGTTATGTACAAAATTTTGCATAACTGGCATTTTTAAGGCGCTGTGTAACATTCAATTTTCAGTCCTATAGTACATAACTTTAAGGACGAATTCCTTAGGGGAAATTTACAAATTAAAAAAGAAAATTTAACCACTTTCTACTCCAATGGCAACTTTTTACCTAGGGTCACGTTAGAAATTTCGAAGAAAAAAATGTTGACAATCCACTCTTAATATATCCATGTAACAATGTCCTTACAGCGGTCGGATCAGTGTTGCTGTTTGCGTGCATTTCTCAGAACAAATGCGGATTTTTGATTAGTTTCCATATTCTGTATGGCTTTTCTTCAAAAGACGGGTTTTTAATGATAATTTCACGTGTTTTTTTATTTTATCTCTGAAAACATTGCACGTTTTACAAAACAAAAAAAATTCAAGTGTAAGTACTTTAGCGCCTTCGATATTGCAGATAGGCAAAATTTGTACATAACTCATTTTGTAGATCGTAATCTATACTACTGTTAAAGTCATATGTGAATTTTACCTATTTGCCATACTGAAGGCGCTATAAAGCAACGAACTCTTGTAAGTGCTTTAGCGCCTTCAATTCCACAGATAGGCAAACTTTGTATACGAAATGATATGAAGTTCGGGATAAATACTATTAAAAATGTTATGTACATAATTTTGCATAACGGGAATTTTTAAGGCGCTGTGGAGCATTCAATTTTCAGGCCTATAGTACATAACTTTAAGGGCGAATTCCTGAGGGGAAATTTACAAATTAAAAAAGAAAATTTAACCACTTTCTACTCCAATGGCAACTTTTTACCTGGGTCACGTTAGAAATTTCGAAGAAAAAAATGTTGACGATCCACTCTTAATATATCCATGTAACAATGTCCTTACAGCGGTCGGATCAGTGTGTTGTCGTTTGCGTGGAGATTTCTCAGGACTAATGCGGATTCTTGATTAGTACCCGTATTCTGTACGGATTTCCTTCAAAAGACGGATTATTAATTTTAATTTTACGTATTTGTCAATTCTATCTCTAAAAATATTGCACGTTTTACAAAAAAAAAAAAAAAAAAAAAAAAAATTGTAGACATACGTATGATGCTCTTTCTGGTTAATAAACCTCTTAAAGGAAAACAGAGTCTAAACAAATATATGTAGATGGCGCTTATGCAAATAGGAAAACACTGGCGCTCCTACACGACCGTTTAATCCCGAATTTGGCGCGTACAGACTTGGTACGAATTTTTTGGCTTTTTGGCATACGAATTCGTACAGATTCTTTTTTATCTCTGATACGCAGATTTTTGGAAAAATCAAATGGCAACACTGGATCGAACTCTTTCTTTTTTCCCTTATTTGGACGCTCTTAAGTAAGACAGAACCAAGCGACTAAATCTGTTTTTTTCAGAACACGTGATTCTAAGTTCAAGAGTCATATGTATACATAGGAACTATATGACATAGCGTTTACTGATAAGCTCTTTTCAAAGTGGGTACACATTTTTGTATCGGGGGCCCAATTTTGAGATATTCTACTTTTTCGCTCTTTTTAACGATACTAATAACTCATTTTGTCAGCAAATGTCGCTTGGTTCTGTTTTGCTTAACAGCGTCGATTTATACTTTCTTCTCTGTTCTATTAACTGTAACATTTCATTTTTCATTCATGAGTTTCTCCTTCCTGTTATTTGAGTACCCATTTTCTTCCTTACTGCCTGATTTATTGCGTTTTTAGTGCTATCCACTCCCCTTCAATATCATGTCCTTCCTTTGATTTACGAAGTTCTTTCGTTACTTCTTTTTCATATTCTTCTCTTTTCTGCACCTTTTTCAGTAGGTATCCCCAAATTTCCACTCTATTTTTACTTTCTTCTTATTCATATTTTTAAATTGAAACCTACATTTCGTTACTACTATGTAAATTGTGGTCGCTGTCTATATCCGCTTCTGAATACGTCTACCAAAGATAATTTGCCCCGAACCACTGACTATAGCCATACGATTATCATCGACCGGTGATGGTGTTTGGTTGTCAAGTGTTGATTCATCTGGCTTTCCAACCATATCTCAGCCCTTCCAGAACTGCAAATCAAGATCGCGGCTCTTATTACTTTCAGTACTCCCCACGGTTCCGGAACACCATTATTCGGGCAGCATGAACAGGTCTCACACTTTTCACGTAACTCGATTGGTCGTATTTTTTTTTTTTTACCATTTCGACCCCGTAGTATTTATTGCACCGGCTCCAGCTGCATTTTATTCCGAACTCTTTTTCGACGCGAGAAAGTAAAACGTCAAAAAAGAATTACAAACGTCGCCGGTATAAATTAGGCCGCCATTAGGGCGGGGGAAAAGCGCTTAAATTGTTCGCAACGAGTATCAGCGAGACGCGGCGAGAATAATAATGGTGATGAATTCGCAGGGACTAAGGAATTCAAAATTCCCATATCAGAAAGAGCGCCTCTGGGAAAATGGACCATTGAAGTACGAACAGAAGGTAATTTATACAGCAGCGAATTGAACGTATCATTGGCTCGAGGCAGTAATCAACTACCGAACCGTGAACAAGTGGTCACGGAGAAACATTTCGTCGAGCTACACTTCAGCGACAAAATGAGAAGAAAATATAAACCCGGATTACCTCTGATGGGGAAGGTTCGTGACATTTTTGCGTAAACGGTACTAAATAACGAAAAAAAAAAAGAGAGAAAAGGAGAGAAAAAAAAAAGGAAAAGGAAACATTTTCGTATCGAAGGAGGAAGCGAAAAAACGTAAAAGCAAATTCCCAAGCTGAAGTATCAAATTTTGTCGGAGCAAAGGCCTCTAATTATTTCTACATATGAGTTAGACAATTATACGCATCGAAAAGGAAGATCAAAAGCATTCTATTGTTGTTGTTTTTTTCAATAATGAAAGAGCAACGTGTCTTTGTGCTATTGCGAGCAAAGAATCGCCTCAACATTCTGAACCAATAATTGCTACAAGTGGAAATTTAAATTTAAAGAAAAAACAGCCCTGATTTTACAAAGGAAGCGTTTCCTTTGTTTTTAAGTTGATCAAATAAACTAAGCGATTCTTTTTTTTACCTTCCACCGGCAAAAATGAGGTCAAATTCTCGAAGCCGCTTCAGAATAATAATGAGACGATAATATTTAACGTAATTTGACTGTCACTCTCCGGAAGAGAGCTTTTTTCCGCTAAGTGGTATCAAACTATGGATACAGTATGCGTCGAAAAATTTTACTCGGTGTTCTCGATTCAGTTTTCTTCATTTCTACGACCTTTATTAGTGCACGAACTTCAGTTGAAATGCGACGGCGGAAATTTGGGCTAAACTTAAGAATCGCTGTATCCTGTCAAGTGTGGCAACATAAAACCGCAAGCCGACACTTATAGAGATTGAGAGACAATTTTTATTTAAGGTTTTCTTATTCACCGCTCGAGCCAACATCGCACCGTTTTATTCTCCGAAAAATGCGTGCGGAAAAGGATATTCACTGTGTCCGTCAGTGACGTACATACGGGGTGATATGGGAGGGGGGGGGGGTTTATCCCTGAACTAGAAGAAATTAAAAATAACCTTGTTTCTGGTTGATGATGATAAGTTTATCAGTCTTGACAATTTGACAATTTATTTATTTACGTAATGCAGGGGCAACAGGGGCCACAATTACGGGATTTTACATGTTACAATATACAAAAAATAGTATATTACACACCAAGAGTCAAAAGTGAGTGTTTACATGGCGAGGGACAGTCTGCAAATGAGCGTAGCGAGTGAGCAATTCCCGAGTCACGTAAACTCACTTTTGGCTCTTGTTGTGAAAGATATTTTGTCTACTACTTGATCAGAAAGGCAATGTTTACGTTGGTGTTAAGTTACAAAATAGCGACTTAAGAACGCATTTAAATATTCACAATGTAGTACAGCTGTTACCGTTTGTTGTTAACCATTGTTACATTTTTGCTGGCCACTACCTGTGTATGCTGTCTGTGCACGTGAGCAAACTGAAGACAAGACTGTGATACTGTACTTTGTAGTAATTAACTGAGCAAATTAAAATTTTTGAATAATTACGCACACAAAAATCACCTGTCTATAATTTAAATAAATAAATGCGGAGTTATCTGTCAAAAGGGCGTCCATTCCATAAGAAATAGGTACATTGAACGGACGCCCTTTTGACAGATAACTCCTCAAATAGATTTTTCAAAAAACTGCAGACCATATCAGCGAAAAACATTGCCGCTTCTGATCAAGTAGTATATGAAAAATATCTTCCACAACAAGAGCTAAATGTGAGTGTTTACATGGGGAGGGAAAGTTTGCAAATGAGCGTAGTGAGTGAGCAATTCCCATGGAGCGAGTCACAAAATAGCGACATGAGAACGCATTTAAATATTCACAATGTAGTACAGCTGTTACCGTTCGTTGTTAACCCTTGTTACATTTTTTCTGGCTACTACCTGTGTATACTATTTGTGCACGTGAACAAATTGAAGACAAGACTGTGATACTGTACTTTGTAGTAATTAAGTGAGCAAATTAAATTTTTGAATTAATTATGCACACAAAATCCACGTGTCTATAATTCAAATAAATAAATAAATATGTAATAGTATATTACACACAAAGAGCCAAAGGTGAGTGTGTACATGACAAGGGAAAGTTTGTGAATGAGCTTAGCGAGTAAGCAATTCCCGAGTCACGTAAACTCACTTTTGGCTCTTGTTGTGGAAGATATTTTTATACTACTTAATCAGAAGCGGCAATGTTTTTCGCTGACATGGTCTGTATTTTAATTTTTTTATTTAAATTATAGACAGGTGATTTTTGTGTGCATAATTAATTCAAAAATTTAATTTGCTCAGTTAATTACTACAAAGTACAGTATCACAGTCTTGTCTTCAGTTTGCTCACGTACACAAACAGCATACCCAGGTAGTGGCCTGCAGAAATGTAACGCGGGTTAACAACAAACAGAAACAGCTGTACTACGTTGTGAATATTTAAATGCGTTCTTAAGTCGTTATTTCGCAATTCGCTCTGTGGCCAAGTGGTTAGAGACGATGGCTACACTTCAGTCCACTGTTTCAATGGCCGCGGGTTTGATTCCCAACACAAAATTACTGGCCAGCAATTTTTTCATGTAAAAACGCTTTACATTGAGGCACGTTTACTTTACATGTAGGTTTTGATAGCACTCCCCAATGTAAACATATAAAAAAAAAATTAATGCATATATTATGCACAATGTATGAGTAATAGCGTGTTACAATGCGTGTAGATGTTGGCTTTTTGAAGATGGTGGATTAGTAGGTCGGGTGTTACAATTTGGAAAAGATTTTTGAGTGTAAGAGGATTGAGGAGATGGAAGTGTAGAGACGTGAGGATTGAGCACTCCAGTAGGAGCTGTGGAATTGTGAGTGGATAAATGACATGGAGAGCATATCAGAGGAGATGATGTGTTGAGGAGGAATTCATGAGTAAGACGAGTGTGGCCAGTCAGTAGTCGGGTGAGAATGACGTTGTGTCTGCGATGGCCGATGGGGAAAATGACTGTTGCTGGAGTGTCGAAATGGATCGAAGTTAATGTGTGGGATGTTGAGCTTGCCAGAGTTGAGACCATTTTGCTGCGATGGCTGTGTTGATGAGTTGAGTTGCTTCTGGGTTGGTCAGCGTTGAAGATGGAAGTCCGAGAGTTTCTAGGGCAGTTTCTAGCCTGGGTGCAAAGCGTTTCCGATTGTACGTTCTGTGGCGGTTGATTTCCTCCAGTTGAAATAGCGTTCATGTGGATTTGTTGATGCGGATAATAAAGCGAAGGAAACTTAGGTGTCGGCGAAAGTCTGGTGGAAGTTCGTTGCAGAGAAAATAGAGATTGGAGCAGGCTGTGGTGGGGAAGGCACCACTGGCCAGGCGTAGTGCTCGATGGTGAATGGCGTTCAGTTTGTTTAAATCAGTTTTAGTTGCTGCTGAGTAGACGGCAAATCCGTAGTCGCATTTTGAATGGATAAGTGAACGAGAGATGCGTAGTAGAGATGTATCGGCGCCGAAGGATGTGTGTGCTAGTTTTTTGAGAAGGTTGAGACGTGAGTGGCAGGATTTCTTGAGTTCTGTAATGTGATGTCTGAAGGTGAGTGAATGATCGAAGTGAAGTCCGAGATATTTGATTATAGGTGGAGTGGGAAGGGAAGTTCCATTTAAAGTGATGCTGATGGAGTGTTGCCAAGTGCGTGTGCTTTGCAGAAGTGTATGGCGTTAGTTTTTGTAGCTGAAAATTCTAGGCTGTGGCGTGAAGTTTAGGATGCGAGTTTGTGTACTGTTTCTTAGAGCTGACCTGTTCCTTTTTGTGGCGATGTGCTGAAAATGAAAATGGTTAGGTCGTCTGCGAAGAGAGCCGATTTTACGGGTGTTGCTATTTCTTCACAAATGCTGCTGAAACGTATGTTCAAGAGTGTGACACTTAGAACGGAACCTTGGGGAATTGTCTAGTGTTGGACTTGAGGAGACGGTGTGACTAAGTCGAACTTTGCAGCTTCGATGGTGAGGAACTGCTGGATAAAGAGATGTATCCGGCCTTTGATATCCAGCTTGTTGAGAGGCATTCGTTTTTTTGTGGAACAAATGCGTTGGAGCCGAGCGTTGACTATTTTTTCTAGGAGCTTGCAGAGTACGGAGGTGAATGAGATGGTTGTGTAGCTGTTGATGAGGTGTGGAGGTTTGTGTGGTTTGAGAAGGGGCATGATGATTGCGAGTCGCCATGCTTGAGGAAATTGTCCAGTGTTCCAGATGGTGTTGAAGAGGCGGAGAATGAAGAATTATTTCAGTTTGGGGTGTGCGTTTTTGATCATCGAAATGTGGATTTCGTCTGGTCCTGGACTTGCTGATTTGGTGCGTCGAATGGCTGATTGTAGTTCTTCGTCGCTGAGTTGTTGGTTGTAAGTGACTACAGCGTTATCTGTGAGAATAGTGTTGATGAAATGTAGTGGGGCTGTTGAACGATTTGAAGAAGCCTTTGCGAAAGAATCAACAAAGGATTCGGCTATTTCTGTGGACGATGTATGAGGTTGCTGATCTCCGGATATGATGGCGGTGGGGATGTGGAATGTTCGTTTCTTTTCTCTTGCCTGCATTTTATTCCATAATTCGGCAAGGTGAAGTATTTTTGGTGATACTTGAGACGTATAGCTGCCACGAGTGCTTTTTGGCTATCTTGAATTACAGTTTGACTTCGGCTCTCATTTTTTTGAAGTATATGTAATTTTCTGGCGTGGAGTTTCTTCTGAGTTTTCGTTGTGCGTTTTTTCTGTTTCGGAAGGCGATAGAGCAAGCTGCAAGCTTCGTTCCACCAAGGAATAGGTATTCTGTGGGTGCGATTGTGCTACGAGAAGTTGGATGGGTTGGATGTGGTGTGCATTTGTGTGATATGTCTAAGAGTGTTGTGATGATAATTTGGGTTGCTTCTTCTGGAATTTTGATTGAAGGAATGATGGTTGAGGCGCTTGTTTTATAGTAGAAGTTCCAGTCTATTTTCCGATGGTTCAACTTTGAAGTTGCGATAGGTGGTTCGTGGTTAGGTGAATCTTGTGGTGATTTAACGATGATGGGGATATGGTCGCTGCCAGCCATGTCTGGGTGGTACTGGATGACTAGTTAGCTAGTTGTGCGGTGTTGATAATGATATCTAAGAAGGATCAGGTGCCATAAGTGAAGTTGAAGTGCGTGGCTCGGTGGTTGAGGAGGGTGAGATTGAGTGTGTCCAATCTTTTGTGCAGTATTTTGCCTCTGGTGTGTGTGTTGTTGTTGCCCCCTCCTCGTGTATCAAGCTTATCACCAGGACAGATGTAACTTTGTAACCAAGCCACAAGATTTTACATCATCCTTGGGAAAATCAATCTTTACTGCGGCCATTGGTATGTAAGACAGTGCACAGTCGAGCTCTAGCGGTGAATAAAAAATTTCAAATATCTGTTTCCAAAACAGAGCATCAGCAGTTATTGTACCTGTTTCTGGTCGAATCGTGCGATTCTGCGAGAACAGACTACAATAACCATTTTCTCTACGTAGAACCTAAATAATGACGAAAATAAATGTTCCAGGTGGAAGCCGTTAGCTCCGAAGAGGACGTTCGTGTCCGAGTTAAAGTTATCGACGACCAACTAACCATTTTATACAGCCAGGATATTGACATGAACGGTCGAGAAGGAACTTTCTACGTTCCGGCTGTCATCACTAACACCAAGGAGATAACGGTTCAGGTTAGTACGCCCACCGCCAAGCATTGATACAAGAATAACTAAGGTACTATAGTTGCAAAGGGGAATACTGGACCGCCATTTTGATTCCCAACTAGCCCGAACATCCTTGATCACCCGTTCGAGCGAGTTCGTGAATGCTCGGACTGACTTGGGAATCAAAATCGCGGTCCAGTATACCTGTGTGATATTTCTGGCAGCGGGAAACAGAAGTCACGAACTCGCGATGCTCACAATGTACAGTAAAGAAGTTTCAAAAAGTCTTCAACGAAACACCGTTGACAATTTCCTGATTTCCGAACCAACTTAAAAGTTGTTTTCTACTTTGTCAATGCTGAACCGCAAAATTTGGGAGCCCTTAGCTACTTGCCTATCGAATTCATATTCTTATGTAGATACTTGGAGATGTACACTGTACCCTCTGACACGAATACGGTTTTACGGAATTACCGCCTACGTCAAGCTCGTCTTCGAACTGAAAAACTGGAATACAAAATATGTTTGATGAAAAGTGACAGCGTAATTGATTTCTTCTCTCTGTATACCAAATTCATCTGTCACATTTCTTCTCTCTTTTTTTTTTTGTCACGGAAAACCTATTATTTGCCTACACGTACATAGAGAAAAAATATATTCTGCGACAAGAAAAATCAATGTTTACTCGAAACCTTATATAGCTTTTTGTCTGTCTCCTGCCTTCGTTCTTATTTTATTATTTCTTCGTATTTCTCAAACTCATTTTCGTCGCAGGCCGAACTGATTTCGCTGGGCGGAAAAGACGTTGACAGCCAATACGTTCTCGCTCGAGAAACGCTGCACAAATGGATGTCGGAATCCAATTGTTATCTTCTGATAAAAGATTTACATGTCGACTTGAAGGTAAGTGATAATTCGCAGTAGCTTTCATTCTCTTAAATTTGGCTGTAGGCGTGAATATGTGGAAAGAATGACTGTAACCAGTAACTTTTGAGAAACATTAGTAGCTGCAGAGACGGCTGCCATTAGTGTCTTCTTGCATCGGTAACATAAGAGTTCCGTAACACGGGGTGACTTTGCTCACTTTTTTCTGTGCATTCCAAGTTTGATGCGCCCTACATACCGTAGAAATTGGGCTAGAGAACTGGGATATTTTTTGTAATTTTAATGGGACATAGCATAATACATTCGCTAGCAGATTGTGACACCCCCACCCCATAAACTGGTCTAGAGAATTGTGAAATAAGTGTGTCGAATGACACCGCAGGGGTGACATTGCACATGTTCATGAATGAACGACGGAAAAAAGTTGTAAATATAGTATTGTCTATTAAAAGTACCAAGTAACCCCAAATCGATGTATTATGTATGCAAATGTGTGCAAAAAATCAATGAATGTTAACCATGAGAACTTGAGAACTCTCTTCCTGTATTCAAAAATCGTAAGGAAAAATAAACAATGTACAAATAAGACCTTTTCTTTGAAAGGCTGAGACCTTAATGCACGAACTTGTTTTTCGGCATCCGATTTATACTTGCTCATTCACTAGCAATGAGACCGAACATAGAAATTGATCACTTATCGGTTTGAAGAGAAAGTAAATATTTCTGTGCCAATTCACCCCCTCCATATTTTTTTAATAGTTTTTTTTAATTTAATTTTATTACATATTATTATTTTTTTACCAGTTGCTTCGTTATTATGCTGATTAATACGCAATGGTTTACATTTAGCATGGCCGCGATCAAATTCTGCGTGTAATGATACCAGACACATAGTTTCCTTCAATTATCACTCATTTTACCTATCTGAAACAATTTCTGCAATGTAATTTGTGTACGCTTTTTAAAACTCTACACAAAGGACGTGATAGCGCTGCCTGGAAATGGGGGGAATTGGATTGAGTTGGTTTCAGTGCTGCCAGATGGTTTTCTCAAAAATCCGTATTTTCGACGTTTGCGTACGGTCCATACGGTTATTATTATTATTTTTTTCATATTCGTTATTAAACGTGCAAAGTACAATCGCAGGTGACAGAGTAAACGTAAACTTTTTTGAATTTTGATGCTTCGAAGCAAATGCCAAAAAAATGCACTGATCCACTTATGACTTAAAAACTTCAATAATAATGAAGCGTTGCGTGGAAGAAGGGCCTTCGATCAATGTATTTCTTATAAGACGTAGGCCCTTGTTCCACGCAGTGCTTCATATGGAAGTGACTGACATCATAATAATAGCGCTACCTATAGTTTGTTGCGAAAATTAGAAAGGAACTAGGTATTCTACTCAAAATCCTGACCACTCCATCTCGACTGCTCAACTCAATGTTAGTCGATTTTCAACTTTTGGCTGAAATTTTCAGTTTTCACAAGTTTTTTGGCCAAATCCGTCCGTACTTTATCCGTACAGACTTATTCAAAATTGGAAAATTTCATACTTGTACAGGCAAATCCGTACATCTGGCAGCACTGGTTGGTTTTACTCGATAGCTATAACATCCTACATTACAACGAGTCACACGTCAGTGTTGCCACGCGTTCTATTTTTTCTCTTACGCTTGCAGGAGTGATGAAAACATAGGTGTGCCAAGTCACCCCATGATTACTAAGTCACCCCGTGTTATTGTTTCAAGATTGGCTAATAACAAACAGGAGAGGGTGTATTTACAATGTCTGTATTGTAACCATATTGGCGCAGAAAAAACAGCATACAAGGATCCTCCCTCTATGGTGCTTATATCTACTGGAACCAGCCATTTTTCCACTGCAGTTAGATTGTCTGGGTCTGTGTAGATTTTTTTTTTTTTTTTTTTGAGATGACATGACCTAAGAATCACACTTTGCCAGGGAAAACTTCTCGGGTGACTGCTTCAATCCAGTACTCTGAAACCTGGAGTACCTGTTTGACCTTATGCTAGGGCTTGCGGAATCGTGGATCCTCCAGATTCCTGAGTGCTAGATTGGAGCTGTCAGATTTATGATGGACTGAATATTGCTTTAGAATTATACTATTTGTATGTATTGTGATCTTTCTTATTCTGCAGCCGGATATGGATGCCCAGATGACAGTGCTGACATCATGTCCGTGTTCCGGAGATATGCACTATGTAGTCACAACGGAAGGGAAAATGGTGTCATGGGGAGAACTGACACTAACTAACCAAACCAATGTGCCCGTTACCCTCGACAGCATTATGCAGGGGGTGAACATTTACGAGTTCAATATTTCGTAAGTATTCTCAATATCGTTGCTAATGACAGCTCGCTTTTTTCGAGTATAACTTCAAATATCCCCACCAGATATATTCAATAGATCCGATGATGATGGATGCAGTGCGATTCCTCGTTCTATATGAAATAGGACCGAGAAGACTTGTGTAGCAATCAGTTTGAGAACGTGTACCAATCTATTGATGCAGCAGTTGTTCCACTGATTGCAAAGTTTTGGGGAACAGGTGGTTAGTCTTCTGTATCTGAGGAACAAAAACTTCAAGATCAATATGGATTTTTGCGATTGCTCTCTATTTATTTTCCTTCAAGAGTGAAACACCTTAGGACCAGTATGGATTTCTGCAATTACTTTAATACCCTGCTCAAGTCTAGTTTTATCACCGTGTGTGCCATCAAGGAGCAGAGCAAATTGGCAATTACTTCACTTCTGTCTCTAAGAAATGCAGTATTTTAAGAAAAACGGCACACTTTTACTTTTAAACAATGACCTTCTCCCCTCCCCTCTGGAAAAAGTCTGGCTGTACCAAATGATATCAGCTTCTCCTATTAGTTTAAAAACAATCTTTCTGGTCGTATCAAGCTCTGAAGCAGCTATCTCCATTGTCTCTTCGATTTGCTAAGCTATTGTAAAAATGGAAGAAATGCAAATAGACAGAAAAGGAAGTGATAGTGGTAATGAACCAGAATGACAATTACTTGTAGAAATAAATGAAAATAAGAAATAATGGATTAGGCCAAATTGTAACGTTGACAGAACAGAAATAAGTTGATGAAAATAGCAGACGGAAATGAACTGAGAAAATAATTCAATTAATATAATTGAAAAAGAAAAGTAACAGAAATCAGTATACTGGAATCATGAAATATGCTTCTGGTGTCAAAAAATCATTTTTCACCCTCTTGACAACTCTTATAGAAAAAATCACGCTCTTTCGGATGAAACAAATCGCAGCTCGCTATCTTCATTAGTTTTTCCACAAATTGCATTTCCAAATTACATCAGAAGTTTGAAAACACCTGTTTACATGGCGTCGTGTGGAACAGGTCTACAAGAATGACAGAGAACTAGAATGCGAAATGCGGTTGTCATAGCAACGCGTAAACGCAACACCACAGATGTACCCGCTATGTACATCTGTGCGCACCACTACTACTATCCCATCTTGACACTTGTTTATCTAAAAAACCTGTTTTCGCACAAGAGGCACATTTCATGATTCCAGGTCACATATAATTAACAGAATTGAGAAAAATAATCGACAAGAATAAAACGACCAGGACCTATGCTGTAAGGGAGGGATGACATCCATATAATTATTTCCCAAGTTGAAATTTTCAGCAAAATCCAGTAATCAAGTTGTCAAAATTGGGAAAGTAAAGACTTTTTTTTTCATGTTTGTTAGTATTTTTCTGAGTTGTTCTAGTTGTCATTTTTGCCTTTCGCCCCCCCCCCCTGGTTTCCCAATCAATCAGCTGTATTTGCTTTAAAAAAATACTGTGTGAGAGAAGATGCGAAGAACTCCTCCTCTCGAGTCACCGCAAAGATCGTATTTTTGAGCTCCCATACAAACTGAGCTCCAGGCTCTAAAATTCTAAATCCGGGCCTGAATGAGTGACAAACATGAAAAAAATGGAAAACTCAAGAATTGACAGAAACATGCTGTTGTAATAAGGGAAGATATTTAATGCTCATAACTACAAAATGGTCAGTGCTTCCAACAGAGAAAATACTGAGAGACGAGCCTAAGAAAGTATTCCCTTATTCTTATTTTGGCAACGGAGGATCGAGGATGTCTCCCCCACCCCCTAAAAAAATCCCGTTTCCCATTATTTTGACTATTTATTTTTAATGGGATTTCCAATTCGCGTTTTTCCAAAAAAAAAAAAAAAAAAAAAAAAGTATACAATAGAGTTTTCGGGTTCTAAAATCTCAAGTAATAATATCTCAGGAAATCTAGAAATTAAGTCACAGAGTATGTGCTCAGGAACTTCATTTTCTCATTGCTTACCATACTCTGTCTTTTGATATTCAGTCTCGTTTCCCAAAAAAATAGTTTGAAAAATGTAATTCCCGTTTTCCAGGTAGGTAATATTAGGCGTTTCCTGATACATTCCCGATTTATTTTTTTTTGGTGGGGGGAGGGCGAATTTTTATTTCCAGAATTCTCGATTGAGAATATTTCTGGAAACATCCCTACCGAGGATTTCACTAAGTCAATCGTAATGAAATATTTTGTATCTACTAAGGAAAACAGGGAGGGAAAGAGTCAACTGTACAAATTATGTCTTAATTTTTTTCCTCCTCTTCTTTATTGAGAGCTATATTATGAAAAGTGTCTCAGAGTCCTCCCTAAGGTGGTCCTCATTTTGGCAGTGTCTAAATTTTTTCGGGTCGCCTTGGTATTTGGTTTACACCAACAAAAAACACCTCATTAAAATATTTCCGAATTTTCTTACATTTCAAGGTCGTTATCGAAGGGTAAAGTTGTACCTATAATTTTCGCAGTGGTTCGGCCAGGGATGTAGTAAAGAGTTTTTTTGTTGTTTTTTTTGGGGGGGGGGCAAAAATTGTTAAATTTCCAACTGACTCAAGTCAAAATTCCCAAGTATCAAAATTTGTTTGTACTAGCAAAAGAAAAGAACCTTCTGACTTGTTGAATTTTTTCATCCAACTGACCCACGTCCAAATTCCCAAGTAACAAAAAAAAAACCTTTTGACTTGTTGGATTTTCCCATTTTTTGATCCAACTGACTCAAATCCAAATTCCCAAGTATCAAAATTTGTTTGTATTATCAAAATAATAAAATAAAAAACTTACTGAAACTCTCCAACTCCGGCGGAGGCTTGGAGGGGCACATCGCCTCCCGTGCCCCCTTATTTTTTCCCCTGGGTTCGGCTCATATCTGTAAAAGTTTAATACTGAAAGGAAAAAATATTCCAAGACTACTAATTTAGCTCAGAAATATTCTGAAGAGTCATTTCTTGGCAGAGGGCATGAAACGTCTCCGGACCTCCTCGACTTCTCGTAGTGTGGTTCCAAGACAGGGGAGGAACGAACGAGAAGAATAAATATCAGGCTCTTCCAAACCCGAGTTAATCAACCGTAAAACAGTTTCAAGAAGTGTGGAACCAGCCTAAAGTAGTCTAAGGCCAGGGACGTACCAATAGGGGGCACCCCCCCCCTTGTAAGAAATCTTTACTCAGCAGTTGGGAAAATTCAACAAGTTGAAAAAAAAATTTATGAATTTTTTGCTTTGATATTTGGGAATTCTGAATTGAGTCAGTTGGGACTTTCACTATTTTACCCCCCCCCCCGCGCAAAAACTCTTCGATACGTCCCTGTCTAAGGCTTTTTGAGTTTAAAGACTTTCCAGGCATGTTTCATACCAACTGTATACAATTTGTTCAGACTCATATAAGACTAGTATAGGCTTGATTGAGACTTTGAGGTCGTTCCAAACTTGTTCAAGACTATTCAGGACTCGCTCAAACGGCTTTCGTACTCTCTCAGACTTTTCCAAACTTTGGTAAAACTTCTTCAGACGTGGTCTTGTGGCTAAAATCGAACGTTTTTGCGTATTCCGCCGCCAGTAAGGAGGAGAAAAACATCTGCGCCGCGGTGATAACTTTTACAAAAATCACAATTCATCCTCACCCCCGTATAGTCCTGACCTCGCCCCCTACAACTTTTGGTTATTTCCTCAACTGAAGGCAGCCTTATGAGATCGTCAATTCAACACGAATCAAGAAGTCGTATCACTGCGTCGCAAATGTTTTTCTCCTCCTTACCGGTGGCGGAATACGCGGAAACGTTCGATAAATGGCAAGAACGAATGGACGCCTATATAGCCATGAATGGCGCTTATTTTGAAAAAGATATTCGTGTATGTTTTTTTTTCTCCTTAAAAAGAATCTTTAAAAAACCTGTAGGAGTCAACGCATATGTTTTTTTTTTCAAATTGGTCTGGAACAGCGAGTTTTCAATCAAGTGAGCTCAGCGTGGTCTCAATCAATAGCTAATGAACCAAATTATCCCCCTACTGTGTTGAAACGCCGATAGGTAGCGTTGGTGGGCCGTACAAATTCAGTTACTTAGCGACAACCTATGTAGTTCGTGAATATTTTCCTTTCCTTAGCACGAAGCCTTATGCAAGGGCTTACTTTAGCTGCCTGTGACGAACCTCTGGGCACAGATGAAGAAAAAAAAGACAGAAGAAGCTAGTAGGCTCATCTTGTAACACTTTTTGAGCCGTGGATAATGTTCTAGCCTCTTCTCAAGCTCCGTGGGGTCTGGTTGGCCGAGTGGATAGCGTGCTGATCTCGGAATCCGGAGGTCTCGCGTTCGAGCCCACGTAGCAACTTGCTACATTTCGACTTAGGCCGGTTTTTCGGCAAGAACCGAAGAGGGTCAAGATAGCCTTGACAGCCTCCTCGACGTCTCTGAGGTAATGCTTGAAAGGGCGGATTCCAGGGCTCGGGTTGGGAGCAAGAATAAAAAAGAGAAGCTCCCTTGTCATCTTCCTCTCAAAACAAATATATGCCAATTATCTTTAGGTTCAAGCTTCGAGGGCATCGCGCCGCCCAAATTAATCCGTAAAGGTAACTTATCCTCATTCGCTTCGTGCGCCACTGGTGACTGCGGCAAATTTCGAACCCCCAAATGCATGTAGGGGAAGTAGGGGACAATAAAAAGCTTACTAGGATGACCTCTATAGTACTTCTGTATTCTTCGGCGGAACCCATTTCATCGATATAAAATTTCCAATCTGAAAAAAATGACAAAAATATTAATAACGAGAATACGATAAATCATTATTGATAAGATTCGAATAACAATACAGCAATAGTATTCAAATTATTACGTTCGAATCGAGACGAAACGAAGTAAATGGAGCAACGCTCGCTGATTATCATCGCGAAGAGCATTCTACGGAGGCAAAACGCAGAAACTCCGAAACTCATCAACATTTCCATTTTTTATTCTAAAAATACAACGCTTTGAAACTTTCCGCATAATTTTACATTTGAAATCATCTCGTCGAAGAGCCGAAGTTCGATACGAGCGTTTACCTCTTCTGCGTTCAAAGGGCGCGAAGTACACCAAATAAATGATTGGAACCGCCGAAGGAGAATAATCTCTCAGGCAAGTTTTTGATTGTGGAGTGACTGACTTCGCCGAAAGGGGTGTCTAAAACTGTCAACATCCACTCGTCCTGAGCTGTATTATGTCGCATCTTTCGCCACATCCTCGTCGAGCCACCCTTGCTGGTCCTTTTCCTGTACATACACGCGCACAATACCAACTTATACACGACCAAGTAATCACGAATCCCTATTAAACTTAATGAACTCGAAGGACCGCTCTAGCGTAAAATTTACATCTATGATGTGTTCATTCGAGCGCGGCCATGAAACAAATAAACTCGTCTCAGCTGCGGAAATAAAATGTCTTATATTTTTTGCCCTTTTCTTCGCTTCCGTCTTCCGGGGTTGATTGAAATTAACGTGTACGCCGAAAAGCAAACACGACTATCGTTTGCACGGTTTTCAAAAAACTGCAAGAGTTTGTTTACCTTCATTGCGAACATCCCGGCGAATTCTCGGAAAATTAGAAGGAAAAAAAAACATAATTTGTCAAACAATATAAACGAGGGAAAAACTTATGTACTTAGAACTTTCCGGCCCGCCTTAGGTTGAAGGAAGAAAAAAAAGACATGGGTATGGTAACTATAGAGTGTCAAGGTTTCTGAATTCCCTTCTATCTCAGTTTAACAGAGATTTCTGAGCACTTGGCAGGCTAAAATGTTCGGAAATATGAAACGTATAATAATATTAATTGTAGTTTTGAAGGCCACTTAGTCTTCGCTACCCTTTCCCCTCGTCCAACACAAAAAACAGCTTAGAAAGCTGAGATCCAGGATCTGAAAGACGCGAAATCTGTGAAACCGTTTTCCCTTCTTCGTCCGAAACGCACATCAGAGTCTTAGCAGAGCTCTAAAGAGTCGTACAAAATCATCAAACGCGAATAGGGAAGAAATGGTATTTGAGAGCTTTAGCCCCTTTCTTCCAGGTCCAGGGTCAAAACATATAATTTTCAATCCATTTTTCTTTTGATTTTTTCATCTTATTTTAAAGGAAGTATTATATTATTTTAGTCCAGACGTATTCTTCTTCCCTTCCCTCAAAACCACGACACGCGCCTAAAATTCTTCACGAAGTTGTGTGAAACTCAAACGAATCTTGACGTATTCAGGAGTCGTAATAGATCGTAACGAACTCCGAGAAAGTCTTGAGACTTAACATCATATGACGGTGATCAGTTTGAAAAGGTCAAAAAATCTTAACCCACTGGAAGTAAAGGGGACAAACAGAAGCTTTATCTCCCTATGTTGATAGTTTGTCCCTTCGTCCTACTCGATTTTTATATTCTAAATTCGATAATGTATAAATTGCACTAAAGTACTTTATTGTTGGTCGGGTACTGAAATTTGCGACTTGAAATTATAAGTCCCTCCTCGGTCCTCTGAACCGTAATCTACCGTCTGAAAAAATGGTTACGCTACAGGGCTTGTGTACCCAGTGGTAATATAAGTTATATTCAGTCTGTAATCAGATCCACAGCATCGGGGGGGGGGGGGGCAAATGAGACACTTATGCCCCTGAGCAAACGGTTCGCTCTCTCTTCCCCTAGTAGGAATGCCAATACATTTTTTTGCTTTTTGTCATGAATATGTCTAATGGCTCACCTCGCGAAAGGGAAGAATTCGGTAAAAAACGCTCTGCAAAAAACGTTCCGTAGAAAAACGTTACCATCATGATGTAGTTGCGTATTCCTCATTACGCAGTCATTCGTACTATCACGTTGTAACCGACCGACACGAAGAATGCCGAGCAACACCGATCATGGACGACTAGAGAAAGCATTGGATTGTGAGCATGCACGTCAGTGCGGTCGCCTGGATGACATATCCATGTAACAATGCCCTTCTGTGCAGCGGTCGGACTCTTTTTTTTTACGTGAATTTGCAATTTTCCCCAAGTCCCCCCCCCCCTGGTACCACCCTCTCTCCATAGAAAAGTGTTCACGTTATACGGGCCCATCTTCAAGAATCGTAAACTTTTCTTAACGAGTTCTAATAAAAGTTTCGAAATCTTAATAAGCATAAATGAGTCGCAGAAGAAACTGAAAGCGTCCTAATAAATCGTGAAAGTCTTCATTCATTTGAAACAATTGTGTAATCAGTCTTCACAAGGTGTTAAAAAATCCTAACGAAGCTCTAATCAGTCTCGGTAACTCAGAATTCCTAAAAAATCTGAACGAAATTCGAACTACGAAGTCTTAATGTTGTAACAAAAGTAACGAAAATTCGCAGTCTTGCGAAGATTTAAGCAGTTTTAATCAGCTGGCTCCCCAGAGCATAAACAGAATACTTATGAACTCCTTATTGTTCTTCAAAAATCTTGAAAAGTTACCGCAGAATCTTAAAAGAGCCTTTAACAGTTTTCAAACACGTTAACACTATCTTCCGATGCGCAAAATCCCATCAGTTACCCGGGTAACTGAAGGGGAACCAAGGGTAAGTACCTGGTTTCTGGGTAATCTGAGGGTTACCCGAGGGTTGCAAAAGGTTAACTTTTACGCAGGTAACTGGGTAACTAGAGGGTATAATTGGTTGCGCATCGGGTGCAGGGCCGCATTTAGCATTCTCGCGCCTCTAGACGGAATAAAAATTGCCGCCACCTCAGATTTTCGTTATTGTTTTTTTAATAAATACATACGTAGATTTAAAAAAAGTGTCGAAAATTTGCCGCCCCAAGCACGTGTCTATGTTGCCTTTACGTAAATACGGTCCTGTCTATCTGGGTAATTCCAAAAAGTCAAATGGTCTTACGGCGTTTCCAGAGGTACTAAAATAGCTTAAAGAGTCCTAAAAAAGCTTTAACGAATCTTGACACTAAGTATTATAAGAAGAATTTATGACGCATTGATCTTGAAAGTTCTTGAAAGTTTGCAGAGTTTGAACGAAGCTCAGTAGAAAATTTGGAAAATATAATAATGTCATTTTGGAGGTTTCTAGCCTTTTTTCAATTTCATGTTAGCCTAAGTTCAAAACTGAGGTATCAGTGGAGAGAATTGGCGATCAAAATACTTTCAATATAATATGGGAAGCTTCACTGATTTTAAAAGTCACTTCAGGAACTAAGGCCCCTGGGACAAGGATGTGGTTGAAGTGAAAACATTCAATATTCAAAATATGAATGAAATTTCTGGGCGTTTTAGGATCACTAAACTCATTTTTGATATCATATCGACTCCACGTTGAAAATTTGGTTACGAGAGAGAGAGAGAGGGGGTTGAGTACCAAAATTACGCAGAATTATAAATGGGTACACAATATTCAAGTTTCACGTCAAAATTTTTTGATTCGAGTTATATTGTTGTATTGGTCCTCAAAAAGTGATATAACACTCATTTGGGAACAAAGTGAACAAATTTTTTTAATTTCTGGAATCTCAAAGAAAAAAATGTATTAAAGAACGAAGAGTCCCACTGCTGCACAGAAAGACATTGTTACATGGATATGTCATCCAGGCGACCGCGTTAACGCGCATACCCACATAACAACGCCTTCTTTAGTCGTCCATACTCGGCATTGCTCGGCATTCTTCGTGTTGGCCAGTCAAAACGTGATTGAACGAATGACTGCGTAAAGAAGAATACGCAACTACGTAACGTTTTTCTGCAGAATGATTTTCTACAGAATGTTTTTTGCGGAACGTTTTCTGCGGAATTTTTCTCTTTTGTGTGGCGAACATTAAACATAAGGGAAAGTGCCAGTTGTTGATCAGGTGCCAATGGCCGCTACATTCACAGTTCAGTAACATCCGGTAGGAGCGCTATAAACTTTTTTCCCCCACAGAAATGTGTTCTGTAGACTCAGAACTATAATTCTGTATCTTTATGACTGTGGAAACGTAGTTACAATGCCGTGTCTGTGATTTTGAAATGTATGGTGATAAGAAAGTGGTAGTTTTTTCAAAATTTTAAAAAAGGCGTTTCAAAAAATCGAAATGAGGAGCGATATTCCAAAATGGCCTCTGTCCATTTTTTTTTTTTTAAAAATCGTTTTATAGCGCCATCTGGTGAAGAATCTAGTAATACATATTCTGGCCCAAATGAAATCACGATATCGCAAATCTAACGCATGTAAGAAGTCAAAATAGACTCGCAAGAAGAAGAAAAAAGTTGTTCCAAAACGGCCTCTGTCCACATATTTTTATCACAGTAGAGGAGTCGACATTATCTTGAGAATTTTATAAATTAGAGTCTACTCAAAGGCACAGTATGTCTAATTTTGTGCCAAAAAAAAAAACAAAAAAAAAACAGGAGATCTCCAGAGATCTCCACTTTGCGACTGCCATGCGCGTCTCCTATACAAGGTACATTCAATATTTCAACGAGATAAATTCCTGCAGGTGTTCTGCTAGGCAACCTGATTACCAACCGTGACATATATGTAGGTGTAATATAGGGATACACCAGGTTTTTTCTTCCCCGTGAAAGAAATATAAAACTGGACGGAGGCCGTTTTGAAATATCGCTCCTCAAATGATAAGTGCGTAACACGCTTCTTTATTAATGTAAATAGGTATATATGTTATGCTATAGATCTAAAAAAATATTTTTTCAGGGTGTTTTGAGAATTTCAGTTCGAGCTGGTGATTTGCTAGAGGAGAGAAGGATGGTTGAAAAATTCGTTTTCAATTTGCGATAACATCAGTTAGAATCAAATTTTTGGAGTTTTCGTCAATTTATATCTATACACCCTTGTACATACCATGTCATCTATTTTTAATGAGAAATACGTAATTGAAAATTGAAAATGGCCATCAACTGGCACTGATTAACATTTAACATAAATTACATCTCGTACTTACTCGACTATATCATGTTGGTCAAAATTAGTATGTGCCAAATGTTGGTCGGCCAACAATTGGCATTTAAAAAAAATTGTTTTTAGGAAAGTCTATTCAGTATAAACCAATTTCAGTCCTTCTATACGTGTATATGAACTGAAATGAAGGAAAACGAATCCTGTGGTACAATTTTACCTGACCAATAATTGGTACAGTGGTACCAAATGTTGGTCTTTAGGTGTCTTCGTAAAATAGCTGTAGTCAACATTTCATTGCATATTAAAAATTTTCGAGTGCATTAGCTGAGAGTAGAAGAATGGTATTAATGTACTACATGGGTTTCATTTTCAAAAACCGATCAGGGGAAGTACACGAGCTGGTCAAAAAAAGTTGACCAACAATTGGCACCTTCCCTTTATTCATATCAACATTATATTTTGTACACTCACATAGACGGAGGGTATCATTCCCCAAATCCACCCTCTTAAAGCCGACTATGACAATTTCCGTTGTTCTAATTTCAGTTCTCTAGTCACCAGTGCATTTTTCTCAACCAAGAAAAAGTTACTGGAAACTAGTTCGCTGATCTTGGAAGCCCAATATTGAGTACCAGTATTGTTTTTCAGTGGATGGTAAACCTCTACGGCGCCTCCTCTATTACCACAATTTACAACATAGGACAAATGTATAGCAAAAATGAGCTTAGCAACCCTGAAACCCTTAGAAATGCTTTCTATATACTACTCTATAAATTATTAAATTTCAACCTCCCCCTTAAACTCACAATTTTCAAACTAGCGTCACACTGATAAATGAGATCAGCGACTCTGGGAATCTCTGAAATAACATATCTGTATCGTATTTTCAAACTTTTTTTTTTTTCATTTCATCCCCACCCCCATCTCCGGGTATTACAGTTTCAAAATTAAGTTAGACTGAGGTTAATATCACACTGAGTGACCTGCAAAACTTGAGAATAAAATAAATATCTATATTTTAATTTAGCTTATCTTAATCATCATCTTCCTCCTCTTGGGCTACAGTTTTAGCTTGGAGTCAAGCTGATATCAAAATTGACGTCAGTAACTCCAACCCTCTTCCCTTTCCATAATATCGCGATTTCATTATTCTTATTAATAAAATTTCTGAAAACTCCACTATTCCAGTCTCTTCTCGATGCGCAATCAGTTACCCAGTTGCCCGCGGAAAAGTTACCCATTTGTTACCCTCGGGTTACCCACTGATTACCCCTAGATTACCCTTGTTCCCCTGGTTCCCCTTTAGTTACCCGGGTAACAGGCGGGATTTTGCGCATCGGGACCATATAGCATCTTTAGATCAACTTAGATTTCGTTTCTAGGGCTGCGGCTATTGGGATATATGGGCTGACAGGAAGAAAGGGACCTCAGCGCAATAATGTAAATTTTACAGGAGAGCGGAAAAACAAAATTGATGACGTTTTCACGTTACGGAGACACTCAACTTTGAAGACTTACATCCGTTTGGGAAAATTCTTTAGAATTTTTTCGTCAGCACCAGGCGAAAAAGCAACCAAAAATTAGTCAAAAACAGTTGTTATCACAAAAATGTTTTTTTTTTTTTTGCCCTGAGGTCCCTTTCTTCCTGTCAGCCCACATATACTCGTAGTTAGAAAAAAGTCTTATTATACTATTTTCATTCGATATTCCTATTAATGAGGTTTTAGTTTATGAAACAAATTATTTATTTCGAGCTTATTTCTTTCCTGAATTAGTGCCTAGATTTTTAGCTGAACATTGGCGACTCTGAGTGATACAACCCTTCTGGTGTGTTTACATTTTCTTTCTTTTTCGAAAACACCTCATTCAACATGCTGTCGGTCAGATTAGTGTGAACATAAATTTATTTCGTCGACAGTTCTGGATAGTGTTAATCCTTCAATGTCCAAAACCATGGGGCACTGTAAACATGACTACGCTAGCCGATTTTATCCTTTCATTCCCCGTGCAACCTCAATCGTCGCTCGCGACGGCTCGCGTGAAGGATAAAAATGGCGGCTTAGCGTGCCTGTGGTTACAGAGCTCTAGAACTGTCGGGAACATAAAGCTGCGTTCACACTAACCTGACGAACAGTACGTTGAGTGCGGTGTTTTGGAAAAACTGCGAAATACTAAGTTAGTTTTATCATCCAGGGTCACATTTTGATTTTTACTCCCGTTAGAGCGAAGGTACATTTCTGTGTTTTGGGATTTCAACGCTGTTAATTAGATGGTGTTCCGATGACATATAGCATTATTCATCCTCGCTCTTTTATCAAGTCTTTTCCTTTATTGCCCAATCACTGGATTCCGGCTCACCGTGCTTGTTTTTTTTTCTGTTACAGTTTTTCGGTCGAGGCTGAAATGGCTCCCACTAGTCATTTATTGGTGTACTATACTTCCGAAACGGGCGAAATAATTGGAGACTCGATCCGCTTTAATGTGAATCTGCGACACGAAAGGGTGAGTACAGTGCCGCGCGAAATATGATGAATATGACGTTTTTAACGAGGCGTATTTTAGTTTCGGCCGCTTAATAGTCAGAATTTTGCTCGAAAGAAGCGAATAAATTGGTATTTTAAAAGTGAAATGACATATTTTTCCGACAGCCGCTTTTCAATTCGCTTCGCTTTTTTTGGCGCGCAGAGAGGAAAAAAGTATTCGCGACCGGCTGATTTTTAATTACCGCGAAAAAAAAATCGCTCTTTACTAATCCCGTCCGCGGCTCCGTGTTTTTGTGCCCCTCACTTACTGCCAGCATCAAAAGAGGTTAGAAAAGTGAAATCCTGGATGAAAATGGATTACACGGCGATTTCGACACGTTCATTGAGATGTTTTCGTGCACCGTTAATACCGTATTTTCGAACTTAGATTATTTTTATTCGGCCAGAACCCCGGCGCTCTCGTGCTTCGTTCATAAGCCGTCAGAGATTCCCAGCGCAAAAGACGCCCGTAATATCGAACCGGCAAATCCGTTATAAGTTTATTCGTTAAACGACGGCGCAATTTAAGCGAAGTTTTTTCAATCGTTTCTAACAGGATACGGATTTAGGGCTCGCAAACCAAAACGTGCCGGGATTACTGTGGTTCGTGCCACGAAAAGCGGCCTGCACCGGCATTTAGAAAACGATAACACGGTCACTCGAATGCACGCAGCTCCCGAGGCCTGGAGAATATTTTATAATTATTTAAACGGGCATTGGGAAAAGCGCAATAACCAGGAGATCGATAATAAAACAGATGACTACACGACTGTCCTCATTTTCAAGTTCACACCGCACCGTCGGAAATATGAGTGCAAATCTCATCGAGCACTTTCTCGAATAACCACGAGGGAGAGCAGTCTGCATTGAATTAGTTCAAGCAAATCGATCCTTTATAATTGGACTGTTGCAGTCGGGTGATTTGGGTTACTTTCAGTCTTCGTGAGTTGTAAAACCTTTCACCCCGGGGGGGTGTCTCCACCTATCGCGTCGAAAAAGAACAAAAAACAACTGTATTTTCTGATTAGAAATGATTCACTTTTAATTAGTCGTTACCAGGACGAGTTTGAATAAGTAGTTCAGGGTATCGAACAATTTAAGCTAATTAAAGATGAATTTGCAAAATTCGGAAAGCTGAAATTTGGTGTGGAAGTACGATTGACGTTACTGGTCAATATCCTAAAATTCCCCAAAGAATCCGAATGGAGCTTCATTTCCTAAGGAGCGGAACGCCCCCCTTCCCCTCAAATCAGATGGTTTAAGGTAGTAACTTGGAACATATCAACTCTGAGCAGAAACTTTTGAAACAAAAATTGTTCCTCATTAAATTTTAGACGAAGAAGATTCTTTATTATTTTTGTGTAGCTGCTCTCGATATATGCTCTAAAAAAAAAGGATTGCAAATGACGCTGAGTTTTACCATACATTCACGCAGGCTGCCCAGAAAACAAATTCAGCGCATAAAATCTATGTCAACTTTACAGTCTGTCGATGTTCATAACAACTCGACTCTTTATCGAAATAAGTAAAATCAATGTCGATTTGACATTGGTAGTCCGTCGATTTTCATAAGGATTCGATTCTTTTATGTAAAATTGATGTCAATTTCACAATAAAATGTAAAATCAATATAAATTTGACGTAAGAGTTAGTCAGTCCATCGATTTTCATAACAGTTCAACTCTTTTGATATAAAATTGATGTCAGTTTCAGGTTGAAGGGAAATCAATATCAATTTAACATTAGTAATTTGAAAATTCGTTGATTTTCATAACTACTAGACTCATTTTCGATGTATAAAATCGATATTAATTTCATAATGAAATGTAAAATCGATATCAATTTGACATTAGTAGTTAATCAGTCCGTCGATTTCCACAACAATTGAGTCACTTGTTTTTGGTATAAAATTAATGTCAATTTCACATTGAAGTGTAAAATTGATATCAATTGGATATTGGTATTTCGGCAGTCCGTTAATTTTCATGACAGTTTGATTCTTTTGATGTAAAATTGTTGTCATTTTCAGGCTGAAGTGCAAAATCATTAGCAATTTTACGTTGGTAGTTTGACAGAGTCTGTTAATTTTCATAACAGTTCGACTCTTTCAATGTAAAATTGATGTCGGTTTCGCGTTGAAGTGTAAAATCAATGTCAATTTGACTTGGGTAGCTTGAAAGTCCACTGATTTTCACCACAATTCGACTCTTTTGATGTAGAATTAATGTCAATTTCCTGTGGAGGTATATAACTGTCGACAATGTGACCCGTTGGTAGTCTGAAAGTTCATTAATTTTCATAACTAGTTGACATTTTTGCTATAAAATTGATGTCAATTTCACATTGAAGTGTATAATTGTTATCAATCTGACATTGGTAGTTTGACAGTCAGTCAATTTTCATAACAGTTTAACTCTGATATAAAATCGATGTTGATTTCATGTTGAAGTGTGCAGTTGATATCAATCATACACTCTGGCAGCTTGATGATAGGCTATTGATTTTCCTAAAAATTTGAGTTTTTTAATGTAAAATTGAAATCAATTTGACAGCGGTAGTTCAACAGTCTGTTGATTTTCATGACAATTTGATTCGTTTTTGGTATAAAATTAATGTCAATTTCACAACTGTTAAATCAATATCGATTTGACATTGATAGTCTGGAAGTCCGTTGATTCTCTTAACAATTTGAATCTTGTGATGTTAAATTGTTAACAATTTGAGGTTAGTAGCTTGACAGTCTGTCGATTTTCATAACAATTTGATACATTTTATATAAATTAGATGTCAATTTCACGTTGTAGTGTAAAATTAATACCAATTTGACATTGGAAGTTCAACAGTCCTTTGATTATAAGAATAATTCGACTCATTTTTTATGTAAGATTCATGTTTATTTCACGTTGAAGTGTGAAACTGATATAGATTTGACATCAGTAATTCGACAGTTTTTCAATTTTTATGACAATTCGACTTTTTTTTTCGATTTAAAATTGATGTAAATTTTACACAATGTGTGAATTTAATGTCAGTTTGACAGTCCTTTAATTTTCATAACAATTCGACTCTTTTTCGATGTACATAGAATCTACAGTTGAATCCGCGTCGTTTTTACATGTAGACGAAAGTCAGGGACAGCAAAAAGATCCTGTTCATAAGGCCTGCGTTGATGTATGGCAAAATGAAAGGTCAGTTTTAATCCCCTTTATCAAGTAATTTTAAAGACAGTTACAAAAAACAAAAAAAAAAAAAATTCCTCATACAGGATTTAATAGATAACGATTTCATTTTGAAAAGTTTTCGCCTATTAATGAATATTTCCTAAATTTACACGGAAAACCTGATCTTGGGAGGATGTTTAACTCCTTATAGAAGGTGAGAGGTATTTTTTGTCTTCTACAGCATTCTGCGAACAGAAAGGATGCCCATTTCCCTCAGGCTGGTACCATAGTTCCCTCTGAATGTCGTTTCGCCGGTGTCAAAAATTAATAGAAGTTTTTCTTACCTGTCGATAATAAGTTATTTATGAAGCATTCATATTTTCAGGTCAGTTTGATATTGGATGAGAATAATGTCTGGTATGTGGACGAGAAAATCCGAGTCGGTATCTTGGCGTTTCCAAAAACTCACATTTGCCTAGTCGGTGGCCGTTCGGAAGACATACACTTTTGGAACAAGTAAGCATTCGTAATTATAAAGCAATTTAGAACTAGAATAATTTCCGTGATACTCAAGCACATAATTCTTTGTCCCCCCATATTTTTCAGTCATTCCACTACATTTCTCGTTCAGAGGGTCATAGGACTCGGATTTAGGATTTAATAGACCTATCTCTCAATGTCTGCTGATTTTTACTCGATCATTGCTGATATTCAACCACAACTGGTCGATTGTAGACGACCACCAACTGATCGCGACTAAATACATGTGGTTTTAAGACTCGCAAGTTGGAGTGGGAGCCCCAAGTTAAGATTGGGAAAAACAATCCCTAGTTGATGTTTGAAAATCCCAAGTTGAGGATGGACAAACTTAAAATGATAGGGGAAACCTAAAAACCTAAGTTAAGATCAGAGGAACCTATGGCGTAATTGAAAAACCGAGGTTGAAGTAAGAAGAACGCAAGTTGAGGTTGGAAAAACTTCGAGGTTGAAGCCATAGAAACCTAAGTTGAGACGGAAAAAATAGATATAATCTCGTTAGCTCCCTATTGAAACGGGGTACAACAAGTTTAGGAAGGAAAACCTTTACCTGAGGGCATAAAAACCTAAGTCGAGGTAGGAGAACCCACGTTGAGGTCGAAAAATCGCAAGCTCAGGTTAAGAAACCAAAGTTGAGATCGGGAAAGGCAACGACGTAATCAAACAACTCCCATAACATCGTTGGAAAAGAACCAAATTTAGAAAAACCCGTGACAGTTAGACAGCCTGAAGTTGAGTCGAACAAAAATACATGTTGAGAATGGAAACCTCGGAGTGGGGGAAGACACCACACTGAGTTCGGAAAACCTCGTGACTTCGACTGAAAAACCAAAATGGAGGTGATAAAAACCTATATTGAGGTCGGGGAAACTTCCAGTCCAGGATGAAAAAACCCGAATGGGGGGGGGGGGAAGAAAGAGTCCGACCGCTGCACGGAATGGCATTGTTACATGGATATGTCGTCCAGGCTTTCTCTAGTCGTTCATTTTCGGCTCTACTCGGCACTTTCCGTGTCGGCCTGTCGGCTGGTCGAAACGTGTTGAAACGAATGACTGTGTAAAGAGGAGTATGCAATTACATCGCGATGGTAACGTTTTCTGCGAAATTTTCCTTTTTCGCGTGGCGAACTATTAGACATATCCATGTCAAAGAATGATGAAGACTACTATATTACCGAACAAGGGAGGGAAGGAAGTGTTTTCATCAGTAGTAACTTTACAGTACTAGACGAGGCAAGTCCTGCTATCGTACAAGTGACTGCGCTTCCTTAACGACTTAATCAGTTACGATATTTCTTTTTAACATGTTACTGAAGTTCACCAAGTATCGCTATCTCCGATTATTGAGAAAGTAATTACTTTCTTCCCTAACGAAGGAATAGCTGCCTCTCTCCCAGCGTCGTCGTATAGCGAAATATAATGGACTTTTCCAGTACATTTTCAAAAAATGCATTGGTTCGAAGAAAGGGCAGCGTTCGACTCATCCCTCTCGTCCTCTTTTCGCGTACCTACATGCCTCATTTGCGTTTTCACAGAACGGGAATATTCCACTTGGTTTTCGAGTGTGAATGAAGCTTCGTAAGAACATTCTAGAATCGGGGCTCATTGAAGAGATATCGAATTCGAAAATGTTATTTATCTTTCCGCCGCGCATTTCTTTTCCAGCTCCGCGGAGGCAAAAAATGGGCGCGAACATGGGACACAGCTCGCGGGAGCTAAAATGCTCCAGAACAAACGTACGTTTTATTGCGGAGTGTTGGTGGAATAAGGGCATATAGATTCGAGTGCGGTCGCGAGACGGATTATTAGGGACGGAGCGCGATTTTATACACTCGAGAAAACTTCGAGTCGAGCAAAAAACGAGCGCGAAGGGCGGCGGGTGGTCGCGTGAGGGCTACGCGTTTTTCGAATTAACAATAATCCAGCGACATCGGATTAGAGACGTCGTGATCGGTAATTTTAAAGTGAACAATTTAGCGCGAGACAGAAAGACCGACTAGTGGAAAATATCGTCTGTAGTTTCTTGCTAGCGCCCCGCCGTATCATCTTGGCTCGCGGATTACGATGTCTGAAATTACTCGACTCGACTCGCCCGCAATATTATTTTCCGTCGAGCTTTCCCCCCAACTTATTCCGCAGCTTCCTATCAAGAACGGATTAAGGGAGACGAAATTCGAAGAAAAATGTCAAACCGGAGGGTGTAGCGTGTGTTTCGTCACCGACGAGGCGTTATTAACTTTACAAGGTTATAGCGATTTAAGGATAAATCTGTCGAATCGTGCGGAAAAAATGCGACTTTCGGTAACTCTGAAAAGTGCGACGAATAACAGCTCGCCTCTGCATCATATTTAGAACGTCTTCCTTCGAGATGTTATCAAAATATTTATACGTACATATCCAACCAATGACGTTGGAACTGAGGGAGGGGAGACAGGAGTACATGTACCCACCAAGAAATTATAGTGGATATAAAATTATAGTATGCATTCCACCCTGAACCCTGAAAAAATTTTAAAAACTTGAAAAAAAAAAAAAAGAAGAAGAAAATATGTTTAGTAAGTTATAAGTTGATAAATTCCTTACCCAGCAGGAAAGGAAAACCAGGGTAAGTCTTCCAATATTCCCGCAATCTCACTAACCAAAAACAAAAAACCAATAAAAAATAAAAACAAACAAAAAATATCAATAGGAACACTAAACGTCAGAACATTAAAAAAGCACGAAAATCTTGTAGAATTAGAAAACGCTTTCATAAACTCCAATTTGGCAATACTAGGTCTATCGGAAGTCAGAAGAGACGGAGAGAAAATACAAAGAACAAAAAAAGGTAACTTATTCCACTATATAGGCGAAAGAGGAGGACAGAAAGGCGTAGGATTCCTAATTAAAGAAAATTATATAAAACTGATAAAAGAAATTAAAGGCATAACAGACAGAATAACTACACTAAAACTAGAACTAAACAACACTAAACTGACTTGCATACAAATTTACGCGCCAACATCAACAGCTGAAGAAAAAGTAATTGAAAAATTTTACGAGACACTAGAAGAAACTCTATACACAGAAACTAAAATCAACAACAACAAGCTAATCCTAATGGGAGACTGGAACAGTCAGGTAGGACAAAGACAACAAAACGAGCAAGACATCCTAGGCCAATACGGATATGGCAAAAGAAATACAAGAGGCTGGAGACTACTAAGGTTCTGTCAAGAACACAATCTGAAAATAATGAACGGATACTTCAAAAAAAGGCAAGGAAAAAGATGGTCATGGATAAGCCCGAACAGGGAAACACAAAACACTCATAGACTACATAATAACGCAGAGAGACAACAACATCATAACAAACTTCAAAATAAATAACAAATTTGAATTTTACTCGGACCACAGACTAATACAAATTGAACTAACAGACAAAAAAGCAATAACAAAGCCCAAACCCCAAAAACAAACACAAAAAACAATTAATCCAACAAAATACGCACCAACTTTGAATAAAAAACTAAAGGAAATAAAAACAGACAACCAATTGGAAACAGTCGAATCGCTATACAAACAGTTAATACAATCAATAAAGGAAGCAGACACAACAGCCAGGGAACGAAAAGGAAACCCAAACGGAACCGACATGGAAACAAATAACATAAAAGAAGAAATAAGACTACTAATTAAAAAAAGGCTAAAACTGCTAAGGAAAGAAGAACTGACTAAGAACGAAAAAATAGAACTGAACATAACATCAAAACTTATCAGAAACAAAATCAGGCATAAAAACTTCCTGAAACAGAGTATCATCATAAAAAACACACTAGAGGGACACAGGAACTTTAAAAATATGAGAAAGTCACTAAGCCAAGGCCTCCAGTGGACAGCATACTTTACAGACCAGGAAGGTAAAAAAATATATGACCGAACTGAAATAAACAATATAATAACCAAATATTACGAAAACTTATATAACGACGAGAAAATAACACTAACACAAAACGTCCAAACAACAAACAACGAGGAAGTGCCACCTTTCCTCGAAAGCGAAATTGAAAATATTATAAAACAGTTAAAACCTAACAAAAGCCCAGGCCACGACAACATAACTAACGAACATATAAAAATGGGAGGCAAAGAACTAACAACAGTACTAACAAAATTATTCAACGAAATACTAACAAACAATGTAATACCAAACGACTGGAAAACCTCTGACATAATATTATTATTCAAGAAAGGAGATAGACATAAAATAGAAAACTACAGACCAATAACACTAACACCAACCATATCCAAAATTTTCTCAAAAGCAATAGAAACCAGACTAAAACCAATACTCAACTCGCAACAACCAATAGAACAAGCAGGATTCCGTAAAAACTTCTCAACAATAGATCATATACATACGGTTAACCAAATAATAGAAAAGAGCAACGAATACAGTTTTGACTTATGCCTGGGACTGATCGACTACAACAAAGCATTCGACTCAATAAGCCACAACTACTTACTGAAAACATTAAAGATACAAGGAACACCCCAAACATACATTAACATAATAGAACAGATGTACGAAAACCTCAAAGCCAGAATAAAAACAGACACACTAGGCAAAGAATTCGAGATAAAAAAAGGCGTAAAACAAGGAGATCCGCTTTCCCCGATTCTTTTTAATAGTGCACTAGAGGAAATTTTTAGAAACCTAAATTGGGAAAATAAAGGCATAAATATAAATGGATACCGTCTATCAAACTTAAGATTTGCAGACGATATAGTACTATTCTCAGAATCAAGCGACGAGTTGGAAAAAATGCTGAACGAATTGAATATAGAAAGTAATAGAGCTGGCCTATCAATGAACCTCCAAAAAACAAAAATAATCGCGAAAACGAGCGGACAAAAAGACATAACTTTGGACGGTAAAACAATCGAAACAGTAGAGGAGGGGACCTATCTAGGACAAAAAATATCATTCAATAATCAATTCGAAAAAGAAATTGAAGCCCGAATTACCAAAACATGGTCCAAATATTGGTCGCTAAAAAACATATTTAAAGGCAACTACAGTAACAAACAAAAAAGTCAGGTCTTCAACACATGCATAGTTCCGGTGCTAACTTACGGAAGCCAAACATGGCCTCTGAATAACAAAATACTTGACAGAATAACAATAACACAAAACACACTAGAAAGATCAATACTGAAAATCAAACGAAAAGACAGGGTAAACCTACAAACAATAAAAAACAAACTAAAGGGAAACTACAATATAACAGAACACATAAAACTTAACAAATGGAAATGGGCAGGCCATATCTCACGACTTGAAGACAACCGATGGACCTACAGAGCCACTTTCTGGCAACCTTGGGGAAAAATTAGAAGTTGGGGCCGCCCAAAACACAGATGGAAAGACGACATAAATAAATTTCTAGGTAATAACAATTTTCAAACAATAGCCAGGAACAGGATAGAATGGAGGAGATTGCGGGAAACCTTTGCTCGATACGGGCCTGGGTGAGACTGAGCCCCACTTTGGGGGCCACGGCATATAACATACTGTAATAATTCATGTATACCTCGCCCAATAAAGGTTGATTTGATTTGATTTGAAGTTGATAAATAGAAGTAACGATGTATTGGGAATACGGCCTCAGTTAAATCACTTCTGAAGGTTATTTAAAGGTCATTCAAAGATCATTGTCTTTTAGGGAAGGGTTCTTTGACCTTCTGTGCAATAGGTGATATTGTAAACTGCTAATTCGAGCATGTATCGGTTATGGACCCATTTACTAGTGACGTCAAGCAGTGTGTTATTATTCTCGGTTACTGTTGCAAAATGAACGTATTGACCCCTATAAGAAAACCTCGAAGAGCAAAGATTATTATGGTACTACCTAGGAACAGTGTTGATAGAACGCGAAAATCATTGTTCCCATTCCCGTTCATTCTTCTCTAACTGCATGGTTCTCATACATGTTCTTTGTTCTCCTTACTTTAAAATTACCAACGTTCCCGTTCTTGTTACCATTTCCATATTGTTCCTGTTCCCGTTCCCTATTCTCGTTCTCATTCTCGTTTTTCTTTTCGTTCTCGTTCGTTCTTCCAACATCCGAGTACTGGAGCGGTATTCCCGAAAAGTTGTTACGGTAACCACTCATAACAACTAGTCCCAAGGTGGTGTTATGAGTGGTTATAAGATGTTATTTAACATTGCGGTAAATGGGTAACAAGCGGTAACAACTCATAACTAGATACTTTTGTATAACAACGGTTGTTATCATAACATCGCATAAGAACTTTTCGAGAATAGTGGTCCTACAGTTTGATTTTCTCATCTAAAAAATTTATAAAATTGACGGTTTTAGACTTTCAGAATTTTACTTTCGCGCCAGCTGCAAAGGTGTTGGAAGAACGCAAAAATCATCTCGTTCCCGTTCTCGTTCATTCTAGCATGGTTTTCGTTCTTGTTCTCAACCTGGTCCTGTTCCCATTCCCGTTTCCCGTTCTTGTTCTCAATCCCATCATGTTCTTGTTCTCGTTCTCGTTCGTTCTTCCAACACTGCCTGGGAATAAGAAATTTGTTAGAAACCAGAAGTTTCCTATCAAATGCTAGAACCTTCTAGATTAAAAATATTATACCTTTGATTTCTGAATCTGCGTGAAGAAGCATCGCTTTAAAAATCCTACTGTACTAATTACATGGTGGTACACTTTGCTGAAAAGAGTTCTATAAAGGTGCGCATAAGTACTATTCTGATAAGTTATAGCACGCGTTGGTTGAGCGCACATGCGTGATTCTTGATAGTGAATATACTGACTTATACGCACACCGTTATATGAGGGTGGATCGTCAACCATTTTTTTTGTAGTTTCCAACGCGACCCAGGTACTACGTTTCGCCTTTTGATGGGGGGGAGAGGGGGGTTTAAAAACGTTTTTGTAATTTGTAAATTTTTCCTATTCTTAAAGTTATGCACTATAGGGCTGAAAATTGAATTCTACGCAGTGCCTTGAAAATTCCAGTTATGCAAAATGTTTACATGACCTTTTAATAGTATTCATCGCGAACCTTAAATTACTTTGTATACAAATTTTGTCTATCTGTGACATGGAAGGCGCTGAAGCACTTATAATACTTTGTTCTTTATAGCGCCTTCAGTATGACAGATAGGCAAAATTCACATATAACCTTAATAGTAGTAATGATTGATATGTACAATATTAGTTATGTACAAATTTTGCCTATCTCCAGCTAAGGCACTTACAATAATTTGTTTCTTTATAGCGCCTTCGATTTCACAGATAGGCAACATTTGTATATGAACTTATTTAAAGTTCGTGATGAATTCTATTATAAAGGTTATGTGCCAATTTGGTTCATCTCGCATATTGAAGGCGGTAGACCATTGAATAAAAGTACTGGTAGAAATCAAAACTTTGAAAGAAAAGCGGTGTGGGTTCAGATTATTGTTACGACAAAATATTGATACCTAGAGTTCATTTGTGACCTGCACTGAGAGAAGGGGTTTAGTAAGCAAAACACAAATTTTGAATGTAAATACGAGTGTCTTTGGATTGGAGCGATCAATGTTGATGGCTTGTGAGCCTAAATATTTGTATTTAATTTTGTTCAAGAGCAGATTTTAATTAGTATAAATCGAATTTTTGCTCACTAACCACCTTTTCCCAATGCAGGTCACAACTTGGACTAAACAGAACAAAGGTAGACCCAATGCTGGGGAAAATGTTTGAAAAAATCTTTCTCTCATATACAGGCCAAGCAGAAAATTCGTATAAGTATGTGACCTGGAATCATAAAATGTGCCTCTAGCATCAAAAATCATTTTTTACTTTCTTGACAATTCTTATAGAAAAAATCACGCTCTTTCGAATGAAATAAATCGCAGCTTCCTATCTTCACTAGTTTTTCCACAAATTGCATTTAAAAATTACGTTAAAAGTTTAAAAACATGCGTTTACATGGCGTCGTGTGAAACGGGCTTACGGGAATTACAGAGAAAAGAATTCGAAACGCGGTTGTCATAGCAACGCGTAAACGCATGTGCACCTTTACCACCATCCCATCTGTACACTCCTGTATCTTGAAAACTTGTTTTCGCACAAAAGGTACATTTCATGGTTCCAGGTCACACATAATATTCGCTCACTCCCTTTGGTGGCGTAAAATTTAGCTAGAAGATATGAAACAGGTGTCAGCTGAAAGGAAATTACAAGCGCTTCAACTTTGTTCCTCTTCATTTCCTGTGAAACTCAGGTCTACTTCACCAACCCCCCCCCCCCCAAGTGCTATTTGAAAAAGTAAATGAGGCAAACATTTGTGTACAATTTGTGTAATTTGTGTACACCGGTCCTAGAATTTGTGTACGGTCCCCGCCCTAATTAGGAACGATCAAAGTTTGGGGGCTGGACAAATGCTAGACCCCCCCCCCCAACTTCAGATGCAGGTTTGGAATGGAGATAAAAATTTGTGTATTTTGTGTGTCCACCCTCCTCAATTTGTGTACCCTTCCCTTCCCCTCTGTGGACGACACAAGATAGGTAACCTGTTAGTTGCTGCCCCCACTCAAAGATGAGATAGAAATCCGGAAATGGCGACTAAAATTAGTGTAAAATTAGTCTAATTTGTGTATCGCCCCCCCCAATCTGTGTACCCCGCCAACCCCTCTATGAACCAGACAATATGAGTTACATATTATATGCTAGGTGCTGCCCTCCCAAGGTGAGATAGAGGTCTGAAAATGAGGGTAAAAATTTGTGTGCAATTGGTGTATTTTGTGTATCTACCTTCCTGCAATTGTGTACCCTTCCCTTCTCCTCTGTGGAGGACACAAATAGGTTAACTTTTATGTGCTGCCCTCCTCTCCAGATTGAGATAGAGGCCTGGAAATGAGGGCAAAAATTAGTGTACAATTTTTGTCTTCCGTGTATCGATCTCCCTCAATTTGTGTACCTCGCCAACCCCTCTATGGACCATACAATATGAGTTACATGTTTGCCCCCCCCCCCCTCAAGATGAGATGGAAGTCCGAAAATGGGGGCAAAAATTTGTTTACAATTTATGTAATTATTTTATCTACTTTCCGCATTGTCTGCGCCCTGGCGTAAGCTCACAAATGCTGTGGACACTGGAATTTCAAGCCAACTCCTAAAATGGGATGATGATGAGGAATTTTGTCCCGATCTTCTTTTATTTCTTTTTTGTGTAATTCGTTCAGTTCTGTTTGTTTTAGCACCCTGCCCGTCTCTTAGACGCAGTAATCTGCAGAACCTATTTTCCCCCCGTTTCAGTTAGGAAGTCTTTGCTGAATGAGAGGTCTTCAAATTTCTGTGCAGGAATGTAGGTAATTCAGAGAAGTAAATTTTACCATGATTCAAGAGTTAGTAGTCATATGAAGTAGCTATTTTCGTTGATTATTGAGTCTGAATTTCTGAGAGAATAAACACATTGTACACAAATTGTTGCCCCTATCTCCAGATCTCTGTCTCACCTTGGGGGGGGGGGGGTAGCACTTAACATATAACTCATATTGTACGGTCCAGAGAGGGATGGCGGGGTACAGAAATTGGAGGAGATCGATGCACTAATTTTTGCCGCCATTTCCGGACCTCTGTCTCATCTTTGAGAGGAGGCAGCACCTATCAGGTTACCTATCTTGTGTCGTCCACAGAGGGGAAGAGAAGGGTACACAAAGTGAGGAAGACGAATACACAAAATACACAAATTATTAACTTTACAAGGTTATAGCGATTTAAGGATAAATCTGTCGAATCGTGCGGAAAAAATGCGACTTTCGGTAACTCTGAAAAGTGCGACGAATAACAGCTCGCCTCTGCATCATATTTAGAACGTCTTCCTTCGAGATGTTATCAAAATATTTATACGTACATATCCAACCAATGACGTTGGAACTGAGGGAGGGGAGACAGGTACATGTACCCACCAAGAAATTATAGTGGATATAAAATTATAGTATGCATTCCACCCTGAACCCTGAAAAAATTTTAAAAACTTGAAAAAAAAAAAAAAAAAAGAAAATATGTTTAGTAAGTTATAAGTTGATAAATAGAAGTAACGATGTATTGGGAATACGGCCTCAGTTAAATCACTTCTGAAGGTTATTTAAAGGTCATTCAAAGATCATTGTCTTTTAGGGAAGGGTTCTTTGACCTTCTGTGCAATAGGTGATATTGTAAACTGCTAATTCGAGCATGTATCGGTTATGGACCCATTTACTAGTGACGTCAAGCAGTGTGTTATTATTCTCGGTTACTGTTGCAAAATGAACGTATTGACCCCTATAAGAAAACCTCGAAGAGCAAAGATTATTATGGTACTACCTAGGAACAGTGTTGATAGAACGCGAAAATCATTGTTCCCATTCCCGTTCATTCTTCTCTAACTGCATGGTTCTCATACATGTTCTTTGTTCTCCTTACTTTAAAATTACCAACGTTCCCGTTCTTGTTACCATTTCCATATTGTTCCTGTTCCCGTTCCCTATTCTCGTTCTCATTCTCGTTTTTCTTTTCGTTCTCGTTCGTTCTTCCAACATCCGAGTACTGGAGCGGTATTCCCGAAAAGTTGTTACGGTAACCACTCATAACAACTAGTCCCAAGGTGGTGTTATGAGTGGTTATAAGATGTTATTTAACATTGCGGTAAATGGGTAACAAGCGGTAACAACTCATAACTAGATACTTTTGTATAACAACGGTTGTTATCATAACATCGCATAAGAACTTTTCGAGAATAGTGGTCCTACAGTTTGATTTTCTCATCTAAAAAATTTATAAAATTGACGGTTTTAGACTTTCAGAATTTTACTTTCGCGCCAGCTGCAAAGGTGTTGGAAGAACGCAAAAATCATCTCGTTCCCGTTCTCGTTCATTCTAGCATGGTTTTCGTTCTTGTTCCCAACCTGGTCCTGTTCCCATTCCCGTTTCCCGTTCTTGTTCTCAATCCCATCATGTTCTTGTTCTCGTTCTCGTTCGTTCTTCCAACACTGCCTGGGAATAAGAAATTTGTTAGAAACCAGAAGTTTACTATCAAATGCTAGAACCTTCTAGATTAAAAATATTATACCTTTGATTTCTGAATCTGCGTGAAGAAGCATCGCTTTAAAAATCCTACTGTACTAATTACATGGTGGTACACTTTTTGCTGAAAAGAGTTCTATAAAGGTGCGCATAAGTACTATTCTGATAAGTTATAGCACGCGTTGGTTGAGCGCACATGCGTGATTCTTGATAGTGAATATACTGACTTATACGCACACCGTTATATGAGGGTGGATCGTCAACCATTTTTTTTGTAGTTTCCAACGCGACCCAGGTACTACGTTTCGCCTTTTGATGGGGGGGGGGAGGGGGTTTAAAAACGTTTTTGTAATTTGTAAATTTTTCCTATTCTTAAAGTTATGCACTATAGGGCTGAAAATTGAATTCTACGCAGTGCCTTGAAAATTCCAGTTATGCAAAATGTTTACATGACCTTTTAATAGTATTCATCGCGAACCTTAAATTACTTTGTATACAAATTTTGTCTATCTGTGACATGGAAGGCGCTGAAGCACTTATAATACTTTGTTCTTTATAGCGCCTTCAGTATGACAGATAGGCAAAATTCACATATAACCTTAATAGTAGTAATGATTGATATGTACAATATTAGTTATGTACAAATTTTGCCTATCTCCAGCTAAGGCACTTACAATAATTTGTTTCTTTATAGCGCCTTCGATTTCACAGATAGGCAACATTTGTATATGAACTTATTTAAAGTTCGTGATGAATTCTATTATAAAGGTTATGTGCCAATTTGGTTCATCTCGCATATTGAAGGCGGTAGACCATTGAATAAAAGTACTGGTAGAAATCAAAACTTTGAAAGAAAAGCGGTGTGGTTCAGATTATTGTTACGACAAAATATTGATACCTAGAGTTCATTTGTGACCTGCACTGAGAGAAGGGGTTTAGTAAGCAAAACACAAATTTTGAATGTAAATACGAGTGTCTTTGGATTGGAGCGATCAATGTTGATGGCTTGTGAGCCTAAATATTTGTATTTAATTTTGTTCAAGAGCAGATTTTAATTAGTATGAATCGAATTTTTGCTCACTAACCACCTTTTCCCAATGCAGGTCACAACTTGGACTAAACAGAACAAAGGTAGACCCAATGCTGGGGAAAATGTTTGAAAAAATCTTTCTCTCATATACAGGCCAAGCAGAAAATTCGTATAAGTATGTGACCTGGAATCATAAAATGTGCCTCTAGCATCAAAAATCATTTTTTACTTTCTTGACAATTCTTATAGAAAAAATCACGCTCTTTCGAATGAAATAAATCGCAGCTTCCTATCTTCACTAGTTTTTCCACAAATTGCATTTAAAAATTACGTTAAAAGTTTAAAAACATGCGTTTACATGGCGTCGTGTGAAACGGGCTTACGGGAATTACAGAGAACAAGAATTCGAAACGCGGTTGTCATAGCAACGCGTAAACGCATGTGCACCTTTACCACCATCCCATCTGTACACTCCTGTATCTTGAAAACTTGTTTTCGCACAAAAGGTACATTTCATGGTTCCAGGTCACACATAATATTCGCTCACTCCCTTTGGTGGCGTAAAATTTAGCTAGAAGATATAGCTGAAAGGAAATTACAAGCGCTTCAACTTTGGTCCTCTTCATTTCCTGTGAAACTCACATCTACTTCACCAACCCCCCCCCCCCAGTGCTATTTGAAAAAGTAAATGGAGCAAACATTTGTGTACAATTTGTGTAATTTGTGTACACCGGTCCTAGAATTTGTGTACGGTCCCCGCCCTAATTATAAGAACGATCAAAGTTTGGGGGCTGGACGAATGCTAGACCCCCCCCCCCAACTTCAGATGCAGGTTTGGAATGGGGATAAAAATTTATGTATTTTGTGTGTCCACCCTCCTCAATTTGTGTACCCTTCCCTTCCCCTCTGTGGACGACACAAGATAGGTAACCTGTTAGTTGCTGCCCCCGCTCAAAGATGAGATAGAAATCCGGAAATGGCGACTAAAATTAGTGTAAAATTAGTCTAATTTATGTATCGACCCCCCCATCTGTGTACCCCGCCAACCCCTCTATGAACCAGACAATATGAGTTACATATTATATGCTAGGTGCTGCCCTCCCAAGGTGAGATAGAGGTCTGAAGATGGGGGTAAAAATTTGTGTGCAATTGGTGTATTTTGTGTATCTACCTTCCTGCAATTGTGTACCCTTCCCTTCTCCTCTGTGGAGGACACAAATAGGTTAACTTTTATGTGCTGCCCTCCCCTCCAGATTGAGATAGAGGCCTGGAAATGGGGGCAAAAATTAGTGTACAATTTTTGTCTTCCGTGTATCGATCTCCCTCAATTTGTGTACCTCGCCAACCATACAATATGAGTTACATGTTTGCCCCCCCCCCTCAAGATGAGATGGAAGTCCGAAAAGAGGGGCAAAAATTTGTTTACAATTTGTGTAATTATTTTATCTGCTTTCCGCATTGTCTGCGCCCTGGCGTAAGCTCACAAATGCTGTGGACACTGGAATTTCAAGCCAACTCCTAAAATGAGGTGATGATGAGGAATTTTGCCCCGATCTTTTTTTGTTTCTTTTTTGTGTAATTCGTCCCTGTTTGTTTTAGCACCCTACCCGTCTCTTAGACGCAGTAATCCGCAGAACCTGGGCAAGTACATTTTTTCCCCGTTTCAGTTAGGAAATCTTTGCTGAATAAGAGGTCTTCAAATTTCTGTGCAGGAATGTAGGTAATTCAGAGAAGTAAATTTTACCATGATTCAAGAGTTAGTGGTCATATGAAGTAGCTATTTTCGTTGATTATTAAGTCTGAATTTCTGAGAGAAGGAACACATTGTACAGAAATTATTGCCCCTATCTCCAGACCTCTGTCTCACCTTGGGGGGGGGCAGCACTTAACATGTAACTCATATTGTACGGTCCAGAGAGGGATGGCGGGGTACAGAAATTGGAGGAGATCGATGCACTAATTTTTGCCGCCATTTCCGGACCTCTGTCTCATCTTTGAGAGGAGGCAGCACCTATCAGGTTACCTATCTTGTGTCGTCCACAGAGGGGAAGAGAAGGGTACACAAAATGAGGAAGACGAATACACAAAATACACAAACTGTACACAAATTTGTCCCCCATCTCCTGACCTCTATCTGAAGTTAGGGGAGCTAGCATTTCTCCAGCCCCCTCCCCCAACTTTGATCGTTCCTAGCGAAGGCGGGGAACATACACAATTCCTAGAACCGGTGTACACAAATTACACAAATTGTACACAAATTTTTGCCTCCATTTACTTTTTCAAAATGCACGTTGGGAGGGCTGGTGAAATGGACCTGTGAAATTCGATGTTTTTTGAGAAAATAGCGTTTTTTGGCTTTTCTCCCGAAGAGCCGATGTTAAACTGCCTAATACAAAGTTAATAAGAACGTCAGGCGGGCAGGTAGGCAACCGCCTTAGAGGGAAAACCCTTATAGCGTATAACTTCAAGGACAAATCCCTTAGGAAAAATTTATAAATTAAAAGAAAAAAATCTAAGACATTTTTTCCACCAAAGGCAAAAATTCGAAAAAAATATTTTTAGCTTATGTATGACAATCCACCCTATTCTATACTATCCAGTGTTGCATATATTCCCATATTCTGTACCCCTTGGGCTCCTCTGATTTCATATCCGTTGCTCTGGGAGATCAATTTCCTGGCAGAAAATTTCAGAAACCATATACATATGACTGTCTAAACTGAACACCACGATTTCGTTTCAGACCATCTCCGCAGCCGGACCACCAAGTTCTAGAAGAAGACCTGACCTTCCTGACGTCTTGCCGGCGGAAAGAAGAAACTTGTCAACTTCCGAAACACGAGAGCTATTTCCCCAACACGGTTATAAATCAAGCGTGGTTGTGGAAATGTTTCAATTACACGTGAGTGTGCGATCGTAAAGATTAATTAGCTCGTGTACACGAATAGGTGCTTTCGAATCCGGAGCTCGGCTCCGTTCGACTTCGGCTCCGAACGCGCGCTTCCTCAGACATACCACGAATCTGCAGCAGCGAAACAGCAAACGGTTTTTACGAACTCGTTTAGATTACGAGTGCTCCCTCGAGTGGGTTATAAAAGTGTATTTCGAACTGACACTAAAGAAAGCTGTGGATAAAGCGTTTTTCTCGAAAACGCTTCCCACTCGACTGCACGCTCTAACGGCGGCTGCCGCTTGATCTGGGCCGCATCTCCGAGGCTAAATTTATGGCCGTTTCGCTCGCACACACGTATACAGAGTAGTTGTCCCCAAAACCGAGCGTATCGGATTTAGAATTAAAATTTTTTTCTCTCTTTCGCAGCGAAGACATCGAAACGAACGGCGTTACACTGCCCGCCACCAGCGGCGCCGGCAAATGGAAGCTTTGGGCGTTCTCGCTATCGGATACGGTCGAGCTGAGAATATCGGATCCGGTAACGATAAACGTATTTTCACCGGTGAACATCCAATTCGAGTTACCCGCCGCCGTCAAAGTAATGGAAATCGTTCAAGTGGAAATTACTATATCGAGCAACATAAATTCGTGTATCGATGTAAGTTGGACGCGGCACGCCGCTAGCCTTCATTGACGCGCGTGAAAACGGCGACAACACTGGTTTTTTTTTTTGTTTTTTGTTTTGTAAAAAGCAAAATGATTAAACGCGAATATCCGCTTTCTGTGCCTTTGCAAACAGATTCACGCTTTGATAGCGCTCAGCGAAGGAGCGATATATCCCGGTATTGACATGTCCATTGTGTCGGAAAAATTACGGTTAGGAGGACACGGAGCGACCTCCATTGTGGTACGAATCCAACCTGTCACCCCCGGATTAAAAACAATGACTGGTAATCAATTTTTTAATTAATTAGGCCGCTACACGGGCTCGGTTCGCCCGCCTCAGTCATAAACTCGCGTATTTGCTGAGTCGGGTTACGTAATTTTTTTTTTTACCCCGGTTCACGGAGAGTTAATTCCGGCTGACTTTTTCCTCGATGTAACGTTTCCCTAGCGGATAGGCTTTTTCGAATTAATTGGACATTCCCCCGCAGTGAGGTATTTCTACCTCGGATTGATGCGAACATGTGTTAACGACAGCTCGACAGCACCGCCATACTTCGGGGACAAGAGCGCGCACAGTATGAATCCTGCTTAAGTACTACTCATGTTACATTCGGTCAGGATAGCGGTGCAGAACGGTAATCAGCCTATTGCATCAGGAGGGAACAACAAAATCTGCTTTGCAGGAGGAGGAAGTAACCGTAGCTTTGTTGCTGTGTTGGAAACCAATAAGCCACCAGCGAGGACAAATTGATTTAGTATAGGAAAACTGGTGTGCGAGCTAGTATGACCGACGTTTGGTAGTCATTTGCTTTTAAAATCGAGTTCATTGACCTTTGGTTCTTGGCATTGTTCGGGCATTAGGAAGAGTTCGCAGACCTTTCACGAAGAAATCGTCATTGGCCTACGGTGAAGTAGTTCATAACAGGGGCGGAGTGACACCAGCTACCCGATGCGCAATCAGATCCTCTCAAAATACCCGCGGAAAAGTTATCCTTTTGCAACCCTCAGATACCCTCCGGTTACCCTCAGATTACATTACATCAGGGGTTTCCAACAAAAAATTTTCAAGGACCCCTGAAAAAAATCCCTATAATTTCAAGGACCCCTTATGTATATAATGTATTTAAATCTCTCTATCTCTCTATATACTAAATATACTAAAAAGTAAAATCCGCCGCCGCCACCGCCTCCGGGGAAAAAAACGCACTGCGGGTTGCCTATCTAAAAATCCGAAAAATTGCAGGGGCAGATCAGCTACTTTGAAAGACATAATCTGTTCTAATATAAAAGATCTCCAAGTTTTTAGACATAACCGACATAATAAGACATAAAATGACATAATTACCCATAATCTTCAAGATCACAAGTCGCTGCAGGTTGCCTACCCGGCCCCTTAATTTTACTCAATTTTCCAGGGGTAGCTTACCTTCAGGAGGGGGTTTATGGTTGTGGAGGAAGCTCCTGAAGGGGGAGGAGAGCCCCTGGAAAATTGCAGGGGCAGATCAACTACTTTCAAGGACATAATCTGTTCTAACATAAAAGCTCTCCAAGTTTTAAGACATAACTGACATAAAAAGACATAAAATGACATAATTACCCATAATCTCCAAGATCTCAAGTCGCTGTGGGTTGCCTACCCTGCCCCTTAGTTGTTCAATGGAAGTAGCCTACCCTCAGGAAGGGGTTCATGGTTGAGGAGGGAGCTCCTGAAGGGGGAAGAGGGCCCCTGTGGGGGCGTGGGCTGTGGACGGAGATGAAGGCCCTGGGTGGGGCAGGAGTAAGAGGACCTGGTGGAGGAGAAAGTCCTTGGTGAGGGAGGGGACCTTGGAGAGAAATGGCCGTGGTGCGGGAGGGGCTGGTGGTGGGATGGCGTCTTGAGGGGGGAAGGGCGCTCGGGAGAGGGGTGGTCATGGTTGTGAGAGCTCCTGGATGGATGGTCAGGGATATTTAAGGGGATTGGAGGGCTAGTGAGGACAGGGGCTCTGATGGGAGATGGAGCCCAGGGGGTAGTGGTGGGTGAGAGGTCCTCATGGTGGAGGAAATCCTTGGTAAGAGAGGGTGGCCATTGAGGAAGGAGGAGGTAGTGCTGTTCTAATCTAAAAGATCTCCAAGTTTTAAGACATAACCGACATAATAAGACATTAGGCATAAAATGACATAATTACCCATAATCTTCAAGATCACAAGTCGCTGCTGGTTGCCTACCCGGCCCCTTAATTACTGAATTTTCCAGGGGTAGCCTACCCTCAGGAGAGGGTTCATGGTTGTGGAGGAAGCTCCTGAAAGGGGAGGAGAGCCCCTGTAGGGGCGTGGGTTGTGGACGAAGATGAAGGCCCTGGGTGGAGCGGGAGTAAGAGGACCTGGTAGAGAAGAAAGTCCTTGGTGAGAGAGGGGACCTTGGAGAGAAATGGCCGTGGTGCGGGAGGGACTGGCGGCGGGGTGGGGTCTTGAGGGAGAAGAGCGCTCGGGGGAGGGGTGGCCATGGTTGTGAGAGCTCCTGGGTAGATGGCCAGGGATCTTCCAGGGGGTTGGAAGGCCATAGTGAGGACAGGGGCTCAGATGGGAGATGAAGCCCTGGGGGTAGTGGTGGGTGAGAGGTCCTTGTGGCGGAGGAAATCCTTGGTAGGAGAGGGTGGCCATTGATGAAGGAGGAGGTAGTGGTGGGTGAGGATCCTAGAGGGGCAGTAAAATTTTGGTAGATAAAGGCCCGGGGGTGTAAGAGGTACTCATGGTGGAAGAGGGAGCTCCTGAAAGGAAGGAAAACCACGGCGGTGGCGGGGACTGTGGAGGAAGATAAAGGTCTCGGGGGGATGGTGTGTAAGAGGTCCTGATGGAGGAGGAAGTCCTTGGTGAGAGAGGCGGCCGGGAAGGCGAATGAAGGCCCTGGTGCGGAAGGTTCTGGTTCCGGGCAGGTGGTCTTGAAGGGAAGGGTTCTTGTGGAGGAAGGTTGGTCATGGTAGTGGAAGCTCCTGGTTGGAGGACCAGGGGATCTTCGTGGTGGTTGAGCGAGGAGGCCGCAGGGCGATGGAGCCGCAGAAGGGGAAGGCTGTAGAGAGGGACTAAGGCCGCCGTTGGGGAGGTCGTAGTGATGGGTGAAGAGGTCTTGGTGGGGGGTGTGGTACGTGGACGAAAATGAAGGCCACAGTGGTGTGGGGTGGTCGAAGGACGTGGTCCTAATGGAGGGCACTCGTGGTGGAAGAGGATAATCAGGGGAGACTAGGTGGAGGACTATGGTCATTGTGGGGGAGGAGTTTGTGGCTGAGGAGGGTTGCGACTGTTGAGATGTGACCGTGGAGGCGGAGAGCAACCATGGTCAACGACGGGGTCGTGGTGGAGGAGGAGGAGGAGGATCGTGATGAAGAAAGGATGGAAGAGGGCTCATGGTGGAAGATTGAGGACTGCTGATAGAAAGGGAGCAAAAGAAGCACAAAGCAAATCTCGACTCAGGAACAAAGTTTCAGACCACACACTGAGGACTGTGGCGGTTGGACGAGGCGCGAAGCGCCGAGTAAGGCCGGCACGAGCGAAGCGAGTGACGGCGAGGAGGTTGGGCCGCGAAGCGGCCAGGGGGCGAAGCCCCCTAGTATACTTCAAATTTGCTAAACTGTCAAATTCCTGACGAACAAAACATTTTCGGATCAGCTCGCGGACCCCCCCCCCCGGACCACCTGTTGGGAACTACTGCATTACATAAATTGTTATTCAGCCAATCAGAACGCTCCGTTTACGCTGACGGACCACGTGTGGTAGCTGGTAGGTAACTGGTTACCCTCTAGTTACCCGTGCAACCCTACAGATACCCTTTAGTTGGCTCGGGCTGAATTACGCCGCCTACCCCAGACAACAGAGGTCGAATTGCGCTCATAGCACTCGAGGAAGATGGGCTGAACTGCGCCAAGGTGTTCAGAAAACATGGGGCGAGTTGCGCCGCGAACGATCTCTTGACATTGAACAATCGTTCTTCTGTGCAGCGACTTCGACTTCTAAAGTGTGCACGTTGAAAGATGAATGTACGCTTCCATGCGACCCAGGCATGGTGGAGGAAAATGCAGGAGCTTGGTTTATCCACTGAGTACAAGACAAGACCGCAGACTGAAGTAGGCAAATGGCTGCAGTGGATTTTTGGTTTGTCCCTTTTGCCGGCAACTGATGCCCAGGATTGCGTCCAGGATGAATTCATGTCATGCATCCCTGATGACGACTGCGTAGTCAAGTTTGTGGACTACATGTAGGATTATTATACAGGATGATGCAAAATTTTCTCCCACAATGTGGACATCCATGAAAATAGAAACACGCACTACCAACGCCTGCGAAGCTTTCCATTCAAAATTGTCTTCGTAGTTTTATCACTCACATCCAAATGTTGTTCGTTTTATGCTTACGATTACGAATTTACAACAACACTCCGAAATATGTCAAAACAGCACAACAACTACAAAGGTGCTGGATAACCGAATGAAACGCCGACGTGAATTCATTGCTGGGAAAATAGAAGAGTTTAATTCTAGGAAAATTAGTCGATTTGACTACACAAAAAAGGTGTCATTTACTTACACCAAGTCGACATGGAAGAAAATTCCGAATAAAATATTTTAATTTTTGAATTTTCGGAAATATTGACAAAAGTATTGTCTACCATTATGATATATTCATAATTCAGTTAATTTAGGCGCATTATTATAAATGCACCAGAAATGAGATCTTCTGGCAGTTCGAAGTCTGCATACAGTGTGACGAAAAGAATGTTTCTTTCCTGACTCCTTCCGAATCTTCGTTCGCGGCGCAATTCAGCCTATCCGGCCTAAGAGTCTCGGCGCAATTCGCCTTATCCCGCCTACGCAGTCTTGGCGCAATTAGCCTCATGTATTTTCGTCCCCAAGACGTCTCTCTGGTCACTGATGCGATTCTCGAAAGGGTAGTTTTCGGGGCCTTGTGTGCAGTGTCTGGGGAGCCAATTTGGCATGCATGCGTCTCCATACGCTCCACCAATGGACCGCCATCTTTCTGTTTCCCCTCAAAAATATCATTTATAATAATAACTCCCAACCCCCGCCGTCACTCGCTTCGCGCCTCGTCCGACCATCACAGTCCTCAGTGTTTGGTCTGAATCTTTTGTTCCTAAGTTGACGTTTGCTTTGCGCTTCTTTTGCTGCCCTTCTATCAGCAGTCCTCAAACTTCCACTATTTACCTTCCTCCATCCTTTCTTCTTCACGAGCCTCCTCATTCATCACGCTCGCTCTCCGCCTCCATGGTCACACTTCAACAGTCGCAGCCCTCCTCAGCCACAAACTCCTCCACCACCACGGCCATAATCTCCTACCAGAGGCTTCAATGCCCACCCCATGGTCTTTTACCTCCGCAGTATCCGCCCTGCAAACCCTTTCCCTTATGCACATCCAGGTAGGCCCTCTCCCTTGGACTTCCTCCTCGCCTCTATAATCATCAACCACCACAACCAACCTCCATCACCTGGGCCTTAATCTCTTCACATTACCCTCTTCCTCTCTCCATGACCATCTCCGTCTACAGCTTCTCCCCCGCATGGCATCCTCCGTTCATCCCTCCAATCATCACCCAGTCCTCCACCTAGTCTCCCTCCAATCACCCTCTTCCAACCTGAGTGCCCCTCCCCATTAGGACCACGTCCCTCGATACCCCACACCACTATGGCTTTCATTTCTGTTCACGCACCACACCCCCACCAAGACCTCTTCCCAATTAAGGCTACAGCCTTCCCTTTCCACTACTCCTCCTCTGCGGTCTCCTTGTCCCAACTCTCTCGAAGATCCCCTGGCCCTCCACTCAGGAGCTCCCACCGTCATGACTACCCTTCCTCTTCAAACCCCCGCTGCCAGCCCCTCCGGCACCATATGGCTTTCATTTCCCTCCCCAGTCCCTCTTTTACGCAGGACTTCCTCCTCCACCAGGACCTCTTACCATTACTCCCCACCACCCAGGGCCTTTATCTCCCTCGTGAGGCCACGCCCCCATGGATCTCCCGATTTTGAAGCTCCCTCCACCATGAACCACCTCCTAGGGGTAGGTTACCCTTGGAGAAATGAGCAATTAGTGGGGCAGGGTAGGCAATCTGCAGTCTCTACTCCCTCCCCAATGGCGGCTTCAGTCCCTCTTTACAGCTTTCCCCTTCCGAGTCTCCATCACCCGACGGCCTCCTGGCTCAACCACCTCGAAGATCCCCTGGTCCTCTAACCAGGATCTTCCACCACCATGACCACCCCTCCCCCACGAGAAGCCTTCCCCTCAAGACCCCTCCCCGGGACCAGATCCTTCCGTACCAATGCCTTAATTGGCCTTACCGGCCGCCTCTCTCACCAAGGACTTCCTCCTCCATCAGGACCTTTATCTTCCTCTACAGTCCCCGCCACCGCCGTGGTTTTCCTCCCCTTCAGGAGCTCCCTCCTCAACCATGAGCAGGGGCAGATCAGCTACTTTCAAGGACATAATCTGTTCTGACGTAAAAGATCTCCAAGTTTTAAGACATAACCGACATAATAAGACATAGAAAGACATAAAATGACATAATTACCCGTAATCTTCTAGATCACAAATCGCTGTGGGTTGCCTACCCTGCTCCTTAATTGCTCAATTTTCCAGGGTTAGCTTACCCTCAGGAGGTCCAAGTGGGGACTTCTCAGAACCAATGGTTTTCGCCTTAGAAGATTTTTTCACAAATTCAGGGATAAAAATCGAAGTGAAGAGCTTCTTCCACTCTTCTATCAAAAATTTGAAAGTTGAAATTTTCATCTCCCCTCCATTTGCCTCTCCCTTGGATTTTAATGTGCTTTCTTGAGAATATAGTCACACTGTGGATTGGAAAGTGTGTTCGTGATCATGGCCGGCGAATCCCCAGTAGCAAGCGTGCGCTTGCACCTAAGAAATCCAATAATTACTTTTTTCTTTAAATGACGGAGGGGGGGCAGAACTCGAATTTACCCCTTCCTTAGAAATTACCCCCGTCAATCTTGAGTTTGCACCTAATTGAAAAATGAAAACGTGCCGACCGTGTTCGTGATTTAGAAATCAAGTTGATTCCACTGATTAACAAATCGACTTTTGAGAACAGATACTTTTTCAAATTTGCGTAATTTAATCCTGAGCTGATGGGATAATTTTACCGAGATCCCCATTTCTTTCAGATCCTGGTACAGGAAATCTGAACTTAACTTCATCCTGAATTTTGTTCGTGGTAGACTGTCTGCCAGCATGTAAATGCATTTTTACGTTTTTGTTTTTCGAAGGATTGAAAATAATTGATTCACTTTTTTAATAGAATTTCTCATATTGCTGTAAATAGTTTTTAGTAGTTTTGAATTTTATTGTGCAGCCAATGTTAGCTGTTACGTGCGCGAAGGCTGCGAAGAGGCTGCCACTTCACTGGAGGATTTCGACGCTAAAGTTCCAATAACGAGTATCATCACGCATTCGGAAGACCTGGAAGCAGTGCCAGAAGGAATCCAGAAAGTGCACACCGAAAATGCTTATTTCTGTGCAAACGGTAAGGAGAGTACTAAAATGAAATATTGTTCGGTATTTTGGTTTCTGGGATGGTCTCTCTGAGGTGCTGAGTTCTGGTTACAAACTAACCATTCAAAGCATAAATCGTAGAAAAGAGTTGAGTTCCATCAAGAAAGCGTTGAAAACGCCATCATTTTTTTAACCAGTCAATCAGGATCCTACTATACCTATGCAGGCATCCCATTTGGTTATCACAAGAAGCAGGATACACAATAGTGTTGTAAGGAAGACATACCAAAATAATTCCTCGTGAGAGGGGGTAAAGTACCCTTCCAGATTTAAATAAACTGTATTCTGAGGTAAATCGATTTGAAAACTGCCCCCTCCCTGCACCAAAGATTTGTTGCTTGATTCTCTTTTTTTCCCCTTTCATCTTGTTTGCGTCCTTTTCCAGTTTTACATCCTGAGGCATTCATCTTTTTTATACGAAGTGCTAACCTAACACTTCTCGAGACTCTCAGACGCAGTTAGGACTTTTTAAAATAATTTGTTTCAGACTCTTTCAGACTTTTTGAAACATATTTAAGATTCGCTTATAATCTCCAGTCGATTAAAACTCATTAAGACTTCCAGAAGTTCAGATTTACTTATGATTTTTCAAGATCCTTGAAGATTTCTTAAAGACTAGTTGATCGTTTTCAAGATTGTTTTAGGCGGGTGGTTTTAAACTTATAGATCCTATTATACTTGCTTAAAACTCATCAAAACTTATTTAATTTTCTCCTTGTCTCTTCAAAACTCATGCACACATTTTAAGAGTCGTTCTGGCTACTTCAGAGTTACACTTAAAATTTTTGAAGTCTAGTTGAAGATTCGCTGGGATCCTTAGATTTAAAACATTTTAATGTCCTATAAATCAGAATAAGGATTAATTACAGAAGACTCTTTTGACGTTTGAGAGGCATCAAATCTTTCAAACATTTTTTATGATTCCTTGGGATTTTTTTTTGGACTTGAGACTTTAAACTCCCCTGTGCCTAGAAAAATCAAAAAGTATCCCTGCCCGATCAAGAAACTTCGTTCTTTTCCTTTCTTTTTTCTATTTTTTCTTTCTTCTACTCTTCAGTTTTTTGGCCAATTTTCAACTACGCGTACCGGCAATTTGATCTGTTTTTGCCACCTTACTAAACGAAACGTTGATAGGGGTCGAATATTTCAGACACTACAGGAATGAAAGAGTTTCTTCCCAAGTGAATCATTCTCCAGAAACGGAAAATATAGAAATAACATTTCTTTTTCTGTGCGACTTCCCCCTCCCCCGCGCCCACCACCAATTATGTATACTTAGTGTTTATTTGAGGCAGAGAATGTCCAATAAATTTTCCGAGCTAAAGCATCAAAATTGAGAAAGGAGGGCGACTTTTGTACTTTTGCCCACGACGATAGACATTTTATCCACGGACGAAGGCACTGATATCCACGAGTGTGGACAAAACAGCTTCAAGAATGTCCTTTTCCGTGGAATTTTTGAAAAAAATGTTATCGCATGCGCCAGTGACTATACAGTCTGGTACCTGGATCATGTTCAGGGATGAAAACAGTTCCAGTATTGCTATTTGTTGTGCTGGAAAATGTATAAGGCACACATCTTTGCACCAGTGAAAGATTGAGCACGACAATGGACAGAAAACCCTGATAACAGAACTGAAAGCCATTCCCTTCTGGAAATGTCAGGTCACTGACAGTAAATTGAATTTCTTAACATATACTTCCAATCTTTCTAAATAATAATAAGAAGAAGATGACCATTTTATTGAGAAAAAAATTATGTGAAGCAAAAAAAATGTAACTTTTTCCCGTTTGTGTGCCAAAGTAAAGACATGAAAATGTCAAAATATAGCCGGTATTGAGACAAGATTGTAATATCCACTACGATAGGCCCCTTCCTATGTTTTTTTTTTTCATTTAAAAGATGAGAGTTGTTCTGTCTGATGGATTATCTTAGTGGAATTGGTTACGGATGTTATTGTATAAACCAACCCTCTCCCCCACTCCAAAAAATAAATAAATAAAATTGAAAATTAAAGTTCAAAATTTGCTGGCAACAAAATATTTTTAGTTTCTGGAGAATGACCGAAGTAATGATTCTTCTACTGGCCCCACTTTTACGAAAAAATAATCCTTCCTTACATTTCCATTTTTTAGATTCAGTGAAAGGCTTTTGTTATGAAAAAGTCCTGCGTAAATTAACGCCCCCAATATTCTTTGAAACCAACGGCCTACTCATGATGTCGATGACTTTCAACACGTTCTAAAATTTTGGAACTTCATTATCTTAAATACATAAAACTTGTAATCCCATTTGCAGAGGAGATTCTCACTCTAGAGTCCAGATCGATTCGCTATACGTTCATACCAGCTCCCAGAAAGAAGTACAATATAATCTTCGACGTCTTGGCGCCTGGAAATTTCCATATAGCGTTAGTTGAACGAGAAAACTCGACGAAAAATATTTACCAGATTTATCTGGGTGATTTCGACAACTCAGTTTCCTGGATTGGTCGAGGAAAACATAGTAAGGCAGTTTGGGTTTTATCGATAGTTCGAATATTTCGCAAGAACTAGATTTAGTAATTAACTGATTTGTAATTAGATTACGAGGTTCATCTATCAAGCGCGCAGACGCCTGATATTCTCTCGGGGGTGAAGTATCAAACATTTTGGTTGAGTTGGGAAAACTCAATCATCAATATTGGCAGAGGCAGCGTAGTTGGTAGTAACGCATTCCTTACTCATATAATGGATAAGAAAATGAGAGTGAACTATGTCGGGTTCTCTACCAGTTTCGGAGTTGAAGGAAGAGTGCGGTAAGCAGTTAAGCAGTCTTTAAGAGTACTAGATATAAACCGCGAATGATTGTCGTTATGATCTTGGAAAATGACCGTTTAGACAGCTGAGGAAAAGAAATAAACAATAAATATTATATGTGTCATTTTTCATTTAATTTGTAGTAAAATAATTGGAAATTAATTAATCAATTCGTGAATATAAATGTGTTTATAATCAATGAATTAAACAAATTTTTATATTTATTAAATACATATTTTTATGGTTAGATTAAATAAGAAATATTTTACTAGTAGTAAGAGTGTCACTGTAGGACAAATTCCAGGAGAATGCCCTCGAGTGACTCATGAAAAATTGTTCCAACTTATTATTTTCTCCGACTTATAATTTTTCTCAACCTGTATTTTTTCTTATTTTTATATTTATATGTGTCCCTAAGTGAGTTTCATACAAATATAAAAATTAGAAAAAATATAGGTTGAGAAAAGTTATGTCAGAAAATATTATAAGTTGGAAAAAATTTTCATGAGTCACTCTAGGACATTCCTCTGGAATTTGTCATAGAGTGACGCTCTTACTACTTCTGCTCAATGAATTAATTTAAATAGCTCAACTGACATTTTTATATTTACAGAATTTCCGAACACAATGACGAATCTGGTTATTCCCAGGTCCTCCGTCTGGATATTCCGCACCACATTCTATCTGGATCTGAAAAGGGACATTTATACGTCACTGGAGGTTTAACATTACCTCTAGTTTTTCAGAATTTGAAGGTCAACTTGAACGCCAATCCATTCAGCAGGTACCTTGATAGAGTTCTGAAATCATATCTTATTTATAACTTAATCCTTTGAAACACAAACCAATGAAGGTAGAAGTGTGATTAAAGGAAACACTAACATTTGTTGCGCGAAAATGCAGCTCTGGGGTAAATACAATTCTAAATTTCAATATTAGGCTCCCATAGTGGGTTGTAACCACTCCCATATTAGGTGGGTATTCGATTCTGAGGAATCATAAAAATGATTTTTGCTTAATAGAAAAGATAAATTGTGTTTGATAATTTGTGCACGCCAAATATTTCCTAGACTCCAGCAGTAGTATGCCTCTGGTGTTATAAAGTGGAGACCACAGAAAAGAATTTCTGTACTGTCAGTGTGGGTGAAGATGCTCCCTTGTAGCGGCAAGTTTTCAAATGGGTGCTGCGCTCTAGCGCAGAATGATACAGACTTGAATCAAAGAGAGTTTGGACCATAAAATTATTACATTTTTTGTGTAAGCCGCGGTAACACTGGTTGGGTACCCGCTAGCGCTATTCGCATGAGGCGGCTCTACTAGGAGCGCTAATGTTTTCCCCTTTTCAGCCACTTTTGTACACTAGAAAATTCATCATAAGAAATTTTCGTTTTAAACTACTTTGAACTTATACTTTTCTTGTACTTGTGATAATAAGTAAAAAACTTATTAGGACTAGTTGCTAAAAGTTCGTTTTAGAGGACGTAGAAAGATTTTTATTACCATGAGCTCTTATGGCTATTCTATAATGATCCCCTTTTCAGCCAGCTTCCTGATTTCGCCACTCGTTGCGCCCACTTTGCCGCCTGATGCGAATGAGAAAGGAGTGATTGCGTTCTACACTGTGTAGAGCGCTAGTGGGTACCCAACCAGTGTTACACGGCTTACACAAAAAATGTAACATCTGTCCCAAGTTACTGTATTTTATGGTCCAACCCCTGTCCCAAGTTACCTTACTTTACAATACTGGAAGACGTTACCCATGAGATCTGTGTTCTGTTTTAGTATGTACGTATATATTTTCGTGATCCGGGTCAGTTAGATTCGAATATTAGAATTCTGAAATTTAGATATTATGAATTTTATTTCAGCTTTAATTGAATAAACAGATTACCATTTTCTGATACAGAACTTTGTGCTCTGTAAGATCCCACTAAATTGAATTTTATTACTATCACAAAGTACTGAAATTGAATAAATTATGGGGTAAAGGCGATCAGTTTTTCGTTATCTCTTGATTCACTGTTTGATTTTAATCCAACATTCAATGTGTTTCATTGTTGAACAGAGTATGTAATTTTTTCTCTCGGTTTTTTATCGAACGCAATATTTTCTAATTTTATGGTATTTCAATATCATTTTTGATGAAATCCAGCAGTGTTCGGAATAATTTATTACTAAATCATTATTCGAAGATATTGTGTCACAGATAGCATGAGAAGAAGAAACCTGATTTTCAATAGAAAGAGGGTGGTGGTTTATTTGTCCTAATCTTGCCTCTGACTTAAAAATACGTTATTTAAGTACTATCCCCCCTGATTACCTTCATTATCCTATGCGGGATTAAGTCGTTCACAACTTTATTCACTTTTCCAAAAAAATACATGGTTGGTAACATTGCATTTTTAGGTCTCCGCATGGCCAAGGGTTGCCTTTACTTATATCCAGAAAATTAGCTTTCGCAAATAATACTTACATATCTTCTTCATGAACTATTGAAAAAAGTTTATTTTTCAAAGTCTTCACCCTCATTGGCGGTACCTTCTAAATATTACATCTGTAGCAGTGTTACCGTGTGACCAATCTAGAATGTACAATAATGCTTGTACAGTACACACAGACAGTGCATACTGTATCACAGTAAAGAGTACGAGTATATGAAACTAATTATGATCTGAGAATCTAACATACAAACGTGCTGGTAGTTTTCTTTAGACTCACCTACTCTGATCTACCCCAACTGACCTTTATGCGTAAGTTGCGGTTATCTGAATAAGAATGGCTCTTTTTAACGAAATTCTCAGACTTACTTACTGGCCTTATTCATTTTATCCGCATTAGAATATCTCTAGTTCTTAGATATGACAATTAAGTAAATTTTATTTCATATCAATAGTTTAGCGGCGACATTGTCATCATTCACCACTGTCCTACTAATGGATGAATCAGCCGGCGATTTGGAATGGCTGCACGCTAAATATAATAGAAGTTATATTCATGAAACCACAGAAATCAACATTCAAACCCTGCTTACATATATGAACAAGGATTTCTCTTTCAGTGATCATCCAAACATTTCAGATCACGTGTAAGTTTTCACCTCTCTTTCAAATGTAATTGACCCGTGATTGAATTTCACCTCACATCTCCACCAATAAACGGATAATTGTTTTCAGGAATACTGTTAAAGTATTTGAGATTCTGTCTCGTGCTCAATACTTCTGGAAAATTGATTCGGATCTGATAGCTGGCGTTAAAAAGTGGATCAAGAACAATCAGAAAGAGGACGGTCACTTTGAGGCACATTCTTCGACATCGTTGGAAGAGAATGTGGTGGTGACAGCGGAGACCTTGGCTACGTTCATGGAAATTGGTTTTGATGAAGTAAGAACACGTAGCTAAGTACTGATTGTTTGAGAGTAGTAATAGTAACATTTTAGTAGGCTTTAGATTTGTGTTGAGACTCAGTTGAGACTATCTTAGTGATCTCGAAGATTTCATTTTCCAAATTCGGACGCTGAGATCTAAGTGAAATGTGTAATGTAACACGGGGTAACTTCGCAATCATGGGATGACTTGGCACGCGAATGTTTTCATTATTCCTATAGAGCGCGAGGGGGAAAAGGCACATTTATTTCATAATTCTGTGGAAAGAACTGCGGGGAGAACGTCACAGTCTTTTGGAGATTGAATTCTACAGTATCCCTTCAAAATTACAAAAAGTATCTTGGTTCTGTAACCCAGTTTTTACACTCTAGAGCACGTCAAACGTGGAAGTACAGAAGAAAGTTATAGCAAAGTCACGCTGTGTTACATTGCTCGGTTCTAAAAGTTAGTGGTGAACATCGTTATCTTACCTTAAGTTCTCATTCGTACCACCAAATTACCTTTACCCTCATCTCCTAAAGTGTTACGCTATAGCGCTGCGGCAAAATCTACAATAATGTAGAAATGCGTTACCCACCTGGAAATCGTGGGGCCAGCCCGAATTCCGGCGTCGGCGCTAGATATACCTACGCCAAATTTACCCTCGATTCTGGCGCAAATCAAGCACCAATCGAAAAATGGCGCTCGATTGGCACCTGATTGTGGCGCAAATCAAGCACCAATCGAAAATTGGTGCTCGATTTTCGCCAGGCGCCATAGTCGGGCCAAATATACGCCGGCCCCAACTGGCCCAAAATTCCGGCAACGGCGCTGGCATTTATTACAAATGGGAAGGCGCTAACACCAAACTGATGTAAATTTGACGCTGGCCCCACGATTTCCAGGCAGGTATGCAGAAGGCCAAGAAAATATTTATCGTTTCTGCTGAGTTAGTGTCGGTACTCACAAAATTTTCTCATTCTGTTCTAGACTGACGAAGATATGATTCAAAAAAGTCAGAAATTCCTCGAAGACAACGTCAACCTTGTGAACGATACATACACTCTAGCGGTAGTGTGTTACACTTTCACGTTACTAAAAAGTAACATGACGGACGATTTGCTAAGCCGTGTGCACGTTCCTATGAGAGCAGATGAAAAAGAGAATGAGTGGCAGAGTTCACAGTCATCCTCAGTTCCATCTCCTTTCGACTGGCTGTATGACAAAGAGAAACACGTGTCTGACGAAGAAAAACGAAACCTTATATCGAGTTAGTATGAATACGAAGTTGCTCTCGATAGAATATACTCTTGTATTTTTGTAGAGTGAAAGATTTCTTAAGTGCTTGTTTTGTAATAGGTTTCGTGGCTGACTATAAAGCTTCGGCTTACGCCGTTTTGATCCACACTCTGAGGAAGGACCTGAAACGGGCTGAACCAATCGTGAAATATATCTTCTACAGGTCGAACATTCTTGATAATCATCCTGAGGTACGCATATAAGAAAAATTAACTGCTAATTACAACCATCCTTGATGATCTCAACATTTAAGTCACCGATGAATCTACTGACTATACTTCACATCGAATTATATGCATTCCTTGCACCAATCCTTACTTTGTACTTGGTGACGTCTCCCCTCATAGAGGAAAATCTATAACCATAAAATGGGCCTCTTCTTTCTTGATATCATTAGTTGAATGTTACCTATAGTTTTATATTCCCCTATTTATGCTCTATTTCCAGGATATATGTTTATTCTGAACTGTCGTACTCATGGCTGATTCAGGTCACAGGTACCTAATAACCCCCATATAATGACCTGATGATAAGTAAATAAGCCTTCTTGTTAGCAGGTATCATTTTTGGTTGCCAAATCGCTCAACACGTTCGCTACCGTTTCAAGAGACGCCCACCCTTCATTAACGATCTCACTGGCCACCTCAGGTATGGAACTAACGGACACTCTGGAACTGAAATCGGATTACAGTCCTCATAAGTTGGACTTGCCATCATTACCTACGAAGGTGTTCATTTACGCGACGGGGGCCGGCTGCGCTACGGTGCAAGTACGTAAAAAATCATACGTGACCTTTTTTTTTTTATACTACCTAGATTGATAGGCCGAGGTCACCGTGTACTAGTTCATTTATTTATTTTTTTGGAAATTTAGAGTCAAGTGACGTATTTAACGTACGATACTGAAACGGCGTATTCATTCGAATTCGTATCGTTTATTGAGGAGGAGATTCCAGCCCATTACAACGTCGTGGGCGATCCAGAAGGATTGTACCCACAGCTGATTATGAAATCTTGTTTCAGGTTAGTACTTTTACAGCTGTTTGAACATAAACGGTTCAATCTCACGGGCACTGTACTTCTTGATACAGAAACTTATCCCCCCCCCCTCCTTCCTGAAAGAAAGGCATTCACCGTCCAGTGATGACCTTTTGACAGCTATGTAATATAACTCTCTTCACTGTCACACATCAACACAGATTCTAACGCGAATAGAACTACAGCTTTTCCACTTATTTCATTGAGATTTTCGAACAGAAACCATGTACCTCCTGTCCCCTGCATATTACTCGTACCATGCAGAGGTGCCTAAACCTCTTGTACTGAGAATGAGTGCTCAGAGCATGTACATAATTACCCTTTCGGTGGAGGTGCCTGAAGTCGCTGTGTGGACAAGTGGTAACGTGCCCGCTTTACAATCCTAGCGTCTCAGGTTCAAGTTCCACCATCAACGCTCAGAATGTCTGGCATACAGAAGTCCTACAATTAAGGCAGTTGTCATAAAAGTCATACCAAAGGTGTACAACTGCCTCTAATTACTTGTTACAAATTTGGTAATTCTTCCCAAACAGTCACAATATTATTTCCAATCAAAATATGGTCAAATTAAAATTTAATTGAAAATTTGTGTTCTGTGCAACATATTCTTTCCAATAATTTGTTTGTTATTATTTCATTATTAAGTTTCTTCAAAGTTTTTGTGTGCAGTTGGCATGTTTTTGAAATAATTTCTTTTTCTTATGAAAATTCTGTTGAGGCGTGAAAATGGTCCGAATAGGGTCGTACAGAAGTCACACAAAAGGTTGTACTATTGGAAAATTCGCATTTAGTAGACACTCTGGCGCCGGAAAGCTAGTGATATTCAAATACCCCCTCTAACATCCTAGCGACAAAAGTCGCAGTGTTGGAAGAACGAACGAGAACGAGGACAGGAACATGATGGGATTAAGAACGAGAACGGGAAAGAGAAACGGGAATAGGACCAGGTTGGGAACAAGAACGAGAACGGGGATGTTCCTATTTCAAACAAGAAAAAGGCCAATCTTCTACTTCTCTACAAGAAGCTCTAAATTTTTTTGTCTCTGAAAAAAGTCTATGGCGAGTGGCTTCCGAAATGAAAAAGTTATATATGCTCTAGTCTTGACAGTTCCAGAATCTTCTGTTACATGTGAGAGGTCGTTTTCCACGCTGAGATTTCTGAAATCGTACCTGAGAGCGGTATACTCATCGCAAGGTAATTATAGGGTAAGGAGAACGAGGAGCACGAATGAAGACCATACAGTTAGTGAAGAACTAACGAGAACGGGAACGAGATATAATTTTTGCGTCCTTCCAACACCTTCACAGCTGGCGCGAAAGTAAAATTCTGAAAGTCTAAAACCATCAATTGAGTGTGTCGCGGCAAAAAGGGCACGTATCGACTATGTGCCCTTTTTGAGGCGACTTCGGATTCGGAATCCACAGACTTTTTATAGTTTAATGCAATTTACCCAACCTTCCCAACTCGGTTTGTTAGGCGGTATTTCTACGGCCCTCCAAAATGAGGTAGGGGTTGGAATTAGCGGCACGAATTCTATTGTAATTTGTGCTAATTGTGCTCCGAAGTCCCAGAATTCGTGCCGCCTCCCGTGGGTCTACATTTTAATGAAAAGTTTGGGGGGCAGGGACATGTTGGCCCCCCAAATGAAGATAGAGGGTTGAAATTAGCGGCACAAATTTTATCGTAATTTGTGCTAATTGTGCTCCGAGGTCTCAGAATTTGTGCCGCATTTTCTGGGCTCACAGTCCAGTGCTCAATTTGGGGGGGGGGGGGCTGGAAAAATTATGATATTTTACATCAGGCATTTTTTTGGGCGAAAATATTTTCTGAGAGCTTCGGGCCCGTACCCGGTGAAATAGATTCGAAATGCCGAGACGAATTCAGAACCGTCGTCAAAATTGATTCACAGGCTATTTCTGACCCCGTATAGCCCCGGCCCCCAGTTTAACCACATTTTTGACTGTATCTCGGCAACGGAGGGTCAGCGTCAGATTTGGTCGACGAATTCGAACTCAGCGCGAAAAATTGAGTAGGAATTTCTTGTTATCTCATCTATTTGGAATTTCGATAATTTTGAAAATTTCTCCATACATACATCAGGCATTTTTTTGGGCGAAAAATTTTCCGAGTGTTTCGGGGCCCGGATCCGGCGAAATAGAATCCAAATGCCGAGACGAATTCAGAACCGTCGTCATTTTGGGGGGCCGTAGAAATACAGCCGGTTTGTTATCAACAGAGATGTTTGAGAATGATGTGAAAAAACATGGAAAAAACGGTCGTATCATGGTTATCATTAGTCGTCCTCCTTTTCGAGTTGTGTGTACCGCGTTTTTGTGCTGTTATTGAATAAAAAATAGAATTAGGTATTCGGGCATGTGATTAATGATTTACCGAGAATGGGAAAAAAGTCGCTGCAAAAAAGGGCACATGACTTATTTGTACCAAATACAAAAATATAAATGAAGGAGGCATTGTTTTATTGCAACGTCATGATTTTTCAGAAGGTGAAAGCGTAAAAAGTTTCGAATCGAAACAACAATACGTATTTTATGCCAATATAGTAGTAACACTGAATGTACCCAGCTACCCACTTTCAAAGCTGTTTTTCTAAAAACGTCGTTTCGTTGCATGTGCCCTTTTTGCCGCGACACACTCAATTATAAATTTTTTTAATGGAAAAATCAACCTGCAGTACTCGGATGTTGGAAGAACGAACGAAAACGCAAAGAAAAACGACATGTTCTCGTTCTTGTTCTCAGAACGATAATGAGAACGAGAACATGATGGGATTGAGAACAAGAACGAGGAACGGGCACGGGAACAAGACCAAGGTGGGAACAAGAACGGGAATGGGAACGGGAACAATATGGAAACGGGAATGCTGGTAATTTCAAGGTAAGGAGAACAAAGAACGGGAATGAGAACCATGCAGTTAGAGAAGAACGAACGGGAACGGGAACTATGATTTTTGCGTTCTTCCAACACTGACACTGTGTCAATCAAAATGGAAAACATAGCGCGTTGTAACCCCCACTAGTTCACACAAACATGGTACTACAATCGCAGAGCTTGTTACCACCAGATCAGAAAGATTGGTACTGTGCGTGTGCACGTCATGGACAACTTACTCAACGTCGTGAAACACGTGAACCCATTAAAGTGAATGGATGCCTGGTGTCCTTGAACCCCCTCCCTCATTCTCCGTCTCTGTTACCATGTATTTTCCAACATCTGTAAAATTTTCATCCCACCACAGTCCATTTCCCAACTGTGATTTACGGGAAACGGAGTCTTGTTGTATTCCGTTGCGTTCATTACGTCATAAGGTCTGTAGTATGATAGAATTGTTTAACCTTAGCACCAAAAATAAAATCGAATGTCAGCTACGTAAGCTTCCGATACTGGTCGATCAGTTTCAACCTACTTAAAAGATGGAGCATCAGAGAAGGACTGAAAGTTGAAAAACATAAAATGAATATCAAATAAGGTTACTGAGTCCGATATCAATATGACTTTGACACTATTTAGAAAAGTGTATCACCAGTGATGTCGACAGTCATGAGTTAAAGTTATACCAAAAGCACAAATATAAAATTCGTGTCACCTCTTGCGTTTTAAAAGCAACTGTGTACGGGTAGTTAAGGTACCGGGGTTGAAATTTAAAATGCCACTGAATATATTTTAATATATTATTTTCTGAAACTCTCTGCACTGTTTTCCATATGAACTAAACCCTGCGTAGATATTGCGGTGTATGGATGTGAGGGAGGGGGGGGGGAAATCAGAAGTCAAAATATTGAAGACTAATTTTCAAATACATGACCTCGTCGTCGTCGTTGTATCCATTCCTACGTCGGGCCGGTTGGCCTGTCTGCCGTAGTGTAGCTCAGTCTGCTCCTCTTCCCTATAGGAGTATCTCTCTTGGTGGAGCTTACGGCGATGCACGCATGCTAAATTGGCTCCCCAGATACCGCACTCCCAGCCCCGGAAACTATACTCTTTCGAGTGTCGCGTCGGTGCTCAGAGAGACGTATTGAGGCTGGCTCGAGTCCCCATTTCACCTCTCCTTGCTTCGGATTCGCGCTGTTCTGCCAGGACTGCTATAGGACACCCACCTGATCGAAGTAATGCTCACCCCACAGCCGGACTGCGCTTCTTTCCTTCACCCCTCACCTCTTCGTCTTCGTACGTGTGGCGACGCGGGAAGGTGGTGACGGTGGGGTAAACCTGCCGGTGTGGTCTGCAGCAGCTCTAGGATGGTCCCTATGGGAATCGGAGGACTTGTTTCATCCTCTCAACGTGACTTCTCCATATTTTTTGGTATGCCTTGATCTTTTCCATGATTGGCGTCATGCCCAAGTCCGATGGTTTGGTTTCGATTTTATATTTGCTTTTATTTGTGTGCGTGTTTGTTTAAACCAGGAGTTCATCACCACCTAGGATCCCGTTATTCCACCGGATTTGGTTCTTTCGTTTTAAATTTCATCTGACTTGGTTACCAGCTATGTCAGACGTATCACGGTGATAGGCCTGCTCTCTAAGCCTCCGTGCCTGCCGATTTTCTGAGTTTCTCTTCTCTTTTTGGCGTTTGCGAGTATATTCCACCTTTCAGTTTTGTTCCTGTTGTGGTGATTTGTGTTCTCCTGTAGTTTTTGTTTTGTTTGGTTTGGTTTCTTGCTGCTGTTTCACGTGAGGTGAGGGCGGGGTGGCAGGCTCCCTGGCGTTTCTCATTAAGTAGCCTTTTTACAACTGGCAGGGAACACCATGGGTATATTCTATACCCCGTTTCCACTCGGGGAAGAGCTCAAGTGTAAGTTGTGTCCGGCTTGTATTACTGTACATGTGTGGTATATGTTGATTGTGGGTTGTAGTCCATCTATTGCTGCTCCTATTGCGCGAGCGGGATGGAAGATTCCGCCCCCTCCCCCCGCCGCCGCGTTCGTTGCCTCCTAACTGTGTTATTTGGCTTAACGGGGTTCACCACGTGAAAGTAGCGGAGGCTAGGACGACGCTGGTGTCGTGCTATGGTCGCATACTACGCCATTGAACTCTCATCCGACTTGATCCTATTTTGAAAATTCAGGGGTCTGATAGAATCGCGGAATTCTTACCCATGTGGTCGGTTATGAAATTCGATAAGACTTACGTTAAAATTCGTCTACATTGTATCACAATTCGGTAAGACTTTATGACAGGTTGTTGAAACTCGGCAAACATGCTCCTGACTAAATTATTGAGAAAACACGCTGAGGCTTGGGTTGCGGTTTTCATGGACACCATTAGGGGCCAAATAGGCGCTCGCCTCTCCTTGATATTTTGAAGTTTACACTTACACTGGGCAGAACGGTTTCATTGTATGTTTTAAAATAGATAATGCAATAATTTGCCGAATTAGCTCCCCCCCCCCCCCCGTCATTAAAGAAGAAAGACTACCCTGGAGAAAAAATCCTAGCGATACATTCAGTCTCGACTCTGATTCTGTAAAATATTACGAATATTCTAGAAGAGGAAATTAACTATTTTTACGTGTTCTCTTTTCATCTGATGTTGTCTTCCCTAATGGAAGAAGAAATTCGAAATTCAATCGATGGTACCTACTACCTAGTCACCATATAGGCACAAATAAGGGACAGCTTAAGGGTTTTAGCCTCCTACAAGCCTACGAAGAGCTCCTCCTCCTAAAAAAGAAAGCGAGAGAATTTTTAGCATTGTTTTAGTACTTATCAGATCCATGAGCCCCTCTTTTTAGGTCACTATTTGTACTCATGTGCCAGTCACGAAAGAATATGAAATTCTCTCCAATTTATCTTCTCACTGATCTAAAAATGAACATCAGGAAAAAAAAGTTATAAATATCATGTCAAATGAGTAAATATTCCTATGGAACAGCGAACATTTACGTGTGACATAGTTCGACTGTTTTGATTACCTATATTTGTATATTGAATTTGATGATAATGATTTTCAGACTAGAAAAACATTCTAAAGGCTTCAGAGTCGAAGCGATTTTGTTCTCCGGTTATAAACTAGATTCCGTGCTATCGTTATCGCCGGCTGCTGTTGATTTCCGATATGGTTCAACGGGAGATAAAGTTTGGTTCGTTTTTGCGAATGTAAGTACGCAAGTATACATGCATTTATACAAAGATAAGGTATTTTTTAAGGGTCTTGATACGCAATTATCGGAATCGAAAAAGGGGAACTGAATATAGGTAAAAGTATAATGAACTGACAGTGGGCCTCGGATGTTGACCGAGATTTTCGAGAGCAAGAAGCTAAAACCACTGAATAGAATGCAGCTTACAGTTAGAGGTCACTGAACTCTGATTCACAGTCAGAACCCAAAGGAAGTGAGATCGTTGATGTTTTCATATCCCGACTATTGGCAGTATAAAAGTCATCGGGATCTGTTCAAAAACGCATTCACTAGATTATATTGAGGATCAGTTACACAAAAACTTCGATCATTTCTTCAATTTTGATGAACATTGTTCTCTCTACCCTCAAATTCATTCGCAGAAAATGGATTTCTTCGTGCATAATCCTTGACCCGATTATTGTTTGTATAATCCCGCCTGGAAATCGTGGGGCCAGCTCGAATTCCGAAATCGGCGCCAGATATACGCCAAATTTACCCTCGATTCTGGCGCAAATCGAGCACCAATCGAAAACATTGGCGCTCGATTGACGCCAGGCGCCATAATCGGGCCAGATATACGCCGGCCCCAACTGGCCCAGAATTCCGGCAACGGCGGTTGCATGTATTTCAAATGAGAAGGCGCTAGCGCCAAACTGGCGTAAATTTGACGCCGGCCCCACGATCTCCAGGTGGGATGGTTCTCGATGAATGAAAAGATTGGAATCTTGAAATATTGCAACTTTTTTTCTCTCAACGAGAATGGGTTAAGAACCGATTTTATGGACATTCCGCGGAATCGATTCCCGTAAGTTCTTGTTTTTGGCTCGGCAGTTGTCCACCACTGATACCTACTAGGATATTCCCTTCAGCCTCCATTTTCAATTATAAAAATAAAATTTCCATGAAAAATCTGAGTAAATATAAAATCGTCTGTTAACCATACAGTTCCGTCAAAAGCGATACCGTTAGCGGGGGTATCTTGGAACAGCCGTGTAACTTGGAACGCGCCAAACGGCTTGCACAGTATTTGTAAATTCTGACCGCTTATTGCTGTGACTTATAAGTGAGAGGAGAGCCTGAGGGATTAGCTTAAGTGTGTAAGTTAGGTGACATGTCTGCTGGGCCGTTTGAATTTCCCCAACTGTTCCAAGATACATTGAACAGTATATACAGGGTGTCTCTTCTGCAATGACCCCCTGCCACCTGCTAAGTCGGCAACATACCCTAAAAATATGTAGGTATGTTTGCATACTCTTACTTTTGAAGGGACAGAGTTATGGTCAAATTTTGAAAAGTTTTCTATGTCATTAGTAATATCGATGGAGCATATATTATGTTTTCTCAAGATGATTGTGCAAAAATGTAACATTCCAAAAGTCATACTCAGTATGAGATATAAGCTCTTGAAACTGAAAAATGCTAGATTTAGGGTTGGTTGATGTACCGTAAATGTTACCAGGTAACGAAGGGTTTAACAAATATGTAATGAAGCTGGAATGGTTTAATTATGTTACTCGACAATAATAATGATATTCTACCTGAATAGAGTCACTTACAGAATCTTGTTTTTTGGAAGTTTTATCAAGCGTAGATGAGGAGAGGAGGGGGTGTTATTTCAATCACAACCCCCTTAAAAGGTAGTTATAGGATACAATTTTTGTATGCTGGTTTGAAATTCATACCCCGACCACCACAGACCACCCCAGGGGACCCAAAAAAAAAAACCGATCAAGATTTAGCACTTTGCCTATTCTCGTACTTTTTCTTTACAGTTTGAAGTTGAATTGTTTGTATTTTGTTCTACAAAGAATTTTGTGAACTGCATTTCTAAAAATATTTCTAATTTCAATCGTTTTTTCAAAAGTAAGTTGGTATATATTGATACAATGCCTGGGAGATATTCTAACTTAGATTGCACCTTATAGTGTATTACTATGGTTTATGTGGGGGAAATAGTAAGAAAGTATTCTTCCCGAAGATTACCACCCTGGACGAATGTTCTGCCAGTGGCTGATTGAGCGCAGACTATTACAGAAGGAGGTACTGTACACGGATAAATCTCAGTTCGCGCAGGGGAAGAAGGTGCAAGAAGAATTTATTGCTTATTAAAATTTAGCATCTTGAAAAAGCAAGTTTTATAGGCAATTAAGAAATATGTATCAATAATTTTGTACTAAGTGAAATTTATTTTATGAAAATCATGTTCAACCACTTTCCATGATCTTCAAGTTTTTCCTGTGTGACTATCACAGCTGTCATACTGTTCCTCCTCCCCATCAGTATGTGCCACAGTTCGGGGAATATGGCCAAAATGTTACCAAAACCGAATTTAGAGATCTTTGAAACCAATTATTGGATACCCATATTAAACTTTACAAAATACTAGACCCCCTCCCCTCATTGCATGGGCCTCAATTTCAAACATGGGGTGAATAAATGAAAGGAGGGAGGTGAATAAGCCTCATGAACGATTTAACTCTGTGAAGTGGTAAAGTAGCTGAAGTAGATGATTATTATCTTTATAAGGTCTGTGCTTCCGTGTTAAAAAAAAGTTATAATTCTTAACGGGGATATCGTGAACTTCATTTTGAGCAGTTCTGTTCCAGATACAAGAAGATTGCTAATGACCTTTTTATGGGAAATTTAATGTACAATCTATTGTAAATAAAGAAATAGTAGCTTAAGAGGGCAAATTCCACGGGAAATTGAAAAATGTGAACATTTTCTGATATAATTTGTACTAAAATTGATTTTATGAACACCCTGTTGAATCGATTCCGAGCATTAATTTTTCTGTGGTTACTGCAACTGCCCTCTACTATTACCTACTAGCACCATTTTTCTATCTGCAGCCGTAAGAAGAGAAAAAAAAAAAGTCAAAGATAGAAAACTCTTCAACATTTGACTATAACTCAGCCCCTTCAAAAGTAAGAGTATGCAAACATTGCCTACTTACCAGCTGGAAGGGGGTCAGTGCAAAAGAGACCCTGTACAAACTGACGAGTCACCCAGCTAAAGGAGAATCATTCACTTTAAGACGTCTTCCTACTTCAGTTTCTCATTTTGTAGTTAGACAGTTTTTAAAATGATAACTGCCGATACTGAAAAAGATAAACGAGTATGATTGTGAAGAATCTGAAACTAAATTATGAGTAATGGTATTTTACATGCGTCATGAAATATCAACAATCCAATAATGATTGATAATATATTATCATGAATTTGAAAATCATTTACTTCTATCAGTGTGCTAATTATCGTATTTTTATTTAGCGCTGGCCGGCAATTAATGATGATTGCAATTACCGACTAATAATTTGCGTATAAGTAGATATGTAAGGTCTGGGTCGAGGCTGCGAATTTCCTCAAAGGATTTCATAAAGCCCCCTGTTACTCGATACATTTGATGCGGTCTGTGAAAACATGACCTATGTCGGGGAAAATTTTTTTGGTTTTTTGTCGGAAATTTGTAGAGAAGCCGTTCAGCAACATTTTAGGACCAGGAGCGAGTCTCTAGCCTCAATAGATGGCCCAGTACAAGCAGTCGAAGTTTGCAGGGACAAAATTAGAATTTCGAGAAATACACGTTTCAAGTTTATGAATCCAGCAATAAAATAAGAAATCGGTTTCACAGCTTCTACCCAATCAATTGAGCTGAAAGTTGGATACGAAGTTTCCAAAAGACAGATGAAGCAATCCTGAAAGGTCCATACAACATCCATATGTTGGTTGTTGAGTTACTGCAATTTCGTCGGTCTAGTGCAAAAAGGTTCCCCGTGCTTTTTGAGGGATTTCTCAAAATTGGTATTATTGGAAAGGAAATTTTGAGCTTTGTCGATTGCAATGTTTCGTTGGTTGGTGCAAAAAGGTTCCTCGTAGAAAAAGTGTTGCAATCGACAGAGCGCAAAATTTCCTTTCCAATAATACCAATTTTGTAAAATCCCTCAAAAAGCACGAGGAATCTTTTTGCAGTAGACCGACGATTTGAAAGTGGAGATGTCTGCAAGTGAATGCTTCAGATTGTGAATCGATAACTATCGATAGATATACGACTACCAGTAGTTATCGATAGTATCGATAGTAAAACCATTTCTAATGAGTACAAAGCAACAGACCGACTTAGGTTATATTTTGTGCCACAGCTCACTTTTACTTTGTTCGTCTCACCTACGTATGAAACAGCGCATCACGGAGGTAGAATTCACATTGTGCATTGTTGCTAAATGTCTCTAGAATGCTTTTCCGTTAAAATCTGGAAATCAAGTTTTTTCGACTCCACCCCTTAATTTTGCTGTAGCAAAAATTGGGTTATCCGACATCAGCCATGTTTTTACAGACCGCATCACATATGATAAAAGATCAAACATCGATCTTGAGTACCAAAGTACACAACACCACACCCCCTCCCCCGTATCTGTGAACAGTACCGCTGCAGAGAAAAATGTTAACGTGCGTAAAACTTGTCCCCTTTCAGTGATTCGGTCATTCGAATATGACATCATTCTCCTCCTTACCCTGTTTATTTTTCTGTATTTCAGGTCTCAGCAAGTTGTGGTATCTGCGTGCGGTATTTAATACAAAGTTCGTTCATCATATCGTCCCTGCGACCGATGTTCTTCCGAATGTACGAAATAGAAAATCCTCAAATTGTACAAGAATTATTTGTACATTCGTTGAACAAAGAAAGCCTGCTGAGAACGGACATCACAGACACACATTTCATCACTTGGTTTGGGTCGGTAACAGGTAAGCCTTCAATATTCTCAGTATCTAATAAATCTTTTACTATATGGACTGAATCCAGTCATTGTGCTCGTCTACGATCCTTCATCACAGACCCGAATTCCCCTCGTGCAATTGTCGACTGATTTTACATTCCAACACCGAGTTTCCATCTCTTTGTAAGACAGTCCTCAAGTTCCTCCATCAAAGCAGCAGTAAAATTCAACAGCTCGTCTGGATTCCAATGATAATGAGTCTTTCTATAAGTAACAAAGAAGCACAAATAGGCAATACCTACATGCACGTGTAAGTCATTTATTTGTATATAGCTTGGCTCTCAGTGTCATCTGTATATGGGGACATGACCACTGCACGTGTGACGAGAAGCATGAGAAAAATACGATTGATTTTCTAGGAAAGACGTTACCCCCGTGAACCAAAGCACTGCGCTTTCGATTAAAGTCTAAAATTAAACCTTTTTGTTTTCAGAGCGCACCGAACGGGCCGATGATCTTTCGCAGTTCTACCAATGCGAGTCATTGAATCACACCATGTCTTTCATCTCGCCGCGTCGCGATAAGTCTCGCCAGTTCGAAAGCGATAAAATGATAGTGGTAGATGTAGACAATTTCAACGAAGAGCAAAATACCACCTCGTCTACGTCGTTGGATCCTACCAACGCAACTTCTCGAGGCTTCACCGCCGAAGCGGTTTCGGCAAGTGCGTCCACCGACACTACGCTTGTAGAAAGGTCCGATATTGTAACTGAATATACATCACCGTCCAACACCAAAGACTTGACTGAAACTTCATCGTACCGAATGGAGGAGACCCATCCATCTTTCAGCGACCGGTATTCCACGAGTACTACGGCAACTCCGACGACAGTTCGCGTTACTGAACCCCTACCTACTGAGAACCAAAGTCGGGCCAATGTTTCCAGAATGCAATTCCAAGTAACCGGCAAGCAGTTACACGACAAAGAACTTAATTCCAAATCCAAACCGAAGTTGCACAATACCATCAGCTTGAGTACCTCTATACCGCAGATCCCTTCACACACGACTGATATCGGCGGAGTCTTCAAAGGAAACCCGAAGTTAAAATGGAAGAAAGCGAATCGCGAAACGAAATATAAAATGAAGCCGAAACCTGAAATCCGGCTGGTGAACGAATCAGCCAATATAACCTCGTCCACAACTCATGTGCCAAAAGACCCTGGAGCAGCATATTCAACGCCTAGGCCGACTGGACAGAGCCATCATAAAGACACGAATAAAGTCGTCGTCGGTCAGAACGTACTGACCTTCGATTCGCATTCGTCCACCGCTGCTCAACCTTCAACCAGTGAGAAATGGCTGAGTGATGAGAAGTCAACCACAGTTAGCGGCTTTTGGGGCATGTTGAAGGAGGTAGCATACGATACCAAACGTAAGCCGACAATTTCCTAATCTTAGTGTTGTATAGAAAATGATTATGTACAGTTTTTTGTCGTACCAATTGAAGGCGAAACACCTATAATGTCAAGTACAGGGTGTTTTGTAGTTAGTGAATACGAAAATCGGCGAATTAACGCAATTTGTGCCCTGAGAATGTGTACGCAAGTCTGACAATCCTCTATTTTGAAACAGATGGAACAAAACCGGCATAAATACCGCAAGTTTCAGTATGGAGTATGCACTCCAGTAGATACGAGACATTAGTTTTGATAGCTCGTCCCTGAGGATTGAGCAGGTACTCGGTTGTAACTCGTATGACTCATCATGAAAGATTTACTTATTTTCACAGTTCTCTACAAATACCTTATAGTTTGAGTCATTCACGCAACTCGAATGTCTATTCGACTATGCAAAATTTTGGTTTACACGCCTTTGACTGTCTAAGTTGGAATTTCATTGATGAGTTTTATCATTTAAGTTGCTCAAGGATATGCCACTCTGGTGTACAGCGTCAAGTCTGCATTCACTCACATAGGTATAAACCAAAAATCATAAGTCACTGGTGTGCTTATTCATCTATGCAGGAGGCTAATCTATATATCTATTTTGACCGCCCCTGTTGAACCGCATAGGTGAGTTGACGTTTATATGACTCGTGTATCTGCTCAAGTAGGTACCCGATGTAGAACTATGAAATGAGGATATCTTGACTCATCTTTTCAGATGGTAGATATTAGAACGATCATGTGATTAGTCTTGTTTGAAATTTCCTTTGGGTTTCAGTGTCGTGTAATTAAAGGGTTCATTGAAAAAACAATCATACCTATAGTTTTTGACATTTTGACGTTGCCAAAAGATAGCGCTGTAAGTTCTCTTCAGCTAAATGAACTGTTAACGTGAATTTGCCGGTAGATGTTGCCTTGTTCGAGTGCACTATTATGTTGGAGCATCATGGATACAGCGCTATCTATCTACAAAGTTGGAATGTTTTTTAAATGAACCTTTCAATTTATAAATCCAAAGTAAGATGACGCAGTGAAGTTCGTGGCCTTGTTTTTCGTACTTCGGAATCAGAAACGCTGACGCCTGTGGCGCCATGTGTACAATGGGTTCTCTGCAGTTTACATGACCAACGTGTAAAATTTGCCGTGTATCAGATTTTAATACGGAGATCTGAAGATGCGACTCATGCACACAGTTTTGTCTTCAGAAACTGTATGAATTCACGATTAATTCTACAAATGTGCACTGACTTTGCCATAACTCATCCTACCCCTACTTCGCAGATATCATTCATCCAACCTGGAGAAATTTAGTGTACTTATAGTTGAAAATGATGGAAAATGATTGTGATGCGTTGAAGAAACTGGATTCCTTTTAGGCATAGTAAATATTGAAAGACATTACCCAAAGGTTGTAGACGGACTGATGCCATGTGTATGCAACAGGTTCTGTGCAGTTTACCTGACCAACGTGTAAAATTAGCCGTGTATCAGATTTTAACACAGAGATTTGAAGATGCGACTGTTCTGTTCCAAAGTCATGCACACAGTTTTGTCTTCAGATACCATGAATTCACGGCCAATTCAACAAATGTCCACTGATTTTTCCATACAAATCCTACCCTACTTTCTGGAGAAATTTAGTGTATAGTTGAGAATGAAGGAAAATCATTGTGATGCGTTGAAGGAACTAGATTCCTTGGGCATATACTTAGTAAATATTGAAAGACATATTACCTAAAGGTTGTAGACAGTGATGGAACGAATTGAAGCAAGGGGCTATTTCAATGAGAACTACCTTTTAGTTCTGTGTAATAAAACTATCATTTGTTGGAGAATCACTGTGAACGAACTCATTGGACGTCTTTTGTACTGTACTTGCAAAACAGTGTATCCTAGTATTCCTGGTGTGATGATGCGAAGCTCAACTGAAAACAATTTTTCAGCTGCACGACCATAACAAAGCGAAATTTGTAGATGTCATTAGAATAGAGGAATCTCTAGGTTGAGAAAACAGTTTTTCAACTGATAGGTAGCTGAGTACGAAGGTGTCATTTATACGTGTATACTTATATCCAAATGATACTAGTACCTATAAAAACATTGCCTGATTAACTTGTTCGTTATCTGAGACTGAACTGCCTTTCAGTTGCCATTACTCTGCCTTCAATCATTTATTAATTGTGACTGGATTTCCGTTTGGAACCAGCTCTGTCAAGTGGATCAGTAGTATGTTTCGCCATCAGCAAATCTTTTTGAGATACGAGTATGCAAGTTACAATTCGATACCGTCCGTCGTATGTATATAAGCAGTCACGCAGCTAGGATTTTCTCATAGGATGGGCTGGACTTCGGGTTTCTCCTATACTCAATATACCTAAAAGGCGTTCAGAATATTGATTACCCCAATGTAACATTTTCGGTAAGTTGCGAACATTGAACTGTAATGTTTACATTGGCTCAATATGTTTCCAATTTACTGAAAATGTCTCGTTGAGGTACGGGTACTCTATATTTTTGAACACTCTGTATTACCCACCTACTGCATATATACCTGTCAGTTCGATTACCTCTGTTTTGGAAGAAAAACAAACCGATAAAAAGTAAATTTAGGAAAGAAATTTAATTGGATGCGACAACATGTGTTCGTGAATATATATTCAAACAAAGTTCAAAAGAAGACACTGTATCATCCTATACCCAGTGTATGCGTTTCGACTCATGTGATTTATATACCACACGATACGAGTACACAGTAAAGAGTTAGGTCTTTTATTTTTTGGAAACTTGTGGTGTAAATTTGAAGTACCTAAAAAAAATTAAGACCTCTTCTGGAGATACCCTTCAGCCCTGCAAACCACCCCCTTGGCTGCGTCCCTGTATATAAGGCTCTCATCTAAGGAGGCGCTTATACATGTAAACTACCCCAACACAATCACATTCGGATCATAATTGGAAAATACATATTGTTGAGGCAATAATGTATTATATATTCCTGTCCCTTTATCACTTAGGCACAACCTTGTCCTAACATATATTTGTGTATTATTTGTGCATAAATCTGTCCTAAAGTTGTAGATAACTTCCTCATACAGATATGGCTCGTTGGACATGATTGTAGGTACAACATCCGAACATTCAAGCCAAAATCAGTTCATCTTCTGTACACATCTAGCAAAAACAAACACTGAGTTAAATGTCATATTTGCATATCCCCCTACAGACGCACTACCTAGACTGGAAATTAGTACCTATTGTTTTTGCTGTTTTTTTCTGCTAAGGAATGAGAGCCAACCTGGAGTAAGGCAGCTCTAAGGGAAGGTATAACGGACAGCCATTTTGATAGCAAGAAATAAACAAACCTTGTGTTGAGAATGAGAAATTGTATACATGCTTTTCTTGCAATCAAAATGGCTACCGTTATACGTCCCCTTAGAGCCGCCTTACCTGGAGACCTATTGTGAAACTTTTATCACGATACTACAAATCGTAATTTGATACAGTGATATCATGGTAGGATAAATTAAAGGAAAATGGTGTTATGAATCTTCAGTGGGATTGGTTACATACAACCAATATCACTCCAATATCTACTGATAACTGTGGTTTGTTTATATTGGAAAACAGAAAAACTTATCACGATATCACCTACTTGCATGCGGGTGGTATCTTTATTACTTTACCACCCTCCTTTATCACGTTAGCACCGTAACACTTTTTCCTAATACCGTCATATCTGAGTAAAGCCTAGTTTACATTGTGATAGTACTATCATGATAGTATGTGAGAGCACCTGACAGCATTCCTCTCGCACTTGGTGATAGTTTGTGTACACTGTGAGAGGTGTCGTGACAGCGACTTATCACAATAGTACTATCATAATATAAATGAGCCTTTTTATCACATCAGGTTATCACCTTAATTGATATCGTGATAAAAGTTTCATAATTCGCGTTTGGACGCTAAAGAGTCGCTCTCTAGCGGCCTAATGAAATGCGGCGCGCTAGTTGGTGTATTTGGATGAGAAGATGATCAGTGACAAAAATGTTCTGCAAAAAAACCGAAGTTGGGCTCATCTGAAAGGAGATGATAAGGGCTAACACTTTAGTTCTCTTCAGTTTTCCATAAAAAGCAATATTGAAGATGCTAGACAAAGGCAGTGACACATGATGTCACTGGAACATTCGTTATCAATATTGGGGGAAATTGAGGAGAAGTTGAAGAATGTTTCCATTTATGTCGAAATTTCTCGAAAATAAGTGGAATTATGTGAAAAATTATAAGAATGAAATTTGTAGAAAACGGTAGGTACTTACATTTTTATAAACCATCTTCCGTATAATTTCAAACATTCTCTCGCGAATTATTACAATCTAAAATTGACTATACTAGTATGTAGCTCAACATTTTGAATCATATGTACTTCGGATTTACGTTATTTCTAATTTAATTTAATGATATAGTCAACTTTTCACCACCGATTGCCAAGAACTCGGTTAATTTGATGAAGAACGCACAAAATCATTCATTTTTGTTATCGATCTTATCAAACTTGGGGGCGAAATACATAAACAACGCCAAAATGCCATTCTCCTACAGGTTGAATGTAACCAATTTTAGTGTTGTTTACAAGTCATGGAACTCTCAGACATTTCCAATTGTTCTACTGAAGTTCATTCAATTTACTCCCGAAATCTGACCCAGTCATTGACTCTTCATCTCTGTACTATAGGTATACACTTGTTCGCTGAAGCTAGGTGAACTGTGTTCATGTTGAAGCTCAGACAAATTTTGGTATTCATTATGACAGAAACTTTGAAAGTTCTAAAGGTTGAACATGTAGGGAACATTTATCACTTATCCACTGTATGGGTACACAAATGTTGAACGTGTCTATTTCCTTTTGAAGAACTTGATATGTGTTGGACTATCAAGAATTTTTTGTACTAATCCTGAGAATAGCAGCACTCATCGGGAAAGGCAAAACCTATTGTCCTCGTTAAATGATGACCACTACATTGTTACTACTAGTGTAATACTGTTATTTGTAATATAATATGTTTATGCACACCAAGGGTGTCATTTATAAAATTGCAAATTTCCGCATTGATGATTTTGGAACGATTGCAGGTTTCAAACTTGCTTCGTAAAATGCCACCCCTGGTAAATTGTTTATGAAAATGTTTTTAAATTTGCTATACACAAAAGCAAAGAATAGATAATGCTCAAACGTGTCTTATTTATGGAGTTAATTATTATGTTTACCATTTTATGTGAATAATTTTATAATTTTCGAGTATTATGTCGATGTCGCTGTCGAATAGATGAAACACTCAACTATATGTGTACAATTTTTGACGGCTGTTTGTACCTATCTCGTTGCCAAAGTATTTTTTTCGTTCTGTTTTGCTACTACTAATACGTAACCTTTGTAACGTGTTTTATTTTTTTGTGATTTATATTTTAGTAATCTTCGCGCTAAGATACTTATATGTTAATTGAAATTTGTGTCGCTAGATTTTTACATTTTTGCAGCGTCATGCTGAGTATCAGCTTGACGTAAAACAGTTGTTATTCGAAAAGCAATATACATCATGTAGTACAAATATGCGAAAGCCTGTGCATGTGGTCCATCAGGTGGATTAAATCTTCGAGAAGTATTCATAGCGTAGCGTATATTGTTTATGTTTATTGTTACTCTGTAAATAGAACACTCCATGAAGAATAACATGTATTTTACGAAATAAGCAAAAACTCTAGTCATATAATAGACAATTGTAGAATTAAATTCGAAATTTTTTGTTTATTTTAAAATAACGAAGCCTAGAATTATGATTAAACTTTGTAGTTGTTTCTTTGCACTATTTTTTTTTTTCGATTGAAGTTAGGCTAATTTCGAAGAAAAAATCTTTCCCGCTCTTCGAAATTTTCTCCGTGCAATTTTCGCGTTTTACCAGTTCCCTCCCAGAAAAATGGATGTTTTGAAAAACTCAATTGGCGCATTATGTGTGGCATATTCAACGCGTCGAAGAAGCCACCACATTAAATTTTCATCTTCGTCTTCACCTTTGCGAATTTTTGAAAAATGTGGTATTGGCTTCATACGTCGAATATGCAATACAAAACACACCAGTGTGCATTTTCGAGATTTCTAATTTTCGGGGAGGGGGGGGGCTGGAAAAACGCGAAAAACTTTTGATGGAGACAGCTAGAGCAAAACGGTTTGAAATTTCGGTGACAGAAGGTGATTTCAGACAAAATGAAGGTAACGGATAGTTATAACTTTTCATGCAGGATTCAAAATTTTCTCTGTTTGGCTGTACCTCTAACAGTTCTTCAGAAAAATGATTTTTGATTTTTTTTTGTGAAAGACAGTCTTATTCAAAATGTCCTCCTCTATCCAAAATTTCAAACCACGCTGCTCTAGCTGTCTCTAATCAAAAGTTTTTCGACAGCCAACCTTCTGGTGGACCCAGGATATCGCCAAGTTGCAGAGAATTGTAACCGACTTCATCGCCGATATCAACGGTCAAGAAGAGACGACGAAGTGACGCCAGTAGTTTCGCAGCAGTACCAGCAGGCTCGTCGTACTCTGAAATCAGTCACATAAGCAGTAAAAAGGCGGCTTGGGAGGAGCTATACAAGGAAGCCCACAACGACCCCTTCGGAAAGCCGTACAAGAATATCATGAGGAAAGCTGGAGGGCTGTCGGTAACGAGCCGAATAGAGCCAGGGTTTCTGTATCATAACGCCCCAACGGTAAGACTCATCGAAGTGCGAGAGGATTTCCCTCTGCTCGAAGTTACAGCGGGAATAGCGCGATTGACCTGATCAGAATGAAGAAGATGAAGGCCCCTGGTGAGATAGCGCAGTTCGGCTATAGTACACTCGAGTTCCAGATTATGGATGAGTGAGCGTTGCCTCGGTCAGTAGGGTGTCCCATAGTGGCCCTGGCAGAACAGTGTGAATCTGAAGAAAGAAGAGGCGCCCAACCTTAAGACGTCCTTCTGGTCCCGACACGATGCTCGGAAAAGTAGTTTCTGAGGACAAGGGTGCGGTGTCTGGGGAGCGAATCGCCATACGCTCCACTTCGTAAACTCCTTCACTGACCGTCTTTCCATGACCTTAGTAACTCTTTCATTGACCATGACTGCATTCATCCGGTACCTCTGCACATAATTCTTTTCTCAGCCTTGATAATCCTTTCTAGTGCTGTTGATCGAAATACGAGTATGCAGTTTTGTAGGCAGTTTTGTTTTAACTATAAGTAAGTAAGCCAAAATTATTCAATATTTCTTTCGGTAGTTTGTTCTAACTAAAATCTGGTCCAGTTAAGGAACATAATTTTTTCATGGCGCTGATAACGTATTCTTGAACTCATCCTTCCCCTCCAACTTCACGATGCCCATTATCGATGTGTATTGCGGGTTGCAAATTATGTTTCTTAACTGGACCAGACTTTAGTAATAATAATAAAAAATCACTTGGCATTTTGTTTTGTTAAGGCTAGCAACATTGATATACAGCTTCACAGTTGTGAGTACATACGCCTAGTGGTTCTAGAAATGTTACCTGTAAAGTACTTGTAATACTAGAATTGCGGTTTCTAGTATCGAAGGCGTATTCTTGAAGCTAACGGTCCAATTGACCTTGGCGCCTTCTTCAGACGTTATTCGGTCCGGACAGTCCGTAGCGCAAATCGAGGGTACCCCTGGCCCTCTTACTAGAATTATTGCCTTTTGCATTTCTAGCACCTCAATTTCCAGGCGTGGCATTCTCTTCGACAGCGAATCCTCCAATCCTAAGTCTTTGATGGACTGCGCACAAAGTTGAAAATGTATCGGCTCTATTCGAGAATTCAAAATCACAGATTGTCCACCATTTAGTAACATATAGAGCAGGAACACGAATCGATCACGTGAGCTTTTGAAAGTCCTACTCGTATCATTGCTGCCACGCGAAACGATACAATAATAAAACGACGCAGTTCAACATTCAGTATCAAGATGAAAGAATAAATGTAAACAAAGACGTATGCAGCGAACCGGAAAAATATTGAGATCGGTCTGAAAAGAATTGACAAATATCTAGAGGTAAGCTCCTCATATGTACACTGATGCGTCCTTGAACCCAAGTTCTGATATCAGAATGGAAACAGATAAGAGTAAACATGATTTTTTAGTCTGTTTTTCAATTTCAAGTAAAAATCTCGTCAGCCGATGCTGTGTGCCTAAAAAACTGTAGGCCGCCAACTTGATATGGGCCCGTAAGCGCTAAGAACTATAAAGGGGATCACGGGAAAGCAGACAGGTTTCAAAGTAACGCTAAAAATTGTTCACTCGTATAATTTTTTCGGGGGGGAGGGGGGAGGGGTCGGTAGATTTGGGGAGACTAAGCCCCATTATTTGAGTTTATGGGTCGTGTATTGTGTCTTCATATTTCAGTCTTATTCGAAATAATGTGAAGTAGCGGTAGTTCTTGGAAAATGTTTGTAGACGACAGAACAAAATTACAAATGTATTCCGGGAATTATGACAAAACCATAAATCAGTTTTGTCAGCGGACATTCTGGAAATGATAAAACAGAAAAATGAATTAAATGACGAAATGACAATAAAGTTGGATATGACATCTTGTCGTTTTTCAGTTGAGTGAAAGTACAGATGGAGGAAAAGAAAAAGAGAAAGGAAGAACCGAGGAACATGAACAGGCCCTAATAAATCTTTAAAAAGGCAGTTATTGACTTCTATGCAACCTTTGGTGGAATAACATTGGTGGAACTGGACTCGACAAATTCCTGTTATTGATGGGTATTGGTGTTGTGGGACGTATGGCGATGCACGCATGCCAAAGTGGCCCCTGAGACACCGCACCCCCGGCACCGAAAACTACCCTTTCGGGCATCGCATCAGTACCGAGGGGAACGCTTTGGGGCCGGGCCCGAGCCCCCATTTCTCCTAACTGGGGTAACTTTGGATTTGTGGGGAAACTCCGAACATTGTCGGAACTGGAGTAACACTGGTTAGATGCATTTTATTTCCTCGTTAACGAAGATGTCATATATACAATCTGAGACTTGTAGCTATACGTTGTCATGCGGTGAAAACCACCGTTCCAGTTCTAATGTATGGGTAATATTGCCATATTTTGATGTTTCAAAAGGTGTAAAACAGAAGTCTATTTTATTCGAGTTTTTGTATGGGGATTATCAGTACATGTATCCTACATGTTATTAATCACATTTGCCGGGATTCATTTCCGCTGGGGGAGGAGGCACAACGTTTCCAAAATTCGATTCCCACGGTGTCGAAATCTTTGATTCGACTTGATAGAGTCAAAGTAGTCAGGTAAATCATGACGTCACGTACTGCTTTTCTTATTCGGGGTGAATAGTTTGCTTATGCTGTTTTCCTTATCGGACTACCTGCTGAGGACAATGAAAGGCTTGTATCTATCCAACCTAAGCTCGGTTCACAATATTGCGGCCTTTTGTCCTCCCTTCTTAATACTCGGCGGCTGTTCACGAGAATTCAGAGTGCATTCTTGTACAGTCGCTATAGTTTGTTCAGTGACGAGCACTTGTTCTGTTCACATTCGGTTTGGCGATTTATTCAGTTTGGCAATATTTAAATATCTAATTCATAATGGATGAAGATATGTTATTGGTGAGTGTCTGTAATATTAATTACTGTGTAATTACAATCAATTTGGTCACCCTACCTCGTTTCTAAATCTTACTCTTGGCAGTGGAGTACCCAGTTTTGTGTAATCACACTCACATTTCCGAGTCGGGACTGATGGACAGCTTGTTTTGTTCACGCAAGTGTGGATGAAAAGGCAACGGCTAATAAGCATACAAGATAATCGTGTATTTGGGTAATTCTCACGAAATCGCAACATTTCAGTAATCTGTACTTTTTCGAAAATCTAAGAAGTTGGGCAATTAAAAAAAAAAAGTGATGTTGGAAAGCATCACCTATGCTACCTTTTCCAGCCATACAGGTTTGTAGCTCCCCCCCCCCCTGCGTGTATATATAGTATGGTAAACCCCTTAATGTTCCACGTCGTGGCTGGTAACCACCTATGTTTTCAATGGTTCTTGCAAATATTGATATGGATATAGGCATTTTCTCGGGGAAAAAATTACAAGAACTTGGAAAGAAAACTTTGAGGCGCATGTTAATACCAAAAATAGCGACCAAAAGAACATGAGGTGACCTCCAGCATAAGTCAAAGTTGTGTAACCACATTTAACTTCAGCGTCGTGGCCATTTTTTCGCTTGGTCAACCTGGTGACACTGTTAAAATATTTCATCCTTGAAAGTGGCTGCAATGCTTTGTTACTGCCATGAGAGTATTCCCGTATTTTGATATCACGGATCGCTGTTGAGTTATTAATTCTGGAAACATTTTTCTGTGAAAGTTCTTATCTCTACAACTATCAACGCTCATCGCCGTGGTTCTTCATTCTGCGAATCTCGTACTTGGACGGCGCTCCTGAAACATCGGAAATAACTTGTTTGGTAAATATTTCAACATCAGAGTAAGAATAAATACGAATAAAATTTTTCAAGCTCCAAACAACGAATAATTCAAGCAATTTTTCCTGTCTGTGGCTAGTTTTCTATTTCAGCGTCGTGGCATTTGTTGAATTTCCTAGCCATGACGTTGAAAACTGAGAGCCACAGCGTTGAAATTATAATTATTGTCACCTAATGCATACATGTTAAGGACATAATTTGTTCAAGTTGGGATGTATTTAACTCAGATTAATCTTTCTTCAGACGGGTAATGACGGTGAGCTGAAATAATGAACAATCTTCAGTACAAATCGTGAACTATATATGACAGTGTATAAAACGCAACTTCTGTACTCAATTCCGCCTCCACAAAAATTTCAACGAGCTTATAAATTTTTAATTCATAAGAACTCATTGTAGGCTTACAGTTTTGTGCCCCTCCGCCTTTGAATAATTTTTTTTATAATTTAATCACAAATATTTAGGCGTTCAACGTTTACCTTTGTTCCTAATTCTAGACTCTAGTCTGCATCGCGAATTTGTATTCATTATTAAATAAGTAACTTAATGAGCTGTGAGTTTCAAAGTTAGGTATCTTTTAGTTGAGATTTACTTTTTACATAGAATTTTTCGACTATAGTGTACCTCAAAATATATGTGATTAACTACTAGAAGACTACCTATTCTATAAATTTGAGAATTGTTTCGTTTTTTTATTGATTATATTTTGTTCTTACTCAACTTCTGAATTATTATTTTTATTCTTATAATTAGTGTAAAATGCAACCATATTATCGTTACCTGAACTCCGCTTTGATCTTAATGCTTGTAGCTAGAATGGATAGCTTTACCAACAAGCGCACCTTCAATCCATCTCCTTATACTTGATTCCTGTAGAATGATGGACGTTCAAGCATTAACTTGAGTCTGCATAATATATATACTCGTATGTTTGCAGTAAACAAATAGGTACTTACATATAAATACTGCATTCAAGGCGCTCATTTAAATTTCAGCATTTTCAAAATCCTTGATACAAAGCTGTCAATGAAGTACTAAACGTGACTAGTCACAATCACAGGCCACAACACTTGAATTTGCTCATCATTTGCTTCTTGAAATTTGGCCACGACGTTGAAATTTCCATATCATGGCTCCTAGTATCCAGCCACGACGTTGAAAAATCCTAGCCGTGGCTCACGAAATTTGGCCACGACGCTGAACATTCCTAGCTGTGGCTCATAAAATTTTTAAGATTCTATGCCCCTGCCCCTAGTACAGATTACTTGAGCCAAATAACCGAAATAGCTTTAGAGACTCATAGTTTGACAATTCCCCCCCCCCCCAAAAAAAAAAAAATTAAGAAAAATGACTTCAGTTTTTGAATTTCTTGAATGTGGAAATATTGCGATTTTGTGAGAATTACCCATTTATTTATATCTTTATATAATATATAATATAGTCTTTACTCTGCATGCTTCTTTGTTTGTTGTTAAATCTGCTTCAGCGCACTCTGTCGTGAAGTGATGGACCCTGCAGGGTTAGGGCCACCTTGTAGGTCGAAATTACTTCACACGGCTTAGGAATTTCTTGGGTCATGTCAACAATACAGGGCCATGGACTAGGAATTTCTTAAATTGAACATCTTTCAAATCATGCTGCACATTCAGAGGCTTTCAGTCATTCTGCAATGGAATCTGGACGCAATTAATAATGGGTAAGATATCTTGTCTAGTTTGGTTGATATTATGGATGGGGAACAAGCCTGATTAATAATTGAATTATGTATTGATTGCAGGAAAAATATATGCCATTTGAATTTTCCAAATCCAATGTGGATGCGACAAGGTCCAGATGGTTTAGTGCTTCAGGAGTCATCCCTAGAAAGTGTCAAATTTCCATGGAGGTCAACGCTGTTATAAGCATAGGTAATAAAATACAATACAACACTAACATGCATGCAGTAAAATTCAATGTAATATAATCAAAACAGATTGTTCTGAAAAGTAAGGAAAGCACGATAATTTTTGTTCTTTTGGCTTGAAGGTTTTCAACTTAAAACTAAATCGCAAAATAATAGAAACACTTTCGTACTTTAAAAGTTTTCTTATATCATCAAGTTTTGGCCTCAAGTTTCTCAACCTATATAAATAAATCACAAAATATTCTAGTTTAGTAGGGTACTTCCACGAAAATGACCAAATTTAGTATACACGTAAATATCTCAATAAATTATGTACGTAAGTTACCAAAAAGTGAGTGGATTTCTAGAAAATGATCTCCTCTAACATTGCCACTAATTTAAGACCTCATATCCCGCCTCTATACATTCGAAAATGTGCGCTGAACACCTAAAAGTTCTATCGGCCTGGGTGTCACACACCATGTTTTCAAACACTTTTATATCTATAACAAATACTTTGAAGGTATTTCTTTCGTAATAAAATATGAAAACATGGTCTTTAGATACTGCAGTATGATCCCGGCATGATCATGTTGACCACAATTGCACCTTTGGCCTTTCAGATGAGTTAGATCTTGTGTCATATTTGGATTGAGAGCGAGAAAGAGTCAAGCTCTACAATTTCAGTAGCGTGAAAAAGATGAACTGCTATAAAAGTATAATCATTTTAGAAAACTGCTCTAATTGAAATGGAAATGAACTCATCTGAAAGGGAATTTCAACCTCTATTAATTTGGTCCTCTTCTTTTTTTCTTTGTTAATGGGATATTCCTACAAGTTGACGATGACAGTGCGCCACCACCTCGACCAGCCCAAATAGTTTTGGTTCCATCGCTCTGGTCAATTTTTGTTGCTTCTTTCTGATACCACTGATACAACTGTGTCGTTCTAAAATCCAAAGTAACTCATCCGCTTTGTGTCTGCGATCGGAACGCTAAGCATAAGCGAAATTCGAATCTAGAATGGAAGTATTTATTCCGGAAGCCCATAAGTCGTAAAAATCACATGTACGTACAAGTTTTCTCATCTTTCGCAGTGGCCTTATCTGTTATCTGTGTGATCAGTAAGATGGTCTGAAAACTGGAATGACCGTGAAACGTAATTAATAAGTAATGAACTTTGACATGACGAAATGAAATTCATTAAAATGATACTCTTATTGACGGCGTTCTAGGCAAAATGAAACATTTTTTCCTACGACCTGGACAACCACAATATTTCTTTCGACCTGGTATCTCGGAATTTAATGGCCTGGTCGAAAGAACTAGTATTCAGGCTGTAAGAACTTCGGCATTTTTAAACACTTTAACTGTAATTTACTCAGTTATCATGATTACTACGATATAATTGAATTAATTAAATAATAATTAGTAGGGGATCAACTCATTTTCCATAGTGAAATTAAAAGTATACTATAAATCATGGCGTTATCAAGAAATGAATGACTAAATCGAAAAAGGAATACTAAAGATACACAATTACAGGATAACGATTTATTCGGACTCTTCAGGGCAGTGGCGCGCTAGTGTCGCTGGTTTGTTATCAGTGACTTTTTGTTATCAAAGTTAGGATAATTGTAAGGGAAACGTTCAGTGAAATAGGTACCTAATTCGTATGAATTACGTTATTATGTCGCCTATTTTTCGACTGGGGCAAGTGATCGGTCATGTAGGAAACTGCGAGAATCTTGAAGATCACAATGGAGTCCAAAAAGAACATTAAAATGTACTGATATCAACCATGCAGATCAACTTACGCGGATTATACATGATCAATAAAAAGTATCATCATTGAGTGCTATGTCAATAATAGTGAACGTGTACGCAGAACAACGTCATTATAATGATTAGAGATCATAAAAATGATCCAAGCGTCAATAAAAATTCAAAACTATTTGGATTTATTAATAAAATGTAACGTTCCTCTCAGCAGTGTATCCTAACTTTGATAACATCAATGTATGTGCGTATGCTTGTAGTGGTGTTTTAACGGATTCCACAGTTTAATCTTGAAGAGTCCGAACCTAACCCTATGAATCTTATGTTTTTTATTTTTTACTTTTATAACAAGTCAAAATTAAATTAATTTATGGGTTTTCACATATACTTAAGTTGTTAAAAGTGGTTCAAGCTAAAAGTTGAAAGTTTCGCATGTAATGTATAATTATACTATACCTGCTAATATGTGTATATGTTGAGGTGTTCAGTTCTTATGAATATTCCATGTTTTGCAACGGCCCATAGCTGGGAAAACTGGAAACAGTAAGGTTATCTATAATTTTGTCTGATGTTATCTTGAGAAATATTTTTAAATCTTTATAACTTACCCTTTTCTCCTGACCAAGTTGGGTCCAAGTTGGTAGTAGGTCCTTATAGCTGATCTTTTACTCACTCCAGGATGACGGAATCTTGTGTCGTGGTACCAGGACAATAGAACGTACGACGATCTGGCAAATTTTACTGACCAGGATGATGGAACTTCTTACAACCTGGTTGATTAAGCTAATTCGTATCCTCTCCCCACACGCCTGAGACTAGACGACTCTTTTACTGAATGATATTATTTTGGTCCACAACATATATAGGCCTTATTCCACCAAGAAAAAAAATAAAAAAAACTTTTTCTGAGCTTATAAATTTAGCCGTTTTCGTGGAATTACACCAATATGAAGGTGTTACATGCAGTGTGGCTGCAGAAGCAAATAAAAACCTGACCACGGCCCAAGAACGGCAAAAACTAAAACCAGTAACCGAACCTTGGACTTTGCTGGTGATGCCGTGGTACATTTCGGGTTTAACCTATATGCCGCATTCTCTTTTAAATAAATTCTCATGTCATTTTTTCCAAGACAATTGCTCAATTACAGCAATATTGAGGCGCGTAAATTTTAATAAACAAGGAGTAACAAGCCACGGCCTAGGAATTTGTAGGTATGTCAGCAATTTGTCACAACACGGGGGATCATATTTATTGATGGGAAAAACACACAGAGGGGATAATACTCTATAATGTAGTAAACAAAAATTGTGTAGCCCCCAAAAAAAAACTGACTTGTGGCAAGTTTCTGAGAATTACCCGTACAGAACCCGCAATGCCCAGAATTCCCCCACAAATCCGAAGCTCCCCCAGTTTATTGTATACATATAGTATTTTGATAAACTGACACAACAAAATGGTTGAACTACGAAGATGACAAAACTGTCTAACATTACTGCCTGGAAACCCAGTGCTGGACAAAATCAAATTCTTAAGAGGGTTCTTCCTGACATAAGCCTGTTACCTGATTGAATAAAGTAGAAATATTGTTTCTTTTCCTACATTCACAATCAAATAAACCAGACAATCTGTTTTGAATTATGTTCTTCCAGCAAGAATCCGAAATAAAGAAGATAAATAAAACAAATAACCCATATATTCACCTAACACACGGAGCAAATGTTGAGTTTTATTATCTATGTAAATGTGCATCTCAGAAATATTCTTACATCTACTTTCTTTTTTCAAACAATACAAAAAACAACGAGTAATTAAACACGACTCGTAGTATTATCATCCGTGTCTCGATAGTAAAATTGATGATAACGGTCGGTGATTTGCCCAGAAGACCTGAACAAAGTTTGAAAACTATATGAAAATCATTCGGGCAGTTGTATAAAAATAAAATATAGTTACAGTTAAACTAGATTTTGTCTTTCTACGCTTCAAACAGAGAAAAAACATGAAGGGAAATATACCAGTACTAGTGAGATAAGTGTAGATGATACTCAGTTTCAAATGTGATACGGTTTGTATGTGAATGTGGCTGGTATCGTCATACGGTTCTCGTTCTTTCCTTCGACATGAGATGTTAAAAATGAATGTTAATTTATAACTACGCTGCTTGGATTCCTATAACATTTAAGTAAAGATGTTTTGCGTCGACGAAGGATGCTCAGCTATTTTCAGGAAGTAAGTGTAGGTACCATTAAAGCTAAGAAATTGTATCATATGTTGATAGTATAAGTACATAGAGACATAAGAGCGACAATTATTCGCTTCATCTGAGTCAGAGGAGAGGTCAAGAAACGCTGTTACAGCTTTTTGTATCCCAATTACTTTTTTTTTTTTTTAAGAAATTCAGACTTTTGATCCAAAAACACTCAATTTTCCATGAAAAATGTTCAGATTTTCTTTGGGGCTAGTTTCTTTCTTTTGAAGGGGGAGGGATAAATTCGCCCTAAACTCCTAAAATTCCACCAGTGCAGGGATACATAAACCTCTGCAGAGTTCCACTGTTTGTGAACCTTATTAAATTTTTTTCAAATCACCTATTTCCCTTAATTTCAAATACATAATGATTCGAGTACCCGATGCGCAAAATCCCGCCAGTTATCCGGGTAACTAAAGGGAAACCAAGGGTAACTGACGGGTTTCTGGGTAATTTGAGGGTAACTGATGCGTATCGGGATACGCAAAATCCCGCCAGTTGCCTGGGTAACTGAAGAGGAACCAAGGGTAACTGAAGGAGAGCCAAGGGTATCTAATGGATATCTGGATAATCTGAGGGTAACCGAGGGTTGCAAATGGGTAACTTTTCCGCGGGTAACTAGAGAATACTTTTCCGCGGGTATACTAGAGAATAACTAATTGCGCATCGGGTAGCTAATATTGTATCATGATTTGGAACTTCGTATTCAGGATCAAAAAATCAATATGTTTCAGGTGGGCATTTTGGTCAGATGTTCAAGCATATTAAAATACTTCCTTAGTTATAAATCAAATATAAAAGATCCTTGAAATAAACCTGAGTCGAATTTGCAGTTACGGGTCGTATGAGTAGGAAGAAGTCTAGGCAGTCTTTCAGTTGTGCATTGTATAGGATGGCCGTTCCGAATATCAGGCGCGGATCGACGAAGGGGACCCCCCCCCCAAGGAAAACCGGAAAAATCTGTGAGGGAGATGGAAATCTGCGGGGAGGGAGCACCAGAAAATGTCCGCGCGCTGCGTGCGATTTTCCTTCTGCCATTGCCCTCCCCAAAATGATCATCTGAATATTCTACGCAAGTTATCTGCCCTCCTGTAGGCAAACAAGGAACGAAATTCAAGATTTAGTTTATGTACCCTATCCTTTGGGGAAAAATTAACACCCCCTCGTCACCACCAAGAAAACGCTTTTTGCTGTTTTTCCTTTTCTTGTATTTTTCTTACTTTTCATCAGACTCCTTTTCGTTCTCTCAGTTTTTCAGTTTTTGACTTTTTGGAGGCTCTTCTGCAACAATAAAGTCTCTCCCCCCTTTTTTAAACCTCTACTGTGAATCTAAAACTGATTAGAACTCTAGTTGAGGACCTTTAAAGCTTATCAAGATTTGTTTAAGAGTTGCTTCAAATTGCCAAAACACATCTAAGACTCGTTTATGACTCTGTCAAACTATTTTCCTCCTTCCCGAGAGGGACGTACCTATAGGAAGCAGGGGGAACTTACCCCCCCCCCTGTTGGAATTTTTCACTCAGCAGTTGGGAAAATTTACCATTTCAGTGAGGCGAGTTGGAAAAATTCAACACAAGTTAAAAAATTTCTTTTTTTTATGTTTTGATACTTTGGAATCTGGGAATTGAGTTGAGAAGTTGGGAAAACCAAACAAAGTCAAAAGGTTTTTCTTCTTTTGCATTGATACGTGGAAATTTTGAGTTGAGTCAGTTGAAAAAATCGAACAGGTCAAATGTTTTTTGTTTTTTTTTCTGCTTTGATACTTGGAAATTCTGAGTTCAGTAACTTTCACAAAAACTCTTCGGTACGTCCCTGCTTCCCGATGCTCAAAAATCTGCTAATTACCCGCGGAAAAGTAACCCTTTTGTAACCCATTGATTACCCGGGTAATTGAAGGGTTTCCGATGGCAACTTTTCCGCGGGTAACTGGCGGGGTTTTTGCGCATCGGGGTTAGGATTCCTCCAGTCTCATTGAAACTTCACAATGCCAGATCTACTTTGGGCTTTCTCATATCCTGTGGGAATTATAAAGGCGCTTTCAAACCTCAAGATTTCCAGGATTAATCAGATATCTTCACTTTTGAAGACTTATTTGAGACGCTTATACTTGCGTTAAAGATTCACTAGAACTTATCAAGAGTCTTATGCACAAGTCGACGAGCCAAGGCCCTTGAAGATTATTTCAAGGAACTGATACTGTGAAGTACATGGAACACCTTCGACATTAACAAAATTACTACCACCAAGAGTGAATTCATTCGGGTATACAAATGTTCGAAATAACCTTTGTTTCGTACGTCGGAAGAATTCACTTCGCACTTACTTACTTTAACAGCCTTTTATTGGTCGTATTTCTACATTCTGTGTGTATGTAAGATAGATACAAGTATATGAATTTAATATAAACATACACTTATATTAAAACTACAAGCTTGCATAATTTAACAATAATTCAGACTCACGACCAACCGCCTCATTGACGGGCATACCCTTCTCCAATATTGCGCCACTTGTTTCTGCTGTATGTCTCCCTGAGCCAAAACGTCCCTACTCTCCTCTCTAACTCGGTCTTGTTTTCCCTCTCTTGTATTCATACGATCTCCACTCTGTTACCACCTTATTCCACCTCTCGCTATCCGACCTTCCTAGATGTCCAGCGTACTTAAATTTAAGTTTTTTGACTCTATATCCCACGTCCACCATGTTTGTACTCTCTCTGATAACAGTGTTTCTGATTTTGTCTTTTTTCTTGATACCTAGGATGCTTCTTTCCATTGCTCTTTGGGTGGTTCCTAGTTTTTCAATCTGTGTTTTTGTGAGGGCCTATGTCTGTGCGCCGTAGCACATGACTGGTAGGACACATAGTTCTGAGATCTTAAATTTTGCTGCCGCTCCCATCTTACCTTTAAATACTTTCCTCATCGCCCAGTAAGCTCTCAATGCCTTTTCTCTTCGGCTCGACACTTCTTTTTCCATGGCGTTGTTGAAGGATACTATATGTTCTAAGTACGAATACTCGTCCACCTTTTCGATGTCCATATTGTTTATTTTCAAGCGACTTGTAGGGTTGTTGCTCATATATTTCGTTTTCGACGTATTTGCTTCCAGCCCTTTACACGCGCTTGCTTCGAATATTTCATGAGCCATTGCTCTCAGTTCTTCTTCTTTCGTATTTATTAAAATTACAACAGCTAAAATACTTCGAGGAGTTGTACGACCACGAGCCACATGCGGGGACGTACCGAAGTGTTTTTCCTCGGAGGGGGGGGGGGGGGGGGAATTGTGAACATCCCAACTGACTCAACTCAAAATTCCCGAGTATCAAAGCAAAAGAAGGAAAACCGTTTAACTTGTTGGGTTTTCCCAATTTCGCAACTCAATTTCCAAGTATCAAAGCTAAAAAGAAAACCTTTGAACTTGTTGGAATTTCCCAACTCAGCTGACTGAAATCAACACTGTCGGGGGGAGGGGAAATACCTCGGGTACGGACTTTAAAGGGGGCCCGATAGATATTTTTAAAAGGCCTGAATTTCAATTTTTTATTTTTATTTTTTTATTTATTGGCCGTGACCCAATTTGGCCCGCGATATTGGAGACTTCCGTTTATTGGTAAGTGGACGGTGCCTCCATCGTCGGCCCCCTTTCGGTCGCCCATTGTTGGACATAGGCCTCTGTCAAGTCCCTCCACCTTGTTCTATCCTTTGCCATATTAGACCACTCGATCCGAGATGTTGACGCAGTTCGTCCTCCCACCTCATAACCGGCCTTGCCTCGCTTGCCTTCTTATATGGGACCCAGGTAGTTGAGACTTTATTCCATTTATGATTTGGTTCGCGGATAATATGACCTGCATACTTAAGCTTCAGCTTTTTGAGCACAACCCCGATATTTTTGGCTTCGCTTTTTTCCCATAATATCTTGCACTTTAGTGTGGTCTTTTAATCTGATTTGGAGGATACTTCTCAACATTGAATAGCGCGTGGACCGGATTTTGTGCATTTGATTCTTAGTGATGGCCCAGGTCTGGGCTCTGTAGGTCAACACTGGAAGGACTGTGCTTTCCAATACCCTGATTTTAGTATATAACTTCATGTTGCTTTTCAGTATTTTTCTTCGGAACCAGAAAGTTTTCCACGCGTTTGCCCTGCGGATTTTTAACACTTTTTCAGTTTTTATTTTTAAATCAAAAGCCAGAATTTGCTCTAAGTTCTTGTATTCCGAGACCACCTCTATGGTTTGATTGTCGATTTTGATTTCTTCTAGATTCTTGATATGTGTCATAATTTTTGTTTTGGATTTGTTGATTGTTAGGCCTACTTTTTCACTCTCTCTCCTCAGGTCCTTCGCCATTACTTTTAGTTCTTTTTCGTTCTTCGCGATGATGAAAGTAGCTAATTATAAATTATGGGAATATAAAAAAATCGAATGCATAATTTTTTTTTAAAATAGGACAATAGTAATTAGTAACTTGAGTTGATAATTATTAAAGTAAGAAAATTCGAATAAACAATAAAGAAGGAACAGAAAAACAAAGGAGGAAAAATGAAAATAATTCGAATTTATGGGTAATATAAACTGAATGCTTCATTGTTTTTCTATAATAATAGTGACAATAGTAATGAGTAGATAACTGGAGTTGATACTTGATAGTCAAGATGCATAATGGTTCTTATGCTAACATTATTAAATTATTAAAGTAGTCAGAGACGAAACTATAGGGGTTTGTGGGGGGGGGATGTTGAAACACCTCCCCAATAATTTGGCAGTCGACAAATTTTGAAACTGCTCATTTGAATTTTTCATTTTTTATGAATGTTTTTGTTTATTTATTTATTTATTTTTTCAATTAAAAAATACTTCTACTACAAAATCGAAATTTTTTTTATTTTTTTTAAATTTTATCAGAGAATTTTTAGTTTTCAAAACACATTTGTCGGCAAATTCTTCTTCACAACCTCCCCAAATTGAAAGTTAAATCCCGAAGTCTCTGAAGTAATGCTCGAAAGGGCGGATTCCAGGACTCGGATGGAGATCAAAGTAGAAAAAAAAAGAAAAAAGAAGAAGACCCTGAACTCCCGTCACAGACTAGTCAGTCAAAAACTGAAGGTTTCAAACTGAGTATCGAACGTCATCTGAAAGGTTAAAACAAAACTGAAATGTGGAAGACATTTCGAAAATGTGAAAGTCGGTAGCAAACGTTGAATTTTGAATTTCAGTGACTATTCTATTTCTATTAGATTCTCTATTTGACCTAGAGTCTGAAATTTGAGAAAGTCGGACGTTTTATTAAAATCTAAAAGTTGAAAGCAAAAGACTTATTTTTCAATGTCACAAGCTGAATCCAATAGCAAATGTTCTATTGTTTGATTTACGGGCTTTGGTCCTAGTGAATACTGGACAGAAATTTAGTCCGGAACAAAAGTCAAAACTCCATGTGTTTTTCCCATGAGAACGAAAGGGAACTTGTGGCACGGATTCCCCTAATCCGATTGACCTGAAACTGTGTAGGTTTTTTTTTCTCGATTTTATTGGAACGGCTTTGAAGACGAATCAAAAGAAATTCAGAAAAAAATACCACCCAGAGTAAATAACGACCACCTTATGTGTAAAGGAGAAGTTGTGTGTTTCTCTCAAGTATTCCTAACATCCTTCCTGTTTACCCTCCCAGACTATGGTATGCTCATGGGTGCAAATGAGAGTGGGGATGATGTTCCAATCTGCATTTGCAGAGACAATACTATGGAAGGGGGTGGTGAAACACCCCAATAATTTGGTAGTCGGCAAATTTTGAAACTCTTCGTGTGAATTTTTCATTTTCTAAGAACGTTCGTTTGTTTGTTTATTTATTTATTTATTTTCAATTAAGAAATATTTTGATAAAAAATCGGCAAATTTTCAAACTTTTAAACAATTTTGTCAGCGGATTTTCCTTTCCACCCCCCACCTCCAACTAAAAATCAAGTTTCGCCTCCAAAACTAGTTTAAAATTTACAAATTGTGACTATTGTTGATACACTACATACCATACATGGGCATTGTTCACAAACCGTTACCATTCAGTTCACTTACTCTATGAACGCCATTCAGTTCAGTTCAGTTCACAAGCTTGGTGAATTTCCGTTCACTTCTCGTTCATTTTTGATTAACAGGTCGTTCATTTCTCGTTCACTTTTGATTGCAGATTCAGCAGTGATTTTCTTTCCTTTGCGATCTTTTGTCTCCATGAAGGGACCACCATGATGTATAATTTATAAATGTAAAATGGCTAGTATTTTGGATATGAAAGCAACTAACATTAAATGAATGGCGCCTGATAGTCCAGTACAAAAAATTATATGTATAGACTATACAGACCCCAGGGAGCGGTTTACGACTTATCGTTACGCTATTTAACGTGCGTTAAGCCACTTGTTAACGAGCGGTATTCTCCCTCAGTAACGCCAAGTTCGACCCTGTCGTTAAGTTAGTTAATGTTCGTTAACTGGCAGTCTGCCTCTTATCACAACACCTTTCAATTCAAATAATGAAGCCTCCTTCAACGTGATTGGCTAAGCTTGCACAGTTCGTGAACGCGTTATGTTGGGTAGCGTTCATTATCCATTAACGAATTTTGGTCGTAATCTGCTCCCTGGATGTCTTTCCAAATTTCAGATCAAATCATCAAATTGTTCCCATATATATACCAGAATCATTTTATAATAAGGTTTAGTTGGTTGTGGAGCCCAAAAATGTTTTCTTCCCTTTGAGGGAGGCTCATACATGCCGTAGAATTGAAATGTTATGCCATACAGAACTGAAGGAGTTCACTTGTGAATGATGCCTATCTGCAGCAACAAGACCAGACTTGTTGTATGTGTCGGTGGCGCTTGGCAGCAAACTACTTAACTTACTCATTCACAGTCACTCGTTCACATCTTATTTACCAGTTCACCTTCTGATAACCTCGTTCAATATTCGTTCACTGTCACTGAACGGCGTTCACCTAGTTCAGTTCATCTGAATTTTCACTTGTTCAGCTCACAGTTCAGTTTACTTGAAATATATGACGTTCAGTTCTTGTTCAACCAGAATGGTGAACGGTTTGCAAACTGAATGAGTTCACTTGTCGTCTCTGCTACATAGATAATCCAAGGTCTACTCTATAGCAGGTACTCAATAAGCTGTCGTGGACATAGCCATGTGGGGGGGGGGGGGCAAGTGCCCTAGTAGACAGAGACTGAAGTTATATTATAGTGTGCGTTACCTAGGATTTTCCTTTCCACCCCCCACCTCCAACTAAAAATCAAGTTTCGCCTCCAGAACTAGTTTAAAATTTACAAATTGTGACTATTGTTGATACACTACATACCATACATGGGCATTGTTCACAAACCGTTACCATTCAGTTCACTTACTCTATGAACGCCATTCAGTTCAGTTCAGTTCACAAGCTTGGTGAATGTCCGTTCACTGAGCATTCACTTTTGATTGACAGCCGTTCACTTCTCGTTCATTTTTGATTAACAGGTCGTTCATTTCTCATTCACTTTTGATTGCAGATTCAGCAGTGATTTGCTTTCCTCTGCGATCTTTTGTCTCCATGAAGGGACCACCATGATGTATAATTTATAAATGTAAAATGGCTAGTATTTTAGATATGAAAGCAACTAACATTGAATGGATGGCGCCTGATAGTCCAGTACAAAAAATTATATGTATAGACTATACAGACCCCAGGGAGCGATTTACGACTTATCGTTACGCTATTTAACGTGCGTTAAGCCACTTGTTAACGAGCGGTATTCTCCCTCAGTAACGCCAAGTTCGACCCTGTCGTTAAGTTAGTTAATGTTCGTTAACTGGCAGTCTGCCTCTTATCACAACACCTTTCAATTCAAATAATGAAGCCTCCTTCAACGTGATTGGCTAAGCTTGCACAGTTTGTGAACGCGTTATGTTGGGTAGCGTTCATTATCCATTAACGAATTTTGGTCGTAATCTGCTCCCTGGATGTCTTTCCAAATTTCAGATCAAATCATCAAATTGTTCCCATATATATACCAGAATCATTTTATAATAAGGTTTAGTTGGTTGTGGAGCCCAAAAATGTTTTCTTCCCTTTGAGGGAGGCTCATACATGCCGTAGAATTGAAATGTTATGCCATACAGAACTGAAGGAGTTCACTTGTGAATGATGCCTATCTGCAGCAACAAGACCAGACTTGTTCTATGTGTTGGTGGCGCTTGGCAGCAAACTACTTAACTTACTCATTCACAGTCACTCGTTCACATCTTATTTACCAGTTCACCTTCTGATAACCTTGTTCAATATTCGTTCACTGTCACTGAACGGCGTTCACCTAGTTCAGTTCATCTGAATTTTCACTTGTTCAGCTCACAGTTCAGTTTACTTGAAATATATGACGTTCAGTTCTTGTTCAACCAGAATGGTGAACGGTTTGCAAACTGAATGAGTTCACTTGTCGTCTCTGCTACATAGATAATCCAAGGTCTACTCTATAGCAGGTACTCAATAAGCTGTCGTGGACATAGCCATGTGGGGGGGGGGGCAAGTGCCCTAGTAGACAGAGACTGAAGTTATATTATAGTGTGCGTTACCTAATTTAAACAGATACTAGGGGGCTTCGCCCCCTGGCCGCTTCGCGGCCCAACCCCCCCGCCGTCACTCGCTTCGCTCGTGCCGGCTTTACTCGGCGCTTCGCGTCTCGTCCAACCGCCACAGTCCTCAGTGTGTGGTCTGAAACTTTTGTTCCTGAGTTGAGATTTGCTTTATGCTTCTTTTGCTCCCTCTTCTATCAGCAGTCCTCAATCTTCCATCATGAACCCTCTTCCATCCTTTCTTCATTACGATCCTCCTCCTCCTCCACCACGGCCCCGTCGTTGACCATGGTTGCTCTCCGCCTCCACGGTCACACCTCAACAGTCGCAACCCTCCTCAGCCACAAACTCCTCCCCCACAGTGGCCATAGTCCTCCACCTAGTCTCCCCTGATCACCCTCTTCCACCACGAGTGCTCACCATTAGGACCACTTCCTTCGACCACCCCACACCACTGTGGCCTTCATTTTAGTTCAAGTACCACACCCCCCACCAAGACCTGGCGGCCTTAGTCCCTCTCTACAGCCTTCCCCTTCTGCGACTCCATCGCCCTACGGACTCCTCGCTCAACCACCACGAAGATCCCCTGGTCCTCCAACCAGGAGCTTCCACCACCATGACAAAACCCTCTTCCACGAGAACCCTTCCCTTCAAGACCACCTGCCCGGGACCAGAACCTTCCGCACCAGGGCCTTCATTCGCCTTCCCGGCCGCCTCTCTCACCAAGGACTTCCTCCTCCATCAGGACCTCTTACACACCATCCCCCGAGACCGTCATCTTCCTCTACAGTCCCCGCCACCGCCGTGGTTTTCCTTCCTTTCAGGAGCTCCCTCTTCCAACATGAGTACCTCTTACACCCCCGGGCCTTTAACTACCAAAATTTTACCGCCCCTCTAGGATCCTCACACACCACTACCTCCTCCTTCCTCAATGGCCACCCTCTCCAACCAAGGATTTCCTCCGCCACAAGGACCTCTAACTCACCACTACCCTCTGGGCTTCATCTCCCATCAGAGCCCCTGTCCTCACTATGGCCCTTCAACCCCCTTGAAGATCCCTGACCATCTACCCAGGAGCTCTCACAACCATGACCACCCCTCCCCCGAGCGCCCTTCTCTCTGAAGACCGCACGCCGTCGCAAGCCCCTCCCGCACCACGGCCATTTCTCTCCAAGGTCCCCTCTCTCACCAAGGACTTTCTCCTCTACCAGGTCCTCTTACTCCCGCCCCACCCAGGGCCTTCATCTTCGTCCACAACCCACGCTCCCATAGAGGCTCTTCTCCCCCTTTAAGAGCTTCCTCCACAACCATGGAACCCCCCCCCCCCTGAGGGTGGGCTACCGCTGGAAAATTCAGTAATTAAGGGGCCGGGTAGGCAACCTGCCGCGACTTGTGATCTTGAAGATTATGGGTAATTATGTCATTCTATGTCTTTTTATGTCTTATTATGTCGGTTATGTCTTAAGACTTGGAGATCTTTTATATTGGAACAGCACTACCTCCTCCTTCCTCAATGGCCATCCTCTCCTACCAAGGATTTCCTCCACCATGAGGACCTCTCACCCACCACTACCCTTTGGGCTTCATCTCCCATCAGAGCCCCTGTCCTCACTATAGCCCTCCAACCTCCTTGAAGATCCCTGACCATCCACCCAGGAGCTCTCACAACCATGACCACCCCTCTCCCGAGCGCCATTCCCCCTCAAGACCCCACCCCCACCACCAGCCCTTCCCGCACCATAGCCATTTCTCTTCAAGGTCCCCTCCCTCACCATATGACTTTCTCCTCCACCAGGTCCTCTTACACCTGCCCCACCCAGGGCCTTCATCTCCGTCCACAGCCTACGCCCCCACAGGGGCCCTCTACCCCCTTCAGGAGCTCCCTCCTCAACTATGAACCCCCTCATGAGGGTAGGCTACCTCTATTGAATAACTAAGGGGCAGGGTAGGCAACCGCAGCGACTTGAGATCTTAGAGATTATGAGTAATTATGTCATTTTATGTCTTTTTATGTCTCATTATGTCAGTTATGTATTAAAACCTGGAGAGCTTGTATGTTAGAACAGATTATGTCCTTGAAAGTAGTTCATATGCCCCTGCAGTTTTCCAGGGGCTCTCCTCCCCCTTCAGGAGCTTCCTCCACAACCATAAACCCCCTCCTGAAGAGCTACCCCTGGAAAATTGAGTAATTAAGGGGCCAGGTAGGCAACCTGCCGCGACTTGTTATCTTGAAGATTATGTGTAATTATGTCATTTTATGTCTTTTATGTCTTATTATGTCGGTTATGTCTTAAAACTTGGAGATCTTTTATATTAGAACAGATTATGTTCTTGAAAGTGGCTGATCTGCCCCTGCAATTTTTCGGATTTTTAGATAGGCAACCCGCAGTGCGTTTTTTTTTCCGCGGAGGCGGCGGCGGCGGTGGCGGGGGCGGCGGTGGCGGCGGCGGCGGTGGCGGCGGCGGCGTTGGCGGCGGCGGATTTTACTTTTTTAGTATATAGAAGAAGAGAGATGTCATTCGGTTATGTCTTAAAACTTGGAGATCTTTTATATTAGAACAGATTATGTTCTTGAAAGTAGCTGATCTGCCCCTGCAATTTTTCGGATTTTTAGATAGGCAACCCGCAGTGCGTTTTTTTTCCCGCGGAGGCGGTGGCGGCGGCGGCGGTGGCGGCGGCGGATTTTACTTTTTTAGTATATAGAGAGAAATAATTAAAATACCTATATTTTTTTGAAAATTCCACACATTTTTGCGATTATTTTGATAAATATGTTTTTTAAAGAAAAGTTAGTAACTTTTTTATAGAAAATTTAACAAGGTACATTTTATGTTATTTGAGTTTTGGTACTAAAGTGAATATTTTTTTATATAACAGCCATTTAGCTAGCAATAATTGGTTATAAATGAAGAAATTAAAGCCACATTAGGAGTAGTTGGGATCAACTTTAGCTATCAACTTCATATTTTCATTCTATTATCAACTTTACTCTACTATTGACTTCACTCTACTATTGACTTTACTCTACTATCAACTTCACTCTACTATATCAACTTTAGCTACCAACTTGACCTATCAACTACATATTCATACCTAATATTTTCACTCTACTATCAACTTCAAATTTTCACTCTATTATCAACTTGACCCACCAACTTCATATTCATTACCTGATATTTTCACTCTGCTAGTAATTATTCAATAGAGTCTGAGAACCACCACGTCTTATATAGATTTTTCAATCCCCCTACGTGGTAGAAAAAAAAAAACAAGGGTCACCTTCGAGTGTACGCGCATGACATAGCTGGTACTTAGCAGTCGGTCACGTGTTCCATAGTGACCCAACTACTACTGACGGTGCTTGAAACATTTTTACAATAAATTATCTCGGTAAATATGCGTTCTAGAGGAAAGTTGTATAGGATTTTTTTTTATAACAAATTTAACAAGGAACATTTTATGTTATATACATTTTGGTCCTGAAGTTGATATGTTCCGAGATATTCGTGGTTTTTTGTAAAATCTCAGAATTACACGTAAATACAAGGTCAAAGCGCCACAGGTTAATGACCTCAGATTGAGCTCAAATATTTTTTATGGCGAGTCTCTATAGGTCCACTGGAACAAATTTCAGTGCGCATATAATCGATTTGCGAAAACTTGTCAAATAAGGGACACCCTATTTCTCAACTTATCAAGTCGGAATATTCCGTCCGACTTGCAATAAGGAGTTTTAGTTTTTTGGAAGCGCGTGCGCGGTTCACTGGGTGAGGTTGATGCGAGAGGCGCTGTTGGCTCGTTCTCGCGCTGGGGCGAATCGGGGAACTCCCGTTTTCCCAATAGGCCTATCCTTCACTGATACCTCATCGCGTTTTGGTATTTTCGTTCTTACAGAAGGCGTTTAGTACCTTCATACTTCGAAGAGTCATATAAGCCAGCCGAATAGCAATCCACTCTGGAGAAAATATAGACTAAAAAGCAAAAATATTTATGAGAAAAAAAGTTGAATTAGCACTTTTAAAACCAGTACATAAGCAAAAAAAAAACTCATTAGAGATGTCTGGAAGGCACCCTTTCACTATACAGGCATCTGTATAATAACATTGCATTCGCTGTCAGTCTAATGGTATTTACCCACAGACTCACAGCGTAATAGTCAACCCCTCTAGTTACCCATTTCTTACCCCCTGATTACCCTCAGTTTACCCTTGTCCCCCTTTAGTTACCCGCTGGGGTAACGTTACCCATTTGTTACCCTCGGTTACCCTCACATTACCCTTGTTCCCCTTTAGTTATCCGGGTACCTGGTGGGATTTTGCGCATTGGGAAGTTATAGTTGTTACTTGGTTGCATCTGCAGTCTCATTGACAATAGAAACTTAATACCTTCTTAGTTTTAGTATTAGAGTTCGCCTCTGTTTACGATTTTACAAGTAGAGACAGCTCCAATAATCATTTTTTCTTTTTATTCTTCCTTGGCGATATACTGAGTCGTTTAGATACCATCTAACTGCTCTTACACTTAATACGGCTTATTATTTGTGCATCGACAAAAAACTTGATACAGCTAATTTTATCTCTAATTAGCATGAAATCGAAAAGTTAATCAAGGGGAGTGATAAGAAATGTGTTTTATCTACTCGTTATTTTTTCACATACGATTTTAGTAATTGCTTCGACTTCGAGGGTAAAGGTTTATCTTAATAGCATAAATAATGCATTATATATTAGATAATACAAGTGTACCTACACTCGTTCGTAGATACACCGCTTGTCCTTTAAATTAATGCCCATCCTCTATTGCGACCAGTAGATATTCTCCTTTGTACATGCAATATGCAACAAGCTCGACAGTCGTGTTTACCCATCGTAATAATCTCCATTATTTTGTTCTTAGAAAAGCTAGAACTCCGCTCTTATTAGCTCTCATTACTGTCGCAGCTACAACCCTAGATTATGGTTCTGCTAAGCCACTGAAGCAAGTGAGTTTGAAGTCCATTTTATTTCAACTAACAGTAATTGAGACACTTTACAATCCGTAATTTTCTTTACAACGATACAATTAATTTTTTCCAGACCCCACCCAATGACCAACCCATTAATGTCAAAAAGGATGGTGAAATGGCCAACGAAACAAACGGTGTACTGAGAATAACCCACGATTTATCAACGCCAGTTCTACCTGAAAATAAGGAGGAAATTACGTCTATAAGTAATGCTAATATCAATGATTATGAAGACTACTACCAGTCCTCGAACGATACTGAATCTAAGCCCGGTAAAACAGAGGGAGTTCAGCCGCAGACCACCGAGCATGACCTTATTGCTTCATATTCTATTACAACACAAGTGATCTCAACTGAAACGCCCGACAGTCAAGACAGCACGGGGGGAAGTGTAGCAGATGTGCCACAGGCAAGCAGTGAGCTTAAGAATGAAACATCGAGTACTGATTCGACAAATCATACTAACAGCGACTATGATACGATAATTTCTCAAAATGTCACTATGGTCCAAGGTAATACGACGCTCTCAAATGAGACCACAAGTGACATGGAAGAAGAGACCGCAGATGACGAGGAAGAGACTGACTTTCCTGATTACACCTTCTTAACAACTACACCAGACTACGAAGAAGATCAGCTTGAGGATAATATTTCTACTGAAGAAGACACAGATGAGAAAGAAACACCGGCTACTGTGAGTACTTCGACGACAGTAAAGACAAATCTAAAACAACCTAAGCTGCGATCACACGCTACTTCTAAAATAAATCATTTCAGCATTGTCTGTTCAATAACGATGCTTATGTCATTGTACACAATTTAACGCAATACGGGATTAAAGTAAATTTGCAGTATGGGTAACTTGAAATTTTGCTTGGGTAGATAGATAAAAGCCTAGGACACTATTTACCAATAAGTATACGTAGGTGATACTAACAAGTACCCGGTAGCACTACCCAATTACAGTCACCAGCGCATAACTTCCATCTTCACACAATTTTTGAGAGACAGAAATTTTTTGTACCTCTTGACCAAATGTCTCTTATACTTTTTAAGCTAATGACATTCTAAAATCAATTATTTGTAAATCATAATTCAATAAGCCTCTTATTCAACTGTAGCAAAATCGCTCATCTTGAACATGAACGCATAGGTATAAATTCCACCTTCACACAATTTTTGTGAGACAGAAATTTTGTACCTATTGACCAAATAACTCTCACAGTTTTAAAAGACTGATAAAATTCCAAAATCAATTCATAAATCATAATCCAACAAGCCTGTTATTCAACTGTAGCAATTGTTCATATCATTGGGGCAAAAAGAATTTCCATCCAAACAACTTCTTTTCTTATTCTTCTTTCTGAAAACGAGAATTTTAAGTTGAAAAACACTTTATGATTCGGGGGAAGGAGGGAGGGCTAATAGATTTCTTCAGGAACAAAGTTTAAGGCGATAGAAGTAAATCAAATCTCCCCGTAGATCTTAGGATCTGCCAATGCCTTTTATTATTTATTTATAATATAAGATATGGAAGATGTCTTGCAGTTATTTGATCCTGATAATGAATACCTACCTAAGTAATGACATAAGGGTACGTACATACTTACCTATCAACTAAGTATTATATATTTTGTGATTTGAAGTATATTTATGTAATGATTAAAAGATAGTTATTGTCATCATTTGTCTGCTATAATGGAGAAAGTGTCCAAGTGTTAAGAAAATCAAATGACGAAGTATCCTATGAAACAAGGAATTTGATGATTTTCATCACTTGATCCATATGATAAAGCGTCCATTTAATATCGAACTAATTTTCTGTTGAACCTTGCGTCAGGGAATGCACAGATGAATTCTCTAGTCACTGCAGTGCATCAGACAATAACATTATTTAACTAATGGCCGCAGTCACTGATGTGAACAACCCGTGGGTCGTTATCCGTTAAGCTTTCTGAAGAAATAACTTCTAAAATAAATTTGGCGACTGCAGAAACTCAGTTATTGATATTATTGAAGCAATGTTCTATTAGGACTCGGGGTGGAAGGAGCTGACATCTGGTGGCTGAGTTCAAAATCTCTGTCTAGTTTGATCAAATAATTTTCTACAATAAGAAACGTACTTATACATCTTGCCTTTTTTAGGGCGAAAATTTTTTTTTCGGCTGAATTGACAGTCTTATTCAAAATTATCTACCGTATCCAAATTTTTAAACAGCTTCGCTCTAGCTCTCACGGATCTAGAGATTTAGGCGTTTTATTAGTTCGATTAGTGTTGATTCTGTTGCATGTTCACCGTTTTGAAGGCGTAAATACATTCCTCGGAAATTTGCATTTATCGGACCCATTTTCGAGTGTATCTCGGCAATGGAGTGTCGCCGCCAAAGAACAACGAATTCGAACTCAGCGTTAAAAATTGAGTAGAAAACAGTCTTCAATTCGTAATTTTAAATTTTGTCAAATTTTGAAAATTGCTCCATACTATATCATATCTTTTTAGGGCGATTTTTTTAATTTTTTTTTCTCGGCTGAAATGACAATCTTATTCAAAATTGTCTGCTCTATCCAAAATTTCAAATTGTTTCGCTCTAGCTATCTCCAATCAAAAGTTGTTTGCGTTTTATTAGTTCGCCCCAGGAAAGTTTTAATTCCGAAAATGTCAAATGGTTTGTATTGAGTTGCATATCCGACGTGTAGAAGGCATTACCAGATTATTCGAAAACTCGTGGTAATTTGGTGACGCCTTCCACACGTAGAATATGCAATACCAACTACGCGAATTGACGTTTTCGAAATTTCCAATTTCCTGGGGTGAACTGGTAAAATGCGAAAATCTTTGGAATGGATGCAGCTACAGCAAAACTGTTTGAAATTTTCAAAAGAGGAGATCAGTTGGCTCCCCACATTTCCAACCGTTTTCCTCAAGCTCTCACCAATCCAGGGATTTTCGCGTTTCATTGGTTCCCCCCAGGAAATTAGAAATTTCGAAAATGTCAATTGGTGTGTATTGCGTTACATATACGACGCGTGGAAGGCATTACCAGACTATACGAAAGTAGACGAAAATGAAAACGATAACGCTGCGACGCCTTCCACACGAAAAATATGCAATACTAACTACACAAATTGACGTTTTCAAATTTTCCAATTTCCTGGGGCGAACTGATGAAACGCGAAAATCATTGGAATGGAGAGAGCTAGAGCGAAACAGTGCGATGTTTTGATGCGAAGAGATCATCAGAAATGCAAAATTCCTAACCGTTTTGCTCTAGCTGTCTACAGTCCAAAGATTTTCGCAAGCACACATTAGCAACTTCATACTATTGTACACAGAAAAAACAAAATCAAAGGAAAGCATACCCCCATACCCCAAAAAAATTACCCCCACCCCGCCCGACATGCGTGCCCAATTTGGGGCAGACTGACTAACAAAAATAAAAAGGTGTGCAAATTGTTTTCATCCACAGCACCTCCCTGTCAGAGGCTACAAGGGGCTGGGGGCATGTTAATATTACACCTGCCTGCCTGCAGCTAGTACTATTAGTACAAATATGTCTTCTACACAAATAATTTCCATCTCGAGTACCCCCCCACGAGAAGCCCCAAGGGGCTGGGGGCAAGTTGGTGTCAAAATGTGGGAAATGAAAAATCAGCACTTCTTTGCCTTAGATTTCTTGAAAAATTTTCTCCGTTTTTCTCTATCTCTCACCGTTCTCGAGATATTCGCAATTTTCCGGGAAATTTTGGACTTTTTCTCAAACCTTACAAAAAATTTGTGTAAAACTACCAATTTTGAAGATGGATGTTACTTAAGTTGCAGAACGCACTACTCGCAGGAAAAATTTTTAAATTTGAAAAAAATGAGTTGTGCCTACCAGTAGCAAGGTATGCAACTCGTAGAACATGCAAATTCGAAATTGGTTCTTTACCGACTTTTTTTAACTTGTTTTTCGAAACCTGGGAGAAAAAATCAAAAATTTCCCGGAAAATTGCGAATATCTCGAGAACGGTGAGAGATAGAGAAAAACGGAGAAAATTTTTCAAGAAATCTAAGACAAAGAAGTGCTGATTTTTCATTTCCTACATTTTGACATCAACTTGCCCCCGGCCCCTCTGGGCTTCTCTTGGGGGGCGCACTCCAAATGAAGAGGATTTGTATAGAACACATATTTGTACTACTTAGTAAATGGTACCTGCTGCCAGCATGACCCGTAGCCCCTCGCAGCTTCTTTTGGGGAGGTGCTGCACATAAACGTGATTTTTATGCCGTATACATTTGTACAGATGAATTACTGGTACCCTCTGTGGATAGCAATGATATCAATAAGCTCTCAGCCCCTTAGAACTTCTCCTAGGAATAGCTGTACCTGGATATAGGTAATTTGTATAAAGGACACAGACTTGCAAAGTGATTTGTTTTTAAACGCTTTGAACAGATCTAACTTTATTTCCAGATGCTGGTCCAGTAAGCAATTCAGGGAGCAGCAAGGAAACATTTGTAAATATTTTTAAACATTTCCTTTCATTTTCCTAGAAGCGGGGTCCTCGATGGCTGGTTCTTGGGCGAATATGAGGGTCGGGGTGGGAGGGAAGGATATTGTAACAAGCATGCAAATTGTTGCGTTCAGTACTGTGCTACCCGCCTTGCCCCTGCCCCTTGAGGTTTTCCTCAGTGAGATTCTAATGATGACATTTATTTAATAGTTAGTTCGGGGCATACAAAAATAAAGATGACATGTTTGCCAAGTTTTCTCAAGCACCTCCATGTCCTTGGATACAAGGGGCTGTGGGCATTCAATATTAACTTGCCTGCCTGCAGCGATACTATGAGTAAAAAGTTTGCTACACAAATAATTTCCATCTCGAGTACCCCCCCACGAGAAGCCCCAAGGGGCTGGGGGCAAGTTGGTGTCAAAATGTGGGAAATGAAAAATCAGCACTTCTTTGCCTTAGATTTCTTGAAAAATTTTCTCCGTTTTTCTCTATCTCTCACCGTTCTCGAGATATTCGCAATTTTCCGGGAAATTTTGGACTTTTTCTCAAACCTTACGAAAAATTTGTGTAAAACTACCAATTTCGAAGATGGATGTTACTTAAGTTGCATAACGCACTACTCGCAGGAAAAATTTTTAAATTTGAAAAAAATGAGTTGTGCCTACCAGTAGCAAGGTATGCAACTCATAGAACATGCAAATTCGAAATTGGTTCTTTTTTAACTTGTTTTTCGAAACCTGGGAGAAAAAATCAAAAATTTCCCGGAAAATTGCGAATATCTCGAGAACGGTGAGAGATAGAGAAAAACGGAGAAAATTTTTCAAGAAATCTAAAGCAGAGAAGTGCTGATTTTTCATTTCCTACATTTTGACATCAACTTGCCCCCGGCCCCTCAGGGCTTCTCTTGGGGGGCGCACTCGTATAGAACACAAATTTGTACCACTTAGTAAAGGGGCTGGGGGCTGGTTGGTACATAACTAACTACTATGAGAAGCCACATTTTGAATGTTTTTTGCAGTACCATCCAATTTTGTCCTTTCTGAAAGGAGGGGCTGCTGTCCTCAAGATTATAACTTGAACTCGTAGACTGTAACGGATTTAACAGGGCAGCAGACGAAAGTTTGCTGACTGCCCCAAGGCCTCTTCAGGACCCCGCTTGTGGGGAAACGAATTGAGCTACCGAATTCTTACTCTCTTCATGGCTGCTCACTGTACTACTTCCTGGATCCGCCATTGGAGAGATACAAAGATAGCTTCAAAGGCTTTAAAAATCATCACTTTTCATAAATCCTTCCTCGAAACAAATTGTTTCCATCCTCAGCTACCCAGAAGACAAATCCTAAGGGCCTGGGGGCATGTATACCTGGCAGCAGCGGGTACCAACTACAAATTGGTACAAATATGTGCTCTATAGAGATAATATTATGCGAAGCCAGCTCCTCAGTGGCTGGGGGCAAGTTAATCTCAAAATGTAGGAAATGAAAAATTAGCACCCCTTAAATAAAGATTTCATACCAAATTTTCTCCGTTTTTCTCTATCTCTCACCATTCTCAAGTTATAATTGGGTTTTATTAGTTTGCCCCAGGAGATTGGAAATTTCAAAGACGTCAATTCGCGTATGTGGAATTGCATAATCAACGCATGGAAGGCGCCCACATAACCGTTTTTATGTTTGTCCATACGCCCTCGAATTTTTGAATAATTTGATAACGCCTTCAACACGTCGAATATGCAATACAATACACACCAGTTGACTTTCTCAAAATCTCTATTTTCCTGGGGCGAACTAATAAAACGAAAATCTTTGGATTGGTGAGACCCTGCAGAAAAAGGTTTGAAATTTTGGAAGCAGAATGATCCCCTCTCACGAAAATTTTAAACCGTTTTGCTGTAGCTGCCCCCAATACAAAGATTTTCGTTTTTTATTAGTTCGCCCCAGGAATTTCAAAACGTTCATTCGTGTCGTTGGTATTGCATAGTCAACGTGTAGAAGGCGTCACCTCATTACTTCCAATTTTCGAACAGTCTGATGATGCCGTCAGCACATCGAATATGCAACCCAATACGCATCAATTGACTTTTTCAAAATATCAAATTTTCTGGGGGGAACTAATAAATCATCTCTGGATTGGTGAGAGCTAGATGAAAACGGTTTGAAATTTTGGGAGCAGAATGATCCCCTGTTATGAGAATTTCAAACCGTTTTGCCGTAGCTGCCCCAATCCAAAGATTTTCGCCTTTTATTAGTTCGCCCCAGGAATTTCAAAACGTCAATTCGCGTAGTTGGTAATGCATAAACAACGTGTGGAAGGCATAACAACATAACCGTTTTCATTTTCGTCTATTTTCAAATATTCTGGTAATGCTTTCCACACGTCGACTATGCAACCCAATAGACACCAATTGACAATTTCGAGATTACTAATTTCCTGGGGCGAACTAATAAAACGCGAAACTTTCTCGATTGGTGTGAGCCAGAGAAAAGCGGTTGAAAATGTGGGAAGCAGAATGATCTCCTCTTTCGAGAATTTCAAACCGTGTCGCTGTATTTGCCTCCATTCCAAAGATTTTCGCATTTCATCAGTTCGCCCCAGGAAATTGGAGATTTCGAAAACGTCAATTGGTGTGTTAGGTGTTGCATGATCACCGTATTGAAGGAGTAACAATCTTCTTCGAAAGTTCTCACATATTCGACCCCTTTTGACCACATTCTCGAGTGTATCTCGGCAACGGAGCGTCGCCGTCAAATTTGAACACCGAATTCGAAATCAGCGTGAAACATTGAGCAGAAAACAGTCTTCAATGCGAAATTCTTGATTTTTTCGAATTTTAAAAATATCCCCATGCATACATCATGTCTTTTTTGTGGTGAAGCGACACTCTTATTCAAAATTGTCTCCTCTATCCAAAATTTCAAACCGTGTCGCTCTAGCTATCTCCATCAAAAGTTTTTCGCGTGTGCATGAGATGTTGCATGTTCGCTGTGTTGAAGGCGTGACCACATTCTTCGGAAAATTCGCATTTATTTGACCCAGTTTGACATTTTCGAGTGTATCTCGGCAATGGAGCGTCGCCGCCAAATTCGAACTCAGCGTGAAAAATTGAGCAGAAAACAGTCTTTAATTCGAAATTATTGATTTTTCCGAATTTTGAAAATTTCTCCATACACATGGGAGCTCCATGGGTACTCCTAAATCCGGACCTGCCCTCGACACTTCTGAAAGCAAGTATGAAAATGTGGATTCCATCAGCAGATGCCCTCCAATATTTACTTATCCCGGGGCGCTTATAGCGCTGCTGACCCATTTTCTCGACAAGCTTGAACAAAATGACCATAATAAAATGTTGAATGAAAAAGTATGCTAAAATCAGGTAATTTATATTCACCAAATAGGAATATAAATAAAAAAATAGTAACATAATGCTCCAATGTATCACAATTAGAAAATGTATAAAGTATACAACAATATCAATAAAAATGGAAAAAGCATTCAGTCTATAAATTTATAGATTCGCACAATACGTGGGAAATTATTCATTTCGTGAAATTCAATTTGCATATTTGATGTAGTGGAATACAAATAATATCGAATACACTGGATCTCTTCTTTTTGTAATTTCTATAAAAAGTGTTGTTAAAGTAATGTATAAACAAGAATTCATGTTGTATGCAGCTTGAAGAGAGAGAAATTACAACGGAAATCGTAAATCATACTTAAAAATAGATAGGTAGGCTCCAGTGATCCTTCTTGTAGCCAAATAAAGCACAACAATTTCAATCTTATCTCCTGATGGACAATCGAATTCCAAATCATGTCGGTAAACAAATTTAATGTGGTTCTATTACCACATATGTAAATATAATTTAAAAACTAGATCCGAAAATAAAATAGAATAAATACAGGAAGGAATATAATTTAAAAACTAGTTCTGAAAATAAAATCGAATAAATAGAATAAATACAGGAAGGTACATGGTACGTAATATAACAGACTAGGTTATAAAAGTTAGTAGCTAACGAAAAAAATGTATAAAAATATTCCAAATGACATAACAAATAAATTAAAAATCCCACCATAGTAAGACGTTGGGAAAATCTGCTATAAAAACCCTGCCAACAAAGGTATTCCCAGTTTCAAATTTAGTCATAACTTAATTATCGAATCAATTAACAATAACTGACTTTGGAGAGCCGACATTCAGGTACCAGAATTTTTGGTTCTTCAACATCATAAAAAGTTTTGTATTTTTTTCAGGATGCTGTTCTGATTGTACAATATTTCGAAGTTACCTGAAATATCTGAGCCCTCGATATTTCCTTTCTGCCACTGAGTTTGATGTACTGAAAATTCGTACGCATGTAAAACCGATTAACTGAACGAACATACAACTCAGGACACTGCAACAAGATGACCCATTATGGTTCATCAGCTCGCTGATTGATGATCGGTTCTTCGGAAGGATTTCTTCTCAAAGGTCTGAAGCCTCGAACTTCAGGAATTAGATTGTAATACACCATCATTCCCAATAACAGGATGACGAATCCCAGCAGCTATAATAGTAATTAAGTATAAAATAAATGTAAAGTCAATCGCAATACATGAAAACTCAGCCTAACACGACTGACTGGTGAAAAATCGTGCACTACAGAAGCACGAAATTAGGTGCTAGTTCTCGCAAACCTCTAGGATCAATTGAGTACAATGGAAGAAGGAACATGTAGGCGGCAGGGTTGCACTTCCGTTATACGACTTTTATGACGGATTCTGAAATTCATTCCAGACAAATCTATTTCCTTTCTGGAATACTTTTGGAATCGCCAATTTTCTTCTGTTACAAGAGAGTTTCTTTCTCCATTGCTCCAAAAGTTTTCGTGCTTGTTTTGGGATACTCCGACATTAATTTCCGTTTTAGGACAAGTTTCATAACCGACCATGACTGGCGGATACGCTATTTCCTATTAAATGTATAAAACCTCCATCTCCGCGTCCAAACTGTATACCTATATCAGTGAAACTTCCAAAGATATGTTAGAGAACCCACCTGCAGAGGATGGAAGGCCTGCCACTGCACCGCAATCGAGAATATCCAAATAAAGAACGTTCGGACCGAGTCTAAAACCATTCTAGTGGTCGCGGATAACTCCTTTGTCATACTGATGCCGGCGAAATTGAAAAATGCTATGCTGATCATGGTACCTTTGTTGAAAACAAACATCTATTATAACATGACGCCTTCGTACTCGTTAAACGGCTCATTATGTTCGTCATACCGAAAACGGATACTATAATCCAGTGGTTATTTTCCATTTGCTTGATGGCATCCGGCAAGTCTTCTAAAACGCCACTGGCATTTTCGGCAAAAGGGGGAGACACTGGAATCCAGTAAAACGGCACCAGCAGACACCCAAGAACGATAAAACCAAACATTCCTGCAATACAAAAAACGTAGTCGATCACAATATTGCACATAATATTCAAGGGCATACCAAAGCCTCATTGTCGAGAAAAGGGGGACCGAGATTACCAATTTTTTCAGCTATAAAATGTCAATTTTGCCTAAGGGAAAACACTGACTTCAGAAAGCAAAAGTTGAGACTATCATGGCCAAAGAAGGAAACTTTCAAACTCAACGAAAGAAAATAATAAGTTGCCTGTTTAATCAAGCCAATACTTTCCCCCACTCAAGCGTTCAACGTTTAAGCGTAAGCTGAATTGCGATAGACCAGTTTTGTGTAACGTCACACCAGTGAGTTACTGTTAGCAGAAGTACCCGTATTTTTTCGTGCGGACGTATTGACTCCCATAAGAAAAACATACTGAGCAAAGATCATCAACATGTTAATACCTGAGACCAGGGACTGAAATCCAATTAAAATAACTATTGCTATTGGCTATAGCTAGTGACCTTGAAATCATTGGCTATTGATTAGCTATAGCTTTTTGTATGAAATTTGAATGGCTATTAGCTGGCTATTGGCTTAGTGCACCATGTAAAGACTATTAGCTATCAGCTATTGGCTATGAGCTTGCTGCATTTTTGAATATGGTAAGACAGTGTGCTATGATGTAACCAGTAATCAATTAGGGTTCTAACCTGCACTAGAGTGCGCTGCAAAATCACCAGTTCTGGTGTAAGCGAGGGGAGGATGAATGGGTGATCATGTCTTCATATGTACATCATGTACATTCCGCATTAAGGCCGTATTCATCACAGTTTTACATCAAATGAAACCGGTAAATACTAAATAAATAACAGTTGCTGGATAGAACACACTTTGAAGTTCGAACATACACTACTTCATGACTTCTTGACATACACATACACACGCCCATATTTTGACATTTTGAAATTTGAACCAGTGTTGTTAGACAAAACGATTTTTTGTCATTTTGTCGGACGAGCATTTTACTTTTTTTTGTTATGTCATGAGTTTTGTCATTTTATTTTTTCATAATTTTGTTATGTCATGACAAAATTATTTTGTCATTTTGTCATATCCACAAATTTTCAGGTATTTTACTATTTTTACATACAATCCAATCCTACCAATCACACGCTTACAGTAAATCATACGTGATCACTCCTCTGGCTTGGGTTGACTTCTTAAGTTTTGAGGCTGATGGCTGATAGCCAGGGCCTGATTTAGGCACTTGCGGGCCCGGGGCCCAAATTTTGTGTGGGCCCCCCAAAAAATTTTTTTAGCAACATAGATCATCATTAATTTTCATTATTATTAATACTGTCATCCGTCATCATCGTCATTATTATTAGTTTTTTTTTTTTTTAAGAGCTATTTAATAACATCCATCATCAGCTTTACGGAATTAGTTATAGGATGTGCGGGCCCCCAATTTGTGCGGGCCCGGGGTCCTCCTGCCTCCCCCCCTAAATCTGGCCTTGCTGATAGCTGATCACTTCTTTAACAAAAAGTGTCTGAGAAAAAGGACCTAATGCATAGGTTGGTTTAGATACATTTTCTAAGACACTAGTTCCATGTTCTTCTAGTCTTCCTTAACTTCTTGATCCTTGTTCTTTTCCACCAACGTAATATTGGAATGACAAAATGTCATGACAAAATTGTTTTGTCATTTTGTTTTGTCATTGATTCATTTTTTTGTTATGTCATTTCCATTTTGTCATATGACTTTTGTCATTATGACAAAATTCCTAAAATTCAATTGTCATTTTGTTTTGTTATGTCTAACAACACTGATTTGAACGCGATGGCTTTCCCTTGGCTTATCTCACCTGATTTTAAGTACCTTTTCCAAAGACAGTATTGATAACGTCAAAAAAATCACAAAAAGCCATTCAAATGTCGGCTATTAGCTGGCTATTGCTTAATGTGCAGATTTTCAATAGCTTTTAGCTAGCTATCAGCTTAGAGGAAAATGTTAAAGCTATCAGCTATTAGCTATTGGCTATTAGCTAGCTTTCAGTCCCTGCCTGAGACCATGCTTGGGCGTTGTTTGTGAACGACTTAAACTCGTTCCGTTCTCGTTTACTTTGTAAACAACTCGTTCACGTTCCGTTCATTTTAGACATGAAGTCGTTCCCGTTCCGTTCATTAGTGAATTTCGTTCATCCAGTTCTTCGAAACAAACAGTTTCCTACGTTTTCATTAATTTTCATGAGGGGGTGTGGTTCTTGAATCTTGAAGGAAGAAGGAATAGTGTTCAAGCTTATTTCTCCACATTTCTCTTCATCCCAATCCATGGGTCACCTTCATACACATGTCATAGTCACCCTAATCATTTTCATCATGGGGTTCCTAGTAATTGAAGATACGGTTTCCAAACTGCCCTTAGTCCAAAATTCTTTTTGGGGGAAATCGATAAAAACTGTGCTACACTGTACCAGTTCATTTAAAACTTCTGTAAATGGTACAAGCGAGTAGCCTGAATCCTCTACCATACTACCAAACAGTGTTTGGAACCGATTCAATTTTTCGTTTTGATCGGTTTCGGGCTTTGTACCTTCCATTTAGGTTGGTTTCAGTTCGGAACTTCCATTTAATTTCTCAAGAGGTTTCGGTTTCGGTCATGAGACCGATTTAAAATACTGAAAGGGTCTTATTTCGGTCTTTCATTGCTGAGCCGGTTTTGGTTATGGTCTTCACTTCACATAATGAATCGGTTTCAGTCGGGCTCAAAAGATCTTTCTCAAACAAAATAAAAATCTCATCATTTCTATAGTCAAATCAGCCATAATTGGAAACCAACCATAAGATATGAACTGTAGCATCGACTTACTTGGGAATGGGCATTGGCAGGTTGAATTATTCTGTAGATCAGTTCAAATATCTAACTCTTTATAGCGGCAACAAAGAAGAAAGAAACGAAAACGCTTTGACCAAGACCGATTGGACTTTTCATTATGTTAACGGTCTTGACGCAGTAGAGCAATCGTTGGTTCAGTTAAACAACATTTCAAACATTTGGTTTGTATTTGGTTAATACCAGTTCAGTTTAGGTTTAGTCTTAATTTGTCTTTGCACATAAAGGTTTTGTTCGGTCTCAAAAACTGTTGAATTTGAATGGTTCGGATTCGGTTTCGTTCGTTCCAACACTGCTACCAAAGACGCACAAAAATGAGAATGCAGCCTATCGAGAATTATTGAAGGAAAAGTGACCGAAAGTCGTGGACAAAAGGCAGTTTGACACTGGACGTAATACAAGAAAACAACAAAACCCTTGAATGCGCGTAATTCGACCATCGAACGAGGTATCGAGATTCTATAAAGTTACTTTTGTAGTGCTCGCATTGGCCACTAGGTAGCGCTGAAAATCGTACTTCGATTTCTCTTTACTAAGAGCAGTTTGGAAACCGTATCTTCAATAATTGTAATAAGACTGAGATTGATATATGAGATCTGACGTACCACTTTTTAAATAATTATTCACGTATCACATTCCATTGTTCCAAAAATTGTTATTATTATTGTATTTATCATATCAGCGCCTTTTCTTTTGTATGCAAATAAAACGAAAAAAATCTAAAAAATGTCATTAAAAAACTGCATCAGTGGTGCCGGCTGTAGCAAAAGGGTTGGTAAAAAAATGTCTTTTGTTTTAAGCACCCCAGTTTTTTCAAGAGTGTTTTAAACACATAATTAGGCAACTTCCTGACTTCCACAAGACTAATAGTAAGTACCAACGAATAACCCGGTTGTTCTTGATGTTCTTACCTACATCAAAAGTTGATTTTTTATTTTGTTCTCGATCTCATAATAAAAAACAAGAATACTGCCTCTATTTCGTATATTGCTTTACCTTTTTTATTCCTTTTTTGTTGCAACAAAATTTGTTTTCCGGAAAGCGAAGGCGAAGACTGCGAAAATGTGAAGCAAACCACAAGAAAATGTGCTACACGTAGGGGAAAGCAAACTTGAGAAAAAAGTTTTAAATATCTAATACGAGAGTTTTTTCCTACTAGTCTAAACACTGTTTAAAACACACAGTGTTTTAAATATACAAACTCTGATCATAGTAGGCAAAGGGTTTCATGTCTTAACCCTCCGCTCTTGATAAAAGTGACTGGAATAACGAGCATTGGGATGACCTATTTAGGTCCACGGGCTATCATCTGTTGATGTGCTCCTCGACCCTTAACAACTAATTGATCTAAGATTTCTATCGTCCGCGTCCAGTGCACTTCTTGACAACTGATTCGGGTTCACAAAAATAAAATAAAATAAAAAGTAAAGTAAACAAAATAAGTTCAATTTTTATGCTTAATATTGTTTGTGTGACAGTCTAATTTGGTTTGATGCTAAAATTTGTCTACTAATGAAGAAAATTTGCTCAACTGCCTCAGGGAATGGTACTCTAGTATTATATTTTTTAAAACACACTGACATGTGACATTTGGCTCATTAAATTAAAAAAGTTTCGTTTCATTTTATATAAAATTAACTTTTATTATTATGGCACAGTCGTCGAAGTGCTTGTCCGTGAGTCTTCCTCGGTCTGACGACAAAATATGTCCATTAATGGAGAAAATCCGCTCAAGTACCGCACTGGACGGCACTCCAGTATATTGTATCTTACGAACAAACGTTTGGCACATTTATGGTCCTTCAGAATTTCAAGTGATGAAGGTAACATACTGAAAAGTATAGGTATCCAGATCCACTCGACGTTGGTTCCCTTTTGCTGAATAGAATGGGGAAAAAAGAACAACAGGGTGTCCATTCTTGTTCGGAAATGATTTCCCCTGGCTTTTCCAGGTTTTCCAGGCCAATTTTTCAATTTTCTAGACCCTTTAAATACAAATTACACATGCAAGGGGGGAGGGTCGAATTTTATAGGTTTTCGAGGTCGCTGTATTCAATTTTAGGGGTAATTTTTGGATCCTGTCCCTTCTGGTGCGACCAATGAGGTAGCAAGAGCGTAGGACAAGCAACGGTTGACTGAAGAGGCACATGAGCTTAAATTTGGTCCAGATTAAAATCGGAAGCGATATTCGAAATCAGCGACACAAAACCACCCCTATTTCGATACTTATTTTTCGCCGGAGATGCTGAATTCGTATTACGACGGGCGAATAAAAATCTGAGACAAAATTCGAAATCAGCGACTTAGAGCTTGGTTGGCTATCCTGTCCAAAAACCTGAATTTAGAATCTCGTAAGAATTTGGAACTTGAAGAAAACCAGAGTAACCGCAGTTAGTCCCTCCCCTGTGGAACCTCAATGGTTTAGGGGGAGGGAAAATAACTATTAAAATAAATTCAGGAACCGAGGACGAAAAAGCTGCAGCATATCTAACGACAAATGCTATGAAAGTAAAAAGGTAGTTCGGATCTGAAAAATTATGGCACCAGGAGAGGCGGAAGAGGCTTCAATTGAAGAGTATCGACAGATACAATAGAAAGGTCATATTTTTGAAAACAATGGACTCTTTCGTAATGCGATAGTAACTATGATGCGATGTTTTGATTTTTTTCAAATTTTGTGGATTAATTACTCTTCCTCCAAAATCTCGGAAGTCCCTTTCATTCACCCTTATCTACATTTGCGAAGGAGAAGGGAACCGAAAATAAACCGATATGTCCCAGAAGGTGATTATTTCATTGGTTTTCAAATTTTCGTTTCATTACGACTTTCTCAAAAAATTTTTACCCTGAGGAGAGGAGTTAGACCGAATATTTTCTCATTTTCGCGTCTTTTTGCACTGATTTTCAGATTCTTGCGAACATGAAGAATTAAAACATGAAACACGAAACAGCTGATATTGGGAGAAGTGTATAGGAATTGGTTCGCGTTTCGTTATATTTTTCGGGAAATGGTTCCTGAAAAATCACGAAATACATAGGTACGAAATACGTTAAGTGTATAGCAGCCTTAATAGAAATATAGACCGGAAACGAATACCATGAAAGCGATTTCATCACACCAACACACTCTGTACTACTGTGATAGGAGAGGGGCGGGTTGTATTACCAACGTCCTTCTCCTGAAAGAAAAAGAAAAAGAAAATTGCCTGAGCGAAACGAAGGAAAAATCTTTTTATAAGAAATAGGATAAAATCTGTTTGAAATACTACAGAATTTCGCAGTTGATTTTTTTTTTTTTTTTTTTAATTACCTAACTTAGGTGAAGAATGCTGAAAATTCCAGAATTCCCTCACTTTTCCCTGACTTTTCCAGACGGAAAAAGTTCCCTAACTTTTCCAGGTTTTCCAGAGAATGGACACGCTACAGTAAAAACCAGAAGAACGACTTGTTCAGTCGTTCAGTTCACAAGAAAATTATGTTCCGTTCATTTCATACATGAAGTCGTTCCTGTTCCGTTCCTCGTTCACAAAAAAACCTGCAGGCTGACCACTCAAATTTTCTCTGAAAAAGGTGATAAAAGTGACCCATTTCGTTAAAAAAAAGGGACCGAAAAGTGACCAAAAAATCACCATATTTTCGACTAAAAATTATTCTCCTTCAGACTTTATGTAATCTTCGGCTCTCATGTCTTGAAAAAAACATACATCACAAGTTTTTCGCAGCATCACACACTCGACTCACGCACACTTGTCTTGTATACTTACATCACATATCAGATTGAAGAAACACTTTTTTCAGTTTTTTTCTCTCGATAAATTGATAATAGTTAAAATGAGCATTTTTTATATTTTTTTAAAGGAAAATTTTTTAAAGTGACTTTTTTGATTAAAAAGTGACTTTTGAGACCAAATTTCAAAAAAATGATCAAAGGTGACCAGAGGTGACATAAGGTGAAAAAAGTGACTGAGTGGTCAGCCTGAACCTGTGAACGACCTGGAACGAGTCGTTCTTGAACAGAACGACGCCCAAGCATGCCTGAGACTAAGAAATTTGTTAAAAAGCAGAGGTATATATGTAAGATTCCGCACACGTAATCCTCTTCTCTCTCTCTATTGTCATTTCTTCCCTCTTATCGAATTGCATTTCCAAACCTGCACTCGACACGCTCCTTCCTGCAAGTCACCGTCATCGCTTACATTTTCCATTTTTCAATCGTCCACTTTTTTCATATAGCTTTCGTGTGCTCTACACACTCGCTTTCTCGCCGCTTTCGCTGCTACTTTGCATTTACTGCAAAACGACTCGTTTGAATTCTTTTAAAAAGCATTCTTTCCAGTCTGTTTGCCTCTCATTTGAGATTCGGCCGTGAATCTATATATATTTAATCAGAGGTTAGCTTTTGTAAATTCTATTTCTAACAAATTTCTATCTCAGTGAAATGTGATCTTTGCTCCGTGTTTTCTATGGAGTCAATATTTCCACGAAAAAGACGGTCTTCTCTACGACAAGAGTACAACACATTGGCTGACTATCACAACGTATTCAGTCAGTTTGCGTGCGAGTCAAAGTTCAAACTATGATATAACCAACCCCTGGGGTGATTTTTCCAGCCACAAAAGGGTCTCCAAGAATGACTCAGAAAAATCGAAGCACTCTTACAATTGGGATGTTCACATTGCTTAGGTAGCGCTAGTGTAGCACACTAACACAAACTAAGTAATACTCAACACACTCAACACACTCAACACACTGGATACATCTGGGGGATTATTTCAGCTTCCCTATTCTACTACGTCAAAAATCGTAATTTCATTAAAAAAGTGTCCATGGAGGTAATTCTTTTTTATCCTGATAGCTCAATGCTATAGCTGAAATCATTTCAACCAACTTGTTTTCAAAAACGATTTTTATGATGCACCAAAGGCCTTCAAAGATCACTATGAGTAGAATTATCCCCTGGCAGCAGAGCTGCCAACATAGCTACTTTTGTTTAATTTCCCAATACGGTCAATTATTGATTCCTTCGATCGACAGAAAAGGACAGTTACGGTGACAGATTCTCCAAGATTATTTCCTCCGCTTCCACTGGCATTTTACAAAAGGTCAACCTCTCCAGCTCCCTCTCTTTTCTCATATGTAAAGCCATCCTACTGTCGAATACAGAACGGTGGCATAATCTCGAAGACACGCTTTGTTCGAGGAAGAGCAAATGGGCCCTGGCTCGCTTTGAGTCTTTCTCATCACATACGGTTTGTTCAGTTTCTAGCTGAAAATCAAACACCAACTAGGAACACTTGTGAGTAAACGAGCCCAGGTGACTCACCTTCCCAGCCGACAGCCTGCAACGGCGGTATATCTTTATCGACAACGTATTTTTCCTCGTATACCATCTGGCAAGCTGTGATTATCTGGGCTATTATAATCAACAGATCCCCTGTAACAACAAAACACAATATATTAAATACTGTACTGATACATCTGAACACACAAAGTCGACTCAACTGCAACATTTATTGCTAACCTGTTATAATACTATTTGTATCCCTGTCGCTACTCGTTGAAGACATGTCTGACCAGCCGACGATGACTAATCCTAGAATTATGAAGCCAATGCCACACCAGTGGTTTCGATTAATGGTTCGACCGACAAAACTGGTTGACAATAAGGCAACAAATACGATGACGGAGCCTGCGAAAAAAAATCAAACGAATTTTTAGGAGAGGCTAGCTTTTGTAGATTTATGACACAATTTTGCATTGGATTAGCAAGACGTAAATACACCGGGCTACTTAAGCAGCCAGAAAGCAATGAATGCCTTCATTTGTCATCCCTTGGTACTGATCCAAATAAAAAGTTATCAATTTACCTCTTAACATTTGGAAACTGGACGCATACGTCATGTTTAGACCAACATACATAAGAGATGTAGCTACCATATCAAACATTGCTGGTGGAAAGAAGATCAGTGGGTTGAAATTCTGGTTTCCGCGAATGATTTCCACATCTTCGATTACCACCTAGCACAATCGTAACTAATAATTAATTCAATTCATAGCAGAAAAAAAGGAAGGTATTCAACACATTTACCTAAAATATCTGAAGGGAAGAGAATATATTACTTCTGATACATAACAGTGATAATTATTCTCCTGGGATTTAAACGACAGTATTTTCTGATTGATAGAAAAGTAATACGTAACACAGAACAGGAAGCAGCTAGTAATGAATCATAACTACAAGGTATTGGGAAGTACGGCGCTCCCACTCACAAGATAATCCCAAACGGGACAAACATCGACAGTTCGTATCTTTTTACACGGAGAGCAAGGATCAGCCTTCCTGTACAAACGTTCCAGCAGAAATTTCGTTTTGAAAACTATTTCAACTTATAGAGGGGCGGAGAATCAGTTTTAACAAACTTTCACCCTCAATCAATTCTCAATTTTTAACGAATTCCAAAAGTATTGAACACGTCTATACATTTCTAACGAGGACAACGAATTTTATTCCTTATTCGCAGCAGCTTACTCATTTCACCTGCAGATGCCTACCACTTCAAAGTACATTTCTAATACAGGCAATGCGGGTAGGTCATTCATAGGGAATTAGTTCTCCTTGAGCACATAATACGAGGGTGATTCTAAATGCGAACTGGTAATAATCATAAGGGTACTGAACGATGATAAACGAGATTAGATACGAACAAACATTAAAGATCCTTAAAATATATAATTTTCTACATTCCTCCAACGAAATAGAGGTTCACCCCCCTTATTACATCACGATAGGAAAAACGGAAAATCGCATCATTCTTGTTCACATACCTGTCTTCTTGTGAAGTAAGTGAACAAAATTTTGAATGTGAGCAGACATAACACTTCTCCAATAAACATAACACAGGCTTGAACAAAGGGATGATCAAATGGTCGTTCCACACCATCTGAGCCCTTTTGCTCTCAGATGATCAGCCCACCTGAAAGAAGAAGATACATATATCAAGCCCCTCCCATACAATAACACGCATGCAAATACATGAACTATCAATAACTAACTTCGTGCTCAGGGTGTTGATTGAGCCGGTGGCTACCATAACGACGGCCAGTAAGACTTGGTATCGGGTGAACTCCATGTTTCACCTGCAGGATACATAAAAATATTTAGATTACTTGTAAGCTTGCAACACATAATTCAATCAAGAAACGATTTATCCAGATAAATTATGATTCTATGATTGCAAAGATAAAAAAAAATCTTTTTTACCATGGGGAGAAGGGAGAAACTGGATGCTCTTTAAAACACGCAAGATACTGCAGTTAGAATACCCATTTATGGAATGGAATTACTAGGTCAAACTATTTTTTCAAAGTCGAGATAAGTCGTGAATCAGGAGTAGTTTTCAATTGCTGACCAAATACAAAGAAGTGAAACGGTTTCCAACAATGAATCCGCGTTCACAATGCACATCCCGCACTTCAGTACTTTCAAACATTTTATTTTGAATGCACAAATCCAAGAACGATTTCAGTTTGGACTACTACTGAATATCTAAGACAAAGCTTGGAAAAACTTGACTATGATTCTAGTACTGTTAAAACTGTGGATGATTCATGAATTATGAGAAAAACACGAGAAATATTAATACTTACTGAATTGACCGAACAATGAGGAAAATATGGCAGTCTCTGGGAAACACGTTTTACGCATTCAACATCGACATTCAGATGGTTCGGCGGGGATTATTCAAATTTTACGAAAGATAGGCAGGCGATTATGCTCACTCGTCACTGCACAGATAATATTCAGGATTTGACGGGAAACTACTTATAAACTTGGACGAAGGTGAGGAAAGGGCGACGCAATCAGAAATATGAAAAAATACTTGCAATTCTTCAATTAATCAGATAAAGAAAATACTGAAGTAAAAGCATAAAATTGTGGAGTCGACGAGTTTATCAATAAATTATCAGTACCCAGAACAGAAAATGAAAATTCAGCAAGATAAACAGTTGATAGCGCTTTGGAACAAAGATAAATATACATTTGAGAATCAAAAAAGCCTTACCAGAGCACGAAATACGGTTAGCTAAGGAACAATTTAATTTTCTGATGATGCTTCATGCCTGACATGATTTTTTAATTATACTACGCTTTATAAAAAAGATTTAAACATTTCAGTATTTTAGGTACTTTATTCTGGTCACATTTTTCTCATTATAATGAACCAATAGCATCGAGCGAAGATCGAAGAGAGCGAAGAGCTAGTGGGCAACGAACAAAAAGCAAAACAAAGAGCAAAACGAAGAAGATCCGAATCCGAATCAGGAGATAGGACAACAAAACAGAAAATTATTGCGCAACTTGAACTTCGGTTTTTCTGTAATCTTGACTATAGCATTAATTTAGAAAATTAACATTAATTTTACGTTTGTTCTATGAAAAGCATTCCGATATCTTCATCAGTATTCTAGTTTTATTCATTGTACCTTCTTATCCTTGCCAATAATCCGTGAAATCCGGATTCATACACTGAGGCAGACTCCAGGAAAAAATTTCATCATCTCGTAAGTACATAATAACGTTCAAGTTTCAACGGTTCGGTCCGTGTATTATTTTATTTAATACTTATTATTTCACCTTACACGCCATAGTTCTCCGATGGCTTTCTTACGAGGAGTGCCTGCGCCTTTTCCATTTTCACAATGATCGAACCTTTTACCTTGAGTGCTTATCTGTAGTAGTTTTCTAATCTGAAAAAAACTATTATTTGTTTTTCATTGCCCTATTGATGTTGTAATTTAAGGTGCGGTAAACCGAGTGTACAAAAATGGCACCCAAGAACAAAGAAAATGGAACACGTCCACAAACAAGAACGAAAGCAGTAAAAATGGTCAGTCTTCCGGACCCCGAAAGCAGTGAAGAAGACTACAGAAAAAAACGAGATAAGAATAATCAGGTATGAATCAATATTTGACACACGCGTTTGGATACATACAAGTTCTTGAACCTCAGTTGCCGGTATCTGTGTTTACTTTTTTCAGGCCGTGAAGAAAAGTCGAGTTAAAAGTCGTATGCGTACACAAGAAACGATGCAGCGAGTTCAAAAATTAAAAACAGAAAATGATATGTTGGAAGAAAAGATTAAAATACTGAGCAAGGAATTAGGATTTTTAAAAGACCTATTTTTAGCTCATGCGGGTGCGTTAAAACATTCTATCTCATTACTTTTTTCTTCTGATGGTTGATTTTTGAAGTGATAATAACCTTCGTATTTTCATTTTAGGATCCTCTCAGAATGTTAAAATCGAAGGCGTTGACGTCGATCTCGAATCATTACTGAGTGACACGAATTCAATAATGGATACTAGTGACCTTAAAAGTACCTCGAATAATTAATTTTTTAGTTAATTCCCGTTATTAAGTAATTGGATTCCTGAATACAATTTGTGGAGATGAACTTCGGCCATGCGATGTAAATGAAATTTGGTTGTTCGGCCGAAATTTGATGGATTCATGTAACTATAGAACTCGTACGCCACTACTGGCACTAACATTGCGGACGGTGTAATAATTCTGCCTTGGATGCACGTAATCATGCTGTGTGTCGTGGTGTCGAACTTCACAGCAGTGTGATGAGTGATGTCTTTAGAGGCAATGAACAGCGTCTACAACTTTGAGTCTGAAAGGATCATCGCCGACAGAAATGCATGCGAGAAATAGTGGATCATAATATGCCATTGAAACCTGATTCAGTCAACTAAAAGTTGATGAATTTCTTTATGCATATGTAGTACAACTACCTCCAAGTATTCTTATACCTTAATTCTTACTCTCACTCTTGTTGATTGTTGATTTTGATTTTTCGAGTCCCATTGTGTTTCTCATGCCTCTTTGATTGACAGTTATTCAATAACTATTAGATATATGTGTTTGTAAATATATTTGTAATTAAACGTTATGATAAGAGTGTGATTTACTTATAATTACTATAAAGTATGAATGTTTGAATAATGACCTGCTCTGTGAATGTATCATTTATTGAATTCTCCAATTGAATGTGGTCTGTAACGCCGCTTCTAGCTCAGCCTGTGATCAGAAAAAACATGATCGAAAGATATTTTCATCTCGCCTTATGTTGCTGTTCAACATATTTGTTTCCATGTACATAGCTTACTTGATAGTGATATCACCCAGCTGTTTGTTCTTATTATATGTCTGCTGATGGCGAGTAATTATTTTCTAGAATCTCGACCACAACTGATTCTCAACTTTAGTCTGAGCGTCTGCGTTGATCAGTTCTTGTGTCTACTTGTAAGTGTAATTGTTCAGAGGGGAAATGGATGCAATAGGATTCTGAATCAAAAGTTGTACATGTTTCGGAGTCTAGGCGATCGGATACAGCGGGGTTGACTTGGTAGGTCTAATGCAAAAAGATTGGGGTTGAGTTAAATATAACGACTGAATTGGATGTAATGAAAAAAAAAAAAAAAAAAGCAGACGAAAGATAGCAGAAATTCCTTCAGGTCGCTTGGCAACCAATTTTGTTGCTGAAACTCATATAAGACTTCCTCGATGTTTTTCCCCTGGCTTCTATTGACAAAGTATAATAGAAATCAGACCCGACATCGGAGTTCTCCAATAGGGGCGAATTTCATAATTCATAGTGTTGACTCCTGAAGTGTGATAGTATTGGCGAAGCACAACTGAAACCAGACTCGGTACTCTAGTTCTTCAATGGTGGTGACCTAAAAATCCTTTTGCTTCTTTGGAATGGCCTTTAGTGGATGGAGCGAGCACTCCCTATTTGCGAGTATGCGTTGAGGTATTAAAATACGAAAAAGGGGTAAATTTCTTATTTCCATTTCCACCTTTCTGGCACTGACGAGGGGTGTACCGAGACGATATTAGTGGGAGGAGAAACCCAGATTTATACAGTTGGGTGCGTTAATTCTTGTGACTATTGAAAAATTTTTCAACATTACAGGGATATACCCCTTCCATGCCAGAAATGAGGAGAAAATTACCCATTTGTACTGTTCAGATCGTAAACAAAAAATACTTCCTTTTTACTTATAAAAGTATAAACTATCCCCCATCAGGTTGTACCTATTTGCACTAATATACAAAGCTACTTCGTTTTTCAACTTGTGAAATCTCTAGGTCTTAGATATTAGTGCTAGACTGATTATGTATTGTTCCTATAGACGGATCCAGGGGAGGAGGCCTAAACCCCCATCGAACTTAATTTTTAAATTTAAAAATACAAAATAATCCGCCACTAGATAGTGTTTATTTAATATTAGTATCATTATTCTTGGTTTTTTCACCCCCTCTCCCCTTGAGGAATTCTTGGATCCGCCTATAATTGTTCCCCTTGATAGACAGCCAAAATTCTGAAAATTTTAGCTCAATTAGATAGAATTAATGAATTTCTTAGTGTCACTGGAAAATACTCCTCATTACGACTTTCAAATCCCCAAAAATACCTGCTTAAAAATGGAGAAAAAATTATTCATGCCCATCAGAGTTCTCATTTAGGATACAGAAACTGTTTTCCCCAAAAATGTTTACACGTTTATGTTAATTCCTTAGTTGATAAAATTTCACCAACCATCATTAGTTTTCGGGGGGGGATCTTCCCCTGCATGCCCCCTAGTGATTACCAAGTATTCCTTATTTAAGAAGAAAAAGGAAAAAATAGCAAAGCTTATGGGAAAATGTTATTTTTCAACTTCTTTCTGTGGAGAGGGAGGGGGGTTATCGGTCTGCCATTGTTACAGATATATGTGGAGTCCGCTGAAGCTGATTTCTCCCACTGTTTTTTTTTTTTTTTTGGATCCATTTAGGCCCTGTTGTGTACGTTTAAACTCATTTCTTGTTTTTCGTGTATTTAAATTATCCATCAATTTTCTTACACATTATACCTACTTTTTCGCTTTGTTCAATTCGTGCAGTAGTTCATTTTCATTCTTTGCTTCCGTTCAGCTAAAATTTAATTTGCACTGCAGGAAAATAATGTTCGATTCAGTTCATGATGGTGGCATAGACTCAGAGGGGTCAAGGGGGTCTAAACCTCTAAACCCCCATTACAACTTCGTCAAATAGTAGTTTTTTCTAATTTTAGCACCCCTTTAACACCCTGCCTCCTTTGGTCAAGACCAGATCCCCTGCTGCTGGTTTAGGACAAAAATTCGTGAACTAAATGGAAATAAATTTTTTGTATAATAGAAATAGAAGAAGTAGTGATGAACTGATGATCACTGCTAATTTACTGCTAGTCCACTCTGACGATCGTTCAAGAAACTAAAACGGTTACAAGCTGTGCGTGGAAGTTTGGAAGTGGCAAGTCTATGTTGTGTTAATAAAATCAATGTGTCAGTGCTTTTCTCTCCTCCTAATTCTTATGATAAGAATAAAAAAAAAATCAAGATAATATTCGCAGTAGTTTTTGTTTCTTTCGTGAATCTTACCAAAATAGGTTCCAGTCTGTATATTCATATTATTTAAAAGTAGTGTTTTATTGATCGATTTCACAATCCATGAAACTAAGATGAGAATCAGCAAATTCATTAATTTACGGCTATGATCGGTATGCAAGTTTCAGAATCTTAACGCGGTGCTCGAATCTTATGTAGTCATTAATTTCAATCGCTGGAAATGTTTGTGATTAAGAATTTAATTCCCAATTTACCCATTTCTTCTCGTGCGTGCGTCCGTTCTCATACCCCGCATCCGTCATTGGTATTTCGAAGATACGCTGGAGCATACGAAGGAATCCCCCAAACTTATGCTACCATTCTAAATAAGAATATAAAAACACGATCCCTAAAGACCCCTTTTGATATTGGAAATGAGAATCACATGATAGACACGTATTGCCAGGGGGGGTTTCGTTTAACGGACGATTCATTCATTTATGGACCAATGGTGATATTCAAGAGACATGTTTTCTGCTGGAATGTGGCCTCGGAAGAGGATATCGATGAGGCTAGTCTGGAATTCTTCTGGCATCTTGTTCCACCCATTGATTTGTTGGTTGTCGGTTACGGTGATTTACAATTCAGACATAAACTCAACAAAAATTTACACTCTGCTGCGGCAAAACATGATGTTCACCTCGAACTAACGCCTACCACCCGAGCAGTCGCGACGTACAATCTGCTTGTTCAAACTAGAAATGTCGCCGGCGCTTTTCTACCTCCATTGGAATATAGACCGAGTGATGATGATTACTTGATGGATAGGAAGCGGATGCGCTTGTGGAAAGAAACGTACGATCCTGATAGCAATGCCTGCGATGATTATATAGCAGTTCACGGGGCACCAAGATGGCCACAAAGATAGTAACCGTAATTAATTTTGTCATAATTCTGTCATCAAATGTGTATAAAATTACGGTTTAGCGCTAGTCTCTGATTGTCACGTATAGATGTTGTATGACTAATTAATAAATATTGTTTTATTACATACTTTACACTTTATTAAATAGTGGATAAAGTCAACGAAAATATCCATACCTGGATTACTTTGTGCTTGTTTCTTTCGTATCACAAGACAGCATTAAGAAAATTTTCCGAATGCAGAAATTCGATGGAAATGAATCCTTGAGAATATTCTAACATCTACTTTTTATTTTGTTTTAGATTCACTTCAAAATGCAGTCCCCTGCTTAGTATTGGTAGGACTGTTATGGGGATGTACAAATCCACTGATGAAAATGGGTTCGAAGGGAATGTCCGATGTTGTAGGAAATAGTAAACTGAGCACGGCGTTATTACAAATTTACTATCTTTGTACTAACTGGAAGGTATTAATTTTCAACCACCAGCTAAATTTTTCAAAAATAATTTTCAGCACGTTTGATATGTTTCAATATCTGTTTCAGTACATAATTCCGCTCGTATTGAATCAAGTTGGGTCTGTCATTTATTTTTTCACACTCAGGTCCCACAGTAGGTTTCTTAATGATAAATACAATTTTTTCAATCCTCTTATGAAGAAACTTCATTTTAATGATTTTATTTTATCCTTATGAAGTTTTTTCTTTGTGGGATACGGGTAAAATAATATTTAGCAAATGAGAATTTTATTTGTAAAAATTCTGTTTTTATATTTTGCGAAGAATAAGCCGAAGATTACATTAGTTTGGTTAAATTCACAGGTATTTCGTTGTGTGTACCCTTGGCAAATTCTCTTACTCTTATATTCACAGTCTTGATGAGTTCGATTTTGGGTGAAAGGAAATTGAATAAAAGTAAGGATCGTAATATTACCTACTCATTCTTCATATGTAAAAAATTTGACTTTACACAAATAGGTTTCTCCATTTCTAGTTCATGACAGGTTGAGGAACGTATATCGCATTACTTTACTAGCTTTGACATCGAATTTCTACATGAGTTATTGAACAGGGTCCAAGAAAAGAGTCTTAAATTCGGGATTATTAGGTTTCTTCCAGGATATGTCGTGCACACATATCGAAGTCCCGTACCAATTGTATACCTACCGTGGCAAATTTGTATCAGTCTTATTTTGAGATATTTACGTTTTAGTTTTCTTTCCCAAAGTACCTCTGTACCTGCTGTGACAAATTTATATGAGTTATTTTGAGATACTTTCGTTTTAGTTTTTCTTCCTGATTGTCTGATTTGTCTGGAAGAAAATGTAACAGAATCCGCTTGTTTTTTGATCGCCCCTAACATCTAATAAGTGGGTAAATTAAATAAAATAAATTATATTTTCATTTTCAGGAGTCATAGCAGGAATATCATGCGTCGTTATTGGCATTGGATGCCATCTTACTGATGAACTGAATGTGCATAAATCAAAGATGCTGAGCTAGGATTATTCCAGCTTGAGCTTGTGGAGCTTATTCGTTAAGAAATCGAGTAAATACTCATGCTCAGTGTTCACCACTGGTGGTTGATGATTATGAAGAAAATTCAGATTCCATGAGCGCAATGATTGATAGATTTTCTTTATTAGGTATTTTACTATTTGTATGTGGCTAATGATGTGAATGCAGAGAGACTATAGTATATAATTTAGATAAATCACCAATCAGTGAAGATTTTTGTTTACCTATTCTATAACTAATACTAAGCATATTTGTAAGTTAAATACATTGAAACTCGGCCCCACATCACCGCTTATTTTTTTCATTTAGCCAAAATTTGAAGAAACTAGGTACGGATTGGCCATATAAGTGACCGGAAAATTTATCGATAGGCCGGTCCAATTCATGCAGTTTTGGGCTGCCGTTGTGGCTGGAATTGAGAGTGAGGAGGAACATGAGACATATTGCGGGGAGTATTGAAATCGAGAACTTAGATATGGAGATTTCCTAGTAGCGTCTAAGGTTCCAAACTGACTCTAAAAGAAACTGGAACATCTTTGTTCCCTAATCTTCACTAGTAGACGACCCTGATGAGTTTGCGATTAAACACATATTATTGGTTTAAAGCTAAGGACGAGGGTGCAAATTGAAAATAACGCTGGTGAGTTGAACCGTTGAAGACTGAGGGTTGCTTTTCAGTAGCTCACTGCGAGAATGCTCTAAGTCATGATTTCAGTTCCCGTTTCTCAAGTTCAAGAAATGTTTGAGACCGTTGAGGAGTTGCTTTTCGATGTCTCGCTGTGAGAATGCACAGATGAGTCATGTTTTCAGTCAGAGCCACCAAATACTGAGGTAAACATGGATATCCATGTCACATTAGGAGACCTATTATGAAACTTTTTATCACGTTACCACAAATCATTACAGTGGTAACCTTGATACAGACTGTATTAATAAGTTACCACTGTAACGACCCGATGCGCAAAATCTCACAAGTTACCCGGGTAACAAAAGAGGGACAAGGGTAATCGAGGGTAATAAATGGGCAGTATTGTTGGACATGACAAAACAGAAATTACAAAATGAAATTGAATTTTAGAAATTTTGTCATAGGTATATAACAAAATTGAAATTACATAGGTAACAAAAAATGAATCAAATGACAAAGCAAAATTACAAAAAATTATGTTATGACATTTTGTTTACAATCAAATGATGCACTATATGCTGAACGACGTAATAATTGATAACAGATTATGCTAAGTGACATTGCTATATCTCGACAGTATATTACGCTAAACGACATGACAAGAAGGCAGACAAAATGATTTTTGTCAGGACATAACAAAACTCTGAAGATGACAAAACTTATGACATAACAAAAAAAGATGAAATGCTCCCCTGACAAAATAACAAAAAATCATTTTGTCTAACAACACTGCAAATGGGTATTCGCGTATACAGGTAAGAGAGTCGCTCCAGGCAGGGGTGCTTAGCTAAGCCGAAGCCATTAGCCGTTAGCCGTTAGCTTGGAAAAATTTGAACAATATTAGCCAGCCATTAGCTAGCCAATAAATTCAAGTTAGCTGTTAGCTAAAAGCCAATAGCTGATCAAAATTGATTTGCTAACATGCCAGCTTATTTTCCAACACGCGAAAAAGCTTGAAACGGATTGAAATTTCTGCTTCTTTTTCGTTTTTCTTTGAAAAGTTTCATATTTTCAAACAATTGATCGATGTGCGCTCTCGTGATTTTGATTTTTTGTGTTTGTCTACTGTTGTTCCTTCATATTTTCGGTAACATTTTATTTTATTGATGATTCTAATTCTTTCTAACTACCACATATCAAAGTACAAACACAAACATGAACATGCAAGATGAAAAATTATTCTTGAAAATATTTTTTGAAGATTAAATTATCAGTTGAACCACATTTATACAAAATTGTGCCTACATGCATACTAATATTCAAATTCTACTTCAAATGAAAAAAGATATATGCGTGCGAGAAATGTTACCCGTCATATTCTAAATTAGCCGTTAGCCAACTGTTTAGCTAGCCATTCACATCAATTAACCGTTAGCTGTTAGCCGAAGCTATATTTTCTGGGCCTTTAGCTTTTAGCTAAGTTTTTAGTTTTTCGGAACGGCTAAGCACCCCCGGCTCCAGGTGACTCTGTTACCGAAAACAACGTATACTGTCCACTGATTGGTGGATTTGGATGAAAACATAACAACATGGGAGGATGATGATGAAAAAACTTATCCAAATTTAAGCTCATCTGATAGAAAGTGAAAAGGGCTACAACTTTTGTTGTAAGAATTCTTTCATAAAAATCAATATAAAAGCCGCGAGCAACACTTTTATGAGCACACGTTCTTCTGGTGTAAATGTAAACACACGTATCATGTTTTCGTCTTCGACATTAGCGCTCCTGGTGGAACTTGTATACGCGATATAACTTTTCCGCCGCGAGTAACTAGAGGCAGGGTAACTAATTGCGTACACAGATATGTATTGCGTTATATCGTGCCAGTTACCCAGGTAACTCAAGAGGAACAAGGGTAATCTGAGGGTAATTCGAGGGTAACAAATAGGTAACTAGAGGGTAACAGATTGCGCAACTGGGATTCGTGGTATTATGATAAAAGTTTCATAATAGGACTCCTGGTGTGGTTGTTTTTTTGGCTAAATCTGTCATTGTTGCGAATATCTCATTACCTATTTATTACAATTCTTTATTGATTATTTGACGATACCTATTACCACTTACCTATTCTTGGATATAAGAGCTTGGCGGCTTGGCGCCCGTGCCTCTAACTCATGATTTCAGGTTCATTCCATACCTATGTGGGGGGGGGGAGACAATAAAAAGACTCCGCCCATGACACTTAGTTGCAATCGCAACTTAGACCAATTTGTATATTCCTGTCAAATGTGAAGCCGCAAAAATAATTTACTAAACAGCTGCAAAATGCATTAATGTTTGGTAGAATGCGTGACGATGCATGCATGCTAAGGTGGCTCCCTAGACACCGCACCCCTGGCCCTGGAATCTACCCTTCCGAGTACATTGCGTGTCGGTGATGAGAAATGTATTGTCCTCATAACTATCACAACATTGGTTGGACATTAGGACATTACAGACTGAAAATAACAATCGCTGTTATGTGGAATTAGCAGTGGCTGAGCGAAGATGTGAGGAGTTGGTTAGAGGCAAGTTCTTCAGTGGAACAGTGACCTTTTCAACAAGGCCAGTTTTAAGTACTTTGCCATCCTGGTCTGCAGTATTTTTGCCGCCTTATTTTTCTACATCCTCCACCCTCCTGCAAATGTCTTTTTGGACCTCAGATTTTGCCGCTCTGGGCTGCAGCCCAGTCAGCCCGTATGGTAAAACCGGCACTGCTTTTCAAGTCAGAGTGTGGACGTGTGCAGATGTCTCACAAGTCACCAGGCCATTACCACTATAGTCCAAGCCTTTCTACATGTACTAAAAACCTACTGAGTCCGTGTAGAATGAAAGTCAATAACCTCGTCTGGATGCGTTTTGCTCCATTAGTACAGATTTGCCTTCCATGGTTGTGTTGACTTAGTACTGGTTATGGCGTGGACCTTAAGTAGTAATATTTAGCGGCCACGATGGTTCATAAATTGTTTTCTTCTCTTTCAAAATCGCCACGTATTGCTAACTGCGCACATACATGAAATGACGTGAAGAATATAGTTTTCTGATCATATCATCATATGCCCGAGCCAGCAAGTTCTTTCGGGATGGGTTGCTGACTAAAATAATGTGAAAAATTTCTGCTGAAATTAGAAGACAGTCCTCCATCTTCCAATTCTGCAGGTTGGTTACTCAAATTTGTGGAGTGCATGGGTGAATATCCCTTCCCTCGTAATTGCCTTGCATAGTAATAAAATACTGAAATTAATCTTAACTTTAAATTCTGACAGAGCAGTCTGTTACCATAATTGAGATTGCTGTTCTTTGCACTGTTTGTAGATTGATGGTACAAGTGCCCGGGGAGATGTTATGAGCCAATGTTTGATGATTTAGAATATTGCTGGGTAACTATTTTTTGGTTTCTTTTAGATCTATAATACTTGGTCTTATTTTCAATATATCTTCATTAATTCATAAGTACATTCTACTTCTAAATGAATACAGAGTGACTCATACCGCAAGTAAATTCTCAGTAGTCTGAAAACAACTGCTGACGTTTTCAACTGTTATGGGTTGTAGATACGATAGTGGTATTCTTGAACATACCGATTTTCAAAAAAGAACTGTATACGGAAATTCGGGTGTACCTAAAAGCATTCCGAGGTGTTATACTTGAGTTGGCATATTATTCTCGAATCTAATTTGTATCCACAATTCACACTGGTTGAAAAAGAGAGATAGTTTTGCTTCAAATCCCATTTTGGACCTTTTCCCGTTTTGCACTTTTTCCTCGATCTGGAAGCCATCAAATTCCTATATCTTCGGTATTTTCAAACAAAATCAATAGATGACAATAAATATGCAGAAAAAGCTTCGTTGGTCTATTACAAAACATTTATTTAAAAATATAGAAAGTTTACAATTTTCAACTCAAACGGACCAAAAACAAAAGTAAAATAAAATTCGATTAATAATCGGGTTCGCAAATACAAACACAGGACTAATATTCAGAAAATATACTTATAATACCGCGCTTAATTAATCTTTAATGACTTAGGATCATCAGTCGCATAATTCTACGTCATTAAATAATCTAAAATAATACGCCAACTAATTAAACATAAAAAACATACATATAAAAATAATGCCAGCAACAATTTCTCCAAAATAAAATAACGACTTTCCTTATATTTCAGGGGTATGTAGTTTACATCACAAACACAAAAATTATCATTACCTATTTGGTCACGAAACCCACGGATTCTGATACTCATTCAATAATATAAAAAAACTGTAACATTCAAAACTTTTCAGATTGTACATAATTTAAAAAAAAATCATTTAAAAAAAAATCAAGATTATTCTTGTAATCTGAGCCTTTATTGTAACACGAACTATTCGGTACAGATGATCAAGTTTCCAGAAATTAACTACTTCATTGATTTTACTCACTATACGATGATCTGTTATTTACCAAATTAAAAGAAAGAAAGAAAAAAGACTAGAAATGAAAATTAACTCACACACTTCTTGAAATAAAAAATTACTTAGGTGCAAACTATACTATGTAGCCCAACTAGGTTTGATTCAAAGAGAAAAAATTGTAGTAATAATCTTACTAATAATTACTTAACATAAATTTTATCACAATAAATAAAACATTGGTGGCATAGGTCGTAAGGACGAAAGATGCGAAGGCGGGATAAATGACGCACATAGAGCGCCACGTAACACAATACGGAAACCGTTCAGAAAAAAAAGGTAAATAAAAAAATGCATGTACGGTACACCACTTAATACATAATTCATTATAAATTCAATTCAATTCCAGATGTACATTCATAGAATAAACTAACTTCTAGGCCCTGAATCAACAACATAACTCCCTAAACATATACCACATTATGAATCATTATACGCGTAAAATTGCGCTAACACAATAAAATGAAAATTGACTTTCTACGTACGTATATCTACTAAATAATTACCAAGTTAAAATGACTAATATACTATCACATAGACCAAAACTAACGTAAAAGGAAAACAAGGAAAATAAAACCACGAATGTATAGGACATCTGAAAAGACGCTATCATATTTAAATGTGAAAGTTGAAAATCTTAAAATTCTAAGTATAGTTTCATATAATTTTAAATAATTGCCCAACTACAATAGAAAGTTTCAGTACACGATTGTAGTAAAATTAAATAAACTTATCTAAAAATAATAATATTATTTCACATAAAGAAGTGTAATTTCTAGTGACGTGTTTCAAAGTACTCGTAAAGGTAACATATTACTTGAATTTAAAAAATAAGTTTCAAGAGACAAGAAATTATTCATTATTCAAAAGGTTCAATAGTTATTATTTATTTTTAAATTGATAGTGATTACAAATTTGGTGAACTATATACTAAATTACTAAAGACTATTATCCGTTTTAAATTGCCTGATGTTTGCCTGTTATTCAATAATATAATCCTGATTTATTAATATTTTATAATACCATACTTGCAAAAAAGCATCAAATATTAATGTTGTTTAATGTTAACTTAGTTTTCCTTTAGATACCTATAATGTTATGGTAAATAAAACGACGCAGACTCTTTTTGTAAAACATTTCTTGTTCGATCAAAGAACTTTGTACTAATATAAAAAATGTTCAAAAAAGGCAGTCGATACTTTCAATATTTGTCGAAGATTTAAATTAAGATCTTTCTTCAGGCACTGGTAACGATATGAAAATAGAAAGTTCACGCTGTTCAAAAAGACTACAAATGTTAAGCTGTGCTGTACATAAAAATATTTTTAATTATTCTTGTACTGTATTCCTATTTTAAGAACATTATATGTTTTCTACGGAAGAGATACACAAATCAGAGATGTCCCAGCAGGGCTACGGGTAAGAAAGGAACCGAGTTGGCTAGCTTCAAGTTTACAGGGATCGTGACAATCTATACTTCAGATATCATGTACTCTTATAGCTTGGCCATCAGTGCCATCAAGGTTCCACGAACAACTGTTTCTTTTTCCTTCAACCCCCGGATGATCATGGTCACCAAATTACAGAAATATGGATGACTGTTCCAAACATGCCTCCCGCAATTTTGGTTGCACGTTAAAATTATTATCTTGTTCATATTCCATATATGAGCACAAGGGTAGAAAGTATATAGCTAAGTTGATACATTTATCCCGTTCTTGTTTCCCCACAATGTCTCCCAAAAAATTCAGGACATTTTTTTTCTTTTCGTTTGATATTCGAAACCTTGAATTATACATGTACCCATTGAACATATACATATTACAGTTCCCAAGAAACTTTTCAGTAATCTTATAAAAGGGTTTGTAAGTAACTCCGACAAAATGCGGAAATACAATAGACCTTTTTCTGGTGACGTCGCACAGTTCGTTAACTGTTAGCAAAAACACCTTACCCCATAAGAAAAACACACTGAACAAAGATCATCATGTTGCTACCAGAAAATAAGAAATTTGTTAGAAACTAAAGGTAACTATATATTTCTAATCTAGAAGGTTCTTAGCATTTGCTGATAAACTTTTAGTTTCTAACAAATTTCTTATTCTCCAGTAGTAACATAATGATCTTTGCTCCGTGTGTTTTCTTAAGGGAGTCGATACGTTCCGTGGCGCAACAATGGTTATTTTTGCAAACAATAACAAAGTACTGTAACTTATTGTTTGACCAGTGTTGGAAAAACGAACAAGAACGAGAAGAAAAACGGCACGTTCTTGAGAAACGGGAACGAGAACAGGACCAGGTTGGGAACAAGAACGAAAACGGGAACGCTGGTAATAGGGTAAGGAGAACGAGGAGCATGAACAAAAACCCATGCAGTTAGAGAAGAACAAACAAAAACGGGAACAAGATGATTTTTGCGTTCTTGTAACACCTTTGCAGCAGACGCGAAAGTAAAATTCTGAAAGCCTAAAACCATCAACTATAAATTTTTTTAATGAAAAAATCAACCTGCAGTACTCGGATTCTGGAAGCGCGAACGAGAATGAAAGGAAAAACGGCAGGTTTTCGTTCTCAGAACGAGAATGAGAACGAGAACATGATGAGATTGAGAACAAGAACGGGAATAAGAACAGGACCAAGGTGGGAACAAGAACGGGAATGGGAACAGGAACAAAATGGAAACGAGAACTCGAACACGTTGGTAATTTTAAGGAAAGGAGAACAAAGAACACAAATGAGAACCATGCAGTTAGAGAAGAACAAATGGGAACAGGAATTATGATTTTTGCGTTCTTCCAACACTGTGTATGACGTTGACTTGAACAAGGTCTATTCACATACTCGTTTCTCCAAGGCAAGTCTTCATGAATACAGGGTTGCCACTTTTCTCGAGAATGACTTTCCAGGTCTTTTCCAAGTTTTCCAGGTCTATTTTTTAATTTTTCTAACGACGGGAAGGAGTTATGGATTTTGGCAAGCCCTTTTCTTCTCATGAGCCTGATCATAACGCCAGCAAGAAAAAAGGATATGGCTAATATTTTCTAAAGAGGGAGACTTTTTCCTTTTTTAAGTGTGACTATTTACAGACAATAAATTTTGATATAAGCCATAAACCTAGTTTGTCATTCAGAGAATCAAAATTCCACGATTCATATTAAAATTTCAGGACTTTTTCAGGTTTCACAGAAAAGTGGCAATCCTGTAAATAGTTTTTTTCAATAATCAAAAAACTATTCGAAGTAACTCTGAAGCAAAGTTTGAGGATTAAAAATTGTTTATAAATTTCAGTTTAAAAGAAAGAAAAAGAACAGCTTATTATAGGGTTGGACTTTAGAAATTTCATGAGTACGATCTTTGTTTTCTCTTAGTTTTCGTTTTTGAGTATACGACATATACAACGCATACCCTTTCGGCCTAACTCTGCTCAAAATCTCTTCCATATTACTTGTTTATAATATATACTTGTTAGTAATATATTAATGCTCGAATATTCTAAGTACCAACATGCGCGTATAATCAAACAATAACACTGATTTGGATGAAAAGATGGGACACTTTTTTGAGTTGTGGTTTAAACAAAAAACGCACAAAAAACAGGTTCAAGGAAGTGGATTCATGCTAAGATCCTAAACTGACTTTTTTCAATTCAATTATCACTATCATTACCTATTTTTTTTTTTTTTTTAAACTTTTTAATATTTTGTTTAAAGGAAGAACACTGTTTGAACAATACATTAGGTATAACGATGATGCAACAAGGACGCCTGAGAACATGGCTAACACTTAATTGAAACCGTGCATTTTGAACCACCAACAGAAAAAATGACCTTCTTACATATTCGAACAATGAATGTACATGCAAATTTTCAGCATTACAAATTCAAATAAGTTCTAATTAGCACTTTACAACTGAGCTTTCCAACGATTTTTATTCAGCACAAACAGAGAACACCAAATTTCAACAGTCTGTGTCGGGGAATATGATACAGGTATATTCAATGGAGATGGGAAACTTTACGAGCCAATCGAAACATAATAAAAAATAGCTCTCCGTTAGTTTCATCGATATTTTCCTTCAGTCTTATCAAATCAGCTTCAGTTTGAGAAAAAAAAGAAGGAAAGCTATACAACAAAGTAAAGCCCTACAATAAATACGAGCTGTATATGACTATCTAACAGAACTGCGAACACTCTGCCTGAACTATATTTCGTTCTGCGTCACTGATAAAAGCAGAACTTGAAAAAAACCGAACAAATTAGGTCAACGCATATTTCAAACACCGGTTGATAGTCAAACCATGACTGTAATACACCAGCTGGACTCAATAGCTAAAGTTACCTATCGCACAACAGTCACACCGAGTTACAAGATCACTTATCTTTAATTCTGCTTTGGAATGCAGCTAAACAAATACGTATATTAAACATCGAATCTGGCTCTAGTGTAGTACTGAAAATTTATAGGCCTCAATGCGAAAAGTTATAAGTTATAGAACAAAACGAACAGCTATGTCTGATCCTAAACAAATGTTAAGAGTTGGAAACTTCGAAATCCTAAAACTTTATCAGACCCGAAAGTACACAAGTGTTGATTCCAGATTACTACAGGTTGATTCAACAAGATATTTGCAGGTACCAAAGGGACAGCACTATGGGCATGGTGATCTTTCTGAACATCCGATACAAGGCAAAATGCACCTACAGCTGCTCAAGTTAACCAGCCAGGAGGTGTTTATTGTAACACATGAAATCGAAACGGTCCAGGATGCAATTTTTGACCGTGACCTATCCGAATACAACGGACCACTTTTGAATATTCTTCCCGAATAGAAATTTTGTTCAAATACTACATCATTATTAATAACTGTATTAATTCGACACCCAGTATACCGGGTTTTTCAACTAGACGATACCAAATAAATTCAAAGAGAAAAAAATCACAGTCAAATTCGGATAATTAGAATCTAGGAAAGTTAGCAATATTTTGGCAGGAAAACGGAGAACTAAGAGATAATAGTTATTGCATTAAAAAAAAAAAAAATAATAATAATAATAATAATAATAAATATAAAAAAGATTTTGACTACGATTTACATACAAAAAAAAAAAAAAAAATGCAAATGATGACTACAACTTATAAAATTCGATATACACGGCGGGATACACCTAACACGTGACCAACTAATGGCACTAAAATAAATAAAGACTGTAGCGCGGTAATAACAATAAGATATACGTATTGCTTCAGTTACCAAGATTGTACAGCTGAAAAAGAAAGAAAAATAAATATGACCACGTTACAATGAAACCATAAATATTATTCAGAAAAGGTATAGAAAGTTCTGTAGATAGTTTAGAATAATATTGAAACACCTGTGACATTAATTATGTCAGTCGAAATGGTGCTATTCCCAAACAGATCGATTTTGTTTGCCTGATGCGCCGGTAACATTTGGAATTTTGAGTTCCAGAAAGTTAATTTCCACAGAAGTCAAGAGATCAGTGGTGTCTGAACGTCTTCTAGTGGGGAAGAGTACTGGGTTAAAATTTTCAAGTGTAATGAAAAGTGTGACCATGTTTAATAGTGAAAGAAGGTGAGAAAGAGTGAAGGGGAGGGGAAAATGTGCAAATTTATTCTACCAAGAGAAATTTGGAGACTAATACAGATGACACTGTACACACTCTCCCATTTTGGAGAAACAAAATAACTCTGTAACATTTCGCTCTTCCGAGACGAAAGGACTACATTTCCATCTGCCTGACGGGATTTCTGACCTAACTTCTTTTTTTCATTCTTCATCTGACTGAATCTTGGTGTAACAACACCAGTTCCTGTTTATATTGGTTTCCAAGTAAGCAACCAAGCCTATCTAGCGACAGATAAGACTAAGTCTTTCATTATAAAAACGAAAATTTCGAGCAACCGTTTCTCAAGGCAGAACAATTTCAAATTTGAAACCTTTCCAAATCCTTGAACTGTAATAGATAAGACTGCCAACATCGCCACTCTTTTTCGTCTAATCGACAGTTAAAGAGCCAGTTATTTGCAAAAATGTCCACAAATAATTAAGAAAGTAAACTCGCCATTATCAGTAGCTTTGTCCTCAAAATTTCGCTTTCCCAGTTCAAAATTGGTGCAATAGATATGTTATCGTACCTCGCGTACAATAAAATAGTGCCTAATTACTTTCACGTTATCGCAACTCGAACAATTTTTTTTTATTTCCCAGAAAAAAAAAACCGCTAAGGATATTTGAAGGACAAGATAAACTACTTTCAAAAGAACACCCGGTGATGTTTGAAGTTCTTCTAACACAATCAACGTACCGTACATCCATAAATCGATAAAATTCGATTGTTCCAAGAGCTATAAGCTTTATTAGATCTAGAATCTCACAAAGCTGTCATCCTCTAGTTCCCAATTAGAATAAAACGCACTAACAAACCTTCACCTTCAACTTAATTAACTTATTATTCATCATGTACTTGGCCTTTTGTACGCGATACTATCACCCTACATGGATTGAAACCTACTGAAATCGCATTCTGTAGATAGGTAATAAAGTACGTAGGAATATACAACATGAGGAACCCTCTTACAAACATGATGGTGCTCTGAATCCCACATTTCAGTAGCATAATTTCACACGAGATCACAGACATATGCTGGATTTACACCCAAGTTATAAGAATGATATTAACAAGTTATTCATTGACATTTCAAACATAGCGTACTTCTTGTTAATAGCATGCTCATAACTTTGGTGTAAATCCAGCATAAGTCATCACAGAATCATGTGATCAATGAGTCGAAATTTCGGATTCAATACTATTGTTTCTAAATTTGAAAATATGCTTGCAAGGGAGAGGGGGCAAGATTTTAAATATGCAATCATTATTGGATCAGACAAACCGAAGGACAGTGGAAGAGTTATATCTCATAAAGATGTTTCTGCAGTTTTCGAAGTATGAACTTTTACCAAGTCTCAAGGTCATCAACCTTACCGTGTTCAAGGCAGTTGAAAAGTAAAAGGACAAAAGGGCTTAACTTTTGCTTGACTCTGCATGATCAATTTTTAGTGTTATGAATGCCCTATTCATAGACACCTCAAGGCCATATACCAAGAACGGGGCTGGACTCCCAAGAGTTCTTATATTTCCAGCAAAATAGCAAATTTCCTTCCTGATGCTTGGCTTGATCTCAACTGAAAAGGCTCGATCCACATGATCTGTAGACACTGCGGAACTGTGAACACCTTTATCTCAATTACTGCACAGATGAAATAAAACACCCATTTTTATCATTTCAATTTTGGAGCGAATGAAACTCAAAATACTTTCAAGACCAACGGGAGAGAAGGGTATTATAACACCGAATACTTCTGTTACCGACGAACATACAAAATGTTTCCTATTAAACATCCAAAATCAAGTTAAATGCACTATTTGAAACACCCATGTAATTGCCATCTTATACCTAAAGCCCAAATTCATTAACCGACCAATCAGTAACTGTATCAGGTCACAATATTTTTCTTTCTTTTAATAACATATAAATATGATTTTCAAAAACTTACTCAACTTCATTTACGTTACCTCTTTTTCGGGATTTTGTTTACTGCACACTTCTGAATGGCTAGCCATTTCAGTCATTGTAGGAAACACTTTAGAACAGTCTTTGCAAATAACGGCGGCGTTGAGCTTATGTACCTTGAAAAGGTGCTTCTTGTACCTCGACTCCCATGCAAACGTACACTTGCAGTACATACAATGGAACTTGATACCGATTTTGGAACACAATTCCACGTGCTTAGCCAATTTAATTTGATCGGCGAATGTCTTCTTGCAAATTTTGCAAGCTTTTCGTTCAAACGTGGTTGTTATGTTCAATTTTTTATCTTTCAGCTTATCGATCTTCATGAGTTCATCAGTTGTAATTCGATTCAACAGCCTGACTTTATGTTTCTCACTTTGATCTTGGGGTTTATTTGTATTCATTTTATTATCTTTTTTCGTAAGTTTCTTTTTTTTACTCTTCTTAGTACTAGATGACTTGGAGCCGATTTTCAATTCGACGTGTTCCATTTCCAAATGGTATATTAAACCGACGTTGTAGCGAAACGACTCATTGCATATACTGCAGGTATTGGTGTCGTCGTGGAACAGCGCTTCTTTCATGTCGGATGCACTGATTGAAACAGGGTGGAAAATATTTCCTTGATAAATACTCCCATCTGGTTTAAGCTCGTCTTCATCACTGCTCAGTATTATTGATTCGTCAATGACAAGTTCACAATCCGAGTTTGAATCGTCCATTTCGACTTAGAGAATTAATTATAATACGAATTTCATTAACCTGAAACAATGAAGCATTATCTTTCTCAGCTTTGGGTAATCTAATTTATTCTAGAATCTGTGAGGAATAAACAACTGTTTACACGTGAATACAGGTACATAGGGTAAGAAATGAACACTGATAAAGGTAATTCTAGGAAGCAGCGGGTAGGATGTATCCCTTCTATCAGAACGCGACACTCCCATGTTTTTTCTTAGTTAGAGAAGTCTAAAACTGGGTGGAATATGAACTACACACAGCATCAAATCTGCAGAGAAAACTGTATATAAGTTCAGTGAATGGACTGGTGTACTTAGGAATGTACAAGTAATTGCCCCGAAACTGTGTGGATTATGTGGGACATCGTGTAGGTAATCGGAGAACAAAGATGGTCTTTATACTCTTGTCGCAGTATTTCTACTAAATATGCGGCATTCTATGGAATCGATGATAGAGGGGCGTATGGTGATGCACGCGTGCCAAATTGGCCCCGGGACACCGCACCCCCTATCCCGGAAACGCCCCGAATGAGGCAGCGTCAAAATAGGGAGATCAGCATTCTATGGAATAAAGCTTACTTCAAAATGTTTAGATGACAAGAGTACACGGAATACGCATTCAATTCTCGATTTCGGCAACTTGATAATTTATCTGTAAATTATCAAATGACTAACTGACAATGGTGGCGCTGATATCATACTGTGTAGACCATAAAAAAATGATGGAAACTCGTTATCTGAAATGATAACATGTGCTGAGTCAGTTATTTACTGTAAGAATACGTGTATTTCGGCGGGTTCAGGGTTTCATCATACAACATAAAGGAAGGATAATTGTATTTACGACGTCATAGCTAGAGTGCCTTCTAACCTCTATTTTCCAGCACGTTGATATGACACATACAGCACTCTTGTTATGCACGATTCAGAGATCCTGGGTGAGTCAGAAGTCCTCCTGAAATGTACACAACGTGAACCTAAAGATTTAAATGATATGTTCAACTACTGACCTCTGGCTGCTAGGGCTGGTTCAATTTCAAATGGTCCACTTGGTCTTGACTAGTTGATAGGCTGAGAAATAACACGGTTCTAACATCCAGGTATCAAGAATTTTCAACAGAAATTCAACAAATGACATGAGTGAGCAATAAGAGTAAAGCATCAAGAAGAACAAGACAGGGACAAGGAAATTGAAATAATAATAATAAACAATCCACCTTCACTAGTTCGAGGACTGGAGGTACTACTGAATAGTGAATACTGACGAGTGACAGACAAACGACTATAGAATTTGTCGTTTCTCGTATAGCCACACTGATATTCCCGAAGCGCTCCTGGTGTTTGAAATGAAACTACTGATGTACTGAAATTCCTTTATAATATTTTAAAAAGGACTTTAATTACACTGTTTTAAAGTCTATTTTCCCATATTGATATTATTCACAACCGTGATCTAGTGATGGGCAGTATCGATACATTTATACATCGATGTTTTCGATACTTTGGAAATTGTGTATCGATGCATCGATACCACACTGATATTCGAGTATCGAGCGTCTGAACATGCCACTACTGATACACATGTTTTAAATAATCATTTTTCATATTGGAATTTTATCATTACACTGTTTTATGAAATATATGTGTTCGGCGATCATCGATACATCCCACATACCGTGATCACCTGAGACCTGATCAGCTGATCAAGTTACAACATCACAGTAACGGAAATTGATAAAACATATTGATAAGACACTGCTTAACATGAGTTCTGTTGTTGAACCGATTTTGCCATTAGCAGATTAGCTATAGTTATAGCTAATTGCCTTTTGAATTTGAATTAGGAATCATTTTTGCATTAAACTATCGAGAGAATATAGAATGCTTAAAATCCAGAGCGTATTTATTCGATGAGGAACTGACCAGGTAACTTTTACGAACTTTATATTGCGGTTCTGCTGATCAATCAGGCACTTTATAAGTTGATGTGTTTTAGATTGGCGGTACAGAAGATCCTGGACGAATCTAAACTGGCAAATTCTTGTTTTGTTGAGCATTAATAATAACCGGAGAAAACTACTCGTTTTTGATAGTATATATGATATTTCTCCCGTTGTGAGTGCAAGTAAATGCTAGCTGTATGACTCGGTAATATGAAGGTTCGAAAAGGTGAGAATTACCCTCTCTCATGTTGATACTTGTTGGAAAGGATACTTTCATTTCGATTCGTGTTTCCGACAGCCCGTGATTTGAGACGATCAGTCATTCTGCAGAACTTCAAGCGCCGTAATATGGCTCCACTTAACGAAACGTGGAGCAGTGTATTCGAAGACGATGTATTTGTCGAAATGGTTATAGATCTAATTCAAGAATTCGTGCGCAATTCCGATGGTTTCAATTACGAGCGTTACCGCCCTGATTTTGAGGAGTTTCTTTTATACGTGTGAGTAAATGAATTCATGTACTGCATGATATAATTGTCATTATTGTGTAACATTCTTTTATTAAATTGTAGGTACAGTACTGACAGCTAAAACGTTTTTAGTTTTTGTAGGTACAGCGTAGCGGACGACTACCATGTTAATAGTTGGCTGTAGATGTCATCTGCGAGTTTTCTGCTCTACACAATCTTCGGTAGTTTGCCGTCGTTCTTTGCGTGTGTAGACGTGATGGCCGCAGAAATCGCGAAAAATAATTTGAGTGTAGTGGGGAAGGTATTTGCGAATTGCGAACTATTTCTTGAAAAATTTTGCGATTATAAACATGATAGTCGTACGCTACGCTGTACCTGCGAATAACCACAACGTTATTAAGTATATCAATTTACTTGTAAATAGATTGGAACTAGCCGACGAAGCGTTTCTAAATGATCCGGACGGCCCCTCGTCAGATGGTAACACACCACCACCGTCAGACTCGAGTTCATCTTCAGCCTCCCTCTCTTCCACCGATTCTTCTACCGAGCTTCCCTGTGACTCTCATTTCTCCAACTCGTCTCCCGAGCCTCCTCTGCCTCTCCTGCTTCATCAGCATTTACAAATATGAACTCGGACTCGTCGGCCTGCATCCGGCTTTCGCCGACTTTAGGCTACGATCCTGAACTCATAGGTAACACTCTGTCGATTTATGTTTGCTAAGCTTCTAAGACGATTGCTTGTGCATGTGTATTTGTATCTTTCAGAGAAAACGAAGGAGGATCTGGCCGATTACATTGAGAACGTTATGTGTAGCAGACTGCTATATATTCCTCGGAAAGTGTGGTCGGACTTGCTCGTTATATTAAAGCGCTAGATACTCGAGTGGGAACATACGCCATTTTGGATCCAAAAGCGCCCGTTGATGCCGAATCCGACTATGCGGAGCGTACCGCTTAGTCAATTCGGCATCGACGGGCGCTTTTGGATCCAAAATGGCATGTGACTCTACTTGGGTCTATAGCCCTCTAGTTATATTACTCGCGAAAGTAAACGTTCCATTCAGCCTATCGAAAGAATGGCGGGGACTCAGATGACTCGAGATTTTTGTAAGTAAAAATTTTATATACAATGATTCTCTCCTACATTCCCCTTGCCAATTAACGCTGAGCGTCCACAAAGCGACGTTCGGATTGGATTCTTTTTACCAACATTTTTAAATTAGTTTTGAGATGGGAAAGCATATTAAACGAATTTTCTCCTGCCTTTTATCCGAAGGCCTCTCGTCTTTGGTTCAGACGTGCGTTACTGCGGATTATATTTTAACCATGTGACGACGAATTAATGTTCATTAATGTTTTCTTCTTTCCATTTTCAGCTGACGATTGCCAAGCTTCGCATACTCCGGATGTTGTACCGATCGTTATCGGATGCGCCTTAGCACTTTTGGTAATTTTAGTATTGACTGCGTACTTGATTAGTCGTAGACGATCTCTGTCAAGAGAATATTCGAGTAGATAAGGGACGAGTATACGAAAAAAATTCGATCATGACCTATATTTGTCTCTGTGGGCGGGATGATTTCCCCCCCCCCTCAAATTGTATCATGATTATATGAAACTAGAATTATAAAAAGAGCATGTTTTTACAAGCTCAGTCTTTCACATTGATCAGATACCATATTTTTCTTGATGATTATCATGTTATTAAGCAGTAATGCGTATTATTATTTGAATGATTTTATTTTGGGTGATTTATAAGTGAATTCTGAACTCTCAATTTTCTAAAAATTTTATTTTATATGAGCGTTTACTCTATTCAGCCTTTCAGTAGGTATACGAGATTATGGAAGTTAGAATATTTACACTACTTTAGTAATATACTATTTTGTAACACTGCGTTGAAAAATGCTTGCCCTCGTGTTTCATTTGGCGCGCTGTGTTCAGTTATGTGAAAATATTATTCCTTTTTTACTAGAATGTATTAGTTGACAGGCAGTAATAAAGTAAATTTGTGTAAGAATAAGGTGACTAAAGTTTGGAGACCTCTTTGTGAACATTTACACGAACTTAGTCCACTCTTTCGAAATGTTGTAATTTTGATTTACGTGCTATGTTAATTTATTTTACATAGGACTTCTGTAGTTACCTTTTTGCCATAGTTATGCTGTGATATACGCTGTATCTTGATTTTTTGCATCCTATGGACTGTTACTGCATTGATGAGGGGTATAGGAAAAATACGATATTAAGTTAAGAGAAATATTTTTGTAAGTGATAAATTTTGTGATATATATTTAAGGTTTTTTTTTCTACTTATATAGGTACATGAATGCGATTACGATCTAGTCCCTTCCATCTTCTTTGACTTCCTCATCTGATAGAACAAGTAGAGTAGAGCCAGAACATGAAACGACAACGTTGGATAGAATCCCAGAATCGAAACGAGACGGATCAGAACTAATCATGCTTCTAGGAAATGGTGATACTCAGCCGAATTCGGATGATGACGATGACGGCGATTCAATGAACTGACGTTCATCATTTAGAATTAGAAAATTGAAAATTATTCTCGTATCTTTTTTTCTAATTTTCCTCTCAACCCGAGCCCTGGAATCTGCCCTTCCGAGCATTACTTCAGAGACGTCGGGGAGAGGCTGTTAGGGCTGCCTTAGCCCTCTTCTCGTCTTGCCGAAAACCCGGTCTAGATCGAAATGTAGCGAGATGCTACTTAGCCAACTAGACCACCTATCCCAATATTCTCTTATATGAAAATGTTATATTTTTTTCAGTTCATGAATTGTTATTATGATCCCATTTTTAATATTGTTACACTTTTATGGAAGCTAAAATTTGATTCAGGTTCCAATGTATTCATGTTGATACGATTTGATACCTAATAAACTTTTATCAATGCTAAAATTGATTAAATCTGAGTGACCTAGTCACTGTAAGTGCGGGAAAAAATAAGGTAATTTATGATAAGAAGTTGAAATTTGTAGAATTTGTAATGGAGATTTTAAAAGAAAAGGTCTATTGCGTTTAAAAATAGGTTAATATCCCTGCCAATAATTGTGCTTTGAAAAACTGTTTTCCAGCCTGCACGTATGCATGCGCCTTTGAAAATTGGGTAAAAATCAACGAGAATTGCTCACTTTTGCAAGGGAAAATAAAAGGCATGTTTGGATTGGGATTTTTCTAGAAATTTTCGAGTTGGCTTTTTAGTGATATTGATATTAATTCGGGATAAATGAGTGGGCTAAGTGGGGTGGATGCACTTACTTGAGTAAAATATTGATTCCAAAATCAATGAATGAGATTACCTGTATGGAAGATAAAAAAATGGAGAAAATATAGAAAATGTATAAAAATTTGATGCAAAACATTGAAAATTTCATAACCTGACTCGACAAAAAATTGTGAGAAAATGACATATTTTTCTTCTGAAAACGGGGAAAGTTGATGTGGGAATTTTAGGGATTTTTCCGGCTAATTAGAAATGTTAAAAAGTCGGCTGCGCTAATGAAAAAACTGAAACTGCGCTAGAACATAGGTAGTAGGTACATATAGTACGACAGGGATGCATACTCAGCCCTATCCTTTTCAACGCCTAAGGAGAGTGGGTTATGAGAGAAGCCCTGGATGGATGGGAAAGAGTATCTCTAGGAGGGAAACAAATATCTGACCTCAGATATGCAGACGATACCATCATGGACCAAGAAGAGGACGAATACGTCGATACGCGAAGACTCAGCTCGGTCATTTGGTCACGTAATCAGAAGGGACAATCTGGAGAAACTGACTGTGCAGGGAAGAGTAGAAGGGACCGCAGGTCGCGCGGCAGGTCACCCACACGATACATAGATTTAATACGGAAAATCACTAGCAAGATGATGGAATCATGTACTAGGACAACCGAGGACAAGGACAACTGGAGAAGCCTTGTCGACTCGGTTACGTGATCACGATGCCCAAAAGCGGACGAAAGAAGAAGAAAAAGAAGTACTCTACTTCTGGTATCTTGTTATAATTTATTTTTCTTCAGAGTGTTTGGGTATACAGAAAAATAACAAGTGTGGGGTGCGGGGTGGTATTAATGATAATTATTCTACACAAGAGTACGAAAAACAATGAGGTGAGTTATTATATGTATGATTTTAGCTATATTTTGAATGCTGAATACGATGGTGTTAACCACTTTCCTCGAGAACCTCTCATTTTCTGTATTCAAAATTAAAATTTTTCAAACTTGTCACTTTTTATTCCTTTTTGTCCTTCACGAATAGCTACACTGATACTGATAACAATGCTGAACACCCGCATAGTTGTTTAATCGGTAGTATTATTTTAGTGATACTAAAATTCGCATTTATGATCAAGATGGGGAGGAAATCAACGGTAATCAAAAAAGTAATGTCGGAATTAAATTTCTCGTTGAAAATACATATGGAATCATGGTATTCTCACGTCATTGTTTTCTAAGGAATCTCAAATTGTTGCGTAGTGTTATTAATCAGTATGGGCCGATCAGGAGCTCTAATAATGCAATTCTTAAAACTTGTTTTCGCGACAGAGAACGGGTTATCTGGAGGAGAGGCGGGTTGGTAATGTAGGTTTATCAGTGTTACCAGTCAGATAGGGCCAAGAGTTCGGAAGTACTAGGATGTTGGTTGCAAAACTTGCAAGTTGGAGGGAGGAGAAAGAGATAATTGTTTTGATTTTCCGACTCGAGCTGAAGGAACCACACACGAGACCAGTGTTACCAACCCTCCGGCAATTGCCTGAGATCCTAGGCAATTCTAGATTCTTTCGATATTTTCCCGGCACTCAGGTATTTTCTAGATTTTTCCGGCATTTTCTCGGCACTCCGGTATATCATATCAATGTCTAGCATTTTCTATACAATGTCAAGCATTTTCTATATCTTACAATTCTGTCTACACTTATTTTTTACATTTCACATTTTTGAATGTTGGCAATTTTACTGCGTGCTGAGAGCTACGAGCTATCATTCTTTCATTCATCAGCTGGCCTAGTCTGGTGTCTGTTTTCGTTAATAAAACGAAGAATCACAGCTTAGAAAACCTAATGAATTAATGTTTTTAGTTGTTGATTGGTGTGTCAGTTCTAGTGCTGGCTTCGAAAAATAAATGATTTACTCGAACTCGTGTTCCAAAAATTTCCTGTAGTCTCCGGCAATCTTAGGCGTTTTTATTATACAATCCCAGGCAACTCTGAAGTTGTGAGTTGGTAACGCTGCACGAGACATAACCTCTTCAAGTCTGTATCATATGATCTATTTTACTCTCCTTTTCAAAAATGCGAGAACTTGAGTTGGAAGGATCACGCCAAAGATTCCCGCTCGTGTTTTTGGGAATCAATACTCGCCGCAGTATTCTATTCCTCTTGGGTGTCTATGTATAATCGGCTTGTATGAAAACATGGAAAGATTACCGGTAAAGTATTGTGTTCGATTTAACTGCCGTTCGTTTGTATTGTTTTGGAGTGCGTATATTTGAACACTTTGTAAGACAAACGATTAACTTTTACAATTAGATATTCTGGTGAATTGGCTTCATGTAATTTTTAATATTTTGTAATTCATGGCGTACGGTTATGGGGAGTTGAACAGGCCGAGTGTACTCGAGTACGTAGTAGACAATATAACTATCTTAAGATTCAAATTTTAGACTACTACCACTCATATAGATCTAGGTAATAACAAAATCCGATGCCGGAATCATGTGACCCAAAAATTAATTAATTTTATAATAGGAATAGTTCTAGCATACAGCAAATTTGTCGAATTCGCACCATTTATATTTGGAAAGTATATATAAATTCACTCCTTTACAATGGGCAAAGTGGTTCTCCGGCTCCATATTGTTTTACTATAAAATGGCCGTATGCGTGTATGCGTGTGTTATTAGTGGGTCCACCATTTGCATTTTTTAATTTACAGTTGGCGACTTTGCACCTGTTTGCATTCTGACGCTCTAGTGGCTAGAAAATTCTATAGTTGGCCTTTCAGTATTATGACCAAACCGTTTACTAAATTTCGATTTCAGTAAATTTTTTCAAAAATACTTGTATTCAAATTTTCAAGTAAAAGTATATACTTAACACTGAGTGGGAAGTTCTGTTAAACACACTTCGAATGAATATTAATTATGTGCTTTAGAGTCGTTTGTTTTTGGGTGTTCTCAAATTGGAGTAAGTACGATGCCTAAGCTATAGGAGGGCGAGTAACGGTTACACGTTTAATTTCGATCCCGTGTATTTATGGTTTGAGCTCGCAACCATATTATGTGAATCGCCTGTTCCTGTTAGATGAAAGGATTGAATTTTGTCCCTTATTCTTATTTGATTGAAAATTATATGTTTGTATACAGAGTCCAAGAGGCAATCACTGATTTCGAAACTATTCAACGTCTTAGAAGACTTTTATGACCGTGTTGCCCAGTGCAGATGAGTATTACGAACACAGTTTCGTGACGTACGATTTCTCGGAGATATTGAATGACAATAATGTAAGTAATTTATGCAGTAGCGCTAGGTTACTTTCTACATTATCTGTGTAGTAGTACACCAACTTCACCAGCCGGGTTATTACAACCCTGAACTCCGTTGGAGCACTCCCACTGATGCTCCGGCCAGTTAACAGCGTTTAGATGATGGTAACCGATACTGTGCTTTTCCATTACCTCTGCTGCTCACTGTTGTGCCTTGGTACGTTCCAGGTAATAGTTGTATAATGCACATAGATATTACCTGAAACGCTGACTGTAGCGGTATTCAAACTCGGAACCTTATTTGATTTTTCAAAAGCCGTCGCTCTTACCGCTATACCACCGAGACAACGACCAGCATGTAAAGCCAAATTGACGAGAATCCTGAAATTTACGGACGGAATTTAATTTCATGCATGCGGCTTTTAAATCGAGTATCTAGTTACTTGAACACCAACCAAAGCAGTGGTTTCCAACCAGGGTGACGCGTCACACCACGGTGACACGAGCCACTGCTGGGGGTGACGCGAAAATCTTACAAATTCGCAAGTTTTTTTTTTTTTCTGAAATCTCGAACTCTTTATACAATCTGCGAATCAATGGACAATTACTTCAGGTGCCTATTATACCATACCGATGGCTATCCAGAGGGAAGGTGTTGGCACGGCTTTACGAACTGAAGGAAGAAGTTATGTTACTTCTTATGGCGGAGGGCAATGAGCAATATGCGTACCTCCTTTGCAGACGATGACTGGAGAGCAAAGCTGGCCTACTTGGCTGATATATTTGGTCACCTCAATATCCTCAATGTTTCTTTACAAGGGCCCGCAAATTATATCTTAGGAGCCACAGATAAACTTTCTGCTTTCCAGGAGAAACTTACACTGTGGGCAGACATAACTGTAGAAGACAGAAATGCAGCAATGTTTTACTTTTTTTCCAGGGAAGAAAAACCTAATACAGATTTTCTGCAAGGTATAAAAAATCATTTACAAACCTTACATGGCTTGCGAACATTACTTCCCTGACTTGAACACACAACAGTTATTGTGTCACTTTGTAACCTTTTTGAGGCAATATTGGGTCGATTCTGTGACTATTCCAAGGCACGGGTCGATTTTGTAGCTGATGTGAGGCATTACTGTGTCGTAAATGTTGGTGTAACATATGTAAGTATACGACTTGATAATAAAATCATACAAATAAAATGCATGAAACTTTGTTGTATAAAATTTAACAAACACAAAGAAAATTGAGAAACAAAAAATAAAAGATCACATTCTTTTCAACATACAAAGAGGAATCCAAGGGAAGAACTACGAGCGTCAAAAAATTTAATTAGGTACAAGTTTCATTTACCCAACCTTCTGAATTATACGACGTATCAAAATTTATTTAGCTCATCAAAGGATGAAAGTGCAACTTCATTTTCAAGTTCATTTTTTCTCTTGTTCACATGATTATTAAGTTTGTAATACTCGTAAGTAAACTTATTCGAAATTATAAAACAGTTTGAGGTTTAATAGGTTTTTTTCCAACACATTTCCATTATCTAAAATCTTCATTTACCCAACGTCCAACCGGTTGTTCATGTCAAATACGCGAGATTCTGCTGTATTCATTAAGAAAAATAACCGCAGTAATAAAAAGCTCTGAAATAGCTGCCAGAAAAATTTTGATTAGGTAATTTTCATTTCCGCTCTGACTTTTCATCAAGTTTCCAGGTCTTACCTAACTCTGGGCTTGAAAATGAAAATCCTTCAGATTTGACCTATTTCCCTCTGAACACACTTTTTTCTATATGTCAGTTAAATAACTCCATTTACAATTTACACTGAAAGACTAAATTTACTTTGAAACGAGAGGCGTCACTGAAAACGACAGCCGAAATATAAAGAAAAAAATAAATAAGGAGTTGAAATTTTAAATATTTTAGTTTTGCTTTCCCGTTTCCATTATGAAACTTTCAACTTCCAAACCTGAAAGCATAAGCCGTTTTTTTCTTATCCCTGTGACAGCCGCGTTCAACAATTTTATGGTGTAACTTTCTGTTTTGGGTATAGAAATATATGCATGGATTTACTCCTAAGGAACTATATCTGGCAGTCATACAATATTCATGTTCTTCCCATGGCATCCTTACAAAATATTCTAAACTAATGAATAAAGTTCGTAAATTGGCAGGAATCACACACGATGAAACACTAGTAAAACACTAGAAAATAGAACAATCCGGCAATATGTTCAATTAAAGTTTTCATAGGAACGATGTTGCAATTAAGACTTTAAAGATGGTTTATACCGAAACGTCGTCGTTGTCCTAACCTTACTTTAACATCTTGTCGGTTTGTGCTATTTTACTAGTGTTTTACTAGTGTTTTATTCTAAACCAATCGTTATAAAACAGGAACTCTTTAAAAAAAAATAAAAAATAAAATAAAATAAAAAAATACAACAGAGACTTATAAAAAATGGTTTAAAGTAATGCATAAAGAAAGTGAGAAAAGGAAGACAAATGAAGGGACAGAAACCAAAATAGACTAGAACTAAAATGTTAAGATCGGCCAGATAAACTGAATGCAAGGAACCAGTGAAATAAAAGTACAGGCCATAGAGTAGGAGATTGAGAGACCTTCAGCTTTGTTGTAGTATGCAGACAGGAGATTCAGGGATAATTCCTATCAATCTATATTAGGGGCAGGAACTCTAATCTAGGACCAGAGCAGAATGAAATGGTTAAATAAGCGGTTCAAACGGAGACGCCTAGTAATGAACAGATGGTAAGTTTCAACTTCATACCGAAATTTCAGGCCTCTTATCAAAAATTAAAAAACGAACGAAGGATAGTTCACTGGGAGGATGAACCGAACACGATATTATAAAGGCGGTTCACGACGTCTTCGTGATCAGCTGGCGCGTCTTCTGCCATAGCTGGCGCGTCTTCTGCCGTAGCTGGCGCGTCTTTTGTTGTAACTGGCACGTCTTCTGTCAAAGCTGGCGCGTCTTTATGCTCAGGGCATTATTCGCAGATTGTTCTACAGGGAAAAATGCACAAAGTGAAGATTAATTTCAAGAAAAAATAATACAAGAGTGCATACCTATGTTAATCTTACCCTATAAAAAATGTTACAGGGGCAGTAGGTAAGGCTAGTACATAGTATACCATGGAATAGTTCGAAGTAATTCAAAGTTGATAAAAGACTAGAATATCTGAATCCAATGTTTCCCAATAAAGACTTGAACAGTAATAACAAATCGGGTAGACTTTTACAAAGAGAATGTAAACCTGCACTGATGTATTAAGTTGTTTACTTACACATGATATTATCAGATGAGGGTCAATAATTCTACGAATCGACAAAATTTGGAAAGTTTCTGAATAGGTAATTTATACAGTAGTAATTCCCTAGAAATTTGAGAGTCACACATTATTGTTTTGTTTCCATCTTTTTTATAAAAATGAAGACTTGAGGGATCCTGCATAAAAAATAAAATAACATTTTTTGACATTAGTAAATAACGACCACCCTAAGGAGGAGAGAGAAGAGCAGGGGGAAGAAGGAGATGCTTAGGAGTAAGAGGAAAGCAAGACATTTGAAGAAGAATAGAGATTAAGGGAGGCGGAAAAGACTGAAAGGGGTGGAATTTAGAGCAGGTGAGGGAAACGGATAGTGTGATGCGGAAATGGAAGCTAATGATGTTTCCATTCCTCTTTCGTTTCTTCTTCTTCTTTCTGAAGGAAACAGTGGGCAGGGGAGGGAACAAGATGCAGATTGGCTGTGGGAGGGTTAGAAGATTCCCTGGATCTTTCGCAAAGATATATGTTCAACTCTTTGTCAGAAAATTCACTGATTCTAAAACAGTCTAACACTTCGCTTCCATTGCTGATGATTTTCAGTTATTGCTCAGACGACACACCATTTCGTTTCTGCCTCAAAAGGTGTGTATCAATTAATTTTGTTCTATAATGATCTCGTACTTCTTTTGTCATAGGATGTTCCCATTCTAATCCATCTTTATACCAGAGTAGGTACATTCTTTCCCTCATGATCATTCGGTTCTCTTTTAGAAGATCCAGTTGATCATTTCTCGGTCTAATTATCCACAAGTTCTCTTTGAAAAGATTTAGAAGTTCAGTGTATCTGAAGATTTGAAAATTTCTGAATAATTTTGAGTATTACAGTTTTAATTACTGAGACTATACATATCTGCATTCGCACTTGCTCGCCAATTTCTACCCGGGACTTCAATTCTAGCTTTTGACTTCCAATTCTGATTCAACACAACATAGACCCATACTCCCATTCTCCTTCAGGTTCAATAATGATCCCATCCCCTCCTTAAGTTTCAACTCCGAACAGACTTATTGTACTTCGAATTTTCCACTTTTACTTTAACTTACATATTTCAGTTCTAATATGAACTTTACGTTGACTTCGGCTCTACCTTCCACTTTCACTGTGCGATGGACTCAAATTCGACTACTGAGACAGCACCGGCTCCAACTACCACTTCTAAGTCCATTTTCAACTCCAACATTGACGCTAAATTGGACACCTACTCCTGAACAATTCCAATTTCAATATTTGATTTCTACTGTGACTTCGGTCCGAATTTCACTTCACCTCTATTAGTGACGCTGCTTTTGACTAATGTCTTTTCATTTCTCCTGTGTCTTCGGTTCTAACTTTAACTTGACTATGACTTAGTATTTTGCTTTTGCCTCTATTCTCACTTTGAATTTAATATTGATTCCCACTTCCCTTCAGGGCCGAGGTTTACATTCAGGTTAACTCTGTCTTTGGACTTCATGTCCACTATGAGCCCACTCTTTGATTTCACTTCAGTTTTGCATCAAATAGTAATTTCTTCTCTAACTTGGATTTGACTTCAACTTTGACCTCGAGACTCTCAGTTCTCTGACTTCTACTCGAACTTCTATACTAGGCTCAAAATTCTGTAGGCTAAGATTCGACTTCAAATTTGACTCTACACATGTCGACCTTGACTCGACCGAACCAAACACCTCTTGACTTTGACTCAATCCTTCATTCTGCTAATTTCGACCATAATTTCAACTTTAATTTCCATTTCCACTCTTACTTCTACTCTGCCATCCTCTTTCTTTCTACCTTCGACTCACCTTTGACTTGTATTTGTAGTCCGGCTTGCAAACTAAGAAAAACATAGGAACTTTTCAGTCAAACTTCCAGTTATAGGTACTATTATACTTCGAATTTCACTTACACCTCCTCTTCAAGCTCAAAATTCTACTCTGCTCAGACTGGAACTCTGAATTCCATTCTCAGGTTGACTGTGTTAAAGACTCCAACTATGAGACTTACTTAGACTCTCACTTCGACTTTGGCATACCTACATGTTCAGCTCTGATTTTTATTTCAACTTTCAAATCTGGCTGAAACCGTAGATTATTAATTTTAATTTTAATTCGTCTTTACTCTCGTTATACTTATTCTGTAATTCAGCTCAACATTAATACGACTTTGACTCTCAAATTTGATTATAATATTTCTGACAGAACTTGGAATCAGACTTATACTTTCATTTTCATCGAAATTTATTCTCTACCTTCGCTCTGACTTCCACTACTTCTTTATCAGTGACTTCCATTCTGAGTACAGCTTTGAATCTGATTTCAATTTTGAGTCCGACAACACGCACTGACTTTTCCTCTTTTTTCTAAATCTATCTACAATTGACTCAAACTATTAACATAGATTTCTACTTCTAATTTCAATGAATACAGCCTCGGCTCTGACATCGGCCTCAATAACTAGGGGATTTGGATACCAATTTTAACGTGACTCCAACCTGAGACCCCTTTTTACTTCGGCTCTCATTTGTACTCTAACTTCCATTTCTATTTCTCCTACGATTCTAACTTTTTATTATTTTAAACTCCTGACTTTCCTCTTCATTTTGCTTTCTACTTCGCTCCAGGATCGTATAACGTGAGGGGGCAAATGAGTGATTTGCTCTTCCTAGGCAAGAATTTGCCCACTGATGACTTTTTTTTTTTTTTTTTTTTTTTTTTACAATATTAGTATTTTCATGTAGAAAATGCTTAAGAAAAGAAACAAAAAAACGCTGCCATTTCACTTTGAAGAGTCACTTTGTCCCTTACTTGCCTCTCCTGGAACAGTGGTCACATAATAGGCCCTTCGATTCGTAACTTTAACTTGGATTACAACTTTGATTCAGACTTCAATTCCAATGTCAGTTCGAAAATATACTTCAACATTGATTTCAGCTGTGGACTTGTCCTGAACACTCCCAACTTTTATTTCCAGGTTATTTGTTAATTTCAACTACAATTTAGATTCTAACTTTGATTCATTTGACCTTTGCTGCCGTCTCCATTTCAGCTGGGAGCTCGGACTTCAGACCACCTGTAACTTCCACTCTAATTTTTAATTTACGTCTTATTCATATTTACTTTCTTTTCGTTAGTAGACTTAACTTATTGACCCAGGTAGTACTGCTATCATTCTTATTTTGACTCGATTGCAACTTTGTAACTCGAAGTTCTATTTCCACTCAGCTTTTTTATTAGGCTCCAACAACCATACATTGTACTTTCATTCCAGCTATTTATTATCACTTTAAATACAGTGATCTTACACAAGCCCAAAGAGAGTCCAGTTTTAGAGACATTATAGCTATGCTGTCTACTGATATAGGCAAGAGGATATAAAGGAATTTTGGCTTATAGTCGTAATTCGAGAAAGGATGATTTTTTTAGCTCGTCACCTTCAAATTTTGAGCTGGAATATTCAAGAATATGACAAAGCATATACTACAATAGAAGTAATCACAGAACGACTTTGGAAGGAGCAAAGTTTGTAGGCCAGCGAGGTAAATGTGGAGTATAAATACTTACTTTGCGAAAAATACTGTAAATGGCGAATGTCTTTATCAATATTTATATTTAAATAAAACTACATGATAGCAGAATGGGCTGGGGCAGGTTGAAAAAGGGAGGAAACTCCTGTTTATGTTCCTTTTTGCAAATTGTTGAAATTTGCCTTTTTCTACTAAAAATTCTATATTTATTCTTTGCACTTGTCTCCCTCATCCCTTCCAATTGAAAAATGAAGCTAGCTACGCTATGATTGTAGTCAGTTCATCATATGAGCTACTTCGGCCCATCTACAGTCGATATATTCAATCTGTGAGAAAAGAAGCCTAACAATTTTACCAGCAAGCTAGTTCTGTACAGAGCCTAAATCACAGTGTCAAAAGTTGGTAGGACTTTCGCTTCAAAATTTACCTTATTACATACGGTGATTAAAAACGCCAAATGCCTTACCTTATTATAATCTTCGGTCGACATCTTCAGTGTGTAAAACGCACGAAGGAATGACCAAACGAAAACAACGAACATACAAAACAAATAAACTTATAATCAAGCATCGGCGAGCCGGCGACACACGGCGAGTGCTGCAGGTGGTTTTCTGAGAGAAAAAAACACGAATACAAGAACGACACAGAAATATACACACTGCTCGTCTGATTTCACAGGAGTCTGTTGGTTGTTTTAAATCTTTCACAGCTGATGATTTGCAATAAAATATGATTTTTAATGTTTTAAACGTAAATTTCAGTAATTTGTTAAATTTGCTTTTTATTCACTCACATTCAAACCAACTGAACCGTTATAATCAGCTATACTTCACGTATGTATCTGAAATGTTTACATGCGCACGCATCGGAGGCAAATTGGTGTCCGTTTTGTAACTGCAAAAAGAATTAGGACACAAAGTGGCGACATTAAGAACTCAGTGGCTATTTTGTGACTGATTTGAGGCAAAATGGTAACTTTGTGTCCGGAATGAATGCTGAGGCGATTTTGTAACCCCTTGTGTCCGCTTGATGTGGGCGGGGCCAAGATCTGAAGCTTCACTTGAGACACTGAGGCGAATTTGTGTCTACAATTGCGGACACAAAAGCGGATTTTCGTCAACCGGGTTGCATTGTTACAACTATATCATTTACTTTGTGTTGTTGATTCAAATTCGGCCTGTTCGTGCATTTGTTTATTAATTTTCTCTAAGGCGCAGATTTATGGGGGAGGCAATGAAGACTATTGTCGCTCCCAGAAAGAAATATTAGAATCGAAAAAGGCCAACCTGCTCGAGTTTTAAAATGTCTCAACTCATGGAATCTTGAGAAAGTATGAAAGGGTCTTGAAAGATTTAGAAGAGTCGTAAAAAGTCAGGCCAAATTTTAATTAGGTAGGTTAAAAGTAAAATTTTAAATAAGTCTTCAAGAGTCTTGAATGAATCTCGAAGTATTTTAAAACGATTTGAAGTAGTCTCGACACGTTATGACAAAGTCTTGAAAGGTCATAAATCTGGAAGAGCCCAGCAAATACAAAGTAGTTATAGAGTCTTAAATGAGTCTCGAAAGTCTTAGTGAATCTATATACAGTTTGGAAGAGCCTTGGCTAGAATTTACCTTTCCTAAACTAGTAAAAAGAAATCGTTGCAAGTTTCGATAATCTTGAATAGTCGTAATAAAAAAAATCTGAAAGAATGGTAGAAAATCTCAAATGAGCCTTGAACAGTCAGCAAGTCTAGAACAGGAGCCTTATGAAGGTCAGTGGTATATCGAAAGAAAAATGGGTTGAGCTCCCCCCCCCCCAGAAATGTGACAGTTGGCTTCAGCTGGAAAAGCAGTGGCCCGCAGTTAGAAAATTACAGACTTCACCTGTTTTTCTGACTCAGTTTAGTTCAAAGAAAAAAAAGTTCACCCGCTCCCCTCACGAAAGTGTTATTTAGTTATTCAATCAGTCAGCTATAATCATAAAGATAAAAATAATAATATAAATAATCAGTAATAGAATTGGGGAGGGGGTGAAAATTATAAAATTTTTACCCATTTTGAATTGCTTTTTCTAGGATCAGGGACATAGCGCAGAGTATTTATTATTTATTTTATTTTTTTTTTTGGGGGGGGGCAAACATTTGTTATATTTCCTAACTGAATCAACTCAAAATTCCCAATTATCCAAATTTGTTTATATTGGCTTAAAAGAAGAAAAAAATACTTTCAGCTTGTTGGATTTTCCTAACATTTGATCCATCTACTAAAATTTTCCAACTCCAGCGGAGACTTGAGGTGGCAAGCTGCCCCCCGTGTCCCCCTTATTTTCGTCCCTGTCTAGGATTAAGCTTCTTGGATCCGCCACGGTTTCGTACAGTATTATGTATTACTATTTCAGCTGTTCATATTATAACTTGATTTATTTCGATTGCAGATAATAAATTATCGATCTCGAAGATAGCCTAAATAGCGGACAACGATTTGAGACCTTCACAATACGCAGTTTTTGACTGTTGCAAAATTTACGACTGTGGTACTTTCATCTGAGTTGATGCATCGAGGTCGAACTTTGGTACGTATTGGCAAATAGTAGCTATGTGTCTCTCTGTTTAACTCTTTAATCAAGTGTTTTTCAATTATTTAATCAGTCAGTTATAACCATGAAGATAGAAAGAATGATATGAGTAATGAGGAATAGAATTGGGGAGGGGGGGGGGGTGAAAATTATAAAATTTTTACCCATTTTGGAATTTGCCTCTTCTAGAATTGCGTCTTGGATCTGCAAAGGTTTTGTACGGTATGAGTATATACATGTATTGCTGTTGAACTCTTTCTATTAGAAATATATTTAGAATCACAGCTGTATATGTATTATAACTGAGTTATTTCGATTACAGGTGACTAAGTTATCGATCTCGAAGATAGCCGAGATAGCAGAACAACGATTTGACATCTTTGCAAGATGCACAGATTCTGACCATTGCAAAATCTGCAACTTCGGAACGTTCTTCAACGGGTTGATACATCAAGGTATGCATTAGTAAATACATAATCGCTATGTCTCTCAGCTCAACTCGTTAATTAAGCTGAGTAGTGCAATGAGGCATATTGTATGCAGCAATCGTTCATTTCATTTTTAGGAGGGAACAAGTTTTTCTTTTCCTTTTTTTTTTTTAAATTGATAATATTTTTTTGAGCGAATGAAAGCACTTCGTTTCCCAAAATGAAAATAAGTATGTATTGTGTCACTAACGAGGTGAAGATGGACAGCATGATGAAGAATATCGAAGACCGACACACCTGTCAAATACTTGCTCCTGCGTGTATGAAGCCACGCAACCACTTCAGCATGTGACTATCATCATCATCTCATTATTGTTTTAGTGGGTGAAGGTATGGTGTGGTGGGATGTATGGCGATGCACGCATGCCAGAGTGGCCCCTATGACACCGCATCCCCGGCCACCATGGGATTTCCTACTGACCGAGGTCCGCGCTCTCTGAGCGTTCGCCTGAAATTCAGGTCCCCCACAGCCGAACGCGCTGCCTCTTCACTCACCCCTCACCTCGTCTTGTTCCGTTTGTCAACGCAGGCAGGTGACGACGACAGGGGAGCCCTGCCGGGGGTCCGCAGCGCAGCTGCAGCAGCTCTCCTTGTGGGGGAAGGTATACGTGGTTCCGTATTCGAAGAAAATTGTCCATCTTCCCCTCGCTTGATTATTAAACATTTTATGTTCTTTGGGTCAAGGAAGGCCAATTTCCATTTCTTGACTGCAACAAATTAGGGGGGGGGGAGCAAAAATTGTGAAAGTCCCAACTGACTCAACTCAAAATTCCCAAATAAGTAAAATTAAATTTTAAAAAACTTTTGACTTTTGTTGGATTTTTCCAACTCCGCCTAGCTGAAATGGTAAATTTTCCCAACTGTTGAGTGAAAAATTCCAGCAGAAGTAAATTGCCCCCACCCCTCATCGGTACGTCCCTGACGCTTCTTATAGTTCGTAGAAAATGTACATTGACTTTTCTTGACCTGAAGAGTACAGAATTAAAGGCCAATATTACATATTACATATTTCGATTTGTATCCAAGAATTTACCACATGGCCAGATTTTTGGGAGTACAGCGCTTCTGAATTTTTCTTTAGAAAAATGGACTTCCTCGCTCCTCTAGGCGATTAGTGTAATTTTCTTGTATGATGTCATTTGTTGGTATGGTGATCGGATCGACTTGAAAGAAAACATGATTGATACTCGCCATTGGAATGGTTGACACAGCGGCAGAGTTGAGAACCTAGAGTGATCAAATTAATCGCTCCCATAAGAACTGCGTGTAGGCGATGATTTGATGTTGTGGATTTTGAAAAATTTAGTTACATATTTTAGGGGAGGTACTTATTGACATCATTTTCTGTAATAATTGAAATAAACTCGGATAAAACTTGTCGATTGGATTGGGTAGGATCCGCTTGATCCGATATCCTTGTAAATGGGTTAGATTCGGAGATACTCGAGATCTCGTTTGGCGTCTAACCATGCTGTTTTGAACATGAATTTAGGGACGTAACTACTGGTCGATTTCGGTAGCCCATGCGGTATGGTCGATGTAGGAAGATGAATTCAGAATTGAAATTTTTCCCCGAGAGACCTGATCACTCTTTCGACCACGAACCCACGAGGATTATAGGGTGAAACGGATTTGACTTTAATGCCCAGTCTATTGAAACACTGGGACCAGTGCCTAGACCGAAAACTTTTGGCGTTATGTACCAGCTGCGTTTCGACTGAACGACTCCAAACTACGTTTGAAAATTCAATTTCAATAGAATGTGTCTCGTGGTACAACACTCTTCCCTGTACAAATGCTGTTACCAGTGAATGTATATTTTCAGCAATTTAATCGTCGTAATAGCGGCTGGAAATTCACTGATTTGCTATTTCCCCAGAGATCCGTGTCAGTATTCACATTATATCCGGTCTGGAGGACCAATCTTTTTCGTTCCTACGGGTGTTAGAAATAACAGGACTAGTTTTTTCGCAGCGCGTGTAGTAACCCTTCAAATCTGAAACTTTGCCGAGTTGATAACCTAATAACCTTCCTCTATCAATCAATGTATTTGCGACCCCAGTATAAACGTTAGTTCTCCAGTTATGTCGTCTTGTTCAAGTTGGTGAATGTGATGCGTGTCACGAAAATGAAGCAACGTACAATCGAGCAGCGGTATGCGATCAACTTTTGAGTGAAATTTGGCGAATCTGGGAAGGAAATGCTCAACAATGTGATTAAGGTGTTTTGTGATAAAGTTATGAGTCATTGGTGGCTGTCCCAAAACTCGGCCAGAAAAAGGCGCGAAGAGAGCAAATCCAAAGTCAAAACGATGATAATTTGCTTCTGTGATAGCTAAAGGGTGGTTCGCAAGGAATTTGTACCACCTGGGCAGACTGTAAATCAACAATGTTACCTCACATTGCTCGAATGGTTACGAAGAAGAGCCGTTAGAGTTCGCCCAGGGGTCGCAAACACGTGGATTCTTCATCCTGACGATGCGCCATGTCATCTTGCCTTCAGTATAACGCAATTATTCACATTAAAATACATCCGGATATGTCGTCGTATGACTTTTTTTCGTCCCCCCAGGTCAAACAAATCGTTAAAGAACATATTTCAAATCAGTAACTGACATCCAAAGGTACGTGACGTGGATACGTTAGAAACTGCCGGCTTAAGACAGTGTGTTCCAATATTGTCATGGAAACTGGAAAAGGTGGTGGAATCAGTGTATAGCTGTCCAAGGGAAGTGTGGGCTTCTCGAGAATTTGCACGAGAGAGGGGTGTAGTTCCGACTACAGCAAAGGCATTCGGAATCAAAAAACGAGACGGTATAGAGAATGTGCTTGTATTGATGGGCCGACAGTTAAGGTAAATCTTGTGTGGGTTCTCATAAACTGTGACTGACTGCTCAAATGTCCTGTCAGGCCTACCAATGGAGGAGAACGGATAATGAGTGAGGAGGAAAAGAAGAAGAAGAATGTGTTTTTTGAACAAATGATGAACCGGATGTGCAGGTATGCAGAGATAAAAGAGATTGTTAAATACTTGCATCGTACTATGCAGAAACTGACCAAGTAAACAGTTGTACCCTGTTATCACGGTATGTAAACTAAGTGAAGGTTATACCCGCACGGAATACGGACCTACTCGTATACAGAGAAATTTTCAATTTGCGGTCATTGCATTAGTCGGAACATTTTAGATTTCCCCCCCCCCCCAATGAAGAAGTTTTGGAACGCCTCTGCTCCCACGACTTGGCGTGGTTATTGCGCCAAGTGTTAGTTTGTTTTCAGTATTTTCTCAACATTTGTGTTCAGAATACAAACGTTCTGCCACAATTGTGCGTATATTTTGTGTCCTGTGTAAAGTAGCCCCAAAGCCGTATAACTCTACCAAACGACTTTCAGACGTCATAAATACCGACCCCATTTTTGTTATGGATGTTTTCCTCACATAGTTCACTTTCCAATGATACCACTATTGATAGCATTCAATCACATTCGTCCATTTACCCCAGCGAAAAAACTAAAAAACTATGAAAAAAAAAAGGAAATGTATAAAATAGCTCCAATTTACGGTTTACGGTACCTATAGCTATAATGAAATATTCATAATTTGGTTACAGACACCGCCGCTGATTCCTCAAAAATATGATCAGCAAAATCGTGTGATGTTCACAGGATCAACGTGTCTTCTGCAGTCAAGATGATACTCGGTAATTTGTTTTAATCCTATTTATTCTTATTTTGAGGAAGGAAATGCCAATTGATCTAAGTGCAAATTTTTGAATTCCTTTGTAAAATACATATCGATATGAATGAAAATCAGCAACTTCTGAAATTAGCGTCAAGTTTATTTGCTTTTACCAGGAATTCAGTTACGTGTATCTTCTTCAGTTGTCACTTTCCTTTTATAATATTCATCTGATGAACTTCACATTTTATTGATTAGTTTTCAGTTGTATTTATTTAAGGTATGTTTTTATGTTTTAGGTATGATGAAGCAGAGCTCAAGAAAAATATCTATAAAGATGCAAATGTTTCTTTATTTTTTTTTAATGAAGTGCGGTCATGTGCGTATTTTCGCGATTTAATTTTCGATTTCGCGTCGCGTTCGCGTAGATTCTTGAAGCGTTCCGGTCGGTAAGTCTTTCAATTTTTATGTATTTTGGCAATATTAGTAGTTAGATGGGGTTGGGTGATTATAGAACATTGGGGTATGAGGATTTATTGCGCGAAGATTTGAAAAATATCTTGTAAGTGCAGTTTTTGAATACCTAGTGTTTTAATTGTTTGTATTTTCGTTGGTATTTTGTGATGTGATTTGTGTATATTTTTTTGTTGTAAATTGAGTTAAAACTGACTACCTACCTCATAATATTCTGACGGTGAGTATATGCTACATTTAATTACCTATTGATATTTGTAAACTTAATAGTTAATTACATTTCAGATGGTTAACTATCTGTGGCGATTTTCTGCATTATGAACATCTTACAAAAGTGCTCGTGTAAATAATCACTGCGATGTTCGTGATTTTTTTTTTTTTGGAAGGGGCACCTTTGTACATTGTACCAGAGGATTTATTTTTTCTTTATTCTAGCCCTTTTTGAAAAAAATTCTCAGTAGACCTTGTTCTCGCGAGTCCACTGACCCGGGGCAAGGTTCTCAGAAGCAATCAGTTGATATAAAATGAAAATGAACTAGCTCAGTTAATTCATTATCAAATTCCGCGTTAGTAGAATTTGATTTATTCGCTCGAACAAATATTCTTTGTTTTTTCCGTCTTTCAAATTAATCAATTCGCTCCTTATTCGCTCCTTATTTCACCATTTTCACCCAATCGATTAATTTGACCCGATCAACTGTCGGGAGTGAAACAAAAATCGATAAACTCTCCTTTTGATCCTTTCCGATTTTATTTGTCCGCAAACCCTGCTGACAATTAAGCGACCAAATATTAGCCTACCTACACTTTCCCAATATTGTAGTGTGTTTTACCTACCTACGTATCTACCTACTGCATTAGTATCGAGCTGCACCCATCTCTCTGATACAAGTGACCAAATACTTTGTTTAAAAAACTGTTCGTAGGCATGTTTGTGAGGATGGTGGGGCCACTCTCATAGAAAATTCATAGGAGAAAAATTGATGTTGGAGGAAAATAGTGTTTCCTTTAAAATCTAATCTAGCGAATTATGTGTAATTCAGGGAAAGAGGTACACCTATAATTGAACAGGAAAATTGTGTGTTCTATTGAAATTTATTTTGGTGGGAGGATAGGATGAGCGTGTGAGCTGTCTTATCATATTTTGATATAGGTCAAAGTGTGTGTTTGCCGAGAAAATTTACATGTGTTTTTCTTTTGGGTGAGGGGGAGGGGGGTCAGAAACGCACTTCATAATATTAGAAGAAAATATTTTGAGAAAATGTTTCTTTATCGAAAATATGATTATGTTCAATCTTGAAGACGTTAATCCAGCTATCTGTTTTGTTATTTTGCGCGTGAAGGGGGGGGGGTATTTAAATTACGAATGAAAGTTATAAACGTTATACTATTTAGATTGGAATTCGTCTCGTAAAATGAAAATGAATGTCTGTAAAATTGTTTTTAGATTGAAAATGAATATCTGTGGAGTTATTCTTAAATTGAAAATTGTCAGTAGCTGAGAACAGGTCCATAGCCAGGGAGGCCAGAATCATTTGCCCCTTCCCCTGAGAAAATCGAAAAAAACTTTCTTACTTTCTAACTACCCAGTAAGATTAGGGATTACTACACCTTTTTTGAAACTTTATTTCGGTATCACTGATTCCTTTCTCGTTCATTTCGCATCAGGGTTGTGCCGTAGAATAAACTAGCATAGATTTTTCATTCTACACGTAGAATACACCATGTAAAATGAATACCTATTCTACACATTTTACAGTAGAATGTGTAGAATGCGTAGAGTGACCAAAAGAAGAGTGAAAATTGGAAAATTTAAACGAAAAAAATCAACTGTATTCCTTATTTATAATTAACTAAGCTTTTACAAGCTTTACAAAAACATTAATTAAAACCTAAAATTCAGAACGTCGACAGTTATCTTTTATTGTGAGAGAGTAATAGAAATATATTAATTTTTTCGAACGATCAAAAGTTTGAGACGATTACGCGTGGTGTCATGCACATAACTCCACTGGGAAAAGTCTCGTTCAAATTGAGCCGATGAAGCAGGAATTGAGTTTAGTTTCAATTCTAGTTCTTAGTGGAAGAAGAGCACTGTCTTCCAAAAATGTATAGGATTATCATTTAATTCATTTGTGTCTGATTTTTTGAAAATGGATTCTTTTTCCACAAAAGTGATGGACATTTTCAGAGGCGTGTTTCAATGAATCAATAATGAATTCGTTTACTTCCTTTACCTGAGCCTCAAAAGTTCGTTTTCGTAGACCGAATTCAAATACAAAGCAGCCAAATTTTTTTGGCTCCCGGAATGTCATTCTACACTTTCTATACGCGCATTCTACATCTGTTGTACATTTACATCGGACAACCTGACTGATTTTCAAAATATAATTTGTCTTCCCCAGTATATATCATGTGCCCCCTCCATGAATCACAGTCTACGGGCCTGGATGAGAAAAAGAAAGTGTCCTGTTGATGAACTATTCTTTTCGGTGAAAGGATTATATTTTTGAAGAGAAATTTAATTTCTGATCGGACCTTGGATCCTTTCGAAAAATTGTAATACCTTTATTTTGAACTTACGAAAAATGTAGTCTGTGTTTTAAAAATGTATTCCTGTTTCAAGAACATGTTTCCTGTTTTGAAAATCAGTTATTTTTGCGATAAGTGAAAGGGAGACGATGGAGATTTTTTCTTATTACAAGGTGTCTACAGGTTTGGAAAATTTGGAAAGTTTGGAAAAAGTCAGGAATTTGAAAAGTAGGTCAGGAAGTTTGTAAATAGTCAGGAAATTCAACAATATTTTAAAGAAATTTGGAAAAAAACAAAACAAAGAATGAACTCACGGAAATTTTTTTCGTCGTTTAATTTTACTTCAGCACTCCCTAGCTAGAGTCGTCTTGTACAAATAAAAACTGTGCATAGAATAATGTGTCACGGGTACAACAGAGTGAATTAACCGTAGCGTCTAGTAGTATAAACATATAAATATATACTGTCTATACTGTAAAGGTTTAAAGAAGAGAAAAAAAAAGTTTGGAAAAAGTCAGGAATTTATATTTTTCCATTCTTGTAGACACCTTGTTATAATATTGTAAATTGTTTACTTGTCTTCCTCTGAAAATCAACTTTCCTTTGTGATGAGCGGCAAGAAAGGTTATTTCTTCATAATCTCATAAATGTTGTCCTTATTAAGGATATCTTATCTCTGTATCTGTAGAATAGTGCACTAAATTTTTGGAGAAATTTGGTTTAAAAAATCCTTTTATTGCGGTGAAAGAGAAGAGGGAGGTTTATTTAATTGGCGAATATTATGAGTTTGAAATTGATTTTTTTATTAAAAATTAATAACTGTAACTGCGAAGACGAACTTTTTTTAATGAAAGGATTACACTTTTGAACAAAATTGAAGAGTGGCTTTCCAAAACGTGCTTTGTCCAAAAATCAAATTTTTCAGGAAATGGAAAAAAACTGTGTACATTGATAAGGTTTGATCTCATTTTATTTTATTCTTTCATAAATGGCAACACCGAATCTTTCTGAATAAGATCCCTAATACTACATTCGCTGTACTACAACTACTAGCTGCGAGGTAGGAACGTAGGACAAAGCACATTTTGGAACGGCATAATGACACCGCTCGCATAGAACATGTATTCACGCATAGAGATTGCATTTTTCTACTATTCTGATCAGGTAGTTCTATGAGGGACCGTTTTCACTACTAGATCGCGCTAATATCTCGATTTTCATTTTTTTGGACTAAGCACGTTTTGGAATGCGGCTCTTCAATTTTAATTCTGGATCAATATTAAGAAGTGTGACGAGTTTGTTTTGAATTCTCATGAATGGTGATGTTTCTTTAGAAACTGGTTTGTTGGGTAAGGACCTGACTAAAACTCACCCTGTTTGGTTCACTGATACCTGATTTTGATAACATTGATTGATAATTTCTTAATTGAGTTTTAGTTTATAGATAGGAGATTAATTTTCTTACGAACTTCTGTAGTATTTTAAACGCTAAAGTCAGTAATGTTTAATGTTGTCTTTTTTCATCCAACAAAAAACAAAAAATAAATTTAAAAAACACTGTTTATATTATAGTGTTTTTTTTTTTTTTTTTTTTGAGAATTTATACTTAACTAACAAAAAAAGTGTTTAATATAGAAAAACATGGCTGTTTTTTTAAAGAAACTTTTTTCAATTTCTTTTCTTACCTGGTCTGGTCTGCAACCTTAATTTATGGAAAATTTCGAAATGGGATCATTTGCTGAGTACCTACTAAGAGTGTCAGTATGAATGTCCCGAAAAAAGTACGAAAGCTGCACTATATAGTATCATTTATAATGGCCCTTATCTTTGTATTTTATTCCTTTCATTCTTTCTTGCCTTCTTTTAAAATAACTTTTTGTATAATGAACCACGAGGTACTAATTTGAACAATCGTTAATCTCTGTACAAGTCACACAACTAGAACCGAAAAATTATCCGGAGTGTATTCAGCATCACTTATCCGGATATATGGCAAAAGAAAGGAAAAACAGTCATTTGGTAGGGAAAGCTGTCTCTACTCTCTACCAACTCTTGTTTCGAATATAAATCAAACTGTGTAGTACACAGTTACTCTCCACGGTTACTTTTCTTCTCGATTATGTTTTATATACGATCATAAATCACGTTTTTTGGGATTTGAAAATGGTCGTTTTCCAAACATGCTCGCTGTGTTTCGAAAATTAACTCTTCTTACCGCTGAATAACGATCGGAACGAAAATCTTTTCCCGGCAACTATAATATACCCATCATAATGTATGAACAGTTTACGTATCTTTGGTCGAACTGAGTTCGTTTTTTTTTTTTTTTGTTTAAGTAAAATAAATATACCTATATTCTCCTTTACGTACTTAAGAGCTATATACATATTAATAAATAAGATAACTTCGGCTAATAAGACATGACGTTTTCAACCATTTTGTTTTATTATGTCTTATATCATGGCTTTCGTCTTATATTATGTCCTTATTGTTCTTATTGGCATATGTGCATCGCCGTGCGCCCTACTATCATCGATGCTTTTACTCGCCCCCCCCTCGTTCTTTCCGAAAAATTCAGCTTATAAGATATAACAACAGAATAAATTATCAAGTCTCTATGTTTGATTATGTCTCTTATCTCTCTTCTCTCTCTTCTCCCATAACTTACCTAAACAATTTCTTAATTCGTCACCAAAAAATCAATTAGCCGGTTACGTTCTTAATGTTTCGTAATAATTTTCAAACTTTTTTCGGTTTTGAATTTGAGGAATCATAACAACAACGTCAAGTAATCACATGACATAATCAGTGTTGCCAACCAGCATTTCAAAATCCTAATATTAAAAAATGAAAATCAAAGTGCCCACCGTTAGTGTAGTAGCCATTACGAGTTTACATTAAAAATAAGAGAATCAGAACTACGTGGAAGTATGGACTAGAATGGAGAAATGGCCAAATATGTCGCGAATATGCGCTAGAAAATGGTCAAAACATGCAAAATAAATGATTTTATCTAAAGTATGCTGAAATATGCTCTAAGATATTGGTGTCACCTTACAATCATGAGAAACGGATACATGATACTGACATGTTGTTTAAGAAGTGAATAAAAATTCCGAGTCCTGGTAATAAGCGACCTAAATTACCCCGCCGCCTATTTTGATACTGCGGGGTTTTCTAGATTTGTGAGAAAAGAACTTAGTCCGGACCCACAGCGAGGATATATAAGATCACTGAAACGAGAGTTTGTAGAAAAAGCGCGTTTATTGATTGACTGATAGAATAAGTAAGTATATACTATGACTGAAATAAATGGATGTCCTGCTTGGCCGATACGAGGGAGAGAAAGGAGAGTGAGTCATGAGAACAAGACATGCAGGAGACAAAAGACAAAAGGCGTTTGTTAGACGCTCGCATCGTTCTACACAGAAATTAGCCAGGCAAGACGACTTACCTAAAAACGTACATTCGAGATGAGAGGATTACCGCAATGCTTTATTCGATATGGTTCCATCTAAGGTTCTAAAGGTAAGGGCGTGCCCCAAGCCTCCACATTAACGGGCGGGAGTCACGACAAAAGATGTCGGATCTTACCAAACGAAGAACCATCTTTGCTGCGCATTTATATGACATTTTCTTACAAAGGTACTCAAAAGAAGGAATTTCACTGAACACCTTGTACATTATATGGGATACTTCAAGGGATAAGGGACGCAAATTAATGTAATGAGAATTAGGTGACGTTATTTTTATACGATAAGGAAAGATTCGAGAAAGCTTCTCGCTCGAAATTTGAAAAATGAGGGACGCCCATTATACTCGCTTGCCAGGTCAGAGAGTGGAAAGTAATTTTGATAACATGAGGGTAGCTGCGATTCTGTACAAGGTGTAGGCCCACACAGGGCACTTCAAATGCTGCACTACAAGTGTACTCCGTTAAGAGTTACCTGTGTTATTTAATTAGAACATTCGCGATTTTCAAAACTACGAGATGGCACATTGCCATACGGATTTTCCTCTCTCGAAATTTTCTGGACGTTCGTTGGCTTCATTAGCATATAATTCAACCATACTCAGGCGTACCGGATTCGAACCCGTCTCCTTTAACTGCCGTCAAAAACAAACTTTATAAATTGTGTTAATTGGCTCAAATAATAACTTCCGATGTTTATCAAAAGGAGTAATTAAGTATATTAATTAGAGGAGGATTAACGTGATTTTTTTCTTCTTCAATTTTCTGAAAGGTCTTTCTGTAATAGTTTTCTATAAACCATAGGCTCTAAACTATTTTACTCCGACGATTGTTTGCCCTCGGTCTCATCTCTGCTAACGAGTTCGCTCATAATGCCGCTGCCTAATGTTCTTTTACGTCAACATTTGCGGCTTTTCTTTCGATAATCGAGTCGTTTTTACGTCTTCGTACGTCCGACCTTTTTCGTGTGTTTCTCTTACACATCAGTCATTCTCAGTATCACTCGTACTTGATGGCTGTAATTGATAAAAACCCTCCGTACGGGGTCGGTGTAGGCTAAGCAGGTATATTAAGAATACATCGCCCGTCGTTTCAAATTTTTGAACTGGAAAAGTCATTCGCAAACGTTAACACGAATGTCTCTCTATGCTTTTCTTTGAGTGGAAAGAGCTAATGTTCTTTTTTTCGGCGAATGCTCAAACGGATTTTATAGACTGGAGGTGTTTTACGAATTGGTCCCTCCCCCCTTTTTTTTTTGGGTTACGAAGTCTGATCTTCAACAGATAGGTCTAGCTTCTTTTCGGGCGCAAAGTTTTCTTTTTCTCTCTTATGAAGGGGAAGCTCGAGCTCATATCAACTATGGGTGTCAAGTATCGAACAAAAAAAGTATCGATTAGGTGGATACTATCGATAACTTTACCTTGCCAGGCTGAGTGCTGAAACAGAATTAGCATTTCAAACTATCAAAGTCAACAAACAAGAAAAAAAAACAAAAAACTGAAGAATCAAAATTAACTACTACTATTTTTTCCTACATAAAATTAAATTTTTTGGTTCGAAACCTTTTGGGTAAAATTAATGGTAAGGAATTATAAACTAAACTAGGGGGCATTGCCCCCTGGCCGCTTCGCGGCCCAACCCCACCGTCACTCGCTTCTCTCGTGCCGGCCTGCAGTATCCCTTAAATTTTTGTTCACCCACTCATAAATTTTTGTTCATAAGAGTTGTCCCCACAATCTAGCGCCCCCAAAATCTAACGCCCTAGACACGTGCCAATGTTGCCTATATGTAAATACAACCCTGGACGTCGTAGTAACATAAGTGTACCGTACCCTACATTAAGAATTTCCATGGAAATTGTATGAAAACAACACGGCGCTACACCATTCAGGAGCTCTTTCCTCCACCAGTGACCCCTCCCCTCTGGTGTGGACTACCCTCTGCCAATCCCCGTCACCGCTATCCTCCATCACAGTCACTTTCCCCCACCATGCTTCTCCTCGTCCACTGGACGCCCTTCCTCTCCAGGAGCTCCCACCTCTACTGAGAAGCCCCCCCGGGGGTAGGGTACCTGTGGTGTCACGTGAGATTAAGGTACAGAGGAGGCCACCAAGAATTTAGTCCCACGGTGGAGAAGGAGGAGGCGGCTTTTACTGTTTAGTATATAGAGAGCCCTCCCCCACCACAACTCCTCCTCGTCCTTCACCGCGACCTTCCTCCCCCAAGCTCCCTCCTCTACCATGAACTCCCTCCCACGGGTAGGCTACCCCTGGAGAAGTGAGCAATCAAGGAGCAGGGTAGGCAACCCCACAGTGAATTTCTTCTCTCGGAGGCGGTGGTGGCGGCGGATTTTATTAAGCTCCCTCCTCTACCATGAATCCCCCTTCCAAGAGTAGACTTCCTCTGGGGGAATGAACAATTAGGGGCAGGGTAGGCAAACCCGCAGTGTTTTTTTTCTCCTGAAATTGGCGGCAGCGGATTTTACTTTTTTAGTATTTAGAGAGAAAAAGAAAACCTAAAAACTAGAATTCACGAAGGAACTAACGAGAACGAATCAAAAAATGAAGGGTGCAACCGAGGAAGGAGGGGCTAGGGAGCTATAACTCCCCAACAAATTCTTCGAAATTTTTTTCAACATCGTACTAATAAAGCAGGGGAGAACGATTTTATACAAATCACGAGAAAGGCAAATTGCTCCAAAGTAAATTTAATGAATTTACTTTCGAGAAATTTGCCTTTCTCGTAATTTTTCAAAATCAATTTTGAAACGAAAAAAAATCGACGCCAGAGTGACCTGATGCAGTTTTGTTGCGTCGTAGATTTGTACAAATTTACAACTCATGAAAATAGGTAGGTTAGGCACCAAATCAAAGTTTTCACCCCTTTTCAAGTTTTTTTTTTTTTTTTTTTTTTTTGTCATTTTCATGTCTTTGCTTTGGCACATAAACGAAAAAAAACACGTTATTTCTTGAGCGTTACTTGGAGCAATGTTACTTTGGAGCATCACGAAAAAAATAGCTGATCGAGAGCTTTGGCACATAAACGAAAAAAGTGTTCTTAGTGTCCATTTCTGAGTGTGAGTGAACTTGGTAATATTCTGTGTGTAGGGTGTGCCAATTCACTTTTTTCCTTCTGTATTCCAGAGCGCTTTCGGCTGTTATGCCATCCTCCACTGATGATGGCATAACAGTCGAAAGCGCTCTGGAATACAGAAGAAAAAAATGTGAATTGGCACACCCTACCCCTACACACAGAAGAAAAAAGTGTTTCTTCTTGAGCATTAGTTCTGAGGCGAGAATCGAAAACAAGGCTCTTCATGGTGACAATTCAGTTCAGCGGTTGACATTTCCATGGAAATTTATTTTTCTTCCAGCCATGGGTATATTTGAGCGAAAACCGTTACGCTCCTCCCGACACGAAGCCAGTCCGTATGATTTGCTCTTCATGGTGACCATTCAGTATTCAGTGGTTGACATTTCTATGGCAATTTCTATTAACAACATGGCTGCAGACTGTAGTCGCGTCGATATTAAAATCGAGACTTGAAAATGCTTTCCCGTGGTTGCAGATCCGCCTGCGACGTGTTTTCAAGGTGCTAGTGATTTTGATTGCTTTTGGTGACTTAGTGGTTTTTGATCGTTTTGGTCAATTTCGGGCAGACAGACAGTTATTCTTTACGTAAGATTCTAGTTGTTTTCCATTATTTTTTGTCAACTCCCTCCCAATTTTTCTTTGAATTATTTCAGTGTCCCCCCGCCAAATTAAATGCTCGTGGGTGGTAGTCGCTCTCATTTGATCTGGTCTCTGTTTACGAATTCGATTTCGAACTATTTCAAAATTATTTCAACAATTTTCATCCGGGATGAACGAAAATTTTCAATGTAGATGGGAGTAGTTTCCTTCCGTTTTCATTCTCTTCCTAATGGACCCTTGAAATTTTAAATTTTTATGTTTTAAGTGCGCAGAATCCTATTCTTTTAAGAGGATAACAAAGTTCAAAATATTCGACTCACGGAGACTGCTTTTCAAAATAATTTACGTATCAGAAACGAAAACTTGAAATTTTAATGACTTTTTCAGCCAAGTTCCGAAATTTTTCCTAATATAACTGGCCTTCCTTCCACATTTTGAAAAGTACTTAGTAGATTGATGTTTCGTCCTTCTCCCTTCCTCCTCCCTACGCCTTTTATGGTTTTTATTCTATCGTTTGTGGTTGATGGTATAAATAGGTTCAGACCTATTTTTTGCGGGGTGGGGAAAGGGATTCCCTTGGTCTTTTAGTTCGGAACCACTCTCGTTTTACCTCGGACTAACGGAGTCATTCTCCAGAAACTGAAAATATTAAAGTGGCATTTTTTGTTAGTTTATTGTGTTTGTCTTCCACCCCTCCCCATCCTCACCACCCACTAATAGAATATTCAACACGTTTACAAAGCAAGAGCATCGTAATTTAGGGAGGGAGACGATTTTTCTGAATTCTAGCCCCCACCAAAAGAAGTTCTGGTTACGCCCCTGCAAAAAATTATTTTCTAAAAATATAAAAATTTTAATTTTTAGTTTAAAATTATCAGGAGGGTATCGATACTCCTGTCAAAGTATCGATAAGTATCGAATCCAGTCAAGTATCGATACTATCGTACTTTTTTTATACCACTACTATCAACTTTGGATGTTAAGTGAAAACTTACATCAAAGTAGCAGTTCCCTAGGACGCTGATATCGGATCCGCATCAGATTTTCGATTAAGCTCTGATTTGGGCCCTAGAATTCAAATTTCGGACCTAAAACCGATCAAATTAAATTATAGCTTGAAAATTTGAACAAAGAATTAAAACCGGAGATTTTTTGCATTCCGCATCTGATTTTCAGTCCGGCGCCGATTTAGGCCCAAAAATCTAAAATTCGTATCTAGAAAGGGTCAAAAGTAAATTGGCTCGAGGAATTGGACGAAGTATCAGTATCAAAATAAGGAACTTTTGGTTACTGATTTCGAGATTTTTTTTATCCGGTCCCGATTTGAGCCCAGAAATGTGAATTTCGCCTCCAAAAATTATCAATTTTGAACTTGTATAAAAAATTGAGGGAATTATCGATTTTTTGGTGAGGGGGGGGGAGGACATTGCTGATTTTGAATTTCGCGTACGATTTTTGATCTGATCTTGAGTTCGACAAGTTCAACATTTTTCTGATCAAATAGTTACCTCAGATTGTCTTAGATTAAAGAATTAAATAACGTTGCTTAAATTAGGCTCTTGTAATGAAAATTTGATTTGGAAGGTGGAAGGGGAGGGTCAGTTTTGGAAAATCAAACTACGTATTATAGTTTTTAGTGCTAAAGTTTGAATGATTTCCCAACATTTTGTATTAAGGTTACGTTTAACGTTGCTTGTGATGCAACACAAGAAACCTCGCCACAAGTCAGAAATTACGTATGTACATTTTATTTCTATTTTTTTTTTGTGCTTTATCGAGGGAAAATAACAGTACCCACGTATGTCTACTTTTTCTTCAGGTGCCATAGAATCAAAGCTAACACTTGCCAAGGCCAAATGTCAGTTTTGATTCTCAGTGTATGTATTTATGTATATCACAGATGATTCTACAAAGAATACCGTGTTTCTCAGGTTTCCTCATCGTGATCATCTTGTACTTTTTTTAGCTCCAAAATCAGCTAATGCCATGACCTTGTTTTCTATAATGTGGCAGTTTCTATAAAAAGGGGTAACTTTGTCAATCGATCAAAGTCTCAGAAAACGCGAAAAAAAACACGACATTTTTTGGTCGAAAAATCAATTTTGAGATTTTGGTCGATTTCTACAGAAAAAGCATCGCAATAACGATAAGACAAAATTTACGCGAGAGAGAGAGAAGAGATTGTGCGAATGAGATAAAAGAATGCGAATCAGCTTCGCTTTCTTCGCGATTTTCCGGAGCTCACGAATTCACAGATGTTCTGAATTGAAAGTGAAGAGGAAAAATTACTTTCCAACAAACCTCGTGGAGGAGAGGTAACGGATTCACGGCGAGTTATCAGCCGCTGATAAGAGATGGGGAAAAAGTGGTTGTTCTATCATTTCGGTTTTCTCGAAAACGTGTTTGTTGGTATTCTCGTTAACACTTATTCTTTACCCCTGGATTTCCACAACAAAAAACGCTCACGATCTCGCGATGCTCATTGGAACGGGGCATCATTCCTCTCTTTAACCTTTTCCTAACGTTAATCAGGGCTTCTTGGTTCACTAATTACCCCCTTGTTTCTAATTTTTTTTGTAAGTGAAGTCTTGATTTCAAACCTTTCTCTTCCAAACTTGCTAATGATAGCATTCGTAGTTCGAAATTATTGTTTTTTATTGGTTTTCTATTGAGTTTCAACTTAACTTGATTGACTTTCAAGCAATAATAGCCTTTCGCTGACGGAGAATGGGAATTAGTTTATCTATGTGTACACATAAATTTATATCACAAGTAAACGATACGACTACGAAATTTGATTACCAAAAGTAACGTGCGTTTTGCGACTTCTATAAGCGAAAAATTTGAGTAATTTGCAAGTCGGGCAACACACGAAGAAAATCTAAGTTGCCACCACTGATCTTCAATGCATGCGACAGCAAACTTCGTAGTACGATAATCTTTCACTTTCTGTTCTTCTGCATTTTCGTGAAATCTGTGCATTTTCCTTCCCTCACATTTCTCAAATTAATTCCTAAACATTTTTTTGAACTTTCTCTGCATTCTCAATAATCGTACATTTTACTCTCTCTCTTCTGCTTTAACCTCTTCAAGTTTATCTAATTTTTGATCTTCAAAAAGATCTTCTCTTTTTATTCAATGCGACTGTCTCTTCTTTTTCCACACATTTCTTTATTCCGTCCTTTCTTATACAGTTTTTTACATCTAACTTTTTTAACCATTACTTTTACTCTTCTTTTTTTAAACTTTCTTTTTTTATAGTTTCCTTTTTAATTTAATTTCGTTCTTTTTCTTCTTGCTCCGAAATATCGTTTCACTTTATTATATGCCTGATTGGGTTTTCTGCTTTGAATTGCTTCTCAATTTCCTCGAAGTCTTAATTAATCCTTTTTTCTTTTGCTTTCTTACATTCTCTTTTTTGATTTCTTAAAGCCTTATATTTGTTTTTATTTTCTGTATCGTTGACCTGTTTATACTTTCTTCTTTCTCCCTTCAACTATTGTATCTCATTTTTCATCCATTATTTTCTCCTTTCTGTTATCTGAATACCTAATTTCTTCCTTGTTGCCAGATTTATTGCTTTCTTAATGTTATCCACTCCCCTTCAGTATAATTTCCTTTCTGTGATAAACAAAGTTCTTTCTTTATTTCTTTTTCATATTCATCTCACTTTTTTATAAATTTTTTCTATTTCCTCACAGTAACTTCCTGTTGGCATATAAACTTGGACTATCACTAAGATACTGGTTTAGTAGAAATTCGTATCATTAATACTCTCTCACTATGTTGGGTTTAACTTGGCCCTCGATTCCCTACACTTTTATTCATAATAATACCGAAGCCTGCTTGCTCTCTTTTAGCTGCTGTATTAATTAGTCTGTACTCCCCTGTCCGAAGGCCATCTCACTTTACTAATTCCTATTATATCTAATTTTAATATTTTCATCTCTTTGTTTAAGTCTTCTAATTTGCCTACCTCATTCGGTTCCCTTACATTCCACGTCCCCACTCTATCTGATAGTTTCTCACTAAGCAGTCTCCGTCCAGACATCCGAATTGGAAACTTTTTACATCCGGAATTATTTTATTTACTGTGTGAGTTGCCATCATAATTGTTGTGGTGGAGACGCATCTCCAGGGGAAAATATTGATGCAGTTTCCCCTTACTTTCATCAGGGTTTATCTGTTCGAGTTTTCCTTCTCCTATGTGCTTTTAGTTTTTTCTTTAAGCCGCCTCACCACGACAAGATAGCACACACAGAGGTGAGGTGAATTACAACGCTACAATTTCATTTCGAATGAAGACGTTCTGAGATCTATAAAACTCAAACCGATTGAAGTTATCGAAAGAATTCAGCTCAAATGGTTTGGACATGTCTGCTGTATAAATGATGCAGAGCTTCCTAAGTTGCTCTCTTTGGAGAACTAGATCATAAGTAAAAGGAGCCCAGGTGGATAAAAGAAAAAGGTACAAAGATCAAATGAAAGCTGGCTACTCATAGTCAATGATGGGAAAACCTGGAGAAGAAGGATTAACGACCATACAGGAAATAAATATCGCATTGCTCGACGCTAATCAGACATTAAACCAACCGAACATGAATATGCTACATGTGAAGGAAGATCACATCCAAGATTAGACTAATCTCACGAATTAAGACATAAATGCGTTGAGAAGTCAGACAAAGCTGAAGTCGGAATTGACTGGTTAGAAGAAGAAGATTCCAAAGCTGGCGGTATATTCACCTCCTCCCCCTTTTAAGCGAAAATTTTTTACTAGGAAGGAAATTTACATCCGGTCACTTGAAGATCCATCTTCGCCCAGTAAAGGTCCGACTTTGCAATCGAGAAAAAAAGAGGGACCAATTCTGAAACATCCTGTGTATAGTTTTATAGAATAAGAAAAAAGTTTAAAATGGTTTGTAGTGTTACCGTTTGTTTTAAAATTCAATTTCGGGCCGACTTTTGTCTGCAGTGTGAACTTATCCCAATTAATGGATTTCAATCTGCTCTGCTCTTTGTCTCTGCCCTTGATAAACTCGAAGATAAATTCCTGTAATGCTTCGTTTCTCTTCGCTTATACCGATACAAGGGCACAGCGGTATCGAATTTTTATACTTCGTTGGTCCGTGATTGAAGGGCTTTTTCTCGTCGAACGCAGCAATCGAGCGCCCCCCCCCCTGATAACCCGGAGAAGCCAAAACTCATCCAAAACGTATTAGTAACTTAATTCAGAAGCCGCGAATGTTGCTTTTTAAATATCCGTTATTTTGGTAGATAATGCGGCGAAAGAGCTCGTCGTTCCCGGAAACTGATTGGATTTTAATGTTGGAATTTTTAAAACGAACTACCTCTTGTTGTCGAGATAAGCTCGCTGGGGCGTAATAGATTTTTTGCTTACCCCGCAAACGAGTTTAAAATTCACAGCTCATACAAAGTTACCTACCGCGCTGAACAGTAATCTTTACAAAATACTGAAAGATAGTGAGGAGATTCTTATGAATAAAATTTTCTTCACCATGTTATATCCGTGTTGTAAATTTGTTTCGCAATTTTTGGAAGAAAATGTTCGCTGCGAAGTTATGACAGTGGCGTGGCCAGCCCAGTCTTCGAGGAGGATGGGGATCTGGCCTTAATCAAAAATTCGAGGGGCTGTTACAGAGGGTGCTAAAATTAGAAATTCCACTGTCAGACGAAATCGCAAGAGGGCAGACCCTCACTCGCTACGCCACTGAGTCATGGAGTGCGGCGCGTATCGAAATCTCATGAAATTGATGATGGGGAAGGCAATTGGGGCAACTCTCGGAGTTGATCAGTGGTCGTATTCAGTACCAACGTAAGACCAATTCGAGAGGCAGCAGTTTAGTGATTTGCTTTCTAAGAATACTGGAAAACTCACCTCACATCCACATCAAAAGCAAAGCGCGTAGCAAGATAGACCTATCTATCTGAAATATAAGTATGAACACAGTTGTAGATGTAGTTCTGTTGTAAATAAGAAGTGAAACTGGAGCAAATGTCTGAGTGGGCTTCGGTGTAATATATGTTTGAAAAACAAAGTCAGAAAATGAAAGTAAGAAGGAGAGAGGATGAAAATAGAAAACAAGGATCAAGAAAAGAAGGATCTTTTTTGAGTGCTTCCTAATGGTTTCCTTCGGGGCACGTTCCACTGAACTACGAACTGATCTTATAATCCTGGATAAATCCGGAAAAGTTTTAAAGTATCTTAAGTCTTGAAGAAGTCTTAAATATGTCTGTAAAAGTCGTAAGAAGCCTTACACCAGAATAGATGATTCTTGAAAAGTCTTTATGAAGTATTAAAGAAAAGACCCCCAGCGTGACCAGTTTTCCAAAGTGGGCAGCTTTGGGTAAAATAGCAAATTTCACGTTCAAAAACTAGTGAAAATGAAAGAAAGAGCGAAGAAGGACTTGGAATTTCTGATAGGGATGGCAAACTGTCGGCTCGGGGGTCCATTTCTACCCTTGTCACTTTTCTTCAACCCTACTGGCTTGATGAACAGTTTCACCTTAAATCAAATTTCAGAGAGTCATAACAAATGGTAATAACGAGTGTCTAACCATCTGAGAGAGTGTAGAACAAGTTTGGAGAAGTCTGAAAGAGTTGAACAGATTTGAGAAGGTCCTAAAGAAGCTTGATTTGATTTTGAAAAATCTTGATAAATATTGAAACATGCAGTCCTAAAAAGTTTCAAAGGAGTTTGGAATATCAAGAAGTATTGGAAGAGACCCTCGAAGAATCTATTTATGTTTAACTTAGCTTAATGATTTAAAGTGTCCTAGTCCGAGCTCTGCCAGAATCATACAGTCTTTTTCTACACACGAGGGGCCCCGGCCCCCATTAAAACCGTAGGCCTTTTCTATAGAGTTTCAAGTAGAATCGTGCTATATTTTTTGCACACAAGGGCTCAGTAAAATTGTTTTTTCAGTTTTTGAATCGACTTACTTTTTCGGGGGGGGGGGGGGGGGAGGTTGTCAGAATCATGGGAATGCCTTACTATTTTCACATGCTAGAGACCGGGAGTAAAACTGCCTTTTTTTTCTACACGAAGGACCCCAATAAAATCGTTTGATTTCTTATTAAACTTTTCTTTTTAAGGATCTAGGCTAGAATCATGTGGCTATTTTTCTAATTTCTTTGCAGCTAAAAAGCCCTCAGTGAATCGTCTAATTTATTTTTGAATAGTCTTGTCATTTCTTATCAGAGGCTCTGCCCGAATCGGGCGATCTTTTCTTACGCACAAGGAGAGGCCCTTCATGCCTGATCTTTCTGTTTTAATTAACTGATATTTGAAGGGTAAAGAATTAAAACTCACATTTGCCATTCTATTTCAAGGGCGCAGATAGGCAAAATACTGTACACGGGTGCAGGAATATCTTTGCTGCGCCTGTGAATGTGCGATAAGTATAACATACTCCACGTTCACAGGTGCAGCAAAGATATTCTTGCACCCGTGTTCAGTATTTTGCCTATTTGCGCCCTTGAAGTAAAATGGCAAATGTGAGTTTTGATTCTGTACCCTTCATTTCATTGACAGGAGCCGTTCGTTTTTTTAGGAGGAGGAGGAAGTGTTGACAGAATAAAGGATTTTTTTGCACGCAAGGCCCCCCCTTCCCCCACCGGTAAAATCTTCTAATTCTGTACTGACCGATATTTTTTTCTTCAGTGCCTTTGATAGAATCGTGCGATCCTTTTTTGTAGACAAAACGCTGTTATAGAATCTTTTTTTTTTTTGACAATTAGCTTTTTTATAGGAGGAGGCTGTTATAGAACCATGTAGCTGTTTTTCTATTTGCCTACAAGAGGCCCCAGTAAAGTCATCTTATTATTTTTTCTGGATTGACCTAAGCACTTACCATTCATTTTTCTTAGGGAGGAAGGAGGACTTTCTTGTGTGAGATGGTGCTGTATACGCCGAGTGCTCAGACCTTGTAGTCCACCACACTTTTCCTTAAGCTACTGTTAGGAATCAGCTCAACAGCCTCACTTTGACAGAGGGGGGGGGCTTACAGAATCGTGAAATCTTTTTAGCACACAAAGGTCCCCCGTAAAATCTTCTTTTTCTCCGAATAACTAATCTTTTTTCCCATGCCCTAATGTAATCGTGTGATCTTCCTTTTGCAGACAAAGAGTCTCCAGTAGAATCGTTTGATCTGATCTCTTTTCAGAGAACGGCTGCCAGGATCATGCGGCTGTCTTTGCGTACAAAAGGGCACCCCGTAGAATCGAATGAACTTTTTTTTAGACAATGTCATCATCTGACCAGTTGTTCGGGTACCGTCGAAGGGGTGGGGGAGCGAGATCGATATTTACTAGAATAGTGCTATTTTTGTTCGTATCCAAGAGGTCCCAATTAAAATCGTTTTCTCGTTTTCTCGATTGACTAGCCGTTAACCTTTTTCTTGGGGAGACCCTGACATAATCGTGGGATTTCTTTTTGCATACAAGTGGCCCCCCGTGAAGTTAGGTCATGTATTTTGGATCGATTGAACATCTATGGCAGTCTAGGGGAGCCCTTTACAGTATCGTTCAGTCTTTTTTTGCGCACAAGTGCCCCCAGTAAAATTGTAACTTTTTTGGTTGCCTACTTTCTTCTTACTCCTTTTTTTTTTTGAGACTTCAGCGAGAGTCGTGTAGTTGTTGTTTTTTTTAGATCCAAGGGGCCGTCAGTGAAATCATCTAACATTTCTTCAAACAATCTGACCTTTTTTGTTTAAGGCCCCCATCAGAATCGTGCTATTCATTGCACCTGAGAGACCTAAGTCAAATCGTCGGACTTTTTTGTTGATGGAGGTGTTTTTCAGAATCAGTGCGACCTTCATTTTTCAACTTTGAAATTAGTTGTCTATTCAGAACATTTGCTGGAGTCTTTTGCCTTAAATTCACCGCTTTCACTAGTCTTAGTCAAATCTGGGCGTCTTAAAAGAGTCGTAAACCGGTTCTGAACAGTCTTAGCGAGTCTTACCCAAGTTCAAGAAAGCCTGACAGAGGCTTGAACAATTCTGGAAAAGTGTTGAAGCTTGTTACACGAGAATGGAAGAGGTTTGCTAGTATCAAGAAAGAATTGCATCTCTCCCCGTTCCCCTCCCAGGAAAATTTGATGGTACTTATTGTAAAATGAACGGAAATTCTGCCAGTAATATTCAGTTCTACTCTATTATTCTAAATTGTCCGTCTCAGGATTGCTCCCTGGATCCGCTACCGAATAATATGCTGATGGATGCTGCCAACTTCAGGACTTTTAGAAAACTCATTTGTTTAAAACCAAAATTGTCATGATTTTCTTCTGTAAAAGAGCCTAGATCCCTCCGAAGGGTGTTACTCATCTGGTTGAAGTCTGGAGGTATCTATTTATGTGCCTTTGTTCGTATCTCATTTTAATTGTGTACTTGAGTTTGTGGTTATAACGAAGATACATCTCGTCAAGTTAGGAAATATTTTAATTAATTTTAGTTTGGCATTATACGACATTTGATTTAGACTTCGGAGGTCTGTGAGTGTTCCAAGCTCAAAAATGTAAGTTTCTTTTCATATCACTCTTGTAGCCTCTTTTAGCTAGCCTTACCTTATATTTTTATAACTGATTGGTATAATTTAGGTATTGAGTCGTTAGCAAGTTGTTCGTTTCCGATTCTGAAGTATTCTTTGAAGGGTCACCGGAGGGGGTGGCATTGTCCTATTAGTGCAGAAATTCTGAGTATTATTAATACGAAGAACACTGGTCGTTCTGAGTAAACTTGGTTGTGCACATTTCAAGGATGAAACTGGCATTGTATTTTCCTTTTTTTATGACTGCTTGAGTTCACTGACCTCGCACATCAGCAGAAGTTAACGTGTACGTTATGCTGCAATTCCCGGATCCAAATTCGTGCACACTATATCTATCACACCTTAAAACAACAGAATATCATTTAACAACTTTTCCACTTGTAAGCCTACACTCATAGTGCAGTCCTCAATTTTGATAACTTATCATACACCAGACCTCCTGAAATTGTTTCCCTGAAAAATAAGTTCTGTTTTTCCAAACTTTCCACATTCTTTAAGTAGTACTATAATTATTCAAGTTACTTTACAAACCACTTACAGTAAATTACAACCAGCTGTGCGGTATTATTGTAAACTATTCAGCTGTAGTTAAACCTTTCCCAGAGGTGTCTTAATACACGCATTTTCCGTGAAACTCCGTTACTGTAAGCTTCGCTAATTATGAGAGGCATTCCCGCCAGAATACTGAAACAGTTGATAGAAGAAATATTTCTCGCTCTTGTTTCGTTCATCTAGAAATTACGATGGAAAAATAAAATTCTGGGCTCTATTCTCACCTGAAAACCCGGACACAATGGCCTGTATTAACAAGGTCGCACTGGTGCTTGTTTGGTGGTTCGGCTTATTCAAAGTTGAACTGTTATTAGGTATCCACTTTTATGTACAAGGTGACTTTGAGTTAGCAGGGAAAGGGGTCCGGTTAATTCGCTCTTCATTAACTTGAATTTGTATAGGTGGTTCATCTTTCCCTATACTAATCTAGAAAGTACAAATTGCGTTAAAGCAGTCGTACAAAAAGACTGCAGGCTAGTTCTATGCACTGGCAAGCCTCCTAGGTGAGCTCACGTTGTTTGAAAAGTTTTCATAATAAACGATCAAGTACATATAATTGTGAGCCAAATTCAAGTGACTGCATACGAATATTCTAGCTGCGTCCGTCTATTTTCCACACGTAAAATCGTATCATAATGGCATTTCTGTTTATGACTTGAGCATAAATCAAATTCATTTATAGTTCACGTTACGGTGCATTAGACGGATAGTGGTTTTTTCGCACAAACATGCAGAAGATGAAAAAAGAAACATGTTGGAATGAAAAAACACGTGCAGCTTATAGCTAATGATACTGTTTACAGATTGGAAACCAATGCAAAATAAAAACCCCTCGAGGTAATGGCTCATAGGTCTTGTATACGGTATATGCTAATCTCATATGGATTGTTCGATTAAAATAGAAATATTTACCCTTCTGGAATTCTGGTGGCGCCGCAATGTTATATTAACGGATTAATTTTGCGTAAGCGTCGCCCGAACCTTTAAATTTATCATGCTTGCAATACCTGTACGTCGGAAAATCCGAGGGCAACAGGTTAATGTAACTTTATTTCGGTGTACTTTAGTACGCGACAGTCAAAGTCGTTTGCAATTAATTCATTTCTAAACAGTATTCAAGTTTCAGCTGTGGAAGCAGATTTTTGAGCTCCCACTGTAATCAAGTGTTTGAAATTAATAATAAACCAATGAAAGGCTTCAAGTAAAGCCGCTGACTTTCCGCCTACAACATACTAATCATGGGTTCGTTGGAAAAACGTAACGAGGCGGCACATCTTGGATGAGTGGCATTGATGGGCCCTTTTCACGAAGTGTTAAAAAGGTAAAATGAGGATTTGAGATGTTAATGAAAAGTTGTGAAGAAGTGTGAACAGTCTTAAACGGATTCCTTAATTGTAAAATTGGTATAATTCGTAAAATAATTGACTTCCATCTAATGATAGGGTAAAATGCTCTTACAAGGGTACATAACTTTGAACGAAAACAAAATCATCAAAGATTCGGCAATATTTCTGATCTGGGTGTGTAAAGAAAAGTATACCGTATATAGTCCGGCGTTGAAAATTTTATGTATGGCTTTTGTATTCATAATATTTAGAGCTCGGATTTTTATGATTTGTCATGTTTTCCTACATTGGAGAAGATCGCGCATATCGTGTAGATCTTTGCGAATCATAACATTCTAAGTAAAATGAGTCCAATTTGATACTGCATATTTTACATATTTCGGGTATAAATACATATTTTGACCTTTTTTTTTTTTCATTTTTCAGTCATATTTTGGCAATTTTGGCCAACATTTTTTTTTTACCTTTTTTTTTTTTTCACTGAAAATGGCAAACCTGAAAAAACCAAGAAAGTCTGAAAAAAATTTTTTTGTACTGATACATCGAAAGTACTACAATTTAAATCTGAAAATCAATGCGAAAGCGACTGATTCCAGAACGCCTTCTGTTTTAAAAAATGATCTTCAAATTAGAAAATCCTTTCAAAAGATACCCATATCGATGTTGCATAAAAGTGCATATTTTGTCATATTTTGACGAAAATAAATGCATGTTTTATGCGCATAAAACAACTTTTTAAGCGTATGAAAATCCGAGCTCTAATAATAATCCAGGTATTCAGATGTCAGATTGGCTGGTCAACCACAAGTGCTTCCAATATGAGGTACCCTGGTTCTTAATATGGGGATCACTAATCCCCACAGAAGTTGAATGCAAATTAGGAACGTTATCATCGGAGACGAAACTTGACTTTCAGTTGGGGTGGTGGGAAGGGGGGGAAGAGAAATTTACCGACTAATAATTCTTGAAAACTAAAAATTCGCCATTTTTTGATCAAAATATCCTTTAACTGGAAAAAAAAAACAAAAAAAAACAAGAAAACATTTTTATAAAATGAAAAATTCAAATGAATAGTTTCAAAATTTGCCGACTTTCAAATTATTGGGTGTTTCACCCCCTCCCCCCTATAGTTTTGTCCCTGCAAATGCAAATTGGAGCCTTATCCCCCATGTACTCACATTTGCGCACATGAACATACCCTAGTCTAGGAGGGTAAACTGGAAGGATGTTACGAATACTTGAGAGGAACACACAACTCCCTTTACACATTGAGGTGGTCGTTATCTCCTTTCGGTGATTTTTTTTCTGAATTTCCTCTGATTCGTCTCCTAAACTGGTTCCAATAAAATCAAAACACAAAAAAAAAAGTTTCAAGTCGATTGGATTAGGGGAATTCGTGCCTCAAGCTCCCATTCGTTCTTATGGGAAAAACACATCTGACTTTTGTTCCAGCCTAAATTTCCCTCCTATATTCACCAAGACCAAAGCCCGTAAAACAAACACTAGAACATTTGCTCAGAGGTGTATAATTGGGGAAAGAAGCTGCTCTAGGCAATATAAAATTTGCCGCCCCATATGATTAGGAATACAATATAGGAGCACATGGAATCCTAAGTGCGCCTAATTTGTAATGGCCAGGTGACTATGAACTAGGCTGTTAAAGCGCTAATACCCTCTATAGATCAAATTGCGGACTTGAATTCACTTTGTTGCTAAGAAAATAATCCTTAGTTTAAACTGAAAATTTTGTACGTTTTGATAATTCGGAGGATGGCTATTGTTTCAATAGTAATGGGACCAAGAATTCCGCTGCAGTTGAAATCTTCTCGATAAGTTGACTACAGGAAATTTTTGCTCAACATTTGTCAATAGGAATGGACTTTTGGTCACCCCATATATGACATAAATCTTTCAGATGGCGTAGTTACTTCTTCTATTTTATTCCTTCTCCAGTTTTCTACTTTTCTCACTCCTTTTTTCTTAATTAAAAATTTTTTTTTGTTTTCTTTTTTAAATCTAAAGATTCAAAATTTTGTCGCCCTAAAATGTTGCCGCCCTAGGAGCTGCCTAGGTTGCCTAACGGTCAAAACGCCTCTGTATTTGCAATCGGATTCAGCTTGTGACATTGGAAAATACGTCTTATGCTTTCAACTTTTAGATTTTAATAAAATGTTCAACTTTCTCAAATTTCAGACTCTAGGTTAGACAAAGAATGTAGTAAAAATAGAAAAGTTATTGAAATTCGAAATTCAACGTTTTGCTACCGACTTTCAGATTTTCGAAATGTCTTCCACATTTCAGCTTTGTTTCAACTTTTTAGATATAACGTACGAAAATCAGCTTGGAATCTTCGGCTTTTGACTGGCTAGTCTCTAGCAGGAGTCCAGGGTTCTCCATTTCCAGAAACAAAGTTTGACTTTCAGTTTGAGGAATGGAGAAGAAGAATTTGCCGACAAATATTTTTTTTTTTAACTAAAAATTCACCGATTTGTTAATTGAAATATTTTTTAATTGAAAAAATAATAATAAACAAACAAACAAACAAACACACATTCATTAAAAATGAAAAATGCAGTGAACAGTTTCAAAATTTGCCGATTGTCAGATTATGGGGGGGGGGGTTTCAACCCCCACATCCTGTTGTAGTTTCGTCTCTGATTATCATTCGATATAGGGCAAGTTTAATATGAGTCATTAAAAAAATTGTGGCCCGATAATCGAGTTTTTTTAAGATAAAAATATCAGGGTTTCTGGTGTTTACTTCCTCGTTCAAGGTTCATAACATAAATCGCACATCCAGGAATCCTCTCGATTTCTAGCACATTCTCCATGTGTCAGGTCTTTAGATTTGAGGTGTCGAAGAGCGATAAGAGAGATGTGACGATTACAAAGAACTTGAGTTGTTTAAAAGTATCAGGATTGAATGTTCTTTTTCATCAGGGTGTATGCAAAGCATACCCTATTGAAGTGAGGAGTGAAATGTAGAGAGTGCTCGTGACACTACACACACTCACGCAGGCTAACAAGCCTAACGTCAGCTTTATTATAAAACCTTCTAAGTCCCAGTTCTGGCAAAATGATGTTTGTGTTGATTGAGATAGAAGCGGCTATACCGCACCCTAAGATAATAGCCAGAGCATTCTAAAACAACGAAAAAATTTTAAGAAGGAATGAAAAAATGTGTAACATTTGAATAAATGGCCCTCCTCAATGTTTTTTGTCTCTCCTGTAAAATTTGCATGGTACTTAGAAGGTTTTATAATTAAGCTGATGACATGTAAGTAGGTTGAGTGATCTAAATCGATATTTCCTATATCCTTTAACACTCAGCAAAGATCGGTTTCATCTTATGAGGATTTCACCTGTTAGTTTGATGAATATTTTAATTTGTAGTACATGTTAGGGAAAAAATAAATGAAAATATTTTAATAAGCACTTACCCGTGAATAACTCTGAATTCTTCAAAATTCAAAATATCGAATCATCGCCTGTACATTTCTTATGGGAGCGATTAATTTGATCACTCAAACCGCAGACCTTGTAGATAATATAGACTGCGCTTATAGTGATAAAAGGTACTTTGTACACATTTTGAGAATAAGAGGAAATTGTTTCAAAGATGGTATTTTCTATTTATTCACCAGTCTGTTATATACGGGCCAAAAAACGCAGTATCACTCTTCCTCTTATCACTACCTATAGCTGAGTTGTCCCTTCATTCTCCATCAGGATTATGTCAGATTCTTTCCACGTTTGTGGGATTGTTTTCAACCTTAAGATAAGATTATAAAATTTTTGACACAGTTTCACCTCCATGTTTGATAAATGTTCATTTGAAATTCGGTCGGGACCTAGTGCTTTCTTATTCTTCAAATTTTTATTATGTTTTGTACCTCCCTGTGTTCGAAATGGAGCTCTGTTTCATTCTCCAAACTGAGTGGTGTGGTGGGACGTATGGCAATGCACGCATGCCAAAGTGACCACTATGACACCGCACCCCGGCCCCGGAAAACTACCCTTTCGAGTATCCCATCAATGACCGGAGGGTAATAATGGTGTGGTGGGACGTATAGCGAGGAAAAAAACGAGAACTGAGTGTCAGTTCCTACTCTGTTTTTTGGATCCAAGTTATTATCATGTAATTTAGCATAAAACTTTGTTGCACTTTTATTTATTTCCTTCCTATCATAAATTTTTTTCTGTTTCGTTGAGAACGTAGCCAGTTCAGAGCTTCCCGTAGCTTAATTATTTTTTAATTGATTTTATACTTTTAGTATTTTCCAGGATTTATTCTATCATACTTCCTCTTTCTCTTTGTTGAATTGCCTAAGTTTTTGTTTTACCAGCTTGCCTCTTAGCTTTAGTTCAATGTTTTCCCTTTTGGATTTTATCGTTTTTCTTCTTAAATTTTATCTTTGTGCAATGAGTAGTTTTATATCTTCAAGTATGAGGTTTCTGCTTTGTGCTGGAAGTCTTTCCCGAACTCCTTCAGCCTTTTCAGTTGCCAATGGGATTAATTTTACTACATTTTTATGTATTTCTTGTGGGTCTTGACTGTTGTCTATTTCAGTTTTTTCAATTAGGTTTCTTAGTTCCCACTCATAAGGCATACTTTTTATGAGGATCATGTCCTCGTTGGGAGTAGTTTTATGTGGGTACTTCCAACCTGATAACATGATTTCGCATTTGATTGGCCTATGGTCAGAGTGAAAAGTAAACCTTGATGTTCCTCTACATTTTTCTATAAGTTTTAGCCTCATTGGTGTCAGCATAAAATCAGTTTGATTTTTTTATTCCAAATTTGGGGATTGCCAGTCCACCTCCTTTCTTTTCTTTGCTTAAAGAAAGTATAATATAGAATTTTTAATTTATTTTCTTGGCCAAATATACTAGTTTTCTTCCCCTTTCATTTCTTTCTCCTTAATTATAAGGGCCCATAATTCTGTCTTCATCTGGGCTTCTTTCATTCACTTGTGTGTCAGATGGCGCTGTATGCGCCGAGTGCTCAGATTTTGCAGTCCATTACACTATTCCTCAAGTTGCTGTTAAGGATCAGCTCAGTAGTCTCACTTTCCAATGTGAGACTTTTACTGAGCTCTATCCCTTTGACTTCACTGGGTGCTGGATACTCTAGTCCCAATGCTTCGCTTCTTGTCCCGGCTATTGCTGGGCATTGACATATGATATGGATCGAGGTTTCTTCCTCTTCTCCTACAGTACCTACAGAAGCCGCTTTTTACCACTCCTATACCACATGTGTTTTGTAGCCCCATGACCAGTTAGTAGTCCGACCATAAGACTTGCAGGTTTCCTGTCAAGCCCTAATAGGAACTTGGTATACTTACTGGAGGCGTCCCCTATCAGTGCTTTGCTGACTTTCATGCCACTGGCCAACCGCCAGTGCATTTCCGTCTGCTTACTTATCCAAGCCTTTACTTTGGATTTTATGACGCTGTATGCTACAGAAAGACACAGCCTGGGTGTCCTGATGTCCGTAGTATAGTGACACGGTTCTCCTAAGCAAGGGTGTATAGCGTCAACACACTCCGCCACCACCAGGGTTGTAGTTTGGTGTGACAATAGTGCCTTAGTAGCCGATTGACTGGCTGTATAGATATAGATCTGTTTATTAACAAGGTTCTTCTGCTGGCTTCTATCAATGGCCACCGTGATCGCCATTACCTCTGCTTAGAGGATAGTGACGCCCTCGCCCAGTGCCATTGAATAGCTGTCGATCTTTTGCATTCGTGACTCCGATTCCTACACCTTGGTCATTCTTAGAGGCATCTGTAAACAACACATTCTCCTCTTTTCCTAGAATGTTTGGCCACCTATTTTCCCAAGCCTTCCGTGTGGGTATCAGCGCACAGAACGGCTTGTCAAAGAAGTGATCCATCGCGATTGTATCCTTCGGCATCCCAAAGCATTTGTCCATCGTTCTCGCCATCTCCTATATCCTTCTGTGGCCTGTTTTTTGGGCTTGAAAATTTAGTTGACCCAGACGATAAACCCCCATTATCGCAGCTGCTTCTATAGTAGTGTGAGGTGGTGGCACATTTATGAGCCTTTCCAGTGCCTTAGTCGGCACCGTTCTCATTGTCCACGTTGTCATCACGCGCACGAGCCTTTGTAGGTGGGTTAGTTCCTCTCTGACTCTGGCCAGGTGGACCCGGCCCCACCACACAATGTCCGCATATGTGATTCTGGGACGTATTACACCGGTGTATATCCAGTGCACCATCTTGGGAGAGAGTCCCCAGGTCCTGCCGACAAAGGGGCGGCAAGCCCAAAGAGCCTCAATTCCTTTTCTTATTTTATCTGAGACGTGATCCCTCCAAGAGAGTTTTTCATCAAGATATACTCTTAAGTACTTTACCTTTCCTGTGAGGGCTAACGGTCTTCCCTTGTATTGCACCTTGGATCAGCTCCTTGCCCTTCCTTTTGCGGGTGAAAAGAGTGATCTCAGTTTTGTCCGAGTTTATCGATAACCCTTTTTTCACACACCATTTTTCCACACATCGGAGTCACCACTGCGTTAACTCGAATACTCTCCCCTGTGGACAGCCCCTGATGGTTGTTGCATGGATTTGTTCTTGTTGGTATGTTATCTGGATCTCCCTGCCTTTTAGCATAGATACAATCCAGTTTATTAAGCTTTCCTTCGCTTCCCTTTCCCTCCGAGTTGTTTCTATTATGATTCATGAGAGGTCGCGTCAAATGCTCCTTGTATATCCCATGAATGTTGCCAGGACATAATCTCCGCCAGTCACTCCTCTCAATTGCCGTCACAAGCGAGTGCAATGATGACTGTACTGATCTGCCTGCCCTATATGCGTGCTAGTTCTCATGTAGTGAGAATCTTTTCCAGGGTAACCTCTCTTAGGTGCCTGTCTATCAGCTTTTCCAAGGTTTTTTAGCATGAATGATGAGAGACTTATCAGCCTGTAGGATTTGGCCCTACAGGGGTCTCTGTCTGGTTTAGGCAAAAACACCACTCTTACACCCCTCCACGATTTTGGAATGTGCCCTAGGGCTAATGATGCTCTGAGGACCCTCAATGAACGGTCCTATTATGGTCTCCAGTCTTGTCTGTAGGCAGACTGGATAGATTCCATCTGGGCCCGGTGCGATAATGTGTTTACCGCTCAACATACCCTGTCTGGTGTAACCACCCCCTTCGCCGTTTCCCAATCCGTTCCGCATGTGTGCTTTTTAGTTCAATTTTGCTGTTGAAATCCCCTATTAAGTTATTTTTCCTATTCCATTTTATTTCTTCTGTAGAGTTTGACAGGCTGTCGTAAAATGCATAATTTTCCTCTATCTGACTGGGAGGTGGGTGCATTTACCTTTTCCGATCTGAACATTTAGTGTTGCTGCTGATCTATCCGGTATGCTTCTGAATTCTGTCATCTTTTCCCACCAGTTTTGGCGAATTATGAAACCTGCGCCTTTTTGGCCCTCTATTCTTCCTAAGTAGCAAAACAAGTTACCATTTTTAGTGTATGTTCACCACTTCTCCTTATTTCTCCTAGCCCTGGAATATCTCTATTAGAGCTTAAGAAAAAATCCTCAAGTTCAAATAGGTTTTTAAATTTTTTTTTTTAAAGTTCGGACATACAAAGTAGCAACGGTTAATTTATTTACTTTTTTATTTCTGGATCTGATTGAGAGGTTGAGTCAGTTTTGCCCGTATGCTGACTTGACGTGATTGGGCAAGATGAGTTCGGCCTTGATTCTTATGTATTACCTTCACAATTCTCTGTTTGGCTACTTATTTTAAAGTTATCTAGTTTTTGTTGACCAAGTTGTTTTGGGTTCTAATTTGGCTTTTTCGTTCTGGAATAATTGGCATTACTGATCTGCTCATTTGGGCTGCGTATTCCCATGGTCCTCTCTTTGTTGTCTGTGGCAGGTCCAACTGTCTCTTGCTACATTACCAGATTTGTATTTGGTTGGGTCTGTTGCTGCAGCTATGGCTTAGGTTCGATGGTAGAGGGGCGTATGGCGATGCACGCATGCCGAGTGAAAAATTCCTACAGGAGGCAGGGTAGGTTGCCCTTTTCCACCCTATCGGTACGTCCTTGGTAACCAATGCAGTGTAATTCATAAACTAGGTAACAATTAATAACGAAATTTCATCTGCCCTCAGTTTTATTGTATTTCGTTCCTCCAGTGAGAAGCTGTTCCAACTTCCATTAGATGTGCAACAAGAAAAAAGGGCTTAATGTGAATCATCATAGGATTCCACTTCTTGTTGCTCCTTTAGTTCTGTGACAGTTGACTATGTGTGGAGGAATTGCAATCAATTCTTGTGTGTTTGTCGTTTTCATAGTTTTCTCTATGTTCGGATAAAACAGAACAATTACTATCTCACAGTGGGGAGTTTTATTGGGAGGGGGTGGGACTTAGTCCTGAGACAAGACCTGTAGTTTTTTGGCTCAAAAGTGTCAATTAGCCGGCTAGCCTTGAAAATTAAAAAAAGTTTAAATGAACGGAAATACCGAAAAATTTATGCCGTGTACCTGTCCTTATTTTTATAAGTGTAGCTCACGTGTGAATGCCCTGAGTGCCTGAACAGTAATCAAACATAGTTATATTTTTAGATTAGGTGTTGAGTTAGTTTTACTGATTTAAAAATAAGATTTTAATTTAGATAGATAGAATATAAGTTAGCGTTATTGGTTCTTCATTAACCTCAACGTATACGACAAATTTTTCGTTATTTCCGTTGGAAGTGGAAGTTGGAAGACTCCGTTCAAAAAAATTGTCGAGCGACATTTCCAGTTAGCATGGTCTGTCATTGCTTACTGCATTAATGTTTTGTAAAGATGAAGTAGCTAGCTACACTCACTGGAAGTATCACTTGACTAATTCTTGATCTGGGCTCTCCCAAGATTTAGTAATTTCCTCAATTGTATTGTATGAATGACCTGATTAGTACTTTCGAAATTCTCAAGATTATTACATTTCACTACTGAACAAAATGAAATTTTTTGTTGGCACAACGCATTTAAGGAGGTGATTCTTGAGTACTTTTCGAAGCGGGACACCGCACCCTCTATCTCGGAAACGCTCCGAATGGGCCTGCGTCAGAATAGAGGGGATCGTCAGAATAGGGGGTTAACTATGGCTTAGGTTGTCGCTTAACCTGGTGCAGGCTTTTAATTTTAAGGGCTCTGCTGTCAGTACCTAATGGAAACATTACAATCCCGTGTCCATACATAAGCAAGCTCTCCTTTTTCACGCATTTCCTTGGTTTTCCGCAAGATTTCCACCGTCTCCTTGGTCAAATTATCGTCGCAGATATCTCGTTCTTTACTGTTTAACTCTAAGTGATTTGCTGGTAGTTTTTTCACTTTCGGTTGACGTATTATTTCGTTCTTCACATCTCTACTGGTCATCTAACTATCACAGCAGTGGTTTTATCCCTAGCCGACAGGCGATGTACTGTGTCGCAACCCCAGTTTTCAATTCTTATATCCAATTTCATCCCTAAGTTTGATTGTAATAAGTATTTACCCTCAGATAACTCTAAATTCTTCAAAATTAAAATATCGAATCATCGCCTGTAACATCAACTGGGGTGCTATTGGACACCGCGGTGGTGATATCGGCCACTCCTGACTTCTTTAGTGACCGATATTACCACCGGGGTTTATTATTACCTCAGGTACATTTCTTATGGGGCGATTAATTTGATCACTCAAATCAGACAGATTTTCACTTTATCGCTAGGTGTCAGCCACTTCAATTCCGAGTTCCAATATAAAAGCAATTTCAGTTGAAGTACACTTCAAAGCCGTAGCGAAGCAGATACTTGAGGGGGGGGGGGCAAACATTTTCCAACTGTTGTCGGGGAAAAAGCTTTTAAGATGCCTGAATTTATCAACTGAGCATCTGAAATAATTGCCAATTTACTAACTGTGAAAGATGATCAAGGGGGTGAGCCGCCCCCATGCCCTCCCATGGCTACCGCCCTGAGTACACTTGCCTGGCACAGAAAGGTGTTCTCAAACCTATTATACTTTATCTGCGGGCATTTACAGCCTACCTAACCCCATCAGGGAAAAGAATGAATGATTTTGAATTTCGAACGTGGGTGGATTTCACTTTACCTTGCCGTCTTCTCAAAAGGCAAATAATTAAAAAGCGGAACGAGTCACTCGAATTCGAAGGAAAATATACGAATAATTTCGAGAACACTCTTTGGTAAATAACTTTTCACAGATTACTGTGAATTTATTTGCTCGCTACAGTGTAAACGAAAAGGTATTCATATGCATATTTGAATATAATTAAGGCCTTTACTTGCTGGCGAATATTCAGAACCGTGCTCTTTAGAGCGCTGGCGTAATTATTCAAACGGACTTCGTGAATGTTTCTAACGGTGTTGTTGATCATTTCGTGTAGGCATCTACTTCACTGTATTTAAAAACTTTTTTTTGCGAGCTTAGAGGCGAGAAAAATTGTCTCATTTATAGTACGATGAATAGAGAAGATTAAAGGGAGAACTTCAGGTCAGTGAATGTAAAACTTACAGAAGGAACTTTTGTTTAGTTTATAGATTTTTTAAATTTTATTTGCCTACTCTTAAAGCTCTGATCGGCTTAGCTATAAAATGGTACTGAATCTAAACACAGAAAAAACAAGGACGGTAGGTAGGATAATTATATTTGATCAATATGTGCAGCTCTAGAACCTTGCATTTCATAGAAGTTCGAATTTTCGCGGGACAAAAATTATACTCGTGTAAATTCGGGCTTTGCGTCGCAAATAATTTAATTTACATTTTCTAGGAATAATACACGAGTTGATATAAAGTAATCAAGTATCTAGGCACTAGGTATTTCAGTGTGGAAGTAGTTTTTCCGCTGCGGGAAATATTCTCCAACTCGATTTATGTACTTAATATACATTTTCTGATTTCCAATTCCAACGAGTAATATTATACTCGTGTAGTTCTTGGAATAGTTTGTAAGCTATTCGGGATATTGTGGTTCAAACTTATCGACAAATGAATACTTCGTACATCCTTGGGAGGAACGCTTCTGTACAACGCAAAATAATTACAAGGAAATACAAAAATGTCCGGGAAACGAACTTAAAAGTTGATAGTTTTAAGTCCTTTTCCCAGTCTGTTTTCTATGTCGAGTGGCGGTTTCACTCTGTGAAAATTTTATAAATAGTTGGCTGCTGCTGCTCCTCTAAACAGTAATAAGGATGTAGGAAATAAGACTAACTAAAAACTGCCCAATGATTCATTTTCGGATAAATTGAACAAAGCAAACTGAAGGATTAAGGGAGATCATGCATGGTGAGTTCAACTTGCGTATTTTTATGCACACATTATGGGTATTATCTATAGTATTGAAATATTTCAATCTGCGGATTATTTGAAATTATAAATTGCGAGTCAACTTTCATCAATGAAAAAGAAAAAAACCTTCCTAATACAGTCTCGTTTCGTCGAGAGATTTTAAAAAAAGGGTAGATACAACTTCCGAGGAAATTAGTTTAAGGAATTCTGTTAGACTACTTTTTGGTTTTAAAGTTTTGGTGTTGTTTTTTGCTAGATAACTGTTCAGAAATTTCGTTGCAGATAGTCAATGTGATTTTACAAATTAACGACGATGTCAAATCTCGGAATCACACACCGAGCGGTTCTTATATGATACAAGCAAACATAGACTTGTAATTTAGGTACCTTCCTACTTACCAAGTTTCATTTTGTTCGCAGGCAGTATTGCCCACTGGGAGTCAAAAAGAGAAGTTTACAGCCAACTCCGAGAAAATTATTCATCGTTTGTCTTGTCTAGTCGACGATTTAGTTTAAATGGATACGGATGACGTTCATTGCACTGAAATAAACCAAATGCAGTCCTCCTGTATCGGAGTTCGACTCGAGCCATCAATCTTTGTCCCCATTTGCCAGGAAAATACGGACTCAGCCAGCTGCCGATTTTGGATTGGTGACGATAGAGAGAAGGAGTTACTGGCTTCGAATCAGTGTGTGCTGGTAGAAGTCGAAGATACTTCGCGATTGGTTTTCGACGGCGATTCTCGTGGAAATACTTCGGAGAATGAGACTGTATCAGAAGAGAATGTGAAAATTTTCGTCCCAGTGGATGTAGCTCGAGAAGTAGGCTACTCCACATTCGCTCAGTTAGGACCAGTGACAGAGTGTTCTCGGGTGCACACATTTGTTTACAGAAAAGTCTCGAGTGAAGAAGAGGTTACTCCTGGCGAAACGGCTCTTATTTTCAATGATGAAGTCCTTAGTGTAAGAATGCAGCTAAATGGTAATTTGGAAGATTTGTTGCAATACAAAGTCGAAGAAGAGTGGGAAAATGAAGTCGAAGAGGTTCGTGTCGACAAATTCACTTGGAGTATGTTGCCGAAGATCATTAAAGGATCAGCCGCAAAGCTTTTGTCACAAAAGGGATTGGTGATAAGTGCGCTAATTTGTCGAATCGGATTCTGTGGGTTAAGGTATTACTGCAATGTATTTAAAAATAATTCAGAAACTCAGCTGATAAGCGATGGACAGAGCTATTGGAGTGATGGTATTTTAAGTGTATTTTATATAGATGATTTAGTTGACATTGCCCAAAAGCTATATCATTCCACAAGTGTGTTCATGATGAGGCTGGGAAATTTGTTGTAGATTTGTTATAACCCGCGATTGGCATAATTCTGGATAGATAAAATCTATATTATAGCTTATTAGTGTTCTAATTTTTTTCTTCTTTTTAATTTAAATAAAAATTTTTTGTTGATTAGTTGGAATAATATTGAGGAATTCAAACATTTAAAATTGTCTCCGTTTAATAAATTGATACATTTTTTTCACTGCTGTTGTTATACGTGAATTAAGACCTTACAAAGAATGACTTTTTGCCAGATTCCGGCCAGGAACCCTGAGCCTTGATATGTACCCTCTGATCATGGGAATCCATTCCTCCAGTCGAAAAACAATTTTTAAGTAATTTAACTACCTAAGAGAATAATTTACGTTTGTTGTTCTGCTGACCAACTTCATTTTTGGCACGTGGATGGTTTTAGAAGTATGACATACACATACGTCATTAGTTAGTCGACTCCTTTGACCATTTAATACCATGTCAATATATAAACTTACGGATGTCTCATTGTTCTGATAGAGTGCCTGCAGTGAGAGATGTCGCACTCTGGCAGAACAACGGAACATCAGTTGGAATGTCTATATCGTACTGACAAAAAAATTAGAATAAATCTGGGACATTTTGAAAACGTCCGACATGTGTCCATATCACCGAATGATCGACAAACCATGGATCGTGTTCGTTTTTTGTTCCATAACTGTATGTTCTAGACAGACGAGTGCAAGTCCAATGTAGGGCCAATACAAGATAATTGTGAGGTTAATGGAGGTCAGATATGGGTTAAATGAAAGTTAAGTATAAAAAGTAAGAAATTTTAGTCAAGAATATGATAATCATTTCCAAGGCCGGCGAAAGTCCAGTTGCACTAGACCATGTGCACCAGGTGGAAGAATCCAAGTTTTTTCTTAAATTCAATTTTTTAAAACTTATCTGTACTTATTGGATGTTTTTTATGTTTCAATCTTCTTGGAGGAAAAGAGGAGGGGAGGGGGAGGTATCTTATTAAAGTTTTTTGTATTCGCACCAGATAAGAAAATGAAAGATCGCCGGTCCTCATCATTTCAGTTGCATTCCAAATACAATGCACTGATTTAACTTCTATTTTACTATTCTTATTTAAAATATGTTGCCTTTTGCTTCCCTCCCCCCCCCCTTTCTGACGCAGGCCCATTCGGGGCGTTTCCGGGATAGGGGTACGATATCCCGGGGCCAATTTGGCGTGCGTGCATCGCCATACGCCTCTCTGCCATCGATGTACATTTGCTACGAACTTCGTACGCGAGTAGTAAAATGTAACTTAGAATATTTGAGCCATATCTTTGGTTCTCTGTCCGGAGTATGTCCTGGGTTCGTTAAAAAGGATTCTTCTTCTTTTAGTCTTTGATAAAACTATATGCAGCATGTAGTTGAAACCAGAACTTTTTCAGTACCAGCTTGTTCTATATTAGTTTATGCTTTGGCTTTATACAATTTTCGAATACAAAGTGCCTTTAGGTAAATCCGCCTTTTGGCTGTGTAGAATTTTTCGCAACAAAATAGGTGTATGAATTTTAAAAGAAAAATTACAGATACGGTTGTATAGTAACAACGTCACTGATTAACAGGGTCGATGTCAATATTCTACGGGGGAGGATTTCATGGTGTTGACCCCTTCAAAGTGATATAGAACACTCATTTTCGAACAAAGTGAGCAGAATTTTTCACTTTTCAGAGAATTTGTATGAAAGAACGGAATTTTGGACGATCCAGAGGGAGGGAGTGTCTCCCAAATCCCCCTTCCCTTAAAATTCGACTGTGTTGATTAATTCTTACTAAGCCCAGCAGTTGTCTACATTATGACATAATTTTTAAAAAAATTATAAGACCATTATAAGTCTTTCAAATGTTTTCTTGGCTATAACTATAAGAAGTCTGCGATTCTTGTCAGTAGGGTGATAGGTCGATACTACATGCCATCACTATATCCTACACAGAATAACTTGATGCGTCCACACCCATAGCCAGGTCAAATTAGCATAACGGCAGGAAATTTCAAGGATGGTCAGGCTAAGGAACCTAAAATCCGACCAGTGCCGCGTAGCCCAATTATTAGTATGCAATCGAGAAAGAAAAGACCAGGCCTTGGCTATTCTGATGAACTAGCAATCTAGGGTCCAAGTCAAAGATCAAGTATGTTTTGTCCAGTATAGGTATAGAGCTAATAGGCAAGGCGAAGCAATGACTTTGTTCTTTTTAATATATTAGGCTCACTTGCTGGTAATGAGTATCAACTACATGTCATGACATGATTATCATAATTACAAGCTATTAGATATATCATCACATTAGAATCAGTGTCTAATAATGTATAGACAACCGAATAACTGAAACATAAGGAATACATACTTTCTTACCTCATGAAGAGTACTGTAACAGTGTTGCTAGAAGATTCGCTACCAATACTACTGCTAATGTCAAGTTGTGTAATACATATTAAATGTGGGGTTTCAAAATTCTTGATGATTGTAAATAAGACAGTGGACTACGACTCTTACTGCCAATGTACTTTAGTAGTAGTCAGCTCAGTGCCAGTCAAGGCGGAAGTGGTGTTCCTGCTGTATTGCTTATCCTGTTGATGATGATGATGATAAGGTTATCAGTCTTACGACCGGTTTGATACAGCTTTCCATTTCTCTCTATTTTGTGCGAGTTCTTTAATTTCCACATAACTCTTACATTTGACATCCTGGATTATCTGTTGAACAGTGAACATACTGGAATCCTTGCCGACCTACCCAATTCTTTCATTCCATCATTCGTTCTAGCAGCAGTGATATTATTTCTGGGTGCCTCAAGTTATGCCCTATTAGTTTATCTCTTCTCTTCCTGAATTTTTTCGTGACCAATTTTTATATTTATACTATCATGTTCACATCAATTACATACTATTACTTTATTTTTATTTATTTCCATACGATATTCTATGCTCAAAATAGCTACTCGTACTCAGACAGTATCATCTGTAAACCTGAGCATATTTACTAGCTCCTTATGTATAGTCTTTTTTTCTAATTTTACTCTCAACCCGAGCCCTGGAATCCGCCGTTTTGAGCATTACCTAATAGACATCGGGAAGGCTGTTAAGGCTGTCTTAATTCTCTTCTCATGAAAAACCGGCCTACGTCGAAATTTAGCGAGTTGCTACGTGGGCTTGGACCCGGGACCCCCGGATTCCGAGACCAGAGACGAAACTTGACTTTCAGTTCGGGGGAGGGGATGGAGAAAGAAAATTTGCCGACAAATATTTTTTGAAAACTAAAAATTCGTCGACAAAATTTTTAAAAAATCAGAAAATTTGCCAATTTTTTAATCAAAATATTTCTTAATTGAAAAAAAAACAAACAAAAAAAAACAGATAAACAAACGTTCTTGGAAAATGAAAAATTCAAATGAACAGTTTCAAAATTTGCCGACTGCCAAATTATTGGGGGTATTTCACCCCCCCCCCCTCTCCATCCATAGTTTCGTTTCTGCAAATTCAGATTGGAACTTTATCCCTCAAGCACTCACATTTGCACACATGAGCATACCCTAGTCCGGGTGAGCAAGCAGAAAGGATGTTGGGAATATTTGAGAGGAACCAGTGGCGTAGCCAGGATTTTCCAGGGAGGGGGGGGTGAAAATTTTTGGGGAGTACACCTAAAAAAAACCTAACATAAACTGTATGTTTTTACATTGACGTATCGGTGTGTTGTGCTTTTCAACTTCAATTATGCATCTGAATTTAAATTTCATTTCGCGCATTTACTGTCATACTGCCAGCATATAAAAAATTCTCATCTCAAGGAGGGAATTCATCCCCCTAACCCTCCTGGCTACATCATTGGGAGGAACACACAACTTCCTTTACACATGAAGGTGCTCGTTATTTACTCTTGGTGATCTTTTTTTCTGAATTTCCTCTGATTTGTCTCGTAAATTGGTTTCAGTGAAATCAAAGAAAGGAAGTGAAAGAAGAAGAAGAAACCTACAAAGTTTCTGGTCGATCGGACTCAGGAAATCCGTGCCACAATCTCCCTTTTCGTTCTTATGGGAAAAACATGGAGTTTTGACTTCTGTTCCATACTAAATTCCCCTCCTACATTTACCAGGATCAAAGCCCGTAAATTAAACAATAGAACATTTGCTATGGGATTCAGCTTGTGACATTGGAAAATAAGTCTTTTGCTTTCAACTCTTAGATTTTAATAAAATGTTCAATTTTCTCAAATTTCAGAGTCGAGACCGAACAGAGAATTTAGTAAAAAGAGAATAGTCATTGAAATTCGAAATATAACGTTTGGTATCTGACCGACTTTCAGATTTTCGAAATATCTTCCGCATTCCAGCTTTGTTTCACCCTTTCAGATAACGTTCGATACTCAGCTTGAAACCATCAGCTTTTGACTGACTAGTCTGTGACCACAGTTTTTTGAAACGAAATTTGACTTTCAGTTTGGGAAAGGTGGCTAAAAAAATTTACCGACCAATATTTTTTGAAAACTAAAGATTCACCGACAAAATATTTGAAAAATTAAAAATTTGCCGATTTTTGAATCGAAATATTTTTTAATTGAAAAATAAATAAATAAATGAACAAACGAACGTATTCATAAAAAACGAAAAATTCAAATGAACAGTTTCAAAATATTGAGGGGTGTTTCAACCCCCTACACCCCTATAGTTTCGCCTCTGTCCGAGACCAGCGCACTATCCACTCGGCCCACCAGTATAGTTACACTTGCTTCAAATTTTTCTTCTATTTCTTTGATAGTTCACTCTAAGTATGCATGCCCAAAATAAATAATACTGGAAATAAGGAGTACCCCTTACAATTTTTCTATATTAGCCTCCCTTCTCTCCCATCGTATTCTTCATGTAGTTTCTTGTTCTTTATAAGTTCAAAATAACTTGCCTTTCTTTAAATTTAATCCCTATATTTTTTAGAATATCAAACATTTTATTCCATTTAACATCATCAAAAGATTTTTCAATATAAACGAATGTCATACAGGTATCCTGCCCTTTTTTGTGTCTCCCATCTACAATTAATTTCAAAGCTAACGCTGCTTCTCTAAGACTACCACTTATCGGCACTTTTTAATTGGTTGTTTACACAGTAAAAAAACGATGATTCACAATATTTCCAGTGATTGAGCAGTATCATATGAAATGACCAGTAAATAAATAGATACTCGTATGCAAGGAAAAACAAGAAATCAGCGATAATTAATGTATTGCGTTAAAAATAAGAAATATCACAGCAATTAAATGAACATAAGTGAAGTAAAAGTACAAAAGCAGTATCCAATTTGAGTGTTGGAATATAATAAAAGTAAAATTCAATGCTTAAAAAATTATTATGCCGATCTGCTAATTAAAGCTGTTTTTCTTCACTGCACCCACAACGCTCGGGTAGAATTAGCGGGCGGCCCTCTTCCTCTTCGAGCCAAACGCTACCAGTGTTGCCTGCGATGGGACCTCTACTAAATTAAGTCAGATCAACATCCCAACTACATACTTACAGGTGTAGTGCTTGAGGAAAACAGGACGGGTGCACGAGGTATTATACCCGAAGTCTGAATGCAGATCTCCCAGATGCCAAAATTCCATTTTCGAAATTACTAACAGATGATGAACACGAATAACTGTAACTTGTCTATACTATAACATTGAACTCCGAATAAGTGTGATGCGATCTGACACACCCATGCGTGTTGCGGAGAAATCGATTTTGAGATAATGCGCCCATCAGATGCACCACATTTCACTGAGCATTAAAAAAAAAATTATTGATAACCGATGAAAATTCGTAGAGTTACAGCACTTCAAACATGGCAATATAAAAACCTATAACTTGTGAGAAAAACAAGTTCAAAGTTTCTGCAGTATTTCCGCTACTTTTATTTGTATATCTTTTTTTTAGCAAATTTTCCGGACACAAACGAATTATGTTTTTAGGTCTATTTTTTCACACTGAATCCGATGCTATCAGCAGTTTAAAGGAAACGCGTTTTAAATATTCCAGGCGCGCGTTCGACAATATAGCGATCTCCTCTATGTAGATCAAAGAGTAGCCTACTATCTACGCACAGACGCCCATAAAGTTGCGGGACTAAATTGAACCGCTTGCACGGACTAAACTCGGCTCCGACATTACCCTTTCGGGACTAAATTCGGATACAGCCTATTGGGATTGGTTCTGTTTTTCTATTTTGTAAAAATGAGCGATTTCTATTTTCTGTTCTCTAAGAACCATTCGACACCATCACGACTGCTTCAGAGATGAAAGAAGAAATTCAACGAAGTGAAGTTAACGTGAACGGAGTTGAAGTCGAAAATTTGAGAAATTTTCGACCGGGGGGTCCGCCGCGCAGCTGCAGCAGCTCTCCTAGGATGGTACAGAGTTGTCTTGTTCGATAGTGTGGGTCGAGCTTGGTTCGTCGTTTCTCTGCCTCGACCTCTCCGTCTGCATCTTCCTCTTCATGATGGCCGAGACAAAGGCCGACACTCGGTTCCAACTACTTCGACTGTTCATCATCTCCAGAACCAGGGCGTCCGGCGGGGTAGAGGTCTGGTTGGCCGAGTGGATAGCGCGTTGGTCTTGGAATCCGGAGTTCCCGGGTTCGATCCCACGTAGCAACTCGCCAGATGTTCGACCTAGGCCGGTTTTTCGGCAAGAACTGAAGCGGGCTAAAATAGCCCTAGCAGCTTCCCCGACGTCTCTGAGGAAATGCTCGAAAGGGCGGATTCCAGGGCTCGGGTTGAGACCAAATTAGAAAAGGCGTGTATGACGTCATTAAAACCGGATTTAACATGCTCGCGCCTCTAGGCAGAATAAAAACTAGGGCGTCCGGCGGGAGACGGTTGATTCATGTCTTTACTTTGGCATATTATAACGGGAAAAAAGCGTTACGTTGGAGCATGACGAAAAGAGCGTTACAAAAAATAATAATAGTAATAATAATAATAATACTGACTGGACTGGACTAGGCTAGACTGGACGAGACTGGACTGACTGACTCAACACTCATCTTCATTCGACTGCGAGTACCACACTCCTTGTATCAGCCTGTATTCCCTTGCGAGCATCGCGTTCTTTGTACCAATTTGTGAGCACTATATGCTCTGCTAGTGCATCATCTTGCAGAGCATAGTGCTCGCAGGTTGGTACAAGGACCGTGATGCTCGCAAGGGAATACAGGCTGGTACAAGGAGTGCGGTACTTGCAAGCGGATGAAGAGCGTTGAGTCAGTCAGCCTAGTCAGCCAGTCATTTCGAAAAATTTTCGCTCAGCAGTAATTTTAGGCTACCATAGGAAGATTTCCTAGCGACTGAAGCTCAAATGCCAAAAATCAATGTCAATTCCCATTGTTTTTCCCCTTTACTTCCCCAGGTGCCGTGTTTACGCTTTCTCGAGAGGGTATTGTGATTCTTTTTCCAGTCAGTCTTATGTCTGAAGGCTTTCCATGAGGAGTCCTAGGTCAAAAGCTCAAATGCTTGGCTGTCAGTTAGGGTTTGCGACTATTTTCTCATATGAAGAAAAAGAGTGGTGGAGGAAACTGTAGGTGTGATTAGGGTACCAACTTATTTCTTTTTGAAGAAGTTAGAAATGTCGAATTGGGAAAGGGGTGCAAATAATACTTTTGTATTTCTTGAGATTGCTTAGGGTTTCATTCCCACGTCGCCAGTCTCAATAACAGCCTAACAGAAACAAGACAAAAAGTTCGAAATGCATTACATTCCTACTGAGATGAAATGTGTGATGACCGAAATTATTCGAAATCACTTAGTGAAGCTGAAGGCATGTCGCGGGTGGTCCTTGAAGTTGATTCGGATACATCTTCAGTGGTGACTTCTGTCCCTGGTGGAACATATTCGGTGGTCTTAGCAGGAGGTTTACTGGCGTTTGTGGTGGTATTCATTTCAATGGCTGTGTTCGTTTCCGTAGTCGTAGTCTGTTTACCAGTTGTAAATTTTTTCATTCCGCAACAAGCCTGGGTCTCATAAACGTGCTCGCTCGCAGTAAGAAGCCTTCCAGACGACGCTGGAACAGCGTTCCCGATAGTGTAAGCAATCATTCTACACTAAAGAAAAAAATGCAGTTATTTTTCGATTTTTTACTAATTTGACCGTACTGTGAAATTTTGTTTTCCGCAACAAACCTGGGTATGTCAGATCGCATCCCAAGTGATAAATATATTTCCCCAGTTTCATGACGTTTCTTCCTCATCGAGTATGATACAACTGGTAAAGAAAATAAGCAGACGAGTCGCTCGCTCGCTTATTCTTATCTCACTTCAATTCTGCAAGTTCAGGTCGTAACAATACTGTGTAAAAATTAGTATTTACTGCTTAGCCAATTAAAGGTAGAAAAGTATTTCTTTACTGTCCATATGGCCAAAAATGACCCCCCTGCAGTCTACTGTGCATTTTCCTTTCATTACAGCTAAAACTCGCCATTTTTACTGCTGAAGACCAACTGTTTGGATTACTTTTTTTACTGTTCATTTTATTTGTCCCCCTTCTCTAATATCTACTCTTTCTAAATCCAAACCGATCATCTAGTCCTGCATTCTATTCTAAATTCTTCTATAAAATTATCTTAGTAAAACTAATTTTGTTCGACAATTTTCATACCCATCTGCTCCTGATTCTTTTTGGTATAGTTACAATAGCACTTTTTTTTTTAAAACCTCTGGAATTTTCCCTTTATCAATAACATATTGATTTGTACAATTTATGAAGTACATATTCTTCTAAGTTCTGTAATAATTCAGCTGGTATCTCATCCACTCCTGGAGCCTTCCCTTTCTCTAAATCTCTGAATGCTTTGTCAAATTCACCTCCTAAAATTGAGTCCCCTCTCATCTTCTTCCACATCTTCCTTCCTCTCCATTCTTATCTCTTCATCCCCATTATTACTATATAGTCCTACATACTCTACCCACCTTTTCGCTTTACCTTCAGCTGTGTATATAGGCTCTCTCTCCTTATTTATTATATTACTTGCTTTCTTCCTTCTTTCTCCAAACTGTGTTTTTGTTTTTTTTTATATGCCAAATCTATTTGTCCTGTATTCATAAATTCTTCTATCATCACTTTTTTCTTACATCCATTCCTGCTTTGCCTTTTTACACTCTCTCTTTGTTTTATTCCTTAGCCTTTGGTAAGCTAATCTATCTTCCGTATCTTTTGTATTCTTACATTTTCTTCGTTCATCCATGGTTTCTTTCTTTTCACAGATAACGCACTGCCAGTTCTTGCTACTCAAATTCGCAGTGCCACTATGTAGAACACTGCTAACCTACTTCCAGTTCACTGCTGTTGTACTGCCACTGAGCATTATTGTCAACCCCATGCTAAAGTCAAATATTGTATGCCTGTAAACTAGCGGTATTCCAGCATATTCTTGGTAGTGTTCATTGGGCATTATTGCAGTACTGCTGCCTTCATTGCCAAGTTCTAATAGTGTTACTTCCAAATCAGCTGCTAGTGACAAATTCTTCACGGGGCACAAATGAACGACTATTATATTCATGAATATTACCTAAGTATTTTATATTTTCATTTCGTGTTACACCCAATATTATTTGAATTTAAAGAACGTAAAGGCCACATGGCACATGCGACCCGAATCAAAAATTCGGCCAAATTCACTTGAATACATTGAATTATAGTCCATATGAAACTTGGCTACGTAAAGCCATGTTGAAATACATTGAATAACAATGATGAATGAGGCCTCTCTTTTTTACTTAAAGCTAAGTGTAGATCAATGGGTAATATTTTAGGTATATTTATTAATAATTTTCAGATAAATGCCATTATATGCTAGGAATATTTTAAGTATGTACTTAGTTATCTTTAGTATAAACTAAGAAATACAGCCAATTATATGGTAGTGAAGATTAAATTCAAACATGAAAGTTAATGCCACGCTAAGCCATCCACTGAAGTCCCGTAATTTGAAAAGCATTTGTGTACACCTTTCTTCCTTCGTTCAAACTTACAATAATTCCATTCAACTTGTGAATTAATCCAAAATTGACCTCGATTTCAAGGACAAAATTTATTTCTAACTGAATTATTTCCACTAGTGCATATATTTGATCCTGTTCCTCTGTTTCCACCACTAAACAGAATCGACCCTCCTACTCTGTTACTCTGCTCTACACAACCGGGAAGATCCCGTTGCATATTTCCATTGCACTGGGCACAGTGCTGATTTCTGTATTGATAAGGGTTTTCCGCGATGAAAACGACTGCAGTGTAGGAGTGACAACGATCTGAAACGGCTGAGTCAGTGTAACTAGCCGGACATGTTGATACACTTGGTATGCAGTATCTCAAAACAGGAAGTACATTTGGTGGTGCGGTTTTCTGATAAGTGCATGTGTAGTTCTGTCCTTTGTAAAAGCTTTGAAAAGATTTTTTCGTTGGATCGAATTTGGCATATTTCGCCGCTTCGTCATCTGCATCTGGTTGGTACACCGACACCAGCTCCTGATATTTAGGGTCGATTGGGCTTGAAAATAACTGTATCTGGATGACTTGTAGTGGTTGTGCTGGTTACGTTGTTAAAAAATGGCATTGGTTTCGAGTTGTAATCTAAAGGCTTGAAATGAACTTTATCAGAACTGCTTGGTGATGCACTAGGATTAATCTTGTTATCTACCGATGAACCGTTATTGGTGGTTTGATTGTTAACGTTTTGTGGTGGCTTGCATTTCAAAACCACGGTCCAAACTTGCGAGTTCAATATACCATTACACTGGGCGCAGTAAATGTTGCCGTAAGTCTGGTTCTGCGTGAGATCAGTCACAGGGGTAATTATAGTTGCATCGTTGTTGTCAGTCTCGTCAGCGGCATATCGACATAGTTGTCTTATTGTGTTGTTGGGGTAGTCATTCGGACAATCGGCCACCATGTATATCTGAAAAAATACATGCCGTTTTAACGTTCATCGAATCCTAAAAAATAGGAAAACTGTAATACCAGAACGAGGATTACTCTCAGGAAGAAGGTGGAAGTTCCATGAGCAACTCTGGCATACTTTAATATTTCGTTAAGGGTTAGACATTATTCTACTAGTGTAGAAAACATCAACATTCAGAATTCATAAGCTAAAACTTTATACTCAAAAGATTTCATAGACGTTTGAGGGCAAGCGTATAACATCGAAGTGAAGGTCCATTTTGAATTGCGGGGTGGATCGGTGAATTACTGTAGACGTCCGCCATCTTGAGTCCAACCGCGCCCGTCGATGCCAAATCCGACTGTGTGGAGCTAGCGGAGCGTACCGGGTAGTCAATTCAGCATCGACGGGCGCGGTTGAACTCAAGATGGCGGATGTCCATCCTCGGTTGTTTCCAGGTGCTCTACCTATACCAGCCCTCGAATCGAAAAACTTGTTGTATTCTTTTGTCTCTTTATTGGCAGTTTTAGAACTACCTATCTGGAACGAGTGTACATGTGAACTTGTAGTGTTGTTAACTTTACCACCAAGCTGATGGTATGGTACATGTGATAAGAGATCATTCAATAATTAGTGTAATTTTCTCTTATGTGTTATCATTCATCACTCATTACAGCTCAGGTCATTGTTGAACAACTTTTAAAACGCTTCTCCAAAAAAAAGTTTCGAACTGAGCTTGTTATTCTAATATTAAACTGAGTACTATTTCATTGCCAAGAGCTGCCTTGCATGTTTCCTATCTACTTATCAGGTTTTTTTTTGTTTTTTTGTATGAGAAGGGAACGATAGCACTTTCTTACCCTCGCCCCCAGGTGATAAAATTTGCTAAAATACGCTTTCCTAGTTTATGCTCTGTTATAATTTTTCAACAAAAAAGTTCATACTAGTTTGAATAGACCTGACACTAAAATTTTTTAACTATCGTAAAGGACCTTTAATACAGTTGATACAAAAATCCATTCTTTTGTCGACATTCACAATCAATCACTTTGTTAAATTTGCGTTGTGTTCGAATTTCATATAGAATTTGATTTAAGAAAAATCGAGTGACCATGTCGACATTTATATAGAATTCTATATTCAATCTGAAAGTAGATATCGACATGGCAACTTCGTTTTTCCATCAGATTCTGTATCAAATTTGACCACAATGGCTTGTTAAAAAATGACAGATTTTGAGTATTGACATTTGTTTTAAAGGAAGCCTTAGAGAGTCCCGAACAAGTCTGGAGGAGATTAGAAGGGTATTAAAGATTTAACCGAATCTAGAAGAATCCTACTACGACACACAGAGTATACACGTCTAGAAGTACTTTCCGAGTCTCGAAGAGTTTTGGATAAGCCTGAAAGAGCTTCAGGTAGCCCTATGAAATTTAGAAGAAGCAGAAAGGCATTAGAGAAATTTAACTGAGTCTAAAGGAAGCATATTAATGATGTGAAAATGTACGTTAAAGTTCAGGAATGCCTTAAAAAGAGTCATAAATACGTTCAACCAAATCTTGAAACATTTTAAATGAGCCTGGAAGACCCTTAAGAAGTCTGAATAAGTTCAGAAAATACTGGGCAGGTATCAAAAAGATTTAACAGAGCTTAGAATAATCCTTATGAGAGACAAAGGGTATTGAATGAGCCTTAAAGTGCCTTTAAAGGAACCTTCCACAAGCTTAGTCATTGAAAGTTTTAAATAATTCTAGATGAGCTCTGAGTTCTAATAAGTTTGAAAGAGGCTGTAAAGGTATTAGGAAATCTGATGGCATTCACGAGATACAACAATGAGTCTAATATCAAACAAGTGAATAAGTGCTTTAGAGAGTTGTAAACAGGTATTATGGAGTCTTGGAGATTCTAAACAAACTCTGGAAGAACCCTAGGGATTCCTCAGTCAATCGAAGATACTGTTATTGAGGGGGTTTTATTTGTACATTGATTTTCGACTGTTTATCAATTTACAAATTTTGGGTGTCTTTTGAGACACCAAAGTTGGGCTCACCAAAATCTCTTATAGGCGCTCACATTCCAACTATTGCGCGCTGTTGTTTGAAAATTTACTAAATCTACAAACTGGTTTATTTAATTTTTCCATCTGACACCCCGCCTCCTCTTTTCCTGTTGCCAAAATGTGGCTTATGTCTATCGGTCGTCTCTGAGCCGGGAGATGTGTCCTGCCCAACGCCATTTGTTGCGCCTAATGCATCATACTGTGTCTACATGTAGACGCAATCTATTTATGTTTATTTTCGTGCTTATTTCGTCTTTTCTCTTTATGCGTAGAATCGGTCTTACCATTGCGTCTTACGTGACTGTTATTTTGTTTAATGTTTTGGACCAATTAATATTGGAATGTTGATGAAAAGTTGTCAATTTTATTGTCGTCAATATAATTGATCATGTACACCGGGCTTTAAAGGAGGCTTCACTGAGTTTTAACGAATTTTAACTAGTCACTGAGTCACTCGAAGTTTTTAAACAAGTCGTAGAGAGTCTTAAACAAGTGTGATTGAATCTTGAAGAGTTTTAAGCAAACTAGGGAGATCTTTAGAGAACCTCCAATAAGTTTAGGAGTGACTAATATCGCCCTATGTGAGTTTTGAAGGAGTCTACACGAGTCTGAAATGATTGTCAGACAATTATAAGTTTAGAAATGCCTGAAGAGTCTTAAACAGAACTGGGTAAGCCTCGCAACATACATTATCCGCACCCTAAATTAATTTCAAGAATTGTTCCGAGTCTTGGAAGAAGCCAAAAAGAACCTTGAAAAGTTTTAAACAGGACTAAAAAGTCTCACACTTTAAATAATTTTGAAAGAATCTTGAGTTACAGCAAGTCTAAAAATGTCTTAAATACAGTTGGAAGAGATTGAGAATGGCTTCCAAGAGTCTTGAATCCTGTGTAGGATGTAGTCAGTTAATACTTTTCCCAAGACCCTACCTTTTGAATGTTGTATTGAATCCTGTCCAACTCTGAAAGAGTATTAAATAAGTTTAGAAAAGGTGAGAAGGCTTGAAAATCTTAAACTCCTTTGGTCACAACAAGTTGATAATTTACAATACCCCTGGATGACTAAGGTAATGCTCGCACAACAACTTGGTATTACTGCTGCATGAAAGTTACCGCCTCTGCAAATACTGATGATGATGATAACGTTATCAGTCTTACGACCGGTTGGATGCAGCTCTCCATTTCTCCCTATCTTGTCGTGATAACACATTTGACAATTCTTGATTATCTGTTGAACATACTGGAATCTTTTCCGACCTACCCAATTCATTCCCTCCCTCATTCTTTCTAGCCATGATCTATATTCAAATTATCCTACTTAGTTTATCTCTCCTTTCTTCTTCATTCCTTTTCTACTCTGTTGAGTACTCCTCATTTCTCTCATTCCGACCCATTGATCTAAGATTCCCTGTAGCAGCACATCTCAGAAGCTTCGATCCTTCTCTTCCGAGGTTCTTGTCCACATTTTCACATTTCACAGCTACACTCGAATGTAGTGTTTCAAAAAATTTTTTGATTTCCAGATTTATTTTTGATTTGAAAAAATTACTTTTTCGATAAAAGCCTGATTTGGCTTGTGCTACTCCCTAAGTAGCAAAATTCGCTTATTTCCTCAATCTTTTCCTGTCCAATATTTAAGATTTATTTCAATTGATTCGTAACCATTTTCTTCAATTTTAATTTTTATTTATTCTCAGAGACATTCATACTTAAATCTTCCAGTTCATTTAAAGTTTACGAAAATCAAGCACCTTTCAGCTAATAAACTCGTCATACAAATCTGAGCTCTTTAGCTTCGCATTCATTGTATATGACCCCTGCTTGCAATATTTTCTTTTAATTTTTATGCTCACGTCCAGTACAGGTTAAATAATACTGGATATAAAGCACCCTGCCTCACCTTCTTCTATATTAAGCCTCCCCATTTCTCCTTCTATTTTAATGACTTTCTGTCCTTTACAATTTGAAATACTTTCTTCTTTAAATTTTATTCTTATCTTTTTTAGAATATCAAACATTGTATCCCATTCAACATTGTCAAAAGCTTTTTCAATATAAACGAATGCCATATATGTATCCTGTCCCTTTTTGAGCCTCCCATCTATAATTTATCTCAAAGCTAACATTGCTTTCCTAGTACCTTTACTTTTTCTAAATCTAAACTCATATTCGCGATTCTCCTGTAAATTATCGTAGTTAATATTTTTGACGCATGCGAAAGAAGACTAATTGTTCGATGATTTTCACACTTATCTGGTTCTGTGTTTTTTTTTTTTTTTTTTTTTTTTTTTTTTTTTTAAATATATAGTTACAATAGCACTCGTTTTAAAGTCCTCAGGCATTTTCCCTTTATCATAAATATTACACACTAATTTGTACAATTTATGAAGTATATATTCTCCGAAGCTGGTATCTCATCCACTCCTGGAGCTTTCACTTTCTTCAAATCTCTCAATGCTTTGTCAAGTTCACCTCTTAAAATTGAGTCTCCCCTCTCATCTTCTTCCACATCTTCCCCCTTTCCATTCTTAGGTATCTCTTCATCCCCATTATTACTAAATAGTCCTTCTACATACTCTACCCACCTTTTCACTTTTCCTTCAGCTGTGTAAATAGGCTCTCCCTCCTTATTCATTATATTACTTGCTTTCTTTCTTCTTTCTATAACTCCATTTTAACTTTTCTATAGGCCAAGTCTGTTTGTCTTTTATTTATAAACTCTTCTATCATCACTTTTTTCTTCCATCCATTCCTCCTATGCCTTTTTATATTCTTCTCTTTATTTCATTCCTTAACCTTTGATAAGCTAATCTACCTTCGCTATCGTTTGCATTCTTATATTTTCGTCGTTCATCCATCTTTCTGATAATTTCCTCCTTCATGCATGGTTTCTTTTCTTCTGTCTTAGTTTTACCTACATTTTCTCCTGCTGACTTTAATATCCCCTCCTTTATTTTACCCTACTCTTCCTCCACATTGTTAATTTTCTGTGTGTTTTCAACCTTGATTCTAGTAAAATATCCTCTTGATATTTCTCTCTAGTGTTAATATGTTCCAACTTTTTCAAATCCCATCTTTTACCTGTTCTTTTCTACCAAGTTTCTTCAATTTAAGCCTGCATTTCATTACTAAAATGATCACTGTCAATATCGGCTCGCGGATAAGTTTTACAGTCTAATATTTGATTCCTAAAACATTTTTTTGTGATAAGATAATCAATTTGATATCGTTACCTGGACTCTTTCATGTATTACCTTCTTCTATAATGATTTTTAAATTGAGTATTTCCTATAACTAAGTTATACGTAGCACAAAACTGTATCAAACGCTCTTTTCTTTCATTTCTCATTCCTAATCCAAAAACCCCAACCATATTACCTTCTTTTCTTTCACCAATTCTGGCATTTCAATCACCCATAGATAATAATAAAATACTCTTCACTTCTAACATGCTTCATAAGTCCTTTTAATTCTTCATAATATACCTCCCCAATTTCTTCGTCCCCATGAGTATTAGTAGGCATATGCACTTGTATTACTGTCGTGCGTACTGGTTTAGTATTGATTTTTATCAAGATTAACCTTTTACTCTGCTGTTTATAGTTTACCTATAACTTTATCACCTATTTGTTTATTCATAACAATTCCTCTCCTGACCAAAGATCATTCTCCTTCGAACTTACTTCACTTATTCCAACTATTCCTAGGTTAAGCCTCTTCATTTCTCTCTTTAAGATTTTCAAATCTTCCAACTCCATTTAATCTTCTTACATTCCAAGTTCCTATTTTAATTGCGCCTTTCTTTTAAAAACTTCCTGGTGATGATGCTCCCCTAAGTGGCTTCCTCCCGGGCATCTGAATGGGGACCTTTTTACATCCGGAAAAATGATTTACCTGTTGGAACGCCATCGCCAGTAATTAACATTTGGAAAAGCTACATTTCCTAGGCAGAGATACTGTTGTAAGTGGCTGCAATGGATTTGGGCGAGTAGACGAAAATAGTCTAAATAAGTCGCAGTGGTTTTAGGCGACTGATAAGCGAAGTTGATCATTGCTTTTGGGCGAGTACAAAATATAATCTCAACTTGCTGGAACACGTCTTAAAGACAAAAGCAGTAGTGTTTCTCCTCTTCTATAGGTACTCTAAAAATCTATTTTAAACCGATCAGTCTTGAAACTGGCATTACGTAAAAACGTTTATTAATTATGGATGTGACGGTTGATTCAATTTTTGAAACTAATCGTGGTGTAGTATGTGTTGTAATTGACAAATTTAAAAAATACTTTGGCCAATGGAAATTTCAGATTTCGTTGTACTAATAAAAAATGTTCGGCCAGTGTAGTGATCGATGCAGCAGTCAAATCAGTATTAGAAACAAATGGTAAGAGCCATAATCACGATCCAACAACTGAGCATCAAATAGCTGTGCAGTCTGTAAGAGCAGCTGTTAAGAGAAAGGCTAGACACTATTTATGAAAGGCCAAATAAAATTATTAGAAAAGACTTACAACGAGTGAGTCATTCATGTATTCAAGAGAATTTTGTTCATTCCGATATGAAATTGATGAGAGAAGCTGTATATCGAGCCAGAGGAAAAAAATATCCAAAAATTCCTCAAAGTACGGAGGATGCATCAGAGCAATTGTATCATATGCAGTCTTCTTTGATATATAATGAAAATTGAGGTAAATTTTGCCTCGTCAGTGAGAATCGAACTTTGGCTCTTTTTACTACTGCACGTAACTTGCAAATGCTTTGTCAAAGTGATGTTGTTTTTGGAGATGGCACTTTTAGTTTCGCCCCATGTCACTTTACTCAATTGTACACGATTCATGCGTATATTAATCGATTTTACCTGCCAGTTGTATATTGTTTCTTTTTATAAATTGAAAACCATGTCCTGTACGTGTATTTTGTTTTAATATCAGTTTTGCATTAATATTTTTGAGAAAAATATCGTTTCAATTATTTCAATTAGCCGAATGCTGGTCTGTCGAGTGATAAGAGTCTCAAATCCACCCAGAAAAGCTTTGAAAATGAAAAATTTGTAACCTCAAAGCCAAAATTCTATTTGGTATACTGCAATGGATTTGGGCGAGCACTCGCCCAAATCCATTATCAAGTATTCGAAAAGGGTCGCCCAAATCCATTGTAAAAACTCGTCCAAAAGCATTCCACTTTCCTTAAATTCGCCCAAACGCGTTGCAGCTCTTTTGATGAGGTTACATATCATTAAAATTGCGACCAACAGGCATCTAGGAGAAGGCAAACTCCGACAGCTAAACCCTGTTGAAAGCAATACTAACTTACAAGACTGCAACGCGTTTGGGCGAATTTAGGGGAAGTGGAATGCTTTTGGGCGAGTTTTTGCAATGGATTTGGGCGACCCTTTTCGAATATTTGATAGCTCGCCCAAATCCATTGCAGTATACCAAATAGAATTCTAGCTTTGAGGTTACAAATTTTTCATTTTCAAAACTTTTCTGGGTGGATTTGAGACTCTACGTGTTCCAGCAAGTTGAGATTATATTTTGCAGGCGCCCAAAAGCATTGATCAACTTCGCTTATCAGTCGCCTAAAACCATTGCAGCCATAAAAAGTTTCTTTAAGATAGTTTTTACGCTTAAGCCTCCTCATCACGGCAAGGTATCACCCGAGAGGAGGCTGCGAGTATTGCAGGAATTAAAATTTTATGGAATTAAATGGAAATCGCTTTCATCTGAGCCATTTCTTGGCAGCATAGTTGTTTGAATAGAACCTTGAAAATCGTGTTTTAGAACTCGCATTTGTTTACTACTAAATCTTGTTACTTCAGTTTTTAATACAAAAATTTCCGGTTCAATCTTCTTCTTTCTCAGAAATAAGAAGCGGAAAAAAAAAAATCATGGCCACGAACTTGGAGCTTGCACAAAGAAAAAAAAAATGAGGTGTGCTTTCCTCTGATCTCCAGTGAACAAAAATAACGTCAACTAAAATAAAGATCAATGAATTTATTATTCATGATACAATCAATCGACATGTAATATTATGGGTAGTAACACTTGACTTATACACTTATAGGACACGATTTCTTAATTTAACGATACTGCTTTAATACTGATCTTTTCGATCTTAATCTAAGAGTAGGAAAAACAAACGATCAATAATAATTAGAATTTTCTTACGAAAAATTTACATAATGTCTTCTTATTGCCTCGTGCGTTCAATCTCTTCGGTATATAACAAACGAGCTGCGATACAATTTACATGCTCCCGGAGTAGAAAAATAAAAATTCTCTTGGTAAAATTCGGAGGTTCGAAAACCTATCATTTGCTATTCCGTATCAAAAAAACGTAATTTGATATGGTTTAGTGGAGAAAAGTCTCGGGGATTTGGTCGTGTTATTTCGAAGAATATATAGTTATTAATGCTAACGACAATCAGCTTCGCAGTCTCGGTTGAAACGAATATGCGATTAAGTGCGCGCCCGTCAAACTGGAATGCTGGACTAATCTTCGAGGTCTAAATATCGTACATAAAGCCGCAAAATTATCGACGTCACCGAAGACATTAAATTTCAAAAATAATATCGAAGAAAACTCGTTTTACATATAACTGTAATTCGAATGTCTCGCTCGATTAACGTCAACTACACTCATTTTTAAACTAATATACGAGACGGATCAGGAAAATAATGAATAAATATAAATTATAAATAGTAATATGCGTAATACGAGCCTGTGTAATCAAGCCCTCGACATTCTAAAATACTGTTGGGTACATTTCTTGACGCGTAACCTTAACCGTAACCCTGAAAGCATTCTTCGGCGAAATAGCTCGAATCACAGAAGCAGCAGCGACTGTGAATCGGAAGAGCTGAGGATCGACTGCAGAATGTGCGGTTGAAGAACTCTTTTCTAACGGGGCGCTAGTTATTCTCATTTCGAAGCTAGCTAACAGGTGCTTCACAGTCGAATCGATTTAGTTTAGCTTTGTTGCTTAATAAAGTCACATCTCACGCGTCATCAAAGCTGCGCAGACTCCCGCATCTGGCTCTCATCGGTTGTCATTCCAGAGCCCTCGGTGGTTCTAGGCACGAATGCGCTTGGCTGCATGGGCTGCACGGTTATACAACCACCCCGACGATTTCTAGACCCACGTCAAGATCTTTTGTTTTCCTTGCTCTGTTGTCAATATTTTCCTTAGAAAATTACAAGACTTTTGGAAAACAGCTCTTCAACAGTTGTCTGTCTGCACTCTTACGCTTTCATTCACCAACAGAATTTGCAGTTCGGACGAAGACCACTTTCTGGAATACAGCTCTTCTACATCTGCACGCTTTCAATCGTCAACAGAATTTATCTTTCACATTCGGGTCCTTACAAGCGTTGGTGTTACCCGAACCTTTATTCCCAGAACTGAACAGAGAGCTCGCCGGACCAGCCTGCGGTACCCTTTCTTTACAGCCGGGAAGCTTTTTCGTCTTCCCGTTACAAATGGCGCAGTCTCTGTTCTTGTACTTGATACTGTCATCGTACACGATTGAGGTGTAAGCGCGACAACGTTCAACCGCTTGCCGGTCCGACGTGTTGGAGCATTTGGAGACGGCCGGAACACACAGCCTGGCGAGCGGCCTCAGAGTCTCTGGCAGACTTATCGACGGCGGGCAAGTGTAGTTCCTGTTGTTGAAGATACTGCGGAAGGTTTTGGTAACCGGGTCGAATTTCACGTGCTTGGCCGCCTGGGTCGTCTCCCACAGGTAATCACGCTCGGTGGTGGTGTTCGTACCGACCTCGCTGTCCGTGTTCAAGAAGACATCCTCGGAACAGTAGTACGTCTGAGTCCAAGGCTGGTAATCCCAGTCGCCGTGGCACTGTGCGCAGTACTCATTTGCGTAGGTGATCCTGTTCTTAGTGCTCGTCACCGGAATAATCAGTTTCACGTTATCGGTGGCCAGAGGTTGGATGGAATTTTCGCATTTGGTTCGCACCTCGGTTATGTTGTAGTATGCAGGACACGTGGCTATTTGGTACACCTAGAACAGAGACGAATAACGAGGTGCTATCAGAAACTCAGGTTGCTTAGTGACTTGAACACACGGTACAGAGATAGTTGGTCAGAGAGGTTGCGTACAAGAAAACGTACCTCAAACGTATGCAGCGTTCAGATGGTTCATCATTTGTTATCAACACGCTTCAGCTTTTCATAAACTTAAAAATTCGAGAATCTGCCACGTTTTTTAGGTTAAAAAATTCAACTTGGGAAGAAATGAAACAGTCGATATTGAGTTTTCCGCGGATTACCGAGGGATGGGTGAACGTAATAGATTGCTGTGGAATTGTAATTATAACAAGTAGGTTGACTTTCATCTTCGGGTTAGACAGCCGGGAAGGACGCGCAGTAGATTCGTTTTAGAGTTGTGCACCGCAACACCTGGCACGCAATATTTTGAATATGTCCCTCCACAGTGACTTTCATCTTTGGGTCAGACAGTCGGGGAAAAGGGCAGTAGTTTCCTTTTAGAGTTGTGCTCCCTAATATCTGTGTAGCACGTAATACGAGTATTTTGAATACCTTCCGACAGCTGGGAAGGATGCGCAGTACATTCGTTTTAGAGTTGTGCGCTGCAATGTCTAGCACGTAATATTTTGAATATCTCCCTCTACTTGGGTCAGACAGTCGGGGAGGACGCGCAGTAAATTCTTTGAGTTGGGCGCCGCAACATGTGGCGCGCAATATTTCGAATATCCCCCTTCCTACACAGTGACTTTCATCCTTGGGTCAGACAGTCAGAGAGGACACGCAGTAGTTTTAGAGTTGAATATTTCGAATATCTCCTCCCCCTCCCACTACCACCACAGGCTTTCATATTTGGGTCAGACAGTCAGGGAGGGCGCGCAATAGATTCCTTTTAGAGTTGTGCTCTGTAACTTCTAACACGTAAAATATCCTGTACTTGGGTCAGACAGTCAGGAAAGACGCGCAGTACATAGATTCGTTTTAGAGTTGTGTGCCGCAACATCTGGCGCGCAATATTTCTAATATCCCCCTTCCCCCCACAGTGATTTTCATCTTTGGGTCAGACAGTTGGGGAGGACGCGCAGTAGTTTTCGTTCAGAGTTTTGCTCCGTAATTTCTAGCACACAATATTTCAAATGTCTCCCTCTACTTGCGCCAGACAGTCGGGGAGGACGCGCAGTACATAGTTTCGTTTTACAGTTTCGTACGCCGCAACATCTGGCACGCAATATTTCTAATATTCCCCACCCGTCACAGTGACTTTCATCTTTGGGTCAGACAGTTGGGGAGAACGCCCAGTAGTTTTCAGAGTTATGCTCCGTAATTTATCGCACGTAATATTTTGAATATCTTCCTCTACTTGGGCCAGCAGTCGGGAAGGACGCGCAGTACATAGTTTCGATTTAGACTTGAGTGCCGCAACATCTGTCGCGCAATATTTCCAATATCCCCCCTCCCCCTACTCACAGCAACTTTCATCTTTGGGTTAGACAGTTGGGGAGGACGCGCAGTAGTTTCCTTGTAGAGCTGTGCTCCGTAACATCTTGCACGTAATATTTTGAATATGTATTTTGAATATCTCCCCCTAATTGGGTCAGGCAGAGGGAGGACGCGCAGTAGATTCCCTTTTTAGAGCTGTGCGTCGCAACATCTAGCCCGTAATATTTCAGATATCTCCCCCCACAATCATGAATACCAATTTTGCCTTCACATTTGGCGAATGAGGTTTCATGGTGCATCGCAAATATACATTCGTTTCTGATGCCCTTCATATTCTCTTGAAGCCCTGATGCTTCCATCAAAACCATTTTCAAATGTAAGCAAAGCAGTTTTACCATTTGACTGTGTAGTGGTCCAACCACTTGGTCAATATTCGCGCTTTCTGTTTGCTAGTCAGTATGTGTAAATGCGGGTAAGTCTGCTTGACGACCGTTTTCACCGTCTGATCATCGGTTCGTTTCATTCGTGAATTGTCACAAGTAGAGTGAGAAAAACATTTGTTAATTCGTCTCTTCCATATTTTCTCACTATTTTTCTCTTGCTCTTGAAGGTATATAATTTAGGAACCAGTATCACTGTAAGAGGAAAGGCCCACTTTCTCACTTAAAAAATATTTCGCACTCAGAAGAAGTACAACGAGAGCCCGGACTTTTTTACTCCTACTGATGGTATGCTTATGGTTTCACTGTCAGTTTAAGTTTTTCTTGCTAGCTGATTGATTACCTGTTTGGCAGTTTGTTTCGTCTCATATTCTGGAATGTTTCTTCTTCCTGGGAGAAGGGGACAATGTGTAAGTCTGGGGGGGGGACGACATATTGGATGTGGAGTACATAGAGCAGTAAGTATGCTTGTCCTAGATTCTGAATTTTAGTTTTCAGCTCCGTCATTCCGGTGAGTGGAGATACTGCTTGTCAGCTACCTTCCTTGGTTTTTTTCTTCCTATTTTTCTTTTTTCAATTCTACTAGGCTTACTAGCTGGCTACCAGTGCACTTGCGGAGTGGTCGACACGTTGCCCATTTCTCAGCTTAGCTGACTGCCTGTCTGGATCTTGAAGTACGAGAACAGCCCCAGAGATTTGCCTGTATTTTTACAGAGCCAATGCATTTAGTTCCCGTCTGTTCAGTAGGAGATTCTCAGAGTACGTGGGATTACTAGAAGTTTTTGATGCACATGACTAGAACGCGTTTTAGGATTTCGGTATTCGTCTGCTTGTTTAGTTAGTTGAGAAAAACATTCAATAAATTTTTCCATAATTTTTGAGACCTCTGAAGTAGAATACAAGGGGTGTCACTTAATCGTCCGATAAAATAGAGAACAAACGATGAGGGAAAAAGGTAACGATTGAAATATGAGTTCTTCGAAAAAAGAATAACGAATCATCGAAGAAATGGATGCACGATGAAATATTTCTGTATGAGTAAGAAAAAATATTAGCCCAACGACCAAAATAAGTTGTACAATGAAAAATATGAAGTAGCGATACTTACACATTGTACGTTGACGTAATTGGAATTTGACTCCTACATGCTTACGAATTGGTGAAATGAACTCATTTTTGGAAACATTTGAGTGAGACTTGAGGAGGGCCACTGGAAAGGGCACTTGAGGGAAAAGTTAATAAGTAAATGACGGACCTGAGGGTGGTAAGGAATCCTTAGAATCGAGAGGGGTCCAGAAAAGTGAAAATAACTCGGATCGGGGTCATACTAGTGGAAGGAGGCGGGTGAGGAAGACTGGGTTATCGTTCTGGGGAAGAGCGGAAAGAGATGGACGGCACATTATTAGAGCGAAATTTTTCCTTATCCTATACTAGCTACAAGAAAGTGAAATTGACTCGGGTCCAAAGAATAGGTACTTGAGTGAGACTGTAGGAGAGCTGTTTGAAAAAGACATTTGAGGTAAAATTGGAAAAATTAATGGCGAACTTATGATTGGTGAGGAATTTCTAGGGCTCTTTTCATTTGCTCTCACCCGAGCCCTAGAACCGCCCCTTCGAGCATTACCTCAGGGGCTAAGAAGAGTCCAAAACGGTGAAACTGACTCGAATCCGGGTCGTACTTGTGTGAGGATACCAGCGAGGAAAATGGGCTAATTGTCTCGGCAAAGCAAAAAAGAATAGGTGCCCTTTGATAGTGATAAAATTTTCCTCATCCTATACCGGCTGCAAAAAGATAAAACTGACTTGGGCCAGAAAAAAAGTTGAGACTCGAGAGAACCGATAAAAGAGGGCTCCTGGAGAAACGAAGTATGTATAATATATTTTCATCACTGAACATCAATAATTTATTCATTGTAGAACGTGCAATAAATTATGCCATCTATCGTTCAACATTCGATTTGTATTTTCTATGTTTTCATTCATTCAACATTGCATTGAGTTAGTCATGAAATGAAATTGTCAACGTTCTTGTGAGGACATTTCAGTACTTGATCATTGGCAAATTTTAATGATATAGGACAATTCGAACATGTAAAAACGTTGATTCTTTCGCTTGATTTCAAAATTTGATGAGTCGGAAAAATTTACATATTTTGTACCAAGAAACTGACGCCCCCTCTTTCTGCGACCATCACAGCAAAGTAGCGTTATTATGTCTCTGGTCATGTAACTCGATGGAACCATATTTTCCGAATCCTCGGGTAGTTGGCTAAACTCTTCTGAACTGTAAGACCTCTTAGTACATACCATGGGCAAAAAACTTTGCCTCAATAATCGCCATCTCAATGATTATGAAAATAGATTTCAGTGTGTGATGCGAGAAAAAGATTTGGAAAGAACTGTGTGGGCTGATTGAAGGGACTTACCATTTTTTAGGTTTAAAATGTTAATTTTATTAATGGATAAAATGTGAAAATCGTAACAAAGATTCGATTAAAAGTGAAATTTTTGAAATCAATAAGCAAGCTGGCTAACGAAAAAAAAAACCTTTTTATTTTGTTAACGTTGAGAAATAATTCGCCGAGTTCCCGGTTTTTCCTGATTCAGGGGATTTAGCCTACTCGCGTAAGTGTCTGGTAAAGCACCCCCACCCCCTCACCCGAAAAGTCGTTGCTGATACCAATGCTGATAGTAAGTCATGAAAACGAGCGAAAATGCAATGTGAAATTTATTGGGGCATAGGCTCTGAGAACCGCCGACTTCTAAATGGTTAGTGAAAATAGGTTGAGTGACTTTCATTCTATTGCACGAATTCAGAAATCATTTCTGGGAATCTCTCTACAAATTAATTTCTGTAGGTTTCACCGATTAAAATTAAATTGGTCAGAACTCACAAAACTGCTGGTTGGCAACACAGAATTTCGTATGAATGAAAATAGAATTTAGCTCGTGAGAGCTTTTACTATTCTCAGCCACTAGTGTTCAAGTTCACTACACCTAGAGCCTGCAAAATGGGAGTGGCCACGAAAAATCCCGACAATTTTACGTATTTCAGTTAAGAAACCGAAAAAAGTTCATCTTCTCGATTCTTCCGCTTGGGTGCTAGAATTTGAAATTCCCTGACTTTATTCCAAACCTTTCAGGAAATAACTACTGAAATGTTACAAAACTTCTTATAGTAAATTAAAAAAAAAAAATCGACTTCATTTTTTTGTGGGCGTGTCGGAAATTCTTTCCTGACTGCGTTTCAGAATTTCCTCGACTTAGTATTGGAGTTTTCTGATTACGTTTTGGAATTTCCCGACTGAATGACGGAATTTTCCGATTGAGTGACGGATGTTCTGATTGCGTTTCGGAATTTCGCGACAGAGTATTAGAATTTCCTCACCGCGTTTCGAAATTCATCGACTTTTGGATGCTCGAATTTTGAGCATTTTTTCACTTATCAAATACTTGGCATTTCAAGCATACGATCGTCAGGAGTAAATAATGCTCGACCATTTCACCACCACTGTCTTTATTCACCTTTTTTCAGCAGATTATTCTAACTCCCCTCTATCCTCATGAAGTAACTGTAGCTGTTGTTAAGGATTGCCGATAACCTTGCCGTGGAAAATAAAAATGAGCAGGATTCTTTTTACGTTGGAGATTCTCCGCAGAATTACTATTCACCTACATACAATGAAAAATGAAATATTATCCTGTTATTCTCATTAGTAAACAAGGAAAGCTCATCTTCTAGAGTCGGTATCATAAAATTACAAAATTTTATCTTCGTTACAGTGATTGATGGTTTTTGATTTTTAACATAATTTATAGGCGGATTCCGACAAATAAGCTTGAGAGAGGCGATGCGAAAGAGTGTACAGACTCACTAGCGACTGTTGTGGTTGTTCATTTTATGTTGGGGTGAGAGCACAACGTCCCCTTCCCCCTTAAGCATGTGACCTTTTCTGCAGAAATTGACACTATTTTTTTCAAAATCAAGGCAAACATTTTCTCGATGATTTAATTTTATATTGGAGGAGGGAGGGGTGGTGGCGTATACACTCCAACCTCTCCGTTATTGCCACCAATACAAGTCAATGATCGCTGCTCAGAAACTGTTATCTGTAGGAAACACTGGATCTTAAATAGCATCTAGCAAAATTAAAGCTTGCGACTTAGTGTTATAAAGATTTTAGAGTCAACGAGATAAATGTTGGAAGAGAAGACCACCCAATCTGAAAAATACCTGTCTGGTCAGATTTTAATACAAAAAATGATGAGATTATGGAAATATATGAAAAGAACTAGTTCTGTTCCCTGACTGGCTGAACCTTCTAGAATAACGAAGTACCCAGCCCAGCATCTTATTTTTACGCCTTTCAACCAACTCCCAGTGTTGGCAGATCAGGCTCGTGTTTCTGCTTGTTGCACATGAAATCCTAGCAGTTAGTAAACTCGGAATTTTTCAGCAGGAAAAGTTCAACGTAACTGTTCCTTCCTCGGTACTGCTTTCCAATTAACATAGCCACGCGAATCCGACTATTTGAAAATGTTAGGTATTAAAGTAGTGTCCAAAATGTACTTACTAAGTCTTTGGATGAACAATAAAATGCCTGGAAATTCGCCTTCTGTTCCGTTTCGTTGTAGAACGGCGAATCCAAACAACAATCTCCGTATTTACGACAGTCCTCGTCGCACATACAATTTCTTACTCCCATCTGCTGATGACTTTCCGGAGCATTTTTCACCAAATGACAGGTGGGCTGATTTTTACATATTCTAGAAGTCGAATTAGGAAGCTTCAAAATTTAGACGAAAAATAATATATTCATTCCTACAGCTTGAACACCACCTCCCCTTCATTCCCACGAAACAAGCGAAAGGTGGTGGAAATAATTTAACTTATAGGTATTCAGAAGTAGTGATTGTGATCTTGGGAGCAGAAGGAGAGCAAGCGACCTCCTGGAAAAATTGCTTCTGAATACGATTTCCTCCATATGAGGTATCCGCTTTATACCCAATTTCAATAATAAAAGTAATAACGTTTGTTTTCCTTTTGACGTAATTGAAAATGTTGGGGGTAATATCACCGAAAATATCTTGTCCCTGCAGATTTCCATCATCAGCGAGGAGCTAAATGCAGCATTGGTACTCGCGCTCCAGTCTTATCCAAACATTGATAATTCACATTTTATTTCCTACTACACTGATTTTATGTGCCTAAAAATTCCGTTTTTACTTTTTGCTGAAGTTTTAATCCAACTTCTGACATCGTCGACTGTTTCCACTCAATCGAAAATCGAAATCAGCCCCAATGATGACGGTCTGTACTCCTTCCACAGGGGGCTAGGGATTCTTAATTTTAGGTTGTCAGCAATAAGAAGGTTCCTTGTCTCTGCAATCTATCAAGCCCTTAAATCTTATTTTTTATCCTAATATGGAAAAAATCGTATTCAGTAGCTATATCTAGGGGCTATTGCCCCTTAGGCCCGCAGTATCTCCACCGCTGCTGAAGTCGGATACTTATATGTATTACTGATTTATTATAGTATGATTTTCTTACTTGTCGGTGTACTCGGTAAGTTTAAAAAATACTGGCTCTTCCAAGGTAATTATTGGCATAAATGGCGCAGATGTGTTATTAGTCTCCTCTGCGGCTTTTCCCACCGTTTTTCCATTCGCATTCGCCAGCGCAAGACTTAGCACCGTCAAAATAGTTAATCTCGTCATAATTTTACTCGCGATTCGGAACTTCTCGAAAGCGCATTTGTATTTGAAATTTCCAAAATGAACACGTTCACTGACTGCTATATTCGAACAGAATGAAGTAAGTCCATAGATGAGTTCACTTCACACGTTCACACTGTAGATGCTAGTTTGCTTACCGGTTTTTATCTACTCGCATGCTGCCCTCTAACACCAAACAGCTGATCTATTTTTGTGACGAAGGTCAGTATGTCAGACTAGAAATCAGTGCATGATCATTTCGGTAAACTGATAAAACCGTTTCGGGTTTGCAACTGATCAAAATACGAGGTAAAAAGGCCAATGCATACTTGATAAAGTCAACTCACTCAGTCATAAACCTAACGGTGAAAATACGTAATATCTAAAAAAAACTTAGGTACGTCTCCGGAGCATTTTTATTCACGCAGCTGTGAGGGCACACCGTTGTCAAGTTCAATGCTTCTTGATCTTGATATTCGCTGTTACCTCTTCAAGATGGAAGAAGGAATTTCTGTCCCGACTTCTGAAGGCGATGGGAGAATGACGGATCACAATTTGATCAATCAATCTCGTAGATGTGACTGCAGTTTTTCACTTAACATTTCAAGAAATTGGTCAATATGTAACTAATAAGTGATTAGAAACGTTCTCCATTCATCACTTTCACCTCCGATGAGTGCGGAAAATAATCTCAGAAAATGAATATTGGTGTGTTTGGTATTGTATGCGAGCTGTTACCACATTTTCAAAAATTTTCAGAAGTGTAGACGAAATTAAAAACTTTAATGCAAGAATGCCTTCAACATGTTGAATATGCAACACAGAATACACCAATATACATTTTCAAAATTTCTCAATTTTTGGGAAGAAATAGAAAAACACGTATAACTTTGAACTGGAGACAGCTAGAGCAAAACGGTTTAAAATTTTGGCGAGGGAATAATTTTTGACAAAATGAAGGTAATGAAAAGTTAGAACTTCTCGTGTAAGGAGCAGAATTTTCTCCGTTTTGCTCCATCTCCAAGGTTTTCAGAAAAATGAGTTTTTTTTAGGTGAACTGACAGATTTGTCAGGAATGATCTCCTCTCACCTAAATTTGAAGCCGTTTTTCTCTTCTCCAGTCTCCAGTCGGCATAAAAAAAAAAAAAAAAAAAAAAAGGAAAAGCTCTACATCTAAAAATCCAGGGTTCAAAAATTTTAATTTAGCCTCGCCACTAATCCAGATTGCTCGAGTATGCTAATTTCCACGATTGAAATTGCAAGTCAAGTTTCCCGAGAAATTTCAATCGTATCGAGAGCGTTTTGAAAGAAATTGAAGTTAGCCAATCCTTTTGAGTTTAAAAATTCAAATTTTAGATACACGTTTTGCTATAACTCACAATGTATCGTTCGCTTTGCTATCGAATAGTCCATTTTCACATGTTTTTCCATAAGTCAACTCCCCCCTCCCTGAGAATTCACAGATACGCCTCTGCGTGACACCAAAATATTTTAACGACATTATTCATTCTTACCAACAATAATGGCAGACAGTGTAGAACTGTTTGTAATTAACTTTTTGTTCAGTTTCGTTCTAGTATGTCGAGTTTGAACAACAATCGCCATATTTGGAACATTCAGCATAGCACATGCAGTTTCTACTCGGAAAATCTTGCTTATTGGGGAGCATTTGGTTAACCATGTGACACGTTAATTCGTTCTTGCAGATCCTGGGAAATAGCGCTGACAATAAGACAGGGATTAAGAATTGTATTGTACAGAATCCAAGAGCAGATATAATTGCATAAAAAATGTTTTGGGGGAAAAAATGCTTTCCTGGGAATAGAAAGATCACGACCCTCCAATTTCCTGGAATGAACGATATAAATAAATAATAGGGGTGTACTGAAATAGTGTTAGGTTACTCCTCCACCTTCTTGAGATCAAAAAATGACATTTCCTGCCCATTTCGAAAAATTTTCGTGAGTGGATATTCCATAATCTTATATTTCCATTCCGTCGAAAATTTCTGGGTATACTTCAGACGAATAATATGACTGCAGATGAAGTCACATTTTTCGACTTTGCTCAGAAATTTTCAATGATTTGAGACATAGCTGGTGGAACAGCCAAACAATACAATCGTTTCAAAATGCTGCATCAAAGGAAGTTAAAATTGAAAACTGTTTTCTTGTTGAGCCTTAAAAATTTATAAAATCTCATTCAGCAGTTGCGTTTGCCCCATCACTCAATACATATTTGCGAGTTGTATAGCGGCTAGGGTACCGACCTCTATTTATTATATGATGTACGGGTGTAGCCAAACTTTTTATTCTTCTGGGGCAAAAAAAAAACACACTATATATTACAGTACTAGTGGGGAAAAAGAGCCCGAGTTCTGCAACAAAACAAGCGTAAACGCGTTTTTGAACCACTCGTACTGTACAATATTTTTTTATATAAGTGCACGGAGACAAATTTTTTCCCTGGAGATTTCTTTTAAAATATTAATAATGTCTCTTTTCTCGTAAACATCAACTGATTGAACGTTAACGAAAACAAAGCAGACGATACTCAATTCGCAAACAGAAAAAGGGTAAACGTACGAAACGCGGTGAGTGATCGGCGTGTAGAAACGTGCACAGCTACACACGTCTTGAACACACAGGTGTGCATTCTACACTGCCATTGTTTCTTGCTTCTGATTGGCTGGCTTGACCATTTCCGCCACTAGTGAAAATAACAGCTCATTATCGCCACTGGTGAAAATAATTCTTAATTTTTCTCAACTCTGCTGGTAACGGTGCGTTTACGCTAATTTGTTTGTCGCGGGAAAATAATTTTTCCATGCACGTTTTATGATTATTATTAAAAAAAAAAAAAAAAAAAAAAAAAAACGCACACCACATAAGCTGAAATTTATACCATCTGTAAAGGGAGTTTACACCAATGTAATCACATGATTACTTTTTAGTTTACCCTCATCATTACCCCTAAAAATGATAAAAATAATGCAACTCTCAGCATGTGTACTCATAGGACAGTACCTTCCTATAAGTACGCACTGCTGAAATCATTAAAAAAGTGAAACATTAGAGCGTTTAATCGTTATAATAATTATATTTTTTCAAGAACATCGCCTCTACAAAAATCAAAAACGTAAAATCCGATGTCAAAGTAATCGGTACAAGTCTGATGAGCCCAACCTAGGCACATATTACATTGAATCCAAGGTTCTTTGCTTTTAGATGGGCGAAATATATCAGTACTATAGTACAAATTAGGCATTCAACCTGAGCTTCCTCAAGAGAAACTTTAGAGATTTCTTTCTCTCGCTCTTCTTTTTTCGCCTCAATTGGTTTGCAAGCGATGTGGTTGGTTTTTTCTTCATTGTCTCTATCTGTTTCTCTCCTTTCTTCGCAGCCGTCAGTCCTTTCTTCATCGTCCCTCCTGTTGTCGTAGTTGTGCCCTCTTTCTTTGTTGTCTTCTTTATCTTACTATTCAACTCCTCTTCTCGTCGGTTCTTATAATGTGAACCTATTAGAATTTTTGCCTTCTGAGACTGCCTTTTCTTCATCGCCTCACCATTTTTTTTCAAAGCTTGGGTGAGTTCGTTTTTGCGCGTGGTACTGAAAAGAGTGTTTTGGGACTCAGAAATTTTGAATTACCAGAACTTGCGAAAATTAAAAAAAAAAAAAAAGGTGAATGGACGTTTGAAAGAATCAATAAATGTTGGTGGCGCTGTCTGCAATTTTAAATCATAGGACTGTAAAATAAGAAAAGTAATAAGAAATAGTATTTCTCGCTGAAAATAATTCTGAAAAAGTCTTTTTAACTCGTTACCTTTGCATATTTCAGGGGTTTTCTGAATGTACATTCATTCATATCGAATTGGGCTGCTCTTCTCCACTGCAGCGTGCATTGCCATAAACTTTCTTTGGCCTACAAACCAATTTTCGTTTCGTCGCTATTCGTTTCCTAGGAAGAAAAGCGTATTTGTTATGAGAAACTGGTGCGTACTTAAAAGCAGTTCCTTTGTGCGTACTTATATGGGCAGATATCATGTTCAACAGAATTCATGTTATTACACAACAAATAGCTTACATTTTCGAGAAACTGAATACAGAGTCTGAAACTACAATGAAAGACAAATAAAATGATATTACAGATACTTCCGTTTCTGCCATTTTCGTATCCGTAAACACGTTTTCCAATTTGTGAAAAATAGTTTAAACAAGCAGCAATGCTGCACGACTAGGGTCGGCAAATGCTGCAATTCCTATCATCTGAATTCTGCTAAACATTAACGCTCTCTATATTCATCAATAATAAACATCCTACAAAACTACGAACTACGACAGAATCGCCATCCATATGACCACTTGATAACGTCTCAGTACTGAACAACTTGAATAATAATAATAATAATTAAAAAAAAAAAAAAAAAAAAAAAAAAAAGCGATCGCAATAGGGTCTAGCCGACCCTAAAAACGAGTAAATCAAAACAACAAGCTTCAAAGCACCAAATTTCTCCGATTTTTCATCAAATTACGCAACTTTTCAAGGTTGATGTAGTACTAGGTTGGTTGACGTCGGAGTTGGCATCAGTGTTACCATTGTTCGGGAATTGATAAGTGCGTACTTATGGGCAGGTTCACCTTAATCATGATTTCTGTAGTGATTCAATTGTGTTTGCGTGCGAAATGGTTTGGATTTGTGACATTATTCGATAGTAAGCCCAAAAAAGTGGTATTTTGCCTTTTTCAAAGCAACCTAACGAGCAGCGATGCATATATTGTGGGTCTAAACTATTTCATATTCGATCGTCGTCAAATCCTTATTCCAAGTCAGCGGTGGATTCAGGGATGATGTAAGCACAACCCCCGTCTTTTAACCATCAAGATTACTTCAGAAAATATGATATTCAAAAGAAAATAGAATTTACAGCGATCTTCGAGCAAGAGAAAGCCCTTCAAGTAAAATATTTGATACATTCAGCTAAAAATTTCAAAAAATTGCGTTCACTTTGCTCGTGGATACCCCATTTTGAATTATCGGGTGATCTTCTTCACCTTTGAAATTCCTGGTGCGTTCTCGACTCTAAAAGTTTTGAGCTACCTACGATTATTTCTCCAGAATTTTTTTCATGAAGTTTAGCCTTTCCCAAACGAAAATTCTAGATCCAATATGTGTCTGTACAATCTCATATTGAATAAATATTTAACACTTAGTAAACTGGAATTGTTAACAGTAGTGTGATTAGGAAATTCTGAAGGGTGGTTATCCAGTATGTTCCTGAATTTCAATATATTGAACTGTACCCCTCCAATATACCTGCTAATTATAAATTAGTGATTTATATTCAGAACTTTTAGAAAATCAAAGGCAGTTGAAGCTATACATGCCAAACGTGCTATACCATATGTCCAAGGGCCCCTTCCGAAATAAATACAAACAAACGACTTATTTTCTCATACTTATAAGTATTCCAAAAATTACTATCAAATAAATATATCTTGAGCTGGAACCTATAGAACCTTGTACTGCCCTCGAACAAAATGTTTTCTTTATTTTTCCATCACCTGTATATAGATCTCCACAGCCTGTATTTCCCTCGTGTACTGTAAATAAGATGCTGTAACCTCCTCTTCTTCTTTTGATACGGTGGGGCTTTTCCTGAATGCAAGGTTCGAAGACTCCAGTCTCCGCATTACATGCGGCGCAGTACTTATTTTTATAAGATTTGTGAAGAGAACCATTGGAGACATAACCAAACGCCGTTTGTGATTCGCAGAGTTTGTTTTCCACTCCAGCTGGACACGTTGATATTCCATTAATGCAGTCTCTGGCTTTCACATTTTGGGGTTTCGTTATTTCTCCTTCGCCGCATAGGAACCGCGTTCCGTTGTAAATGGTAATAAAATTATTGTTAACTGAATCGAAATTCAGGTGTCCTTCTGCTTTCACGGAATCGATGTCATCTTCAGATGGTCCATCTTCCGGGCAAAAGAATGATAATTCCCATACTTGGAATTTAGTAACGCCGTTACATACAGCGCAGTATCTGTTGCCATAGGTGATTCCACTTGTAACGTCTGTGACTGGAGTCATTATTCTCGTATCATTTTTTGTAAAGTTTGTTGAAAGGTAACATTTGAATTTCACGTTTTCGTCTGAATATGTCTGAAGGCACGTGACGGTCGCATATACCTTCAAAAACATTAATACTTATGTATCAATATTGGTAATATGCGGAGACAGACATTAAAAACGTTAAATTAAAATTTCAAAAGTGATTCCACCAAGAACCGTCATTTCAGATTATTTATCAACGTATACTCGTGAAACTCGTGCGTAGGGAAATGTGGACTAAATTGTCAGTCTTGAAATTCGGGACATTTTAAAGAAAACATTTTCATGTGCAGTGCAAACGCAAATGTTGATGCACTGTTTACTATGTCGACTGTGTTGTATACATTTCCATATAAATAAAATTATGAACAAGTGTTCAGTGAATGTAAAATGCAGTTGACATTTTAGTCAGCAAGTATCTTTATGTACCTATCGACATCATTATAAACATTGTAGTGTGCAGCGAATTGACACGCGTTCAGTAAACGTCAACACATTTTCGTATAGTCGACATTTCAGTTGATATTATGATCGACAAGTGTCGACATTACTTATTAACATTGCAGTATCAGTATATGCAAAAGTAGACTCAGTTGTACATTCGACATGAGAATTGACATGTCTGCTCAACAAATGGTTTAGGCTGAATAAGTTTGGTGTAAATTAAGTTATTGTCATAATTCTTATATGGTTGGGTTCAATGCTCCAAAGTATTTGGATACAAAAACTAAAAAAGGAAAGTGAAAAAAATTACGTCGATATAAATTTTGATGCTTTTGAAAACGTTGACAGTGTTTTACTGGTCAATGCTTGATTCGATATCCTGTAAAATTTCCGCTTAGGTACCTTTCTATCTACCTATCTCTTGGAAATTGCTAAATATCAAGTTAGGTATCCATATTTTACGTGTGTTTATGTTTGATATTCTTACCGGAAACCGTGACATAGACAAACAGTAAAACTGTTTGTAATTAACTCTTTGTTCAATTTCATCATAGTATAGCGAGTCTAAACAACAGTCGCCGTATTTAGAGCACTCAGCATCGCACATGCATCTTCGAGTAGATAAAGTAGTCATATTAGGAGACACTTGTTCAATCATGTGACACGTTGATTCACCTCTGCAGATTCTGAAAAATACAGGCAGTTTATTACTAGGCGAGTCTGCCGAACATTGAAACAGGAGGACACGGAATGGAACCAAGATGCTATGGGCTTACACGTATGTAATAACTAGCAGTGAAAGAAAATAGAAAAACATCGGATGGATGAAGCAAGCATTCTTGGCAGTGGAATATCTGTCATTAGATCCATACCTGTATGAGATGACCCGAGGTCCAAATCATGTTCCAATGAGCAGCTGACAAGATACTGCCGAGGTATTATAAAGAAGTACCCGTGAAACACATGCCTATGGAAATGTCGACTAAACTGTCAGTATTGAAGTCGAGGACATTTTTAATCACACATTTTCATGCGCAGTGCGCATACAAATTCCGATGCTCTGTTTACTGTCGACTATGTATTATACATTTCCATAGACTGAACAAGTGTTCAGCAGATGTAAAATGCAGTTGACATTTTATTCGACCATTTACTATCTACATACGACCAGGGATGTTAAGCTGAAGCCACTGGCGACTCAAGCTAAAACTTGAGTCATAATTTTAATCGTTATTCATTTAGCCAAAAACCAGCCAGGCAAATTCTACAAATCCGCTTTATAAGTCAGCTAAAAGCTACGTTTTATGGCAAACTTATAAATTCAGCTAATACCAAAAGTAAAATAAAAATAATTTGTAAATAAATTGATAAAAAATTTGCTGTCATTCATTTACAAGGAATTTACTGTTTTGAATTGATCTTATCAATCATCAAAATGATGGGAAATTGCAAGCTGTGTAACTTTAACTGAAGTCAACTTATATGCAGACTATATCCATTAAGCCAAACAGCATTGAGCCATATCTGAAGCCGGAAAACAGGGTGTTCAGGAACATTGATTACTCCAATGAGACATTTTCGGTATGTTATTAACGTTGAACTGTAATGTTTACATATTGGCTCAATGTTACCAATTTACCGAAAATATCTTTTTGGGGTACGGGCACTCTGTATTCTTGAACCTCCTAATATTACCTACCTCCCGCATGAACCTGTTAATTCAATTACCTCTGTTCTGGGAGCACAAACGAACCGATACGAAGTAAATTTAGGACAAATTTAATTGCATGGATGCAACAAAATTTATTCGAGAATGTTCAAAATTCAAAAGAAGATTGTATCATCCCATACCAAGTGTATGCGTTTTGACTCTTATGTGTTACATGTGAAGTGTAAAATTTTCGATTTTTTTCAGTCTTCGGAATCGTGCTGTGTCAATTTGAAGTATTAGTAAAAAAAAATACCTTGGCGGCACCACTGGGATCAGCAATTTTTTTTTGTAGACGAAGTCCTACATGTCCTATTGAAGCCGTTATATCGCTACATTCATACTGAGGGGGAAAAAATTGCAAGCAAATAGTACTTATCTAAGAAAGGTTCGAGACAGATCTTTGACCCCAGAATACAGTCAGACGGACAGCAAATGAATGAGTGAGCCTGTAATATCTACCATGAGCAGATTACATAATTGATAGGTGCTCTGATTTCTTGATCATTGTATTTATCTGATATTTCTGATTGATATTCGTGGCGTAAAATTAATAAATAAATAAAACATAAATGTGGACATGGACTGAAAACATCTGGAGCAAAATGGTTTGAAATTTTTGTGAGAAGAGATCATTCCTGACAAGTCTGTCAGTTCATCTAGAAAAAGCTCGTTTCTCTGAAGAACCCTTGGAGATAGAACAAAACGGAGAAAATGTTGCAACTCGCAAGAGAAGTTCTAACTTTTCATTATCTTCATTTTGTCAGAAACCGCTCACCAAAATTTCAAACCGTTTTGCTCTAGCTGTCTCCAGTCCAAAGTGATTCGCGTTTTTCCACTTTCCCCCCAAAAAATAAGAAATTTCGAAACGGTAAATTGGTGTGTTTTGTATTGCATATTCAACGTGTTGAAGGCGCCACCACATTTTTCAACAATTTTCAAACGTGTAGATGAAGATGAAAACTTCAGTGCGGTAATGCCTTCAAGAGGTTGAGTATGCAACACAAAACGCACTAATAGACAGTTTCAAAATTTCTCATTTTTTTGGGTAAAGTGGGAAAACACGAATGACTCTGGAATGGAGACTGGAGAGGAGATTATACCTGACAACATGAAGGTAACGAAAAGTTAGAAGCTCTCTTGCGTGCAGCAAAATTATCTCCGTTTTGCTCCATCTCCAAAGATTCTTTGCAGAAATGAGTTTTCATTAGGTGAACTGACAGACTTGTCAGGACTCCTCTCACCAGAATATCAAACCGTTTCACTCTAGCTGTCTCAAGTTCACATAAAAAAATAAATAAATAAATAAACTTATTCACAAAGAGCTGAAGAGAATGTGGAAAAGCTTTACACTTACGAATCCAGGGCTCCAAAAATATTAATTTGGCCTCGCTACTAATCAAAATTGCTCGAGTATGCTAATTTCCACTATATAGTTTAAAATTGCATATCAAGTTTCCCGGTAATCATATTAAGGACGTTTTGAGAGAAAGTCAAGTTGAACACTCCTCTTGAGGTTACAAATTTAAATTTTAGTTACATGTTTTGCTCTAATTCGAAATGTATCGTTCGCTTTGCTGTCGAATAGTCTATTTTCACAAGTGTTTCTGTAAGTTAGCTCCTTCCCCCTGTAAACTTCCAGACACGCGTTTGCGTGACACGGAAATATTTTAATGATATTATTCATTCTTACCAACAATGATGGCAGACAGAGAACTGTTTGTAATTAGGTATGATCAGTTTCATTATAGTAGGTATGGCAAGTTTGAACCACAGTCGCCGTATTTGGAACATTCAGCATCGCACATGCAGTTTCTACTCAGAAAATTTTGCTCATCGAGGGGGGGGGGGGGGTAATTTGGTTAACCATGTGACACGTTGGTTCGTTCTTGCAGCTCCTTTAAAATATCGCTGATAATAAGACCAGGGATTAGGAATTGTTTAATACTGAACCTAAGAGCAGATACAATTGCATAATTGTTTTGAAAAAAACGCTTTCCTGGGAATAGAAAAGATCACGACCCTCTAATCTCCTAGAATGTGAATAACGACGTAAATAAATGATACCCGTGTACTGAAATAGTGTTGGGTTCCTCTCCCACCTCCTTTTGAGGTCAAAGAATGGCGCTTTCTGCCAATTTCGAAAAATTTTCGTGAACGAATATTCCATTATCTTTTATTCCCGTTCCGTCGAAAATTTCTTGGTACACTTCACACGAATAATATACTTTTATGACTGCTGATGAAGTCACATTTTTCGACTTAGCTTAGAAATTTTCAATGAATCACTGTCAGGGCATAGGTTAGTCTTGAATGCTGATATTATGTATTTATACGCATAATCCTGCCATACTAACTTGTCTTTATATTCCTTCAACAAAAGTGACTGCTTTGATTCTTCTGGAACTAACGTAGTGCTGGTCAAGTTAGCTCCTTCTCTCGAACCAATCGATACCGGGCTTACAATCAACAAATTATTCAACAATAATAATCCAAGAAAAGTGAACATTTTGAAGCTATGTGTGTATTTTTCTTTGTCCGGTTACATATTCGGTACAGGGCTCAGACAATCAATTAAACGATTATGACTGTAGCGATGATGTTATCAAAAAATTTACAAAGTGGGAGAACATAACTGATACCCATAATTGCTGATTTGCCTTTCATGCATATTTTAATAATATCTCTGATATGTAAGAAATTATCTACTATCCATTTCTATCCATTTATCTGGCTATAGTGCGAGGCCAAAGTCGTTCATCGCAAACAAATTTTACCCGAATTATTGTTGCAAATCTACTTGCAAGAAGCACTGATAGAACAGGACTCAGTAGCAAAGTTTACAAACTTGCAGCATGGCACTGAAGGAAGCGATTGAATGTATTAGATATTTTTACATTCAGTGGAAGAAAACACCGTTTTCCTGTTTTGATGTTACCCAGGCAGATTGTAGTTTCCCACTGAACATCGAGGACTGTGCTGGAGATCGACTGCTTTATAAGGCGATGCACAACTGAAGAGAAGTCATTCGATCATCTGCAGTCCATGGTAGTGAAACTACTTACGTATGTGTGTACTAAAAGGCTGCACCGCCGAATGTTGTAAGCTTACTTGCAAGGAGCACTGATGGAACAGCCAAGGCTGGTTTGAACAAACATGTTGGGGTGAAAGGGGCGTTATAAGAAATTAAAATAATAAATACTCCCCTCGTTCCCTTGATGGCTTGGAGATATGGGCTGAAATTTCCTAATTGCCTTATAGATTTTTTTAATTTTAATTATTTGATATAATTGTGAAAAAAACTACATGGGTTGACTCTTAAACATAAGCGCCGACTTACGGAAAATATGGGGCGGGGCAGAATCAGTCAGAGTGCGGTGTTTTCTTTGATTATTTTATTGAGACGCGTCTGATATTTCGGTATTATCGATTTTATTCTTATTCGTTTTCTCTTTTTCTTCTTTTTTGTTAAATTTAAACATTGATGGTAAAATTTGTTGTACTTTGTACTTTTCCATTTTTGAGTTGAAAATATTGGGGGGCCGCCCCTCCAAAGTTTTTATGGGGAAAGCCCCCGAAAAGTGCCAAGTCGGCGCCTATATGCTCTTAAATAAGGGATAAAATCAAAATAAGACCCCCCCCCCTTTAAGCTGTACATTTCTACCTCCGAAGATTTTCCTTCCTCTTCATCTTAAAATAACATATGTGAGAAGAGATGTCACAGCGGCTATTCAAAGATTTTTTCAAATGGCAAAACAGTTCTCAGATAGGAGATTTTGGAAAGTTAGTTGGCAAGAATGAAATTAAAAAAAGTTTTGCCCGCTTGTTGATTTGGAAAATTTTTCTTATTGAGTAACATCAAGGGCGCAACCAGAACTTTTTTTGTGGGGTCTCGAATTTAGAAAAAAGACTTAGACAGGGGTGAAAGCTCGATTTGGTACCTGCCTGGTTTGGTATCGTGAGCTGTAAATTTTCACGAACCTACGACGCCACATAACCGCATCAGGTCATCGGCATCAATTTGTTTTTCGTTTCAAAATTGATTTTGAAAAAATAAAGGAGAATTTTGGAGGGGGCTATAGCCCTCTATCCCCCTCCTTGGTTGCGCCCTTGTGTAACATCTAATTCTCTATAAGAAACTTTTAAAAACTTGAGACTTTTCCTTGTATCGATCACAACACTATTCGAGTTGAGGCAGTTAATATTTTGTACTTGGAAATCCCCTCCTCATTGAGTGCAGCAATTTAAGCATGTCTCTCATCCTTCACATGATTTCTTCTGCACAAATTCCGGAATTAATTAGATATCTGCATTCAATATTGACTTTATTTTGACGAACCCAGCTCGGTGGAACAGTTGAGGAACTGTTTTGAATCTCTCTTATGCAGTCTTTCACTATGTTTTAGGGCAGTAATGAGAACAAGTTGTATGGTTTCCTTTGTACGAAGAATTTCTGTATAACGTCTTGAAGTTTTTTTGTTTTTTTTTTTTCGATTATGTGATTATTAACAAACTTATAGTAATAAACAAAATCTGTTTTGTACTAGGTCCAACTTTTAACTTTTAGACACAGTATCTAAATATTGGTCTTGTGAAGAAAGGTTCTCAAAGACAATTGAGGCAGGAGTTAATCTCAACTATCTTTTTAAAATGTTGCATCAAGAGCTGTTGAAATTAAAAATGTTCCTATTGATCTTCAAACATACGTGAAATATTTGCCCCATCTTTCAATATTATCTTTACCCTCCTTGAAGAGAGTTGTACAGCAGCGAGTTGTATAGCTGCAGCAGCTAGGAAAACAACCCCTATAGTCATTATGCGATGCAGGATAGTCACTAGAGATGCGATTTTAAGATAAAAGGTCTATATTGATTTTAGATTTCCTTAACTCAGTATCTTGAGTTGACACGCTAGTCATCTGGGATAGATTCAATGTACGGAATTCTTCGTGTTTAGCTTATAAACCCTCAGAAATAGGGTGCCCGCTATTTTACAAAATTTTGAATTCTGAGTAATGCAGTGGATTATTTTTCACTTACTGGAAAGATGAAAGCTTAAAATTCTGAGTTTAATCAGATAAAATTGACCTGTCGCCTAACAATACATGAGATTTCCATTGTTTTAATAAGAAGAAAATTGTCTTGGCCACTAATGGTTTTGAATATTTGTAATTATGACTTTAACGAGTGATTCGATGGTGACTGCATGCGAAATGGTTTGGATTCGCGATATCAGTCGATGGTCCTGGAAGGTAGCTCAAAAAACTTGTATGATGTCATTTTCTTCAAATCCACCTACCATTGTTATATGCCAGCGATGCATACTATGTAGAAATCTAAACCATTTCATATTAACTTCATTCCAGTCAGAAATGGGTTCAGTAGGCAAGAACGTACCGAAGACATTTTCCGGGAGGGGGGGGGGAATTGTAAAAGACCCAACTGACTCAATTCAAAATTCCCAAATATCAAAGCAAAAAAAAAAAAAAGCTTTTGACTTATTAGATTTTCCCAACTTCGCAACTCAAAGTTCCCAAGTATCAAAGCTAAAAAAAAACCTTTTGACTTGCTGAATTTTTTTTTATCCATCTACTGAAATTTCCCAACTCCGCCTGACTGAAATGGTAAATTTTCCTAACTGCTGAGTGAAAAAATTCGCGCCATCGGGAAGTTCTCCCCTCCCCCATTGGTATGTTCCTGAGTTCAGGGATCGTGCGAGCACAACCCCGTCTTCGATCCATCAAGTTTACTTTAGAAGATATTATGATGTTCAAAAGAAAGTAGAATTTCTAGAGAGCTTCAGATGAGAGAGAGAGGCCCCTTCTAGTCAAAGGTTTGATTTTTTTGATAAATTTGTTGCTGAAAATTTCAGAAAATTTCGCTCATTTTGCTCATGGATACCCCATTTTTGGTTATGGGTTGACCATCTTCGCTTTTGAAATTTCTGGTGCTTTCAGGACTCGAACTTTTACGATTATTTTTCACGAAGTTGGCCTTTCCCAAACGGAAATTCTAGATCCAGTCTATATACAATCATATTGAATAAATAATATTGAATACTCGGTAAGCTGGAATTCTTCGCAGTGTGATCAGGAAATTCTAAAGGGTGGTTATCCGTGGAAAAAATGTGAAAAAACAGCTGAAATTCGCTAAAGTCAGGAGGAAATTATTTTAGGGGGTCTTGAAATCCGTATGTCCCTGAATTTCAATATACTAAGTATGAATTATTGATTTTTATACTTAAAACTTCTCGAAAATCAAAGGTAGTTCAAGCTACACGTGCCAACTGTACTCTACCACATCCCGGAAAACACTGTTGACGTTGACAGAACCATCGTCATTTGTATCGACATCATTTATTTTACTTTCTTCTTAGTTTTTGTATCCAAACACTTCCGAACACATTTTGTATTAAACTCAACCATACAAGAATTGTGACAATAAAACTTGATTTATACAAAAATTATTCCGTGTAAACCATTTGTCGAGCAGACATGTCAATGCAAATGTGGTAGAAGTTTACTGAACGAGTGTCTATTCGCTGCATACTACAATATTTATAGTAATGTCGATACATGTGGATACTTGTTGAATAAGGCTAGGATTTTTATGCGCTAAAAAATGGAAAATATGCGCAATAAATATACGCTAAAAAATGTCAAAATATTCAAAAATATGCGCTATAAAACCGCACCCTCATGGGTATCGAAATGTAGGGTTTTCGAAGCACTACAATAAGAGCCATTCGTTTTAACGGAAATTTCATTAAATCATCAAAAACACAAAGAATTTTTTCATTTCCAAATAATCGCAATTGCAGTTTGCAGCTTCGCAGTTTAAAGCCTTGAATAAGCTTTTATGTAGGAAAAAAAAGACCTTAAACATAACTACCGATAGGTTTTTTTTTCTTGTCTCTAATTTTCTAGTCTTCAGCTGACCTTCTTCCAGTAGCTTACAGCAAAGAGCAAACACACTGTTACTTGTTTTTTTCCCCCAGAAAATCGTGAAAATGTTGTCAATAGAAGTGATTTTTGGCTAGTTTTTGGGAAATATGCTATAACAACCTCAAATATGCAGCAAATATGCGGTATTCGGCTATTTTTCAGCGAAAATATGAATTTTTATGCATTTATGGCCTAAATATGCAAAAATATGCGCTATAAACTTTTGCATATACGGATTCAGAATTTCATGATTCGCAAAGATAATGTAGATATACGCTATCTAGTGTTACAAGAACGAATATGCATTTACATAAAAATCCTAGCCTTATTGATTAAAATGTCAATTTAGTCGACATTTCCGTATGTACATGTTTCACGGGGCATGACCAAGAGTTTCTTCCAGTGGCGGATCCAGGAGGGGGGGGCTAAATGTTGAAGAAAAAAAGAGCAAACAAAATTTTAAGCATGAATGCATGATTGTTGATAAGTGATAATGTTGATTCATTGATAACGCGATATGTATTCACGAACTGTGCTGTATGAGCGTTACTGTCATTAAAAACATCGGTGGCTAAAATAAGTGGAAAAGAGAGTGAATTTTTTTTTTTTTTGGGGGGGGCTATAGCCCCTTTAGCCCCTCTCCCCCTGGATCCGCCACTGGTTTCTTCTTAAATAAATACAAAAAAATACTTATTTTCTCATACTTATAATTATTCCAAAAACTGCTATCAAATAAAAATATTTTGTGCCGGAACGTATAGGACCTTGCACCGCCCCTGAACAAAATGTTTTCTTCGTATTTTCACCAGCTTTTAAACTTCCACAGCCATCCGTATCTGCATTCATGAGTACTTCAGTTATTTTGAATACCACGCTGAAACCTACATGTGAGCTCTGTTCCCGATATATTTCAATGCAAGGTTCAAAGATTCCAGTCTCCCCATTACATTCAGCACAGTATTTATTTTTATAAGACTTGTGGAGAGAACCATTGGAGATATAACCAAACGCCGTTTGTGATTCGCAAAGTTTGTTTTCCACTCCAGGTGGACACGTTGATATCCCTTCAATGCAGTCTCTGACTGTCACATTCTGGGGCTTCTTCATTACTCCTTCATCGCATAGGAACTGTGTTCCGTTGTAAATGGTTATAAATTTATTCATAACCGGATCGAAATTCGGGTGTATTACTGCTTCCAAGGAATCGATACCATCTTCGGATGAAGTTTTGGCCAAGCAATTGAATAATATATCCCATACTTGAAAGTTAGTTACGCCGTTACATAGAGCGCAATATTCGTTACCATAAGTAATTCCGCTTTGAATGTCGGTGACTGGAGTCATTATTCTCGTATTATTTTTTACAGAGGCTGTAGAAAGATGACATTTGAATTTCACTTTTTCGTTTGAATACGTTGGGGGACAAGTTACGATCGCGTATACCTTCAAAAAACATAATATCAATATTGGTAACATGCAGAGATACACATTTAACTTTAAATTGAAGGCTTAGGTAAATGATGAGATTAATTATCACATAAGTACTTGGTTCGATGTCCTATAAAATTTCCGGTTAGGTATCTTACCTATTTCTTCATATTTTTTTGAGAATGTAAAATATTAAAGTTACCCGTATTTTTATTTGTGTTTGACATTCTTACCGATAACCGAAACGTAGACAAACAGTAGAACTGTTTGTAGTTAACTCTTTGTTCAGTTTCATTGTAGTATGGCGAGTCTAAACAACAGTCGCCGTATTTAGAGCACTTAGCATCGCACATGCATCTTCGAGTAGATAGAGTAGTCAGACTAGGAGGCACTTGTTGAGTCATGTGACATGTTGATTCGCCTCTGCAGATTCTGAAAAATATAGACAGTTTATCATTAGGAGTCTGCAGAACACTGAAACAGGAAGACACATGGACCGGTAACTATAAGATTCTAGACTTATAATAACTAGTAGTGAAAGGATGGAAGCAGGGATGTCCTTTATTTGAACGATTTTCTGCAGCACCCCAACCATAAATAGAGCTTTTTCTAAAGCACACATATACTTAAAGCAGAAACCAGAAGTTTGCTCGACCCATACTAAAGGTTCTTTTTTTCACGAACGTCCGTATTTTCATTATTTAAGCCGTTAACGAACGTTTTCTGACCATATGTTTGCACTATAGAAGCACAAACGTAGGTAAATTGGGGTCCATGGTACAACACTCTCCTATTATGAACAATATAGTATGCAGCAAATTGACACACGTTCAGTAGACGTCAACAAATTTTCGTATATAGTCGATATTTTATTTGACATTGCGGTGGACAAGTAATCGATCGACATTACTATATATCAACATTGTATGTAGTATCAGTGTACACAAAAGTAGACCCAATAATACAGTCGACATTTGCATGGACATGTCCACTCGACAAATGGTTTAAGCTGAATAATTTTTGTATAAATTAAGTTATTATCATGATTCTTATATGGCTTGGTGTAGTGCAATGTGTTCCAAAAAGTATTTCGGTACAAAAACTCCAAAAGATCTGAGGAAAATGATGTCGATACAAATGTCGATGTTTCTGTCAACGTTGACAGTGTTTCACGGGTAAATATTAAGATCATCTAAAGCCGGTGGGTGGTCCATCAAGGAGGGTGGATATGAAAATCAACCGCGCAATTAAAATCACTATAGTGATTACCAAGTTATCTATATCGAAAAGTTTATAATTTTACATTATTTTCCCCAAATCACTTTGTGATACTAACTTGGCTCCATATTCTTTTATTAAAAATAACTCTGCCCGTCCATCTGAATCTGAAGGTTGATTCTTACTACTAGTGAAGTTAAGTCCATCACTCGAATTAGTTGGTGTCCCTCTGGCCATGAAGGAGTTATTAATCATTAATGATAAAACAACAATGATAATCATCGTTAATGAAAAACGGTACAAACTGCTTCACCCAACGAACTTGTTAAAATGAGAAAAATCAATTCACCGTTATGAATATTCAGTTCGCGGAATCAGCTGAACGAAAATGGCGTAAGAAAGCTTGTAGCAGCAATTTTATCGCATACACATACACGTGAAAGAAGAGCAAAATAAGACTGATATATAGTCTAATGAAGGATTTGTCTACGTAGTCGATACACATTATGCATTTATTCAGATTTGATTAGTTTCTTAATTTATCGTATCAAGTACCTATAATACGGTTTAATTTTGATGAATTTTCTATACGAATCAGTCCGTTTTGCCGACGATATATTATCAGTAGATGCACAGCTATCAGCTGTTCCATTTCGCGAGTCATCTCGGTGATTAGGCATGAATAAAGTTGGTAGAATAGAAGTGCGAATGCAATCGACAGACCATCATTAGGTGCCTCTGCAGACGACTTCCTTGTATGAAGAAGTCATGGTACTTGAAAATAATGAAAAGTAACCGAACTCTATAGCGATGATAAGAACATTGGGATTTCCATGGCAACTTTTCAAAACCTAACTGATAAAAATGCTGGTAATCCCGTTGGGATTTTGAAATGGTTATTACAACGACGATGGAAATTTTGATGCTGTTGTATCTTTTCAAAATGGTGAGAGTTTTCAACCTGAACATATATAACCTTAAAGCTCTAGTACTAGTAAAAACATTGAGAATGCTTTGGAATCTTTTCGAAATAGTCAAACAAACTGACCTTGACTTGACCTTGGAACGGTGATGGAAATGCTGACAATCCCGCAGCAGTGGATGTTTAGGTATTAAGGATAAAGTAGAGTACTTATCTGTAGAGGGCAAGATGACGCACGGGGTAAGCTGCCTGTTACTATTTTTCACAAAATGAGGAATTCGTTTGCAACATTGATTTCTTTCAATCCAGTGATTGAAAAAAACAACCTTAGAAAGTTTTGTCCAGTTTTGCAAAGTGGCCTATGAGTTAGGTTGACAAGAAAAGTGAAGTGTGTTTGATGTTATTTTCAGCAGCTACTATGTCAGCTTTAACAAATACTAGTTTTAATGTCTTCGGAATCAGTCAAGCGTGAAGATGGCGAGGTAAGTAAATATTCTGCCCTAAAATATTCGACTTTTTCCGAATAATTTTCGAACATTTAGCCAATTAGTGTGATCATATGTTTTTGTGCCAGATAACGTACGTTTTTCCGGCGAAATTTCAATGTACTCAGAAATCGTATCATTGAACGTTAAATTTTATTTGATGTTATCGATATTATCTAATCTTTATTTTGTTTGTACTTATAGTAAGAAGATTGGATTCAATGTGCAAACTGTGAATCATGGTGCCATAAGATTTGTAATGACTATGAAAATGGCGAACATATACGTGATTTGTGTACCAACTTGTAGATAAAGAATTTCATTCCTATTGGTTTTTTATTATTAAAATATAGGTATAGTTATAGTTATCTACTCGTTGACTTGATCGAAATAAATTTGAAAATATATCTAATTTTGCATATTTTCTGTCATAAAAGGCAACAGTAATCTTACCCCTACCAAATGTCATCTTGCTCCACTGGTTAGGGCAAAATGAAATTTTTTGGAGTTTTTCTCCTAATCGTTGTATTTTTAATCTAAATTGTAAAGAAAAATATGTAAGCGAAAAATGGGTAAAAGGTCGAAATTTCTGTGAGAAATTTCAAATATAATGTTTACTACCCGGAAAAGCTTCCAGAGCAGTTCTAATATTAGGTGGTGTGTGGTGGGACGTATGGCGATGCACGCATGACAAAGTGGCCCCTATGACACCGCACCCCCGGCCACACGAACTACCCTTTCGAGTATCGCGTCAGTGACCGGAGGGACGCCTTGGGGCCGGGCCCGAGCCCCCATTTCTCCGTGCCGGAACGGTGCGCGCGTCCAACCAGGGCCACCATGGGGTTCCCTACTGACCGAGGTCCGCACTCCCTGAGCGCTCACCTGGAAATTTCAGGTCCCCCACGGCCGGACGCGCTGCCTCTCTTCACTCACCCCTCACCTCCTCGTCTTGGTCCGTGTCTCGACGCAGGCAGGTGGTGACGACGGGTGAGCCCTGCCGGTGGGTCCGCAGTGCAGCTGCAGCAGCTCTTCTCTAGGATGGTACAGAGTTCTCTTCCTGTTCGATGGTGTGGGCCGAGCTTGGTGAATCGCCGGCCCTCTGTTTCGACCACTCCGTCTGCATCTTCTTCTTCATGATGGCCGAGACAAAGGCCGACACCCGGTCTAATAGTAGGTGCGCGTCATCTTATCCTCTTGGACTCTTGCTAGTGTAAGACTTATCAAACAAATACTGGATATTTGACTACAAGTTTTTCTCCATATTCCATTTTTTGACTTGCAGTCATACAAGCGTTCTGACGCGGATTTATGGGGAGGGGAGTGTTTTAACACTCCTCCCCCAAGATGTAATCCTAGATCCGCCCCTGCAAGCGTTGATTTCTTTGAAACAACTGTCGACTTTTCACCCCTACATTGAGGTCGAATTTGATTTGATGCAAAAGTCAAATTACCAACTCAATACCGATTTTTGGATCAAATTTTGCATCAATTTTGATGTAGAATTCTGTCCAAATGTTAATATCGATATGGTAAATCGGCATTCGTATCGAATTTGACCATCATACTGTGTCAAAAAAGCGATGGATTCTGGATGTCGATAAGCGAGTTGATTTTTGTGTTAACCATGTTTCAAGGACTATCCCGTTTGCTTGTTGAAAATGATCATCATATTTTTATATGACCTAGGTATCTTTTAAGAAAATCACAAAGCTGCTGGATTTGTCCCTTGTATTTTTCTTCGACATCATATCTTTCCCTGGCCTATTTTGAAGAAGCAACCGCATTGTAGGTATCCTGTTTGAACATAATAGAGCAACACAAGATAGTTAGCTATTCAGGGTAAATTTTTCTATGATGAACATCTTATGTACCAGAACTGAAGGTGTGACGAAGAGATTAGCTGTCTTGATCTAAGTAAATCAAGTGAGGAATATCATTTCAAAAAGGTGGAACCGTTACTGGAAATAAGGAGATCCTCAGTCCCATATATGAACGCCATAAGTCAACTCTACAAGTTCCCAAATTGGAAGTTTCTCTGGGGGGGGGGGGGGTACAAAAATCTTGAGTGACCAAAAAAATTGTCAAATTGCTGACTAGTTTTTGAAATATTTTAAATGAGGAGGAGGGATTGTATTGCCGTTCTTCTTTCCTCCTCTCACTCTCAAATTCTGATGCTACTGAAGAAGCTACTTTTGAGATCAAATCAAAATCAATTGATTTGATCCCGGAGATAAGCACAACATCAAAATTGTAGACCAATAAGCCTTAGCCCAATTCTCTCAAAAATCTTTTCAAAACTGATTGAAACAAGAATAAACAAACAATAGCTGGTTTTCGAAGGGGGTTCTTGATCGTAGATCACCTGTATACTTTAAAACAACTATTGGGAAAAGCAGAGGAATACCAATTTGAATTGCACCTAGCGTTTGTGGGTTACGAGGAAGCCTTTGATTCGCTCAAGCCCGATTTTATTATCAAAACTTCTCAGTGATAAAAGATATGTGTGTAGCGGCTTGAAGGCAAGAATAGTTACGGAGCGACCAGGGCGGTACTTTGCCGTAGACCGATGTGGGAGGGGGGTGAAGCAGGGCGACTCCTTATCCCCGATTCTGTTCAGCGCGGCTCAGGAAGAAGTTATGAGAAAAATGGACTGGGAAACGAAGAGAGTGCTTGAAAATGGACGGAGATTAAGCAACTTGAGATTCGTTGATGATATTGCCCTGGTGGCGGGCTCCGGGGACGAGTTGAAGGATATCCTGGAAGAACTGAGCGAAAGAAGAAAGGAAGCGGGTCTGAAAATTAATATAGAAAAAACAAAAATTTTGTCGAACAAACGGAGGGGATCCTGTGGCCACAAATAGAAAAAAATAGAGCGGGTGGAGGAATTAAATACTTAGGACAAACGATAACATTTAACAAAACAAAAAATTTAGAATTGGACGTAAGAATAGCCAACTCGTGGAAAAAATTTTGGTCTCTGAATAAAATATTTAAAGAGAATTTTTCATTAAAACAAAAAAGACAAATTTTGAACATTTGCGTCTTTCCCGTCTTGCCGTATGGTTGTCAGACCAGGCCGCTTACTATAAAATTGAAGAGAAAAAAATCGTCATCCACCAAAACAGTTTAGAAAAGGCGATCCTTGGGATACAGAGGAAAGACAAGATTAATTTATCGAAAATTAAAAAGAAGTCAAAATACGACACAAACTTCCTCCATGCTATAAGGAGGGTGAAGTGGAACTGGGCTGAGCATGTGGCGTGAATGGAGAATAACATAGGTGGGCAAAAATAATGTCAGACTAGTTTTTGAAAGGAAGGAGGAAAAAAGGAAAACAAAGAACCAGATGGAGAGATGAGTTTGATAGAATGCACAGACAATATCACAGGATTGCACAAAACAGGGGGGTCGGGAGCGTCTGAGAGAGGCCTTTGCCCAACAGAATGCAACTTAACTTTTGAGATATTAATATGGAATTAATCTCTGAAAACAACTTCCGAATATATGTAAATCTCTGATAGTAACTCCGCCAACATTCCAATTTTCTTCTACTGTCGATTCTTAAAAGCTAAAATACGTATACGGGCATTATTTTTCCAGGCGAAGTGACAATTTGGCAAATAGTTTACTGGTATTTTTTTTATTCAGCGACTGGTTTTATACGACAGAAGGGGTAAACGCCACCCTCTGTTCAGTGGTATTTGTACAGTTGAGAACAGCGGCGATATTGGCGATCGAAAATATTATGTTCATCAGAACTCGCAGAAAATTATTACGAAATTATAATTTTTAAATTGTCCACAGAATTGTCTTCAGAGAAACAAAAATGGAAAAAAGTCAAAACACGAGTTAGTAAAACCAGAAGAGCAGGATTATTATTTTTTTTTCACGAGGACTTTGAAATTTTTTATCACTTGAGAAAATAGAACCCCATGTTGGGTAAATTCTAAATTCATAAAGTGAGAGGTTTGTTGTCTTTTTTTTTTTTTTTTTTCTTTCTTCATGAGGACTCAGAAATCTTTCATCACTTGAGAAAAGGGAATCCATGTTGGATAAATTCATAAAGTGATGTCTTTGTTGTGCTTTTTCACCTCAGAATTTTTACAGTTGACAAAATGACATGCTGTGGCTCACAAAATCGAGTCAAGAAAGTTCCTTCAGTATGTTCCTGTGTATAGGTATGTTTCCCTTCGTAGCTAATCAGCGAATAACATTGTTTTTATATTCCTGGGCGCTTCTGCTATAACCTATAACATAACTTGGCACGATTTGGATATACTGAGCTACTTTTTTGGGTGGAGAAGAGAAAATCCTATTTTTCAAGTAGAGAAAGTTCGAGAAGCCAACTAACTAGACGAATTTTGAGATTGATATAGCAAAAAATGAAAAGAAATCATGACTTTCTAACTTCTGCTAACTGACGAAAACTTTTGAAACTGACTGTATTAAAATCATAATTTCTTCAGTTTTGCTGACCATTGATCCAGTTTTTTGAAACTGAATGCTATTTTGTCGCAACTGAAAAAATATTAATACTTATACATCGCTGACGGTCACGTCAATCCAATGTGTTATTAAAACAAGTCAACATGAAACAGAACAATGCATTTCAGATTAATTAACAAGTAATACACGAGTAGTTCTTAAAACTTTCATTCCGCAGTCTGATCCTGTATCTCTCAAATTAGTAAATCCTTCTCAAGACGTCTGACAGAATACATCCCTAATATGTCCTTGCAGATCTCCACAACCATTCGTATTCGCCTCATTCGGCTTAAATAACACTTCGAGACCGAGTTTTCTTTGGTAAAATGTGTCCCAGTCTATACAAAATTTGAAATCTCCAGTTTCTCCATTACATTGGGCGCAGTGTTTGTTTCTGTAAGTCTTAATGGAACTATTACTGACGGCATAACCAAATGCGGCTTGTGATTCGCAAAGTTTGTTCTCCTTCCCAGACGGGCATGTCGATATCGCGCTCAAGCAGCCTCGTAATTTTACATCAGGATGACTTAGAGCTGTTGTCTGGTTGCACGTGAAATGGGTACCGTTGCGAATGCTGATGTACGTTTTTGAGACCGAATCAAATTTCGCGTCCTGCACCTTTAAGATGAGAAAATTGTTGATTTGTGCATTTTTGGATGCATTCGTGGACCAGCACACGAGCGATATATTCCAGGCTTCAAATTCGGTAACCGCGTTGCACAGAGCGCAATACTCATTGCCGAACGTGATTCTTCGCTGGGTGTTGGTTACTGGAATCATAAGTTTTGTGTCGTTTTTGACGGACGAATCTTTAGAGAGGTAGCATTTGGACTTTACTTCTGCATTTGAGTACGTCGGTGGACACGTTACTACCGAGTACACCTTCAAAATAATTGATCAGTTACTATGTAAATATACGAATACTTAATAAAATCAATTTGGAGGTCACCTATCATTTCCGAATCAAGACCACAAAGTGACCGATGAATTTGCGATAAAATTGAAATAATTGACCTGTCATTCTTACCGAAATTGATGGTAGACAGTAAAACTGTTTGGAATTAACTATTTGTGCAGTTTCATTATAGTAAGGGGAATCTGAACAACAGTCACCATATTTAAGACAATCAGCATCGCACATGCAATTGGTAATCGGTAAAATGCGTGCATTAAGAGGCATTTGCTCAATCGAGTGGCATGTTGGTTCGCTGTGGCAGGATCTGAAACATAACATGGTCAAACTATATCGTGCACCTATGTATCAAAATATCAGAAATTATAAGCCGTAAGTAGAGATAATTACGCTCATCGTCACACATGTATACAGTCATACTCATGAACGGCTGGGTGAAGATCATAAGAAGCCTGAAGATCACAGGTTCATGCTACTACCAAAAAAATCATGTAGGTAGTCAGAAAATCTTAGAACAACTTTTAGCAACTATTTTTACGCGTGTGGATTTTGTATGCCCAGGCTTATCTCTGATGTCACACCGATAAACTGGCTGCTGTATTACCAGGAAGATTTCCAAAGATTGTGAGAGATGACTGAGCGATTGCTGTGGAGAGGCTAGAACGTGAAACCATGATTATCTAAAACCCCGAAGAAACTGAATAACCATCTTAATTCTCAAATCACTGATGTGTTTCTATAGATTAACAGGCTCGACATAATCTTTATAGTTGGCAGATGGAATGTCCAGGCCGGTGAACGAAATCCTCTGTACTACCACTTTGGTTAAGAGCAGAAGCTTTCCCTCTGCCTCTCTTTCAAGGAATAAGAATCTTTTTGTTATGGTAATCATCTTATTCCTTGTACCATATGCACTAATTTAGATGCTTGAAACAAAATCGTCTCTCCGTCAGTTATTTATAGTCTGACCTTCCCCCTTTCACCATATGTGACCTGGAATCTTGAAATGTGCCTCGGGTGTCAAAAAATCATTTTTCATTTACTTGACAATTCTTATAGAAAAAATCACGCTCTTTCAAATTCGAAACAAAATCGCAGCTTCCTATTTTCATTAGTTTTTCCATAAATGGCGTTTAAAAATTACGTCAGAAGTTTAAAAACATCGGTTTACATGACATTGTGTGAAACATGCCTTTGGGAATGACAGAAAACAAGAGTTCGAAACGCGATTGTCACAGCAACACATAAACGCACCACCACAGATGTACACACTATGTACATCTGTGCGCACCACTACCACCATCCCATCTTTACACTCGTATATCTCTAAAACCTGTTTTCGCACGAGAGGCACATTCCATTATTCCTGGTCACATTCATGAAAAAATCAAGCCAAGGACCAAGATTTCTTTAGGTAGCTTGGTACAGCTGCGGATTGGCCATATAAGTTACCGGGAAGTTTCCCGCAGTTCATGAAATTTGAGCCGATAAAGCGTCTGGAGGGAAGAAAGGGGGAAAGGAGACGTGTGGTGGAAAGATAATAATAATAATAATAATAATAATAATAATAATAATGAAAAGTTGAGTCGATGCAGTGGTATCTTCGTGGTAGCTTTCTAGATACAGTTCATCTTTTGCTTTGTTGGTTTTGTAATGGCAAAAAAGAGAGAAAAACACTTGGTCGTTACAAATATTGGATTAAAGGATTTTAATGAGTCTTACTCTGTCTCAAACGGGTTAGAGTCTTGAATCTAAAACAGCTCTAAAATGACCTTCCAAAGAGTCTCCATGAGTTATTACAGGATGTTGAACGAGTTTCAATGAGTTTCAGCAAATTCTTTGTACGTATGAAGCTTGCTCAGGGTTCAGTGAATCTCGAATAGTTTTTCAAAAGTCTTCAAGAATTTCGACAATCCTTAATAAGTCTTACCTAGCCTTAACCAGTCTTAGTGCATCTCACATGATTTTAATAAGTTTTAACGAGTTTTAACGTTGTCTTAACAAATCCTAATGAGGCTTTATGGTGTTTAAAAAACGTTAGTAAATCTTAACAGGGTCTTATGGAGTGTCAGTAAGTCTCAATAAGGTCATGAAAATCCTAAATGAGTACTGTAATATATCTGTAACGAGTCCTAATGAGTCTTAAATAGTATTATTTAACGGTCTGAACTAGTCTGAATACAGTACTCACCAGCCTTCACAAGTTCTCGTAATCTTAATATTTGTCGAGGATAGGGACGTACGAGATTTTTTGTGGGGGGGGGGGCGGATTCCAAATTTTATAATTGAAAATATTAACTTCATCAAATGAGAACAAAATTTTTCTAAGTGACTGAGGGGCTTAGAATGTTTCAAAATCGACTGGAAAACAATGAAAACTTTTACTAGATTTTTTTTTCATGTCTGGGGACTTTTCCCGTACCCATTTTCAAACTTTCCTGATTTGGGAGTCTTATAACGTCTTCTAATGAATCTGGGATCGATTTTACTAAATCATCACGAGCGTATGCTGAGAAGCTTACCGAGTTTTGATGACGAGTTCGAATATGAAGTTCGACTGAGTCCTATTTCATTAGTTTTAATGAGTTAACCAAGTCTCACAAGTTTCATAAGAAGCTTCAACAGGGTGTTATAAGAAATCTTCGTATTATGAATGAGTCTTAGTGAATTATAATTGGTTTTAACAAGTTGTAAGATTTTAACAAGCCTTAAAGAAAATATTCACAGATAATATCTGGATATTCTGAGCAGTTTTAAATCTGTGCAAACTCTGATGGAGCTGTTTCTTTTTCATCAGTCTGAATGTGTCACAGAAAATCTCGGCGATTTATAGAGTCATACTCAGTCGTAAAAGAATACTTCATAACAGAAAACTCCATAGATAATACCATCAAAAAAGTGAGTCTTGATGAGACCCATAAATTTCGTAACATCTTATTACCTGCTAGGCTGTCTACCTCCATAATTTTCTATTCCTAGCCTATCCACATTTTAAGTTACATTAGTTAAATGTGTTGGCATGAGTGACGTGGCAAAAACTGGTCAGGGATCAAAGTCTTTGCAACGTTAAAAGTAGTTCTTTGGGTGGCGGGGGGAGGAGGGGGAGGTAAAAATGGCTAGGGGTGAGCATTTATCGGCAAGCTTAAATGCGCCGCTTCTTTTTTGTGACTTGTCTGACTTGTCATCTACTCTCCCTCAGAAGAGAGAATGACGCTTCATTTCTGTCCAACTAACTCAAGCTTTACACGTGCAGTAGCGGTAATGCGTGAAAATGCTTTCACCACTTCAAATATGTATCCCTATAGCATGTATATGTAATATGTATAGCTTGTAATGTGATAATACTCACGATTCTTTAGTCGAATTTGAGATTCGTGCTTGTTCTACAAGTTCTTGTTGAACTATTTGCACGAGTTCTTCAGTTGAGTTGATCGATGCTCCTCTGACAACCAACAAATAGCTAATTGATAACGTAACAATTAAAGTAATCATATTGCCTGAAAACAGATTTAGTTCCACTATTCCAAAGTAGAAGAGTTCTTCTGTTGATGAGAATAATTTATAAACGTGAGAAGTTGGTAACAAATCCGATGTGCGGCCTCTTCTAGCACTTATAACTAAACAAGAAAAAAATGTAGGTCCCTGCTACGATGAGGCTATCAGCTTATCAAAAAGATTAAAAAAAAGTGAAAACATATTTTAATAGGCGTAGACAAGGTCCAATTAACGTTCTGATCTGACCGTAATATCCAAGGTGAGTAAGGCTTACAAAATTTCTGTTCTTTTGAACGTGAAGTTCGATTGATGTTATAGTCAAATGAGGATTTGTAAGTAACAAAGTTGGGTCGGACTATTTTGGTTGGGCTCTTCATACGAGTATGCAAATAGTTGCTCAGTTCTATCCCTCCCCCTCCCCGCAGAAGAAAAGCAAGAGGATCCAAGGAAAATTTCAAACGACAAAAATGTTCCTAGGGTTCCTTATGGGCAAAAGAAAAGGTTACACATTTCTGGTAAAACAGCCCTTAAAAAAAAAATAGTCGATTTTATTGGGGTTATACTTATGCGCCACCATCAGGTCGCAAGATACTGTTTGCTTCCCCCTTTGAAGAAGTTCAGATAATGCAAAGGCCCCTTATGTGCAGAGAAAGATCGCATAATCCTAGTCACACCGCTGAAAAACTGGTAGGAGATTCGGTCGGGGCCCACTATGGGTAGAAAAAAAGATCGGACGATTCTAATAGACCTCTCCAGATGAGGTCAGGTGATCTAAAAAAGAAGAAAAAAAAAGATCAAACGATTTTGTTGAACATCTTAGGAGCAAGAAAATATTGTATAGTTCTGGTAGTACTCCCAAAAATACGTTAGACTATCTTTCTACGGACCCTTATGGGTAAAAAGAAAGTAGCACAGTGCTGGTAAGGCCCTCCTAAAAATGTTCAGAAGAGTTGCTAGTCTTTTTTATGTAAAAAATAAGATGGCACAATTCTCGTAAATTCTGGCCAAAAAAGGAAAACTATCCAAAATGAAGTTCAGACGATTGAGCTGGATCTCTTCAAGCGCTAAAATGGATAAAATCTCTCTATATATTAAAAACCAAAACTTCTCCTAACTCCAAGGACCCTGATATCTAAATCCCGGCCTTCGTCCCTACCACCTCCTCCCTAAAAGATCTCGGAGTTGTAAGACATAACTGACATAATAAGACATAATCTCTCTATATATTAAAAACCAAAACTTCTCCTCCCCCTCCTGGAAAAAAAAACTCCAAGGAGCTTGATATCTAAATCCCGGCCTTCGTTCCTACCACCTCCTCCCTCTCCTCCGTGACTGAGGAGGGGTGGCATACCCCTAGGAGGGGGTTCCTGGTATATGATCGAGGTCCTGGAGGGGGAGGAGGATCATGGTGCGGGAGGGAGCTGTGGAGGGAAATAATTACCCATAATCTCCAAAATCTCAAGTCGCTGCGGGTTGCCTACCCTGCCCCTTAATTGCTTAATTTTCCAGAGGTAGCCTACCCTCAGGAGGGGGTTCATGGTTGAGGAGGGAGTTCCTAAAGGGTGAGTAGGGCCCCTTGGTGGGGCAGGGGGTTAAGATGAGTAAGAGGACCTGGTGGAGGAGAAAGTTCTTGATGAGAGAGGGGACCAGGGAGAGAAATGGCCGTTGTGCGGGAGGGGCTGGTGGTGGGGTAGTGGTCTTGAGGGTTAAGGGCTCTTGGGGAGGGGAGGTCATGGTTGTGAGAGCTCCTGGGTAGATGGCCAGGGATCTTCCAGGGTGTTGGAGGACCATAGTGAAGACATGGGCTGTGAAGGGAGATAAAGCTCAGGGGGTAGTGGTCGGTGAGGGGTCCTCATGGCGGAGGAAATCCTTGGTAGGAGAATGTGGTTATTGAGGAAGGAGGAGGTAGTGGTGGGTGAGGGTCTGGAGGGGCAGTAAAACTTTGGTGGCAGTTCCGGTGGTATACGAGATACTCATGGTGGAGGAGGGAGCTCCTGAAGAGGAGGAAAACCACGGTAGTGTCGGGGACTGTAGTGGGAGATAACGGCCCCGAGTGGAGGAGGGTAATGGTGAGTAAGAGATCCTGGTGGAGGAGGAAGTCCTTGGTAAGTGAGGCTGCCGGGAAGACAAATGAAGGCCATGGTGCGGAAGGTTCTGGTCCTGGGGAGGTGGTCTTGAAGGGAATGGTTCTCGTGGAGGAGGGGTGGTCATGGTGATGGAAGCTCCTGGTTGGAGGACCAGGGGATCTTTGAGGTGGTTGAGCGAGGAGGCCGTAGGGTGATGGAGCCGCGGAAGGGGAAGGCTGTAGAGAGGAACTAAGGCCACCATCGAGGAGGTTATAGTGATGGGCGAAGAGGTCTTGGTGGGGGTGTGGTACGTGAACAGAAATGAAGGCCATAGTGGTGTGGGGTGGTCGAAGGACGTGGTCCTAATGGAGGGAACTCAGGGTGGAAGAGGGTGATCGGGGGAGACTAGGTGGAGGACTGGGTGATGATCGGAGGGATGAAAGGAGGATGCCATGTGGGGGAGAAGCTGTGGATGGAGAAGGTCATGGAGCGAGAAAGAGGGTAATGTGAAGAGATTAAGTCCCAGGTGGTGGAGGTCGGTTGTGGTGGTCGATGATTGTAGAGGTAAGGAGGAAGTCCAAGTGAGAGGGCCTATCCGGATGTGCAGAAGGAAAGGGTTCGCAGGGGGGATACTGCGTAGGTAAGAGACCATGGGGTGGGCATTGAAGCCTCTGGTAGGAGATTATGGCCATTCTGGGGAAGGAGTTTGTGGCTGAGGAGGGTTGCGACTGTTGAGGTGTGACTGTGGAGACGGAGAGCAACCATGATCAACGAGAGGGTTCGTGGTGGAGGAGGAGGCTCGTGATGAAGAAAGGACGGAAGGGGGTTCATGGTGGAAGATTGAGGACCGCTGATAGAGGGGGAGTTGAAGAAGCACAAAGCAAACCTCAACTCAGGAACAAAATTTTTAGAACAAACACTGAGGATTGTGGCGGTTGGACGAAGTGCGAAGCGCCGAGTAAGGCCGGCACGAGCAAAGCGAGTGACGGCGGGGGGTTGGACCGCGAAGCGGCCAGAGGGCGAAGCCCCTAGTGATTCTTATAAGCCCCCCAACACATATGATCTGACGATTTTTCTGGAGACCTAGTCGCACAAGGAATATAGCACGATTACAAAACGATTTTGGTAACCCCTCCCCCTCTCGGTAAAGGTGATGCAAAAGGTTTTGTTGGGACTCCCCAAAGTTTCGTATGCAAAAAAAAAAAGGCTGATAGTGGTAACTCAGCCCGTATGGATTTCAGAAATGTTTTCATGTTTTAATGCTCTACTTATCGGATGCCTAAAGAGGCTTTTCTGAATACAAGCCCAGTCTGGAAAGATGTCCTTCGCTGTCTAGTTAAATCCGACATGGATCAGAATTTCAAATATTCAGTCAGATTTAGCTTCTGACTCCACCTTCAAACTTTCTACCTGAATTGGAATCGAAGCAAAAGTTTGATAAAATTGAGGATGTTTTGGAATGAAAAAAAGAAAAGTGTTTAGTCCAGACTGCAGCGAGGGTGTTGGAAATCAAAAAACGAAAAAACGCGTGTACTGATGGATAGAAAAATACTGATCTTCAGAGCGCGAAACATTAACTGTGTTTGAAATGTGACTGGACTGAGACTAAACTGTAGCTCAGCTGTTACTAAACTAAAATTAACCGGATGTCCTGCCTGAGCCGATCGGAGGAGCAAAAGGAGCGTGAGTCATGAGAATAAAAAGAATAATGTGGTTTAGAAAAAAATGCTGGAAATATAGGAATGTAGGAGATAAAAGACGTTTGTTTTGACGCTCGTAATGTGCTATGCAAGAAGTAGCCAAGCAGGACGATTTATACGAAAACGTACGATAGAAAGGAGAGAGTAACCGCAAAATATTTGTGATCAGCGACCCAACGATACCTTGTTTGATTTTGAAGGCAAGTTAATTTTGTCGATTTCTGATGTAAAATTTGTATGGTGAGGCCACAAGAGTAGAAACGAGGAAACCCAGGGTCCCGGGGGGACCCTCAGTTCTGACCCAGCTCTACGTTTTCTGTCGTTTGAGCCTGATCAGTGGGACCGCAGTACACTGAGTCTCAGGAAGGCAGTTACCTATAGCCCTTCGTTTTTTGTATCTTTCTTTCGGGCGCAAGATAAGGGCTGGATCCTAATTCTAATGAAATATTTGAAATCTACGATTAACAGAATTCCTATTTCGACGACGTCCTCGACAATTTATTCCCATTTGAAATTTGGTGAAATATCCTAGCAACCCTCGCCCCCTGTTTAGGTAAATGATGATCGCCTTATCGGCTGAGATGAGCAAGATCATTCTAGTAAGCTAAGATCGCGATCGACAGTTCTCAGTTGGGAAGTTGAAAGAGTGATCTAAGATCATAATCGGCAGTTTTCAGTTAGGAAATTGAAAAAAATTTACGGATTCAGTAAAAAAGATTATTTTAAGAAATCTGTGGCAGAGCCTTAAAACTTCGCGAGATAAATCATTTGGTTCATACATCATTTTAACTTCCACCTTCATGGGTTATTTTGACTCTGTTGAAAATTTACTTAGCCGGCTTAAGATACCTTTTTATGAGCCGCATCAAATTTTCTTCTTTAAATTCCTACCAATTTCATGTCAAATCCGTAATTGATTCAGCTTCTTGGAAACTACAACTACCATCATCACACCTAAAAAGGCTGGAATTGGCTTGGAGTTTTTTGAATGGAACCAAGAATCTTGGTCAGCGGAAAAAAGAGAGAATGATATCTAAAATTTGTAAAAAATAACAAATGTTTCAATTTTCAACCAATTCAGTTTTAAACAAATTTAAACCCGACTTTGGGGAATTACAGACACCCCTCCCGAAATATGCGGTCCTGCTACAGCACAAAAGTCGACGCATTCTGGCAAACATTTTTTTACCCGTCATAGAATTCCCAACGTGGCTTCTTTTAAAATTTAATTAGACTAGCCCGCGAGCTTTTGTTTTTACTTGAAAACTTTCAACTTTCGAAGGCATTTCCTTAATTTCAAATCTGGCTCGTCAGGGACGAGTTCTGGCAAATAAATTAAAACAAAATCAACAGGTGTTCCTAAATTTTCAGAATTACGTCGAATCGGTAACACACCCAACACTTGAAACTCACCGGGTTGGTTTCTGGACTTGAAATTTGAGCCTGTCCGATACTCAACCCACCTTTTCAAATTATGATTCGAAGGCTTGAGGCATGTATAGCAATGAATGTACATACAAAAGTCAATAATTAAGTTTCTTGTTTGCTCGTCCACTCCCTCAGAATTCTAATTTATTGGCAAATTGTGCTCGTCCCGATGTTTCCATTTCTGTTTGCGCGAGCCGCTTAATTATTCACTCTCGCTGAAAGATAATGAAAAGTAACAGGACGAATAAATGATTTTCGCTTTCAACCCCGTTCCAGAAGTAATTTGAGACACTTAAACCTTGCGATAGCAATCTTCATTTCGCCGGAGATCCCCCTCTCCCCCTTGACATAAATCTGATTCTCGTTCGAGGCCATTGCCATTCTCAGCTGCCAAGTTTTCCACCCCTTATACGCATTCGTTTTAAATTTTAATTGCTGCAGACTGGAAAGAAAACTTCCAACTCGAGACTGTATCTTTCTTATATAAAATTTTTTTATTTAATTACTTTAAAATAGCCAGGTAACGTTTGCGTTTTCGGAACATAAAAACTTCTCGAGTTGGAAAGTATTTCTTTTCAGAAGAAAAAAAAAAAAAATGGAACTCGCAGCTATATTATTCTAATTTGAAAACTTTAGCGGTTAACACCCTATATTGCGCCGGGTAAATGAAAAGAGAAAAGTCAAAAATTTTAAATGATGAAATATTGCCGTAAGTTGACGCGTTCATTATTATTTATTAACGCTTTCGAGTTGAACATTGCGAAAATATTTGTTTTTATAAGCTGCCTTAGGTTGATAGCGTTCGTGAGTGGAAATTTACTTGCCTTTTACAGTCTTCCTTTAATCAGCGTTTTTTTTAAAATGGTCTGCAATGATGCTGCGTTTTACTGACACTAAGCAAGCCTGTGACTTGATATTTTACCAAGCTGAGAAATATTTGGTCCGGACAATTTTCTAAATAATTATTAGTAGTGAGGTGCCGGATGGCGCACTTTGTTTTTCTCACTCTGTGCACGTCCGTGGAATAAATAAAATCTAATGAAGAGTGAAGTCAGTCAAACTGACGGAAGTACAACCATTGAAACAATTTAAAAAGTAAAAAGTTGGAATCGCTTCGAATTATTAATATTTAATGGTGAAATAGCATAAAAACAACCATTTCAGATCATCTACATTTCATCACGTATGCTGGTTTCGTTTCGCCTGCGAAAATCGACATTCAGTTCTAATCCCTCTGATGACGTAATTAACACTCTGAAATGTACTGATAAGTAATTCTTTATTTACAAACTTAATGGACGTGGTATCGAATATCGAGCGTGTTAATTTGCTACATGAACAAATACAATTACCGTAATACGGGGTGATGCTGCTCACTTTTTTCTGTACTTTCAAGTTTTTCACGCTCTATAGAACTGGCGTGGAGAACCGGAATGTTTTTGTAATTTTGATGGGATATTGCGGATTACATTCACCAAAAGAATTGACACTCCCCATCCCACAAGTTTCCCAACAGAATTATGAAATACGTGTGCCAAGTGATACCGCGATGCGATGACATTGTACAGGTTTATGAATGAATGAGGGAGAAAAGTTGAAAATGCAGTGTTGTCTATTAAAAGTACGAAGTAACCCCAAACCAATATAGGAAGATAGTGACACTCCCCATCACACAAATTTTCCCACAGTATTATTTAGAATGCCAAGTGGTACCGCGATGGGGTGACATTGCATATGTTCATGAATGAACGGGGAAAAGAGTTGTAAATGCAGTGTTGTCTAATAAAAATACCAAGTAACCCCAAATCAATACAGGAAGATTGTGCCACTCCTATCCCACAAATTTTCCCGCAATATTATGAAATAAGTGTGCCTATCGCGATGGGGTGACATTACATATGTTAATGAATGAATGGGGTAAAAAGTTGTAAATGCAATGTTGCCCATTAAAAGTGCCAAGTAACCCCAAATCAATATAAGAGTAGGTGACGTAAGTTGGAACGTTTTCATTTCTCCATAACTAGTGCACTCTAGCGAAATATTTTTGAAATTACTTTTTTTGCATGGAGAAACTACCTGGTCGTAAAGTTTTGATAACTGTGGTGTTGAATGTTATCAGTTGAGAGTCAAAAAAGGTATTGAAATTTTTCGTAATTTTTTTTTTTGAATAAATATTTTCCGTTAGCTTACACCTTCAGCTACAGATCTACACACTTAACTCAATCTTGCCATAAATCTTAGTTAACACAAGTGTCCATGTGACTATTGATTTGGAAATGAACGTATTCATAATTTCCTTTCAATGGATATTGCATATAAAATCAAAAATCATTGGGCCCATCTAGGGATCAATCCTGATAGGGTCAATTCGTGTAAGACATCATTTTAAACTCCCCTCCCCGAGTAGATAGATAATTTATTCGCTATAAGTATGGTAACTGAGTGATAAGATAAGAGAGTAGTATTCGAAGCTTTCAACGGTTTGTACAGTTGACTCGTTTCGTGTTGACACTGAAAATGAAGGAGTGTCCTAATATGCCCGTGTGAGTCAGTTTATTGAATTTTAGATTGGACGATATTTTCCTTTTCATTGTAATATGATCCAGTTTTCCCTCGAGGAGGGGGGGGGGATTCTACAAACTAGGATCCTTCAACCTTCAGTATTCATGAAGGAATATTTAGACTCCGCGAGACTGGTTCCAAACTTTTAAAGATTTTCCCAAATTTATTGCTTTACGCCTCACTAAAAAAAAAGTTCAAAACTCGTGTGTAACTCTTTATTACTCGTGCAGGCTTCATTATGACCCTTCGAGATATGATCAAAATTATGGCTCGCGTCTTGTCTTTTCTCCGTGTGATGCAGAATTTTTTTTGTTTGAAAATCAAATAGGCAGACATATGTTTGTTATCCTGCCTTAAAAATCCAAAAACAGGGGAGAAGAACTTAAAATACATATTCATAGGTAAAATATATATTTTTTTTTTTCAATTAGAATTACGGAAGTCAATATTTTAGTTCGCTCATTCACGCTGCACCCGTTTACATTTCAATCATGTTGATTGAAAAAATGAAAACGAAAAGAAATTTGTGATTCTTTTTTAACGTTGTGCGAAGCATTACACTGATGGTTTTGTGTAGTGCAGTTTATGCACTGCACCACACTAAATGCCGAACGTGATTAAAATTTTTCCATCTGTTCTATCTGCCTACTATACTTATAACGTTATAAGACTCTGTAAGACTCCTTTGAAGCCATAAGGTACTAATTTTTAAAATTCTTCCCGACTTGCTTGAGACTCATTAGAACCCTTGCTGAAGCTCAGTGACTATTCAGGACTCGTTTAAGGTTTTTTTGTTTACGATTCTTTTACATTATCAAAATTCTCATGACTGGGTTATGCTTCATGGAAATTCTTCTATACTTATTTCAAGCAAGTATGTGGATGATCTTTAAATGCTTCTTTCAAACTCACTAATGCTGTTCAAGACTCTCCTAATACCCCGTATGGCTCTCCCAAACTTGCTGACAATCCTTTGTTTCGAATTTGTTCAGATTTCATCAGGACTGCTCGAGACTTGATCATGACTAATAAAAACTCGTCTATACGTGCTTAAAACAAGTAAATGTTCTTTAAAAGATTTTTTCAAACTCACTAAAGCTGTTCAAGGCTTTATTAAACTTGCTAAGGATCTTTTTCGATTCGTTCAGACTTGAAGAGGCTCGAATCAAAACCGATACTTGCCATTTTACTCCAAGTGCACAAATGGGCAAAACATTGTACACAGTGATACCAGTGGCGTAGCCAGGATTTTTCGGGAGGGGGGGGGGCTACACCTAATATGAACTGTATGTTTGTACGTTGACGTATCAGTATGTTGTGCTTTTCAACTTCAATTATGCATCTGAATTTAAATTTCATTTTGCGAATTTACAGTGATACTGCTAGCATATAAAAAATTCTCATCTCAAGGGCGATTTATTCCCCTAATTCCCCGCCCCTACTTGGCTACGCCACTGAGTGGCACAAATACATATCTCTTGCGAGGGAATTACTACTGCCGTGAGATCGACCGCGTAAGAATGGTTGTAGTCGCCTAAATTGAAGGGGACATTTGACTGTTGTCACTTTTGATTCTCACTTGAGTGATGCATCGTGAAAATATTGTTCTAGTCGATGTACATTATGTACAAAGATCGTGAAGAAAAAGGGAGCAATGGAATGCTCTTTAGAACGAAAATACATATGTACATACATGTACATAATATACCATACTACGCTGGATTCCTGGATTAAACAAAACGAAATTTTAACGTGAAGAAAATTATAATCAAAACCGCCAATTGCCAAAAAAAAAAAAAAGTTAAGGCGCTAACTGGTAGAGCAAAAACGGTACAACAAAAAATGGCCATGACAAACAAATCTGAGAAACAAGGTATTCTTTGTAAAATTATTTATACATACACTGAGAATCAAAACTGACACTTACTTAGGACAAAAATGTCAGATAGACGATTTCACAACGAATACACCGTGTTCCTCAGATTTTATCATCATGACCATCCTGTAGTATTTTTTAACTCAATCAGCTGGTGCCATGACCTTGTTTTCCAATTTTTTTGGCGGGTAACGATTTTGATTCCAACTTCTTCACTCTTCCAATGTGCTAAGGATTCTTTCTGACTTGTCCAGACTCGTTCAGCACTTTTTCTGGCGTCCGCCGACTTTTAACATGACTCAGACTGATTAGCAATAATAGCTTTCTCACGGCTCGTATGTTACAATAGAATTCGCTAGATATGGGCGCCGAACGGGAATACATCACAGGTAAACGAAACGATTACAAAAGTCGATTATCAAAGTAGTGACATTGACGTGAGTCAATTTTTTCCATATTACTGTAGATATACGTGTATCATGCGATTTGCGACTTTTATAAACGAAAAACTTGAGTAATTTGCGAGGAAATTTCGTGTTAAAAATAAGACGTTCGCGTGTGGCTTAGCAAAACAAAACTTGATGCTGCATTCCAAGGATAATTCAAGTCATTTGTACTGCGTTTAAACCTGCCAATTACCAACAGCTGCGCCATTTTGGGACCAACTGCAATTTCGGTGAGATTTCTCCTTTTTGTTCTCGTTGATACTCATCGTTTTTCGTCCATTGTGAAGTGGTAGAAGCTAAAGAAATTTTGTTTTTACTAGTTTCCAGCACCAGTTGCTTTTTTGCCGATAGGTCAAAATAAAATAAAAATTGGGTGCCCATTGTGGATGCAGCAAACACATCGACCAACACCACATCTGAGCCTGCATATATCGAACAAATTTCAGTGAAAATGTCTATGTTCAATAAAACTGATGAAGAGTTCACTTTTCACCAAGCTGAAGCTAGTCTTGCCCGGGGAATAACTTTAGAGCGCACAAAATACCATTATGTAGTCAGTGATATCCCTCAAAAAGTGTTACCAGATGCGGCAAAAATCGTACATATGCCACCAAAAGCTTCCTACACAGCACCAAAAACAAGCGAGGTCCGGAGGACCTGGAAATAGGGTGTTTGCAAATTCTTATTCATTATTTGTGACGCAATGCGTGAAAAGGGCCGTGGTGATCTCGAAATTTGAGTTTGCGAGTACGCTACCACTGATTGGCAAGGTCTACAGAATTTGAGGTTGCTTCCACACTTATCAGATCTCCGGGCATTGTAATGCGGTATTCTTTAGTCTATAGACTTTGGAAATCGGTGGTACCGGACTCGCAAACTCAAATACAATGGCCCTTTTCACGCAACGCGTCACATTTTTATTATAAATTTAAACACTTCAAAATGGGATAACACAGTAAAACCGGAGACGCTGCACGCACATCATGGAAGTTCAAGGCTTCAAACTGTGCAGCTGCAGACTGCAATCATGCAACAGACTGAACAACACTGAACATACTATAATACATTTCCATTTTCTGTTAAATTCGTTCCAAGCGGCAAGCAGAAATCAAACACTCTACCTTTACAAGACAAATAAATTCAAAGGACATAAATCCAAGGAATTTTAAAACTCACAAGTTTCAATGAATATGAACTGATAACTGCTGATAACATTTCAAAGAGGGACAGGAATTTTGTTTCGATTCAAATAAACCAGGAATGTTACTTTGATTCAAATAAGGTTGTGTTCTTGCTTCAGAAAAAGCACACTAATGTGTTCTCACTCCTCATTACAATATTTATATGACGCAAAGACATTAGCTCCACTCCTGGTCACACAATGGGTGAAATATTCGTGAACCGTTCGAATGCGAGAAAAATAATCTTTCATTTCAAAAACAAAATGTGATCTGCCAACTATTTGTTCACGTTCTTCATTAATTCCGCTAGACGATTATAATAGAAGTTCAGATTTGTGGTTGAAGGCATGTTCATGGTTTTGGATGATTTGTTGTTCCTGAAAAGGAGGAAAAGACAAAGGTAAATAGTCAAATGAGAAACAAAATATTTGTGAAAGACCTGAAACTCTGAAACAGAATACAAAAATTATTACGTAATACTGCTAACATATTTGTGAGACATAACTCACATCGCATTATTCCTTGGAAAATTTCCTGATAAGAGTACCACAGAATGTTACATGTACCTACACTTGGTTTGAGTCAAATACATTATACGCTAATTCAACTGAGAAGTTTTCCTTCCCCATCCGTACTACGTGAAGATGCAGTTCTTCGGAAAATTATTTCTAACCTCTTACTTATTATGACGTTTCTGTGGCAGATTTAAATTAGTACATAGAATCAATTTTACGTGGAAACCGCCGTTTAGAACAAACTTTGCTCGAAATACCCGCGTTTTTATAAATGCCATAGGTGTCGAAATTCTTGAAAAAATACGGGTTTTGGAATGTTTGAATCCCCGAGAAAAGTTAGCCCCAAAAGTGAGGGTGGGATTTTTAGTATGTTAGGGTACCAGTTTTGATAACATTCTGCCAAGTCACTGGTGTTAGCTGACCTTTCTTCTAAGTTTTCTTACTCACCTTCAATATTTGATGAATACGAAAATTTAATGTTAGACTTAAAGACGCGGATTTTGTCTTGATAAAGGTAGCCCTCAACGCCGCCTTAATGTGATATGAATGTGCGGCATTAAGGATAGTTCATCATGTGTAGCGGAAAAACTTATCGATTTTCTGTTCGCCATTTTCACTTAGAACTGGAAAATTTTCAGTTGTCTCATTATCGATAATAATTGAAAAGGGTTGATACGGAAAACATAATTTAATTCATCATTCAATGTATGGTAATTTTATTATGTAGATGCATGAGTGCGTACACGAGTTGCGCGAGTTTTCAAATTTCTCCAGGGTCTTACCCTCGTTTCTGGTGCAAATAATGGGAAATTCGTTTTCGTTTCACTATCTGATCGAATTCATAATGAACACGAGTTATTTTACTTTTGAAACCCCGCTGTACTAAGCACTAGTACATCTGCTTTACTATGGTTTCGCATCAATATTTTCCAGACGAATTATAAAATTCATCAAACGAATGTCGACGTTCTCGGATTCGTAATTTTAACTCGTCCATCATGGAATTTCCTCGATGGAAAACAGCTTCGTACCCTGATTATTTCACAGCACGTTTCCTTCACCGAAGCTTTCTGGTCCGCGGTGTGACTCTCTAATGGGGGAAAATCAAGTGACGGGGAAAAGGGGCAGGGGCAAAATTGGAAATTTCGAGGCCGAAAACGCGAAATACAAGTCTTGGCATTGTTCTTGGGGGACAAACCAGTGGCTTAACTAAAGGGCCGTGGTAAGGGAGAAAGGGGAAATGGTCCCATTTGACCCCCCCCCCCGACGTCATGGGTCTGAAAGCTCTACACTTCCCTTGTATTAGGAGGATATAGGTTAGTACTTTTGTTCAGTGTGGTAATTAGGAAACTGTGCTGTGGTGGCTAAGTTTCTCTGAAGGGGGATAAGTGATAATTTCCGAAGAAAAACTGTGATATTAGTTTGAATTTTTGAACTTTGACCCTTTTAAGCCGGGCTATGAAGGTCTGATTGGCCGAGTGGATAGCGCGCTCGTCTCAGAATCGGGAGGTCCCGGGTTCGAGCCCACGTAGCAACTCGCTAGATTTCGACCTAGGCCGGTTTTTCGGCCAGAAGGGAAGAGGGCTAAGACAGCCCTAACAGCCTCCCTGACTTCTCTGAGGTGATGCTCGAAAGGATGGATTCCAGGGCTCGGGTTGAGAGTAAAATTAGAATAGAAAGCGAAAAAATGAATTTTATTGAAGGGCGAAAATCAAAAAATTTCCAGTTGTTGATAGCGAAAAAGTCAAAAATGTTTCTATTGATAGGAAAAAAAAAGGGTTTTAAGATAATAAGCTGTGTCAGTTTACTAGCTGATCACTTATGATTTCCAATTTATCACTGTGTAAAATGATGTAGGTGGGGGAGGGGGGTCCATAGCTACGCGGATCTGCCTTGCAAGGTATAAGAGTTAGCGATTTCTATTTTTTTGGAAAGATCAGTGACGTGTTTCAGCCCCTCGCCCCACCTCTGAATTTATTCATCAAATTAGTTTCGATCACCTGTGCTTCACTTGTGATTGAATGTGCTTTTATTACTTTCATTTGTGCCACCCTCCCTTTAGTAAAAATTTCAGTGTGGACGAAGGAAAACATAACCCACTTTCGAATTTTGAATAAAAGATGGTATCAGTCGTTTGTGCTTCATCTGTGTTCGTTTTGTACTTTCATTACTCCCGGTTATGTCCCTCCCCCTTTGGTAAAAATTTTAGGGGGCGATGAAAACATAACCCATGTTTGAATTTTGAGCAAAAGACGGTGCCAGTCGTTTGTGTTTCGTTTGTGTTCGTCTTATACTTTCATTATCTTCGTTTGTGCCCCCCCCCGCTTTACTCAGTCTTTCAGAGCTCATGGTGAAACAGCTTCCACTTGTGAATATCGATCGGAGAATAGTCTCAGTTATTTCTGTTTCATTTTTGTTCGTTTTTGCTTTCATTATTTTCCTTTATGCCCCTCCCCCCAGTGAGAATTTTAGTGGGGTTGGCGAAGAAAGTATAACATACTTTTGAATTCTGAACAAAAGATGGGGTCAGTCGCTTGTGCCTTGTTTCTGATCATTCTGTACTACTTTCATTATTTTCATTTATATGTACCCCTTAGTGAAAAATTTGAATCCCAGGCGATGAAAAGCATAATCCATTTTTGATTTTTAAGTGAAAGATGGTATGAGTCGTTTTTGCTTCGCCTGTGTTCGTGTTATACTTTTATTATTTTCGTCTATGCCCCCCTCCCGCTTTACCCAATCTCTCGGAGCCCATAGTGAAACAGCTTCCACTTATGAGTATCAATTCGAGAATAGTCTTAATCTCTTGTGCTTCATTTTTGTGTCTGTTTCTGCTTTCATTATTTTCGTTTGTGCCCCTCCCCACCTTAGTGAAAGTTTCATTAGGGTTGGCGAAGAAAAGCATAACCCGATTTTGAATTTTGAACAAAAGATGGTGTCATGTTTGCGCTCAGCTTGTGTTCGTTTTGTTACGTTCATTATTTTCGTTTGCCCTCCCCCTCCCCCCGGGTGAATATTTTGGTAGGGTGTGCGAAGAAAAGCATAACCCACTTTTGAATTTTGAACAATACATGGTGTCAGTCGTTTGTGCTTTGTTTGTGTTCGTTTTATACTTCCATTATTTTCATTCATGCCCTCCCCCCACCCACCTTTACCCCGCCCCCTCTCAGAGCCCATGGTGAAACAGCTTCCAATTATGAGTATCAATGCAAGAACGGCCTCAATCATTTGTGCTTCGTTTTTGTTCATTTCTGCTTTCATTATTTTCATTTATGCCCCCCGCCACGTTAGTGGAAAATGGATAAAGACTGAGAAAATGGTAGTGCTGTAAGTTTCCGAAAATTTTCTCAGTCATGTATGTTTTGTTTGCGTTTGTTTGTGCTTGTATCATGTTCGTTTACGCCTCCCTATTGCCCATTCTCTGAGGACACATATATGAACGAAACACAAACAATGGATCACGCTTTTGATCAATTCAAAAGTGGAGTCTAGCATTTTCTCTGTCCTCCGCCATTTCTTAACAAAGGAAGGAGAACACAAACAACAATAATTAAATCACAAATGAACAGAAAAATGTGCAAAGAATTTAGACTACTTTTGGATTCAAATTCATAAGTTAAAGCTGTCTTACATATGGGCCTTTGAAAGGAAGCCGTGGGAAGAGACACAAACAAAAATACTGGAAGCATAAACGAATAGAAATGGAGCACACACGGTTGGCACATCTTTGGTTAGAGTTCAGGGGAGAGCTATCATGTCCTTAGCCCCCACCTATTCTCGACCAGAGGGATTGGCATAAACGAAGATAGTGAATACATAGTCTCACATAAGCTAAGCACAAACAACTGAGATTATTTTGATATTCAAATTCTAAGGGGGGCGGGAAAATCCCTTATTTACACCACTGTCTTCGCTGCGGTAGTTCAATAGTAAAACCTGATTCCCTCCTGGAGGATAATAATTCCAGCTGATTTAAGACGTAAAGACAATTAATAATAAAACTCGATCTCTTCCTTTGGATCGGCTGACAAGACATAGACAAAACCTGATGACCTTCTCCCTCAGGAAAACAAACTTCAGATGATACAGTATGAAGACAAATGATATGGACTCTTATTTTGTTAAAACTACTTGATGGTGACCATTCGACTGATAAGATACAGTGACATAGACATGGAAAAGTTCATAGTGATATAAGACATAACAGTATCAGACAGAGAGATACGGTTTAAAGACATGTAATGCCATCAGTTACTATTAGGGGAGACACTCAACTGATAATGCTGATGAGACAAAATGACGTAAGCATGTTAGATAGGAGACCATAAGTCATAAGAAATACATGGGACACAATGACATGATACATGGAATATAACATGATAAATTCATATAGTAGTCGCCAGTAATATCAGACTTCTCAGCTATGACATAAAGACATTAAAGTCATAATTTTGTTTTTATCAGCTGTATCAATGAATTTTTTGATTCATACGAAATTAGAATTATCAGTCAGTTTAGCCGCATGTCAATATGTCAGTCACATAAGCCTCATCTCTGTGCGGCCCTGTCGATAATAAGGTTATTTTGGATAGAGGCGATTTACTTCAGGTCTGGTTGGCCGAGTGGATTGCGCGTTGTTCTCGGAATCCGCAGCTCCCGGGTTCGATCCCACGTAGCAACTCGCCAGATTTCGACCTAGGCCGGTTTTTCGGCCAGAAATGAAGAGGGCTAAGGCAGCCCTAGCAGTCTCCCCGACGTTTCTGAGGTAATGCTCGAATGGGTGGATTCTAGGGCTCGGGTTGAGAGCAAATCAGAAAAGAAGAGGCGATTTACTTACTTCTATGTTTCCTTAGTTGACTATATCTATTTCTTGTTGAAAGTTATTACATTCACAAAGAATATGCCAATAATTCAACTATTCTCCAGTCAAATCAAGAGAAAGGTACTTCTTAGGACTGTCCCTCTTGACTTTTTTCCTGAAATTTTCAGCCCTGTTAAGAATATTCTCCATTATTAATTGAAAGTAGAACCATTTTTCATTGCTCATTTTCCTCTGTTTTCACATTTGTTCAGTGTATTAATTTGCAAAAGGGCCACTGTTGAGACTGTAACCACATTTGGCATACAAAGGGCCTTCAGAAACTGCTGTCAGTAAGCCTCAAAGACCGTCTTAAAAAATTTTATTGGCAAAAATCACATTACAGTCTTTCAAAATAATGTCTTTGGGCTACTATGCAGCGGTCCCAGCGTTCCTGTCATCGCTTGTATACGTTCTGGAAAAATTCATCTCCAAGCTGTTTAAAAATTGCTTCCAAACTTTTTACAACAGCCATATCGGTTGTGAAACGGCGTCCGCGTAAATTCTTTTCAGTTCCGGGAACAGAGCGAAGTCGCATGGAGCGAGAGCAGGACTATAGGGAGGGTGGGGCAAGACCTGGATGCCGTTGAAAAACCTGCGTGAACACATTCAACGGAAACGACCCGACATCGCCAACTGCTGGGTCAGTGGGTCTCCGCATCATGACAACGCGCAACCACATACGGCTGGTGCTACCGCTGCATTCCTCGAGAAATACGGCATCCAGGTCTTGCCCCACCCTCCCTATAGTCCTGATCTCGCTCCATGCGACTTTGCTCTATTCCCGGAACTGAAAAAAATTTACGCGGACGCCGTTTTATGAACGATATGGCTGTTGTAAAAAGTTTGGAGGCGATTTTTAAACAGCTTGGAGATGAATTTTTCCAGAACGTATACAAGCGATGGCAGGAACGCTGGGACCGCTGCATAGTAGCCCAAAGACATTATTTTGAAAGACTGTAATGTGATTTTTGCCAATAAAACTTTTTAAGACGGTTTCTGAGGATTACTGACAGTAGTTTCTGAAGCCCTTTGTATCTACCCTAATCATTAATTGAGCCTTCTTTCTGTTTGAAGTCTACTCATACTTAATAAAGAATTGATACCGACGACAGCAGGGTAGTACTAACTGTTCGACTCGCGAATGTCGAGTAAAATAACTTGCCAGATTATTTTTGAACTAGAGCTATTACAGAATCAGTCTACATGATTTCCAATACAAACATTACGAATATCGGTGCACGAAAGTTCGTAATTTAATTGCAAATTGCAGTTCCTCTATCTCAGCTACAATAAGGGATCCACTCCAATGCTCCTTATAAACTTCGCCATTGTAAACACTGAAACTGATTAACGGATTCAAATACCATTCAAGTTTTGTAGAATTCGAACATACGTTTATAACTTTGAGCACACGAGTTTGCCCCAGTAGGATTTATAATTATATTATTGTTGAATTCCTTCCTGCAGTATACTTACATCTGAGAGAAATCATTATTGGTATCTATATAGCACTTTAGGCTTTATTATTATAAGGTCTCTTGGTGAGAAGATTTAAAATTCTAGAAATGTCGCTTACTCTTTGCACGAAGAGTTGCTTTATTTATTTATGAATATCATTTCGCGATAGGAACTTGCATTTGCATGATCAAAGTAATTTTTCAAAGAGGTGTCAGTTTTCAAACGAATTATTTAATATACCGTCGGTGCTCGAGTACCCAACTACTCCACAATTACAAAAAATATGTTTCAATTCGAAACGACAGTTCTATACCTACATAAAACCGTACTATAGTGTTCTCTTTCTTTTTTCCCGCCTGAAAAATTATTACACATTTTTTAAAGAAATGGTTGCTAAATATTTATGAAGCTCAATGGACGTATCAGGTTGAATTTTATTCTAATACGGTTCAGCTGAACAACTTCAAGAAATTGCGTGAACTTAATATATTCGTTTTTGAAAAACACGTGCTCGGTTGATAGACATGTTTTAGGATACTCGTATATTTTAGAATAATATGCAAAGTGTAAGTACATTACCGGAGTGCGAATTTTCCAGACGATATTTTGGCGTCGTGAGTACGCGGCGTGAATTAAGTCTAACGAAATATTTCGAATGTGGTGGATTAAAATCACTACCCTTCCTATTGTGAACAGAATATCATTCATCCTTCCAAAAAATACCGAATTTAACAAAAAAAATTTTCAACTTTGCTATATTGAATCGTTCTCCAAATTTGAGAATCACCTAGTACAGTTCCGGTCTTACGCATCGAATCTACTTCAAAAGTCGTTTCATGACATCTTTGTAGGATGCTGCGTTCACTTTTTGGCCTTGGGGCACAAATTCATTGTGGATAATCCCGCGAGAATCGGAAAAAGAAAGCGGAAGGGCGTTCCTCTCGTAGATCATTTTCCAGCGAGCGCATACCACTGGAAAATCTTGCCTCGGCTTTAACAATCATTCCCATACGAGGTTTCTAACAATTCGAATGTTTCCAACTTTGAAACAAAATTTGTGTGCGCGCGCCTGTCCCATTGTGACGAAGTAACGAAAACACGTCACTTCAAAGGAACACAATCAGTCCCTAAATGAAGTTTCAGTACTGATATTTCAATTTTGGGTAGCCAAGGGATGATATTGCATAGTTCCGGCGTCGGCTAACAGATAGCGCCAGTTGTACATTTTTATACAAAATTAGTCCCAGAACTTTTTGTAAGGTAAGAGCGGCTAATATGGCCATGTTTGACGAAAAGCCTTATTGTGTGCTGAATTTCATTGTTATCAGAAAACAAAAACGTGGAACCTGTACTATGATTTGTCTTCTTTCAAAATACTTGCCTGAAATGAAAAAATGACGAGAAACTTCAGCTACAGAGAACTTTTTTCAAAAAGTAGAAAAATGGCCATATTACCCTACCGGTAGGGTAAAATGGCCATAGTAGTTTCCTCCTGAAAATTTATAAAATTGAACAGAAATTGATTCAAAAAATTTATTAACATAAACAGTCACTTATTATATCTGTTTATTCAATATCGTCAACATTGAAACCGGTAAAATAATGCTTTCCTCTGACTTTGCTGGTGAGGTCGATTTTTTTAACAATTTTTTCGCCATCTAAAAACCATTTGTCTTGAATACGAGGAAATGTAAAATAATGATGCACCTCTCCATCAACGGATACTGCTCGCTGTTTTCGTAAAAAGTTGATTTGGTACTGCTGTTTACGTTTACCTCAGCTGCATTTCACTATAATGCCGACAAACTGTTTTTCGATTTCTTTGGTAGTGCCAAAGTAGTACACCAGTTTGCCCACTACATAGTCCCCATCAGTATACTTTTCAGGAGGGGCTTCTGTCACAGAGATTCCCCTTTCCTCAGTCAAAAACTGTGCTTCCAACCCTTCAATCTCTTCCTCTTCTGTTGGGACACTAACAGAATTTTCTGGTACAAGTTGTGCCCCTCCAAACAAACCTCTACTTAGGTGTACGGCTCTGCTGTTGATTGCTTTTCGCGGCTTACGGTCAGTTTTCTTCAGTATTTCTAGAGTAGAAAGTATTGCTTTAAATGGTGTGGAAACATTTGAAGAATCACTAAGATGAAGCACATCATCATTCTGTGTATTTCTGGAGCCAGATGAGGGCGTTCCATCATTTAACGCAGTACTTGAACCAGGGATAGGTGCAGATGGAGACTCTATACCTTCCTGTGAATTACTGGGTCCGGATACAGATGCTACACCATCATGAGACATCTGAACCATTTTGACTGTACTGGGGGCGAATGCGTCTTCTGGAATCGCAGTTGGATTGAAAGGATAAATCCCACAAGCACGAAAACCTGTAAAAATTATGAGGAAGTGAAATTACAAACAAAAATTAATTTTGGAAGAAAGAGGAGGGGGGTCAATTTTACCTGCTTTAATGTTTTTGGCAGTCATAGTCGCATCCCAGGTTGGGGAAAAAACTCTCCCAATTCGCTGCTTGGACATTTTGCGATCACCTTCATTGAGAGTGCCCCAGAAAATTTCAACTTGCGTATCCCAATTTATTTCAAATGGACGGAAAACTTCCTTGTCGAGCGGCTGCAGCTCGTGTGTGGTATTGCTGGGCAGACACAAAAGTTCAATTTGAAGTTCTTCAGCCTTATTAACTATGTTCAAATCGATGTGGCATTTTGCTCCGTCAAGTACAAGTAGACATCTGCCTGTAAAATGAAAATTCAGCAGTCAGTTATTACACTTAGAAAAGAAAAGAAACTTTGCCAAATTCCAGGTATACCTGAAGGTTTGTATTTTCCAAGGTGCTCCAAAGATTTAACAAAGGTTGCAGCTGTCATAGAACCTTTTGAAGTCATTTTGTATTCTGCTCCAGAAGGTAAATTGTCCTTATATTCAGGATTTCTAAGTTTCCCTTTGAATAGAATGAGTGGCGGAATAGCATTGCCTAGTGCATTCACACATGCAACTACTGTCACATTTTCTCCATGTTCTTGGCTTCGATTATGGACACGTTTGGCACCTTTCTTCCCAATAACTGTAGGAGGTTTGTGTACACATAGGCGTATCCCTTTCTCATCGACATTAAAGATTCGTTCTGGGCGGTTGAAGATGCCCAGCGTCGTGTCGTCATGATTTGTTTTAATTTTCCAAAATAGTCGTCTACAATAAATTTATTTAATTTCTGTGCTTGTGCCTCATTCAAATGTTGAGATTTGCGTCGGCTCAGATTCGGATGCCGTCGTAAAAACGATTTCAGCCAGTCCTTGCTACCCGACCGACGGCTACGGTTGAAGGGGTGATTTGTTATCTTGTTCTGTGAACAAAATGCGAAGACGGAGCGACGAATGCCAGCTGGTGTAATTGGAAATCCAACTTCTGCTAGTCGTAAAATCCTCTGTTCCAGTTCGTCTTCTAACTGCGGACTCAAAAATGGTTTGCGACCCAGGTGCTTTTTCTCGCGTGAAGTAGGTTGAGCAGCATATCGGCGTAAGGTTGTTCTAGGTATATTATAAGTTTCACTTGCCTTTAAAACTGACATTTTTTTATTAGCAACTTTCTGCAACGCTTTCTGTAAGTCTTTGGGAGACCATGTCGCTCTTTTTCGGATTGGTTCCTCAATATCTGAACTTTCATCATCACTGGTGTTATATTCAGAATCCATGTTCATGTCAACCAACTGAAAATTTCAACATTTATGAGCATAATTCACAACTGCTTTTGCTATTTCAATAACAAAATATGATATGGCAATATTACCCTACCCTAACGTTTTTTTCAAATTTTTTAAAAATGTTCAATTATTTCTAAAATTTCAATTGAAAACTTGAAATGAAGTATATATTCAGAAAGCTTACCAAATTTCCTTGATTTTTGAACAACAGTTCTTACAAATCCGTCGTTTTTACAATTAATTCTTAAAAAAGCGATAAATCACATGTCCGACAGAGAAGCTTATCACTATATTATAAGAAAAACATTCATAGATCTCTAAAATCTAGATAGATTACCTTCAATATTCAAAATGTTGTTTATGATTGTACACACCAGAATTTGTGCCGCTTCCCGTGGGGCTACATGGTAATCAAAAGTTTGGGGGGGCCAGGAAATGTTGGCCCCCCCAAATGAAGATGGGGGTTGGAAATAGCGGCACAAATTTTATTGTAATTTGTGCTAATTGTGCTCCGAGGTCTCAGAATTTGTGCCGCTTTTCCTGGGCTCACAGTCCAGTGCCCAATTTGGGGGGGCTGGAAACATTATGATATTTTTTAAAAACGATCTTCAAAAGGAGAAATTAAATGGTTTCTACTGTCATCGAATTCATTTTTCAGGTTCTTCTCTGGGTATCTCATATCTTTTCACAATTTTGGGAGGCACACCGATTCTATCCATAGTTTTGTTGTCTTTGTTCATACTTTTTAAACTCATGCAGCCGAAGTGTGAAATTTCATGCAACGGAACTTCTGTTTATGCACATCGGATTTGGCAATAATGATAATGAAGAAACCCACGGCGAAAGTAAAACAGTGTAGATATGAAATTGCGACGTGGTCCAGGAAAAGGGCCTGAGTGGTAACGGGACACTGATGCCTTTTTCTTGCGTCGCGTTTCATGTTTTTACTTTCGCCACGGCTTTTGTTTAAAAAAACCTCTTACAGTACGAGCGACGATTCGTGAGCAAATATTGCAGCTATTTGATCAGCAACACTCGTTACGCTCGTGTCGCTATACATCGAACACGTTGCGATGTTTCTCACTTTCACTACTCGTACAGTATACTATTTTTAGGAATTTTCAAATTTTCTGAGAAAAATCAGAGAAAAACTTACGTTTGAAAGGTCAAAAATCGATACTGCAAATGTCACTCCAGTTCTTGAATACCTTATTTTGGAAATTTGGTGGAAAATTTTCAACTATTAAGGAAAAACTTCTTCAGCGTATCTTGAATAGAGTGTGGTGCTTTTGGTGTGGTGGGACGTATAGCGATGTACGCATGCCAAAGTGGCTTCTACAAGACCGCACCCCCGGCCCCGGAAACTACCCTTTCGGGCATCGCATCAGTGGCCACTGCATGTACAGGCATAATATGTATTCACGAGTAGTACTGTAGCCTAGCAGTGCTGTAGTATACGGCTCAACTTCTGCCCGAATAGAAACTGCTGACTAACGAAATATATGTACAGTCGAGAAAACGGTGGTCACCAAATCTTGATTGCTATTGAAATCCCAATCCAATATTGTTTTCAGTTCCATTCCACCAGCCTCCCCAAATTGAGTTGGAGGTCTGGAAATAGGGGGCAAAAATTTGTGTATATTTTGTGTAATTTCTACACACTGGTCCTCGCCCTCCCTAGGAACAATCAAATTTTGATGGGGGGCTAGAAAAATGCTGGCCCCCCTCCCCCCATTTCAGATAGACGTCTGGAGAGCGGGCAAAAATTTGTGTACACTTTGTGTATTTTGTGTATCCACCCCTCTCAATTAGTGTACCCTTCCCTTCCCCTCTGTGAACCATACAAGATAGGTAAACTGTCAAGTGCGTCCTCCTTCCCCAAGTTGAGATAGAGGTCATGGGGCTGCAATATGTGTACAATTTTTTTACTTTGTGTATCCACCTCCCTCAATTTGTGTACCCCACCAACCTCTCTATGGACCATACAATATGATTTACATGTTTGGTGCTGCCCCCCGCCCCCCAAAGATGAGATAAAGGTCCCGAAATGGGGGCAAACATTGGTGTACAATTTGTGTAATTTTTGTATCTACTTTCCGCAATGTCTACGCCCTTCTCTCCCTGGCGTAAGCTCACAAATTCGGTGGACACTAGAATTTCAAGCCAACTCCTATTATAATGGGCTAATGTTGAGGAATTTGAACTTGAAGGGTCGGTGGCGCGCTAGCGTAGCAATTGTTCTATGTAGGTGAAATGGATCTCTGCAGGCTGTGTGGTTGTTAGTAGTAGTGCGTGTAACAGCGCTCCATTGTACCTACATGCAAGTTGCAAAGAAATTCCACCAGATGTCAGCCACTATTCTTTCAAGTTCGAATTTTGCCCCAATCTTTTACCGACTTTTCGAAGAAAAGAGAGGTATTATACTCGTCACAGTTGTCGAGATGGGGTGGGGGCAATGTTTTTTTACGTTTCAGAGTGTGTAGATTGCAACTGAAATAGTGGCTGAATTTCAGGTTTCCTTATATGTGTATGTGTGCATGTACGTATGTATATAGGTTTCTTGACCAAGGTGAAATCCAGATACAAAGTGGACAACCCGAGATCCGCTTTAAAATAATTGTATTTCAGAGTAAATGTATTGTCAAAATACTTAGAAATATAAATATAATAGTTACACCCACATAGAGGTAAGAAAATTAGGGGAAAAATTCGATGATGAATTCCGTAAAACATGAGATCCAGTGTAAAAAATGGGCAAGGTGAGATCACATACATATATGGTAGAGATTTACTGAGCAGGTTGAGATCCTGCTGCGTTGCCAATAATGCAGGGTGAACAATCATGCTCGAATATGTACGGTTCTGTATTCATCGTCCTGCCTGGCTGAATTCTGGGTCGGAAGATGCGAGCGTTTTTTGTCGGCTGAATACCGGTCAATGATCTTTTCAAAATTAAAGTACTTCTTAATTTATCATTCGCGGTTTGACGGAGGCGTATTTTTTCCGTTTATAATCTAGTTAAAACGTGATGGAAATTCTGACTTAATGTGATCCCTAATCAGATGCTTATTAATTCATGACCTAAAATTACTTAAGTGCCATATAATGTAAATCAAAGTGTCAAAAACGGTGAAAACCCCCCACTTCCGATTCTATCGAAATCAAATCCATTGCACAAAACCGAGTACAAACACAAAAAATTCGGAAAACCATGAAGTATAAGGGATAAGTTGGACTTAAGAGAGAAATTTGAGGAAACATTAGAAAAAATCAAACCGGAACGAGAGGTATTTTTACAAAAGTTAAAAACTTATGTATTTGAAATAAACCAAATTATAAATGAGGGACCGAAAAAGTCAACTTCAATATTCCAAAAATTAATCTCGTTTATGTCTCATATGATCAATTCCGATTCATACGATAGTAAGTTTGTTGAAAGAATTTATTAAAACAGAAACAACCTAAAAGAAAATAAATGCTATCCTTTCTCTGTCAATAAAGAATGTACGCTCCCTTCCTCCACTATAAACGATCAAATTTTGGGACCTGAGGAAATGCTAACCCCCCCCCCCCAAGTTGAGTAGGAGGTTCGGGAACGGGGGCAAAAATTTGTGAACAATTTGTGTAACTCGTGTACATTGGTCCCAGAATTTGTGCACGCTCCCTTCCCCCACTGTAAAAAATGCTAGCCCCCTCCCAAGTTGAATTGGAGGTCCGGGAAGATTATGTATTTTAAATCTCTTAATTTAAATTTCCTGAATGTTACTGAATTAGTATTTGAAGCAAAAATTACTACACCTTCTAAGTAAACATATAGTACCCATGGCCTGTAAACCTGCCACGGATAAATTTATATTTGAACCAAAGTACGGGAGAAGGCTCATGTTTGTTGATTTTAATATAATAATATTAGCCGTTCTCTTTGTACACCTATTCATAGCCACTAATAAAAAATAATGAACAAATTGTACAGTTTTTGTATTTAATTAATAAAAGATCTTCATAATGAAAGTGGAAGTCAACTTCAGCTACCTATTTGAAACGAAGCTGGAGGAAGATTCTGACGCACTTAATGATTTGAAATGGGCAACGAAACGATCCATTGTCGTAACATATTGTATATTTTTGTATAAATTGTCCCACCTGTCGCCTGAACTCCTGTCAGTAATCGAGTGATCTTTCCAAAAACCAAAATGTTTCTTAATTTATCATTCGAGGTTAAGCCTAGGCATATTTTATTTTTCTATACGAGATTCCAAACGACTATGTTCAATAAGTGTCTTCCGGCCATTCCCGTAACCACAAAACAAAGTCATTTCGCGTGTAGGCACGATTTTGTGCCACGCACCGTCACTTCGGAACCGCTAAGTCCTGCTGCGACCAGCCTCCGCTGTGGACCAACCTGTTGGCCTGTTGATCAAATTAGCTTCGGGAACGGTGCTATTTAACTACCCCGGCACTGATATACCTGATGACCGCGAGTTCAAGGTAGTTTCTCATCGTGTTATTACCCTTAGGGAAAAAAAAAAAATCAAAGGCGCGTGTAAAGATATATATTACACGAAATCGAATGGAGAGAATTAGGTTTTGTTGCGAGAATATCAACAGAATTTATATAGAATTTGCACATCGAATCAATGCTTAGCCGGACAATAAGGCAATAAAACGAGGGAGAAAGCAGATCGAGAGAGAGAGAGAGAGAGAGAGAGAGCGAGAGAGAGAGAGAGAGAGAGAGAGAGAGAGAGAGAGAGAGAGAGAGAGAGAGAGAGAGAGAGAGAGAGAGCGTGAGAGAGGAAATGAGGCGGTCTAAGGGATACACACAATGTGCATAAGAAATGGGTGATTCTCCGAAAAATGGACAATTCAACGTGGACAAAAACCAAAAAAAATGAGGTTCACTTTTCAAATTTTTTTCGTTGAAATCGATACTAGGGGTATTGAGAAATCATATTCCGGTACCGGCCGGGCTTAAATTTGATTTTGGAGGGTTGTAAAAAAAAATTGTTGTCCACGTTGAAAGACAAATTTTTCAAGTTTACATAGTGTGATAAGATGAGGCTGTACGATCACACAGCGGCACCGTGGGTTACAATCTCACGGATCACGGTTTTATGAAGTACCAAAAATTCATCTAGGAAAGTAGTCTCTGCACGAAGAAGATTTAAAGGCTGTTTCTACAGACTGCTTCTAAGTGTCGAAAGATTCACGTCCTTCAGCGTGGATACAAGGAATACGTGAGTAGCCACGTTGAATAATATTTTATGTCCACGTTTAAGGACAAAGTCGCCTTTTCCCTTTTCCCATTGGGTAAATATGCGGAAAATATTTGATACATGTTGCTGAATGTAATGTGGCCAACATTAGTTATATTATTACGTTTTTACAAATTCGGAGCTATAAATTCAATATGGCTGTTGATGTCCACGATGAAGGATACTTTTTTTTTTAGAAACCAGGATCTCAGCAATAAATGAGTATTTTAGCATACAAATTATCATTATTTCACAGAAGTTCTTACACAACCTTCTAGAGGAAGTTATGAGGAAGTTATATGAGCATTTGAGAGAAGTTTATGCTTATAGTGGAACCCTACAGAGAGGTTTGAAAATTATCCACGTTGAAGGACATATCTCTTCCTAGACACAACTTTGAGGTATTCTAAAGGTTACTTAACTTCGTTAGAAAAAGATTGTAAGACCTATACCGTGTTGCCTCAACTTACCTCTTCAACAATGGGAAACAGTAGTTCCTGAAAATGATGTATTAAACCCTTCCCGCAAGCAAAAAAAAAAAAACGGAACTAGGCCAGGTTGACACCCACGCTGATGGACATTTCAGGTGCATTTTCGATTTTCTAATGATGTTCTGCTGAACTAGGGAGAGCTTTTACCACTGTCTCCATCAGAAGAGTTAATTTCCTCAATTTTGATATATTGCGCATAGCATTCTGATAATAAGTGGCAGAGTTACAGCCTATTTACATGAATTGTCCATTTTTCGGAGAATTACCCAAATACAGGACATTCGCATGTGACATAATATATTCTAACATTAAAAAAAAAAAAGTACAAAAAATCGGTACTTTGAAAGTCCACCTAAACGAATAGCATCGCAGTAATCCTCCCTCCCCTCCAAGGGAGCCGTAATCAGAAAAAAGAAAATACTAAAAAAACCATTGGTGTTTCGTGCCTAGCCATTAGACATATCCATGTCAAAAAAATAGAAATATAAAAAAAAGTCGGCATCTTAGAAGTCAATTGCAAAAGAGAGTTTCCGAGTTTCGATGTATCATTTCGAATGTTTTCGAGGGATGCTGATGTACTGTGTATGCGTGTAACTAAGTCAACAGAAACTATATACCTATCTCAGCAGTTATTTGTATAGTTCGATAAGTAATAACTTAGGCGTATTGCTTTACAGAGCTAGATACCTGTGTTCCTCCATGTAACTCAAAGGTCTATTAGCGCTTTTGGTGCCGAGGAAACCGGTCTCAACTTACTGACAGTAATTTAAATTTTGAATTTTATTCAGTAGACGTGTCGGAAGGGTACGACGAACCCGCATCTTATGAAGTTCATCTCCTTGAAACATTTCCTCTCTTGTAAGTTATCGGGTGTCATTTAATTGCCTTATAAAATAAGAATGTACGAACGATGGGGGCGGGGGATGGAAATGTAACGATTAAAGAATGAGTTCTCTGAAGAAAGAAGTAACGGGAACCATAGATTGTAAAGGGGACTAAGCCCTCCCCTCAACAACAAAAAATTTTCAAAAGTATTGAAAACTATTGAATTTAAGGGGAAAATGTTTCAAGCAACAAACGTTCTTTATAAAATTCTACATAGGATGTTATTTTCGATTTTTTTGTAACCATCCTGTGATAGGAGGAATCCAAAATGACCCTTCTCAATGCTACACATCGAAAAAGGTCTTACAGAAGAAAAACTAGAATTTTGATCGTGTTCTTGGAATCACCAATTTTTAAGACCAGTTGGGGTGCCAGCTACTAGGTCCATATCGTTACCCCCCCCCCCAAATTAGACTCCGAAGTCAAAACCTATCTCATAATTTCGTACCTATGTTGTACCAATTTGTACCACCAATCCCGAATTTTGTAATTTTTTAAATAATAAATTTGGGGAGGGGGCTAGCGAAATGTAGGCACCCATTTGAAACTAGCGCACCGGAAGTGATACGGAAATTTTGTACCATTTTGTACCCTCCCCCACCTATTCGCAGAATAAGTAGGCATCACTCTATGGAATTGTTCATCTGCACCCGGGGTGGTATCAAAATTTCGTACCTAATTTGTATCATTTTGTACAATCAATCCCACATTTTGTACCACTACCCATTGGCGAATTATTTTTAAAAACAAATTTGTGAGGGTCTAGCACAGCATAGCTTCTAAAGTGAGAATTTCGCATTGGAAGTGATACAGTCATTTTGCACAGCTACTTTGTACTATTTTGTACCACCAGTTCCGAATTTTGTATCATCTCCCGGTTTCCCATGGAAGCGTGCGACTTTCGAAATTGTTATAAAATGTTTGTACCTTTTTTGTACCATCTGGTACTACGGACCCCGAATTTGCTAAACTCTTTTATCCCCAGTTTTTATCATTTTTTTCACCGTGTACATTTTGGTCTAAAGCTGGCGGTTTAATACCTGTGGTTGCAACACCTGCGTAAAATAATACTTAGCTAGTCCCAAGTCGGCAAACCAAATTTGAGGGGAACTGAGCACCAAATAATTAGTTCGATAAGTAATAACTTAGGCGTATTGCTTTACAGAGCTAGATACCTGTGTTCCTCCATGTAACTCAAAGGTCTAGGCAGTTCGTCGGATGGAGCGGGGTCAACGACCAATTTTGATTGTGGTTCATCACCCTTTCAAATAAATAGTTATCTTGTTGGACTAAAAAGTTTCGGTAACATGCATAAGCGCTGGCCGCTGGTTTCTTTTGTACTCCATTTCTTCCGCACGTATTAAAAAAAAAAAAAAAAAAAAAAAAATGTAGGGGAATTCCCACAATGATAGCCTCCTTCAGTAGGAACTAAATGTTTGTAATAGGCAGGGATGGGATTTTTATGTCATAAGAATCGTATTATAGGCGCATAATTTGTTTTTCGCGGTTTGAAATGTATTCCTAAAAATTCAACGACATGCAAAAAAATGTTCGATAAAAGAGGGGGACATATGGGTATCAAAATTGAGGGGTTTTTGAAAAAGAACAATTATATGACAAAATTAAAACAAAAACTTCATTTATTTATCCAAAAAGTGAAAAAAAAAAAAAAAAAAAAAAAAAGCTCAAAGCATATTATATTGACATTTTAGTACCAAGTATAATAGGCAAATGCGTCTATTCTTCTACGCTTTTTTTTTAACCTGCAGTTAAAACTGCAGGTAAAATATGTCCTTCGTCTCATAATCAAAATATCTCCTCTAATATGTATAAAAGTGTTAATTTATCTGTGGGTGGGTGTGCGTGTTTGTTCGAAATTGGCGGGTGAATCATGAAAGCTGAGGACAGATGCGGATACCGGAGAAGAGAATGGAGGTCCGAACCCCTCCCCCAAAAGATGGAATTACGTATATGCCGTATCAGTTCTAGAGACGGAGATCCCAATAGGCACATTAGGCAAGTGCCTAGGGTGACAGATTTCGAGGGGCGGCAAAATTTTGTACAAATACAGCGGGAAAAAGAAAGGAAATTCGGAAAAAGAGGAAAAGAAGAAGAGGCAGACTGAAAAAAGGAAACAGTTGCAGAAAACATAACTGGGAAATAATTATCAATTTTTGACCTGTAGCTCATAAGGAGGATGTGAAGCGGGTGAGGGAAACATTTTATTGAGTGCCTATAGCGGCTTGACTTTTAAATCCGCAGGTGGTTATACAACTGATGCCGGCAGTGTGGGAAGGGTGGAGGGAGGAAAACTGCAAGTTTTCAGGCAGGAAAACTGCAAGTTTTCAGGCAGGAAAAGATCACGAATGTGGATCACAGGGAATCGTTGGAAGAACGCGGAGGGAAGATGGGAACGTGGTTAGCTGTAAAGGGAACAGGAAGGGACTAACTCAGTTAACCCAACACAGTTCAGCCAATTCTCCTTAGCCAGCTCACCTTAGCCAACTCACTTCCGTAAACAGTAAAACCGCACGAGAAAAAGAGGAAACAGACAGCAAATTTTACAGCTGATTACGAATTTAGGCGTTCTTTCATTTACCAGGAGATGATAATTGAATCAGAAGCAATTGATCGGAAAAGCTTGGAACCATCTCAACTGAGTGCAATGAGTGGTAAGGTCATGCGGTACATTTTTTTAAGTACTAGAGTGTCAGTTTTAGTAGTAGTCTTCGAAATATAAACTCCTCCGGCATGAACATTTATTTATAGGTACCGGACTTATTTCGTACAAACTGCAGAAGAGTATACTTACATCAGATTCTAATGAAGCACGTAAAGATCCGAACCAAATTTGAGGAAATACGTTAAGTGTAGAGCTCTAATTCATTCCGGCCCCCTTATACTTTTGGTCATTACATGGGATGGGAGGGGGTACATTTTATATAATTTGTGGTACATTTCGGGTACATTTCATTCTGCACAATTTCGGTGAAATTGGAAGAAGGGGGGGGGGGCTAACGTTATCACAGCCCTAACAAATTTAATCCTTCCCCATGTGGTGATGAAGGGGTATATTTCATATAATTGGTGATACATTTCGGGTACATTTCATTTGAACCAAATTTGACGAAATCAGCTAAGTGGGGGGGGGGGTTCCTAATTCATTTCTGCCCCCTTCTACTTTTGGTCATTACATGGGAAGGGAGAGGTACATTTTATATCATTGGTCGTATATTTCGGTACATTTTGGGTACATTTCATTCTGCACAAATTCGGTGAAATTGGAACACATGGGGGTGGGGCTAACATTACCACAGCCCCATCCACCAAATTTAATCCTCCACCCTGCGGCGATAAAGGGGGTACATTTCAGATAATTGGTGGTACATTTCGGGTACATTCCATTCGAACCAAATTTTACGGAATCAGACGAATTGGAAGGGCTCCCGTTACCCTAGCCCTACCAAAGTACTTCTGTTCCCCCTTCGCAAAGGGAGGAGGTACATTTTGTAATATTAGCGTTACATTTAGGTACATTTCGGGTACATTTCCCCTATCCCAAAATCGGGTCTAAAATCAAATTTGGGGGAGCGCAGGATAACGGACCCGTTAGGAAGTAAGGTAAATAAAATGATTTGTTTGTATTATCTTTTTATCACTCAAGAACCAGTGACGGCGCGATCCTGCATTTTGCGGGGGGTGGGAGGGGGGGAGACATATTAAAATTTTCCGACGGGTGGTCAGGGGTAACGTTGAATGCAATACGTTATGTTGCAAGAAAAATACGTGCATATTTGGCTATATGGTGCTGTTCATTAGCTGTAGCGCGTCTAGGATGTTCAATTCTTCTGCCTCCAATTACTCAATCAAACTCTTGAATTTATACATCATATGTATTTTTGGCGAAAAATAGACAACAAATGAAATCAAATTCCAACATTTTTTTATAAACAGAACTGCTTGGCTTTGCGTTTTGTTGGTTTTATCTAAGTATATCTTTTGAATTCTTAATTTTGAATCGAGCGTCTAAAATTTTTACATATGAGATACGAGCATTTTTTACTGCTTCCGCCCTTGCTGTCCAACGATGACGGACACCAACAGTGGATCACGAAACAAGAGGGATTCGGATCATCCGATCACGGATCCAGTTATTAGAACACAATCCGAATAATTTCGGATCACGAATTGTAGAATTTCGTGATCCGTGATCCGCGGATCGAAGTTTTCGGACCACGGATCATTTTTTTCTTTTTCCTTACAAAAGCAAAACAGAAATGGACGCTTTAAACGTAAGGGAACCAACCGAAATTTGCAAACAGAATAAGTGATCAGCTCATTACTTATTAGTATCGTTAGAAAGAGCGAAAAAAAGTAGAATTTTTCAAAATTGGTCCCCCGATTCAAAAATGTGTACTCACATTGAAAAAAGCTTAATAGTAAACGCTATGTGATATAGTTTCTTTCTACATGGCTCTTCAACTTCGAATCACGTGTTCTCAAAAAACAGATTTTGCTGGTTGGTTCCCTTACGCTTAACAGCGTCCAAATTAGACATTTGAAGTTTTACTGTAGAAGATGATGAGGTTGAATTTGAATTTAAGGGAAGCGGTCGAGATACTTTTTCATTCAGCTTTGGTTCTTCGCCAAATTGTAAATTTTCTATCTCTTCTTCCTTCTCAACATCAATTTGGCGTTGGTATAGGTACTAGAACTTGGAGTTCCCAAAGTTGGTAGCCCTGCGTACTGAAAAGGTGATCATGTACAATTTTTAGTTAGATTACAGCAAACTTTAAGCATCTTTAAATCAATTAGAAATTGATTTAAAAAAAAAAATCCCGTCCTACATAAATTATTGTATTGTTACTAAACAACAGAATTATAGTCAACGCAAGTGGGTGGAATAGTTTTCGGCCTTTTTTGCTTTCCTAAGAATAGCACTATTTCCATTAAAAAATATCCATGACCACATTCTCAGTTTCACCTGCGCAGGCGGTGATTTATTTGTAGCGCTCTCTAGTGCAGGTTTTGACATCTATTTCATATTTCTAATAAAATTCACGAATTTTAATACAAATTTGGAAAGAAATTCTCTCATTCGAAAAACACAACAAATAAAATCCCTTGATAAAATCGCTGCTTCGACTTTTTTAGGGCTTTTTCCTTTCGAATTTTTCATTTTTTGGCATTCCGTGTCGATCCGTTGCTCAAATCTTTTCAACTATCCGAATCACGGATCACGGAACATCAAAGTTTCACAATCCGGATCACGGATCTTCTTTATTGACATGTGATAATGAAATTTACGATCAGGACCATGCTCGGAATTGCTGAATGTTCTTCCTGGACCATCAGGAAATAATGAGAACAAGCAAAACAAAAAGCAGCATCTTGTTCAGTGCTATATTCTAACATAGGGTATGGTAAGTACCATGCTGCATTGAAGGGGTGCTGCTTAGGTATTTGCTGGAATGTCAGAATTTATAGGATAATTGAATCAAGTTTCGGGCGAAAGGGTCCAAGAAAATTCAAATACTTTTGTTCATTGAATGATATTATCTTCTTTCTGTTTTCTGGATTATGTTACACAAATTCATCCTTGGAGATTTCACCGTTCATAGAGTCATCAGGAGAAAGTTTACTCTGTACATCGATCAAAGACTTTAGGAGCGTCTGACTTTCTTCAAAAATTTTCGAAATGCAATCTGTTATTTCGAGGAGGAATATTTTTGTATTCGAAATATTTTCGTTCTTAAATTTCTTCAAGATATTCTTTATATTTTTAAAATTGGCCAAAAATGCAGTAACTTTACTGATACTAAGTACATATCTACGAATCAGGCGACTCATCTCGACCAAGAACAGTTGGCTGCGTCTCATAAATACCAGAAAAATCTTCACTATCAGATGAAGCCTGGGGTTTTTTCACAGTGGTGGGCAGATTCTTTGAGGAGAATGAAGACAATGAATTTTCAGCGTAGTATACACTGACGAGTCAGAGCTGTTTTCTACTTTTAGCACATCAAGAGATAAACTTCGTTTAACAATCTCAAGCTCTTCAGTAGAAGTCAAATTTTCAGTAGCAGATGGTAAAGTTTGAGATTCTCACCGATTTGTCTTTTTTAAAATTTATCTTTGCTCTTCCGTTTCAATTAGTTTTCTTTCAATCCCTGATTTGTAAATACGCATAAATGTGCTTTTTTGTCGACTGTAGACTTGCCGACGGAGAACTAAAAAATTTCGATGAAATGCCGACGAGTAAAAAATGTGCGCCTCGCGACGTCCCTGTCAAGAACTCTCCACGTCCCGATAAAAAATTTGTCACCGCTCCTGACCCTTGCACCCACCGAAAAATTCCCTCTTGTAACCCCGGTTACAAGAGAATTACAACCGGACGATTTTTCATCGAAGTATTAACCTGAAATTTTCATAACAAATTCAGCTTTTATATTATAAATGAAAGCTTTTAGAAAGTAACGCAACCATACGACATCACAATAGCACCAAAATTACAATTAACTTGAAATGTTTGTCAAACAGTCCACAAAGCGTGTCCAAATTCGAGTTGGACTGAAAAATGAATTCGATGACAGTAGAAACCATTTAATTTCTCCTTTTGAAGATCGTTTTTTAAAAATATCATAATGTTTCCAGCCCCCCCAAATTGGGCACTGGACTGTGAGCCCAGGAAAAGCGGCACAAATTCTGAGACCTCGGAGCACAATTAGCACAAATTACAATAAAATTTGTGCCGCTATTTCCAACCCCGTACCTTCATTTGGGGGGGCCAACATTTCCCTGGCCCCCCAAACTTTTGATTAACATGTAGCCCCACGGGAAGCGGCACAAATTCTGGGACTTCGGAGCACAATTAGCACAAATTAAGATAAAATTTGTGCCGTTAATTCCAACCCCCTAACCCACTTTGGGGGGGCCGTAGAAATACAGCCGTTACAATCTCACGGATCACGGTTTTATGAAGTACCAAAAATTCATCTAGGAAAGTAGTCTCTGCACGAAGAAGATTTAAAGGCTGTTTCTACAGACTGCTTCTAAGTGTCGAAAGATTCACGTCCTTCAGCGTGGATACAAGAAATACGTGAGTAGCCACGTTGAATAATATTTTATGTCCACGTTTAAGGACAAAATCGCCTTTTCCCTTTTCCCATTGGGTAAATATGCAGAAAATATTTGATACATGTTGCTGAATGTAATGTGGCCAACATTAGTTATATTATTACGTTTTTACAAATTCGGAGCTATAAATTCAATATGGCTGTTGATGTCCACGATGAAGGACACTTTTTTTTTAGAAACCAGGATCTCAGCAATAAATGAGTATTTTAGCATACAAATTATCATTATTTCACAGAAGTTCTTACACAGCCTTCTAGAGGAAGTTATGAGGAAGTTATATGAGCATTTGAGAGAAGTTTATGCTTATAGTGGAACCCTACAGAGAGGTTTGAAAATTATCCACGTTGAAGGACATATCTCTTCCTAGACACAACTTTGAGGCATTCTACAGGTCACTTAACTTGGTTAGAAAAAGATTGTAAGACCTATACCGTGTTGCCTCAACTTACCTCTTCAACAATGGGAAACAGTAGTTCCTGAAAATGATGTATTAAACCCTTCCAGCAAGCAAAAAAAAAAACGGAACTAGGCCAGGTTGACACCCACGCTGATGGACATTTCAGGTGAATTTTCGATTTTCTAATGATGTTCTGCTGAACTAGGGAGAGCTTTTACCACTGTCTCCATCAGAAGAGTTCATTTCCTCAATTTTGATATATTGCGCATAGCATTCTGATAATAAGTGGCAGAGTTACACAGCCTATTTACATGAATTGTCCATTTTTCGGAGAATTACCCACCAACAACCAGTGTAGCCAGATTTTACCAATCTATCTTTAGAGGAAAGATTCCAGGGGTGGCCATATTAGCCGCTCTTACGTTATATGTTACGGTACATGATGTAAATTCGGGATCGAACGTGAATTCTCGGGCAAGTACGTTGTATCCCAGCGTCATTGGGCCGTGGTGTTAATGACCGGGATATGACGTAATTTACATATAGCTACTTGGGCCATGTTGATACACGTTCAAATTATCATCACTTCCTGAGCTGATCGACCTTGCCCAGTACAGTTCGGAAAATGACGTGCGCGTTATTGTATTATACTGTCTAAAATGTTCCAAAATGTCAACTAAAAGACTAAATTTTCGGGAAAATGTCGATTTCCAAGATTCATGTGTTTGTGGGAGAGGGACTCACTCCACCCTTGCAAATTTCATATACTTAGGTTATCTGTTTCGTCAATTTTGGTTGAATTTGGTCGACTTTGAACGAGTTCGGTTATTGTTGACCTATTCGAGCCAAATAAAGGAATCTCGTCTTTGGACCTCAGGCTTCGTGGTACCCGATGCGCAATCTGTTACCTTCTAGTTACCAAGTTACCCGCGGAAAAGTTACCGATTTGTTACCCTCGAGTTACCCTTGTTCCCGTTTAGTTATCCCGGTAACTAGTGGGATTTTGCGCATCGGATACACATTCTCAGAGTTACCCGTACCCAGTATGACGACCAAACTGAAGAGTTTTAAAATTTTAGCTGTTTAGCCGGACTACTCATATCAAGATGGCCCAAAATGCCAAGATTTCCCAAGATGTATTGGGAAATCTTGAGAAAGTCCGGTCCAATTCTAATATTATCTGAAATTTACCAGACTTCCCAAGTAAATTGTAGACAGAATGGCTGTTCACGATATTTCCCGGTCTTTAACGTGCATGCCCGTTGGTTTTCATAGTTAACGTTATTTCCCGGCCATTAACGTCATTATCAGATTTACATCATGTACCGTAACATATAAAATTTTGTTCAACTTTCAGTCATAAATTTGTAGAAGATAATTTTCTTCCGTGTTTTTTTTTTGTTTTTCGTGGCAAAATTTTGGTTAAGGCAATGCCCTGTTTGCCCGCACGGGCGCTACGGGCCTGAACTGGCCAGTTTACTTCTTCACGTGAAAACAACCCAATTGGTCCTCATTTCCCATAATTTAGCCCGTTTTCACGTTTTAAATCAACGGCAACACCGAATCTTATACCGATGCAGTAAAACTGCGCGAAGTTTTGGGAACAAATACGTCAAGTATTAAAAATCCTCCGCCGCCGCGATGCCTTTCGTCTCTAATAGTGCGAAACGCGAAAAATAAGTTATCAGCAATAACATGGAACATGAGTAGATTAACACAGCCAGTACCAGTAAACACTTGGGTTTTCGGTGCCCTTCGCGAGAAAGAACTCGGTGATAGATGAAGAACGAGTGTCAAATTTTATCGCGACTAGAAAGTACATACCATGTAAACTGCTCGACCCAGTCGCCGAGTTGGTGCTCTCATTCTACACCGCGACCATGTTCTTGCCGAGCATTTTGAACTTCACTGCCTTCCACTTTTCGGCCACGAAAATCAAACGTTTTTGCGTATTCGTGATCGCTTTGACGGTACTCGGCTTGGTGATCTGCTGTGTCGCGTTTTTCATCACCGCCGATCATACAAATGCAACCAGCGAATCAATACCCCGCAAATGGTACACCGCGAAGCCGCGAACCGCCGAACCATGGCTGTTTTCCAAATACGAGGCGTTCCAGGAGGTGCCCAACTTACCCACCGCCTACCTGAATCCGAACTTCAGCCGAGACGAGTACCGGATGAACGAAACGTGCGCACCGTATCCGGACGTTTTCCAGCTGGCATTCCACAACGAGTATTGGCAGCTGCTTCCGCTTTCCACAAATCGTTGGTACGTTTTCGCCGCTTATTACGAAAATCGATGGCACAGCGACGTGAAGCCGGCCGTAAGGCTGACCGTCGCCATCGACCTTTTCGATCCGACCGAATACCCTTTTTGCCAGATTTGGTTTCCGCGGCATAAGCAACCGGTCATCGTGCCAATCCGCAAGCCGAATTTCGTTCATAAGACCAAAAAGCCTGGCTTTAACGCATTTTTCAACGAAACCGTGGCCATCTATTTGATCACGTGCGCCATACCAAAGGAGCATGCCTCTTCGATTCCCGATTCGGTGTCCCTGGTCGAGCGCGAGTGCGATACGGCCAAAAACCATTTGAAAGTCATCTACAATAAAGCGAAGAAGAAACACGATTTCGCTGTCTGCGTCACAGCTTTGACCTTCGTAAGCTTGGATTACTCAGTCAGAATTGCCGAATGGATCGAGCTGGTGCGCCTGCTCGGCGCTCATCAGATATTCATGTATTACCATCACCACCACGAAAACGTTTCCAAAGTCTTGAAACACTACGAAGAAAAAGGCGAAATTGAGCTACACCGGTTTTCGTTGGCCGACGACCAGCCGAATCTGCCGATGCTGCAGAGTCTGTATTTGACCGGAATGGGAGAATACATGACGAGCCAAAGAATAGCGCTGCAAGACTGTTTGTACAGGAATATGTACAATTACGAGTATATTGCTGTAATCGACGTAGATGAAGTTATAGTGCCGGTGGAACAAACTACCTGGGGAGAAATGATGGAGAAGATCAAACCAAAAATCCGGAATCGTTCTATGTTTTTTTGCTTTAAGAATTTCTGGTTCCACGACGATGACACGTATCCGGGTCTGAACTACACGGATGTGCCAAATTATCTTCACATGCTTCGGCATGTGCATCGCACTGAGAAAGACTACACCAGGGGTAGAGGTGCATATGGTTGGCATACAAAATGCATCAATAAGCCCGAGCTGATCAAAATTCAAGGAGACCATACTCCGCTTGTGTGCTTCGGTACTTGCCGGAAGTACACGCTTCCTTCAAGTAAAGCCAAGCTGCAGCATTATTGCGACCAACACTTGCGCAATCGATGCATCGATAAAGTGAATCCGAGCATGAATGATACCAGTATTTGGAAGTATAAAAAAGCTTTGATTGGGAGACTGCTTCCTACTTTGCATCAACTCGGTTTCCTCGGCTCCTAACACTGGGTCTCTCATGGTATGTTACTCCATTCCAGTTGGGTAAGTAGGCAACTCATCTTCATGACTTGTAAGCATGTTTGCCTACTATTTCATTTGCAGGGGCGAAAGAAAACATTTGAGACATTTTATACAGCATTAATTAATCAGTGTGTCTATTTGTTGGTACATACCTACCAGAGCAGTGCACGATAGGAGTATATACTCATGTGGTATTTGGTATCGTATCGCTTAAAACAATACCGAATAGTATGGGCTGATACCGAGTATACTCGGTATTGTAGCGACAGGTAGTCGTTTTCGTGATATGGTATTGACGATAACAAGTATCACTGATAAGGCATCACTACTGCACCACCTAAAATACAGCGCTAATCATAGAACGATTCCTGAACGAGTATTACTCGGTATTGTATGGGTGAAACCGACTACCGAGTACGTAATAGGTAGTCGCTCTGCTATAATACAATACCCGAGTACCGATATTGGTATCGTGCACTGCTCTGATACCTACAAATAAGAGGCTATCTGTTGGTATATATACCTACGAATAAGAAGCTATCTGTCGGTATATACCTACGAGTAAGAAGCTATCTGTCGGTACATGTACCTCTGAATAAAAAAGCCAAATCTGTCGGTATATTATGAATTATTTACAGCAAAAGAGTTAATCGTCAGTAAGTTACAACTTTATAAATGGAGAATAATGGAGAATTTATTTACGCGCCACAATCAGGGCAACCATCAGCGATCTCGGAGAGACAATGGATATGAATTCAGTTTAGGCAGCAATCAGTTTTAGTGAAATTTGATGTGAGTGGTACAGCGCATACAGGGCAAAGCTCGGCGTCACATTTGCGTTTCTTCCAAGGAAGATGAGTTGTAGGCTGAGAATTTGAGTGTTTTGCAGGAACCCTGTCTGCTGTACTTCTATTGAATGAACACAGCTGACGAACAGCTTGCTTAGGTCTACCTCTGGCTTTCAGTTTTCTTTTGAACTGTAAGTTAAACTTACTTTGAACTTGGGAAGGCGAGATCAAAGGAGGTGATGTTGAAAGAAACTCGGTTGGAAGAGACTCGGTTGAAAGAGACTCGATGGAAGTTCAGTGATGGGAGAAGCAAGAAGGGAAGAGGTATTGGACGATTCATGTGAAAAGCTTGTCCCTGCTCTGACCGCGTCTTCCACCTTTTTAGCGCTTCTACATACTCCGTAAACTGCTCTGTACCATGGCGCGAAATGAGGGTAGCTATATTCATCGCAATGGGTAGTATGATGTTGTACTTTTCACGAGTACTTAGAGTTTTCATTACTGGTGCAGGATTCTCCTCTAAAAGCATTGAAGAAGACGCTCAAATTCTCAGCCTACAATTCATCTTCCTTGGAAGAAACGCAAATGTGACGCCGAGTTTTGCCCTGTATGCGCTGTACCACTCACATCAAATTTCACTAAAACTGATTGCTACCTGAACCGAATTCATATCTATTGTCTCTCCGAGATCGCTGATGGTTGCCCTGATTGTGGCGCGTACATAAATTCTCCATTATTCTCCATTTATAAAGTTGTAACTTACTGACGATTAACTCTTTTGCTGTAAATAATTCATAATATACCGACAGACTTGGCTTTTTATTTAGAGGTACATGTACCGACAGATAGCTTCTTACTCGTAGGTATATACCGATAGATAGCTTCTTATTTGTAGGTATATACTGACAAATAGGCACAACCTTAATTAAGAACTTTTTCTCAGCATTGCTTATAGATATATTTTTAGAAATTTTTGGTAATAATAGAAGATAGTTATTGCAACTACTGAAAGAAAGAAAAAAAACGCTATTAGATCAACAGGGTGTTCACAAAATCAATTTTGGTTAAATATTACGTACACTTTTTTGAGAGGGGGGAGGGTAGCGCCACGTCATGTATAGCCTACTGGCTAGAGACGTGCATACTGTATGGATTACATTCTGGAGTAGAAGTTCATCGTGGCTTTTAGGAATGATATGATATGAGTTGAAGGTTTTGGTTATAGTTGTCAGAGAGCAGGGATTCTAGTGTTAAGTTGGAGATATGTGTGTTTCGCGGGGATTGGAATTTTGGGCATTGGTTAATTACGCGGTTAATAGAGGTAGGAGTATTGCATGCATCGCAGGTTATTTGGGGAGTCTGTTCAAGGTCTAGCTATGAGTGAGAGCGGAGTGTCCCGTTCAGTGATGTCGATCATTACAAAAACCATGATCGATGACAAACTACAATGTCAAGTACCCAGAGGCATACAACAGACGGATATTCATTTCCATCACAAAAATGTGTGTTTTTCTTATGAGAGTCAAAGTAACCATCACCGTTCGCTTATCAGTTGGGTTTAGTTTCGGCGTTGTTGTTGTTTGCACAGTCCGAATATTATCAATGCCAATGCACTCTCCTCTCCACTGTGTTGGCTACAAAATATAAAAATGTTTAGCAAAAACAGAAAATACCTAAAAACATTCTCTATTAGGTCCTTTTCTAAGTCAACTTTAAGAAAACGCATTCATTTCTGTGTTCAGAGAAGTTGTTAATGGAAAGGAACTTATACTCATCTACCAATGGTCTCTTTTCTTATTCTTCATGATCGATTATAATTCTTATCGAGATGATCGTGATAGATCATTTTTGATCGAGTAAATGATCGACATCGCTAGTCCCCTCTCCCGTTCTTAGTCTGAAGAGTATTACTTCATCTTTTCTGGACTTTTAACAGGATGTTTTCCAGAAGTAAACTTTGGTTTTATGGATTTTAGTTTAGTAGTTGGTGGGACTTGATCCCAGTGACGTTGGAAGGATTGGTACTCAAGTGATTTGCTGATTTTTTTAGTGTCTCATATCGGGATTGGAATGTTAGGGATTGGAGAAATGTTCAAGGACAGTTTTGCGGTTTCATCGCCTATGTCGTTTTGAGGAATGTTAGAGTGGGAAAGAATCTAACGGTGACCTGGTCTACGGGGAAAAAGGCAACGTGCGAAAACGAATTCACGAGAAAACAGCTGATAGGACAAAGCACACTGCTGCCAGTATCGCTCGCGTCATTTTATACGTTTCTCGACACTGCCAGGAAACGGATAGAATGACGCGAGCGATACTCGTACCAGTGTGTTTTGTCCTATCAGCTGTTTTCTCGAAAACTTATTTTCGCACGTTAGCTCCCTTTTTGTAGTTGTTTGAGGACGATAGCATTTTTACTATGTTTTGGGCAGATTGGATGTTATTTCTTGTTGTGGAAATTTTGTGTGGATAGGAAAGCTGATAATGAGTTCGTGAGAATTAAGACGTCGTTTTTAGTGTGAGTTCTAGGTAATACTGGATGGCTAGTTAATGGCATAGAGTTCTGTTGGAAGAATTGAGAAGTGTGTGAGTAGTCGAGTATGAGATTGAGATGTTGTCATGGACAACGGAGCATCCCCCTTCCAGGGTAAAAGCTGGAAATATGCCTACAAGTTATGAGGATGAAAGTTGCTTACTTGTCCGATTGAAATGGGGCCACGTATCTTACAATATGGCTCCTAACACTGGGTCTATGAGGGTACATGACCCCATTTGAACCAGGCTAGTAGGCAACTCATCCTCATGACTTGTGGGTAAGTTTGCCTGTTTTTACATTTGAAGAGAGCAAAGAAAATATTTGAAGAAATTTTGTACAGCATTACTTAATACATTTTTCTCAGCATTGCGAATAGATATACTAGTAGAACTTTTTGGTAATAGTAGAAGGTAGTTGCGGTGACTACTAGAGAAATCGCTATTAGATCAATGGGGTGTTCACAGAATCAAATTTAGTAAAACCAACGTACACGAATTTTTAAATTTTTTCACTTTTCCATAACATTGGTCTCTTGACCCAGCAGTTGTTTCGTGGTAAATGATGACTTTTTTCATACCCTTCAAAAATACCCCTTGGCTTCTTTCTATTTTAGTTTTCGAGTTTTAAAATTTTAATAGATACACTGAAATAGGTAGGAGTAATGTTGAGAAGTATTTGTGAAGGGTATGAAGGAGGTAATCGTTCAACATGAAAAAATCGCTAGGTAAAGAGGGAAATTTTACAGGAAGCTGAAGAAATATAAAAATTTATATACGATAAAACCACTGGGTCTAGAGGACAAGTTTTATCGTAAAATGAAAAATTATGAAATTCTTTTTGATGTTGCTTTTAACCATCCTGTTGATCCAAATATGTTTTATTTTTATTTTTAATTTACATTTATTATCTTTTTAAATAATCGCCGTAGCTGTTTTCGGTTATTCCCTAAAAGCTCGATCAATTTATTAGAAATGCTGAGAAAAAGTTTTTCTGTTAACGTCCTGTATAATTTTCTCAATTGTCCATATCTTCGCTCTTTCGAATGTTCAAGCTGGCAAAACATCACACATTGTCAGGATGAGTTGTCTACTTACCCTATTGAAGGAGAGACTACCTAAGACACCCTGACAGCGGGATGGCTCTTTTTTTGAACATTTTTGAAATGAAGAAACCCCCATTCACATTTATCTTTTTCGCGGAAAACTGCTGTCTGAATTGGTACGGACTTTAAAATTTTATTGAAATGCATCGCGTCAGCCTTGATGCCCAGTATGGGATACGTGAACATTCTTTCGAAAATATCTTATCGCCCGAGAATGGCCTCGCCAACAATGTTCGGTCTATTACTAAACTTGTTTCAAAAATAGATAAAACTTTAAATGTTCTCTACTAATTTTTAATCCTACCTTAAAATTTTGATACGATTATATTTTTTCTGTAAAGTGGCATTTTGATCATTCTCGTAGCTTCATAAGATTTTCATGAAGGACGGTCAGAAAGAAAGGATTATAGAGCACAGATTTGAATTTTGAAAACATCACAAACAGTTAGTCGAACCCGAATTTGTTGTCATTGAAAATAAGCAATTTTAGGTGTAAAAGAATTGTTTCAAAATTTATTATTAAATATTTATTTTTAATGCTCCGAGAACTCAGTTTCAAACCTAAAAACAATTGTTTTTGTTTCAAAATTGTTTGTTATTTTAGCTTCTTTGAGTATCCCAGTTAATACAATTTACTGAATAATAATAAATCAGAAAAAATCAGATGGTGTAGTTTTACAAGATAAGAAAAAAATATGGAGGGGGAGGTCGTCACCCTAATACTGAGATTATTTGTTTAAAAGGGCCTCCCTAATGTATATGTGTTCCTCAGTCCATCAAATTATCGATTTAATACAGAGATAGGGCGATTCAGAAGATGGAAAATGTTATAAATACATAATATGTACAGAGTGGATTCCGTATGGTAAATTAAGTGCGTCCAAAATCACTATGAATATTTTAGAAAACTAAAAATTCATTACAATTTGTAAATATACTCAGTCTGTGGAATACCTTTTTTTGTGTCATTCATTGTCATTCATTGATCCATGAACTTGTTTTATCAAGTGCTAACGAAAATGTGCATCAGGACAAAGTACATAGCTTTCCCTAGTACTTTGACTATTGAAGTTTTGACTTCAGTATTAGTATTTTAACTATCAAAATTTCTAGGTGATACTTCATACATTGAAATCTCAACCACTGGTATTTCAACTGTTAGAATTTCAGCTATACAGAAGTTTTGACTAGATTTTGACTGCCGAGATTAATATTTCAATTTTTTAAATTTTCACTATTCAAATTTTGACTATCGCGGTTTTTACTATCAACATGAGGCCTTTCAAGATCTTTCAATAAACCAAGATGTTGATTATCAAGATATGCATTATAAAGATTCCGATTATCAAGGTTTTTACTTTTGAACTTTCAATCATTGAAGTTTTGGCTATCGAGAGTTTAATCAATATTTCGGTTATCAAGATTAGACTAATGATTTTTCGACCATTAAGATCTTTATCACTAAAATATTGATGATTGATGTTTCAGTTATCAAAAATTTTACCAACTTATAGGATTTCGACTACCAGTATTCTGACTTTCAAAATTTTGACTATCAAAATGTTAACCATCGATATTTTGGCTATTATTATTTTGACTACCGAAGTTTCGGCTATATTGACATAGACGTATATTAGCATCAAAATTTCAACAAACAATATTTCGTTTCTCAAAGTCTTAGCTATCAATATTTCAATCATTGATATTTCAACTGTCAATATTTCTCGTTTTCCAAGATTTTAAAGGATGTGCACTATGGAGATTTTGGATTATTGATATTCCGGTTATTAGGTTATATTTGACTATCAGGATATGCACTAATAAAAGTTTAACTATCGATATTTCAATGAATAATATTTTGAATTTCAAAATATGCACTACTAAACTGTTTCCTATCGACATTTCAAGTTCAATATTCATGTATCAAAATTTCAATTTTTAACATGTTGACAATCGATATTTTAATTGGGGTCTGGTTGGCCGAGTGGATAACGCGTTAGTCTCGGGTTTCGGAATCCGGAGGTCTCGGGTTCGAGCCCACGTAGCAACTCGTCAGATTTCAACCTAGGCCGGGTTTTCGGCCAGAAGGGAAGAGGGCTAAGACAGCCCTAACAGCCTCTCCGACGTCTCTGAACTAATGCTCGAAAGGGCGGATTCCAGGGCTCGGGTTCAGAGCAAATTAGAAAATATCGATATTTTGATTATTTTTGATACTCAAGTATTCTGATATCTAGATTTTTTGACATTGATATTTCAAACATCGGAATTTTAAATTTCAATAGTTAACGTACGTTTAACAATGAAGTTCTTTCACAAGATTTCGACTATCAACTCTTTATGTATTCAAATCTTGACTATCAATATTCCGGCTATCAGGGTTTCCACTATCAAGATTTTAACTATCGATGCTTCAATTATCAAGATTTTAACCGCTGAACTCTTGAAAATCGATATTGGAGCTACGAATAAGAGTATAAAAATACATTTCCGCTGTTAAAATTCCGATTAGATATCGACATTGCGACTTCTGTGATTTACAGTATCAAAGTCTCTACTATCGAGATATTAATTAGATTTAGATTATCGATATTGCAACTATCGAAATCTTAACTATAGAAATTTCAGTTGAGATTTTGAATATATCGATGTTTGAACGAAGTTTTGATTATCGACATTAAAATTTCAATCCTCGAGTATAGATGGTGTAAGTGGAAGGACAGAGGAAGCTGCCCTTTCCCTTGTAATTTTTGCTCACAAGTAAACGCAATTTTTTTTGTTTCCAAAGTTTTTCCTCTACCCGTGCTATAAGAAAAATATTTTTGCTATCACTGCCATCGACATTAACGTATCGATATTTCGACAGCTATTGCTTCGATCATCGATGAGTAATTTTGGCTGATATTTGGGCCATTTTATATCATTGACGTTTCAGTTAGCTATCAATGTTCCAATCATTAGCATTCCGGTGAAAATTTGGCTTGTGCACGCGACCTTAACAACTATAGGCCAATAAGCTTAACTTCTAACGTTAGTAAAGTGTTCTTAAAAGTTTTAAAAAATCGAATTTTCAATGTGCTGGACTCTCAGCAGGCTGAGGAACAAGCCGGGTTTAGGAAGGGTTACGCCACTATAGACCATATATTCACGCTGAACCGCCTGATCGAAGTCTCGAGAGAATATAATATGGAAACTCATATGATGTTTATCGACTTCAATAAAGCATTTGATTCGGTCTACCACGAGGCTGTTTGGGAAGCAATTAGGGAACAAGGAATTAGCCCCGATGTGGTTAGGGTTTTGAAGCAGCTATACAGGAACTCCACTGCGTTTGTCAAACTGGACCTGCCGACGGAAAAATTCAAACTGGGTAAAGGGGTGAAACAGGGGGACCCTCTCTCACCTAATCTTTTTAATAGTGTTTTAGAAAAAATCTTCCGCAATCTAGAGTGGGATAGTAGAGGAATCCTGGTAAATGGTCGTAGACTTACTCACCTCAGATTTGCGGACGATATAGTTCTGGTAAGTAATAGCTTGAGCGAGCTAATAACTATGGCAAAGGAACTCTGTAGCGAAAGTAGAAAGGTAGGACTTACAATAAACTTCTCCAAATCAAAATCTATGTCCAATGTCGAGGTAATAGGATTTTCAATAGACAACCAACAAATTGAGACAGTCTCGGAATATAAATATCTTGGTCAAATTGTATCTTTTGAAAACCGGCAGGACAAGGAACTGAGCGCGCGTATTGCCAGTGGCTGGAGGAATTTCTGGGCCCATAAGCACATTTTTAAAAGCAATTTGAACGTCAGCCTGAAATCAAAAGTCTTCAGGCAGTGTATTGAGCCGACGCTGACCTACGGAGCCCAAACGTGGTCACTGACGAGGACACAGACTAATAGGTTGAGGGTGACGCATAACAGAATGCTTCGTAGCTTGCTCGGGGTCAAACTTAGAGACAAAATCAGCGTCCAAAAAATAAGGGAACTAACTGGCACAAGGGATATTGGATGGACTGCCAAAAAACTCAAACTGGGCTACGCGGGGCACCTGGCTAGAAGCCCGGCTGGTAAATGGAATAAGGAAACGGAGATGTGGTACCCAATGGATTTAATAAGGGGGGTAGGGAAGCCCCCAACTCGATGGCGTGATGAAATTCACAGGAGATTCGGACTCCTTTGGCAGCGGACAGCCCGGAACAGAGAGTCGTGGAGGCAGGCGGTAATAGCCTATACCCGTGATTGGGTGGATCCGACGGCCTGACGACCCCCACCGGGGGGCCGCTAGTGCCATTTTAGTGTGTTGGAAAAACAAAGTTTGTACAGTTTAATCTTAGTCGGAGCATGGCTTTAAATAAAATAAAAAATAAAATAAAATAAACGTTAATGAGCTTTCTCTCGATTTAAGCAAACCAACAATCACTTCGATCGGAATTTTTCTGCTAATTTTCATCTAGCTACTGAACAAGAAAAATTTGGTACTCAGGAATTATGTAGACCATGCATGCGGTACCATAATATTTAACTCTGTCTACCAATTTTCGTAAAGTTACATTAAGGGACGAAGAAGAAAAAAGTAATTATGTGTTCCTCCCTTTTGATGTAAAAGAAAATTTCATTTGATACATGTTTGAAAGGGGGAAAAAAGCGAAGTCGAACGAAAATCAGAATTAAAGTCTTATACTTGTTTATTTTTTTCGACGAATTAAATTCCGAAAATTTCTTAAAGTTCGCGAGAAAATAATTAAGGATAAAAAAAAACAATTGAAATAATACAAAATGATTACAAACAATATGACTATTTTTGCAGGGGACGCAGAGGGGCTTAAGAATTTAATTTATGAAACTTAATTGAACTTCTGAATTGCTTTGAGATCCGTTTCTGTTCCTTGGAATGAAGTTCGGTGTTCATTCTTAACTTCTTCATCAGCGTCGAGTTAAAAGATAGAAACTTGTTTCATTTTTTTATTTTCAATTCGTGTTTTTCTGTCGTTTGTTGCATTTCGAAACTTTCAAAAAAATATCACGGCAGTTTATAATTTTGAATTAGATTGACGAAATGTATAATTTTTTCTGATTTCCCAGTACAAGCGGATTCACTGTTACACGATTACAATTCACAAAACGTTACTGAAATGAACTTTGGGCTAGTAAATTTCGCGGACATAATTGTCATGCTTTTTATAATGCGGGAGTAAAACTTCGGTGTAAAAACAATACAGAATAATTTTCTCGACTAAAATGCGCCTGATCTGAATTTTAAACAGGACGAATTATACGAATTCCTGCGATCTTTTTTCGCCAGAATTCTCTGCAGAAGTTATTGTTCTAGGTATCAAAACCAAAATTACGATTTCCTGCAACAAAAAAATTGAGTTCACTAATTCGTATATATACAAACATGAAAAATATTGAAGAGTTAGCGGAACGGGGGTCGACTAGCTGAACTACTTTCGAAATATCAAAACATGGACTTATCGCTCTCTTCTGATTTATTCAAATTTATCCATTTTCCACGCCACTAAAAACTCATTTCTTCTGGTATCTAGTTTCTTTCAATGCTGTTCCAAAACACGTTCGAAGCTTGTAAATATATGATGCAAGCAAAACGAATCAACTTTGTATTTCACGCTGCGCTTATTCCAATCAGCGTCAAATTGTCCATTTTTTTTCTCGGTCGTACCACGACACCAGTCGTTGAAAATTTCTGATTTTGCATTCGCTGGCAGGTAGATATGACGTAGAAATGCTTGCAGTATCGCCTCGAATACAACGGCATGCCATCGACGCAGTTTACTTGTACAGTACAACTTACCCCATGTATCGAATGTAAATTCTGTCAAATACGTCGCTGAAATTTAGCACCGCTATATTTTGAAATTTGAGTCATTTACGCGAACGTCTTCTTGCATCGATTCTCGGAAAAGCGAATGTGATGAAACTAAATTCGACCTTCAACAAACCTTTGGATAAGACCAAAACGAAAAATTTGATAGTCTGTAACATGTATTTGTACGTGTAAAAAAAAGTGTAAAATTTGGCTACAAGTTTAAAAAAAATTGAAAAGGAGCAAAATTGGCTTTTTAAGATTTTTGAGCAACTTTTTTCTTCCTGTAGCCCTGTTTATTTGGAACTGTACAAGTTATACATTTACCAAAACTTAAACAATTGATACAGTAGTTGAACTCGATTAATTACAGTTAATCACGCAAAGTGGCAAAACGCGGTCAGCTAGGGCTTTGCAGACCACAACTCAATTATCAACCCACCTAAAAATCTGTAAACAAAAACAATCTCGAACACAAAAACATAAAATCCTACACTTTAAGGCCATCAAAAAAAAAATTCATATTTCGAAACAACACCATCCTCCCATGAATTCCGGAAGTAACTATCAAAAAATACCAATCAAAAATTGCTAAGCCTACTTCAAGTAAGCAAAATTCGGTACGAGTTGCCACTCTTAACCTAAGAACTCTAAAACACCATGAAAGTCTAGTAGAGCTAGAAAATGCTTTTTTAAACTCGAACTTGGACATTTTATAGGCCTGGCGGAAGTCAGGCACGGCGGAGACTCCCTCATTTGAAAAAAAAAACCTCTTTTGCTACATAGGATCGGAAGATGGTCAGAGGGGAGTAGGGTTCCTAATCAAGAAGAGTCTAGAAAACAAACTAATAGAATTTGAAGGTATCTCTGACAGAATGGCTCTGATTAAACTGAAGTTTGGAAACATACTATTAACAATAATGGAAATCAATGCCCCTGCATCACTATCCGACGAACAAGAATGTGAAACATTTTACTCAAAATTGGAAGATGTCTTATCCACCACCAAACACAATTTGAAAAATCACAGGCGACTTCAATAGTCAAGTAAAAGCTCAAAACATTAGTGAACAAAAAAAATGTAGGTAAATATAATTACGGAACTAGAAATCGTAGGGACACCAGTCCAATTCTGTCAATAACAAAATTTTGGAATTATCAATACTTACTTTAAGAAAAGAAAAGGCTAGAGAGGACGTGGATAGCCCCAAACCAGGAATATAAATTAATCACAAATTGACTACATCGCTAACGTTTGAAAAAATTCTCAACCGTGATACCCCTAACAACTTCAAATTCCACTCTGACCACCGATCAGTTTACTGTAAAATCAATACGGGAAAAGAAAGATACCACCCAAAAGATCGAAGTTTGATATCTAGAATCTCCCTAGACTATAAAAGTCAGTACCATGCTTTACTGAACAAGGAGCTGGAAGAGGTGTCGACTAGAGGAGAGGTCCCAAGCTGGGACCACCTACAAAAAATACTAAATGAGGCTTCGAACGAGTGTAACTCCACTAAAACTTACAAAAAAGTCCAGTCTCTTTCGGACAATATATTAGAGCTAATCAGAAGAAGAAAAACGCTAAAAAAAGAACCCAAATCCACTAGAAACAAAATATAATTTAATTTGGTCTGTAAACTAGCTAAAAAACTTCTTAAGGCTTAACGAAGACAAAATTCATTCTCTTGTATCTCGAATTATGGATTCTCCTAAAAGCACAAAACTAATTAAAAAGCAAAGAACTATAGGTAAAAAATATAGTATAACCTGCTTAAACAACAAAATGGGTGAAAGGGTTTATGATTGAGAAGAAATTAATAATATTTCTACAGAATTCTATGCTGACTTATATTCGGTTAACTACCCTCCCCTCTCCCTGGTCCCCACCAATCAAGGAGAAGAGTATCCAGAACCTGAGTTCCTAGAAGTAGAAGTAACAAGGGTGATTAAAAATCTAGAAGAGGGCAAGGCAGTAGGACATGATGGCATCAGTAATGAACACATCAAATACGGTAGTGACTTTAGTAAAAATGCTAACTCACCTTTACAACGACATATTAAAACAAAACAAATACCTTCGAATTGGAAAACTTCCAAAACAATACTCTTATTTAAAAAAGGCTGTAGATACAATATCAAAAACTATAGACCAATTAGCCTCCCACGAATCTTGGCCAAAATCCTTTCGTCGATGCTAGATTTTCGTTTGAGAACAAAACTAGAACTTCAACAAACTCCTTGCCAGGCGGGCTTTAGGACGGGCTTCTCCATGGTCAATCACCTCCACACGATAAACATACTCATCCAGAGGGCAACTGAATACCAAATTCCCATTCACCTGGCCTTTATAGAATTTAGTAAGGCTTTCGATCTCCCCAAGAAAAATTTCATGCTTCAGACACTTATTAACTACGGAATAAACCAGGATTTTGCAACTCTAATTCAGGAAATATACTCGGGACTAAAAGTGCAAATAGTTACAAATCTGGAAGGGGAAATCTTCGAAATCAAAAGGAGAGTCAGATAAGGAGATCCAATCTCCTCGCTTCTACTTAACTGCGCCCCTGACGAAATTTTTGAAAATCTTAGTTGGGACGAAAAGGGAATCAAAATGAACGGAGAATTTCTGAGTAACTTAGGTAAAGATTTGCAGACGACGTTGTGATAGTGGCGGAGAGTGCGGACGAGTTACAGGTGATGCTAGAGGAACTCAGTTGTGAAAGCAAAAAGCCGGTTATGGATATCAATCTATCCAAAACAAAACTGTTGAGCAGCTCTGAGAGTACAAAACTAATAAAAATGAAGGGGGAAACTTTGGAAATAGTCAACAACATAATTTATCTAGGTCAATTGATTACATTTCAAAATCAAACCGAAAAAGAGATAAATAGAAGAATTGCGTTAGCAGGGGGTAAATTTTAGAGCTTAGGATTTATTTTAAAAAACAATTTTTCGCTATCTTACAAAAGCCAACTCTTCAACAGCTGTGTTGTCCTACACTGACCTATGGATGCCAAACCTGGACAATTTCAAAACGAATTGAGAACAAACTCCAGGCTACACATAACTCTATGAAGAAATCCATGCTGGGTCTCAAACTGAAAGACAAGGTAAGGCTAACAAAAATAAAAGGCAAATCTAGGTCCAACAAAAATGTGGTACACTTTGTCAAAAGATTAAAATGGGACTGGGCAGGGCACCTATGCAGACTGAAAGACCAACGTTGGTCCCAAAAAATTACCTTCTGGCAAATAAGAAGGAGACAGCCAGGTAAACAGAGGACCAGGTGCATGGACGACATAATATGTAAGTTTAGCCCAACCAAACTCTTCCACGGAACACCCGCTGACCGAGTCGAATGGGCTAGGTTGAGGGAGGCATTTGCCCAAGATAAAGGCTTCTGAAATCACTTATTGTAACTGCGAAAGTACTACAATTGTCGTGCGCAATAAATGCTGTTACACAATTCCTCTTTTTCTAATTTGCTCTCAACCCGAGCCCTGGAATCCGCCCTTTCGAGCATCACCTCAGGGACGTCGGGGTGGCTGTTAGTGCTGTCTTAGCCTCCTTCACGTCTTGCCGAAAAATCGGCCTAGGTCGAAATGTAGCAAGTTTCTACGTGGGCTCGAACCCGGGACCTCCGGATTCCGAGATCAGCGCGCTATCCACTCGGCCAACCAGACCCCTCGGATCCGGCTCCTGTTGTAGCTCTAAAATTTAAATGTGACCCCCAAATTTGCTCAACTTGAAAAACTGAACAACAGAACATATTTTTAGGGGTTGCTCAGTTCAAAAATACGATGATTTTGGGTTCGATCTCAATCGTTCCCCTAAAAGTCGACTTTTTTTGAGGGTCCATTAGATCGTTGACTGAAAATTTAATCACATTCCCAATTTGAACCCGATTTGGACTCCAAAATTCAAATTTAGCCCTTAGGCCAAATTAGCTTAATTCAGAAAATTTAATAACGCATCAGGACAGATTCTTATGAGTCGTTGAGTTCAGAAATGTAATCAGATTTTTGATTCGATCTCGCTCGGTGCTCCGATATTCAACTTTTCCTCCTGCAAATGTACTAATTTAACTGACCCAAATTCGGGCCCCAAATTCCAAATTAGTCCCTCTTCCAATGAGCCAAATTAGCTCTACTTAGAAAATTAAACAAAGTATCAGGTCAGAATTTTATAGGTCACTGAGCCTAAAAATGCGATCAAATTTTCGATTCGACCTCGATTGGTGGTCCGAAATTCGACTTTTCCTTACGCACAGGACTAATTTGAATTTGCCGAAAAATTTGAATGAGGTATCGACATTTAGAATAAGGGTTTCTTAGATCGCTGATTTCAAAAAATTCACGCAAATTGTACCCCTTCGAATGAGCAAAATATAGATCCAACTTGAAGTTTCGAATAAAGCATCCGAAAGTTTTTTTTTTCTTTATCCCGCAATTTTATTTTTTGCACAACCCCGATTTTAGTCACAAATTCAACCTCCCTCTCCCTCCTTTGAAGGAACCAATTTGATTTTCCCTAAACATTACTTGAACAAAATAATAGAGTAAGGGCTTTTCGGTCGCTCGTTATGGAAATCAAATTGGATATTCAATTAGAGCTTTATCTGTTCTCTAGAATCCGATTCTGACTCTCTTAAATGAGAGAAAAAAAACTGACCAGGCCTTAAAAAACGAGCAGTGTGTCTGAATGAGGTCTTATGGAATCACTTAGTCCGAAACAGAATTTAAAAGTTTTGACTTGTTCAATTCTTCAAGTTGAATAAGTTCGGCTGGTTTGAAGCGTATTATTTGGATATTGGGATTCTCACGGATTCCGATGAGCCCACGGCTTGAGAAAATCAAGAATTTGAGAGAAGTCGTAGTATGAGGATTACCATAGTACACTTGCAGGTATTAATTTCACGTGGTTACCTACAAAGATTCAAAAATATTGAATCATAAATGCATTAGGTACACAAACATGAAAACTTGAGAACATTTCAAATAAAATGAGAATTATAGTGAATTGAAATCCAATGGAAATTTCCCGAGTTGGTATACCCAAGCAGTGCAGCGTCTTTTTTGCCGAACTTTTGAGTTCCATTAAACAAGTTACCATAAATTTCGGGATGTTAAAATTCAAGGGAAGTGCGTAATTCAAGGTAGAAAGTTTTGCTAATTAATAACACGAGGGAAAGATTTCGCGATAAAATTTTTAAAACTGGCCCAAAACACATAGTAGCTCAACCTTTGCAGCGAAGCAAGTCGAGCTGGCTTGGTTTTATTTACAGATGTATTGCAAAGGGTTAAAACAGCGAGAAATACAGAGAGAATTACAAAAGTGACGTACAGAAGACAGCAAGGTCTGTCAGTTTCTGTATGCATACGTAAACTGACGGCAATGTCGGTGCGAAATTCAAACAACTTTATTTATTTAGCAGCGAGACTCGCCGAAAAGTCCTCATCCTCTAATTGTACAAAAAAAAAATCTCTTTGAATTCTCCTTAATAGTAGGTACCGAAAATTTTCTCGAATTTGGAGAAAAATTGGCGTTTATAGAAAGCCGATTACGTTATTCATCATTTCATTTTTCCGGAGAAATATTTTTCTATGAGAGCTTCGATCCCAGTGGTGAGAAATAACTGAGTGTTTCGAGATGAATTTGAATCTCCGTGCGAAATTAAGTTCGGGTCATTTGCTGACCAATTCTACTCCCTTTTCGGCTCATTTTTTAATGATTGCCAACTTATCAATAATTCAGGTGATTCAATAGGTTTTAGGTACCTTGTTTCGTTAGAGACCTATAACCATACTGGTGTGGAAACCTGACATTTTGTATCCAACTGTGCCCGTGGACGTCGAATCCGACTATGCGGAGCGTATCGCGTGCGCAGGGTGTCCATTCTCTGGAAAACCGGGAAAAGTCAGGAAATTTTGGAATTTTCAGCATTTTTCACCTAAAAGTCAGGGAATTTTGTAAAATAAATCGACTGCGAAATTCTGTACTGATTCAAACTGATTTTACCCTATTTCTTATGAAAAAAATTTTTCCTTCGCTTCGCTCAGACAAGTTTCTTATCTTTTTTCATTATCTCGCAGGAGAAGGGCGTGGGTAATACAACCCCCTCTCCTATCGCAGTAGTACAGAGTATGTTGGTGTGATGAAATCGTTCTCATGGTATTCGTTTCGTGTCTGCATCTTTCTATTAAGGCGGCTATACACTTAAGGTATTTCGTATTTCGTGACTTTCACGAACCATTTCACGAAAAATATGACGAAACGCGAACCAATCTTTATACCTCCTCCTTCTTGGTTATCAGTCAATTCTGACCATTCTGATCCGCGAGTGCTCTCCACCATTCCCGATACTGTGCTAATCAACCGCTCTCGCCACGCATCCAAACTTGATTCGAATTCCATCCGTCCAGCGTGTAGGTGACCAGCTCTTCCTCGGTTTCCTGGTGTCTTCCCGAGCAATATTGTTTTCTCAAAATTTTCTCCGCTTCGCCTGGCAATGTGTCCAAAGAACTGATGAATCCGTTGATCACACAGTTTGTGCAGCTGTTCCGGTTCGTCCACAGTGGCGTGCATTCCAGGTAAGCGAGGTAAGCGCCGCTTACCCTGGAAAATCCCGAGAAAATAAGTTTTCATGCATTATATATCAACTTTTAACAAATAAAAGATATGAAATATTGGACAGAGAAGTGATTGTATTGCCGCTTATCCCTTATTACATTGTTTTATAAATGCACGTTTAACAAATAGCGCCGTCTTATCGTCGCTGGTTGAGGATACAGTTAAAACAGAAGCGTTCACTATACGGCAATGCTTGTACGTACTTGTATGTATTTGTTTGAGGGCAGCGATCGGAATATCGCTTATTTTTCATATTGCACGTAAACTTATACACGACTTAAGCTCCGCCTTCGTGTTAATGACCAAACAGATAAAAATAAATAAATAAACACAGAAACACACTAGCATGTTTAACGCTACGAAAACTGTGCGTTTGGTAAGCGATTTTAATATCGCTTAGCTAGTCGAACGTCAAAGTTGGCAGTGAAACGTGATTAATATTCTACTAGTCAACGCGTTTATGTGTTTAAATGCTCCGTTTTTTTTTGTTTTTTTTTTTTTTTTTTACAAAATGCGTACTTGGGATCTTATTGAAAAAACATTTTGCGATTTACTTTTAATAAACAATTAAAATTTCTTAATGGTGGTAAGCCGGAACCCAAATTACCGTTTTTGAAAACTAAGCAAAAAAACGGCGGTTCGATTTTTATTAGACATTGCCACGTATTGCAATATGGAAACATTTTGTGGTTAACCGGTTGTGATGATTGTGGAGAACTGTTTTGTTGGCTATGTCTATTCAGGAACGTACCGATGGGGGGAAGGGGAAACTCTCCCTCTTTTTCACGAAGCAGTTGGAAAAAATTTACCATTTTGGTCAGGCGGAGCTGAAAAAATCCAACAAGTCAAAAGTTTTTTTGTTTTTTTTTTTTGGTTCTGGTACTAGGGAATTGAGTTGAGAAGAAGTTGGGGAAAAGTTTTATTTTGCTTTGATGTTTGAGAATTTTGAGTTGAGTCAGTTGGAAAAATCCAACAATTTTTTTTTTTTTGCTTCAATATCTGGGGATTTTCACTCGAGTCAGTTGGAAAAATCCAAGTCAAAAGTGTTTTTTTTCGATACTTGGTAATTTTGAGTTGAGTCAGTTGGGTCTTTCATAACTCTTGTCCCCCACCCCCACAAAAAACTTATTGGTACGTCCCAGTGTCTATTACTCGTCACAGAAAAGAATAAATTCATATGGAATGACCCTACATAGGGATGCGGCAACTTGAATAATTTGATCAATGCCCTATTGCAGTAGCATGTGTCATACTTTTTATTCTGATTTTTACTTCACCTCTACGCGTATCGCTTACCTCTTAGAAAAACTCACCATACGCCACTATTCGTCCATTTCCTCCCGTATTGACAAGTTGGTTCTAAGTTCCGTCCACGACACCCGCATCACTCGTCGCCATAGCCACATTTCAAAGGCGTCGATCCGCTGTCTATCCAATTCTTTGAGAGTCCATGTTTCTGCAGCGTACATAAATATAGGCGGTATAAGCGTTTTTATAAGCTTCTTCCTCAGGTGTCTGGACCATTTCTTATCGCTGGTGAAGTTTTTCAGTCTCATCATTGCGGACTTTCCAATAGCAATCCTTCTTCTTGTCGCCGCCGAGGAGCCACCGTTAACATCAATCAGCGACCCTAGGTATACAAATGACTCCATTTTTTCATATCCGGTCAGCAGGTTAGTGTCACAGGGTTGCCACTTTCTGGAAAACCGGGAAAAGTCAGGGAATTTGGTCAGTCAGGGAAAAGTCAGGGAATTTTCATTTAAGTCAGGGAAATTTTCTGAAAATAACAAACGAGTTTGTATTTTATCAGAGTAAACTTTTTTTATCATAACATAAGAATAATGATAATCTATTCGCAAATGAAATAGTCTATAATATTGAAAAATATTACATAAATTACATCTGTACCTTCTTCTTCTCGATAGCGATTTTTTTAAAATCTGTATTGTAAAAAATTTCTGTGACTCTCCTCCCTCTTGGCTTTCTCGGAATCCTGTAAAAAAGTCTGGGAAAATTGGAAAAGTTGGCCTGGAAAACCGGGAAAAGTCAGGGAAAACCAATCCTGAAAAAAAGTGGCAACCCTGTGTCAGTCAGGGCATTCTCCCGATCTATTATCATAATTTTGGTTTTCGGAGCATTAATGAATAGTCCGTATCTCTCGCTGATCACCCTGACGCGCTCAATCAGCTCCATAATTTCCCTGCCGGATGTTGCAAGTAGAGTTGTATCGTCAGCGTATCTTATGTTCGAGATTTTCCGACCACCTATTGAAATACCAGCACTTCTCTCATAATGTTCTCCCCATATAATATATTGAAGAGCTGCGGTGACTATATGTCTCCCTGTCTGACACCGCGTTCTACCTTAAAAGATTTGGACTCCTCCTCTGCAATTCTTACGGTCATTCCACTGCTTCTATACAGTGTCTTTACCACGTTCGTCAGATGTGCAGGTACACTCATCTCCATCATCTCACTCATTAGGGCTTTCCAGTTGACACAGTCGAATGCTTTTGCATAGTCGATGAAGCACATTACTGCAGGGACATTATATTCACGGCTTTTCTGTATGATAATTCGCATGTTCAGGATTTGTTCCCTTGTTCCGCACATCCCGCCTGTTCCACGGGTATTTGATTATTCAGGAAGGCCTTCTGTCGTTCGTTTATGATTTTCAGCAGTGCAAGGGTTGGGGCGGGCAGGCAGAGCCTCACATGATGAGTGAGTGAAGAGGAAGAGGCAGCACGTCCGGCTGTGGGGGACCTGAATTCCAAGAGAGCGCTCTGAGAGCGGACCTCGGTCAGTAGGGAACCCCATGGTGGCCCTGGCAGGACGCGCGCACCGTTTCAGCATGGAGAAATGAGGGCTCGGACCCGGCTCCAAAGTGTTCCTCTCGGCACTGATGCGATGCCCGGAAGGGTAGTTTCCGGTGCTGGGGGTGCGGTGTCATAGGGGCCACTTTGACATGCGTGCATCGCCATACGTCCCCCCCCCCACCATTACCTTACTTGCATGTGAAATTATGGCTATTGTGCGGTGATTGGCACATATCCTAGTGTCCCCTTTCTTATGTATGGGTATCAGTATTGACTTGACCCTATTATCTGGCCGGTCTCCTGTGTGCCACACATGATTGCACATTTGCCGTAGGACGATCTCTGCTTCTTTCCCTGGGGCCTTTATCATTTCCGCCTCTATACCGTCTCCAACTGGTGCCTTCCCGTTCTTCAAGCTCTTGATTGCGGCTCCAACTTCCTCTATGGTAATCTCGGGTTCTGTCTATTTCTCTCAAGATAGTGATCTTTGGAGCACAGTTATCTGTGTCCTTTTCTTCCTCCCGGTATATTTCCTCGCAGTAGTTTTTCCAGATGTTTAGGACACTCGCTTTGTCCCATGCCACTGTGCCATCCGCATTCCTGACCTCACATCTCTGCGGTTTGAAGTTTCAGGAGAGTTGGCTTATTTTCTTATATAAGCGTTTTGTCTCTCCTCTATTTGCCTTGCCCTGTATTTCTTGGCATGTTTGGTCCATAAATTCGGCGCGACCTTCTCGACATGCCCTCTGTGCTCTTCGATTTAGTTCTCTATACACTCTTCTGCATTGCCTCTCAATTTGGCATCCCTCCGTAGCTCAATCAGGTTCAGAGTGTGTTCGATTATCCAGAGTTGATGCTTCTTCCTCATTTTCGGTCTCTGTGCTACTACTACTTCTGTGCTTTTCTGTATGGACCTTTTCAACTGTTCCCATACCACTAGTGAGTTCATTTCATTTCTCTCCTTCCAGCCATGGTTGTGACTACTTCGCTTCTTATCTTTTGGCGTTCCTCAGTGGTAACATAGATGTGTGTTTTGGCGTTCGGCGTGTTTCTGTGTAGGCGTGTCCTAAATCCTGCGATCTGATCCCACATCTGCTCCCGGCGAGGTCGGCCTTGACTGTATGGATTGAGGATTTCCAACGTTTTTGCTCCGTGATGTAATCTATCTGATTCCTTGTTTCTCCATTGGGTTCCTGCCAGGTGTACAGTCTTCTCTCATGCTGCTTGGACCATGTGTTTGCCATGACCATATTCTGTTCAGCCGGAAATTGTAGCAGGTTCTCTCCACGTGCATTCCGAGTATCCAGCTCGTAGCAGGCGACCTATACTCTTCTCCCAATATCAGCTATTTCGTGGTTCGTGTTTTCATCTCATCCTGTTCGCGAGAATGTGAAAATCGGCACGAAAAGACGCGAAAATGAAAAAATATTCGGTCTAGCTCCTCTCCCCAGTGCAAAAATTTTTTTGAGAAAGTCGTAATGAAACGAAAGTTTAAAAACTAGAACATCCTACCATTGGGTTTTTCTTCGGCTCCCCTCTCCTTCGCAAATGTACGTAGATAAGGGTGAATAAAATGAACTTCCGAGATTTTGGGGGAAGAGTAACTAATCCACAAAATTTGAAAGAAAATCTAAGGACCGCATAATAATTATTATCGCGTTACGAAAGAGTCCATTGTTTTCAAATATATGACCTTATCCTGTCGATGCTCTTAAATTGAAGCCTCTTCCGCCTCCCCTGATGCCATAATTTTCCAGATTCCAACCACCTTTTTACTTTCATAGCATTTGTCGTTAGATATGCTGCAGCTTTTTCACCTGGGTTTCAAAATTCATTTTAATAGTTATTTTCCCTCCCCCCAAACCATTCAGCCTCCACGAAAGAAAGGCTAATTCCTATTACCCTAATTTTCCTCCAGTTTCAAATTCTGTTCAAGATTCTAAAGTCAATTTTTCGGGCAGGATAGCCAACATAGCTCTGAGTCGCTGATTCCGAATATCGCCTCAGATTTCTATCCGACCCGTCTCAGAGCACTGTTGTAGTACGAATTCAGCTTCTCCGGCGAAAAATTACACGAAGTATCGAGGGGTGGTTTCGTGTCACTGATTTCGAATATCGCTTCCGATTTTTAATCTGGACCAAATGTAAGCTCCTGTACGTTTTCAGCTGAGAAATTTTTACGACGTTATTTTTTACTAGCAACACTTTGAATAAATAAAACTGTATTTTTACCCTATTCGATGACTTTAATTAGAAAGGGTGAATTCCGAGTCCACTGTTGCTTTTCCTACGCTCTTGCTACTTCATTGGTCGCACCAAGGAGGAACAGAATCACAGAATTACCCCTAAAATCGAATGCAGCGACCTCAGAAACCTATAAACCAATTTTGGAATATTATTCTTCCACCCCCCTCCCCCGTCACGGTCGGCATTAAGTCACACGAAAAAAATCTATGAAATCGTTAATTGACATCGCACCACGCTGCACCCCATAGAGCGCGTTTTCATTTCCTACATTCAATTTTTACGCCCCTTCTGCCAGATGCCACAGCTTCATAAGCACACGGTAGTAAAAAAAAAGTTTGTGAAGTGATTGACGATATTCGCCACTCACAGTGTTCTAAAAAATTTGACACCCCCCTCTTTGCATGTGTAATTTGTATTTGAAGGGTCTGGAAAACTGGAAAAATTAGCCTGGAAAAGTCAAGGAAAATCATTTCCGAACAAAAATGGACACCCTGGCGTGGTCAACTCAATTTTTATGTCTTTTGAAAATTTCTTCATATCTGGAAAAGGGGTCATGCACTGGGTCTGGATTTGCCACTTCTATAAATGAACTGCCTGTACCGCTGGCAGTCTATTTAGCAAATAAGTCCGGGTGGCGAGGGAGTGATGGAGGCCTGCAAATTCATTACTAAATTGATGTTTTTGCATTTAAATACATGAAATTGAAACTCAAGTTGAGGAGATCGATTAGAAAACGAGCGCTTTGTTCCCACGATAAAAAAAAAAAAAATAGTCAAGTGGGAAAACGTATAAACACATTTCTCTGAGTATTTCGCGTTTTACATCCCCCTCGTAAAATTTATTCTAAATGTGCCATTAAAGCTACATTATTTCTTTAGTTTAATAAATTTTCTGTTGTTGTTCTCGTTGGCGCGAAAATCGTAAAGTTGCCTAGTAGATGGGGGAGAGATACCGACACTTCTTTTCGCGTGGACATATTAAGAAAAATTGTGGAAAATTCTGCGATATTTTAAGGTGCATTTTTATTTGTTTTTATGAATTTTTCATTTGCACGTTTACGAGAGTTCTAAGAAGTTTTAAGTGTGAATAAAAATGACTGTAAAATACGTTTGCACGTCGTTTGAACGATTGCGACAAATCATAGCGAACCCGGCGATGCAGTAAGACGTTAGAATGATAATGTCGGGTTCAGAGGCTCCAAAATAAATTTCTAAACCAAGAAAGAACGAGCAGAATCGGGTGTGACACCATTTTTGCTTGAAATCGTTTTTCATAAATTTTGGTAGTTTTCGAAATTAAAGTTGAAAAAAAGAATATGGGGCGAGAGAGATTCAATAGTTCTAGATAGAAATATAATTTTCCACGCCTGTAATGTGTACTCTGGTATTATTGAAGATTAAATTGCATATCTACCCCCTTTAATAAAATGAAAGCAAAGCCTCCATATCATAGTTCCCGTTCCTGTTCGTTCTTCTCTAACTGCATAGTTCTGACTTCTGATTCGTGTTCTTGTTCGCCTTACCTTAAAATTACCAATGTTCCCGTTCTCGTTCTCGTTCCCATATTGTTCCCGTTCATATTTCCGATCTTGTTCCCACCTTCGTCCTGTTTTTGTTCCCGTTTCCCGTTTTCGTTCTCAATCCCATCATGTTCTCGTTCTGAAAACGAGAACATGCCGTTTTTCTTCTCGTTCTCGTTTATTTTTCCAACAGTGGAGTACTGCAGTTTGTGTTTTCATTAAAAAAATAGATAATCGATGGTTCTAGACTATAAGAATTTTACTTTCACGCCAGCAGCAAAGATGTTGGAAAAACGCAACTCGTTCTCGTTCGTTCTTCTCTAATTGCATGGTTTTTGTTCATGCTACTCGGTCTCCTTATCTTAATAATTACCAACATTACCATTCTCGTTCTCGTTCTTTCTTCCAATACTGATGATAATTTATCTTATCAAGGTCCGTATGAACCTCAAAACCCAAACAATATGCGTCAAACGACCAAACATTCAGTCAACGCCAAAATATAACGTGGGAACAGAGGAAACGCAATTAAAATATGAGCTAACTCTCCTTCAGATTTATTCATTCGAAACTATACACATTTAAATGGTGCAATTGAGGTATAATGTAGGATAAGGTTTAAGGGTGATTCTCCGAAAAACGGACAATTCAACGTGGACAAAAACCAAAAACAATGAGGTTCACTTTTTTAATTTTTTCGTTGAAATCGATACTAGGGGTATTGAGAAATCATATTCCGGTACCGGCCGGGCTTAAATTTGATTTTGGAGGGTTGTAAAAAAAAATTGTTGTCCACGTTGAAAGACAAATTTTTCAAGTTTACATAGTGTGATAAGATGAGAGGCTGTACGATCACACAGCTGCACCGTGGGTTACAATCTCACGGATCACGGTTTTATGAAGTACCAAAAATTCATCTAGGAAAGTAGTCTCTGCACAAAGAAGATTTAAAGGCTGTTTCTACAGACTGCTTCTAAGTGTCGAAAGATTCACGTCCTTCAGCGTGGATACAAGAAATACGTGAGTAGCCACGTTGAATAATATTTTATGTCCACGTTTAAGGACAAAATCGCTTTTTTCCTTTTCCCATTGGGTAAATATGCGGAAAATATTTGATACATGTTGCTGAATGTAATGTGGCCAACATTAGTTATATTATTACGTTTTTACAAATTCGGAGCTATAAATCCAATATGGCTGTTGATGTCCACAATGAAGGACACTTTTTTTTTTTAGAAACCAGGATCTCAGCAGTAAATGAGTATTTTAGCATACAAATTATCATTATTTCACAGAAGTTCTTACACAGCCTTCTAGAGGAAGTTATGAGGAAGTTATATGAGCATTTGAGAGAAGTTTATGCTTATAGTGGAACCCTACAGAGAGGTTTGAAAATTATCCACATTGAAGGACATATCTCTTCCTAGACACAACTTTGAGGTATTCTAAAGGTTACTTAACTTGGTTAGAAAAAGATTGTAAGACCTATACCGTGTTGCCTCAACTTACCTCTTCAACAATGGGAAACAGTAGTTCCTGAAAATGATGTATTAAACCCTTCCAGCAAGCAAAAAAAAAAACGGAACTAGGCCAGGTTGACACCCACGCTGATGGACATTTCAGGTGCATTTTCGATTTTCTAATGATGTTCTGCTGAACTAGGGAGAGCTTTTACCAGATATTTTTTGGAAAAAATGAATAAAACATTTTTCATTCGCTGCCCTGAAAAAAATTCTCTTCTTTTTTTTTCCTTTTCTTTCTCTTTTTTCTTTCTTTTTCTTTTCTTTCTCTTTTTTCCCCGCAAAAATGGTGCGCCGAGGCTTCAGCCTAGTCTGCCTTATGGGAAATCTGGCTCTGGCTTTAAAAAAATTGCAAGTTGTAGAGAAACGTGTCCTAAGATGGCGCACTGCCGAAGACGGCGCACTGTAGATTTCTCGCAACTGGTAACACTGATGTCAAAACCGACTTTGTACTAGCCTAGCTCTTCATGTCTTTCGCCTTCATAACATAGGAACACCCGCTCATAACATTGCCTTGCTTTTGCAATACTGTCTTCTTGTTTTTATGACCCTACGCAGGAATACGAAAATTTGAATATTCTTACTTCACCTCTACGCTTATTGCTTACCCCCTAGGAAAAATCACCGCACACCACTGAGTCCAAACAACCTTCTGTCAAATTTTGATACATTTTTGTCTCATACATTTGGAGAAATTGATATTCAAAAAATAAGTGCGCCTTCTTAGATACATCTGTATGTCCTAAGATAGCACATTTGACTTTTCTTTACAATTTTAACTACCGATGGAAGTGTTGGGAGCGAGGGACACAATAAAACATTGGGAACATGTAGCAGGTAGTCCAAATAATTTTTCATCAAATCCTGATACACATAATAATCTCATAAGTTTCGAGAAATTGATGTTAAAAAAGGTGCGTTATTTTAAGAATGGGATTGCGCCATCTTAGGAATATATGTAATTTGGAAGATGGCGCATTCAACTTCCCTTCACAATATTAATTACTGAAGGAAGAATTTGGGAGCGAATGACACAAAATATTGCGAATAAGTGGTAGACAGTCCAAACAACCTTCTGTCAGATTTTGATACATTTAGGCCCCGTATATTTGGAGAAATCGGCACCCAAAAAAAAGTGCGTCATCTTAGGACAGCCTCCCCTTGAAACATTCATTTCTTCAGTTACTAACATCAAAATGAACTCATAATCGTATGAAATACATGTCTGTTTTCCTTACTGGAGCTTGGGGCGGACCTATTACTTTGACTATATGACGTCACGCCGAAGTTACATGTACTCTATCTCAGGAAAGGTGACAGTGACATCACAAACCACAATGAACACTTCGGGCGTTTCTGCAGAAAGTGGATGTTTGAGGTGTTTGTGGAAAGAGGATGGGATCACCCAAGGCATTCATTGTGGTTTGTGACGTCAATGTTGGACAGCATATACCTATACATTGTTCCGCGAAAAGTAACAGTGATGTCACAGCGAACTGAGTGTAAACGCGCCTGTTATCTTTGACTAATTGTGACACTTCGCAAGCAGTCAGGGTTGTGCCGTAGATTAAATTCTCTACGTCTGCTCGGTTTTATACGCTTAAAAACGTATGTAAAATATGTAGAAAATTATGATGTAGAATACCTATGATAGTATGTAAAATATTTTTGAAATTCATTCCTAGCAAGAATTGTTGCTACTCGTATTTGAGGACGTATCTGTAAAAAGGGCGTCCGTTCAATGTATTTCTTATGGAACGGACGCCCTTTTTACAGATACGTCCTCATTTATTAAATTTTAAAGCTGAAAACGGTAACATTACACTCAGTTTATATGAAGATGTCTGCTGTGTGGCATATAGTACAATATAGAAGAGTTGGGAATGTTTCTTTCGTAGCTCTTTGGGGAACTCATATTTTTGTAATTCACATGTATGGACCTGGAATCATGAAATGTGCCTCTCGTGCGAAAACAGGTTTCAAGATAAACGCGTGTAAAGATGGGATGGTGGTAGTGGTGCGCACATATGTACATAGCGTGCACGTCTGTGGTGGTGCGTTTACACGTTGCTATGACAACCGCGTTTCGAATTCTTGTTCTCGTGTCATGCCCATAGGCCCGTTTCACACGGCGTCATGTAAACGGATGTTCTTAAACTTTTAACATTTAAATGCAATTTGTGAAAAAAACTAATGAAGGTAGGAAGCTGCGATTTGTTTCATTCGAAAGAGCGTGATTTGTTCTATAAGAATTGTCAAGAAAGTGGAAAATGATTTTTTGACACTAGAGGCACATTTCATGATTCCAGGTCATATATGAGGAGTTATCTATTAAAACGGCCCCTGACAAATAGGATTTATTCGTCAGGGGCCCTTTTGACAGATAGCTCCTCATATGTATTTCAAAGCTTAGATGTTGGTATTATGAGTTTACTTTACTCTGCTTCATCGTTGATCACAGTGCTTATTCAATCCTTTGAAGAACTCAGGCGCGGATTCAGAAAAAGGAGATAGGGGGTACAGTAGCGGTGGAGACCACCTTTGTGGCGTGTAATGAGCGTACAATTCATCATTTTTATTCCGTTTCCTCTATTACTGCGTTAAAAGTATTCAACCGGGGGGAATGTACCCCATGCCTCCCCCCTTGGATCCGCCACTGGAAGAAATAGGTTTTGATTATCTCTCTAGCCATCGAGGACTCTGGAGAACCAGCTACAGACAGTGGTGGTGACCTACCTAACTGGAAGCCAGGAAATCTTTTTAAAAAAACTCTAAAATTCAGAAAGCTCTGAGAGCATCAAACTCAGAGAAAAATATTCTTAATTGTAATACGTGTAATCAGACTAAACATTTCTCTCGTAAATCTCAAAAATTCCGTCCGTTTACTAATTTTCTACATATTTTGCGTATTCTACATTTATTCTGTGTAAATTACATTGTCTATATTCTCCATTAAATGTAGAAAAAATATTTTACTCGAGGCACAACCTTACGAGCAGTGCGTTACACATGGTGAAATACTTTCAGCGTGACTCGTTCCCATCCACTTTTTCCGCAGACACCTAAATATCCTTAGCCTTTGAATAGGTCACTGTTACTTTTCCTGGGACGGACCATACATGGTACCCGACTTCTACCTCAAATTACGCGTAACTCAGCCGTACAAACACAAAAATGTCCTCGAACGATTCGAGTACATCTCAAGTGGGTACTAAACCCGACGTAATTTTGCTTTTTTTTTTCTACCTAAATCTATAATTAATTTGTTCGATTCGGAAGTCGTATTTTGAAATTTTAATGCATCGTATAACGCAATTCTCTTTCAATATGCGGCGGTTTCTGGCACCACGAGTGCCATTAGAATGACTTATTATTTTATGAAAAGGGAAAAAAAGGTACCTCAGGTGTTGCCTCTTTTCTCGCTATTACTGATAAATTGTTGTTCTTTCCGAAATGAACACTCCGGGGAATCATTCACGTTTTCGCAGTGTTATGCATGATCTTTCTTCGCGCAAATAAAAACCAAAACTTGAGGGAGAAAACTTTTGCCAGGGGCGATTATTATGTGAAGATCTATTTTAGCGTGCATTATACGAGTACGAGCACGATACCCGTGTCGTATTAACGTAGCGTCGAACCGAAACGATGAGGGAAAACGAAAAGTTGGTTCGTAAACTCGATATGCGAAAAATCAAATCATCCAAATCGGCTCCTAAAGGCGTGAAAATTAAAGTCGGAAAACGGAAAAGCCTCCAATGTTGCCCTTTTGCAGTTTCGGTTTTTCCAGTTATTTTAATTTCCCGTTGTCTGCTACGCGAAAGGCTTGTTTAAAATGATTCGGCTATGACAATTGACGAGGGCAATTTCAATTTCATTTGCAGAGGGAGGGTTGAAAACTGTTTTCATATCCAACGATTCCTCTTATACAGTTGGCACCTGGTAAACCTTTTATGTTAACAAGTATAGGGCACGTCTGGTTCTATACGCTGATCTTTGAAGGGGCTCACCTTCTTTCTGGGATGAGTGTAGTGCATGTTCTTCTGGACTTGGCACCTAGAAAACCTAATAATGTTAACAAGTAGGCACGTCTGGTTCGATATGCTGGTTTTTGAAGGGGGCTCACTTTCTTTTTCGGATAAGTACAGTGCATGTTCTTCAGGACAGAATGCATCGAAAGTGTGGACGAAAACTATATTGTGTAAAATAAGTGCCTTACAATTTATCGTTATTTTCAGTCCACCTCCGGAAGGCAATTTTTGATATAATTGTAAATTGGGTATTCGAGCGATATAACGAGGCAGACATGTTGCAGAAACAGTCGAGAACGAAACTAGAATGTTTTCGTGTCACGACGAATTTACATTTCCGTACTCATTATTATTCGTTTGTGGAAATACGTGTGACGCTGACGTGCCCGATGGATGCTCTCTTCTTTACTAAGTCAGTGCTGTGAAAGGAGCGTGGATTCCCGCTGAAGTCTTGAATATTTTGTTGAGGGTTATCTAAGAAATCCTTGTTAAGTGTAAGTCAGTTATATTGCAGTTGTATATGTAGTAGCCCTGTAGCCGTTAGTAATGGTTTGGTGGGATGTGTGGCGATGCACGCATGCCAAAATGGCCCCTGAGACACCGCATCCCCGGCCTCGGAATCTACCCTTTCGAGTATCGCATCAGTGACCGAAAGTGCGCTTTGAGGCTGGCCCGAGCCCTCATTTCGCCATTCCGCTTCCGGTGCATGCTGTCCTGCAAGGGCCACCATGGGGTCCCCTACTGACCGAAGTTGATGCTTCCAGCACTAACCTGGAATTTTCAGGTTCCCCACATTACGTAGTGGCAGTATCGTAACCGATGAGGCTTAGCCAGGGTACGATTATTGGGCTAGTTGAAAACTTTTACCAGCAGTTAGCGATGATAATAATAATATTATAATAATCATAATAACAACAGCTCTATTGGATGATGATTTTCATGTTATTTGAATTTTATCGAGTCCCGTGACCCAATGCGTTGCGGGGGCACCATCCCCTGCATCCTTTCCTCCTTTCACTCTACCCTCCCATTTCTGGGGATACGTCTCCCCTTCCCATTTTCTTTTGTCTAGGGTATATCTCTTCCACATGGGTCCTAGTGCCTTTTGTATTTCGTCTCTCCAGCGAGGTGTAGGTCTACCTTTGCTTCTCCTCTTGTCATACGGGGTCCACCCTTCCACCCTTGTCTCCCATCTGTTCCCTCTATGCCTCATAATATGACACGCGTAATTCCATTTTAAAATTTTGATAGTCTTGCCTATGTTGTTCAGCTTAGTTCTGATCCCAACTACCGCATTTTCGACTCTGTATTTTAATATGATCTCCAAAATGCTTCTCCCCATTGCCCACTGGGTAGTTTGGAGTGTGTTAGTATCAATTTTTGCTAAGGCCCATGTCTAAGCCCCGTACGTCATCGTCGGCTGCACCCAGCTCCTCCACCTTTCGCTTTAGTTCTTACTGAAATCTTACTTTGAGATATTTTTTAGCTTCCAAAAGTAGTTGGTGTGGTGGGACGTATGGCGATGCACGCATGCCAAAGTTTCCCATATGACACCGCACCCCCGGTCACGGAAACTACCCTTTCGAGTATCGCATCAGTGGCCGGAGAGACGCTTTGAGGGCGGGCCCGAGCCTCCATTTCACCGTGCCGCAAACGGTGCGTGCGTCCTGCAAGGGCCACCATGGGGTTCCCTACAGACCGAGGTCCGCGCTCCCTGACCACTCGCCTGGAATTCAGGTCCCCCACAGCCGGACGCGCTGCCTCTTCATTCACCCCTCACCTCCTCGTTTTGGTACGCGAGGCGACGCAGGCAGGTGGTGATGACGTTCCAAAAGTACCACCCACTTCTAATTCTGTCTGAAATTGTTTTTTCCCTTGAACCTTCAAAAGATATCATTTGCCCCTGAGTATTTTACTTCCCCCTCCTAGTCTATTTTTTCGCCCCCAATTTTTACTAGTTCGCACTTTGCATTTGAGAGAAGCTTCGTTCCACTTGTGTGTACCTCTAGTCCTGTTTCCTTACATGCACCTATAAATTCTTCCGCATTTTCAATTAATACCTTTAGGTTGTTTGCTACTAAGACTACATCGTCGGCAAATATTAGATTGTTCAAAAACTTCCCCTCGATCTTCAATCCTCTCCCCTCTCAGTCTAATTTTCGTATCGCTTCTTCCGAGGCACAGTTGAACAAGTTTGGCGATAGTGGGTCCCCTTGCCTAATCCCCTCCCTGTTTTAAAATTTTCTCCTTTTATAACCGTCTCAAACGCTGTTGCACCTTTATATAAATATATATGTGGCAGTTTCTATAAAAAGGGTTAACTTTCTCGATCCGACGAATTTTGAGTTACAGGCAGTACGTAATAGAGGAATGAATGCCCATTCCAACGAGTTATCGGCGAGGTTTGTAGCGTTTTTTATTCCGGAGATACAAGCGGTCAAAGATGAGTGTAATGAGAACGCGCAGAAACATGTTTTTGGGAAAAACGCGTTTGAAGTTAGACACACCTTTTTCTCCCACTCCGTCAAGCGGCCCTAGCTCGCCGCGGAATCACGTTACCAGCCTTGAACAGGGCTTGTTGGAAAGGTAATTTTTCGCTTTTCCGTGTGGTAACAATTCAGAACATCGGATTTATTCGTGAGCTCCGAAAAAGTACGAAGAAGCGAACGCAGACATTCGCATTCTTTTCTCATTTTCTTTCATAATTCTCTTTCTCCCTCTTCTCTCTCATGCGCGTAAATTTTGTCTCTTCGTTATTACAATGTTTTTTCTGTAAAAATCAACCAAAATCTCAAAATTGATTTTTTCCACCAAAAATTTTGTTTTTCTTTTTTCGCGTTTTCTGAGACTTTGATCGATCGACAAAGTTACCCCTTTTTATAGAAACTGCCACATATTTCTAATTATATTGATTGCTTTTTTATTAACCCCCTGATTTTTCAATGCTTTCCATTAAAATGTATGGTTTATCAAGTCAAAAACTTTAAAAAAGTCTATATAAACAGTAAGAAAATTTCAAAATTGTATTCTTTTGCTTTTTCGGTGATTTGGTAAATATTAAAAATAGATTATCCCCCTTCCCCCACTGCATCGGAGTGGATTCAGTATCCAGACTTTTATTAAATAATTTTGTCATCGTACGGGTTAGTTCTTCTGCCAGGAGTTTCAGGAACCCATTGTCGACGACATCTGGTCCAACTGCCTTTTCAGACTTCAAGATTTTTAGCGCTTTGGCCACTGCTCTGTGGCAGTAGTTGTGCAGTGCTACCATTTTGTGTTTGTGATGGTGGAAGGAGTCTGGGTATTATTGCGTCTGTGTGGGTGGGTTTTCTGTAAATGTTGTACTGTATTTGTCTTTTATTTGTATTGTACGGTCAAGGTAGTTGATGGTCTTGTTGCCTTTTTCCATTGATGTTTTTCTTGTGTTTGCTGTTGTTTAGTAGGTCGTTTTCAAAGTTGTTCATGTATATTTCGGCTAAACAAAACAAAACAACCTAATAAGCATAACAACTAACTTCCAAAGTGAGAACTTATTCCAATTAATAACATAACCCCCACGGATTGGACGGACTGCACAATCACCGACAACCAATAAGAGCACACAACTAATTACACTCATTGGTTGGACAGACTGCATATGAAGGCAACCAATAGGGCACAAGACTAAACTGGTTTACCATACGGTACTACTCTTGACTATAACTACAGGACCACAAGAGACATGACTCATTTAGGGTACTCCACTGATGATGGCATAACAGCCAAAAGCGCTCTGGAATACAGAAGAAAAAAAGTGAATTGGCACACCCTACACACGGAATATTACCAAGTTCACTCACACTGAGAAATGGACTCTAAAACCATATCCATAATTTTAAAAACGAATACTTGAGTACAAAATTCTCTATCAGGAATGGTACTCCGTTTCACTTACCTGTTAATTTGTTTCTTTATTCAATTGAAGTCTACAGAGCATTCTTGCAATATGTATTCAAAATTTCAGAATTCTAATTTTCGAATCTAGATTTTCGTAGGTCTCTTCTTCCAGTATGGCTCTATATAAACGTTGTACAGGTATGTTCATTCGCCATTTTGATCCTTACTCCTTCCGATAATAAGTAAACCAGTGTTGTTAGACAAAACGATTTTTTGTCATTTTGTCGGACGAGCATTTCATTTTTTTTTTGTTATGTCATGAGTTTTGTCATGTTTGGAGTTTTGTCATTTTGTTTTTTCATAATTTTGTTATGTCATGACAAAATTATTTTGTCATTTTGTTTTGTCATTTTGTCATATCCGCAAATTTTCAGGTATTTTACTATTTTTACATACAATCCAATCCTACCAATCACCAATGTTATTTGAACAAAGGTTGCATACTCGGAGAGTAAAAAGAAATTGGCATTTAAACCTGCACTAGAGTGCGCTACAAAATTGCCTACGCGGTTGTTAGCGGGTGAAAATGAGTGAGTGACCATGTTGTGTACTTTCAAATAGAAACACTGCTATCTTTAGTAGGGTAAAAAAAAAAACGAGTAAAAATTATTCTGCCAGTAGAACTGATTATAATTTAATTTTTTGGTGATGATGCAGTCGAATTTAGGACATTAGAATGACAAAATGTCATGACAAAATTGTTTTGTCATTTTGTTTTATCATTGATTCATTTTTTCGTTATGTCATTTCCATTTTGTCATATGACAAAACTGAGAAATGGTTTTGTCATTATGACAAAATTCCTAAAATTCAGTTGTCATTTTGTCATTTTGTTTTGTTATGTCTAACAACACTGAAGCAAGCGCATCACAGTCGCGCACTAGCGTATTGACATCCGCCATTCTTTCTCGCTTGGTAGTTTCACACAGATATACTGACCCGCCATTTTGATTCCCAAGCTAGCCCGAACGTTTTCGAATGCACTCAAACGGGTGATCAAGGATGTTCGGGCTAGTTGGGAATCAAAATGGCGGGCCAGCCTACCCGTGCGCAACTATAGTACCTTAAATTCACTACGCTCTGTAAACTTTGTACGAGCGTGCTCATCCGCCATTTTGATTCTTGTTTTCCCGATTACAAGCGAACGTACTATCATGTGCGATAGAGCACCTAGAAACACCTGCGTATTGACATCCGCCATTTCCCGTCTCTTGGTTCCCGATGATTCACACTTGCTCGACATGGAAGTTCTCTATATCGAATTGTGAATCATCGGGCACCAAGCGATGGAAAAATAATACGCAGGTGTTTCCAGGTGCTCTAACAGAACATGGGAAGAAGAAAGTTGCTTTTCCAGAGAAAGGAGGTAGTGATTGATTGCAAAGGAACATTTATGTGATAATATTCCACTTCGTTCTTCAAAACACCTTATTTAAATACCACTTTTAACATTGCTTATCTTCAACCCCCCCTCCCAAGTGGGGTTAAGCCACTCGTAAATTAATTCAATTTTACAGGAAAATATCTGATTGGTAACACTCCATTTTCATGTCATCATATGGCTAAGAGTTGCCTTCATGTGTATTTTTGAGTGGCTTTACCCCCATTGACGGTACATCTAGCTGGAATCAAAACATCGTTACCTTGTGGTAACATTTAGAGAATTTTATTATTAAACTGTAGAGCTGGCGCAACGTGCCACTGCATTAAAATTTCAAATTCGTGGAGCGAAGAACATAAATAGTGTTTGAGAAATTTGTCGTCTATTCGGTCTTTACCGTTTCGGAATCACAAAGACAATACCCGAAGGGTTTTTAAGCGAGGTTCTTAAGGTGAAAATTAACGTCGCTCTAGGTGTATAAAATGCGCTAACTTACTAACGCAGCCGGAGCCGAGCGCGTTTGATTAAATTTTTAAACCTGGCTCGAGTATAACGTTAATTTTGAGAACGAAGAGAACGTATTACCGTGATATTAGAGCCATCAGCGTCGCAATCGCCCAAAACTGTATTGAAAAATTTCCCCGGCTCGTAATTAACGTTCAAGTTTTCAAAACGAAAATGGCGAATTATACTGGCGAGTTCGCCCTTATATGTTGGACAAGCACGTGACCTCGAGACTGAATCTGAAACTATGAACATCAGTGGTGCAGGAAAATTAAATTTTTATTTGGCGAAGTGAAAGTACCTTACTGTCAATGAGAAACGAAAATGAATGGGAGGGAGAGTAGAAAGTCGTTTCGTTTTGATTTGAGTACCATTTTTATGAGTTCAGGTTGCAGTGGCTGATTCAAGGAGCCATCTTAGAAGGGCAGTTCATTGCAAGAACAGTAACCTCTAAAAGATGTGGAAATTGGGCTCTGTACAGCCCTGAAGTACCCGGGGCTGTGGTTCGACGGGAAGTTGCTGTTCTGAGAGCACTTTCGGCGGGCAGCTGAGAAGGCGGATCGAGTGGCCTGACAGCTGTCTAATGTCGTACCTAGGAGCACCGGGGTAGCAGAAGAGGAAGATGTACACGAATGTCATGTCGATCCTCCTATATGAGACGCCAGTATTTGCTGATGCCATGAATATACCCTACAAAATAACGAAGATGGAGAAGATTCAGTGAAAGCCACGATGAGGTGTGTCAGTGCTTACCGCACTATTTCTCGGAGATAGTAGGCGTGTTGCATGTATAACCACCGATCAAACTCAGGGTCGGGAAAGTAACGGAGGTATATGCTGCGAAGAGGGGAGCGAAGACGAAACGGGAGGCACTTCAAGTTAAGCTGGACGCTTCGTAAGTGGAAGGACGTACTCAGCCAGTCGACCAAGGGCGAGTGGGCCCGAGCGCTGGTACGCGACCTTCCTGTATCAGTGAGCAGGCAGGTCCCTTGAGGAACTGAATTTCCACCTGACCCAAGTTCTAAGTGGCCACGGGTGCCTCGGCATTTATATTGGATGGCGGTAGCGCCGAGCCCCATGTGCACTCACTTTGATCGAGGGGCGGAAGACAACTCCTGGCACACCCTGTTCGAGTGTGAGACCTGGGAGCAAGAGGGGCATGGGGCGGCGGTAACAGCGATCGATCTCGGCGGCAACACGGGCGATAGCGACGGCAAAGTCGACCGTCTCGCGACGGACACCTTGGTTCCGGAAAATCTGTTCAATGGAAGCGGATGGCACCAGGTGTCGGCCTTTGTCTCGACCCTCATGAAGAAGAAAATGCAGAGTGGTCAAGGAAGAAGGACGACGGATAAAGCCCGGCTCACATTGGACACTACAACTTTGTGCCATACTAGAATTGTTGCAACTGTTGCGGACCCCCGACAGGGCTCACTCCATCGTCACTACTTCCCTGCGTTGCCACACGTACCAAGACGAAGAGGTGAGGGGTGAAGGAAGCGGGAGCGCGTCCTGCTGTGGGGAACCCAAATTCCGAGTTAGTGCTGGGAGCGTTAACCTCGGTCAGTAGGGGACTTTCACTCGCACCGGAAGCGGAACTGCGAAATGGGGGCTCGGGCCGTTCTCAAGGCGTCCCTCCTGCCATTGATGCGATACTCGAAAGAGTAAAGTTCAAAAAAGAAGATTGCATCATCCCATACTAGGTGTACGCGTTTTGACTCCAATAACTTATGCCTTACGATACAAGTACACAGTGAAGTGTAAAATTTTCAATTTTTTTCATTATTTGAAATCTTGTTGTGTACGTAGATTTCGAGTATTAGAGAAAAAATAAAAACCTTTTGGGGACGACTTCAGCTCCGCAAGCCACCTCCTCGGCTCACTGGCATTACTAGTCATGATTTTCAATCACGTAGAAATTTTTATTTCACAGCAAACACACAAACATACAAATTTTGATCTTGTTGCCCAAATCCCTGTGCTGTATTTAAGTCGTAAGACAATAGATTAGTCTACGTTCTAAGACGGAATGCTGAGAATCAAACAAGCAACCAAAGCGTGTACGTTGATAAGAATTAATACTCGCTTTCCTTCCTTATCAATTCATCGCTGTTGTATTATACTCTGCTTCACTATGAAAATCGCTATCAATCGAAATTGATACCGAGTACTAGGCTAACTATTAAGCGCAAAGCTTTGCTTCTATAATCCGTGACCGGATATGAATTGATGTCACTTGAGAAGGACTAAAGTTCACGTATTAGTCTTCTTGAACACCTGCTGGAGCTGAGTCTGAACAAAGACAAACAACATTATCGAGTACGACACGATAATATTGTTAAGTTGGTGTCTTTCGATAAAATTTTAATATAGTATTGGAAAGTACCATTTATGATTTTCAAAATCTACAATCTCAAAAATGGAAAATACCCAGAATCACTACAACCTCACATTTTCAGGAAAACTACGTTATGATTTTTCACTACGTCTGGCAACACTGATTACTAGACCAGTGAGGGCTCACATATCGCACAATTTCGTCAATCCATCTGGTTGCCTGTCTACCCCTTCACCCTTCTGTAGAATGGGATCCAGGCTGTTGTTACTTGGTTTCATTTATTCATAAGTGAACTTGAGCTTTTCGATGATGTGACCGATACTATGAAAGTTGGTTTTACATTTTCTCTCTCTCAAGCTGACCCTGTCCCTCCGCCTGATGCTCAGGATGCTCCTTAACATAGCGTGTTGAGCTCTCTTCAGCTGCAACACCAGTTTGTTAGTTAATGACCATGTTTGGCAGTTTTATAGCAAAGCACTGGAGTTAGACACATTTCTAAGACTTTCATTTTGCTTTCTAGTGGTTATTATTTTTTTAAAATGTATTTTAGTGCCCAGAAGCTCTCCATGCACTTGCTAACCTAAATATTTGTATTCTCTGACCCACTTAATTTCCAAATAATCAACTCTGATAAATTTTATATTTTCATTTGTCTTTGGGTTTTGTTTCAGACGTATTCCTGGTTACGCCAAAATTCTGGTACCTGCAGCCTTTAGTTTATTCATCATTTTGACCAATATGGTAAGTTTATCACTTATTAATGGGATGCCGTCTGCAAACCGTAGATTATTTAGTTCTCCGTTGATTTTTAGATCGAACCCCTCCCAGTCTAATGTTCTGAAGACTTCCTTAATAACGTTGTTAAAAATATTGGAGGAGAGAGGGCCCTCGGCCTATAACACCCCTTGAGATACGGAATGTTTCCCCCTTTTTTTAATTTAGTTCCACGTGCATATAAGGTGCCTACGCCTATGAACGCCACGTGGGTAATAATGCCATATCGCTCAAAAACATTTATATTATGAAATGAAGGAAATAAGGTAAGTTCAATATTTTTTGCATATTTGAAAAGATTATTTCATCTACTTTCCGATGCCACTTCGTTTTTTCTCAAAAAATTCAATTAGTGAAAAGCTCCTGGCGAAATTGTAAACTAGTCTCGGTTTTAGTAGAGGCTGATAACAACGCCACATATAAAAATGTTTAATTTGGTCATCATTTTCGGCAACTTTAATCAAATAGACACTTACTAACTAGGCCCCTGCCTTAAAAACGCTCCTGTGGGCCTCCCTAACTATTAGAAAAATCAATTTTTTTTTTGGAGGGCGGCAGAGAACTTACCAAATTATTGCAATTCTTTCTTGGGGGCACCTGCCAGAATCGTTGTAATCTTCAAGACATTTCAGGGGCAGAGATCGAAAAATTGTGACGGACCATTATTTGTATGTAAAATCCACTTTAGAGTAATTTGGTTTGGGGTATTTTTTGACGTAGATCAAAATTAAATTTATGAAGTATTGTTTCACCCCTAGTGGATGAAGCTCCAGTGGGATTCATTTAGATGTTTAGGTTATTCCTCAGTATACCCTACTGACCAGTTATACTAAAATTCAACTTCGCAAAATTTTTGTCGAATTTGGTGTCTGTTTCCCTGCACTTTTCGCAATAAAGAAATTATTTTTTTGATAACAAGCTGGAGGTGGGCAGAAATTATTTGTGCGGGGATGGTTTGCCGTTGCTTCCCCCACGGTTTTGATGCGTTAGAGTTTTCCTTCTCTGTGCCGAACAGTATGCAGCCGCAGTTCGCTTACTAGCCACGTGTTTCACGATGTTGAGTGAGCTGTCCATGACGTGCACGCGCACAGTACCAGTTTTCTCTGATCTGGTGGTAATACGTCCTGCGATTATAATGCCTTTTTTGCCGTTGTTTTCCTCACGGTTTTATTGCGTTAGAGTTTTCCTTCTCTATGACAAGGAGTGTGCAACGCAGTTCGCGTACTGGCCACGTGTTTCACGATATTGAATAATTTCACGACGTGCACACGCACGATACCAATCTTTCTGATCTGGTGGTAACACGTCCTGCGTTTGTAGTACCTTGTTCGTATGAACTGCCGGGGGCTATGGGGCACGCTATGTTTTTTTTTACTTATTGTTTGTATTCTTTTATTAAAATACGATATTTTTTTTGTTTTACAATTTCTTATATACTTTTTTTTAATTAACATTTTTTATTATTTAATACCATGTAAATTCGTAAAAGTAATAAAATGGATAGGGGAAACAACTGGCGTTTATACCCTTCCCAGTTGGGTGACATCCTGTCAAAAGTGGAAGGTCTCAAAAAAAATAAAAAACCTAGGGAAATTTTACAAAATACATCCCTTTACGACATCACGTCGCAAAATCCGTTCTTTTTTTGGGAGGGGGGGGGGTCAGTGCTTTAGAAAAATGAGCGACGTTATTACCCGCAGGCATTTTACTTTGATTCTGATTCAGAGTGTCGATATGGTCTCATGAAGTAATTTTTTCTAAAACCAGCTTGCTCGACTGATATATCTAGTTCATTGTAGATCCATTTTTTCAGAATTTTCATCAGAATCTTGCACACGTTGAATGATAAATTTATCGGGTGGTAGTTATTATTATCTGTTTTATCTCCTTTTGTATACAGGAATATAATTTTAGATAGTCCCAACTAGTCAGGAATTCTCCCAATCACCAAAATTCCTTATGTGGTTTTACAAATCAGCGAAAAAATAAACTAATGAGCATAATGACACAGGATCTTCCAAGATGATTAAATTTCGCACTACAAAAGTCAGTATTATTCCTTCTCTTAAAAAAAACAAAAAAAAAACGGATTAATTTCTCCTGAGTCGAAGAAGGGAAGCGGTGATTTTCATATTTTTCCCCCGAAGAAGGAAACATGATTCTTTTCGTCTAAGATAGCTGGAAAATTATAAACATTGTGAGAAAATACGAATGAAAATGTGGTGACAAAGACGAAAAAAAACAATTATATAAAGATTCGAAAAATTTGGAGAAATTGAAATTTGAACTGAATTTGTTATATCAACCAATTCGAATATGAATATTCAGCTGGATTCGTAAGACACTTTCTAGTCACAAAGAACTCAAATTTGGAACATTGAACCGAATTTGATGTCAAAAGTCTTTAATCAGTTCGAATTAGCCAAATTCATGGAAATTTCTTATCTTGGAGAAATAATCAAAGAACTATTACTGCAAATAGGTTTTAAAAAAGAATTCTCTAAATTGAAAAAATTTAACAAAATGAAAATTGAACTCAATTTAATAGAAGTCGACCTTGGCAATACTCGATTTTCGTGTCTAGTTTTCTCAACCCCTAGCTTTCACATAGTTTCCCTTCGAAGGTAATTCATTATAAATTTGGAAAATTTACGTTTTAGACGAACGAGAGCTTATGACGAGTAGAATTCCTTCAGCATAAATAGTTTTATACCCGGAAAGATGGCGGAAAATGGTAAAAGAACACAAACGTTTTTCGTTGAATTTTCTTTTTATTGGATTTAAAAAGAAAAGGAAAAAAAAAACAACAAAAAAAAAGCTGAGCGAATACGCCGATAATTTTTCTTTCTTTTTTTTTCTCTCTTTCTTTATTACTGGCGAGTTCATAAAAGGTGATGTATCCGATATGTGATACTTTTTACGATGACATTCGACCGTTTCTCATCTGTCGCTTTTCTTTTCGGAAAGTATCGTCTTTATCTGATGATAATGAATTTAGAGAAAGTTTACTACCTTTTGAAGCTGCGACATTCTTCCCGACTTCAGCTTTTCAGTTATAGACCTAGCGAATTTTGAGATAAAAATTTCACAGTTATTTTATACGCATATACGCTTTTGCGAAAACCACGAACTATTCGTTTATTTGACAGCGGGTTTCTAGAATTTATATTTTGTTTTCGACATCGACGAATTCTTTCGAAAATTTTCTGCGTGTCTCTGGTTTCATTTTCAATGATCTGGCTTCGCCACTCTCGGTGCCGCCAAATTGAGTGCACGAAAGTTGCAATGGGAAATGGGAAAAGAAAAGTTGATTGAATCGATAAAGTTGACTTGGAGCGAAAGCACATAGCCTGCCATTCTACATAGAAAACTGAGTATAAAGGGTGTCTCAGGACCCAAGTTGTCAATTCGAGAAAAAAATTAGTGCACAGATTGCTCCTGTCTGGTCCTATTCAGAATTGTTGTCATGACACTTTGGTTTCCAAAGTTTTTTTTGTCTTTTACCGAATTTTCATGTGCGAATTGATTCAAGATGCATACCTACATCGAATGGAGTTCAGTTTTTCAAATCCTGCGATTTTCCCCAAAAAAATTTTGTAATAAATTTTTCGTGTATCCAGCTGCATTTTCGTATGTTCATGTTGGTGGTGGAAAACTTCTGATGTCAAGGTCGGTTCAATTTTCAGTTTTATTAAATTTTTCGAATTTTGAAATTTAAAAAAAATATATGTTTGTTGGAATAACGTTTTAATTATTATTCCAAAGTGATTACAACTTTCCATAAATCTGGCTGAATCTTCGTCTTTGAATTAGTTGAGACTTTAACTATGTCAAATTCAGTTCAGTTTTCAACCTTTTCAAATTTTTGAAGTTGGAGAATTATTTTAAAATTTTTGTCATAGCGTCTTGATTACTTTTCCAAGGTGACTAAAATTAAATCGGTTAGAACCAAAAGGGGTTAAGTTCAAAAATCGTACTTTTCAGGAAGCGAAAAAACCATGTTTTATTCGAAAATTTGAAAATCGTAGAATACGTCCTTCAGGGTGGTGGTAGAGGGTCACAAGATACAACTTTTAAGCCTGGTCCCGTCGAATAAAATTTTGATGGGTCGAAGCTGGGGCGGCTCAATTTTTTGGACTTTACCCCTTTTGGTTCTGAAAGATTTTTTTGCAGTTTTAAGGCTCGAAATTGCCCCTCCCCTTTTGTAGCCAGACACGAAGTAGTCACTTTAGTCTTGGTCCCATTCCAATAGAGCAAAATCCTGCTTGTAAGAAAAAAAGTTCAGTAGCTGTATTGGAAAATTGCGATTTCGTTTTTGAAAATAGCACTTTTCAGGTATAAAAATGCAAACAGAGGGGGTGGGCCGGAATTTTTTATTTATTTCATATTTTTTACACTAAACTACACCATTTTCGAGCGATTTCTGGAAAAAATCAATTCTTTGAAAAAATTTTATTACAAAAAAATAAAAGAAAACGATGTTGCCAAAAAGCACTTTTCCAGCTGTTTCACGAAATTTCGACCACACCATCAGATCCGCGATACTTCAATACCCCATAATCCGTGAAAAAAGCAAAAATGACAAAAATGGACTTAACCCTTTTCGGTTCTAACCGATTCACTTGAGTACCAGTTTTCCATAAATCTGGTCGCATTTTCACATTCGAGATGGAGAAAGACTTCCGATATTAAATTCTATTACATTTTCATAATTTTGCCAAATTTCTCCAAAATTTTGAGATTTATGTCACAATCTTCCAGGAATACGATTAAATTTTAATATTCGAACCGGTTAAAAAATTTTGATATCAAATGTAGTTAGATTCTCAATTTTTTCAATTTTTTTTTTAGTTTTGGTCATAAATCTTTAATTACGCATATTTTCACAATGACTAAAGTTTCTCATAAATTTAGCTGAATTTCCGTATTCGAGTTGTTTGAAGACTTCTATCAAATATGAATCAGCTTTCAAATTTATCTCTTTTTCAGATTTTGATTTTATTTTTATTTTTATTATTATCAGTACTGTCTGTCTGGCCACTGATGCAATACTCGAAAGGGTAGGTCCCAGGGCCGCGGGTGCGATATCTCAGGGGCCACTTTGGCATGCCTGTATTGCCATACGTCCCACCACACCATTATTATTATTATTATTACTCTTAGCTTTTTTTATTTTCCCCCCAAATTTTGGTCGCAACTCTTTGATTATTTTTCTGAGGAGACTAAAATGTTCCATGTCTCTTACTCAGTTTTTGTGTTTTTGAATTATTTCAACACTCAGCTATCTCATTGACCTCAATTTTTAATTTTTGTTATGAGAAATTGATCAAATATCTGTGGTAATTATAATTTTCCTTGAATCTGACTGAGTTTTCGTGTTGAGGTAGTAGAAAATTTCTGATATCAGATTATGTTCAGTTTTCAAGTTCGTCAAATATTGAATTTTGAGATTTATGTCTTCAAAATATTTACCCAAATAACTTTTCGACTATTTTGCTACGGTTACTCCAATTTTTCATGACTCCGACTGAATCTTTTTAAGGTGGTTAAAGACTTCTGATAGGTGTCAAATTCAGTGCAATTTTCAATTTTTCAAATTTTGTGAATTTTGGGATTTTTTATTTTAAGGCCTGTCGTAGCGCCTGTGTTATTTTCCTAAGGTGACGGCAATTTTCCATAATTCGAACTGCATTGTCATGTTCCAGTTTGTATGGAATACTTTTAACATTGAATTCAGGTACCTTTTCAATTTTATCTAGTTATTTAAATCCTGAGAATTTTCGATCATAGTGTTCCATGAATCTCGCCGAATGTTGGAGAAAAACTTTTGACTTCAAATTTAGTTCAATTTTCAAATTTCTCAAATTCTGGAATTTTTAAATGTTCTTGTCATAGGTTTTTGTTTTTCCGTATTTCTCCACGATGATTACAATGTTCCATAAATCCGCCTGAATTTTCGTGTTTGGCTTGGTTAATGACTTCTGACATCAAATTTAGATGAATTTTCGATTTTGTTTCTTTTTTTTGATGTTTCTTTTTTTCTTTTCTTCAAACCTTTAGTCATAACTTTTCAATTATTTTTCCGAAATGACTAAAATTTTTTTACAAATTTTATTCAGTTTTGGTATACGAGTTATTTGAAGACCCAAGCTATCACACTGATTTTTTTTCTATTATTATTAATACCAACGCGCTTAGTTGTGTCTGATTAGATTTCTAAGGTGATTATAATTATTCTCCATAAATCCGGCTAAATTTTTGAGTTACATTGTTTGAAGACCTCCAATATCAAATTCAGTTCAACGTTCAGTTTTGCCAAACTTTTAGAATTTCGACAGTTGTACTGCATAAAATTCTTGTCAAAATATTTTGATTGTTTTTCTACGATGTCTACAATTTTTCATGAATCTTGTCTTATTCAATTTTAGTAAACCAGTTCTTTGAAAACTCGTGGTATCAAATGGACTTCCAATTTTCATTTTTTTCAAATTAAATGTACAATCTGATCATAATTCAATGGATCTTTTGAAACGTGATGGCAACTTTCCCTGAATCGGACTTAATTCTCATACTTAGTTGGTTGTAGACTTCTGATGTTAAATTAGGTTCAGTTTCCAATTTTGTCAAATTTTTAGATCGGGAATCGAGGAAATAACGTATCAACATTAGAGATTTTGGTTATGTATTCTGAATATGATTGTATTATATTCAGTCTCAGATTGAAACCTCCAAACCTAAATTTTACAAAGAAAAATTCCGTTTTATTCGCGATTGTTTTATTTTTGTATTACGCATATTTTTCTTAGCTATTTAAAATAATAAACTGAAATTGAAATTCTTACCGCAGATGTCATGACGAACCACTTAAACGCTAATTAGAAAATAATAATCTTCTAAAGAAAGAAATTTCCCAAAGGACCGTTGCTTAAATGACAAAATCAGGATACATGAAATTTCAAATTTAATAAAAGAGTAACAAGATATTTCCACGTTTGCTGATTTTGAAATTGGAGTCATTTCTTTTCACCTGGCTACATCTAAAGTGTTAAAATTTATGCTTGAGAAAAATTTGAATCTTAGGAGCCCAAACTGGAGTCGGCTCAAACATTTAATGCACTAATATAAATAATAAATGCTAGGTAAAATAATCTTCATCGCGATAGTTTCTCTCTTCTTTTTTTTCTTGTCCATTTGAAATTGTGTGTTGAGTAGTATATTCTGTAAAAAAAAAAAAAAATGAAATTTCTTATCAAATACTAATTCAAGGGTAAGGACGATAAGAGTGCGCATGACTGATATCTCCGTAAATTGCGCCTTCTTGCAGCTGTTGATGGAATCTTAAGTATACTTTGTGGATCTATGTTCGCACTAATTAGTTACCAATGTATTGTACATCGCCATAAAGAAATATTCGGGTTTCAATGTTTTCGACATTCTTTTGGAGTTCAAGTATAGTCATTACCTGGATCCTGGATGATTTTTGAACGAATTTCCATAGTTGAGGTATCAAACAAAAGACGAAAGTTAGTACTATCCGTTACAATAAACAGACTTTTCCCCCAATATTACTTGAAAATTTCACGATTATTTTTTTCTACGGACTACAAAATGTATCCTAAGAGTACGCAACATATTTTACAAAAAAAAAAATTACTTTTACATCCCGGAAAAAAATGAGCCAGGTAAAAAAAGGAAGACTTGCGTTACATGCAGTACAGATGAAAAAGTTAGAATCAAAACCGACATTTGTCATTTTACTCCAAGTATGCAAATAGGCAAGACACTGTACACCGGTGCAGAAATATCTCATTGTGCGCCGTAAATGTGTTGTATGTATAACTAGTATTTGCGAGAAATCCTACTACCGTGAAATCGACTGTGCGAGAATAGTTGCAGCTACTTAATTGAAGGGGACATTTGGCGAGTGTCACTTTTGATTCCTACTTGGCCGTTGCACCGTGGAAATCTGGAAATAGTTTTAAAGTCGATGTGAAGCGTGAAGAAAAGTGTAGCAATAGAATGCGTTTTAGAGTGTAAATATACCATACTACGCTGGATCATATAAACCGAAGAAATTTTCACCACAAATGAAGATGTTAGAATCACCCCCACCCCCCACCCCAAAAAAAAAATGTTAGGGCGTCAGTTGATGAAGCCGAGAAGTGCTACAAGATGGTCATGATGAGAAACTCCGAGAAACAAGGTATCCATTGTAAAATTATCTGTGATTATACAGACTGAGAATCAAAACTGACACTTGCCAAGGCCAAGTGCCAGTTTTGTTGCTCAGCCATTTTGAAATTTGCTCTTTTTTCTGAAAATTACCCCGTTCCCAATCTCTCACTCTCTCACTGACTGTAGAATTCACTCATCTAACTTTTCAGTCAAACTGAACTCTTCGATCCAGAAGCCGAGTGCGAACAACTGTTGAACCCATAGCATGCGCGAGTCAGTACATGAAATGAATATAATTAGAATTTTAATTATTACTCGCTTCACAAGTTTGCCCCTTCGTCACTCGTCATTAATTACGCGTATAATTAATTTGCCAAACGTGTAATGAGGAACTTCTTGGTCCCGATATCTGAAGACGATTCACCTATATTAGAAATTCCCAAAGGGTTTTGGAAAATTGGTTTCATCGCAGATGAGGTGCAAAAACACTTCATCGAAAGCCGAACTACATTTACGGTTTTCTGCACCGAAACTTGGGACCAGAAAATGCCTCAGATTCAGTTCACGTAGTTGCACGCTCCTCGTACTTGATGTACGCGAGTTCATTCATTTTCCAAATCGCGTACAAATTTACCTCTCGTTATTATTTTCGACATTCTCCCATTATTATTGGCAGTTCGAGAATCTTCGAAATACTAGAGTACACTGCTGAGAAATTCGTTTTCAAGTCTGCATTTGATAAGTATTCGTACACATTAGTGAAACGTATCGTAGTTTCCAGTTAGTGGGAAAAATAATTTATGTGAACTGATATCATTTTCATTCAAAGCTTTGCCGACAAAAGAGGTCTAGAAAAGTGTTTTTGGTTGGTCGGGAGCTGAACACGCCGGTTAAAAGATTACTGGCTAACATACCCACGATATAAATATTATAAGCGAATCACACACAAAATACTATGAAAAAACATCTTTTGATGACACATGAGAATTTGCTGAAAACTATAGTCAGGCGTCTCCCAAGTAACGTCTCAAAAATCCTACCCCTTGTACTAAATATTTTGTAGACGATCAAAGTCCCTTACAGTTGTTTTTCTTTGAAAAATTTGAAAACATTCATTGATATCGATAATATTTCAGACAAAATTTGTTCTACATTAGATTGCCTATAAAAATAGTCATACAATTTTTTTTTGTATTTGCTCTCTAAACGGCGCAAACTGAGGTTAAAATTGATCAGTTTTCAACCTACACTTTAACACAGACCTTGTTGGGGGAAAGTCATTTTTCGACCTATTATCTCACTTTACGGGGAGGGGGTAGGAATATATTCGACCTCAGTTATTCACTACCCTTATTAACTTTCCACTCCTGGCACGTATTTTAATCTCATTCCTCTCTCCCTGAACCACCGCTGGTAGTTTTGCATTTTCAAGTGTTTTCCGGATATTTGACCCGAATTTTTTGGGAGAGCTCTTATTGAACTTGAAAAAAACTAAACTGGGAATCGAGACACCGTATGTAGGGCACTCGAGGGGCTTCTGAATTCAAGCTGACATTTCCACCCCTCAATCCTGTGGCACCTTTTTTTTTTCAGGAATGCAACGTGAATGTTAAATAGTAGGGTTTCAAGGCCGACAAACTAAACTGATTTCCAAAAAGGAATATTTTAATCTGTAAATGTTAATATGCCCTCTTTTTGCGACTAAAATTCCATCTACAGGGATGAGTTTGGTACTACATATTTAATGTCCATACTGTATTTCTCGACAAGTTCATTTTCCAACCCCGTCCTTCTCTTCCAGGTGCCACAAGTTTGAAGTGAGAGCGAAGGTATGTCGGAATTGAATTCAGCGACCCTGAAAACCTACTGTTTGATTTCCATGTTGCATTTCTCAACGAAGTTATACTCCATCTCCTACTCCAAAAGCCACAATTTTGAGGTGAGGAATGAAGTAATGTCGAAATTGAATTCAATAGCCCCGAATACCCCTCACACGATGTCTCGATTTCCAATTTAGTTTTCTTCAAGTTCAAAAGAGCCGAAAGAAATAATTCGGCTTAAATATCTGGAGAGCACGTGAAATTGTAAAATTACCATTGCTGGTTCTGGGAGGAAGGGAAAGTGGACGCATGAATATTCTTAGAAATGAAAGGTTAGTGAGGGGGGGGGGGTTCAACTCCAATGAAACTTGGGATTGAATTAATTCGTACTCTCTGTAAAGTGAGAGAATACTCTTATAGTTCAAAAATGGCTCCTCTATAAGGGCTGTATCAACGTGTAATCTAAAAACTGGTCAATTTCCACCCCCGCTAGCACAGTTTAGGGAGCAGAAACACACAACTGTTTTTATAGAAAATCTGGTGCAGAACAAATTTTGTTCGAAACAGTTTTCGATATCGATGGTAGTTCTCGAAATTATTCAGTGAAACCAATTTTGGAGACTTTGACTTCCCACAGCACAAAAAAGTGAAGAGGAATTTTTGAGCCATTTTTCAGGAAACTTCCGTCTCTTGTCAAAAAATGATTTTTCATTTGCTTCCCGTACAGAGTCAAAATACTATTGAATTTTCTACAGCGAATGCTCAGTACAATTTCTCCAGCGCAGCAACGGAAGGAGGGAAAGGGGTTTTATACGTCGTGCTAATTTCTGCCAACTCTAGTTTTCTTGAACTATTACCGTTCTTCGGCAATCGAACTATTCGAGGACCCTGATGAATTTGGAAATTGCAGTCGTCCTATAGAATGTTTTAATATTTTCCAACTCGGATCAGTGAAAATCTTGGGCTAATTTTAGATTCTAACGAACCCATTATTTAAAAATGGAATTTTCGGTAACTAGTCCAGTAAAAGTAATTACCAACAAATTGTCAGAAAGTTGAAATTTAGTATAGTTGTTCAGTTGGAAAAATTAATAATCAAACTAAAAGTCTCCGAGAATCACAAGGAAGTTCCGTCCTCAAAGGGGTAAAGGAGCTCTCAGGTTCGAGAATTTCTCTGTACGTCTACGAGTATAAACAACAAAATGTTTCAAACAAAAAATGTACCTGATTCGATTTCATCTGCGTAAGATATTGTAAAATTTGTTTGTAACAATCCCAAAAGCGCTATGGAGGAGAATGACCTTTACATTACTATGCATTAGAGTGGCCCTTAATTTCGTTTCAGCCTTTTTGATATCCATCTGGATGGAACTTGGGCTTCTTAAATGTTTTTTAAAACTTTTCCAGATTTCTGATCATGTTTTTTATCATTTTTAATGATCTTCGAGATCAGCTTTATAAGACTATTCCTGGCTTGATTGAGATTTTTAAAGACTACTCTCGACGTTATTAGGACTAATTCTGACTTTTTCATCATTATTCAAGTTTCTTTGAAAATCATCCAGATGAGCTTAAAAGATGTCCGAGATTCATTAAGATTTTCCAAACCTGCTTTAGATTTTTCAAGACTTCTTTAGGACTCTTACAGACTAGACTGAAATTTTTGAGACTATTCTGCGATTCGTTGAGACGTCTGAAATTTGTACAGAAGTGCTTATACAGGCGGGTTCAATATTCTTTGAGACTTTAAGATTCTTCTAAACTTGTTTGTTTTTTTTTTGTCTTGTCGAGTCTTAAGAAGTAATTATTAAATATGTCTATAAGAGTCTCAGAAAAGTTTGAAAGAGTCTTAAAAAGTCTCTGCAAAAGCGTAAAATAATAACCTTAAGAAAGTCCGAAAAAGCTGTAGAAATAATCTGGTATAGTTCTGAACGAGTTTTGGAAAATAAAAGACGTCTAACAGAATTTCAAAAATGTATGAGGATACGTTAGGAGGAAAATTTGAAAATACCTCAGCAAGTCCATAGGGGTCTGTTAAAGTTTAGTAGGGTCTGAAAAAGTCTGTGTGGAGCGTAGAGTAATAATCTTCTATTCGAAAAAGTTTCAGGGATAGTCTGGAATAATTTTGGAAGAGCCTTGAAAAGGAAAATAGTCTAAAAGAATTTCAAGGAAGTTTGAGAGGATACATTGCCTCATTCCTCCCTTTCCTCCGGAAAAAAGTTGAAAATACTTAGTTTACTGCTTACCTTAGCGAGTCTTAATGAGTCTGATGAAAGTCGGGAAGATTCTCACAATAGTTTCTGTGGAGACTGAAATAATAATCACAAGCGCTTTGAAAAATCTTAAAGAGTAAACTACGTCTGAATTCTTTTTTAATTATGAGGATATATCTCCCCCCCCCCTCTTCCGAGTCAGCAAAAAATTTACAAAATACTCATTTCATTGCTCCACTTAACCAGTCTTGAACGGTCTAGTAAAAGCCTAGAAGAATTTTTAAAAAGTCTTAGTAGAGTTCGGAATATTAATCTTGAACAAGAATTAAAAATTTTAAAGATGGCCTTGAAGAAATTTTTTTTTTAAATTATTGGATCTTGGCTACTAGCCTAAAATAAAGTATCTAAACACCATTTTGCGAACTGGTTTCAGATTTGACTTTAAAATTTCACGGAAGTTATTTTTCTGGGGCGACAGTAAATACACACCAGAGTGTCCCTTATTTTACAAGTTTTCGCCAGTTGATAAGGTGCGCACTGAAATTTGTCCCAATAAACCTAGAAACTCGCCATAAAAAATTTGAGCTCAATCTGAGGTCATTAACCCGCCGTGCTTTGAGCTTGAAGTTACGTATAGTACTGAGGTTTTATAAGAAAACGGCGAATATCTCGGAACATATCAACTTCAGAACCAAAATGCATATAACATAAAATGTTCCCTGTTAAATTTTCTGTAAAAAAGATTCTATACAACCTTTCGGTAGAACGCATATTTATCGAGATAATCGCAAAAATGTGTGAAAGTTTCGAGGAACGTGGGCTTTTGTTATTTTTTCTTTTATAATCGAACGAAACTTGACTTTCAGTTGGGGGGGGGGGTGGAGAAGGAAAATTTGTCGACAAATATTTTTCTTTTACCTAAAAATTTGCCGACAAAATTTTCTAAAAATTTGAAAATTCGCCGATTTTTTAATCAAACTGTTTTTTTAATTGAAATAAATAAATAAATAAATAATAATAATAATAATAACAATACACAAACAAACGTTCTTGGAAAATGAAAACTTCAAATAAACAGTTTCAAAATTTACTGACTGCCTAATTATTGGGGGTGTTTCACCTCCACCTCCCCCATAGTTTTGTCCCTGCAAATGCAGATTGGAACCTTATACCCCAAGCACTCACATGTGCGCACATGAGCATACCCAATTCTGGGAGGGTAAGATGGAAGGATGTTAGGAATACTCGAGAGGAATACACAACTTCCTTTACACATTGAGGTGGTCGTTGTTTACTCTTGGTGATCTTTTTTTTCTGATGTATTTTTGATTCTTCTCCTAAATCGATTCCAATAAAATCAACTCAAATAATTAATATATATTAAAAAATACAGTTTCCTGTCGATTGGAATAGGGGAATCCGTGCCAGAAGTTCCCTTTCGTTCTTATGGGAAAAATACATGGAGTTTTGACTTTTGTTCCAGAATAAATTGCCCTCCTATTCGGGCCATACAGCGCTAGTATCGACTACTCTTATCTGCGACCAAAAGGTGAAGTTTTTATAACTACATTACAGAATGAGTGAATAACTAAGTAAGTGAGTGAGTAACTGAGTGAATCACTAAATAAGTAAGCAAGTAACTGGGTGAATCACTGAGTCACTGAGTACGTGATTGTGTGAGTGATGGAGTAACTAAGTGAATAACTCAATAAATAAACGTGTGACTGAGTTAATCACTGAGTCGCTGAGTAAGTGATTGTGCAACTGTGTGAATAACTGAATAAGTAATCGAGTGACTGAGTGAATCACTTAATAAGTAAGCAAATGACTAAGTGAGTGAGTGAATCACTGACTCAGTGAGTGACGTCGTGACGAAGTGAATGAATAACTGAATTAGAGAATGAATGAATAATGAGTAAGTGAGTGAATCACTAAATGAGGAAGTGGGTGACTGAGTGAATCACTGACTTACTGAGTGAGGGACGAAGTGAGGGAGTGAATGAATAACTACATTACAGAATGTAACCCTGATCAAGAGGAATATTTCATTTACAGGAATACGAAGAAATCTCAAAATATTATGAAAACGGAAGCGTTTATCGAAAAAATGATTACAACAAAATTTATAGTAGGTACATAAAATTTTCCTTCCATTGAGACCATTTTCATTTTAATCTGATGAATTTTTCTAAAATAATATGTAGGGTTCCTTTTTTTTTTCACGTGCCTAAAATTATAGAGGGTGACTGTTTTCGCGGTGGCAGTCCGAATAGTCATTGAAATTTGAAATTCAACGTTTGCTACCGACTTTCAGATCTTCGAAATTTCTTCCACGCATTTCAGCTTTGTTTCAACCTTTCAAATAACGTGTTCGATACTCATCTTGAAACCTCCTCCTTTTGACTGACTAAGTCTCTAGCAGGGGTCCAGGGTACTCCATTTTCAGAAACGAAATTTTACATTTAGTTTAGAAAGATGGAGAAGAAAAATTTGCCGACAAATATTTTTTGAAAACTAAAAATTCGCCGACAAAATGTTTAAAAAATTAAAAATTTGCTAATTTTTTAATCGAAATATTTTTTAAGTGAAAAAGAGAATAAATAAACAAACGAACATGCATAAAAGTGGAAGATTCAAATGAACTGTCTTAAAATTTGCCGACTGCCAAATTATTGGGGGGGGGGCTATAGTTTTGCCCCTGTAATTGATCTTTATTAGCTAAGTCGCAGTCATCTAAAAAAATATTCACTTTAGGACTAAAATGCAAATAACATAAAATGTTCCTTGTTAAATTTTAGACAGAGACTGAAGTTACATTACCCGACCTTAATAGATATTATTTCCGCCGTAAAATAATCAAAAAACTATGTTTTTCGAAAATTCCACGCAGTTTCGAGATTATTTCAATAAATATGTTTTCTACAGAAAAGTTGTATGGGACCTTTTCATAGAAAGTTTGAGAAGGAACATTTTATGTTATTTGCATTTGGGTCCTACAGTGAATATTTCTTTCAGATAACTGCGATCTAGCTCATAAAATTGGTTATAACTGAAGAAATAACAGCCACAGCGCTCGAAACTTTCACACGTTTTTTGCGATTATCTCGGTAAATATGCATCGTAGCGAAAAGTTGTATGAATCTTTTTTATAGAAAATTTAACAGGAAATATTTTATATCATATGCATTTTGGTCCTAAAGTTAATATGTTCTGAGATATTCGCGTTTTTTTTTTTGTTTTTTTTTTTGTTTTTTTGTTTTTTTTTGGTAAAATCTCTGTATTATACATAACTTTAAAGCAGCGGTACTCAACCTTTTTGAACACAGGGCCACAGAGCACAAGTGAAAAGTTCACGCGGGCCACCAAAAAAAAATAAAATAGAATAGAATGTTCATTATTTTGTAATATGTAATAATCAGATCAGCTGCAAAATATGTAAAACAAGGCACACAGTGTCATGTTTCCTACCTTCGAAAAAGTAACAAACATCAAAAAATATTATACATAAAATCTGAACTAATGAGATCAGTGGCGTAGCTAGGGGTTTCCCAAGGGGGGGGGGGCACAATAAGATTTTCAAGGGAGAAGAAGTCGAAAATTGCGGTGTTTCTTAAAAATCGCCGATATTACAGGATTATGTAAAAATATTGGGGGGCACGTGCCCCCCAGGCTACGCCACTGAATGAGATTTTTGAGATTATTTTGTTTGTAAGATCTTATTATATTGAAAATCCAAATTTGAGGTCATTATACAGTTAACTGCGCTTGTAGATGGTGTCTGACAATCTTGCTCGATGACTTTTGACTTCACATAATTCATCTTAGAAAATGTTTCTTCACATATGTCCTTGATATTTTCGAAGGAGTCGGGTAAAGATGAATAGAACGTCAAGAGATCTGAATCCGGGGAATGAAATTTTGCTCTGTAAGTCTCATTAGAAGTCAACTCAATTACTTCCATTTGCATATTCATGGAGAAGTCTTCGATATCGCAAGAAAAAGGATTTTCCAGTTGTCGGACCTTCACTGCAATCTAATCTAAATCGGCAAATCGTTCATCAAATTGTTCGCTCAGTTGTTCAATTATTTTTATTGCAAACTTCTTTGGAAATTAGTTTCTTCGTTGAAATATGCGCAAGTTTTAAAGTGGTGAAGATTATTACTTGCTATGGACTTATTCAAGAGTGTGAGTTTTGTTCGAAATGCTTTGACGTGGGAAAACAAGTGATGGATCAATGAATTTTTCCCTTGAAGTTTTAAATTCAAGTTGTTGAAATATTGGAAAACGTCCGGAACAAATGCTAACTTCCATAGCCACACCGCGTCTGATAGTTCAGGAACACTCTTATTTTGAGCAACCATGAACATTTCGATTTCAGTGCGAAGATCAAAGAACTTCCTCAGAACTGTACCCCTACTGAGCCAACGTACTTCACAATAAAATGGTAGATCTTTGTGTTCGCTACCAACCTCTTCTAGGAAATTTTTAAACTGCCGATGTTTCGCAGCGGATAAAATTAACTGTACTAACAACTTTCATAACTTCATGGATTGCCAGACACTTAGCGCACAAGGCTTGCTGGTGAATGATGCAATGCAAGGAAAATGGGTTCCTCGGCTCCAATGACCCTCATAGTTCCACGGATTCTTCCAACAAGTCTTTCCTTTTTTCCACACATATTGCGTCCTCCATCTGTTGTCACACCCCTCAGTTTTTTCATATCGAATCCCAAGTCGGAAATGGTTCCTTCTACTTTCTTAACCCTCGCGCAACGGTGGGACAGGGAAACCCAGCTTTCCATTTAAATTAACATTGAAAAACTGGGAATCCCAGTCTCACCGTCGCGAGAGGGTTAAATAAATCTTCTCCAGTCACTGTACTCTCCATTGAATGCACTGCACTTAATTCTTCACTGATTTTGAAATTTTAATTTATTCCACTAGTGAAAAGAAGTACTTGGACGCAGTCTGAGATATCATTTTTGAATTTCTTGTCACGTGCTCGCGGGCCGTAGGTTGAGCACCGCTGCTTTAAGGTCAAAGCGCCATGGCTTAATGACCTCAGATTAAGCTCAAATTTTGTATAGCGAGTTTCTAGGTCCATTGGAACAAATTTCGGTGTGCACCTAATCGATTGGCGAAAACTTATAAAACAAGGAACACCCTACACACACTTCAGTCCGATAGAACGCAGCCAGGGTCGCAGGTTCCCAAATTTTGATACATTATCTCAATGTTCTGCCAGGAATCTAGAAATTTTGTGGCTGTAAAGATTCATTTTTTCCTTATATCGAAGCATCCTCTCCCGTACAGGTGAAACTTGGCAGCCTAAATCCACACACCTTACACAGCTGACTCGACTATATAGAGGAAGCTAAAGGCGCTAATCTCCATACAGACTGTTAGACTTACGTTCTAATTTCAAAAACTAAAGGTGCCGACGAGGATATAAACAAAATGCTAATTTAAATTCCGTCACTCAAACGCCGTATTCGAGATTAAAACAAAAGCCCTCTTTTATTTATACATCCGGGCTAATTAAATTCTTTTAAAGCCGCATTCGCGATCGACCTTCGTATTTCATATTAAATCCTAGATTTCGGTATTGTTTCATATTTCTCTCTTTCGTTTGCAAAAAAACAAAAAAAAAACAAAAAAAAACAAAAAAAACCGAGCTCGTAAAAAATTATTAAACAGCCGGGACCCCTTCGGGTGGGTACAAATATGACAAATTACAGTTTGGAATCTTGAAATTTAATTCTCGACCCTAAATTTGTTTAGCCAGCGAATACACCGTTATTGGGTCGCAAACGAATACTTTTCGAAGCGGTTGAAGTGGATTATCTCGTTACGTTTCTAATTTGGAGGCTGCGAAACGTCTCTTTGTGTGTCCACGTCTGTCTTCGTTCCCAATATGGACGTCGCAATAAAAGAAAAAACTAATTGAAAACGATCAACGTCGGCCAGATCGAAACAAAAACCACGCGGCAAAATAGGGCGATTTATTCAAAATTATCCGGTCGGATAAGAAATTTCTCAGAACGTCGATCTGTCGACGTTGGGCCGAAACAAGAGCAGAAATTTCAATTTGTGAAACGAAGCCGTTATATTTACTTTTGGGATTTACTATATATTTCAAGGGGGCATTTTGTCGCGCCAGAAATCATTTCGCCATGCCGAGTGGAAGTGTTTAAGTTGAAAAGGAAGGAAAACGGAATGCAGTAATGGTTATTTTTCTCAAGTGTTTTCAATTTTCGCTCGATCGGTTGGAGTTGAAGAGCGTCCGTGTTGGACGAATTTCTGATTGTTTTTTTCTTCCAGTTTTGTAATTACAAGAAGACTCGAAGAAGAAAAAAAGATCGGCAGTTTTACCGAAAGGCGTACAGATGAAGTAAACCACGATTTCCCCTCTATGCTACTTCGGCGTGATAAAGGGGCCTAAAGAAAAACTAAAGGCACATAGGAGAAGGAAAACTCCGACAAATAAACTCTGATGAAAGCTAGGGGGAACTGTGTCAATATTGTTCCCTGGAGATGCCTTTCCACCACTAAAATTGTAAAGGTAACTCGCAAAGTAAATAATATTCTGGACGTAAAAAGTTTCTTATTCGGATGTCCAGATGGAAAGTACCTATTGAGAAACTATCAGAATTGAGAACAGGGACAGGAAATGTAAGGACAGTGAATGAGTCGGGCAAATTAGAAAACTTGAAGAAAAAGATGAAGACATTAAAATTAGATGCAAGAGGAATTAGTAAAGTAAGATGGTCAGAAAGAACCAGTTTCTGGACAGGGACTATACAGAGTGTCTCTTCTGCAATGACTCCCTTCCAACTGGTAAGTAGGCAACCTACACTGACAATACGTGGATATATTTGCATACTCTTACTTTTAAAGGGGCTGAAGTATGGTCAAATTTTGAAAAGTTTTCTATTTTTGAAAGTTTTTCTTCTCATGACTGGAGATTGACAGAAAAATGGTACCAGTTGGTAATAGTAAAGGGGAGTTTTCGAAACCACAGAAAAAAATGGTCGGAATCGATTCAACAGGGTGTTCATAATCAGAGACAAGCTACCTCGCAGATGGCGAGGTAGTAAGAGGGTGTTTGCTATGTGTTCTCTGTTGTTGTCTGCTTATATGGGAATTTCACTGCATTCATTGACTAGTTGATAAGTTAAAATCATTAAAATGAACTTTTCACTAGCTTCAATTCTAGAAGGTGTTGTTCAGGGATGTGGAAGCCGAACGATACAGCTTCCACTTCTGACTTCTAGTCTCCAATTCTCATCTAGCCTCTCGCTTCTAGCTTCCAGCCTCAGAACTTCTAACTTCCATTTTTTTTTCGGCTTCCAGATTTTTTTGCTTATTCTCACCATTTCACTTTCACTAACCTATTTTTTTTTCTTTTTTTCCTCTACTTTTTTTAGATAAAAAATATAAAAAACGATTTTCATAAAATTGTAAGAAGCCTATTGGAAGCTGAAAAACTTTCAGTTTTCCCTTCCAGCTTTTAACGCATTCAGCTTTCAACTTCTGGTTTCTCAGAATTATCCTAAGACTGCAAAAATTTCCGGCTTCTGACTTCCAGCTACCGGCTTCTCCGCATCCCTGGTGTTGCGCTAACTACTTGAGTATCGTAATCCACCACGAACATTGATCGAATGACCAGGGCTGTACCTAGGATTTAAGTAAGGGGGGGGGGTTGCGATTAAGATGAATATTATTTCTTGGTGGGGTGGGGGCTACAAATACTCCAAATTTTTCCAATTTCCTGCATGTACCTCTCCGCCTCAACCCATTGTTTTTTTTGGCCAATTGGGGGATGTACATCCCCCCCCCGCATCGGTACGGCCCTGCGAATGACGCTGGAATTTTCGATCATAGAAAATTCAAGGTTGAAATTTCTTACAGTACAAATAGCCATTATAGTATTTGACAGGATATATCGAGATGGTGGAGGAACGATTGAGTGAAGAGTCGCACAGAGTGCGATCTGACATAACTTCCTACACTGGTATTGATAAAACAAAACCAAATCTGAAATGTTGAAGCTTTTGATGCTAATATTCAGACACAGTACCAAGGTCTATGCGATAAAACAAATATACGCCAGAATGAGAATCTTTTATTTTCATCTTTCCAATTTGCATTCGTAACCGAGAGGATACATTCATTATAGCAGATCGACTTACCGATAGATGGCAGCAGTTGACGGAGGACGAAACTGAACTAAAACTAAACTATGATCTGTAAATTGATCACTTGTATTTAAAGAAAAATGATGGAAATTCGATTGCAATAGGGTACTTGCAGCGCTGCGCGCGGGCAAACCTGCTAAAAACCAATTTTTGGACAGGGGACTATACGGAGTGTCTCTTTTGTAATGATCCCCTTCCACCTAGTAAGTAGGCAACCTACCCCAATAGTATGTAGATATGTCTGTATATATTATTCTTAAAGGGGCTGAGTTATGGTCAAATTTTGAAAAGTTTCTATCTTTGAAATTTTTTGGTACCAGTAGGTAATAATAGAGGGAAGTTGTGGTAACCGCATAAAAAATTGTCGGGATCGATTCGGCCCGGTGTTTATAAAATTAATTTTAGTACAAATAGTATCCGAAAATTTTCACATTCTTTCAAGTTCCCGTCTTAAGCTACTGTTTTCTTATTTGCAATATATTGTACATTAAATTTCCCATAAGAAAAGGTTATTAGCAATTTTCTTGTATCTGGATCAGAACTGCTCAAAATGGAGTATAAAATATCCCGATTAAGAATTATTACTTTTTAATACAGATGCCCAGACCTTATGATGATAATAATCATCTCCTTCAGCTATTTTACCACTTCTCAGAGTTATATCGCTTATAAGGCTTATTCAGCTCCCTCTTTTCATCTATTTACCCCCATATTTGAAATTGAGGCCAATGCAATGAGGGGCGGGGGGGGGGTTCTAGTATCCTGTAAAGTTTCATATGGGTATCCAATAACTGGTTCCAAAGAGATCGCTAAATTCGTGTTTGGAAACATTTTGGCCATATTTCCCGATCTGTGGCACATACCGATGGGAAGGAGGTGCAAGATGACAGTTACAGTAACCACACAGAAAAAAATTACAGATCATGGAAAGTGGTTGAACATGATTTCCATAAAATAAATTTCACTTAGTGCAAAATTACTGGCACATAATTTTTTATTGCCCATAAAAGTGCTTTTTCAAGATGCTACGTTTGAATTAACAATTAAGTCTTCTTGCACCTTCTTCCTCACCCCAATATCTCACTTGCTTTATGGATCAAAATATTTTCAATCAAAGGAATTTATTCCTGTTCGTACATTTAAAAATTTTACAAAGTACATAATTGTTTTTGGGCAATATTTTAAGCATTTTCAGAATATGTTACAAAAATTGTTCAAACCGGTCTCCATTAGGTTCTAAGCATATTTTGGCCTGTCGAATTACTATAGAAGTAGACGCTTCCAGCGCATCTGTATTTTCTCTTGTCTGTTTTATTCCTCCCTTTATCCGCGTCAGTAATTCACTCCTCGACTGAGGACTTCTACTACGGTACACTATTCTCTTCTTTTCATTCCATAAAAAAAATCATACGGCGTAATTTCAGGTGAACACGAGGGGAAGAAGGTATACATGGAAGAGTTCAGGTAACAAAGGTTGATATCAAATTGATTATATTATCACAAAACAACATTTTAGGAACGAAATATTAGACTGTAAAACTTATCCGGGAGTCGATATTGACAGTGATCATAATTGGGTAGTAATGAAATGCAGGCTTAAATTGAAGAAACTTGGTTGAAAAGAAGGGGTTAAAAATATGGAATTTGTAAAAGTTGGAAATTATGAATATGTACTATACAGAAATATCAAGAGGATGGGGGTCTGGTTGGCCGAGTGGATAACGCGTTGGTCTCGAAATCCGGAGGTCCCGGGTTCGAGCAAAAGTCTATGAATAATGGACAAATAGACTTGGCCTATAGAAAAGTAAAAATTAAGTTTGGAGAAAGAAGGAAGAAACCAAGTAATATAACAAATAAGGAGGGAGAGCCTATTTACACAGCTGAAGGAAAAGTAAAAAGGTGGGTAGAGTATGTAGAAAGACTATGTAATAATAATGGCGATGAAGAGATAAGAATGGAGAGAGAGGAAAATGTGGAAGAAGATAAGAAGGGAGACTCGAATTTGACAAATCATTGAGAGATTTAAAGAAAGGGAAAGCTCCAGGAGTTAATGAGAAACAGCTGAATTATTACAGAACTTAGGAGAATAATATGTACTTCATAAATTGTACAAACTAGTATGTTACATTTATGATGAACTGAGAATAGAATAGATGCTGAATTTAGGGGATGATCAGTTTGGATTTAGAAAAAGTAGAGGTGCTAGGAAAGCAGTGTTTTAGCTTTGAGATTAATTGTAGATAGGAGACTCAAAACGGAGCAGGATACATGTATGGTATTCGTTTTGATCTTGGAAAAGCTTTTGACAATGTCAAATGGGATAAAATGTGTGATATTCTAAAAAAGACAGGAATAAAATTAAAAAGACGACAAGCTATTTTAAACTTATATTATGTAAGGACGCGTATACAAAAGGGTACCAGTTGACAGATTTTTTGATTTTTACTTTCTTGGCTGAATAATTCACGTAAAAGCCCCTTAGAAATCGAATAAAACCAACGCCAGACCTCTATCCTGAAAAGTCAGCTGGATATTGCAGTATTAAGTGAGGCAAGTCGAAATCTCTATTATTTCAAAAAGTACAAAAAAGAAATAACAGTTCTTATATAAAATTAAATTGTTCGAAAACGATTTTCCATGAATACTGGACATATTTTATTCTTGCTCTTTTAAATGCGAGAGTAGGCAAATACATGTACCCGTTGTAAGGATGAATTGCCTATGTACCTGCTGAGAGGGAGTCTCGCATTTTACGCTGGAAACCTCTAATCTTATAATATAGGCAACTTATCCTGCTGCATCAATGCCTGTCTACTCTTACCGTTTAAGGGACTCGGATCCGAAGATTTTCGATGAAACTTCTCGGAGATCATCGAACATTTTTTATGACGATAGTTCATGAAATTCTTCAAAACCATCGGAGTTTTCCCCCGAATATTTCCTATGAAATTCTTCAAAATTTACCAGGAAATTTTCTCAAAGTGAGATTTTCTGAAAAACATTCGTAATTTTTTCTAAAGATTTCTGACAGGATTCTTCAGAAATTATCGGAATTCTTTTCACAAGAATTTCCGATGAAATTCCTTGAAAACCATCGGAGATTTTACCTACGTTTTCAATGATATTCTCCGGGATCATTAATCTTTCAAATTGTGTGGAAAACATTGGAAATTTTTTAGAAAGATTTCTGGTAAGATTCTTCGGAAAGTATCTGAATTGTTTTCCGAAAACTTTCGATGAAATTTCTTAAAAAGCATAGTAGATTTTCCCGAAGATCTTCGATGAAATTCTTTGGAGAACATTATGTCTGAAGATTGTTGATAAGATTCTTTAAAAAGCCATTAGAGTTTTCCCCCAAATATTTCCTATGAAATTCTTCAAAAATTATCGGAAAATTTACCCAAAGATTTTAAAAGAAATTCGTTGGGTAAAATTGGAAAATTTTCCCCGAAAATTATCGATTAAATTCCTTAAAAATCATCGGAAAATTCACCCAGAAATTTTTGATGGAATTCTTTGGAAAGCATTAGAAATATTTTCTAAAAATTTCCGAAAAAACTCTCTGGAAAGTATCGGAATTTTCTTCCAAAAATTCCAATGAAATGCCTTGAAAACATTGAAGAATTTTCCCAAAGTTTTTCGATGAAATTCTTCAAAGATCATCAAACATTTAAATTATTTGGAAAATATTGGACATTTTTTCTGAAAATAACAGACAAGAGATTAGGGGAGCGTGTGGTAGTGTGTAGGACCTTCACGGTTGAAATAATTGTAATTAACAGAACGGTAATTACAAAATAAAACAACTTAATTTTAAACCCTTTTCCTGTAAAATTTTAGTGCTGTGTTGTAACTATACCAAAAAAAAAAAGCAGGAACAGATACCTAGTTGTGAAAATTATCGAACAATTAATCTTCTCACGCATGCATCAAAAATATTATCTAGATAATTTATAGAAGAATTGAGAATAGAATAGATGCAGAATTAGGGGATGATCAGTTTGGATTTAGAAAAAGTAGAGGTGCTAGGGAAGCAGTGTTAGCGTTGAGATTAATTGTAGATGGGAGACTCAAAACGGGGCAGGATACACGTATGGTATTCGTTTTGATCTTGGAAAAGCTTTTGACAATGTCAAATGGGATAAAATATTTGATATTCTAAAAAAGACAGGAATAAAATTTAAAAGAAGACAAGCTATTTTAAACTTATATGTAGGGGTGCGTACAAAAGGGGACCAGTTGACAAATTTTTCGATTTTTACATTTTTTGGCTAAATAATTTACATAAAACCCCTTAGAAATCGAATAAAACCAACCCCAGACCTCCATCCTGAAAAGTCAGCGAGATATTGCAGTTTTAAGTGAGGCAAGTCAAAATCTATTATTTCAGAAAGTACAAAAAGGAAATAGCAGTTCTTATATAAAATTAAATTGTTCGAGTACAATTTTCCATGAATACCGGACATATTTTATTCTTGACCTTCTAAATGCGAGAGTAGGCAAATACATGTACCCGTTGTAAGGATGAATTGCCTATGTACCTGCTGAAAGGGAGTTTCACTTTTCACGCTGGAAACCTCTAATCTTATAATATAGGCAACTTATCCTGCTGCATGAATGCCTGTCTACTCTTACCGTTGAAGGGATTTGGATCCGAAGATTTTCGATGAAACTTTTCGGAGATCATTGAACATTTTTTGTGACGATAGTTCATGAAATTCTTCAAAACCATCGGAGTTCTCCCCCGAATATTTCCTATGAAATTCTTCAAAATTTACCAGGAAATTTTCTCAAAGTACTTTGTTGAGATTTTCTGGAAAAAATTCGCAATTTTTTCTCAAGATTTCCGATAGGATTCTTCGGAAATTATCGGAATTCTTTTCACAAGAATTTCCGATGAAATTCCTTAAAAACCATCGGAGATTTTACCTACAGGTTTTCGATGAAATTCTCCGGGATCATTAAACTTTTAAATTCTTTGGAAAATATTGGAAATTTCTTAAAAAGATTTCCGATAAGATTCTTCGGAAATTATCGGAATTGTTTTCCAAAAATTTCCGGTGAAATTCCTTAAAAATCATAGGAGATTTTCCCGAGGATCTTCGATGAAATTTTTCGGAGAACATTTTGTCTGGAGATTGTTGATAAGATTTTTCAAAAGCCATCAGGGTTTTCCCCCAAATATTTCCTATGAAATTCTTCAAAAATTATTGGAAAATTTACCCGAATATTTAAAAAAAAATTCTCTGGATAAAATTGGAAAATTTTCCCGAAAGTTTTTGATGAAATTCTTTGGAAAATATTGGAAATATTTTTTAAAGATTCCCGAAAATACTCTCCAGAAAGTATCAGAATTTTCTTCCAAAAATTCTGATGAAATTCCGTGAAAACCATTGGAGAATTTTCCCTAAGTTTTTCGATGAAATTCTTCGGAGATCAAGCATTCAAATTTTCTGGAAAACATTGGACATTTTTTCCGAAAAGAACGAACAAGAAATCAGGGGAGCGTGTGGTAGTGTGTGGTAAGTAACAGAACGGTAATTACAAAAAAAAAAAAAATACTTTCAATGTTTTAAACGCTTTTCCTGTAAAATTTTATTTTTGGTCTCAACTGGTTCCTTCTAGTTGGCGCCCTGAAGAGATAAGAATGGAAAGAGAGGAAGATGTGGAAGAAGATGAGAAGGGAATCAATTTTAGAAGGTGAATTTGACGAATCATTGAGAGATGTAAAGAAAGGGGAAGCTCCAGGAGTGCATGAGATACCAGCTGAATTATTAAAGAACTTAAGAGACTATGTACTCCATAGATTGCACAAATTAGTATGTTACATTTATGATAAAGGGGAAATGCCAGAGGACTTTAAAAAGAGTGCTATCGTAACTATATCAAAAAAAGCAGGAGCAGATAGGTGTGAAAATCATCGAATAATTAGTCTTCTTTCACACGCGTCAAAAATATTAACTAGAATACGAGGTGTGACAATTAAGTAATGAGACTGACGTTATAAAAGCCGTATATTTAAAAATTATTCAACAACTGCTCCATCCCCTTCGAAGTACTCCCCTTGGGCAGCTATACACCGAGCCCATCGATTCTTCCACGCTTGGTAACATTTTGGAACGCTTCAAACTGGAATGTCCATGAGAAAACCCTTGTCACGGCGCTGGATGCCTCAATCGACTCAAAATGGGAGTCCTTTGACACCAATTTCACTCGTGGGGAATAGGAAGAAGTCGCAGGGGACATATCAGGCGAATAAGGCGGCTGCTGTAACACGGTGATCCCTTTGGAGGTCAAATACTGCGAAACACTGAGGGCTGTGTGACACGGCGCATTGTCGTGATGAAGGATCCAAGTCTTTGCGATGTCTGGACGCACCCTGAAAATTCGTTTTCGCAATCTTTCGAGTACTTCGCGGTAGAAATATTGATTTACGGTCTGCCCAGGTGGTACGAATTCTTTGTGGACAATTCCGCGGCTGTCGAAGAAGGTAATGATCATGGTTTTCACCTTCGACTTGCTCATGCGAGCTTTTTTCGGACGAGGGGCATTCGGAGACAGCTCACGGCCCTCCTTGAACTACTTGTGCCATCGAAACACCAGGGCACGACTAAGAGAAGCACTACCATACACCTTCAATATTTTGGAATACGTTTCCTTAGCGGTTTCGCCCGATTTAGCACAAAATTTTATTTGCTCTAAATTTAGCTTCTCCATTTTCGTGACGAACACTAACAACATATGTTTATTTAACGCGACACAGCGGACGAACTACTGCAACTGGAGAGACCGTAAACATATTGTTGGAGAGGGGAAGGATGCCGCTACACACCGTAAAAATTTCAAGGTCGCAGTGTTACCACGAGCGCGGCAATAAAATCAGTCTCATTACTTAATTGTCACACCTCGTAATGTACAGGAGAATTGAGAATAGAATAGATGCAGAATTAGGAGATGATCAGATTGGATTTAGAAAAAGTGAAGGTACTAGGGAAGCAGTGTTAGCTTTGAGATTAACTGTAGATGGGCGACTCAAAAAGGGACAGGATACACATGTGGCATTCATTGATATTGAAAAAGTTTTTGACAATATTAAATGGGTTAAAATGTTTGATATTCAAAAAAAGATAGGAATAAAATTTAAAGAAAGACAAGTTATTTTAAACTTATATAAAGGACAGAAAACCACATTAAGAATACGAGAGAAAAAGGAAGCTAATATAGAAAAAGGTGTAAGGCAGGGTGCTCCTTATCACCAGTATTATTTAATCTGTACGTAGGGTGGGTCAGAAAAGAAATAAAAGAAAAATTTGAAGCAGGTGTGACGATACATGGAGAGTGAGTAAAGATGCTCAGGTTTGCAGATGATAATTGTCTTATTAGCTGAAAGGAGTATATTGATTTGAAAAACTTTTTAAATGGAATTGAGGAGATGTTGAGTATGGAATATCGTATGAGAATAACCACAAATAAAACTAAAGTAATGGCATGTAATCGATGTGAACACGATAGCTTAAATATAAATATTGGACAGAGGAAAAGATTGAGGAAGTAAGCGAATTTTGCTATATAGGGAGTAAAATCACAAAAGATGGAAGGAGTAGAAGGGATATTAGTAGTAGAATAGCACAAGCCAAATTAGCATTTTATCGAAAAAGTATGTGATCTTTTCAAATCAAAAATAAATCTGGAAATCGAAAAATTACTCTTGAAAACTTATGTTTGGAGTGTAGTCTTGTATGGATGTGAAACGTGGACCATAGAAAAACCTGAGAAGAGAAGGAGCGAAGCTTTTGAGATGTGGTGCTATAGGCGGATATTTAGTAGCAAATGGAAGGATGTGATAAGAAATGAGGAAGTACTTAACAGAGTAGGAGGTAAAATGAATTTTTGGAATTGTCTGAAGAGAAGAAGAGATGAACAAATACGGCATATGTAATTTGAGGCACCCAGGAATAATATCACTGCTGCTAGAAGGAAGAGTGGAGGGGAAAAATTTAGTAGGTCGGCGAAGATTCCAGTGTGTTGAGCAGATACTCAAGGATGTCGAATGTGAGTGTTATTACGAAATGAAAGAACTTGCACAAGACAGGAAGACATGGAGAGCTGCAGCAAACCGGTCGTAAGACTAATAACCCTATCATCAACAGTGAGAATTCTTCATTTTTTTCTAAGGGAGAACGATTTGTCTTCACCTTATAGTATTAATATGTATGTATGTATACTGAACGGAGCTGTCATAATTTACATTAAATGTCAAGAAGTCGACAAATCAATAACCAATCATCAGTAACTAACGATTACTGAATAATATTTGGGTTTTGTTTTTCAAGGGGAAGAATCTCTTACCATTGATTCACTTTCAACGTCAACATTTCAGAAATTGATGAAGTCTTAACTAATGAGTACTGATTAATATTTGGGTTTTTAAATTGTTCCCAACAGGACAAACTTCTTTTGCTGCGCATTGATCCGACACATTGTTCGGAAGACAATGCAAAAGAGGGAAATTTACTTGACACCCGGTACACTCCGCACAAACGGTCGTCGAATAAGTTGATCGACACGTCGCGTCTTGCCTGTGTAGGGTGTGAACATTGCCTTTAGAATTGTTCTACTCGAGATTACTGACCAATCAGATGACTGGACGCTCTGCCGGCTGCTATTGTAATTTGTCACGTCATTCGTTCAGCGTTCGTTCGGATGATTTCATCACAAGTTTCATGTTCTAACACTGCGCGCTGCGCAGTACCGCAGTTGCGCGCAGTTACTATTTGACCATTTCGGCCTTCGAAACCGTTTCAGTTCTTCTCTTTTTCAAATGCTGGTCTTCATTCTCGCCGGTAATTATTATCGTCTTACTTTCTCCAGCCGTATTTTCGAGTGTACTGAGTGGAATATGTAGGTTATGATTTTTTACGATCGCGAATGCATTTCGATTTTATTGGAAAGCGTCGAAGTAACACACAGGATCTTGAATTCATCCGACTGAAAGTGAATAATCCGGTAAGAAATCAATTATCTACTTACCGCATGGCGTCATGAATTGAAGTGTTTAATCCCGTAAGACACTCGACATTTGTATTTTTGTAATTTTCTTCGGTTTTTTTGAGTTTTTGTATCCAAATACTTCGAAACAAGTTGTGTAAACACAACTACGTATATAAAAATTATGGCAATAAATTTGTACAAAAATTGTTCAGCCTGAACCATTTTTGTCGAGCAGACATGTCAGTGCAAATGTCGACTGTACAACTGGATTTATTGTGTGTACACTGACTTAGGGTTACCAGGCTTCTCTTCTAAGAGTAGATACATGTACTCTTTTCAGCATGCAGTTCTTCAGTACCTACTCTCTCTTTTTTGAGTTGTGTACTCTGTAACACTCTTTCTCAACTTTCTCATTAGAAACCACAAAGTAGTACTAAAATTGGAATATTGCCATTGAATTTTTACGTAATTTGTACTCTTCATACTTGGACAATTGAGATGACAAAATAATCAGTCAATGACAATTATTAATAATCATAGCTGTTTTGTTCAGGCATCGGTCATTTTGCACCCAGCGCCAGTAGAGACATTTTAAATCCTGAAATGGTATTCATTGGATCTTTTGAGCCTCAAAATAGGGGGGGGGACAATTCTTTTTTTTCTTTTTTTTTTCAATAACACCGCGTGAAAGAGCAGGTCTTATTGACTCAAATTACCTGAAACATGAAAAAAATCGATTTTTTGGACACTCAGGCCCTTTTCTTGTGACAGATCACATGTACTCTTTCTAACTTGAGTCAATCTGGTAACCCTTGAATACAGTGTCCACTGAAATGTCGACCATACAATAATTTATCGACGTCTACTGACCACAGGTCAATTCGCTGCATGATGTCTATAGCTCTGTTCGTTTGAAAAAGTGTACACCAGGTGTACACGTACACTCGGTTTGTTTCAACCTAGTGTACACACTTTTTACACTATCTGAAAAGAAGTGTACGGAGTGTAATGAGTGTAGTGTAACGCGGTGTACAGTGTACACTTTTGCTGTACACCTGCCGCACCCAGTGTAAAAAGTGTAACTCAAACGAACAGACCTTATGTAGTAATGTCGGTACCCCTGGATACTTGTTTACTAAAATATCTCAACTGCATTTTACGTCCCTCGAACACTTGTCCATAATTTTATTTATGGAATTGTGATATAGATTATCGACTCGTTCATTTTGTGCCCGAAGTTGAAAACTGTAACAAGGTGGGTTTGATGTGGTCGAGGGTCAGCAGTGACGGTGTTCGAGGGACCCCCCCCCTCCACTCTAAAAGTTTTGAATTTCTTCCCCTGTGCGTTAAACTGAGACATTATTCGTACAGTATGATTGTACTGACTATGAAAAGTATAGCTGTAGTGCTGTAGATTCAGAGACGAAACTTGACTTTCAGTTGGGGGGGGGGGGGTCTTTGTCAACAAAAATTAAAAATTTGCCAATTTTTCAGTCAAAGTATTTTTCAATTGAAAAAACAAACAGACAAACGAACAAACGTTCTTAGAAAACGAAATATTCAAATATACAGTTTCAAAACTTGCCAACTGCCAAATTATTGGAAGGGGGAGGGGGTCCCCTTAGTTTCATCCCTGTGTGGATACACTATATATACACTACTACATAGGGTGCGTGAACACGTGTACACACACTAGGAAGATATACTTCCCCCCATTTTAGTATGACTACGTCATTCAGGGTTGTTTATCTGCAGCAATACTACGCTAAAGCAAACAAATTTACAATTTTTTTTTCTCCATTCTAGCTCCAGAATTTCCATGCGTTCTTGTACCGTTGAATGAAGTGTGGTGATAGCACAGCGGCGTACAGAATTTCGGATTCTCAGCGTGTTCTCAGAATATCAACTCTGATACTGAATCGATGGTCCCATAAGAAGATACAGAAAAAGAATGATCATGTGATTCAGTCTGCAGCTTCTTCAAAGGTACGTAATTAATTACTTTTGGTCAATGAACGTAGTATATTGAATTTCAGTTTTAAAATTCCCGAGTTGGAAATTTTATTTTGATACTGGAACACAGGGTGACTTTTGTAATTATGGGGTAACTTGGTACACATATTTTCATTACTCCTGCGGCCGCGAGTGAAAAACTAAAACGCGTTTTTTGGAATTACGGAAGAGTACAATTCTTATGGTTAACATTAGTTGGTTTTTTGCATACTTGTGTATACATAGTACGAATATATCAGTTTGGGCAAGGGGGGAGGGGCAGAACTTTCTTTTTGTGGGGACTAGAATTCAGAAAAAAAACTTGAGCAGGGTTGAAAGCTGGATTTGGTACCCATCTATTTTCATGAGCTGTAACCGCAGCAGGTCATCGGTATCATTTTTTTTTCGTTTTAAAATTGATTTTGAAAAAATTTTGGAGATTTTTTGAAGGGGAGGGGCTATAGCCTCTTCCTTGGTTGCGCCTTTGAATTTGGGATTATTTAGAATTGTTGATAACCATCACTACAATCACAACTTTTTCACAATTTTGGGCGGAAATTTGTGAGATGGGGGGGGGCACAGTCCTTTGAGCAATATATTCTGCACTGTCCCAACAAAATCACAAAAAATATCCCGATTCTTTGATCAGCTTCTGTGGTCTGTAGACAAAGGCAGATCTACGATTACATTTCAGGGGGGGGGGCGTTATGAAACTGAAAGTCTTCAGAGTTCAGAATACTCTCCTCGCAGCAACCAATCATCATTGTGTAGAGCACTAACTTGTAGAGTCATTTTCTTCTGTTATGATTTTTTGTTCCCCCTCCCCCCCCAGTCCGCGCCTATCTGTAGAGCACATCAAATGTAAAAGTAACAGAAAAACGTGAGCAAAGTCACCTCCCCCCCTCATGTTACAGTACTAAGATTAACTGCGGACTTTTGATTTTCAGATGTTCACATAGCACCAGATATGTACGAAACAACTGGAGTTACTGACGATGAAGGTCTCAGTTTACAGTTTGCAGAAGGTCGTTCAACTTGTATCAGTGGCAAGGATAAAGCTCAACCAAGTGCTGAAGGATTAGTTGCGGTCAGTAAAGATTTCTCTTGTTGTTAAGATATTAGCAATCTAGTGGTTATTCATCTTCTTCCCTTTTGGTTGTAAAATCAACACTAGTCTCTCGATATCTCTGCTCATTAGCGGACATTATAGTCAGGGAACTTGAATTCAAAAAAGTCTGTTGAGTAGCAAGGATTTTAAGCAGTATAGAAAAATAACAATACACAATTTGAGGTTTTTTAAAAAGCAGTGACATGTGGATATATGATTCTACACTCGTATGTATTATCAATGAGAAATTTGATGTCGATGTTGATTTTTTGATCATAGTTCGGTTTCTTTCCTACCTTCTATCTTAACATGCGAATTTCAGTGTCATCAAGATGATAGCTATTTGTGGAAGACAAAAAGGAATAAAAAGTGGAAAATTTGATAGAATTCGAGAAAAATGGTCAACACCATTTAGCATTCAAAATATAACTAAAATCGTTTGATCTCATCCCATTATTGTACAATTATGCTGTTGTGTAGTGTATTTATTATAAATTCAATACTCTCAATAGCTGAGGGTTCACAACAAGTGCTGACAAGTGACTTGACATTGACTAATTAGGGAGACCTGCAGCTCCAAAGTATTAGAATTCAAGCTCAAATTTCGGTTTTGCAGTATGCCAGCACAGCGAACAAACTATCAACCGATCCCGTTTCATCCTGCAACCAGCAAAAGTAAATAATTTTGCTTTTGTTTGTTCTGGATCAAACGCGATTGGTTGAATGGTTTGCTTACTGTGTAGGCTGGCTCCAGTGTACAACCTGTCGCGATTCGCCGATATAATCCTCTCTGCCTTCTCGATTAGACTTATATTTTTAGGTTATTTTGTTTAAAAGTAACTTTGTTTTTCAGCTTATTTTAGTTTTTCCTAGTATAGTGTTAGTTATTATAATTATAATTATCTACTCGGAGTTGACATGGGTTAGCGAGGGTCTGGAGAAGTTGCAGTGCCATCTCCCGGCCTGCGTAGTGCTGTCGTATCTATGAATCTGTATTTCTTTTGGACAAGAGGGCCGTGGGAAGTACAGTTCATTGAAGCGACAAGACTATTTGCCCTGGCCATAGGCGCGAATAGCCAGTGTGGGGGGCCAAAAATTTCTTAGGAACACCAAAATTTACCTGCTCATATTTTTATATTTTTGGCAAATCTGGGGTACTTTTTGGGGTGTCAAGTCCCCCAACCCCCACATGTTTGCACCTATCGCCCTACTCTATTCTAAGCCCCGCATGTTTATACCTACAAGCCCTTATTTAACCCATTGATCTGCAGCTATGTTCTAGCATCGGGTTAGTTGAAAACTAACATAGGCAACAGTAATGTCTGTGGGGGACTGCCCCCCTTTGCAGTGAACGGGCAGTCAGTGGCGAATGTAGTGGAGACCAGATTCGTTCATTCTTGATTACCTAGGTTCTTTTCCATTGATTTGGTCAGCGCTGATTGAGACTTTCCTGCCACAAGAACGCCGTGGAGGAAGTCTATGGTGGCTATACCCTCTCAGTGCTGGGTCAGTGGTTTGTGTGTTCGCATAGGTATACGTATGAGTAACTCAAGGTCCTTCTTACTCGTCTTCTCTGTTACGTCGCCTCTAACTAGGGTTTGGGGCTGATCCTTAACAGAGTGGAGCGTACTGGATATGGCGGCTGGGGATTAGCGCCAGGAGAAGCGGGCTGCAGTTTTTGGCTGTGATGGCCTTAATTGTTGTCTCGTGGAGTCTGGGGCCCTACTATGGGTGACGTAACATCAGGGAAGACAATGGGAAAGGCACCTTTCGGAAATTATTGTCCTTTTTTCTTGAAGGATGGGTCAGTCTCCCCGGACTTATCCTTTCGGAGAAAAGTACGAAAGTTTCTCAGTCCTTTTTGTGATCCACCCCGGTCTTTTCTGGTAGTTTGGACCTGTTTTGTTGGTGTGTCGACGACGCAACAACTCTACAACCAAACTATTCCTAATTCCTTGGAACTATTCCTCAATTTGTGAATTCCATAAAATCATACCACACCGGCTGCAGGCGAGATCCGGAGGCGAAGCAGGTGCCTCTTACACCCGCCGGCAGCCCCATAGGTTCTAAGTAGGAGAGTTAGCTTCAGCTGAGCTTGTTATGTCCTGCGAACTGTTAATGCTAACCGCCATTGTATTTCCCTAGTCTAGCCTTTTATAGGTCTGAACTGTCTAGAGTAAGTTAAGCCGTCTCAGTTCTCTCAAACTATTATTGCAACTTCGATAGCAGCAGATGAAGGAGTCTCATTCTGTAGGTAGAGTCTCGAGCAATAGGCATATCAGTCTGGCGGCTTGATTCCTTGTCAACCAATTAACTCTCTAAAGACACGCATAGGAAAAGGTCAGGGTCAGTGAGGCTCACGATGTAAACCTTCTGGGCTAGACCTTGTTCTCGCGAGTCCTCGTGCCCGGGGGCAAGGTTCCCAGGAGTGATCAGCGGATCTGGTTCTAGACACCCCTGATCCCAGTATGATGCGTGCTCATTAAAGAGTTAAATGAGTATCGAGCGGATCAAGCAGCTTCGTTTAATCTCATTCTTACTTAGTTCCCAAAGGTCAATGTTGGAAGTTGCATAAGGATCCGAAAGGATAACTCTGATTTACCTGTAATCATCATCCTTCTCAGTTCTTTACTCATACGTACTCGAAAAATAAAAAAAGAAAAACTATAATGAATCTGTTCTTGCTACATTCAGGTGTTAGATATTAAGAGTACCCGATTTTCTTTTCCAGTGTTACAGTCTTATAATACCGTCAGCTTCGTGGCTTTTCAGGGTTATAATACGCTCTTACACCTCCTAACAGTCATATCTGTATCCTCTGTGAGGAAATGCTCGATCGTAAGACTGCCTGGTAGATCTATGCTCTCCCTTGATTTGAGGCAGTCTCTTCAGTGAATCGGCCAATAGTGAACCGTGTGCGGTTGAGCTGTTATGGCTCTTCAGTGAATCGGTCACGGTACGTGTGCGGTTGAGTTGTCTTGATCATTGCCGGATCATAAGACTCACAGGTAGCGGTAGTTTCCTCTACAGAGCGGGGTGTATTTGTATGCTTTTTGAAGATACCAACGAGGGTTTGAATCGTATTATGAACCTATGTTGGCTTGAAGTGGAACAGAGTATTCCGCTCCGCTTTGAGCCAATGTACATACAGATTCAGTTTCAAACATCTGAATACTCGATTCTGATGGGGAGGGGGTCAGTGAGATCATTTATTGCCTAGGCAGAGGTGCTCGAAAGTTAACCTTCCTGGTAGCTTTATGCTCTCCCTTTGCTTGGAACTGTCCCTTCAGTGAATCGGCCAATAGTGAACCGTGTGCGGTTGGGCTGTTATGGCTCTTCAGTGAATCGGTCACGGTACGTGTGCGGTTGGGCTGTCCTGATCATTGCCGGATCATAAACTTAACAGGAAGTAGCTTCTTTTTCGGCACGGGATATACTTATCGAAGGGAGAAACACCTCTCGGTAGGTCACTCAGTAGGGTGATTGGAGGGACGGTGTAAGACAGAGCTTACTCAGCAGAGCTGATGGTTCGGGACGGTAACACAAGAAAGGAATTTCGAGGTTATACATATTTTAGTACTTACTTAGAATATCTGAATTTCAAAGTGGAAATCTACTCAGTACTTACGTTTTTTAGTGTAGCAGTCTCGAGTATATCTATTGTTTTGTTTTCAGCAATGTAATTGTACTCCGAGATACTTCTATCAATGCACGCATGCTGTTAGTATCAAACATTTTGACAACTGGATGAATGAAGAATCAGCGCCAAGGATAAGTATTAATTGCCGCTTCTACTTTGAAACTGCAGTCGATCATTTTGTCTCTAAGAACTATTCATTAGTTCGACCGCAACCCTTGATTATAATTGTACGCAGAATTATTGTACAGTTGCCGGACTGTGCCATCATGGAGTAACTTGGCACGTATTATTTTCGTTACTCCTAGGAGCGCGAGTGAAAAAATAGAACGTGTGGTAACACTGAGTTGATTCCTCATAATATAGGATGTGGTAGCTGTCATGTAAAACCAACTCGATGTAATTCCCTTATTTCCAGGCAGTCTTCTGCGCAGAGCTTCAAAAAATGTATAGAAATTACATTACAGAAAACGTTTTAGATAACGAGTAAAAAATTAAAGCAAACTGTGTGTATTAGGAAATTATTGTGTAATAATCAGCAGAGTGACGTAGCAATTTATAAGAAAATTAAAAAAAATGTAAGCCGGGGGTGGGGGGATTTACACAGAATTGTTTCTTTGTTCTTCATGACAATAAGTGATCATTTTGATTCTCGTATCTTATTCAGATCGGATGCCGAGGACATAAGTTCGTGTATTTAGGTCTCGGCCTTCTAAAGGGAAGGTCTCATTTGAATTTTTCTTAGGATTTTTGAAATCACGGAAAAGTACAATTCTCATAGTTAACATTAGTTGATGTTTTGCATACTTCTGTATGCATAGTATATCAGTTTTTTCGCGTTCATTCATGAACATGTGCAATGTCACCCCCACTGCAATTCTACTTGGCCCACTTATTTCACTATTCTGGGGCAAAATTTGTGAGATACGGGGTGTCACAATCTTTTGTGCAGTATATTCTGCACTGCCCCGTCAAAATTGCAAAAATATCCAGATTCTTTAACTCAGTTTCTACGGTCTGTAGAGCGCATCAGTTATAAAAGTTACAGAAAAAGAAGCAGTCACCCCCCCCCCATGTTACGGTACTAAGATTAACTGCTGACTTTTGATTTGCAGATGTTCGCATAGCACCAAATATGTACAAAACAACTGAAGATACTGAAGATGAAGGTCCCAGTTTACGAATTTTCATTTTGCAAAATATTGTTCAACTGTTACCAGTGGCAAGGATAAAGCTCAACCAAGTGCTGGAAGATTAGTTGCGGTCTGTTGAAATTTCTCTTGTTACTAAGATATTAGCAATCTAGTGGTTATTTATATTCTTCACTTTTGGTTGCATAATCAGCACCAGTCTCTCGATATCTCCGCTGATTAGCGACCAACCAGTATAGTCTGGGAACTTGAATTCAGTAAAAGTCTATTGGGTAGCAATGATTTTGAGTGTTACAGAAAAATAACGATACAGAATTTGAGATTTTTTAAAAAACAGTGACATGAGAATGTATGATTCTACCTATACGTATTTTCAATGAGGAATTTCATGTCGATCCTAATTAGTACATTTTCTTTCCTATCTCCCATCTGAAATGCGAATTTTAGTGTCATCAAAATTATGGCTATTCATGGACAACAAAAAGGAATAAAATGTGAAAATTTTGATGAAATTTTAATTTTGACTATGGAAATGAGAGGCTCTCAGAAAAAATGATTATCGCCATTCAGCATTCAGAATATAACTAAAATGATTTTTGGTCTCGTCCCATTGTTTTTTATGCTGTTGTTTAGTGTAATTATTATAAATGAATACTCTCAATAGCCGTGAGTCCTCAATAAGTTACAGCTCTTCATCTGTCAGTATCATTTTGCTAGAATAGCTAGGTAAATGGGAAAAATCTTGATGAAACATTTTGAGTCACTATAACAGGTGTTCATGTAGATGGAACAGCATTTTAGGCTTGAAAGTACCCTTGCTCGCCAGTAACTTGAAATTGACTAGTTAGTACAACTCCGAAGTATTAGAATTCAGGCTCAGATTTCCATTTTGTGGTATGTCAGACACAGGTTCGAGTTTGATACTTGGGCTTGTTGTAGGCTGGAGGCAGCCAGCACAGCGCGAACAAACTATGAACCAATCCCGTTTTACCTTGCAACCAGCAAATGTAAATAATTTTGCTTTTGTTTGTTCTGAATCAAACGCGATTGGTTGAATGGATTGCTTGCTGTGCAGGCTGGCTCCAGTGTACAACCTGTCATGATTCGTCGATATAATCCTCTCTGCCTTCTCGATTAGACTTATATTTTTAGGTTATTTTGTTTAAAAGTAACTTTGTTTTCCAGCTTATTTTAGTTCTTACCTAGTATAGTGTTAGTTATTATAATTATCTACTCGGAGTTGACATGGGTTAGCGAGGGTCTGGAGAAGTTGCAGTGCCATCTCCCGGCCTGCGTAGTGCTGTCGTATCCATGAATTTGTATTTCTTTTGGACAAGAGGGCCGTGGGAAGTACAGTTCATTGAAGCGACAAGACTATTTGCCCTGGCCATAGGCGCGAATAGCCAGTGTGGGGGCCAAAAATTTCTTAGGAACACCAAAATTTACCTGCTCATATTTTTATATTTTTGGCAAATCTGGGGTACTTTTTGGGGTGTCAAGTCCCCCAACCCCCACATGTTTGCACCTATCGCCCTACTCTATTCTAAGCCCCGCATGTTTATACCTACAAGCCCTTATTTAACCCATTGATCTGCAGCTATGTTCTAGCATCGGGTTAGTTGAAAACTAACACAGGCAACAGTAATGTCTGTGGGGGACTGCCCTCCTTTGCAGTGAACGGGCAGTCAGTGGCGAATGTAGTGGAGACCAGATTCGTTCATTCTTGATTACCTAGGTTCTTTTCCATTGATTTGGTCAGCGCTGATTGAGACTTTCCTGCCACAAGAACGCCGTGGAGGAAGTCTATGGTGGCTATACCCTCTCAGTGCTGGGTCAGTGGTTTGTGTGTTCGCATAGGTATACGTATGAGTAACTCAAGGTCCTTCTTACTCGTCTTCTCTGTTACGTCGCCTCTAACTAGGGTTTGGGGCTGATCCTTAACAGAGTGGAGCGTACTGGATATGGCGGCTGGGGATTAGCGCCAGGAGAAGCGGGCTGCAGTTTTTGGCTGTGATGGCCTTAATTGTTGTCTCGTGGAGTCTGGGGCCCTACTATGGGTGACGTAACATCAGGGAAGACAATGGGAAAGGCACCTTTCGGAAATTATTGTCCTTTTTTCTTGAAGGATGGGTCAGTCTCCCCGGACTTATCCTTTCGGAGAAAAGTACGAAAGTTTCTCAGTCCTTTTTGTGATCCTCCCCGGTCTTTTCTGGTAGTTTGGACCTGTTTTGTTGGTGTGTTGACGACGCAACAACTCTACAACCAAACTGACAGGATGAGACTCGAGTCATGAATTTTTTCCCGTTTCCTAAGTGATAAATGCCAGGCACGTATTTTACCACTTCGGAGAACAGGAAAATAATTTCTGAGTTTGTTAAGAAAACTCGTTCTCCTAATATTCCTAATTCCTTGGAATCATTCCTCAAATTGTGAATTCCTTAAAATAATACCTCACCGGCTGCAGGCGAGATCCGGAGGCGAAGCAGGTGCCTCTTACACCCGCCGGCAGCCCCATAGGTTCTAAGTAGGAGAGTTAGCTTCAGCTGAGCTTGTTATGTCCTGCGAACTGTTAATGCTAACCGCCATTGTATTTCCCTAGTCTAGCCTTTTATAGGTCTGAACTGTCTAGAGTAAGTTAAGCCGTCTCAGTTCTCTCAAACTATTATTGCAACTTCGATAGCAGCAGATGAAGGAGTCTCATTCTGTAGGTAGAGTCTCGAGCAATAGGCATATCAGTCTGGCGGCTTGATTCCTTGTCAACCAATTAACTCTCTAAAGACACGCATAGGAAAAGGTCAGGGTCAGTGAGGCTCACGATGTAAACCTTCTGGGCTAGACCTTGTTCTCGCGAGTCCTCGTGCCCGGGGGCAAGGTTCCCAGGAGTGATCAGCGGATCTGGTTCTAGACACCCCTGATCCCAGTATGATGCGTGCTCATTAAAGAGTTAAATGAGTATCGAGCGGATCAAGCAGCTTCGTTTAATCTCATTCTTACTTAGTTCCCAAAGGTCAATGTTGGAAGTTGCATAAGGATCCGAAAGGATAACTCTGATTTACCTGTAATCATCATCCTTCTCAGTTCTTTACTCATACGTACTCGAAAAAGAAAAAAAGAAAAACTATAATGAATCTGTTCTTGCTACATTCAGGTGTTAGATATTAAGAGTACCCGATTTTCTTTTCCAGTGTTACAGTCTTATAATACCGTCAGCTTCGTGGCTTTTCATGGTTATAATACGGTCTTACACCTCCTAACAGTCATATCTGTATCCTCTGTGAGGAAATGCTCGACCGTAAGACTGCCTGGTAGATCTATGCTCTCCCTTGATTTGAGGCAGTCTCTTCAGTGAATCGGCCAATAGTGAACCGTGTGCGGTTGAGCTGTTATGGCTCTTCAGTGAATCGGTCACGGTACGTGTGCGGTTGAGTTGTCTTCATCATTGCCGGATCATAAGACTCACAGGTAGCGGTAGTTTCCTCTACAGGGCGGGGTGTATATTTGTATGCTTCTTGAAGATACTAGCGAGGGTTTGAAACGTAATATGAATTTATGTTGGCTCGAAGTGGAACACAGTATTCCGCTCCGCTTTGAGCCAATGTACACACAGATTCCGTTTCAAACATCTGAATACCCGATTCTGATGTGGAGGGGGTCAGTGAGGTCATTTATTTCCTAGGCAGAGGTGTTCGAAAGTTAACCTTCCTGGTAGCTTTATGCTCTCCCTTTGCTTGGGACTGTCCCTTCAGTGAATCGGCCAATAGTGAACCGTGTGCGGTTGAGCTGTTATGGCTCTTCAGTGGATCGGTCACGGTACGTGTGCGGTTGGGCTTTCCTGAGCATTGCCGGATCATAAACTTAACAGGATGCAGTTACTTTTTCGGCAGGGGATATACGTATATGTATGTATCGAAGGTAGAAACACTTCTCTGTAGGTCACTCAGTAGGGGCGATTGGAGGGACAGTGTAAGACATGGCTTACTCGGCAGATCTGATGGTTTAGGACTGTAACACAAGAAACGAATCTCGAGATAATACGTATTTTACTACTTACTTAGAATATCTGAATTTCAAAGTGCAAATCTACTCAGTACTTACGTTTTTAGTAGCAGTCTCGAGTATATCTATTGTTTTGTTTTCAGTAATGCATCTACCTAACTTCAAGATACGATCAATATGGATGCATGCCGTCAGTATCAAACATTCTGACAGCTGGATAAATGAAGAATCCGCGCCAAGGACAATGATTAATAGCCGCTTCAACTTCAATACTGCAGTTAATCATTTCGTCTTGAAGTTTTCTGTAGTTCGGCCGCAATGACTTGAACGCTGTTTACTCTTAATTCTTAATTATAATTGTACGCAGAATTATTGTGTCCAGTGGAGTAGCCACCTACAGTTGGGAGGGGGGGGGGGGTAGTGAAAGGTTGCAAAAATTTGAAAACAAAACCGAAATGAAAAATGTGACGAAGTCGCAAGAGATGGATGGGGTCCAGTAAGGCCCGCACCTGATTGGAAATCAGATTCCTTTTTTCTTCAACTTTAGTTAAACATTTTTGTAATTTTACTTCTGTGTTGAGACAAAAATTTTACCCCTTTCCTTGAAATTACCCCCGTCAAGAGTCTTGAGTTTGCATCTAATTGGAAAATGAAAAAATGCCGGCCGTGGGGTCCAGACTAGCTACCCCACTGATTGTGTCAGAAGCACGTAAATTTATACCTTTGATGTCGGGAACTGCAATATTGATGTTACTATTTGGACACTGTTAAGTGTAACGAACCAACCAACATTTATAAACAAAATGAGTTATTAGTATCGTTGGAAAGAGCGTAAACAGTGAAATTTTTCAAAATTAGGCCCCCGATTCAAAAAATGTGTACTCACGTTGGAATGCTTCGTCATATAGATTGTACATGACTCTTGACCTTCGAATCACGTGTTCTCACAAAACAGATTTTGCTGCTCTAGAAATATTGGGGGACACTTTTTTCGTTTTTTACGTGATTTTTTTTTTGTATGCAAATGTATTACGTAGTACCTATAATATTACCTTTTGTTACTTGTGCATCTGAATTGCTTGAAAAATACAGGTAATTCACTTTGGTGACGAAGCGAGAAAAATGAAAAACAATTTGTTTACATACCTGGTTCTTTACCGGTACGTGAATTTTGAAACTCCTTTTTCTAGACTTCGAGTATCACCATAGATCAGCTACTTCTACTCATTATTCCCGTTCCAAATTCACTCAAATTTGGCCAAAAAAGTGACTTACCTGTTGCTTTCCCTGCACCCTTCACTTGATGTATTTCTGTTTGTAGATTACTGTTTAAATACACTGTTCTGTATCTTCGAAGTATTTTTTGATCTTGTGATATTGATTAATTAAAAGATTGAATTTTGTCACTTTAATTCAGCGTTCTAAGAAAACTATGACTTTCTGTCATGAAGAATGATATTACTGAAGTTCTCCAATCGTGCGTGAACGCCAGAATGGCAATCATTACCATCTTGAGCGAGCAATTTATCCGAGTTCCTTCAAAATTTGACTATGCAACTTATTGAGCACGCTAAACGAATTTTAGTTCCTGCGACATGAAAATATGCAACCCAATTAACACGGTGAAATCTGCTAACTTGTCGATATTCTCTTGAAAATAACACTAGTTATATTAGGAGAATAGGAGTCGTGTAGAGGTATTACGTTCCTGATAATTTTTCACAGGGTCTTCACATCTAAGGGGCGTGGCCAGAAATTTAGACCACGCCCAGTGTACTGGCTGCCTGGAAATAACTTACAAAATGCATGCTAAATCGCTGTTTTCATTAGGAGAATATAACTCGTGAAGAGGTCGCAAGTCCCTAATATTTTTAATTGCGGATGTTAATGGAGTTGCATACCGGCATATATCGAAGGCAGCGAATGTTATGAAGATTCTTTTCCATTTCCAGGCTGTTAGTTGGGTTGCATATTGTTAGTACAAAGGAGCGTGAAATTTTTTGACAATCCATCCAGTTCCAAACAGTTAGTTGGGTTGCATATTGTTAATATAAAAGGGCATGAAATTCTTCTGACAATTTATCCAATTTCGAACTGTTAGTTGGGTTGCATATTAATAGTCCAAAGGGGCTTGCAATTTTTCTGACAACTTACCCGGACAGGCTTTTTGAAAATAAATTTTCTGTAGAAAAACGCGTGTAACTTTGGACTGGAGACAGCTACAGCAAAGCGGATTGAAATTTTGGTGAGAGGAGATCATTTCTGACAACTTTGCGTTTTCATTGGGCTTTCACCTAAAAAAGCTCATTTTTCTCGAGAACTATGGGAGATAGAGGAAAACGAGCGATTTTTTGCTTAGAGAAGTTCTACTTCATACTTCATTGATAGTAAATTTGCAGGGTTCTGACAAATTTCACTTTTTTTCACTTTGTGAAATTTGAAAAAAATTTCTGTAGAAAAACGCGTGTAACTTGGACTGGAGACGCTAGCGAAGCATGATTTGTGAGATCTTTCTGCACTTTCGTTTCATGCTTCACTAAAACTCATTTTCGAGAATGGAAGAAACTACGATTTTGCTTAAAATTTATTTTACTCATTATGTAATTGCGGTTGCATTCACTTTTTCCTTGTGAATTTGAAAAAATTTCTGTAAAACGCGTGTAATGATGGAGAGCTAAGCGACGATTGAAATTGTGGAGAGCTCTGAATTTGCGTTTATGGCTTTCTAAAAAGCATTTCTCGAGAAGAATGAGAACTGAGGTTTTGTTAAGAGTCACTTTTCTTCAATTGTAGTAAATCGGTCTAATTCCTTTTTACTTTGAATTGAAAAAAAATTTTCTGTGAAAATTCGGTGGTAACTTTGACTGGAGAACCGTCTTAAGCGAGCGTTCAATTTGGTTGAAGAAAATCATTCTCTTTCGGACTTCATTGGGCTTTCACCTAAAAAGCTCATTTCCTCGAGAACTATGGGAATAGAGAAACTGAGGATTTTTTGCTTCTAGAGAAGTTCTACTTTTCCATTACTTCAATTTGATAGTAAATTTGCAGGGATTCTGACAATTTCACTATTTTCACTTTTTTTGAACATTTTGTAAAATTTTTGAAAAAAAATTTTCTGTAGAAAAACGCGTGTAACTTTGGACTGGAGACGCTAAGCGAAGCGGATTGAAATTTGGTGAGAGGAGATCATTTTGACAATTGCGTTTCATTCGCTTTCCTAAAAACATCTTTCCCTGAGAACTATGGAGATAGAGGAAAACTGAGGATTTTTTGCTTCTAAGAAGTTTACTTTCCATTACCTTCAATTGATAGTAAATTTGCAGGGTTTGACAAATTTCACTTTTTTTCACTTTGTGAAAATTTGAAAAAAATTTTCTTGTAAAAAACGCGTGTAACTTTGGACTGAGAAGCTAAGCGAGCGGATTGAAATTTTGGTGAGAGGAGATCATTTCTGACAACTTTGCGTTTTCATTGGGCTTTCACCTAAAAAAGCTCATTTCTCTCGAGAACTATGGGAGATAGAGGAAAACTGAGCGATTTTTTGCTTCTAGAGAAGTTCTACTTTTCCATTACCTTCAATTTGATAGTAAATTTGCAGGGGTTCTGACAAATTTCACTTTTTTTCACTTTTGTGAAAATTTTTGAAAAAAAATTTTCTGTAGAAAAACGCGTGTAACTTTGGACTGGAGACAGCTACAGCGAAGCGGATTGAAATTTTGGTGAGAGGAGATCATTTCTGACAACTTTGCGTTTTCATTGGGCTTTCACCTAAAAAAGCTCATTTTTCTCGAGAACTATGGGAGATAGAGGAAAACTGAGCGATTTTTTGCTTCTAGAGAAGTTCTACTTTTCCATTACCTTCAATTTGATAGTAAATTTGCAGGGGTTCTGACAAATTTCACTTTTTTTCACTTTTGTGAAAATTTTTGAAAAAAAATTTTCTGTAGAAAAACGCTTGTAACTTTGGACTGGAGAGAGCTAGAGCGAAACGGTTTGAAATGGTGCGGAATCTTCATCAGCTGAAACAAAATACAAGTCATTTGAAAAAGAACGATGAAACGAATCAGTTTGTTTTCATTGATTATACTGATACTTCTGGGAACACTGGAAAAACAAAAATTTTGACATTAGAAGTTGAAATTACCGATGTGTGCAATGTGACTGACATTTCAGTGGCACCAAATTTCGGATCATTGGTTTCAAGGATATACGCCTTCAATATTGGAACCTCCAATTCTAATATATCAGAAGTGTTGAATAAATAGCGTTTCTAGTATACTAGGGGCACATTCTCACAACCATGGGTGCTTTGTACATAATTATGAATACTGTCATTCAAAACAACATAATGCAGCGTGAATTTTGGTTATAGCTAAAATAAAATACACAGGGACAACTAAACGAATCAGTTTGTTTTCATTTTCATTAATTATACTGATTCTATCGAGAACACTGCGAGAATGGTTTATCCATAATTGAAATGTTGCTGAGGATGCCTACAACTGACATTTCAGCGTCACTATTTCAAACCATTTTAGTTTCACGGATACGCCTTCAATGTTGGAAACCGCAATTCTAATGTTATGAGTGTTCAATAGGTTGCATTTATAGAACTAGTAGGCGCATGTATTCACTACCGCGAAGTTGTGAACAGTATTATTGGCCAAAACAAAACAAAATGCCGCGTGAATAGGTGTAAAGTTATTTTTGTTTCGTTTTGGTCTCTTTTTACAATTTTTTTATCACCGATCACATAGACGTGAACGGCTCAGATTGGATATCTTGGACAATTTATTGTCGGAATCGAATCCAGCGGCATTCAAAACCGAGGCTTTGATGTCCGTATTATATTGTCCCTTTCCTCGCAGGAAGAGCCAGTTTTAGATTTCGGGTCAAACCGATATCAAAAATGAATTTAGTGATCTTCATAGCCGCAATAATTGAATAGGAAGGTTTATGTTATTTTATTTCAATTTTTTTTCTCCCCTGAAAAAACTTTTGGAAACTTTTTCGCTGAAAGTTAGTTGACCTTTTGGTATTTGATCATATCTCAGAAAGAGAGCATCGCGTCGTAACGAGAAGTACATTCGATGCTCGCCAACTTGATTTGGAATTTCGTATGGCGACCAGACCCGACCACCGGTTTAGTAATTTGAAGAGGAAATTTTTCCATTCTTCCCGTCCTACAATGACCTGCCATCGGTTCTCGATGTTTCGAACAATCTTGATGAGAGGTCGAATTGAAAACACAAAACACTCTGGTCTGAGAACTACACGTACACTTCTGCCTTATGTTGACGTGGATACTTCGGAAGATGAGTGAACTAAAAAGCACGATACCGGTATTATGAAGTGTCTCGCAGTCTCGTTTTTGAAGTGCCATCAACTCGAATCTCTCCGGGTGCTGGCGTTAAAAGAAAAAGAAAAAAATCAGACTACGAACCAAACAAAGACAGATATACGTTTATTGACTATTATGTATGCTACAAAATAGAGAATATAGAAATAGTATGTATGTAAAACTAAAAAACAGTGCAGACGCTAATTCGCATGAAGGATATACGCTTTTGCAGCCGAGAAAATGAATAGGGCGGAGAAGGGTTTCTACCGTTGTACGAAATTCGGATTCGGTCGGTAAGCGAGATCGTCGGCTCGAAAAAGTCCAATCGCGAACAGTAATGCGAACGTAGGGGCCGAGTGGGACCAGAGCGGCCATCGGGAAAATCAGCTTTGCAGGCTACCCACTCTCTCTCCGTGGGAGGAAGTTGGAAAAACAACTGTCCTTTGTCTCTTTTTTCCAAAATTGTAAATTAAAAAGGCAAGAAAAGAAACCCACTGCCACTTCTATTTGCCAAACAGGCAAAATGCCGACATAACCAAATTCTACAACCGTTTAGGGTACTTGTACTTTTCTATCTTAGTGAAATCGAGATTGATGATGTCACTCAGCTGCACACAGCATCTTCAATGTACCCGATATTAGGCAACGCAGAGAATCTCAATTTTGCGAAGACTTTCAATGTAGTAAGATGCAGTTTCACTTCTTACGCTGTTTAATGGGAAAACACACATCTAGTCTATTAATCTTATTTCGGTCAGAAGAGAAACAGGATAGTAGCGCTAACAGCCTCCCCGGACGTCTCTGAGGTAATGCACGAAAGGGCGGATTTCAGGGCTCGGGTTGAGAGCAAAATGGAAAAAGAGAAGACTGGAAACAAGTCAACTTACTCAGCTTAAATGAACTTATCCTGAGCTCTATCATCTGATGAGGAATTCAGCCATTTGGTGGAACACTCTAAATACTAAAGCGCTACCACCTCTACTTTTTTCCGAGAAACAAATAAGCAAAGGGACAGAAAGAGAGAAACTGACAGCAAACAGCCAGATTGTTAGCACATCAGTCCCCAATCAATCCAAATGACTCGTCACACAGCCAGATGGATTGTTAAATAAACATTTACTGAGAAGCTTAGCAGAGGGGCGGCACGAATGAAGTGTGTGTTGATAAAGGGAGTGAAATGTGAAGCCACTCGGGGATGAAGGACTCTGGTTAAAAGTACAGCAGAGAGAAAACAATATTAAAATTTGGAACGTCTCATGAAATACATCGACTAAAGTTTCTAAGTAGCCTCACGAGTAACTTAGCAGGTTCTTCCAGAACACCAATAGTCCGGAGATCGCCTATCGGAACCCTCCTCCCTTCTAGTTTCTACCTCCTCCCACCTGAAAAAAAAAAAGTTCAAAAAGTAACATCCATTTTTCCCCAACAATTTTCAATTTTCTTCAGAAAAGTAATAACAGTCAGTGAAATTTTATTGACTCGGTATAAAAGCTGGACTTTCTGAAAAAACAATTTTTGCGTTTTCCATATGACATTGTAGAAATGCGGAGGAATACATTTTCTTGTAATTCCAATTTTGCGTCTTTTGTGGTTGACTGAGAGTCGAAAGTCAAAGTGTGTTCTCATAAAATCGGGCCTCCGTCAACTTTATCAAAGTCGAGCTCAAATTTCCGAGGTATCACTTGTACATCAAGTGAAATAATAATCAGTTTAGCATTGGTACTAGGTACTTTGACTTTAAAAGCTGAAAAACTAAATGACTCTGGACAGTAGCGTAAACAGAAAAATTTAGAAAGGGACATAAAGATAGCTGCTTATTTTACCAAATGCCTTAAAAAAAAAGATCTCTCATAGGCAATGAGTTTATAATTGTGAGCGGAGCGAGTAAAAATTTTTTTTTTTTACATTTTTATGTATGTCCTTGCTTTTTGGCACATACACGAAAAGTCAGTTCTGTAATTTGTACATTGCACCTCGTGTCAGTTCTGTAATTTGTATGTCACACCTCATGTCAGTTCTGTAATTTGTACATCGCACCTCGTGTCAGTTCTGTAATTGGTACATCACACCGCATGCCAGTTCTGTAATTTGTACATCGCACCTCATGTCAGCTCTGTAATTTGTACATCGCACCTTGTTTCAGCTCTGTAATTCAGATATCGTTTATTAATTCATTCAACAACCTTGTGTCAGTTCTATAATTTGTATGTCACACCTCATGTCAGTTCTGTAATTTGTACATTGCACCTCATTTCAGCTCTGTAATTTGGATGTTGCCTGGTAATTTGTTCAACAACTTGTGTCAGTTCTGTAATTTGTACATCGCAGCTCATTTTAGCTCTGTAATTCGGATGTTGCTTGGTAATTCACTCAACAACCTTAAGTCAGTTCTGTAATTTGTACATCATGTAAGTTCTGCAATTTGTACGTCGCACCTCATGTCAGCTCTGTAATTTGTATGTCGCACCTTGTTTCAGCTCTGTAATTCGGATGTCGCTTGGTAATTCGTTCAACAACCTCGTATCAGTTCTATAATTTGTACATCACACCTCGTGTCAGCTCTGTAATTCGGATGTCACTTGGTAATTCATTCAACAACCTTGTGTCAGTTCTGTAATTTGTACATTGTACCTCATGTCAGTTCTATAATTGGTGCACTTGTCAATCTATTTATCCACCTTGTTCAGCTCTGTAATTGGTGTCGCTAATTCTTTACCTCATGTCAGTTCTATAATTTGTATGGCGCACCTCATGTCAGCTCTGTAATTTGTATGTCGCACCTCGTTTCAGCTCTGTAATTTGTACGTTGCTCGGTAATTCGTTCAACAACCTCGTGTCAGCTCTGTACTTTGTACATTGGTGGCCAGTCTACCTTCTTGCCGGCAGTTAGACAGGTGTGCATGAGAGCTTGTTTGTTCGTGCAATAATGAGAATGAATTTTCAGTAATATAGGTGGGTATTTGTACTGATGTGTATACATTTTCTTGATTTTATTTTACAAAGAAGCAAAGTTGATGATGCTGTTTTCTCTGCGCCTGTCACTCTTGAGAATGCTGTTGATAAGACACAAATTCAGACTGCGGTTCAGAAGAAACTGACCGACTTATTCTTAGAGAAAATACCCACTGTAACTAGACGTTATACTGGCGTAATTATGAATTGTACATACATACTGTATCTACATTAAAAATTTCAAAACATGTGTAAAAATTTTTTTCCCCGTTGCCCTGCGCGAAATTTTGATAATCCGAAATTTTCCTTTTCCGCTCGCTATAATTCGAACTTTCCATAATTCGTAAATCGTGATAATTCGAATAATTTCCTTGGTCCCTTGAGTTTCGAATTATCAAGCGTCGACTGTATTAGTAAAGCTAAAGGTATTACTACTACTTTATATTGTTTAGTGAATATTTATACATTAAATTAAATGTATTTTATAATTCTTTATAATTATTAGGTTTTAATTTTATTAATGAATTCTTATTTAATTTCAACTTAAAGTTCTTGATGTACTTAATTTTACATGATTGTACATCAATACATTATTTTTTAAATTTACTATTATTATTGAGTGTTACAATGAATTTTTTTAAAGAGTCTTAAATATGTCTAAAAGAATTCTAAAAAATCGAAAACGTAACAAGAGCTTTAAAGAAGTCTTGAGTCATAAACAGATGTTAAATAAATTCACAGATCACCAGGCTATATTTACGCCAGGCCGCCGGGAATCTTCTCTGTTGCCCGAGGGGCCACTCCGCCCCTATGCGACGACTTCGCCCGGTAACAGAAATGAACCGTAACCGTACAAATTTAGAAAAATCCGTACAAGTTTTACGGAGGTGCATAACAAGAATGAGAAATAAGTTATCGAAATGAGTCGCACTGAATACTGAATTGACTTTCAAATTAAACAAACGCGGGGGGGGGGGGGTTCACGTGAAGAGTACAATTTCGAGTCCCCGACGAGCAACGTGATCGGTTTTCCCGCCCAGGAGTGAAAGCGTGCCGGCCATATTAATTATTGGGCATAGATTCGCACCAGATGATTTGAGGGGGCAATTAATTTCGCGTATACTCGGATAGATTACATAATATTTTGTCGTGTCATGGGAATGGCGTCGAATCAAAGCCCCGCATTAGTCGATCCGACGCTCGCATAAGCGAGATAATGAAATACACAGCGCGGGCCCGGCACTCGCCGAAATATAAAACGTAATCGCCGGCTCTGTCACCAAAATTACCGATATTGCGAGCCCGAGACTGCCGAAAGCTGCACTCGGAGCAAGACAAAACAGTTTCAAGGAACATTTGCACCGGAAATTTATCGGCTTTGTGAATGAGACTGATGAATGGAGCCAAAAAAAAAAAGAAAAGAAAAACTTAAAACGATTCGCGAAAACTTTTGTGAGAATTTACATTAGACGGCGGGGCTTCGTCGCGGATAAAATGTTCGCATTCGCACGAAGATAAAATGTTCGTTTTCTTAGTCGAGAAAAAACTTACAAATCACTAGAACTCGCTCGGGCTTAAACGGGTTAATTTTTTAACACGCTGTCTGCGCGAAACTTTCGAAGGCAGTGCGTGAACCTCGCGGTAAGTCGATTTGCCTCGGCAGATATTTGTTTTTCCCACGTTCGTCGTCTGCTCTTCTCGGGGGAGGGGGGTGTCGATTTCTCGAGTCAGCGGTTGTAGACTCGACGAGATACGACTGCACCTAGCTGAGTCGGCTAGGGACGGAGTGGGACCAAAAAGACCACCAAGAAATGGGTTTCTGCCGGCCGCAGCCGTGAAAGTTGCAGGCCAGTAGCTCATTACTCCCCGGTTGTAAGAGGCTGAAAAAATAACGCCACATTTCATCAGAAGTGCACTGGGGTAATTTGTTCTTTCCCCCTCCGACACAAATGTTCGACTTCAATTTTGTTTACGTTTTCTTCACTCAGTTGATGATTACATCATGTGAATACTATTCGCCGATGATGACAATGGCAAAAAATACTTGAGTAGAGACTACAAGGTAAAGTAGGGTAAGATGACGCAGTGGGCAAGATGCCGCAGATGTCCGTTTGCCATGTTGGCAGCGCTTTAGAATAAAAGTGACGTAGTAGGTTTGTAGTGCTTGTATACGAGGGGCGTCCAGAAAATAAGGTTACAAGGGCTTAGTAGGACGTAGCGAATTTTGTTTTTCAACTGCGACACACCTGGAGTGTAGAGCTGTTCTGAACGAATACGACAGGTGGTCTGGCTCTTCAGCACGCAGTGTTGCCAGACCAGCAATTTCCTGGTCTTATTAAAATACTTTGTTTGAATCAAATTTCCAAGTTTACAATTCTAACCTGTCACACACGGTTGCGATGTTTTAAGCAAAATTGTTTCAAACATTGTTTTATTTTAAACACTGTAGCTTTGGAATAAAACTTTTTACACATTTTTACCGTTTTAACCGTTTAAAATGGTTTTAAATATGTTTTTTTTCTTTTTTCAAAGTCGTTTTCTGGACAAAAAATGCTATTTCTTCACGAATTTTCCTGATTATTGCAAATTTGTACAGCGGATATAGCTTCTGTTGATAAAAATAGAGAATATATTGTCAGTATTGGTTACCTAGAACAAAATTAAAGCTTAATTATTTTCTCATTCAACTTGTTGACATACGACATTATCCCTTGAAACAATGAGACAAATCTTTGTTCTCTTGAAAGACATCATGAATACTTGAAGAAAACAATCACCTTATAACTTGAATGTTTCGCTTTAAAAGAGAGGGAGAAAGCAGAGGTGATAAGAAAGGATTCCGAAAAATATGCGTTTGCATGTTTTTCTTCTGTTGAAGTCGATAGAGAATATCCATGTTATGTTTGTGATTCAAAGAATTTCAAGAAAAATGAGCAACACCTGATACGAGTAGAGGATATTTTGCCATACCTATTTTGGGTAAGAGTATGAATGTCTAATAGTATGTTTTGGCACGTTCTCTACTTTTTCAGAGCATGTTCAAGATATTTGACTAATTTCCACCATTTTTGCAAAATATTTCCATCTCCCCCTCCTCCCAATATTGCGCTATTTTTGTCTTCTAAGAAGATAAAACTGCAACAACTGCAACTTTCTTACTAACCAAAAAAATTTTTCCGCCAAGTTTTCCACTTATATAGACACCACTGTCAAATATAGCAGTGTCCGCCTGCGAAAAAAGACTTTTTGCACATTTACTTTAGGACCTATTTTTTTGCGTATCAGTCGGCTTTATTCTTCTATTCCAATATAGATATTTTTGGACTGATTTTGAATCAGTGATCTTCTGAACTCAGGAAACTTCCTGTGACTGATGAGTGATAAAATCTTCAGATTGCACGCGAATTGTGCGATTTTAGATTTAAAACACTCTTCATAGAGAAGGAAAAAAGAAAAAAAAAAAAAGTTTAAACACGTTTAAAACACCGACATTGAAAAGTCTAAAGAAAACGTTTTAAAGAAGAAAAAAAAACGTTTTAAACTAAAAAGAAACTTTTCTTGCAACCCTGCTGTCACAAGAAAAGAGCCCTTACTGGTATCAATATGTTTCAAGAAAACGGTCCTTAATTACACCAATCTAAGGGCCTTTTCCTTAGAACATTTCAACGCCACTAAGGGCCTGTTTCTTGTATTACATAACCTGATTGAATTTTTCACACACCACAAACGAAGACGCCATTACTCGTATAAATGTTTTGACAAGAGAGTTATCTTCCTCTTATTTAAGCAGTGTTTTAAGTTCCTCCGTGTCAGTAACAAAGCCTCTAGCTTTGACATTCAAAACTTGAGACTTCCTCAGACGCATGATGATGAATTTAAAATCGGAATCCGAAAGTGAAGTAAATTTGGATCCGAATGAACCCGAGCGTAGACATTCATTTACGATCCCTCTAAGTCCACCAACTTTACTGCTCTGTACGAGTGATACAGTTCTTTATCAAGAATTAGTATTGAGATTGTTGAACAGTATACATTAGGAAAGTTTGAAACGAAAATTGGCATCCTCGAAAGAGAAGCGCAAAAAAGTAATAAGAACAAAAAATCCTACAATTAGGCAAAGTACCAGGCAAGCTGGACCAACAACTTTCCCTGGAATACCAGTTTATTACATACAGAGTAACAATAACATAACAAGAAACGACCAAAATTTGTGAGGTTATCCAAGATAACGGAATTATTTCCAAGTGTGTAACTGTAACTGAAAAAAACAATTTTGGTTACCAGTCCTACAGTTATCAGTACCATTTTGAAGTAAAAGACGCTCTACTTTAGCGCTCCTATTGTCGCTCAGATGCACACCCGGAAAAAATCTGGTTCTTTGCCAAAATTTCCTATCCTTTTCCGGGCCTTTGGGGGGGGGAGTGTCTGATCCTTTTTATTCATTTCCGGTCCTAAATCCCTGAAAAATCTGATAGTTTGCTCCACCTACCGCAGGTGCGAGATTCGCAAATTTCTTGAAAGATTTGAGGGGGAGCGTGAAAGCTTTCTAAACTCAATTGTGACTGGTGACGAAATTTGAGTGTGTTTTACAACCCTGAGTCAAAAAGACAGTCTCTCCAATGGTGCCATACCCATTCTCCTTCTTTCAAAAAGTTCAAGGTCCCGTTTTCCGAGAGAAAAATCACGGCGTCCGTCTTCTGGAACTGCAAAGGGGTCTTGTTGGTCGACTTTATACCCGAAGGGACCATCAATGTGAGACCTTAAAGAAGTGGAAAAAAATAAACTAAAAACTAAAGGAAGAAGATGCTGACTCGAGGTGTGTCCTTCCTTCATGACAACGCCAGACCCCATACTGCAGCAGTCACCCCCGCGTCATTTAGATGGAATATTATCACTCCCCCCCCCTAGTAACCAGACCGAGCGCCCTCAGCTTACCATATTTTTACGAAATTGAAGGAGTTTTTGGGTGGACAGCAAGTTTCAAGCGACGAGGAGGTGAAAGAGGTAGTGGAAACGTGGTTTCGTAAGCTTTTGAGCGGAACGTTTTCGACGCAAGCTTTTCTTTTTCTTATTTGCTCTCCACCCGAGTCCTGGAATCTGCCCTTTCGAGCATTACTTCAGAGATGTCGGGGAGGCTATTAGGGCTGTCTTAGTCCTCTTCCCTTCTGGTCGAAAAACCGGCCTAGGTTGAAAATTCTGGCGAGTGGCAACGTGGGCTCGAACCCGGGACCTCCGGATTCTGAGACCAACGCGCTATCCACTCGGCCAACCAGACCAAGAAGCCTGTGCCTAGGCTTCCTAAAGTGCGCTGATCTTGAGGGCGATTATGTGGAGAAATAGAAATATGTTTTTACACATTTGTACATACATCGAGCGATTATACCTTTTCTTGTCCTCAAAGTTCCATTGTGCGGCAAGTTCGAAGGGTGGGTAAAATGGGCCAAAGTACGAGTAGGACATAATGCCGCGTTACAATGTATAATAAATTTCGATTGTTAATGATCTAACGAAAATTTCTCAGCTTGTTGTTCTAGATTATGGAGTCGAATTACGTAAGAAAAACCACTAGAATGTCTTGGATAGAAATGCAGCTGAAAAACGTGACGGAATATGCGGAAGGGAGGGGAGACTGATAGCATAAGTGCAGCCAGCCGGTTGTTAAAAATTCTAGAAAGAACCAGGGACCGAAGGGGTTTTCTGGGGGGAGAGAGGGCAAACATTGTGAAAGCCCTAACTGACTCAGCACAAAATTCCTAAGTATCAAAGCACCAAAGCCAAAAAAAAAAACTTTCGATTAACTTATTGGATTTTTTCAACTGATGACTCAACTCAAAATTTCCAAATATCAAAGCAAATAAAAAACTTTCCGATTTGTTGGATTTTTTCAACTTCTCAACTCAATTCCCAAGTGTCAGAGCAAGCAAAAAAAAAAAATTCTGATTAACTTATTGGATTTTTCTAACTGATGACTCAACTCAAAATTCTCAAGTATTAAAGCACAAAAATCTTTTTGACTTGTTAGATTTTCCCAAATTTTCAACTCAATGCCAAAGTGTCAAGGCAAGCAAAAAAAAATAAAAAAAGAACTTTTGACTCATTGGATTTTCCCAACTTCTCAACTCAATTCCCAAGTGTCAGAGCAAGCAAAAAAAAGAAGAAGAAGAAGAAAAAAACACTTTTGATTGACTTATTGGATTTTTCCAACTGATGCCCGCCTCGAAAATGTTCAAATATCAAAGCAAAAAAAAAAACCTTTTGAATTGTTGGATTTCTCAACGCAATTCCCAAGTGTCGAAGCAGCAAAAAAAAACAAAAAACTTTTGATTGACTTCTTGGATTTTTTTCAACTGATGCTGACTCAACTCAAAATTCTCAAATATCAAAGCAAAAAGAAAAAAAAAATTGTTGACTCGTTGGATTTTTCCAACTTCCAAACTAAATTCCCAAGCGTCAAAGCACGCAAAAAAAAAAGTAATTTTGACTTGTTGGATTTTTCCAACTCCGCCTGACTAAAATGGTAAATTTTCCCAACTGCTGAGTAAGAAATTTCCACAGGGGAGGTAAGTTGTCCCTCTCCTCCCTTATTGATACGTCCCTGGAAAGAACCCCAACCTTCTTAAAAGTTACATTTTATATGTTTTATACTTGAATAAAAAAAAATCGCGTGAGTTTGCATATTTTCGTAACAATTTTATTTAATACGTATTTTCCATAAGCCATCTTACAGGACCAAAAAAAAAGGCATCTCACCCACCCCATCGGGCAAGATGGCCAAAAAAGAAATTCTGGGAAAATGATTATACCTCTGTTGGGTGGGGATATAACCAAAAAACATTTTGATACAAGTTGCAGAGATAAAGGATCAGAGTATCTGTAGCCAAAATGTCAGCCCAATCGGATGTTTTGTCAAGAAGCTATTTTTAGCTTACTTATACGAGGGTGATTCTCCAACCATGCACATACCTTGCATAGTGACAAACATTTCCAAAACGAAGAGCGCTAGAATGATCATTTTTTCTTTATGAGATCGCGTTACATGAATACAACATTTGCAAAGCACATAGACTGCCCACTAGAAAGGGAGTACCCGACATTTTCGCTGAATTCCTAAATAAAAAAATTAAAACAAAAATGAAGAAGAAGCGCCTCAGCATCAAAGGTATTCCAATCTACCTCGGTAAGTACTTACTGCGTAGCACAAAGTTACTGCTGATGGAGGCAAGAAAATCGAAAAGCGAAAAACGCATCCAGTTTGTATGGACAAGCAAAGGAGAGGCGAACGTAAGGGAGAAGGAAGAAGTATCGGCGAAAAGTCAAATGGAAGCCGGAAACAATTTTAGCGACTCGAAGAACCTATGAAATAAAAACCATATTGCCTTTTTTCGATTTTTTCTTCAAATTTTGAATTCTCCCCCACCACTGGGTACTAACAGTTTTGAAAATACAGCCAAGTGGATGCTAGACATGATTTCAGCGACTTTGAAACACTCATGTTTGATAACCATATTATATTTTATGACCTATATGACCCTAACCCCCACCCCTGAATCCCAGAAAACCTATATCAACGACCTTCAGTACCCCTGGGCCACCTTGATTTCAAGTTTAATAATAACAGAAGCTTTGAAAGTCTCATTAATAAAGCCCTCTAAATATTCATACAATACAAAAACACGTGATATTTAACTGGTAGTACCCAAAGAGTGGCAGCAGGTGGGACGAAAATATTCATGAAGATCGAAAGGTGCAGACGTGGAAACGTGGATTCGGTGGTAAATTGCTCCTTTTTCATTTTCAACATCCGAAACATTGCGATTCCTCCCACAAGGCCTGTGTAAATAAGCGAGAAAGCAACAGCAAAAGGGTTTTTTTGAACTCCCTTTGCGCCTTTCCTATATCATAATTAGAAAAAATTTGAAAGGACTATTTATACAGAATTTTTCACGCGGATTCACTCCTGGTGTCAATTCGTTTCCAATCTTCCCTCTTTCTCGAGAAATTTCGAAAAAACTGAAAATTGCGGGACGTTCTGCCCTCCCAGGCGCAAAGCACACCAATCTCAGACTGGAAACTCTGTTTGGGGTTCATGAAAAGGGATCATTACTACGTATTCACGAGAAAAAAATCTTCGCTAGCAATTTTTTCTATTCCCCCCCTTTTTTTTTGCATCTAATTCGACTGGATGGTGTCGGGCTTTCGCGCAGTGAGAAGACCAACGAGGAACAAAATTCATCGAGCTGGTGGAATACCGTGAGATGTCATCGCCCCCCGAAAATCGTTTTTCTACAGACTGAGGTCTATATTACCCCTATACCAGCCCCCGCCCCAGCTCCACGAGTATCAAAATCCTTTTGGAATTGCCAAATCCGCGAGTCTATAGTTTCTGGCGGTACTCGGAAAATGCATTATACACGCGAATGCTTCGAAAATATTCTTCCTTTACGACCTACCGTTACTATTCAGCTGTTTATGGGGGGTCGTAACAGACTTGCATGACCGCACGCGTATGTGCACCGCGAAAGCTGTAAACGACGACCAACGACCATCATATTTTATTATTGCTCGGCGGGAAATAAAATGGAGAAACTGGATCAGTGGCGCAAATACTTTCACGTTTTGGAAACAAACAAAAAATTGATGACTGAAAGTGAAAGAATGATTTAACGCTGGTCTGATACGAAAATCTGAAGGCAGTATGAAAGGGCGGCCTCCAGGGATACACGGGGGATGCAATAAGGCAATCGCTATTACCAAAATTAATTGAGGGGTGAGTGAAGAGGAAGCGCGTCCGGCTGTGGGGGACCTGAATTCCAGGCTGGTGCTCGGGGAGCGCGAACATCGGTCAGTAGGGAACCCCATGGTAGCTCTGGCAAGACGCGTGTACCGGAAGCGGCACCGCGAAATGGGGGCCCGGGTCGGCCCCAAAGCGTCCCTCCGGCCACTGATGCGATACTCGAAAGGGTAGTTTCCGGGGCCTGGGGTGCGGTGTCTCAGGAGCCACTTTGGCATGCGTGCATCGCCATACGCAGCTTCTGCTAATCTCCTTTCTTTCTCGAAGAACCTCGGAAAAAATGAAAATTGCGGGACGTTCTGCCCTCTGAGGAGCGAAGCGCACCAGTCTCGGATGGGAAATTCCGCGGGGTTCACGAGGGGACCATTACGAACACATTCGTGAAAAAATCTTCGATGGTAACTTTTTCCAAGTGCAATTCGACTTTTAACAATTCTTCGGTTGAATGTTAAATCGAAATCACGAAAACGGTTTCGTGATTACATCTGCACCAATTTCGAAGACTCGAGCAAACGAATTTCAAATCGAACTTTCTCGTGCTGACTTTCGAAATCAAAATGTACGTATCCGACCGAGGGAAACCTGTTCAATTAAACGGAAAACAACGATGTCCACGAAGTCAACGGATCACGTTAAAAATTGAAAAGTTTTCGGGAACCCCGCCCGGGTCTGTATGGACGCTAATCGTTCGGCTTTAGAAAGTTCAATTACCCGAGATTAAATTGGATTAACTCGCTCCGCTTCATTTATAAGATTACACAGATCTGCCCGGCGTGGCTAATCATTTTAGGCCACCCCTCGCTAGGGGGCTATTTTCGGCGATTTTCCTATACACTGTTTACCCTTCGGCGATCCAGATTTTCTTATATACGAATTAAATAATTACTTGATATGTATTAAGAATAAAATGGCGAATACACGCACGACGGAGACGATTTAACGACGCACCGTGTCACGGTATGCGATGTTTTCCCGCATGAAAAATTGATTCTTCTTTGTTATAACAAAAACACATACTTATATACACCGTATAAAAACAAACACAAATAACAATAAACAAGTTAGTGGTAAACGAAATCAAGTCGGTAACGAATAACATAAAAATACGCTTAAAGAATACGTCCTTAATTCTTATAGTTGAGTTTTACTGACGTAAGATTAATTCGCCTCCAGAAACAAACTGAATGTTAAGATTTAAATATACAAACTTGAAGGAAAGTTCCAAGCAGACGCAGAGGTCGATTTAAATGCGACACATTAAAAGAAAAAAAATTGCTCCGAGATTTATAAGACTAGCTTAAAGTAAAAAAGAAAAAGAAAAAAAAAAAAACTTTGTAAGATTATAGAGAGAAAAACAATACCGATCATTTTATAATATTATCTTAGGAAATTCGTATTTTTTCGTTCGATATCGCACAACTGAACCCCACAGGATTCAGAAGGTAAAGTCGTACTGCAACCGAAATGGAGGGCTTCAAGGTTCAGTCATAGTTAATATAAGCAGTTGCCTATCCGAAAGGTCAGGTTCAAGGTCAAGAAATTTCACAAAACCAACATCCAGCGAGCGTGTTCAAAAAAAGTACGCAGTATGCGCCCGATCGATGATGTACAGGGGTGGATCAAGCCCTGTCAGAACGGGAGGGGAGAGGGTTTGTGTGAGGGAGCAAATTAGTCAACAATGTCGACTCGGTGCAAGGAAAAAAGTTAGCCATTTTGACTGACGTTGAAAATGGCGACTCTACAAACATATTTTATACAAGCCAAAAAAAATTCGATGAATTATCCAACAATTTCCTCGATTCTGTCTTTTCCCGAAATTAAATGGTAGGGTGTCCCTTGTTTTATAAGTTTTCGCCAATCAATTAGGCGCAGACTGAAATTTGTTTCAATGAACCTAGAAACTCGCCATAAAAAATTTGAGCTTAATCTGAGGTAATTAATCCATGGCGCTTTGACCTTAAAGTTATGTTTAATACAGATTTTTTACTCAAAAAAAAAAAAAAAAAAAAAAAAAAAGCGAATATCTCAGAAAATATTAATCTAAGGACCAAAATGCATATGATATAAAATGTTTCTAGTTAAATTTTCTATAAAAAAGATTCATACAACTTTTCGCTACAATGCATATTTACCGAGATAATCGCAAAAAACTTGTGAAAGTTTCGAGCGATGTGGTGGTTATTTCAATTCTTTTATAACCAAATTTATTAGCTAGATCGCAATTATCTGAAAAAATATTCACTGTGGGACCAAAATGCAAATAACATAAAATGTTCCTTCTTAAATTTTCTACAAAAAGGTCCCATACAACTTCTCTTTAGAAAACATATTTATCGAAATAATCGCAAAAATGCGTGGAATTTTCGATAAATATAGGTCGGGTAATGCACACTACAATGTAACTTCAGTCTCTGTATAAAATTTAACAAGGAACATTTTATGTTATTTGCATTTTAGTCCTAAAGTGGATATTTTTTTAGATAACTGCGACTTAGCTAATAAATATCGATTATAAAAGAAAAAATAACAAAAGCCCACGTTCCTCGAAACTTTCACACGTTTTTTACGGTTATCTCGATAAATATGCGTTCTAGCGAATGGTTGTATAGAACCTTCTTTACAGAAAATTTAATAGGAAACATTTTATGTTATATGCATTTTGGTCCAGAAGTTGATATGTTCCGAGATATTCGCCGTTTTCTTATAAAACTTTAGTATTATACGTAACTTTTCAAGGTCAAAACGCCGCGAGTTAATGACCTCAGATTGAGCTCAAATTTTTTATGGCGAGTTTCTAGGTTCATTGGAACAAATTTCAGTGCGCACCTAATCGACTGGCGAAAACTTGTAAAATACGGAACACCCTATTAAATGGTCGAATTTACTGGAAAGTACCGACTAAGAGCGTCGTCTCCAACTGGCGATGGTACCAAATTTTGGTACTTTAGCACAAAGTGATACATAACGTAAGAGATGCGACTTACGTAGTTCCACAATTCTGCCAGAAGACGGATACATCCGTAGGCATCGCCATCAAGTTACTCAACTTTTTCATTAGTCCCGTCCAGTGATTCACAACCTTTTTTAATCTATGCCCCCCCCCCCCTAATGAGAAGAATGAAGATCAGAAGAAGTTTCTTAAAACCTACAATCAATGAAAGAAAAATACATTTGGAAGAAAGATGAAAACAGATAACAAACAGCCCCGGAGAATTACACTCATAAAGGACAGTGAAAAGGAAAAAATTTTCAGCAAAGGTTTTACAGCAGGAATGGGTTTAGAACGGTGTCCATAATACGTAGTTAAAAGCCCTCAACCCCAACCCGTCTGCTTCCTCCTGGGGGGGGGGGCAGAAAATGAGAAATTTCTGTTTCTCATTCAACTATTTCGGCGTTTTTCCGAAGAATGAAGCATGGTACGGAAAAAATACATCAGACTAAAAATGCTGCTCGTTAAATTGCCTAAAAAAAAGGTTTCCTACAAAAAATTGTCTAAGTGGTACAAATAAGCACCAAATGCTCGCAGAAGAATGTTACATATCGCTTGCTGCTGTTTTCGAGACAATGTGCGTTCCTAATTATTTCGGATTCGTGCGCATTTAACGCTGTATATGATTTTCGCTCCTGGGCTAGGGAGAAGACGACAGAGGGAGCCAGCTAGCAGGTTAGCCTATTCTTCCTCTGTACCGCTCAAACAGTCCCATTTTCTCCCTAGTCCCTGTACAGCATATCTTTAGAGTTGAGCTGAAGCCGTTTATGCATTTGTCCCCCAAATTCGACCAGTCCTTCATGTTCACTAACTAACAATTTATAACAAACTATTATCATTTCACGAAAAAAAATCAAGTTAGCCTTCTCTTCTCCTGTACTCTTCATTTGTACCAAAACACTATCAATGCAAACCTCGATCTCTCAGAGTGAATATACCACGACCGGATTTAAAATGTAGGTCATCGAGGCCGATGTCTTATAGAATCCCCAAAATTAATATTGTCCCCGGAAAATCCCTAAGGAAGAGGGGTCCTGACTCTTTTCTTACTTCGAATTCTTCAGGAAATTCATAGTATCAGTATTTCTTATTAGAGCGAATATTTGATCACGCTAGACAAGTACCCTATTTTGCTACCAGGCGGGGATGTTAAGCTGAATCCAACCTTTCTTCAATTATAAATTTCCCTGCCTTTCCCAAATTCACTTCTCAATTTTTTCTCAACGAATAAACCTACTGGTTGGAAGTTCATGAATGAGTATTGGCACGCAATTTTGCTTTCAGTGTCTAGTACCCGAATTTTCTACTAATTGGCAGTTAACAAAAATCTCATATAGAGCTAAGCATAGGTACCCAACCACCATGATACTTCTAAGCCACGCAATTTTAATAAGAATTTATTTTTTGGAAATTCCCGAACTTTTCTATGACTTTTCTCTGATTTCCAGTTTTTCCAAGAAAGTGGCCATCCTGAAATTAAAGTCCAAGTCACAATTTTGGTCGTCATTCATTAAGCAAAAAGCAAACCAGGCGAATTGTACAAGTCGGCTTTTAGCCCATAAGTCAGCCGTGAGCTATGTTTCGTGGCTTAATCTTATCAATTCAGCTAATGTCAAAGTCGAAGAGAAATAAAACGAATTTGTAAAGAAATTGATAGAAACATTTGCTATCATTCGCGTATAAGGAATTTGCTGTTTCAAATTGGTCTCATCAGTAATCAAAATGGTGGGAAACTTCAAGCTTTGTAAAACTTTGACCGAAGGTAACTCATGTGCAAAAATCAAGCCGTAAGCCAAACAGCATTCAGCCATGTTTGAATTCTGAAAATTAGCTTTAAGCCATACGTCAAGTCAATCAGCACCTTAAAAACCACCAGCTAAGCTTAAGCTAGAGACTATTGACTTGACACTTCTGCCAATAGGTCCGCAGACAAAAACACAAAGAACGGACACCGAATTAGATTGGACACCCTCCCAAACAATAGAAAACGACCCTAACCACGAGGAGTACTTTATCAATCACTTAGCCAATAACAACGCATTCCAGAGAAGAAATAAGAAAAAAATGGAGGATTAAAACTACAGACATGTAACGCAACGTGCCCTACCAATGTTAAGGCGTCTCTAAGGAGAAGTATAACGGTCAGCCATTTTGATTGCAAGAAAAGTAAACAAACACGTGTTGATAATGAGACATTATCAAGACGCGTTTTACTTTTCTTACAATCAAAATGGCTGTCCGTCATACCTCCCCTTAGAGCCGCCTTATCAATATGTACGTTACTGGGAGGTCGGAAGTAAAAAAATAAAATAAAATCAGAAATAGGATCAAAACGACTCAAATTAGGGGAAAATTGAGAAAAATGGGTAGAGAAGTGAAGAAATATAAAATAAAAGACGGGCGCAATCATTCGCAAAAAAATACATTGAATACGTGGGATGGAGACGAGAGAGGTAAAAAGTTGGTACACACAAGGTAGACGCAAAAATAAAACCAAGGGCACACAAGACAAAGGAAATGGAAATTCTACCTCCTGGGAAGAACAAAACAGCGAGAAAAAATCCAACATCAGAAACCAAAAAGAAAATTCCGAAACGAAAAACGTGGACTATCATTAAGCCAAAGTGAAACCAGCCCCTCCGTTCCACAGGAGAAGCGAGCCAAGAAAAAAAGCAGTCAAGAACTCTCCAGAAAACCGCAACCTCTTAACGAAAGAATAAATTTAGAAAAATAACGTTGATTAATTCAAGCGAAAATAAACTAAGAATAAAAAGGCCATACATGAGGCAAAACAGGAGTGATTGCTACGGCACAATGTCAACACCAGTTGAAAAGTGGCGACGGGCAGGGGCAAGGTAAAGCTTACAGAAAACTATCAGGCTCAAACTAACCAAGAAAATGAGATAGAAAGAAGCTGAAACTGTTGCAGTGTTTACAAAAAAAAGGGATCTTTTTCTTATAGACATCGAACTAAGTATACCTGCCTCATTTTTAGTCTCTCAAGAATATATTAGAAATTTAGAGGATTAAACTGTGGTATCAAAATTGTATCAATTTCGTATCTTTTAACAGAAATTCAGAGAGATCAAAAATTTTCCAATTCTCCTCCCTTCCTCTCAGAAGTTATACTTTTGTACCCAACTTATATCAATTTTAATAGAAATTCACAGGGTTAAAAGTTTTAAACGTTGAGTATTGTAGACGTTTCCTGTGGGAAATCCTGTGTTCTTATCAGTATGTTTATTCTGTTTATTATTACAGAATTATGGAGAAAGAATCTCAAGATTGGAAAAGAGAATAGATTTATCAAATGATTTAATAAATCTTCTGAATAATAGCGAACACTTGGAAGAAGAGAATCATCAATTGAAAGAAGACAATAATAGATTGTTAAGAAAATATAATGAAAAATCTCAAATTAAACCAATTGAATATGATTCTGGTTTGGATATATCTATAACAACAAAATCATTCAATTTACTACCAGTTTCAGAGTTAATGAAAATTCAAAAGAAGGTAGATGAAATGAAAATAGACTTTGATAATAAATTCACCAGAGTTTCAGTTAAGAATTCTGATATTCCATCTAAAGATAAAATAGAAAGAATTTATGCTAAAAATAGTGAGTCAGAAAAATCAATCATAAATCAAAAAACCTAAAAAATCAAAAACTTAATACTTAGAACTTGAACTTAGAGGTGCTATATATTTCTTAGAAAGGTCTATTTTGAACATATTATTTGGATGGTTCATTTCATACCTATTTTAGAAAGGTTTTTATGTCTTGGAAGGTTTTATGTCTATTTTAGGAATATTTTTATGTCTTGGAAGGTTTTGGGAAGGTTTTATGTCTATTTTTGACATATTCTGTGAAGGTTTTGAGAAGGTTTTATGTTCATTAGTGACATAACAGGTTTTGGGTCACATTGTGTAAATAAATTTCTTCTTAAAAAATTTCTTCTATATAATTAATTAAGAAAATATGGAAATCAAATCTCTGATTATCAAGTTATCACAAAATGAAAGATATTGCTCTAAATGTAAAAAGGTTACAAATTTTAGAAGCAGACATGCACAATTTGAAATTGAAAATGAATGGGGAATTAAAGACTTGAATGAGTTTTTAGATATTATGAAAAAACCTACTTTTGGTCTTCTTAAAAAATGGTTGAAAATGCACGATGGAATCAGAGCTAGTTTTTGTGTAAGTGCAACCTATGACAGAAGAGGTCAGACGGAAATTATTCAGACTGATCAAATGCATTTACAAAATGAAAATTATACATTTCTTTGTGCATCTAACTTAGATGAGATGTATGAAAATGTTACTAATGATACATGGAGAAGACATGAAAATATATCTGACAGATTAGAGGGTACTCAATGGGTTTTAGTATCAACTGACAGTTTCAGAATTAATATAAATAGATATGATCCCTTGAGAGTTGATTCATTTATTGAACTCCCTAAAGTTTTATCAAGTAAGAAAGCAATTGTAAATATTGAAAATTATGATAACCAATGTTCGCACATGAAAAACAGATTAAAAGTATGAAAACCATGTGGCGCATGGGTGGCGCAGAATCCAGGGAGGGAAATGTTTCCCCAACTGGACTTGTACTTATTTATTCTTGTACGCCTTTTTTGATACGGATTGGATACAAAAGTTTAAAACTTTTAACCCTTTTAATTTTTATTAAAGTTGATATAAGTTGGGTACAAAAGTATAACTTCTGAGAGGAAGGGAGGAGAATTGGAAAATTTTTGACCTCTCTGAATTTCTATTAAAAGATACGAAATTGATACAATTTTGATACCACAGTTTAATCCTCTAAATTTCTAATATATTCTCGAGATACTAAAAATGCGGCAGGTATACCTAGTTAGATGTCTATAAGAAAAAGAGGTTAAAAGACACGAAATTGATAAAAAAATTGATACAAAAGTTGAAAATTTTTCGAAATGCTAGAGGAAAAAAATGAGGGTGAAATGATTAATATTTGCTTTGCAGATTTTATGATATTCTTATGGGAGCTTAAAAAGTGAGGATTTTTAAAGAAAAAACCATGTGGCGTAATGGTGGCGCAGAAAGAATAGTTTATATCTACTACCTGCGATTCGTGATTCATCTCCTCGGGTCTTCATATCCTGATCAGCATGGCTTTTAATTCTGGTTCGCGGGCATATTCACCACCGCCCAATTTGAAAGGTAGTCGTTCATGGCAGACAAAACTTCACAAAATTGAAAGTACAACGCGGCAAATAAAATGCTCACGGCGAGAGCTTATCAAGTCGCGTGAATCGCGGTAATAGTAACCATAAGTCGCACTATACATTCAAAACATACGCTAATTACGAGCCAAAACGTATCGCTAAAGTTACACCACAGACACAACGCAGGCTACTTACGAGCCGAAAAGTTCTAAAAAAATGACAAAACACATAAAACATAAGCCACGTGACAATCGGTAACGACCTTGCCTCATGAAAGTCAATCACCGATTCAAAACTCCACCAACACCGCCAGCCGGATGACTAACTCCTGCTTCGAGAGCTGATGCCCTCTATGAGGAAATATCTGTAGCATTTAGTACGCCGTTCATGCCAAAACCAGTAGTAATCTTTCCGAGAATCGAAAAAGCCACGCACAGGAAGAAAATGAAGACAAGGCCAAGGAACGACCACTTATCGCCAGCACATATCAATTTACACATCTCTGCTAAGCAAACAAAGACAAGCATCAACTCTTCCAAATCGAATGCATTCAGATAAGGATTTATTCGGACTTCCCAGACAGAGGCGGCGCGCTAGCAACAATTCCTGACCTTTTCTACACTCAAGGAAACGATGCTTATCAATGTGAGGATAGAAATGAAAAATGATGATGAACAACGTTGCGCTGCCTAGGGCCTAGTGGAGAAACGCGATTTTTATTTCGTCACCAATGCGCCCAAGATTTATTTTCAAGGCAAATTTCAAACAAAAATCACTAGCTTCTAGACGTTAAAGTAAAACTTAGGACACATTTTTTGGCAAAAACCTGGTCGAGAGCCGTTTCAAAAGCACGTTTGTACATTACAATGAATACCTAGGATCTCAATAATCCTAACATTGATAAGATTGTGACACCCATCCGCCAGATGTCAGGCACTTTGCTGCAAAATAAATATTTCTAGTTTTTAGTGAAATTAATTACTCGATTTTGTCAATTTTTGACTAAATTTTTAGTTTCTATATATGAAAATTAATACTAATTACATCACAATAAATAATGTAATTCAGCTACCCGAACAATATTTAAACATTCCTTACATACCGTAGTTTCAAATTGAAGTACTGATGATAATGACGAATATTAATATTGTCAGAATTGATACAGAATGATTTATATATGCGCTGCTTGGCTAAAGTTGGAATCCGAATTTTTAACCAAAGCCTTTAAAAAAATACGTTATTTTTGAGATACGATTTACTTTTAAAAGAGCTGTCTGCAAACAAAATGGCGGATTAATGGTACTTATGTGTAACTATAGATCCCTAATTCACGGTTGACTATCGAGATATGAAAGCAGGGTGACAGCGCCACAATCGCCCAGAAAGCATATTTTTTCTTATATAACTGGAGCACCTGAAAACACCCGCTTACCGACATCCGCCATTTTGAGTCGTTTGGTGCATGACGATTCACAACTGAAAATGGCGGATATCAGTACTCGAGTGTTCCAGGCGCTCTACCATAACCAATTATGACATCCAACATGATGAACAACATCACTTATAACAGTCTGTCATATCAACAATTTGACAGCGTGAGATGGTGATCAACATCAAATTCTCCTATTCTTTTGTAGGGAGCAAAGATATCAATCACACCGTGTAAATGTTTCAGTCGTCATTTTGTTCCACAGAATAGTATATTTTGCAACATGTACAAGAAGCGCGTTATTCTCAGTGGCGTAGCCAGGGGGGGGATTAGAGGGATGAATCCCTCCTCTTAAGATGAGGATTTTTCATATGCTGACAGTATCACAGTAAATGCGCGAAATGAAATTTAAATTCAGAAGCATAATTGAAGTTGAAAAGCACAACAAACTGATATGTCAATGTAAAAACATACAGTTCATATTAGGTGTAGCCCCTCCCCCGATCAGTTGGTGCATTCTGATCTTCTTTAAAACCAGAATACATATGAAGGGACAGACTGAACGACTAAACAATGGATAGGCGGCTAACTGCAGTCAAGTAAAATCTGATATAAAAAAACATTGCTCCCCCCTCCCCTTGGAAAAATCCTAACAACGCTACTACTTATTCGTGATAAGTGCGAAGTTTTGCAAACCACACGAGCGAATATGGCGCTTCTTGCATAAGCTGCGAGCTATATTTTCTCCAATACATGCTCGAAAAGAGGGTTTGTAAGAGTAGTCCATAGTGTTTTATCAGTATCATGATCCCTCAACCATCATCCCACACTAGCGCTTCTACAGGATGGTTTACATAATATCGTCGTATACTAGAAGCAATACCATCTCTACCTGGACGCTGTTCAACAAAAGGGAACCGACCAGCAAAATCCGCTTCTTGAGAACACGTGATTCGAAGTTCAAGAGCCATGTAGAAACTATATGGCATTGCGTTTCCTGAGTAGCTTTTCCCAGCGTGAGTACACATTTTTGAATCAGGGGCCCAATTTTGAAAAATTCTACGTTTTACGCTGTTTCCAACGATACTAATAACTCATTTTGTTTACAAATGTGGATTGGTTCCCTTTTGTTGAACAGCGTTCAACTCTTAAATAGCGATTTTTAGGTGTTGAACGTTTCTGATAGACTATTCGCGTATGGATGTTCCACCAGGAGCGCTAATGTCGAAGACGAAAACATGATACGTGTACGGTGTACATTACACCATATAAGAACGTGTGCTCATAGAAGTGTTGCTCGCGGCTTATATATTGATTATTATGAAAAATTGTTAAGAACAAAAGTTAGAGCCCTTTTCATTTCCTAACAGATGAGCTTAATTTTGGATTTTTTGGATAATTTTTCATCACCATCCTCCCATGTCTGTTTTCATCCTAATCCACCAATCAGTGAACAGTATGTTGTTTTTGGTAATAGTCACCTGGAGCGACTTCTTTGCATCCATACGCAAATGAAACGGTGGATCGGATGGAAAAGGTCCCGTATGCCACATATTTACAATAATTCTCAAGAAAATGGCCTTTTTTTTTTTAAAACAGGTAAACCACCTTTGACGACAGTTGTTAAGTGAAAAAAGACCGAAAGTCGTATAATAATACAGTTACTTTTTTTCATGTTCGAGAATTAAGTGTCTAGTCTTAGAATTAATGTTTCGGTTTTGTACCTGAAGCCAGTTTTTAGTTGATTGCGCGCGCTTGTACGTTTTCGATTACTCGTATTAAGCATCGTATTTAAAATATCAGATACATGTACAGTCCACTTTGCAAGAATAAGAAATCGTCGTCTTATCTTGTGTATTCATTTTTCGTATCAGTCCTTATCAGTTTTTTGCTTCTTTAATCAACTGTTTTGGAGTTAGGTGGCATCGCTTCTAGTACGACGATAGAAATGTTTATTTTGCTCATTTTTGCTCCAGAGCAAAAACAAATGATTTTTTCATACTTTTTAGGCCCATTGTGTAATCCATAGTGTTCTACTCGCATCAGTATCATGATCCCTTAACCATCATCCTACACTAGCGCTTCTATAAGGAGAGGTTTATGTGCGAATGTTCATAATCGTTCAATTATATTTTAGAATAAAAATAGTTAATTTTTGCCTACTTTTTACCATGGCGTAGCCAGGATTTACCCAAGGTGGGGGGGGGGGCATAGTAAGATTTTCAAGGAAGAAAAAGTCGAAAATTGAGGTATTTAAAAAAAACATCAATATTAGAGGACTATTTTATACAAATGAAGGTAAAATTGCTGCTCGAACAATAATTTTTCGAAAAAAAAAGTACTTTAAAGGCGAAAAACTACTCATTTTTGCATATTTTACAATCAGTTTAAGGTGTCTTAGGGCGGGGGGTTATTCGCCCCCTTCGTTCCCCTGGCTACGCTACTGCTTTTTACGCATATTTTAGTCCATAATATTTTATCAGTATCATGATCCACGAACGTCATCCTATGCTAGTGCTTCTACAGAACGATACATATACGAACGTTTATTTGGCCATTTTTGCTCTAGAACAAAAAAGGATGATTTTTGCATCATTTTTAAGCACAATGTATAGACCATAGTGTATTATCAGTATCATCTATCATGATCCCCAAATATCATCCGACATTAACGCTTCTACAGGAAGGTTTATATGCGAATGTTTATTTCGTTCATTTTTGCTCTAGAGCACAAATGTAGGTATAATTTTTGCTCTAGAGAGAAAAGGATAATTTTGCATAGTTGTTGGGCATATTGTGTAGGCCGTAGAGTACGAGTATATTATCAATCAATATCATCCATCATCATCCCCGAAACTATCATCCGACATTAACGCGCTTCTCCAGGAAGGTTTAGGTGTAAATGATTATTTCTTACATTTTTGCTCTAGGGCAGACATCGATTATTGTTGCCTACTTTTTAAGCATATTGAGTACAGTCAATAGTATTTTATCAATCATTATCAACATCATCTATCACGATTACCGTCGAGAAACCGAAATGACAGCGCACCCTTGCGTCATTTCACACCCCTAGAGGTCGCTAAAGAAATAGACTAAAACCTAAACCCAAAAAAGGTCCCAGGCTTTGACCAAATAACTGCGCGAATGCTTAAGGGGCTGTCAAAAACAGGCATAGTAATTCTTACGCTCATATTTAACGCAAGAAGATGCTTAAATTATATACCAAAAATATAGAAAAAAGTCCAGGTAATAATGCTGCTGAAGCCAGGCAAATCAGCAAAGTAATTAGCGTCGTATCAGCTAATCTCTCTTCTCGCAATCATGTCAAAGCTCTTTGAGAAACTCCTTCTCAAGAGGCTGAAGCCACTGATCGAGGAAAACGGATTAATACCGGACCACCAGTTTGGGTACCGACAAAAACACTCCGCAGTAGAGCAAGTTCACCGAGTCACCGACGTAATAGGAGAAGCTCTGGAGGAGAGAAAGTTGTGCTGTGGAGTATTTCTGGATATTGCCCAAGCCTTCGACAAAATATGGCACGAAGGTCTCCTAAACAAGTTGCGGCAGCACCTGCCGACAAACTACCACGATCTGTTCGACTCATATCTCAGCGAAAGACAGTTTCGAGAAATCAATGACGAGGTCACATCGCAGTGGCAAAACATCGCAGCAGGAGTGCCCCAAGGTAGCGTCCTAGGACCAATTTTGTACCTCATATTCTCTGCAGATGCACCAACGTCTAGCAATACAACAACAGCGATGTTCGCCGATGACACGGCCATATTAGCAGTATCTGACACCCTTTCCAAGGCGACTGGAAAACTATAAAAGGCAGTTGACAATTTCCATAGGTGGACGCGCCAGTGGAAGATCCAACTAAACGCTACGAAATCATGACATATTAACTTCACCCTGCGGCAATAGAATAACATCCCAGTGACACTCGAGAGTCGAATCATTTCACAAAAGGAATGCACATCGACAGCAAACTGCACTGGCAGCATCACACCATGAAGAAACGGCAACAAATGCGGGAACGTACGCGAAACCTATACTGGTTAATAGGACGAAAATCCCAGTTATCTCTGGAGAGCAAGCGACTACTCTATGTTGCAGTTGTGAAGCCAATCTGGGCCTAAGGCATCCAGCTATGGGGCTGTGCCAGTAAGTCCAATGTAGACAACATTCAACGAGGTCAAAATACAGTACTACGCACCGTAATTGGAGCCTACGCGTTTGACCGCAACGCTGATATCCATCGCGACCTGAAAATACCGACCGTCCTAGAAGAGATACGCCGGTTCGCCAGGCAATATGAATGACGACTTCACGACCACGTAAATCCTACAGCCGTCGAGCTATTAGACAATAGCCAAGAGATCCGACGATTGAAGAGATTCAAACCAAATGATTTATCCTTAAGATGTAAATAAGAGTACCCTTGTACTGTTAAGGATGACTCAACATGTGTAAAGTATTACCATAATTATTAATAGATGCCGCTGGCAGTTTTAATAAACATAAGAATTGTAACCTAGGTTAAATCTTATTATAAAAAAAAAAATCTATCACGATCCCCAAATCATCATTCTATACTAGCATATCTATAGGAAGGTTTACACACAAATGTCTGTCTCCTTCATTTTTACTCTAAACTCTGTTCATGTTAAGAAGTCATAAACAAAACTTATTAATCCATGTTCGGAACACTAAGTTTGTTTATGACTTCTTATGTAAACATGAATAGTTTTTGCATACTTTTCAGACATATATCGTGTAGGCCGTAGGGCATTATCACTTTATCGCATCATCTATCATGGTCCCCAAACCATTATTCTACACTAGCGCTTCTACAGGAATCTTTACATGCGAATGCTTATTCCGTTCATTTTTGCTCTAGATCAAAAACGGATAACATTTACATACTTTTTAGGTATATTGTGTAGTCCATAGTATTTTATCAGTATCATCTATCATGGTCCCCAAACTATCATCCTATACTAGCGCTTCAGCAGGAAGGTTTACATGCGAATGTTTATTCCATTTATTTTTGCTCTAGAGCAAAAATGGCTTCTGCATACTTTTTAGGCATATTGTTTGTGCACCCATCGATTCAAAAATTTCACTTCTTGCACTGGAAAATGGTTTCAAATAAGGCGTTTTTCGAGAATATGTTGAAGAAAATTGTTCTTATTTGTAGTCTATGAAGTGGAGGATTGGATTTAGCCAAAGTTCACCATCGATCAACCCTAAATTTTGAGAAATTTGAAAGTATCGAATGACTCTGTACATTTTTATGGGCGCAAGGAGTGATCATTTTGGAAATAGTTCCATCACCAGGTAGCCACTCTTTCGTTTTCGAGTCTCAATTCTTAGTATTCGTAATGGCAAAAAGAATTGCAATAAGCAAATTTTGTGAGAAAGAATGAGAACTGGTCATATTTTTTGATTTCACTGGAAGAACATTCCTTTCCACGAAAAGATAAAGGAAACTAAATTTATACACCGTGGAATTTCATATTCAGATAAGATACAATAAACAAAAAAATCGCTTTAGTTCTTGTGTTAACGGTGTTTCCTGATTCCTGAAATCTGCAATATGCAAATATTAGACAGATCCATAAAAGTTAACAATTAGTATTATAAATTCGTCCATAATAGGATACTTTTAGAGCACGTATTAGATAAAGTAATTTAATCGAAATCTATCGAAATTAGCTTTAAAATCAGGAAGTTGTGCTCACTGATAGCAAATTTCAGGAACCATTAAACACTGATAGCACACAAACTACAGCAATTTCTTCGTTTATTGTACACTCATCGGATGTAAAATTCCATGCTGCATAAATTTAGTTATTTTCACTGTTTCATAAAAAAAGAATACTTATCGAGTAAAATCCAACAATGTGACCAGTTTCCATATAACGCCATTTAACATTTAAAAGTAGAGTAACTTGATTACGTGGCACCATTTGACGGGACAAATCAACAATTTTTTTCGTAACACGAAATTTAAATTGGTTAAGTGGCAAGTCGTAGCACTCAGTTATACGTCACTTTGCTGTTGGATAAAAGGCAGCTATTACAACGGAATAATTCGACAACTGATAGTTGAATAATCGAACTAACCGAGAGCTTCGGTCTCCAGGTGCTTCGCGGCATTTCTGTCTCTAGACAACCGCTTCAATCATTTCACGGCATCTGTATTTTAGTTTGTCCTAGCCTGCGCGTCTGTTAATGGGTCTGTCTGTCTCACTGGCTGGCTGCAAGGCTGCATGTCAGCCTTCTTATCCTACAGGTAAAGCTTCATATGTACCTATCTTTATACGGGTAAAGACAGTCGCCATTTTCTTTCCAGTTCGGTCCGTCAAAAGAAAATCGGCTAAATGGTAGACATCACGTGACCAGTTCTTGTTTTACGAAACAAACTCGAAAAAATGGCGGCTGGCCTTTCGTCTTTGTGTAAAGCCCTACTACTGAGAGTTTTTCTGTCTGTCTGTCTATCTGCTAATGGGTCTAGCTGGCTACCTGCAAGTCTGCATCTCACCTGCTTATCCATCTACATGTCTTTCTTTCTGTTTGTCTACCTCACTATGAGTTTGTCTCTCCCTCCCTGTCTACTTATGATCTATCTGCATAGTCTTCTTCTTGTGTGTGGTAACCTGCGACCATCTATAAGTTTGTCTCACATACTGGCCAGCTAACTACCAACTTCTTTGTTTTCTTTGTCTAAGACTGGTGAAATCTCAAGATGTAGGAGGTTTTTGCGCTGCAAATAACAGCGGACAGCAACTATAGCTTAGCTGCGCAAGTAACTTTGGTGCTTAAAACTGAAAACTAAAATAATAAAAAAACAAAAATGATAAAAAATACAAGACAGAAATAACAAAAACAGAATCGCTAATTGTTTCTCAATTGATTTAATGTTTGCTGCTGTGGGTACCTAGACTTTCAGGTAGCAGATTAGTTCCTGAAATTTTTAAGAAAGGCAACTTAGTTGACTCTTTTATTTTGGCCGGTACGGAGGAACAGTCGTACAATGTACCCTCTCTCATTTGAAAAAAAAAAAAAAAAAAAATTATCAAACAAATGGGTAAAAAGAGCTTTGGGATAATTCAGAGACAAAATTTATGAGACTTTTCGCCTGCAACCTCCACTTTTAATATAACACCTTTTTTTCCTTTGTTTCGAGGAAAGCAGATCTTTGAACAGGATATACCAAAGTTCACTCACTTTTACCTTCTCTGTAAACCTTGAGCACCATTTTGCGACCAAAAAGTCCTACTTGCAGTCCCCCACATTTCCGTCTTTTGTCCGGCCACTGAATATTTTTAAAACTCGCCACAACCCCTTCTAGATCGTTCTCTGATACACTCAATTACGAACCGAACTACTTCCTTTCCCTCGTTCAGTGTCAAATGCTCTTGAATACCATGACCCTTATCTGATCATTCCACACAATACAGTGTACAGCCCAAAGAGCAGTTAGGGTGCATTTAAAAAAAATGAATAAATAAATAAATAAGTTTTAGTCAAAGATAATCTCAAGTCTTGATAGTCTTTTTGATGAGGTGTAGAGTATACTGAGTCGTTTCATTGGGTATCCCGCAAAATCCGCGAAAAAAAAGGTATTTTGAGTTGACCGCATTGAAGTACTTATAGAAACAGCAGATATTTTCGAACATTGATAATGCTGACTGATGATGACTGCGACGAAGAAAAAATGTTGGTAAATGTAAAAAAAAAAAATTAAATGCGTTAATGGTGCAAGTTAGTATGATATGACGAAACGTAGTATTTACATATAGAAAGCGATTAATCTAACAATTTGATTAAATTGTTTCGTTGAGCCATATTTTGATTAATATAAACAAAAACTTAAGAAATTATTTATAAAAATAATTAACAAAATCCCTATCAGTATTTCAAACAAAACAAAAGGAAAAAAAAAGAGAAATTTACATTTTTATATAATAATAATAACGTTCAACGTTACGTATATGGTCCTAGAATCCTGTTCCGGCATGTATTTCGGGTTCCTCCACAATTTTTTCTTCTTCGAAATTTAAAAACACGTTCGTACCTTGGTCACAGCTGTATACCCCGCGGCATTCGATGCTGGTCCAGTTCGCCTGAAACAGATTAAAGGCAACCGGGTTAATTAAAGCCGTGCATTCGAATTCTGCGAAATTAAATCGTATTCAACTCGCCCCGATACGAGGCTACCGAGTATTACAGTTCTCGATCGTGTTGAGTGTTCGGCGTTCTGATTTGAATTAAAATGGCCTTTGCGAAGGCGAAAGAGATTAATAACCTCGGTGATATCCGACGCCGAATTTCACCGACGATGTGTACTTCGTTTTTTCACACGCGAATGAAAACCATACACGGTATACGTGGCCAGATAAGGCTCGGGCCGGTGAGCCGAAAACTGTTGAATCAGAGAAAGCAATTTAGCAAAAATACCAAAAATAGAACGCCAAGGAGCTTAGCGCAGATAAATGGTACATTTTTTGTTCCACCTCACTAGCGAGCCGAGTGGCGATGTGTGGTCGGCATGATACGTCCGTTATTACCGTTTCGGCGAGAATAAAATTAATATCGAGCGAGGCGATTCTGGTAATAAATCAAAAGTGAGGGCAGTGCTCCGCGATACCCTACAAATTTTCAGCACTCGTTCGTAAATACGATTATACGATACTGACATTTACTATTAACACGACTTACACAGATTTAGGGGCAATCGACAAAGCTGTAGCAGTAGGCGTGCACCAGTACCGAGGAAAAGAACTGAGTACCGTCAACTGGGGGGTATCTTGGAACAGCAGAACGCAAAAAGCTTGCACACATACGGCGGATCGTCAACAAAAAATTTCGAAATTTCTAACGCGATCCAAGTAAAAAGTTGCCATTAGTGAAAAAAAATATGCATTTAAAAAACTTTTTTGAAATTTGTAATTTTTCCTAAGGGATTTGTCCTTGGAGTTATGTACTATAGGGCTGAAAATTGAATGTTACGCAGCGCCTTAAAAATGCCAGTTATGCAAAATTTTTACATAACTTTTTTAATAGTATTTATTGCGAACTTTAAATTAGTTCATATATAAATTTTGCATATCTGTAACATTGAAGACGCTAAAGCACTTACAATACTTTGTTGTTTCATAGCGCCTTCAATATGGCAGATAGGCAAAATTCACATATGTTCTTAACAGTAGTGATGACTGAGGTCTACAAAATAAGTTATGTACAAACTTTACCTATCTGGAATATTGAAGGCGCTAAAGCACTCACAATACTTTCTTGCTTTATAGCGCCTTCAATTTCACAGATAAGCAAAAATTGTATATGATGAACTTATTTAAATTTCGAGATGAATACAAATAAAAAGGTTATGTCCAAATTTGGTCCATCTCGTATATTGGAGACGGTAGACCATTAAATAAAAGTGCTGGTAAAAATCAAAAATTTCGAAAGAAAAGTAGAATGGGCTCGATGATGGGAGGTAAGATTATTCTAACGACAAAATATTGATAGAGATTCATTTTTAGACTAAATGGAACAAAATTAGACCCAATGCCGGGAAAAATGTTTGATAAAAATGTTTGTCTCATATACAGGCCTTGCAAAAAACTCTTATATAATATTCGCTCGCTCCCTTTGGTAGAGTTGTTATTATCATCGTTATCTCTCGCTTTCTTACGAAAGATACAGAATTTCGTACGATGCATTGTGCTTACTACGTTAGACAATAAAAAAGTTACGTTTGGTGCCGTATTTGAAAACCTCAACTGTACAACAAACTATACTATGCAGTATTTTTGCATCAATTCAACGACCAAACAAAAGAATTCAAGTATTTTTGCTTCGGGGATACGTTCAACCTGGCTGTATGTTTTTCCTGTTTCTCCTCCCATGTCACACCTAATCAGTGGAAAGGCAGATTCGATTGGACAGTAAGGCATCAGTAACAGTTCGTGGCGAAGAAAGACGTACTGGGTTTACACATGCTACTTTAAAAAATAGGAAGAATTTTCCAGAATTCAAGTTGAAAAAAGATTTTTTCAGATAATTTCATCCTATTTTCTTTTATTATTTAAAATAAAACATGTTTAATGTCACTGGTTTAATGAGAAAAATCGTTCCGAATTCAAGTTAAAAAAAGAAGATTTTTGGGGTAATTTCGCCTCATTATTATTATTATTATTTTGAATCTAAAATAAAATTTGTTCAATTTTACAGATGTTTATATTATGTTATATTTCATCCCCTCATACCTCTTTTCTTTCAAAGTGTTGAATTTTACCAGTACTTTTATTCAATGGTCCACTGCCTTCAATGTGCGAGATGGAGCAACTTTGCACATAACCTTTTTAGTTCCGCTAATTAAGAGTAACAAAAAAAGTCATACTCAAATTTTGCCTTCTATGAAATTGAAGGTGCTAAAGCACGTACAATTAATTATAAGTCATTTATTGTAGTGCTTACCACTGACTATCTTACATTAATAAATACATTATCTACTATTAAATTGAGCCCGCACGGATGAGGGCCACCTATCCCCATTCCGCCCGGTCCTGGACCACCTGGAGATACACGATGTTATGTCCGAAAAGCCTTACAAAGTCATCCCTCAACCTGGTCTTATGTCTTCCTTTTTTCCTTTTGCTCGGGGGGACCCACCACATGTCGTCCTCTACGTCCACCTGTTGTCCCCGAGGAATTTCTAGACCTATTATTTATGCGAATGACCTCATCGAGATCATCGAGGGGTTCTGAACTCGCTAAATTCGTTTTTGATATCGGTTTGGTTCTAAATCTAAAATTGTGGCTTCTCAGGAGGAGAAGGCGAACAACAGGCAATGAAATACAGTATAGAATCGATTTTCATAGATTTTTATTACTACTCCGAAATTTGATTTCGAAATTGTAAATTTGTAGCAAATATAATGGAGGCCGAGAGTTCAGACTTTTTATTTCGGGCGCAGTAACGTCGTGTCTCTTTTTTTCATTGTAAGTAGAAGGTATTACCACAAGTCCGGGCGTACTTTATTTTACCGTGTAAGTGAATTATATCGCGTTCTGAAGTTTAATTCTTTCTTCAAACTCTTTTTATTTTCTGTTTAGTACTTGTTATGGCGCTTGTCGTTTATATAATTCGTGCAAACAGCATATTTTTTCGCGAATTCAACATAACCATTGTAGGCCGATAAATGGGTCCATTTAGATATCACATTCTGTCAACTGAATATCTAAATTTAAACGAATTTGCTGAATTCTGTACCAATATTGTAGCATGTAACTTGGATTGAAAATTGTCAATGTAACAAAGAAACTGGTCAAAATAACCACAAATTGTCGTGTGATGTAAAGTTGGAAGTATAATTTTAAAAAAAGTTAATACGACAAAAAATTGCGAATACAACAAAAAATTCCTAATGTGACACAAAACTTCAAACTTTTGAATATACAAAATGGGTAGACCGTGTACAAGTGCGGTGCGAACAGAGATTGGCAAAATCGAAAAGCGAATTATCAAGTCATGATTTTAAAATCAATTTTTTTCCCCCAAAAAAATAACTGAAAATTATGATGAAAATCATTTTTCCATATTTTTTGTGTTTTCAAGATTGATTAAATTCTGGGGGAAAAAATTTAAATCACAACAATTAAAATCATGCAAATCAATAATCAATAACGTTAAAATCATGATTTTCAAATCAAAAATAAAATTATTCAAAATCAAATTTAAACAGTTTTTTGGATTTTACATTTTTCCCATTTCTGGATAAGAATAAGCTGAACTGTAGAGATGACTTTCGGAGGAGCCGAAAACTTTCAAAACTCGATAAAAACCTTTGATAACTTTGAAACCTAATAATAATAATAATAACAACGGCTTTATTTTTGGGTACAATACAATTCCTATGTGTTGACCGCTCATTCGTTGAGCGCTGAGGGTTGTGTGGGTCTCACCCCATCGTCTTCCCCATGTCTCTCACCCGCCCATTTTTGGGCATAAGCCTCCCCTTCCTCCCTCCAATTTTTCCTATCCAGGGTACGTCTCCTCCAGGTGGGGCCTAGTTGTTTCCTGAATTCGTCTCGCCATCTTGTTAGGGGTCTTCCTACCTTTCTTGTTTCGTCATATGGAGTCCATCCTTCCACCCTTCTTTCCCACCTTTCGTTCGTTTGTCTCATTACATGGCCAGCGTATCTCCATTTCAGATTTTTAACCGAAACCGCTATGTCTCTTAATTTTGTTTTGTCTCTGATCCTTGCGTTTTCAATTTTCTCTAATCTTTTTCTAAATGATAAAAGAAAATTCAAATTTTGCTTGGGCCTGGAACAGGGGCGGATAAATACAGAAATCAGTTGACTGTCCACTTTTCAAAACTTTATAGGAGAAGGAAATAAAGTGGTACTCTTGTGTTATGGGTCATTGGTGACAGACAGTGTAGGAATGTGTGTACACATGTCGTCCACCAGATGACGCTATAAAATGAGTTTCGAAAGGGAAAAAAATGGACATTGGCCGTTTTGGAATATCGCTCCTCAATTATGGAAGGGGTAATACGGAATGTATGAGACTGTAATATTCTCCACTTACCAGTGTTCAAATTACTTTTGGGCTCTCAGCGAGTGAACAAGCGGAAAAACTTCGAATTCTGAATTGAATTGATCCTTTGACTTATTTATGGTAAAAATGTAAGAATACCAATAAGTATGTTTCGCTAGCTTCCCAAATTTCCAATTCGCCAATTTATCAGATTGGTAATAATTTTGAAATCTTTTTATTACTCTATATACAAAGCCATAACTATGAAAAGGGGCCAACTATTACAACTCTTTCTTCAACCTCCAAAATTCTCTATCCACTTTTCTTAAAATTTATTAATTAATTGAAATATTAAAGAATTTTCGCTTACTTATGCTTGCTAACCAATCAGAATTTGTTAAAATTGTAAAATCAAGATTTATTAGGATCGCAGGCATATATGGGGCGGGGGGGGGGCTCGGGAGCTTAGCCCAACAAATTCTCCGAAGCCCCCCTCCAAAAAAAAAATTATACTAGTGTAAGAAACTTTTGCATTATTCTGATATTTGTGCGGCGACACACTCCTCCTGAATGTATAGGTATTGTAACAAGATTCGCACCGATAAATGCACAAAATGGAAATACGTACGAAGAACTTTTAATGTCACACTAATATAAACGCACAAAACACAGTAGCTAGATCGCTTCAAAAAACGCACAATTTCGCATACGAAAACTAAACCATACGGCGACGGCCAGCGGCCTTTATATATTCCGGCGTTATCAGTGAAACTCCTCATCACTTTTGTTATCGAACTTCTATTCTATTGCTCGAGACGTGTCGATCTTTCTTCGCTTATCTCGACGATAATCCACATACAACCGTGTTGTACCATCCTTCTTTGGACATTCAGTTTTTGGTGGCTTCTTTGTCTGCATCACCTGTTCCACTACTGCTTCCACAACTTTCTTCAAGCTGCCAGTTCCTTTTTGATTTCATAAGCCTGGGCTTGTCAAACTGTGGCTTTCTTTCTGGAGCTTTTCTGTGCAGCTTCCAGCTCCAGGACTTGTGCCAAAGCAGACCGAGAGTTTTGATGGTTGCCAACTCTCACTAACATCTGAATATGCTCGTCCTCAATTCCATCAATAAAGGCCCAAGCCACAGTTTCTTCTCTGAATTCTTCCAAGGACCTTGGGTAGGCGGCGTTGGCAAGGGAAACTGTTTCAGCTTCAAATGCTTGAAGCGATTCTCCCCACCTCTGTGACTGGACCTTCAGTTACCGTTTCCGCAGCTGCTTCATATGGGCTTGCCCATATCGGCGTTCCAAGACTTCCACCAGCTTCTGGAAATTCCTCTAGTCCTTGGTTGGAACTGTCTTCAGCACGTCCATGCGGCTCCTCGCAAGTTGACAACCAATGCTATGGCCTTTGTCGCCTCATCCCAGCCATTATTGGCAGCCCCTGCCTCGAACTGAACTAGGTAGTCGTCCATGAATGCTGCCCATCAAACATCGGTAGTTTCACTTTCATGAAGCCACTACCACTTGAAACTGGAACCATTTGGCATGGCTGACTGACTGGAGCCTCTACTGACGATGCACCAGCGGCTGAATCCATCTGGGTAGGCTGCTGGTTACCTGGAGGTGCCACCATTGACATTATGGTACGGCCAGTCCGGAGTTTCTCCCGCTCTTTTTCTAGTTTGGCCATTTTCTTATTCTGGTCTTTTAACTTCCTAGATTGATCATCCACTTGTTTAGCCAACGGCTCAATTTTCTCATCGACCTCCTTGACAATATTGGCTTTTGGATCGATCAGGTCTTCTTTCTTGAGCTGACCAGCCTTCATTTCTTCCATTTTTGTGGACTGTCTAGCCTGCTCCATCTTCACGTCGTCCATCTTTGACTGTTCTTCCATTTTCTTCGATTGTTCAGTCCTCATTCACTCAACATTATCATATCGTGCCCAAGAGTAGCCGTTATCAACCCTTTGTCTTCTGGTTCTGGTTCTATATCAAAAACAAAAGTTTCTGGGTCCTTACCTTCACCTCTCAGGAAGGTTTCCAGCCACCGGACCAGTTCTGCCTTCGAACCCGATGGCGATAGGTCATGGTTTTTCAGTTCCTCCCAAAGCTCTTTCTGCAACAGTTCCAACAACTTTTTCAGAGCCATCGCAAATGGAGAGTTTTGATGACGCTCACTTCTTCAACGCCAAACGCCGAATCCACAGAATACGAATGTCCTAATGAATGTCCAAACGAGATCTTCACGACGCGTACTGTCAAATCCCACTTCTGACACCAATGTAACGAGATTCGCACCGAAAAACGCATGAAAACACGTACTAAGAACTTTTAATATCACACTAATATAAACGCACAAAAGCTAGATCGCTTTGAAAAACGCACACTTTCGCATACAAAAACTAGACTACATGGCGACAGCCAGTGGCCTTTATATATCCCGGTGTTATCGGTGAAACTCCTTATCGCTTTTGTTATCGAACTTCTATTCTGCTGCTCAAAACGTGTCGATCTTTCTTTGCTTATTTCGAATTTTCGGGATTATTTGCCACAGTATTTTCGTAAAAATCGTCCTATTTGGCTAGTTTCTATGTATATGTAGTACAGTGCGAACGTCTGACAAACGTCTTTTGTCTCCTGCACTCCCATACTTCCGATACGTGATCTCTTTAAAACCACGTTCTTCTGATTTTTATTCCCATGACTCTCCTTTTTCTCCCTTGATCGGCCAGGTAGGACATCCGTTTAGCTTAGTCACAGTTTATATGTTTTAGCACTCGCATTAAGACCGATTTTTGCAATCGATCGCTTAAAAACACGCGCTTTTTCTACAAACTCTCGTTTCTGTGATTTTGAATGCCTTTGCTTCAGTCCAGACTAAACACTGCTCTTGTACAATTTCTGAAAAGCCCGCACTTGTAATAGTCTTTCCCTTAATTATCTGGAAACTACCAAATACAGAAGAAAATAAAAACAAAATTCCGTAATCAACGTAGAATTTGGCCTAAATTGTCGTTTTAAAACACTAATCTGATGACATGTTTGGTGAGAATATTGAACGTCAGTATCCTTGGGACACGGGTTAACATTTTTCAAAAAATCCGAAAATTTGATGGTGGTACTAATAGGTCACAAAGCAAAGCTCTAGGAGGGTCTTCACCTCAGTTTCAACAATTGTGGCAGTTTCTATAAAAAGGGGTAACTTTGTCGATTGATCAGTCTCAGAAAACGTGAAAAAAGAAAAACAAAATTTTTTGGTAAAAAAAAAATCAATTTTGAGATTTTGGTCGATTTCTATAGGAAAAGCATCGCAATAACGGTGAGACAAAATTTACGCGCGTGAGAGAGAAGAGGGAGAGAGAGAAAGCGAATTATGAAAGAGAATGAGAAAGAATGCGAATGTCTGCGTGCGATTTTTCGGAGCTCACGAATACAGCCGATGTTCTGAATTGTTACCACGTAGAAGAGCGAAAAATTACCTTTCCAACAAGCCCTCGTTGAGGCTGGTAACGTGATTCCGCGGCAAGTTACGGCCGCTTGAAGGAGTGGGAGAGAAGGTGTGTCTATCTTTAGACGCGTTTTTCTCGAAATCGTGTTTTCGCGCATTCTCATTGCACTCATCTTTGACCTCTTGGTTCTCCGCTACAAAAAACGCTACAGATCTCGCCGGTAGCTCGTTGGAACGGGCATTCATTCCTCTATTACCTCTCAAAATTCCTCGGATCGACAAAGTTACCCCTTTTCATAGAAACTGCCACAATTATTAAAATAAGGGGCATCCTACTCTTCTCGGATATTCAACCTGAGTACATTTTGGTTGATACAGGTCTAAGGTAATTCCTTCTCGCGAGCTGCATCGCTCTTGTGACAAACAACATTCGCATTCTCAAATGACTTCAATCGCTTTGATGATATTCACCACTGGTAGAACTAGCACCGTATCTCTCTAGAAGCTCACGAAGCACGAGCTTCGAGCGGCAAAATTTTGAAGGCGGCCAATTTTTCGAAAACATTTTAAACAAGCAGCAATGCTGCACGACTAGGGTCGGCAAATGCTCAATTCCTATCGTCCGAATTCTGCTAAACATTAACGCACTCTATATTCATCAATAATAAACAGCCTAAAAAACTACGAACTACGACAGAATCGCCATCCATATTACCACTTGATAACGTCTGAGTACTGAACAACTTGAAGAATAAAAAGCGATTGCAATAGGGTCTAGCCGACCCTAAAAATCGAAAAAAGTAGTAGTCCATATTATACGACTATGAAGCTTCTAAAATTGGTTAGCTTCAAAAGGCGGCAAAGATCATAATCCACCTCTCGTAGAACTGGTACCTAGAACAGCGTCGATGGTAGGGTAGGGATCACACAGTCATCGCACTGGCGATTTGGAAATTGGAGGAAACTATCCCTAATGTATTGTAGCCTGTCAACAGTCGAGTCGTGCTTCAGTCGGTCGCTAACTCGTTTCCAGCAGCAATTCTGCTTCAAACTGTGCACAATATGTACACGTTCTCCGCGTACAATTTTGCCGGTATACGAGAGGGGCAAACTCGCTCGCGATTTTCCTTACTCACGCGTTACTTTGACGAGAACGTCACCGCATTCACGACCGCAGCCGGTCATTTGTCAGCGTATGTCACGCAGACTCTCGCTTATGAAACGGTATATAGTTGAAAATGTAAAACGCTAATCTATGTTGGCCTTTACTTCCAGCATGAGGCGGCAGAAATCTCAGTGGCAGAATGAAATTCGGGTTATAAATTAATTTTTTCTTTTCAGCACACCGAGTGGCACCTAGGCCAATCGAGTGTTTCGAAATGCCGTTGGCATGTACGCGCGCTCTCGCTCCCGAAGAAAAAGCCGAGGCTTTCACATTATCCTTCATCTGATCGATCTGAAACTTTCTAAGAATTGTACTCCATTTTATGAAAGCTGACTTTGGGAAGGGAGAATTCCGCGGATGAATTGAAAATATCCAAGAAAATAAACAGGTATCACATTTGGAGCTTAAACTTGGAATTTTGTGAATCATGCGTTTCCAAATGTCACCGTGAATCACACTGTAGATACTAGCAAGTGACTTCTATGAGATCTCAATCTCAATAAGTTACATCATATCTCCATAACGTCGTTTTGTTCAGCCAAGATCTGAGGGAAATTCTACTCCATATAGACACAGGGGACTCCACTCCCGGATGATAAGCTCCCCGTGTGGGGACGGGTAATAGAATTTTCCCACGGTAGCCCTGCCTGTCGTAAAATGCGACTAAAAGGGAACCTCAAGAGCTTGCAGCTGGCAAGTGCAGGCGTGGCGCACCCGAGGACCTTACGCTAGTGTCTTAACTTATTTCAGTCCCTACAGTTAAGCACGTCCCGCGCTCGTAATCTGTGCGTTAGGCGGGGAACCCGACGTTGGATGCGTAAAGTCGGAATGGTCGTATGGCACAGACGGCAAAGCTGCTCCCCTCTTAAAATCGGGTTGTAGCACTGCGGGCCGTCACCAGCGTTGGGTGACCCGTGTACGACAGACGATGAGTTGCCTACTCCCTTCTTTCCGTAGCCTGTATCTCAGTACAGCTACGGGCCAAATTCCAAGGTTGGTGTTACCTATGCCGAGGGAATGCATGGCTGTTGGGCTAGAACAGTCGCGAATAGGAACCTGAGGGATATCGGCTGACTACCCTCAGTAAGGAAGCTTACCGTGGTCCTCGGAGCGCTGCCACGGTGGACTGTATATTTCTCCGGTACTCGTGGGAATCACATGAAGAGTCAAAAATCAGGTTTTTTTTTTATAGGTAAGGAAAGCGAACCTCCTGGGGCTAGCGAAAGCCGGACCGACAGGGACGCTAGAGAGAAGCGTGCAGCGGAAGAGCTGTCAGAAGTGATGGACCGAGTGACACGGAGAAGATGGAGACGGAGACTAGGGAACCAGGGACACCCATGGGTGGACTAGTGGAACCGGAGACATCTACGGGTGGATCGGGTGAAGCAGGGACACAAGTGGGTGGACCAGAGAGCCAGGGCTCCGTCTTAGGATAACAGAGAAAAGCTATACACGGAATGATAAGGGTAGAGCAAATTAATCCGCACCAATGTAAAGCCGCTTGTTACCAACTGAGGAGGAAGCTGCAAAAGGGGGAAACAAATATATGCCTGTTACAGGAACCATGGTATCATCGGGAATAAGTGAGAGGCATACAGATGGCACAGAGGTACCTCATTTATGCAAAAAATGCAGGAAAACCACGTGCAGCGATATTTATGTATCAAGTGAGCTGCACAGCAATACCAGGATTTACCCTACGGGATCTTGTGGCGGCCATTTTGGAATATGAGGAGGAAGGAAACAAGAAGAAGATAGTGATATGCTCAGCATATTTCCCATCCGACTCTCGGGACCTTCCCCCAACTGATGAACTCAGGGAGCTGGTGGAATACTGTGTGAGGGAAAAGCTGGACCTTCTTGTCGGATGCGATGCCAACTCGCACCATACTATTTGGGGGAGTACAGGCACAAATCCGAGAGAGAAAGGGCTAGTGGACTACCTTACGACACAGGATCTGCTGGTACTGAATGAGGGAAGCAAAACAACGTTTGTCACAAAAGTAAGGCAAGAAGTTATTGACATAACACTCTGCAATTCCGAACTTCGGGAACGAGTTCAGGGATGGTGAATGAGGAACAAAGAGCTATTAGGAACCCTAGGAAAACAAACTGGGGAGGCTTCGAAAATGATTTAGAAAGACTGACGAGGTACAACTGGCAACGGACTCAGAACGTAAACGACCTGGAAGCACAATCCAGTATACTGGATAGTGCACTCAGGGAAGCCTACGAGAAGAACTGTGAGCCTAAGATAGTAAAATCACGCAAAACCATCTGGTGGACAGCAGAGTTGGGGGAACGTAGGAAAGACACTCGAAGAAGGCTGAGGGCTGCATTCAAAAATAATACACCGGCTCACTGGGAATTCTATCACGAGGCTCAAAAAGCATATAAAAAGGCGGTAAAGCTAGCCAAAACAGAGGGGGTGGAAACGTTTCTGCGAATCTATAGAAAAGATACCGGAGACGGCACGCCTGCAAAAACTTCTGAGTGAGAAAAGGAGGTTGGCAGAGGGGTCGCTCGAACTCCCGACGGTTCCACCACCCCGAGAGAGGCAATAGAGCACACCTCACTGACACGCACTTCCCGGGAACAGAAATCATGGAAAACACACAGCCGCAGCCAGGAGCCGACTGTGTGCAAAGCGGAACGGATTGGGAAACCACGAAAGAGGTGGTTACACCAGACAGGGTATGTTGGGCGGTAAACACATTCTCGCCGTACAAAGCACCGGGCCCAGATGGTATCTATCCAGTCTGCCTACAGACAGGACTAAAAACCATAATGGGACCATTCATTAGGGTCCTCAGAGCATCATTAGCCCTAGGGTACATTCCAAAATCGTGGAGGGGTGTGAGAGTGGTGTTTTTGCCTGAACCAGGCAGAGACGTAAGGCCAAATCCTACAGGCCAATAAGTCTCTCATCATCCGTGCAAAAAACCTTGGAAAGGCTGATAGACAGGCACCTAAGAGAGGTTACCTTGAAAAGGTTCCCGCTACATGAGAACCAGCACACATACAGGGCAGGCAAGTCAGTAGTCATCACTGCACTCGCTTGTTACAGCAATTGAGAGAGGGATGACTGGCGGTGATTATGTCCGGGCAACATTCATGGATATACAGGGAGAGTTTGTTGCGCCCACTCATGAATCAATAGAAACAGCCCTGAGGGGAAGGGAAAGTGAAGGACGACTTAATAAACTGGATTGTATCTATGCTAAAAAGCAGGGAGATCCGGATGACATACCAATAAGAACGGATCCATGCAACGACCATCAGGGGCTGCCCACAAGTGGGAGTACTCTCTCCCCTACTGTGGAGCCTGGTGGTGGACAGTTTACTAGAGGAGTTAAATGGTCAAAAAATATATACACACAGGGCTACACTGATGATTTGGCTGTGGGGCAACCGGCAAATTTCCGGGAACCATCGCGGAGTTAACGCAGTGGGAAGCCCGATGGGCTGCAACGCGTTTGGGCGAATGTAGGGGAAGTGGAATGCTTTTGGGGGAGTTCTTGCAATGGATTTGGGCGACCCCTTTTGAATATTTGATAATGGATTTGGGCGAATATACCAAATAGAATTCTGGCTTTGAGGTTTCAAATTTTTCATTTTCAAAGCTTTTCTGGGTGGATTTGAGACTCTATCACTCGACAGACCAGCATTCGGCTAATTTAAATAATTGAAACGATATTTTTTTCAAAAATATTAATGCAAAACTGATATTAAAACAAAATACACGTACAGGACATGGTTTTCAATTTTTTTAAAAGTATTATATTTGTTTTGTTAAAAATAGGCGGCAAATATGTCTAAGATAAGTCTGAATATCAATACTGTCTGTTTCAAACTGATGCCACAATTCTACAATTTTCAAAAGTTTAACCTGCTGCTCTTTTCGGATTGAATTTACAATATTTTTACGAATTGAATTCATTTTCAATTCCGTATCAATCTGAATTTGCTTGATCACATGATTAATATACGCATGAATCGTATACAATTGAGTAAAGTAACATGAGGCGAAACTAAAAGTGGCATCTCCAAAAACAACATCACTTTGACAAAACATTTGCAAGTTACGTGGAGTAGTGAAAAGAGTGAAAGTTCGATTCTCACTGACGAAGCAAAATGTACCTCAATTTTCATTATATGTCAAAGAAGACTGCATGTGATACAATTGCTCTAATGCATCCTCCGTACTTTGAGGAATTTTTGGATATTTTTTTCCTCTGGCTCGATATACAGCTTCTCTCATCAATTTCATATCGGAATGAACTAAATTCTCTTGAATACATGAATGAATCACTTGTTGTAAGTCTTTTCTAATAATTTTATTTGGCCTTTCATGAATAGTGTCTACAGCCTTTCTCTTAACAGCTGCTCTTACAGACTGCACAGCTATTTGATGCTCAGTTGTTGGATCGTGATTATGGCTCTTACCATTTGTTTTTAATACTGATTTGACTGCTGTATCGATCACTACACTGGCCGAAGATTTTTTATTAGTACAACGAAATCTGAAATTTCCATTGGCCAAAGTATTTTTTAAATTTGTCAATTACAACACATACTACACCACGATTAGTTTCAAAAATTGAATCAACTGTCACATCCATAATTAATAAACGTTTTTTAATGCCAGTTTCAAGACTCATCGGTTTAAAATAGATGTTCAGAGTTCCTATAGAAGAGGAGAAACACTACTGCTTTTATCTTTAAGACGTGTTCCAGCAAGTTGAGATTATATTTTGTACTCGCCCAAAAGCATTGATCAACTTCGCTTATCAGTCGCCTAAAACCATTGCGACTTATTTAGACTATATTTTCGTCTACTCGCCCAAATCCATTGCAGCCCTCCGATGGGCGGAAAAATGGTGTGTGAAAAATAGTGATGTCGATCATTTACTCGATCAAAAATGATCGATCACGATCATCTCGATAAGACTCGATCTTTTTCGATCATCGAGCTCAGGGCGATCATTATGATCGATCATCTCATTATGACATGATCGATTGATCGATCATGAAGAATAAGAAAAGAGACCATTGGTAGATAAGTTCCTTTCTATTAACGACTTCTCTGAACACAGAAATGAATGCGTTTTTTTTAAGTTGACTTAGAAAAGGACCTAATAGAGAATGTTTTTAGGTATTTTCTGTTTTGCTAAACATTTTCATATTTTGTACTCAACAAAGTGGAGAGGAGAGTGCATTAGCATTGATAATATTCGGACTGTGCAAACAACAACAACAACAACGCCGAAACTAAACCCAACTGATAAGCGACCGATGATGGTTACTTTGACTCTCATAAGAAAAACACATATTTTTGTGATGGAAATGAATATCAGTCTGTTGTATGCCTTTGGGTACTTGACATTGTAGTTTGTGATCGATCATCAGAAAGATCGATCATTTTCCAGTGTGATCAATCATGATCGATCTTACTGGAAAATGATTAAAATGATGATCGATTGATCATGATCGATCATGGTTTTTGTAATGATCGACATCACTAGTGAAAAAGGGGTTATCGATAAACCCGGACAAAACTGAGATCACTCTTTTCACCCGCAAAAGGAAAGGCAAGGAGTTGATCAAGGTGCAATACAAAGGAAGACCGTTAGCCCTCACAGGAAAGGTTGAGTACTTAAGGAGTATATCTTGATGAAAAACTCTCCTGGAGGGATCACCTCTCAGATAAAATAAGAAAAGGGATTGAGGGCTCTTTGGGCTTGCCGCACCTACGTCGGCAGGACCTGGGGACTCTCTCATAAAATGATGCACTGGATATATACCGGTGTAATACGCCCTAGAATTACATATGCGGCCATTGTGTGGTGGGGCTGGGTCCACCTGGCCAAAGTCAGTGAGGAACTAGACACCTGCAAAGGCTCGCGTGCGTGATGACAACGGGGGCAATGAGTGCGGTGCCGAAGAAGGCGCTAGAAAGGCTCCTAAACTTGCCACCACTTTACACTGCTATAGAAGTAGCTGCGATAATGGGGGCTTATCTTCTGGGTCAACCAAATCTTCAGGCCCATAAAACAGGCCACAGAAGGATATGGGAGATGGCGGGGACGATAGACAAATGCTTTGGGATGCCAAAGGACAGAACTGCGATCGGACACTTCTTTGACAAGCCATACCGTGCGCTAATACCCACACGGGAGGCTTGGGGAAAGAAGGTGGCCAAGCATTCTAGAAAAAGAGGAGAATGTGTGGTTTGCAGATGCCTCTCTAAGAATGACCAAGGTGTAGGAATCGGAATCACGAATGCAAAAGGCGCTGACAACTGTTCAAACTGTTCAGAGTCCCTTGGCGAGGGCGTCACTCCAAGTAGATATAATGGCGATCACGGTAGCTATTGATAAAAATCAGCAGAAGGGCCTTGTTAATAAACAGATCTATATCTGTACAGACAGTCAGTCGGCTATTAAGGTACTATCGTCACACCAAACTACATCCCTGGTGGTGGCGGAGTGAGTTAACAAACTATACACCCTTGCTTAGGAGGACCGGGTCACCACACTATGGACACCGGGACACTGCGGCATAAATGGGAACATGATCGCTGGCAAGCTAGCGAAGGAGGGCATAAAAAAGGAACTGGCAACACCCAGGCCTTGTCTTTCTGTAGCATACAGCGTCATAAAATCCAAGGTAAAGGCTTGGATAAGAAATCAGACGGAAATGCCCTGGCGGTTGGCCAGTGGCATGAACGTCAGCAAAACACTGATAGGGGACACCCCCAGTAAGTATGCTAAGTTCCTATTAGGGCTTGACAGGAAACGTGCAAGGCTCATGGTCGAACTTTTAACTGGTCATGGGGCCACAAAACACATGTGGTATACAATAGGAGTGGTAAGAAGCGGCCCCTGTAGGTACTGTGGAGAAGAGGAAGAAACCTCGATCCATATCATATGTCAATGCCCAGCAATAGCCGGGACAAGACGCGAAGCATTGGGGCCAGAGTATCCAGCACCTAGTGAAGTCAAAGGGATAGAGCTCAGTAAGATCCTAACTTTGGCTATAAAATTGAGGCTACTGAGCTGATCCTTAATAGCAACTTGAGGAATAGTGCAATGGACTCGGAAGTCTGAGCACTCGGCGCATACGGCGCCACCTCACACACAAATGAATGAATGAAGGATGATAAGCGTGTTCTGCTTGGATGATCAGACGGGACTGACCAGCCGTGCATGAAGATCTGTCAATGACCATACTTGTTCAGCTATTTGCATTCAGCCAAAGCATGAAAAAATGGAAAAATGAAGCTAAATGGATGATGAAATAATCTTTTGAACGGACTGATATCAAGTCGATCGAAAATGAAAGGCTGATCGTGGTTGCTCAGCTTCAATTAACTGATCATCTTAACATCCAAACTACATTCACCTTTGGCTGATCATACTCGTGTGGTCCCACTTCAGGACTGTATAACGCTCAGATATAATGAGACAGGGTATTTCCAAATCTCACTTTAGCCCACGGTCTAGATGAGCCGGGAATCGATTCAGCTAGTACCAAATTCCAACCTCACATAATGACAAGTCTCACATCGTGCTAACTGATTCGAATATGATATCTGAACCAAGAGAACAAACCCGCACACTCGAGTCGACCTACCACCTCATCTTACATTTTTGGAGCACTCAAACACGAGTATCCAAATTGAAAACAATTTCCTCTAACAAATTCGTATATTTCGCATTCGTCGCACGCGGAATTCGGTTGTTAGAAAATTGAATTTCAATAAGTTACTGATATTATAGTTACTCGACTACAGCGAACCTCGATGCTCGCTTACATATACATATATCGAATACCTACATAATTTACCTATTTGATCCGAATTTATACAACCGCTCGAGAAAACCCTCGGCACATTTTCTATATGTTCACCCAATATAGCACAATGCCGGAAAATATGAACAAAAAAATTACGGATTTCTTATACTCGGAGATATATCTTCGAACATGTTGTGCGCTCGGTAATGCAGAATAAATTTTCAGAAAAATCTGCAGATAATGTAATGAAATATTTACGTTCTTTTATTAAAGGAACCCATTTCGGCAGTTGAAAGAGAACGAGAAGAAGAAAAAATATATAGAAGCAAGAAGAGCCCAAACGTTCACCATTCCCACAAACGGCGTTGGTATTTTCTTGTATCGATGAAAAAATGAAATAGCGTCATGGGCGGTTATGAGTCCCAGTTTATTTTGGTTGTTCATATTTTGCTTTTAATAAAGATTGTATCGAAGAGAAGTGAACGAGAGAGATTACGCGTCGTCGAATTTACAAGTTCACTTTTATGGAATGAAAATTCTCGTCGCAAGATTTCATTCGCATTACACACTCAAGAAGTTGAAAAATGATTTTCGTGAAGGTGACATAGGAGCTTGTGTTACCGGGAAAATTCGCAGACACTGAATCGAATCACTGAGAGAAGAAACGCAATAGCGAATGGGTCCGGTATGGTACCAGAATTTATGGGAGAAGTTTTCACCTTATTGACCTTCAGATTGTGATAAAGAGACTCAATCAAATGAGAAGTGAGCGCGAGAAATTCTCTTTTGGACGGTCGTTGGGCGGGAGATCATCCTTCGAAACATTCTCTTTTGAAAATGGTGTTGACGTGGGTTCATAATAATACGAGAACGAGTGCCGCAGCCTTTAAAACAACTCGAGAATACAGGGTGTCCGAGTTTCGGTTGCTAAGCGGGGAGGAATGAATAGCGCTTGAGTAGACAAAGCAAAAGTGTTATTATCACCTTTTGCCTAATCACAAAATTGAAGGCGCCGCATCTTTGTAAAAATCGAAAAATTCACCAATTTTGACCCATTATAAAAATCACGAGTAATGATGTTGCCCAGTCTACAATGATGCCATGTTACAGCACTCACTTAGAGTAACAAAACAAGTTATTACGATATCCGGCCTGCTCTGAAAATTCAAGCAGGTAAATGGCATCCAAAATTCAGAAATTTCAATTTTTTAGAAAATTGTGCAAAAAGCCTACTTTTACTGAATCCCAACATGCATAACCAAAGGCCGGCGTACAGTTCTCATTATCAAAACTGGTAGTCCTGATTCAGATGAACAAAATATCATACCACTATCTCCTTCCAGTTTTCAGAATTTAAAAAGTTATGTCGCGTTGAAGTTCATGAAGCTTCTGAAATGATCGAAAAATGAAACTTATGATTAAAGAAAAAAAAGAAAAATAACAAACGCTTTTAATTTATTGTAACTTTCAATAGTCGTTAGGCCTGAATGAATGACTGGCGTTACATGAAGACTCCATCTGTTGAACTAGTTGTCTAACCACCATCAAATAGGCACTGGAATACAAGAAGACCTCTCGCTGAAAGTAGATGAAAGAAACTTGATTCATTTTATGACAAGCCATTGTCATGGTTTGTCCACTTTCGCTGCAAATTAACAACAGGCTTTAATTCTGTTCAGTTTTTTAGCAGCATTTGTCTTCTGTACACTAACTGATTTCCCCACATTATAAAAGAAATCTAAAAATTTGAGACGTTACCAGATTGAGAATAAACTTTTTAAGTAAATTATTTCAAAAAATTTATCAGCTCTTACTGAATGTACCAGTTATCCCTCCGATTAAAAGTGCGCTTTACTTTTATCTTCTGTTAGGATGTCTGCAAACTCGACGTTTTCTTGCAAAAATTTGAAACCTGGAAGCAAGAGACTTGGCTTTTCTTCTGAAATTCGCCACTGTATGCAGTGGTGTAGCGTCGGGGGAGGGGGGGGGGGGGGTTCATGCCCTCTCAATATTTTTACATAGTCCTCTAATATCGGCGATTTTAAAAAAAAACTACAATTTTCGACTTTTTCTCCCTTGAAAACCTTATTGTGCCCCCCCAACCCCTAGCTGCGCCATTGACTGTATGACATAATTTCTCGTGAATTTCCGTCGAACGTCGGTTACGCTGCGTAGAAATGTATTACACTTCGTAATTCACAAGCAACGCACGTCGAAATGTTGGCTCATTTTTGTAGCACTGATAGCAACTTCAGTTCTATTCCAGAGTGTGCAAAACTCAAGATTTACATTTCCCTTTCATTTCGTTTTATTTTATTTTTGTTTCTGCTTACGAATTTAGGGAAACTTACTTTTGAGCGGAGCCTAGAAACCAAATAGCTTTCCCCCAAACAGTTTAATTTTTAGGGCGAGTTAAATTTTCTGTTTCTTTGAAATTTGAAAGTACTTCAACGTGTCTTAACTTTTTAAATTCTGAAAACTGGAAGGAGATAGTGGTATGATTTTTTGTTCATCTGCATCAGGGCTACCAGTTTTGATAATGAGAACTGTACGCCGGCCTTTGGTTATTCATGTTGGGACTCAGTAAAAGTAGGCTTTTTGCACAATTTTGTAAAAAATTGAAATTTCTGAATTTTGGATGCCATTTACCTGCTTGAATTTTCAGAGCAGGCCGGATATCGTAATAACTTGTTTTGTTACTCTAAGTGAGTGCTGTAACATGGCATCATTGTAGACTGGGCAACATCATTACTCGTGATTTTTATAATGGGTCAAAATTGGTGAATTTTTCGATTTTTACAAAGATGCGGCGCCTTCAATTTTGTGATTAGGCAAAAGGTGATAATAACACTTTTGCTTTGTCTACTCAAGCGCTATTCATTCCTCCCCGCTTAGCAACCGAAACTCGGACACCCTGTATACGTATACTCACCCGCTTGTTAATATCGTCACTTCCACACCCCCTACCCTACCTACCCTAGCTGTCGAAAATCAGCGTATTATGGTGAAAAATCATTATTGAAAATGAACTCAGTAGCAAATAGTGGCAGTGGGAGATCCAAGAAGCTATCCTATTAGAGACAATGCGCAATATGTAAAAATAGTTCAAGTTTTATCACTCACTGTATTCTCTATCGGGCGAGGATTTTTGGAAAATTTGCAAATTTTCATCGCAATAACATCGAATTTCCTCGCAGGGTCGCTGTGTGGCAGAATGGTAACGAGAACGTTTAGCAATTCGAGCATCTCGGGTTCAAGTCCCATCAGCGGGGGAGAGCTAGTGCTATTCGAATACCCCGCTCATATCCCAGCAAACAGAGCGACTACAGTATCAATCGAGATGGAAAGATAGCAAGCGCATCCTGAAGCCTCACCAGTTCGAACGAACAAGGTATTACAATCGCAGGGCGGGTTACTACCAGATCAGAAAGAATGGTACTGTTCGAGTGCACGTCGTGAGTAGCTTACTCAGTATCGCGAAACACTTGGCTAGTAAGCAAACTGCGGCTGCACACTCTCCGGCATACAGAAGGAAAACGTCAATGCAACAAACCGTGAAGGGAGCAATGGAAAACTACCCCGACCAACCCTGGCTAAGAAAGTCGCGCGTCAGAAACCGTGATCGTCATGGCACCTGAGAAAGAACAACTTCCTTCGCAGAAGTAGAGGAAATAACTCGACATCGTTACTGATCTACACTCCAACTCGGCTGGTAAAAGAATAAATGCCTTCTCGGCTGACACACAATGCTAAATACAGTCGACCTCTCTCCTACCGCTTAGCAAAAGGTTGTTCGGTAGGAGAACTGATCTCTGGTTGGACAGTGTAAAATGGGGAAACAGTGTTGACAAATATATAGTGGGAAAATATCCACCGTCCTCGTCAGTTCCTCTTGTTGCATGCGGCAGGTTGCAGTTGCATTGCTTCGTGATATGTTATCACTTCCGGCTTCAACTGTGACCGTCCATAGGAAAAAGGAGCTGCAGTTGAAATAAAATGAAAAAGCAAAACCGAATTCGTCACCTTGGTACCATAGATTGTGAAGAACGACTGATTCGAACTGAATGCCACGGAGCAGTCCCACTATCTGGCTATTAAGGATATCAAATTCGATTCAGTCAGTCTTCACATCAGCGGTATTGCGGAGACTCTCTCTTCACCAATGTACATTTTCTAACAAACGTCTTTTGTCTCCGAGACATACCTACATTTCCGGGATGTGATCTTTCTTCCCTCGATCGGCCAGGCAGGACCATCGGTTCAGCTTGGTTTCAGTTTATTGTTTTATAGCACACGACATCCATTTAGTTTAGTTACAGTTTTATGTTTAATCCCTGGAAGATCTGTTTTCTTCTACCGGTCATCAAAATCATCAACGCGAAGGCACACTGATTATATGACCACCCGAAAATTGGAACAGTTACGCTCCTTGACAACTCAGTGATCCCCAACTGTCTGCACCGACTACATCCACTCTAACCTAATAAATTTCTCAGTCCTAGGTCTAATAATTTATTAGTTAAATGATTTCCACGAAGCAAGCTTTTATTTTGAAATATTTTGGTAAATTTATTCTTTTGTTCATACAGTTTCAATAGAATAACACCGAAAAAATCCATTGAATCGGTTCACTTCGCCACAAAATCAATTCAAATATATTGTCAATAAAGTTGATCTTTGTCAGTGGGTAATTCTCCGAAAAATGGACAATTCATGTAAATAGGCTGTAACTCTGCCACTTATTATCAGAATGCTATGCGCAATATATCAAAATTGAGGAAATGAACTCTTCTGATGGAGACAGTGGTAAAAGCTCTCCCTAGTTCAGCAAAACATCATTAGAAAATCGAAAATGCACCTGAAATGTCCATCAGCGTGGGTGTCAACCTGGCTTAGTTCCGTTTTTTTTTTTTGCTTGCTGGAAGGGTTTAATACATCATTTTCAGGAACTACTGTTTCCCATTGTTGAAGAGGTAAGTTGAGGCAACACGGTATAGGTCTTACAATCTTTTTCTAACCAAGTTAAGTAACCTTTAGAATACCTCAAAGTTGTGTCTAGGAAGAGATATGTCCTTCAACGTGGATAATTTTCAAACCTCTCTGTAGGGTTCCACTATAAGCATAAACTTCTCTCAAATGCTCATATAACTTCCTCATAACTTCCTCTAGAAGGCTGTGTAAGAACTTCTGTGAAATAATGATAATTTGTATGCTAAAATACTCATTTATTGCTGAGATCCTGGTTTCTAAAAAAAAAAAGTGTCCTTCATTGTGGACATCAACAGCCATATTGGATTTATAGCTCCGAATTTGTAAAAACGTAATAATATAACTAATGTTGGCCACATTACATTCAGCAACATGTATCAAATATTTTCCGCATATTTACCCAATGGAAAAAGGGAAAAGGCGATTTTGTCCTTAAACGTGGACATAAAATATTATTCAACGTGGCTACTCACGTATTTCTTGTATCCACGCTGAAGGACGTGAGTCTTTCGACACTTAGAAGTAGTCCGTAGAAACAGCCTTTAAATCTTCTTCGTGCAGAGACTACTTTCCTAGATGAATTTTTGGTACTTCATAAAACCGTGATCCGTGAGATTGTAACCCACGGTGCCGCTGTGTGATCGTACAGCCTCACAAATTTTTTTACAACCCTCCAAAATCAAATTTAAGCCCGGCCGGTACCGGAATATGATTTCTCAACACCCCTAGTATCGATTTCAACGAAAAAAATTTGAAAAGTGAACCTCATTTTTTTTGGTTTTTGTCCACGTTGAATTGTCCATTTTTCGGAGAATCATCCCAATACTAGTGAAGATTGACAGAAATTTGGTTGGCCGAGTGGATAGCGCACTGATCTCGGAATGCGGAGGTTCCGGGTTCGAGCCCACGTAGCTACTCGCTATATTTCGACCTAGGCCGGCTTTTCGGCAAGTAGAGACTAGAGGGCTAAGACAACCCTAACAGCCTCCCCGACGCCTCTGAGGTAATGCTCGAAAGGACGGATAACAGGACACGGGTTGAGAGCAAAATTAGAAAAGAGTAGTCAAGACTGACAGAAATTCTTCCGTACTTGTTTGAACGAAGAAAATTTTTTGTGACTGTATTATTTTGTTAAGTTAACGAAAATTTCGGCGTAAATCTTGCCATATTAGCAATTTTTTGGTCATATAACCAATTTTTTATCACTTTGCCAAATTTTTTGTCACATTGGGAATTTTTGTCATGTTGAAAACTTTTAGTCATACTGACAATTTTTGTTCTGCTGATAACTCTTGTCATATTGACAAGTTTTGTCCTATTGTCACATTTCATCGTGTTGACAATTTTTATCATATTAGCAATTTTTGCTATAAGAGTAATTTCTGGTGACATTAAAATTAGTGATTCTTTATTAATTAACAATTGTGGTCATATTGACAACTTTTTTACAGTGGCAGTTTTTTTATAGCAGCAGTATTTGTTATACAATTTCGGTACATTAGCAATCTGTGTTCTATTGACAATTTTTGTCATGTATGTATAGACAGATTTTGTCATGTTTGTAAATTTTTATCATACTAGCAAGTTTTGTAAAAGGGGTTATTTTTCGTCATATTGAACATTTTATAATGTTTACAAAATTTTACATCACATTGGCAATTTTTTTTTCAATTTACAATTTTTATCACACTGGTAATGTTTGTTATGCTGAAAATTTTTGTAAAATCAACAATCTTTGTTAAGTTGACAAATTTGTTAGTTGAAATTTTTTGTCATATTGGCAATTTTTGTTGTGTTGACAAGTTTTGTCATGTGGGCAGGTTTTGTTATATTGTGAGCATGAATCCAATTTATAGATTTCTGTCATATTGAAAAGTTTTGTCACATTCACAATTTCCATTATGTGGCCGGTTTTATATCATTTTGGTAAAATTTCTTAATATTTTACCAGATTTTTTTCGTGTTAATGTTTACAAGCAGCACCGAATTCAAATATTTAAACTCGTTTCATCAAAAATGTGCTTTTCAGCATGACGACGTTTTTCTACCCAGGTACCCAGTACCCCAATTACTTAATTAGCATAAAAGTGAAAGAGTGAACGAGAAGTGAACTGAACATGAACTGATCTGCAAAGTGAACTGAACTGCATAGCCTTTTCGTTTTCGAATTAGATGCAAACTCAAAAATTTTATAATTCCGCGAAATAAGTGAGCCAATTACAGTGATGGGGGGAGACGGGTCAGATTTTCAAGTGGTCAAGTTCCATGCCTTCCCCTATTATTTAAAAAATAAGTAGGCATTATCAGGAATTTTCAATCAGATGCAATGCACGTGACTGGAAATTTCAATTGGAAGCAAGCGCATGTTGGCACCTGATTCGCTGGCTGTGCTTAACAGAATGAACGACTTAATGTCCGGATCTTATTGCGATCTAGATCTTTCTAGATGACACAAGGGCTTTCATTATGTAATTCGGCTGTGTTTGGTAGCAGTTCTCATTTTCTCGGTTCAGCTTGGTGCGATTTCGCGTTGTGTTGTAGTTTGTGTTGATTTGAGAATCCGATGAGTTTCACTGGGCATTTCTTATTGTCCTTAGAATACCTTATGTTACGTACTTATTTAGTTATGTGCGTGTACTTAAGAGGTGGGAAGCAGCCTCTGACGCGAAATAAAAACAAACAAAGCAGAGCGAGCGAATCGGGTGTGATGTTCGCTAGATAGGGTTTCTCTTCAGTAAGGCTTCGGTAGTCTGCATTGTTAGATAGTGAGTACTACAGGGGAGGTGTCTCGGAGTTCAGCTCGAGTATCCGCTGCAGTCTTATAGCCAACGGAAGTTGGGGGCGAACGGTAGTCTTGTGGTGGTCAAAGGTGGATACTGATGTGGAACAGTCCTGCGGGCACTCCTACAGTTGGCTTCGTGTGTGGGTCAGAGGATCACGATCGGAGTCAGGATGAGTCAGACGGACTTGATTCACTTGTCTTGGTACACCACAGGGGAGTGTCGCGCCTTCCAAAACCTGTGGCCAGTGTAGTAGCATGGAGGCTGCGGTCTGGTCAGGGAGCACTGTATCACGGAGATGCGGAGCATCCGGCAGCCTCCACTGCACGTCTTAGCCAACATTGATGCGTCAACGTTCGGGTGGTCTACTGTCATGCATTGATGGCGCTACGGGCGGGTGGTCGGTAGTACCACCTGGGCATGCTCTTGGGCGGCACTGAAGGGGGCTACCCTCGGTGCTGGGATTGGAACATGTTTGGCTCCATCTCGCCAAGTCAACCTAAGTGACATCTCGCACTACTAGTTGAGTGAGCTGGAGTGTGGAGCTGGGAAAACTTGAACAGGAGTTCAGGGATGTCGCCATCGCAGCTGGGAAAACACTCATTGCACGTGGTAACTGGCGCTGGCGGCAGTGAGATCGTCTTGCTCAAAGTTGTGCACACTGTGGATAGGATGCTTCTGCGGGGCATACCCTGCGGAGATCCACGGCCGACAGATGGGGCAGAGGTACTGCGGCCACTGCCGGGGACATAGCGTGGTGCCTTAAATTAGCTTTGCCAGAGAGGCAGAGCGGTATTGGCCAGCGGGGTCAGAATTGTACCTAGTGTGGATTTTCAGGAACTGGAAGCCTGTGTTTTGAGCTGCGTCGTGGCTGACTGTGTAAAAAGGCGAGATCAGGTGTATGATCTTAGATATGATATCTTGGCGGTTAAGATAGGTGGACAAGAGTGCTCACCTTTTGGTTTTTACAGTGTACCAGGTTGACCAAACTATTCTGGATCCTGTCGGCTGAACCAGTACTTTGGCTTACTCATCGTGAGGTATAATAGGTATTTATTACTTAGTGTCATTATTTAGGTTTTCAAAAAAAGGAAAACCCGAATTTCTCAAGGATTTTTCTACATTATACCTGAAGGTGATAGAATTTACGTAATAAATATAATTGGTAGGTTAGGAAACCCGTGAACGAGGTGTCGACCTCTGAACTTTGCTTATACAAACACATGGGCTGTTTGAAGAGTTTGTCCTTTCTCCTCCTCTTTTTTTATCGCAAAGTCAGATCTTCTCAGAAAAAAACATGGGTCTTTAAGACAATAATTATTGAGAAACACAAAAATCACCAAAAACTACACAAAGACGATAAGTACCAAAAAACCAAATCACAAACATTACGAGAAGTAACCTGAGCTAGTCGAGGACACAAACTACACAAACAAGAAATAAATAAAATAAAGATCAAGAAGACGAAATCATGAGCAGTCACATAATATTAGTGTCCAAAGTTATTATTCAACTTACTATAGCTACTGATTGTAGAACTGAATGACGTATTTACGGCGAATTGAGTATGCAATTTCATATGCATACAAATGGCAATAAACAATACAGTGTGTCACAGTTTTTTGTCTAAACGCGAAGTGGGATCGACGTACAGTAAACAAAGTGGTTCAAGTGAAATAGTCTAGTTTCTTATTGAGTGGAAAAATTTGATACTTTTTCAAATTTTCAAGTCAATTTAATTAGGCCTATTTCGGGTCCAGAATTTAACAAAATTAAGGTGACATCGAAAAGTACGATACAATATTCGACATCAGTGACCCAAGACAGTCTTATTTTGATACTTTACTGAAATTTTAAAGCCAGCTTAATTTTCCGAGTCTTAGTTCTAAAATGTTGATTTTTCGGCCCAAATCTGAGACCCAATCAAAAATGTGATGCGGTAATCTGAATAAGCGACTGTATTGAAATTTTCAAGCCAATTTAATTTTTCTTATTTTGAGTCAAAAATGTGGATTTTAGGCCCAAATAAGAGGCAAATCGAAAATTTGATTTTTGATATTCGAAATCAGCAATCCCCTATTTTGGTGCAGAAAAAATTTTTTTACTTAAGCCTATCTGAAAAAAGTCTAAACTTTATTAATTGAAGATTGATTTGTATCCCATGAAGATCTGACTACGTGTTCCGAAAAAGTAAAAAATAAAAGAAAGGGGGGCCTTTTAGTGGAACACCCTTTAGGTTTTAATTTGGGAGTGAATTTGAGTTGGTTTCTGGTTTGGGTGTAATGTTGGGTTCAGATTCTGGCTTCAATTCTGTTTCTGGTTTTTGTTGTGGTTCGGTTTGAATTTAGATCGGATTTCAGTTTTTTTCTTTCTTTTTTCAGGTTTGTGTTCTGTTTTGTATTTAAATTGGGGTAAAAGTTTGTAGTTGGGGTTTAGTTTTTTTTTATCGAGTTTCGAATTCAAGTTTTCATTCTGGTGTGTGTTCTAATTCGGGGTTGAATTCAGTTTGAATTTGGCATTGGGTTTGGTCTTAGGTTTACGTTTGGGTTTGTATTTGAGTTTGTATTTTGGTTTGATTTCGTTTTGAATTTAAACTTGGATTCAGGTTTGAAGTTGATTTCAGTTTTAGATTGAGATTCGAGTTCGAAATTGAATCCAGTGACCCTGAAAAATCGGTAAAATGATATCAATATTGTATTTAGTTGCTTATTTGACCTTCACACACACCTCATTATCCCAAAGTTTTACAATTTTCAGGTTTGAGTGAAATTAATATGGAAATCGGATTCAGTGATTCTGAAAACCTTTGAAACGATATCCGTATTCCTTTTCTAATTTGCTCTCAACCCGATCCCTGGAATCCGCCTTGTCGAGCATTACCTCAGAGACGTCGGGGAGGCTGTTAGGGCTGTCTTAACCCTCTTTTCTTCTTGCCGAAAAATCGGCCTAGATCGAACATCTGGCGAGTTGCTACGTGGGATCGAACCCGGGAACTCCGGATTCCGAGACCTTCTATCCCCCTCCTCTCGCCCTAGTTTTCTAGGTACAACACCTGTCAAGATAGGTTTGTATATAAAATCGAATTTGGCAAACCTAATAATCTCCTGTGGTTACTCGGCTTACCGATCGTTTTCGCTAAATCGAGGGATGTACTGACCTTTCGAAATTCAACGAAATCTTTCTTTTCGCTCTGAACCTGTTTCAGCTGCCTATCACGGCTTGTTTCTCGCGACCCGGTCTCCTGTACCTCTCGCTTAGAAGATTAAGAATGTGACCTGCCTTTTATTCACTTTCGCATTCTCTCCCTAATGATCATTCCAATCGGCGAAATGTAACTTTTGTGTGTAGTCTGATGTTGTACCAGTTGTTCGTGAATAAACGATCTTCGGGCTCGATAGTCGCATCTTTCGATTAGTCCCTTGCGCTAAATCTACGAACCTATGAAACGGCATCTGTGTTGTGTTTCATGAATAATTTGAACTTCCAACCCTTGGCCAGATACCATAATGTAAAAATTAAGGTCAAATCGTTATTAGAAATGGGTTCAGCAACTTTGAAAACCCTGACAGGACATTCGTGTTGCACTTTATAGAAATTTTGAGATTCTGTCCCCTCTCAGGTGCCATAATTTTGAGTTTACAGACGAGTCGTTGCTAAACTCGAATTCTACGAGTTTGAAATCTTCACACCCGATGCCTCGTTGGGTGATTTGAGCCGACGAAAGGTGTAGAAAATTCGATTAAAAAGTAATTTATAAAGCTGAAAACCATAGAAAAACATAAATCATTTCAATATATAGTATCTCAGAGGAGGGATACAGGGGAAAAATTTTAGTGATCAATAGATAGGGGTATTTAAAACTGAGTCCGGGGAGATTTGCACCCCTTCGGTTCCCTGAAGTCGATGAGGCCACAAAAATGTCGAAAATTCAGTTTTCTCCCATAAGGAGTATATATGCCCCTTTTCAGAGGGTTCTAAATCCAATAGGAAACATTGCAAGAGACAATTTTAATGTAAGATTTCTTCTTCTTTAGGCGCCGTATCCGATGCCACATGTTGGCTATCACGGTTTCTAACGCGCGACTCTCCTGGGCAGGTTAGTCGGGGTAGTTTGCCATTGCTTTCCCTACAGTCTTGCTGCGTTGGAGTTTTCCTTCTGTATGCCAAAGAGTGTGCTACCGCAGCTTGCTTACTAGTTACGTGCTTCACGACGTTAAGTAAGCGGTCTATGACATGTACACGCACAGTACCAATCTTTCTGATCTGGTGGTAACACAGACTGCCTTGTTCGTGTGAACTGATGGAGGTTACAGGACAGACTGTGCTTCCACCTTAATCCATAGTGTAGTCGCTGTATTCGCTAGGATGTTAATCGGAGTATTCGAATATCACTAGCTTTTCTAGCGTTAGTGAGACTCGAACCAGAGACCCAAAGATTGCGAAACTGGCCCGTAAAATTTAGTGAAGATTAATTTTGCCATTTACACATTTGCAGTACAGTCCACAATTGAGAGGTTATTGAGAAACTGAAGAAAGCGATATGACCGCGTGGAAGGGGGTTAGGCTTTATGTGGGACCCAGGAATGGCAACATGTCTTGAAATATTTCTCAGGAACTTGAATACAAATGTGAAAATGATACATTTGCACTAAATGTAGGGTACCTTCCACATGATGTAATTAGCTTCAGGCCATTCGGCCTAATTCGTCTGCAGATTCAATTCGCGCTTAATTTTTCTAATTTCAGGGTAGAGCCGGGGCTTTCATCGTGTCATCTGCCACATTTACGTATAAAAAGGAGAGAGGGTACCCTTTGAAAGTTATTTAAAAGTAAGCGCGCTTGTTTGACATACCAATTTCATGCTGCACACTTTTACAAAAACGAACGACTTTTGGGCCGAATCGGGTATGTAATCAAAACGTTCATTGGAATACCTGCGCGTTCGGGTAGTTGAAAGCCACCGTGTGTGGTCTTCTAGTCGCGGCGCTCAAAATTTGGACTCGGCGAAACCGGCCTCTGGTTTTTGTTTTTCGATGTAACACAAATTTCACGAGCGATGCGCATAATTCGAACGAATGTAAGGCCGTGTTCATTAATATTTCAGTCGAACGGCAAAATTCGAACTGGATCGCAAAGTGGAAAAATTGAGAGAAAAACAGCAAAATAAACGCCGTTGGTGAATTAAAAAAATAAGGAAGGACTGGAGGCGAAATTTGCATAAAACCTAGCTGCATTAATATGACTGGCGGGGCGGCAAGATCGACCAAAAAAAAAAGAGCGAGAAAAAATGATTTCGCTGTTGAAAAATTATTTGCAGCAAATCTACATAATTCTTCCGGCAGAAAGGGTTTTCATTGAAAACCGCGCCGTCATCGAGATACAAAGCATTAAAAAGCATCTTTAAAAATTTCAAAAATGTTGGGCATAATTTTTCGAATTTTAATTGCGATAAATAGCGAATGCGAATGATCCATTGCACTATTTTCCTATATAATTTCTGCGAAATAATTGAAAGGATAATTCTTTCATTTGAATTGAGTTTCGCTTGATGTAAGGGATGCGACGCATTACGTAGGTCATTCTCCAGAAACTGAGAATATTTTGTTGCCAGCAAATTTTGAACGCTAACTCTTTATTAATTATTTATTTATTGGAGGGGGCAGTTAATCTAGGGTTACACAATAACGTCCGCAACAAATTCCACCAAATCAATTTATTAGACTGAACCGTTACCATCCTTTGATGGAAAAAGCACAGGGGGTGTTTCATCGTCATGAATATTATCATCGTGTCTTAATACCTGTTATATATATTTTTTAAATTTTGTTTCAAGTTGATGTTCCTGTAAGAAATAATATTGTACTTCGTTTCACGAAAGAAACGCCCGAGTTATCAGTGAAAAATGTAAACAAGATTCACAAGAGTGCTCGTCATTCGTTAGCCGCGGGGCCTCTTATTTCTCAAAAATTCTTGCTCTATTTCTGAAAAGTTCAAAAAGAAACTGAAAACTTCGGCTGATACGTACGATATTTAACTCTGTTTAATTATATACATACGTGTGTAAAGAATGCACTTATCGGTGCCTTATTTGTTTAGCGAACGACGATGCCCGTTCACCTGTCACTGAACACGAATAACTCAGGCGTTTCTTTCGTGAAATGGAGTATAGGAGGGAGAAGGAGGAAGAGAGAAATTAGAAATTTGAGAAACACTCTATGCAGCCAGGGGTATACAGGGTTAGTCGGTTTTCCTTCCACCATAGGAAAACTCCTTTATGCTGAACGAAGTATGACTCAGTTGTTTTGCCAGGCGAGCGGTCTCTTCGACAAGAATTTCATGGGAAATATTCGGGGAAAACTCCGATGGCTTTTGAAGAATTTTATCAAGAATATTCGGGAAAATCTTTCAAAATCTCTGAAGAATTTCGTCGGAAATCTTTGAGAAAAATCTCCTAGTCAGGAAAAATTTGCGATAATTTTCGAAGAATTTCATGGGACTTCATTAAGAAATATCTCCAATGATTTCACGCGAATTTTGTCAGAAATTTTAGGGAGAATCTCCAATGATTCCGAACAATTTTATCAAGAATCATCGAGAAGTATCTGTGATGATTTTTGAAGAATATTCTTAGAAAATTTTTGATTCTTTTCAGAAATTTTCGTCAAAAATGTTCGGGGAAAATCTCCAATGATTTCTAAGGAATTAATCAGAAATTTCGGAGAAAAAATGTGAAAATTTCCGAAGAATTTCATCGGAAATATTCAGAAAAAGTCCTTTAAAGGGAAAACAACTCCGATAATTTTCGGAGATTTCATCGAAAATTTTTAGAAAAAATTTCCAGTGTTTTCCAAGAAAGTTGATTAGTATTCTTCGAAAAAAATGCCTTACAATTTTTGAAGAATTTCATACGAAATATTCAGAGAACAACTCCGATGGTTTCTGACGAATTTTATCGAAAATCTTCTGGAAAAAAGTTCGATAATCTCCGAAGAATTTCATCGGAAATCTTCGGAAAAAATCTCAGATGATTTTCAAACAATTTCATTGGAAATTTTTGGGAAAAATTTACAATAATATCCGAAGAATTGCATCAGAAGTCTTTTAAAAAAATCTCCATTGTTTTCCAAATAATTTCATAAAAATTCTTCTAGAAAATTTCCTGATAATTTTTGGAGAATTTTATCGAAAGCATTCGGGGAACAACACCAAGAGTTTTAAAGAATTGTTCCAAAAATCTTCAGAAAAAACCTTTGATTATTTGCAAGGAATTTCATGGAAAATATTCGAGACGATTCCTTCGATTTTCAAAGATTATTTCTGACGAACTTTATCTAAAATACTAAGGGTAATTTTCCGATCATTTTCAATGAATTTTATCGGACTTCATTGAAAAATATTATCCGATGGTTCCAGAAGAAATTTGTGGGAAATTTTAGGAAAACTCTGCAATCATGCCAAAGGATTTTATCGGAAATTATCGAGAAGTACCTTCGATGATTCTTGAAGTTTTTCTTCAGGAAAACATTTGAATGATTTCTAGATATTTTTATCGGAAATTTTTGAGATAAATATTTCGATGATCTCAGAAGAATTTCATCAGAAATGTTCGAGAAATATCTCCGATGATTTATACAGAATAATTTCATTGGAATAATTTTCGATGAGATTCTTCGGAAATTATCGGAGTTGTTTCCGAAAATTTCCGATGCAATTCTCTAAAAATTATCGGAAAATTTTCTCGAAGATTTTCGAGGAAATTCTTTGGAATACACTGGACTTTTTTCTGAATATTTCCGATGAAATTCTCCGGAAATCTTCACATTTTTTCTCAAACATTTCTGAATAATTCCTTAGAAATCATTGGAGATTTTCCCCGAACATTTTGATGAAAATTTCTGAAAAGCATCAAAAATTTTCTAAAGATATTCTTCCAAAATCATCAAAGATACTTCTCAATGATTCTTCATAAAATTATTTGGAATCATTGGAGATATTTCTTAATGAGGTTCCATGAAATTATTCGAAAATTATCGCAAATTTTTCCTGACTAGGAGATTTTTCTCAAAGATTTCCGATGAAATTCTTCAGAGATTTTGAAAGATTTTCCCGAATATTCTTGATAAAATTCTTCAAAAGCCATCGGAGTTTTCTCCGAATATTTCCCATGAAATTCTTGTCGAAGAAACCGCTCGCCTGGCAAAACAACTGAGTCATACTTCGTTCAGCATAAAGGAGTTTTCCTATGGTGGAAGGAAAACCGACTAACCCTGTATATTCCCTTCTCCTTTTTCAGCTAATGCAGCGTTTTTTTGTAAAACGGTCGCATTCTGTCCAATTCCAAGACCATTGTTCAAGTCACGTTTCTAGTACCCAGTACAGGGGTGATACAATACAGTTTCGTACCTGACCTTCAACTTTTTTTTTTTTTTTTTGTAAACTAGTTCCCAGGCAAGTGAAATCTACCGGCAAGCACACAGCTGTACTCGTAAAATATGAAATTAAATTCGAAAAGACCAACTTTTACACAGGGTTGAATTTATGGGCCAAATCGAAGCCTAGATCAAAAGTCTGATGGAATATTTGGAATCAAGCTCCCCATCCCAAAAAAAAGTAACCTGATTATTTAATGTTTTAGGCGAAATTAATTTTGACTAGTATTGGATTTGAAATTTGGACTTCGAGCCCAAATCGAGGCCAGATCAAAAATCTAATGCGATACCTGCAATGAGCGATCCAAGAAACCAATATTTCGATATTTCGTTCGGCACCTTTCTATTTAAGATCCCGTAGTAAGTGGTGCAGTCTAGTCTCCATTTTGGGGAGAGAAAATTTTTTACCAAAAAAGAGATTGAACCTCCTCAATTAAGGATTCAATTTCGACCCATGAAGATCAGATTTCGTGATTAGGAAAAAAGAGGGCGGACTAATTCGTGAAACACCCTCTATACACAATCAATTCAAAAAACCTTTATTAAGGGGAATGGACATATTACATAAGTAGTTATTTAATGATTTAGCGGCTCTAAAGTGGGGCTCGCTTCCCCCTGACCAATTCCGGGCAAAAGTCTCCTATAGACACTCCCGTTCATTCCTATTCCTTGCTATTGTTTGACAGTTATTACTTTTTAGAAATTTATTAATATCATCTTTCCATCTTAATGTTTGTTTACCTCTTCTGCTTTTGCCGTCCAGCGGTTGCCAGAAGGTAGCCCTATAGGTCCATCGGTCGTCTCTGAGACCGGAGATGTGTCCCGCACGCTCCCATTTTATTCTTTTGATCAGCCAAACTGGATTGTTACTGAATCTTAATTTTCTTTTGATAACCGAGATTCTTACATTGTCCCTTCTTTGTTATCTCCAGCATTGATCTCTCCATGGTGCCTCTGTATCAGAGCAGCCAACCCGCAGAATTTCGCATAAGATCGCAGGTATTTTTAAGTTCCTTAGGTATTCCTCAAGATCTCAGGTATTTGAAGCTCATCTCATCTCAGGAATTCCGATCAAAATAGCAAATCCGTCTCGAATTGAATATTTTTCATTCGTCTGAATCGCCGCAACATTTTTCAGTTGCATTTTTCAAAATGTCCTCACTGATTTTATTGTACTTAGAGTTGGAACACTGATTTTTTAAATTTTTTTGGACGCATCCTGCAAAAGAGTCATTCCGTCCGGTAATGATGAGATACTTTTCGAAAATGTCTCCGAGTCAAATGAGTTGTCTTTAAACAATAATTACAGAGAAACCATTTTGGATGGAACAGGAGAGTAATATTGATTTTCAAGTTTTTTGTCACTTTTAGACCTCCTACATCCATATGTGAACAATATGTTCCGAGGACTCAAATTTTTCAAATCCACTGTCTCTTCCTGGGCTAAATATTTATAGACTTTTTCATTATATAACTGAAGGGGGCAAAAGAAACAAACATAGTAATGATGATTCGGCCGGGAGACATTGTTTTTCCTTTTCCGGCAATTTTACTTCGTCTCAGGCACTTCTTCTCTGATATCACAGGCATTCCTCAATATTGCAGTTGGCCGCGCTGCTCTGTATACATATATAGGTACAAATCCAAACCCAGACAAAAGCCCAAACCGGGACACAAACCAAAATTATAACCAAATTCTCAATCTAAACCCAAAACTAAGCTCGAAACCAAACCTAAAGCCAAATCCAAATCTGAGCCCGAACTCGGATCCAAACCCAATGGAGATTAGTTTTCCCTAATTTGGGTTAATTTGCTCAACTTAAATAGGACAAGATCTTTGGTTTTTGTTTTCAACTTTTTTTCAGCATTCTCCTTGTGTGAGTTCGAGCTCGAATCTGGATTCGCGTTCGACATTACGGATGACTTTCATTATTTTCTCATCTATTTTTACGAATTTTTCAGTTTTTCGAATATTTTAACACGTTAAGTGCTATGTTATCCTAGTGGGTGACACTCTCAACTGGCGCATGTTTGCTATCTCGCGAAGGAATCATGATACGAAGAAATTCATGATAATAAAAGTTGTTCCTCTTCACCAATAAAGAACGATTTCGCATTATAGAATTATCACCCTCCGATGAGTGACAGCGGTGGGCCCACGGGACCCTCACGTAATAAGGTACCTATCTCCCACCAAAAAGGGTTGGGCATATGTCTGGGACCTTGCATGCCAAGTTTCAGCTGTCCTCAGTTACGACTACAACTCCGCTACAGCTCTTTTATAAAACCTCAACGTCACCCACTAGTGAGTGACACGTCGCTATTTTGAAAGCCATACTAAAAATAGTTCTGCATATGAGTTAAATTCCTAAATAAATTTTTCATTTATATTTCATGATTTTTTCCTCTTTAAGAAATTTGAATTCCTTTTGGCAGTCCTCATTTTAAAGTGACAGCTAATTCTTTCCTTTTTTTCCTCTTTCCATTTTATATTTACCTAATTATTTTCAATATTTTCAACATTTTGGGCAAAGTCTCTCAAATTACAAGCTGAGTTTGTAATAAATTGCCAGTGTACATCTTTTGTAATTAGAATAAATTTTATACGTTTTTTGTAAATTCAAATTTGAACTTACCATATTTGGTGTTGCATGCCACGTATTTGACCTGTTTATTTAATTTTCTGTCTATCTCTTTTTCTGCCTGTTTATCTTTCACTAGCTTGTTTGTTAATTGAATGAATATTTTTCTATTTCTCGGTCTAGAAATTTTTCCTCAAGGAGAGGGAGAGAGAGAGAGAGGGAGAGAGAGAGAGAGAGAGAGAGAGAGAGAGAGAGAGAGAGAGAGGAGTATTATCCGGACAAAAAAAAACAACCAGGAACATCTTTACTCAGCTTTGTGTTTGTTTAACACACAGACAAGGATATACAGGAAGCTGAAGAGATCATAGCTTTTAAATTCTGGATTTTTATGCACTCGACTAAGTTTCCGTCTCGGGGGAGGGTGAGAGGTCTCTTACTAATGCGATAACTGTTTTTTCGTCTGCCTGTCTAAATGTTTGTCTGGCTGGTTGGTTGCTTCACATCCGTCTGACTGGAATCACGGATAACACATTCCTTACATATTTCTAAAATTTCGTGAATACAACGAGCCAGGCGCTTTCGCGGATAGTGGGATAGCGAAAACCAAATTCTCGTAAAAAAGCTTCTTGTTTATTTGAATTAATAATAGAAGACGAATGTACAGGAGCGGACGAGTCTCATACTCGGTGTCAGTCTGTTTTCGTTTCGGCGAGGGATTCCGTCTCAAGTTACACTTTACAATAAAATTCCATTATTGCGACCGAATCAAAATTATTCTTCCGCGCCACCACAGCGCCGATTTATTTTTTCGGCAGAAAAATAATAATAAAATAAATAAATTAATGTCGTACGTCGCGAAAGAACATGCATTCCATCCATGATTGATAGGACTTCAGAAACGTGCGCCATCGGTAAAGTAATCATATTTTTTACTTTCTAGTTTCACAAAAATACACCCCAAAAGGTATTGTTTCCGCTTTTCAAATAATATAAGCATAATGTCTCGTGTCACTGAATACATCGGATGTGTACGAATGAGAGGCGGAATACGACGCCCGGTCTCTTCTTTTTTATATTAAATTTAGTTACCCCTTCTTTTTTCCGTTTATCTATACTTCCTACTTCAAAATACGTCTCCTTTTCTGTACATCTCACGGGTATTTACTATATATAGGGTATTTTTTTCTCGAAAATAATGAGTCGTCTACGTGAATGAAATTTTCATTCCGGTTGAGAAAACGTCGCGTTCTCCTTTTATTAAACTGTAAGTCATTCTGATATAATAAACAGGTTGCTGTTTCGAACACCACTCGACAGAGTTTTATTATTAGGCCTCGGCGTTTGCAAATGTTTCCGCGTCTTCGTATAGTGTCGAAATTCGAAACAGGTGAGAATGTAACGTCCCCTAACAGCCACCTCACCGGGGACCTTATCCAACGCCGCGGCACGTAATATTAGGCTCACTTTTGTTGGCCCGCGCAGTATTTTGGTACTTTGATGATGCAGAGTGCGAAATATTCGAACGACTGTTAATGCAAAATGCAAATAAATATGCGGCTATACTCGAACACGATGTCGTGATCCACACTTTCCCCTCTCTCCAAGTTTATCAGACCTACTTGCAAGAAATACTTGACGGCTTTCCTGAGCGTATCCTATGCTTCACTTATGGTTCAACAGTGGCGGATCCAAGGGGGCCATGGAGTACATACCCCCCCCCCTGGTTGAATATTTTTAACGCAATAATAGGGGGAAAAAAAAAAGATGAACTGTACGCTCGTTACCCCCCCCCACGAAAGTCACCGCCGCTACTGTACCCTCCACCTCCTCTTTCTAAATCTGCGCCTGTGGTTCAAAGTAACAGACGCACCGCTTACGACGCCTACTCCATAGATAGTCTGCTACACTCCTTCCGTCTTAGAAACACAGCTTCCATCTACACAGCCGCATCCATGCTATCCTACAGTGCCTAATTACGATCTCCTCGCTTGAAGACCCACCCACCCCCACCCACTAGCTGGTCCTCTCAGATTCACTTTCCTCCTTAAGGTCTCTCTTTTTCTAATTTGCTCTCCACCCGAGTCCTGGAATCCACCCTTTCGAGCATTACTCCAGAGACGTCGGGGAGGCTCCTAGGGCTGTCTTAGCCCTCTTCCTTTCTGGTTGAAAAACCGGCCTAGGTCGAAAATTCTGGCGAGTTGCTACGTGGGCTCGAACCCGGGACCTATTTCTGATCGACTTTCAACGCACGCTCTCGTCCAATGCATCTATCTCATTCTCCATCTCATTTTCTTCACCACCAAGAGCAGTTCACTTATCTGGATCCCAAGCCATATTGGTATCCCAGGAAATAAGGCAATTGATGATCAAGCAACACAGCAAGCTACACGGCTCCCACTAAAATTCTTGTTTCTGAAAGCCCAATTCTGCCAAATTTTAGATTTTGAAACGAAGTTTCATTACGCAGATTCAGGTTGGATAGTTAATGTAGGAAAAGTGAAACGAACGCGAACGCAAAAACATGCAACGGAAGTGACGTAGTAACACTCCGCCTACGTTTAGTGAGGTGGAGAACGAAAGTGGGAAAGAGAGAGAAATAGAGAGAGAGAGGGGGTGGAGGTGTATGTGAAACCAGACTGCTTCTCTTCCACACCTCCGTCAACAGTTTTGTGTCAGATAACGTTCAGTACACGCACCTATTGACTGATGTAGCGACTCACAAAGTGCGGAAGAAGCTTCGCTTCTGTCGGATTCCCCGACGCTTCTTGCATTTTTTTCTATTTGTATTTCAAATTTGAAAAGCCGGTCCCGACTGTTGAAAGTAAAATTATATTTTATACTACTTGTTCAGAAAGGCAATGTTTACGTTGGTGTTTTACGGACGACAAGAAGCGCCTATCATTCATGCATCGAGTGTTAACGAAACCTGCATGTAAAGTAAACGTCCCTCAATGTAAAGCGTTTTTACATGAAAAAGTTGCCGGCCAGTAATTTTGTATCGGGGAATCGAACACGCGTCCACTGAAACATTTGACTGAAATGTAGCGATAGTCCCTAATTACTCAGTCATGGAGCGAATTACAAAATAGTGACTTATAAACGTATTTAAATATTCACGACATAGTACAGCTGTTACCGTTTGTTGTTAACCGTCGTTACGTTTTTACTGGCCACTACCTGTGTATGCTGTTTGTGCACGTAAACAAACTGAAGACAAGACTGTGATACTGTACTTTGAAGTAATTAACTGACCAACTTAAATTTTTGAATTAATTACGCACACAAAAATCACCTGTCTATAATTTAAATAAATAAAAAGATAAAAAAATACAGACCATTTCAGCGAAAAACACTTCCGCTTCTGATCAAGTAATACAAAGAATATTTTCCACAACAAGAGCCAAAAGTGGAGTCATGTAAACACTAAACACTCACTTTTGACTCTTGATGCGTAATATACTATTTTTTTAATTTGGGCTTAACATTACATATATTTGGCGTAACGTTGGGAGTCTGATGCTTGGAGAGTTAGCGACCGATGAGAGCAGAGTGGTGGGGGGTTATGCAGCGAGTTAGTCCATGCGGTAGTCTGTATTAGGGCTCTAGTATTCCGAAATTTCTTAAATAACATTAAAATTATCTTCTTTCGTGATGGAGTCTTGGTTGTATCAGTTTTGAAGTTGTTGGCTCTCATCGAAGATGCAAGCTTTTTCCGTTCTCGGTGTTTTTGGCGTTTTCCCATGCGTTTCTGATTGCCTCGAGGATTCCATTGATGGAGCTTATGGCGATGCACGCATGCCAAATTGGCTTCTCAGATACCGCGCCCCTAGCCTCGGAAACTACTCTTCCGAGTATCGCATCAGTGAACAGAGGGCACCGACGACCACAAGCTTCCTTGAAGATGGGCTTAACCCTGACGTCATTCTCTTGTGCCCTGATCTGGCATATCATCCTCATTGTACATATTCTTTATCCTCTGGACATCTTTCGTTGATTCAAGTTTGGGAGTTCTGCAGCCGGCCTCTTTCCTCTGGCAAAATATTTCACCGTTCTTAGACCAGATTTTGATTTGATTTACGAGACTTTTGGCCGCCGCTGGAATACGTTTGTTCTCCCGTGTGAAATGGTCGTTATACTGGACCCTTTGTAGTTTTTCCACCACCGATTTTCCCTGCCATAGCTTTAATTTCTTTGCTCGGGATACCATCTCGATTTTTCTGTGACGATTAACGAGCTTCATCACAAATGGTGGTGATAACTTGTCATTCTTGCCTCAAAGTCGGTGTGCGGTGTCGATATTCCTTGCATCTAAGTTAACGCCAACTAGTTCGCCAGAACTAGTTGGAACTTCCATGGGGGTTTCATATTCGTGGTAGGGTGAAGATTTTTTAGGCGATTATTCAACTTCAAAATTGCATGGGGTGAGATTCGACAACCAGGGTGGGGGTGATGTATGGATTGTTGATAGTAAATTTAAGGAAAAAATACGGGACAGTGTCCCTTCAAAGAGTAATCGTAAGTCAGTGAGGATTTATAGGTACAGGGGTGTAGTTTGAAGGGTTAAAGAGATACTCATAGGCAGGAATATTCGGATTGTGTGCTATCGTAACAAGAAGTTTGACAGTGAGTTGCACTCGGCGGTAAGAGAGAGAAGGAATTCCAGCATCGGCACTCATACTCAAAGTTGGGCTAGTGCGGAAGGCGCCAATGGCGATATGTAAACCCGCATTTTGAACAACGTCAAGAAGCTTCAAGTATGAGGAAGGGGCAAGTCCATAAATGGGTGATCCGTAATCCATGATAGATCGGATCAGAGTCTGGTATAACTGAATGAGTAATCCTCTACTACATCCTTTGGCAGGATGTGAGAGGCACTTCAGAACATCGAGTGAGCGCATCATTTGACTTTTATGTGTTTTATATGAAGTATCCAGGAGAGGCGAGCGTCAAGATAGAGGCCAACAAATTTGACTAAATTGGAGCGAGAAATCGATTGTGAGTTGAGTAGAAGAGGCGGGAAAGTTAGATTGTTTGTTCGATACTGGAACATCATGAATTCTGTTTTGTTCGGTCAATGCGGAATCCGTGTCTAGAGGACCATGTTTCGATTTATGTTTTCTTGGAGTAGTCTATGGCATATTTTGGGTTTTTGAATTTGAGGTGGATGCTGAAGTCATCGCCAAATAGTAATTGTGTGAGAGGGAAACGAGCCTGGAGAGTGATCTCATGAACAGCAATCAAAACCAAGGTTACACTGAGAACTGAGCCTTGAGGACTCTATTGATGAGCGGTTGGGGGCAGAAACGATGTCCTTCCACACGTACTCCAATGAAACGGTTTTGCAGAAAGCGTTGTAGGATTAGAGGAAGGTGTTCTCCTAAACCGTATTTATGAAGCAGAGAACAGATGTGGTACCTCCACACTCTATCGAGGGCATTTTCCATATCGAAAAAAATACTGAGTACAGATGACTTCCGGTTGAAAATGCATCGCAAAAAGTGCCTGCTGATCAGCCAGGGCCATGAGTGTTGATCGAGATTTACAAAAGCCGTACTGTGACGCCGAAATTTAAATTTTCACTATTACTCGCAATTTGGCTTTCATAAAAATAATGAAATAAAGTAACAACCGTTACCTCACCGGGGACCTTATCCAACATCGTGGCGCGTATTAAGCTCACTTTTGTTAGCCCTTACAGAACTTTTGTACTTTGCAAGACTGAATACGAAATATTCGAACGACTGTTAATCCAAAATATAAATAAATTTGCCGCTATACTCGAACACGACTTCTTTGCGCATATTTGCAAATCTCTTACTGTATAAGTGAATTCGACTGCATCTTGAGCACGAATTCCCCTATCCACAGCCGGCTGCTTCTAAATCCGCGCGCTTTTTATCATTTTCAGTTAAAATAAAAATACCTTCGTTCGAGCGAAAAGTGCAAATCGAAGTTTAAAAATTAGAATATATTGATTCGTTTCGCTAATACCGGTACCGAGTGTGTCTATAAATCGATCAAACTTTTTCATTCGATTTCGAAAAGCGTTGTTGCTGTTTTATGGAGAACAAAAAAATAAATAAATAATAACTTCAATCATCGACTTACTTTTCGCGTTCGGTTCGCGCAAAGTGTTACTGGAACGTCGCGGAGAACGTGTTTGCATTTTGTTGGTTTACAGAAACAAAAGTCACATTTTCATGCCAATGGTTCTGCAAAGGAGAAAACAATCGGGCGTTTACTTTTACGTCATTTTTCACCGACGGTTTGTGTAAAAATTAAAATAATGCGAATGGAAAATTGAAGTTCCTTTGTGTCCCAATTAAGCGAGTCAAAATGTTCGGTGAAGTTGATTCGGAAATTTTCCAACATCCCAGCAGCTTTCAGTTTTTTTTTTTTAGCTCTCATACCTATTTGCTCTCTATTTTTGAACGAGTGCTCAGGGCCACATGGGACAAAAAAAATGTTCGAGTGGCAGGGCCTAGTTTCTTCGCGAACTTAAGAAATTTTCCTCCTTCCAAAGGGGGCTCTGATGTAACGTTAAATACTGAATTTGAAATGAGAGTGTAGGTCGACATACTCACATCACTGAAGAATAGTCTTGCTTGAAATAGTTCTAACGAAAATTTACTTACAACAAGATGGAACGAAAAATGTTTCTCTGTTTTTTCCATTGCACAAGGACATATACATAAAAAGGGTAAAATTTAGTTTGAAAATTTCAATTCGCACTTGTACACCCGTAAACTTTAAACTTTGGGGGTTTGAGTATAAAATATTTATACAAAAAAAAAAGTTTCAAGATTTGAAGAAAAAACAATCAGGCGATTTTCAAAGCTTATTACTAGTTTCACTTATATAGTGATAAGCTTTGAAAATATCCCGAAGGTGAAATAATAGTTCAAGTAAAATTCTGACATAAAATTAAGTCTAGAAGAACTTGCATTTCCCTGAAATCCAAGAACTTCATTTTCCTCAACTTATACCTGCGCTAATCTCCGAAATTTGAAGTATCAGGGTTAACAAGTAGAATTTTAAATTTTTAAATAAAATGTGACACACGTTTTAGTACATATGAGCCAATTTATAACTCCTGCCACGAGAGAGATGCTTAAAAATTGAGTAAGAATGTGATAAAATTAAATTAATTGGTCTTTTTTTTTTTTTAAATATCGATGAAATGAAAAATGTTGATGAATTTCGATTATTTGACGATATAAGTTTCTACAACATCAGTTTTGATCGAAGTTCGCTAACCAATTAATTTATACAAATTTCGGTTTTTTAATTCATTATAATACATGGTATTAATTAATAAGTCCTAATGTATTTTTTTAAAGCAAATAATTTCAATAAATTTATATTTAATTAATTTTGAATAATTTTTATTCATCAATTATTAAAATCATAATCATCATTCTAGCAAATTTTTATTCACTCAATTTTAATAAATTTTGATTCGTTACATTAATAAATTTCAATAAACTGATTATCTTTTGTAAATTTTTATTATTTAATAATTGAGGACCTGACTTCCAAAACGCGGTTAGTCCAAGAAACAAAATGTTGGGAAATCGAAAACAACATTCTGACTTGCGAACGATAAGTGGTAACACTGATTCAATTGCATGAATGGGAAGAAGAGGGGTCAATGCTAAAATACCACCCAAGTATGAAGGTTGGCGTGCGCACCGTCTTTGAGCTACGGGAGTGCAAAGTGGAAGTCGTGGACTTAGCTCGGTTTGGCAGACCATGCCATACTTGTGAAAGGTCAACATTTGTACATCTTGACCACGTGACCTGGAAACTGTCGGAAATCGGAAGATACAGTTTAGAGACGACCATTCCGGTGAACGAGGCACACGTGAACAAAATGTCCTCCCTCCCTCCATCTTTCAGACATTCTCATTACCTCCCCCCCTCCCTAAGAGAAATGCAAGTATGACTTACAATCGTACGAGTTTTATATTCATAAAATTTGAAAAAACAAATATTATAAAAAAAAGGGGAAAAAAGAAAGGTTTAGCTGGCTCTAAGTCGTGATAAAATCGTGAAACCAACTCTGAAAGGTGCCTTTGACTTCATCCATCAGATTGCGCTAAGAACTCAATTTTTGATTTTGTGGACTAAGCGCGTTTTGGAAGTCAGGTCCCTCAGTTTTTCTCAATTTCTATTCATCATTTAGTTTAAATAAATATGATGGGCTTTTCGATTAATAAATTAATTTTATACATCTTTATTCATTGATTAATCAATTACTTTCAATACATTTTTATCCGCCCATCAATTAATAAATTTTTATTTATCAATTAATAATTTAATTTTAGTAAATATTTATTCATCAATTAATGTTAGTAAACTTTCCTTAATTAATCTATTTTACTAAATATCATTACATTTTAATAAATGTTTATAAATCAATTAATTTTGTTAAATTTGTATTAATCGATTGATTTTGACACAGTGTATATATCAAATAATATTGATACAGTTGCAGTAATATCATTTTAATAAATTTTCTATCATTAAATTAATTTTGAGGAATTTCAAAAAATTAAAAAAATTGTTTAATTTTAATAATGTAGTTACTTTTAACAAAATTTGATGAATAATTCATTACTTTTAAAAAATTTTTATTAATTGAGCATTTTCAATAAATTATTGCGTATAAAATAATTTAGATACATTTTAAATAACTAATAAATTTTGGTGGGTCTTTGATCAATTAAATAATCAACTATGGTAAACTAGGATTGTTTAAGTTTGACAAAAAATACTTCTACTCGAATTTGTATAGTTGATTTATCTTATTATATTAAAAAATGTTGACAGTTTTTGAATAACTGATAAATTTTGGTATTTGGATAAACTTATTTTATTCAATCAGTTTTTCTTTGAATTTAATTACCAGACTAACAGAATATTTTAAATAAAATTTGTGTGATATTTACTTGTTTCATTACACCTTTCAAGTATCAAACAATTTTTGTTAATTTTAAATGATTGAAAAATTTTGGTAAGTTTTTGATAAAATATTAGTATTTAGAAATTGTGATTAATCATTCAATTTTGAAAATTTTTCATGAATTTCGGTCAAATTTGTTCAAGTGATCAATAAAATGATTTTAATGAATTTCAGTTAGTTGATTAGAATTATTATTAATAAATTTTAATTATTTATTAAATTTTGAAAAATAATAAATTTTGACAATTTTTTTATTAATCCGTTCGTACGTACGTAAAAACTTGGCTACTCTGTCACTAAAATTTAATGATTAAATTATTATACTCGTACTACATTTCATTCAATTATTTTATGAATTGGAATTAATTAATAAATTCTGATCAATTACGTACAATTGTGATACATTTTAATTAAGAAATTATTTGAATAAATCGCAGTTAGTAGGTAAATGTCAATTAACTGATTAATTTGAGTAAATTTTGAGTGATAATTGACACTGCTGAATTTCAATTAATCAAAATATAGATTTTGGTGACCTGATCTAAGGTCAGATCAATAATGTATGTAAAGTGTAACTCGTGACTGACGAAATTATTTTTATTTTTCAATTGACGGTTTTTCACTGCTTCAAATTTCCAGCGTGTGGCACAGCGGATCAGATTCTCAATTTTTCTATCAACAATTCCTCTTACAACAAGCGTTTGAATGAAGGGGGAGGGGGGATGATTTCAAAAGGTTAGAATAGAGAGACTTTTATTCGTATTGCGCAAGTTGGTTTGGAAGGCTCAGCAGCGTAAATATGGAGTTCATTGTACGTGGGTAAGTCCACATTGTTAGAGTACGTGAAACAAGGTTACCAGAAAATGGTTTCGATTTTTCAACTATTTAGAATAGGTGAATTATTCAATCTCTTTTTTCTTGGCAAGAGAGGGGCCTCCGGCGGACATATTTCTACATCTTCTTATATGCACAATTTTTGGGGAGCCCCCGAAGAGGCTGATTCGAAAATCGGAAGCGAGATTATTTTCAATCATTGCCCGGTAATGATTTTCATGCTGGCTCCATTTCATTCATTCCAATTCGTATTTCGATCCATAATGTCGGAAGGAGAAGATGAATTTTTTCGCAGATCTAAATTTTGGACGACTCTTGCATCTCGATTGTGTACATCGAACACGTACTTTTTTATAATTCAAAAATGTTAAGTACGTATAAGGTCCGAGCTACTAGTTCCTACAAAAGGTGAAGTTGGAAAGAAAATTGAGGGGTCTTGAGCTTCCAAGCACTCTGAATTGAATTTCACCAAATCCCCCCCCCCCTGAAAAATAAAATTCATGCTACCAACTCATTTACGTAATTCAAAATAAATGTCTAGGAGTCTATAACGCCTTCCATCTCTCCATCCTAAAGGAAAATATACCTAATGTCTTGTCCCTGGCATTTGAAGTTTCATTTTGGTGCACATTTGATAAAATAAGATGGAAGCGCTGAAGATACTGAACACCATACAAGGAAGAAGAATTACAGAGGGGTCCGAAATGTTACTCCCCAGATTTACAGTACTGAAGTGACAATCTGATACATTTGTATTCACAAGAACCATCGATTGCACAGGGGCTCCCTCGAACGTTATGAATGTACCTGAAATCCCACGGCTATTTCTTGTATTTATCGAGTCTTCGAATATAAACCACTAGAGAACGCCTAGACGATATAAGACAAACATTATTCAAACGAAAATGTCGGCCCATCTTTTATTAGTTTTTAAAATTACTTTTTTCAGAGCCAATTCGCAAGTGTCGACTTATTTGAAACGAGTATTACTTTCTATTTACTCGTTTTCGAAAAAAGAATTGAATTTAGTTTTTTGAATTTCAACATAGACGTATCCGAATTCACGATCTATGGGCGATGAAAGTTTGTACTAACGTTATCTCCTCTGACAATTTAAATATAGGAATCGAAAGGGGTTTCTAGCAAAACAATTTCCATTCGGTTAAAGTTTTTGCCAAGCGATGCAGGCTCATCGGAGACTGAGAGAGCTTTTCGTATACAACGAAACGAAAACCCGCGAACGAATATCTTTTACACCTGAGATCTCACTCTTCGAATACAAATTGAGCCGAATAATTCGATGAAACACACGCATCAAATTTACGTCCGATATTTGTTTCAGACACGGAAAAACAGATGAAGCGGCTTTGCGAGGAGGGATTCGAATATTCTAATAATGAAATTTCACTTTTGTTAACTCGAAACTTCCGAAGCTCGCCAACTGCGAAAGACGGAAAGAAAACAAATGTAATGTAGGCGGAGGAGTCAGAGAGCAACTTTTCCCATTGGAATGCCAAAAGAAAAACGCATTTAAGTGTTAAGCGAAATACAAGTTCGTAGACAGAAAAATTGAGAATCTGCTCCGCTCTACCACACAGACTTGATCGGGTGATAAATTCAGAGGTGCAAACAGCTGCGGATTGAATACAGCAGTAGGCAGAAATTTTCTGACAACCCCTCCCTCTATACAAGAAAACTCTCCAGGGGGCTACTGGGAAAACAAACAGCCCGAATCCACAGGGGTAGATTAACACAGGCTCACACCTTTCTAGTGCATTTACCACAAGCGTTTGATCTTTTTTTGCACACAAATGACCCCCGGAGAATTGCCCAACACTCGACTTTCCTTTCAGGAACCTCAAACAGCGCCGGATGATTCTTCATTTTGCGGGTCACACAAGTGACCCGCAAAATGACAGAATTCCAAACATGACAAATCTCATGACGTAACAAAAAAAAAAAAAAAATGAATTGCTTGTCTGACAAAATGACAACAAATCGTTTCGTCTACACCATTGCAAAGATCTGCACAGTAATACAGATCGAGATCAACGAGCACTGGGGTACTATAAAAAACGATGGGTAGAATCTATGGCCATTTTTTTTTTTTTTACCTTTTGCAAGTATGTCTTAAATCTTAAATCCCTTCTCGGGAGTAGGCTTACGCGATGGTGTCGGTACTCCGTGGCCCATATAGGGCAAAGGTCTTCTGTGGGCGATCCCATTCTTTTCTATTTTCTGCAATTATTCTGCAGTTTTTTGTGATTAGGAATTTATGTATGTCGTCCCCTTATCTTACAAAAACCAATAAACCAATAACAAGAAAAGGCAGCAACCGAGACTACAGCTAACCAGACCATAAAAAAAGGAACAATAGAGGGGCACAGTTCCGGAAACACCACAGGTAATGGAAGCCAGGACCAAAATCCAAAGAAGAGGACGCAAACTACACTACAAGACCACAACTACAAAGCCAGACTTAATCAGTACCGAGCAAATAAAAACTAACAATTAGATGTATCAGCTATGTCAAAGGCTCATGCTATGGAACTCCGGTACCCAGAAAGCCTAGTAAGCGAGGGTATACTCACTAAATCTATAGACACAAAATAGAAAAGAAAAAAGAGGGGGGAAACATAATAAAAATTGGCAATTTGAATGTAAGAACGCTACAAAAACAGGAAAATTTAATGGAACTCGAAGAAGCGTTTTTGGAATCAAATTTAATCGTATTAGGTCTGACGGAAGTCCGCAGGGAAGGGAAAAAAATAAGAATAACAAAAAAGGGGTACCTTTCTTACCACATTGGAAATAAAGGAGGGCAGGCGGGAGTGGGATTCCTTGTTAGAACAGAATTTAAAGACAAGATAAAAGAAATACGAGGAGTATCAGATAGAATAGCCATTATGAAAATAAAAAAGAATAAAACTCAATTAATATGCATCTAGGTACCCTATTGACGAAATCAGTCAAAATTCAGCACCTGGTTGTAGCGGATTTTCAGTTTTCCGCTGCGAAATTATAAGATTCGACGCAGCGTTTATACAATTCTGCAGCGTTACGCTGCGATATGAGCAGATCTAACAGCAGACCTCAAGAGTTGTCTGCTGCGGATTTTGAAATGATTCCGCTGAGTACACATAGAGACAGCAGCGTTACGCAGCGATTTAAAACAATTGTCCACTACACTGCTGATGTGGATGATGAAACTTAGCAGCATTCAGCAGTTAAATGTTGGATAGTATACAGCAGCGTTTCATTTTACTGCGAGTAAGTAGCGAAACGCTGCGGATAATTCAATATTTTCAGCAGCTAACGTTCTTACCAGAATGAAACAATGGCTTGTAGCTACGGGTGATGTTACCTTCAGGCTTCAAGGTTGTCGCCAAGTCGGCACCTTTAGATAAACGTTTGCAGCTTAACAGCTATCGGGTTCGATGTGTATCTACAAACTATCTCACAGTCACTCCAACTGCAGTGAATGGTAATGGTAGCGCGTCGCGTTCTTGATTAGTTCAGTTTCGTTTGGAATTCTGTTGTTAAGAGATTACTGGTAAGTTCTATATGTCATTTAACGTAATATTCAATTAGTAGTTATTGGAGAATAATTATTCGGAAGCGATAGAAAGAGCGTTTGCATGCGAAAAACGACAAGTCTGAAAAAATTAAACGCATGGCATTGGTATAAGTAAGGCTGTAAAAGAACGGGTAGAGACACGAAGGCAAACTGGATCCGTAGCAGTAGAACTGTCATAAGAACGTGTGTAACTTTAGTTGCTAATATATAGACAAATATTGCTGTTGACGAATAATTGAAGAGAATAAAATTTATCGTACTTAAATTTCCTATCTAAAGCAATATTTTTCAAGATCTTTTGGGATTATATTTTAAAGTCATTTTCCCTCTCTGCGTGTCTCATTGTGATAGCACTGCAGGACGATAGATCCAGTTAGCTCTCGTGACGCTACCTATACTTATAGAGCCCTAGTATAAGGAATGCACGTGAAATACGGCGCACGAAATTAAATCACCGGAACTGTATGTTGTCGCATGTATGAACGGTACTTCCAGGGTTCCATTTCAGTTTTTCTCTTGGTAACTCCAACTTCAGGGTACTCAACCCTCTCATACTTCAGGTACCAGGTCGCTACTGCCATTAACCACTGCCACTGTAGCTCCAACAACTAGTGTCGTGTGCTGGATTGTCAGCCTCAACAACCAATGCCAGTTGCTCAACTGTTATGAACTTCTGCCACTGCATCTCTTGGCTATGGCTCCAAACACTCTCGTCTGTAGCATGTGCAATACAGGGATGTTTCCCAGAATGTTTTCAATCAAAAATACTAAAAATGGCAGTCCCCCCCCCTCGTCCACAGAAAAAAGTAGAAAAGAAAAGAGCAATCAAGTCGGGAATGTTTTGGGAACGCTTAATATTATCTGGAAATTGAGAATTACAACTGAAGAACAGACCAATGTGATGGACAACCAATATCTGACCAAAAAACCCAAACTGGTACATTTCCCAACTTGACAGTCCAAACTGATAAAAAGCCCTAAAGTTTCCAACAGCCAAAAACTGGTGTGATTTTTTTTTTAATTGCTGATTATTGCCGCGCTTTTTTCCTTCCCTGTTTCAGTTTTGCGTGAACCGCCTATCTTTTTCTCGTATTCAAAAATCGCACCTTTAATTATTCAAGGGGTGATTCAGCATGGGTGGAGGAAAATTCCGAAAATGCTCTCTATGCCGGCCACGCAGCCGTTCAAAAGATTTCTACTTGGCTTTTTGTACCCTGCGTTTCGAACGCACGCACGTGTATGTGTGTGTGGGGGGGGGAGTGGCGTCTTTTATGAGTGATAACAGAATGCGATGGGCTCATCAGCCAATTTTGAAGGTTCTGTTTGTGTGAAAAGTCAATAATATTCATGCGAACTATTTCAAGAGTCTTAGAAATACCCTAGCGAGAAGGTCCATTTGGTCTTGTCAATATGAAGTTGAGGGGCGAGGGTTATACTAGACCGAACTACCTTTTGAATGAGACCTTAACCAGCTGTGTAACGTTATTGAAAGATATTTTTTCAGTATTTTTGATAATGAGGTACAGAAAAGCTGTATTCTGAGAAAAATGTTTTTGAAAGTCCGCAAAATGATAATAATTTATTCTTTCAGATATTTCAAAAACATTATAAACAACAAACTGACCCCTCAATGGAGTAGTAGTAGTAGTAGTAGTAGCAGTAGTAGTAGTAGAGGACAGAGAGGGTGTAAGATTACATCCCACTTGAAAGTTACAGGGTTGAAAGTGGAGCTAAAAATTAGAGGCATATGGAAATATTTCTTTCGCAAAAAAGAATACTAAAAACTATGTTTGTAGAAAACAACCTTACTCGTTTCCAAGTGGTGACTCAAATCAGAAACCCGAGGTCAAGAAAAATGATTACCCAAACAAATGATACTTTCATTTTATACCTGAGAAAAAAACAAAAAGAAATATACATAACTAAGTAGGGGTCCATCATTAGGTTCAGTTTGACTGGTTGAGGGCCTCTATTACGAAACTGGAACTTTCAATTAGATTGACAGAAACATTTTCGAGAGACTAAGAGAGGGAAAGTAAGTGGTTGCATTTCATTGTCACAATGTTTTCTGTTCTCTAGTATCTGATATATTCATAACACTTGTCCATGGAACCGGGACTCCCTTCACAGTGTGATATCATGCAGGACGTTCTCAACGCTTTTGAAAATAATTTTTATTGTATATGTATTGTAAAGGTGCATGTTTTTCACAGATGAACATTATCCACAACATTATGTGTCTCGTGAATTGACACCAAAAAAAAGGAAAATTGATCCTTATGCCGAATTGAAAGTCGAGCTCGGCTTACCAATTAGAACTGCAGACGAGATGGATGCTGTCAGTTTGTTAATATCGAAAAATGAGAACGATTATGTTTCAAAATTTGTAAGCACAGTGGTGTTAAAATTATAAAAAACTTTTTTTTTTTTTTTAGTCATAAGAAAAATCATAAATCATCTTTGATGGATTGGATGCTCATAATTCTATCTCATTTTTCAGAAAAACTATATTATGAAACAAATGATCTCTTCCGACGTCGCTGACTGTGTGAAAGCGGCCTTAAATGCAGTTTGCGTCGGAAAGATGATATGCACATACTTCACTTTTTCCGGAGCGGGAAATACTCGTAAAAAGGCCTTCCAAAACACGGAAGTGTCCAAAATAATAACTGGTTCGTATCATAACTAATTCTTCCATTTTTAGTTCTTCTACGATTCATTTTATAATTAGCTGTTTCGTCCGCCTGTTTAGAATGTGTTCATGAAATATTCAGTTTTGAATCGCAAGAATCAACGACGAAGAGCATGATGAATGATACAATAAGGTTGACTTGTCAGTACTTCTTTAAGAACAGAAAGGACTACGAAAACAGAAAAAGTATGTTACTTTATAAATCAATATTTGGTAACATAGTAATTACAAGCACGAAATATTAATAGAGTCAGCAACTAAACAAGAACATTATCGCTGCCAGGGCCACCAAAAGGCCAAACTGGGCCCGAGGAAAAATCTGCGGACCTACACTGAAATTATTTGCTCGTAAAAAGGCATATTGTCTATTTGATAATTATAATTTCTCTAACTCTGCGGGCCCCCTCAAAAAACCCGGGCCCGGGGGAAAAGTACCCTCCCCCCCTCGGTGACCCTGATCGCTGCATGATTAAGACATAGGGTGGTAACTTTTCCAAAAATCCTGGAAGTCAGGGAAAGTTAGGAAAATTTTGGGAGGAAAAATAAAAAAAGTCAGGGAATTTTGAAATAAAATCAAAAAGATCAGGGAATTTTGAAGAAAATTTTATAATGTGAAAGTATTGTACAATTTTCTCTGTCAAACGCAATTGAAAACTTTTTTAAATAATTTATTTAGTGTTACAAAAAAGTTGGAAGATGGACTAGAAAAATCTGAAAAAATCTGGTAGAGATAGGGAATTTGATCTTCGGAAGAAAGTGGACAATTGTAAAGAGTGGTGGTTATAGTCAAAACGTTGCTGATTTTTTACTTCGGTTATGGAATAATGTGTAAAGAAAGCCATTTGTATTTGTAATTATGTAATATATTTCTTTAGATAAATCGAAGAAAGGCGAATCCAGCAACCACAATCACCAGAATACAGGTAAATATTGTATGAATATGAGATTTGAAAATCTTATGGAATATTTGTAAGAAGAATAGGAAGGAGAATTATCAGTGGGTCAAAATATGTTCAAGAAAATTATGAAAGTCTCAGGTATGTTGGAGGGTGCAGAAAACAGGGTGGAACTTCAAAAAAGGAAAGTGAATGGGTGACAATATCAAATACTAGGTGGAAGTGAGGCGATGAATTACCAGAAGAAAGAATCAGAAATGAATACAAAATAAAATGTATGTTTCTAGGGAAGGAGTGCAATGACGTTGTCAGTGTACAAGAATGGGGCCTCAAAGATAAATGAGTGTGATCCCGCGATGATTTTGCTAGGAAAAAAAAATCATTCCGGCTTTGAACCGTGATTAATTGAAAGAGTATCAATATGAAATATGAGGATTACGGTGAATTACATTGGGAAGAGTATTTATTTAGATCAATTGAGGTGCATGAAAGAAGGAGTTTTTTCTTTTAATTTCAAGCAATAGAATATGAGGGAAAGAAAGATATATAGAGAATGTTCTTCTTGGTGTTTTAAAAACCATCCAATCCTCAATCAGCGTGATTCAAACTGATTAAGTACAGAATAACAATTGCGCAGTGAAAATACGAGAAAGGTGAGATGAAGGTTGTTGTTTTTGGTTCAAGTAGGAGAGAATTGAGTATAAGATAGTAAGGCCATGTAATGATGTACTCAGGGCCTTGAAGGAAAAGTAGAGAGAGAGAGAGAGAGAGAGAGAGAGAGAGAGAGAGAGAGAGAGAGAGAGAGAGAGAGAGATAGATTTGAAAAATTGCAGAACATAAGCCTTACCAAATTGTTGCTTCTAACTGTGTGTGTAATTTCTAAAAACGAACTTGAAAATACCATGTAGTTATACAACATTATCATTTATTTCAGAGACAAATGTGGTCGATAAACCAAATGCAGGAACCAATGAGGTCACGGTGACCAAATCGCCTGAGGTGACCAAATCGGTTGAGACCAAATCGCCTGATGAGGTGGTCACCCGGCGTATTCTTGAATTTAAACAATTTTGAAAATGTTTACTTATAAATATACTGTAATTTCAAGAATCCTTGATATTATTAATTTTTTTGGCGACCAGTTTCTTTGTATTTTTACTATTTCAATTTTATAAATTGTAAATGAGGAGAGAAATAGCAATACGCTTTATACTGCAGAATAGAGAATTGTAGCTGCGGACCACAGCTAGAACTACTGTTTTTCCGCTGCAAAATTCAGCAGCAGAATCGATTTATTTCCACCACGAAATAAAAATCTAGCAGAGAGTAGCTACTGAAAAACCATTTATGCCCCCACATCCACAGCGGAATATGAACAAATACAAAAATTTTATGAAGAGTTAGAAGATGCTATTAAATAGGGAAACACGAAAAAGCAAACCTGATACTAATGGGAGATTGGAATAGCCAAATAGGACAAAGACAAAAAGGAGAATAATACAATGGGGAAATTTGGGTATGGGAAAACGCAACGAGAGGGGATGGAGAATGATGAGATTCTGCCAAGAATATAACTTGAAAGTAGTAAATAGCTTTTTTAAGAAAAAACAGAGTAAAAGACGGTCATAAATTTCTTTCACCTATGTATACATATAAAACACTGATAGACTACATCCTACATCCAAAAAACACTCCTAACACCATAACCTAAAACTTTAACATAGATATCAAATTCAAATACCACTCAGACCACAGGATACTAATATTGACACTAAATATAAACGTAAGACAAAAAGGGTATAAAAAGAAAAATAATACTTATCACTATCGAATGAACCCAACCTTATACAAAAACGAACTAGATAGACAGCTAACCAAACTAAAAACAACTAAAAGCAAAAATACCAATACAATATATAACCTACTAACAAAAAAAAATTGGCAATACAAAAATTAGCAATGAAAAAGGAAAGAACAGGAGAAATTAATTTGAAAGTGATAGAAATAAACGAAGAAATTAAAATACTCCGAAAAAAGATAAGTATGCTCTTAAAAATCACTAAGAAATCTCCAAAAGAAAAGTTGGAAAGTTGGAGCTAAATTTGACATCTGCAGTAATTAGAATAAAATTAAGAGAAAAAAACCAATTTATAACAAACAAAGAAATAGAGGGCACACTAAGAGGTAACAAGAATATTCAAAAGATGAGAAAGGAGTTATGTACAGGAACGGCAATGGACCACATTCTTTGAAAATCCAAAAGGAGAAAAAATCTACGGTAGGAGGGAAATAAACGATGCGATTACAAACTTTTACAAGGAGCTCCACGATATAATACAAAAAAAAAAACAAAAAAAAACAGTCCAATTAGGAAAAAAGAAATAGAAATGGAACCAGAATTCCTGTAAAGGGAAAATAGAATTAGCTATAAAAGGCCTGAAACCAAACAAAAGCCCAGGAAACGATGGGATGATAAACGAGCACATCAAACAAGGGGGTGAAAATTTAGCGGCCACCAAAACAAAATTATTTAACATGATCCTTAAAACATGCACTATCCCGGAAAATGAAAACTCTCCAATATAATACGAAATCCTATTTAAGAAAAGCAACCGTCATAAAATATAAAACTATCGCCCTATAACCCTAAGCCCTACTATAGCAACAATATTTTCAAATGGCCTAGAAAAAAGACTACAACCCATATTAGTCAAGCTACAAGCAATAAAACAAGCAGGGTTCAGAAGGTCCTTCTCAACACTTGACCACCTACAAGTTATGAACCAAATGATTGAAAAGTGCTTAGAATACCAAATGGATCTATACATCGCCTTGATCGATTTGTAGAAATACTAAAAGAGCTATATCAGGGAGATCTGCGAGAATAAGAACCTATGTTGAAGGAAACTACTTTGAAATAAAGAAAGGTGTCAAACAAGGAGACCCACTATCCCCAGCTCTCTTCAGTTGTACTCCAGAGGAAATATTTAGAAACCTGAACGAAAAGTGGGCAAACAAAGGCATAAATATAAATGGAAGTAGGATCACAAATTTAAGGTTCGCAGACGACATTGCCACATTCGCCAATACGAAAGAAGAACTAGCCGAGATGCTAAACGAAATTAACTTTTGCGGAGAGAAATAGACCTTAAAGAGGAAAAGTGAATCTGAGAGGACTAGATAGTGGGTGGGGATAGGTGGATTTTCGAGCGATGTTTCTCTAAACAAGATGAAAACTGGTTATAAAAAATGGACATTTTGAAAATTCTATATTTGAAGTATAGGTACAAGTGCTTTTTGTTTTATGTAAGAAAAATACGCTCTAACAAAATGAACGAATTTTTAAATAATATACGTTAGTTTCATGGTATGTGATCCAAAGTGGGTCCTCCAAAAAACGTGTATTATTATCACGTATTTGATGGAGACTATAAATTCTAAAAGTATGAAATGCAAATGCCTCACAAGTTTGACTGGTTGGGCAGTTTCACAAGTCAAAACAAAAAATTATAATTTTCAAAGCTAAAAGGTAAAATTAGAAATATGCAGTTTCTAAAAAGTCCTTATTTGGTACTTTATATTAAAACCTTTCTCGATTTAGCCACCACTGGCCGTAAAATGACAGGGCCAGGAATATATATCATTATTGATGTCACTCGTTTACTCTGAGGTAGCGAACATTTTCAGCTAATTTCAAACGTATTACTTTTTTTTTTTTTTCTATATGTTTACGCCTCGGGTCGTATGTTGACTATATCATTTTTCATTTTTAATTCTGACGTACACGCTACTAATTACAATTTTCTGTATTGTTTGTCGTGGCCCGTGTTTATTTTCATCCCGGAGTAAAAGATTTATGGTATTTTATATTTATCTTCACGTTCAAAAAGAAAGAGAAAAGTTCTACATGGAGTTAGGTTTCCTAAAAAGAACAGCGTAATGGTAAACATCCGAAAGCGAGTAGAAAAAATTAGACAGCTTCAAATAAACAAATAATAATATGTAATAATTTCTGAACGTTTTGACTAACTTTTATACAAAAAAATCTTTTCGAAGTATAAGCATTTCTTTTTCTTTTTAACCCTAAAAGTTAAAGTTTCCTGTAGAGTTATTTCGTTTTTATTACAACTTTTACCAACTACATTCTTCCTCCAAAGTTAACGCGTTTGTATAAGATTTTTGGTTCGCGAAAAAATACTCTTTTTTATTTTCGTCTTCGTTCGTTTACTTATGAACTGGATTGAAAATCATCAGCGGCTCGTGAAAAATTTAAACCATTTCGCGGGACGGTACACAGTCATATTTCTACAAGCGGCGGAGACGGAGACTTCTTTCGGAAAAATAATTCCTAATGGCTGAACACTACGCCAATATTTCACGGCGACGAAAATGAAAGTCAACATTCGAGTCGTCATTTCATTTTAGAAACGGTTTTCTTCGAGTCAGTAAATCGAAGCTGGTGAACTTTAAATAATGTTGACGGTTCAACTTTTTAAACGAGTTTTTTTTTTTCTCTTTTCAAAAACGAATTTCCTATTTGAAATTAGATTATTTGCCACAATTTGAGAACTTAAATTGAAGCCACAACAAATACTGGATAATTCAAGTACGGTTTCCCTTGGGTGACAGACAGTAATGCAACTCTGAAATTATAGAAAATTCAAAATACGAGTAATTTCTTCAAATTATAGTTCGTAATGGACTGTTTTTGAGAGTGAAATAGGAAGATTATTTTCTTTACAAATCAATACCATGATGTGATTACACAGACCACTTATGCAGAATATTCACAGAGTATCTGATATATTTGTAAGAATTTCAATCAGACGACCACGAGCAGTGCCCAATCTCAGTACTACAAAAACCTGCAGAGGAAAGTTTAGGTTTTCAAATGATATCAAAAAAATTTTGCTAGCTGCAATATGTTGCTCACAGCTGTGACGGTCCAACTACTTTTTGATCATCCGGTATTATACCTTACTTATGGTTTTATTCATTCTGAGTAATACTTTGTTCATAATTTTGATTACCGATTTTATTTGTTGGCATTCATTTATGGTTATTCAAAATACCACATACACTCGTGTGCTCATAGTTCCCCCTGATTTCAAACAAAACAAGTCTGAATCTGGTTATGGGAGTCAAGGACATACATTTTAATACCCCACTTGGTCATTTTGAAAATTTTGGAATTTGGCTCACTAAGAAACCCTTTCTCAGTTTTCGAACAATCATGTTTAGAAAGATCGAAAACATACATTTTGATATCTTAGTTAGTAATGTTACAAAATTTGAAGTTTGGCCTCTCTGTCCTCAATCCTTTTTTCATAGCTCGGACAAATTAACTTCAGAATCGTGTTTAGAGGGGCCGAAAACATATTTTGACACCCCACTCGATATTGGTAAAATATCTAAGTTTTGCACCACCCCCTGAAGCCTTCTTTGAGATTTGAGTTCTAGAACCATAAGAAATGGTCTCAGAGCTATCAAAAAACCCCTATTAACCAAGTTTCAAAATTTTGGCCACCTAGAATTGAATTCGGAACTACTGTGGACCGGAAAGTACTCGTAGTTTTTGTTGCCACTTGCCTGGGGATATTGACGGCGAATCAATCATGCAGTTTTATTAACGTCAAGGAATAGAGGTTGCTAATTGCAGGCAGTTTTCTTGTTTACTCGCGATTGTCAAGTGGCTGGTACATTTGTTGGTAATTTACGGTTAATTGATTATACAATTCTACGTTCATAATATTACGTGTTGCTCATTACATGCGTTTTGCAAATGAAGTCCAGGTGGTCTTGGTAATATGAAGTCAAGGATGTTTCAATGATTCGAGAATTATCCTCTAAGAATAAGCGAGGCAGGAAAAACAATGAAATGCACGTCTTCTTTTCTTCCGTTTCCTTTTGGGATCAAAAAATTTCCCCTTCTAGTATCAAGGGAGCGGCAGACGTAGGACATCCTACCAACTTTAGATTTTCAAACGAAGACGACAGCAAAATGTGTAAAATGGGGATTTTTCAGCTTAACGATTTCGAAAATTAAATCACGTTTTTGATCTGAACCCGGTTTGAGCCCCTAACTGAACTTTTTCTTTTTCTGAAGGGTCAAACTGACTTCACTGGAAAAATTGAACAAAATGTTTTTGTTTTTTTTTTTTGTTTTAAATTACATCTGCTCGGACTTGAAGTCGCATTATTAAAAGCAGAAGACTGTTGTAAGCGGCATTGTTGCATTCGATTTCCAGAGAGATTTTCACGGTTACTGATTTCAAAAATTAAATAAAATTTCTGATCCCATTTCAGTTAGTTTCCAAATTCTATTCTGATTTTTTTATAAATCAACAAAATTAACCCAACTTAGGAAACTGAATAAAATATTGGAAACATGGATTATCGGGTCATTGATTTCGAATATCTAATTGGATTTTTGACACTTTAAAATGGGAAAAATTCACAAGACTCGGTGTGAAAGGAAGAGGAAAACTCAACTTAAAAAGAATTGGAAACCAAGTTCTGATAGGAATTTTGGAAGTCCAAGCGGAGCTTTCAAAATTTAACTTTGATTTATAATTGTGTTTAGTTATCACGTGAAGTGCCGAACTACTTTTAGTGTAGAGTTCAAAACAGTCACATGTCACCCACCGGTGTGTGACACAACGATTTTATAAAAGAGCTATAGCGGGGGGTTGTAGTAACCGAAGATAGGCTGAAAACTGGTATGCGAGGTCCCAAACGTATGTCCGACCCTTTTTTCGGCGAGAGATAAGTACCCCACTCCCTGAGGCTCCCATGAACCCACGGTATCACTCACCGGTGGGTGACGATTTTATAATGTGAAATCACACTCCATCAGTGATGAGGAACGACATTTATTATCATCAACTTCTTCGTACTTCCGCTTCCTTCGCAAGATAGCAGCAATGCGCCAGTTTATAAACTTAAGATTATCACCCACCGGTGGATGACATGGCACTTAACGTGTCAAGTAGTGTTGGGCTAATGGGATCGAGCTGCCCAAATAATGCATCCACTGATTAGTCTTGATCTTCTGATCAGGCACCTTCGATTATGGAAGTGCACAATACCAGCATTACATGCGAAATTTTCGCTGTGTAAGTTTGAATCTGATTTACCCTATAGTCCTTCGAAATTAGGACCAGTCGAATTTCATGAAAGTTCGGAGGTTTTTCAGAAAGGTTTCCTTCCAAAATTTCGTTTATACCCGACATCAGATAAGACATCGAAACACAAAAAATCTCGTAGACCTCGGAAAACGACCATTTACAGAAAACGAACCAGACGAGACACGAATCGTCTCGCTTCGAAAATGAACGCACCGGCTGTATCGGAATAGGTGCGTTTTCAAATCGCTATAGATAATCCTCATTCAATATTAGGGCAATAAAATTTTACGGGAAACCTTCGTACTCCTCGCAGACTTTCCAATCATCGCACGACCATAAGAGTTTATTAAATTGCCTTCGAGTTGTTGATCACGCAACCTTCTCAGCGTTCTCAAAATTGGCACGCTCGGTTTAGCATTTCTCAAGCTGCTCACGAAGTAACCCAGCTTTCGTCTATCTGTATCGCACCATATCCGAACTTTTTCGTTCTTCGCACTGTTCATAACACTCACAAGTCGGAGCTACGCTCTTTGCTCGGGTCGATAAGTAGAGGTATACTTACTCGGCTGTAATGTGCGGATGATGAGTGTATCCTGAGATAAGTTCTTTGCTTTGAGCTGCCTTCGCGCGTGCCAGTATCGATAATACGGTGCGTTTGGTCGGCGACATAAATAACCTGGTTCCGGGGCCGGCTCCAGACAATAGCGGTCTTTTGCGACCTATCACCATGTTATTACCTGTCGGAAAAAGGGATAGTTAGATGTATGTTGGTTCTGCGGAAGTTAAATACACGGAAAATTCTTCTGATAAGATAAATCGGCGAAATTGCCACCTAATTGTACCCGGATATCTTTACAGATGTAAGAACATGTTTTACAGGTCGTGACTATGACGTTGGCGCAGCTATTTCTCAGGCAGCAGAGGAACCTAACAAAGTATTTGCAAGAGTTTGAGAAATGAGTGCGATTAGCACTGTACATCCTTATAAATAGACCCTACATAGCAGTGCAACACATAGCGTGTTGTTGCGCATTGAAGGCAAAATAAGGAACAAAGAAGCAACAACAAATCTTGTCATACAGATTGGCAGAGCGCCATTGAGCTCCACCACATAGAACCCATCGCTGTGCAACAGGTCGTAAGGCCCATTTACATGGGTGTAGGAATACTGGTTCTTTTCTTTAGCGCATGACTCAAGTTGTACAAAGGCCGCTGTTTAGTAATAAAAATATCGAACTCATACAGTTCTTGAATGAAGAAGGAAGTCACATGACGCCATCATAGACCTAATTGACATTTCTCACTTCAAAAAGTGCAACAGAACAAACTCATACAATTCACTCAATTGTTTGAGCGTCTTTAGCACCGACTTCCAGAGGCAGATTTCCAACGTGGACATCAAAATACCGCCGTCACATGATTCAGAGTCATATCTACTCATACTATAAAAATGTAGGTAATGGTTGGGTAGTGTGTGTATTGGGCAGCAGTTCCGCCACGGTCTCTATGATACTGACCCATGAGCGAATACACGAACTATATTTGTTAGCTACCCGAAAGAAGACCAATTCTGAGTAATGGTGAAGATATCAACTATTTCTTCGCTATTTTCGTTTCTAAACTCGTCAGCGTCTTATGTTACTATTTGCCTGTTAGTCTACTTGTTTGTCTGTGGTTCTCAGTTCATGTTCACTGATTTATTATAAATATTTTTGTATATTTACTAAAAATGTATTACTATGGAAACGTCATTATTTTAGTACTCTAAAAGTAGGGATACTTTCAATACTTCAGAAATATTAAATATGTTATATTTTAGGAACATCAATATTTATTTATAAATCTGGAGAAATTCAATATATTTCATATTGCAGAAATATTTATATTCTCAAGATTTCAGAAATAACGGAAATTTATTAAAATGTTTGATTTTTTTGGAATTTCTAATATTGTCTACATTTCAAAAATATCAATTTTTTTATTCTACGAATACATCTGTATTTTGATATTCTGAAAATATTAATATTTTTACATTCTTGAAATATTAATGTTTCAATTACTTTAAAAAATATTGTTACTTTTAAGATTCTAGACAAATTAACATGTAGAATATTTTAGAAATAGTAGGATTCTCAATGATATAAAAATTTTAATATGATTTTGAGACTGTAGAAATATTAAAATAGGTACATGAGTCACTTTTTAGCCTTTCAATTTTCCAAAATCATGAATGTTTGTATATTCTAGAGATACGCTCAAATGATTCCAATAGCCTAGAAGTGTTACACTTACACCTAATATCAAAAAAGGTAATGCTAGAGATATTTTTATATTCTAGAAGTACAATTAATTTGTTACATTATTTTCTGTTTTAGGTGAAAAATTTAGTCGTTCATTAGTTTTGTTCCAATCAGTATTTCCAACGACGAATATGACCATTGTTTTTTAATTCAATAAAATGAAATAAATTGGAAGAACAAAAATTGGTCCCTATATTTTATTAATATCGAAGTAAAAATACTAATATTTTTTGTATTTGGGAAACATTAGTTATTGTAAATACTTAGTAACTGTTGAAATTTCAAATATAAAAGTATAAAAAATTTTCATTGGTCTAGAAATAGTGTACTATATTCCAGAAATGACACAATTGTCCATACTCATATTAACTTATGAAAAACTTTATATGTGTCTTTTTTTCTTGCACTCACTGAGCGGAGCTCGTTTCGAGGCTGTATAATAATATTTTTTGAATTTTTTGTGTAATTACGCGGATTAAATATATATATAAAACGATAAAAAAACACAAAAAACTACTAGATAGAACAATTGGGAAAAGGAAAATCGGAAATCAAAAAATACAAAAACAAAATAAAAAGGAATAATAATTTAAAAAAAAAAATAGAGAAGGAAACTGGAAAAAAAGAGGGAAAAAAACTAAAAAAACAAAAAAAAACAAGCCATGAAAAGAAACTACCGATCTCCGCCCCCATCCACCGCTTACAAATTAATGAATTGGGAACTAGGGAAACGAAAAGAAATTTTGTTATATTTATCCTCAACCAGAAAATTTATTGTTTATTTATTTATTTTCATTTATTTTTTAATGGTATTTATTTATTTAGTGCGTGTTTATGCTATAGTAGGCTATTTATAAGTTTTATTATTTTATTAGTATTTTTTGCTGGGGTACACATGATTTCTGCTTTATGGGATGGACTAAGGTTATTGAAAAATGAGATGCCCTGATACATATAGTTTTGTTGTCCCCTTGTTGTACTTTTTTTTTGGCACCCTAATGTTACAAAGGTTACGCCTAGTTGTTATACTATGATTTTTCTGAATGCGTAATAAATTATTAGTTTTCATGTATGTTGAAGTGTTTTTGATATCCAAGTTTCGTATGTTTAATAAGCTGGTTATTTTATAGATCTGAATCGTAGACGTCCTTGGGTGGAAATTAAATATGATTTTTATGATCTTATTTTGCACAATTTGTAAGGGCTTTATTGTTGTTGGATAAGCACTACCCCATGCTATTATGCCATAGTTTAATATGGATTGTACTAGCGCATAGTAGACATCATATTTTATTTTAGTGTTTGTTATGTTTCTGATACTTAACATGAAATACGTGAGTTTTCTCAGTCTTGATGCCAGACAATTTACTTGGCTTTTCCATGTTAAATTTTTATCTATAATTATGCCCAGATATCGAACTTCATTTACCTTTTTTATTTGTAGGCAGCTGCAAGTCTGGTGGTAATTTACTTTACAAGATTGTATGTGTTGTACCAAATGTGAAGTGGGTTCATTTCGATTTGTAGGGGTGAATGCTATGAATTTTGTTTTTTCAGGGTGTAGGTACAAGGAGTTTAAGGTGAACCTCTGTTTAATTTTGTTCATTTTGTAATTTGCCATTTCATACACTTGTTCCCAACTCTTTTCTTCTACTATGAGGGCTGTGTCATCCGCAAATGATATGAGGGAGCATTTTTGGTTTTGCTCTTTTATTAAGTCATTTATATAGATCAGAAATATGATCGGGGATAGAATTGTTCCTTGCGGGCATCCATCAGTGATTTCCATTTTATCACTTATGTTGCCTAGTTGTACCATTTGTATTCTATTTTTTAGGTATGACTCAAACCATATCGTTACTGTTTCAGTAATACCGCAACATTCTAATTTTTTGATAAATATTTCGTGCTGTATGGTATCAAACGCCTTTTGAATGTCCATGAATATAATTCCGCATTTCGTTCCACGATCAAAACTATTTGTAACTCGATCAGTTAAATATGCAATGGCATTCATGGTACTTTTTCTCGTTCTGAAACCGAATTGATTGTCGGCCAATATATTTGAATTTTCGAGGTAGTTGTATATTCTGTTTTTTACAATTTTTTCTAGTATCTTAGCTATGTTAGATACCCTATTGACAATTGTATCTCTATATATACCGGATTTAATCTAGATATGTCGAATTATGCCAGATTCTATATCGACATCCCGAATAAATCCCCGTTTAAATATCGACATTTTCGATATAGTCATTTGATGTGATTTTTCTATATAGATACAATCTCGACATTTTCTATATAGGTAGAGATGTGATTTTTCTATATAGATACAATCTCGACATTTTCTATATAGGTAGAGATGTGATTTTTCTATATAGATACAATCTCGACATTTTCTATATAGGTAGAGATGTGATTTTTCTATATAGATACAATCTCGACATTTTCTATATGGACGGAGACGTGATTTTTCGATATCGATTTTAAAACGCAAAAGTCGAGATCTACGAGAGTCCCAATAAAATTCTGCCTGCCGACAATCTTTTCGGAATAATTTTAATATTTAAATGTTTTTATTTCCTTAAGACTCGTACCAATGCATTTTACTTTTGCGATGGTTTACTTTCTTACCTACATTATTCACTATTGATGCATCATGATGAAGCTCGAGGATTCTATAGTTTATACTTATTCTAGAAACCGCGAATCAAAATAAGTATCATTCGGTGTTATGTTAACTCCCTCATTTGCCTAACAAACTGACTATTCGAGTTGACGTAAGGAACTCCAATCTGTATTGTTCACGCGATAGAATCGTGCAAGAATAAATAAATGAATGAATAAAGTGCTGAAAAAGTCATCACTTTCGGGAACATTTTAGTCGGATTAAAATTATCACATGAACTCATGTGAAATGGAAATTCTATAATAACTGTTAACTTAATTCTCTAAATACTTTCATTTTCGCGAGTTATACTGTGACACAGGCGTACGGGTCCCGATGGCAAAACCGAAATCTTGTAACAAAAATTTTTGCTACATTGCCGCAAGTCTGTTACACTGTCACAAAAACTGTAGTTTATAAATTTGCTAAATGGGGACGGACAGATGGCGCTGGAGTCAAACTGCGACAGGAAAGAGTGAAGCAAATCAGCTACAATTGTTACATTGTAACACTTTATTTTCGTAACACGGTAACAAAAACGTGTTACTGTGTCTCAATTTGGAAGTAGAAAATTTTCGAATATTTCATCGCTGTAGTACATTTATGATGTGCATGTGTGTGAGAGCGTAAATAGGTGACAGCTACGAATTCAAATTAGAGTAGAGTTCGTGGTAGGTTTGAGAAGTTGGTTTTTGATCGCTTTTTCCGCTACTAACTGCAAATATTGTTGAGTCAATTTTGCATAGTCAACCTAATGTCTGGGGGGGGGGGATCTGTTTTGACCAAGAAGGAAGGGTATTAAACGGGGTGCTAAAATTAGGAAAACCAATTCTTGACTAACCACACCCCTTGACCTCTCTTTGGCTATGCTACTGATAATGATCAATAAAAACATTGTTTGCATTCTAACTGGTCTATGGTAGATTTACATAATATGTATAAAGTTTTCGTTAAGCGTATTTCTTCCTTAAAACTTATGGTCCTCCATCCAGAAAGCCATTAGCGACTCGCTTTACTAGGTGCTAGAGTATGTAATTATGTAACAATTATGCGCAATTCGCGCAATCCCAGGGACTGGAGCTTGCGGTTCGCATTTTCGCTTTTGTTTTCCACGTATACTCGTATATGAACAAGTGTCAGTGTGCAGTGTACAAAGGCCGATGACCAGAGTGAGAGCGACTCATTCTTTGATGAGAATCAACGAAGAAACATCTGGTCCGAGTTTTATTGCCCTGTTCCGGGAATGTTGCCTCTTGCCTCTGTGATATGTTCCCAAACACAATATACGCTATAAGGAACAAAGGATACATTCCTAAAAAAGAGAAATTGATCGTCCTTCTGCAACCACGGTCTCGATTTAAAAATAACGTTGAAAACCGGCTGGAAGAGATATAGGGCAGTTTGTATTAGGTTTTCGAAGTGCGACGTATCGTTTATTTTTGAATGCGTACGAGTTGTTAGTGTAGAATTATTTCAGTGCGGTAGAATATCGGTTTCGTAATTAAAACTATTTCGATTCGAGTTTATCTTGTTCGAAGTGTCATACTCATCGACACCGACTAGAATTTTGAATGCCGAGGGGCAGATGTCACCGGTATTCTCCCCAATCACTTTTGCTGTGCAAATTGGAAGGCCGTCTGAAGAAATTCAAGTTGCCTTGCAGTGAGGTTGTGGGAGCTGGAATTGGCTCCTCGTAAGCGATCATCACGAGTATCAACCACAGTAAGTACCAATAAATTTGTACATTAACTATTTCTTTTCTTACTATTCATAAGACGTTTTCCAGGTTATATCTCTGTGAGGATGATCGACAGTTTACATGAGAATTCTGCGAGGCAATATCGAATTGATTCTTGCAATCGGAGGTGTAACGAATGAGGGGGAGGGGGCTGTCCCCCAATCAGTGGAATTGGAAAAATTGGCCAAATTCTTGCCAATTGGCAAATCGAACGATCTGGACACTCGACATTTTTTATTTAGCCAGCAGAGTCCCACCGACAAGTTGGGAAAATCGACAAGTCAAAACTTTTTTTGGCTTTGACAGTTTATTTGACCAGCTCACAGAGGGGAATTTTGAGTTAAGAAGTTACAAAATTCCGGAAAGTCAAAAGCTTGTTTTGGCACTACAGTTAGGAATTTTGAGTTGAGTAGTTGGAACTTTCACAATTTTACCCTCCCCCACCCACCCTAATGAAAACTCTTTGCTACGCTCCTACTCATGATTCTGATGTTGGTGGTGGTTCAGTGGGTAATCCTGATTACAGAGTTTATTACAATTATTAGAATTTTGAGGCACCCCCATTCTGAGAATCTAACTTTGTGACATACGGGACCCTTTCCATACGATCCGTTATTTCATAGTCTATCCGAAACATTCAACACCTAAGAATTGCAGTTTTATGGGTCAAGTGGCATTGCTTCTAGTACGACGATTTTATTGTTTACGATAGTAGCTATTTTGAAAACACATACCGTATAATTACGCAATTGAATAATGGTCGATTTACATTATGGAAGGAAAAATTCAAGTTGATAATGGAAACTGAAAACTCGGATATTTTGTGAGAATTTAGAATCTATCTTTACCACAGGGCTAATTTTGATATTATTTTTGTTAGTTACGAAACGAATTGGATGCCACGTTTAACGATGTTTCGGAGCCGAACCTGGACGGTAGTGACGATGGTGAAGACGTCGAAATAAGCGAGGATGAAGACGACATTATTATTATTATTATTGTTATTATTGAATTGAATAACTTTTTATTATTATTATTATTATTATTATTGTTATTATTGTTTGCTGTAATACTTCATACACAACTTTAAAAACTTGCAAATGTTGTTATGTTTACATTTTTAGATGTTGATCTTGCCCTGTTCAGTATGGAGGTTTATTATCGCTTAAATTTGTACTTTGGTTCTTTTCAGTGTACCATTTTTCAATGTAATACCAGCAAAATGGTAGAAGAAATTGAGTACCAAAAAAATTCAATATTCCTGCCCTGTCACTGTGTCAGTATACAGAGGCGTTACTGGAAAATTTTTTGGGTCGTAATTTTTTCAGTCGTGTTGACCTACATTTGTCTCGGCATTGTTGGATTTCTGGGGGGAGGGGTAATTGCTGTATCACATAATACTAATTCGTTTACAAATTTTTTATAACTACGAGTATAAATATAATTTGCATTTGAATGGGGGGGGGGATTTTGATTATTTCCTTACTCCCCCCCCAAAAAAATGGGGTTAATATTATTCGCCCTCCCCCCACCCGGCGACGCCCATATCAGTATAGCATTTAAAACATAATTCTATTGAAAACGAACAGTATAGTGAATGTGTGCGTGAGCATCGAAAATAGCTATATAGAAACAACCCAGAAATGAGATCGAAAAATTCTATATTGAAAAAGCTATATAGAAATTTGACTTCAGAAGCGATATAGGTACGATATAGCAATGTCGATATAGGTACGATATAGCCCTGTCGATATAGGTACGATATAGCACTGTCGATATAGATACGATATAGCAATGTCGATATCGAGTATATATCCGTACAATGTCGACATTCTATATCGTCATTTGTCGAGATCAATTAGCAATATTCGAGCTGGAAACGATATCGATTTAATCTCGACGTCGATTTAGAATCCGGAATAAATCTGACATAAATCCGGAATAATTGTCAACAGGGTATTAACGATATTGGTCTGTAGTTGTAGGGGTTATCTTTATCTCCCGATTTGTAGATTGGGTGAATTACAAAGATTTTAAAACTCGAATATTTTCAGTATTCTAGAATTATAATATTTGTAGTATTCTAGAATTATATTATTTTTAGTATTCTAGAATTATAATATTTTTAGTATTCTAGAATTATAATATTCTTAATATTCAAGAAAATTTAAGTTTTTAGAATCCTAAGAATTCTAATGTACATAATATTTTTCAAATTCTAATCTTTTTAAATTCTAGGAATCATGAAAATCTTTGATTTCCTGTAACTATTAAAATCCTCAACGTTATAAAAATATTAAGAATTTTCAGTATTTCGATATATAATATACTCAACATTCTAGAAACACTAATATTTGCAGTATTTGAAAAACAAATATTTACAAAAATCTAAAAATTCCAATATTTTTAGTGTTCTAGAAATATTAATTAATTAATATTCTAGGAAAACGAGTATTTAAAATTTTTTTAAATATCAACAATGCTTTTGTTCACAAATGACTAAAATTTTTTGTTTTTTTGTAAATCTTAAAAATGTCAATATTTCACGTAAAAATACGAAGTACTTTCTATATTTTTGAAATATTAACACCTTAAATATTACAGAAATATGTACCTGTATTTTTAGTATTTTAATAGATACTATTTTCCAAACTTTCAATACTCTAGTAATTCAATGGTTTTTTATTTTAGAAATATCCATTTTTGAATAGCCTAAAAACTGCAGATTATTCATTTGGAGAAGAAGGGGGTACTATGCCCTGCAAGGCTTATAGGGGTCTGGTTGGCTGAGTGGATAGCGCGCTGGTCTCGGATTCCGGAGGTCCCGAGTTCGAGACTACGTAGCAACTCGCTACATTTCGACCTAGGCCGTTTTTTCGGCCAGAAGAAAAGAGGGCTAAGACAGTCCTAACAGCCTCTTCGACGTCTCTGAGGTAATGCTCGAAAGGGTGGATTCCAGGGCTTGGGTTGAGAGCAAAATGTAAAAAAAGGAGACCCTGCAAGGCTACTGCAGTCAGCCAGCCAGCCAGCTAGTCAAATGTACAAACAGGTGCACGTCGAGAAAGAGGCAAATAAACAGACATATAGATGGAGTGTGACCAGAACGGCATTTTCGCTACTAGATCAAGCAAAATTTTTCATTTTTAGCAGCGGAAATTTCATTTTTGTATCTCAGTTCTCGTTGGAAAACTCATTTTGAACGGATGTTAGCAGAAGATTTGTTTCTTTAATCTTACAAAATTTAACAGAATTTGGGACACTCGAGAGGAGAATACAATTTTCATTTCTGGCAACACTGACAAGCAGACACGCAGAAAACGAAGCATGCAGAGCCAAGAGACAAGAGTGAAGCGAGTGTTGACCAGCGAATTCGGTAGTGAAGTTGCTACGAGATGAAGTGCCCCTCCCCCTCGCGGTTATTTTTGCGCAGCTTCCATTTATTACCGATTCTCAAAATTTATATTCCCCCGGCCCCGAACACGAAAAGTCTTTTAACATTTGCACTTTTCGTAAAGTTCGTATACTTGGAAAGCCACACATGAGGAAACGCGAGGCGCAAGCGCCTGTCAGCGGTGTCAACTAATTAGCGAATTCCAGACACTAATGGGACGCGACCAAGCCTAATTAAATAACATTGAAATGTTTTTCTCTTGCGAAACACCGGTTAGTTAAATTCCGGAGAGACGTTGAAGATCAACTGAAAAGCGACTGTCTGACTTTCCGCCAACGAGAGGGGATTTGTTTTAATTATAACGAAAACTTCCGGTATCGAACTTTCCCAAGTTTACACACATTCACACGTTCGAAGACAGTCGACCGACCAACTCACCCTCGATCGTTTTGAAAAATACTCGGTGGACTTGTGTCGCCCTTAGGACATTTGTGACGGCAGCTCCCAGCCACTGCACTCGAAATACGTTAATCAGCTTCGTGTATTCGAGTTGTGGAAGTGAGATGCACGATCACCAATGTGTGCTCGATAGCTCGCATTTCTATCCGCTATAGGACTTGGAGGGTTTTTGTGAACACAGCATCTCCACTCGCCAATATTAACCCTGTGTAAACAGAGACTGTAAAAATTTCCTTTTGACGCGCTGTTTACGTTCAGCGGAATCATTCTTCGCTAGTTTCCTTAGTAAATACTAACCTAAATATAAAGCGCGAAGGAGAAGGAGTACAGGGATCAACTTTTTCCAGTTCTGGGCAGAAGTTTCGTACAGTTCTGTAAAGAACGACGCTTTGGTTCGGCAAAGTTCGTAAAAATAATTTTCTCTTCTTTTAGCGAGAAAAAAGTCGAATTTTTGTCAAACATTTCGTCGAGGTACCGGGGTAAAACACGTAAACAGTAAATAAACGAGCTTTTTTATAGTTGACAGAAAAGTTTCCACAGCCACCAGCACTTCTATCGAGAAACGCGGTCGCGTCAATATACTGATTTGTTTTCTTTAAAAAGTATACACAATATGCAATATCGCGAGTAATGGCGAGACCCTTAAATGTCTAGTCAAAATCGAGCGAGTGCGCGAGAGTTAAGCTGCACAGACTCACAGAGCTCGCTATTCGCACAACCATTTATTCTGTGCGGTTTGAGAAAACTGAAAACAGATTGGAATCGCACCGAAGTCTTATTTAATTTGGAAGGAGCATCGGCACGTCTTGTAGACGCGAAATGAAGCTTTCGTAGCCAGTCAATGGGCTAAAACTTTCGTCTTGGCCCGACGTTTACTTAATCAATTTGTGGAAGAAGGCTGAAGAGCGCAGGGCCTATGAAATACACTCCACAGTTCGGTAAAATAATTATTCAACTTTTGGTAAGAAACGGAAAGTAAGGAAATGGGAAACTGGTGCCGATACCGTTGGCGCTTGTCACATTTGAGTTCCTCATCTCTTCGAGCGCAGCTTCACTGCTCCGACATCGAGTCAAAAATTCGATTTACCGAAGTGAACTTTTCGCGTATTCAAAACGCCTCAGTATTGACGAGAGAAACGAGTAAATGCTCGTTTTCAAATGCTTACGAAGCCGCAAATTATCGAGCCACTGCTCCAGCAATGTACTCGAACCTCGCATAATTAGAGCACTTCCGGAAACACCCGAGTATTGACATCTGCCATTTTGAATCCACAGGCACCAAGCGACTCAAAATGGCGGATGTCAGTATTCGGGGTGTTTCTAGGTGCTCTAGCATAGTCTGCGAATCGAGAATCAATTTTTCTAAATAAGTTCAGCGTGAACCAACGTAAACTCATTTGAAAATAAGTTATACTTAACTTTTGACCAATTTTTTATGATTTTCAAGTGTACGAGCATTTTACCGTCACCACAGTCAGCACAAGTACGTTGTATCAGATCCATACAGCCAATACCTCTTGTTTCTCATTCTTTCTTAAAAGGACTACTTTGAACAACGGCACTTTCTCACTTTAGCGCGCTCTAGTGGTGAATTTTTCTACCGCGTTCCTTCAACATCAGGCAACTAGACATTTGAGGAAAGAATCCTTATCAATTGTCTGGGAATATTTCGTCGGCCTAGTGCAAAAAAGGTTCCTCGTGCTTTTTGAGGGATTTTACAAAATAGGTATCACTGGAAAGGAAATTTTGCGCTCTGTCGATTGCAACATTTCGTCGGTCAAATGCAGAAAGATCCCTCGTAGGAAAAGTGTTGCAATCGACAGAGCGCAAAATTTCCTTTCCAGTGATATCAATTTTGCACGAGGAACCTTTTTTGCACTAGACCGACGAATTGTGGAAATGTGCGTTGCCGGTGATTTTGCGTTGAAAATTGCTGCGGTAACATCTATATATGAAGAATTTACTTTCAACTCTTTACGGTAAGTGATATTTCTCATGATTTAGTAAATTCCACTAGCACGGCAAATGCCGTGAATTAGAAGTTCTCAAGGTTACATAACAATCCTATACAATTATTTTCTGAGTGGGACTACTTTGAATAGTAGGTAAAAACTAATACACCAACGTCATCAACAAACGATTTTGATGGAATTAAAAATAATATTTTACTCATTGTAGATTATTTGCAAAAATGGTTTAAATGTATAAGAAACAAAATAGGGGCATACCTGAAGGGGTTCCAAGGGTGCCCGGCACCCGGGTGCCGATCAATTGGGGTGCCACCAGAGAAAGGGAAGAATATTTTTCAGTACAAGTGGGGGAAAATTTCATTCCTTTGAAATGAAGAGGGTGCTCTGAGAATTTGACACCCAGCACCAAATTTTTAGTTACACCACTGAAGTTTGCTCAGAGTTTATAGAAGGCCGAAGTTCGTTGTTGAGGGAGAAGAAGTTTCTGATCATTGTAAATGATACACGTTCGAATTTTTTTCTATATTATTTTCTACAAAGAATAATATGTTTATCGTTTTTCTTTCTATTTCCTGATATAAATATTTATGAAAGTTCGTACATGGAGTACTCAAAGGGCATGATTTTGATTTTTATCATCGTCAGGTTGTCCACAGATTACAACGGAAAAGTGTTCAGAAAAGCCCCCAAATCGAGGTCACTTTGAACACATCATTTCTCTTTTCTAATTTTGCTCTCAACTCGACCCCTGGAATCCGCCCATTTGAGCATTACCTCAGAGACGTCAAGGAGGATATTAGGGCTGTCTTAGCCCTCTCTACTTCTTGCCGAGAAACCGGCCTGCTGAGCTGTACAGTTTCATTATCAAGTTGTAAGATATTCTAAGACATAAGCTGACAGAGGAAACTGGACTTAGACCACGACTTGAACAATTTTTCATTACTATCACTGTAGCCACACTCACAAAGCAAAATACAGCAAAAACTGTTCAGAGGAGTCCCATTCTACGGAATATATTAATGCGCGTTGAAACATATTAATGGAGGCTGACTGAGTCAAAATTAATCTCGAAAAGCATCAAAACATCTAAACGTAATCCTGATCAATGGTGCGGAAAGTATTTTTTTCTTCTGACGGGTGAAGAACAGAGGTGAAAATGAAGAAAAAAGGAAAACAGGCGTGATCCGTAGAGATTTAGACAAAATAGGCTCTTAATTGTAAGAAACACAAAATTCCACATCAAGCTCTGCCCTCTAAAATTTTGGTAGAGAAGCATTCCACCCCTCTTTTCCCTCCCGGATTCTACCAACTAGGATCTCAACTGGGCTTGGCAGACAGCATATTCTTAAGAAGAACTTTTTAGGGAGCCCAAGCATTTTCGAGAATAGTAGATTTTTCTGAAATTATTCTCGATATTTAATGTTTTGACTGAAGTAAGGTTACATCACTGATTGAAAAGTCGCTCATTGATGCTCCTTATCATGTTTATCAACGTCAACAAAATTTTCAGCTTTTATTATTACTAGAATCTAGCAAATGTGCTGCTGTCCAACTGTGACAAAGATACGCCGAATAAAAATTTAGGAAATTCAATGTCCAGATCACGTTTTTAATTTCTTTTTTTAATTTTCGTAATTCTTGTAAGTCTCTGTCTAGGTACGTTTTTAAATCGTTTTTTTGTTTTTTATGATTTTATAATTTGAATTTAATTCTACAGGTAATTTTAAGAATCCTGATTTTCAATCCTTGATTTTGCCCATTTCTGTGAGTGATCATCATACATTCCGTACAGGTACCTAATCAAAGGCGGACAAAATCACAAAAATTGTTGATTTCAAATTATCATCACTTTATGTTTGACTTTAGAATCATAACTGAAAATCAATTGATCTTCTGACGTTAATGATTTGATTTTCACGATTTTAAAACTGCAAAGATCAATGAATCACAAAAAATTGATTCTACTCATAAATCTTAAACATTGGAAATAAATGATTTTATAATTTTTGTTTTAAAATTAATTTGTTATTACTACTGCCAATCTCGGTGCACAACACTGTCAGTTTTCACCAAGGATGATCAAAATTAATGCTAAGTGATTTAACAATGATTTTACTTTGATTTTGAAACCAGAAAAATATTTTTAAAATCTGAAAAACCATTATCAAACATTTAAGACTAGATGGATATCAATATAAAAAATATAAGTAATGGTTGGTAGCGTGTACACCGCACCCCTGGTCCCGGAAACTACCCTTTCAAGTGTCACATCAGTGACCGGACAAAATATATCGATAGTACATATAAACATTTTAAAAAATATCATTACTATCGGCATTTTTGAAAATCCACTGTTGCATCGATATTTAAAGAAAAAATTAAAATAAAATTTATATTAATAAAATTATAATTTAGATTTATTATAATAAAAATTAAATTTATTAAATTAATATTAAATTTAATCTTAAAGATTTTAATTTTTTTATCATTGATACTACCTATTAAAAGCTATGCTATGCGACACTCCACCTCGGAAAACTGTCAATACATATCGATAATATAAATACATTTTTGTTTTAAAAATATTGAAGAAAAATAAGATACGTTCATATTATTTCTTTAGAAATATTAACGTACCGATACTCGTGAATTCAAGTATCGGCCACCCTTAATTAAAACCTCTTAAAATTGGAAAAATTATAAAAATTGAAATCAAGAATCAACCAATATTAAAATGAAAACAACCCGAGATCAGAATGCGTTTGAATAACATAATTTTCGCCATTAAGTTACATATTTTTCTTATGAGTGATATTGATATTCATAATTTTTTATTTCGCACATCCTTGGTTTTCGCATTTTCAGTTATTAATGATAATTGATTCTGAAAATTGTTATCAGTAAAATTGATAATTTGATAAATTCATAATTTCCAAGTTGAAAGTTACAACTGAACGTTATGGAAAACAAATTAAATCGGTCAAGTTTTGAGGCTATATTTTCCAAACCGATTATCAATTATACAACCTTGGAAAACACAAAAACCGTTCTGAAATATTCCCCAATGAGCATACTATCAAGAATTTTCTGAGAATATTCTCCAAAAAGAAAACATTAAGGATTTGCCAACACTTTTCCTAACGAGCACCAACACTCGACTGAGGAATCTTACCTAATCTTCACACCTTATAAAGGAGTTTTAATAAGCTTTTAAACTTATATGATCTGAGCCAATCCTCATTAATCTTATCTGTCTCCGTGAGTCTTAAAAAAGAGCTTTAAGGAGTCCTACAAAAGTGTAAGCCATGGTCTTACAAGTCTTCTCAAGGAGCCTCAACAGACTCCTAAAGCATCTCAAACAGGCTTAAATGAATTAATAAGATTCATCATCGGAAACGAGTTTTGGAAATTTTTAACATTTCCAAATCAATATTATTAAGTCTTATTAGAATAAGATTCTTTAATGGATCTTGACCGGTCTCTATATTATTTGAGAATACCATGCACATGACTTTTACTATTATGTAAATATTTTTCAACACGTCGTGTAAATTAACATATTATACATTTTAGAGCATCACTTTTTAATAGGTTTTTAAAAGTTCTAATAGAGACAAGAGGAGTTGTAAAATTTCTTAAGACAGACGTAAATTCTGTCTTAATGAATTTTAAGAAAGACTGCAGGTGCCATTAAATAGTTCTGATTAATCTCAACCGAGTCCTGAGTTTCATTAGGCGAGCCTTAAAAACGTCTGAAGACAGAATCTTAACAATTCACAATGAAAAGTTTTGACAGAATTTAGAGGAATCCTCAAGTGTCTCTGAAGCAGTCCTGGGGGTTTGAAACTGTTTGAACAGAATCATTCGACTAGTCTTAATCTCGCTCCACAAGACGAGGGGGACTATTTTGGTTATCTCGGTATGTCGAATGAGTGTCAAGAAAAATCTCACGTTTTCTGAAAATATTCTCCTGTATTATGGGAAATCAACGTCTTTTAATCAGAATATCGTCAATCAAAGATATTCTTACAATGTTTATATTACCGGAGAATATTCAAAGAAAATGCTCGGAATTTACAACGTGATCTATTTGAAAATATGATACAGCCCCACAACCCTCAGTACCTCTAATTATGTTCACTGTACAGCAACACGAGTTAAAGTTGCAGTATTTTTCGACTAGACTTTTCTAAAATTCGTTTTCCAAGACATACAGGTGAAACTGGAGTCTGGGGAGGGGGAAGGCAAATTTTTATCATTCGGAAAAACCGGGCTTACCCAAAATAGAAAGAGTAAGAATGAGGTAAGGTTAGTCAACCAAGAAACTCTCACCATATCCGGGTTTAAAGAGACAAAGTGGAGGATAATGCCCCCCCTCTCTATGACCATCCAAAAGTAATTTCCCCGCAGATGTTTTCCAAGAAATTAAAAAAATGTAGCTCACTTTACTTGAAAATATTTTTCATGACTTTTTAAGGGCAAACACTGTGAAATCTCCCCCCCCCCCTTCGTAAAAGTATTTGAGTACCATGATTCCTGCTCTCGGTAAATTTGAATCTGTCTAGTCGAATAGATATAAATCTCTTCTCCCGACTGCAATGTCAAAAAACTGCTCCTTTTTGAACGCACTGTATTGCATCACGAATGTCACCAGTTGTATTGTATAATGTTACCTCGTCATTTATTAGTACACTACAAGTCGCAAAGCACTTCTTTCTTCGTCATCAACTGCAAACAATTTATTGCGGTTGACAGAGCGCTGCTATTTCCAAATTTCCAACGTAAACATAGACTCTCAAAAATTATAACTTCGAATAGCTCGGTAAAAGGGCGCTCGTGTCCTTATTTTTCTTACCCCCCGAATCGGGTGAAATATTCGTCATATCCTAATGTCGCTATTTTTCAGCCCCACAAAAGTATTCTGTCGGTAACAGCGGAACGTGTAAACTAGAAAAGTGTTCTGCCATTTCAGTGGCTTAACTCTTTTCTTGAATGCAATTCCTTATTCCTACACTCGTTTAGCTCACATTCTTGCATATTTTTTCGCCCGTATTTTCTTCGAATTGTGTCAACTAAATGTAACCACAGTGCTCACAAATGAATGTTCTGTACAGCTGTGACAAAGATGTATTTGCGCGAATATTTCACCAACTGTAACGTATGCGACCTGTCTCACCGATCGCGTGAAAAAATCAGCGACATGTTTGCTAAGAGCAAAGTCTTCGCTGATAATAACTTATTTCCCGAAAGCTAATTGATGATTGGAAATGATAGGCGACCATACCGCTCAGTCCACGCCATAGAAATAAAATAGAAAATTTTACTTAAATACGGATCCTAAAATTTGAAATAAGGATATATCGTTCTCACAAGCCTTCGAAAAATTATATTACTACCACTGAGACGTTAAAAACACAATTCTGCAAATACAATGCAAAAATGTTCACTTTGCTCAGGGAGCCACTTGGCCTTTATATCTTCTATAATAGAATATGTAACGCATTTATGTCTTTACTTGTTAAGCTAAAATACAAATATGACCTAACGGAGAAACCTGTAGATATATTTTTCTCTCAAAAATCATAATTCGACTGAAAATATCATTAACAAAATTTCAACGCCCGTACGTTTTTCAATTGGTGTCATATGCGCAAACAGGTGGGGTTGGGATCTGCTCCTTGTGCGGGAAGCTATCTACGGTGTTCAAAACGATGGGTCCACGATGAAAAGTAAGACAATGATGCACAAAGCGAAGAGCAAAAACGTTTGGCCCCATGTTGATAACAACATAAAGACCCAATATGTTGAATGCCATTTTAAGGCTTTACGTACTCTTTACAGGTAAAAACAGCTACTATTTTCTCACCAGGTCAGTCCGTCAAAAGAAAATCGGCTGAGCGGTAACACTAGAGCACTACTGACCCGAGTAGGCGCATACGCCATTTGAACTCCAACTAGACCCGTGGATGCCGAATCCGACTATGCCGAGCGTACCGCGTAGTCAATTCGGCATCGACGGGCGCCGGTTGAGTCAAAATGGCGTATACGTGTACTCCGATCTATAGGGCTCTAGTAACACCGCGTGACCAATTCTTGTTTCACGAAACAAACTGGGAAGAAAATGGCGGACGTACGTACCTGCGTTCGTATAGAGCCCTAGTACCACATCACCCGCCATCGGTGGGTAACGCTTTATAAACTGGTATATTTGCGATTGGGACTCGGAATCGAAGCAGCTGACATCTATCGGATGTTGTGTGAACCCTCATTGAGTGATCATCCTGATCATGGAGAAAAATGAAGCGCGCATGGAAAAAGGGCCTTCGATCAATGTATTTCTTAAGAGGCAAAGGACCTTTTTCCACGCAGTCAGAACATCATGCCGGTAACTGATAAGGCACTTTTTATTTCTTACTTCACCGTACTTCTATTAATTTTACGGGTCTGATTTAATGGTCCGACAAAACAAAAGGATACATCGACAGGAACAAATGCAAATACGACAATTTGAAGGGTCCAACGACAATTTCTGCAGTAAACAATAAAACAATGAATGCCCGACAAAAAATAAGTTGATAAGTTGGGAGACGTAAAAAATTGAATTAAACTACACGAAATATGATACACGACAGTAATATACAATCCACTGCTGAAAATTAATTACCACAGTAACCTGGGTAGCGACAAATTAAATGTTATAAGCGACTTTTTGTGTGGACGTCAATGTAAGCGAAAACTATAAATAAATAAAAAACATTTTCAGCGCTTTATAACTGGTCAGCCGTTGATGATACAGAAAATATGTAAGAACGTAAATTAGGGAAATTTTATTTACTTTAATTTTATATTGAGGTATTTTTTCAATAAATTTGATACGAAGCGAGTTATGGGTCAAAAACCAAATTCTATGACCTTCTACCCATTGTAGCACCGGAAGCTCGGGTCGGAGGGGCGGAGACTTTTTGTATGTTCATCAGGATGGGGTCCCGGGCATTTCCGCCAAATGTAATAAATTTCTGTACTATTTTTTATTGAATTGAGCTTATTTTTGTGCAATTTTATTGGACTATGAACTCGTCGCGACATAATATTATACGGATCGTCGATGCAGTCAAGAAAAAATATAATTGGTGAGGAATGTAATAAATGGTCGTTTAAAATAAAAGTCGTTTGAAATTTTTTTTGTCGTTCTTACTAATGAAATAGTTGTTAATTTGGAGTCAACACCATTATTTAGCATGCGAAATTCCTGTCGTGCAACCCTTTTTTCCTGTTGTGTCGTATCTCGTATTTCCCTAATTTTACTACCTGACATATCAAATTTTTTATCGCAAGTTCGAATATGTAGCTCCCTACAGCTCAAATTTGAAGCACGTCTGTCATTTCTTAATTTTATAATGATTTTTTGAAAAAAACCGTATTTCCCATTTACGGCAAAGTTATTTCCGTCCGTGATCACTCAACCTTTTATTAGGAAGTGCACATTAGCGCTCCTACATTCCATTCCACATTCCAATATCTGGCGATTACGAACGAAACCTAATAGGAATAAGCTGATGAAAATAAAAGTTCTTCTTCTTCTTCATCGATAGAGTGCGTTCTCACCAGGGCTCTATAAGAAGACAGGTAAGGACAGTCGCACTACTTTTTTCCATTTGTTCCATGAAACGAGAACTAATCTCGTAGTGTTTATAGCCCAACCAATTTTCTTTTGACGGATCGAACTAGAAAGAAAATGGCGGATCTTCAAGGAAGCATCTTTAGGGGACCCCGTATTTTCATTTTCATCTTTTTCGATTCAAAGCCTACCTCCACCATTTTTTTCCAACTATACCTTTTTCAAAATTTTCAAACGGTCAAGCACACGGGAACTTCAGGGGGTGGGGAACCTATCTCCCGCCAAAATGGGTGGCTCACATATCTCGGATCTCGTATACCAACTTTCAGCTAGCTCGTATACAACAACCTCCACTATAGTTCTTTTACAAAACCCTCAGTGTCACCCAGAGTTTATGATTGGTATTATTTTTTAATACCTACTACACAGTTTTTGTATCTGGAACGATCGATCGGAGAGAAGTCGATATGGTTTAATTTAAACGAGTTGTAGATGCGTGGTTCATCCCCTTGTGAAAAAATGAAATTATTTCTAACATAGTTAAATACGTTAGCATAATATTATATTAGGCTCGGTGTAGTGCCACGAAATATTAAAATAATCAATCTACAGCCGCGTTATACGGCTGAAGTATCGAAAATTTATGCTCGGTATCAAAGTCATCGCATTCAGAATGACGACATCCGGTGGCGGCATCGCGAATTTTCCTCTCGAACGTCTGACACGAACCGCATATTTTATAAATTTAATTTCAACTCAGACTATCGTGAGATTGAACGCACGCTCTGCTCGTCTCTTTAATATCATAGTTTAAACATTTCCAAGAACCTGACATCTTGCAAAGACTGGTAACTAAGTATAAATTTGGATAATATTCGAAGTTCAGTCGGCCAGAGACGCAGAATATTTTAAGAGAAACAAAGAGCTGTTCTTTCGTTCCGAGATGAAATTCGGCCTCAATCTGTGCCTTGACGGACACCGAACAGGGTACGATTAACCACCAGAATTTGCAATTGGTTCCCATTAGCGTTCGTGTGTAATATACATACATACCCAAGACAAGAAACCGATATACATTAGTTACTATTTGTATACCTACTATGTACTACTAGTAATGTCAGTGTTCAATTTATACGTACGCGTGTACTCGGCGCTCAGACCAGTTGTGAACCAAGACAGAGATTTAACATGACTGATTATAGTATTTACAATATAGATATCCGCTAGGTCTGCTACGATATTACTGTCCCCCATTACTATTAGTTTAAATATTCCTTAGGGTCCCTATTGATGTAAGGGATCTCACACACATTAGTATACTACCCACAATTGTAAAAGGAACTGATCACAACTGAATATAGTTGATTGCACTTACAGCGCGCGCACTCTCACATGACCCAATAGGATGTTGGTAGCTTATTCATATACACATTGACCAAATTCCACTTAACATGGTCGCTTGCATTACTGCAATGTAGAATATAGATAGTCTTAACTTACATACCCTACAAAGTTGGTATCTGATCTATACACTTATTTGTTTAATGCAGAGTCAAGCAACTACGAACCAGCCATAACTGAATATGGTTGCAAGGCTGAAATTACAGTCATTAACGTGTTAACAAGAAAGTTTTAAAATAACAGCGATATAACACGGGAAATACTTTCTTTTTCTACATAATAAGGCTCTATTGGCGCAAACGAGATATATTTTCTAAAGGGCCTGAACGCACTGGTGCTTGCGCGTTATGTAATGTGTATCTTGCTTTATATTACCAGACAAAAAAAAGTGTGTGCTGTATCTCAAAATCCACTGGTACAACATACCCTTACCCTTCCATTTACGGGGCTCAAACCATTTACCTAATGCTTTTTCTGTCAATTTAAAGTACCGTTACACTAATGAAGGGTATTTCATCCTACACACAATCACATATTGCACACAAATAAATTTCCAAACTAATTGCAACTAATAGTATAGGCTCGCATTACTTGCAATATAGGTAGCCTTATATCCCCTACTAATGCAGGACATTTGCATGTTAAATGTTGCACAAAATGCAAATATAAACATGCAACTAAAGTAGTCGGCATCACTCACAAAGACGATAACCCTATATACCCTGTCAGTGTTGGCATCTCATCTGTACACACCTGTATGTTGCATAAAACACAAATGAAAACCGATTACCACTAAATGCCGATATCTGCATTTCTATTCATAGGTATACATACCTCCACTAATGCTGGTGTCTCATCTATACACTATTCATGCTGTAGGTACCTATCCCTTATACATCACCTACTAATGTAGATGTCTCATCTATACACGCCTGTATGTTATACAAAATGTATAAATGCGATCCGAATATGACTAAATGCCAAAACAGGTGTCTGCATCACTAGCGGTATAGATACTGCCACTGATATGGATATCTCATCTATCGTCGTATCACATGAATGTAAATGCAAATGGATTACAATTAAATGCAACTTTAGTGTTATTATCCTTAAGTACCTGTAATATTGTACGTGTCTCATTTTAAATATACCTGTGTATATTCCACACAATGCAAATGTGAATCAACTACTACTACTTGTAAATGTTGATGTTTGCATCACTAATAGTGTAGATATTCCTACTAAAATATACGGGGATGATGTTAGCATTACTAACATTGTATATACCCTCATTGATAATGATATTGTATCTATACAGCCTTGTACATATGTTGCACAAAATCCGATTGCAAATTGACTATACAAGCAAGCGTCAATGTCTGCATCTTTAACAGTATAGATACCATCACTAATATCAAATATCTCATCCATGCATGCTTGTATCAAGTCGCGTAACAGCGTGCATACCCTCACTAATACGAGTACCGATGTCTCATCTACACATGCTTGTAGGTATGTATGTTGCACAAAACTCAAATGCGAACCAACTATATGATCGAACCCAATGTTTGCACTATTAATAGTATACATACCCTCACTAATATCGAATATTTCATCCACGCATGCGTGTATTATGTTGCACAAAACCCAAATGCAAACCATGTACTGATGTTTGCGTTACTAAAAGTACAGATATCCCTACTAATATACAACTGATACTCAACATTTCTGATAGTATAGTACCTTCACTAATATTGATGTCTCACCTATACATGTTTGTATGCTGCACAGAACCCAAATACAAACTGACGATGAGTGAACACCAATGTGTGCAACACTAGCAGTGTAAATACCTTTCTCTAATGTTGATGTCTCATCTATGTATACCTATAGTACCTACATGGCCAATATTTGTATTACTAACAGTGATGTCTCATCCACACATTTTTGTATATAGCACAGAACTCAAACACACACCGACTATACGAGTAAACGCCTGCGTTTACATTACCAAACAATGTAGGTACTCCAACTAATGTTGATGTCTCTTCTTTACAGTGTCTATCTTTGCTCACAAACGCAAACGCGAATGGACTGCAATTAAATACGGTTGTTCGTATTATTTAGTATCCTTAACACATCCTCAACTATAATAATGTCTCCTTATACTCGCAGTAGATGAGGTCCAGATGTTCCTTTTAAGTATCAAAATCCAGATAATGTACACATTTTCCCAGTGTCACAGTTTCATTCAAACGTAGCGTAGACCAAAGTACTGGGAGGGGAGAGGGGTGTCAACCTACACTATTGTAAGCTGAGCAAGCAACAAAATTGTTGACCTACCAGTATTATGAATAGTTGACTATACCTATACTTATGGGTAAGAGGGTCAGAGTAAAAACATTTCTTACGGGTACCGTAGTCATTCATTTTTATGATTGTACACACTCAGAAAATCGGACAAATCCGAAAGAAATTTAAAAAAAAATCATCCGAGGGGCCTACGATTAGCTTCCCTCCATCCTTCTGACGCAACGCATACATGGTACAGGTGTTTTTTGTTTTTAACTTCTGACTCGAATCTGCTTGTAAGGAATTCTCATTTTTTGCTTGCACGAGGAATTTTGTTCTCCCTTTCCTCCATAATGAAATCCTGGTTTCATCATTATGAAGGCTAGACACCACTAACTAGATAGTAAATTGCGCATAGAAAAAGTAAATGTGAACTGATTGCAACTAAACACAGTTTGCAGTAGGTACTCGTAGTGAAACGTAACCCGAAGTGACCGGTAATTTGCTTCATTCGGAAACTTATATTACAACCCATGAAAGCTGCAATGGAGCACTTATTGAGGAGTGAGGGTGTCGTGGTCAGATTGTGTAACTATTAATTTTGAGCCACTTTCCTTCGTACAATCCCTGAATACGTTAGTGCAATGCAAACTAATAAAAATTCCAGTTTCACGATAATTACTAAAAAAAAAAAAGTTGATGGGCAACTTACTGAGCGAAAAAATGTACGAATACGATGAATTCGGAGCCCTGTAAAATATCCTTCACAGGAAAATAATTACTCGACGAGACTGTCACAATTTTTCAAGCAATTTCATTTAATAGAGGGAAATATTAATGATGAAAAAAGTGTGAAATAAAATTTAACAATGTTACATTAATATTCTTGTCCTCCAACGAAAGGGAGAAAAAAGAAGACAAATGGCCGAAACAAGGTAAGCTTGCTTATGTATGTATATCTGAAGTACGGACCTCGGACGAAAGTTTCACGCTCGAGATAAAGTTTTGTGCTTTTTGCTTTAATTTCAAGAGTAATAGTTACCAAGGTCATTTATTATTACCGAAGTACCGATGGCGGTGTCCGGTACTCTAATTCATCTACCAACAAGAACCCCAAGTTAGTTCAAATTAAAGCCGTTATGGCCATTCAACTGGAAAAAAGAAGCGAATATAAGTGTTCGTTGCACTAGTAAACGTGAGTACAAACACGCGTACCATATCCTTTCCACTTTTTTCTCTCTCTCTCTATCCTAACTTTCCATCCACCTTTTAGTGTTCAGTTATTGTTAGTACGTGCGGCATTTTGAGGAGCCTATAACGCAGGACAGTAACAATGAAACGCATCAAGTTTTACTAAACTCGACGAGTTTTCTTTGCCACTTTATTGCTTTCAAGTATGGCACGTGTTCCGGCAAAAATACAGTAATTTTTCTTAATAACGGATGTTAGATCGTTATACAGAAAACTGCACCGTCCAATTTTCCGAGAAATAGAAGAGAAAGGATGGAGTCATCAATCACACGATATTTCTGAAAATAATAACCAGTCAGCCACAACCCTGATAGACATACAATGCGGACCTACACACGCCCACAGTATCTAATATTCTCTGAAGTTCTTTGCCCTTTCATTCAAGTGAAAGAAAATAACGATTATTTAAATATGACGATGCGTACCTGCTAGGTAGTCATTGTTTCACATATTGTCAAATTTTGATTTGCAGGCCCCTCATTTTCTTTTCCTCTTTTTTACTTTCTAATATCGGATGTAAAATATCAGCCTCTTTCGGTAATATTAATTTCGCACTGTGGCTGAGTGGTATCGCGTTTGCTTCGCATCCTTTTGTGACGCTAGTTCGATCCCCATGGTCGACTAGTCTGTAAACATATCCTAACGAACAGAGGGACTATAGTACCAGTCGAGGTAGATAGATAGCGCACTCCGCAATTCTTCGCCAGGTCGCAAGAACAAGGCATCACGCTCGTAGAATACGTTACCACGAAGGATTGGTGTTGTTGGTCTCGTGGGTCGCAAACTCACAAGTCAATGTTGTGAGACAAATGAAAAGTAACAATTCGCATGCCCGCATATCTTTAGCATGGAGAAGGAAATGCTCGAACGCAAAAAACAAGCAAAAGCGAACTACCCTGACTAACATTCCTTGCAAACCACAATGATGACTTCTGAATAAATAATATACCTATAGCACTGTAAGTTGAAGATTTTGGTAAAATTCTCTCATGTTGAAAGAGGTGTGAAGTTTAATGTATTCCCTATAAGAAATAAGAAAAAAAAAAAAGTAATAACCTTTCAAAACATATCTTATAGGCCTACGTAGTTTTTTTCCTGTTTTTTAAGTGGTCAGGCAAAAAGTTTATTTCATAAAAATCGCCGTATCCCAAAAACTAGGATCGACAAAGTGGGACCTTATTCCCTGCACTACCACAAGTAATGATCATCATTTAGCTGAAACCCCGTGGTGGGACCTCGATGTCTGTAGGATCCACAACTTTCTTCAAAGTCAAATACAGCCAGCTCCGAAACCTATATGTGACCTGGAATCATGAAATATATCTTTGGTGCAGAGATGGGGCGGTTCGAATCGCGTGAAAGAATCGCAGAACCGCGATTCAAGTCGCGATTCCAATGGCGGTTCTCTCATCAAGGGAATCGCAGTTTTTCACTCGCGCTTCTTTTGAGGATTTGCTGAAAAAATTGCTTCTGTTATTTATTTAGTGTTCTAACTTGATCACCGTCATTATCGTGTTTCCTTTTGTTTCAATTTCGGTATACTTTTTAAAAAGAGCGAAGGAGCTCAATAGGCATGAATTTTAAATCCAGGTTGTATGTATTTCAATGTAATTTCAAACTATGGCGGTAGCTTGTGTTACATCCGGAAATGGCGTTGTTCACTATTTAATGAACTTGCTTTTGTTCTTTTCCATTTTTAGTGAACTACCTAGTTCCTGCTCTTGTTCACTTGGTCTTCCGACTGATCTACTTCATCGTTTGTTCAATAAAAAGAACCTGTGCTCTTGGTCTTGCTCATTCAAAATATGAGTTTTTGTACATAAAAAATAGCGAGCGGAGTGAGTAAAAATTTCTCTTCGGTAATAGCCTACAACTGAAAACTAGGCTATTACCCAAACAATTTTCTTAATCCCTATTGAAATCCTATGAGATTGTTGATGAAAATTAAAACCTCATACATTGAGATTCTTCATTTGAAATCATCATGAAAGTTGAAACTGAAGTCTGGAAAGTAAAAACAAACAAAAAACAAGCCCCCCCCCCTAAAAAAAAAACAATTACGAGAAAATAGATGAACAAAGAATGAACAAGTTTGATCAGGTTCAAAAATCGTGAACTAGTTTTTTTTTTTTTTGGGGGGGGGGGCGGGTGAACTACAGTTCACCAAATAGTGAACAAGAGCAAGTGAACGACTTGCAGAAACGCCCTTCTCTGGCTAGGAGATCTTCCCAGCTCGTTTGTAATAAAAATATAATGATTTATTTACTCTTATTTTTGCCTTGTATCAGATGTACCACTTTTCCAGTTTTCTCTTTCACAGCATAAAAAAAAAAAAAAAAAAAAAAAGTGAATCGCAAAAATGGAATCGCGGAAACCGCTTTGAGAATCGGATTCTCCACAAGAAAAAATCGCAAATGAGTCTCAAATCTCACTGAATCGCATTTTAGAAAACAGATTTTCCAACACCAGGGAATCGCCCCATCTCTGCTCTGGTATCAAGAAATAATTTTTCACTTTCTTGACAGTTCTTATAGAAAAAATCACGCTCTTTCGAATGAAATAAATCGCAGCTTCCTGTCTTCATTAGTTTTTCTACAAATTGAATTTAAAAATTACGTCAAAGGTTTAAAAACATCTGTTTACATGGCGTCGCGTGAAACGGGCCTACGGGAATGACAGAGAATAAGAATTCAAAACGCGGTGGTCATAGCAACGCGTAAACTCACCACCACAGACGTACACGCTATGTACATCTGTGCGCACCATTGCCGCCATTCCACCTTTATACTTGTTTATCCTGAAAACCTGTTTTTCGCACAAGAAGCACATTTCATGATTCCAGGTCACATATACAGTAGACTCCGGATTATTCGATCTGATCGGGGCTGAAGGTTGGTCGGATAAAATGAATGTTTTCAACATAGAAATAATGCGCGCAAAATTGAAAAAGAAATTATTCAGAAAATTGAACTTTGGCATAAAAAAAGGAATGAATAGATAGGAGAGAAAACAATACTTATGTAATAACAAATCACAAATTATAATTTTTTCAAAATAATCGGTGACCAAAGTTTTTTTTTATTAAGATTTTATTGGCCGCGTAATTTTGCAACTCCGCGCCGTTCGAACAACGCACGTAATGTATCTACATACATTCCAAAATCAAAAATTAGGTGTCAAATGAAGAAATTCGGACTAACCGACCTTGGTAGTTCAGATAAGTCGGAGGGTAGGGTCGGATAAATTTGAGTTGGATAACCCGAAAGTCGGATAATTCAGAGTCTGCTGTATATGTGTATCGAAGATAACGTTAAATTTCATCTTCATCACTCCAACTCATTTTTTGGAACCACCTCCTATGGTCACTAAAATATACCTCGAAGTTAATCTACAAGTATTCCCACTGATATTATTATCATCATGTAGTCTACGTCTACGAACAACTAAGTTTATTCAATCGTAACACATCCTTCAGGATCGATAAAAAAAATTTGCTTGAAAAATACAGAATAATATTTGGGGGGGGGGGCACCAGTTAATATTATCTGATCGAACTGAAATTTTCACATATGTACCTTTCGGCCACGTGGCATAATAATCTGTTCAGTAAATTTAAAAGTTTAAAAATTGCTGGTACTCTACTACCTGCTTCTGCAACTTCCAATAATGCAAGTTATAGCCCTCTGTGAAGCCTTCTGGATACAGGCGACAGCTGATAATGATTCCAAAAATAAATTCAACAACTCGAAAAACCCTGTTTGATATCACTGATGTCCACATATTAAACAATCAATATTTCAGGTGACAGTTCTCGTGGTAACCCTTTCATCTCCAATGTAAATTTTCGCATAAATCATCGTGCCTGGCTACTTCCTGCGTAGCACGAGGCGAGCGTTTTAGGGACGTCTTTTGTCATCAGCATACTTGTACTTCCTGGATAGTTTCCAAACTACACTCTTCTTCTTTTTACTAGGCTTCCTTTTTCTCCCTCAATCAATGAGGCAGGACATCAATTTTGTTCAGTTTCAGTTTATGTTTTAGCACTCTCAATCAGATCTGTTTTCACGATCGACTATCGATTGATCAATACTCGCGCCTTCTCTATACGTTCTCGTTTTTTTTTTTTTGTTTTTTTTTTAATTTTAAATGTCCTCGCTACGTTTTGAACTAAGCACTTCTTGTACAATTACCGAAAAACCCGCACCATCTCCGTAGCCTTAAGAGTTGGAACCACTTCTAGAATGACCTCAGGAATTATTTCTGAACTCAAGAAACTCTACAGCTGATATACCAGAAGTTATAACCACCATTTTTATAGGTCCTCTCCCGCGGATTCTGTGAGGTGAGGGTGCATACGTCTATTAAACCCACAAATGAGTTCTGAGAAACCAAAATTCATAGAAACAGGTTATCACATAACATTCATTTAATTAACATTAAGTGAAGCCATCACTTCATTAGTAGACCACCAACTACTTTATTTTGGAGGCCAAATTTTCTTTCTTAAAAATTCTCATCAAGTCTTTTGTTAAGGAAAACGAATTTTCACGTATTTTTGGTGAAAAATTATCCACAGAAAACCGCATTTTTTGTTCTTATGGGGAATCATACGCTGAATCCGTTAACATTACTCCAGAAGGTTGATGTTTCATGTACGATAAACGTATAAAATAAAGACCATCCTATACTGTAGGTACTTATGGATACATTTACAGTCCTCTGTCGCAGCTGACACCCTCGGGTGACATTTCAACTAACTCCAGCGGTCCAGGATGCACGTTCTACAGTGACGAGGAGAAAATTAACACGTGAGGTTTAAATTCCGTTTTCCATTAAAATGCGGCGTCGACTGCGATCGTGACATGAAAAACAAACTCACGGAAGCAACATAATACCCGCAATTTAGGTACGTTAAATTGCAATTAAGAGTACGAAGAATAATCACAACGCTGAGGAAGCACCAGCGGGGAAAGGGCCGCTAATTTCGTTATTCAGAAGAAGCTTTTTGACGAGCATCAACGTTTTCGCTTTTCTTGAAGAAAACTTTTTGCATTTTGTTTCAGCGAGCAAACGAGAGGCTGGCCTAATTAAAGTTTTCGGATATTTTACGCGAACACGCGTAACATTCCGCGTGTGGCGCGGCGCGGCGCGTGATTTATGCATTTAATTTAAAACTATCCGCGGAATATTAAACATCTTTACCTGATAACGGCGGCGAGGTGAGGCCGACTGCTTTCGTTTTCAATCCTCGCATAGCCGGATGTGACATCAGTACCGGAGTCGGCGACACGGAATTTGGTAACTCGGGCGGGGTTAGACTTCCGTTGCTGGAAGAGGTGCCGTAGTTGCTCAGGTTATTGTTGTTAACGATGATGCTGTTATTGTTGCCTTTGGACATTCCGGAGGAGTTTCCTTGCCCGCCGCCGCCGGATACCGGCAGAGTCACAACGCCATTCGATAGTAACTCGCCGGCGCTTTTTTCGAGGATTCCGCCACCGCCTCCGCTGACCGAAAGGTCGGCGCCGTTCTTGTTATTCGGGTTGCTCAGGTTAGGCGAAGACGATCTGTTCAGAATGTGCATTTCCCACATTTGTTCTTGTCGGATTTCATCGTTGTAGTCCTGCAAAACCGAACCACATTTGTTAAATTCATAAGTGAAGAGCTTGTAACTTCATTTTAAATTAGAGGGCAGACTCGGCGAATTTTTAACTGCATTCAAAGAAAAGCTACGATTTTCACGTAACTACCTGGCTTTCGAGGGCAACTGCACAGCAGTTTATTTCAAATACCTCTGTTCATTAGTAAGGCAGGGGTACCGAGGTGTAAAGTGGCCCGCCGAACAATCGGGCCAAATGCTCGATGGCCAGCCAAGTATGGTGTGACTATCTTGAAGTGGCGTGATAGTTCCAAAAAGTAACACGTTCATATGCTGTGTGGCCAGCTTCGCCATTCTTGTGTCTCGGGTTCAAGTCCCACCAAAGCCGGAAAGCTAGTGATATTCGAATACTCCCAGTAACATCCTAGCAAACACAGCGACTACAGTATCATTCGAGGTGGAAACATAGCACGTCCTGTAACTCCCGCCAGTTCACACGAACAAGGCATTACAATAAGAGGGCGTGTTAACCCCCAGGTCAGAAATATTAGACGTGGTGGCTAGCTCACTCAACATCGTGAAACACATGACTAGTAAGCGAACTGCGTCTGCACACTCTTCGGCACAGGGAAAGGGGAACTCTAACGCAACAAAGCCGTGGGGAAAGCAATGGCAAACTACCCCGACTAACCTGCCCAGTAGAATCGTGCATCAGAATCGCGACCGCTTAACGTCCCGGCATCGGATCCGACGCCTGAAGAAGAAGTAATTGAAAATCTAATTTTCCTACTGTACCGGTTCAAAAACAAATCTTGCATGGTAACCTTTCGGTATCTGAATACATTGTCACTAGTCTGAACAGAGTTTTGAAGCATTTTCAAAAACTCGTGACCGCTGATGTCCAGCAATGGATACGGCGCTTGAAAAAGAAAATTAAAGTATGAATATTACTCTTTTTGTCTTGCGCCGTGTCTTTATTTGGACGTCAGCGACTGCAGCAATTATGTCCACGACTTAGCAGGATAAACTAGAGTTTGTCACTACTTTGCCCAGTGCTCATTGCGTCAAAGTGTTTCTTCCCTTAAGCTGAAGACATGTGCACACGTGAATCACTACTAGCCACATGTCTCATAACGTTGAATAAGTGACCTACGACACATCCATACACGCGCGCGCGCGCACACACACACACAAAGCCTTGTACACTTACTAAAAGCGACGACAAGAGCAGCGGAGAAACCCGATTGCGTCTGAAAAGTAGCCCTCACACCTTTTTCATAGTCTTATTGCGTCCCGTTTTTTTGCCCCTTGCTTCGAATAGTTCGATTGCGTCCATCATAAAATTGTTTTTGACCAAGTGCCGTCGCAAAATAACCTCATGTAGCATGTCGTTCTCGTTCCTGTTGCGTCTTGCGCTCTAATTAGTTGAAAACGTGGCACTCTTTTGCCTCAAATCCCAGTTTTGGCTTTATTGTGTGCTGAGGCGTTGTGACCCTTTTTTTGTCAGTCGGGGATGGAGTCTGAATGAGTCATAGTCCAGCGTCAGTGAGTCTAAATAGAGTCAAAAAGTCTGAAGGAAATCCGAGTGAGTCTCACATGCCTCAAAATGTGGTCTGATAAATCTCACGGAGTCAGCATGAGTCTCATCAGAGTCTAACAAGGCTTAACAAGTTTGAAGGAGTCTGATTCAGTTCTAGCGGAATCTGATAGTCTTTACGAAAAGTAGGACACCATCTGAGGGTGTCTTTTAGAGTGTGAGTGGTCTTAACCCTTTCGCTCCCAACAGGACACCGTTTGTCCCAACGGTTTTTGAAAAATTCTATTGGGTCAAATATGTATACGTTGAAAACAGTGCTAGTTGTATCCAACTGGTAGAGTACCTACAGAAGCATATCTTAGCTCACTCACGTCTGGGTAGATGGCGTGGTTGTTTCGGAAATAATTTTTCGACTCTCATTACTATACCAGTGGGACATACACTGTCCCAGGTCCACTGGGGGCCCAAAGGAGAGTGAGAAAGTCTCCGACACCGGCTTCGTATTATGGAGAGTCTATTCAACAATTTCCAGTAAAAAAATAATTCAAATTGAAAAGAAGAAATTGGAAGCGAAAGGGTGAAAGCTACATTTTGGCCAAAAAATTCGACAGCCTTTCCAAAATAAAACCTCAATCCACATAGGTGCTTTTTCTTCTGCATTTTTGAACAGGGCAAGTTGTGCACTCACCTCCACGTTTTCAATTTCGCGGTTTATTCAGATTTTGAAAAATAGTTATCTGGATGTATATTGAAAGTTTTGACTCTAGTTCCGTTAGAGCACTGTAAACATGGGTATAATCATCCGCCATTTTGATTCACACTGCGCCCGTCGATGCCAAATTGACTACGCGGTACGCTCCACATAGTCGGATTCAGCATCCACGGGCACGGTGTGAATCAAAATGGCGGATGCTTATACTCATGTTTGTAGTGCCCTAATTCCGTCCGCCACCTCGTGATGCACTCTGGATGACGCTAAATGGACTGGAGCGCAATGGAACTATGAGCCTGGACGCAATCAAACTGTACATCAGGCCGCAATGAAACCATTCGTTTTCTTTAATAATTTTTCTTCTCTTACTGACCTAGACGCAATCGGGCGACGCCCCAGGGGAGCAGAGCTCCAAAGATGGTTAGGAGAATAAATGTCATGGAAGCTTCTATCAACAAAACGAACACACTGTGCAGTCAGTTCATTGAAACAATGGTTGAAAGAAAAGAGAAAAAAATGATTGCAAGAGGCTTACTGCCGACCCTAAAAATTACATTTTTCCGAATTTTCTAATTAATGGCAATGTCCCAATAGATAAGATACAAAAGTAAAAAAAGTTTATGGCCTTACAAATTTACCACTGATTTCCCGATTTTTTTTTTCTTTCTATTTTTCTTCTTCAATGTTCTCCACTGAGGGGCAATTTTTCCGTTTCTGTGTTCGAGACAATTCCCATCCTTTCCCCAATAATACGCACGTTCTTGCTATGGAGTTGCGGAATTCGTTTCGACCTTGATATTTTTTGGACACCCTGTACGCCAAAATTATATCCAATACCTCATGGTAGTTTCAAAATTCCCCGGCCTCTGATCTTTCCAATTCGGAAATTTTATTACCTTGATTTCGGCTTTGTTGAAATGCAGTTGTCCCCCTTCGGGCTAATTGATTTCCTTTCAGCTGTCAATATGTCATGTACTTTGACAAGTGTTTCACTTTCTCTATTACTCCAGAGGAAGCTAAGATCATTGTCTTCGCCACCATTATACCTGTCGCTACGTGGATTTTGGGAATTTTATTTACAATATGCTTGTCCAGTTGAATGAATTTGTTTACGACGTACGTGTCTCATATCAGACGGCTGTTATCCACACTGCCCCACTCCTAGTGTCCAGGACCAATGAAAGTCGAGATACATTTTGGGGGCTCGGTTACTTGGGAGATTTCAAATTTCGTTGCCGTCAGATATGATTTAGAAATTCGCGAGCAGAGGTGTTTCGGACTAGAGATGTTCAGGTTCAGGTGTTCGTGTGCATTTCGGATCCGATATGCGCGTATGTTCGTGTTCGTCGTGTGCATTTTAGATTCGATGTTTGAATTCGTTAGGTTGTGATGAAGTGTTGATTTTGTGCTCGAGTTGGTGCTCGAATTCACCAAGCCATTTCCAGTGAGTCGTGTCAGTTTTGCATGTTAAAAAATGAGTTCGCCATGTAAATGACTGCTTGTTGTCTGTGATTTGACTGGTATATTGGGTAATTGTTGTCGTGTACTTGGTTGTTGTAGTACACTTGGTTATTTATTATTTTTTTTTTGGATGATCGTTGTTACTAATTATGCTCTCTCTGTCAGTGTTCAGTGATGTTACTGGGCCACTCTGATGGGGTTTAAAGCTCCGGGCTCATTCACATATTACTAGGTAATTCGGTTGGTGAAATTGGCTGTTAGATCTGGGTGGTTTGGGGGTTGTTTTGGGGTAAATCTATTATAGCATAGCACCGGTCACAATCCATCCTCTCCTGTTCCTAAGAGTCTTGGGTCCTGAGATGATTCCAGTAGCGACAACTGTTGGTTAAAGTCCTGTAATGGGATGATTCCAGCAAGCTACTGGTGGAAAGTCTCATACTGGTGGAAAGTCCTGTAATGGGATGATTCCAGTTGTGATCCAATCTGTGCTCCTTAAAATTCTTTCGTGCCGGTAGAAAGTCTTGGGATGATTCCAGTAGCCTGTTGGTCAAAAGAGACACGATTCTAACAAGCTACTGGTGGAAAGTCTCATAGGATGATTCCGGTTATGATCCGTCTATTCCTTTAAATCATCCTTTTTGTGCCGGTATAAATACTGTGATGGGATAATTCATATTCTAAAATCCAAAACTGACAACGGCTTAAAACTGATGAACAGTTTTGGGTCACTTGAGTGCGGGTTAAAAGGCCTAAAATTGATGAACAGCATCGGGGTTATTTAGCGATTGTTTTCGGGTTAAACTGTTATAGGATGATACTGGTCACAATCCATTCTCCCCTGTTCCTAAGAATCTTGGATCCTGAGATGATTCCAGTAGCGACAACTGTTGGTAAAAGTCCTGTAATGGGATAATTTCAACAGGCTACTGGTGCCTGTAGCAATTGGTGGTTGAAAGTCCTGTAATGGGACGATTCCAGCAAGCTACTGGCGGAAAGTCTCATACTGGTGGAAAGTCCTGGGACGATTCCAGTAGCAACCACTGTTGGTTGAAAGTCCTGTAATGGGATGATTCCAACAAGCTACTGGCAGAAAGTCTCATAGGATGATTCCAGTTGTGAACTGATCCCTGCTCCTTAAAATCTTTCTTGTGATCCCATCTCAGTATTCCTTCTTGTTCTGGTAAAAATATTGCGTTGAGTTTTCAAGTTATAATAATGTATTGGGATGGTGGATATAAAAATTTGAGCCGATTATGCACCGCTTTCATTTTTCAGCTGAGACCTGGGAGCTCCATTAGGACATAGTTTATATTTAGGCTACTTTTTTTCTTATTTCTTCGTTATATGGTAATGATAATTTTAAATTTTAACTTAGGCTAACGCTAATTACAAATTTTATACGTTATTTTTCTGATAATTTTTAATTTTAACCTAGGCTATTTTTCTAATCAGTAATTTTTCTTTTTAAATATGAGTTCGACAGGGCCGTGCAAGGTCGATCATAAATATGATAGAGACCAGATTCATCTTTTTCTAGATTCTTCGCAAGGTTCATGAAGAATTTCAGCCAAAAATGACTCACCATTGTACGTATTTATTAATTTTTGTTTTAGTGTTGCTAATTTTTTTTTCAGCTTCTCGCATCGCTGTGTATTTCGATATAATCGGCAGGGGCCATTTTACTAGTTTAAAGTCATTTCAACGTCATAATAATTCAATTATAATTAAATGACCGCAAAGTTTACAAAAACACTGAACTATCGATATGTCAAGGGTTTTTGGTAATAATATAAATATTATGATTACTTGCCAAAACTAATTACTAATTTTTTAAATGTGAGTTTGATAGGAGCGTAGAAGATTGATAGTCAATGTAGTTGAAACCAGTTTATATATTCTAAGTTACTGGTTCGTGTTAAGAGTACGTATGAGCCTTCGATTCATACCCTTTCCTGCCTGATAGGTGAGAATTTTTACATTAGTTTTTGTATTTTTCCCCCTGAATTTTGATACTGCAAAATAATTCTTACAGTTTCTGACTGAACAAACTGAACAATCGTATCTTAGAATATCTACTAGACCTGGCCATTGATTCGTGAAACCGCTTCTTCGATGCAAACTCCGGACACCAATTTGTGGATTTTCTCCGTGGAAGTTCTGGATCTGTACATCGAACCTTGAATAACGGTATGTGGTGAAATAATTTTGATTTTTATGTGTTTGTAAGATTTATGCATCGTCTCACCTAGCTCTTCAATTTAGATAAAATTAATTTACCTAATTTTAAATTTGCTTTATTTTTTCTCTTTCCGAATTTTGATATGAAAAAATCATTGTTACAGCTTTTAATCAAACAATCGTACTATCGAGGATTTACTAGACCGCCGATTCGTGAAAGCCTTTCTATGCAACCACGAAACACTAATAGGTTATGGATTTGTCAAATTTTCCAAAATTCGTTGCTAGATAACGGTATGTGTTGTAAAAATTTTGACGTTCATTGGTTCGATCTATTAATGAATACGTGAGTTTTATCGGATTTTATCGGTCATTAAGTGTATTCTTGTAGGGGGTACTGACCACAGTCCAGTTTTGTTTATCATATCTGTTAGTTAGGAGACAGTTTTTTTTTCCTTTCCCGCTTTCCACTCATTTAGGCTGTATATCATACTGAGCGACCACCACAGAATTCAATTCAGAAATCTGTAATTTTTTTTCAACATTTTCGAACAGGATACTCTCGGTAGACATTACTTTGAACCAATCCTTAACTGCATTATAAAATTGACTCTTTCTTCATCAGAATCAAATTGAAATCAGTCTTTCACAAACACTGAATCCCGAATAATCAGACTGAATATAGAGAAGTCACCCAGAAATACGCCGTGGCATCCAGTAAGAATAATTTGAAAGTACAAACATAATGAAGCCTATTTCTATAATATACTTGTAGCTAGCCGCATTTTCTGAAAGGAAGTTTGAAGTCACGTTTCGGCCCCCACCTGGATCTGTTGTAAGTCAAAATTACTCACATGACCCAAGTTTTTGAGAATACCCCTAGGAGGGTTTTGAAATGTTCTCCCGTTGTCTGTTGCTTGCACTGCCCGCATTTCCTCTGTTTATCGCTCGCGCTGCCCTTCCTATCGTCCATCACTCACGCCGCTCTTTTCTTTGTTTGTTGCTCGCGCCACTCTTTCCATTGTCCGTCGTTTGCGCCGCTCTTTCCGTTAGTCCGTCGCTCGCGCCGCTCTTTCCGTTAGTCCGTCTCGCTCGCGCCGCTCTTTCCGTCGTCTGTCGCCCACACCGCTCTTTCCGTCGTCCGTCGCTCGCGCCGCTCTTTTCTTCGTTTGTTGCCACTCTTTCCGTTGTCCGTCGTTTGCGCCGCTCTTTCCGTTAGTCCGTCGCTTGCGCCGCTCTTTCCGTCGTCCGTTGCTTGCGCCGCTCTTTCCGTCGTCCGTCGCTTGCGCCGCTCTTTCCGTCGTCCGGTGCTTGCGCCGCTCTTTTCTTCGTTTCTCGCTCGCGTCACCTTTTCCATCTGTCACTTTTGCTGCTCTTTGTTTCTCGCTCGCGCCGTCCTTTCCGTCATTTCTCGCTCGTGTCGCAGCCATGACTCTTACAAATCATGCTATTTCAGCTCTCTCTGGACAATGGGAGCACATGCCGTGGCCCTCTTCTACTTTTATGTGATAAGTTTGACATTTTCAACTTATATTCGAAAAAGAGTTTGCGTACAAGTCAGGATATACTTTCCATATAAAATTGTTTCATGGTTTGGGAGGGGGGTCGCCAAAAAGTAAAATTTGGGTCTGAAGTCGAAAAAAAAAGACACAAAATAAAAATGGACTCTCTTTCTAGAATTTCAACGTTATGGAATTCGATTTTGAGGATAGTTTTTACATATGCCGCCCAGTAAAGCCAGCAAGGAGGTTGAGACCAAAATGTATTCCAAGGTCTGATTTTGAAACTCGATTCGAGTGCCAACAGAGGAAGAGAAATCTTCAAATTAGACTTCCATACTGAAAAATTGTTTGGTTTGACCCCTCCCCTTAGGGGGAGGAGCGATTATTTTTGATTCATACACCTGCTTCTTTAGAGGCGATAGAATCAATTTTCATTAGGTTCCGTATTTTTTGTTAGAATTTTGATACTGCAAAATTACTTTTTCAGCTTCTAGTTGATGAATCGTATCTTCAAAGATCCACTAGACTTTGCCGTTAATTCCTGAAAACGTTAGAAACGTTACTTCGATGTGAACATGGAAAACAGCTGTTCGTGGATTTTCTCCCTGGAAATTTGAATTCGTCGAATTTTTCAAATGATGACCTGTATGTATTGGGTAATTTCGATTTTCATGGGCTCGAAAGATTTGCACCTCGTCCCACCTGTCAGGTTCGAGATCATAAGATTCGTTACTTTTATTTTTCACCAGCTTTAGTGTATCCATTTATATTTTAATGCTGCAAACTTGTTTTTACAGTTTTTGATTGAACGATCGTATGTTCGAAGATCCACAGAGACATCGCCGTTGAATGGTGGAAGTCCTTCTTTTGTATAAACACCGAACACCGGCAACTCACGGATTTTCCTTGTGAAAGTTCTGAATTTTCCTAAAATACGCCGTACCCTGGATAACTGTATGTCTTACAATAATTTCAATTTTCTTGGGTTCGATTTATCAATGAATACATCGGCTCCAGTTCAATTATACTTTTATTTCATTTTTATTTTTGGAATTTGTTCTTTTTCCCAAGAGGGCGGAGAGAGAAAGGAGTGTTGGTATCATTCTCCTAAAAGTATTCTAGATTCTTCAGGATTCTTCCAAAATTTTTCAGGGTTATCTTCAAAGGTTTCTCCGACTTGCTTATGATTATTCTACAAATTCTTTAGGACTCGTGAAGATGAATAGTAAAAATAGATAATTTTCAATTTTTAAGGAGCCTGCTTAACTGAGCAGAAAAACTGAAAATGGTACCGAATTCCAATTCGGAACCCAAAATTTAAATTAGACCCTTTGATAAGAGCCGATTTCACGTTATTGACAAAACCAGAAGAAAATATCGATGTAGGGGTTTCTTGAATCGCAGAAAAAAATTGAAAACAGATTCTTAATGCTACTTCGATTTGTACCTCAAAATTCAAATTTTATTCAGTCAGTAAGATTAGGCAGCTTAGAAACTCGAACAAAACATCAGAATATTTTTAGGAGTTCGAATATTTTGACCAGATTTTTGATTTAGGGCTAAATTTCACTTTGCCGAAAGAATTGAACAAGGTATCGAAGGAGAGGTTCTTCTTAGTCTCGGAAATTGTATGCAAGTTTGTATCCGGTTCCGGTCTACGCCGCATAATCCAAATTTGAGTTCAAGTGAGCCAATTTTACTTTTTTTTTTTAAATTAAAAGATCTACCAGAATAGGGGTTTTTGGTATCGCTGAATTTAAAAAGTTACCAAATTCTTATTTCAATCGCAATTTGGCATTTGGCTTTCAAAATCCAAACAGGAGTCCTACTGAAAAAACTGAACAAGGGATAGTAATGAGTGAGGGAGATCACAGAAAAATGATACTAACGTTTTTACGGAATATTGTTGATAGTAGTCTCGTAACGTGAAAGCACCAAACCTTTAATTAGTGGAATGACTCCATTTTGAATCACTGTACTATTATATTACTCATTTAGGGGTGCTAGTTAACAAAGGGATTGGGGAAGGGAGGAAGAAAAAAAGAAAAATATTCGCCGAGCAACTAATAAAAATGAGGACACTGGGGGAAGTTCCAAATCAAGTTCATTTTGGCAAGACTATCTCTCTATCTCTCTTGAGAAAAATCCAATTCCGAAACTATAGAAAATGTGCTCAACACTAATCACATTTTATGTTATCTTTAAACCAAACTTGGGAGTGCAATTATTGGCAGGATCTTGTAAAACAAGAAAATTGCTATTAGTAACTTCGTTTCCCCCATCGCCATCAGGCCGTTAAAGGTAGTCCGGAGAAGTGGCGGGTTTCAAACAGGAGGCCCAGTCAACGAACGTTCAAAAAAACCTACCATCTTCAGATTTGAAAAACATCATTACAACTCTAATATTCGACTCCTCAAAATAGACAATTACGCTGGGGACCTTTACGAGCAAAACAAATCACAGAATTCTGGTAGGAGCCAGTGAGAAAAAGAAAAAACAAAACTGTAATCTAAGAAATATATCCATGATTTTTTCTGCGGGGTAGAGGGGCTTGTGTATAAAAAAGAAAAAATGATCCCACGGTTGAAGTAGGAGTCCTAACAGAAATGTTCGACAATTCGAAAAAAAGATCTGACAATTTTATTGGGAGCTACCTGTGATAAAGATCACCAGTATAAGAAACAGATCGGACAATTTCGTTAGGGCCCCTTATAAGCAAAAGAGGAAGATCACTTATTGGGGTACAGATCCCTAAAAGACTTTTTTGTTCGGGCCTCTTATGTGCGAAAAGATATCAAACGATTCTGGAAGAGGCCCCCTAAAAAGTGGTCAAACGATCAAAAAGAAAAGAGCAGATGAGATTATTAGGGAACCTTCGTGAGCTTGAATATATCGCAGAACTCTCGTATCCCCCCCCCCTCTTCAAAAAAAAAAAGAAAGTAGACGAGTGTTAATCCATTCCGATAGATTTGGTTCCTGCTGTTTTCCTAGTTTCCGGGGAGGGCTTCCAGGGGATTTTCTGAAGTGCTTGCCTGCTTCGTCCAGTTAAATCCTCCTCTGGTCATGATGTCATTGGAACAGTTACAGACATACAGGTGGAATTATTTCTATGAAGAATTCGTATTCACCAAATGTGCTCGAAACCAGTTTGTGATGATGGGACAGTTCTTAACAAGGGAGCAGTTTTTTGGAGGGGAGAAGGCTAACGTGTCTTATACTAATGGAACGAGAGGAAAAGTTGGGACTCCCAAAGATACGCTGGGTAGGGTCTCGACCTCACAATTTTTTTCAAACTTCCCCTTCTTAACTCATTTCTTCTCCAAATTCCCTCAAATTTGCCTCGACTATGAAGGTCGTGAGACACAGATTAACAACCTGACTTCCAGGGATGATTGTACCCACAACATCTGAAAATCGCGGTAATTTAGACCCAAATAATAAAAAAACGCTGTCCGAAGACTGCTAGCTATAAAATGAAAATTTTGAGTCCGAGAATATATATATATATTTTTTTTTCATTTTTACTCTCTGTACACGTACTCCCTAAGTCACGGAAACAAAGCTGAGTTTCTCCACTCAGCTGAATTATTTATTAGTCCAAACAATGGAACAACTTGTTTATAAGAGTACTCGATACCAGATAGAGCACTTTTATTGAAACTAAAAATCTCTCCACATGTAACCAAACGCCTGTGTTTTACAATATGTGAATGACATCATGAAGAGCCTTACAGGTACGCCTCACCTTGACACGTAACATCTCCCTTTGAACCTACGGTGTAACAATAAATACGAGTACAATCGATAACTAGTGTATGAAAATCTCTTCAAAAATGTACTCGTATTTACAGCCCAATAGAGATTTACACTTGGGCTCTTCAGCTGGCAGCTTTCATAGGTCGAAATATTGTTTCAGACGAGCACTTGCCTCACATCATAACATACACACGAGTGTTCGTAGACAGACTGCTATCGAGTGCACTCCACGAGGCATTATGTGATGGCAGGGTCATCGCGAGCACTCGAAAGAGTTACCGAGGGCTGCTTTTGTTGACTTTGTGTAACGTCAGAAAAATAAAATTACTGGGAAACGATTTTCACGCGCACCGTGAACGAGATTTCATACATCTACATAATATTGCGGCGAAGAGGGAACTTCTTTTTGAATGCTCGTGTGTATGGGTTACTGTACGAGTATCTCTTACCGGAACTAGAAAACGGCGTACTTCCGACAGTGCATAAGCGATACGGGCGTGAGCTTCGGCGGGCGGAGCGAAAGCTGTTATTTCCACATGCAGTTCGTCCAAGAGATGGGAAAACCGAGGATCGCCTGAATTTCGAAGTTCTTCTTCCTGAAAAGATACAAACAAACTTGAAAGAATACTTTCCGGCTAGAAACATTCAACCATCCGATTCGATTTGTCCATAAGGTCGATAAAAGCATTGAGTTTCGATTTATGTACACAGTCAAGAGAAAAAGTAAAAGAGTGGGGTGGGGTAGAGGATTTTCCCGTTTAATATAAAAAAGATGTTTAGGAGTACGTGACTCGCCTTCAACCGGGTAAGTAGACAACTCAACCTGACAGCGTGTGGATACGTGTGTTTGCTCTTACATTTGAAAGGGCAAAGATAAGGCGGGACATATGAAGAAATATTTAGGTAATGGAAAATTTATTTTTCAGTACTGCTAATAGATTGCTGGAACGTTTTAGTAATAATAGAAAACAGTTACGGCTAACACTGAAAAAAAGTTACCACAATTGGATCAACAGGATGCTCAGTGTATTTTAGTTAAAAAAGACTAACGAAATTGTTATATTTCTTCATTTCCATGTCCTCTATACCCAGACGTCTTTTTAGCGGAAAGCGATTTCCTCCTTCAGACTTTCATAAATATTTCTTGGCTTTACTCCTTACCTATTTTAACTCGATTTTAAACATATGCTAGGTTATGGAATTTACGCTTAATAAAGTACTAAAAAAAGTGAAATTCTTGTGCCACTGCTTTTTTTCTCATTTTGCTTGAAGTAAACGAAAAGTAACCAAGTAGCATAGGACTGGGCTCTCTTGGTTATAGGCCATTTGAACATTATAATTTCCTATGTAAAACATTGCATTCATTCAAAATTACTCAAAAATTAAAATAGATAAGAATAAGGTTAAGTTGCGTTTTCAAAGGTAGTGAAGGAGCGAATCGTTTACCGCGAAAACATTATTAAGTACAGAAGACAACTTCTATGGAGGATTGAATAAATATGAAAATTTTCACGCGCAGTATTTAACTTGTATCAATTTTGGTAACACCCGCTAAATCCAATTGAATTTTTTTTTCTTTATACTAGTTACCATAGCTGTCTTGTATTATTACCAAAAAAGTTCCTCCAGTCTATCTGTTAGAAATGCTTTAAAAAAAATCATTAATGCTACATTTATAATTCCTTTAAGCACTTGCAAATGTAAGAGCAGGCAAACATATCTATACGTTGTCAAGATGAGTTGCCTGCTTACCCGGTCAAAGGAGGAATCACGTATTCCGAAACAGTCTCCAGTTCCGCAGAGGGTATTTCCACTTCGAGAACTAATAAAGGTAGAAACATGGTGTTTGTTACACGATGGAGAAGGTCCTAAGGGTGGTGTGGTGTGGTGGGACGTATGGCGACGCACGCATGCCAAAGTGGTCCCTATGACACCGCACCCCGGCCCTGGAAACTACCCTTTCGAGTATCGCATCAGTGACCGGGGGGAACGCTTTCGGGCCGGGTCTGAGTCCCCATTTCTCCGTGCCGGAACGGTGCGCGCGTCCTGCCATGGCCACCATGGGGTTCCCTACTGACCGAGGTCCGCGCTCCCTGAGCGCTCGCCTGAAATTCAGGTCTCACACACCTGGACGCGCAGCCTCTCCACTCTCTGCTCCAGCCCTTGCCTACGGGCAAGCTCTCAGGTCCTAAGGGTGTTAATAGATTGCATTTATATATTTAAAAACGAATATAATATGTCTGTCTGTTTGTCCTTCATGCATTATTACACCATTCATCCGATCGCCGTGAAACTTTGGGAAGTTGTTGAGAACACTCTCGCGACAGTTTCTGGCATAGTACATCTATCCTACGATAAATGGCGCGCATGTATACACAATTAATGATCGAACACAAAAAAATACATTCATGAAGACAATTCCTTTCTTCGGAGATCGCAGAACGCGCGACGGGTAAACTACATAGTACCCTATAAAACATGATCTAGATGCACCAACAACCTCTACAACAAAACAGTAATTTTTTATCTGATAGCTGTCTGTTCTCGTGGCGAAAGAACCATGAATTCAAAAAATACTGAGTTTCTTTTAGGCGTTCGTTTTCCTCAACAAACGCTCGAAGTTTGAAAATGAAAAATTAATCTCATGGGGCTAATCTGGGAAATGAGGTTACCAATTCAAAAGTCGAAAAATTAAGGATCAGTCTAATGTATGCAGAAACGTACTGAATCATTCAGCGGGGAGGGGGATTTTGAATTTCCCTCCCATAAAAAGTGAATTTTTCCCATTTGAGAATTTTTTGAGATGAATAAACTAAAACAAGATCATTTTTCAATATGAACACCTAATCAACCTTTGAAAGAAAATAGAGAAAAACGTTACTGTTCTCGATTTTCAAATTTTGTCAACGCGTACTCAGCTTTTCTATTCACTCGAGTCGGAAAAATTTGACAGCCGAAGTGTAAGAAAGACCTCCTTTTACATCTCGAATCAGCGGCTTGCTCCGCTCGCAAAATTTCGTTAACCTCAATTGGAAAATTGAAAAAATTTATTACCCTCCTCTCCCAATATTATTTGTTATCCAGCGCCCCAGTACCAGCTACCAGGGCCAAGACGAAGAACACATTCTTAGTTGTGGACACGAAAAATCCTAATGAAAATTTTGCAAATTTTAGTTGACAAAGCGAGAAACGCACAAATAGATTTGGAACAAATGAAAATTACAAAATTTTCCAACGAAACCGTAAGTAAATCACCGTCTGTCTAATTATTCCAACCGAGCGTTAGAATTTTCAGACTTTTACGTATACTTTCATGAATGGAGGAGGTACAGCCTCCTACAGAATCGGCCCCGCATAAACTTTCTAAATACGAGGACTTTTATACACTTGATTAAAACTCTTCAGATTTGAAGGATTCATTCAAACAACAGCCGTAGTCAGTTTTGAAATTTCGACTTGCCGGCAGATAGCGCGGTAAGTTCCCTTCAGCTAGGTGAACCGTCAGCGTATATTTGCCGCCAAAAGTTATCTTGCTCGTAATGGCTGCGGATACAGGGCCTGTCTACAAAGTCGGAATTTCAAAACTGATTACGGTTGGTTTTTAAATGAACCCTTTCATCTGTTCAGGTCACTTTAAGGCTCTTTTAAGACTTTCTAAGATTCCTGTAACACTCGATGAAATTTGTTGAACGTTCTCAAAGACTCATAAATTTACTTACAATTACTGTGACTCTTCAAGGCTCAATTGTTACTTTCAAAGACTCTTTCGTACTGGCTTAGGATTCGTTGACGCTATTAACGACTTTATCAGACTTATTTTAAAGCTACTATTTAAATATTCCCATTTCCTGCCTCGTTCAGGAGGGGAGCGGTTTATTTTCTAGTAACATTATGGCTCGGACAAATTAACTCCACTAGAATAGGGGAGAAAAAATTTGACTTTTTTAAAAAATGATTTTTTGGTAAATGCGATTTTTGAAGAAATTTTTCGGTATTACTTTCTTCTTTATCATCAATCGTATTTTACATGCTTGACTTCTTCAAGGTCGATTTACAGTCATATTTTCTCTACACAAAAAATTAATTTTTGTCAATTTATTCGACTTCGACATTTCAAAAAGAAAAGAAGAAATAACAAAATTTCACGAAATTGGGTGAACATACTTTGGTTCCCTGAAAATTGTTCGCACGAAAATTGTTCGCCGAGAAAATTTGATCGCACGAAAACTAAAAGCAGAAAAAATTGATCGCACGATTGCTCGCACCAGAAAAATTTATTTTCAATACTCACAATTTTTTTTAAATTTACTAATGTAGACTAATATTATGAGCAGCCCCTCTCAAGTACCTTAAGATAATGTTCCCCTCCCTTCCCTCACCATCACTGTCGCTATTGTCACTCTCCTCCCTGTCAGTGGTGCCAGACAGCGTTCCACGAGCCGTTGCAGTCTGGCCACACTGTCCTTATACTTGTTTTTCTTGAGAGAGGGTTACCCGCTACTACGTGCTCTACGTTAGCCTCCACCAAAGATTGCTTCCGGTGGATGCCATTCATAAATTTGAAGATGTTAGGGTGCATGGCGTCGAGCGTAGCTTCGAAACCGATGTGCCACCCTTCTACTGAGTCATTGGTTTTAGACACGGACTTTAGGGCAGCGGGATAAGTACAAAACACACCGCAATTCACCCTCCACAAGTCACTCACTCACACGGCCATTCCTCGTACGAACAATTTTTTGGTACGATCAATTTTCTGTGATCTTTTTTCGTGCGAACAATTTTCCGGACACCAATTTTTCTGATGATACTTCGTAAATAAGCCACCGAGGTGAAACTCTGTCCGAATATTTGAGTCATTTTCCAGGAACTGAGAATATTTTGTTATCAGCAAATTTCGAACCAGTACTTTTGGTTTTTTGTGAGGACGGGAGTATTTGTTATTTAAGGTGACACAATAACATCTGCAACAAATTCCACCATCTAGTTCAACAGACAGGACAGAGTACCATCTTCTGAAGGGAAAAAGCATGTCATCGTCGTGGATATTACTATCTTCTCTCAATACCCGTTATATTTTTAAAGATTTTTGGCTCAAGTTCTTTTTCCCTAGTAAAGTGGTATTACATATTATTCAGAAAGATTATAAGTATATGTGGAGAAGTCAGTTTGCCGAAAAGGGATGATGTAAAGTTCCGTTACCAGGGTTTCAAGTCTATTGTCGTGGTCAATCTTTGACTGGTGCAAAGATATGTGCCTTAGATATTTCTTAGCACAACGAATGGCAATACTGATACAGTTCTGATTCGTGCCAAATCGTAGTCAGTAGCACAATTTTCAAAGATTTCCTAGAAAAGGAAATTCTTTTAGCTGTTTTGTCCGCAGTCGTGGATATCGGTGCGTTCGCCTCCTAAATTTTCATTCTCCTGTTCTGTAAACTAGTTAAATATTCTCTACTACCTATACGTATACTAAGTATTACGGGAGTAAAGTCTAACAAAAAAAGAAATGCCACCTAAATATTCTGTTTCTGGAGAATGATTCATTTACCGATGATGAGATTGTTTAGTTATATTCTTTAGTCTCTCAACTAGTACGCCTCTCCACTTTTTCCTCTCCTCCGATAATCTTTTCATTTCTAAGAAGGATTTACACTTTGTATTCTTCATTATTTGCTCTCCATAGCTCATACTGTGCCTTCCTTTCCAATTCTTTCCCTCAACCAATGCCCTCTAGCACTAATAAAATGGCATATAAACTAAGAGTAACACTAAAGATACTAGTTTATCTGTAATTCTCACCATTAATATTCTCTCACAATGTTGCATACAGTCTTATTCATAATAATACCTACGTCTGCTTGCCCTCTTCTCGCCGTCCTCATTAATTACTCTATACCCCTCCGTCCAAAAATCATTTTCTTTTGGCCATCTCACTTCGCTCCTATCATAACTAATTTTAATATTTTCATCTCTTTCTTTAGGCTTTTTAATTTGGGTACCTCATTCAGTGTCCGCACATTTCATGTCTCCATTTCCAATTCTGATAGTTTCTCACTAGGTGGTCTCCACTCGGGCATCCGAACGGGAGACTTTTCACGGGAGTTGCCATCATAATAATTGCGATGGTGGAGATGCATCTGCAGGGAAGAATACAGACATACATTTCCCTTGCTTTTATCAGGGATCTGCCGGAGTTTTCCTTCTCCTATGTACCTTTAGTTTTTTTAAGCCGCCTCACCACACCGAAGTAGCACATACTGAGGGAGATCTCGAGGTATGGCACTAAAATGATAAAAAATGTATATACAAAACCCCAAACACTTTTTGACCTGCGGTGAGTTATTTCCTCACAACACAAGGCAAGATAAACGTACTCTCATAGAAACGGTCCTCGATACCATTAATGTGATAGTTTTGGTAACTGGTGCTTCTGTTTTCTAATGGTAGTTATTCTCTCCGATGCAACCCACGAGGCAATTTGAAAAGCCAGCTCCATTTCCCGGGTTCGCTGTTCTGATAAGGAAGCACTTTCTCAGCCGCAGCTATGCAAAAGCGCTTCTGTTAAATTGGTTGTAAATTAATCGGATAAACCGAAAACAATTTAAAAATCGTTTAATGGAAATTAATTTACTGGCAGCGGAAAATAGGAAGATCGTTCTTCAGCGTCGAGCCGCTACCGTAAATATCGCCTGCTGTCGTTTTTCGGCTGCCAAATACGTTTCGCGCTAACAAATTTAATTTCCATTTGCCGGAATGAAACCTGCTGCTGGGAATTTTAGATGGGATTTAGCGATGCGAGTCAAGGAGCCCAAGTACACAGTTCGGACAGAACGGGTGATTGGAGCGAATTTCGAGTTGAAGCTGCCTGCGAAATCGAAGTCAATATGGATGCGACTGCTCTCTCGCTCGTTCGATTGACAAATTTATTTTAAAATTCGCGAATGAAGTTGTGGCAGTCTTCAGCCTGTGTTGCCGGATTTATCTTGCCGTTACGGCACGCTCGCTAGTGCCTACGTTGAAATAAGTATAATAAAAAATTACATCCAGTTTATCTTTTTGTAATCTCGTTACACAAATTGAATCGGCGGCGGGCTCGCGGGCTTTGAAAATTGTTTGTCCTGTTGGCTGGGAAATGTTAATTAAAAAGTGTATTACAAAACGAAACCGGAGGCTTTTTGATGTGCTCTGGTTCGTCGGTTGAGGTCCTTCATTTACACACGCTGAATGGGGATGAGTTTAGTTGTCAAATTGGAGTTACTATTATGAATATACACAAGTTATTGCACTCCTCTTTAGGTTACATTAATCTTTAGTCTGTATGGCTGAATCTATTTCTGGGAATCTTACTCTATCGACATAAGTGTAAGTAAGTAGACAAAACAAAGGGTCTCAGCAGTGGTGGCGTCGCCAGGACTCAAATCTCGAAGGGAGTTTAGAAGACAAAAAGACTTTAAAAATTTTCCGCACTCACTTCATCCACTGATTGTTATTTACTCCTTATTTTCGGATAAATCCGAACATTCTGGTGCCCCTGTCTCCTTGCAACAGCAGATAAGAAATCATATCAGTATTAAAATAATCCACGGCTAAATCTACAAAATCACGGGAATAAAACCAGAATAGGAGCATAAAACACTATAAGAGATCGAGCAAAGAAGTCAGATGACCAAAACCAAGAACTTGAACGACTAGTACAAGACTAATTCCTAGTCATAACTTAAATCAGGCAAGCATAGGGGATTTCACTCCCTGGCTACTTCGGGGCTCAACCTGCATGGACTGTGTCGGTCTCCGTTCAGCGCATTGCCCCTGCAATTTTTTGGATTTTCCACGTAGGCAAACCCAGGACGGCCACTCAATTTTTTTTCTCCAAAAAAGTTGGAAATGTGACTAAAATTACCGAAAAAGTGACCATTATCACACCAAAATGCTACTGCTTTCAAAGACTTATTAAAAATGGTACATGTGAGCTGGAATCATAAAATGTGCCTCTGGTGTCTAAAAATCAAATTCTTATAGAAAAAAAAATCATGCTCTTTCGAATGAAACGCATCGCAACTTCCTATCGTCACTAGTTTTTCCACAAATCGCCTTTAAAAATTACATCAAAAGTTTTAAGACATCCATTCACATGGCGTTGTGTGAAATGGGTCCACAGGAATGACAGAGAAGAATTCGAAACGCAGTTATCTTAGCAGCACGTAAACGCACCACCACAAATATACAAGCTATTTACGTCTGTGCGCACCACTACCATAATTCCATCTTTACACTCGTTTATCTCAAAAACCTCTTTTCGCACGAGAGGCACATTTCATGATTCCAGGTCACACTCATATATATTATACAGTCGTAGGCACATTTATGGGAAAAAATGATGCAAAGAAGTTTTTGTAGGGTTTCTTCTTCTATTACCTGTTAAATGAATTGAAGTAAACAATTAGGGGGGGACGACGACATTACAATGAACAAAAACAAAGTACCAACGGACAATAAATACCTCAATCATTAATACTATAAAATAATAAATGGCACCAAATCGCAGAAAAAGAAAACACAATCACCAAAAAAGGGGGGGGTATTATAGGACACGACAGGAAAAAAGGGTTGCACGACAGGACTTTTGCATACTAAATAATGGTATAGTATAACGACAACATTAACAACAACTATTTCATTAGTAAGAACGACAAAAAATATTTTCGAACGACTTTTATTCTAAATGACAATTCATTACATTCCCCGCCAATTATATTATTTCTCGTGTGCACATATCATGCTATCTACCGATATTTTTTATCAATAATATTATGTTCTTGTGCGATATGGCTTTATTACCCACGTGGCGTTCATAGCTGCAGGCACCTTATTTTTAAAAAATCTGCAAAGTTTTAGCAAAATCGAGAGAGGTTAACCCGTAGGAATTAATATTGATTTACGAAATTTGAGCTTCAATCACTCAGGGTACCTCCCGATATGAGCTTAAAAATTGAAACGCTGCGTGAAAGAAGGGCCTTCGTCTCATAAGAAATATTTGGATTGAAAGCCCTCCTTCCACGTAGCGCTTCAATTATTTTCTATTCCAAACGTTTTAAGAGTCGCTGACTTCATTTAAGGGGTTATTCTCTCCCTCCTCTCCATTCCGGCTTCCCTTGAGACTTACGTTCAGTTACTCCAATTTTCTTCAATTTTCGAGTTATTTACATCGCTATATTAGGGTTTCTTAAGTCGCTGAATCGATTTCAGTTTTTTTCCTTCTCTCCCCTGAACCCAGGTTTCATATGGGGCCAATTTCCAATTACTCCATTGTCCCCAACTCCAAGTTCTGTAAGTCAATAGTACGGTTTCTGAGGTCATTTTCCCCATCCTCTCTGCCCTTACGGATCTATAGGGATCTGATATACGATATTATCATTTTCTACTTATTTATTTTTCATAGTTCTCCCTTGAATTCACGTCCAAACAAAAATTCGCGTATAACATTTAATTTGTCGCCATCCAGGTTATTGCGGTAATTAATTTTCAGCGGTGCATTGTATATTATTATTGTGCATCATATTTCGTGTAGTTTAATTCATTTTCTACGTCAGCCCCCTCATTTTTTTTGTCGGGCATTCATTTTTTTATTGTTTACCACGGCAATTGTCGTTGGACCCATACAATTGTCGTATTTGCATTTGTTCCTGTCGCTGTATTCCTTTGTTTTGTGGAGCCATTAAATCTAGACCCCCCCCCCACCCAAAAAAAAAGAGAAACAGTTCATGAAATAAATCTTAATTCCAAACACCTTGATTTTAAACATATACATTCTAAAAATATCTGAACATTGACACAATAGACACACTGATTCTATACACCCATTAACTAGACACCCTGATTCTAAGTAGTCCAACTCTGAGCATGCCGGTTCTAGGCCAACTGATTTTTTGTATTTTAATTCTGAACAACTGAATTCTAAATAATTCAATTCCAAACACTTTGATTCAAAACACCTCAATCGTAAGCACTTTAATATGTACTTGAACTCTAGATTCAAGGTAGCACGCAGGCAGACTCCCTACGGGCTCCAAGTTGTAGATTCCCTCAATGTGGAAGACACATTCCGAGTAGCAGATACACTCCACACTACGACGGGTAATCATTTTTCGAATCTACCCAACTCCAAACATCTTGATTTAAAAAAATACATTCGTTGGAATAGTGGTGTAGCATCAGGGGGGCACAGGGGGCACGTGCCCCCATATTTTAACGTAGTCCTCTAATATCGACGATTTTTAAAAAATACCGCAATTTTCGACTTTTTCTCCCTTGAAAATCTTATTGTGCCACCCTTTGGGAAACCCCTAGCTACGTCACTGCGTTGGAAACATACTAAATCTGAACACCTTAATTCTAAATGCAAGTCTGACACAATTTTTATGAAGATTTATGGAAAATCCACTTGACAAGAATTTTTCAGAGGGAAAATTTGTTGGGTCTTAGCACACCATATAAATATATTAACAGAAGAAATCGAGGATCTGATCTTTAGTACATTAGTAAAAAACAATCCGCGACGATTTTCAGTAAAATACTTTCCGATCGAAAGGTTTGAACAGTTCCAGTTGGCGGTCAAGTAGGAGAGCACAATTTTTCATTCTTTGTGCTCCAGATCTTTGGAGTTTGATATTCGCAAAAAGGGACCACGCCAGGGGACCTAGTCATTCACTTCCCTCATTTCGTACCCATGTTCTTGGTCCAACCCGTAAAATACGATTCGTTTGACATATTGACAAACTAACAAACCTACACGAATGCTAGATGATTTCTCTTATTAACCAACACAGCTGAATCTATACGTGGAAAACTGCGAGGAAGTAAGAGCTGGAGCCTTATCACGAATGATTCACGCTTGGGTTTCTCCCCTCGACCCATAAAAACCAGATGAGCAATTGTTAACACACATCGACAAGCTTCATTGTTAAGCAAACCTTTTCTTCATAACCTTATTTCCTGTTTACGTTATTCATAATATGTCAAAAAAAAAAATTTCCGTCGGATATTGCTAAACCCAGCGTTAAAACGAAAAAAAAATAAGTATGCAAAAACGTTACCCTGACGAGGGTATTCTTAATCTTCCAATTTTGCTCGAACTACTAGAAACGATACCAAAAAGGGTGTATCTTTTGAGATGCTTTTTCAAAGTATTTCTAAAATATTTTCGCGATCCAGTTTACGTTCCTTCAGTTCGTGAACCTCATACAATTAGGGTGAAAACGAGAAAGGGGCAAGAACTTGAAGAAAAAAAAAGTTATTTTGGTAGTCAGCAAGTGGGTGATTAATTCAAAAATTCCTTCTACGCTAGCAAATCTGAATTACAGTAGCGAGCAATCAGCTAAAGGCATACGAAACTGTCGAATTCCAACAAGTCTCCCAGCTTACCCCCGCAATCACATTTTTTCAATCCTTAAATTTTAACTTTTTAACCGTGGTCTCCGCTCTCGTTTCAAGTAGAGAAACTCCGACTTTCTCCTTAGTTTATGAGTCCTACGGTTCATTAATGGCAGAAAGCTAACCGAAAATTATTAGACGATTTAGGAAAAACTTTTAAGGTTGTCGAAAAGTTAGGTCGTTAAACGTTATAGCTTTTTCTGAACGTGAAATGCTTCGGTGAATATTTTGATTTTAATCGCTTGAACGGAAAAAAAAAAAATAAAAAAAAAATAGAGGGCAAATTAAGAAAAAAATGCCTCCATTAAATGAACTTACCTTATGTCGATCTCTCATCGAGCCCCTTCCCAGAATCGCCATTTTCGTCATCGTTTCTTCTTGCAGCCTTTTTAATGAATTTCCTTTTGGTCCCAATAATTTTCCTACGAAATTAAACTGAAAATAAAAATAATGTTTTGTTAGTACGGAAAATACAAAATTGAAAATATTCATGATAAAGAAGCATATTCAATAATAAGTGCGTGGTCATTCGGCAGCAGGTCTGACGAGAAAGGGGAGGAGAGGAGATTCTTCTCCGAAAACGGTTTATTTCGAAAGCCCTGGTTCTTCATCGTCTAATTTTTTTTTGTTTTCGAGAGCAAAATCGTCATTTTCGAGAAGGGCGCCAGAAAAATCGCATAACTTTTTTTTAATGGTTCCCTCGATCCAAGTGAATTTTTTCTGGACAATCCTGCCGGGCAGCGGTTCCTCTCGATATTCAATATCCTGTAAATCAAGAAAGGCCTCACGAGCCCAACGGATTCATTAATGAGTCCCTTCAGCGTTAATATTCGGGCACAAGCAACAGATTTTTATTTTTCAGTGCAAATTTTAACACGGTAGTAGAGTGTGGTCTCAATCCAAAGACCTCAGGGTTATGACTAGGACGAGTTTCTTTGGCTGTAACCAGTTTGCGGCCGAACGCAGCAGAAAGGTACCTATTTGCGGCCCACGAAATAACGTAGATTACTCAATTTGCGGCCCATTGCCCAACACTTTAACTGACTTGCACGAGTCCTTCAAGAGCGTGAAATTTCCCACCAATATTGGAGAAGAATTCCTTATGGTAAACGATGATGTTAATAATATCCTCATGTTCTCCACTGAGACTAACTTACAGTTTATCTTGGAGTGCAATGCTGTGCTCATGGATGGAACTTTCTATGAGTGTCCGAAATTGTTTTTGCAGTTATTTATTCTTCACGGAAGGAGGAAACATACGTATGTACCCCTCGTGTACTTCCTTTTGAATAGGAAACCGTCGGATTGTTACGCCCCCCCCCCCAGAAATTGGAATTTTTTGCCTTCGATGTTCGAGCCGCGAACTATTTTTGTCGATTTCGAGCTCGCCATCAACTTAGCAGTAGTAGAAGTGTGTCCGTCTGCGTCAATTCTCGAATGCCAATTTCATCTGGAACAGGCCTGGCTCCGCAAAATCCAACAATTAGGCCTAACGAAAATGTACCGCAGCAAAAGTGCTGAAGGCTACCAAGGGCCGCAAACTGAACTCCGCGGTTTCTTTATGCGGTAAAAATCGCGAATTATACGCTAAAAACCTCAAGAATATGTAAAAAAAATTCCTCAAATTTTCGAAATATGCAAAAATATTTTTCTCCAAGACGAGGTAACATGGGTATCAAATCGCAGGATATTTTCAGCTAAATCGAATGAAGCGCGGGCCTGACTTAAAAAACAAATTAGAATTGTGCTAGTTAGAGCTAGCAGTGTTCGGGTAGTGTCTATAAATTAAACCTGTTCCTAGCTTACAGCATGCAGTATATGTATTTCAGTCAATATGGGGTAAAAGTACGAAAAATTACCAAATATGTGCACATATGCTCTAAATGTACGATTTTATGCCAAGATATGCATATTTTCCTAATATATAGAAACATGCACAACCATGTTGGACTTATTTTACTTGAAATTTTATGAATCGTAAAGATAATGTGGAAATGTGCAGAAATAATCAATAGGAAAAATATGCAAATGCACAGAAAAACTTGCCCTAGTTATGACACACTCTTACAAGTGATGACATACGGCTTAAGCTAGCTAGTATAAGGTGTTCAAAGTATCACGTACCGCGACTTCTCATCATTTTTATTAATCAGCTGTTAATTATAAGACCTCTGAATTTCATGGTACCGTAAATTCTTAGAGTCGCTGTGGGACCAAGCGGTAGCCTCGCGTCTCTGGTTCGAGTCTCATCAACGTCGGAAAGCTAGTGATATTCGAATACCCCCACTAACATCCTAGCGAACACAGTGACTACAGTATCAAGGTGAAAAAACAGCGCGTCCTGTAACCCCCGCCAGTTCACTAGAACAAGACATTACAAGAGGAGGGCGTGTTACCACCGGATCAGAAAGATCGGCATTGTGCATGTGCACGTTGTGAAACATGTGGCTAGTAAGCGAACAGCGGCTGTACACTTTTCGGCACAGCGAAGGAAAACTCGAAACGCAACAAAACCGTGGGCAAAGCAACGGCAAACTACTTCGACTAACCTGCTCAGGAGAGTTGTGCCTCAAAGCCACGATCACCAACGTCCGGCATCGGATACGGCGCCTGAAGAAGAAGTGAATTCTTGCCAGATTCCCCAGTCCAACACATTTACCTTTAGTGTCTAAGAAGAATTTTGCAGCGGGTCAACATGTTTGCTTTCACGTAGAAGAAATTACAAATTGGTCCTTCAGGCGGATTGGAAATTCCGAAACAATGAAGTCAATATGGAAGATGGAAATGGATTCAACGTTACTTGCACAGTCTCATGGTGATACAATACCGACGGATATGTTAAAAAATATAACGAGAATCACGACAGACAATAAATGAAATCTGAACACTGGACCAGTAAGTTCCAATGACGATCGTGGCAAAGAAGATCAAGCTGAAGCCGAACCCCGTATCTTGGAAGAAACGCTTGACTTCACGTGCAAAGCTACAACTATCATCAATGAGCAGCAATGACTGGAGTGTACAAAGATGAAGAACTCTTCTCTTCTTTCAGCTTTGACCAGCGAGTGACGTTCAAAAATCTCTTGGCGAGCATAATTCACAACAATCCCACTACCTGTGACGCTCAGAAACATCGATGTATGCAGTTATTCGTACGAGGTGAACTAAGACATAGTCTTGCAAGAGATGACATAGTGACTAGGAATCATGAAATGTGCCTTGCGTGCAAAAACAGGTTTTTCAGATAAACTGAGTGTAATGATGGGGCAGTGGTAGAGGTGCGCATAACGTGTACATCTGTGGTGGTGCGTTTCCGCGTTGCTATGACAACTGCGTTTCGAATTCTTGTTCTCTGTCATTGCCTGTTTCACACGACGCAATGTAAACGAATGTTTTTAAACGTTTGATGTAATTAGGGTGTTTGCCGCGCGGAGCACTGCAAGCTAACACCCTATTGCAATCAAATTTTCATCTTCATCATCATTCATCATTATTAAATATGAGTGAATTGTTTACAGATCATAGTTCAGTTTTATAGTCAGTTTCAAATAAGAATGCCAACAACAGCTCAAGCATATCACACTTTGCTGCGTATCTATGCAGCCCAAAAAACATTTTTATGCTATCAATCGCTGCGAAAAATCAGATTTATGTTAAAGTTGGTGTATGAAATTTATTCTCATTCATTAAGAAATTAATATTATTTTAAATTAACAGAGTATCTATGCTCCAGTTTGTAGTGTTGTATGAATAACTACCTTTTCCCTTCCCCACATATCGGACTCGCAGCTGTTTTCGGCGTTCTTATTTGGAACGGACTATAGCTCAGTTGCGCTCTCTCTCAACTGCTGTCATCTATCCGTTATGAATTTATCCTTTCCCGCTCTCCATTCCACTTACAGTTTACCAATGCAACTTGTTTACGTTTTATTTTGTAATTTTGTACATTACTCATGACAGAATTTTGCAACTTGTAGTTTTCTACAAAAGGAACTATTTCCTCAAAGAAAGTGAAGATATTAACAGGATTTAGAAGAAGTAAGTGTATTGTTTGTTTGTATGAAATGGGTTCTCAGTTGAAGTAGCATATAAATGTATTTGAATCAAACCAAGTACATGCAATATTCTGTGGTACTCTTATCAGGAATTTGCCGAGGAATAATGCGAAGGAAGTTATGTCTCATAAATATGTTAGCAGTATTAAGTGGTAATTTTGGTATTCTGTTTCAGGTCTGTCACAAATATTTTGTTTCTTGTTTGACTATTTACCTTTATCATTTTGTTATCAGGAACAACGCATCATCCAAGACTGTCAACATGCCTTCAACCACAAATTTGAACTTCTATTATAATCGTGTAGCAGAATTAACAAAAAACGTGAATAAATAATTGGCAAGCCACGTCTTGTTTTTGAAATGAAAGATTATCCTTCTCGCATTCAAACGCTTCACGAATATTTCACGCGTTGTGTGACCAGGAGTGGAGCTTGGAGCTAATGTCTTTGCATCTTATAAACATTGTAATGATGAGTAAGAACACATTAATGTGCGTTTTCTGAAGCAAGAACACAACTTTATTTGAATCAAAGTAAAATTCCTCGTTTATTTGAATTGAAACAAAACTCCTGTCTCTCTTCGAATTGTTATCAGCAGTTATCAGTTCATATTCACTGAAACTCGTGAGTTTTGAAATTTCTTGGATTTGTCTTATAAAGGTAGAGTATTTGATTTCTGCTTGTCGCTTGGAACGAATTAAACAGAAAATGGAAATGTATTCTAGTATGTTCTGTGCTGTGTGATTGCAGTCTGCAGCTTCACAGTTTGAAGCCTTGAACTTGCATGATGTGCATGTAGCGTCATCAGCTTTTGTGTTTCCGGGAGGGGGGGGGGCGTTAAACATGATGTAGAGTGCGTTCCTGTTGTTGATAGAGTGATAGAGCCCCGCAACTGCAGTCTGCAGCTTCCAGTTGAGACAACCCCCTTCAAGTAGTTTAGCTAAAGTCTAAAACGTTCCTTGGCCAAAAGTAGGTATTTTTGCTGACAGTAACCAAGAACTGTAACTTACTGTGTGATGTCAAATTACCGTTCGCTTATCAAAAAATACCTATTCTACACTAGCGCTTCTACAATTTGCACAGTCCCAATGGCAAACACCCTGTTACTACCTCGCAATCCACGAGGTAGCTAGTTTTTAAATGTAATTTGTAGAAAAACTAATGAAGATAGGAAGCTGCGATTTATTTCATTTGAAAGAGCGTGCTTTTTTCTATAGGAATTGTCAAGAAAGTGAAAAATAATTTTTTGACACCAGAGGCATATTTTATGATTTCAGATTACATTATGCCTTAAGATTGGCAAGACGAAGACGTACTCAGGCATCCAACATGAAGGCAAAGCGTGGATTGGATCCGTGGATCTCTAGGTAATGGGTACAGAGGTCTGTAGATTGAAACAACACTCTGCCACCATGTTGAAGGCCTTGCAAATGTCAGGCGAACGGGGCACATAGACCTCAAAGAACTAGCAATGTTGGAAAACTGAGGACGTGTAAACGATATCGAAATCATAAGTCAATACTGTTGACACATCCAATTCTCCATCTCTGAGACTGGACAAAGCCAGACCTTAAGCTGTGTATTCAGATAGAACATTTTCTGTACGTATTCAGTCTTCCCACCGCTAATTCTGCAAGCTTTATGGGCACAGCTAGCGTCACCCACTGCTGCGAGTGATGGCATACACCTTGAGCAAACTGATGCAGGGAAAAATTCACCCGGGCTTTCAACATAGTAACAGAACGTGGTTTTAGTTCGCGGACCATCAAGTTATGGATATTGTGGCGTCTCTCCCAAACTAGCAGATAATGTCGGACACAAAAGTGAATATATATCGCATCAACGCTTTGTTTACTGCAGGCTACAGAGGCGGCACTTTCACAGGCTGGCTCCGAGACTTGTAGGTTCCTAGTGGGAAATGAGCTACAGGTAGTCAAAGAGCAGCGTGTCGCCACTAATTTTCTCGGTCTCGTTTCAGAATCAACGTCGCAAGACGGACATTTTCTACCCCTCCAAGCAGTTGTCCTTTCTGGCTGATTTGGAATTAGAGAGGAAACTTTTCGCATTACTGTGTGCCGAATTAAGACGACATGATTTCAGGAATGGCCTTTTTTATGTTGACTCAATAACAATGTACATTCGTCCACTGCGGTATAAGCGTAATCCACTTAAAATATGCGCATCGTTTCCGCGCGGCGCCCGGTTATCATCGATCAAAATGCTAATTATATTAAAACGTTTCGACCGGCGAGTATCCCGTGCGCCATTTCTGGGCCTCCGTGTTCAAAACATTTTTGAAATTAGGTAATCGGCCGATTCGGATCACGGCTGTCCGTATAAAATAACATTTTTGGGGTCGCCGCGAAGCTTATCGTAACTTAACTCTGACAAGTTTACATGCTAACACCGGGAAAGTTTAATACCATGTGCTTTGGACATCTCGCCTCCTCTTTTCCCGCGCGCTACGGCACGGCCAATCGCTTGCGGCTCGAAATTGTACTACATAAGTTGTAGTCGACGCGAAAGTCATTCGTACGACCGATACGCTTGTTTTTTTTTTTATTTCCTGTGCCTGTGCTTCCCCGTGATTATAAAAGCATCGACGCACGACAATTTACCAAAAATAATGTTTTACGATCCTCTCCTTCCCCCGAAGGTGACTGACACGGAGCAAAACAAGATCTTGAAGATACTTAGTTGGATTTTTTTTTTAGGTAACATTTTCCTTCTGCTGATACGAGACAGATGTAAAGAATTTCGACCCGAATGTAGTTCTACGAAATTTTGAATCCAACCGCATCCCTGGATGCTGAACTGACTACACGGTGTACGCTTGTCTTCGTCGAATACGATACTCGTGAGTCCGGTGGAAATCAAAATAGCGTATGACTACAGTTGAGTTTAAGTGCTGTAACGAAAATGGAGTACAGGACTGAATGTGATGCGGTGACCCTATCCTTTTAGCTTCTGTGATACAGACGAAACAGAAAAATAGGGTAGAGAACCAAATGTGGATCAGGATTTCCGTTTGTGGATCGGTGGTACGACGAGCGCTGACATAAGCCGATGATAGCGAAATAACTTTTCTTCTGGCATAACTGTTGCATCTACACATTCATCCAGTTTGTATGGTAAACCTGTTTTAATACCTCAGAGAAGTATAAGAACATAATATGTTACTTGGTGTCCCTGTCGAAAAATTGCATTAGATTCATTCTGTAAAAAAGTACGACTATTTCATACCATATTCGATGTCGGATGTTGTTAATCGTTTCTGATGCGTGACTCTTCTGGGCAGATTAGTCGGGGAAGTTTGGCGTTGCTTTGCCCACGGTTTCGTTGTGTTCGAGTTTTCCTTCGCTGTGCTGAAGAGTGTACAACTGCAGTTCGCTAACCAGCCACGTGTTGCACGACGTTGAGTAAACTGTCCACAAACGTGCACCCACACAGTACCAATCTTTCTGATCTGGTAGTAACACGTCTTGCGATTTTAATGCCTCTCTATGTTTCTACCTTGATTGATACTGTAGTTGCTGTGTTCGCTAAGATGTTAATGGAGGTATCACTAACTTTCCGACGTTGTTGGGACTCAAACCCGAGACGCAAGGATGGCGGAGTGGACACGGTACCACTTGGCCACACAGCGACTATTTCACATCTAGTTTTCCTTTTTTTCCCCCCATTTTTCCTTGCTATTTGAAAAAACTTGCCAGAAACTATTGGAGTGCAAACATTAGACGACACTGGAGCTGCGATAATGTCTTTGATGGGATGGGCAATATTTTAATCACGGCGAAGGAGTTTTCATCCACGATTAAGGAATTTTCACCCGTTGTAAGGGAATTTTCATCTATGTACTACGATAAAATTTTCATCTACTAGTAAAATGAAGCCATTTTCATCTACAACGAAAGAAAGTATAACACTGCGAATTCCTAAGTCGTGGAGAAATTTTCTGGATTCCCTTCTAGAGGACTCAAACACAGAGAACAAAGCTTTAGCAGGACGGTAGGCTATGTGGTGAAGTGGTAACATGCCGTGCCCGCTCCGCAGTCCTTGCGTCTCCGGTTCGAGTCCCACCAACGCCGGAGAACTAGTGAGATTCGAATACCCCCCCCCCTCCCGGTCTAACATCATAATAAATACAGTGACTACAGTATCAATCGAGGTGGAAACATAGCGCGTCCTGTATCTCCCGTCAGATCACATGAACAAGGCATTACAATCGCAGGCCGTGTTACCACCAGATCAGAAAGATTGGTATTGTGCGTGTGCATGATATAGACAGTTGACTCAACGTCGTGAAACACGTGGCTAGTAAACCAAATTGCGGCTACACGCTCTTCGGCACAGAGAAGGAATAAAACCGCCGGGAAAAAGCAATGGTAAACTACTCAGACTAACCTACCCAGGAGGGTCGCACGTCAGAAACTGCGACCGCCAGCACCCGACATCGGATATGGTGACTGAAGAAAATACGAAAAGGGCACACTTCTTTACAGAATGGATCTAACGCGATTCTTTGACGTGGACCCCAAATAATGCATTCTTATACTACTTTGTGGTAGGAAAACAAGTTTACAGCACAAAATGGATAAATGTGTAGGTGCAATAGACGGATTTAGAAGCTAAGCCACTATAGGCACTCAACGAAATGTCCCCCTCACCCCTCCACTCCACATCCTCCTAGTGAGCTACAGGTCAAAAATGGATAATTATTCCCTGTTGTGTTTTCTGCAACGTCTACAATATCTTTCTTTTTTCTCTCGGTCTCTCGGTCTCTTCTTTTTTTCTCTCTTTTTCCGAATTTCCTTTTTCCCCCTGCTATTTTTGTACAAAAATCTGCTGCCCAAGGCACTTGCCTAATGTGCCTATTGGGAAATCCATCGCTGGCAACAGTTATGACAGAAAAACAGTTGTTTCCCTATCGTCGGATTATGTCAGCACTCCGTCGTACTACCGATCCACAAACGGGCACCCTGATCCACATTTGGTACATTACCCCCATTTCGCCATATCGTCTCACAGAAGCAAAAAAAGGGGACGGGCATCCGCACTACATTTGGTCCTCTACCCCATTCTCGTTAAAGCACTTTAACTCAAGTATAGTCAGAAGCTATTCTGATTGCCACTGGCCCCATGGATGTGGAATTCGGCAATAGTCGGCGTCCACGGGTGCGGTTGGATTCAGAATTTCGTATGACTCCTGTATCTCCCGCCAGTTCGCATAAACGAGGCATTCCAATCGCAGGACGCATTACCAGATCAGAAAGATTAGTACTGTACGTAAGCACATCGTTCCCCTCGGTACTGATGCGATGCTCGAAAGGGTAGTTTCCGGTGCCGGGGGTGCGGTGTCTCAGGGGCCACTTTGGCATGCGTGCATCGCCATACGTCCCACAACACCAAGCACATCGTGGGCAGCTTTTACTGAACGCCATGGAACACGTGGTTAGTAAGCGAACAGCGTCTGCACACTCTTCGGCACAGAAAAGGAAAACTCCAACGCAACAAAACCCCGGGTAAAGTAACAGCAAACTACCCCGACTAACCTGCTCAGAAGAGTCCCGCGTCAAAAATCGCGACCTTTAATGTCCGGCATCGGATACGGTGCCTGAAGAAGATCGAAAGGATGAGAGTTGGAGACAGAAAATATCTCCATCGATGGATAGGTGCGGGCATGAGATGGGACTAGGGGTGAATCTCAAGCTGCATTCTTCCCGCTCACAAACTTAGTGTGCCACTTTACAAGTTTCACAAATCTAGTGTTCAAGGCCGGGTTAACGGTTGCCTTAGAAAACAATGCTTATTTTGAACCCCGTTTTATCCAACCATCATCCATTTTATGCGAAACTTTATTCAATTTAAGGTTAAATGCTGATTTCTACCCCTTTTTCCCTCGAATCATCGACCCCCACTGGTGTGACGAGGTGACGCAAATCCTGAAATTGATTCTCATGTTCGAAATTCCACGACTCTTCACTAATCTGTTATACTATGTATACTTTACAGACAGGCTTATAGGCCTAATGTCATAACTAACCGCTATCTAGATGAGGGAAAAAATTTCCATTTATATTCGATTTCCCCGGAGAACTAGAGAAGCGTTATGTTGCAACTACCGCTACAAAATTCATCAACAATGACCAGTGACCAACGACCACCGCGTGAATAATGCTGCGTGTTGTAAGAGCGTCTAGAGTAAAATTGCACAGCTCGTTATTACTCGTTTTGGCTATACCTAACAACTGCCAATCTCTTGGGAAGTTTTCATCTCTGTACTAAAAGCGACGAAGTACCTGAGAACTAGAGGTATAGATGTCCTCGGGATACGAATTCGACATTCTTTACTGGTCTCCTCGGACAAAAGTTTATAGTAATGAAGCGAGAAAAGGGTTCCCAGCTTCCAACTTCCACCAGTAACTTTACGAGCACGAATTAATTAATTGCACATATTTCGCGTGTATGCTTGTGCCCTCTTCCATCGACACGTCCGAGTATTTTAGAGAATTTATCGGGTTTGTTTTCCGCCATCATAATGCGGAGGAATTCCAGAAACTGACCGATCTCTCATCGAAGAGGTCTTTGTTACTACTGAAGGGGCGGTGGTGAGAGCGAAGGTCAAAATCACAGTACGAAGAAGAGGGAAAGAGAAGAGAGAGGTGGATAAATCAGCTGATGTTGAATATAGACAGGTGAAGTCATCAAGACTGTTAAAGTCATCATTGGCTAGAGCAAAATGAAACGAAGTGCAGCATATGAATCCGGGATCTCGAAAATGCGAGAATTATCAGCACATTTAGGGATAAAAATTGGAAAATAATGGTGTTTCGGACATCCAAGACATAATTTTTCAATAATTTTAATCACCTAATAATAATTTCCATTAGCTGTAAGTCGACAACCAGAAAATTGTAAACCTCGTTTTTTACGGAGTTAGAAGGTCTTTGGGTAGTAAGCCCTCCAGAAATCACCTGAAGCTGTCAGAGAACTGAATGCTGATTCTAAACTCCATTTTTCCTGTCTGTAAAAGCAAGAATTCCGGGGTTCGAGCCCCCTTTCCTCTTTCTTCCTCTCACTCAAAAATATCAGTCCATCACCGCCGTTGGGCCCATGTACAGACGCTCAACAGAAATCGGAGAATCACATTTCTCCTTCAGTGCCGACATTAAGAACAACTTTTGAACATGAAATTATGAAGGATATGTAAAGTCCTTCTTATTATTACAGCGTTTATTGGGTATAAGTACATCTTACTTTGTTTTATATTTTCTAGAATACTGTGTGTCAAGATTCACAAGGGGCCACGGTTCCCCCTTGCCCAACACCTGCTCTACCCGCCCATTTCTGGGCATACGCCTCCCCCGTTTTTTTCCAACCCTTCCTATCCCGAGTATGTCTTCTCCATAAGGGTCCGAGTGCTTTTCGGAACTCGTCCCTCCAACGGGTCAATGGTCTGCCTCTATCCCTTTTAAATTCATATGGGGTCCAACCCTCCACCTTTTTTCCCACCTTCCTTCCCCCTGTCAATAATAAAAAGTCCTTCTTCTTTTACATGTGCGGACTGTGTCCCCTAAACGATCGATTTCAGCAGTAAATTCACTTACAAGAAGAACTGTCGTTCTAATTTTAGACATCCACATTGGATGTTTATCGACTAAATACTGCTGTAAACTAAATCCTGCATCATCAAAATTTTACGATCTTATGCCTAATAAACGGCCGACTACATTCCATTTTAATTCCATCGAGCAAGTAGATGTTCAGAGTAAGTTAATGGTACGAAACGATGTCGTAAACCGTTGATACATTTTATATTTATCGATAAATTCCGAGAATGTTATTTGCAGTAAATTTCGAATGGAACATTTACTGAACGACAGAATGATTTGTAATATGGTTGATATTAGGCTCGGATGCACTTCGGCGCCTGGAGTTCATTCATCAATAAGCAAGAGAGAAAAACGAAAAAGAAACACTGATCCATCTTAAATTTTTCCCAGAAACTCCCGATTTTGCTTTCATGTTACATTCGAGTTTGCTCTCAATTTTGTAACAAAATTTATTGATTGGCATTCAAAAACATTTCGTCACTATATCTGTATACCCACTGGATTCTGATTTCCAAGTGAGGAAGACAACAGAAGAATATTTGAGTAGAATTAAACTGGCTCGAGGAATTGAACAATATTTCGGAGTTGATTTGGGTTGCTAGTTTCGAATATCACCGTCAGCTTTCTAGTTGAGTCCGAGTATCGAAATTCTGGACGCAAAAAGAGTCAAAACTAAGTTCGTTTGAAGAACTGAACCAAGTACTGCAGTAGGGTATTTTCGGTCGCTGATTTCGAATAATGCAGCAGATTTCTTAATCAACTATCATTTATGTAAACAATCCAAATTTCGAACAAAAAAAAGGCCATAAACTGAATTGGCTTAAATTGAACAAATTATCGGAATTTCCTGGGATGGGGAATCACTGAATTTGAATATCGCATTAGATTTTTGATCTGGCTCTGATTCGGACCTTATTCAACATTTTTTCGACCAACGCGGGAAAACTGACCACGATTGAAAAACTGATCACGTACCTAAATTCGTGGCTTGCTAATTTCGAATATCGCATCAGATTTTTAATTTGGCTTCGATTTCGGTTCGAAAATTACAATTTCGGACCTAAAAAGGAGTCAAAACTAAGTTGGCTAAAGGAATTGAACCAAGAGTATCGAAGTAAGATATTTTCGGCCGCTCATTTTGAACATTGCAGCAAATTTTTATATCAACTTCAATTTTTGCAAACAATTCGAATTTCCAATCAAAAAGAGACCAAAATTAAATTGGCTTACAAAATCAAACAAATTATCGGAATCTTCTGGGAGAGGGACAGGAGGTCGCTGAATTTGAGTATCGTATCAGAGCTTTAATTTGGCTCTGATTCGGACCACAAATTCAACATTTTCTCCATGAACGCGGACAAAACTGATCAGGTTTGAAAAATTATGGGTCGCTGATTTCAAATATCGTATCAGATGTTTGATCCGACTCCGAATTAGTCTCCAAAAGCGAAAAACTGTGTACCAAAATAGCGGTCTCTTGAGTCGTCTTTTCGATAATCAAACGCTGTTAAGCGTAAGTGAACCAATCAACATTTGTAAACAAAATGAGTTATTAGTATCGTCGGAAAGAGCGTAAAAAGCAGAATTTTTCATAATTGGGCCCCCAATTCAAAAATGTGTACTCATGTTGAAAAGAGCTTATCAGTAAACGCTATAAGTTTCTACATGGTTCTTGAACTTCGAATCACGTGTTCTCAAAAAATAGATTTTGCTGGTTGGTTCTCTTATGCTTCCAATTGCGTTAGACTTTCCCATTTAAACCCGATACCGGCTTCAAAATTCCGAATTTTTTTTTTTTTTTTTTTTTGCAAATAGGCCTATACATATGTATATTTCTCAAACACCGATTCGACCACCAAGTTTGATATTACATCCTAATAAGGATCGACTCGAAAAAGTGAACGAAGTTTAAAAGAGGTTCTTGTTTCAGGAGGGGGTTTATTAATTCCAAATTTTGCGTTGAATTTTCCATTTGTCCCCAACTTAGGCTTTAAAATCGGGGTCTGGTTGGCCGAGTGGATAGCGCGCTGGTCTCGAAATCCGGAGGTCCCGGGTTCGAGCCCACGTAGCTACTCGCTGTATTTCGACCTAGGCCGGATTCTCGGCACGACGAGAAGACGGCTAAGACAGCCCTAACAGCCTCCTCGACGTCTTTGAAGTAATTCTCGAAAGGGCGGATTCCACGGTTCGGGTTAAGAGTAAAATTAGAAAAGAGAGGCTCTAAAATCAAAAGTTACAATTAACTGATGAACAGAATTGAGTTTGTACATGGAGAAGTATCGAAGAAAGGTTTTTTAATACTGAAAATTCAATAAATGTGGCAGTTTCTATAAAGAGGGGTAACTTTGTCGATCCGACGAATTTTTAGTTACGGACAGTACATAATAGAGGAATGAATGCCCATTCCAATGAGCTATCGGCGAGATTTGTAGCGTTTTTTGTTCCGGAGATACAAGCGGTCAAAGATTATAACAAGAACGCGCGAAAACACTTTTTTTGGGAAAAACGCGTTTAAAGTTAGACACACCTTTTTCTCCCACACCGTCAAGCGGCCCTAACTCGCCGCGGAATCACGTTACCAGCCTCGACGAGGGCTGGTTGGAAAGGTAATTTTTCGCTCTTCTTCGTGGTAACAATTCAGAACATCGGATTTATTCGTGAGCTCCGAAAAAACACGAAGAAGCAAACGCAAACATTCGCATTCTTTTCTCATTCTCTTTCATAATTCTCTTTCTCTCTCTCTCCCTCTTCTCTCTCATGCGCGTAAATTTTATCTCTTCGTTATTGCGATATTTGTTCGATAAAAATCAACCAAAATTTCAAAATTGATTTTTTTCGACCAAAAAAAAATTATTTTTTTTTCGCGTTTTCTGAGACTTTGATCAATCGACAAAGTTACCCCTTTTTATAGAAAATGCAACAAATATTTAATCTCATTCGGGGCTAGAAGTCGTAATTTAAAATGATAACTGACCAATTTAAGTATGAAATTCGGAAGTATTTTCACAAATATCACCTTAAATTTAGTATTACGCAAAACTGGAAGTCATGAAAGAAAAGTCGAGTTTCTTGCCTTTTTCTGTCACAGTTGTAAGTTAAATAGAATCTTCTGACGAGCACAGGTGAGTCAAGAAAATTTAATAGCAAAAATGACAATTTTAACAATTTTTTTATTTTTGAACTGTTGGACCCATAGCGCATGGTGTGTATGTCGTAGCTGAAATTGAAATTATTACAAGCATTACATGTTGAGTAAGAACTGAATTGACAAAAACAAGTAAATTTTATAGTAAGTCTATGAATTGTGAGAATGTTAGGAGGGGATGGCACTGCAAATTCATTACGTTAAATTCTAAGGGCCTTTTCCCCCGCTGTACAGCGGATGGGTGCTCGCCGTTTTTAGTTTTTGGTTTTGTGATTTCTGTGTTTCTCGTTTCACTTCTTGAAGATCCATTTTCGTTCCGTGAAGATCTGACTTCGCAATTACAAAAAAAACAAAAACAAAAAAAAAAACAAAAAAAACGGACCAATTCGTGAAACACACTGTACCTATAAGCAAAGTTGGCAGGTCGACTTCTCGCTTCTCGTTTACTGGTTTTCTAATTTATCGGTTATACTCGCCAAATTGGCGACATTACTCACTTTTTCAATGAGAGTCAATTTTGCTCATTTTACGGGAATAATATTGAATTTGTGGTCCAAATTGGATCCAAATCAAAAATCTGATATAATATTCAAAATCGACGCCCCATCCGTGAAAAAATTATCTTTTCAAGTAAAATTATTCTGAGCCTGCTATGTTGCACGAATTGGCGACCAAAAAATATTTTAGCCTCTCTCCCTTATTCTCGAAAAGCTGTTTTCACTAACGCTCGATCTTTGTTTTGAAGACGCATTTTCCAGATGTGTTGTGGACTTTTTCAGAATTCTTTCTATTCCACTGACGATCTTTAAAACCAGCTGAGACTTATTCAGACCTTCTTGAGACTTTCCAGGACTCCCTACAAGGCTTAAAAGATCTTAAACATACCTGAAAAACGCGTGAAAGAGTCTCAGGAAGTTTCAAAGAAGTTGTGAAACGTCTTCAAGGGTTTTTAACAAATTTAAAAGAGTCCCGATATCTCAATCAGAGTTCAAATAATCTTCAAAAAAGTATGAAAAGTCTCAACGATATTTTTAAGCTACTGGTGGACGAGTCTCGAAGTATTTTGAATATTCTATAAGAGTTTTAAATACATTTAAGCGAGTCCTAAAAAAAAAAAAAACTAAAAAACTAAAAGGCTTCCAAATTTTGAGACGAGATATTCTTAGGGAGTCCGGGAACGCTGTACAGATAATATAATATTAAACCAGTCTGAAAGTCTTATTGAAATGTATTAAACGAAGGGTACAGGAAAAGAAGCTGGTAAGTCATTTTGTTAGCGAAACTGAGTTATTAATACCGTTGGAACGGGCGTCATGAGCAGAAATATGTAGCTGAGCTATGGTAGGAAGTTTGAAAGAATGCCACAAATCAGAGAAACGGGTTTTAAAATTCACGTACAAGTAAAGAATCACGCATGTAAACAAATTGTTTTTCACTTTTTTCGCTTCGTCGCGAAAAACTTCTTTCCCTATAACCTTCATAGCCTCAATCATAGCTCAAAGAATTTAGAATGTCTGCGGGAGTCTGAAGATGCCCGAAAGAGGTCTAAAAAGGTGTAAAAAACTGTGTTCCCCGATCTTATACGTTTTGAATGATGGAAAACCTGAGCACCTTTTCCTCTACCGCGCCTCATGTGACTGACAAGTCCTATAAACATACCCCCCCGCCTTTCGAGTAGTTTTCTTAAGAATTCCTTAGAATAGCCACAGCCTTGTATGTGTGTACCAGCATGTTAAAAATTCTGAATAAATTGGCAGATTCTCTCTGCCTCCCTTCAGGCCAAAAAAATTCATTCGAACTCGTATCGTGTTAATCAGATAACGGTTGGGATTTAAAAACAAAAGGATATTCACTTTTTCATCTATCGTCCGGAAATAATTATCCTTAGTTGTGTACGCGGATAAAGAGAACTTTTCTCGCAAATATGGAAAAGCTTTCTCATTTTCTGCCACGAGTTGCAGCTCTGCCTAAACTTGTGACCACATCTGGGTATCGAGCATACTCTTGATTAAATTTTAAGCGATGTTGAAGTTTAGCAGTCGATTATTTGAGAGGATTATCGCAAAAAGACTGGAGTGCGGTTACATTAGGTAATCTTCCGGCGAAGCATCTTGAATTATTTAGACTAACATTGTATGACCTAATTTTCTACAAGCCCCTCGAATTCGAGAATGATAATTACTCGGCTTATTTAGTTATTTAATGTCACATTAACTTTATGTACGTAAATTTTCGTCCGAATTTGTATCAGAGAATGTGAATTGTTTGCGCGGAAGTTCCAAACTTTCAAAACTTCCCAACGAATGATACGGGTTCAAATTTGCAATGTTAATAAATTTTATCCGGCTCGAACTAGGCTTATTATGAGTGCGACTATGCCGAGTTAATTCCGTATACGAAAATGATAATCTGAAAATGTCTGCTCTCGAGTCACGTGTATATTAGATTATCGATAATTTTTGAGATGCTGTATCTTTATATGCTAATATGGCGATAAAGAAACTTTATGAGTCCACGGTGGACACAAAAATCTGTTTATTGACTAAAGAAAGGTGTATATTCGTTTGAATATTAATGAGCACGGTCCCGGCATTAGTTAACTCGAGATGAGGTGTCGAGAAAGTGGCAAAGTTATGCTCGTTCGATGTGTTATAGAAAAGCTTTCAGACAGTTTAATTTTGCAAGCAGCATTATTTAATTAAAGTTGTCTTCCGCCAGACACTTGCGCCAAGATAGATTCGGAAAACTTGGCTAGTGGGTTAGGATACATCGTCTTCGCTAGAGCTTGATTCAAAATTGTAATTATCGTAGTTCTGCAGAGTTATTCGATTAAGAGGTGCAACTATGCACCTGGTGGACAGGCATCGTACGTAAGTTCATTGAAAGACGAAAAAGAAACTCCTGTCAGAAGCGTGTAGCAATGCATAAATCATTACTTCAGAGAACAAGAATAGTAAGCAGTGGTTTGGTGAAGCGTACATGGAGATACACGCATGACACCCGGCCCCAGAAACTACCCTTTCGAGCATCGCATCAGTGAACAGAGGGACGGCTCAAGCCCCCATTTCATCGTTGCACTGCCGGTGCGCGCTGTCCTGCCAGGGCCACCATGGCACCGCCTACTGACCGAGGTCAACGCTCACCCAGTACCAACCTGGAATTTAGGTCACCACAGCCAGACACGCTTCCTCTTCACTCACCCCTAACCTCCTCATCTTGATAAGAATAGTAAGTAGTGTGCATAAAGCTGTTACCAGAAGAAATCTGGTAGCCGACAGAGCAGACGTGACGACTCAGGTTCTCTCGAAAGTAAGAATGACTGTGTCGTCATGACTGTCCTGATGTCGTGAGAACGATTTAAAATTCTGGTGAAAGGGAAGGACAAACTGATTCTCAGTTCCAGCATATTTTGAATTCTCTCATTGGAACTGCTTTTTGAATCCGCCCTCTGACTGATGTTCAACCTAAATTAATGCTTATGCCGTTGTACTTCCGCAAGCGATGAACTGGATTTTATACTATTATGACTTATACTTAGTCGTCGCAAATCTAAAATCAAGGGAATATAATAATAATTATGTTCATAGCATATGCCACTTTTTTCTCTCCGCTAATCTTTTAATTTCTGAAAAGCATTTACAATTTGTCTCCTTCATTATCTGCTCCTCATAGCTCATTCTTTGCCTTTATTTCCAGTTCTTTCCCTCAATCATTCCCTTTGGCAGTAATAACAATATTCCAGGCTGTCTTATGTCCTTTCATTTCAACTCTTCTCTTTACGATTATGTTCCCAAATTTCTTTTTTCCTTCCTATTCGCCTCATTACTTCCTCATTCCTGGTTTTTTCTGTCCGTTTGATTTTCAACAGTTTCCGATGGCATCACATTTCAAAAGCTTATATCGTTTTTCTTTCTTGTGTTCCTATTGGGCAGATCTCACATCCATACAATGCTATACTCTAAATATACGTTTAAAGAAATCTCAGTCTTACTTTTTTAAATCCATATGTCCTAAATATGTCTCTTTTTGAAAGAAAAACCCTTTTAGCTTGTTCCATTCTACTCTTTATTTTGGTTTGACTTCTTACATTTTGCTTTATACTAGAACAAATTACCAAATGTACTATTCTTCGCTGATCGCATTCTGGAAAGAAGTCGCTGATGGTTGAAAGAACGAAATTATGGTAGAACTGCTAACACGGAATCATAGCCAGAGGTGCTGGAAGGGAATCAGAAGTGCTAGAGGGTAAAGTTCAAACCTCTGATGACTGATTTTTTTTTGTCGCTTTTCTATTGGAAATCCAATTCCAATTAGAGTTTAGGAGGGAGAAGGGGAGTCCAAATTTCAGAACAATCGGAAATAATCTCTTTCTGCAATAATAATCCATGTTGTTTTAATGTAAGCAGCTGAGAACGGAGTCAAGCTGGATTTCCAAATACTAAAATCCTGTTTTCCGGAGGATTAAAAAATGCATTTTGTCCGTACGAAGGCTAGAGGTCCATCAGTTTTATTCTTTCTAAAGAAATGATATCGAACAAGCTATCGAAATGGTATGTTTGCTTCGCTGAATCCAAATTCAGAGGGTGATATTTGATCCATCCCCAAATTTTGTGCTTTAAATTCGCTACAGTGGCTCGACTTCAAATATCGAAATAAAGGTTTGGCATGCGTGCATTGCCATACGTTCCACCGAATGAAAAGAAGAAAAAAAAAGGTCTTGAGTAAGTATAACAGAATCTTTGAAAGTATGTATATGAAGTCTTGATAAAGTTTAGAAGAGTCATAGAGAATTGTAAACAATTTCTGAACAGTTGACAAGTCATCAACAAGAGTTTACAGGATCTTATAATAATAATAATGACCTCTATTCTGGTAATTAACACAGTTTGCTATACATATATTATCTATTTGCTTATTATTTAATTACCGGACGCCCATTCCTGAGCATAGGTCTCCCCTATCTTTTGCCATACCTCTCTGTTTAAAGCCTCTCTTCTCCATAACGTCCCCAGTTTCTTTTCTATGTCTTGTCTCCATCTCGTTGTTGGTCTACCCCTCCTTCTTTTATTGTCGTATGGTGTCCACTCAGTTATTCTCTTTGCCCATGAATCTCTTCTCATTCTAGCCAAGTGTCCCGCATATCTGATTTTTAGCAAACCCACTGTCTGAAGAATGTCTTTTGTTCTTGTCCTACCCCTAATTTCCGTGTTCCTGACTCTGTCCTTCCTTTTTATTCCCAGTAGGCTTCTCTCCATACTTCGCTGAGTTACCTGAAGACTATTTGCTTGCTTTTTTGTCAGTGACCATGTTTGTGCTCCATACGTGAGAATTGGCAGTACACATGATTCTAAGATTTTTATTTTGGATGCCACTTTCATTTTCCCTTTGAAAATCTGTCCTAACGCCCAATAACCCCTCCATGACTTTTTCCTTCTTTCCTGCAGTTCTTTGTTTAGCCCATGTTTAAATGATATAATCCGTCCTAAGTACGTGTATTCCTTTACCCTTTCGATTTCCATCCCATTCACTTTGGGGTTTTCTTTCGATCTATTGCTCATGTATTTCGTTTTGGTTAAGTTCATCTGGAGCCCCGGTTCTTCACATGTGAGGTCTCTCACCATTTCTGTTACTTTCTCCCTACTGGTTCCTATCAGCACAATGTCGTCCGCAAATCTCAAATTATTTAGTTTTTTCCCGTCTATGTTCATCCCATGGTTTCCCCAGTTTAGTTTTCTAAATGTCCATTTCAATACTGCGTTAAAGAGATTGAACGACGTGGGATTTACAGGATCTTAACGAGTCTATAATTGGAAACGCTTGAAAATCTTCAAAAGGATAGGAGAGTTAGAAATATTATTTTGAAAGAGCATTGAAAAGTCTTAGCCAGTCTTAAGGATTGCTCTCATCGTCTGAGAGAACAAATTAAATACTATAACGATTAAAAAGTCTTAAAGCACGGTCCAGTCAAGAATCTAGCGGGTTCAATAAATCTGCGATAGCACACTTCGTATGGTATTTTCATCTTTACTATCAATAAGGAAACAGCCTACAGAAAATTTTTTTCAAAATCAAATATTTTTCCGTGTTCTTGCTCATCTACTTAATTACCATCGCAAAGACACAACATGATCCAAACACCTGGGCGGGGGGGGGGGGAGGTTGTTCAAATCTTACACACGCCAAGTGCTCCTCTTAGAATTACTTCATGGATTCGCGATATACTGACTGCGACAATGGCAAATTGTTCGCGTCTGGAAGTGAACTGAGTGACTGGATCGATGAACATTTAAAAATAAGAAGAACGATTTAAGGAAATTGAATTCAAAAAACTGAATAAATCAAACTGCTCCACTCGTATTCGAACTTGGTTTTACTATGCGAACGTTTGCAGTTCATACATGTTATATTTCTCTTATTCGTTTTGCTGCTTTAAAAAATTGGATTGAAAATAGAACAAGAGAAAATTTTTTACATTCACACTGGCGTAACGCGCCAAAAGTTGCAACGAAATCCGTCGAAGCTTTAGATTTTTCCACCTTTCCATTATTAATATTCAATAACGCATAAAGCCGGATTCTATTTTAGTTTTTTCAAACGCGAACAGGGATTTGCATATTATAGAAAAATAGAACAACGAAAAACCGTCATACCGCGCTGATGAATAGAAAAGACGTAAAATGCGCATACATCTGCTTTTTGTTAGCATTTAACATATTTCCCAAATATTTCAGCGTTTAAAGTCGTTTCGGGCACTGTTTTAAAATATAATAAAAAAAATGCAATCTGTTTGATGTGTACCTTCGAGAATTATACCGGTTGAATGTCACATTAAACAGGATAAGTTTTCAAAGGTCTACAGATTCACGCATTCGAGCAATATTATAACACAAGGAGTCTTCCTTCTTGAACCGAAAATATTCTCGAGTCATGTTGACTGAAGACAGAAAGAAAGGGGGTGGGACCTGTATAAATGATAAAGTTCAAGAGGCATTAGACGAGCTTCAAACAGAATAAAATCGCGGTATCTACTTCTTCGGCCTGAAAAGAATCACGTTTTATGAGCAACGTATCCCTTTATGTCGGCTTTACGACTTTAAGGGATCAAAAATGAACGAAGTTGGCTTTGAAAAGGACACACCCTGGGCAAGGGGATATTAAAATTTCAGACGCAGTCACGTTTATTTTTATCAAGAATCACTTTCTTTTAATACGCAAATAATATTTTTACTTCTCTCGCGGATAAGTTTTTTGAACTTCGGTGACACGAGTGTCGTAAATGTTGGCGAATGTTTCGCCAAATGTCACTTTATTAGCCTCAATTTCACTATAAAACTGCCAGAATTTGACTGTGTTGCCGTACATCGCCACGCCGATAAGAGATACACGCTGTTTCAAACTTCTTTTGACACATCATTCTTTACTCTCCCAGAGACTGAGGCCAAAAACCAGAGACTGATATACGGGGGAAGTCCAAAAGAGAATATTGAAATAAGAAACACTTCACAGAATGCAATATCATATAAGAGTTTGACAGAATCCCATACTAGTGCGAAAGAGTACTAAAAATTGTAAATGAGTTTTCAAGAGTATTAGCGAGTTTTAAATCAGTCAAGAAGAATATTACAATCTTAGATAGGTTTTAGGGATCTTACATGAGTCTTGAAAAGTTTTAAAGAGCTGTGAGAGAACTCAAAAAACGTTTTCGTGGATAATGTGGTCAGGCCCGTAGGCAGAGGAATGCTAGGGGTACTGAGCACCTAGCGCTTGCCGAAGCCCCCCTGGCAAAATTGCGTTAGTAAAAATAACGAATTCCTTATATTTTTCTCGCTAGTAGTTTTGTTCAAAACTTTTCTTTCCACTACATTTTAATGTTTATGAACTTGGCAGCACTCAGAGGCGAAACTTGACTTACAGCTGGCGGGGAGGAGGGAGAAGGAAAATTTGCTGACAAATATTTTGTGGAAAATAAACTAAAAATTCACCGACAAAACATTTTAAAAATCTGAAAATTTGGCCGATTTTTCAATCAAAATATTTCTTAATTGAAAAAAATAAAATAAAATAAAAAATTAATAATAATATAATGATAAAAAAAACAGAAGCAAAATATGGGCCCGGGGACTAATTTTTGAGAACTTCCTTGCACCCTCAAAAAAATTCTGCCTTTTTCTACACTTTATTTTTCTTCCTTCCTTCGTTCTTTACCTTATTTTTGAAGCGCCTTTTTTATAGTGAGCCGCTTGAGACATTCTCCTTCCTCGGCCCTTGTGCAAACATACACCATCCGAGAGAGGTTTCTAGCATTCATTTAATACTATGATAATAAGACTCTTTTCACCCATCAAGACCTCCTCCTCCAACTTATGTAAAACTTTTAGGACTCTTTTAGACTTCCCTCAGACTTCAAGGATCTTCCAAATTTGTTCAAGACTTTTTCAGGGTTCATTAGAACATTATACTTTAGAAAATGAAAAATTCAAATGAACAGTTTCAAAATTTGCCGACTTTCAAATTATTGGGATTCTTTCACCCCCCCCCCCCCATAGCTTTGTCCTTGCGATGGCAGATTAGAAACTTATCCCCCAAGCACTCACATTTGCGCACATGAGCATACCCTAGTCTAGGAGGGTCAGCTGGAAGGATATTAAGAATGCTTGAGAGGAACACACAACTTCCTTTACACATTAAGGTAGTTGTTATTAACTCTTGGTGATCTTTTTTTTTCTGAATTTCCTCTGATTCGTCTCCTAAATTGGTTCCAATGAAATCAATAAAAAAAAAAACCTACAAAGTTTCAGGTCGATCGGATTTAGGGGAATCTGTGCCCTAAGCTCCCTTTCAGGGGCGAAACTATAGGGGGTGTGGGAGTTGAGACACCCCCTCCCAATAATTTGACAGTCTGCAAATTTTGAAACAGTTCATTTAAATTTTTCATTTTTCATGAATGTTTGTTTATTCATCTATTCTTTTTTCAATTGAAAATAATTCGATTAAGAAATCGGCAAATTTTTAATTTTCAAACGATTTTGTCGGCGAATTTTTAGCTTTCAAAAAATATTATTTGTCGGCAAATTTTTCTTCCTCTCCTCCCCAAACTGAAAGTCGAATTTCGTTTCTGAAAATGGAGTACCCGAGACTCCTGTCAGAGACTAGTCAGTCAAAAGCCGAAGGTTTCAAGCTGAGTATCGAACGTTGTCTGAAAGGTTGAAACAAAGCTGAGACGTACAGACATTTCAAAAATCTGAAAGTTGGTAGCAAACATTGAATTTCGAATTACAATAACTATTCTGTTCTTACTAGATTCTCTGTTTGACCTACAGCCTAAAATTGAAGAAAGTTGAACGTTTTATTAAATTTTAAAAGCAGACCCGTAGCCAGCCATCTGCGGTAGGTGGTGCTCATAGGCGCCGACTTGGCACTTTTTTGGGGGTCACCCCCCGCAATATTTTCAACTCAAAAATAGAAAAAGTACAACAAATTTTACCATCAATGTTTAAATTTAGAAAAAAAATAATAATAAAAAAAATGTAAACGAATAAGAATAAAATCGATAATATCGAAATATCAGATGCGTCTCAATAAAATAATCAAAGAAAAAAACTGCGCTTCGACTGACTCTGCCCCCTCTCCCGTATTTTCCATAAGTCGGCGCCTATGGTGGTGCTGACTGTTTACCAGTTTACCAGAAGAGGGGCTTGAGGATACGCATAGTATATAATGTGAAGAGTTCTACGAGGTAGTGGTGTATCCAAGGGGAACCAAGGGGGAGAATGCCCCAGGGAACCTGAAAGAGAATGTAAAATATGCAGAAATGAGCAATTTTTCGCTTTAAAACACGTTTTTTCGAAGAATTTTCGCTCAAGTAGTAATTTTACCTTCATTTTTTATACAATAGTCCTCTAATATCGGCGATTTTAAAAAAATACTTCAATTTTCGACTTTATCTCCCTTGAAAATCTTCCTTCCCCCCTCTCTCTCCCTTGGAAAATCCTGGCTACGCCACTAATTAAATTTAGTCACAAAATTCATAATCAAAACTGATGATTTAACTTACCGACAACCCACTGGGAAAAAATGAAATATATCGTGTGAAAAAAAAATTAACGCTTAGAACAATCAAATTTTCGAACTTTTGGAAGTAAAAAAACTCTATTTTTGTGGACTTATCAAGTTATCAGTTCTCAAACAGCCATTCGGGCAATTAGCCATCGATATTCAATGTGAACTGGATCGCGAACCTACCACTGTGTTTGTGAATATTGTAATGTAACACAAAAAAAATGCCTGTGTGTCTGAAACTGCTGGATGGACACTCGGGCCCTTTTCTTGTGACACGTCACATATAAAGAACGACAAACATACGATTCTTCTATCTTCCAAAGGGAAATCAGTGTTGACAAGTTTATACACATTAAAGGGTAGGGGAACGAAAAGTTTTGAATAAAACTAGCGGAAAAAATAGAGGGAATTCTATTTTTATTCACGAAATTTTGCCAGGGAAGGCTCGGGCAAGCGTTAGGGGCTCCTCAGTGCCTCCTACCACCACTCACTTTCAGATTTTCGAAATGACTGGACATCTCAGCTTTGTTTCAACCTTTCAGATAACGTTCGACACTCAGCTTGAAACCTTCGGCTTTTGACTGACCAGTCTCTGACAGGAGTCTCGGGTACACCATTTTCAGAAACGAAATTCGACTTTCAGTTTGGGGAGGAGAGGAAGAAAAATTTGCCGACAAATAATATTTTTTGAAAACTAAAAATTCGCCGACAAAATCGTTTAAAAATTAAAAATTTACCGATATTTTAATCGAAATATTTTTTAATTGAAAAAAGAATAAATAAATAAACGAACATTCATAGAAAATGAAAAATTTAAATGAACTGTTTCAAAATTCGCTGACTGCCAAATTTTTTTTTTTTTTGTGGGGGGGGGTCAACCTCCACACTCCCTATAGTTTCGCCCCAGGCAGCACTGACTTGGCTTTGAAAGATAGACGAATCGTGTGCTTGTCGTTATTTTATTCACAAATACAATTGTAGGCTCGCGATCCAGTTCACATTGAATATCGATGGAATGCCTGAATGGCTGTTTTGGAGAACTGATAACTTGATATCTTGATAAGTCCACAAAAATATATATTTTTTCTTTCAAGTTCGAAAATTTGATCGTTGTAAAAGTATTAATTTTTTCCCAAGCAATATATTCATTTTTTTTTTTTTTTTCAATGGGTTGTTGGTAAGTTGAATCACCAGTTTTGATTATGAATTTTGAGACAAAATTCAATGTTCTTTATTGCAACATTGTAAATTTGCTAATTTTCTTCCAGATTGTTTGGTTTATATATTTTAAACATAATGGATAAGTGGCTGAAAAAATTCACGGTAAAATTCAAAAACTGCGACGATAAAAATTGAATTCCAACTTCGAATTCGAGCCTGAAGAACGAACCTCCAGTTTCATCGAACGATTTGAAAGTACAGCCCAGATGTTCTACCCATGCATTTTTCATCAGTGCAACACCAAAATCAACCTGCTTGTCATGCAAATGCTCCTCCTCAATCGTCTTCATCACCGCTATCATCATTAAATTCGACGGAAATTAGACGTTTGATACTCAATTTTGATCCACAGCAGTGGCATAGCCAGGATTTTCGCAAGAGGGAGGGGGCGGCAAATAAGATTTTCAAGGGAGAAAAAGTCGAAAATTGAGGTATTTTTAAAAAATCGCCGATATTAGAGGACTACGTTTTAAAGGCGGAAAATTGCTCATTTTTGCATACTTTACATTCAATTCAGGTGCCTTGGGGGCATTTGCTCCTTTCGCTCCCCCCTTTGGCTACACCACTGCCTCGTAGAAATCTTCACATTATATACTATGTGTATCCTCAAGCCCCCTCCCCCGTAAACAGTCAGCGCCCCTTATAACAGAGGGCTGGCTACGGCCCTGGATATGGTCCTAATAGCAAAAAATCTAGACGAACTGAAAGAAATGTTAAACGAAATAAAAAAAGTAGGTGAGGAAGCGGGTCTAGGAGTGAATGAAGATAAAACAAAAATAATCACAGACGAAGACAGAGCTGTAGAAATTAAGGTGTGTGGGAAAAACGTTAGCTTTGAAAAAGAGATAGTATATTTAGGGCAACTGATAACGCTAGAAAAAAGATGGAGAAAGAAGTAAACAGGAGAATATCAACAGCATGGAGAAAATACTGGTCTCCAGCGAGAATTTTCAAAGGAAAGTTTAATAATAAAGCAAACGTCTTCAACAGCTGTATAATACCGACACTAATATGTATATGGAGCACACACGTAGACTTTATCCAAAAAAAGAATTAGATAAATAAATACCGCCCAAAATGCTATGGAGCGTTCTATGTTAGGAATAAGGATAGTAGACAAAATGAGAATAAGCAAAATTAAGAGCAAGCTGAAGACAAATTCGATCGCATATCATGCCACGAGTGGGTTAAAATGAGACTGGGCCGGACATATTTCAAGATTGAGGGAAGATAGGTGGACGTATAAGGTGAATAACTGGTATCAGGAGATGAGCAGTGTTGTAAATTTAATGTATCCTACACATTGTATGGAGTGGCTGCACTGCTTTACTGCCCCGTGTAACAGGTTGATGTAGCATATTAGTGAGCAGTCTGTATTCGAATGTGAACGTATACTAATACAGGAGTTAACTGTTAGTTGTTATTTATTATAAATCAGAAGTGGGATATGTCCCAAAGACCAATGGGGTAATTGTTGCATTTTCGCGGATTTTCCTTTCAAAACTATTAATTACGTTTTAATTTCACCGTTGCGATCGCCCTTTTTGATCGTAACAGCGTTTTTCGGTCGCCGTTTCGATCGCCGCCGTATGGGTTGCCGCTTTCATCTTCGTTTGCCTCGGTCACCATATTTGACCACCGGTCTCATTACGTATTGATTCGCTCTGCTTCGATCACCGTCCTGATCGCTGTTGTGAATTACCGAAATGGGAAGAAATACTCGAGATTTGAATCGTGAGGGATCAAGTCATCAACCTAATTCAACATCTATGGTGTCCGTTTCTGACTCAATGACGCTGATGAGCCCGCAAGAAGAACGTCTCTTCGCCGTACTCGAGGGAATGGTTCCCGCCGCTGCTCCTGTCGATGTTCCGTAACCGGTGGTACCCGTAATTCCCGAAATAATCCGAGACACTCCAGCCTTCAATGGAGAGCGAAGCGCAATCGAAGTTATCGATTGGCTCGCAAATATTGAATCCATCGCCGCACTACATCAATGGACCGATCTTGTGACGCTGGAGGTAGCTAAAAGGCATTTGGTGAAGGCTACAAAAAGTTGGTACACTGTAAATCGATCGTCATTTACTACATGGAGGGAGTTTAAAAAGAAGTTTGATTTGTCGTTTGCCGCGGAGAAAAGCGAAATAACGAAATTTCGTGAATGGAAGCCCGTGTTCAACGGAAAGGCGAGTCAGTTTTCAACTATTTCCATGGAAAGGTGTTGCTATGCCGCAATTTTAATTTACCCTTCAAGGACATACAATCCGGTAATGCTACTTCAGAGCTCACTCCAATCAAGGCTGGCATCCCACAGGGGAGTGTCCTCGGCCCCACACTCTATCTGCTGTACACCACGGATATACTTCACACACAATCAACAGTTACAGGCCTTTTTGCTGATGACACTGCGATAATAGCTCAACACAATGATTACGACTCAGCAGTTAAAACCCTCCAAACTGCAGTTACCAACATTTCACAGTGGGCGAGTGGTTGGAAAATCCAACTCAATGACAGTAAGTCCGTAAGGGTAGACTTTGCTCTCCGTTCGCATGGATACGTACCTACACTACTAAATGGCAAACCAATCTCAGTTGCCAATTCAGCTCGATATCTTGGCTTGCACCTGGATTGCAAGCTTAACTGGCATGAGCACATAGCACGCAAACGTAAGTTCGTAGACATTCACTTTGGCAAATTTTATTGGCTCAAACGACTAATCTACATCTCTATTTTTCGTCTGATGTGGATGTACGGCGCTGAACTGTACGGCACTGTCAGCCGCTCCAACCTACCGCTTTCAAAGCAAGTTTATGCGGGCTGCTGCCAATGCTGCGTGGTATGTAACCAACACTCAACTTTGTCCCGACCTCAACCTTGATTCAGTAGAGGAACTCGGAAAGCCTCAGGCAGCCAGGTATAATCAACGACTACACTATCATCCAAACGTAGAAGCTATTGCTCTCCTGGATGACTCTGATCACATTCGCCGACTACGTTGTAAACACCCGCTTGACCTTTTTAAGTAACGTCGTAATTCTAACCTCATGTGTTCTCTATTTTCATTAATGTAAAGTGAAATTCGCGTTCTCATACATTATTATCGTACTTAGTAAATGTACTTCCATTGTGCAGTTCCAATAAATCTCTCTTTATTTAAAAAAAAAAAAAATTACGTTAAATAACTATACTGTGGTATTGCATTTTTTGTTTTTATAAATCAATGTTCTTTCACTGTAATGGAAGGCTGTTTTTCTTTTTCTTTTTTCAATTTCTTGTTGTTACTCGTTTTGTTTTTGTTTTTATTTGTTTTTGTGATAAGACAGAACGTATCTTCCCGAATGGTCGAGGGGAGGGGATTTTTTTTGGCTTTTGGGTTTCTTTTGTTTGTTTCGGCTTGGGGGGAGGGTATCCAGGACCTACTTTGCCCATCTTTATTTTCCTTAACTTCAAAACCCAGGGTTTTGGAAGTTAAGGCGGGGCATTTGGTAACCGAGCTATGTGGTTTCTGGATGGCCAAGGCAGGTAATATCGAATCATTCGATTGATACGAAAACGAGTTCTCTTTTTCACATTTCTCCAAACCAGTCTGTTCCCGTTTATTCCTGTCCAATCCTGATAATACTTTTCTGACCACTCTTTTCGATTTTTATCGATTTTTCCTACCTTACTTGACTTCCTTGACATGATGAGAGATGGGGAAACTCACCGATGACCATCGAGGAAAACGCGGCAGCAAGGACTCGATTTTAGGACACGACCTAAGTAAGATCGGCAGAAAATTTGTAACATTAAATTTTCGGTCTAATACCATTTTGAATCCCATTTCCGTGATTTTTGTGAACTTTTGAAAACGCGTAACCTTTCTTCCACCGCGAGTTTACCAAGTATCGCGTATTTTCGGCGTACTCGTAACTCGTAGTTGTGACTGTCCATACATCCCAGTACACGTGTGAATCGTCGAGATACCATCGCCGTCACATCGTTACGACCATCCTGGAGGATCCGAGCTGTCCATTCTGCCACCGAAAGATCAGATCATAAGTTATTGAATAACACGTAACATACTCTTAATTGTTTCTGGTTATTTAAGTATACGTTATCTCGTCTCTGTGTCTCTCCTGCTTGCCATCAGACCAGAGTGAGATCAGATACTGGAGGTATTTCGATAGCTAGTACTCAGCAAACCCTGAGTTACTCCGTCAACCAAACACGCAAGATCCAGTAAGCCTCAAGTGCCCGTTCCATCCCATACCGATCAACCCTCTTGTTTCCCTAGGAGCCTCGCCGTCGGTTACCACATATTAAATTTATTTACAGTGTACGATATGCATTTAGCTGCTGCAACGCAGTTTGTCATGATCTTGAAAAATGGCTCTCCTGAAAAATCCAGTTTTCGGACAAACTGCGTTTTGCTTTCCAGCTCTTCAGTTGTTTACCAGAGTGATTACTTCGCTTTACATTCGATAGTCAAATTTTGCGTTTCTCAGTTAGGTCATTGCTTCGACAGAGCTGAGATGTAATTTACTTCAAGATAAAAAGCCATCCAACTATTAACTAAAGCAGAGAGGCGGGTCTAGCCAATGGCCTCTCCGATCCGCCTCCGCCTACACGTGTTTATTTACACCAACTATTAATCTGCTACGAACTGTATCAAGTGGGTCCAATTCGTTTCACTCTTTCATTTTCATTTTGCTGTTTCAATGTACCGAATCTAAATGGCGACAATTTAAACAGCTGAAAGTGGAATATTCGAGGAGGAAAAAATGATAAGGTTATTCGGTTATTCGATTTCCCGCAAGGGTAGGTTCCATCGTACGTTTTCGGAATGCAAAAGGAATTTTCTTGCCGCCCTGCGCAGAGGCAGAGTACGGAGCAGACTGGGCGTGCAGCCTACACATAAACATATACAATCTTTTTATATGGCGTCCGGAAATCGTTGTAAGTACTTGTTGCTGGCAACAAATGTAAGTGTGTACGAATACATGTGCAAACTCAATTTCCAATACCCTCGTAGCGTTATGGCACCGTATTTTTATTTTTAAATCCGGGAAAATGTAATGGTATTTCCGCGCGTCGTTTCAAAAGTGAGCATTGTTTTCACGTTGAAAACATTCCAGCTAATTTAGATTCGCGTACTTTGGATGAAAATTGCATCAGTGTAACGATCTTGTTAGAAGCATTAAGTGGAGAAAAAAAAACTCGATCGTAGCTACTGCGCGTTAGAATAGCTTATTTATAAAAATCACGTTCTTGCATCCCTTTTGGCACGGAAACAAAACGGGAATCTGGGCGATACAGATGATATTGCAAATGGCACTACTGACATTCGAAATTTTCTATCAGAATAATCAATTAAATTGTATTACAGTGATGATTCTCTATCGAAGTGCAGCATTTATTTATTTATTAGCTTAATAATACTATATGTATAGTATTAGGCCCCTTCCTTGGACATACACCTCTCTCAGCCTTGTCCACTCTGCCCTATCCAACGCTAACCTATTAAATAATGTGTTTTTTTAAAATTAATTTAGCGACGTAATCCTCCCACCTTAGTTCACATTCGAATACAGACAGCTCACTAACAGGGTTACCAGACTGGGCGATGAATTGTCAATTGGGCGACTTGGGAAACCCGTTTGCGGCGGAAAATCTACTCAGGCGACTAGTCGCCAATTGGGTGACTTTTTTCCTGGCGCATATGCACAAAATAGATTTTATTTTCCCCCAAAAATGTTCATGTTTTCCACTCGAACTTCATTTTTGAAATGTTAACAGCGTTACACATTTTTGTGGTACATAAAAACGAGAAATCGAGCACGTTTTATCCTAACCCTTTCTGCTGTACATTGATATGTGGCAGCACTGATTTAGCTGATAAGTTTGCAAGCCCTGATAAGCTATTTGGAAAGACTAAAGCTTAAGCCAAAAACTACTGACCTTGACTGATAAGGCTAAGGGATAAAGCTAACAGTTGAAGCCAGTGAATGGTAGCTAACGACTAATGCTTAAGGGTTAAAATTCAAACAGCTTATGGCTAAAAGTTAAATACTACAGGCGATAAATGAGAAATAGAAACATTTTGGGGGCCAAAAGCGGATTTTGTTGAAAAATTGTCAGACTAGGTGTCAGAAACGACATATTAAAAATCCCGCTGCCAAAACGCTGTGCTACGTTTTCTGTGGCACTTTTTAGCTCCCCGAAATCAATTTTTTGCAAATATTCCAAAAAGTTGAAGTCTTCGAAAAAATAATTCAAACAAAAAATATTCTTCGTGAAGTTTTCTTTAAAATGATGTATTTGAAGTTGAGTATAGGCTGCATAATTAGCCTGAAAATGTCCTTGAAAGTAGTCGCACTTTCAATTTCTCATAAAAACAAACAGATTTCCGCGAATATCTCGAAATTATCAACTCCTACAAAAACGTGTATGATAATAAAAATATTTTTCGTGAAATATACAGCGACCCCTCCCCACCAAGGTTGCCAAAAAGTATGTAGCGAAATTTCCTAAAAATCCCGAAGTCCCGCCCAAATTTTGGGAATAAGATTTATTTCATAAAGCATTACATTTTCAAAATTAGTTTTCCCTTTGGTGGACCTCTTTTCATGCAGGGACATGAAGAGGGGATTCCCAAGTAGTTCACGTCCCTCCGGATGGCTCAGGTCTTCAGCACTACTTTGCTAAGGAAGTATGCTGGAAGCATGGGTCATCGTGGACTCTCCCAGACTCCCATGGGGCTTGATGATGATCTGTGGTTAAACACCCATAAGTATGGGCTGAACGTTCCCTTACGGGAGTTATTAGCCCCCTTCGTCAGCAACCTACTATAAGCAATTTCCCACTTCGCGAAAATCTGTTATTTTTTTTGTTTGTTTTCTAATGAGAAGTTGAAAATGTGACTATACTTTCAAGGACACTTTTAGGCTAACGATGCAGCCTATATTTAACTTCAAATGCATCATTTTAAAGAAAATTTTACGAGGAATATTTTTGCTCTGAAAAACATTTTTCTAAGACTTCAACTTCTTGGAATACTTGCAAAAAACTGATTTTGAGGAGTTCAAATGTACCGCAGAAAAGTTAACACAGCTTTTTGGGGGCGGGATTTTTAATATGATGTTTCTGACACCTAGCCTGACACTTTTCAACAAAATCCGCTTTTGACCCCCAAAATGTTTCTATTCACCTTTTTTGTGCAGATATCGCCTGTACTTGAAGGCTAATTCCTTTGCCGTGAAGGGCGAAAATACAAAACCAAACGAGCGAAAATGGATCCGGTTCGGAAGATCAGATGATGTTCAAAATTCAGGAATGACAAAACGCCAACCGCGATAGAGCCAGAGTACCTTTTCATTAGGGATTCAGTAAAAACCAACGGATTCGCTTACGTTTATATCCTTCTTCAATAGCTAAGCTAACAGCTAGCTAATCTTGACCAATATTGCTCGGTAAATGACTTAGAGCTAAGGCTAATGGCTAAGCTCATCACCACTGGCGAGGTATCTCTTCTGTTCACCGTTTAAATTACATATAAACTACGAGGGAAAATTTTAGGCTACTTCAGGCTACACTGCGTGTTGAAAATGGCGACTTCACTTTAACAGCATCTGGTCACCCTGCTTACTAATATGCTAGATCAACCTGTTGCACGAGACAGTAAAGCAGTGCAGCCACTCCATGCAACGTGCAAGGATACATTAAATTTACAACATAGCGGCACGGCGAAATAGGGGCTCGGGCCGGTCTCAAAGCGTCCCCCGCGATATCGAAAGGGTAGTTTCCAAGCTGGGGGTGCGGTGTCCTAGGGGCCACTTTGGCATGCGTGCATTGCCATACGTCCCACCACACCATCGGATTCAGCTTGTGGCATTGGAAAATAAGTCTTTTACTTTCAACTTTTAGTTTTTAATAAAATGTTTAGCTTTCGCAAATTTCAGGCTCTAGGTCAAACAGAGAATCTAGTAAAAACAGAATAGTCACTGAAATTCGAAATTCAACGTTTGCTACCAACTTTCAGATTTTCAAAATGTCTTCCCCCCTTCAGCTTTGTTTCAACCTCCCAGATAGCGTTCGATACTCAGCTTGAAATCTTCGGCTTTTGATTGACTAGTCTCCGACAGGAGTCCAACATACTCCATTTTCAGAAACGAAATTCGACTTTTTGGAGGGTAGAGAAGAAAAATTTGCCGTCACATATTTTTTGACAACTAAGAATTCGCCAACAAAACTTTTAAGAAATTTAAAATTTGTCGATTTTTAATCAAAATATTTTTTAATTGAAAAAAAAAAGTGAACAAACATTCATGAAAAATGAAAAATTTAAACGAACAGTTTCAAAATTTGCCAACAGCCAAATTATGGGGGGAGGGGGTTCAACTTCACTCTCTCCTCCCTACAGTTTCATCTGAATAGCGGAATTGGATTCGTTGTGGAATTTCACTATAGGACCATCTGCTTCCAGAAAAATAACAATTTTGGACAAACTGCGCTTTGCTTTCCAGCTCCTCAGCTGTACAGTTGGAATTGCACTCGACCATTGCTAAAGGAAACCGACGTTAGTTTTTATTCATCAGCTTTCAATCTCTTGCTCAGAGAAATGACGAGGTAACTGAAACTTGTATTCTAACTATTCTGTTTCTACACTCTTGGAACACAATCGATGCAGAAATTGACTTTTTTTGTCAAGATCAAGATACTCGTATATCACCTTTCTGACATGAGAATGTGGCCAAATTTAATACAGAAGTCGAGTTATCATGTTGACATTGACTTTTGGATGGAATTCTATGTTGAAGTCTATGCAAAATTTTATCCATAAGTCGATGTCAAAAAGTAACTTGACTTCCATATCGAATTCTACATAAAACTCGACAGAAATGTCCAGTCAAAGAAAGTGACAAACTTTACACGACTGAACTCGCGTTGATTGTCTTCATACTGCATCTTGTAAAATACCAGTGCAGTGTGTTGACTGTTTTTTACACATATCCAGCTGAACAAGGGCTCGTTAAGCCGAATTACAATTTTACCTACTAATATTTTTTTGTAGGTACATTAAAAATCGTTTTCGCACGCTAAGACCTTGTTATTTATGGTAACTTATTTGTATCTTTGGTCATTTACGGCAAATTATTAGTAATTTAAAATTTATTGGAAACGGCTCAAAATCGATTTTTTGTGTATTAGTTTTAATGTTTGATAGATACACGCAGAAGCGCAAATAGGGCTCAGAACAGGGGGGAGGACTTAAGCCCCCTCATTATGAAGCAACCCCCATCGAATCATTTTCGTTGGTAATTTTTCAGTGTTGGGAGGGGGTATTTAGAAGCTTGAGGGAGGGGCTAAGCCCCCCCCTCTATTTGCGTCTATGGACACACGTATAAAAACGTTTTTTGTACTCGCATGATTTTTTGCACGTGCTCGTAGATTGGGCCCTTCTTAAGAAAATCCTAGATCCGAGGCTGAATGTAATATTTCCAAATATAAATAATGTTTCCCAATGATTCCGTATAGATTTATTTCAAAAATGACCGCCTGAATCCTCATCACGATGCTTTTTCATCGCGCCTTGTACACGCGTACGAGGGGCGAAATTACTGAAAAATGATTTTCGATATAAATTAAGCATATATCGTGTCCCCTAACTTGGAATTCTGTCGACGTTTCTGTCCTACGAACGATATAAATTACTTTTTTTTCATCCTCCACGTCGTGCGTGTAATTTCTCGAGTAGACCTATTTCATTAGAACCCTCATCATTCCAATGGTGGGTGAGGCGGTTCCTTCAACACCAAAATTTTATGTAGAATGAATCATCTGCGAATGTCTCATTTTGGAAATATTTTATCGTTCAGTATTAAAAATTTTCATCCGATGGTTGCAGTTGCGAAATTTGATTGTGTTTCATGTCTTCCTGAATTACACGATGATTTTCACCTGGCCAATGGGTCTCACCTTTCCTATGTGCATTTTCGTATAAATCGTCTAAACTGGCTACTTTTTGCGTAATAGGATGAATCTTAAGAACGTCTTTTGTAGTAATGCCCGATGAGTAGATTTTCATTAAAAGAAATCGACTAAAAAATTTATTTTGACACGTTAATTGATTATTTGATCATTGCATATTTCGAGTGTTCTCTTATTATTTGTTGGGAGGGGGGGATGAGAATAGTGCTCGAACCTAGAGTAACAGTACTAAGCATGGGTCTAGTTTCTAGTATCTCTAGGAGAACCAGAGCGCGGTGCGCTACTAGCGCTAAAATGACTTGAGTGAGAACTAAAAATAGGTTTCGTATAAAATCGTTCGGGTCCCCCATATATTCCAGAACATGTTTATGTAGTGAAGTACCTGTAAGCAGGGATGCGGAGAAGCCGATAGCTGGAAGTCAGAAGTCGGAAGTTTTTGAAGTTTTAGGATAATTTTGAGAAGTCACGAGTTGGAAAAGCTGAATGAGTTAAAAGCTAGAAGCCGGAAGCTGCTTCTAATCGGCTTCTTACAATTTTATGAGAATTGCTTTTCAAGTTTCTTTATCTAAAAAAGTAGAAGAAAAAGAGAGACAAAAAAGGTCACTGAAAGTGAAATGATGAGATAGAGTAGCGTAATTTCAAAAACGCCCAAGTCAAAAATCTCAATTGTTCAGGAAACAGTGAAGATCCTTTAAAACAGGCTACATTGCGTTGAACTTGCTATTATCAGTTTCATCGGATGCCTGTAACCCTCTTGCCTCAAATGTAAGTAGGTCCCTAATAAAATCGCTGCTAAAAATTTTGCTACAACGATTGACAACCCTGAAAACGCATGACTTAGACAGTTTTGTTACTCAAATCTGGTCCAGTTAAGAAACATAATTTGCAACCCGCAATACACATCGAAAATGGGCATTTTGAAGTTGGAGGAGAAGGACGAGTTCAAGAACACGTCATCAGCGCCGTGAAAAAATTATGTTTCACAACTGGACTAGACTTTACAAAAATGTTAACTTTCAGAATACCCAAGCATTTTCGGTCAAAATTGGCCATTTCTGGAGCAAAGTTGCAGATTTCCTCATGGCCAATCTTAAATCTTATGTTTAACTTCAACTCCAATGGACCGCTTACAAATATTGTTTGTTTCAAAAATACTTTTTCTGTTGGGACTTTGTACAAGAAGGAACAGTAATTTTTGCCGCCCTCTTCAGGAATCAAAATATCGAAAATAAATGGCATCCGCTGGCTTCCTCCGTTCGAAAAAAAAATAAAAAATAGTGAATTCTCATTCTGCATTAGTTTGGATTCCACCAACAGTATGAGCAAGTAATGGCAAGTGGCCTAAAGTATGAGATTCTTTTTCTAATTTGCTCTCCACCCGAGTCCTGGAATCTGCCCTTTCTAGCATAAACTCCAATTAAAATAAAAATAAAAAATTACTTCAGAGACGTTGGGGAGGCTGTTAAGGCTGCCTTCGCTCTCTTCCCTCCTGGCCGAAAAACTCATCTAGGTCGAGAATTCTGGTGAGTTGCTACGTGGGTTCGAACCCGGGACCTCCGGGTTCTGAGACCAATGCGATATTCACTCGGCCAACCAGACCTAATATGAGTAAAGCTCTAGATAGGAGAGTACGATCGTTCGCCATTTTGAATCCAACCGCGCCCGTCGAATGCCGAATTGACTTACGCAGTACGCTCCGCATAGTCGGATTCGGCATCCACGGGCACGGTTGAAGTCAAAATGGCGGACGATCGTACTTACACGAAGCATACAGAGCTCTAATATGGGTATATCTCTTCCTAATGCAAGTTCAGTCGGTAGTTTCTGGTTAGGGGGTGCGGAGTTGGGAGGGCTAATTGTGGCGTGTGTGCATTTTACTACGCCCACCGCCATGAATAAGGGTATATCCCCCAAAAGTCGAAGAAATATTGAAAATGACTGATATCTATTCGAGAAGTTGAAAAAACCGAAAAACTTTTGCAGGCACCGCTCTCGATCGAAAGTACTATGATTTCATTTTCAGTCCCTCCCCCTCCCAACAGAAAAATTCTTTATTAATGCAACGCAGTGTTCACTCTTCTTCGATCTAATTCAAGGATCGATTTTGTTTCATAATTATTGTTTTAAATCTTTTAGTGAATAGCCATTTTAGCGACATCGATGTTGATTTTTTTCGGCTCTAATGAAAATGTTGTTGATTTTGGTCGTTACTTAGTGAGATAGCTCTCCAATTTTATTTGATATGCTGAAGTAGCTCACCGGATCGGGAATTTTACCGACCCTCGAACTAATTTGAAAACGGTCACAGGTGTCGTTTCTACTCCCTCCCTTCAATACTTGAGCACGGCAATCTCTCAACATTTCGTTGAAATACCTGCGAAAGTTGGTGCTTCTGTTACTTCAGGGAAAAAGAACTTGTTAATAACAAAAGTAAAAGGAAAAAAAAAACCGAATTAATTTGTTATTCCCATCGGGGAAAAAGAAATGAAATGTTTACTTACGTGGCGATATCTTAATTATAGCTACTGACATTTTTATTGGAGTGTTCCTATAGATATCCGGAAAATCGGAATTATCGCGACAAGGAATAAGAGAGAAAACCAAGAGAGAGAAAAACGTGTCTAATGAAGCGAATTACGGCCGAAAACGTGACAAGAAGCCTTAATTATCTTCGCAGAAACTACTTTTAATTAGTTTCCTTACGAATTGGTTATAACATTGTCGATACATCAAACGATTAAAATATTACGATCGAGGGGAACGTTGGCTGGGGAAAAGTCTCTTAAATTCAAATTAACGAAGCTTTAAAAAGATCCATGGGACTTGTTTGAAAAGGGGATCTAAATTTTCAAATGTATCCGTAATGAAATGTGAGATGAAGAAAAAACTGGGAATTTAAATACTCGAGAAAATACCGCCGTCACTTGAAACACAACGTAACCCTACTTTTCATGTTTTATTCGATGAAATTTGAAAAGCTTTCAATAAACGGTGCTCGGTCAATACTCCCCGTAACATGTTTCATCTCAAAATTTTACCAAACTAAATTAAGGACTGGAACTTTGCGTGAGGAATTATAGTTTTGAGTTCTCTTAACGCAGGTAAATGGAGCACATCGGTATAAGTAGACCAACTAGAGAGAGCGAATTACCCCACTTGATTTTCACCCGGTGTTGGTTTCTCGTTCAAAATTCCAAAATGAAAGTGCGGGCTCTGTGAACAATAACTCTAATGCAGCATAAACCAGAAGGGCGAAGTTCAAACTTATTGCGGGCGGTGTAATCTTGATTATACTCGTCGACAGTTTCAACTACCAGCAATCCGACAATTTTCGCTCTTTAATGAATTACCTTCGCTTGTTAACTGTAATATAAATTATATTGTAGGGTGTAGACTCGCTTAAGGTATTTCTATGCAGTAAATTCAAAATAATATTCGAATTCATTATCTTAATGCGTCGAAACAGAGGACGAGGTGTTTTCTTGCCGAAGAAATGTCACTCGCTAACGTGTTATTACCAGCAACAGATCTGACTATGAAACTTCCGTATGTTTGAGTAGTAAATTAAGCTCGAGAGACCATCTGTGCAGATGCTCGTTATATTTGCGATCTCTGGTTGTTGCACTTTTAAGACACTATGCAGGGGGCTTCTTCGCGTCTTTCCACACCTGTGAATGGAATTTGAGAACTGATCTCCCAGTTTCTACTGAGAGTAATATTTTGACATCAGTGAGGTAGAGACGAACTGGCTTGGAGTTGGTTTCGTTGTTACATTCTTTAGTCTCTCGACTAGTAGGTTGCGTTTCTCCACTTTATTTTCTTCTGTGCTAATATTTTCATTTCAGAGGATTTACATTTTCTATCCTTCATTATCTGATTTTAATAACAGTTTATTTTGTACCTTTCTTTCTAGTTCTTTCCCTCAACCATTCCCTCTAGCAATAATGATAATATCCCTGGATGTCTTAAATTATGAGCTCATACAAATAGAATCACATTAAAAAATAATCTATATACTTAAAATATGTTTGAAAAACTGGGTTCTATGAAGTTCAACGCACCTATATCGCAGGCCCTAATTATCGCACAATGCTGGTTAGGGTCTTAGAACACTCGGCGAATCAACCTCCTTATGAATCTTCTTTGATCACTGAAATCCGTTCAGTCTGAGGAGAGTTATGAGGTAACAACCAACTCAACCTCACTACTCACAGGCATTTCTTCCACTCATTTGTTGTCCATTACTCACGAACTACTTGACCTACAAGGTTCATCTTAGTCTAAAAACACTCAGCGAAGCAACCTCTTTCATATGCTCATTTGATCACTCAAATCCGTTCAGTCTAAAGAGAGTTACGAGGTAACAACCAACTCAACCTCACTACTCACACGTATTTCTTCCACTCTAGAAGCAGGAGAAAAAAGAGTTCTCAGAATTCTTGCTGCAGATTGGTAATGGTGCTTTCCCTCATCCTGGTTCTGAAAAAAATTACCTGCAAGCATAATTTCTCAGGACATTATAAGAGATGTCTATGGTGAAAAGTTTGACACTCCAGAGGACGTCCTGAACTTTTCTAATGTTGCACTTCTGACATCAAAGAATGATTATTGTTAGAAGATCAACGACAAGATTTTGGACTTGATTCCTGGAGAAGTCAAATCCTATACAAGCGTGAATAGACTGATCAGTGAAAATGACAGTGAAATCCTGCAATCCCCCCGCTGAATTTCTAGATAGTCTGGAGTTGAGAGGTTTAACACCAAATGAATTACACTTAAAAGTTGGTGCGATTGTTATGTTGCTACGTAGCATGAATGTGGCACTTGGACTGCTGAATGGGACACGACTAATTGTGAGAAACATGTACACGAATGCACTGGATCTGGAAATAATAACTGGGGCCGAGTGCGGTCGAAGAATATTACTCCCAAGATTGGACCTGTCGCCAGCGGATTCCACCTTGCCTTTTTCATTCAAAAGGAGACAATCTCCAATAAAGTTAACCTTTTGTATGACGATCAACAGGGCCCAGGGACAGACGCTGGAGAAGGTTGGGATATATCTACCCGAGTATGTCTTCAGTCATGGACAATTATACGTAGCTCTGTCGCGGACAACTTCGTTTAATAATGTAAAAATCCAAGTACAACCTGGAAGCTATAAAACTGCAAATGTGGTGTGGAAGGAGGTCCTGTAAAACTTTATAAATTTGTGTAATTTTTTTTTTTTTTTTTTTTAACTAGTAAATATATAGAATAGAGATATGTGGTGCGCTGCTAGTAATAATAAATTGTTGTTTCTTTCTAGTCCCCCCCCCCGTTTGGAAAACATTTACATCTATGTTTAAAAAGGTTGAAAACACGCAAGCGGCTCCCTCCTGCGAGTCGGCCGCAATGTTCATACATTAAGAGCTTAACAATTAGCTAGGAACAAGTTGACTGACCCGTTTCCTTTGGAACCTTCTGGTTTCGTGACTGGTGGAGTAAAGTTTTACGGTGATCGGGTTTCTATGACTGTTGATTGGTTTCCTGTATCGAGCAGCGAGGGTTGAAATTAGGTTGGCGAGAGAGGGATCTCGAACTCCTTCCTGATGTCATGATTACGTTTGAATCGGTAAGCTCCAACCATAATACGGAGAGCCTTGTTTTCCATGTGTATGAGTTTCTGCAAGTTAGACTCAATGGCCACTCCCCAGATCATATGACCGTAGGTCCACATAGGTTTTACTACTGAGTTGTGAGCCAGTCGCTTTGTTTCGAGGTTAATTTGAAATTTCTTGTTCAATCTTTCGCTCACTAGTGTCTTTTTGTCAAAGATATGATCACTTCAATTAGGTTTTGAGTCTCAGGTGATTTCGAGGTATTTGGCCGATTGGTGAAGTGGAACTTCTCAGTGCCAAGGTAGACTGGATAGAAAAGATATTTATTGTTGAGCAGTGAATAGAACGTGCTTAGATTTGGCTGTATTAACCTTTATGCGCCATTTTTAGGTCCAGGGGTCGTAGCTATTCAGGCTTTGTTGTAATTTGCTGTTTGCTTCAGTGAAGGTGTGGTCGCTCTTGACAAAATAGCGGTGTCATCGGCAAACATAGCCATGGTAGTACCTTTTGGGTTTGGAGCATCTGCAGCATATAACAGGTACAGAAGCGGTGACAGAACACTTCCTTGTAGGTCCATTTCGTCAGCTCCCCCCCTCCATTTGGATTTAAGGGTTGAAACTATGTTAACGAATTGTGCCGAAATGTGCTGACATTATTTCGAATTGTGCTGTCCCCAAAATGGAAGAACCATCATCGGGGGCTGAGGCAATGACTACCCCCCCCGTTGCGATTTGAGAGCTGAAACTGTGTTAACAAATTGTACTCGAATTCTGCCGAAATATGCTGACATTACTTCAGATTGTGCTGCCCCCTGAAGGAGAGAACCACCATGGAGGCTAAGTAAATGCCACCCGCAATTCGGATTTTACGGCTGGAACTGATGTGTTAACGAATTGCGCTCGAATTGTTTGGAAATGTGCTGACATTATTTCGAATTATGCTGCGCACCCTGAAGGGAAGAACCACCATGGGAGCTGCGGAAGTGAAGCCCCCAATTGCGATTTTACGGCTGAAACTGTGTTAACGAATTGTGCTCGAATTGTGTCGAAATGTGGTGACATTATTTCGAATTGCGCTGCCCTCCAAATGGGAGAACCACCATGGGGCACTGAGGAAATGCCTGCCCCCAATTGCGATTTGAGAACTGAAACTGTGTTAACAAATTGTGCTCGAAGTGTGCGGAATTGTGCATCACTCGTTGATTTTCAAGCTTTTTTATTCTTCAAAAATTCTTGTCATAAGCCTTTGATCATTCTTCCAGAGAGTGACTACAATTATTAATGAATATTACTCAATTTTCGTATACGAGTTGTTTGAAGACACTTCAACTTTATCAACCAGCTTGCCCAAAACTTGATAACGCAAAGCCTAACCCCCAAAATTAACATGACCCATTGGAACATGTCACTTTTGACTCCAACCCTGTACTTTCAAGGCCCGCTTTACACTGAACAAAATGAAATTAGGAAAAATCTTCACACCATTCGATTTGGCTTGAAATGTTCAACCCAGTATCGTCCTGAAATCATTTTCGAAAAACTTGGAATATATCTTTTTTGCACCTAGACCCCTCATATCCCCTTTTTTAAATTCCGAAGTTACTTTAGAGGAACAGAACCAAATTGAACCATCAACAAATTCTAAAAACACTTCGTTCATCGTCATGTACGAGAATTTATTGAAAGTGCGCGTCATTCCTACTGAAAACGAGATTCTTGGATTACTTCTAAGACCAATGGCTCTGGAAGAACGCGGACATGTTATGAGGGTGATGCCAGAGGCTATACACCCGTCCACTAATAACTGCCTCGAGGCCACACACTCCTTGGTGAAAAAAGGCCATCCTTTACGGAGAGGCTACCTGTGGTCCAGTTCGTTAGAAGCATTGTGGACCTCGTACGTTAATGGTTACAGCGGCGTAATTCCACCTCCGCAAATTGCATACAATTTGCCAAAACTACATCTGTTCCAACGAAAGCATGAATGTCAGCCTACTACTGGGCAAATAAAAATAGAGACGTGCTGCAGTGATCGCACAGTACTCCACGTTGTACAGAGTATCTTCTCACCTCCTCAACCTTTAAGAAGAAGCTGACCACGAAACTCTCGCATTATTATGGGAAGTTACACCTCAAATGGAAATCATTTGACGAATTCAAGGACTATAATTACGGAATATGACATGCGAATGCATTTTTTTACCGTGGGCATTATCATCCCTGGTATTATCATTAATAAGTCGTTTGAAGTTTTATTTGCCGTTCATTATATTTATATTACTGGCATTTACTTTCCTTCCCTTTTTCATCGTTTACTTTGCCGGGAAATGTATTTTATTCCGTTCGATTCATTCATTTCTCGCGTTGAATGCCTTATTTTATGAACTGCCAACATTTGATTGGAACTCACAAATTTTCATTTACATTATCCGAATGATAATCGCGTATGTAACAAGTCAACCATTCCCATCTACAAGTATGGAAACGAAAATTCAGGGTTGGCATTTCGAGAAAATAAAGCTAGCATTGGAATAAGATTGAGCAGTTATTTGGATAGAACTGAGTTGGCATTTTCGTGTTTCTCTCCCCTCCCCCCCCCCAAAAAAAAACCCTTCGTTACAGCACTGGTAGTGTACTGCGCTTACTGGAATTACAAGATGAGAACTTCTAAGTGACAAAATCATCAAGTAAACATTTTTAAACTGCAGAATATTCAGCTACTCAGCTATTTTCCAACATCTTTTTAGTCTGCTTTTTTATTCACTTTCCTCCCTAATTACCAGGTAATAAATCATTTCATTTATTTTGCCATTTTCCGCGGTATGAAAGGACGTAGGTAAGAAAAGATGAAGGAAGAAAGGATTCGGAAATCAGTTTTAAGTACATTTGACAAATTGTATCAATTTGAAACTACGTTTCGAAAATGCGAAAATGAGCAAATTGCGAACGACGTTTTAACTAAGTATAAAAAGAAATTAATCTTATTAATCTTACCTTCGGATGATCCCGGACAGGAACAACGACCCTGATAATGACTTTAATCGGTTTATCTCTAGTTATATCTACCATACGACGTTGATATAAATCTATGTCTCCGTTTCGATATCTGGAGGATTTGTGTTGTCCTGTGAAACACAAAAGAGGATTTGTTAAGAAAGCATACTCGATTATCGTTAAAAAGCACTACAGTGGTTTAAAAAAAAAAAAAAAATCGAAAAACATTAAGTAGGGTAAGGTTGCTGTATAATCATTTTACCTAAATCTTGAGACCACTGTTATTAGCGAATTTCTAAGTTATTTCCGATTACAAAATCGGAAAGGTAAAATGACTACATTAAATCAATCGACGTCCCGTTAATGAATTCGGTTCTCACAAATTTTTTCCCTATTTTCAATTTTAAAACACATAACCTGCCAGGAACATATTTGATTTCTTTAATTTTTTCTGTCCATTTTTGATGAATGTAGAATCCCGTTTCCCTAAACCCTTCTGTGGCGTTTCCAAAGAACAGGTATAGTTTCCGTTTGTTCGCTTTTCTAATTTTATTCCTAATTTTCTTGTTTCGGCTAAATCTATTATATCGAAATTTGTTTTTCCACAAAGGGATTCTAGTTGGTATAAGCGAGTGTCATTCGCCATTCCTTGGCAGTTAAAAGTGACAATATTCAATTCCCATGCCTTATCTTTATTTTTTTTTCTGTTTCTGCCTTGCCCGTCTGGGTATCGGGCTTGGTGCGTTGTACGATCTCTTCGTACTGGTGGGGGGTTACAGCCGTTGAGCCCCATGCTGCATTCCGGATTGGGGCTGATATGTTTTTTGGGGTAAATATAAACGTAGTGTCCATTTTGGAGTGTGAGTGAACTTGGTAATATTCCTTTTGCAGGGTGTGCCAATTCACTTTTCCTTCTTCTGTATTCCAGAGCGCTTTCCGCTGTTATGCCATCATCAGTACTCCACTGATGATGGCATAACAGCCGAAAGCGCTCTGGAATACAGAAGAAGGAAAAGTGAATTGGCACACCCTGCAAAAGAAATATAAACGTCATTTCTGGACCCAACTGGCAATAAGATTTCTTCTTTAGTGGTGCTGATCTCATTTCAACAGACCTGAGGAGGGAGGGGGGGGGGGATTTTGCCGGATCCACGTTACATAGCTATGCCAAAACTTAGGTTTCGGGAATTTTTACATGTATTCGTCCCTTTTTTTGGTATGTTCCACTGAAATAATACAGAGAATCCGGAGCAAGTTTTATTTTGAACGATCTCGACTTTTCTCTCTCCTTGATAACGAAGAGAGCACGGGCACGAGTTACTGCTACCCCCAAAGAGCACGGTAAAGACCGGAACCGAATCGTTATAGAAAAAGTTATTCCGAAACTTCCATTCGTATTTAGTTTTGTAATGACGAACCATAATTATTTTGTTCGCGGCGCGTATTTGCCGTTCGTGTAAGTATAAGTATTTACAATACGCGTACGTATAATTTGGAAACCCCGCTGGTTCCGGTCGGATTGCGAAAAAGCAGTTTATCCTGGCGCTCAAAGTTTGCTGTTTAATTTCGTTCCAGATGCTTAACTCGAAAGAAAACTTACCGTTTATGCCGTGCTCATTTTTAATTCAATGTTTATCACATTGCCGGGAACACGTTGGTTGCTTTTCTCTTTGTAGCTCCTCGCGCACTACACCCTCGGCGCACACACGAGCCACCCCCTTTCTGTTTCACTTTCTCCTTCGCCCAGTCTCCATCTTTAGGCTGGTCGTATCTAATTTGCTCTTTGCGAATTAAGTTGACCTCGGAGCCCGGAGCAGAGCGGTGCAGAAATTTTAGGCGCTCCTACCTGCTTACATAATTGATGCAACAAGCGCAACAAAATGACTAAATTTCGTTTTCGAATTTCAGCCGGCACCGTACCGGGCCTGATTTTTTTTCCCCGTTGCCGCCCATTATTGTTACAAATAGCGTATTAAAATCCCACGGTCTGGCTAAAATATTTCCCGAGCCCAATTTAAATGCAAATGAAATAACTTGGCGCCTCGTCAATAATTAATTATTTTTACCCGCACTTTCTTGTGTACCGTGGAAACACCGTTAACGTGTTGAAGATACCGGTGAAAATTACTTCGAACGTTCGGGCTCAACTCGCATTGTGTTTATTTTTGAGCGTACGGCTTTCATATTTTCGAGTTTTTCATTCTCAGTTCGCAGGCAGGGAAAAGCGAAATTGGACGGAAAATAGGTGACAGCTAAAAACGGGAGCTAATCGAGTCAACTCTCTTCTTTCTAGAATGAATAGCCAATGCTGGCCACTAGAAACCGTAGAACTTCGATCCTCATATAGGCCGTAACCTAGCTGTACAGAAATATGTCTAATCGGGGAAATGTCGAGGACAGTAGAACCAAGATCAATGAATCTAGAACTGAGGTCTATTTTAATTTCCAGAGAGTTAGCCAGGATCGGGAGAGTCAAGATGTGTCAACTTCTCCTTCTAATGCCACATCCGCAGGGCCGTGGAGAGAACCTCTAAACCCCGGGAAAAGTCTGGAATGGGCTTTCCATTACAAGAGAATATACAGGACCAATCTTCGCGAATGAAGCGAGTGAAAAAATGGTTATTCTTAGCCAAACGAAGTGTAGTCTCATACAGTAGTTATAGAGCAGCCGCAGGTTTACGTACAACCGGAACAAGCTGTAGCTTGGGGCCAAAAATTTGAACATGATTTGATGATACTATGAATATAAAGTCGGGAGAAAGTAAATTGCACACAGGGGCATGTAATTTGCACACAGACAGTACAGATGTAATTTGCAGACAGGCAGTACAGATGTAATCTGCACACGCGTCTCAAAGTCGACGACCACAAACCTGGGTACTAGTAGCAGAGACGTACCTAAGAGTTTTTCTTGGGGGGGGGGGAATTGTGAAAGTCGTCCCAACTGACTCAATTCCAAATTTCCAAGTATCAAAGCAAAAAAAACTGTTGCATTTTTTCCAACAGACTCAACTCTAAATTCCCAAGTACAGGGGTCGGCATCTGTTGGTAACACTGCTGTATCAAAATCATCCGTCGGAGAGAAACGAAAAATACACGGTTGGAAAGAGGATGAAATACCATTTTAAAAATGTTTATTTGGTTTTAAAAATAACGTCTAGACAATGCTTACCAGTACCTTTTACAAAATTTAACCTTTTTTAAAAACTTTTCAAAACGTTCTCTAACATCGTCTTACTGATTGCCGCGCATTCATCACGAATCCGTTGCTTTAAATCCTCTAAATCGCGAACTATGGTGGCATAGACCTTTTGCTTGACAGGTACCTATAAGGAAAAATCGCACACGTTGAGGTCTGGCGATCTTGGGGGCCACAGAAGGAAATCGTTTTATGAAATGATTCTGTGCCAAACATTTTCTCTAAAACACGAATTATCTTAACCCATTCGGTACCTTTGACGAATATATTTGTCAAGCTGCAGCTGACCCATTGTGCCTTTGACGTATATATTCGTCGTGTAAAGATACAGTGGGCCAGCTGCAGCTTGACGAATACATCCGTCAAAGGTACCGAATGGGTTAATGGAGGTATGGGAAGTGACTCCATCTTGTTGACATTGTAAGTTCTTGATATAATTCTCCTTCGTGCCAGGACAGGTCGGACAAAATTTTGCAGCATTTCGATGTATTGATCCGCATTTACAGTCACTGTTTTGCCAGCATCGTCTTCAAAAAAATAAGGACCAATTATGCCATTCATTCCAACAGCGCACCACACTGTAACAAGGACGTAGCTAGAACTTTTTCTAGGAGGGGGGCAAAAAGGTAGAATTTGTGCAGGTGCAAGTCGCTGCTTTGCTATCAATGTGGCGCTAGTCACACAATTTCGATGTCTAGCGTCTAGGCCTCTAGGCACATCCTACTTTCTGCGAATTTTATTCAGTTGCCTTTAAATATTCGAAAATAATCTTGTGAGCAGTGAAACATTTTTTTTTTCTTCAAAATCCAGGGAGGTGCCTCTTGTTGGCTACGCCCATGCACTGTAACTTTTGGACTGTGTAGCGGTGTTTCAATGATTTCGTTCGGATTTTGAGGTATCCAGTATCTCCAGAGGATTTAAAGCAACGGATTCGTGATGAGTGCGCGGCGATCAGTAAGACGATGTTGGAGAACGTTTTGAAAAAAGGTTGAATTTTGTAAAAGGTACTGGTAAACATAGTCTGTATGTTATTTTTAAAACCAAATAAACTTTTTTAAAATGGCATTTCATCCTCTTTCCAACCAAGTATTTTTCGTTTCTCTCCGACAGATGATTTTGATACAGCAGTGTTACCAACATGCCGTGCCCTGTATCAAAGCAAAAGGAGAAAAACCTTTCAACTTGTTGGCTTTTTCCAACTCGCCTGACTGAAATGGTAAAATTTTCCCAACAGCTCAGCGAAAAATTCCTACAGGGGGGAGGAAGTTGACCCCCTATCGGTAAGTCCCTGACTAGTGGGCATGTTTGCAACAGCAAGTCGGAAAACGTTTCATATGTTTTTGTACGCTTCGAAGGTAGTAACCCGTAAGCCAGTTGCGCGCTGTGTGCAGATTACCCAAAAAATAACGTAGCGTCGGCCACCGTGTGTGCAATTTACATGCACCCATTAAATCATTGACATGATAAAAAATTTGACTGAATAGGAAAATTACTACTAATATTACTATCGTTCACTTTTTCCACGTACAGTGGCCAAAAAGAAGTCCTGGACATCAATAATTTCCGAATTTTCTTTCCAAAAAAGTGACGGAAAAACTTCAAAATACCAAAAATTACACGGGATTGTTCTCAGCCTTTTTAGAACATTGTACCGAGTAATTTCAAAAAAAAAAATCAAAAAATAGAAAACTAGAATGACAGACGGGGAGTTTCAAAAGTAGCTTCACCGAGATTTTCGACTCTCATCATGACGGACGATCCCGAGTATTTTTGGAACAAATGCCTTCTTCTATTACTTGGAATCCTTATACACTTTTTTTCGTAAAATCCACCAATAGATGCAGTGACATGGCCCCCTTGGTTGAATATTTTCAACGCAATAATAGGAAAAAAGGAATAAAAATGATGATTTGTATGCTCATTACATGCCACAAAGGTCACCGCCGCCACTGTACCCCATCTCTTTTTTCTAAATCCGCGCCTGAATAGATGACTTAATTTAAAATTCGATCAAAAAGTGGTGAGAAGAGCTACTGGCACCGTTGTCGGCACTTAGCGTCCTAGTCCTCGGATTATAGATGCACACATTTCGTCCCAGAACATGTACACATTCCGTCCGGTTTTTCAATTCGACCCTCATTTAGACCCCAAGATCAAAATATGAATTCTTCGAATGAGCCCCTGAGACATAGAGTTTCCGAAAAGTTCCGTTCGATTTTTGATGTGTTTAAAAACGTAGAGTCGCTGCACATAAGAGTTATCGGTGCTGAAGTGCATACTCTTTAAGACTGTTATATATACATTTGCAAGAGATGCGTACGGCCAGGATGAGTGGCTAAAAGATCCACCGCTATGGGGGGCCACCAGAGTGGCCGCCGCCCATGCCAAGCCTAGCCGGCACCTTGGGAACCACGCTCTCAATACTGGATTGCCGGCAGTGAGCGATGAGTCCAACACGCCTGAGATAACCATGGTCCCGCCCCGATGTTGATGGAGTAAAAAACCAGAGCCCGCAGCCGTAACCACACCGCAAGCAAACCACCAAATTACTCGTATTGTTTTTTCGTCATTCTGTTTTATTTTTTATTTATTTTTATGTTTTTGTATGCATCAATTACTTAGTTATCGCTTTATGCGGCCAAATTTAAGCAGGAGGGGACCATAATCGGACGGGGATATTTCGTTCTTTTTTCCTTTTTTTGTTGCCTTTAATTTTCATTTCCTGTAGGTGCCCGAAGCAGAGGCTTCTTCTTCGTCGCCATTGGACCCCTAGGTATGTGACAATTCATCTGTTTTTAATAGTTTTTATATGTATGTTCATCTTTTTATTGTTTGTCAGGTCGGTGAGTTTGTTGTAATTGTTTCTGTTTTTTTGCCAATTTGTTCGTGGGGTGGAAGATCACGTAGCCTGGGGGCAGTTTGTTTCGCTTTTCGACGAGAGGGGGAAACTCCATCGGTTTTCATTTTTTGTATATTGTTATAAATACAGTCCCTGTTACGAAAATATATGTTATTAGGCAAGTTAATTCCAGGGGAAATTTTTAGTAGATTGGACATCGACATCGAAAGGATAGTAAACTTCGATGAAAAGTTAAGCACGATGTGGGAAAGATTTTCAGAAAATTAGAGCAAACGAATCTTGCAGTAAAACAACGAAGACGAGAGAAGTCAGAACATGGCGAGGTTTCGAAATGATGACAAAAGAATCTTACAGTACAAACCAACTGAATAGAAGAGGCGTTTTTAAACGTGGTCCAAAGGGTTTCTGCATATGAACTGGATTAGATCATCTCCATGTTCACTTATTAGAGCATTTAGGTTTTTTTAATCCCAGGGTGTCATTGGTCTGCAGTATGAAAGTTTTCAGAATCCAGGTTACCCGGTTCAACATTTATTCATTTTTCCGGAGGTGGAGGCCGAGGAAGCCTATGGCCTCCTCGAGCCCTGAGTTAAGCCCACGTGCGATTCCCAGACTTTCGGGCGAGAGCAAAAGAAAAAGGAAAACCTTATTTTACCTCAACTTTGATATTTATAATCTCACGCGGATTCAACTGGTTGAGATATAAAAGTAAACTTATTTTTACAATTTATAGTACTATTTATAATTATGTACTTGGTAATTATGTTGAAATGACTCTTCCATAGAAATTTGATGAATCCTTCGATCAAGCCTCCTCTTGCCTAGCAAATTTCATTTACCCGATTCAGAGAATGCTACGATTTTTGACTTATTTTTATGCTTTGATAAAAACAAGTATTTTTGCCTTATTCGAGTGGCCTTGGCAAAACTTACAGGCTCTTTCAGATTGCAATTACAACATGTGACGGGTCCCCTCATAGATTGCATCTAATCCACGTCGCGTTGATCGCTGGCTCCGAGTGATTCACTGCGATTTTAGCGCTGTGCCCATATCTCTTCGTTCGCTCTCTCATCCTCTCTCTCTCTCTCTCTCTCTCTCCTTTCTCTCTCCCCCTGGATCGATGGCATTGGCTAACGTCACTACAGCACCTGGAAACACCCGAGTACTGACATCCGCCATTTTGAGTCACTTGGTGCCCCAAAAATATTATATCAAAAGGGACACTGTTTCCTCCCAACGAAAATACTAGGCGTTTTCCAAAAAAGAATTATCTGTTTTATATCCCGAAAATCTAAACTAAAAAAAAAAAGTCATTTGGACATAACGAAATCCCCACCTCCTCCCATAAAATAAGCAATCGTCTCCGTTTACCACAACGATCATGCCGTACAACTAACCAGGCAAGGTATTCGGAAAAGTTTGTCCTCACTTTCCACGATTTGTTGCGCTAAAAGTGAATCCTCTCTGCTGGGGACTTTTACGTGCGTGAAGCGTTTCTAGTCACGTGTCTCACAGCGGATGCATTGTTGAGTAAGCGACCCACGCGACACACACAACACAGCACCAATCCTTCAGATATTGGTGATAAACTGTTTTGCTAAATAACACCTCGTTTGCGGAAGGAGAGGAAACCGACTCACGAGCTTTTCGGCACTGGGAATCGAACCTGCGTCGCAAGGATGCGAGGTGGACACGGTACCACCGACCCACAAAGCGACAATACGATATTTCTAGCATTCTATATCTGCATGCCTCTCTATATGCTTACCCATCCCTCTCTTTTTCATTGGAAACAAGAACAAAGTCGAAAATAAGGGTTCAAAACTGAAAGGCAGGATGTTAAAAGTTCGCACTTCACCCAGCCAGCACACAAAGCAAACCCTTTACCCAATTATGGAACAATAAACTCGACTTTGACCGCCAGAAACGATAAAGCCTAGAACCAACATAGAGGGATACAAGCAGCGGAGGGCTGGTTGGGGTCGACTCTTCCAAGAAATATTCGCCTTCTTCTACCAAAAAACTCCCCTATATGCTCCTCCTCCCACATACACGCACACAAACACAAAAATGTGCCCCTACAAATTTTGTAGCCGACTTTGGACTGCTTAGAAATTAAGTTCTGGTTACGCTCTTGCAACTAGAGCCACGATTCGAGATGTTTGTCGGTTCTCAAAGGTTTCAAACTTGAATAAGGTGGAAAAACTAGGTGGGCTGTAGCCAGTAATTATATGTACCGTATCCAAACTACAGTGACGTACAAGAGTTGTTCTCAACATTTCTGAGTAAAATATCCGTAAATTCGTTAACTAGGGTCTCCGATTCATTTGTATCCGGGAACCGAAGAGAGCAATTAGTTTATTCTCCAGAAGCGTTAACTAACATAGAAAGTTCAATCAGTCGACTTTCCTACGTACGCGCAATTCGGAAGAAATCAACTTTCTGCTAAAGCCAAGTCGACCCTATTCATCGAGCCGAAGGATTAAACGCAACTTTCCAGGATAATAAAAGCAATTGGAAGACCGCCTGAAAAATATCCGTGCTCGGGGAACAAAATCAGTCTCGACTTCGTTCCAATATGATTACCCTCGTGACCGTAATGAAAGCGTCGCCATTTGAGCCGATCGATTCCGCATGGTATTCTTGAAATTTGATATACCGAGAGAAGATTGCTCGCTGCAAGCAAAATACGTTGGAAAGAAGTGTTCCAAAAATCCAAATAGGGGCTGATCTCCGAGTAACGAATTAAAATATGTATAGTTTCCGTTCTCAGTTATAATCAACTACACTCGATAAAAGTTTACGAACTGAATCACGAAGACCGACAGAAGGATACAGTTTTTCGTGGGAGCAACATCCTACATAATAATTCGCTGTAAAGATGCAAACAAACAGGGAAGATTCATTTTTTTGATTTTTCTACGAGATCTTGTTGGCTATTTGCTGGCATATAAGCGCGATGGAGTTTGCTTTCACAATTTTGAAATGCCCACAACTTGCGGTAAAAATTTTTCTTTTTTCGAGGTGTGTTGAAAACCACCCAAAACGGGCATCACATGGAACAGAACAGCTGAACAAAGTTCCATAAATGAGGCACAGTCCTTCAGCTAGTACCTGTCTATAATAATTAACGTCCTAAAAGTCTCAAGGGACCCTACTGGAGTTTTGCACTCATTTCACTACAAACAACAACAACAAGACAGCTAAATTTGTGTGGACTGCTGTTTTCATATTGCTTAACTAACAGAATGGTGCAACTGCTTATTGTTTTCATCCAGTGTTTAGCAGAACAATGGTAAAACTGCACTTGTATGCAACTGCACTTGTGTGAAATGTTTCCATAATACATCCAGATGCACCTCGGTATTTGTACACTCACACTGACTATTTTTCCACCCGTAGGGAAAGAAGGAGCTCGTTGCAATAGGGGTACATTGATACAGATTACAGTCAGCTGGCTAGACACGCTAGAGTATCTGGAAACACCCGAGTACTGACAGACATCCGCCATTTTCAGTCGCTTGGTGTCCGACGTTTCACAATTCACTACGCGGAACGTTCCGCGTATCGAATAGTGAATCGTCGGGCACCAAGCGACTGAAAATGACGAATATCAGTCAGTACTCGGGTGTTTTTACGTGCTCTACACACGCGACAGCCCGAATTAAGTTACGTCATATTACTATTACCCCAAGACCTTAGTTTTTGGCTACCTTGTGATACCTTAAAGTATTTAGTCTTGCTGTACGAACACACCGCGCAAAAAAAAGTTCGTTTCCTTTGGCCGGCAAAAGAGCACATTTGTAAAGTGAGTAGAATCCACGGAAAGCTTATAAGGATGAAAATAAACTTGAGCTGGAATTACGAACTGTTATAGTTTCCCAGTAATTCAACATTAAGTAAAATCTGAGCTCATACGGGGCATGTTGCAACAATGACGAGTCGAAAATTTGAAAGACAAAATAAACTGGCATTACATTGAAAGATTCATTTCTTCTTCCGAGTTCAATTAGTAGATGTGTTCTCTAGAGCCCATATTAAAATAGCAATGCGTCACTTACTCAAAATTATAACGATTTAAGCCTTTCATATTCCTTTCAAAGTGTTGCAATGTACCTCTTACTGTGATACCTGACGTTGAATTTTTATTTATTGTCTTCAGAACAGTTCAGAATCGAAGAAGGCATTCTTAAGGTTCCATGATCCCAAATAAAACTCATTTTGACGGCTCTTCCTCAGCCAAATACCACAAGAAGGCAACTAACTTCTTTGCATTCAGAAATATGTACCTGCCTTACGATTCTATATAATATGTATACAATAAAATAAGTAATCCAAGCTAAAGTAGGTCTAGGTTTTCAAAAATTATACTTTGGACTAATTTAGTTTTTCTTTATTGGTTTATACCTATATGTTGCAATGTGTGCACCAGTATCTCTTACAATATACGCTGCATTTTCGGGAAGAGGTTGGTTACCACACAATTTTGAAGGAAGAAAAAAAAAAGACGCCCAACGCAAAATTGAATAAATGATCTGAAAGTACAGTATCTGAACTACACTGTGACATATTTTTCAAGAAATGTTGCAACGAGCTCCCTCCTACCCTATCTAGCAGAAAAATGATGCAACTGCATTTGTGTCAACTGTTTTCATTGCATGTGTAACAAGAAAACAGTAAAACTGCATTGTATGCGACCACATTTGGGTAGACTGTTTTCATTTTCTGGTCTAGTTGAACAATGATGCAATCACACTACCTTGATCAGTTTCATTCCCCTGCAGTGCCGTAGCCAAGCGGAGGGGCAAAGGGGGTAATTGCTCCATGTTTTTTTTTTTTTTTTTTTTTTTACATAAGCAGCTGAAACTTAACTCGATGTCTTCGGATAGTCTAACCTGATAAACCTGTATTTCGTTGATCTGTTGACAGACGTGCTGTGTCTCTGTGTGATGGAGGGGAAAACTGAATCATGAAAAAGTACCCAGTTATGTTCCAAAAGTTGATCTCTCCCCCCCCTCCTTCTCACAATCATCAAGCACGTCATGCCACACGACACAAAATTTGACATCTAAAAAATACCTATTTCTCATTCTGAGATCCCCCCTCCCTTGACAAAATCCTGGCTACGCTACTGCATCCCATGTCGTCGGGCCAGCGTGATTTGGAACTATATCCAAAATAAGTAATTTTGTTACAGAAGGAAAAGAAGTTTTAGCATCAAGAGTTTCCTGACAAAAAATAGAATTGATCAACAAAATGTTGGGATATGTCTTTGTACGAACCTTCATCTGTGAAATGATTATATTCCTACCAACTTTTAAATTATTGGACATAGCACCTTTTCTCTCAAATTTATTGAGAGGAGCTACATATGACACCTTTACTTTTTTTTAATTCAAAAGAAACTTATTGAAAGTAACATTGAATACAGTGGTTTATTCGATAGGGGTCTGGTTGGCTGAGTGGATAGCGCGCTGGTCTCGGATTCCGAAGATCCCGAGTTCGAGCCCACGTCGTAACTCGCTACATTTCGACCTAGGCCGTTTTTTCGGCCATCAGAAGAGAAGAGGGCTAAGACAGTCCTAACAGCCTCCCTGACGTCTCTGAGGTAATGCTCGAAAGGGCGGATCCCAGGGCTCGGGTTGAGATCAAAATGGAAATGAGTGGTTTATTCGATGCGGCATAAAATTACTTTTCCCGATGATACTAAAATCTCATTTTCGAAATGGATTTAGCTCCAAATCGTATGGACCCGACGATAAACGGCCAAACAATATGACGGAACTGTACTTGGGTCAACTGTTCTTCTAGGCTCGTAGAGACTAGAAGGCGAGGACCCTTTTACGAATCTGAGCCCCTTCCGATTTTCTCAACTGTTTCTTTGCACTCAAAAGAAAACGTTAAAAAACTGAAGAAAAATTGAAATTAGAAAAAATAGTAGGTACCTCATCTTGTATTGCAATATTTGTTTATTTTTTTATTATGAAATCGAGTTCCAACTAACAAAGTGAAATAGAGTTAGAAAGTAATTTTTACAGGTACACACGTATAGATACTCAAGTCAGTGGCACACTTTTAGAAAAATATGGATTTCAGAGTAAAAAGCTTCAATAAAAATTTTAGATATTATCTAAGAACTCCGAAAAAAGTTCTCTTCAAACGAATTTCACAATCCCTTTCTCTCTCTCTTGTTAGAAAAAATGCATAAGTTGGATGTCCTCGGCGAGCTCTCAGTGAACCCCCTCTTCCAAAAAAAAAACCTAGCTACGGGCCTGTATTCTTGTACTGCGTCTACTGGAATGAGATACTGCAGCTACCTGTGTTAACCGGTTTCATTCTGTGTCTTTGCAGTGCAATAACGCAGCCGTAAAAGTCGCTGTGTGGCCAAGCGGTGACGTGCTCAATCCTTGCGGCTCGGGTTCGAATCTCACCAACGCTGGAAAGCAAGTTTGTATTTGAATACCCCCACTAACATCCTAGCGAACAAAGCGACTACTATGTCAATCGAGGTAGAGACATAGCGCGTCCTGTAATCCCCACCAGTTCTAGGGCTTCACAATCGCAGGACGTGTTACCACCAGATCATAAAGATTGGTATTGTGCATGTGCACGTCGTGGACAGCTTACTTAAGGTCGTGAAAATATGTGGCTAGTAAACGAACTGCGGCTGCACACTTTCCGGCACAGAGAAGGAAAACTTGACGCTACAAAAATTATAGGGAAAGCAATGGCAAACTATTCCGATTAACCTGCTTTAGGGGGTCGCCCATCAGGGACCGTGACTGTCAACCTAAAGAGAAGAGAATGTGTAAGCTGTTGTCACATGTCCAGGAAAACAATGACGTAACAGTACTTATGACAGGTTTCATACAAGGCCTGGCTAAACAGAAACGCAACTTCACTTGTATCAACTGTTATTACAATGAATTTAGTGGAACAATGACAGAGCAGCATTTGGGTCACCTATTTTCAACCTGTGTCTCATGAGACAGTGGTGCAACTGCTTATATGAATTGTTTGTTGTCACACTGTGTGTAGCGTAACAACAATATGGCCGCATTCCTAGCACCGGCGTAAGGAGGAGGGGGTAAGATAACCCCCCACGCTGTCAAAAAGAGCATCTCAGAATATATTTTAGCGCATTAATTACAGCAATAAGATGACAGAATATGCGCTTTAGCGGACCAACATTCCCCACAAGACTGAGACCCTCCTAGGCTGCTGATTCAAAGTTACTTCAAACAAACAATGATGACACTCCTGCGAGGTCCTGGACTACAGTGACTGCAGGTAGTTAATTTTTGAAAAATCCAAAGAGATGGTAATTATTGGAAACATGAATAAATGTTTGATTAATCAGACAACAGCTCATCATTCCAAGATTACGTCTTGAACACTTATTATTGTTTACAGACCATGAATCTCTTCAATCTCGTCTTTTGGAAATTTATCATCTTACAGTCACGTCGTTGTTCCACCAAGGGTGCGATTATCTACCTCGGAGAATCGTAAGAAGGTGGTTCAAAAGAACTATTTACAAAACTACACATTAACGCAGCCGCTCCCTCCGGTCACTGACGCGATACTCGAAAGGGTAGTTCCTGTGGCCGGGGGTGCGGTGTCATAGGGGCCACTTTGGCATGCGTGCATCGCCATACGTCCCACCACACCATTAGTCCTTATGGCTGCAAATGAGAAATTTCTGATACATTTTTCTGTTCCACAGAATTCTGTAAGCTAAAGAGATGTTGAGAAACCGAGAACTGTTTCCCCGTATATCTGCACACCGAGTTTTTCCAAGGAATTTTTATCGTACACTATCTTCCCTGGAGCTGTGAGTAACCTATAGAAACTAAAATCATTAATTTCAAGCTCGTCCCTATCACTTTTGCGCGCGGTAGGGAGAATATTCCCCAACTTTAGTTTTGTTTAGTACGAGGATTTATCGATTTTTGCGAGAAAGAAATGTTTGGTCCGGATAGGAGCGAAGGTGAACAAAATTAAAAGAAACGAGAGTGTGTACTGATCGATAGTATGTACCGATCTCCCCAAGAGTGCTAAACATAATCCATAACTGACTGTAACCAAACTGTGACCGTACTGATGTCCTGCCTGACTGGTCGAAGGAGAAAAATGGAAAAAAAGTCACGAGAATAAGAAGAAGAACGTGGTTTCGAAAAGATTATACACCGGATGTACAGGAATGCAGGAGATAAAAGACGTTACTAAGACGCTCGTATCGTGCTACGCAGGAAGTAGCCAGGCAGAACGTTAGTATGTAATATAGTTTTTTTAAATCCAATTTAATAAAATTTATTCTTTTTTTTTTAAAAAACTTAAAAATCCAAGACTTATTTGCAAAAAAAAAAAATTATTTATATTAATTTTCAATTAAATTATTATATAAATTTAAAAAAAAATTATATTATAACATAAACATCAAAAATTATGTAGAAAAGAGGTCAATAACGTTAAAAAACGAGTTATGGTGGAGAAAGCCGCGATACATTTAAACAGAAGTGTCGGAAGTTCTTTTTTAAAGGGGGGAAGGGAGTATAGAAAATTTAAAATTTAAATCGACAAGCAAAAGCCAAAAAAAATTTTCTCATCTGAAACTTATCTCAAACATGAAGGTAACAAAAGTATAAAATCTTTTATATCTTGAAAAATCTCACCTTTGTCTCTGAAATTTCTCAAGACGCCTTTTTATCAATTTACTGAATAGTTTTTCATTTTTTTGGGGAAACAAATTATACTCTGTACCCCTATATCTCCTTCCCTTTCCAACGTCACCACACTCGGAAATGATATTTTGCATCAAAAGTAGTAGAAAAAAGACACTTCGGCGTGTTTCGCACAAATTTTTCCTCTTATTTCGTAGTCTGGTTCATCATTTCTGATCATACGGTCACATTGATATAAAAAAAAACATTGTACTCGATGACCTCCACAACCAGAAACTACACTCATCATGCGGGATGTTTCTCGTTCAATTTTTAAATTTTTTTAGTTGGAACCTTCTTTCTCAGTGGCGTAGCCAGGATTTTTCCAAGGAGGGATATCAGCAATATTTTGGGCGGGGGGGGGGGGGAGGGAGGGGTGCACCTAACATGAACTGTATCTCAGTTTTAAAACATCAGTTAAATTAATGTCACATCGTAATTTGGCCAGCTTTCTCGCTCTTTCAAATAATTCAGTCTATTTCCTCGCCGATTCCGAAATTTAATTCGACTTAAAACTTTTATTCGTCTCCGCAAGTAGCAACACCCTATAGGTCGAGTGGCCCTATTGAAGGTTTCAGTTTTCTTTTTTTACATCGATCTTACAATCTTATAGAAAAATTTGCTCGTAGGCAAACTTGAAATTTTGAATCTCTCCTTCCTCCATGTCGACCGGCTCATTCATTTCCTTTCGTCTTTTCGAATCTCTCATCACTTTGGATTAAAATCGAACGGCATTTTAATTCCTAATCACATTTTTATCGTCATTAATAAGAACGTACGGACATTATAGCAAATTTTCCTCCATAAACTCGATCACTTAACATCGTTTGCCGGGGGATTCACACAGCGTGACATGAAAAATGTCTTCCATTCGATTTGCGCAAAGTTGTTTTTTTAGAAAATACGAATTCCTTTTTTTTTTTTTCGTTTTTTCCAGTCAGCATAAACAATAGCCGCACATGCTTAACAAATAGAGCACAGTCTAATTAAGCAACCGAATCGAATGCGAATTCATACGGTACAACTGAAAATCGATGGGCCAATTAAATCATTCTGCTTCTTTGTTAGCCGTTATTAATATTCTAGCCGAAGTGTGTTTACATTCATTTATAATCTGTATACATGCTCGTGTCCGTTTTCCAGGTCCACGTTCCCCAATTTCACTCAGAAATGGATGCCGAAATAATTCACGTTAATCTCGTAGACTGCGCTGCTTAATGTTGGTAACAACACAAAGAGGCAATCACTATACTTTATGCTTTTGGAATAATAAACGAAAGTCAAAACTGGCTTTAGCTCAGCTTAGTACACCTAATAGGCGTTAATATTTCACGAACGTCGTCTGTTCATCTAAAATTCGCAACTTTTCCAGCTCCAGCTGCATCTTATAGTTCATATTAGAACTTTCTGATCCACAGACTCGACGACATCATTTGACTGCTCCAAAACGCATGAGGATTTACAAGGACTCGATTACTACTTCGTGAGATTCGGTAAAATTGTTCAAGACTCGTTCAGGCTTTACAACTGTCCGGATTCCGCTAGCTTCTCAAGATTTGTTAGAACTTTTCGCTGACCGTCAGCGGAACGTGACTTCGTAGGCATTCATTTTGACATGGATATGTCGAAGAGGCTCGCAAAGTGAAAGAGAAAAATTCGGCAGAAAACGCTCCGCAAAGAACGCTCCGCAAAGAACGTTCCGCAGAAAAACGTTACTATCGTGATGCAGTTGTGTATTTCTCTTTACGCGGTCGTTCGTTCCATCACATTTCAACTGGCCGATACGGAGAAGCCCGAGTAACGCCGAGAACGGACGACTAGCGGTCGCCAGGACGACATATTCACGTAACAATGTCCGCCCTCTTTAGCTTTTTAGCTTTTGAGCCTGATTATTAGACTGCTTTCAAGACTACATGCCAATCCTATAGACCAAAAAGTCTCTCATCATTCATGCTAAAAACCTTGGAAAGGCTGGTAGACAGGCACCTAAGAGAGGTTACCTTGAAAAGGTTCCCAAACACGCGAACCAGTATGTATACAGGGCAGGCGGGTCAGTAGAGTCCTCGCAATTGAGAGAAGAATGACGGGCGGAAATTATGCCCTGGCAACATTCATAGATATACAGGGAGCGTTTGACGCGACCTCTCACGAATCAATAGAAACAGCCCTGAGGGGAAAGGGAAGTGAAGGACGACTTAATAAGCTGGATAATATCTACGCTACATGGCAAAAAGATCCGGTTAACTTACCAAAAAGAGCAACTCCTTGCAACGAGTATCAGGGGCTGCCCGCAGAGGGAAGTAATCTTTCCCCAACTGTGGAGCCTAGTGGTGGACAGTTTGCCGGATGAGTTAAATGGTCAAAAAATATACACACAAGGCTATGCTGACAATTTAGCTGTGGTGGTAACTGACAAATTTCCGGGAACCATCGCGGAGCTGACGCAGTGGGGACTTCGATGAGTAGAAAAATGGTGTGCGAGTGTGCGGAAAAAAGGGTTATCAATAAACCGGAGAAAACTGACATCACTCTTTTCACTCACAAAAGGAAGGGCAAGGAGTTGATCAATGTGCAATACTGCAATACAAAGGAAAACCGTTAGCTCTCACAGTCAAGGTGAAGTACTTAGGAGTATATCTTGACAAAAAACTTCTCTGGAGGGCTCACTTTTCAGAGAAAATAAGAAAAGGGATCGAGGCAGGTCCATTTCACCAGCCCGCCCCCCCAAAGTGCATTTTGAAAAAGTAAATGGGAGCCAAAAATTCGTGTACAATTTGTGTAATTTGTGTACACCGGTCCTAGAATTTGTGTACGTTCCCTGCCCTCGCTAAGAACGATCAAAATTTGGGGGGCTGGAGAAATGCAAGCCCCCTCCCAACGAGAGCGGAGAATGAACACAAATTCTAGGACCGGTGTACACAAATTACACAAATTTTTCTCCCCATTTCCAGACCTCTATCTCAACTTGGGAGGAGGGGGCAGCACCTAACAGGTTACCTATCTTGTGTCGTCCACAGAGGGGAAGGGAAGGGTATACAAATTGAGGAAGGTGGATACACAAAATATACAAATTGTATACAAATTTTTGCCTCTATCTCCAGACCTCTATCCCACCTTGGGGGGCAGCACCTAACATATAACGTATGGTCTATAGAGGGGTTGTCGGGGTACAAAAATTGGGGGAGATCGATACACAAATTACACAAGTTGTACATTATTTTTGCCGCCATTTTCAGACCTCTATCTCATATTCGAGGGGGGGCAGCACCTAACAGGTTACCTATCTTGTGTCGTCCACAGCGGGGAAGGGAAAGGTACACAAATTGAGGAAGGTGGATACATAAAATACACAAATTGTACACAAATTCTTGCCCCCATTTCCAGACCTCTATCTGAAGTTTGGGGGCTAGCATTTCTCCAGCCTCCCAAACTTTGATCGTTCCTAGGGAGAGCGGGGAACGTACACAATTCTAGGACCGGTGTATACAAATTTTTGCCACCATTTACTTTTTCAAAATGCGCTTTGGCGGAGCTGGTGAAATGGACCTGATTGAGGCTCTTTGGGCTCGCCATACCTAGGGATGCTTTCCCAGAATGATGCACTGGATATACACCGGTGTAATACGTCCCAGAATCACATATGCTGCAGTTGTGTGGTGGGACCGGGTCCTCCTGGTCAAAGTCAGAGAGGAACTGGACCATCTGCAAAAGTCGGTGTGTGATGACAACAGGGGTAATGAGAACGACAAAAGCACTAGTATACTCGAACGAAAAGGCAACGTTTAAATTACTTATCTGACAGTGACAAAATACCTATTAAAAATATTTGTGGCTTCAGTCAATCGGCTTCTGCATACCTTTCAAGTATTCACCCGCGAGCTATTGCTTAGTAGGTACAATTTGCTTGATATAGAAAGACTCCCAAACCTGCCACTACTTCACATTGCTATAGAAGCACCTGCGATAATGGTCATCTGGTCCAACCAAATTTTCGGACCCAAAAAACAGGCCATGAAAGAATATGGGAGATGGCGGAGACGCTGGACAAATGTTTTGGGATGCCGAAGGACAGAATCGCGACGGAAAATTTCTTTGACAAGCCATACCGTGCAAAGATACCGACACAGGAGGCTTGGGAGAGATGGCGAAGTATTCTAGGGAAAGAGGAGCATGTGTGGTTTGCTGCCTCAAAGAATGACCAAGGAGCAAGAATCCAAATGCAAAAGGCGCTGATATCTATTCAATGGCACGGAGTGAGGGCGTCATTATACTCAAAGCAGAGATAATGACGATCATAGTGGCCATTGATAGAAGCTAGCAGAAGGGCCTCGTTAATGAGCAGATGTATATCTGTATAGACAGTCAAACGGCTATTAATTGTACATCCTTACTCTGAAGAACCGTTTCACTATACTTTGGATACCGAGGCACTGCGGCATAAAAGAGAACATGCGGATAAGCACGCGAAGGAAGGCATAAAGAAGGAAATGGTAACGCCCAGACCGTGTCTTCCCGTAGTATACAGCGTCATAAAATCCAAGGTGATGGCTTGGATAAGGAAACAGATGGAAATGCACTGATAGATGGCTACAACAAAATACTGATAGGGGAAGTACACCAAGTTCCTACTAGGGCTCGACAGGAAATATGCTAGGCTCATGGTCAGACTACTACCTGGTTATGGAGCCACAAAACACATGTGCTATAAAATAGGAGTGGCGAAAAGTAGCTTTTGTGGCGCTGTGGCAAAGCGATTTACTTCATATGCCAGTGCCCAGCAATAGCCGGGACAAGACGTGAAGCATTGGGACTGGAGTATTTAGCACCCAGTGAAGTCAAAGAATAGGACTTCATACAATTCTCACGTTTACTGTTAAAGTGAGGCTACTGAGCTGATCCTTAACAGCAACCCGTGCAATGACTACAAAGTCTGAGCCTTCGGTGCATACAGCGGAAGAAGAAGACTGCCTCCAGAAGACTTTGTTGAGATTCACTAATACTACAGTCAGACATCTGATGCAATATTCGAAACCATCTAAAAATAACCTACAAATCGAAGGACAGAGACACTTCTCTATTTAAATACAGCAGGGTTGCCACTATTTTTCAGGATTGATTTTTCCTGAATTTTCCCGGTTTTCCAGGCCAACTTTTCCAATTTTCCCTGACTTTTTTACAGGATTCCGAGAAGTCCAGAGGGAGGAGAGTCACAGAAATTGTTTACAGTACAGATTTTTAAAAAACCGCTATCGAGAAGAAGAAGGTACAGATGTAATTTATGTAATATTTTTCAATATTATAGACTATTTCATTTGCGAATAGATTATCATTATTCTTATGTTATGATAAAAAAAGTTTACTCTGATAAAATACAAACTCGTTTGTTATTTTCAGGAAATTTCCCTGACTTAAATGAAAATTCCCTGACTTTTCCCTGACTGACCAAATTCCCTGACTTTTCCCGGTTTTCCAGAAAGTGGCAACCCTGTACAGAGCCTTTGTTTCTTCCAGCCCTCGGGCCAACTTTTGAAGCTAGTATTAAAACTGGAAAATAATAGCAAGCAAAATTCGTATTTCCCCTCCCAGCCAAGAAGTCACATCAGTGCGCTCCTAAGCTCTCCTCCAGCGGATCTTCTAAACAGCTGATTAGTGACCTCGCTTTCAAAAGTACCTGTGGAATCGATCCCTCCTTCAAAAAGGTCTATACCATGAAAACTCAATGCTAATGCGGTTTCTCACACTTTCCACAAACTAGCCAAATAAATCACAAACAAACTTACACGTTAACCTCGTGTGAGTTACAACAGTTCGAAAAAGGAAAACCGTTGCGTGCGTTTATCAGCCGCGCCATATGTACGATTTATGAAAGGCGTTTGCTAGCATTACATGCTCGCCTCGAACGCGTTATCCGATGCCGGCACGAATTCTCGAAATTAAATCTTCGTTAACCGTCATCGTCGTCGACGAGGAAAAGCGATGAAATTAAAAGAAAAAAGAGAAAAAGAACCGTTTTAAAAAAAAACGAACTAGGTCCGCACGATATCGCATCCGTACAGACTGTAATGCAAATATGGGACTGTCAAGCTCTGGCGAAGCCACTGGAAAAGGGTGTGATGGTATGATAGTACCCCAAATCAATCATCAGGGGTATAGGAAATATAAGGTGTGGATAAACTATCTCGAACCGGAAAGGATATTTGAGCCGTTCTAATTAAGATTTTTTTAAGGGAAAGCATACATCGTATACTAATTCAATTTTCAAAAGGCTAGCATTTGCAAAAAAAATAAATAAATAAATAAATGAAAATAAAAAAATAAGGAAAAATCTGGAAATAGGAGGAGGAAGAGGCAGTAAAGGCTCTAACATTGGAGCAGATACTGAAACTCCAATCTGAGTCCAATTACAACGTGACTAGATGCTATTTAAGCTATCCCGATAGAAAGACCTAAATTCTTATTTTCATACGAGATGAGGCGGTAGAAATAAGGTGACCAAATTCTGAACAAGAAGCTCCTCTTTTTTATTTTAACTAAGAAGTAGCAGTTCTTCCAGTTCAGGGGGATGAATGCTGTCCTGAGCATGCAATTAGAACTTGAAAATTTCATTACGGCTGCTGACTCGGAACAGCCACTCCATAAGAATGTGTTCGGGGTTAGCGAGACTCCTTTACGTCCACAAGATCTGGCAGCACGGAGCTGAATGCTATGCAACAGCAGCGTGTCTTCGTCTTCATTATACTTGATTTCAAATTCATCTCATACACTTTAAGATTTCAAGGAGGTTTTTCCCTCCATGAGCGTAGCTAGAGGGCAAACTGGGGCGCTTGTCCCAGTGGACAGAGACTAGAATTATATAAATACGGCTACTTGGCATTTGCAGCGTGATTACATGTGTGTATATTACTACTAACTTTTTTTTGTTCCACTACGGTTAAAAGTTCAGCTACGCCCGTGCTTTCCTCATAGTTATAATACTACAGAAAATACTGAAAAAGGACAGCTAATCCACTAAATAAAGATAACAAATTTCGAAAATTAAGACCATACATGACAAAAAAAACAGTGCAAGTCAGAAGATTCAAAAAGTTGCCGAATCAAAACCAAAAGATGATTGGATATAAGGAAGACTAAAATGTGCCAAGAATTACCAAATAAAAATTAGTCAAGTTAGAAGCAGGATCAAAATTATTTACATCAACCAAATAAGGATTAATCAAAACAGTGAAAAGACGATAAAACCATAAAACATTCATTCTATAACAATACTGACAAAATAGCAAGAAACACCAAATTCATGGAATCAAAGTGAATACAGACTATGAAAAAACCAAAGGAAAAAATACGTACAAAAATACGAGTAAAATTTGAAAGAATAAAAAAAAACGGAACACGAGCAATAACATCCAAGCACCATTAAAATACAGAAAATGTTGACAAAAAAATTCAAGCATGATCAAAGAAGACTAGGATATACTAGAAATCACTGAATTAAAAGCAAACCGACAAGAACAAGACTACAAGAACACGGAAAACAACACAACTTTAGAAAGCACTAAGTCAAGTTGAAGAAGGGAGATCAAAGAAATTGAATGGAGAAACATAAAATAATCAACAAGTCGGAACATAACAAACTAAACATGACCAGTTGAAATGAACAAGAAAGACAGTAAAAGTCTTCTAGTCACTAGGAATCTTAAACAAGTTCGGTGGACTCTTGAAAGCCTTCAACTAGTCTCAAACATGCCTGAGAGAGTTTTACAGAGCCTTAAACGAGTTTAGAAATGACTCAGTGAATTCTGAGTGTATGAGGGAAACGGCCAAGGAAGGGTCTACAGCCATAATCAACGACCCCTCTCAACCCCCTGTCACCAAAGAGTCGTCTTACCTTGACGACTTACACCGAGTAAGGAACAAGCTTTTAAAAAAGAAACACAAATCAACGCCAGACAAAATAGAGCTCAACATGGTATCAAAAGCAATAAAAGCCACACAGAGGGAACAAGAGAGCATCAGGAGGGAGGCTATAATAAAAGAAGCTTTGGGAAGCAAAATATGAAGCTATAACAAACAAAAAAATAAACTTTGGCACACAACTAACATCTTACATGCTGGACGAGGAGGGGGAGAGGATATACGACAGGGAGGGTATAAATCATATTGCAACTGAATTTTACAAAAAGCTCTGCAGGCTAGATCAAGATGTAAACCCCACAGGAAACCTTAAGCAGGAAGACACAAGCGATAAGGAGATCTTCCCCCTCTTTTTGGCATCAGAAATAGAAACAATAGTTCAAAAGCTAAAACCAAACAAAGCTCCAGAGAGTGATGGAATCACAAATGAAACGGTTAAACAAGGAGGGGTACATTTGGTTTTGGCCATTACGACGCTATTCAACAAAATTAAGATCGTAGGTAGAATCCCAGAAGAGTGGAAACGCTCTGATATAAAACTTCTATTCAAAAAGGGTAACAAGCATCAGATAGGAAACTACTGTCCAATAAGCCTCTTTCCCGTGCTCTCAAAAATCTTTTCTAAAGCAATTGAATCGAGGGTAAGGAGTACGCTACAAAACCAGCAGCCTCCCGAGCAAGCTGTGTTTAGACAGGGTTACTCCACAATCGATCACCTGCACACAATAAATCAAATAATGGAGAAAACCCGTGACTACAATTTGAATACGTTTCTGGCTTTTATAGACTACAACAAAGCGTTCGACTCGGTTAACTACGAATTTATAATAAAAGCTCTAGCTAAACAGGGCGTAAACCACCAAATTGTAAAAATTATAGAAGAAATGTACTCCGGACTAAAGAGCAGAATAAAAAGCGACAAGCTGGGACCTGACTTCGGAATAAGGAAAGTAGTCAGGCAGGGCGACCCTCTATCACCATTACTTTTTAACTGCGTATTGGAGGAGGTGTTTCGGGGATTAAACTGGGGCAGCAAAGGCTTGGAGGTTAACGGGAAGAGATTAAACAACCTGCGTTTCGCTGATGACGTGACTTTGGTTGCGGATTTCTTCTCTGATTTAAGGGAAATGATTCACGAACTAAACTTTAACAGCAATCTGGCCTAACTATTAATTTTAAATAATCGGTATTCATGGCACGAGAGACCCCAACAAAAAGTATAAAAATCGGAGACAACGAAATTACATGGGCAGACGAAACAATATATTTAGGGCAAACCATCGCATTCGAACAAAAAATGGAAAAGGAGATCAGGAGGAGGGGGAAGTGAGCATGGAAAAAATTTTGGATGTTAAATAATATACTTAAAGGCAATTTCAAGTTAAACCAGAAAGCCAAGATATACAATGCATCGGTACCACCGACGATGATGTACGGATGTGCAACATGGACCCTTTCTGAGAAACTAAAATCAAGGATCACTTCCACCGAGAATGCGATGATGAGGGCTATTCTAGGGTACAAAAAAATCGACAAAATTAGCATAAAAAGGCTGAGGGGGAAAAATCCCAAAACTCCAACACGCAATAACATATTATACCACAGGAATATGAAATGGGGTTGTCGGGTCATGTGGCTCGTATGGACCCTGATGGGTGGACCCACAGAGTGACCTTCTGGAGTATGGCGTTCAAACAAGAAGATGCGGAGGCCAAAGAAAGAAGTGGAGAACTAAAATTGACCGCTTCCTTCAGCACAAGCACTTTCACCGCATAGCCACCACGAGATCCGAATGGGAGCGGGTGAGATATACCTTTGCCCTAAAAAGGGCCGGGAGCACGTTCAGCGTAGCTGTAACAGCTTCCATAACGTAAAGGAATAAATAAAAATAAATAAATAAAGTTCAATAAAGTCTCGATAAAGTCTTGCAGTATGCTATTCAAGTCTGGAAGAGTCTTCAAGAACTTTAAGCAAATCTTGAAAAAGCAATCTAAACAAATCTTGGACAGTCTCAGCAAGTCTTGTCGAAAGAGTCTCAAAGAGCTGGAAACGAATACTGCAGTGTCTTCAAGCTGGGCGGATGAAGCTTTTAAAGTATTGACCTGAATCAAGTGTTGAAGAGCCTCGATGAATAGTTCAGACGTAAGTCTTAAACGAGCTTTGGAAGTTCAAAAGAGAAACTGAAACGAACCTTGAGCAGTTATCGGGTCCTAAACACAAGCATCACAGAATATGAAACAAGTCTAGAAGAGTCTCAACTATTTTTAAGGTGCCAAGGGTTTTACACGAGTTTAAAGAACCCTAAACATGTACAGAAAATTTTGAAAAATATTGATTTATTCTTGAAGACAGTCATGGTGTGGTGGGAATGACCGAGTCTTAAGTTTGAAAATGCCCAAATGATATTATTTAATCGGGCTATTCCCCTCCCTCTAGAGAAAAATCAAACTGTATTCTAATGAATACTAAAAAATTTCCAAAAAGCGTCGTTCAAATGAGTTGAAAAAATCTGACATGACCATTGAGAGTGTACATTCATTTTTATTGTCAATGCAAAAACAAAGTTCAGCACGAAAAATTCAAAATTTCCAAGTATTTCTCCATTTTCTTGCTGATTTACGCACTCAATTATCCCCAGTGGGGCATTAAATAATAAGAATACCCAAGCGGGAGGAGCAAAACTACTCAAATCTTATATACTCGGTTACACCCCTATCAGGATTGCTTCCTGGAATCGTCACCGGCCATGTAAATGTCGAGGCAAAAGTTTGACCGACACACTCTATCAGAGTATTTGATTAATTGACGGAACAGTCAGTGTACCGAATCTGTGTAAAATATTAGCACCACTTCCATTTGTGAGAGTGGGATGACCGGCGGAGCTACTGAGCAACATTTAGGCAACCGTGGGATGGAAAGAGAAGGAGGAGGGTAAGCAAATCACGGGATGGAAGCATGACATGAATAAATTTAAAAAAAATAAAAATATTCAACAATAGCAAACCAGGAAAAAGTAGGAGCACTACGCGAAACTTTGCCAGGGGAACTAGTGGACTCCCCTCTGGAGCTACTCGTTAACTGTTCATTAATACTTACGTATACAACTTTCCAAATAAAGGTATTCAAATTCAGATTTAGACTTGTGAGAGCTCAAGTGATGAGTGATGAGCTGATGAGAATTACAAGACTCGGAAATTTGAATGGAATGTACTTGCACACGATACTGCAGTCCAGAAAAATACTGATTCAGCCCCACATCCCTGAACTGCAGAAATCTCGTCAACCGTCAATCCTAATAAGAAAATCTCAGCACGTATACAATACCTATAATGTTACTGATTCATCCTGCGCAATAACAAGTTTTGATGGAACTTTCTAACTGCATTTTGCCGGGCAAATACATTTCGGATTCATGTTTACGTTTCCCCGGGCATGCTCGAAAAGACCTGAATCTCAAAAAGCTGAATGCTAAGCCAAGTTTGAACTCCGCCCTGAATTCTAGCTCGGTCTTCAAAAACCCAAGTACAATCGAACTGTGTACACCCAAAACCCTGTTAAAGAAAGAAAGAAAAAAAAACAATCGAACTCTTGGAACTGAAAACTACTTGAACTCGACCACGGTTACACTGGATGAAGAACAGAACCGGGTCCCGATAACAATCGATAGGGTTCGACATCCATGGCTCATCCTGAAAGCGTTGATCACGCTCCAATCTGTAATTTCAAACGAACGGAAACAGCATCATGACAGATTTACGGCGTTCTAAGTATGCAATCTTATTAACATCCCGAGATAATCCCGATATTTCTGAAATATTTACGGCGTTACTATTATGCAATTATTGTGGCACTCCAGCCTTGTTGTCGCTGCATTGGAATTGGAAGTGTGTATTTTTTTAAATGATGCGACGTCTTGATTCGAAGTCACAAAGATCAGGGTGAATAAAGAAATTATTTTCTTCCCGACCGATAACCGGAAATTGTATTAATGAAGAGTGTCCACTGAGTTTAGTGCCTCTTTAATGGTAGTACTGATGAAAAACAAAAGTAACTAGAAATGGCGGACAAAGGTAATGAATATTACTGACTGGTTTTACTGAGAACTCTTATAAATTCCTTAGTTCTAATGGCTATCTTCAAAATATCGCATTTTGTCAGTACATTGTACGACTATTCTAAATATCCCAAATTGTGCAAGAATATTTTTTTTTTAATGTACCCTCCCCCCTTCATCTCTTATATTCAAACTCGATCTTCTTTATCACTTCGGATAACACATTCGAATTTCAGCTTCGTAGTTCAATTAAAACTTTCACTATCATCGGATGTACATCTTGATCAGTTAGACTTTAACACACAGATAAGAAACTCTAAACGATTAAGTCTATGTAAACCACCTTCTTTTGCTTTATTTTGAGTTATTGTTGAAGATTTCCAATTTTTCTCATTCTTCGCGATTTAAAGAGAAAAATAGAATTCTCAGAACACTCGAGCTTCTTCGTCGGCTTTGAGGCAAAAATCACCAACTGCCTCCTATTTTTGCCTTAAAAAGAAAATGGAATGGATCTAAATACAGTAGAGGAGACTAGAAATCGTACAACTCTTAGAAATGGTCATGTTCGCGGCCCGTTTCACGGGGCAGGGGAATCTGGGGTCTTTTCGACGGTAAATAATAGAAATTTTCCATGAAAATTCTCCAAAAAATTACGAAAGTTTTGCTCGCTCCCCTCGCATATGAGTTTTTTTATCACTTGTACAGGTCAACACCACGAAATCTACCCCACAGAAGAATTCTGGTACCGAGCCTGGTCATGTTTTGGACTTTTCGCATTTTTAACCGCCACTATCACGAGCAATATAAATAAAGTCGGATCGCGTGACTCGATAATTCTCTCAGTCATGCCGAATCAAGTGTCACGCGACAGAGATTTCAGCTTAACCGAAACGAAATTACTTAAATTGAATAATTGTCGTTATAATATGGTCGAAAAGTAAAAATTTTCGGAGTTTAATGAGGATATACTCCTTAGTTTTCACACACAGAAGAATATATATATATTACCGTGTACAAGAACAGGGAACTGAGGATAAAGAAAAGTGAAAATAAATATTCGTAAGTTCGATATTATTGTTCGTGAAAACGATGGATTCGAATTCTGAATGTCACAGGAGAGCACATCAACCTGGTCATCAGCGGATATCAACTTTTCTTAAAATGGTCTTCCTAATCAGTGGGTTCCAGGCTAACGAAGAAAAAAATAGTTTTCACTCCACGCAATGTTCCTTTTTTCTATTTACCGTCCTTTGCAATCCTCTTACCCTATATCAGAGTGTAATGACGACGTGATTTTCAGTCACACAGATATCGTGACGGCAGTGGTGTAGCCAGCCTAGTGTTCGAGGGGATCTGGTCTCGATCAAAGGGGGAGGGATGCTACAGAAGTGACAAAACTACGAAAACTACTACTTGATAAAATCGCAGGTGGGGTGGGAGGTGAGAGGTCCAGATCTCCTCGGCCTCCCACCCGTCACGCCACTGTTGAGGAGTAGCTTGCCATTCTTGCAAAAAATTTTGTTTTAAACCCGATGATATGATTTCTAAATTTAATTTTCCTCGTACAAAGTGCCACAATTGGCACTTATGATTCCGGAGTTCAGAGTATTTCCTCCTCTGAGCCGAAGATGGTTGCCCATATGAGAGCAATTACTAGCCTCATGTCCCCGCATGTCCCACAACGTTCAGTAAGCGATCAGCAAGCAACACATAGCACAGCGCCAATCCTTCGAATCTGGTAGTAACCTGTTCTTCGAGTAAAGTGTCTTGTTCCTGAGAACTGACAGGAGAATTCAGGAGCAGAGCACGCACTCTATCAGTCTCCATAAGTACAGCGGTCGCTCTGTTCGCTGGAATGGTGCGAGGAAGCGAAACAAAACCTGTTCACTAACTTATCGGCGCTGGAAGTCGCGCCCGTTTCTTAAGAATATAAGGGAGGCACGTACCCTTACATTAGTCACTGAGCGACCATCGCCTGTCAGTTCTGGGATACTGGCTTTATGCTACCTAACTAAGCGGAAATCCAAAATATATTTTGGCTGTTTTTAACCAATTTAAGACACAGAACTGGCCGAACCAAACCGTTTGGTGATTCAATTTCATAAGGAGTGTGAATAGCGGTCTGAACTCGGTCACTGTTTGTCCTAGCTAGTGCGGGGTGCCGAAGACCATGGGGTTGGCGAGTGATAGTGAACGAGATAGTCGAGAAAATTGATGGATCCCCGGAGTGCTCAGCCATGAGCAATGGACTCACGATTAAACCTGATGTAAGAGGTAGAGCTGGAGAAAAACAAAACCAGGTATGTTCTAAAAGGATGATTACTTTGACGATACTTTAAAAGATACAAACAGTAGTACATTAAGGTACAGCCACTACTAAGCTTTTGTATACCCGACACTACAGAGTAACGACGATACTTTAAATTTTCTAAGTCCGATAAGGTGCTGGTTAAAAGATGCCAGCGAGAGCTCCACCTGATTTCGAGCGCTGTGAGACCGAGACCGACTGAGCCACTATGCAGGAGTTATACAGGAATGATCGATTGGTTCGACGATGGTGTCTCCACCCAAGAGCAGATGCCATCAGGGGATGAGCGGAGAAATGAGGGACGTTTTGACTATCTTCGAAGGCCGGTATGTGTAGGTTATGCGATCGGGAGCAGCGATGCTCGTAATTCGAAGTATAGGTGTTACAGTGGAAGTCGATAATTCAGGGAATGCCGACAATAACTAGTGATTATCTACATTGACGGATTGTTTCAGTTAAAGTTGAATTTTTATGGACATTAACTAGTGATTATCGATAATCGCTCGCAGTTTGCAGTGAAAGTTAATAATTATCAGACAACGTCAAATTTCCCAGGTTTCAATGCATTGTAGTAGGTATTATAAAAACAAATCTTACATTTTTGATGCGTCATTTCTTATTCGTAAATTGCTTAAAAAATTATTGGTTTGTTTCTTCTTCTTTTTTGTGCAACACTTCAGTAGTAACATAACGAAGAATCTTGTGAATTTTATGAGAAATTTTCAGCTTTTCTAACTCGTTCTTAACAAGGGGTGGCCAAAAATGGATTAGCACTGTATCCAACTTCGGACAGGTTGCTGGCCAAAGATGGTGAAATCATTAAATTCGAGATCCTCACTTGGCAAAGCCTCTTAATTAATGAAAAACATTGTAAAAACCAGTTTTTTAAATCAGAATCCGTTACTAATACTACGAATGATTGAAAAAACACATTGCCTAGTGCAATTTATTACCGCCTGGAAGTGTTCGCATGACAATTTTTCCAATTGCTGGATTCTTAAGAGTTTTGATAAGGAATTACTGAAGTTTTGAAGTCCGCCACAGATCAATCTTTTTAAAAAGAATAATGGGTGACGTAAAACTTGAAAGTACAACACACCATTCACACGGCAGTTTTCACTGATTTCAAAGTGCACAAATCACATTTCCAGTATTATCCAGTCCTTATTTGCTAGCAAATTTATGAGAAACCTGGCCAAAGATGGTACCCTGGCCAAAAGTGGATGATTTACCCTGTACAAATAATGACCAAATTTTTCTTTTTTACCTTTTCGACGACACGAGAAATATTTCTTCAACTTTCACCACGTGCTGTTAGCGATTATCGATAATCACTAGTTAATGTATACAATACTTAGTTAATCAGGGTGTCCATTCTTGTTCGGAAATGATTTTCCCTGACTTTTCCAGGTTTTCCAGGCCAATTTTTTCAGTTTTTAAGACCCTTTAAATACAAAGTACACGAGGAGTCAAAATTTTTTCGAACATCGTGAGCAGCGAATATCGTCAATCACTCCACAAACTTTTTTTTACTACCGTGTGCTTATGAAGCTGTGGCATGTGGCAGAAGGGGTGTAAAGATTGAATGATGGAAATGAAAACGCGCTCTATAGGGTGCAGCGTGATGCAATGTCAGTTCAAGACTTCATAGATTTTTATTTTGTGTAACTTAATGCCGACCGTGAATGGAGAGGGGGAGGGAGAAGACTGAAAGAATAAAATTTTAAAATTGATTTATAGGTTTTCGAGGTCACTGTATTCGATTTTAGGGGTAATTTTTGGATCCTGTTCCTCCTGGTGCGACCAATGAGGCAGCAAGAGCGTAGGACAAGCAAAGGTTGACTAGAAATTCACCCTTTCTAATTAAAGCCACCGAATAGGGTAAAAATACAGTTTTATTTATTCACAGTGTTGCTAATAGGAAATAACGTCGTAACAATTTCTCAACTGAAAAAACACGGGAGCTTAAATTTGGTCCAGATTAAAAATCGGCAGCGATATTCGAAATAAGCGACACAAAATCACCCCAATTTCGATGCTTCGTGCAACTTTTCGCCGGAGAAGCTGAATTCGGACTACGACAGTGCTTTGGAAAGGGTCGAGTAAAGATCTGAGGCAATATTCGAAATCAGCGACTCGGAGCTTGGTTGGCTATCCTGTCCAAAAAATTGACTTCAGAATCTCGTAAAGAATTTGGAACTTGAGGAAAACTAGAGTAACCGGAATTAGCCCCTCCCTCGTGGAGACTGAATGGTTTAGGGCGAGGGAACATAACTATTAAAATGAATTCTGGAACCCAGGTGAAAAAGCTGCAGCATATCTAACGACAAATGCTATGAAAGTAAAAAGGTGGTTAGGATCTGGAAAATTATGGCACCAGGGGAGGCGGAAGAGGCTTCAATTTACATACAATAAAAAATTATAATTTGAAAACAATGGACTCTTTCGTAACGCGATAATAATTATTATGTGGTCTTTAGATTTTTTCAAATTTTGTGGATTAATTACTCTTCCCCACTGACGTATCGTCAGGGGGGCACGTGCCCCCAATATTTTTACATAGTTCTCTAATATCAGCGATTTAAAAAAATATACCTCAGTTTTCGACTTTTTCTTCCTTGAAAATCCTATTTTGCCCCCCCCCCCCCGGGGAAAATCCTAGCGGGCCAATGCTCTTCCCCCAAAATCTTGGAAGTCCCTTTCATTCACACTTATCTACATTTGCGAAGGAGAGGGGAACCGAAGCAAAACCCGATGGCAGGATGTCCCAGAATATGAATTCATTGGTTTCCAATTTTCGTTTCATTACGACTTTCTAAAAATCTTTGCACTGGGGAAGAAGCTACACCGAATATTTTCATTTTCGCGTCTTTTCGCGCCGATTTTCAAATTCTCGCGAGCAGGATGAGATGAAAACCCACGAAACAGCTGATATTGGGAGAAGTGTATAGGGATTGGTTCACGTTTCGTCATATTCAGGGAAAATTATTTTATGTCCACAAAACAGTGAAATATGCGCGTATAATATTCCCCAAGAAAGGCCAAAATACGTCAAAATATTCCCTCACGTGTAAAATATGCTCAAAATATTCAGTAACACAATATGGGTATCAAAATCTAGGATTTTTCAAGCTGAATAATTGTGACACCATGTCTATGGTCAAAAATTACAAACACAAAAACTTAGTCCATCACAAATAAAGAAATCAACACATGCCACAGATAACATAATTCAGAAGTACAACCTCACATCCGTATTCGGATTTGAACAATGAAAAAATATAGGAGTGCTAATGTACAACCAACCAGTTTCTGTCATTTCATTTCTTATCGAATTTTCAGATGTTTTTATTGTTTTCCAGCAGATAAGTAGAAATATTCCAGAAAAGTTCTCCAAAATGGCCAAATATTCCAAAAATCTGCCCAAAAACTGAGGAAAAGAATACAAATATGCATTCATATGCTTTTAATAATCCAATCCAGTTGGGTCCAATTGACTGTATCTTACATGAATCATAAACATATGATGGATATTCCCCATATGAATCAATAGAAAAAATATATCGAAACTTGAAATAATTTTCCCTGGTCATATTTTTCGTGATATGGTTTGTGAAAAGTCACGAAATACGGTAAGTGTACAGCAGCCTTAGTAGAAAGATGTAGATGCGAAACGAATACCATGAAAACGATTTCATCACACCAACACACTCTGTATCTACCACTGCGATGGTGAGGGGGTTGTATTCCCCACGCCCTTCTCCTATGAAAGAAAAAAGATAAAAAAATTGCCTGAGCGGAGCGAAGGAAAATTTTTTTTAATGAGATGTAGGGTAAAATCTGTTTGAAATACTACAGAATTTCGCAGTCTATTTTTTTTACAAAATTCCCTGACTTTCAGGTGAAAAATACTGAAAATTCCTAAATTCCCTGACTTTTCCAGACGGACAAAATTCCCTGACTTTTCCAGGTTTTCCAGATTTTCCAGAAAATAGACACCCTGTTAATGTTCATAAAAATATTTAAATTATCAACTTTAACTGAAACACTCCGTCAATGTCGATACTCATTAGTTATTGTCGACATTCCCTGAATTATCGTCTTTCACTGTGACATAGGTACAGAAACGATACATTGTACTTTCCTTGTCTTATCGGATTTGCACATAGCATGTGTGGCTTGATGTCGAAATATAGAATCTGCGGCAGGCGGACGCTCGCGGTTATTTTTGTACTGCGGAGCCCATGGCCCACGAAGAAGAACCACGGTCGATTTCTCGAACCTCGAGGAAAATGTGTTCATTCTCGATACTGCGTTTTAATTTCGATTGCGTGACCAGTGAACGTCTTGATGACATCCCCTTCAAGACCTTTTGAGCATACACGTGCCGTTGACAATTTCGGTCAGTGCGAGATGCACACCGATTCTGATGAGAACTAACACTTCTAAACTGTCCCACGAGGTGTGAACGATCAAGGACTCATGCGAATTCTCCTCACGACTCTACGAAACAATCGGTATTCTCCAGCAGGCTGTAAACACTGTTCTGCAGTGTCTGGCCCCGGATAGTTTTAAATAACTTCACCGATGGCGAATGTTGACAAACGTGTCTGCTGTTCGTTAGGATAAGCTGGCTAAAATGTGCAGGGTTCGAGGCCTATAGCCTGTCAGTTCACCGAACCGTGCTACGCAAACGAGGAACCTCTAATTCTGTCTGCAGAAGCGCGAACGCTATATACACGTTGAAATGAAAAGTGCTGTGTAGGTTTGTAGTACAGCGAAATAAAATAATTAAATTCGCCGCGCAACTCGTTCGTTATTTCTAGGTATAGCAGAAAAATAATTTTCCCCGTTACCGTCGCGTCCCTATATTCGACTTTTCAGGATAGTTTAAGTACGCTTAATTAATTTTCTGTTGCGAGTGTTCCGAATTACCTTTGTTGCCACTTAATTAATTTTATAATAACGAATTCGCAGTCCCATATAGTCGGCGGCGCAGAATACGAACGAAAAATAAAACACAGTTCGCGTTCCGCCGTTTCTTATATATTTATGTAGAATGAAAGCAAACTGATTTTCGCCATTCAAAACACGAAGCGACTTCATCGTGTTTATTTTTGATAAAATAAACTCGATTTTAACTGGAAATTATGATATACCTTGTACGTGCGGAGAGGAAATATATGTATTCCGGGGATTTAGGTAAGAACGCTGCCGGAAGTTAATAACAAAGGTTAAAAGTTTTATTTCCCTTTTTGCACTCTTACACGTTCTTGTCCAATTTTCGGTTCCTCTTCGATTCTCTCAGATCGGCGTTTGAGAGAGAGAGAGAGGAGGGGGGGGATGAAGAGACATACTCGTACACTTCAGTACATAAAGTTCGTATTGTTTCGATGATTCGCGAGCACTTCTTATTTCATTTATTCGAGTTTTTCCCCCTTTTTTCCCCCCGGTCTTTTGTTTTCTGTACACAGTTCTTGTATACTTTTATAAAAACTTTTCCATCGACTTCGATGTTTCCCCTCGTAATATCTGCTCAAAATCTTTCGACAATTTCACTCGTTTAACGAGGTTAACGCGAACCAAAGTTTTGATTCGTCGTTTTCTCAGTCTAGTTATTTCGATTAATTTTTAGCTGCATTCCCTCTTCGGTATTCTGCGCGATTTTCTGTACCGATTCATCCGGGATGGAAATAACACGACGACGAGGATTCTCGCTCAGCGGAATTCCAATTAATCTGTTTTGATGTTTCTACCTTTTCGACATCGACGACCAGGTTTTTTTGAACATGAGTACGATTATACTTCGAGAAAAGCAAAAAAAAAAAAAAAAGAAGAAGGATGGAATTAAGCGCACGCTACAAGAAAAAGGAAAAAACGCGAAAAAATACCAGTTCAGAAGGACTATATAGTAATAACAGAATGGAAAGGGAGAAAGATATGGAAGAAGAAGAGAGAGGAGACTCAATTTTAAGAGGTGAATTTGACAAAGCACTGAGATATTTAAAGAATGGGAAAGCTCCAGGACTGGATAAGATACCAGCTGAATTATCACAGATCTTAGAGGAATATGCACTTGATAAACTGTACAAGATAGTATGTTATATTTATGACTAGTTCTCTTACGTAGCGTGTACAGACATGTAATAGTTACGAATCGTACTCGAAGTGATGAGCTCGGCGAAACGCCCGACGCGAACTCTCTCTTAGCCGAAAATGCGTTCCTGAGGTCCCAAGTTAAGACTTTAGAAACGCAAGTCAACGAACTCAAAACCAAATTTGAGTCTTTAACGTTCACTCCAAACCAAAGAGCTGCCAAGAGATATGCGCCCTCCTCGCCAATCTCTCCAGCCTGGAGTAAACCTCCACCTATCTTTGTCGAGTCGGTTATTAGCATTAAAGAATTCGATACCTTCTTAAAACTGAAAGGACACGATAACTGTGTTCGAAAAGCCCTTGCGCTTCCGGTAAGATCAAAATCCAGTGTGAAACAGTCGACGAATACAGAGGGCTTATAAGAATCCTACACAACGAAGCGGCCCCCAGGACCTGTATGTCCATGGGACCAGTATTTTTCCACACCTACCAGGTCAAAGAAGACAGAGCCTGTATCTGCTATCTGCGTTACTTGCACCCCACCACTGAAGTGAACGACATCATCCCTAAATTTACCAGGCCACAAAGTCCGTAGCGTAGTGAATGTCCAGATCAAACAGAAAAACGATGGTAAAATACGTACAATAAAAACTACCACTGTTCCGAGTAGAGCTGGAACCTGACGACAGCAACTCAGAAATCGAAAGTATTACCAATCTTCTACACACTAGAGTTAAAATTGAAAAGCCTAACGGACCTAGGTCTAAAGCGGATAAAATCCTGCAATGTAAGAGGAGCCAAGATACAGGTCACAGTCAGAGATATCGTAGAAGACCCCCGAAATGTGCTATATGTGGTGCCGACCACCTCACGAATGATTGTCAAAAGACTAAGAAAGTGAAGTAGCCCAGGAAAAGTAGTCAAGATGTTATGTCAATAAGGAAACAATTCAGGGCAAAGGTTTCTCTTCTGGAATATGCCCTATAGGGTCCTCTAAAGTGTGTCTTGAAAAGTTTACCCCCTACCCCTCCGGAATTTTTTTGGGAGGGCTCGAACGTCGGCCAAATTCAGTTTTTTCGAGTTTTCTCGGAAAATAAGCCCCCTAGAGAAAAATTTCAAGTGATCAAAATTGTTCTCCTTAAAATTTCCTATCAAATGGTACCCAATATGACCATATTTGGATGAACAGAGCCCATTCAGATAGCCTCCAAAGAGGTAGGAACGCTTGAAAATGGTAGAAATTGATGTTGTTTCCCACTTTCCTCACGAAATATACGCTATTAGAGTAATGTACGATAGAAGAACTATTTTAGGCACCTCGAGAAAAAACAATTTGACCCTCTCAGCTTATTTTATCGCATTTGTATATCCATTAGTGCAGATGACGATTTGAAAAATTATTTGCAATACGAATTAGCCCCATATCCGCTCAGCTTATTCGGGCCGCCAGAAATAATTTTTCAAGCGAGCACCATCGTCAGCACCACACAAGAGTCGTTCCTTTCCAGTAGCAATAATAAAACGCGATTTGTACGAATGCTGGAAGCGCGTTTTCGAGCCAGTCGTATATTCGTCAAAATTGCACGAGATGATGCGGACGTGGACATTGTTCAAAGAGCGCAGGAGGTGCCAAAGTCAGTAGTTGTCGTTGATGGTCTTGTTGCCTTTTTCCATTGTGAACTTTATGTTGTTGTTTATGCTATTTGTCTCTGCGAGGAATTGGTCTAGTTGTCTGTCTGTTCCTGTCCAGATGATCAATATGTCGTCTGCATATCGTGTCCATAGCTTTATGTTTTTCTTGTGTTTGCTGTTGTTTAGTATGTTATTTTCAAAGTTGTTCATGTATATTTCGGCTAGAATGGGTGACAGTGGTGATCCCATTGCTAGGCCTTCTGTTTGTTCGTAATATTCGTTATTAAACTGGCAGTAATTTTGGTAAATGATTTATTTTGTGATGTTTGCGTATGCTGCTCCACCTGTGTTGTTTTTATAGTTGATGTTTGTCAGTATTGTTGTTAGTTCCTGTTTTGGTATGTTCCCAAACATGTTTGTTACATCTAGTGATATTAGTTTGTCATTGTTGTAACCGACAGGGAAGTGTCGTGAAATCGAAGGAGACAATAAACAACCCGAAGCAGACTGAGACAACGACCGACTCATTGGATAACAGACAGACTGAATAATTGTATCTAGCTTAAGGTTGTAAATTTTAACGTGTAAATATTTCATATGCAATATGTAGTTTAAAAATGCGAGCTCGCTCCTCCTTGTCTCACGCTAAACCTAATCGAAGGTGTGCAAGGCAGTGGAGAGGAGAGACGCGTCAAATTTTTTATTTTACTGTACATATACGAATACATGGAGCCACCGGAGAAAGTTCCGGACTGGCCGCCGGGTGGAGCCTTGGTCCCTCGCGAGTGGGGGGAAAAAGGTCAGTAATATGACGTCAAGGAAACAGAAGTGTATCATACCCTAATGGAAATTTATATTAACAACACGGCTGCAGACTGCAGTCGCGCAGCTATAAGATCAAGATCAATGAGCACATAGCTGGAAGAATGTCGAGTGGAACGTAAAACGTGTTGGGGAGGGTTACAGTTTTTGCTCAATTATACCCACGGATGTAAGATGTCAAACTTTTAAGCGTTGCAAATTAATCGGCTGCAGACTGCAGCCGCGCAGCAAAGATCAAGTTCAAGGAGCACATGGCTAGAAGGAAAAATAATGTCCATGGAAATGTGGACCACTGAACTGAATAGTGACCACGAAGAGTTAAATCATACTGACTGGCTTCACGCAACATGCACAACAGAAGTGAACTGTGAACTGAACTGTAATCAAGTTCAGTGTCGGTTTGAAATAGGATAGGAGGGCAGGCCAATAGACAAATCCACGTCAACACGATTTTTTCCCGAGCTGGATTCCAAGCCAAATTCAACGTCACTGGTGGAACCGGTGCCAATTTAGGAATTTTGGTCGCAGCGATAGCTAAATTCATATTCGCTGACATCCGAGACCGAATCGGAGCAGCTCCGGTTTCAGTTTCGGTTCCACGCCCCTGTTATTTTAAAGCAAAAACGCGCGCAGAGTGCTTCGAAAATTACAAAAATCGGCAGAATTCTAATACACATTTGAGTCAGTGATGCCACAGAAGAGCACCCATTTCCACGTGAAGATTCAGCCAATGGCGGACCATATAGGAAGATTCCAAGCCACCCACCCCACCCTTCCCGCACTGGAGTGCGAAATTGTACACATTTTCGTGAAACCTAATTCTTTCCTACATGTACGCAAAATTTCGTTTTCAACCACCATATAAAAATCTAATATTTTTGTGATTAGTTGATATGGGTCATTTTTTTATTAAGAAATTTATTTGAATAAGTTTGAAATTTATATTTTAATTCTTTTAAATTAAATTTAAAGAAAATATTATAATTTTTTTTTTTTAAATAAAAATTTTTAAATCATACTAGGGGGCTCCGCCCCCTGGCCGGCCCAACCCCCCGGCCGTCACTCGCTTCGCTCGTGCTGGCTTTACTCGGCACTTCGCGCCTCGTCCAACCGCCACAGTCCTCAGTGTTTGGTCTGAAACTTTTGTTCCTGAGTTGAGATTTGCTTTGTGCTTCTTTTGCTCTCCCACTATCAGCGGTCCTCAATCTTCCACCATGAACCCCCTTCCATCCTTTCTTCATCACGAGCCTCCTCCTCCTCCACCACGACCCCGTCATTGACCATGGTTGCTCTCCGCCTCCACAGTCACACCTCAACAGTCGCAACCCTCCTCAGCCACAAACTCCTCCCCCACAATGGCCATAGTCCTCCACCTAGTCTCCCCTGATCACCCTCTTCCACCACGAGTGCCCTCCATTAGGGCCACGTCCTTCGACCACCCCACACCACTGTGGCCTTCATTTTCGTTCACGTACCACACCCACCAAGACCTCTTCACCCATCACTACGACCTCCCAATGGCGGCCTCAGTCCCTCTCTACAGCCTTCCCCTTCTGCGGCTCCATCGCCCTACGGCCTCCTCGCTCAACTACCACGAAGATCCCCTGGTCCTCCAACCAGGAGCTTCCATCACCATGACCAACCCTCCCCCACGAGAACCCTTCCCTTCAAGACCACCTGCCCGGGACCAGAACCTTCCACACCATGGCCTTCATTCGCCTTCCCGGCCGCCTCTCTCACCAAGAACTTCCTCCTCCACCAGGACCCCTTCCTCACTATTACCCCCTCCCCACTCAGGGCCTTAATTTCCCTCTACAGTCCCCGCCACCATCGTGTTTTTCCTCCCATTTAGGAGCTCCTCCTCTACCATGAGTACCTCTTACACCCCCAGGCCTTTATCTAGCAAAATTTTACTGCCCCTCTAGGATCCTCACCCACCACTACCTCCTCCTTCCTCAATGGCCAACCTCACCTACCAAGGATTTCCTCCGCCACAAGGACCTCTCACCCACCACTACCCCGGGCTTCATCTCCTTTCAGAGCCCCTGTCCTCACTATGGCCCTCCGACCCCCTTGAAGATCCCTGACCATCCACCCAGGAGCTCTCACAACCTCACCACCCCTCCCCCGAGAGCCCTTCTCCCTCAAGACCCTACCCCGCCACCAGACCCTCCCGCACAACGGCCATTTCTCTCCGAGTTCCCCTCTCTCACCAAGCACTTTCTCCTCCACCAGGTCCTCTTACTCCCGTCCCACCGAGGGACTTCATCTCCGTCCACAGCCCACGGGGCCCTCTTCCCTCTTCAGGAGCTGCCTTCTCAACCATGAACCCCCTCCTGAGGGTCGGCTACCCCTGGAAAATTGAGCAATTAAGGGGTTGAGTAGGCAACCTTCAGCGACTTGTGATCTTGAAGATTATGGGTAATTATATCTTTTAATGTCGGTTATGTCTTAAAACTTGGAGATCTGTTATATTAGAACAGATTATGTCCTTGAAAGTAGCTGATCTGCCCCTGCAATTTTCGGATTTTTGGATAGGCAACCCGCAGTGCGTCCCCCCCCCCGGAGGTGGCAGCGGCGGTGACGGCGGCGGATTTTACTTTTTTAGTATATAGAGAGATATTTTCTTTTTTTAATTTATTAAGTTAATTATTATTATTAATAATTGAAAATAAAACATTAAATTTAATAAATTAATTAAGTTAATTAAAATGAAAATAATTTTATTTATTATAATAATTTTAATTAATAGTCATTTAAATAAAAATATAAAAAAAGGTGGGATTCTTAAAATATTAAAAATTATAATAATTAAATTTAGTTGGGCTTCGCTCCTCGCCACATACTGAAATCCAGGATCCACCATGAGTTTAGTGTTAGTAACCTTGAAAGGGCAAAAAATCAGTTACCAGCGATCATATTATCGAATCTTTCTGAAAGATGACTCAAACGATTCATGGTGACGAACAAGAAAACTCAATTATGAGACGAAAAAGCGAACATACTGGTTGCGGTGTAAGTGACACAACTGCTTGGAAAAGTTCAAACTCACTCTACTAATTCTTCTCTGTGAGTTGACGCTGATACTTGAACAGAAATGTTCGTCTCAGAAGTACTGACTTTTCCAAACCGTACAAGTAAATGCTGTACAGAAACACGTACAAATCTTTCTGATGGGTACCTCGGAATCGTGTTTTCAAGTTGTGCCCTTTTTCCGCCGTGCTCTCGAACTGTTTTACTGGCATGCTCTACTCAAAACTATTCGGTATATTCGAGCATTTTTCAAATGAAAACCTATTTTTCCACAGTTGGCTGGCGTTTGAAAACAGAACGATACATGTACGCACATATAAGAGTGAAACTGAATATCAAGAGTAACTAAACCTTCCAATATAGCATAAAAAGATCAAAAACAGACGTTGCCATACGAAGGAATAGCGAATTGAGCGAAATGACTATTTAATTAACGAGCCCCTTGCATGACGGCGATGGCTTCGCAGCTTTGAAATGAAGCAATATTGAGTAAACATTTCTTTCAAAAACGAGGAGGAAAAAAATTGGAGAAAAAAATATTGAAGGTGAATAAATATCGCATCGAGAAAAAGTCTACTGAACTTTTTCGCAAACGTTCTTGTTTTATATTTTATTTCATGGAAGAACGAATCTTTTTAACGAATTAAACTGCACACTCTCTTTGTCAGAACTGTATGTACGCTTTCACGGGAAATTTTTAAAAGCGCTAAAGATTTCATTTTATTTTGCTCTTCCCCGGTTTCATTTCAGGTGCGCCTTTCAGTCACTTTTGATATGTGTACTTAGGTTATAAAAAGCATTTAATTAGTGAGCGACTCGCAAGATTGTATAACCGTTCCGGGAGTATGTATACTAAAAGAATAAAAATCAACTTCCAGTCATTTAAAATGAAATTACAGAAAGTGTATAACCGGCGTACAGAGGCCATTTTTATAAGAGCAGAATGTATTTATTTTTGAATTAATGAGACGTCAGGGCCGTACCGACGGGGGGGGGGGGTGTTAGTACCCTCCTTATTGGCCAAAAAACACGAAAAAACAATGGGTTGTGACGGAGAGGAGGGCGAATCTGTGATTGACCCCCTTCCCGACCACCAAGAAAAAATCACCCGTCCCCGTTAGCCAAAGAAAAAACACGAAAAAACTATGGGTTGAGACGGAGAGGAAGGCGGATCTGTGACTGAACCTTCCCCCCACACCAAGAAAAAATTTATCTTAATCGTAAAACCCCACCTTTACTTAAATCCCGGGTACGGCCCTGTGAGACGTAACCCTGTTACACGTCGATTGCGATGTGTAAAATTTCCCTTGGAGTTTTTGAAACAAGGAGACAAACAATGGTGAGTACACGAAAAACAAGACTTTCAGATCTTCCTTGTACATCAAGCTTACAGTAAATGACAATGAAATTATATCGTACGGTTTGTTTCGGCCAATTCCGCGTCCTAAGTTGGTCGCAAACAGCTAAAACAGTTTTTGGCTCCCCGCTCAGTCAGAAGCTGGAAACCAGCAGCTGATAGCAGGAAGCCGGTATCCCGAATCTAACAGGCGGTGGTCGTTCTGTGGCTGTCGTGGTATCCTGGCTGTCTCACACAGGGGTTCACAATTCAGTTCTAGATGGCCAAAATACAAATGAACTATGTGGTTTTAACGGAACTATGATTGCAATACGTTCTACACACTTCGTCCATTTTTGCATATGAGAATTAGTTTGGTATTCATCTCGCTGCTACATATTAGAAATGTGAGAAAAGGGGAGACTGAATGTAGCGCCTGGGATACTATTATTTGCGTGTTTTTTGACTACATCTTGTGGCAATGTGTCATCGTGTTGGTGACACTGGCAAACACGTTTTTTGGTAGTATATTTCTCGCTGATTTCAAATTGTGTTTGTTTGGAAGTTTCAATGTGTTCCAATAAGATTCGATTTTTTTTAGAGCGAGGTTATTTTGGGTTACACAATAACATCCACATCGAATTCCACCAATTCAATTCATCGAACAGGACAGTTACCATTTCCTGGAGAAAAAGCACATGGAGGTGTCCATCATGGACTAAAGATCTTACACTCAGCTTTTCCCCTTTAGAAATTCAACTGCTTGAAGCAGACCTTTTCGAGAACTGTCACAGTCGTGTTATTTGCATACATGATTACAAATATATCATCCCTTTACCAACTAGACGCAGTAAGTATGAATAAAATTACTCACTCGTACGGAATATTCTAAGGTTTGCAATTCAATCGAACTCACCTGAAACACACAAAAATACAAAAATGTTTAAACCATAATGTTACATGTGTATGTACATTTTACAGCGTAACATGAGTCAAAGCTTGGGGGAGAGTAATCGAAATTTTTGCCATGATCCCCTTACACACCATTGTTTACACAAACAATACAAATGGGGCCCGAACCCCCTAGCTTTGCTGACGCAACGTTTATGCATGATACAATATGATAAGTATATATTAATGGCGTCCGTTGGTTCAGAAATTTGAGAAATTGAACTCAGGAACTCCCATCGATCTTTTCTTCACGCTGTGAAGCGCTTGCTACTTTTCAAACTTTTTGAAAAATATTAATGGACACCCATCGGCCTTGCAGTTTAACAAGGGATTTTTATACGGATTTTTCAGGTTCATTATAGTCAATGTTCATTGTATACATAGCACCAGTACATTTGGTGAACTAAAAACAAAGTGAGAAACTTTTTTTGTATAATAATTCCACCTCTTCATAGTGTAAGCCGAACTGCTAAAAAATGGACATTGTATGACCTAAATATCTGAAAAACAAGTTTGTGCAGGATAAGGTCCCATAACTCGTCTGCCCCTGCTGTATTCATCGGGTAGGCAACCTACCGATTGCGTCTTAGTTCACCTATGTTTGTCTCCACGTTGAGATCAATTATCAGTAAATACATAGATGAGAAATCAATATCTCAAATTTCATGTCTGTCTCCAAGTCCTCATCAGTGAGGGAGGAAAAAAGTAACTATCAGTAATATTTACACTAAGTCTCCTGTGTAATCTTCATGTCTTTATATTCTATCAGCAATATAAATATAGATAATTCTTACATCCGTTTTAATTGGATTTATCAGACTATCTTCATGTCTTATCAGAAGGGAAGAAGAAAGTCTCTCTATGCCTTTATGACTTTTCAGCAATATTATATCAAGTACATTCTAAGTCTCATGTTTCTATTATACCTGTCTTTATCATAATCAGCAATAAATAGACAAGTTCCATGTCTGTCTTTATGTTTTATCTGCAGAGAAGGAAGATTTCAGTCTGTCTTGAAGTCTTATCAGTAGGGAACGGGAAGCATCTATACATGCTTCAAGTTGCATGTCTATATTATGCCTGTCTGTGTTATGTCTTATCAGTAGGAAAAGGGAAGATAGCTATCAGTAATATTGTTTTATATTGGGTACGCATCAAGTATCATGTCTATCTTATGTCAGTCTCTCTGTCTTTATGTTTTATCTGCAATACATAGACAAGTCTCGAGTCTGTTTTTATTGAATCTTACACGCTGTCTTTATGTCTCATCAGTAGGGAAGAAGAAGGCCGCTTGTAATAATATTTATATCAGGCATGTCCTAAACCCTGTGTCTATCTTATATCTGTCTCCATGTCTTCATAACTTTCTGAAATACTATATCAGGTATGTCTCAAATTTCACGTTCATCTTATACTCGTCTTTATGTCTTATCATTATCTGTCTTCATGTATTATCAATAGAGAAGGAAAACTTCAGCCTGTCTTAATGTCTCATCACTATAGAAGAGAGCTATTAACATTGTTACCTATGCTTCGAGTCTCATGTTTACTTCATATATATCTGTGTTACGTCTCATCAGCGAGCACTGACAAGTCTCATGTCTGTCTTTAGATCTTATTAGTAATGAAAGAGAAGGTATTCGATATGTCTCTAAAATGGTTTAGTTTTGTTTCTTTACATATGTCTCATCAGTAATATACAGACAAGTCTCATGCCTGTGTCTTATTAGTAATGAAAGGGAAAATAACTATCAGTGATATTTTTAATATTCAGTATACTCTTCAAGTCTCATGTCTGTCTCTATATTATCTTTATGCTCCATCAGCGAAGACCAGCAATTAATATTCAAAGTAAGTACAATTATAATGTAGTCTCATTTTTTAAAGCTATACAGTTGCAAAATCCCTGTTAAATCCTGTCGCAAACCTTTTATACCTAATTCTTTTTGAGAGCGTGCATTATCACCCCCTTAAACCGCTTTCTGGTACAAGCCGCTATTTCGTGCAATAACGCAAATATTATCAAAAGAGCATGATAAAGAATAAAAATGTACTGAAATCTTTACATACAATGCACAGTATCACCCCGAGGAAAAAGAAATAGAAAGCTTGGAAGACTACGAGGGTTCTTTGGAAGAAAGTAATGGAAAAGAGGAGGAAACTGATGATTTCAATAATAATTCTTCAGATGAAAATTATATAAAAGAAGTAAAATGACTACGATCCGGAAGACGATGGTTTTATTCATGCTTAATATGATACTTTTTTATAATTTGGTTAACTACTTTGTTCATTGGTGTTAATTCATTGTTCTTCAAAATACCACACATACTCTTGTGTTCATAGTTCCCCTGAAGCCCCTCAATTTCAAACAAAACAACTTATGAATCATGTTTACAGAGGTCGAAAACATAAATTTTGATATCCCACTTGGTACTCGTAGGTAATGTTACACATTTTGGTGTTTGGCCCCTTTCCTATAAAGCCCCTTCTCACATTTCGAATACAGTAACTTCATAATCATGTTTAGGGGAGTCGAAAACTTATATTTTGATATCCCATTTGGTAGTCGGTACTGATGCGATGCCCGAAAGGGTAGTTTCCGGTGCCGGGGGTGCGGTGTCTCAGGGGCCACTTTGGCATGCGTGCATCGCCATACGTCCCACCACACCATCCCATTTGGTAGTATTGCAAAATTTGGAGTTTGACCCTTCCTCCCAGAATCCTATTCTCATATTTCGAACAAAACTTCAGAATCGTATTCAGAGGGTCGAAAACATGTAAATTCTGATACCTAATTCGATATTGTTTAAAAATCTTGGTTTTGCTCCCCCTTCAGTCCCCTCCGAGATATGAGTTCTAAAACCATGAAAAATGGTTTCTGTGCCATCAAAAACCGGTATGAACCGATTTTCAGAATTTTGGCCATCCAGAATTGAATTCTGAACTACGGTGGCTCCATTCCCACCGCACGCCGGAAAGCTAGTGAATAGGTTTTGTCTCGCACCCCGCTGCATCCGCTCGAAAAGAGTGGTCGCAGTACGAAAGGATGTCGATAGATAGCGTGTTCTGCAGGTCACTGTTAGTTCTCAGGCACAATACATACTTGCCGAGTTCGTTACCTGCTGTATCTGACGGACTGGCGGTGTATTCTGTGTGACTTGTGGGTTGGGTCACTTAATGGCTTTAGTTACAGTTCACATATCCACATATCTTTGGCACAGAAAAGGACATTCCATAACGCAACAAATCGCGCGGAAATCAATGTTCGACTACTCAGACTACTAAGCCATGATTGTAAGATGCATGACTGAAAATCCCGATGTTACTGAGACTGAGTTGAAATGGAAGCAGGTAACATAAGCCTAATTCACATAAAATGCCGAACAGGTGGCCGGTCGCCAGTAGTCGAATAAAATTTCAGTGGTATTTGGCAGACATCACCAAGGTTCACTGATTTCTGGCAGACATCGTGAACGAGATTGAGAATACGAGTAGTACTCCTGTTTAAAGGTAAATGATCCCCAGTGTTCTTTTGTTCTATTTATGAACCGAAAAACAAAGGTAAGGGCATTGACAGAAAACGAAGGATCTGTTAACTCTGTGCAATCATTGAGAATCCCTAGTTCCTGGTCCCTGAATACAGGATCCGATAGCCGAGTACTTTCCATCCATCTCTAAAGCTTACATGTTTCTCAGTCTAACAGTCTGTCTATGAATCCATCTGTCCTAGTTACCTCTCCTGGGAGAAAACGCTACAACTTCAGATCAGAAAATAATCCAGTGGCGTACGGTTGGAGACTGACTCTCAACATTTTATTTATTTCCTCGCTAACATAAAAGTTGAGTAGAAGTTGTGTTGATTCGTGCCTTTCACCTGAGAAAACCTCGGAATGCACGCAATACTTATGGTGTAACTGTTTTATCCTAATAATTTGCCAGCGCAATCAAGTTTCCGGAACTTCCTAGTTGCATTTTGTCGGGCAACTATACTTCATATTCGGGTTTACGTTTTCCCACGCACACCTGAGGAAACCTAAATCTCAAAAATCTGAATTTAAAACCGAGCAGGAACTCCGCCCCAAATCCTAGCTCGATCTTCAGAAACCGTGTACACCCAAAACCCAGTTTTAAAAGAACCTAAATTCTTGAAACTGAAAAAGGAAGTATCTGAACTCGACCACAGTTACACTGGATGAAGAATCGAACCAGGGTCCCAATAACAATCTTTCATCGCCATTAACATTTCGAACGAACCGAGAAAGCATCTCAACAGATTTACGGCGTTTTGGGTATGCAATTCTATTAACATTTCGTGATTCATACTTGTGGAATATTCACGGCGTTACCTTCATGCAATTATATTAGCACTCCAGCCATGTGGTTGCTGCATTCGAATTCGAAGTACAACATGACATTAATTTTTATAATGTGACGTCTTCCCTATAGACAATTGTATCTCTATATATACCGGATTTAATCTAGATATGTCGAATTATGCCAGATTCTATATCGACATCCCGAATAAATCCCCGTTTAAATATCGAAATTTTCGATATAGTCATTTGACGTGATTTTTCTATATAGATACAATCTCGACATTTTCTATATAGGTAGAGATGTGATTTTTCTATATAGATACAATCTCGACATTTTCTATATGGACGGAGACGTGATTTTTCGATATCGATTTTAAAACGAAAAAGTCAAGATCTACGAGAGTCCCAAAAAATTCTGCCTGCCGACAATCTTTTCGGAATAATTTTAATATTTAAATGTTTTTATTTCCTTAAGACTCGTACCAATGCATTTTACTTTTGCGATGGTTTACTTTCTTACCTACATTATTCACTATTGATGCATCATGATGAAGCTCGAGAATTCTATAGTTTATACTTATTCTAGAAACCGCGAATCAAAATAAGTATCATTCTGTGTTATGTTAACTCCCTAATTTGTCTAACGAACTGACTATTCGAGTTGACATAAGGAGCTCCAATCTGTATTGTTCACGCGATAGAATCGTGCAAGAATAAATAAATGAATGAATAATGTGCTGAAAAAGTGATCACTTTCGGGAACATTTTAGTCGGATTAAAATGAACACATGAACTCATGTGAAATGGAAATTCTATAATAACTGTTAACTTAATTCTCTAAATACTTTCATTTTCGCGAGTTATACTGTGACACAGGCGTACAGGTCCCGATGTGCAAAACCAAAATCTTGTAACAAAAATTTTTGCTACATTGTCGCAAGTCTGTTACACTGTCACAAAAACTGTAGTTTATAAATTTGCTAAATGGGGACGGACAGATGGCGCTGGAGTCAAACTGCGACAGGAAAGAGTGAAGCAAATCAGCTACATAATTGTTACATTGTAACACTTTATTTTCGTAACACGGTAACAAAAACGTGTTACTGTGTCTCAATTTGGAAGTAGAAAATTTTCGAATATTTCATCGCTGTAATACATTTATGATGTGCATGTGTGTGAGAGCGTAAATAGGTGACAGCTACGAATTCAAATTAGAGTAGAGTTTGTGGTAGGTATGAGAAGTTGGTTTTTGATCGCTTTTTCCGTTACTAACTGCAAATATTGTTGAGTCAATTTTGCATAGTCAACCTAATGTCTGGAGGGGGGGGGGTCCTAAACGGGGTGCTAAAATTAGGAAAACCAATTCTTGACTAAAATAAAAATATTGTTTGCATTCTAACTGGTCTACGGTAGATTTACATATGTATAAAGTTTTCGTTAAGCGTATTTCTTCCTTAAAACTTATGGTCCTCCATCCAGAAAGCCATTAGCGACTCGCTTTACTAGGTGCTAGAGTATGTAATTATGTAACAATTATGCGCAATTCGCGCAATCCCAGGGACTGGAGCTTGCGGTTCGCATTTTCGCTTTTGTTTTCCATGTATACTCGTATATGAACAAGTGTCAGTACAAAGGCCGATGACCAGAGTGAGAGCGACTCATTCTTTGATGAGAATCAACGAAGAAACATCTGGTCCGAGTTTTATTGCCCTGATCCGGGAATGTTGCCTCTTGCCTCTGTGATATGTTCCCAAACACAATATACGCTATAAGGAACAAAGGATACATTCCTAAAAAAGAGAAATTGATCGTCCTTCTGCAACCACGGTCTCGATTTAAAAATAACGTTGAAAACCGGCTGGAAGAGATGTAGGGCAGTTTATATTAGGTTTTCGAAGTGCGACGTATCGTTTATTTTTGAATGCTTACGAGTTGTTAGTGTAGAATTATTTCAGTGCGGTAGAATATCGGTTTCGTAATTAAAACTATTTCGATTCGAGTTTATCTTGTTCGAAGTGTCATACTTATCGACACCGACTAGAATTTTGAATGCCGAGGGGCAGATGTCACCGGTATTCTCCCCAATCACTTTTGCTGTGCAAATTGGAAGGCCGTCTGAAGAAATTCAAGTTGCCTTGCAGTAAGGTTGTGGGGGCTGGAATTGGCTCCTCTGTTATATATGTAAATAATATAATATGACAGGGACCAATTCTAAACAGCGCCTAGACGGAACTCAATTGTATGAAACACTATACGCAGTAAGTAACCTTATTATGTCTTCATATTTCATATCTACACTATATTGAGATTTTACATTAATGCAGATTGCTGGTAAAGAAATGTTTAGTGGTAATTTAGTGAGATCAGGTGTGTCCATTTTTACTAGTTTTGAGAAAAACAACAGAGGAAGCACCTGATTTTTCAAGGCGGAGTCTTGTATGTTAACTGGTAGATTCACACAGAGATATGGAGGACAAGGTTGAAAATTGACTTAAAATGAAAAGTCGATGGCCTCCATTAGGAAAATGTGAGACTTATTGGGACACTGTTGTTTGTTTTTCCGACAAAAATTTGTAAAAAAATTACAATTTTCGTTGCTCGCTCTTATGAAATCGGGACTCATCTCAGTTGAAAAATTTTGGACTTCTTTCCCCTTCTCTGCATAGTGTAAAGCATGGGACGGACTTATATAGGTAATATATAATCACAATGGAAACTCAAAATCACTTGTAAAATATTTATATCTGATTTTTTTGAGTTATCACAGAATCTGCAATAATTTGTAAGAGCCTAATTCACTGTACATTTGGACGCTGATAAGCAGAAACTGAACAAGCGACATTTTTTGACAAAATGAATTATTAGTATCGTTAGAAAGAGCTTTTAAAAAGTAGAATTTTGTAAGTAACGGTTCCCGAATCAAAAATGCGTACCCATTTTGAAGAAAGCTTATCAGTAAACACTAGGTCATATAGTTTCCATATGGCTCTTGAACTTTGAATCATGTGTTCTTAAAAACAAATGTTGTCGCTTGGTCCGTTTCTGCTTAACAGCGTCTATTTCAATGAGAAAACTATTTATTGCCGGGTAAAATATGTGTTTCTTTCCTTTGTTTAGATTTCATACCGAAGCATCATCGACTTCCTGGCAATAATGACATAAAAAACAAATAAGAGCCAAACTCGTTCAATCCTCAGATCACGTAAGGAGAAGAGAGCTAGGAGCGATTTACAGAAGGCGGAACAGGTAACTGTTTATTTTCAATAAATGAGCATGCTCAATCGTCAACAAACTCATAAACAAACCTAATTTTGATTTTACTATGAAGCAAAACTATAGGCATTCATGATTAACAATCTGTTTCAGATTAAGGCTCAAACTAACTCTACTGTTGATAATGCTATAGAAGATTATAGCGTCGAAGTTCATTATGGTGTAAGCGATCATCACGAGTATCAACCACAGTAAGTACCAATAAATGTGTACATTAACTATTTTTTTTCTTACTATTCATAAGAAGTTTTCCAGGTTATATCTCTGTGAGGATGATCGACAGTTTACATGAGAATTCTGCGTGGCAATATCGAATTGATTCTTGCAATCGGAGGTGTAGCGAATGAGGGGGGGGGCTGTCCCCCAATCAGTGGAATTGGAAAAATTGGCCAAATTCTTGCCAATTGGCAAATCGAACGATCTGGACACCCGACATTTTTTATTTAGCCAGCAGAGTCCCACCGACAAGTTGGGAAAATCGACAAGTCAAAACTTTTTTTGGCTTTGATAGTTTATTTGACCAGCTCACAGAGGGGAATTTTGAGTTAAGAAGTTACAAAATTCCGGAAAGTCAAAAGCTTGTTTTGGCACTACAGTTAGGAATTTTGAGTTGAGTAGTTGGAACTTTCACAATTTTACCCTCCCCCACCCACCCTAATGAAAACTCTTTGCTACGCTCCTACTCATGATTCTGATGTTGGTGGTGGTTCAGTGGGTAATCCTGATTACAGAGTTTATTACAATTATTAGAATTTTGAGGCACCCCCATGCTGAGAATCTAACTTTGTGACATACGGGACCCTTTCCATCCGATCCGCTATTTCATAGTCTATCCGAAACATTCAACACCTAAGAATTGCAGTTTTATGGGTCAAGTGGCATTGCTTCTAGTACGACGATTTTATTGTTTACGATAGTAGCTATTTTGAAAACACATACCGTATAATTACGCAATTGAATAATGGTCGATTTACATTATGGAAGGAAAAGTTCAAGTTGATAATGGAAACTGAAAACTTGGGATATTTTGTGAGAATTTAGAATCTATCTTTACCACAGGGCTAATTTTGATATTATTTTTGTTAGTTACGAAACAAATTGGATGCCACGTTTAACGATGTTTCGGAGCCGAACCTGGACGGTAGTGACGATGGTGAAGACGTCGAAATAAGCGAGGATGAAGATGACATTATTATTATTATTATTATTACTGTTATTATTATGATTATTGTTATTATTGTTGTTGTTGTTATTATTATTATTGTTATTGTTATTATTGTTTGCTGTAATACTTCATACACAACTTTAAAAACTTGCGAATGTTGTTATGTTTACATTTTTAGATGTTGATCTTGCCCTGTTCAGTATGGAGGTTTATTATCGCTTAAATTTGTACTTTGGTTCTTTTCAGTGTACCATCTTTCAATGTAATACTTGCAAAATGGTAGAAGAAATTGAGTACCAAAAAAATTCAATATTCCTGCCCTGTCACTGTGTCAGTATACAGAGGCATTACTGGAAAATTTTTTGGGTCGTAATTTTTTCAGTCGTGTTGAGCCATATTTGTCGGCATTGTTGGATGTATCACATAATACTAATTCGTTTACAAATTTTTTATAACTACAAGTATAAATATAATTTGCATTTGAATTTGGGGGGAGGGGGGATTTTGATTATTCCCTTACTCCCCCCCCCCAAAAAAAAAATTGGGGTTAATATTATCCGCCCTCCCCCCACCCGGCGACGCCCATATCAGTATAGCATTTAAAACATAATTCTATTGAAAACGAACAGTATAGTGAATGTGTGCGTGAGCATCGAAAATAGCTATATAGAAACAACCCAGAAATGAGATCGAAAAATTCTATATCGAAAAAGCTATATAGAAATTTGACTTCAGAAGCGATATAGGTACGATATAGCAATGTCGATATAGATACGATATAGCCCTGTCGATATAGGTACGATATAGCCCTGTCGATATAGGTACGATATAGCACTGTCGATATAGATACGATATAGCAATGTCGATATCGAGTATATATCCGTACAATGTCGACATTCTATATCGTCATTTGTCGAGATCAATTAGCAATATTCGAGCTGGAAACGATATCGATTTAATCTCGACGTCGATTTAGAATCGGGAATAAATCTGACATAAATCCGGAATAATTGTCAACAGGGTTGATACGAAGTCACAAACTTAAGGTGGATAGAAAAACTTTTTTTATGGTTCCCGATAGAAGTTGAGTAGACAAGAAAAAAATACTTGATGGATTTGAAAATGAAAATACCTTCTAAGAAGTTGTCATCTACTAAGATACTTAAAAGACGACACTCAATTAATTCGAGGAAACCACACAGTAAAATTGAAACAGTGAAGATTTTTTCTTTACATATTTTTACGTTTCGACTGAAATGTTTCATACTCTTATTGGTATCACCCTGTTCCGAAAAAGACTTACCAGCTGCGATCTTACAGGACTCCCCCGGGTATATTTAAAGCTTTATGAGGCTCTTATTTAAGACTCGCCAGCTGCTCAAGACTAACTAAAGATATTTTATGACACTTCTCAGACTATACAAACACTCTGGAACATGATTACTAAAGATTCATTTCGCATCTGTTTAGGACAAAAAGGTGTTTCTTAAAGTTACTCTATATCACTTCAAGCTTTGCCAAGACTGTTTAGGAATCGTTTGCAATTTTCAAGACTCTTTCATGCTTGTTTAGGATTCCTTGGAATTCGTTAATATTCATCCAATTTTGAAAAGGACTCTTCAAGACTCGATCGCGACTTTGTAAGACTCTTTCAGACACTTTTAAACTTCTCAAGATACACCTAAAACTTTTGAAGGTTCAAGTCTCTGTAAGACACTTCTAGAATAACAATTTGCGACTTCCGATACTCTTTTATTTAAAACCTTAGCAGACTTCCTAGCACAGAGAATGGTGAGGTCTGGTTAGCCGAGTGTATAGTGCGTTGGTCACAGAATCCAAATATCTCGGGTTCGAGCCCACGTAGCAACTCGCCAGAATTTTCGACATAGGCCGGTTTTTTGGCCAGAAGAGAAGAGGGCTAAGACAGCCCTAATAGTCTCTCCGACATCTCTGAAGTAATGCTCAAAAGGGCGGATTCCAGGACTCGGGTGCAGAGTAAATTAGAAAAAGAGCACAGAGAATAGTAATCTGCACGGTACTCATGCGATACTTTAATGTTCAAAAATGTTCATCAGCTGGTATAACCTGGAAATTTACTGAAGGTACCAGAATGGAACCGGACTGATATCAAGAAATAAAATCAGTATCAAGCTGAAAAACTTCTATTCCACATCAAATTCATGGATACGTTTTGCACATGCAGAATATTCGCTTGGGTATCTCATGCTGAGTATGAATGAGTTAATGAGTTGAAGAGATGCGAATTCTTAATTCAGCAGTGCAAATTTATGGCCGAGTGATTCGATATCAGAAAATTGTAATCCTGCATTGAAATCATTCTGAAATACAAGAATTCAAGCACTCGAACTTCTACTGAACAGAGGATTCTCGACTACAAGACGCAGAGTTGTTAATTGCTTAAGCTTTGAATATTCTTAGAAAATGGTCGAGAATATTTCATTTGAAAAATATACCTCAATTTTCGCGCCGTTATTTGAAAAGTAGATATGAATTTTGTTAATCGAATTGACCCGCTTAGTTAATTTTCCGATAGGTTTACATTCGCAGTTGTAATTTTATGTATTTTTATCAAATTGTAAATGTCACTACCACGAAATCAGTTACTGTTACTGATTGAAAAATAAAAAGTTAAACACGAAAAACTCGGTTATTGTCCTTTCAGATGCAAATACTCCAAGATATTCTGTTTTTAGGGTGTGCTAATTTACGTTTTTGTTTTTGTTTCTGTAGTCCTTAGTGCTTTCGGCTGTTAGGCCATCTTCAGTGGAGTTCCGATGGCCTAACAGCCGGAAGCGCTACGGATTACAGAAATAGAAACAAAAAAGTGAATTGGCACACCCTAAAAACAGAATATTACCAAGTGCACTCACACTCCAACATGGACACGAAACACTAAAATAGGTTCTAAAATATTGTGTGTAGAATATGAACATAGAAAATAAAATAGCGGGAGTAATTGATATCTGCAGCTCAAAATTGATTACTTACAAAAATTAGAAACAACTATCGAACATCAAGTATAAATTAGTAAGATGAAAAATGTGAAAGTAAACATAAATATAAAAAGTAGTCGATAAGAAAAGAATTATTGTCAAAACTCAGAACAGATGGAGTACAAAAAATTAAAAACCAGAATTACAATACAAACGAGTAGGATTCCAGTAAATAAACAGGAAAAATCTGAGAATATTATCATCAGTTTTATGAATAAAATATCTTTGAAAAGGCTCATGATTTCTGATTGCCAACCCCGCAACGAAGAACCCAAAATCGAAGAAGAAAATGATTCAGAATCCGCATTCTTGGATTTGGATACTCAAAATCCTCAAATGGATGCTGCGGATAGACAAAATCTTCCAGAAAAAAGTCCCATTCATGGAATTCAAAACCAGAAAAACAGATTAAAAATCTGAATTCTCGAATTTGGATTCAGTTCTGGATTTACTTCTATCGAGTTGCGTTCTCCGATTCCTCCAGCTTGGGTCTTTTTAATGTACAATAAGTTGCCTAATTGAATCGTCGTAAATCCTATATAAATGAGGATTCATGGGAATATGAATAGGGAACTTCATCAGCACCATTGAATACAAAGCGGATTAGCATTTGAGGGGCACTTTTCTGGTTACAAGTTCGAATTTGCTGAAAATAGCTGCTAGTGGTTCTCTGGACACATATCAGGAATCCCTCCTCGTACCCCATGCGCTATGTATTTGTGTCTTAAAGGGCAAGAAGTATCCTGCAAAAATTGGGTTTCACTTAAAATCCTGAGAGATATTGCAAATGAGTCATTCCCTGCCCCATTAAATTTAACGCGGACAACACATTTTTTACAATTCGTGTGATTATATTTTTACTTTTTAAAATTAAAATTGTTCTTTATTGCGTTTTATTTCGTTCCTTGTGTACGTGTTTTAAGGCGCCCGACTTTTATTTTTGTTCATCTCACAAGATTTTGGACACAGGCGGGTCAAAATTTAACGCTTGGGCATCATTAACTTTCCAACTCCTAAAATTTCTTATCGTTCTGTCTTCACCTAGTGGTACCACGCAACCTAAATAATGAAAATATGTTTTAATGGCTCAAAAAAGGATGAGCATTCAAGATCAATTTTTGTGCCATATGTACCCTAGAAGTTCGAAATTATCTCACCAACGATCGGCCTCGAGGTCGAAAATAATATTAAATACAATTTAGAGGTCGTCTCAGTGATTTCAAGGTAACTGAATTCAGTTTAGATGTATTTTGACCCAACTTTAATAACTGTGGAATCGAAGGCAGGGGTGGAGGCAAAATTGAAAGAAAATGAAAAATACAATGCAAATAAAGTTACATCAACCTTTGAGTTGTGAGGTTGCTTAACTTTTAGTGATGCAGTTTGACCCTAAATTACAAAATGTGGTACTAGAGACCGAAAGTTAGGATTAGAAAAATCAAAAACACGAAACAAATTTTGAAGACAGGGTTTCTAGTTATTAGATTCAGATCTCGGTGAGAAGAGGGTACCATTTGCAGGAGGGTAGTAATATTGAAGCTAACAATAATAAGTCTTATATTCTAGAACAAATATTCACTCAAGTTACGCGTAAATGTTCCACATTTTGAAGAAATGTGAGTCTACACAAGAGTTGCCGTAGGTATTGTACTTTTTGCTTTCACCAGTCCCATCCACCCTGTTCTTCCCAATTCTACAGCTATGAAAATAGAATCGAGGTAACATCAGAAAAGAGTTTAACCATCCTGAAACTCTGACTCTTAAGCCCCAGCCCTAGGAGGGCGAAATCACATCAAGAATGAGTTTCGGGACTCTCAAAATTTAAAAACTGCCGTTCAAGTTTAAAAGTATTTTTCCTTTTCTCACATATGGACCTTCCTCCCTCATCCTCTGAGTCCACAGTTACCAAAATAGAATCAACAAACGAATACATAACCCTTGAAGACACTTATAACTACACGGTATTTCTTAACATTTTTGATGTCCATTTTCGCTCCCGATGCAGGGATGCAGAGACGTGACAAGACAGGATTTTCTCGGTAAAGGTGAGGGACAGAACATGGAATGCGAACTAATCGAGTAAATTTTGCCAAATATGTACCAAAATTACAATTAAAAAGCAAGAAAATATCTTCAGACTTTCTATTTGCCACCTTCTTTTGTTCAATTTACGAATTCTAGTACCAAAGGTTTTACTGGGGGCCCACTGTCCGCTGCCCATTTTAGCTACGTCCGTGCTTCGAGGCCAAAATTTTCAACTTGAGGTGAATCTAGTAAGTTGAATTCAAAGACTTCGAATACTGTGCATTTGATATCCAGATGTAATTTGATCCACTTATATTCTCAAAAATATCAATCACAATAAACCCTCTCCAAATCATTACATTACAAAGACACAGCTTCTCATGTGTGTTATACCTCGGGGAGGAGTTAAAAAAGGAGTCACAGAGAGAGAAAAATTCTCAAAATATGAGATAGACATGGACGCAGAGAAAGGAGCCCCGGGATGGTTAACAGCTTCGCTTCCTAAAGATTCGGTACCTCAGTAAAAATGAATAAATTTCTACAGTTTCCCCACCGGGCTAGTATTAAGGAATCATTTTCACACCCCCCCCCCTTACTTAGGGCATTACGTATGTAGTTGAAATTGTAAAACCTATTTTATGTAGTACACCATAAGGAACAATTTTTGTTTATAAATTTTCTCCTATGTTTCATAGATCTCAGTATTTTTACAAATTTTGGTGTGTTCGATCTCTAGGGGATGGCAAACGCTGGGGTTCTCGTGGATTTCAAATATGTTTATTAGGAAGGTCAACGATACGTCCATACCAAATTTTAGCTGTACTGAATTTTTGCGGATTAATTACCTGAATATGGCGTCATTTGCCAGTACTACAAATAAGGGGCCTTCACCGGAAAAGATTTTGTGACCACTCGCATTATAAAGATACATAGAGACTGAAGGGAAGTTTCGAACTGACTGCTTAGAAGAGCTTACGCCCCCCCCCCCGGTGATTTAATTATATTTTCTTGCAAGGTAATGATTCTTTCATTATTTATAACTAGAATGGTTACAGATTGCGCCATCACATTTCAACGGTAGATTATTAAGACGTCAAGCCTTCAAGGATTCTGAAAACGCGAATGACTTTGGAAAAGCATAAGTCGACTTACTTCGTTTGACTTATACTCATTCCATTACACAAAGTTACTGTTACAAGATAAGTACCTAACGGTGCAGACTGAATAACGAAAAATGTTTATAAAAACTTGTTGCATTCTTCGAATCCAATACAAAGAACAAATAAAAGTTCGACGTTCTTTCTCCTTCGTTTCCTACGCAAAAGTTAGGTTTACCTGGAATAAGTTTTCCAACGTAGGAGTTTCAGAAGAATTCGAAAACCGATAAGCTACAGGTCCGGGGAGATGTCCGGATCTTCCAAATTTCCGGAGGAAAACAAGGGAATTTAATAATGGGAAATTCCGATTTCTTACAAAAAAAAAAATTCTCAGCTGTATCAAATTGCATACTAAGTCTCTAGCGACTACCTTCGAATACTTTGTTTTTCATTCTTCCTTTTTTCCCCCTCTTTTTCTTTATATAAATAACTGTTTCTCAAAGGCTACTCAGTTGATCGGGCATTTTATTTTTAGACCTCTTATATTCTAGAAGTTCTATTTCCTTTATAGTAACGTCCATTTGTCTTCCCAGTATTCTATTCTCATGTGTGTTCTGTCATCCCAATACTCCGCATTTTCCTTTTGAAAGTGTCAAAGCAGCAGCTGTACTCTGAAGATGATCGAGAAAAACTTTTTGACAACGAAATTGCGTTATGGCCCGTCTGGGGGATAAGATTAATTAATAAAACACCGAAGTTAGTTTTATAATTTCCTATATACGATCGAAGTGTTTTTTATTTGTGTGAGTTTTATTCACCCCGCTTCTCGCCATAACTTTCGGCTCAAAAGTCGAAGCTAATTTTCGCGCTCTTCCGACGCGATTAATCAATGGCTGTAAAAATCGCGACGAGACGTGAATAACGTATTGTCAGAAATCACTCGGCTTTTCTAATGAACCGGATGATGAAATATGGAGATAGAGGACGTTCATTTGTCGAGGGTCAAATCTCGGACACAGCGAGGCGCGAACGAATAGACGGAATTATATGAGAACGACATCGCACAGAGGATCTGGTAGGTGCTCAAAACTAAATTAGCTCCGGTCGAGCGGAAAATTTCCTCCAGCTTTGTCAGGGAAATTTCAGCGGCGGGTAATTACCCGACGAACAAATATTCCATCCGCAGCTCGAATTATGTGACAGTGACAATGAAGGTGCTATATACGAACAGTATTAGCGAGTACACAAAATCGCGTCCGGATGGTCGAAAGTCGTGTTGATTTAACACATACAGAGTCTGATCCGATAATGCATTTTAAAGCTTCAGGTGCACAAAACGCTATGTATTGTGTTCAAGATTGTAGCTTTTACTCGGACAACTGTTCGAGTATTCCCGGGAACGATTGCGAAACTTTGACAGCGGATATAGTTCGAGTGTGCATAGCCTGAGGTTCTCAAAATGTAACGCTAAGAAGTTACTCTTACAAACGTTACTTGTATCAGGAAGGTACCGATTTCTTACATCCCATTTCCCATTGCAATAACCTCAACCGTACTCCCCCCCCCCCATAAGTAAAGCAATCCCGGAAGGGCCAATTTATTCCAATTTGGGCCCCAAATTCAACATGTTCCCCATGGAAGGACTGAAATTCACTCAACTTTGAAAACTGGGCCAAGTATCAACATGAAGGCAAAGGGAGGATAGTGCAAACAACACATGGAAAATCAAATAAAGTATCAAAATCGGCGCTCCGAAATTCCCACAATTCGACATTTTGTTTAAATTTTGAAGGCAAGTCAATTGGAAACCGTTTTTCCAAAATCAGTGAAGTCCATTTTCGCAGGTTCGAGAAAATCGAAGAAAGAGTGAGAAACAATTTTCCACCAGTAGTTGGTGCATGCAAATGGATGGGTTGGCAGAAGCGAACGTTCACGGTTAAGATACAGTTATCGAGAATGGGAAAACATACCGTTTCCACCCTCCTGGAACAACGTTAGGGGGAAAACGATGGACTTAGCTGATTTTGCCTGACCCCAATTATCGCACTACAAGAAAGAAGCAACATCGGAAAGCGAAATTGTATTATCTAACAAACTACTGTGAAAAACGAACACAATCGCTCTTAATACGCGCTTCCTCCACTTCGCTTCGTTTTCACGCTACCGTAAAATGGGGCTACTTTTGTGACAAAGCTGCCCCGCAGCCTTTACAACCAGGGCTGCTCAGCCAATTAGAAAAGTTAAAAACTTAGTTAAAATCGAACGTTTCCAAACGATTGGATTCGGCTAACGACTAACTAGAGGCTAAAAACATCAGTATGGTTATCATGTGAAGACTGAAGTACCGAAGAGTGAAGCCTGTGAAATGCGTCTGTGAACAGTAACTCTCTAACCGTGACTACCGTGATGAGGACTAAAGCAGTGAGGGTGTGAGGCATCTGAGGCTGAGGTCACTGAGGGCTACAACTTACAACCTTACAAAGTTACAACTCGACAAGAAAAAGGATCCGATCGTTACTCTGACAAGAGAACCCTTCCTGATCATTTTATCATGTATGACTGACATTGGCATGGTGTTCGACAAAAGAGTTCTCTTGTTGAGGTGGTGATTGGCCTTTTTTTCTTGTTTTCTGTTAAAAAAAAAAAAAAATAGCTGTTAGCAAATCAAATTTCAATGGCTCACGGATAAGATAATTGCTAACATGATTTCATTAGCTAGCTAATGGCTAGCCCATTTTGGGCCAAAATCAATCAGCTAACGGCAAAAAGTTCCGGCTTAGCTAAACAGCCCTGTTTACAACGTGAAGATTCTATCGTTAACGATGAAGTGATGGAACAACAATTTTGAAAAAGACGATCTCTTCAGCGGAAAATAACGCCTTTTTCTTCCAGTATTACAGTTTATTGTTTTCTTTTACGAGATGTAAGTGAACTAGATATGTGTTCCGACAATAAATTTAATTAATAATGTGTTCATCAGAATTCAGTGCCCGAATAGGTATTCATGATAATCACAACACTCCTTGTTGAAATGGAATAATACTTACAGAACACAGAGAACAACACGGACGTTTTCTATTACAATGTTCAATATGTAATACAAACCACAAACCAACAGTAACGAAGAGGTAGCTTATCAGTAATATCAGTTTAATACACCATCAGTGTCGCCACATAAAATAAAACAACTTCTTATAATACACAATTAAATTTCCTAGCAAACGTAGAAAATGATTAGCTAACTGAGAATTTTTAATATCATATTTGAATTCAGCGTGAAAAATACATTAAGAATCATCTATTTTCCTTTATGCGGGTTTCAAAAATCTCAGTTTGTTGTGTGGTGTTATCAAACTAACCATCAGACCAGTTTTAACTTTTAAGAGCTGATGAGTTCGATCCCATTACTACAGTATGTGTCTTTTAAAACGCAGCCCAAAAATCAAAATTTCTAAAATAAATGCTTGTAATGAATACAAAATTGCTTACGTAAGACACGGAACGCTGAGAATATAAAAATAATGTTTAAAAAGTTATCAAAGTTATTGAAAATGATGGCCCAGTTGATGCCAGTTTTCGGGGTGTTAAAAGGGTACGTTTTCTTGTATGGGAAGCATTCAGGACTGACCCCGTTTTTCTAAACTTGGTTACCAATCGCACAATTGATGTTTTATTCGGCGGTGGAACATTAGTAAAATGTTTCTACAATTTTCTTTCCGTTTCCGCATAGGATAACGAGCAAAAATAATGTTCGATTACAAAAATTTGTTGTTCTTGATTAAAAACCACCGTAAAAATTGTCAAGAATAATTCACCCCAACACACAGAATAATGACAGGCCGACCAACAATATCTGAGGAGTTATATGTCAAAAGGGCCCCTGTTGAGCGGGGGCCTTTTTTGCGGAGATGCTGATTTTCGAATTCTCCGTGTCTTACTCTATCAGAAAACCCCCGCTTTATGTACCAACATATGATATTCAGCGAAATTGGCTCTAATAAATGATTACAAACGCATTGTATTAACATCGATTCTATGCCGAAATAAGTACAAACTCGTCATATAGTCCATACAACCAAGCATACATTACATTTTATCATAGAGTGAAAAGTGAGTAACTTTATCCACGAAAATACACCCCAGAAATTACACATTTTGGTTGCGTTATGAGCAGGGAGAGACATCTTCGCAATTACATTAGCTTCAATCACGAGAACTGACAATAACTCATCATACAGCGAGTTAGGAATTTTATTATTGTTTCATAAGTTGTATTAATGTATGGAAACAAGCAAAGTAGAAGAGTAAATGCATAAAATTCACCAATATTATCATGGGAAAACAGATACTGATAAACCACGACACGTTCCACCACACTAATTTTTCCATCGCTCTAAAAAGGGCCCCTGTCATTGTCCTTCTTTCTTAATTCGTCCGCATTTGTTTTTGAACGAACTAATTAATTAATCAGTCATTTCTATTAATGGAATCACAGTGAAAACTTTTTATAATAACATATTTTTCAGTTAAATCAGTCTGAAAGCATTAATTTCAGCTTGGAAACTTTAAAGTGGTTTTTCTCAAAATCATAATTGCTGACAGGGGCCCTTTTGACAGATAACTCCTCGTCTGCGCTCAGCACTGTAAGCACACGCGCGTTCCGTAACGTAAAGCTAGGTTTACACGGGGATACTTTGGTATCTAGACAATAAAGTTTCTTGCTAGTTGCTTCATGTAGACAGGCGAGAAAGCAAACTTTCTTTAGGAAACTCAAAGGAACTAAAGTTGAGACCCGGGCAACTTTTTTCGTTTGTGTCCCAATAGTTTCTCACCACGTGACTGCTACTACAATTCTGATTGGTTTATTGTCTAGACACGAAAGTGTCCCTGTGTAATGTCTTGCGTGTAAACGGGATGGTGCTGAGCAACTAGCAAGAAACTTTATTGTCCAGACACCAAAGTATCCCTGTGCAAACCTAGCTTAACGAACAGGTTTAGCTCGATATGCTCTTAGTATAGAGCTGCGCGCGCATGAAATCAAGGTTGCGTTTTAAAAGACACATACTGTATTAATGAAAGTGGTACGATCAGCGGCACGATCGGATATTATATGACTGGAAATGTCGAGGACTGAGAAAACTCACGAATTTGTCTGTCCCGTCTCCAAATCAGTGGTTCATCAAAGAAGGAAAACTACGAATACTTTATAACCTTTCTCAATTTTCAACATCCGATTATATTTGTTCTATTTCCTTGAAAATACTCTCATTAAACGAGAATTTTATGATCTTCAATTTTAATTCTAACGTCCTTTTCCAAAAAGTGCGTGATTCGCGAGTAATAATTGATAGAAAAACGTGAAAGTCGTCTCATAAGATCCGATTATATTCAGAGTGATTACTTATGTTCCTTTTATTTCCTTGAAATTACACTCATTAGAACGAGAATTATATGATCTTCAATTTTAATTCTTACGTCTTTACCTAATAGTGCGTAGTTCTCGAGTAATGGATAGAAAAACGGGAAACATTCATACTGTGTTAAAGTCAGCCTTTTCACGCAACTTGGCCAAGTTGTGGGTTCGGGCCTATTAGTTGTAGACGGCCTTGCCTTTGCACAATGGAGCGTGGCCTTTACATGCGAGTGAAATATATAGGAAATTCAACCATCATGAAACAAAAATAATATAAATACATGATAATCTGACCTGATGTTTGCTCACTATAGCTCGAAATCTTCCAAAATTCTTCTGAACGCGAAAAAGAACAACGCGAATCGCGAAATATTAACAGAATCGAACGCAGGCAGGTACACGCACTACGCAGATAACACGAATTACTAACAGAACAGAGAACACGATTGCTGTTATGTTGTTATTCAGTGAGTTCACAGCAAGTCGTAACAGGTTCGGCGTTCCGAGCCGACGTCGACTTCGGCTTAGATCACCACTACAATCAGGCGTAATAAACGCGGATAAAGGAACAACTACAGCAGTTAACTCCTGTATTTTAATACGACGTTCACATTCGAATACAGACTACACAACGCACAGCTGCACACATGCACACCGATTATGTCAGCGTGCCAGGCCAACCTACTGCATGGGGCAGTAATACAGTGCAGCCACTCCACTCGACGTGCAGGATACATTAAATTTACAACACAGGGTTATGAGTGGAGTTGCATGAATAATCGTGAGCGGGCTGCGGGCAGCCAATCAGGAACAGACCCATCAGCTATGCGTACGAGTGTTGCAAGACCCAGTGGATAGCCAATCGGGATTGTATTCATTAGCTGTTCACAAGTTGTGCAACAAGAAAAGGCAAATTGTAATGAAAGGCAAATGCGTGTCAATCACAGTAGATTGATTATTAAAATTTCTATTGAACATAATGTACATATTGATTTATCACGATTTCAATTACATTTAATGTCTTGATGACTCTTGAGTCAGAATAGGACGGAAGGGTTTTCATTTTTGTGGAATTTTTGGTACCGTTGATGAATGTTGTCATTAGTTACATATGTAAAAATTTTATGAAGATGGGGGTAATTATTCCAATACTCAGTATACAGAATGACAAATTGCGTTGAAAAATAAGTTTCTTCATAATCAGCAAGATTTCCAGAATTTGAAGGAGATAATTCACCATAAATGACTTCAATGACCATTTTAGGGGATAAACAATCAAATGGAAATGACTCCATTTTAGCATTTTATGTGCCTTTACCACTAGATATAATATGTACTTGAGCAAAACTATAACGAATATAATTGATGACTGAGAAGTCGATATTAACCTCGATTACTGATAAGTCGATATTATTTATTTATTTATTCATTTCATTTTATTTTATTTTCGTCATGTTACAGACGGGTCTGCGATAACGGGAGAGCATTTTCATGTCTAGAATTTAACTTTGCTGCGCCCTGCGCAACTACATTCTGCAGCCGTGTTGTTGCTGCCCAACTGTAGTCTGCAGCCTTGTTGTTAATTCCATGGAAATTTTTGATACTGAGGATGGTTGGGGGAAGTACGACGCATAGGCTCGCATATGCATGGCCCTGCGCAGTCAGTCATTCAGCCAGTCAGCCAGTCAGTCAGAAACGTAACGCGCAAAATGTAACGTTTTTCCCTTTTGGGTGTCGATGTAAAGACATGCAAATGTCAAGTTAAAAAAAGTCAGCCAGCCAGCCAGCCTAGCCAGCTCGTAACGCTATTTGGACACTATTCAGCGTAAGGGAACTAACCAACGTTTGTAAACAAAACAATTCATTAGTATCGTTGGAAAGAGAGTAAAAAGTAGGATTTTTCAAAATAGGGCCCCCGATATTCAAAAATGAGTACTCACGTTGAAAAAAGCTTATTAGTAAACGCTACGTCATATAGTTTCTACATGGCTCTTGAACTTCGAATCACCTGTTCTCAAAAAACAGATTTTGCTAGTTGATTCCCTTAGGCTGAATAGCGTCCATTTTCATAACGCGATTTTCGTGACGCTCCAAAGTAACACCTTTTCCCGTTGTGTGCCGAAATAACAACATGAAAATGTCAAAATTAATTTTATAGGTTCATTATTATGATATCTAGCACAAATAAGTACAGCACTATCTCAGACGTAAAATGTTCTTTTTTTCAGCCATCATATACCTAAAATTACATCAACTGAAACCTACATTTCTTGATATATCTACTATATAAAAGTGAATGTATGTCTGTGTGTTTGTTTGTTCGAGATTGGCGGCTGAACCATAAGAGCTGGGGGTTCGTACTTTCTGGATGTGTTCGTATGAACTAAAACAACCATAATATTTGGATATTGTTTCGTACCCATTTCTGTACCACACAGCCCATTTTCAACCACGTATCACCTCCAAAAGCCCTAAAATTTCAGTTTTTGAAAACTATCTTCAGCATTCCTTCTAATTATTCGACTGAATTTTTGAAAACACCAACATTTTCCTCTGAATAACACAAATATGAAGCAGTAAACTGCAAATAGATCAGAGCCCTCCAACTGAAGGCAATGAGCGTTGAAGCTATTTGCAGTTTTAAATTTTCGTAAATTTCAGTAGCGCGTCTCAGGGAACCTTTTCCAAGCCAAGAACCGGCTATCGGCTACACGGCGATTCGTTTATCGACCCACGCACGAACATGCACAAAAAAGGTTAGGAACAGAAACAACAAAGGAGGTTTTAATACCTAAAGTATAATAGGCTAATGCGCCTATTTTTTTTTTTTTTTTTTTTTTTCCACAGCAACTATTAGTAAGTTCAAACTGCTTATAAAAATGTAGCGTCTCATATCAAAATCTCTCCTCTTCTGTAATATGTATAAAAGTGTTAGCTTATCTGTAGGTGGATGTGCATGTTTGTTCATGGTTGGCGGGTGAATCATAAGAGCTGAGGGCAGATGCAGATACCGGGGAAGAGGGTGGGGTTTGGACACCCTCCCCCCAAAAGATCGAACTACGTATATGCGGTATCAGTTCTAGCGATGGAGATCCCGATAGGCACATTAGGCAAGTGCCTATGTTGACAGATTTCGAAGCGGCGGCAAAATGTTGTACAAAAACAGCGGGAAAAAGGAAGGAAATTCGGAAAAAGAGAAAAAGAAGAAGAGGCAGACAGAAAAAAGGTAACAGTTGCAGAAAACATAACTGAAAAATAATTAATTTTTGACCTGTAGCTCATTAGGAGGATATGAAGCGGGTGAGGAAGACATTTTGTTGAGTGCCTGTAGCAGCTTGGCTTTTAAATCCGCAGCTGGTTATAAAGAACGTGAGCAAAAAGTGAAGTCCAGAATACATTAAAAAAGAAGAAGAAGTGAAGTGACCACCCGCTTATCAGTTGCATTAGCAGCGGATGCCGGCAGTGCGGGAAGGGTGGAGGGAGGAAAACTGCAAGTTTGGAAAAGATCACGGATGTGGATCACAGAGAATCGTTGGAAGGACGGGGAGGAAAGATGGGAAAGCGGTTTGCTGTACAGTGAAGAGGAAGGGACTAACTCAGTTAAGCCAACACATTTTAGCCAACCCACCTTAGCCAGCTCACCTTAGCCAACTCACTGTAGCCCACGGTCAGCTAGTAATATATATAATAATGCAAGTCCATTGAGTCTATTCTCTCCTCTGTGGTGCTTCTCAAATATGTTCTCGAATGTCGTAATGTTGAAAAAGAGCGCTCACTCCTGCTTGTTGTTAGAGGTAAAGTTATTAAAAGTTTCAGTAGTTTGTAAATGCACAGGAATATTTCTCCATTGCATAATTCAATGTATGTAAGTGGATTGCGCTTGATTTCTCTACCACTACTGAGAGCTAGAATCTGTCTGACGTGTCTGCACCACAGGGATAATTCTCCTACTGCAATTCCTAGAGGACAATCTAAGTCTTTTTAATAAAAATTGCATAAATTTTTCATGTCAATAATATCTTCACCTGTGCACTTCTCACACTTTGGTTTGGATTCAGAAGAACAGTGAAGTTTTTCAGAATTGAGGAAGCATCCTTCCAATTCATTTTATTCAGACATTCTAAAAAAGGGTATGAAGATTGTTATTCCATAAAATCTTCAGGAGTTGATATCAGCACTGGTTGGGTGAATCCTGGATATCGTACGTACATCATTCTTTTTCTTTTTTTTTAACCTTGGGGGTGTTTTAACCCCAAAAATCTTTATGCTCCTACGCCACTGGTCGACATGTGAAAACAGAAAGTTGGCTTACGAGAGATTAAAGATATTTTTGCGGGAAAAAGTAATCGCGAACGAAGTGATCGAAAAAATGTTGGGAGGTTCCAACGACTTAACCAGTAAAAGTAATCGCGAACGAAGCAATCGAAAAAATTTTGGGAGATTCAAACGACTTGACCAGTAAAAATGTCATTTACAACTTTTTTCTTTCTAGGACTGTTACATATATGAAACTCCTTAAAACTGAATCAATGTTCGTTTAAGAATCTTGTATACTTGTAAACGATTTTGTAAGATTCTTGCTTCAGACCGATTCACTGTTCCAGTCAGCTGAACAAAGATATTCTTTTACTAAATTAAAACTTTGATCGCATTCTTCTGTCCATTTAAAATTTACATCTTTTCGTAACAAATTATGTAAAGGTTCTAAAACTATCGTTACATTAGGAATATAGTTTCTATAGAAATTTACTTTTCCCAAAAACTGTCTAATGTTCTTTCGATTCTGAGGTATTGGGAAATTCTTTATTGGTAAAACATTATCATTTATTGGTTTTACTAAATTTCATTCGATAATGTGTCCTAAATATTTTACAGTATTTTTCGCAAAATTACATTTTAATAATTTTAATTTGAAACCTTCCTTCTTTATTGCTGTCATTGTTTTATCAATTTGATTGATGTGTTCTTCAAATGTTTTGGAGAATATCAAAATATCATCTATATAATTAACGCAAAATGCGTCTAAATTATTTCGTCTAATTATGTTTCGTAAAATTCTCTGAAAAATAGCAGGCGCTGTCCTTAGTCCGAATGGGAGACATTTCCATTGATAGTGGCCTGTCTGCGTTACAAACGCTGTTTTGTATCTATCCTTAATTCGTAACGGTATGGACCAAAATGCGCTGTTTATATCAAATGTTGTGAACCAGTTGCAGTTTCTGGTTTTAGTAATTAAATCACCAATCAACGGGAAAGGTTGACTTTCAGGGACGACAAGTTTGTTTAGTTCTCTGAAGTCAATACAAAGTCTGCTTTTCTTTCCATCTTCTTTCTTATATGCCAAAGTAACCGGGGCTCCAAAAGGAGAGGTCGAATCCTCAATTAAATCCACATTCAGAAGTTTAGAGATCTGTGATTCAATTTCAATTTGGTCATCTATCGAAGTTCGATACGGTATCTTTGAAACATATCTGTGTTCTAATAATTTTACATTTGCATCATGTTCAGAAACTGTACCAACATCGAACTTATCCTTTGCAAATATAGATGAATGTTTAGACATAACAGTTTCTACCTCTTTTTTCTTATTATTATCCAGATGGTCTAAATTTGCTTCAAAATCATTTATGTTAATAAATTCATTGAAGTTTACTTCAATAGATTCTTCTATTTTTTTATTATTTATGTTAATATTTGAATTAGAAATGTATAATTTATTCTGATTTCTATCATTAATATCTCAGATTACAGTATCTTCTACTTTATTACTGTTAGTTACGTTAACAGTAGAAGGGCCATTGAAGTTATTATATTAAGACGTGCTCAAAGGATCACTTCTTTGTGATTTGTAAGATTCGTGCTCAAGTTTAAATGAGGATGGACTGTGATTGCATTCTGAAAATACGAAAGTTTATTCAAGTGAAATCGCAGTACAACGAGTTGTTATAATAACGATCGATAAATAGTTACAAACCTGAAAATACGAAAGAAACCACAAAGAAGTGATCCTTTGAGCACGTCTTAATATAATAACTTTAACTATTCGAACGAGCGTGAAAAAAACTGAATTCTCTTTTAGCAATTAGTGATAACAGGATTTGATCTTACAACTTATCAATAACTATTGATACCACTTATCAATAACTATCGATAACAGCATATCAATATATCGGTAATATATCGATCGTTACATATATAAGGACACGCTGGATAAAGTACCAAAATAGAGGTATCTTGGATCGCTGATTGCAAAAGTCCCGTCAAATTTTCGATCCAGCTCCGATTTCGCAATCAAAACAGATATTTCACTTTTTGAATGAACGAAGTTGACTTCCAAAATCAAAGCATCAAAGTACATCATTGGAAAGTTTGTATTAAGTAAACTAAAAATACTTTGAAAAAATCTAATTTTTCTATTTCTTCAAAGCACGTTGTCGAAAGTGAAATTGTAATAAGCAAAATTGACTCTGGCAAACAACGGAGTATTTTTTCGTGGTAAAATTTGAACTTGGAAGTTCCAATAATTATGATACTGCAATACTCGGAATCAGCAAACCAAATCCCTAATTTTCATGTATTGTTTCTTGGATCCTGCAGATCGAATCAATTTTACTCATTTTAAGCTGCCTTTCAACTTACTGACAGGTGACATGAAAAATTTCCGATGTTTCGCTTTTTGTATACCTACTCTCATTGCCACAAGTTTTCTAAGAATAAACTTAGAAATTCTTCCATTTAATATTTTAAAAAACGAGAAAACTGGGAAGTGAGATTTAGGTTTTAAGGGTTCAAGTTAGATTTCGCAACAAAAATTTGATGCAATAATTGAAATCAGCGACTAGGAAACTCTACTTAGATTTATTTATTTATCGTTTTTTTTTAGATTCAGTAGATTTTGCTCATTTTAAGTTGAGTTTAAACTTACACATTATGTATTCTACTCGTGGCGTAGCCAGCTTGTGCTCGAGAGGAGGTTTGGTCTTGACCAAAGGGGAGAGGGTGTTAGAGTAGGTACTAAAATTAGAAAAAACTACTACCTGAAGAAGTCGCAAGAGGAAGAGTCCAGACCCCTAGATATCGCCCCCTTGGCAACGTCACTGCCTGACGATGTACACGGAAATAACCTTGAATTTGAAAGTAAAAATAATTATCATTTTTCATTGCGAAGTTTAAATTTGTGGCTCTAGATAAAATCTGATTGGATATTCGAACAACATGACCAAGACTCATGTTGACACTTCAATTCTCCACATGAAGTCGGTTTTGTCCCTTCTCAAACGTGAAATTTCAATTTTAGAAGCCGAAATCCGAATCTGGTTAAGAATCTATGGTACTTATCGAAATCAACGACCAAAATCCTTCATTCCGATATTTTGAAACCGAGCGGCTGTAGCCAATAAGTATAGAATTTTCATTATTACGGCCTAAATTGAGGATAGATCAAACATTACCACCTGACAGGAAGCAAAATAACAAATAAGTTCATGTTCGATATCCTTTCTTTAGAAAGAGGAAAATTGGTAAATCCTCAGCCCATTTTGGCACAAAACGGTTTTAGTGATCGTTAGCGAAACAGGATTTTAGCATTTTACGAATTTATTTGGTTTCATTCTCAGCTGCTTGCATTAAAAAGTACAGCGGATCGATACAGAATGAAGTTATTTTCGATTATTCTGAAATTTTGATTGTATCACCCGGTTTCTAACTCTAACCCCGCCCCTCCACCCTAATTAGAATTAGATTTTCAACAAAAAAGGAGCAAACAAGTCAGCCACTGGGCGACTGAACTGTGCCTCCACGACTCAGGAATCTCTTCCGGCGCCTCTGGTGTCAAATGACTCTGGCAGGTACGGGAACCCTCGATGACTAATAGCAGTAAGGCTGATAAGAGAATAGATACAAAATGGTAAGTTAAGGGTATTTTAGTCTTACGCAAGTGAATGACTGAGAGACAACAACTATAGGAAGGAAATCAGCTGGAGGGTAAGCCAGCTTTTGTTTTTAGATATTCTCGTACATATATAAGGACTGGAACATACGTGGCCTACCTCCTCGGTTATTATTTCCGTTATCGAGGGGGTAGTCCACATGCAAAACAATTATATTACATGAAACGCAAAATTGAAGAAAAAAGGTCGTAGGGGCGGAGCAGACTACACGAATGTGACCAGCCATTTATCATTATCCGTGCTGCTACATTATATACTCGTATAAAATACCAGTAAGTAAATGAAAAAATAAAATAAAATAAAAATACGAGCAAGTAAATTTATATTTCCCTCCCGAAGGTTGGGAATTCTCAGTCTGCATTTGCGGTCCGCACACGGAAGCAAGACGCAATAATTCACGAAATCTTCGCACACCGCTCCGCCGTCCGCTCCATTGTCTTTTGTACGATATATTTTTAGCATAATACGAAAATGCAAAAAGTTTTCGTAACCCTCAAAACAATATACGTATTCACTCGAGTATACGGATTTAATGACATCATGCAAATTGAACAAGACCTTATTTTTTCGAACCTAATTCGAAGTGAATTCAACGTCTACGTTTGTTATTTATACGCTATAGGTACGTATTATGTCTTTTAATATCTTCGCTCGAGCGAAGTCGAAAAGACAAATATTTTTCGAACGTATCCGTGGGAAAACGTTCTCACTGTAAATTAACTCGATTTGCCGGCGGCCAATGAGCTTACATACAGGTTAATATGCTCTCGGTGCGTTCCATGATATCTAAAGCATTTCGAAAGTTTGAAATGAAAATTCGTTTTGTGTAATCGTGTAGCAAAAATCGTTAACGGTGTAGCTTGAAACTCTTAGTAAACTTTCGAGCAGCCTAAAAATTTCTCTTCATTTCCACCCATTTTATAAACGTTCACGCACTCGTCCGATAAACGAGTATTCTCAACGTTCACGTCTCTGCGCCAGAGGCGAAACGTCGTTAAAAGGCTGAAAAAGGCAGACACGCTTCACATTCTTATGCTAGAGAAACAGAAATCGCGAACTGCGAATTACCGTTTCGAGTTATATTACAGCAGGGAGCACAAGACTGAAGAAGGTCGAGGCAGAAAGTAGGCAACGTCTTACCAAAACACTGACGGCTGCCTATCTAGCTGCTGATACTGTAGGATATCAACAATCACCGGATCATTGCAATCGGCCCGATCCAAAGCCAGTGACGTGCATTCCAGGTAAGCGAGGTGCTCACCCTGAAAAATCCTGCCCAAGAAAATAAGTTTTCATACGTCAACTCTTGCCACAAATAAAATATATGAAACATGGCAAAGAAGCGATCGTATTGCCGCTTATTACATTTATAAATTCACGTTACACAAATGGCGCCGTCTTATCATCGCTGGTTGAGAAGACAGTTGTTGAAACACAAGCGTTCACTGTTCGGCAATCAGCTCGTCCGTATTTGTATCAGGACAGCGATCGGAATATAGCTTATTTTTCATATTGTTTGTAAACTTATACAAGACCTACGCCCCGCCTCAGAGTTAATGACCAACACCAAACACACTAGCATGTTCAACGCGACGAAAACTGTTCGTTTTGTAAGCGATTTTAATATCGCTTATAGCTAGTCGAGTCGAAGAGTCGAACGTCGGAAATGGCACTACTAGTCAACGCGTTTATATTTAAGTTAATTTTAAATGTTTCAGATTTTATTATTATTATTATTATTATTATTACTAGAAGGCTTCGCCCCCTGGCCGCTTCGCGGCCCAACCCCCCGCCGTCACTCGCTTTGCTCATGCCGGCCTTCCATCCTTTCTTCATCACGAGCCTCCTCCTCCAACTCGACCTCCTCGTTCACCACGATCGCTGTCTGCCTCCACCGTCGCACTTCAACAGTCGCAGCCCTCCTCAGCCACAAACTCCTCCCCCACAACGGCCATAATCTCATACCAGAGGCTTCAGTGCCCATCCTATGGTCTTTTACCTCCGCAGTACCCCCTGCGAACCCTTTCCTTCTGTACATCCGAGTAGGCCCTGTCCCTTGGACTTCCTCCTCACCTCTACACTCATCGACCACCACAACCGACCTCCACCAACTGGGCATTAATCTCTTTACATTACCCTCTCCATCGCTCCATGACTTTCTCCGTCCACAGCTTTCCCCCACATGGTACTCTCCGTTCATCCCTCCGATCATCACCCAGTGCTCCACCTAGTCCCCCCCCGATCACCCTCTTCCACTCCGAGTGCTCTCCATTAGGACCACGTCCCCCGACTACCCCACACCACTATGGCCTTCATTTTTGTTCATGTACCACACCCCCACAAAGACCTCTTCACCCATCTCTACGCCCTTCCTCATTGCGGCCATAATCCTTTGCTACAACCTTCCTCTTCCACTGCTCCTTCTCGGCGGCCTCCTCATCCCAACTCCCACGAAGATCCCTTGGTCATCCACTCAGGAGCTCCCATCACCATGACCACCCTTCCCCTTCAGACCCCCATCACCAGCCTCTCTCACACCATGGCTTTCATTTCCCTCCCCAGTCCCTCTTTCACCAGGACTTCCTCCTCCACCAGGACGTCTTAATCATCATTACCCCCCACCCCCACCACCCAGGGCCTTTATCTCCCTCTACAGTCCCCACCACCACAGTGGTTTTCCTCCCCTTCAGGAGCTTCCTCCTCCACCATGAATACCTCTTATAACCCCAGGCCCTTATCCACTAAAGTTTTAATGCCCCTCCAGGACCCTCACTCACCACTGCCTCCTCCTTCCTCAATGACCACCCTCTCCTACCAACCATTTCCTCCACCACGAGGTCCCCTCACCCACGACTACCCCTGGGATTTATCTCCCTTCACAGCTCCTGTCCTCACTATGGTCCTCCAATCCCATTCAAGATCCCTGGCCATCCACCCAGGAGCTCTCACAACCATGACCACATCTCCCCCGAGAGCCCTTCCCACTCAAGACCCTACCCCGCCACCAGCCCCTCTCGCACCACGGCCATTTCTCTCCCTGGTCCCCTCTCTCACCAAGGACTTTCTCCTCCATCAGGTCCTCTAACTCATCTTAACCCCCTGCCCTACCCAGGGCCCCAATATCTGTCCACAGCCCACGCCCCCACAGGGTCCTCCTCACCCTTCAAGAGCTTCCTCCACAACCATGAAGCCCCTCCTGAGGGTAGGCTACCCCTGGAAAATTGAGCAATTAAGGGGCAGGGTTGAGATCCTGGAGATTATGGGTAATTATGTCATTATATGTCTTTTTATGTCTTATTATGTCGGTTATGTCTTAAAACTTGGAGATCTTTTATGTTAAAAGAGGTGGTAGGGACGAAGGCCGGGATTTAGATATCAGGCTCCTTGGAGTTCTTTTTTCCAGGAGGAGGGATGTGGGAGGAGGAGTTTTGGTTTTTAATATATAGAGAGATAGAGAGATTATGTCGGTTATGTCTTAAAACGTGGATAACTTTTATGTTAGAATACAACATTATGTCCTTGAAAGTAGCTGATCTGCTCCTGCAATTTTTCTGATTTTTACGTGGGCAACCCGCGGTGCGTTTTTCCCTAGGAGGTGGCGGCGGCGGCGGCGGCGGCGGATTCTACTTTTTTAGTATAAATGTAGAGAGATGGTGAGAAGAGCGGGTCGGCACCAGGGGCAGATATTTTGGGAGTGAATCAGCAAGAACTTATTGAACTTCTTTTCCTTTTATCAAGATAGAACTTCAAACAAATTCAACCACATTTTCGCACACTGTTCTGTAATGAAAACTATTATACGATTGAAAAATATCAACAATGGTCTTATAACTACACTCATACTGTGACTGATTAAAATCAAATAAGTGACAACACAATACTTACGTCGTTTCACTGATAAAGTAGATAGTACAATTCTACTGAACTCACCTGAAACATAAAAAAACACAAAAGTGTAAGAAAATCATTTCAGAACATAAATTATTGTAGCAAGCAAGTAAAGTCGGACTTTGAGACAAAATGGTCAGGGTAATGACTAGAATTTTGATTTCATAAATGAATACTCTATATGGGGCAATTTGACCAACTATTTAAGATTTTTCAATGTAGCTCTGTCCATTGGGGCAAGGTTGATCTAGTTTCACAAGATTTCTCAATATAGCTCGAGAGATTGGAGCAAGTTTGACATAGTTTCACAAGATTTCTCAATGTAGCTCTATGGATTATGGTAATGTTGACCTAGTTTTACAAGATTTTTCAAACGTAGCTCCATAGATCGGGTCAATTTCACAAGAATTTTCATTGTAGTTCCACAGATTGGGGCAAGTTTAGCCTAGTTTCATAGGATTTTTCGACACAACTCGGTATACTGAAACAATATTGACCTAGATTTCACAAGATTTTTCAACGTAGCTCCATAAATCGAGTCGGTGTACAAGATTGTTCAATTTGTATGTAGATCAGGGCGATGTTGACCTAATTTCACAAGATTTCTCAATGTAGTTCCACATATTGGGGCAAGTCTGGCCTAGTTTCATAAAATTTTTCAACACAACTCGGTAGACTGAGACAATATTGACCAAATTTCACAAGATGTTTCACAAGATTTCTCAATGTAGCTTTATAGATTGGAGCAAGATTGACCCAGTTTCGCAAGATTTTTCAATGCAGCTCCACAGATTGGAGCAATGTTAACCTAATTCCACAAGATTTTCAATATAGCTCCGTAAGTTGAGACGATGTTAACCTAGTTTCATAAGATTTCTCAATGAAGCTCTGTAGATTGGGGCAATGTTGACCTAATTTTACAAGATTTCTCAACGTAGCTCCAGAGATTGAAACAAGTTTGACCCAGTTTCACAAGATTTTTCAATGCACCTCCATAAATTGGAACAATGTTGACCCCCGTTTTACAAGATTTTCCCGTGTAGCTCCATAGATTGGGCAATGTTGACCTAGTTTCACACGAGAGTTCTCAACACAGCTTCATAGACTGGGGCAGTATACAAGATTTCTCAATAATGTATTCGTATATCGGGGCAATGTTGACCCAATTTCACAAGATTTCTTCAGTAACTTTATAATCGTAAAGGCTGGAAAATTAAACGAAGACAGTTCTTTGAATATTCTGCTATCTATTCATACCCAAGAAGGAATGAAAACAGTTTTATCACAGAAATGAAAGCGGTCAAAAGGTAGTCGTCCATGAATCTTTACTACTTAGTGAAAGAAAAAAAGAAAAAAAAACTTTTGCCGAAATTAGTTTGAATGAAAGTTCTTTTTTGAGCTACAATGACTGGACCACTGTACTATTAGAAGACAGTGAGTCAAATCCTTCTGCATACTTCTTTCACGAGCAGCTGTGCCGTTGATTTCGTTCTCAGATGATATAGCATGCTCAGTCGATGAAATTATCTCACGTTCTATAACTCAGATCAAATCCGGCAGCAGTGAACTGCGACAGATGCTGTAGGCGCACAAAATATCCCCAATAAATTTTTCATTCACGCCGCAGCGTAATTGCCTTTTCTCCCTTTTTTTATCCTTCGGAAATGCCTTATCGCCACGAAAATGAACAAGAGTCGAATTTGTCTGAAACGGCGCACGGTTTCGAGGTGTATATTATTTGTTTTATGAAAAGGTGTGTAGCAAAGAAGCTCGAAAATAGAGGTACGATTAGTGTTTCCCTTTGCGCTGGCGGCCTCTTTGAATCCCGCAAAGCCGAGCCATTCGTTTCAGCGGTCTTATTCTGCGGATAACGGAAAGCCAAATAACGTTTGAAAAATGACCGCTAAAGAGCTCTGATGAATGAGTTCAACGAGCATGATGAAAATCGAATGCAAAGTAAGTTTAATTAAAAATCATGCGAGAGCAGGAAAATTCCACCCCCGGCTTTTATAAAACGAAGCCGTAATAACGAAATCGTGCATGTTACATACTGGATCAACGCTGAGTTTTATTTATTAAAAACAAAATCGATTTTTAATTTTTTGTTGATATGATCACGTTTAGCTCATTTCTTCGCCGTATCTGACAGTTATGCGTGATACATGGAAACAATTGGGAAGCTGAATTTTGGTAGAAATACTCGGAATTTAATTCTACACAAAAATGATGGCTTGGGGTTTGCAAGTTTTCCTGTTTCTACTATAGAAACACCATAAGAGGGCGCTCAAAATAACTCTTCCATGTAAGCACAAATAGCAGACCTGGAAAGACAGGGGGAGCTTATGGGAAGCTAACAAGTATTAAATAATGCTAAAAATTCTTTTGCTGGTATAATCTTTTAGTTTTCGGGAAGTCTTTCAGAGGATGTCGGAGCTAAGCCGCAAGAGGCCCTACTTCCGTCCAGGCTCCTTCCACTACTACACATTAACGGGCCTCACGAGCAGGATCGCAGGATGTTGTTCCTTTTCTAGTTTCATCAAGCTTAGGGAAGATCTGCACGGAATCTTGTTTTGCACCCGAATAACATCCTATCCTCGGATGATTTAAAGTTGTGTTCTTTCACGAACTTCAAAGACTTGAGTAGTGCGACCTTATTGACCTTTCATTAGAATATTAATGCAATCTATGGATTAAATACTGAGTTTCCAAGGCAGATGATTTCAATCTAGACATCGATTAGAGAGTCGCAGACTCAAAGAGTCATCTTGGAAGTGGAAATGCGACACGTGTAAGAAAAGGTAGTCAATTAACCCCCACTCTTTACAACTTGAATCATTTTCTCGCCTTCACGATAGTAATTGAATAAGTTGACAAGAGAGAAGCACAAAAGATTTTCAAACGATTTGTGCCCAGTTTCCTTATTGGTGTTGAAAATGAAAATGCCTAGTGTCACATCAGATTCTTTTCAACACCTTTGACTCTCGACTGTTCGACGATTTACGGAGAGGTCTCAATGTTCATCACCAGTAGCATAACGAGACTTGGTATGAAGGGGGGAGTCAATTCAAACAAAAAAATGTATACAACATTACAGGTGTAATACTTACTATTATCAGAATAAAAAATTATAATTTTTTTTACATTTTCGGCTAATGCCAGGGGGAGGGGTCGGACCCCCCCCATCTACACTACTGTGCATTACAATATATTTCCCAATTTTTCGTTTCCCGAGAGGAGACCCATTTTCAAGATTAAATATGGTTATTCAATCTGCAAAACTCATGTGAGAATTTCTTAACCTTTTCAAACTCCTTAGGGGTTTGCTAAACATGTTCAAAACTCGTTTGCGACCCTCTATTACTTTTCCAGGCTTCATTATGGTTCTTTGGGACAAAACTTTCAGAGCTCTTACAGCTAATTAAGAATTGTACAAGACTATTGAAGACTCCTTAAAACTAATTAAGGTTCGCCAGTGTTTGTCGGCGACAAGGAGAAAAAGACAGTGAGGGGGAGTCGGGGTAACTGGGTTCCAGTCACTCGCCAGAGAAGAAGTCGGGGTGTCTGGGTTCTAAACACTCGCCGAAGGAGGAGCTAGGGTGTCTGGATTCCAGACACTCGCAAGTGCCAGAGGAGGAGTCGGGGTTTCTGGGTTCCAGACACTCGCCGAAGGAAGGATAGCGGAGAAAAGCGCAAACACGCAAAGAAGCCTGAGTAGCTTGTCACAATAGCATTTAGACTTGCTTGCCCAAGTTGGCTTCGACCACCCTAATTTCTCCGGGTAGTTAAATATGCAGGAGCTACCGACTTCCTCCGCGAGTAGCTAACGCACCACCCTCGCACCACGAAATCACCCTCGCGGTACAAAGCTGTTTCGCGCGGCACAAAAACATTCTCTCAATAGCCGAAACGCGAGACCCGGTTTGTGTCGCAGCGCTCGACTCTACTTCTGGCGGTGGTGGAATCTTGAAGTATTTACTCGCCCGAGTAACATGCCTAACATATTTTTGAAAATAGATGCTCCTTAAAACGGTTCCACTCTTCTTCAAGATTGCGAAAATCATCCAAGACTCGTTCAGTATTCTTTCGGACTCCAACAGACTTGATCAAGACTTTCTAATTATCCTCAGTATTCACAAAAGCTTTTCAAGACTCATTTACGATGCTCGAAAACGTGTTTAAGACTCTATAAGGCTCTTTCAAAGTAGCTTAGGACTGGATACAACTCCAAAAACTTTTCTAGACACATTAAAGATGCTCAAAAACATGTTTAAGACTCGCTCTTCTAAACTGGCACAACTCCAAAAACTTCACACGATTCGCTTTAAATGCTCGAAAACGTGTTAAAGACTCTATAAGGCTCTTTTAAACTGGCTACTTCTCGATACGACTCTTGAAAATTCATTTACGATTTTCGAGACTCTTACACATTTATTTGCTGAGGTTCCTTGAAACTCTGAAAGACACTAGCAGGCTCGATTAACACGGTGAGAAATTATCATTGGTGTAATGTCCGTGAACTCCTAGGCAACAGTGGGAAGACGGAGCTCTAGAACAATTATAAAATACAATATGGGTGTATATATTGTCCGATTTCGATTTTAAACTTACATGAAAATTTAGTCAACTCGGGAGAAGGGGAGCTGAAAGTTGAAAAATTCACAAGACGAGCGAGTATGCATAATTTTGATGAGTGTACTTTGAATGTAGATTTTAAAAAATATATGAACACCCCCATCCCGCAATTCCATTAATACTAGTAGAAAATTTTGCTAGAAATAAACGAAGAGATCAGAAAATACAGCCCCTTGGCCCCTCCCGATTGACAATTTGGTGAGCTCTCACGCAACATGTCACAAACCACTACCGTTTTGAGACTTTTGGCCTATCACATTTTTTCGTGAGTGTTCAACATCTCATCATTTTAAGATAGTGTGTGTGAAGTGATCGTTCACCATTAGCGTGATTACTCAATGATGTTCACAAATGCACTCACAGTTAGCCTCATTGTCAATCGGGCTCTTTGTTCTAGGTCTCGTACTTCATACAAACTGGAATGTTGTTAACCAGGAAAACTAACGATGGGAAGTACTGCTGTGATCTGAATTTTCAAACTCAAAAACTAAGATAAGTACGACCGAAGCAAAAGAGCATTTGGGAATAGTAAGAAGGAGATAAATGTTTATCGCGAATAAGTCACTATGTTCAGATGATAATTCTTATAATTTTTATGGAAAACAAAAAGAAAATTGAAATTTTTGTGCATAGGTTTTAGACAATACTTTGTAAACACCCTGTTACTGCGCTTTTTTTCCCCATTTTTTTTTTTTTCATTAGTTGCCGTAGCGATTTTTTATTATTGCAAAACTATTACATCAGTCTTTCATTAGCAACGATGAGAAAAAATGTTCCATCAATGCTGTGAATAATTATTATTCTTTGAATGTCTGTATCTTTGCCCCTTTGAAAGTACAGTATGCAAATAAATCTACACGTACGGCTGAGCTGCTTACATGATTGCAGGAAAGGTCACGTATTGAGACGCCCATTATGTACGAATTTTTCATACTTTAGTCCCTGTCTCTAACCTCATGACACCTTAGAAATGAGTTCAGTGACCCTTGAAACCTACGAATTGATATCTATATTGCATTTTATGAATTTTTCGGACCCACCTCCCATTGGGTATCCTGGTTTTGATCTTCAGGTTTGATCGATGTCTACAGTAGATTCAAACCTAGTAACTAATCCTTAAGTTGCATTATTCCTATCATTGAAAAGTCAAAATATCTAACTAGTGACGTCCTTCCTGAAGTCAATACGCAAAGAAACATAATTTTACATATGTGATATCCGAGGGGTCGAGGAAGGATATGGAGGATGAAATTTTTCCGAGGACAGGATAGTACTATAGTGCAGAGGGAGGTCCGATACTGATTGTCCATCTCTTTTTTCAATAGGTTCGGCGAAATAAAAAAAAATTATCAACATTTTCAGTGGTAGCGTCGAAAATAAAAAATGTCACTTGTATCCCCCCCCTCTTAGAAATTACTCGGAAAATTGATAGAAAAGCGCTTTGAGGGATTTCAGAAACGATATTAACGAGATTTTGAAAGAAGTTTTTTTTTTTTGCTTGTCGACCTGGATTGAAAATTTTTGTATTTCCCCAGCAAAAATTCTCCCAAAACCAATGAACATTTTCAGTCCTCTTTATAAGATGGTGAGTGAATGTGTTACAGTAGTGAGGGCTGTTTTAAGCCCCTATGGTTTCTGAGACTGGTAGGAGAAAATTGGATGCTAATATTTCTGCATAAAATTTAATTCAGACTATTTCTCCGCCAGTATTTTTCAGTTATGCTGGAAGAAAAGAGGAAAACACTGATTTTGTGGCACTATTCTGTCTCGTAAAAGGCTTCGTAGCGCATAGATTTGCCGGAACTTTTAGTGTGTTGATTAATAGCGTGACTCAACCCTGTATACGAAAGTTCAAATTCCCAAGAATGTTTTCATTTATTTAGCCTTTATTATTGCATAATCGTACTGACTACGAATGGAGTTAAAAAAAGGTTTTGATGTTCTGGAGGACGAGACGGATTACTAAACTGATATTTATCTACACAGCTGTGTGCTTCATGTATACGTTTCGAGCTTTCGAGTAAGTACACTTCGGATTTTTTTTCTTCCAAATGAACTTTTCTGATGAATTATACCTTACATGCTTATTTGAAGAGCCGCAGTCATAATTTCTCTTCTATTTGAAAACCTAAATTGGTGCACTCATCGTCCGGTATACAGCTAAAAGGAAATACCAAATGAAATTACAGTTTACGAGGCAAAATACATAACATCAAATGAAAGCTAAACTTGATAAACAAGAAATCTGGAAAAACGCATTAAAACACTTGATAATTTGAGTGGTTGGTACCGGTACAGCGTTATATAGGTACTTGGAGTTTGAAACCGCGTCTCGTAGTATCTCGAAATTAATTACAACCATTATGTCGAGCAGCTTTCACCATCATCAGTTTATTTGATACAGAAAGCGGAAAAATCTCGAGCGTGCTTTTGAAAGCGAATGAAAGGACATCGTCGCGTCGTAAGTTTTTAAGGGTGAAAAATACGGCGAGTTATCTGACATGGTTTCACTAACACCTGGAAAACGAGATCACTTGAAAAGTATCCTTCAACGCTTATTTAGCAAATGAGTCTGCCATGGTTTCAGCGGATCAAAAAAAAAATCGGTTGCGAAACATACCGATGGAAGAGAGGGTTGATTTTTCTCGTTTTTTTTTTTTTTCTGGAAACGGTTGCTTAAATTTTGCAGAAAACCTGGGGGAACTTATAAAACGCCAATATTTGGTATCATGAAGCGAATAAACCCTATCCATCTACATGAAACAAAATGTCTTTCTACTTATTCTGTAGTTATAGGAATCGATGTTTAAAAAGGTTTCAAACGGGTGAAAAGAAATGTGTTGATGTCAGTTGTAGAAGAAAGCGAAATGAGTTATGGGTAAAAATAATTTGATACTTCCGTAGCTCATTTGAGTAATAACCACTTGACTCGAGCAAATCAGTTTTTGTCGTAATGAAATCAGTGGGTATACGATACGCCCCTACAGATGAAACAGCGGTCCTAGATCGCTTACAAATTTGAAAAGCCCTGAATTTCAAGATAAGCGGAGCGTCCTATGGAAGAACTGGCGATAAGCTATGGAACAGCAGAAAAGATTGACCAGACATTTGATTATCCTGGATGGGTCTGCGGCAGCGACGGATTTCACAGGGGGCAAGGGGACAATTGCGAACGGAAGTCCTGGTCCAAACAGGCCTATTCTCCAGAATTTCTTCTCTCTTCTTTCCATTTTTTTCTGTTAGCCGTTAGAAATCACTTATCGCACCTTTCCCTTCGTTCTTCATTTTTTGTAACAGTTATACCTAACAACATTTCGTTTTTTGTTGTTTTTTTTTCTGCGGAAAGCTGTTGTTTAGAGATCATGCGAAGAAGATAGTGCAGAAAGCGGAGAGAATCGTGGAGTCGTGGCCGGATTGAGCTGACTCTTGTCGAATCTAGGGAGGCGGACAGAGAAGAAACGGTCGGTTCTTCTATATGGGGCTCCAATCTGGTCCGACGCCATCGGTGCCAGGGAGTACAGAAGAACCGATCGTATAAGAGTCTAACGGAAGGTTGCGTTAAGGTGTGTCAGCGCCTATCGCATTGTCTCCACAGAGGCAGTTTTACCGCCGGTGGAGTCGACCGCCGACGAGCGGAAAAAGATATTCGGGAAGATGCCACCGAAGAGCAGAGGGGTGCTACGGGCCAAGCGGGATATTAGGCAATCCACCCTCCGCATGTGGGAAGAGCGGCTCTGAGTACCAAGAGGAAGTGGACCTGTTTGTTAAAGTACGCAACCTCGACGCATGGTTTGGCAGACGCCATAGCCAGATGAACTTTTACCTAACGCAGATGACGAGCGGCCATGGTGTCTTCAACAAGTACCTGCATCGGATGGGCATAGCGCAGAGGCCCGTGGTGCTCCTCTTCCGCTGGAGGAGGGCGAGATGATCATACCTAGCACACACTGTTCGAGTGTCCGGCATTCGACTGAGAGAGGGAAGAAGCGACGGCCGCCTTTCGGAATGCGGGCGTCAAGTCACTTGCACCCGAGAGCCTGGTCTCGATAATGCTGAAGAGTAAAGCGGGACGAAATCTGGTAGCTGCCCTGTTCAAGAAGACGTTGACCCGCAAGATTGACATGGAGTGGCAAAGACAAAGGCAGCGGTTACAGCACCAATGTCGGCACTCGCCCCCAACGTCGACGACGACGATGAGATGACGACAACGGCAACGTCGCCGCAGCAGAAAGAAGGTGAAGACGATCCGGTGCAACACGGCACTGAAGGAGATGAATAAAACGCCGTAGACTCACCGCCGAGAAGAGGCGAGAGGAGAAATGGAGGTAAGAGGGCTGCCTACCTCAAAGAGTTTCCCCCTATCCTCAACCCTGACGAGGGGGGATGGGGAATACCCCGGGCCCGGACTTTCAGGGGGGCCGGATATTTTTAAAAGGCCTGAGTTTCAACGCTTACGGCTACATCCAAATCAGCAATCACTTCTTACACCATGAAAGAAACCTCTTATCCCGTAACTTATAATTTTTTCCCATATGACAAAAGAACAAAATGAACTGGAAGAAGAAGGGGCCCGTGGAAATTCCCCCAGGCTCTCTTTTTCTCTCTATAGGGTTGCCTATCCTGACGCAGGCCCAATTGGGGTAATCTTGGGATAGGGGTGCGGTGATCCGGGACCACCACACAAAGCTCGAATCGTCTGATTGATCGTCCGACGTTTTCATTAGGGGCCTCTGAAAACATAATACATGCGGAACTACTTCCATTTGTCACAACTGAGCTCATCTTTTCAAGAATGAAAGATACATGCCCATCACATTCAAACTAGAATAGAACGACCAGAGTTGGAAGATAAACAAATGGACAGACAGACCGACAGATGAATGGGCAGACGGGCAGACTCCGGCGGTAAAAAACAAGGTAAACATGTGGCTTACCCTCCCCTCCTCTCACGACATAAGAGTAAAATGTGAGTTCAGACCTGACCATTTTTTTCATTATCTTTTATTTTTCTTTTTTCCCCTCTTTTCTTTTTATTTGTTCGAGAAAAATTTGTTCAATGCTTTCTTTCTTATAAAATTGTGCAAAATTTTGACTTAAGATCCAGTTTAACTACGATTCCCTACCTCACTACCCCGACTTCTCATAATCTCAATTCCCCCACATCCAGTCTGTGCTCTTGCTCTCAATTCCCTCACATCCAGTCTTTGCTCTTCTTCCTCCCCAACCTCAACATCCTACACATCCTGTAATTCTCAAATTATACAGCACATTGTCCTTGCAGCGAGTGCCAAAACAAAAATTATGCGAAATTTTGTAAATCTACCACTGTTCTAGGGTTGCTGTGTACTAGAATGGTAACGTGCCCGCCTCACAATCTTTGCGTCTCGGGTTCGAGCCCCACCGTCGCTAGAAAGTTAGTGATGTTCGAATACCTCCACCAACATTCTAGCAAACACAGCGACCACGCCTGTTTTAGCAAAACACGCTCGGCTTTATCGTTGTTCAGTTTATTCAAGACTGACTTACAGTTACATTTTCGACGAGGTACTCTATACTATACAGCGATAATCGAACTGTGCTTATGCATAATAATAATTGAACATAACCATTAGCCGGTTTAGATAAGAACCTGTTCTTATCCGAACTCGCTACGCGATACTACAACATCTCCCCCTTTTGGGGGCTTACTCCTTATAGTTCACCTGAGCCCGAGCGCGAAGATCGTAACCTCTCTGACGGGGCTGTTTGAGGGGGTGTCCACTTTGACGACGATCGGGCGGTGGTGTCCCACGGCGACTGTAGTGTTTTGGCAAAGAAACGGGCGAATTCGGTGCCGAAACTGACTGCCTTGGTCTCGCTATTGGTGTATCTTGATGACGGTGCGCACTCTTGGACCGTTGCCCAATAGGTTCTGGAGATACTGTTGTAGTTCCAGAAGTAGGCCCGGGTTCTTGCTTGATTGGCGTTGGAAGTTGATGTAGCGACTTCCGGTTTCTGCGTAGTTCCGTTCCATCATCTAGGCGCACACTGTAGGATCGTGGTTCCTCACGTTTTATCGCGACTGTGCCTTGCTGGTCGGCGTCTTCGACGTAGACTCGATCCCCTGGTACTAAGGGTGGTAGAACTCGAGCACCTTTAGCGCGATCGTAGGTGCGCTTCATGCGACCTTGACGCAACTTGTCGCTCTCAGCTATGTGCTTAGGTGACAGCTTTTTCCAGTCCAGGTTTACCGAAGGAATAGTTGTTCGGATGTTTCGGCTGAAAAGTAATTGGGCTGGTGAATAACCCGTCGATGTTGGCGATGCACGATAATGTAGAAGCGCAAGCGATGGTGACTTAGCTCGCAGGATCTTTTTTATTATTTTCACGGCTGCTTCCGCGAGGCCGTTTGATTGGGGGTAGGCTGGTGATCTCGTGGTGATCCTGAAATCGTAATCTTGCGCAAACTCCTTCATCTCTTGGGAGACCAGTTGAGACCCATTGTCGGTGAAAATCTCCTCGGGAATACCAAACCGTGCAAAAATCGCTGCTAAACGATTTATTACCGTTTTGCTGTCAAGCTTTGGAAGGTGCGCTAACTCGAGATACTTTGAGTAGTAGTCGATGACTACGATGTACCACTTTCCCTCCTCTTTGAGTAGATCAACTCCTAGTTTCAACCACGGTCTCTCGGGGAGCGATGTTGGAATGAGTGGCTCGCTACGATTTACTCTGGTTTCCGCGCAACTGGTACAGTTTGCGACAACCTTTGCTATATCATCGTCTAAATTGGGCCACCACACCGACGTACGGGCAAGCTTACACGTCTTAGTAACGCCAAAGTGTGATGCATGGACTTTCTCCAGAATGGATTGGCGCAGCGATGAGGGAATCCACACGCGGTCACGGAATATAATGAGGTCACGTGAAAGATGTAGTGCTGATTGATGACGGCGATACGGGATTAGATTTTCCGGAGTTTCACTTGTTGACTTAGGCCACCCTTTCTCAATGAACAAGCGCAAACGTTGACCAATAACGTCTTTAGATTGCGCCTCTTTAATTCGCTGCAACATGGACGACGACGCTGGTAACATCTCGACGGTGTTGATTGTAGCGTAGGACAACTCTTCAGCCATATTCTCATCATCTTTTGGAGCAAGTGACACTGGTTTGCGTGACAGAAGGTCAGCAACAACGAGGTTCTTGCCAGGTGTGTGAATGACAGAGTACTGAAAACGCTGAAGTTTCATGCGAAGACGCAGTAACCGGGGTGTTAGATCATCGAGGAATTTCGTGGTTAGAATCGACACAAGTGGCTTGTGGTCCGTTTCAATAACGAATTCCTTGCCTATGAGAAAATTTTGAAGCCGGCTGCATGCCCAAGAGATGGCAAGTGCCTCTTTTTCTATTTGGGCAAAATTTTTCTCGCTGCTGGTAAGAGTTCGGGAGACATACGCGACGGGCCTCTGGTTGCCATCTGCGTCCTTCTGCAGAAGGACTGCTCCAATTCCGTACGATGAAGCGTCGCATGAAATTGTGGTTGGACGATTTACATCGTAGACTGCGAGGACCTCCGGACTCTCCAGCAGTTTTTTTAACTGTTCAAAAGCACATTTCTGGGCACTGTCCCATACGAACTCCCGATCAGACTTCAAAAGATCGTAGAGTGGTGCGAGGAGGGTGGCTCTGTCTGGTATGTGACGGGCTAAGAAATTCACACTACCGAGAACAGACTGGAGCTCCTTCTTTGATGTTGGCGCTGATAAATCACGTATCGCTTTAGTTTTCTCGGGGTCGGCATGAACCTGGCCTCCTTCGACATAGTGACCCAGGAATTTGATTCTCCGTGCTCGGAAAACACACTTTTCCTTATTAAGCGTCATCCCTGAATCTTGAATACGCTCTAGCACAGCCTTCAGGCATTTGTCATGCTCTTCCTGATCCTGGCCCCACACTAGAATGTCGTCCATGTGACAGACCACATTACGACACCCTTCAAGCATTTCTGTCATGAGTGCTTGGAAATATTCTGGAGCGCTGGTAATTCCAAAAGGCAAACGATTGAAGCAAAATCGTCCCCATGGAGTGATGAAAGTAGTAAGCAGCCGGGACTCCTCTGCTAACGGCACCTGGTGGAAACCTGCATTCGCATCCAATTTTGAAAAAAGGCAACCACCTGCGATTTTAGCCAGGGTCTCCTCTACAGCTGGGATGGGGTGATGACCTCGTTTCACGCTTGCATTGAGCCGTGAAAGATCGACACAGAGGCGAATACCACCGTCTGCTTTTGGCGCAATAACCATCGGTGCCACCCAGTCTGTTGGTTCGCAGACTCGCGAAATGATACCGTCTTTCACCATGTTATCTAATAGGGCTTTAACCCGTGGCTGTAACGGAAAAGGTATCTTCCGAGGTACAGTCAAAACAAAGGGTTTTGCGCCATCTTTCAAAACGATAACATATTTACCTGGCATTCTGCCCAACCCTTTGAACAGTTTTTTGAAAGACGCTTCTACTCCCTCACCATCTTTGACCATGTTGACTCGACGAATCAGACTAAAGGCCTTGATTGCCGGTTTACCAAGTAGCGCTCGACGTTGACCATGGACAAAATACACTTTTTGATACGATGTTCGACCCCTGTAGCACATAGGAAGAATCTGCATGCCTTCAACTTGCAGTGTACTACCTCCTGGACCTTCTAGGATTGAGTCCGGGCGCTGTAATGGAAAATCGGGATGTTTCAATGATGGCGGCATAACTGTCTCGTCTGCGCCAGAATCAATGCAAAACTTGAGCTGTTGATCAGCAACTACGATGTTGACGTTGAACGGATCTGCGCATGGACCAAGCTTACTCACACTGCCGATGTAGAATCGATCATCATCACTGGACTCGGAACCCGAATAAGAGTCCGATTGCTCAGCTACAGCATTCACACGCTTCTTTTGAGGCCTGTTTGAAGCTTTCCGTGACCACTGATTTGGCTTTACCGGCTTGCTATCAGACCCTCTGCACATACGCGAATAATGCCCATACCTGTGACATTTGTGACACTTTGCGCGCTTTGCTGGACAGGTCTCCCGGCCGTGAGGCGACTCACCGCAACGACCACAGTCCAATTTTCGATCTGAGTTACCGCCGTTGCGCTGATATACTCGGTCGACGTGGGCTGCGCTGGTTTGTTTGGCCGCTTCAGTTTGAGCAGCACGTTGGGCTTCTTGTTGGTTCGCAACGTCTTCGTTTGCGCGCACGATATCTATAGCCTTTTGGAGAGTCAATGGAGTAATTAGTTGCAATTGTTTGCTCAACTCGGGGTTGGCTATACCTACAACAATACGGTCGCGAATCAATTGCTCCTTAAAATTCTCAAACTCGCACGTCTCTGCCAACGTATGCAGGGCAGTAATATACTCCTCCGCAGATTCACCTGTGCGTTGGTTACGAGTATTAAATAAATAGCGCTCATGGGTTACGTTTTTGCGCGGAACAAAATGTGCATCAAACATACCCAGAACGATGTCGTATTTCTTCTCGTCGCCAGCTTTAGCGTAGACAAAGGCTTTGCTTATCTCCTCCGCCTTGATGCCCATGATGTAGATAAGTGCGTTGACTTGCTCTACCTCCTCCATTTTGGCCAAACCAGAGGCTGCACGATAGCGCTCGAAATGGCTTCTCCAGGACTGCCAGTCCTTTGGCACAAATGAAAACGGGCGAGGTGGGTCTAACCGAAGCGCCATGCTCAAAGTCTTACACTATTAGGCGTAAAAAACGAAACTTGGGTATTTCTCGAACTGCACTATCCGCAAAACGAAATTTACTGTAGGCGCGAACTGGATCTGGGTGTGGAGCACATCGCCACCATCCCGACACACTCGGGAAAAAAAAATAATAATTCCGCTTTTTAATCAAAAGAAAATCTTAGGTTCACGACACTCTGACACCATGTTTTAGCAAAACACGCTCGGCTTTATCGTTGTTCAGTTTATTCAAGACTGACTTACAGTTACATTTTCGACGAGGTACTCTATACTATACAGCGATAATCGAACTGTGCTTATGCATAATAATAATTGAACATAACCATTAGCCGGTTTAGATAAGAACCTGTTCTTATCCGAACTCGCTACGCGATACTACAACACACGGTATCAATCGAGGTGGAAACTGCGCGTTCTTTAACCCCCGCCAGTTCGAACGAACGATGCACTACAGTCACCCAGCGTGTTACCACCAGATCAGAATGATTGGTATTGTGCGTGTGCATGCCATGGACAGCTTACTCAAAGTCGTGAAACACATGGCTAGTAAGTGAACTGTGACTGCACATTCTTCGGCACAGAGAAGGAAAACTCTAAAGCAGCAAACCGTGGGGGAAGCAACGGCAAACTACCCCGAGGAACCCTGCGCAGGAAAGTCGCGTGTCAGAAAGCGTGATTGCCAAAGCCCGAAATCGGATACCACACCTGAAGAAGAAGAAGAAGAAAAATACTGTACTGCCGATGAAAACAAGAGAATCTAAAATGTCTAATTATGCACGCCGAGTATGGCCCAAGGGGGTGATAAATTTGAGTTGGGGGGGGGGCAAATCATTGTAACGAGAAAAGGTAGCACGTCCTATACGTATTAACTACTTTTATTATTATGAACAGATTAACCCACGTCCCTAATCTCACAGCCAAAGTTTTCAAGTTTACTTGAATCTAATAGCGAAAAATAATTCAAGAATCCCACAACCTACGAGATAGTCTGTGTATTGTATTTTGTTTCTTCCCAATTCAGTTCAGGTTCCCTCCATTAGTACTCTAATTCGAAATACATATAGAGTAATTATAATCGTAAAAATAATTTTAGTCAGGTTAAATATCCCGAATTTGATACCTATATTGTATTTCAGGAGACGTTGACCTTTGCACCAGCCCCTGATGATGCCACAATTTCCAACTCAGAAGCAGATAGACATCATCACCGACTCAAATACCCTAAGAGTGACGAGTATGTTGTGCTTTTCATGAGATCATGACTTTTAATTTTGGCTTCCTCACCCCCGTTCCTTCTATTCTAAAAACACCATGAAATAAGGAAAAACTAAAAACAGCAGTTTTCTTCATAAAATCTGCGTGAAACTGTGCTGTTCGGAAGTAATTTTGAATCCTTGATTTGTGAAGTTTCTGGGATGAATACAAAAAAACACTGAAGACTATTTTGAAGAAGAATCTGTTGAAGAATAATCTTTGGTTGAAAATTTTTTTCGTTTCATAATCAGGGCCGGCGCCACGTAGTGCAACATTATCCCATCATTCTTCGAGTCGGCCAGTTCTGATTGTTTTCCTCGTTGACTTGTTAGTTCTTACATTATTAATAAAATGTACCAAAAATCAATCCCGTCAGTTAGCATTAGATCAGAAATATTCGGTATTGTGCGTGTGCACGTTAAGACAGCTTACTGGACGTAGTAAAAACACTTATAGCTAGTAAGGGAATTGTCTCTGCACACTTTTCGGACACGGAAGAAAATATTCTAACACAACAAACCATGGAGGAAGCAACGGCAAACTACCCCGACTAATCTGCCTGGGAAAGTCACACGTCAGAAACTGCGATCGCTAACGTCCTGGCATTGTACATGGCACCTGAAGAAGAAGAATCACTATTGTACCTACAAAATTTTTACGCGCCCCCTTCTTTTCCAAGGGACTTTCTTCTTAAAATACTGCCAGAATCTGTCAAATCTCGTTGACGTACGTATTTTCCAACTAGTCTAAACTGCAGGGTTGATGAATCACGGGGACAAATAAACCGGATCACGGATGATGGATCACTGATTTAAAAAAAATCACAGATCAACCTAGGAAAAATGATTCGAATCGATTTTTCCGCATCATTTTATTTCCAATTAATTTTGCAAACAAATTCCCCAGAATATCAAAAAGTTTTGTACTACTGACAATTGATTCATGATTCAGGCACTTTTGACTTTTTGAAATTTTCGATACCTTTTAAGATTGAAAACTATCTAAAAATCGATGATCCGGATACCGAGACATTGATTCGAACCGCGGATTACGGATTGCTGAGAACAAAATAAGATCCGGATTACTGATCGAATCGCGAATCGTTAATCTGGATCACTAAATAGTTCGAACTTGTCCCGGATAAACGGACAGATAAATAACAAGATAACTGCGAACTCATCACCTCTCGTTGAGACACCTTTTCGGACTCTTTCAGGTTCTAAGACAATCAGATTATATTTACCCGTCATCAACAAAACTCATTCAGCCTCGGCTAAGACTCCTGCTGATTCCCTTAGCACCATAACCGCCGACTTATAGAAAATATTGGGGGCAGAATAAAAGTTATCACGGTTCTTAGGAGCGTCAAAAATCCCTCTCTTTGAAAATTCGAATGGTCGTCTTCTATCTATTTTGGTGCCAAAATTATACCCTTCTCATTATTACTTATCATATTTTACTTTCTTTTTTGTTAAATTTAAAAATTGGTGGTAGAATTTGTTGTACTTTTCCATTTTTGTGTTGAAAGTTTCGGGGGGCGACGCCCCTCCAAAGTTTTCACTGGGGGGCTCAAGAAATGCCAAGTCGGCGCCTATGCTGAGCACTCATCACCGTGGTCTCTCCTCCATCACTGAAAAAACATTAACACTATTAAAATTTTCCGCTATAGTGTACCCCCTCCCCCTCCTTCCGATTTAAGAAGTTGCTTGCGGCACTAAAACTAAGACGTTCTCTATTCATTCATCCTTCGGTTGCGCTAAGTGGAAAGTGAATTCTCGTTTCTTTGATGCTCGAATATTATTCACAGATGGCGAATTTAAAATTTCGTGTTTGGCAAAGCTCAAATCATTTCCCTACAGAAAAATAGTTTCGATGGGTCTCCGAGCACGATTTAAAAATACCTTCCAGAGAAACCAAACTAAAATACTCGATTTTTTTCATTCTCCTTAACATATAAAAAAAAAGCGTACGTGTTACTAAAACACCGATGAATTCAAAACAAATGGAGAGGTTGTTTTCGAGATTGGAATACAAGAATCTCGGACTGGTACCCCAAATACAATACCCAAGTTTGGAAACAACTTTCAATTAGAAATTTCGACGTATAGGTATCATTTCCACCTTGTAATTTCCGTTTCACAAATACAGTTCGCGTACCACGTGGCAATCCCCGGAGATCTGGAGCATAGGAATATTCATCGTCGACTCGGAGCTGCCACGCGAAAAGTACAAGTCCGAAGGGCACGTAAGTTTTCAACCATTTTATGACAATTTTATTCTAAAAATAAAAAATAATAAAAAAGGAGAAAAGGGAAAACGAAAACGAAGGGGAGGAAAGGAAGGGGGAAAAAACATTCGAACCTGGAAAGCGTTGAATAACAAGTGATGTTAAGTTCATCTGCAGACGAGGTATTCCTGTCACGAAACACATTCAAATTCACTTCGCCAGATTGTTTAGTATTCGTTCACATGAATCGGTGCAAACATACGCCGGTGTGTATTTTTTTCTCTTTTCCACGGATTCACAAGTTTGTTCGTGCGAGGTGGATACTGCACCCGACAACGGCACTTATTTCTTATGGCCGGTATAAGGTGCAAAAAATTACCAGGAATCGAATTTCGTAAGCTGAATTTACTTTTCGAATTATTTCCGTTTTATTTCGAAGCGCTACTTCCTGGCACCGCTCGCAGATATTTTCAAATATTTTCGGGGGCGAAATGATTTTTTTCATTCAACATTCGGGTCACGAATCGTTTGTTTTACATTTGTTGCGGTATACAGCAAATACTGCTTACGACAGATACGTCGTATGCACATATACTTTATACTACTGATTCTGAGAACGAGATTTCGCGCGAAGATAAACTGAGAACGTTGAGTGGTTGAGTACAGAAATCCAGAGGTGTGAAATCGCTGATTTTGAAAGCTCAGTTTGTTCTTGATTACGGAATATGGAGAGATGGAAGAGGAGGGAAGTAAGGTTACACAGTGAAGTCACTGTATGATACTTATGAAACTTGATTAATCGACCCAGTCACGAAATACGGTGTACATTTTCACCTCCGGTGGAACAACTTATATATAACTGCAAAATTTGACTTTGAACATTAGTTACTGTAGTACAAATGAAGCAATTCTACCAGAGGAATAATGCTATTGAAATTTCGCTGGACTGCCGCTACAGAGCGCAAAACCAAATACACCATCTTTACGTGGAAACGCACCCACCCGACTCTCAACCTACGAATGAATTGCACACCGCTACAAATTACCACTGAGGCTAAATTCCTCGATCTAACCTTCGACAGTCGACTTACCTGGAAAACCCACATTCTTATATTGAAAAAGAATTGCCTAGTCTCGCTCAACATCCTCAAACTACTAAACAATAAACGCGTTGGACCAACATCGGCAAAACTGCTACACATCTGCAAAACTCTCTCATTCGTTCCAAACTGGACTACAGTTCCTCTATCTACAACTCTGCTGCAGACCACCTACTCCGAGCCCTGGAACCAGTTCAAAACGCTGGCTTACGACTCGCACTCAGGACCTTTCCTACCTCTCCGATCCCCAGTCTTCAGTCACTTACCGGCACTCCACCACTCACCTATCGCAGAAAGATCTCATGCAATTCATTCCCTCTCCAAACTCCCGAACTCTCCTCACACAAAACGCGGCCAAGAAATCCTGTCGCAAACCTTAGAATCCCCACACGGTCTTCCTCCCGCATTACTTCAATATATTTCTCCATCTAGTCCTCCGTGGGAAACCCATCCCATCCAATTAAAACAGAGCCAAATGAAACCATACAACGAGAACTGGACACGATCCTGAACCAGTTTGCCGATCACGTCTACTGCTTCACCGACGGATTCAAATCACTCGACCAAACCACGGGAGTCTATTTAATTGACACTGTCCTCTCAATATTTCAGCTTCCCACCAGTACAACTACCAACATAGCAGATATGGCAGCCATCTATCAATGCCTCCTCCACTTGCCTGCAGAAACCTGCTCTAAATTTATCCTCTTCTCCGACTCCCAAGCTGCCCTATGTAAATTACAAGCAAAACAATGCACCGAACAAGACGCCATAACATCAGAAGTCCTGGCCACCAGGCGATCCAATGAAATCACATTTATGTGGATCCCTAGCGGCCAAGTATTACACCCCACGATATTACCGACAGAACGTCCAAAACCACCACAACAACGCGCCTGCCGTTAATCAATCCACCAGACCTCAAAGCTCATCTACGTCTCCTCTTACTCACAGAGTGATAAGAGGAATGGAGTGCACTACTGGCAAACTTCGCAGTATCAAGCAGGGTATACACAACTAGACGAAGATGATTAGTAAAGCATGTAATACACGCAACTGGAAATAGCAGTCAACCGAATCCTACTTGGACCCACTCGTACCATCCACGAATACGTACTATCGCGCCAGCTTTCTCCTCAGTGCTCAATATGCAATGTAACACTCACAGTTTACCACACCACACACGTTTGCGCCAAGTATCAACCACATCGACCTCCATCGCTATCAAACACATTCAAATTAGATAACATTTCAGATCTATTATACTTCATCAATAGAACAGAACTGCTCAAAATCTTTTAATTAGCATACCCACTGTCGGAGACATCCCATTGGGCAGTAACCCTCTGCTGACAAAACTCCGCCTTCGAAGAGCGCGTTTTTGAAAAAAAACGGGCGTTTTAACTAGAAAATCACTTAGAACCTTGAAAATTTTACTGGCAGTTTTAACAACTTTTTAATTACGCGCGCATTAGCCATTGCTTTTTGAAAACATTCAACGTGCGAATTTCTTCATGTTACAAAAATGGGCGTTTTAGAGAAGTAAAGATGGGGAAATTTGCCGGGCGTTTCATCAGTTCTTAATTTACGCGCAGATTCATAAGAAATGTTCAGCGCGCGTATTCTCTCATATCACTAAAATGCCCCTTTTTTAAGAAAGAGAGCGTTTTCTGTAATTGTTATACATAGGAAATCGTACGTTTTGCGCGCATGATATTATACGCGCGAATATGAACAGGTTCGAAAACGCCCGTATCATTATAATTTCGTGGCGTTTTCCACATACATCTGCGCGCGCAGATTAAATTATTGATAACGTGAAACCGTTACTGGTTATCTGTGTGGCTGTGACTTGTAGCCTGAAATGCTGAAATTGTGAAACGAAAAACAACAGTCGTGGTTTATTTAAGTTTCCATGTATTATTCTGTGATGCATATCATTTAAATAACCATATGGAGGATGATTCTCAGAACGAACACGGTAAGAACTATGTATAATACGTACAATATCTTTAAAATGTGTAAGTAAGTGCGATATTAGATTGCAATGTCGATTTATTATAGTGAGTACGAATTAGAGAGAAAATTGATTTCTAAGAGCACGTACATAATATCGCCCTGTATAAGTTGACACTCGTATTTTGTCCTGCAACGCTGAAGAACTTGTGTGTTTCAGGGATCTTCAGTTTACATATTTTGAATAACAAAACACCTCTCCCACATTCAGATTCGTCCTGTTAATTCGTTACATAGAAGTGGTATAGAAATAGTGGGAGTCTAGGAAACTGCCGTTTGTAAAAAGAGTTTCAAATTACATACTTCGGCATAGAAATGAGATAAAAACATGAAACAAAATCTGGTTTATATACCGCCTAGAATGAATGGTTCCAACCCTGATCGTCATTGCGTGTATAGGAATGGCAATTCCTTGCTCATTTGCTGAACCAACTCCAACTACTCTTGCTCTTTTAGCGAACTAGGGTTTTTAATCTGCTCACTGCTCCAATATGTGTTGCTCTGGATTGTTCTTTATCAGTAAAGAGAGAAGTGTCGCAGCGATCAGGTTCGAGATCAACTATTCCTTGCTCGGTTCACGAATAACGAATAGAACATAGAACAACTGATTTGTACTAAGAGCGAAAGAAGATATTGTGTTTGTACGGGTATCCTGACTAAGACTTCTTATAAAAGTTTGTACTTTGTAGTTCGGTGCATTTTTCGCTGAGTGTTATGATAGAAGAAATCTGAAATTGAACATATGGAACAAATTTAACCAAGATGGTCGGGTTTCATAGCGTTTTTAACACTAAAAATTTTGCTATAAGGTTTTTGACTTTTTGTAATTGAGAATAATTATCACTGACTATGAGATCTCGGATTATGTAGCTGGTCTAGGAACACCAACGAAAACCTTTTGTTTTTGAACGGTATATCAAAAAAATAAAAAGTGTGTAACGTTGATTCATAATATACTTATGTATTGTGGGAGAAGAAAAAACTGAGTGACCTGAAAAGAAATCTGCGAATATAACGTTGCCAGATATCTGTGAAGACGAAATACTGCGATATCGCTTGTTGAAATACAGAACCTGAGTGTTACTCATATCTACGCTGTTCTCTTTCTCTCAACAATCATAAATCTGATCCTTCCATTTGATGATGTACATGCAGAATTCTGCGCGTTGAAATACACGCGGTTCTAGCTGTCTTAGGACAGATACAGCAGGAAACTCCTCTTTCTCAATAGTATGAACCATGCATTACTCTATTATACCCTGCGATTCATTCAAATTCAGCTGAATCCTTTTACAAATGAGGACCTTTCTGGCAGAAGCTTGTGTATTAGTACAGTTAAACTTGAACCAGAATTACAGAGCAGTGAGCAGATGGTTTTTGCTCGGAATAATTTCGCGAACTGCTTTTTTCGTGAACCAACTCATTTAATTTGCTCCTGCTCGGAGTCGACCAACGCTAGGGTGACGCGCCTACCTGGTAAAACAGGAGTGTTTTAGTTTGAGTAAACCTGACAACTTGATACGAAACTACGAGCGTCAACTTATACTGAGCGGACTATATTTTCGGACAAAGCGACACAATCGTCTTCTTACAGTAAGAGTACAACTTTCATTCTGGCTTGGAGCAAGAGGTAGCCAACTGGCTAAAGTACTGGCAGAATGCGATAACCAGGGCGAAAAAGCTAGAAGAGAGAAAGGAAGCAGGAGATGCAACACAATTTTTAAATTGTTCGTTCATTTATTCATTCATTTTTTTTTCTTTTCAGCCGCCAAAAAGAACCTTGAAAACAGTGATGAACAACATGAAGTGGTGTCAAGTCAATCGTCATTGGAGCAGCGTACTGGTAATATTAGGACGCTGCATTGCTGTATTTTTTTTTATTCTAATTTTAAAAGATTCATTTATACTTTCCAATTTCAATTCCGAACACTGATACACGCAATTTATAGTATATTAAATACACCTGACATTTCTTTTTATTATTACCACTCTTCATTTAATATTTATTGCAGTTTTCATATGTTTAAAATTATTAGAAGAAGAGAAAAATGAATTCGTCACTGTATAAGTATTAAAATTTATAATGCACAATGTTTATTTCTTCGTCGTTTTCAATTCTTAACATTTTTTATCATTGTTGTAATGGACATTTTAGTTATTTTATGGTTGACTAGTTTATGAAAAATGTTTACCTACATTTTTGAAACAATGTGTGTTCCTATGCTTATTTTTATTTATTTTTTTTTATCAATTTGTTTTCCTATTAATATTTAATATAATTTTTGCATATTTAATTTCTATTCAATTATTTTTTTCTTAAAAAGTACTGAAAAGAAGCGCTTTTGAAAATTATTTGTGAGGGCGTTTTTTTAAGAAACAATCGGAAGGAGCGTTTTTAAATTTATTAGAAAAGAGGCGTTTTACAAACGTCACATAAACGCTCTCATATAAAGAACGCTTGGTTACTTGGCGTTTTTTAATAAGTTGAAAATCGCGCGTTTTCTAGGAAGTTGAAAAACGCGCGTTTTCTGGTAAGTTGAAAAATCGCGCGGTTTCATCGGTCTCACATTATCTCCCGCGTTCCGCCCGGCGGTATTTTGCCCGTAGGGAAGAGTTCTGTTAAATAAATAAAATTTAAAAAAAGAGCAATGCTGCCATGACAGGCGATTTTAAATACATATGAGGAGTTATCTGTCAAAAGGGCGTTCGTTCCATAAGAAATACATTGAACGGACGCCCTTTTGACAGATAACTCCTCATATGTGTGTGAAAGGAAGGACCTCAAGCTATCGCTTTTTGGGATTCTGGATGTATATTAAAATTGCATAACACATCCGAGTTGTGTCGAATCTATTAGTTTTCAATCTCATGTTCTGATTCAGAAAAACACTGGCATGTATGTAACTGTAATACTTAGTGCCGGCTGTTTTCACCCTGTATCTGGTAAAAATACACAAGGGCATTTTTTAGCCATATAGCAGAACAATGCAACTGTACCATTGTCAACAGTTTTCATTCAGTGCTCAGTAGATCAATGAGGTTACTGCACTCGTGCCACGTATCTATAGCAAAACAATGCAACTCTGTGTGTGTAGTCTGATTTCATACTGTGCGCAGCGAAACAAGAACCAACTGCACTTTGATCAACTGTTTCCATTCAGTACTCAGCGAGTAGTGTTACTGTAGTTGTGCTGTATGTCTATGGCAAAACAACAATGCAGATGGCATGTATTGTCTGGTTTCATACTCAGTGTAGTAAAACAACAATGCAACTGCACTTATATCAACAGGAACTATCCAAGGCGGTGGCGCGCTAGTGTTGTTGTTACTGATAAAACAAATAACAACAAAACAGTGAAGCAGGATCAAATTTATCAGTTGAGGAGCGATTTTCCAAAACGGTCTCTGTCCACTTTTGCATTTTCTACAGGAGGCGATAAAAACTTGGTACACGGAGTCATGTGATTTAAAAATCTTGGGTGATGGACTGGTTGTCTAGTAGAACACACTAGAACACCTCTCGTTTAAATATTTCGTTTTTGTTGCGCCATGTGTTCGTGGATGCGTCACGAAGTTGGGTACCTGGACAGAGGCCGTTTTGGAATGATTTTTTATGCTGAATTCGGAATAAGCAGAATGTTAAGTGAATGTTTAAAAATCATTCCAAAACGGCATGTATGTTTCTGAAAAGGGCCTCGAACACAATGGAATGCTATAAAATTGATTATTCAGCAAAATTGAAGTAAAAATCCACTAAATTGACGTTTTTTTAAGTATCAAAAAATTTATTCCTCAGTAAAATTTAAATTTTATGTTTAAAAAGGTATCAAAGTACAGGCAAAAATAAAAGAAATTACTGGAGACGTCGTTTCTTCGAGGTGGCTTCAGGCTTTTCAACATTTTGTCTTTTAACGGATGCCTTCTTTGCTGCTGGTGTTTCAGTAAGTTCAGGTTCTACAGCAACTTTCGGTTTTGTTGTGACGTTGGATTTTCCGAGGAGAATCCTTGAGTTTAATGAGTTTGGTTTTTTTTAGCATGATGTTGGTTTTAAATCGATAGCGTGTGTCAGATCGTCTTCCTTCGCAGATGATTTATTCAATTCAGTTTTCCCCGCTTCCGTGAAATCCATCAGTCCAATTAATTTGAGTACGTCTTTTTTTCTTCCTGTTGAAACGGATGTTTGTGATGGCAATAGTTTCGGTTTTCTGGTTACGAACTTTGGAATTTTTGGTTTCAACAAATTATGGGAAGTACTATTTCCGGAGAACAAGTTACTAACATGAACAGTTCCTTACTGACGACGTGTGAATAACCATCTACGATTTTTTTACATTTCCAACTGGTTCACAGACTTGAGAGATGTTCGTGACAGAGTTTTGAAATCGAATACCTGCCAGCCATCACCATACACGAATATTGTTCCGAACTTTTCATATATCTCGTGATACTGAGCCGGTGACTTGATCACAGGAATTTTCCGCGAGATTTTCTTTCAAGACGTGTGTAGCTATGTACGTTTCTATACGCTGATCCGTTGCTCATCGCACACTGCGGATACTGCGAGTTCCGTACATTTACCCTTTCTATGTATTTGCAAATAGAGATCGTCTGCTTTGTTTTCGTTAACGTTCAATCAGTTGATATTTACGAAAAACGAGACATTATTAATATTTTTAAAGAAATCTCCAGGGAAAAAATTTGTCTCGAGCATTTATATAAAAAAATATTGTACTGTACAAGTGGGCCAAAAACGCGTTTACAGTAGCGTAGCCAGACTTGGTATGAGGGGGGGGGGCGAGTTCGTTTCACTTTTGCAACATTACATGAGTAATACTTACTATTACCAGAATAAATTAAAATTTTTTCACATTTTCGGCTGATGCCAGGGGGGTCAGACCCCCAGTGGCTTCGCCCCTGCGAGTTTACGCTTGTTCGGTTGCAGAACTGGCAGAACTCGGCTTCGCCTCGTTTTACATCAAATTCGCGTTACCGCGTTAACGCTCTTTTTCCCCGCTAGTACCGTAATTTTGGAGTAAGGCCGTTTTGGAACAACTTTTTTTAAATGTGAAATTCTTTTGGCTTTTTACAGAGGTTTAAACGCTGCAAATAGGTAGTTTGATGATGTAGGTATGTGCCTGACAGTATCCTCCACCAGATGGCGCCAAAAAACGAGATTCGAAAAAAATGGACCTAGTCCTTTATGAAAATCGCTCCTCAGTTACATTTAGTTTGCACAGAGTACATTAAGATTTTAGTTCTTCCGCTTTTCTTCTCGCTTCCTCACGACAGTCAACGTATTCTATTACGTCCACAGAACGGAATCATCATAAATAATTAATTAATTAGGAATAAAAAATCATCACGTAATAAACTCTGGAGCAATACTGCGAAATTGTAATGTAAAATTGACGAAGTATCCTGCTTCACTGTTGTTATTTTTCATTATTGATGATAACGTGCGGTTCACAAAACAGTCACTAGATTTCACCCGCTCCGTTGGAAAGTTCCTATAGTTTTCATTCGGTACTCAGTAGAACAATGAGGTTACTGCACTTGTGCCACGCGTTGATAGTAAAACAATGCAACTGCACGTGGTGTGTTGCGTTTCATACTGTGCGCAGTAAAACAACAACGCAACGGCACTTGCGTTATCTGTTTTCATTCAGTGCTCAGTCAAACAGTGATGTTACTGTATAGTCGTGTCATATGTCTATAGCAAAACAACAATGCAGATGCCATGTATTGTCTGGTTTCATACTGTATGTAGTAAAACAACAATGCAACTGCACTTGTGTCAACTATGTTTGTTCAGTGCTCCGTCAAAAAATGAAGTTATTGCACTCGTACATGTCCATAGCAAAACAACAATGCAACTGTATGTGTCTTGTCTAGTTTCATACCGTGCGTAGTAAAACAATAACGCAACTGCACTTATGTCGACTGTTTTCAAGTCGTATTCAGTGAAACAACAACTAAACCGTCCGCACGCACTGTGTGTGTGTGTGTGTGTGTGTGGGGGGGGGGGGGTATGCAAAGGGAGGTCTTGTGTAAGACGCAAACCAATCGAAGGGAGACCTAGTTTTGTTGGGAGGCCATTTTCCAAGACCTCCCCTTCGTTCTTACCAGTAATTCGTGTTCCTCAGCGTTAATAATGCCAGAAAAAATTGAGATGTCGATAGGTAGACCCAGACCTCCACTAGTCCGCCAAATACGACATATTACACAATTTTATACATTCGCAATCGAGTGCATCACGCAGCGTGTATAGGCGATATTTTAGATTTCTTAAGTTACAGTTGATGGGAGGTCTAATTCACCGTAGTGATTTCTAATGCGAAGAGAGATCCTTGCTATGTTGTCATACACCCTTTGTGTGGTGAACAAAAGTGTTCCATGTTATTTCATTCTCCTGTAACGTTTTGAAAAGGGGACAGAGGCCGTTCTGAAATATCACTTCTCAATTCTTACCATAATTTACGTGGATATTATGCCCTCTTTTAGAGACTTTGGTGGATGCTCTGATCTCGTGCCCCCAAGAAGGTTGGCTCATGCATTCATAGTTCGACTTTTGAAAAGACATTACACGAGATAGGCAGACTCTCTCTCGTTGGAGTGTTTCCTTAATGAAATGTACCGACACCGCTTCTGCTGGTGCCGACTTTCAGGAGAAAGCAGTTTGAGAAATACAATTCCGGGGTGTTCGCTCCGCTGTTTGTTATTCTCGAAACGATTAAACGTCCTCAGCGTGAGAAGTAAATACCCTCATTTGTTGCATATGATGTTGCGTACGGATATATGAGTTTTGTTCGCCGCAAACAGAAGCAGAGAAAGAGTCGCTGCGTGGTACAGGCTTTTAATTAAAACAAGGTTATGCGGGCTGAAAATTTCCATCGTGAAAATTCGCGGTTGAAAGTTGAATTTTTGCTCTATAAAAGGGTAATGTCGGCAATCGAGGTTTGTCTTTTCGCACAGCCTGCTCCGTGGAAGCGACGAAGAAAGTTTAAGGAAACTAGGAAGCCACTTGCGTGAAATGAAATCGAGGAGTGAGCAACGGCGGTAGGTAGTCGGTATACGTTTGTCATTGTAAAGTCTGTGGATTGTGGGCTTGCGATTATTCAATTTCGAGACTTATAATATCACCCCCTTTTGTTTAATCTGCATCACAGAACGTTATTTTGGAAACGTGTGAAAAAGGAACACGTGCTCCTTACGACCTCAGGAATTTAATATACTTGATAAAAACTATTTCGCCCGGATTGTTAAATAATTCTGTCTCGCGACGTCGGATGAAATAATCCGAACCGAAATCCAGACAACGAGCTTATATGGCTGCATCCGAAAAGTGAACGAAGGCGTGGATGCTCTTTTTTTTAGCTCGATAGCGCAAGATTATTAAACACTGGCTGTAAAAGTTGAACAGTTGGAAAATTAAACTGCTCTAAATAGGGTGCATTCTTTAGTGCTTTCGTTTTCGACAGCAAGTAGACACCGACATTCTCTTAGTATCTGTGTACAGGGTGAATAATGAAAGTGCTCCCTCCTGGGACACGACCGGTCATTGAAATCAAAAAGCAAGGAAAGCGTACTTTTTCTGATCGACCTTATGTGTAAGTGCGTTCTCAAACAGTTGTATTTCTGTAGTTTGTGTGGATTACATTTTTCTCTCAATTTTTCACATCTTCGTCTGCGGAGCTGAATCATACACCAGACCAACTGTATCATGATTCGGAAAGGTGATCATAGTCCTGTAGGTTTAATTATACCGAACCTCGAACGTGTCTAATTAGGAATTCATCTTGTATGAGAAATAGCAGAAAGAATGAAGAAATTAGAAATTTTAGAACAGACAGACAAGCAGAACAGGGCGTAGAATTTGGGGGTACGAAAATATAAAAGTAGGTACTAATATGAGAACTGGGTTACAAGCAGCAGCTTGTTTCAGCAAATTGTGGTTTTCCCCCTGAATGTTGTGGGGAGGATTAGCTCAAGATGGGGTTACTACAAGCAGTGTTGGCCGGGCTCAATTAGCCAAATAAGGCAATATCTCGAGTGGACAATTTTAGGAGTGACACATTTTGAACGAAAAAAAAAAGTATTTCATTTAAAAAAATGAAAATAAAAATATTTCTGTAAAACATACACGTTTTTCACTGCTAAATGCTTACAACAGCACCACTGTGCGGGTAAACGTTTTTTGTATTCTCAAATATTGTGACCCTTGAAAGGTCCCAAAATTTTTCCTTGGAAACTTCCTGGTTTCCCGTATGGTCGGTCAGTCCTTGTCGGTTTGGCATTAAATTGTAACACTTTCGTTCTCAAGAACTGGGAAATTTTTTTGAACCAAATCTGTGGTAAAACTGGTTCAATAGCCCTCAAGAACACAAGACTCGTTGGAATGGATCTTTTAGACCCCCAAAAACCCCTTAGTGAATGGGACAGCATGTCCCAGTGGGATTTCTCTTTTTCTAATTTACTCTCAACCAGAGCCCTGGAATCCGCACTTGCGAGCATTACCTCAATGACGTCGGGACGGCTGTTAGGTCTGCCTTAGCCCTCTTCTCATCTTGCCGAAAAATCGGCCTAGGTTGAAATGTAGCGAGTTGCTAAGTGGACTCGAACAGGACCTCCGGAGTCCGAAAACAGCTCGCTATCCACTTGGCCAACCAGACCCCATGTCCCAGTGGGATTATTCGATGGGATATATTGCCCCAATGGTGCTGAAAAACACAAATCCACAATACAGCGGCTGATAGCCACTCTGTTGCGTACTCTACCGGAAAAGTAAGGCAGAGATGTTCTTCAAGAGCTCAAATACGCTCAGTGGGGCGGTTTAAACGGATTTAACCTCTGTTAGTGATCCAAACAGGATTTTTTTGAAAATTTTTAGGATATTCTGTCCCGCTGAGACTGAAAGGGTTAGATAAGAAATTGTCACGTCATCCAACGATCACCTTTATTCGCCAAATGCCAATACTTCGAATTGAAACTCAATAGGTGAAGCTACTGTTGCGTCCAAAATTAGTTCGTAATTACTGTCAGTGTTGTAACTAAGACAATACAACTGTCACTAAAGCCTCCCCACCCCGAATATCATATTCTATTTTCGCCATCGATTTTTTCAGTATATACATTATCATTGTTACCCAGGTTTTCACTTTAATGTCTGCACAAACGTCAACACTTGAACTAATTCAAAAAAGCTTATGTTTTATTAAAAAATGAAGGAAAAAGTTGGTCTCAGCATTACGATTACTAAAATATGTTTTCTATTCCTCGGTAATTTGTAATGTAGCATTGAATAGTCTGTCACTACACAGACTAGCTCAATCGCATGAATTCGAGTTTTTCCCGAAAAAAAAAGAAGGACTCTTAGCCTTTAGAAAACCCTCGCGTAGTTAGGGAACTCACCGCATGAATCATAATTGATTGATTTTTTTCCGAGCTCGAACTTCACCATTGCAGCAGAAAAGCAGGTTAAATAGTGTTCAACTTGTACCCTCAAACTTCTTTTTACGGAGAAAAGTTTCGCCTGAACTTTTACGTCGCTATAAATTTAGCTCGTTGAAAAATCTTTAATAAAAAGTAAACGTCGGAAGTCGGGACCGAGCAAAAGTTCTCTTCGGACGTGTGTATGCAAATTCGTTCGGAAATAACGCAATATCTTTGAAAAAACAGCAAATAATGTCAGTATTTGGTTGTATCTGGGATCTATATAGGTATAGTAATCGATACAAAACAGGCCTGTAACTTCACAGAGGTGGCATCGCAGGGAACCCGCTCCCTAATATATATTTAAAGCCGTATTGGAGGAAGTTTTCAGGCAGATCAACTAAGAAGGGAGGGGTATTAAAATTAGGGGGACCTATTTAAACAAACCTAGGAATTCGAGTAAATTCAGATTTGCGGATGATATCGTTACAATCGCTAAAAACAAAAACGAATAAGATACTATGACAGAAGACCTGAGGAGAGAAACCGAGAAGGTAGGGCTGGCTACAAATCTGGTAAAAACAAAAATCTTGACTAATATCTCTCCCTTTAAGGGAACAGACCCATTGAATAGTCCCGGAGTACAAGTACCGGGAACAAATAAGTAAAACGGAAAAGAGGAAATTAAATGCAGAGGAGCAAACGCATGAACGTATAGAGCTCAGTTTTGGGCTTACACGAAAAAATAGACACAACGAATAATAAAGACTCAAAATGCGATGCTCAAAAATATTCTAAATATTTAAACTAAAGGACCACGTCCGTGCTGCGGATATCTTTCAGAAAACCAAAACTAAAGGTGTAGGGGGGGGGCTAACAAAAAACTTAAGTTGGACTAAGCTGGTCCCACCGCCAGGATGTCTTAAGTTGTAGGGGCGTAGCTACGTGGAGGGGGAAGGATCCGACCCCCCCGGGCATTGGCCGACAATGTGAAAAAATTTTAATTTATTCTGGTAATAGTAAGTACTAAGGGGCTTTGCCCCAACCCCCCACGGTCACTCACTTCGCTCGTGCCGACCTTAATCGGCGCTTTGCGCCTCGTCCAACCGCCACAGTCCTCAGTGTGTGGTCTGAAACTTTTTTCCTGAGTTGAGATTTGCTTTGTGCTTCTTTTGCTCTCCCTCTATTAGCAGTCCTCAATCTTCCACCATGAACCCTCTTCCATCCTTTCTTCATCACGATCCTCCTCCACCACGACCCCGTCGTTGACAATGGTTGCTCTCCGCCTCCACAGTCACATCTCAACAGTCGCAACCCCCCTAAGCCACAAACGCCTCCCCCACAATGGCCATAGTCCTCCACCTAGTCTCCCCTGATCACCCTCTTCCACCACGAGTGCCCTTCATTAGGACCACGTCCTTCGACTACACCACACCACTGTGCCCTTCATTTTCGTTCACGTACCACACCCCCACCAAGACCTCTTCACCCATCACTACGACCTCCCCAATGGCGGCCTTAGTCCCTCTCTACAGCCTTCCCCTTCAACGGCTCCTTCTCGCCGGCCTCCTCATCCCAACCCCCACGAAGATCCCTTGGTCATCAACTCAGGAGCTCCCATCACCATGACCAACCCTCCTCCACGAGAACCCTTCCCTTCAAGACCACCTGCCCGGGACCAGAACCTTCCGCACCAGGGCCTTCATTCGCCTTCCCGGCCGCCTGTCTCACCAAGGACTTCCTCCTCCACCAGGACCTCTTACTCACCATTACCCCCTCCCCACTCGGGGCCTTAATGTCCCTCTACAGTCCCCGCCACCATCGTGTTTTTCCTCCCCTTTAGGAGCTCCTTCTCTACCATGAGTACCTCTTACACCCCCGGGTCTTTATCTACCAAAATTTTACTGCCCCTCTAGGATCCTCACCCACCCCTACCTCCTCCTTCCTCAATGGCCACCCTCTCCTACCAAGGATTTCCTCCGCCACAAGGACCTCTCACCCACCACTACCCCCTGGGCTTCATCTCCCATCAGAGCCCCTGTCCTCGGGCTCTCCTCCCCCTTCAGGAGCTTCCTCCACAACCATGAACCCCCTCCCGAGGGTAGACTACCCCTGGAAAATTCAGTAATTAAGGGGCCGGGTAGGCAATCTGCAGCGACTTGTGATCTTGAAGATTATGGGTAATTATGTCATTTTACGTCTTTTTATGTCTTATTATGTCGGTTATGTCTTAAAACTTGGAGATCTTTTATATTAGAACAGCACTACCTCCTCCTTCCTCAATAGCAAACCCTCTCCTACCAAGGATTTCCTCCACCATGAAGACCTCTCAACCACCACTACCCCCTGGGCTTCATCTCCCATCAGAGCCCCTGTCCTCACTATAGCCCTCCAGCCCCCTTGAAGATCCCTGACCATCCACCCAGGAGCTCTCACAACCATGACCATGCCTCTCCCAAGCGCCCTTCCCCCTCAAGAACCCACCCCACCACCAGCCCCTCCCTCACCAAGGACTTTCTCCTCCACCAGGTCCTCTTACTCCTGCTCCACCCAGGGCCTTCATCTCCATCCACAGCCCACGCTCCCACAGGGACCCTCCTTCCCCTTCAGGAGCTCCCTCCTCAACCATGAACCCCCTCCTGAGGGTAGGCTACCTCTATTGAACGACTAAGGGACAGGGTAGGCAACTCGCAGCGACTTGAGATCTTGGAGATTATGGGTAATTATGTCATTTTATGTCTTCTTATGTCTTATTATGTCAGTCATGTCTTAAAACTTGAAGAGCTTTTATGTTAGAACACATTATGTCCTTGAAAGTAGTTGATCTGCCCCTGCAATTTTCCAGGGGCTCTCCTCCCCCTTCAGGAGCTTCCTCCACAACCATAAACCCCCTTCTGAGGGTAGGCTACCCCAGGAAAATTGAGTAATTAAGGGGCCGGGTAGGCAACCTGCAGCGACTTGTGATCTTGAAGATTATGGGGTTATGGGTAATTATGTCATTTTATGTCTTATTATGTCGGTTATGTCCTAAAACTTGGAGAGCTTTTATATTAGAACAGATTATGTCCTCAAAAGTAGCTGATCTGCCCCTGTAGTTTTTCGGATTTTTAGATAGGCAACCCGCAGTGCGTTTTTTTTCTCCCGGAGGCGGCGGTGGCGGTGGCGGCGGCGGATTTTACTTTTTTAGTATGTAGAGAGAGAGAGAGAGACCCCACTGCTAAGTTGAATAAGATAGTTACCATGTGAATACCCTAAAAACGACGTAAAAGAGGGAGGCCAGCAACACGTAGGTCGGATGAGATTGTTGAAATGGCCGATCCCAGTTAGGTCTCTCAGGCCAGAAACAGGACCAAATGGCGTGAAACGCGTAAAGGCTTATGCTTAACAACAAAAATATCCGGCCTTGGATGGGATGATCTTAGTCTCGAAGATCATTAAAATCATCAAGATCATGATCTTCACGGTGACCTGAGACTAATTTTCAGCATGTTATCTTGGTGATGACTTGAGATCATTTTTGACGGGGAGTATTGGCTAAGATTTTGGCAAAGATTATCAAGATCATGATCTGGGAAGTGACCTGGAATGAATTTTAAATTATTGATCTCAGCGGTTACCTGAGATCAATTTTCAGTGAGTGATCTAGAAGATGACCTGTGATCATTTTTCCAGCGATCTTCCTATCGTTGAGATTTAGGTACCGTTTCCAAGACTTACATCACGTATGTCAGGATCATGTACAGGGTACCGATGACCGTTTATTGAATACTCAGCATCCACGCAAAATTGGAATAGTCGGCGCCATCGTATGAATGAAAAAGTTTCTATATTGTATCCGCGAAGGCGCTGGCATTTTAATATTCACGCCGAGCGTTCTTTTTCTCGGTCGCATGGAGCACGAGTTCGCGATTTGTGTACAAAAACCGTCGCTGCAAACTACTCGGAAGGCGTTTTCAAAATGTGTGCAGGTAAAAAATGGAAAAGAGGACGCGATACGGTACCCAGCTATCGATTTTCACCGAAGTGTAACTGTATATCGTTTTTCGCGATTATTTATCAACCTGGAAGGGTATTCACGTGTATACGAAAGAAGCGGCAGAAATTAAAATAAACGCGATGTCAAAATTTATGTACTTGCGTGCGGCATTCAATCAGCGGAAAACGCATACCGATACTATTAATATCGGATAACAGCCCTGGTACAGCCGTTGTTTTATCGATGATTTGCGTGGCTCTGATGTACCCTTCATACCCTCCAGGCAGCGAATAAATACAATTTCGAGTCGGTTATTCCTACAGACGTACGAAACCCTGTGTCGTGTTTCACTGTGCCGAGTAAAAAGTGTCAAACTATCCATTAACTGCCCGAAAAAGGTACAAATTGTATAGGAGATTACAGAGCTGTTTCCGATTTAACCACAACGGAATTCAAAATTGGTTGATGGGCTTTGTTGCATCCTCTAGAAGTGCTTCGTCAAACGCCCCCGAAATACAATCCAGAAAACATAAGAGCACGTATCTACTTCTGTGCCCTAGAAATGCCAATGGAAGAGAAAGGATCGGGGCACCTCAACACTAAGTAGCCACAGTTTTTGATATACTGGTTTAGCGAATTCAACGGTAGAGTTTGGGGAGGGTTGTACAGTTCAATGCCAGATCTGAATGTATCTGATAACATGGTGTTCAATTTGTCACATCAAAATACTGTAACAATTAACTTTGAATAACTTCCACTACTACTCTGACCACCGACCTGTATTTTGTGAAGTGGCAATAACAAAAGAAGATATCGTCCACCAAGAGTTCATAAAAAGAAATCAAAAACACATGCGATGTGGAATGAGAAAACCGACCTTACGTCAGAAAACGAAATTTTGGGAAACATGCGTTAGATTTCGCGCTACTTTCATGCCTTGTTTGTGTTTGGAGGGGGCTGGAGTGGGAGGTATCATATTGTATCTTACGTCGTTCGACTCCCCATCATCATTATCATCTCGTTTTACCAAGACGTGGTTGACTCTATCCTTTACCGGTGGAATGAGAAAACCGACCTTAAATGCATAGGTTGGTTTTCTTATTCCACTTTTTTTCGAGTTCAGTGTTGACCACGGTACAATTTATAAAGGTAGTGACACGACGTGGAAATCGTGTCCGCATGTATGTAATAGTACACGGCTACGCCACCATGTAGCGCCACTGCAAACAATTCCAGTCTTATCATTGTTGATATGGGAAAAACTGCATAGCACTCCTGTAAATTCCTCATTTTATGTCATTTTACGTCGAATTTTTAAATTTGATTGCGATTTCAAGCGAATTCCTTTGAAATCCCGTGTTTTGTTACATTTTGCAAGTCCGGCTACGCCTCCAACGAAGAAAAAGTAGGAAAATTGATAAGGCAGAAGTTGATCCATAGACGGAACTGATGTTTTTTCTTAACAGGCCCGTAACCAGACAGAGAGGGGCTAGGAGGCTTGCCCCCCCCCCAAGAAAAAAACATAATTTGCGAGCTCCCAAATTTTATAAAAGCTTCTGATAAATTCTTAAAACGTTCGAAAAAAAGTTTTCGCTTTTCCAGAATTTTTGTTTTTATATGAATGCATAAATAAAATAATTTGAAATTCATTTTCCATTTTTGAAGTTATAATATGTTGAATCTTCAATGTTTAATGTTTTATTGATCACACGAGAATAAAAAGAAAATAAAACGTATAGCTCCAGATATACATACTCAATTTATTATTAGAATTAGGTACGTCTTCACATTTTTGTTACAAATAAAATTAAAATTTCAATCAGAATAATTGTACTTTCCGTTATTTTTGATCGATAAAAGCTCTCAGAATGTCGCAAGCATCGATTTTTTCAATCGTTCATATTCAAAAGCAATAAGAAAAGCTAAATTCCTCATTATTTTATTAGTCATTGACAGTCGAGACGGTATGAGCTACGATTTATTATTCAGTTATTTTAGTCGAAAATAAGGACCATTTTAATAAAATGTATTATACAAACGAAATAGTTTCTGCGGGCAAGTTAGCAGGCTTTTGTAATTGTTGAGAGGAACAAAAAACTTCACGTCTGTACTATCCGTTGTTGTTATTGGAAAACTTCTAAAGGAATCTTTATAATCAAATTCTCAAGTTAAATTCATGATTCATTTTTCTGAATTCAGAGCAATGCAGTCGCTTCAATTTTGAGAATATGACACACTCATGTAGAATGATTTCTTCGATTTAGAATCATTACTGAACTGGGATGATATTATTGGTCGATCTGATTCCTTTGCTAAAAGCGCAAAATTTTATCAAATGAAAATCCCATACAAATAGTAAGTCTCTTGACGAAATCCTATGACTCACTCCCTGAATGAATGAAAGGAAATCATTCCGGCACTTTGTGAATCATTCGATAAGTCCTCAATATGGGGAGACAGAAGCAGCTTCATGCCACGAAGACGGTTTAGGGTTAACTATTAATTTTCAAAATCTCGTACACGTTCTCAACCAAGAAGCAAGAGGCGAAAGAGCGAACGAAAATATTTTAATTTAAACTTTTTTAATCCTCCTTTCGTAACTTTTTTTTTTCAATATATTTTCTTCTGCATCTTTTTCCTTGCCTGAAAAGAAGAGAGAAAAAAGATACTTGGAGGTTGAAATAAATTTGAAATAGAACAGGCTGCAACTGGAAAATGCTATGGAAAGTAAACTTTTTTTTATATTTCCAATTGTTAGCGCTGGCGGTAAAGCTTTTGGGCGACTTTTTTTCGAATATTTCGCCCTGTTTGGGGAAACATTGTAAAATGATTCGCTTGTAAAACGATTTCTTTTTTGCAGCGGGTTCAAGCACGTTGTCCTTGTCTATTGAGAATACCGTAAGGTTTCCTCGACTAGTTGGTGGATCGCTGGTGCGAAGATAAGACACAAAAGGCACGACGAAACAGCAGGCGGTTAATTCTTAATAAATGCGGCGTAAAAATTAAATCTTCCAGAAGGCTGAATGCGACGTATTCGGAAGATTAATAATTTCGCCGAGAAGTTCGTTAAAATTGAAGCGCTAATGTTACGTTTCTTTTAAAACTAAAATCAGCAGTCTTTATGGCTTCTTTGTTCGCAACCATAAGCAAATGACGAGTTTCGTTCGTTATAATAAACGGTTTAAATGCCTACGAGTATCTTCGACCAAGTGAAATTTTCGCAAATTGATAAAACTTAATTGATGGGAAATATTAGCATTTTTGGAAAATTAACTGGCGTTTTTCGTTCGTTCTGTGAAGACGAGACGAATATTTCCCGAATATAATTGGCAACGCTGGTGTTCGAATTTTGTACCTCACTGAGCTCGGAAATTTGGTTGTCTTAGAGTTCAAAGCTCGTTTGGTAAAATACGTGAATATGAAAACGAATATTCATGAAAAAAAAATTAAACAGGATCACCTACATCTGTTCACCAAACTAAAAGCCAGACTTTCTGCAGACAAAAAAATAGCCAGATTCCAAAATTTCTCTAATTTTCTGAATTTCTTCAAACACAGAAGGAAATCAGCAACAAAGCTGAGTCTTGACTTAAATATCTCATAACTCACCCTCCATAGCCCCAATAAAAAAGCGAGGAGCAGAGGCGAAAATTCTTTCGCACCGTGCGAGTAGCTACATCTGTCGGTAGGTGCGTGCACTGAATGTTATGTGACAGAAAACTGTTAACGAAGGTCTAGAGGGGAAACAGTTAGGTTTCACATACGTGCTCGCTCTCTCTCTCTCACTCTCTCTCTCTCTCTTCTCTCTTTCACTCTATATTTGACTAAATGCGAGCGGAGCGTCACTTTTCCGTTGCCAGGGGCGAAACTTGACTTTCAATTGGGGGAGGGTGGGTGGAGAAGAAAAATTTGCTGACAAATATTTTTTGAAAACTAAAAGTTTGCCGACCAAGTTTTTAAAAAATTGAAAATTTGCCGATTTTTTCAATCAATATCTTTAAATAGGAAAAAAGTAAGAAAAAAAACAAAACAAACAAACAAATGTTCTTAAAAAATGAAAAATTTAAATGAACATCATTACAGTGTACCTAACAACGAAATGAGTATTAAAACTCTGCGCTCAAATATTTGTAGGTGTATACATGATAGCGAGATTCTAAAAAATTCAAAAATTTTCTGAATTTGCCAATAGGATAAAATTTTCAAAATTGGCCGATATAATAATATTTTTTTAAATTTGCCGATCTTTGCCGACTTTCCCACAAAATTTCCAAATTTGCCGACTGCCAAATTATGGGGGTGTCACCCCCCACACCCCTCCCATAGTTTCGCCCCTGTCCGTTGCATATTTTCGCGTTCGCGTTCGTTTCGCTTTTTCTACGTTAACTAACCATCTTGAAACTGCGTAAAGAAGCTTTGCTTCAAAACCCTAAGGTCCTTTTAGAATTCTAAATTATTCTGAACCAATGATTGCAAAATCTTGAAGAGTTCAATCAGTTTTCAGTTTTAATAGATTTATAGAAGGGATTCCTAATAAGTCTCGTTAATAAGTCTAAACAAGTTCAGATCAAGACTGGGTAATCCCAATTGGAACCAAAAGTAAAATGCGCCTCAGAGCCACAAAATTTCTAAATATTAAAATCAGAGTCAAAGCCGAAGTCTCTAAAAAAAAAAGCAGAATCGGAATCTGTGCCGCTAAAACTTAAGTAAACTGATTATTTCCATGCACAGCTATTAGACAACCCTGCCCTCGAAAGACGACTTTAAAAAACTAAACCTTTTGAACTAGCCTAATTACCACCATTTGGGTATAAGACGTTTAAGTAAGTACGAACGGAATATTCACAAAGATATTAAGGGGAACCACATAAGATTTAAATATTAACTCGAGAGGAACATCCACTGAGGTATCAGAGTCTCATTCACGCTCACAGTCAAAATTAGAAATACAAGCAGATTTTCTCGTAGAATATTCATTTGTAGAAGTGGCACTTTGAGCCTTCACTGATACTTCAAAAGAGTCAAAAAGAATATCTAGAAAGCAAGGTGCCTTACAGAGCCATTGTACAGAGTCAGTTCCAGTTTTTCAGAGTCAGATTAGAAGTCACACAGGTTGAGGCACTGAAAATCAGTGCCAGAGTCGTCTTAGCTTCAGCCTAATACGCAGGTCAGAGATACAACAATGAAAATTGAAACAGCAAGAGTCAGATTAGGCAATTCACTCTCTGGCAGGCGCAATGTGAGATGTGCCTTTGAAAAATGAGGTGGCTCCTCAGCTACGGTCCACACGAATCTTAACGAGTTCCTAGTGATATGCCAAACCTCAATAATTCTCGGCAGAGTTTTAATGTGATCTTGATAAGCATTACAGTAGCTCTTGAAAGAGACTTAATGAATCCTCAGGGGGTCTCAACGAAGTGTTAATGATTCTCCAGGGGGGTTTGATGAATCTTAATGAATTCTAACGATGTTTGAATGAGTCTGACTACTATCTGTAGAGTTTTAATAAGTTTGAAAGAGCACTGAACGGATTTCTATAAGGCATCTATGAGTCCAAAAAGGGTCTCCACAAAAGCTGCGGAAAATGGAACGAGAACGGAAACTAAATCACTTATTGAACAGCATGTTTTAGGTTTCCTGGAAAAAACTCGAACAGAATCACAATTTCTTCTGTCTCCGGAACAAATAATGCAAACAGAGTACTTCTGAAAATGGAAGGTAAACGGCGTAACCTCAAAACTGTCTTTTTCCCAATTTAACTCCGGAAATTTGAGATTAACACACCTCAAATTAGGGTTTCCCAATCTTCTATACGCATTTTCCAACATCGACAGGGGGTTCTCCCATCCCAAATTGGATTTTACTACCTCATTTCGGAGTATATCCACCTCAACCTGGAGGTATTATAATTTCAACAATTGCTTTCCAATAGTATGTTCGGGTTTCCAACCTCAATTTAGAGTTTTCCATGGCAACTTCGGTTTTTTCACCTTAAATCTCTTGTATATACCACGGACGCGGGCACTGGAGAGGAGGTTTTACTCTAGGACGATTAGCAGTCACACATGTGACATTTATTCATCACAAATGTGGAACAAACAGTTGCACAAATGCTGCACGGAAGTATCACTAATGTAACACCAAAAGTTTTAGGAGTGAAACATTAAAATCCACATAGATGTGGCAAATGTCACTAATGAAACACACCAAGTGACACATATGTGACTCCAGTGGCGTTTGTGTCACAGCAAGTTCTCCAGGCTGACTGGTTGAAAAGCGGGAACAATGTGCAGAAATCGCTTGCACAAGTCTCCTGTCACTTTTGCCTCACTTTCAAAATAAAAATTGCACATCGGATAACTTAGAGTTCTTCGCTTTTAGGAGTTCTCTCACCTCAACCTAGGGTTTCCTCGCCTTAATGAGAGTCTGACTTTGGTTAATTAGGGCATTCCTCGTCACAACTTAAGTTACTCTGACCTCAAATCAGGGTTTTACCACTTCAGCTTGGGGTTTTCATACCTTAACTTAGAACTTTTTTACCTCAACTTGGAGGTTTTCCATTATTCCATATCCCTCAATTTTATTTCTACTATCTTCGAACCTTTAGGTTTTCCATCTCAATCTGGATTTATCTCACATCAACTTGGAATTTTCCCACATTAACATGCAGTCCTCGTCTAATTTAGATTCAACTTGAATTTTCGTTTTAACTTTTTCCCTTTTTTTAAATTATAAGGAGTTTCTAATACCTCCACATTTGCTATTTTCCAAAGTCAACTTGGGCTCCTCCTACTTTAACTGTCCACCTGTAATTGTGGTTTATTCATTTCACATACGGGTTTCCTCATCGACCCCCCCCACTGATGTTTTTCATTTTAATGGCTTAAGGAATCTTTTTATTTTAGTTTAAGAAACCATAGTATTTTTATAATAAATTCTAATTCGCCTTTCAATTCTTTTTCTATCCTTCATAATTTTTTATCCACCTTCTGACTCTCCTCAACCAGGGTTAATTAACAGGTTAATTATGGATCTTTCTCAATCAGTCGCATTACTGAGAAGGTTCACGACACTTTCATGATTCGGTAATCTCAAGTTCATGCTACTCAAGTGGATTAGCGTCTTCGTATGATGAGTGTATTCCTACATCCCATTAATTACTAAACGTCATAATAGTAGACGTGAAGAGCTACTCAAGACTTTTGATACGCTTTCTTCATCGCTTTCGACTAATTTGCGTATCTATTCTTCATAGTTTTACTACTGCTTTATAAAGGCACCCCATTCATGAAGACACGGACCCTGAAGCTCATGATCCACGGACCTATTAGAAATTCAAGATTTTTTCTAAAGCACACTTTTCCATCGAGTCAAAATCGTTTATTCGTCGGGTGTTTGGTGAATGTACGGAAGAACTGATTCACTTGGTAAGCTGAGTACTTCGATCCCTCAACTTCTACACGTCTCTGGGGGGTTCGGTCAGCGGCACGAAACTGGAGCCAATTTTCCGAAATAAGTTTCTTTCATTTTCTCTACCTCTAAGTTGACAATGAGTATACGTTCCACTCTCAAGCGTTTCCAACTCAGTTTCTTTATACGTTCTCTACTGAATATACTTTTCTTCCATTTTACGACCGACTGCTTTGTACTGAACATACGATCGTTTAGAATTTCTATCGTGCTCGTATACATTCAACGTTCACGAGGGCCTTTTGCGTTCAATTTAACCGAAAATTATTTATTTTAATTAGATCGTTTTCTTCTTCAGCTGCTTTTCTTTTTCGTCTTCTATTTTTTGAAGTTCGAGAAGGTGCTCGCGTTCCGAAAAGCAAACTACGTTACGGATAATTTCGAATTCATTGTTAGACGAGCATTGTGTGCTTAATTAAAGGTAGGTACTCGTACTTATTTCTAATGGCGAGTTGGTCGTTTCAACTATGCACGGTATATAGTCAGTAATGCGAATTAAGAACGTTTTAGAATGATATCCCAGCAGTAATACATTTTGATAATTCGTTTCATGCTCAGTACCCCTTATACACAACTCGGCCCTTATCGGACCACGTACATTTTCAATTTTTGAATATTCGAAAAAGCAGTAAAAAGTTTCATCTGCGTGGTTTCTATATACGTATGTATATTTCGGTCATGCCGCGTATCCGTCTAAAAATGTAATTCGGAACGCGTTTATTTACGATATTCAATCGAAAAATCGTTTCTGCCGAATATGAAATTTACGTTTATATCGTCGATCATTCGTAAATTACGTTCTCTCGCATATTCTGCTCGGCGATGCCGAAACGCGAAAGCACGTTTTCGTGCATAAGGTGAGAGCACTCGTATACCATTTCTGATATTTGTAAAACCGCGCGTCGATTTCATCCCCTACAGTCATTCGAAAAAATTGAATCTTTGCCATCTTTCCGAACTTTCAAACTGCTTCATTTCGATGCTTTCCGCGCCCGCGAAACGCTGTTTGGAAAATGCCCAAAATATTAATTCCTCCTTTTGTGTAAATTGGATGTTTCGTTTTTGAAAACGCGCATCTCCACCTACAAATTATACTACACAGGAACGCGGATCTGTTACGCGTGTCTGCTTCCTAATTTTTTTATTTAGTTACTTCGTTTCTACTTCCACTGAGCCACTACTCGTTTTTGGGGGAGGGTTCACAGATTACAATGAATAAGATGATATAAAATGAAGTAAATAAAAATATCTTCTCTGTGTGCTACCTTGGTGTGGTGAGGGGGCTTAAAGAAAAACTAAAGGCATACCGGAGAAGGAAAGCTACGATAGATAAACCCTGATGAAAGCAAAGAGAAATTACATCAGTATTTTTCTCTGGAAATGCGTCTCCACCACAATAATTATGATGGCAACTCACAAAGTAAATAATAATTATGGGCGTAGAAAGTCTCCCATTCGGATGTCCAGGCTTATTAACTAGTGAGAAACTATCAGAATTGAGAACAGGGACATGGAATGCAAGGAACTGAATGAGATACGTAAATTAGAAAACTTAAAGAAAGAGATGAAAATATTAAAATTAGATGTAATAGGAATCAGTGAAGTGAGATGGCCAGAGGAAAATGATTTTTGGACGTATTATAAATAAGACTGTATGGAATAGAGTGTAGAGTTATATCCAACATAGTGAGGAATTATTAATGGTGAGAATTTCAGCAAAACCAGTATCTTTAGCGATAGTCAAAGTTCATATGCCCACAGAAAGTTATAGTGAAGAAATAGAAAAAATTTACAAAGAAATTTATGAAGTACTAAGCAAGGTAAAACGAAAAGAAAATTTAATCATAAGGGAGATTGGAACACTAGACTAGGAAGTAGAAAATAGTATTAAAATGTAGGTTTAAATTTATAAAGATGAATAAGAAGAAAGTAAAAACAAAATGGAATTTGGAGTTACAGAAAGGGGTAAAGAAAAGAGAAGAATATCGAAAAGAAATAACGAAAGAACTTTGTAAATCACAGAGAGGAAATGATATTGAAGGAGAGTGGATAGCAGTAAAAAGCAATAAATCTGGCAACTAGGTAGAACATAGGTACTCAAATAATATAAAGGAGAAAACCATGGATGAAAAGTGAAATAGTAGAGTTAATGGAACAAACTATAAACAAGCCAATGAAAGAGAAAGTAAGGACAAATATAAGGCTTTAAGAAATCAAATAAAGAGAGAATGTAAGAAGACAAAAGAAAAATGGATTAATCAGAATTGTGAATTAAGGAATTAATAAACCGATTAAACACATAATAAACTAAAAAGATATTTTGGAGCAAGAAAAAATAAAACAAATAATTTAGGGAACTATTAGATTCTAACCTCAGCAGCTATCATTGTGAAGATGAAGACCCGCTCACTGTGGACCACCTCTTCTTATGCCCCTCCCTCATCAGCCTTCGTAACTCTTACCATGTCACCCATAGTCGAATCTTGGCCCTCTCCAACTCACACGAGCACATAAACAACATCCTCACCTACCTGCCTGCTACTGGATACCTCTGCAACATATAGACAACAAACTTTCTCGAGCCCATAGCTCGAGAGTGTAGCTCCGTGGCTCAATAATAACAACAAACAAATAAATAAATAAAAAATAAAACAAAAGAGACAAAATACAAAAGATGGGTGAGATATGTTGAAAAACTGTATAAGAATGGAGTAAGTATAAGTAAATGTACGGAAAAAGAAGGTAAAAGGATGAAGAAAGAGGAGATCCTGTTTTGAGATAGGAATTTAATAAAGCTCTGAAAGCAGGTAAATCAGAAGAAGTTGATGAAATTACTACTGGAGTTATTCGATGCTGACGTGCCACCGGTCATTGAAGTCCGAATATTGAAAGGGAGTGGATACCACTTAAAAAAGCAATAAATCTGGCAGCAAGGAAGAAAATAGGTACCAAAATAACAGAAAGGAGAGATGAAAAGTGAGACTGTATTAGAGTTAATGGAAGAAAGAAGAAAGTTATTGAGGGATTTGAACGAATTATTAGTTTTACATAAAATGAAAGAGTTCTTTTTAACAAAGAAAAAATCATGTAATTATAAAACGAAAACGTACACAACAAGTCAGAAACAGAAAAATTCTTGATAACAACCGAGAACAGATGATAAACACCCATTGCAGGTTTTATCTTGATAACAAACTTCATGAACGGTAGAATTGAATGAGGGAGGAGAAGAAGGAGATAAACATAAGTATAAGCAAGCCAAGGATAGAGAAAGTAAAGACAAGTATAAGGCTTTAAAAAATTAAATTAAGAAAGAATGTAAGAAATCCAAAGAAAACAGAATGGTGAGGAAATCGAAGAGCAAATGAAAGCAGGAAACTCCGATTAGGCACCCAATAAAATAAGAAGATATTTTGGTCCAAGAAGAAGGAGAACAAATGATTTAACAGACGAAAAAGAAAAATTAATGGATCCTAAAAAAGTCCCCCCCCCCCAAAAAAAAGGGCTAATATATGTTGAAAAACTATACGAATGGAGCAGGTATAAGTAACTGTATGGAAAAAGAAGATAGTGTAGAAAATGAAGAAGAAAAGATCCTATTTTGAGATCGGAATTTGATAAAGCTCTGGAAGAAAAGGAAGTAGGTAAAGCAGGAGTTGATGAAATTGCTAGTGAGTTATTGAAGAACGCAGGAGACGTAGTTTTGAAAAAAATTATATGAATTAATTTGCAGAATGTATGAGGAAGGAGAAATGCCAATAGATTTCCAAAAAAAACAGGTTATGATCCCCAGTGAGGTTTGATTGGCCATTGGTCTCAGAATCCGGAGGTCCCGGGTCTGAGCCCACGTAGCAACTCGCCAGATTTCGACCTAGGCCAGTTTTTCGGCCAGAAGGGAAGAGGGCTGAGACAGCCCTAACAGCCTCCCCGACGTCTCTGAAGTAATGCTCGAAAGGGCGGATTCCAGGGCTGGGGTTGAGAGCAAATTAGAAAAGAGAGGTTATGATCCATAAGAAAGCACGAGCAAGCAAATGTGAAGATTATCGTACTATAAGTTTACAATCGCATGCATCAAAGATTCTAACTAGGATAATAAGTAAGAGAATACAAAACAAAATGGAAGAAAGAGTGGGAGAAAATCAATTTAAATTCAGAAAAAGTAGAAGAACAAGGGAACCAATTTTATGTTACAGGCTTCTTCTTAGAAAAAATACTGAAAACAGGTTTGAATACATATTTAGCATTTGCAGATTTAAAAAATCCTTTTGATAATCTCGAATTGTCAAAAATGTTTCAAATATTGAAGGAGATTGGAGTTAAGAATCGAAAGGCTCAAATACAAGTAGCGGGAGAAATCGAAATTCAAAAATGAGTGGAACAAGGTTGCTGTTTGTCACCAGTACTATCGTCCTATTTTAGAAAAAGTAATTAAAGAAATTAATGAAAAGAAATAAGGTGTGATAATACAAGGGGAGATGGTTAGAATGATAAGGTTAGCCGATGAAATTGCAATAGTAGACAGAAGTATAGAAGAACTGAAGAAAACACTGAAAAAGTTGGACGAAAAAATTGAAAATAAAATATAAAATAAAGATGAATAAAATAAAATAAAAGTGATGGTAGCCAGTAGATAGAAACAAAATCCAATAAATATGGAAATAGGAGGTGAAAAAATAAAGGAGGTAAAGGAATTTAAATACTTAGGTAATCTGATAATGCAAGATATGGAAGAGTTAAACAGAAATAAAGAGGAGAATAGAACGAGCTAAAAAATTTTTTCTTTTCAAAAAGGAGACATATTCAGGGCAAATAATATAGATACAAAAGTAAAAATGTGATTTCTTCAAAGTATATTTGGAGTATAGCATTGTATGGATGTGAAACCTGGACAATAGAAACACAAGAAAGAAAAAAAGGATAGAAGATTTTGAAATCTGAGGATATGGGAGAATGTTGAAAATCAAATGAACTGAGAAAATCAGGAATGAAGAAGTACTGAGGGGAACAGGAAGGAAAAGAAAAATTTGGAATATAACTGTAAAGAGAAGCGTTAGAATTACAGGTTATAATAAGACATCCAAAGATATTGTTATTACTGCTAGAGGAAATGGCTGAGGAAAAGAACTGGAAAGGAAAAGGCAGTGAATAAGATATGAAGAGCATATAACAAAGGATACAAAGTGTAGATCCTTCTCAAAAATGAAAAAATCAGCACAGGAGAGAAAAAAGTGGAAAGAAACAATCTACTAGCAGAGAGACTATTAAGGACTATAACAACAAGAAACACAAATAAGTCTTATATGAACCGGTTCTCAACATAGACCATCGACCTAGTACGTCTGTTTGCATCTAAGCTGTTGTCCTTAACGTACCATCTGGATAGATGTTGAAAACTCAATCTTTGAAGCCCCTCCCCCTTGAAAGGATACAAGGAAAAACGACTTTGATGCTTTCAATTTTTTTAATTGCCATATTCGTTTTGTGTCATAATTTTGGAATAATTTTTTTCAAATGTAATTTTTAGTCCAACGGAATACGATTCAAATGCTATACATAGTTTTTTGTTTGAAGGTTCAGAACTGACAGTAAGTCATTTTGAAAAATATTTTATGGGCCACCTATGATTACATGGAAAGATGCTCGAAAATTATGTTCACTTTTACAGATGAGTAAAAGTCGTAAATTTTGGACCGAAAGAAATTGAAATCGGCAATTCTCAGCGTTAAAAAAAGAAAAAAAAGAAGAAAAGAAACAAAAGAAACTAGATACCAAAAAGCCTCCAATCTACATTCCGTTCCTTTGATGCCTCTAAAGCGATTTTTGTTACATACTCAACATGTTTGAATTTTTGATTTCATGATACTTACCTAACTTTGTTTCACTTATCGAAACTATTCAACTTAAAATTAAATGTTTATTTAAACAAACTTTTTTTTTGTAAGAAGTCCACATAAGGAGCGTAAATATTTCCGATTTCCTACAATCATGATATTTAAATTTAAAAAAATTCAAAATCCAGTTTTTATTTTTTTGAAATTTCTTTTTGGGGGTGATACTAGGATCCATATTGCAGTGTGACGTAACCAGGATTTTTCCAAGGGAGTGGATCAGCAAAATGTTGGGTGGCGGTGGGGGGGGGTTACACCTAATATGAACTGTAATGTAAATTTTTACACTGACGTATCAGTATGTTGTGCTTTCCAACTTCAATTATGCATATGAATTTAAATTTCATTTCGCGCATTTACTGTGATACTGCCGGCATGTAAAAAATTCTCCTCTCAAGGGGGGGATTCATCCCCCTAATCCCCCTGGCTACGTTACTGATCCATTGGCTAACTATACAAGGTTATTAGCAACTTTTTCAGGCTTTTATGGGCCAGCTTATAATCAAAAAGCAAAATGTCCAGATTAGGCTACCTTACCTTTATAAATGAAACAAAAATATACCGAGCCGGAATTAGCACTTTACTATCTGTAGGCAAATTTTACCGCTTTAGGCAAATACCTCACATGCCTCATGGGAAAATCCAGCGCTGAATATATACATACAAAAAATATTTTAAAAAAATAGAAAATTCTAATGGGTCTTAAGCGCGTCTAGAAATAATCTTGAACGAGCGTTGAAAAGTTTCACGAGATCCAACGAGTATTGAAGAATCAGTCAAAATTACAGAAACGAGATTAAATGGTCTTAATGAGTCTTGAACACTGCAGTTTTGAACTTACATGAGGGGTGCGAAGAAAAATGCCTGGAAGCATTTAAATACGAATGAGTGCTTGGAAAAGCGATCAAAAAAAGAGAGCAGTCGGCGAAGTTGATTTTTTGGAGTGATAGACAGCGCTAACTCTGTGTAACATAGTCTGTAGTGTCAGGAATTCGATTTGACTCTTTTTTGCACTCAATTTTCCAGTTTATGATTTTTCCAAACATACAAAATTTTCATTTCGCCAAGGTGATCGCTGATTAGGTTCGGGAAAACGGAGCGGAGATCATTTCATATGGGGTAAAAATTCTCTCATTTGTTAAATGGTTTCATATTTCGGAGGGGGTCCGTTTTTTTATTTTATTTTTTGTACTTTTGTTCTTTTGTTTTTTGTTTCTTCTTGTTCACATGAATCCGCCAGGACCCCATTGCATGATGCTTCTGCTTGTTAATCTTATTTCATTCATCGAGTCAGTCAGTAAGGAAGACCGAAAAAAATGATGACCTCTTCTATCTTTGTATCCGGATTTTAGCTACAGTTGTACTGTTCAAGTCTTCTTACCAATGAATCTCAAAGTCGAAGAACCAAGCCCGCTTGTTCAATTTATAGCGGTCGGTCGAAAAATTTAAAACAAATCAGCAGCACCCTCATTCCCTAATTCCAGAGCTGGGTTTCTCTTTCATCTTTCGTTAATTGCGACGGTCATTCGCGGCTGTCCTCTTTTTAAAATGGAAGAGGAGGGGATCTAACCTATATGTATACGCTGTACTTCAATTCAACACTCGTATATAATATGTAAGTGCGGAGAAAGCAGAAATATACGAGATTTTGAAAATACTTGGCATTAAATGCTGTACCGGAAATAATTACGCAGCCGTAAAAAATTCTCACCTCCGGGTTACAAAAAAGTTCATTTTCCTCTCATTAACTCCAGCTATCTTTCTCTATCGTTACTCTTTTTCCTGGCAGATGGATGCACCGTAATTAAAAGTACTTTTTCGGTCGTCTCCGCGAATATTTAGGAGAGCTGTGAAAGAGCAGAAACGCCTCCATTATTTTTTTTTCTTATTCTTTCTGCACTCTAATGCGCAAATGTACTAATTTGGTAAATGAGCAAAAATAGATACGATACAGACAACTTTTTTTCGAACAGAGCGAGATCAATAACTGACTACACGATGCTAATTATTTATCATTGCAGAGATGTGCACAACTCACTAATTCGTTTTCCATATACCTAATCGCTTTCGGCGAAATCGAGCAAAGAAAAAAGTTGTACAAAATCACGCCAAATCGTAAAGCAAACATAATGTAGATATATAGAAAACGCGTTCGCGCAAAAATATTGGCCATTTAGTTCGGAGTAAAAACAGCCCAAAGCATTGCTGCGCCTCCGATGTAACAGTTCGTTTGTAAATCACATCAGAAGTTTTGTATTCGGTTCAAAGTTGACTGAAAATTTAATACAAAACTTTTAGCTTTCAGCGCTACATCTCCCTTTTTATTATTCGGCGCCCGGCCTTGTAAAGTTATTTTAAATCCTTTCCTTTTACTCCCGGTGCCCTCTCCTGTCATTTCGCGTACATGCTTCATGATTGAGTTTGTAGATCGTAGATATCGGTGTACTCGACGGCAGAGTCTCAATGTCTGTAGTACCAATGGCTTATCCGATTTGAGTTGGCAATACTATGGCACGCTCAGACCATTCAAAATTAACTTGGTGAAGCTCGATTTACTTTTAATCGTGCATCGAATGCGGTTCCTGATTCTGGGGTTAAACCAGGCAGCTGTGCATTTAGGGGGAAGGGACACTGGTTAGTTTTTACTCATTATAAGTAGATTCCTACACCCCAATCTAGTATTATGGAACAAAAGAACATATTGATGATTTTGCTCTGGTAAAACGGGGCAACTTGGTGACAACTTTTCCTTTAAAATGCAATTATTTCAACCCTGTACTAAGGAAAGCTTTCAAGTACTTGAAATGAAAACCTAACCCATCGTGAATTGACTCGTCAGCAAATAAAAATGCGTATACTGAAAGGACAGGCTGTAGGCTAGATTTTGTTCGTCACAATCTTACCCCACCGAATAGGGTAGCTTTGTGACACCTCATTGCTTGGTCCTTCAAAGCAATGAAAAATACATTCCTATCACAAAATTAGACCATTAAAAACTTATGTGAGCAAAAAATGTCTCGAGATATAGTCGTAAATGATAATTTTTCGCAAGTATATAGAAGGGGGGGGGGGCGAGAATAAAATATAATGAAATTCGAATGCAAGGATTGAAAATATTGTGCGACAACAAAGTTGTTGTGGAGCTGGGTCCGAACAATCCTTATATCTTTTCGGCTCCTAGTGTTCTTTAGTACGCGCGCATCATTATAGAAGTGTTCAGAATTCAATTTTCATTAAGAAGAACACAAATACAACGTGTCACAAAACTCCCTTCCAAATATTTATTTTCTTCTTAAACAGATCTCAGCCTCAAGATTTCAAATGTGCTGGGACATACCGAAGAGTTTTTCCTGAAGGGGGGGGGGGGGTAGAAACTGTGAAAGTCCCAACTAACTCAACTCAGAATTCCAAAGTATTAAAGCCAAAAAAACCTTTTGACCTGTTGGATTGTTCCAACTGACTCAACTCAAAATTTCCAAGTATGAAAGCAAAAGAAGAAAAAACTTTTGACTTGCTGGATTTTCCCAAACTTCTTAACTCAATTCCCGAAGCAAGAAAAAAACAAGCCAGGTCGCTTTGCGGCCTAGTAATAGGGTCGGCCTTTCAGCTGAAGTCGGGGCGACTATTCCACTAACCAACTTCGACCAAAAAGTACGATCGCACTTGGACGCTATTAAGCGCAGGGGAACCAACCAGCAAAATCTATTTTTTGAGAACACGTGATTCTAAGTTCAAAGGCCATGTAGAAGCTATATGACATAGCGTTTACTGATAAGCTTTGATCAACGTGAGTACACATTTTTGAATCGGGTCCAATTCTGAAAAATTTTACTTTTTACGCTCTTTCCAGCGATACTAATAACTCATTTTGTTTACAAATGTCGGTTAGATCATGCCGACCCTAATTTCAGCAAGAATAGTACACAATAATATTACAAACCTCACAAAATTAACTCCTGTCATCGATTCCTTCTGTTGATACCTCGAGTCACTTTTGCAGAGACTGTAAGCACAATGTAAAACCATCTTCCTATCTGTTTCTTTTACACACGATTACGTTCACTTTTACATTTAAAACCACAAGCGCCACTGTCGAAAGCAAACGCGATTCATTCTCCTGTATCTCGCTTGTTTGTCTACATACTTACATTTTAAACCGCAAGCGCCACTCTTACATTAGGTAGAACGTTATTACTACTATTTTCCCCATTGTATAAGGCTCGGCTGCGCCGTCCCTTAAAAAAAAAAAAAAAAAAAAGACTTTTAACTTGTAATTTGTTGGATTTTCCCAACTCGTCTGATTGAAATGATAAATTTTCCCAACTGCTTAGTGAAAAATTCCTACAAGGGAGTAAGTTGCCCCTCTACCTCCCATATCAGTACGTTCCTGCAAGAGTGATATTTTCTTGACCACAGAACTTTCATAAAACGAATTTCATATTTCGAAATTCCAAGAATTTTTCGGTTTCGCTGTGAAATAGAAAATTGGAACCCATTCTTCACGAGAGACCATTATGTATTACTAATTTCACACTTTGATCATTCAACTTATATAGGTGTAACACTGTTCCATTCACTCGTTAACATTCTGCTGACATACCTAAGTTGCCGATTTCCTCTTATAGAGAGCGTGTTAGTCCAGTTCGCTGGCTAACGCGTTGTAAAGGCTGCGCGGCATGGCGCGGAAGTTTCATCATAAAGTTACCGGCCAGTCAGGAAGTAGCCCTGTTGTACAGTACAGCCAGCATTGGATATACTCAGCCCAGCTGAGGTTACACTTGATCATTCTGGTCAAGGTGTGACCGAATTTATGGACAGCCATGCAGTGTTGTTAGACGTAACAAAACAAAATGACAATTGAATTTTAAAAATTTTGTCACAATGACAAAACCATTTATCAGTTTTGTCATATGACAAAATGGAAGTGACATAAAAAATGAATCAAATGACCTAACAAAATGACAAAAATATTTGGTTATAACATTTTGTCACTACCCCAGTTTTTTTTTTTTTTTTGTTTTTTAGTTAGATGACCTGAGCAGCTGGAATTATGTATGATTTCATGCAAGTCTGTCAAGTGCTAACTGATCAAGAAAGTTAAAGATGAGTCCGCTTATGAAGTGATAGAAGGAAAAGCTATTCTCCTGTTATTGTCATGTAGTATTTACCTTCTTGCTGTCTTACTTCTTTCATTTTTATATTTTGCTCTTATTCTTACATTCAAATGGAAACTCAGTAATTTGTTATTGTTATTTGTTAGTTTGTGTATTCTTTATTCGTTGACGTCCCTAATGAGGTAATGATTCAAAGAACTTTCCTTGAAAACAACCGAAGCCAGTTTTGAAATTTTAATTTCGCTGCCAAATAGCAATATAACTGCTGCTGTTCTGCTGAATGCTTTCATGGGAAGCTCAGCGCTTTCATTTTCAAAATTCAGTTATTGACTACTATGCAACTTTTGTTGGATCAACATTGGTAATTGGTGGAATTGGATTGTATATAAAAATACCTATAAATTGATAGGTATTGACATTTTGACAAAATTATTTTGTCATGACATAACAAAACCATGAAAAAAACAAAATGATAGAACTCCAAACATGACAAAACTCATGACATAACGAAAAAAGTGAAATACTCGTTTGACAAAATGACAAAAAAATTATTTTGTCTAACATCACTGCAGCCATGGTCATTTTTGGTAATTTCAGTATCATATTTAGACGGACTTTCTTAAATTTTGTCGTCTTATTATTTTCAGTCAGGAAAATATTTTTTGAAAAGATTTCTTAAATTTGTGATTGGAGCTGTGAGATTTTGGAAGGATGAACCTCGGGTAAGTGTAAATGCCAATTACTGGCAGCTGCCGCCGAATTCACAAAGCCAACAGTCAAGAGTCAACTCATACTTCGATGGTCTCACGGACACTCATGCGAAGAAACAAAAATTGAAATTTTTCAGAACAGCGTTTTGAAAATTTCGTCAACTTATGACTTATCAGTTAGGTCAATCAGAACGCGCTCTCTAGCGGTCCAAATAATAAGTTATCAGCTCTCCTATGTATACACCCCCGGATAGCTTACACCTTCAGGGACAAATCTACGTGCTTAACTCAAATTTGACAAAAATATTAGTTAGCACAAGTGTCCCTGAGACCAGCAACTTAATCGATATTTCAAGTTTCATTTCATCATTTATACATAAGTTACCTACTCAAAGAGCTCGTGCATTTCTAGGATCACAATTCAGGATACAACCGGGAAGATATTTTAAAACAGCTGTTTTTAAAACAGAATCCAATTTGAAAATTGCTCGAATTGGAACGTACGGACTTCCCTAACTTTTCGTTCTGTTTAATTAATTCGCAGTGTTTTCCCCTATCTTATAGTCAGATTAATAAACTTTTCCCCCGTTTGAACAGAAAAGAAAAACTAACGCGGCCTAAAAACTTTTTTGAGTAGAACGAAGAACATAGTTAATCGGGAACTGACAATTTTTAGTGTTTCCTAGAATTAGTTATAAAATTAAATGGAAGCCCGTAAGGAATCAAATATGGATCAGTTTTTTAATCTATTTAATTCGAGTTCTTGGCCGCGGAAAATATTCAGTTCGTGAAGTCAACACACATCGAAATTCAGTATACTTATTCTAAGATTTTAGTATCTCAATTTCTTAACTTCAAAAGTTACAAACTTTGAGAATATTTTGAAAGGCTTCTCATTATCTACATTAGAGATCTGTACGTCGAATAATATGTATCAGGTCCACTGCAAACTTGAAGAAAAAATGACAGAGTGAAATAAGAAAGAAAAAATTTTTATAAGCATATTCATCGCATATATATGACCGATATTACGAGTAGTAAATATATAAAACGAAAGTTCGGCCTCTTCAAGTTCCAAGGTCGGATAATTGTACCTGACCTTTCAAGGTTCTTGACCATGAGATGACCTTGAACTTGAGTTAGTTCAAGTATCCTAACATCGCGTGTACTTGTATCGAAAAAATGGTCACATTTTCAGACCATCAATCTACACATAGTTCATATGTGTATTTTAGTTTAGGAGGTAGAATTATTGAAATTTCTAAGCAAGATCTTGAACCCAAAATTCTGAGTATTTATTTTGAAGTTATGGAGTTTTTGATGTGCATAAGTGCAAATATTGGGTATGGGAGACATATCACTCCTAAGATTTTGAGCGATTTGTCTCAGAAAATTTGAAAATTTCATGAGAAGAGCAAACAGGCAGAGAGCACTATACACATTTGCAAGTGAAATCCAGGCCCCTTCCCATTTTAAAAAGCTGTCTGCTTATGTTAGTGTGGTTGTATTTTTTGGTCACTGACCAATAAGTTATTTGTATTCTTTGCGTTATTAAAATACGTATTTGGACTAGCAGCTCCCGAGCATGCATAACTGGAAAAAACTGTCAGATAAAAGGCATAAAAATTTGTAAAAAATCTTAGACTGATACTCAACCTTTTCAGTATTTTTATAGGTTACTGAACTTTCAATTTGGTTACAAAAAATCTTAGACTGATACCCAACCTTTTCAGTATTTTTATAGGTTACTGAACTTTCAATTTGGTTACATTCTAGAGTCGTTCACCTACTAGCAGTTTGTATCCTGACTTTCTTAGGTCCATCTATTAGATCTAACTTTTAATTTACTTCGTTAGTATCTACCTGGCTCTTACATAAAAATGGGTTCTGAAAACAGTTTCAGTGAACCGTACTTTTAGAGATTATTGACCCACAAGTAATTTGTACATAGGTTATCGCTAAGTAACTGAGACTAAAATTCGTACGGCCCACCAACAATACCTATCGGCGTTTCAACGCAGTAGGGGGATAATTTGGTTCATTAGTTATCAATTGAGACTACGCCGAGATCATTTGATTGAAAATTCGCTGTTCCAGACCAATTTGAAAAAAACTAGATGCGTTGACCCCTACAGGTTTTTTAAAGAAGGAAAAAAAGCATATGATTACAAATTTTTTTATTAATCATCATCTTTATTAAGTACACAAATATGCAACTTCTTGATTCGTGTTGAATTGACGACCCCGTAACGCTGCCTTTAGTTCAGGAAATAACCAAAAGTCGCAGGAGGAGAGGTCAGGACTATACGGGGGTGGGGGTGAATTGTGATTCTTTTAGAAGTTATCACCGCAGCGCAGATGTTTTTCTCCTCCTTACCGGCGGTGGAATACGCAAAAACGTTCGATAAATGGCGAGAACGAATGGACGCCTGCATAGCCATAGATGACGCTTATTTTGAAAAAGATATTCGTGCACTTAATGAAGATGATGATTAATAAACAATTTTGTAATCATATTATACCTTTTTTCCTTCTTTAAAAAACCTGTAGGGGTTAACGCACATGGTTTTTTCAAATTGGTCTGGAACACGAATTTTCAATCAAATGAGCTCGGCGTAGTCTCAATTGATAGCTAACGAACCAAATTATCCCCCTACTGCGTTGAAACGCCAGTAGGTAGCGTTGGTGGGCCGTATGTATTTTAATCTCAGTTACTTAGCGACAACCTATGTATTATGGCGCAGGCATAGGAACAATAAAATTTTGTAAAGTTGAAGGCAGTTACTACTTTCAAAACTTTCAAATTCCAATTAGCGCTGGATAGATTATTATTCTTCTGGGTAGAAAGCGAAAATTTTCAAAATTTGACCTCAATATGTGTCAGTTTCTATAAAAAGGGGTAACTTTGTCGATCCGACGAATTTGGAGTCACGGACAGTACGTAATGGAGGAATGAATGACCATTCCAACGAGCTATCGGCGAGATTTGTAGCGTTTTTTGTTCCGGAGATACAAGTGGTCAAAGATGAGTGCAACGAGAACGCGCGAAAACACGTTTATGGGAAAAACGCGTTTAAAGTTAGACACACCTTTTCTCCCACTCCGTCAAGCGGCCCTAACTCGCCGCGGAATCACGTTACCAGCCTCGACAAGGGCTTATTGGAAAGGTAATTTTTCGCTCTTCTGCGTGGTAACAATTCAGAACATCGGATGTATTCGTGAGCTCCAAAAAACCACGAAGAAGCGAACGCGGACATTCGCATTCTTTTCTCATTCTCTTTTATAATTCTCTTTCTCTCTCTCCCTCTTCTCTCTCATGCGCATAAATTTTGTATTTTTGTTATTGCGATGTTTTATCTATAGAAATCAACTAAAATCTCAAAATTGATTTTTTTGACCAAAACATTTTGTTATTTTTTCGCGTTTTCTGAGTATTTGATCGATCGACAAAGTTGACCCTTTTTATAGAAACTGCCACATATACATATGCGATATCAAACTTCCTTTCTTTTTAGGGAAAAACACATGGAATTTCGACTATGTTGATAGACTTTTCTTCTGGTCTCCTTGGCTTTAAGAGTTGGCTCTCATACATTTCAATATATCATTTGATTATTATTGAATATAAAATGGCTTGGGTTTAAGGTATGTGTGGATAGTTTTAAAGGCTAAATCAATGGAGAGTTTTCTTCTTTTCAAAGCCGCTCCCTGGATCAGCAATCCACATATTATGTAGTTCTAGACAATTTTATATTAAATCAAAGTTAAATAACTCATTGAAATTTATGAGAATAAACGTCCAATTCCATTAGTATCTGAGAAAAAAGAATAGTTTGTAAAAGCAGACACAGTCCCATGCATTTTCTTATAAGAAAAAGTGGTTTGGGTGGGCAGTGTGTTACTAATTATCTCACTAGGGGTTTTACTTATCCATCAAGTATGATCCGTGCTGTACTACTCAGAGTTCAATGTTTTAAAAATATGAGGTATCTTAGGGGTTACTTACTGTACTATTATTTCTGATGATTGATCTTCGTTTATAGAGGTCAGTAACCTTATTGATATAATTGTAGTAACTACCTCTCTCTTTCCCTGCATCCCTTCTCTTCCATACCACTCTCCTTATCTACCAGCTAAAGTTGGAATACATCTAAAAGTCAATAACTGCTAAAATGTATCCATATAAAAAGTTCAGTGTCTCGATAAAAACATATAGGATGTTAGGTTTAAAATACTATTCCAGAAATTGAAGAATCCTTCTAGGTCAAAATAAAATTACGTACAGGGCACTGCATTGAAAATACAACCGTAGTGTTAAGATACACCGGCCTAGAGATGAAAAGTTATGTGTTTAGTTCAACTGCATAAACTTTGAACACGACCAGAGTGAGTCCAAACCCCCATGTTGCATCTACTAACAGATATTGATTAACTATAAGTGACTGACTGATTTTCTGAAACTGTAATTTTTCCCATCATCACTTTTCTGTGTATTTAGAGAATCATTCGCGTTTCATTTGTCCTTTTTTGAACGAAGTAGGGTAATTAAGAATCGTGTTATAAGTTTAAAAAGCAGCTTTAAAATTATGAAGAAAAAAAATTATAAATAAAAATCATTCTTTGCTACTGAGGCGAGAATATATGTGACCCATATTCGAATAATAAACTCGTATTCGGTACCTTATTTGATTTTATTCGAAATGAGTGATTAGGAATGAAATACGCGCGATTTTTAGCGCTCGGACCACCGTGCGGCGCACATAATCTCATCCAAAAATCCAATGACACATTACACGCATCACTGAACAGACAACGATAACAGACGAGTGAAATATCATCTCCGGGAGTGCAAGAAGTACTTCATATTTTCCAGACATAACAGTCGATTTTTATTCTTTATTGCGATATAGTAGAAGAACTTTACGAGTCGCAGGTTAAGTAAGTTTAAGGACCGAACATATTTTTTGATTTTTATGTGTCCCAAACGTGCCTTAAAATCGACCGTTAGCGACTCAATTTATAACAGTTATTTATGCGCAATCGATAATAAATTTTGTCCTACAGAAAGCGCAACTTCCTCGTTATTAGCAAAAAAGAATGGGCTACCTGTTCCTCGCCGGCGCACATTAATACGGTTATTTTTCGGAACTGAATTTTTTTACTCACAATTACCCACGCACTCCGAAGAGGAATGATATCTACCCAGTTGCTTCGTGATTATTTACGGTAGTTCTGCAACCTGGACTACTCAGGGGGCCAAAAAGGCGTTTTCAATTCTCAGAGCAGGGTAGGATGAGTGAGGGCCGGACATCTGAACAAGACTGAGCCGTGAGCATCTGCGGTATATGCGAAGGGTGATGAAGAGGCTCTGGCGGCTTGAAAACCCAGCATATCCTGCAGGTGACGAAGACCAGGCCGGATAAGGCAGAAGAACCCGGAAGAAGGTGGAGGCCAATTCGAAGAACCTGGAAAAGGCTGCCCCCACCGTCACCGCGCAGCCGCTGCAGCAGAAGTCGCCGTCGATAGCCGCCAACCACGGTTGGCGAGCTGCGAACCCTATAGCAGGTAAGACCAAAGTAAGTCGAGTGTTGACGAGGTTCACTTTCTCTTAAGTGAGGCAGGGTACGAACGGGTCGTAGCCCCCAACGTAGTTGCTGCCGTCGTCGTCAAAGAGCAGAAGACAAAACAACAAAATTGAAAAAAGCTGAAGTATAAGATTCTAGGGCCCACCTCCCCCATAAGGGGAGGCCCTGGTTGGCCATAAAGGCAAATACATACATACTCCAACATTATAAGATTGTAAGGCCCACCTCTCCCATACGAGGACATCCGGTTAGACCGAAAAAATGAAAAAATTGCTAGTTCGAATATGAGGGGTTCCCTGTGGCACCCGAGGAGAAACCTTAATGTAAATGCCGGGTAAAACAGGGAACCCCATATAAACAGGAGAACATAATAAGTTTGTGAATATATTAGTGGAAATATACGGAGCCACTTGGGAGGTCTGGGAGTGGCCGCCGCTTGGGGTAAAAAAAAAATAGTTCTTTAACTCACTATTCAAATCATGGTACACCGTGTTCCATCGGGCAGGTCGTTATTTTTTAAAATGGATATGACTCATCGGTGAATTGCCCTCTCGCCTCGCTGTCTGGGCGACTCGATGTGGGACGGCTCAAAAAAGAAAACTATTTCCGAACTTGTAGATGTAGTACGGCTGAATTAAGGGCACCAGTAAATTACCAGAAGAGTGAATATATATAGGTACGTACACTGCATCATTGGTTTCAAAGTATTGGCAGTTTTACGGCACGGCAGCGTAAAGAAAAAATATCGTCTTAAAATTTAACGTTAATGCGGCCATAGATCTCCCTTTCCTTTTTCTTTTTTTTTTCTTCCCCTTAAAAATAAAAACATGTTACAGCGAACTGAGTGTACAAAATACGAAACACCTGTTTCGCTGTTGCGTGTGAGACGGGGATACTACACACATCGCAAATGAAAACTCTCTCGTGCTGATAACCACGACGAAGCTTCAAAATGAATTCCTTAAATGATGAATGATATACTTGGGAAATCCTCATATTCGATACTAAACCGAGTTCCAGTATATACAGATTTCAGTAAAGCCTTTGATAAAGTACACCATCGTATACTCATAACAAGAATGCAAGAGCTTGGCTTTTCGACAAATTTGGTTAGCTTTTTCAACTCGTATTTGGGAAACAGGAAACAGTTTATCTCGTTCAGAGGAGCCGAGTCTACATACTTTGACTGTACCTCGGGGGTACCACAAGGATCCATTTTGGGGCCCTTATTATTCTTGATATTCATTAACTCTGCCGCAACGGTCCTCCGCGATTCAGAAATTCTACTCTATGCAGACGACATTAAAATTTTCAGACAAATAAAATCAGCTGCGGACTGCGATCTCTTACAACAAGATATAAATCGACTAGCCACTTGGAGTCAACAAAACGGACTACCGTTCAATCTGAGCAAATGCGAAAAAATTACATTCAGAAGAATACTAAATAGAATCGAGCATGACTATCATATAGATGGAGCCACGTTACGGGCAGTTGACAGGGTGAGGGATTTGGGGGTGATTCTAGATGCAAAACTTACGTATAAGGACCACCTATCTAACATCGCATTGAAATCAAACAAAATGGTGGGTTTTATAATCAGGAGTGGACGAAATTACATTGATGTTGATACGCTCAAAGTACTATATTTCTCACTTGTGAGATCCATTTAGAATTTGCATCATTAGTCTGGAACCCAACAACGCAAAAGGGAGTGAAATTGATAGAGAAAATCCAAATCCGTTTTCTGAAATACTTATACTTCAAACTATTCTCTTACTACCCTACTGATGTAAGCCACACAGAATTAAGAACAGGTTTCGGGTTCATCAGCCTAGAAAAACGCAGACTAATAACCTCCCAATTACTGCTATATGACATTGTTCATAGTAAAATATGCGATGAAAATCTACTGCGACAAATCTGCTTTCGGGTACCCTCGTTCCAAGCGCGATCAAAAGATCTATTCGAAACAATAACTGCCCACACAAATGGACACAGGGAGTCCGCTATGAATAGGGCGGCACGACTGTATAATAACATAGTATCTAAAAATCCCGTCGATATATTTTTCTTAAAACGTAATAATTTCAAAAATACAATAACCAAAATCATAGCGGCTCCAAATTTTAAATTTTAAAATAACCAGACGCGTGCTCCAAGCTTCTTACTGGAGGGGGGGGGCAAATGGTAACCCTGCGTGCACTTTTTTTCCCCCTTCACTCTTTTTTTTATGTTTTTATTTTCGATATACTTTTAAAATATTTTAATTACTTTACTTCCCTATTAGGTACTTTTTTATTTTGTGTTATTTTTGTTTCATTTATCATATAAATTTATTGTATCTCTGCCTTGCTCCTCCTGTAATTGGCCGAAAGGCTGTTGGAGGAAAATACATCATTATTATTATTATAGCTCATTGGAATGGGCATTCACTCCTCTATTACGTACTGACTGTAACTCAAATTTCGTCGAATCAACAAAGTAACCCCTTTTTATAGAAATTGACACATTATGGAGATCATTAATCAACAGATGGTCCATTTCGTTTTTCGTATTTTTGTTTGGGGAGATCCATGCCCATTCTAGTTTTCGTCTTTCTAAAAAAAGGTGTTTGCTATTTTTAATCTGTTCTTAGTTGCAAATTCTGAGTCTTTCTCCATTCTTATTTCCTCTCCCTAGGCCGAATTTACCTACATTGTCTGTCATTTCTTCTTCCTCTTCCACAGTTGCATTCCAGTCCCTCCATTATTGTTGTAAAAATTTCCCTTTCTTTATTTAGTATTTCTTCTAGTAGATTGTAGAAGTCCTCTATCTCATCAGTGTTCGCCCCCAGCGTTGGTGCACATACTTGTATTATCAACATTTTTGTATTTTTATATCTATTTCTATTTTTAATCACCCTATTCTCTTTGGTGTTCTTTTAGTTTCTGTAATTTTCTCCATTATTTCTGGACAAATGTGAAACCCATCCCCCTATAACCTTTTGTACAGCCATAATGAAAGTAGCCATCTTCTGTTGGTGTTAATTTTCCCCCCTCTATTTTTACTTCTGCCAATCGAATTATGTCTTAGAATTCATATCTTCTTTCATTGCTTGCAATACCTCTACAATTATAATGTATTATATTTAATTTGTTATATTTCTGTCTTTCCCTTCTTTTTCTCCCTCGCAGTCATTATCCCCCAGCGGCTGCGTTTCCCTGTACGAGGAGGGGGTTGAATTTTTTCTACCCTCTGACTCAACCATTATCTAATCACCTTTCTAATGATACGAAAATCTCATTTTCCAGAAAAATTGGATTCAACTATAAATCGCACTGACTTGGCGAATTATCTTCACTTCCGCGGAGAAAATATGTGAAAAAGTAAAGTAGAAATAAAACAATGATTTTATTCTTAGTTACAGAAAATATCACATTAGCTTAATATCCGTTATAATAAGTATATAGGAAAACAGCATACATATTATAATTTCATTTGAACACTACTAATGAAAATGAAAAATAAATACATAAAACACGGATTTAAAAAAAAAACAAAAAAAACATTCTCATTAGAAATTTACAGTACACCTATTTCCAATGATTCTAAACAAAAAGAAATACAAAAATAAAAAACGTACCATTTTCACTCAAATTATACCGACACACATACAAACATACAGGTAATGTAGAGGGTTATTTTCACAAAATTTGATCATTATTAAAGAATCTCAATTTTCACCCGCAGTAGCACGATTATACTAACTGCAAGAATGGCATCAGTGACTACGAGAAATGAAAATGACGTAAATTTAAATTTATTACACCTAGAAGCGACTTTGATACTTCGACATTTATCTAACTATTGTTTCTCGTTAATGTTAAATAAACTTGGTGAAGCAGAGGAACTCATCGGAGATACTCACGTGTATCCCAGAATATCGGACTACAATTTCATAAATCATCTCCACGGTGTGTGACAGAATATTACTTTCGAACTTTCACCTATAGGCATGCAATAATTAAAAATTCTTACTATGGATCAAGAGTAGCATTATTTCACAGTCACTTATATTTTGATAAGTCATCCTAGTCAATACGAAACGTTTCATCTTATTTTCCCCGATCAATCCGATAGTGCGACTTAAACTACATTAGCTTTGCGATTTTACACCTACCACCGACTCGCCAGCACTTTTTCATAGTACGCATTCATTTGTACATCAAATTAACAATAATATCAACGCGGGACAGTTGTATACCGCACAGAGTATTGTCAAACGAACAAAACAAAATAATTAGACAATGTACTTACAACATACACAACTGAAATCACAGCGAGAGTTCTAAGAACTTTCAAGTATATAAAAAAAATTATTACAAGTAATACATCATACGCGACGGCGCCAACCTCAGTTATATAAAAATATGTACGCAAGTAACATCGCAAAAAAAAAAAAAAAAAAAAAAGGAAACCATACAAAGACCGCGGCAAACACACGGATTTGGTAACTATAACAATGAAATCCCGAGAGAAAATCATCATGTTTGAATATACAGGTGAATAAACCTGAATTAAATTAATATAACATTCACAGGCCACTGGAAGGATGCGCAAACTTTCAAGTATCTTCTTCATGACAGAAAGAAAGAAAAAGTGAAGAAAAAAGTAATCAGTAGTAGGAAAAATGATGTTCACAGACACCCCTTCTATTTTAATCAGGTATGCAACGAGTAATACGGCTCATTACTTGTAGCGCACAATGTTCTCCAAAAATTAATTAATTTCTCAGACAATTCCATCAGTTTGACATTACGCATGGGTACATGTATCGCATATTGCATACACGAAGGATTGAAACGATATCAGTGACGTCTATTTCCCCGCTACTAATGAGAATCCACACGTGGCAGACGACTACGTCTACAAAAAGGTACACTACACACTGAAGCTGAGGGGCTCCTCCAAGTTTTATCACTTTTCTGCTAATCTGCAACTTGTCAATCTTGCAGAACTTTTTAAGATTCTTCTCGGCGTTTGAAGCGTTTTGAATAAAATTTTCGAACGTTAATTTTACATCAGAATGCAGTATTCTAGTTGCGAGTACCATCAAAGCTCAAAAAAATTCTCCCTCTTCGCATATCCAACAATTTTGACCTATCTTTTTGTTACAAGAAAGGGCTTCACTCGCATGCAGTACTTAGCTGGAACATAAATATGTTTCCGGCCAACTCAACTCGAAACTGATTACAACTGTTAGAAAAATAGTGGAAAAAATTCTATTTGGCGTTTGAAAAGCCTCTTGGTCCGTAATCAGAGGACTGCTTGCCATAACCTGGGATCTTTAAAAACTAAAACGTAACATGAGGAACCTTGTTCGGTCCAAACAAGACCACACTTTTCGCACTTGACAATATTTCGCAAGTTTTGCTTTTTAAAGGTAGGGGAAAGTCGGAGCCCAGACACAAAAATTAATATACCTAATAAAGTAAGAACTATCATACCTAGGTACCTCTCAATTATATGACAACACTGTACTTCAGCCTTTTGACTTGAATCTATTTTCAAGTATTTCACTTTCAGCAAAATTCCCCCCCCCCTTTCAACTCATAACTGACAGAAAACCCGTATCTTTGCTCCTAACATTTGTGGAAATAAGAACAGTCTGACATAATTATAAAAATATAAATTTAGAAAAGAAATTGCTTCCAAAACAAGTAAGTGTACTAATCAAACTCATGTATCATAATGAACCGAGATACGGGTAAAATTTTAAATATTTTTATAACTAAAATCAATTTAAAATTTTTAACTTCAAATGTTTTCTTCGTATTCCACGATAAATTTTTGGGGCCGGTGAAAAAAATGTTGATCTTAATTCTTAATATCACAACTTCATCATCTGCTGAGAGAAGGGTTTTAAAACGCCGATGATTTATTACCGCCCATGGAAGAAAATCACCAACTAGTTGTTCCCCCAGAACTCATGTCTTTCATGCACCGAAATATCTCTTTATTTTACGCAAAACTGTCTCTTGGTTCCTGCAGCAAAATGTCTCTTTGTTCCTGTACCAAAATGTTTCTTCGTTCCTGCACAAAAAGACTCTGTTCTTGCAAAAAAAAAAAAAAAAAAAAAAAAAAATTCCTACACAAAAATGTCTCTTTGTTACTGCATAAAACTATCACTTCGTTACTGCACACTTACAGGAAAATGCCTTTTTGTTCCCGTACAAAATTGCATCTTAGTGACTCATTGTTACTATACAATAATATCTTTTCGCTCCTGCATAAAAATACCCCTTTGTTCTTGTAGAAAACTATCCTTTTGTTCCCACACAAACATGCCCCTTTATTCCTGCACTAATTGTCTCATCGTTTCTGCACAAAATGTCTCTTTACTCCTGTACTGAATTTCTCTTAAAATTAGAAACTATACAAAAATGCAAACCTAAATTACAGCACTTCAATCTTCGATAACGAGATATGAATTTACTATTTATTTTACTCTCGTGACTTGATATTTGGAGGAGGAAAATTGTAATCAGAGATCAAAAATTGAGTTTTATTGGAATGCATTTCTGAATATTTTTATGAGAAATATTTTAATTCAATTGTACACCAACTGTACCTTCGTAAATAATACCCGTTAATGAAGTACACATACTACTGCAACATTGCCCGCTTCCATAAGTTTTTACGGGAAAATAGGGACTGTCTCTATGTACCCCACCTTCCCCTACTTTCCATAATTCGCATTCGCGAAGTAAAGTAACAAGAAATCATGAAAAAAATAAATGTGAGGCACAATTCTGTAAGTCACACTCACCATCAAGTTACAACTTTTAAGCAAAGTTAAAAAAAATCAAAGGTGACCATGGGCATCATAATTCAATATTAAAGTTTGTAATTCGTGGATGGTCACGTGGTGGGAGGAGGGAGAGTTTTGTGGAGCCTTTCTGAAAAGGATGCGTTAGAGGGTTGCGCAGCTTCTTTTAAAAGGGTGGAATTAGTAGGTCGTGGAGCTTCTTTTGGAAAAATGAAATTAGTTAAGTAGTGAAGCCTCTTTGAATAAGTAAAATGATAGAGATGCGGAAGAGAGTGACTGATCCAAGGAACAATGCATACAATTGAGAACAATGGAGAGAGTTAAGAAGGCTACAGCTGTAAAAGAATCATTAAGGAATCATCCTCGCATACATCTGGTTGGCCTTGGGAGTAGAAACTCGGGAATCTACGTGAACTTTCAGCCCCACAACGTGAGGCGGGAAAGAGAACACGTTTATACAGCTTCAAGTTCGTCCGTATTTTTTGGAACTTATTTCGTCTTCATTGCTCTTTTGGACAGCTGTAATTCGACCTGGAGACATTTTGCATATCCGATTCTGCCTGACGGGCACGTATGCCTCACACCCAACCTAGTGACCTCGCAACTTCAAGGAAAGTACAAATACGGACAAATCGAAGAGGAATCTCCAAATAATGAAAATAATCTAAACCTAATATACACAGTGCGACTAGCAAAATACAAACTATGATAATATCAAGTATAGTGTACAGTGTACACACATACACACACCTATAAGTATAAATAACATCTCTATAGGTATAACCGAACGAAATCATCCGTATTTACATTTTCAAACTCAAAAAATTTTTGAAAGAGTTTGAATATACTAACGCGAATAATATTTTGAAATTACCGTACATACTTGTCTTGTTGCGATCAGAGGTCGGAGAGAAACGCCAACATTCTCTCCGCTTTGAACATAAAAATACGAAATTATCGCCGAGCCTCTCCGTGCACACGAAATTCTTGCTAACGAGCCAGCCAGCAAGGGGGACTGGGGCTCGGGGTTCGGGGCCCGGTCATCGGCACTACATTAATATCAATCGAGGCCTGAAATCGTTTTCCAAAATGATCATTCGCGACCCCACTTAATTATTAACGTATAAATAACGAACAAGAAAAAGAAAAAAAAAAAAAAAATCAAAACGGAATATAAGCTAGTATTGTAAATGCTGGTCGTGCTTTTGATTTGCGAACACGATAACGGCCGGTCGGCGTTTCCTGGACCGACATTTTGCTGCCCGTGTTCGCCATTTCGAGTGTTCTCATTCACCTCGCGCGCAAATCGAATACGATAAAAACTTTCACCCTTTCGTCTTCTCTCCCACATTCCGGGCGTTCTTCGAATTCCCGACTCGAAAAGTGGCAAAAAGAGGTGATAAACTTGCACACACATCAATACCGTTTTTTCTTTCTCTTTTGTGAAAGAAAGAGCGGGAAAGAGAGGGTAGTTTTCCCTGGTATTTCTCTTGGCACTCAACGAACATGGAAAAGCACGGTCAAAACCCGAGTACCCGGATTCTAGTTTAAAACGATTCGTAGCCGGCGAAGGCAGAGCTCGGAGTGAGAAAGACTCGCCGGTCTCGGTAGAAGAAACTGATGACCCCGAGGTAACCAGTACGGGGCACGCCGCTTTTGAAGTCGTCCATCAGGCCGACCGACTTGGTGATCTTCTTCAGGGTCAGCCTGTTCTCGTACAGAATACGCACCGGCCCCTCGGCATACACTTTGCCTCCCTTCAACTCCTGCAGACTGACGATCGGGCTGCCGTACACGATACGCAAAAAGTTCGGATCGTACATGTCCTTGCGCAGATAGGTGAGATTCTTCTTGGTGAACTCAACCAGCTGGTTGTTCAGGTAGATATACTTGAGGTGTTTGTCGTAGAACATGCCGTTGCTCACGCCGATCTTGCCGAAGGTGCGCGAGCGAGATAACTCGGGCCGGATGCAGCTGCGGCCGCGCCGCTGCGCCGGCTCGCGCATCCAATCGTCCCAGTAGCTGACCGGCCACTTGGGCAGCAGCTCCTGCCATAGCGATTTGGTCAGCATCCAGCCCAAGCCGGGAAAGAAGTCGGTCCGGTACAACAGTTCAACGGCGTTCCGATCTACCAGTTCCGGCTTCCCGTTGTCGTTCCACGCCGACACGCACCACAGCGAGCTGTCCACTTGTAGCGCGGGCAGCGTGGCCGCGAAGTACTCGTAGAAGTCGGGAGACACGTCCAGGTCATCCTCGATCACGATCACCGTGTTGAAGTTTAGCCGGTTAAAGGTGAAGTTCAACGCCCACTTGTAGTGGCGCGCGATCTTGAAGTAGCCGCGGAACTTCTTCTCCTTCGGCGGCACGAAGATCTCGCTCTGGTCAGGCTGGTGCACGTGGTACACGTGCTTCTTGTACGATTCGATCACGTACGAGGTCTGCTCGTGCACACAGTCCTGCGACACAATTATCGGGAAGCGCTCTCTGGACGGTCGATACCGGATCAGCTGATCCAGACACCTGGACACGGTCACCCGGTTGCAGGAGATCAGCAGCACGGCGATGGCGTTCTCATCGTGAGGAATGTGTATTTCAGTCGGAGGCGGCCCCTTCGGCTCGACGTCCTTCCGCTTCGAATGCGTACTACCGGAGCTACTGGAACTGTTCTCGATGATGGACTTCACGTCCTGCAGCAGCGTATCACTTTCCGGCTTGAACTCATCTAAGGCGGTTTCCAAAACGGTCAACTCCTCGACCAGTTTGCGCTGCTGCAGTTCCAAGTTCGAGCTGCGTATCATGTAATAGTTGATCAGCCCTATCCATAAAAACGCCGAAAGAATGAGAATGGCGATACATTGAGTCTGCCGCATGTCCGCGTTCGCATTCGCGCAATATCACAGCAGCGTTACATTTCAACTTCTTCTCACTTTGGAAGACATTGCTACAAAAATGTATCACCAAATTAGTGAGTATGCCAGAGTAATAACGCGTATAAATCATACAAGAGACGCACACGGTGTGCACGAGGATCTACATATTTTTCGTGAAACGAAAAAAGAAGAAGAAAAAATAAGAAAACAAGCAGCATTCACGTTCCGGCATCTTTGAGGCCCTTACTGTACCAATTTATAGAGAACAATTAACTACGATAGACTGAAATATATATCAAAATCTTTTTGGTTGGAATGCACAGGGATGCAAGATTACTGGAACTAGAAGGTTGGCCGGACCGGGCAGGCAACCCGCAACAATCTTCCCGTTTCACCCGTGCCGGAATTCACTTCATAAGAAAGTAATGGAAAAATTGAATTTTTGTTGTAGAGGGCTCTTGTATTTTTCAAATGGCAGCCAGTTGAATATTGTATGTCATAAAAATAAAAGAAAAATATGTTGAGGGCATCAATTATGAGTAAAATTCGAAAAAAATTGCATTCCCGTAAGCGGACTGCATGATTTGCACTGCAGTGACGTCATTGATGTCTTTGCGCCTTACACGCCCGGCCAACCTTCTAATTCTAGTAATCTTGACAGGGATGACATAGAATACGGACAGAGATATGTCTTATCGTTGGCTGTCAATCAAGATTGTGCGTCACGTTTCAGACGACTGACAAAGAGAGTGCTGACTGATATGGAGAGCACCGACAACAGAGAGTGCCGGCTGATATGGTGAGTGCCGATCAACACACAGAATGCTGACTGACATGGGAGTGCCGACTGATACAAAGCATGCGACCAACATGGAGAGCGCCAACTGACATAGAAGCGCCGACCAACATGGAAAGTGCCGCCTGACACAGAGAGGGCCGACTCACACAGTGAGTGTTGACTGATACAGAGGAGAGTGCCGACACAAAGCCGACCAACATTGAGAGTGCCGACCAACATGAAGAATGCCGCTTACCAGACTTCCAAAGCAGGCCCTGTATGGTGAGTTGGGCCAAGGCCGGAGGACGCAAGGTGGTCAGATCAGGCAATATAAGGATATGATTTATACAACCCCGAAGAACGCCAAAGTGAAGAGTAACTGGGAAGAGCTATGCGAGGACCGATCAGTATGGAAAACGACAATTTGCCAGAACGGCGGAGTCTTCAATCGGCAACACCGGACCAGAACCACAGCAAGCACACCCATCAGATGCCCCGACTGTGGTCGGATGGATTGCAGATTAGACTGGTGAGCTACCAGAGGATACATAGAGAGCGAAGGTGATGCGCGGATTCTCGAGAACGAGGCCGGACGACGACAGAGAGTGTCGCTTATAAAGAATGCTGACTGATACAGCGATTGCCAACTGACATGGAGTGTGCCGGCAGATATAGAGAGTGCAAACTGACATAGAGGGTGTCGACTGACGTGGAGAGTACCGACAGATACAGAGAGTGCCGACTGACAAAGAGAGCGCTGACTGATATGAAGAGCGCCGACTACAAAGCGTGCCAACTGATACGGAAAGTACTGACTGATATGAAGAATGTTGACCAACATGGAGAATGCTGACTAACATGGCAGTATCGACTGACACAGACAATGTCGACCAACACCAAGAATGCCGACCAATACCAAGAGTTGCGACCAATACTGAAAACGGACTAACACTAAGAGTGTCATTATGATGACGTCATCACGACAAAATTGCTTCATGATATTCGTTATCATTCTCCTTTGCGTGCTCGATTCCTTGCGTCGACTGATTGCGTGAAACGTGTTTGATAGCCATAAGACATATCTATGTACGGATATGTCCGCACACAGCGTAGATACTCTTCACATTTTTTGACATCTGTAAGTCCTCGCATCTAATTGGATGCGATTCGTTCAAAAAAATGGCGGGATAGAGTTGAATAGTAGAATGTAGTATAACCTACAGATTAACCCTTGATTGGTTTCATTCAATTAGTAAGATTTCCGAGAATATTATTCTTCATTTGATACATATTCCATTAACGGAATTCGCCCCAGAAACTGAATTAACTGAATTGGGTGGTTTCGGAACCCATATTACCAGCTCAGCCGACAATTCGACACTAAAGACACCTTTTGTTTGCCTGTCTACCTGCTAATCTCTGTCTTCCTGGCTGCCTACCTATTTGTCTGCCCACCTGAAAACCTTTCAGTCTATCTTCAAAACATACCGGTACATGTTTGTATGCTCGGTAATAAATTTTGGTAACTCATCAGCCCGCATTCGTCAAGCAATGTCGCCCATAAACATGGCGAAGCACGAGCGATCAATGTTTTTCCATCAAAACAAATAAATTATACAGCTTTCGGCAATCACGCCGCAATCGTTTCACGAAAAATCAACTTCCAAACAGAATAGTAATTATCGTGTAACCGAGTCCGAACTGGTAGCAGTAATCCAAAAAGGAACAATAAGTGTAAACAGAATTCGGCGAGCATCAGCATCCGCGGTCGGCAAGCACGCACCGACGAGTACATTACCATTTTCTCTCTGTGCACAGTATTTTACATATGCGTACATACAGCTAATGCACACTGTAGAGCTTTTTGTACACTATCTCTAATGACTTTTAGCGTACATGAGAGGCAGAAAACAGTTTAGAACTGCTACCATCCGACATAGACAGCCTCTCTCGAATCTCGTACACAGGAAACATTTTCACGGGTTAGTTGATGCTGGCTCGCCGAATGCACCGACGCTACGAATTTGATTCTTCAATTTATTACGGAAAGAGAAGAGAAGTCAAATTCACTCTAAAGCCTAGTTGTCGCCGGATAAGGCTGAAAGAGTCAGACACGCCGACTGAACTCAGTGAACTATTCCACCACATGAGAACGATAACGGGAAAGAGACACATTACTAGTATGTATGAGAAACAGATGAGAGCATTAAGCATTCGTTTTTCGAGATGACACACACAGTGCGTCACTTTTTCGACACAATAGTCGAATTTGATGTAGAATTCGGTACAGCAGTTAGGTTAACGTGTCAACATCGACTTTTTGATCTATTTTTGGATCAACTTTGATGTACAATTCCATCCAGAAGTCTATGTCAATATATTGACTCGATTTTAAATGTGGCAGTTTCTATAAAAAGGGGTAACTTTGTTGATCCGACGAATTTTGAGTTACGGACAGTACGTAATAGAGGAATGAATGCCCATTCCAATGAGCTATCGGCGAGATCTGTAGCGTTTTTCGTTGCGGAGATACAAGCAGTCAAAGATGAAGGTAACAAGAATAAGCGAAAACACGTTTTCAGGGGAAACACGCGTTTAAAGTTAGACACACCTTTTTCTCCCACTCCTTCAAGCGGCAGTAACTCTCCGCAGAATCACGTTACCAGCCTCGACGAGGGCTTGTTAGAAAGGTAATTTTTCGCTCTTCTATGTGGTAACAATTCAGAATATCGGATTTAATCCTGAGTTCCGAAAAACCGCGAAGAAACAAATGCAGACATTCGCATTCTTTTCTTAGTCTCTTTCATAATTCTCTTTATCTCTCTCATGCGCGTGAATTTTGTCTCTTCCTTATTGCGATGTTTTTTTCTATAGAAATCGACCAAAATCTCAAAATTGATTTTTTTGACTAAAAAATTATGTTTTCTTTTTTCGCGTTTTCTGAGACTTTGATTGATCGACAATGTTACCCCTTTTTATAGAAACTGCCACAACTGTCGATGAAAGTCGATTATTGTATCGACTGCGTTTTAAGGGTAGCTGAACAGAATAATAGGAACGAATTTCCAGATGATGAATCGATTCTTTAATATTTTTTCACCGAAAAAACTTATTGAGCCAATATTATGACTCTCAAGACACTGTTGGGACACGTTAGGATTTCATCTGCCCTTACCTCCTCGGCTGACATTCATTCTTCCATAAATTTGCGTCCCCTTCCTCACCCCGAAACTAACATCTCAACTCTTTTAGAGCTAACTTATCTTACGTCCACCTCATTCAACTCCCACAATTATCAGTTTAGTTCGCCAATCTTTATTAGCTCTTCTCTTCATAAAAGTTTGCTCGACTACCACAACTGGGAACTCGAACGCAAGGAGAGCGTATACGCAAAGAAGCTGTTTTTTCAGAAAATAAGTTTGGAGATTTTCTTTTCGTACGCTGTAAAATAAGAAGACATTGTAACACAAGGGCGCAACCAAGAAAAGGGCTAGGGGGCTATAGCTCCTCCAAAAATTCAAAATTAAAAAAAAAATCAATTCATGAAAATAGGTTTGTACCAAATCAGGCAGGTACCAAATCGAGTTTCCACCCCGGCTCAAGTTTTTCCCCTCAACTCTAGCCCCCACCAAAACAAAGTTCTGGTTGCGCCCCTGGTAACACATGGGGGAGCAGTTGGATATTTTTATTTCAACTACCGTGAACGAAATGAGCCTCTGGTTACCCAGTTTACTTTTTCAGAAGACAAATCACAGTTGCTTGGGAAAGACAAAAACAAAAATAAAACACTTTTTTTTTTTTAAATTTGCAACATTTAGATATAAATTTACCGAAATTATGAAGCAGGACGTATTCGCCAATATGCCTTCCGACCATTTTAGTTAACTCGTGCACAAGTCACGTTTCAGCCATTTTCGATCTCTTTCAGCTCTTCTAGTTTTATTTTTGTCTTCTTTTTTTATAAACCATTCAACTCGCTTAGCTCCCACATAGTGACATTTAGCTCGATCACAGATTTTCAATCTCGCAACTCTGCAACAGCCCCCCCCCCCTTAGCAAAGGCTAATTACAAATCTGATTTCAAGTGAGGATACAGTAAGTTATTTTCTCGTTTCCAAATGTAAAAACCGATATTCAATATTCAGAGTCAAGCGTCGAGATCAGGGATGTACGGATGCGTGTTCTGAGTACATATGTCTATCTATCTTTCTGTCTGTTTCCGCCACTTTCTCTTCAACTGCTTGGCTAAGGTTTTCTTCTAGGCCACAGGCGCAGCCAAGGAAGCTATGGAGGCTACAGCTTCCCCCTTCCAAAAAATCTGAGAATTAAAAAAAATCTTAGGATATTTTACTTTTTTTGTATAAAATTCTACCCACCCACCAATTTTTTCTGATTAAACCCCTTTCAAAGGTAATTCCTGGTTGCGCCTATGTTCTAGTCTATCTCGCTATCTCCTGGCTTCTTATGTTTTCGTCTGGCTAACAGCCTCCTTCGCTTTCTGATTAGAATTTTGAGAGTAACAGATTACCTCCTAAGAATTGTCTGGACGTGCAAAATTTAATCTACTCGTTATATCTTCAAATTCATAGACAGGACGATTTGCCAGGACCATTGTTATAGGGGCGGGGGAGGGCAGAGATAGCAAAAATATCGACTAAAATACAAGAATTTCAACTTGAAACCTTCAGCAATATAAAAATAGTCTTCGCTTTTCCAGTTTTACCTAGTAGTTACTAAAATTTACCAAGACACAACTTCTCAAACAACATGAGGGAGACATCTCCACCATGTGCTGCGGTCCTACTATTTCTTTCTCAGTCAGTCTCTCAAGCTGTCTACTGGCTTTCTGACAGTCTGACTGATTGACTTCTCTATTTTCGGGCAACTTAGTTTGTCTCTTAGTTTAACAGAAATTCCAGCCGTTCCTAACAAATATTTGTTTATACCTCCTGATACAACAGACTGGTTATGAAGCTGCAACTTTTTAAAATGGAGTCTGCAATCAGAGATGGGCAAAATCAGAAAAATAAATCATCAAAATAAATTGATTTTAAATCATTAATTTTATTTTCGATTTTGGATTTCAATAATTTTCATTTTATGATTTACACCTTTTCCTTCCAAGATTTTTTGGATTTTTATCGATGTCAAAATTACAAAAATCATGCAAAAATGATGGTCAACATTCTTGATCATTTTCATTAACATGATTTTTCCATTTTCAAATCATGATTTTTTGAAAGATTTTAAAATGATTTCGGAATTACGAAACCTTTCGATTTTTGATTTGATCCATCTCTGTCAGCAGTGAACACTGTTTGCGGATGTCTCTGCTCTCTTATCTAGATTCGAAAACTGGAAACGCTTGAAAGAATAAAAAATACAAAGTCATTATCATTTTAGTTCATTAATATCAGATTACTGCTACCATTTACAAGTTATCATGTAAACAAACCTAAGCTGAATTGATATACAATTCATCCATGAACACCAGTATTAGACATAAATAAGTACTTATACGTAAACACAAATGTAGTTTAAATGTACAGGTTCATTCAATTATCAGCAGCTTTGTGTTCCCAATACTGAGTAAAATTCGTAAAAAATGAATCAAGTTATGTAACACGCCACTGGAGTTCTATGATCGAATTTGAATGTTTGGCCTCTCTTGATTGTACCTATGCAAGATAATTCGAGGCAGGGCTATTTCTAAAGAAAATAAGAAATTTATCGGTCCTCAATATATCTACTTGTGTACAGTCATAAACATTTCGAAGCAGACCGACATTAAAGACTACCTGCATGTTTTCATATTTTGATGTAAGCGCTACTCCAATCCACACAGTACCTGCATGACTGTATTTTGCTTCGAGTTTCAACGATAAATCACTCAAGAAACCTAACTGGATCACCGGGGTACACTGTGAACAGTCCTCTGACTCAAAATGTCAACCTCAGCAGCCTTCAAGTACATACAGCATTTCAAACGTTACATTTTTCTCATGTTTCAACACCCAGATAGACACACAACTACGTTCGAGCTCATGCTACTGTTCTTAATACTTTTTATCCTCTGAGCTAAATGCCAGCACGAACACCAATTTGAAAGAAATCTACCCGGTGCCCAACATACGGATTCACGTCTACGTTGTTTCATTTCATTCAGTTTTCCAAGTTAAAGTAACACTTGATAGTAACAATGTAAACATACAACGTACATTCGCACCATGAGTACTACATCAATATTCGTGTTTTCAGTATTCAAATTTCGAGTTATACTCACTCAACGTGGTCATTTCGGAAGTATGAAAGATCATGTAACTAACGATGATCAAACTGAATAACAACGAATGATTTTACAAAACGTCGACCCGTCAATGTTACACCGAACAGGAGCTGATAACGAATACATTCACAGTTCTCGCTTCTCGCTGTTCGGTTACGATCTTTCGATACGTTCCGAGTTACAAAGTTCACAGGTATCGTGCCGCAATCACGCATTAATATTACAGATAGAGTATAAGCATCAACCTACCAAGAAAACAAATTAAATCCACATAAGAAATGCCGAATGAAGGCATTCCGGACACTCGTATTCTCTATCAGCGACTCAGGAATACTTGCAGAGAACAACTGAACTGATTCACATGCAAAATTAATCCACAATAACATTTTTTAAACGTGCATTTTTCGCGTGATTGAGTAATTAATAACTTCAATTACGCGAAACGAAACTATCGACGTTCGGAAAGCGAGCGGATGAAGTTATTCTCAACTTCCTTATCACTGTTTGCGAAGACGAAGAAGAGCTCGGTTGCATTTTGACCTACTTTCATAGAGAGACATTTCCTTCACTGCTTACCCGACAGTTCAGAAATTGAAAACAAAACCGAATATATTGCATAATAATGCCAATTTGCCAATTTTTACGAAAACATTTTCGTAGGAGACACATAAAAGTTACGAATTTTATCGGCTAGAATAAAGAGAGCTCGGAGCTCGCTGATATCAAATTTTCACGTCGATAAATGACGCGATGACGGCCCGGATTTTGCTTGAAAAATAAAAGTAAGCAGCGCTCTCTGGGCGATTGTGAGGTTTCGTGAACTAATTTTCAAAAGGAAACTAAGATCTCGGATCCCGGAATCTCTAATCAGTGTTATTTTTCTACGATTGTAAAGGCACATCAAATTCCCATTATTTATTTTGAACATCCTAAACTGTGAAGTGAACGTTGAAAATTGAAATTGTCAAGTCATCGGGTCAGTGCAATTTAGAGACAAATCCAATTTTTCTCAGAAAAGAGATTTTGGTATCATTGAAAAGATAATTTCATGCTGTATCGAATAAAATATTCTATTTAATTTTGCTTGAATGTTATTTTTTTCAATATCCTGTAATTAGTTTCAATTTTGCCAGCAATACCCTGCATGTGAAATCAGTGCATTGCAGCTAAAAATTTTAGCTTCGGCTTTTGGCTTAAACTTTTGACCTTGAAAAATACGGATTTGGCTTTCTGCTTTCGGCTTTTAAGAAAAATTCGGCTGGCTTTTGGCTTTTTGGCTTCTTTAGTCTTTACTGATAAAAATACTTAATTTCCGTTGCCCAATACCCAAAAGACAAAACGTACAAACAAATTGCAGTCGTTGCTGATATTTTGAGCTAAAATTTGCCGTCAACTGACACCTGAGCTGAGGTCTTAAGGTTTAGGGAGGGAAAATACAGTTCTCAAAAATATCACACACAAGAAAAATTGATAAGAGCTCACGAATTTATAGGTTTTTGAGAAGCCAAAAGAAAGCTGGAAAATGTTGGCTTCTTTCGGTTTTTGGCTTGTGAAGGTACAAATAAAGCTAGCTTTCAGCTTTTCTCTTATCAGTAAAAATTCGGCTGAATTTGGCTTTTGGATTTCAGCTTTCGGCTGGCTGCAATGCACTGAGTGAAATAAGAAAGGTGAAACTTTGTTTTCCCTCTGTAACAAAACTATTTTGGATTTGCCTCCAAATTGCACTGACCCGACGAAGAACAGGTGGGAAAATGGCAAAACACAAGGTGATTAAAGGAAGGTGGGCTGATTCCGGTAGGCGCAACAACGTTGCTGACGTTACTAGCGTAGGACTGCCTTTGACTTCTATATGGGAATACGCTTTTTTCGATCTTTGCTCATAATTGATGCCCTCGACATATTTATCTACTATTTTTACCACATACAACATTCAATTAGCTACCGTTAAAAAAAGAAGAAAAAAAACCCTCTACAACAAAAATTTAATTTTCCCAATTTCCATTACTTTCTTATGACGTGAATTTTGGCCCGGGTGAGACGGGAAGATTGATGCGGGTTGCCTACCCAAGTGAGCCCACCTTCCTTTAATCACATTGGGCAAAAGAAGGTATCCACTAGACCTGATAAGTAAAAAAACATGACTTTAGATGACCTTTAACCAATTTTTTAGTAGCCTCAAAAAAAGTTTTGCTCATTCCAATCGCTTACTTTTCTTTTGCTTCCCTATCATTTTTATTTATTTATTTATTTTATATTTCATTAATACTTGTTGACTACTCATTAGCTGATGTCTGTAAAATAAACTAATGTTATTTCGGCAGTTTTTCTTGTTTTTGCAATAGAAAATTAAATGATTTAAAATCAATCTATTAAGTTTGAAGATTTATTTGATTTTTGATTTTGCTTATTTCTGGGGGTACAAATCGCAAGTCTCGGCCTCACAAGCTCACAGCAAACACTGACGGTCACCACTCTCAAAATTTACAACGCGCAATGCCTCTCAATGGTACATTTCTCTTTCCTGGAAATAGAGCATTTTGGACTCGGCCATTTTTCAGAGGAACCACGGTCCGCAAAAAATTAGTTACTGGAACCAGCGGGGCTTTATTTTTCTAACCAAGTCGAATTTCTCTAGGGAAGTGAACCTCCAATTTTTTTTCAGAACGCAAACTGGAGTACAGTTAATTTTTTCGGGCGCAAAATGGATACTCCAAAACCTAAATTTTTTTTGAAGAGGACGCAAACTGGATTCGGCCTAAAAGTAACGGAAGAAATGGAATCTGAACCGATCATTTTCACTGAACAAAACAAGAACGGGAACCAAACGCGAAGATCGGTTTCCTATTTATGGTCATTTTTTTAAATGAAATTGTTATGCTTTTCTAATGATAAAAAAAAAGGACCGCATCAATGAACCGCAAACGCATCAAATTAGAAGTGAGCAGTTTAGAACGGAACCAAAGGTTAATATGAGCCAAAAGGAACGGAACCAGAACCTCAGAGCTAACTTCTGGCTCCAGTGTTAACCCTGACTTGGGCTCCAGGCCTTCAGCCTTCCTATTCTCACTTCTTGATCTCCTTAATATTCTTTCCTGCCCTCAAAAATAACCAGAGCAGAAGCAGAACCCACATGTTTGGTCGATTCGAGTCCCAGAGCTGGAACAAGAAACATCAAACATATTTTGTCAGAATCCGATAACATTTAGTTATTTGCCAAATCTGAAGTCCAGAAAAATTATTTCCGGAAACCAGAACACATTTTAAGAATTTCAGCTAGTGCTGGAGCTAAATTCAAAATTCCTCTAAAGCCAAAATTAAGTTGTAGAGGCTCCAGTTTTGAGGCTGACTCCGGGTACGTCACATGAGTATTATTTTGTCACCACCCCCTCTCTACCGAGTTTTAGTCAAGTACATGCCTGAATTTTGAACAATAACTAAATCGGTTTTAACCAAAAATGGAGCAGGGCCACATTATTGATTATTTGCACTGTCTCGTTATTTACCTGAATTTTAGATCACTGATCCAATCTGAAGAGTTTTGGACAATTTTTGAGCTTCGGACTGGTCTCCCTCGACCATCCTGCTAAAAGCGTAAGATTTTTGTGTTACAAGTGAAATCTGGGGGTCAGGATGCGCCCCTACAACCCTACTATAAAATTTTTGAGATTCCGGCGATCTAACGATATGACCTACCATAGTTATCAGCCGATTTTGGTATCATCAAGAGGCACTTAGTCTTTCTTCATAAGTGGCATGGATGACGTCAAAGTAATTGAAAAAAGAGACAATTCGAACGATTAAATATTAATTTATTATTTAAACTGGTTGCCCATTTCCAGTAATAAAAAATGAGATTGATCAGTTTAGTTCTTCCTAACACTTATTATAGGACAAAGACAGAAGTCTTTTCCATTTTCAATCAAACCCGGGGAAAAATGAAGCTTCAAATATTATAAAAATAAACACGAAAAACCTGACGTGGCATAAATAACAAGAAAGAAAAATTATGAAAAAACGAAAGTATATCACTGATTATAATAATCTTGACGAAGAAAGAAAAGAAGCAGTCTTCATTTTTTGCGACCAATTACAACCTTTCAATTCTTTAAATTTAGCGAGTATAAAAGCATGGTGATTGGAGAGGGAAAAAAAAGATACGCCAACAGCATCTGGCTTTCCCAGGCGGTCACCCATCCAAGTACTAACCAGACTCGATGCTGCTTAACTTCGGTGATCGGACGAGAACCGGTGTACTCAGCATGATATGGCCGTTGGCGAAGAAATTGGAAAAATTGCTTTTCTCATTCACGAACATTAAATAATAATGAATCACTAATTGAAATGATTCACTTATTAGTCAAACTACTAAATTTAGTATTAAGCAGTAGTGCAGAAAAATGATGGTTGGGCAGATCCGGGCCATCTTTAAATTAAAAACTGATTCGGATCAAAAAATACGTGATTTTTGGTTCGTAATCCGAACCAATTTTTAATGATCCGCCAGTGCATAAAATTTGCGGACCATTTTCAAATTTTAAAGAAGGTATGTATTAATATTTTACTGTTTTTGAATTTTTTGTGAAATTTTATTGAAATTTATTGGAATTCCTTCGGGAGGGGGGGGGGGGATGAACATGATCTGAAAAATGATCAGAAAAAACTAAACCAAATAATTTTTTCAAAGCTGATCTAATATCCGAACAGGGTCGGATTAACATGTAAGCATGGAAAGCATTTGCTTAAGACGCGGAGAAGAGAAGGGCGCCATCAGGAGACGAAAACATTTTTTTTTCAACACGCACGCAGGGCATCGAGGGCACCAATTTATTTTGATCCTGCTTTCTACGCCAGAAAGTGTGAACCCACCCCTTAGATTCGAATTATTTATTCATCAACAATCCATGGTCCACAATAAATTAAAGTTATTTATTACTTATGATCTATGATCTGTGTTCCGAGTCAATTTTTCAAAGATCTGCTACACCCAAGGGTCGACTCTGAATTTATTTATAACCTGAAAATGTTCATTCTGCTAAAACGTACCCTGATATTACGATTTTTTTCAGATGTGTTTATAGAGGTAGTATCAAGTACGACAGATAAAAAGAAAAAGAGGCGTTTGGCCAAAATCAAAATTTTTTCACGTTAATTTTGAAAATCAACGATACTTTGAATTCAGCAAAATAAAGATCCAGGGTTGGTAACAGGATAAAATTTAAAAAAATGAAACCTCCTCATACCTCCTCTTCAAATCAATCCATCGACAAATCATAGATCAAGATCCTTTCAGAGCCAAAGATCTTTGATTCAAACAATATTTTTTGTGATTTGTTAGAAAGTACTAGTTATGTACTACTTCCACTACCTATAAAAATGTGGACTCAAGATTATATTTTGCCAATAGGTAATTTTGACAATTTACAACTGTAAAAAGGGGGTGATTAGTGTATCCTCCGAATCCCCCCCCCACTTTAGAATCGGCTATATCGTAATGTGTTATTTGAGTCGAAGTTCAGTTAATTTTCCCACTCAGTAACCAAAGGCGTAATTAAGGGGTAGGTACAAAATATCTTACACTACTTGAATATTCTTGTTTGAATAGGAACTATTTGAAGGGTACAGAATCAAGACTCAGATTTACCATTTTACTTCAAGGCCGCAAATAGGCAAAATATTGCACACGGGTGCAGGAATATCTTTGCTGCGCCTGTGAATGTACGAAATGTATAACATATTCCATGTTCACAGATGCCGCAAAGATATTCCTGTACCCGTGTACAGTATTTTGCCTATTTGCGGCCTTATAGAAGTAAACCCTTTATTTCTCGTACATCACTTTTCCTCAAAGAAAAGTGCTCGGATAAGGTACACTGATGTTGATTTGTATGATGTATTTGTACTACTGTACCTACTATCTCTAGATAATGAGAAGGATTTTAGAGAAGAAGGAAAACACAAATTCCCAACCCCATAAAAAATAAATAAAATAAAGTAACAAACAGAGAAGCAATTCGATTGCAAGAACCCTAGTGGCTATTATTTCAAGAAATTTTGTCATAGATTCGCCACGTCCAAACGTATTAGGTTACCTATATATTTTAATCTTCTGTTTCGCGTTTCAAATATCTTATTTGTGCATTTTCTCACCCCCTCCTTCCATTTAACTATCGGAAATATTTCTGAAACTCACCTCATAACACACAAACTGCACCGACTTGAACTACCTAACAAACGAATTTATATAGTAATTTAGAAATATTCTCTCGTATAATTAAACTCCAACCTTGAAAGTTAAGTACGAGTATTTCACTGAAGGTCTTCTTTATATGACCGAAATCGTTAAGTTTTTAGAACGTTCTCGTTTAAAAAGATAAAAAATAATAATGAATAAAGAAAGAAAGAAAATAAAAAATAAAGAAAAGTAGGCAGGAGTGCTACATTTCTGAAGAAGTTAGATACGTGTACTTTATAAGCTGATACCAGAGCTGATTTCACAATTTTCCATTTCTTATTTTTCGTGTCACCGATAATATACATATTTTAACCTATATTCTCCATTCACGTTAGTTTGCCGCAGAATTGCTGCATAATTAGTTTTTCAGTATCAACGCTGATAGTTGCCGAGAGGAGGGTGATATTTCTCTGAGTCTGACAAACTGTGATGACCTTCTTTTGAAGTGAGAAAAGTTTTTCTACGTAGAGCATACATGTACAACAGATTCCAAATTTTGTCTAATAACGGGTGCTCTAGCTGAGCCCCCCAAACCGGTAGGAGGTGATACAAGTAGTATGCGCTAGAAGAACAAAACACGTTAGGAACATGTAAAGCCTATATTTAAGATTGAAGGGGCTATAAGTCTTCAATGTTTAGACAATAGCGCATTTTCACTGTAAGTCTGATTAAATATCGAAAATGTAATAAAGATACATCGAACTGAATTGCCTATCTTAGATATTGAAAGGGCTGTACCAGTTACAGGATTATCAGAAAATTTGAGTATAATTTTTGAAGTGGCGAACTTTTAAATACTTTGCAGTCGAGACAGGCAGCAAGTGGTATTAATAACAGTTTCATTTTCAGAATGCTATCTACAGCTACCCTTTCAAAACGGGTCGTAATGAAGTTGTCACGGATAAAATATAATTCCAAAATTTGGAAAATTTCACGAGATTTTTGAATGAAAGTGCACTGAGCAAAACGCCGTGAAGCTGTCACGGATAAAATATAACTCTGAAATTCGGAAAATTTCACGAGATTCTTGAATGAAAGGGCGCTGAGAAAAACGTCGTTCCATGTTAATAAAGGCTGATCGGGGCTACTTTGAAAGAAAAACAAAAATTATTACCACCGCCAATTGCCTGCCTAAAAAATTGTAAGTTATGCACCTCAGGAATTTTGTTTAAATTTCACGATTAGAATTTTCAAACTGGTAGAGGCTCCTCAATATCATAGATAGGTAATTCAGTTTGATAAATTTCTGTTATCACTTCAAGGTACTACAAAAATCTGAATTAAAATGACCTGCTAGGCGAAATTAGAAGTTAAATATACACTTCACTATTTTCCCGACTGCTTCATACGTTGTAATATTCAGATTCAGTCAGTTCTTGAAGTGACATTTGAATGGCTCAATCGAAGCTTTTAATGATAAGACTGAAATGTAATAACTAATGTTGAACTTACAGGAGGCAGTATGTTATCTACTTTTATCACATCGATTTCTAATGCGAGTAAAATTAGTTAGCTATATTAATAGAGGGCGAAGTACAGAAACTCAATAACAAAGACGTCATATTCTATGGAAGACACCTAAAAACCTAGATATGTTAGAAATCGATGGCAGAATTTCAAGATCCCCCTTCTAACGTCTATATTCATTTAATCCACACGGTTTCCAACATTCACCATGATTTTTCATTAATGCTTTCGAACAGCACAGACCAGTGAGATTTGAATCATTAAATATTGACAAGTTCGAATAACCATCCGCCTATCCGGCATTGATGAGCCGTGACACTACAGGTACCACGAACTTGTTTTAAAACTTTCGTCTTCTAAAAGTTCGTTCATTCAAAATACAAAATAAATAAAAAAAAGACCGGAAATGACGAGACATTTTTCGATGAGAAAAAAACAAGCGCAAGAGGTCTTTCCCTTTTATTTATTTTTCCCACCGTTACTTTTTCGGTTTCTTTTTCATTTCCCGGTATAGTTTCATCTCCGTTTTTTTCTCTGTATTTTTTTAAATCATAATACCTGCGAACTGAAATCTCACGATGAGAAGTAAAACACAGTTTATTCCTTAAATATCCTGTATTTATTAACGGTTTAAGGAATTTCGAGTTAAAAATGCCAGTGAAGCGAAGATAAGGGTAAAAATGTAAGATAACAGATCTCGTTCCCGTAAATTTAGGCACCCCTAAAAGCAGTCGTGGAATTTGCAACGAGTCGTCGGGCGGGTCATTAGCATAAAACTTTTTTCTAATTACAGCTAAGCTGAAGATGTAAATGAGGCGACTGATAATCGTTCTTTGTACAAATTGCATGCTCTGCTGAAACGTACACTTAGATGTAGAGGGTAAAATTTCTTTGAGAAATTTAAAATGTTTTTAAATTCGAACTACGTGATGAAAGTTGAATGCACGACACATCTAATGGACGGCGCCTACTTCCTGTACTATTTCGCGACAGTTCCTTTTTCCTAGAAAATGAAAGCAAAGTAACTGAAATCTCGATAGTAGCGGCTCTATTTAGCTCGTTTTGTGAACTGATTTTGAATGCAAGGAACCATCGAATCGGAGATCAGTACAGTCTCGCTCATTGCCTCAGGCTCGTGCCGGCGAAAGAGAGCAACTGGGAATATCGTATTCCTAACCAGGCAATTGACCCTTAGGAGATTTAAAATTCAGAAACTGGGTACTAGAATCGACGTGAAGAGCATTCTACTTTTGCTCGATGTAATTGAAATTAGGAAGATGAAACTCTTATCTTGCTCCAGGCCCTCGAGAGTGGTACAGAGCTGCTTTGCTTTCTGCCAATGTGCCAGACTTTAAAAGAACCAGCGAACGATCAAAGAATAAATACTCTTACAACTTCGAAGCTCGTCTCGAATGTTCAGTCTATAGCTCTGGGACCGTTCATCCGTTCCAAAGATACACTCGTAGTTGAAAAAGGAAAGACGAGCAAACGTAAATTTTTTCGAGCAATTTCCCGTAATGACGCAGCATTTTTTCATATGCTTACGCTCGTGAAAATAGACTCGATTATATTGAACAGTCGGCATATAAATTCCTAATGTAATTTCCAGACACTTGAAAGAGTATACTCTACTACATGCGAGTCTAAGCACCTAAGCTACAGCAAACACAGCAGTCATATAATAAAAAAGGAAACTGAAAAACCGAACCACACGCACCAGTTGACTCCATACAGCATAATCGACTTATTTGTCTTTTGCTCATCTTCGAGAAAATTTTTTTTCGTCTACTATTTCAATTTAAATAAAAATAACAAAAATAAAAAAGAAGCTATAACCCGCGAAATATTTGTTTCAATCCCATTTAGAGAACTATACGCGTACATTCGCGTAACAATTTTCCTGTTTTGAATCGTGATAAAATAATAAAACTGCGGCTATAAAGTATCAACAAAATGGAAAATATGTATAGGCATGAAAAGTTTACTGTTTGCTTTAAACAGAGGAATTTCCCGTCCGCGGAAATTTTATATACTTATGGAATCGTAATTTCAGGGTCGGCTGGACGAAGCAGTCTTGATTCTTTCTCATTATAAAATTTTATTATTCGAAATGAAATCGAAACTGGCCTGTCGGAAATCGAGACTTTTATGAGGGAGAAAATGTATATGTCCACGGCTCTTATATAACCATATAGCCTCATGACTTATCTGCATATTTCATATTGTATAGGCTGCCAAATTTGTGGCTTGGCTTGCGTTTTCAGTTTCAGCGGCACTAGTAAGAAAACGGATGTTCTGTAACAGTCGATAGTAATCGAAAGTGAGTTCTAATAACGTTTGTTTTCCTGATCCGTCAACTTGGGGGTATTTGACAGATTAGGGAGATAAATTCAATCGAGGAGGAAACATAGCGCGTTCTGTATCCCCCGCCAGTTCACACGAACAAGGCATTGCAATCGCAGGGTGTGTTACCACCAGATCAGAAAGATTGGTACTGTGCGTGTGCACATCGTGGACAACTTACTCAACGTCGTGAAACACGTAGCTAGTAAGCGAACTGCGTCTGCACACTCTTCGGCACAGAGAAGGGAAAAACTAACGCAACAAAACCGTGAGGAAAGCGACGGCAAGATACCCCGACTAACCTGCCCAGGAGTGTCCCGCGTCAGAAACCGCGACCGCCAACGTCCGGTACCGGATGCGGCGCCTGAAGAAATGAAAAAATATGTAAATAGGGGAGGCGGTTCTGGTAAGTTTTCTTATCTGTCAACATGGAGGCATAATACGGCAAATTAGGGAGACGAATGAGAGAATAAGTAAACTGGAGGGGTTGAATGCATATAATATTCATATGGCGCCACTAGTTAGTATAACAAGAATGTACACATATCTTACAGTGGTCAATCTTCAAATGCATACACTGTAACAATCATGAAGAAGAGAAACTACCAAGTAGAAGGATAATTAGGGACACGTCAATTATTGCAGAACTGGAAATTTCCTTATTTTGCAGTATTTTTATAGCACCATTATTTCTCAAAATAGCTGCATTATTGGGCTTTTTGGCACAGCTGCTCTAACTATATACAAAATTTGACTTTCTTAGCAAGCCGTTATCAGATATGTAGAGGCAGTCAGTTACGCACACGAACAATAATGTGGCAGTTTCTATAAAAATGGGTAACTTTGTCAATCCGACGAATTTGGAGTTACGCACAATACGTAATAGAGGAATGAATGCCCATTCCAACGAACTGTCGGCAAGATTTGTACCTTTTATTGTTCCGGAGATACAAGCGGTCAAAGATGAGTGTAACGAGAACGCGCGAAAACACGTTTTTGGGAAAAACGCGTTTGAAGTTAGACACACCTTTTTCTCCCACTCCGTCATTCGCCGCGGAATCACGTTACCAGCCTCGACGAGGGCTTGTTGGAAAGGTAATTTTTCGCTCTTCTGTGTGGTAACAATTCAGAACATCGGATTTATTTGTGAGCTCCGAAATACCAGGAAGAAGCGAGCGGAGACATTCGCATTTTTTCCCTCATTCTCTTTCATAATTCTCTTTCTCTCTCTCTCTCCCTCTTCTCTCTCATGCGCGTAAATTTTGTCTCTTCATTATTGCGATGTTTTTTCTATAGAAATCAACCAAAATCTCAAAATTGATGTTACTGACTAAAAAATTTTGTTTTTCTTTTTTCGCGTTCTCTGAGACTTTAATCGATCGACAAAGTTACCCCTTTTTATAGAAACTGCCACAGTTGTTAAAATACCACTTGGCTACCATCATAAGATAGTGTCATTATTGAATCCATCTGTTTTCAATCTCATTTTCAAAAAATTATGTGCTACCCCAATTATTTATGGCATGATTTCGACTAGAAGTCAGTCATGTCATTTTCATAAGAACACAACTTCACTAGCATCAACCGTTTTCATACTATCGACCCTCAAATACGTATGAAGATATCTTAGTTTTCGCATCTACTCAGAGCCAGAGACGCCGCCAGAGGTTTTTTGGTGGGGGCTAAAAGAGAAAAAAATTGAACAGGTTCGTACTTGCCTATTTTCATTTCAATTTTTTTGGGAGGAGGCTATAGCCTCCTTGGTAAGATCTGTTCATAAATGCACAGAGCGCTTATGGAGAAAATCGAGCTTCCATACTAGTGTTATTGATAAAATGTACTAATACATGAACAAAGTGCTACGTATTTTGAGAACTGAAAGGTCTTTGAATTGAACTGTAATTAGACTTCCAGATTGTGTAGATGCGGCATTATTTTCAACCTAAAAATCTGCTGCCTGAAAAGCGGTCAGATTTGGGCTTCTTAATACTTTTCGAGGACACGTTATGGTAATTTGTAGATTTTCTCATTACTTTTCATTTTCTCCCCTAGAGTACCTTATAGTTGCAATAATAAGAAAAAGCTTCATTTTCTCCGCCAAACCAAAGAAGTACCTATATAGCAATCCGCACTATGATTGTCCAGATTACCATAATTAAGGGAACCTGACTTCCAAAACGCGCTTAGTCCTAAAAATCAAAAATCAAGTTTTTAGCGCAGTCTGATGGAGAAAGTCAAAAGGAACCTTTCAGAGTTGGTTTCACGATTTAATCACGACTTAGAGCCAGCTAAACCTTTCTCTCGTTCTTTTTTATGATACTGACTTACTTGTTTTTTCAAATTTTATGAATACAAAGACTTTTACGACTGTAAGTCATACGTGCTTTTTCCTGTTCAGGGGGGTATAAGGATGTCTGAGGGATGGGGGGGGGGCATTGTTCACCTGTGCTCCTTCATCGGAATGGTCGTCTTTAAGCTGTATCTTCTGATTTCTGACAGTTTATGGGTCAAGATGTTCGAATTTTAACCTTTCACAAGTATGACATGGTCTGCCAAAACGAGCTACGTCCACGACTTTTCCCATTTTGCCTCCCGTAGCTCGAAGATTGTTCCCACGCCAATCTTCATACTTGGGCGGTATTAGCATTGACCCCTCCCCTTTCCTATCCACGCAATCGTTCGCGAGTTAGAATGTTTTTTTCGATTTCGCAACATTTCATTTTTTGGACTAACCGCATTTTGGAAGTCAGGTCCTCAACTGAGGTAGCTAGCTAAAATGTTCATGGAGATGATTAGTAGTTTCAGAGTCAGGAATGCCAATGTACTCTAGAAATTGCACTTTCATTTTCAAAAATGACGCTTGAAGTGTGTTCAAATTCTTTTCAGCTTTCTTGATACCGATTATCAGAATTCTTTGTATTCAGTATTGGGTTCAAATGACGTAAATAAAGGGTGGTAAAAGGGTATATTCCCCAGCCTACAAATATTTTTTCCAATTCAGATATTTGAAAAGCTTCGAAAAGGGTTGCTTGCTCCCTCTTCACCAGAAGTAACCCGATTTCCCTGAGAAAAAAATCTGAAATGTATCCCCTCCTCCAGAACGACTTCCACGCTACCGCAGGGCTAAAATGATTTTCGACGATAAAGGCAGGATTCTCTTATACTTAATAGATTTTTATAGAGCAAAATTACTATCACCCAAAAGTAATGTGTGGCTTAGAGGCTAACAAGCTTTCCCCGAATCTAAGATCAACATCCTGCATTTTACAACTTTCTCATCAAACATAAATTGTGTATCCGAGCCAACCCTAAGGACTTTATAATTTTGACTACGGCAGTCAGTCTCGAACCCCATATCTCTAAATAAATAAAAATTACAAGTCAGCAAGAGCTAAGTCGCTTCCGCGAAATTTAAGTTCAACAATAACGCGAACTTAGAAGGATGTTAAAAAGCTTCTTATACTTCATATATCAAAATAGACTGTCGTAGAAATTATATTGTAGATAGTTTTCAAGTCCGCAATATGTCAGGATGTGATTAGGTTTCCGAAGCAATCTTCGACGGCACAAACCATTATAAAAATATAAGCTTACACTTCTTTTGTTTCAAATCTTATTCAATTGATTACCGGGATAACGGAAACGCTGATCAATCAATCAAGAAAAGACTATAGCAGATTTCTGGCTGAACAACAGCGAGCTCCTGCGCAAAATGGGTTTAAAAAGTTGCGGATGAAAACGAAATCAATTAGGTATAACATCAAAAATATTTCTCGCTATTAATGCTTGGGCAGAAAAGCGAATCATCTATTTTCATTTATCAACTCGACATAAATACATAGGCAGGCCTGGGTAGGATCGAAATTCATCCAAACAAAAATTTTGGTCGTACATAACGAGCAAAAATATTATCAGAATTAGTTCGTCACCATAACAGGTAAACAACCCGATTTTCTCAAATGATACAGTTTCAAAACTCATACACACCTTTTTTTGACATGAGTTCATTTAGACATCGTGAATATTCTTGAGACATAGACACGGTTCTTCAACTTCCATTCATATTCAAACAACATCTTCAGAGTACTGAATATTGCACGTACATACCTGCAAAGCATAAACACAAAAGATCATTTTCTAAATAAGTAGATAGGTAATTAAAGAAATAAAAATGAGCAACATATGTATGCAATCAGACGAGGCATTCTTCGGTGCTCGTGCACAACTTACAAACATTAAATAAACATTGATTTCAAATAAATGGGTATAGTTTTCGAGTACCATTTAATCTTTCTCCATGGAGTCATTACCTACAATATTTATATATTATTATTAACGTTCCCCCACAACAAGCACCCATGGACTTACGTGACGGGGGACCTATAGCCCATAGTATGCTCACGTTATAATGTGACAATATTCTCAATAACTACTGTTGACAGACTGCTTGGGTGGAGTGGGGGGGGGTCTTATACGTGACTTTTTGTGTGCTGATGATGTGAATGAGTAAAAACTTTGTAGTTACTCTCACCCGAATGTTTCGATAATTTTTACACTGGGTAAAGATTCTAATAGAATGAAAATTCTCATTGAATGAGGACAGAAGGAAGATTTTTTTTTTTTTTGGGGGGGGGGCGTATGAACGTTTGTTCCGCCAACTGTTTTTTTTTTCTTTTTTTTTCAAATTTTTAATTGGCAATCAATTTTTAATCCGCTAGATTTCCGACTGGGTGGAGGTTTCTAAAAAAAAAACGTTTAAAATTCATCGCAATCTTAAAGTCTACCAAAGATCTTACAATACTAGTTCAAGAATTTTAACCTTTCCTAAATTTACTTCAAACTCTTGAACGCTTTCTCAAACTGGCGAAAATTTTCGTTCGACCAGACTTCATTAGGGCTCTTCAAGATACCATCAAGATTTTTAAAACTATTCCATACTTGTTTGCCATTCTCTAAAATCCATGTACGATGGTGGGACTCCTTAATGCTCATTGAAGATCATACAAAGCTCTTCTAGGCTACTTAGTTCAAGACTCTTTAGGGTTTTTCCAAATTTGTTTAATACTCGTTTGAGTCTCTTCACAGATCTTCCAAATTTGATTGAGACTTTAAGACTTCCAAATTTGATTAAGATTCATCAGGAATGATTAGGACTTAAGGACTGAACTCTTTGAGACACTTTACTTCTCATGACTAGTGTCAAGACTCGGTTAGACGCTTCCAGACCGGTTTAAGACTACCAAGATTTTTCATTTTTGCTCAGAACGTCTGGAAACTCTTTGAGAGCCTTGCCGACTCTACCGGTCACCAATTTTTGAAGAATTTTCGATTCAAATTTTTATTACTGGAGGGTAAATTACATACACTGCTATCCCCGTATCTTTTTTCCCTCTGATCACTGATGTGATACTCGAAAAGGTAGTTTCCAGGGCCAGGGGTGCAGTGTCTGAGGAGCCAATTTAGCATACGTGCATCGATACCTACGCAACCGAACATCCGCTTCTGGCAGGATACAGGGAGTCATGGACATTGTTTTCGGAGGCTCTCAGGCAAATCAAGTGCTCCAAAAGCTGTTTAGGACTGGTTTATGACAGGTGATAATAGAAATTGTGGTTAATGTATTTACGATATTATCTAACTTAAATATTTCTCACGTTGCAGAATACCTTCTTTCAGGGCCATATCTGCATTCGGATATGGACGACTGAAGCGATCACGTCGCGCGGCCTACTAGGTAGGGTAGTCTAGGTAAATTCTATATTTAGGGTGTGCCAATTTACAATTTCTTCCTTCTGTAGTCCAGAGCGCTTTCGGCTGCTATGCCATCATGGCACACCCTAAATATAGGATTTACCAAGGTCACTCACACTCCAATATGGATACTATCTTTTCTATACTGATTACTTAGTCATGTTTCTCATACAGCACAGCGTTGCCAACCCATGAATAGAAAAAACCCTTGTTTAGGTTGAGAAAAAATCACTTTTTAGTGATTCTTACATATAGAAATTATACGCATATACAATGTGACCTATATAATTTACGTGTTATACGAAGATTTTTGATTATCAAGGTGTACAAGTTTCTCTAGTCAAAACAGAGAAGCAATTATTGAAAAAATAGAGTGTAATTGCCAATTTTAAAAAAAAATAGGACATTCTTTTTTAGCAGTCTGGAAAACTATTTCCCTCTAAAAAGAGTACAATCTGTTCTGCCTGTATGTCGATTTTTTTTGTCAGCCAATCTTCGATTGAATTGCTTGTTGAAAAGCCATTTTTTTTCAAATTTTATAATCCAGATTAGGTATAACTGATCGAGTTCCTCAAAATCATTTCTTTGGATACTTTCCCTTTCTTCTTGACAAGTCACACATACCTGAAAATATATGGGAGCTTCAGTGGTATCTATACTCTGTATCTTACAGACATCTTTTTCCAAAAAAAATTTTTGAAATAAATGATTCCAATCTACAATCTAAGGAAAGGCATCCAAGTGATATGTAGTAAGGCCTTTAGTTTGTCTCAGTTTTCTATTTATATATTAATAAATACATGAACGCGACATCAGCGATTGAATTATTATTATTATTTTTAATACGAATTCGGGAGTATTGGGAATACACGCGTCGGTATTTCATGCCACTTTCGGAAGAAAAACCCAGCAGAGTTCCTGCGTTATTTTCTGTTTTTCCCGCTATGATCGAGTTATCAGTTATCACTGTCTGTTTTTCCTTAAGGTTTTTCATTGCGGCGTTTTTTCGTGTGCAGGTACGTCTTCGGTTTTTAGGTCATCACTCATCAGCTCTCATCAGTAATACACTATTCGCATTCGTTCCAATTTCGTATTTCATGGGCGAATCAGGCGAGGAATAATGTGCGAAAAAATACGCGAAAACATGGCAGTTTTGTTTTGTCACCCGAGAATAAAGTTGTACAATTATTTATTTCATCGAAAATCTTCGGGAAAATTTAGCGATGATTTCCAAAAATTTCATCAGAAATTTTCGAGAAGATTCCAATTTGATTTCCGAAGATAATTACCAGGAATTTTATCGAAAATATTCGGGAAAATTTCCGTTCACTTTCGAAGGATTTCATTGGACATAATTGAGAAAAATTCCAGATGATTTCAGGAGAATTTTATTGCAGTGAAATCTTTGGGAACAATCTCTGATGATTTCTGGGAGAATTTCATTGGAAATTTTCAGAAAAAACTCCCAATGTTTGCCGAAGAACTTTGTCGAAAATCTTCGAGAAAATTTTCCGATAATTTTTGATGACTTTCTTGGGAAATGATTATGAAAAATCTGCGATGTTTTCCAAAGAATTTCATCAGAAATCTTCGAGAAATTCATCCTTTGATTTCCCAAGATGTCTGAGGATTTTTATCGAAAATATTAAGGAAAAACTTCCGATTTTTTCGAAGAATTCCATCGTACAAAATTGAGAAAACTCCCCAATGATTTCAAGAGAATTTTGTCAGAAAGAAATTTGTAGAACAATCTCTGATGATTTCTGAAGAATTTCATCGGGAATTTTCAGAAAAAACTCCAAATGTTTTCCAAAGAAGTTCTTCGAAAGTTTTCCGATAATTTTTGATGATTTTCTTGGGAAATGTTTGGGGAAAATCGAGAGATTCATCCTTTGATTTCCGAAAGTAATTTTCGAGGACTTTTATCGAAAATATTAAGGAAAAATTTCCGATCATTTTCGAAGAATTTCATCGGACATATAATTGAGAATTGCGATACCTGCCACTCACAACTCACCATCCAACACATCATCAATAGCTGCACCAAATACCACCAAAACACCAACCCGGACAACCTACTTCAGCTAAAGAATTTGTCACTACTAATCGATTTCCTAGTTCAGAACTGTATACTAAACCTAATTTAAATCTTAAGATGTACACCGCTTACCTATAACCATAAAACCCAAACCCTGTAACTATTGTAATTCCATGTAATTCCATTCCGAGACCATAGCCGTTAGGCATTAAAAGTCTCGTTATTGTAAAAAAAAAAAAAATCCCGATGATTTTAAGAGAATTTTGTCGGATAGAAATCTGTAGAACCATCCCTGATGATTTCTGGAGAATTTCATCGGAAATTTTCAGAAAAATACCAATGTTTTCCAAAGAATTTCGTCGAAAATCTCCGATAATTTTTGATGATCTTCTTGGGAAATGTTTGGGAAAAATCTGCGACGATTTCCAAAAAATTTCATCATCACTCTTCGAGAGATTCATCCTTTGATTTCCGAGGAATTTGATCGAAAATATTGAGGAAAAATTTATGATTATTTTCGAAGAATTTCATCAGATCACATCAGACACCACTGAAACGAAGACGCACGCGTGAAAATCCGGCGCGTTTAAAACAAACGCGAGAAACGCCTAATTTGTGCGCGAAAATCGAAGACGCGCGCGTGAAAAAACAGGAACTGAGGACAGGAGGGTTCACTCTAGGAATTTTGCGGTGGCTGGTTTTTTCTTCCGAAAGTGGCATGAAATACCGACGCGTTTGGGAATACTGCTGATAAGGACATAACCAGTACTACCAGATGGAAAACGCTATAAATCCGCACCCCTTTTATCCGACCTTAAATACTCACAAAAACCAAGAAAATTGAAAAATTGAAGCAGACAACTACGAAACACACTAAAATCACAAAACAAGAAAAAATCACCAACAAAATCACTAGACTTTTTAAAATGTGAAAAACACTTAGACCTAATGTTATATCACTAGGGTTGGCAACGCTGATACAGCAACAATCCTTCAGATATTGGTAGTAACGTGTTCTGCGAGTATGTCTTGTTCGAAGATCAGAGCGCGCTATCTATCCTTGTTGATTCTGTAGTCGCTCTGTTCGCTAGGATATTTCGGTGAGAGAGCCGAAACCTGTTCACTAGCTTCCTGGCACTGAGAATTGAACCTGCGTTGCAAGAATGCGAAGCAAATGGGAAACTACTCAGGTACAGAGCGACTTCCTCATAATACCGGACAGAGAAAATTTACAAAGAGCCGATATGGAGTTAAACCTAACAATTTTTCTAGCTGTCAATAAGATTTCGAGTGCTCACAGTAAAGCAGAGGGTCGACAGTTTCAGAGCAAATGACAATCAGTGGCATGCGGTGATTTTTCCCAGGAGGTAAGCGATAAGCGTAGAGGTGAAGTAAAAATCAGAATGAAAGTATGAGACATGCTACTACAAAACGGCATTGATGAAATTATTCAAATAGTCGTATCCCTGTATGGGTGTCATTCCATATGCATTTATTCTTTTCGGTGACGAATAATAGTCACAGGGATGTATTACCGAAGAGTTTTCCTTGGGGGGGGGGGGCTAAATTGTGAAAGTCCCAAGTGACTCAACTCAAAATTACCGAGTATCAAAGCAAAAAAAAAAAAAAACGTTGGATTTTTCCAACTGACTAAACTCAAAATTTCCAAACATCACAGAAGAAAAAACATTCTAACCTCGCCATTCACAACTCAATTCCCAAATATCGAAGCAAAAAAAAAAACCTTTTGACTTGGATTTTTCCCCCCAACCCCGCCTGATTGAAATTTGTAAATTTTTCAACTGCTGAGTGAAAAATTCACTTTGTTCAGTTTTTAAAAATGGTAGTCTGGTTTAGGCCTCCAACCGTTAATAACTTCTAATTGTTTATTAAGACCAAGTCACGAAAATGGTTTTTCGATAATATCTCGAATATGCATTTTGTGGGCAAAAAAATACGGAGCATTCAAACATAACGCGTTGACTAGTAGAAGAACATAATTATGTAATCACATTTCACTGCCAACTTCGACGTTCGTGTGTAGCCAAGCCGAGCCAAGCCGGACTCAAAGCGCCTTCCAGAACGTAACCAAACGCACAGGTTTTGTCGTGTTGAACATGCTGGAGTGTTTTTGTGTCGGTAACACTACTGAACAAAATTATATTTTTTGTTTGCACAACGCATTTAAGGAGGTTATTCTTGAGTACTTTTCAATGCTGAATACAGTGCCGTCGGTCGTTTCTCTCTATCACGTCTAGTTTTTCTGATCAAAAACTATAAACAATTCAACTAAATGTGTTCAAAAAGAGGCTTAGGAACTGAATATGGTCATACTGATTCGCGTTGTTGTATGTTGAGCTTGTGTGTAGTGGTGTGTATTCCGTCTGTTCGTTTTCTGTTATAATGGTCTGATAACACTGATAATATTCAGTCAGTGGTACCGCTTATTCCACTGCAAAAACAAAATGGAAACGAATTTCAGTCGTTCAGAACTCAGAATTGTGACGTGATAGAGAAAAATGGGTCGCAGTATCGTGTTTAGCGTTAAACAGTACCTCAGAATCACCTCTTGAAATGCATAGTGCAAGATAGTTGTTCAGTAGTGTAATTAACACAGCGGTGGAGTATAAGTCGTGCAATGCGTGCAGTATGGAAAAGAAGCATTAGATTCGACCCACAACCGCTGGCCTATACAAATATACATGCACAAGGATTGCACTGCTGCCAACCTCAAGATAAATCTTGAGATCTCAAGACTTTCAAGAAAATCCCAAGAGTTCTCAAGAATTTACAAACTGAGTGAATATGCATTGCTTTATCAAATTTTTCACTTCCAAAATTTGGGAAACGGAAAATTTATCGCCTTATGAGAGTAATAAGCACTCAGATTTTACACAGCAATAGAAATGTAAAACACATCTGTGACCTGTCACAAGAAATGAGTCCTTAGTGGCATCGAAATGTTCTAAGAAAAGGGCGTAAGAAATGAAATTCTCTTCTCTCTTCTTCACAGTATTCAAGAACAAAAGTGAAAAGAAAAAGAAAAATTTCTAGGATTCTCGACAGAACTGAGGGTGGAGGGGGTAAAACAACAAATGTGATGAGTCAGTAAACATTTCATTGTTGAGAAACATAGAAACCCAATGCGCAGTTGGTTACCCTCTAGTTACCCAGTTACCCGTGGAAAAGTTACCCATTTGTTACCCTCGAATTACTCTCAGATTACCTTTGTTCCCCTTTAGTTACCCTTGTTCCCTGTAGTTACTCGGGTAACTGGCGGGATACTACGCAACTAGTTATCTACCCTCTAGTTACCAGCGGCGAAAAAATTACCCATTTGTTACCTTTGGTTACCCTCGGATTACCCTTGTTCCCCTTCAGTTACCCGGGTAACTTACGAGATTTTGCGCATCGGGAAAGGCGAAAATTTTTGTCTCAAGATGTTTTACGAAGAATCCTGGGATTTTTCAACAGGCTTGGTTGGCAGCACTGGAGGATTGCCGAGCATCGAACAGTATGTACATCTCCCGTGAATTTATTATTATACTTAAGCGTAAGCGTCGTAAGCGTCAATAGAGTCGCTGTTTTGCCCAGTGTTTCATTATCTTTTACTTGTTACAAGTTGAAGTTGATATACTGTATATAAAAACTTATTTTCTCGAGAATTTTCAAGGTAAGCGACGCTTACCTCGCTTGCCTGGAATGCACGCCACTGATGACAACGGAAAATCTCGGTAGTCACTTGTCTGCGTGGCATTAAGAAGCGTGTATTTATGTAACTGAGGAGGAAGAGCATCCTCCACACTGCTGGGAAAATCTGGCGATGCTCACCCCGCGTTGAGAAATTAAATCGTTATTCGTTCTAACAAGACATAACTCGAGCGCCCTCGTGTGTATAAATTTAGTGTAGCCGAGCACTTATTGAACCGGAGAATTCCAAATGGACTATAAATACGCATAGACTGTCGGGTGTCGGATGTCGCTGGTTTGTAATATAGGTGAAATACAAGCGCGAGTTTATGTTACAATCCCGCCTTGTTAGATGTTTCTGTTTTCCACTTTCCACTTTCATTTTCACTGCAGAACGTCGCTGTCGACTACCATTTCCTTCCCTTTAATTCGCCAATTTCGTTTCACGCAATATTTATTGCCTATGTTAGGGATATAAATATATTGCCAACCCGGATGAATCGTTCCACGCTTATATAAAAAGCTTCATATAGCAATTTTTTGATGACCTTAATTTCGAGAAGTTCAGGTAGGATGAAGTTTCCTCCGGAACAAGTGGCATAATTTCGCGATAAAAACACGAACGGATTACGAGACGAGCGTATTATTGTTTTTTTTTTTGTTTTTTTGTTTTCCTGGACGAGGAAAACGGAAAAAATGAAACAAGACCCGCATAGCCAAGACGAATCGGGTCGTTAGTTTTGCAACCGAAAAACAGCGATAGGGAAGCTGTATACATAATAATATTGTAATTTTGCGCCCAACATTAACTCGTAGCAGATCGTACAATGTGAATTCGTAGATTTCCAACAGGTGGCCCACAAACTCCTGTATCTTTATTCGGTACAGGTGTCCACGATGATAATCGATTACCGGGTAAGGACAAAATGGGATACAGAAGGCGCCCGTGAGGCCGGGTGAAAAATGACAAAAGTTCAATACGAAATCTGACGGATGGATGCCCCGGCAAACTGAAAATGATTCGCAGCCTTCGCCAAGATGAAGGATTTCTTCCCTGCCATTCGACCGGTCGAAATGAAATTTTGAAACTGATGAATGAGAAGTTGTATTAAGCTGAAGCCGACCTATCATCTCGAGAATTGTAGAAACACGTCTCAGTTGCTTTATTCGGCTACTAAAGGTGCAAAAATCATATCAACCTTCTCATACTATAATTCATTGTAACATCAAAATTGGTAAGGTAATTTCAATGAGGGTCCACTACAGAATAAATAGTCATTTATGACTGAATGGTATCCTTGCTCGTCTGTCCATCTCGCATCCTCGGGACACGGGGTTGATTCCCGGCACGAGAAAGCTAGCGAACAAGTCTTGTCTCTCCGCAACATCATAATGAACTGAACGACTGAAGTACTAATCGAGGCGGATAGATAGCGTGCACTGCGATCTTCCACCAATTCTCAGAAACAAGACATACCGCAGAACACGTTAGTACCAGTATCTGAAGGATTGGTACTACAATGTGTGTGTCTATGTCTCCTGAGACGCTTATTGTTATGACACACGTGACTAGTAATCGGCATGGCGGAGATATTCTACTATGACAAACTGCGGGGAAAACAATGCCAAACTACCCCAGACTATCCTACATAGTAAGCTGCGCGATATGTGATCGCTTCAGTCATCGATATTCGAGTACAGATATGGCCCTAGAAGAAGATATTTAAGTCGGATAATATTGAAAATATCTGAACCGAAATTACCATCATCACATATTGAAACCAATCCCTAACTGGCATTGGAGCCCTCGATTTGCCTGAGAGCCAGTATCTAAAGGATTAGTGCTCCATAGTGTGTGTCTCATGGGTCATTTACTCATCATTGTGAGGCATGTAGCTAGTAACTATTCACGCACGCACATGTCTCTGATCAGCAACACATTATGGGGAAGGTAATGGACAACTATCCGAATTACCTTACCTAGTAAGCCGTGCGACATGACTGCCAACTCCCAAGGTCATATACAACTCAGTGAATTTTCAAGTGGCCCTTACAGATGGACGCTGTTAAGCAAAAAGCACCCAAACGACGAAATCTGTTTTTTTGAGAAAACGTAACATTAAAAGCTAGTGAATAATGCCGGTTTCCAGACATAGCGTTTACTTACACGCTTTTTTCAACGTAGATACACATTTCTGTATCGGGGGCCCAATTTTGAAAAATTCTACATTCTACGCTTTTTCCAACGATACTATGTAGTAACTCATTTGGTCAACAAATGTCGCTTGCGCGCTTTTTGCTAAACAGCGTCCATATACGTCTTGTTTCCTGCCTCCTGACTGGTGGATTCGAACCGAACTATCAATCAATGAAATATTTTCACTGATTACCTTCCTCTCGCGTATTTCCTAATAGCTCAATTCAAACATAAATATGAATCGAAGATGTAACCCAGCTATTTACCTAACTTTACCATAATGTGCAAGTACATTTTAGCCTCAACCCTTTCCCGGAAGGTATCATAAAAGGGATAATCAGGGTGAACGATTGACAAGTCTCATCTACTATGTGTGATATGACAGTTCATACCCAAATAACTAACACATCAATGACTTTCTCTTTGTTCTCATTTTGGTCTTGACAGGGTATCTACTGGAATTGATAAATAAAAAAAAAAAATGATGACTTTAGATGTCCTTTATCCAAATTTTTAGTAGCCTCAAACATTTTTCTGCTCGCTCAGATCGCTTATACTTTTCAGTTGCTTCCCTACTTCATATTGCATTTAGAATATCACTCCTATTCTTTCTTTCTGTTGCATTCTTAGTTTTGAGGTAAATTGCATTTACTGGAACTGAAGTCTGCTGGTGCGTCGAGCCTAACCAGTGTATTCAAATAGCTAACACAAAAATTGTCTATGAATGTCAGTCATATTTCACTCGCTGACTATTTATTCACTAGCTGATGTCTGTACAACAAACTTGTGTTATTTTAGCCGCTTTTAAAAGAAAAAAAAACATTTAATACATAGAATAAGAATTTTTTGAATAACTACAGCGAAAAAAGATGACTTAGAAGACCACTTTTCAAAATAGGTGACCCTAGATGACTGAAATGACCAGTGAACACCCTGCATACCCAATCCCAATCACAAAATTCTACAAGAAGTTGGCTACAGTCTCCATAATATGTAATACATTGCCAAGGGTAATTCATCTTTCTACATTAGTCAGTAGGGAGCTGGCCACCTTCTTCCTGTTGAGGTCATGATGGGTATGTGCACTAACCAAAGGAGAAGGTGATCAGTTGGGTTACATCAGCGGCTCATAATTAGGGTCGAATGAGCCAATCGAGAGACAGAAAAAATTGCATCTGTATGAGGCTACTCGAAAGTTTCTGCAACTCGGCGTAGTCTGGGGAAGTCGTAATGCTTAAGCGGGAGGGGCGAGGCCAAGTTTCTCGACATACAATGAGATTAATCCCGAAAAGTCTTAGACGGTTAAACTCAGCTTAATGCAATCTTAAGACAAGGGCTCGGAAGATTGCGTTTCAAACGAGAGACAAAAAGTAAGAGTCTTGAACAAGTTTCAGAGTTTCGGTGAGTTTTGAGCAAACCTACATAAGTTTACAGGAGTCTATACAGGAGTCTTGGAGAGTATTAAACAAGTCTTACAGCAGTCTTAAGTAATCACTAACAAATTTTGAAATATCTGAACGAGTCTAAAAGGCTATAATTCTAACAAAGTATCTAAAGTCAGTCTGCAAGTGCTTAGAAGTGTTTTCAAGACGTCTGAAAGAGTCCTGAGAATCTTCAATCAGTCTGAATAAGTCTCAGCTACTCCTTGAGAATTACAAATGGATTTGAAAACATATAGAAGAATCTTAAGTGGATCTCGAACGGTCAGTGAAGAGTCTTGAATAGTCAAAAAGGAAGAATAAAAAAAGAAAATTTGTGTGTGTGTGGGGGGGGGGGGCATTTTAAAATTATTTTCCCCGAGCGCATTTCAGAAATCCACCATCATTGGGCTGATATTTATCAGACCCACTGTAATTATGCAGGCTCCGAGAAGACTTATTTAGACTTTCACAAGCATCGTTCAAATTCTAAACTTACAGAGCGAATATACGTCCGGCCTTGCTGAGCCAACAGAAAAGTATCACAAAAGGTGATGAATTATATTCGAAGTTTCACCCATCCGTAAATGTACCTTTTTAATATTTTCATTTCAATGTAAAAAATGTTGTTTCTTTGGAAACCACTAATTAAATTTCGATTTATCAAGCTCACTCCATTCTCTTCCTTTTTCTTTTTTCGAAATTGTTTTCCTCGACAGCGTAGGAGAGGAAAGAGAACCTGGCTCAGAATTAGGTGCTTTGTAAAATGGCGTATACGCTAACAGAGTTTCGTCAAAGTCGAAAACCGATCTTTAAGAGAAAAGTGTTATTGCCTCTGTGTCTCTCGAACTTCGACGGATTCGGATGGTCGCTTTATGGGGAAATTTTGGTGATATGAAACTCGAATTAAACGAATAATACGCGAAGTAAGAGTCAAACCTATCGCTCGTGATACGCTCCAGTCCCAAAATATCAACGATAGTTCACTGGATTGAAATAGATATCGCGCTCGTTAATTTAATTTGTACAAAGACGAGTGGTACTACGTGAAATATAGACTTCGTATTTGACGAACTGAAATCTATTTCCTGAATCCTGATTAATATATACCTAGACACTGAATGATGAACGGAACGAAATGGCAAACGCCGAACAGAAATTTGTATCTACCCATTCCTGAAAATACGTTAGATGGAAAATAAAGAGGATTAGCGGAGCTTTTAAGAACGAATTTTACAAAATTTTATCAGAGATCATGACTATGAGATAAAGAAAAAAATCCAATATTGCTAATCAATCCCAAAATAAGACGAAATGCGTTCTGAAAGAAATTATTAAAGATCGACCACAAAAAAAAAAACGGGAATATTAGTCTTTCTTTTGATTTTTTTCTCATTTTTATTTTTTATTCCATTTTTCGCCCTTTTGCAGCGTGACCACTTTTACAGGGGACAATCACATTTTTAGGAAAGGCTTATTACTAGTTTCTATTCAATAATCAGTTATTGCTAAAATAACTGAAAACTGAAAAGTGCAACAATGAATGCTGGCAAATGAAATTTATAGATCAAGCATCATCATTTTTTATCATTCTTTCAAATGCCAATACCAGGATGTGCTCAAAAATATCAATCCAAAATGAACATACAAAATAATACAAACATTAAAATGGAAAAAATGCAGGAAGGACATTTGAAATAACTCAAAATTTATCAAAAAATTGAATTAACACGGTCAGATCTTTTTGGTGAGGGCCACTTACCAAACTGTGGCAATATTTCGGAGGGGGCCTACCAGAACCGTTGCAATATTCAAGACATTTCTGGGGCAGATATCAAAAATTTGTAAACGACCATTTGTATGTATAATCCATTTTAGAATGATTTTGTTTGAAATATTTTTTGACTAATGATCAAAAATTAATTTATGAGGCACTGTTTCACACCCTAGAGGATGAAGCTTCAGCAGGGTTTTTTAGAATTTTTAGATCGTTCCTCAAAGCCTATTCGGGGCGTTTCCGGGATCCGTGCGGTGTCTCTGGGCCAATCTGATATGCGTGCATCGCCATGCGCCCTTCTATCATCGATGCTCTACTGACCTAATATACCAAAATTCAACTTTGTGATATTTTTGTCGAACTTGGTACCCTTTTTACGTAATTTTCTCGGACAATCAGTCTGCATAAATAAAAGAAATTGAAATGTTTTTGATAACAAGCTGGAGTTAGACAGAAACTGTTAGTGCGGGGGTAGTTTACCGTTGCTTTCCCCACGATTTTGTTGAGTTAGAGTTTTCCCTTTCGTGCCGAAGAGTGTGCTGCCGCAATTTGCTTACTACTAGCCACGAGTTTCGCAATGCTGAGTAAGCTGTTCGCGATATGCACATGCACAGTACCAATACTTCTGATCTGGTGGTAACACGTCTTGCGATTGTAATGCCTTATTCATGTGAATTGGCGGGGGTAACAGGATGCATTTTTTGTACTTATTGCTTTTGATATTTTATTAAGAGGAGATATATTTTTACTTCACAAATTTTGCATTAAGTTTTTTCAAACTGACATTCTTTATTATTTAATACCATAAGAACGAAAGGGAGCTTGTGGCACGGATTCCTCTAATCCGATTAACCTGAAACTTTGTAGTTGTTTTTTTTTTTTTTTTGATTCTATTGGAACCAACTTAAGAGACAAATCAGAGGAAATTCAGAAAAAAATATCACCAAGAGTAAATAACGACCATCTTGGTGTGTAAAGGAAGTTGTGTGTTCCTCTCAAGTATTTCGAACATCCTTCCAGCTTACCCTCTCAGATTAGGGTATGCTTATATGCGCAAATATAAGTGCTTGGGAGATGAAAAATCGAAAACGAATAAAGTGAGATTTATTTTACGTATATTTTGAAGGGGGGGGGGCGGTAAATAGCGGCCAGTTAGGTAAATCCGACCTTTGTTAGTGAATAAAAACACTGACCGTTAATTTTTATACAAACTGTAAAATGATAATCCCCACACCAATTTCTATTCCAAAGTCCGATCGACGTGGGACATACTGGGGTCTTCAAAAGGCAAGTAGAGATGCTGAATTGAAGAATGCATTCACTCTCACTTTCCCCTTTTTTTCTCTTTTTTTTTCGCAAAGAATGAAGATGAGCCCATTCCGAATGGGAAAAGAATGAAAGTTTTTTCCTGACTTTCCGGGAACCGAATCAAATATCGAAATGGGGAAGGGAAGAGGAGAGGTCGCTTACTTTGGAAATTCCATCAACGCAATCAATTTTCTACATTGGCTTTCGAGTAGACCCCAAACACCAAAATGAGAGTCACAATTGAACGATTTTGATTTCATCTTTCAACATTTTCATAACCATCAAATTACCAAAATTCAAATTGGAGGGAAAATTTCAAAATTATCCAAGTATGAGTTATTATAAGGGGAACATTTAAGTCTTTAAAACTCAAAAACTATAAAACTGAACCAAAATTAGGAATTACAATAATCGCTGTTTCAATAGATTACTTGGGTTTTCAACGTCAATTAATTTTTGTCCATCTTTGGACTTCAAATGTTGGCTCGTAAAGATGCAAGCTTTAATGAGTTTTTTCTTCAACATAACACACAAAATGTTCCATTTAACCTATGAATGATGAAGTCCAATCAAAAGTCCAATAAATTTGTAACAGCCCCCTCCCACCTCAAACAAGAAAATGGAAATAAAACAATTTTCACTTCGATAGTTCAATCATTCTTTATAAGATCATATGCTGCTTTTGAAAATTCGGCATTTGACGATTTAACCCGTTCTCAAGAGATTAGGATATTTGTAATGATGAAAATGAATCAGCGATCTTTAGCATTTTCAAAAACAGTCTGTTAATTTGAATTTAAGATCTTAAGAACTCTCCACTTCAATAGTCTACTCGATTTGTAAAAACTAATTAGTGCTTGTCCATTTCGATTTATTTGGTCTTTTAAGGCTGAATCAGATTCAAAATTCAGCACATGTTCGTTTTCAACTACCCTTAAGGTCAGTAATTAATGTCGATAGTCTATCCACTTTGGGATCCCTTTCTGAGTTCTGGAGTCCAGAGACGTACCGAAGGGTTTTTTCTGAGGAGGGGGGGGGGAAGAGTATAATTGTGAAAGTCTCAACTGACTCAACTCAAAATTTCCAAGTATCAAAGTAAAAAAAAACAAAAACTTTAGACCTGTTGGATTTTTTCAACTAACTCAACTCAAAATTCCCAAGTATCAATGCAAAAGAAGAAAAACCTTTTGACTTATTTTGGACTTTCCCAACCTCTCAACTCAATTCCCAAGATTTTTTCAACTCACCTGACTGAAATGGTAAATCTTCCCGTTGCCCACTGCCCCCTTATCGGGACGTCCCTGACCCAAATGATTTGGCAGTTGGCAAAGTTTGAAACTGTTCATTTGAATTTTTCATTTTCTAAGAACGTTTGTTTGTTTGTTTTTTTTTTTTTTCAATTAAAAAATCGGCATACTTTGAAAAATTTTGTCGGCGATTTTTCTCGTTTGAAAAAAAATTGTCAGCAAATTTTCTTTCTCCCCCCCCCCCAAAAAAAACAACTGGAAGTCAAGTTTCGTCTCTGTTTCTTAGCCGTGATTTTTTTAATTCGATTGAATGGGTTTGGACGGTGAATTCATGCAGCCCGGATCCCCCATAGTGCCTACATCCTGGGTTGGGGGATATCTTTCTGGACTTTTGCCATACCGATTGTTATTTGATTCTTTTTAGATTAAATTTAATAAAATAAAATTTAAAGAAAATATTAAATTTAATAAATTAATTAAGTTAATTAGAATAAAAAGGGTTTCCCTTCCTGGTTATTTCTGTCTTATTTTCCCCACCATTTTCCCTCTCATACATTAGCAGTACATATCATTAGATAAAAATAGAAAAGTGAAAATTAGTCTATCTGCCACGAGAGTAGAAAAGGTAATGACTGCTCTTGGCTGCGCATCGAACTCAATAGTCGTCACCGTGAGATACATGCTCTTTGATTGGATGGCGTGAAACGGGGAAACAGTGTTGACTAACATACAACTGAAATATATCTGTTGTCATTGACAGCATTCACTACAGTTGTAACATGTTTTTCTTCTCCATTCTCTTTAGGTGTTTTTGTGTCTCTTTTTAAAGCACGAGAGGAGACTTACCCACTTTGCTACACCTGTAAAGTCATCGTCGATCCTAATGTAACCTGGAAACTGAGAACTGCGAATTCTCAAGAAGACAAATGGTTGTTTTGTCTCGCTCAAAATACATGAGACTGCTCCGTACGAGTGATACGTATTCAGAATATTACCGTGCCAACGGATGTAAATGCATATCATGAAAGTAAATGAGCTTCATTAATGTTAGAATTCGCGAGAATATGACCGAGGAAAATCGCAGGCAGATGAACCGCATCCGATGAATATTGATAAAACTGAAAATGCTAATGCCAACGAAGCCCAGCTAAAGGGTTAATTTATTCGCAAGACTTAGTTACGTTTTCTTTTCCACCTCATTTTCCCATAATTCCTTTATTATTATTATTTTTTTCTTCTATAAAATCCAACTGTGCAAAATAGCCGCATCGTCACCACTGCTCGCGTAGAAACGACTTATATTTCGCATAATAGTTGGATGTACACACCGATTCGCGAATGAAAAATTCTCGATTAACACACTCGAAATCTCTTTATAATGCGAATTAACAACGAGATATAATATGGAAATGAGAAATTAACGTCCGTATTACTAATGATCTCTATCATGCCTCTCCATTTACAACTTTTCACTTCCATAACAGTCGGACTTTTTCACTTTATCGCTTTTCGCACACGCATTTCTACTCGTTCTCAGCGATTATTTCTATCGTTAACAGCATAAAAGTAACTAGCCGACCTGGACTGGAGGAAGGGGTCCGCGGGGAGCTAAAGAGTATCAAAATAACGCTAACAATAAATTCTTTCTGTTGCGTAATTTCTCATTTTTTTCTGGGAGGTCTTTCACAGGGATTACAGGTGAAGGCAAGTCCCGCTATTCGCGCTTATGGTTAACATTTCAATTTTGCTGACACCGCGTCTTGTAAACTTGTATAGTATAACCGCAGTAAGGATTACAGCCGAGAACGACTCAACTGCAGAGATTTGTAGCAAAAAAAGAACGAAGCAAAAGGCAAGTTCGCTCTGGAAACTACACTCTGTGCACGTGTTGATTGTTTGAAACAAGGGTGGGCGCGATGAGCTTTGACGGCGTTTCTCTGATTCTCTGGAGGGTGTAGGTAGGTAGTATTAAAAGTTAAAACCCATCTGGCATATGTTCTAGCTCTTTGAAGCCTTTGAAGCTCGATTCGGTTACGAGGTTAAAAGGTAACCTAATTAACAACTTCCAAGGGGTACGTTCTTATTTATCGTCGCATTCGCGGATCCGTCGACTGCAATTAAAACCCGAAGCGATGGACTCGATTTCGAAACAAATGAATTGACGGAATATAGGATGATGACTTCAACATTCACGACTCGCTCAATATTTGATGTTTCTAAACTTCGAAAACGCTGAGCTGATGGAACAGTAAGGTTGTCGCTCAACAAATCTTCACTTTTACAGCTCGCTGTATGTTGCAATCGACATCGACAGACAGTTGGTAAATAACACAAATCGAAACATCCGTCCAGAGGAAAACTATACCGACTCACGAAATTCCTGATGAGAGGAAAGAAAAACCACTTTCGTTTGTCGTCGAGAAAACTCAATTATTAATCATTGCGATCTAAAATCCTGTTTAGCTGGATATTTAAAATTTAAATACGTCGTTTCGACGGACTTAATTAATCGAGTTTACGAAGTCTCGCGATAATTGACTATTTTAATTGACAGTTTCCTTTAACGTCTAATTGGAGCGGCGTATCAACATCTCGACATGTCGACGACCTCAGAGCATTTCTCGACGTAACTTGAATTTAAAATTGAAAAAGTACATCAACGGACTTTCATTCAGGAGACTAAAATGACAACAAGCAAACAGGAGTGGAAAGTAACAGAGCCACGCCCTTAGAAATGAGAAAGGAAAAGTTTCAATATTTCTCTGACCTTAGGTATCTTGAATAGGTAATAAGTAACGTTTTATTTATTCATTAAAAACACACGCACGGGCTGGTTGGGGATGCTGGGATGCGAATGCATCCAGGGCTTTTCGACCTATTGTGGCCTTGTGGGCCTGTTTTGTCGCAATCCACATCATCACTGCAAAAATGTCTGGAGTTGTTGACTGGGCCCTTCACGTTTTGCATTCCAAGAATTTAACCGTCAGGCTGTGCCTGCATAAACATACCTGTCGCATCGACAAAGTTACCCCTTTTTACAGAAACTGCCACGTATGTATGTGGCAGTTTCTGTAAAAAGGAGCAAGTTTGTCGATACGACAAATTTTGAGTTAGGGATATTACATAATAGATGAATGAATGCCCGTTCCAAGGAGCTATCGGCAAGATCTGTAGCGTTTTTCTTTGCGGAGACACAAACGGCCAACGAGAACGCGCGAAAACACGTTTTCGAGAAAAACGTGTCTTAAGTTAGACACACCTTTTTCTCCCACTTCTTCAAGCGGCCGTAACACGCCAGGGAGTCACGTTGCCAGCCTCTACGAGGGCTTGTTGGAAAGGTAATTTTTCGCTCTTCTACGTGGTAACAATTCAGAACATCGGCTTTACTCGTGAGCTCCGAAAAACCGCGAAGAAGCGACGCAGACATTCGCATTCTTTTCTCATTCTCTTTCATAATTCTCTTTCTCTCTCTCCCTCTTCTCTCTCACACCAGTAAATTTTGTCTCTTTGTCATTGCGATGTTTTTTCTATAAAAATCGACCAAAATCTCAGAATTGATTTTTTCGGCCAAAAATTTTTTCTTTTTTTCCGTTTTCTGAGACTGCAATCAACCGACAAAGTTACCCCTTTTTGTAGAGACTGCCACATACATGTAGTTCTCTGAACTGTCATACCTGCAGAAAAATATTTTCTTATCTAAAATCATGTAGTCTGCCTCTCTCGAAAAAATATGTAAAAGTCCTATTGCCTAAGCCCGTAACCAGGAAAGGGCAAACGAGAGCACTGACTCCGAAGAAAATGGTCCTTCCCAGTTCGGAAAATAGAAAATCTGTTGTTATTGCTATACTCGCTTCAGTTGACCCCCTCCTTCCAATTTACCCCACTACTGACAGAAGAAGTTGGCTAAAGGTCTGTCACTACCATTGGGGGAAGAGACAGAAAATATTATGAAGGTATACAACAAGGTTGATGGACAGGGCGAAAAAATATTTTAAAAAAACACGAAAAGAGAACACCTTTACACAAAAGGGAAAAAAGAGTTTCCGTCATTTCTCTCTCTGCAGTCATTTCTACCATTTCAATATTTTCCAATATTTCCGTAATTTCCACACTCTTTTAGTCATTTTTGTCGTTCTCGCTTTTCAGGTTCGTACTTATGGAGGGAAGAGGGCGAGCAGCCCGAGTCTTAAGACTCAGAGTAACCAATGTCAGAGAACAGTTTTTTGAAACACAGGAAGAAAATTACAAATTGTTCTTCAGATACAGGGCTGTTCATAACAAATAACTAAAACAATGGGGATTCAGTGATAAGGTTTTCTTCCAAAACATGTAAAAACAAAAATCTTACCGAGTCTGGAGCATATCTCGTAGGCTGCTGACTGTTGGCAATTATCTCTCACGAAAAACATTTTTTTCTGGTCGTATAATTTTATTCCACGTAATACGTTAAACATAATTTTGGTACCAGTTTTCCTTTTTAGAGTAATAAAGGCAATAGTTTAATAGCTTTTTTTATTCCGTTTACAGGAACACAAAACGGATTATTAATTATTCCCAAGTTCGGCAATACAGGTCCCATCTGTTTTGTTATAACAACGCTAATATTTTCATTATACACTATCAAATAAGAAAACATTTTGTAGCCCCGTTATCCCCGGCTTTAATTTTAATTTTAATATTTCCTCTGGTTTTCGTGCCGCGAAAGCTTCAGTTCAAGGCTTCGTAAAATTTTTGTTGACAGGGCCGGGGTACAGTTTATTAAATTACGTGTTCACGAGGCGCTATTCATCACTCCAGATGAAACACCACGGTTCGATTTTTCATTTTCCAGCACGTCTTCGAATATACATTACCGTGGCTCGGTAGATTCCACAACAATATTAAATCCAACAAATAAAAAACGAAATTTGAAACTTTTTTCGAGTTTAGGATCTGCAGTCGATATAGAATGTTCTCAAATGGCTCCTTTCAAATTAAAATTAAAATTTTTTTGATCAATCCCTTTTTGGGGAGGGGAGATCAAAGTTAACGTCGCAATACTTGACCTCCAATTTTCTATCATCCGAAAAGACCTAGAGATACACGGTAAACGATTTTAGAATAGTGCTGAATTTTCTGTAGAATTTCGGAGGAAAATTTCTCCAGCAGTAATTCTAATGTTTTGAACGAAATTATCGTTGGAATTTTAAGCTGAACATAGTCGGGTTTCTATGTTCTAAACCATGAGCACGTCAAAAGTTCAACATTCCAAAAAATTTCAATATTTCTCCATCCCAATTTTAGAATAAACAAACGTGAACCAAAAACCGAAAGAATCTTTCAACTTATCATACCTACTACAGTTTTTCTGGGTCAGTGATTTTGAAATTTTCATCCTATGTTTTATTCAACCCAGACTCAGGCCTCAAAATACTTAAAATGGGCCAGATGGACATTTTAATTTATGTATGAATGGAGTCCTACCGAGAATACTGAGGAATATTAAATTCAAAGGTCAATGGCTTCTGTTGAACTTGGAGTAAGATGTACAATTCTTTGAACTTTGAACATTACAGACCACCAAAACGGAATAATAACATAAAAGCGATCGTCTATTTGCATTTCAGAAAGAATATATCCATATTTATTACATTTTTTGGTTAAAATCCATATTTTGAAGGCTGTGCTGTACCATGGGGTTTAGAAAGACTGAGGCTATCTTATCATGAAGTAATCCAGCGTTCATGTAATTAGGTAAAATCTGGATCATTTTTCCGTCTTCTGAAAAATTGATAAAATGTGACTTAGCCTGTTAAAAACAAATTACGTTGAATAGTTATAATATGACGAAACCTAAAGAAGAAATTAGAGGGAAATTGAGACGAAAATGATTATAGCTCTGTTATATACTGAAATTATTGAGAGGTTGGTTCTCAATATTTGATAGTTCTACTAACTGAACACGTAATTATTATTACGGTTAGATCCAGAAATTACTCTGAGCACTTTTCAGTGAATTATTAAATAACATCATTCAGAAAGTTTCATTGGACACTTCAAATGGATTATGCCTCCATTATTTCACGTTTACACTTTTGCTAGCAGCCCTTTAGACCCACCAGGAAGACGATCCCGGAGAACGCAGACCCACCTCCAAGAAGACCAGTGAGTTCCAACTCCATCAGCACCCTCAGCATCCATACAGAGCAGGAAGAAAGGGGGATCCCGGGCACGGTTGCGTGTAATTTTGAATTTAGAGTCGGTGATGGCCAAAAGGGATGGATACCATATTTCTAACGCCCCTGGATCCGCCGAAAGGGGCAGAGACAAACAAACACGTTGACATGTAATAGAGATTAGAAATGTCCACCTCTTAATAATTTCTGAATGGAGGCAGTTACAGCCACCAAATTTCAACATAATATGAAAAAGTTCAATGCAAAACACTTCTGAAATGTCCAAGTCGAAAAAAATTAAGGGTCCAGAGGGGGTAAAATTTTGTGGCCCCTCTTCTAATAAGGGTATTGAAATTTGTTACAGCCTAAAACCAATTCAGAGTTAATAGGAATACGAACCCCCCAGCTCTTACGATTCACCCGACCAAGCTCGAACAAACACAAACAAACACTTTAATATATTATTAGAAATTAGAGACTACTAACTAACTTTAAGTGTTTTTTCGAGGTTGTATAATATGCTCCTGGTCAAAATCAATGTAGAGTAGATCTTCTTTTAGTGTATGAAAATTATGTCATTATATTACAAGAACTTAAATATGATAAAAATGTTTCGGAAGCCTTAAATCAGATTGTTGATGATAAGAAGTATTGAGATATTTTTGGGAAAATTCCGTGTGTAGGGTGTGCCAATTCACTTTTTCTTCTTCTGTATTCCAGAGCGCTTTCGGCTGTTATGCCATCATTAGTGGAGTACCCTAAATGAGACTTGTCTGTTGTGGTCCTGTAGTTATAGTCTACAGTAGTACTGTATGGTAAACCTCTTTAGACTTGTGCTCCTATTGGTTGTCTGTGATTGTGCAGTCCGTCCAATCCGTGGGGGTTATGTTATTAGTTGGAATAAGTTCTCACTTTGGAAGTTAGTTGTTGTGTTTATTATGTTGTTTTGTTTTTGCCTTTACTATTTCTAGTTGTTCTTTTAGTTTTCTTTTTTTCTTGTGTAGTTTTCTATGTGTAGGATTTTATAATTTTCTGTCAAACTGCCATTGTTATGTCCCTGGTCATTGCAGTGTTTTCCAAACAGTGATTTGTCATTATTTAGCTTCGGTGATTTTTCATGTTCTTTGATTCTGATTGTGAATTTTCTGCCGTTTCTCCTATGTAGGTCATGTCACAGTGTTCACAGTCCAGTCTGTATACACCGCTGCTTTTGTTTCTGTCCTTTGTTTCTGTTTTGTCGTTGCTCATTTGTTTGATCAGAGGTGGTCTGTTTTTGATTCCGAGTTTTATGTTGTATTGGTTGAGGATTTCTTGTATTTGGTATGTATGTGTTCCTGTGAATGGTATTGCGCCTGCGTATTTGTCTGTTTTTGTGGTTGTTGGTTCAGTGTCTGTGCTTTTTGGTGATGTTAGTTTGTTAATTATTCTGTCTACTGTTTGTGGCTGGTATTTGTTGTTAATTGCTATTTGTTTAATTTTGGAATATTACCAAGTTCACCCACACTCAGAAATGGACACTGATATTCGTAATATTAAAACAAAATCATTACTAAGTTGCAAAATAAAAGTAAAGAATCAGAAGTGAAGTGTAAGGAAAAGTGAAACACCAAACTAAAACGGATAAGAAACCAAACTACAAGATTGGTAAAGAATATTAATGAAATTCGTATCCTCGTATCGTTCTATCACTCTTTCGTTAGTTATGAAAACGTCCACTAGATGCCGCCCACTTTGTTGCGGAATCCGAATATCGTATGAAAATAAATTAAAATAAAACTAAAGTAATGGAATATGAAATCGATATGAACATGATAGCTTAAATATAAAAATTGGTCAGAAGAAAATAAGGAAGTAAGTGGATTTTGCTAATTACGAAGTAAAATAACAAAATGTGGAAGGAGTAAAAGGGATATTAGTACTAGAATAGCACAAGCCAAACTAGCATTTGATCAAAAAGGCAATCTTTTCAAATCAAAAATAAATCTGAAAATCAAAATATTATTTTTAAAAACTTACGTTTGGAGTGTAGCCTTGTATAAATGTGAAACGTGGACCATAGGGAAAATCAGAGAAGAGAAGGATAGAAACTTTTGGAATGTAGTGCTATAGGCGGATATACTTACTTAGTATCAAACGGACGGATAAGGTGAGAAAGGAGGAAGTACTTGACAGAGTAAAATGTAAAATGGATATTTGGAATTGTCGGAAAAGGAAGAGGGATAAATTAATAAGGCATAACTTGAGGCTCCAGGGAATTATACCACCGTGAAGAAAGGGTGAAAGGAAAGAATTGCGCGCGTCCGCAAGATTCCGCTATGTTCAACAGATTATCGAGGATGTCAAATGTCAGAGTTATTTGAAAATGCAGGAACTCGCGCAAGATAGGAAACAATGGAGAGCTGCATCAAACCGGGCGTAAGACTGATAACTTCATCATCATCAGATACATTCTGCTGAGTCAGGATAAAAGAGCAACAATGGTTGCGTTATTCAACAATAAAGATATTCCAAATTTGCAGTTGCGAGCCACGACCTTTGTTAGATATCCTGATTCTTCTTTGTTCCTTCGAGTTGAGAATGTAACCCGAAATAACCATTTTCGAAAATAAAGTATACTCGTATACGTCCCAGTATCGCTCGACGGGCGCTTTGCGAACTTGAATAAAAGTTACGACCTTGATTTTAGTTTCCAAGTCATCGGGCGTGATCATTATGATACTCGTTTCTACTTCTACGACAAAATAAAACCTAGCGTACGAAACAGAAAGAAACGATATAAAAGGTTAAGGTAGTAGTCTCAGTTTATTGGTGACCAGTCCAGTCTCGACACGGTCTTTCGACTTTCACTCTTCCTTTTAATTCGAAATGGCATGCAGTTTTTACCAAATCTACGAGCTTGTGATTCGCTGCTAAAAGCCGAGCTGATAAACGTCTCGTTTTGTAAAAATCGTAAAAGGGTGAAGTGTAAGTTGGTGTAATTTCTCGTATCACAGTCCCGGCACGTCCCAGCGAGCTTTCAAAAAGTCATTTCGCCCAAATCGTCGCTCGTTATTAGAACCTTGTCGATTTAAATCGCTGAAAGCACTTTTTCCAGAAGCGTCCGTTAATTTTGTAAAAAATTCCGCTCCCGCCTGGACTTATTCGCAATTATTCGTGAAAATCTTTAAACGACGCTATTTTCTCGTTCCGTCTGGGGGAAAAAAAAAGTTCTTAACGCTCCAATTCCCGGCCCAGTGCCAATCACATAGAAAAAGTCGGGCAGTTTACGTAATGTGTAATTAAAATAGAATGTAAAAACTGCAAAATAATAACTAGTTAATCCCTTTCACGTCGGAACACGAACGAGTGATATATTTTTGAGAAACTCGTTAATAATATACGGCCGTCGTTACTGATGTGCCCGTCCGCACGCTAATAAGTTTTCTTTTAAATACATCGTGGCAATTGACAGGTTTCAAATTGCTATATAGAAAAGAAAATTAGTTTTTGGAAGAAATTCAGAATTATAAAAAAGGAAAAGGAATCGACTCGCGGGTGTACGACTCGAAAAGCCTTTTCTTTCGCGCACTTTCTGTAATTGACAAGACGTAAACGATAGAACAATCATTTTTCCATTACGAAAACGACTTAATTTATAATTTTGTAATTTATAGAGGATTTTTTTTTCGTATACACGAACGAATTTTCTTTTCCGCTGTTTACACTAATGTGTCAGAAGTTATTCGATGTTACGATGGTATTCTTTTTCCCTCTTTCAATTTTATGTTTTTCAGGTGCGACTGGTGAGTAGAATTAATCATCCGGGAGATTTACGATTATTCGCGGTTCTTTTCAACCACGCCACAGACGCTGAATTTCAGAGGGTGGAAGAAATCGTTCCAAAGCGCAACTTCGAGCAGACTTTACAGCCTCGAAAACAGCACCAGTCAAGCTACATGTTACTATAAAGTGTTTCCAGAGAGCACTCCTTCCTACACCAGAAATATTTTCCGATTTCATTCATGTTCAGTTGACGTTTGATTTGTTTCGAATAATTTTCTCATTCCCCAGTGAAAATATATGGGGAAGCTATTGGTTTAATGATTCCTCCCTCGGAGAAACTGAAATTGAACGAGCTATGAAAATGGCAAGTCTCAAAGAGTTTCAAATAACTTTCCTAGAGTCTTAAAGAGTTTCTATGATTCATAAACAAGCATCAGAGAGTCTCAAAAATCGTCAAAGAATCATAATGAACCTTTATGAACCTTTTACAAGATCTTAAAGAGGCTTAGGAAGTCACGATCAAGTTTTAGGAGTCCTAATCAAGTCAGGAACAGTCTTGAGCAAGTCTGAAATCACGAAGAAGCTTTGATGAGAGCCTTAAAAAGCGTGTACGGAAGAATCTTTCTAAGTAAGGGCAACTGTTGTAAGTTGACACACGTTCCACATTCACACACTGCCATTATTTTGGGCTTAACTAGCGCCATCTGGCGGCAAAAAAATCATGAAGAATGCCTTTTGTGCGCTATATCCATTTGGGCACTTGCGACCTACCTTGCATGGTTAGACCATGACGAAATAAATAAACGATGTTTGTCACAGCTGAATATTTTTCCTGATAATTGTTCATTTTTTGGTCTCGAAAAATTGTTTCAAGTGGAATATTAATGTTTTATATGTATATCAAAATTAAGGTAATTATGTCAGTCGTAAAGTGATTTAGTTGGATTTTGAAATAGTACTTTATCAACGACAGAATATATTTACGAAGAATTTGCCGGTTACTGGTGTAAGTTGACACAAAGTAAAATTTTACTTTTTGAACATCAAGCCAAAAAGGGAAAATTTACTGTAAATTCCTTAAGAGTAAGATTTACACAAAACTGTATGAGATTTGTGTTTTCATACCCAATAATTTGCGATAGTCAAAACTCTTTTTGTTTCAACCAGATTAAAAAAAAATTGAATCCACCAATACGTTACGCCATGATATGCTTCAATTCGATATGCATGTAAATGATCAGGGGCGGATCCGGAGGGGGCAAGATTTGGCGATTTTTTTGTTGTTGAATCGCACATTACAGGGCACCAAAATATTGTTCCTGAACAGGGAGTGTGAAACACAAGAATCATATTGTGAAACCCTCCTGAAATGTTTTCCTGGATCCACCCCTGTAAATGATTTGTAATAATCAAATATATGATTTTTTCTACTTTCTAAATACATTTTTTTGAAATTTAATAGGTTGTGTCAATTTACAATAGGGGTTGTGTCAACTTACAACGGCGGAGGCAGAGCATTGATTGGGTCAAAAATGACGGTGGGTCAATTTTGAGGACGGATATGAATTTGTCTCGAAAAGTTGAATAATTTTCCACCCGTTACCCGCCACGACGCCCTCCGATACATTTTTCGCCCAAAAAAATGTCTGATGAGTATGAAGAAATTTTCGAAAATCAAAAAAATTAAAATAATTACCTATTCATACTCAATTTTTCTCGCTGAATTCAAATTCGTTGTCCAAATTTGGCGCGGACCTTCGGTTCTCGAGATAGATCAAATTTGATTACACTTAGGGGCGGGGCATATATTAGGTCGAAAATTGACGGTGGATCAATTTTGAGGACGTACATGAATTTGTCTCGAAAAGTTGAATAATTTCCACCCGTTACCCGCCCCGAAGTCCTCCGAAAAATTTTTCGCCCAAAAAAATGCCTGATATGGAGAACAGCCATATTATAAGTTGACACAGTTTTGTGTTTTTCTGATTCTTGAACGTTGTAGACCCGTGAAATCATAAAAATTTCAAAAAATGTGTATTTTGTATGAAATTTGTTCTCTTTTTAGTGATTCGAACAGAAATCCTTTGCGATAAAATTGGTGAAATTATTGCCCAAAAACTTTTCGTGTATCAACTTACAACAGTAGCACGGATTGATAACTTTTAGAATGGTACGAATAAAGTGGGACAGAGGTAAAAAGTCTCAAACGAGTCTTCAACAATCAGCAAATTTTAAATAAGAGCCTCACTCCCTAAATTTGAATCAGCGGTAAGTCAAACTACAGATTCAATCAATGACTATTTTTAATGGTTTTTCAATGTATATTTGCTGATTGGATTAATATATTAGTAAGTCACTGACTCTCAGCCAAAACACGAAGATAAATCAGCGAACATGGTCGCTGATTATATCCATGGTAGACATAGCTAATGCAAATTAACAATTCTGGAAGAGTCCTAAATAAGCACTGAAAAGGTTTCGTTGGGTTTCAGAAATTTTAGAGATTTTATGAGAATCTTAGAAAGCTTTAAAAGGCCTAAAAAGTCTTGATCAAGGGTTGAAGGGCTATAATCAATCTGCCAGAGGACAAAACATAGCGACTCGTAGGCAAGTTTGGAGAAACTTTACGGAAATTGCATTCTCACATGAGCGTTGAAAATGGAAGAGTCTAAGCTTGTTTCAAGAAACTGCCTCCCTCTCCTTAGGAGAAAAATTGGGTAGCTTTGTTATGAACCTTGAAAATTCTCCGAAAATTGTCACACAGTCGAGAATCCAAGGAACTGAAAAATTTTGACAGGTCACTTCAAAAGGTGTTCCATTTTCAGCGTCAGTAAGAAAAGAGTTGTAGTGAGCGCAAATCGCTCATAAATGCAAGTATTCCTCTTTTACCTACTTACTGGATCACAAACTGGAGGCTAAAATTTATCCAAGTCTTCAGGGCAGGGAGGGGGTGTGAAAACATTAGACTCGTCGAAACTCGATTTCGGGGCTAATTTTTGGATCGAATCCTTCCTCCTGAGGATATGACCGCACAGGATCAACCGAATACCATCTTAAGATCGTTGAACTCCATATGATGGTACCTCGGTGAGTATCTGAGGATATATGAAAAAATGATCGACAGAATCGAAGTATAAATCCCTCTGGGTGGTATACCAGGGAATCGGATTGTAACGTTACCCTCAAACTCGAATTCGGCGACATCGGAATCTTGTAAACATACTCGTATTTCGAATTTCAGTTTTTGAATTCTTCATCCTCAATTTTGAAGCTACTTCCTGGGGTCAGTACCGTAGCTAGGGGTTTCCCAAAGGGAGGACACAATAAGGTTTTTAAGGGAGAAAAAGTCGAAAATTGCGGTATTTTTTAAAAATCGCCGATATTTGAGGACTATGTAAAAATATTAGAGTGAGAGGGGGGCACGTGCCTCCCTTGCTCCCCCTATGCTACACCACTGCCTGGGGTCATTATACCAGAATGTGGAGTCATTATCTTTATACATATTGTAAATCGTAGTTAAATAACCTGTAGTTCGAAACTTGGAGTAAGAATTTCTAAGGCACTTAGAGGCGGAAAAAAACAATTTTTTGTTGAAAAAGAAAGGCCAAAATTCCGAAATTTTTTCCCTTAGAAGAGGAGGAACTTGTGATACTGGTTCTTTGAATCCAATCGACCTGAAACTTTGTACGAATTTATTTTCTTGTCACTGATTCAAGGAAAACTAGAGGAAACTTCGGTAGTCGAATATAGCGGCCGCCCTAATCACTCCGTAAGATACCTTCAGAGACAACTGAAACTCATCCAGGTACACTTCTGATAAATTATAATCGTTTGATATTGGTCAGGATAAATACACAGTATTAAGATTATTTAAGACTCGTTACAACTCGTTTACAGCTTTTCACTATGTTGCAAATCTTCAATACTTATCTCGAATAAAACTCGCGTAGTGATATTCAATACTTTTCAAGATTCTTTGGACTGATTAAAGACATGTTAAGACTCTTTCAAACTGAAAATGACTAGATAGAACTCGCTCAAAATGCAGTTGGACAATTCAAGATTGGCCCCAGCGCAGATACACGGGGAGGACACAAGGAGCAATTGCCGCTCCCAGAGATCAAAATTTGAATTGAGAATTCTTGAAAAATAGTTGACCAGTGGGAAATTCTTACAGTTTCGAGCGAGTCGGCAAGAATTTTGAACGATCTAAAGAAATCTTAACTAGGTGTTGTAAAGTATAGAAAATCTTAAGCAAATGAAGAAGAGTCTGATAGCAAGCTGTATACTAAAATAGTTAAGTAAAAAAACACGACTTTAGATGACTTTAATCCAATTTGTTAATAGCCTCAAAAAAATCTTCGCTAGCTCCGTTCGCTTACTTTTCTGTTGCTTTCCTACTTTATGATACACTTTTAAAAAATCATTCCTATTCTTTCTATTTCATTCATACTCGCTGGCTATTTACTCATTAGCTGATACCTGTACCACAAACTTACATTATTTGGGTAGTTTTTTTGTGTTTCTTTTTTCAATTATTTCATAGAATAAAAATGTTTTGGATGACCTACAGCGAAAAAATATGACTGTAGATGACTCACATGACCTCTTTTCGAAACTGATGACATTAGATGACTTATATGACCGGTAGATATCTTGTATAGTTTTGAACCCGTTTTCAATAGTCTTAAACTAGTCTTAAAAAGTATTAATCAATTCTTGAAAAACCCTAATGAAGTCTTCTATCTGGAAGATTTACAAAAAGGCTCAAACGAGTCTTAAACAAGTTTGAGAGAGCCATAAAAAGTACTAACAAGTCTGCGAGAATCTTGAAGAGTCTTAAATGAACATTGAAGAGCCTCGCCGTCTTACATGAAGTTTTAACGGACATAGTTTGAAAGCTGAGAGTTATAAAAAGTCGTACACTAGTTCTGATCAGCTTAGCGACCTTTAAAGAAGTTCGAAAAAGCTTTGAAAAGTTTGCAACAAGTCTCGAAAAGTCTGAAATTCTTGAACTGACACAAAGAATCTGATCAACTTCCCAAGGGAGAAAATTAAATGATAAGTCACCTTGAGGCGAATTTTGAACATTTTTTAAACATTTTTACTCAGTTCAAATCCAAATTGGATTGCACACTTGAGAAAATTACTAACTATAATACGTAATTACAAATATAGTCAACAGCATAAACTTTCGAAATCCCGAATTATTTTTCCTTTCTCTTATTCAATTAAAGTTCATATAAATATTCCAAATATTCGAGGGGGATATTCCATTCTTATGTCATCTCAGTTGCCCCCCCCCATTTTTCCTGGATTCACCACTGATTGGTTCCTACTCGTTGCAGGCCCGTTAAGTTTGTGTAGAAATCCTTCCAACTTGATACTTATCAAGACTTATTATGACTTAACCCGATGTGTTACAATTCGTCATAAAACTTGTTAAAGATCATCCAAAGGTATTCGGTAAGACTTAACAACTCGTTGAGATTCCTTACTTTATCTTGTTGAAAACATTTACCCTCAAGACTGGCTAAAAGTTCAAGTTCAACCACGATCAAGTTGTGTGTATTAGTAGGAGTTACGTTTTCTTCTTATCATTTTAATAGCCGCGCATTTCCGGCGTTTTCAGCCAATTTTACAACCAGCCAGCAGAATTTAGGAAACATTGCTTTTGAAGAAATAGGTGAGGTTTCGGTTGGTATTTTCGCTACCTTTCCCCCTCAGACATTGTTTATATGGATGTCTCGCTGAGACATGAGAATTCATTGTTAGAAAATCTCAACCTCTACCATTCGCGATATATTTTACAGCAAGCTGCTTCAAATTTTCAAAATTTTCTACCTACTTTTGAAGCATCACATCTCCACTCTTTGATATATTCCCTGAAACATCACTGCAATATAGTATTGCACTGCATCAGGGAAAAGTATATTACTTATTTTATTTCCCAATACCAACGAGCTGTTCTCAGAGCTGGCTCGATCATTTTATCCGAGAACTCTGTAGTCGATCGATTAGAAAAAATTCGCGTAACAAACAACCTGAAAATATCCAGTACTCGTTTGTTTCCTCGATGTATTCTAATCAAACGATGGTAAAAACTTTTCTCATCGGTTTCATTGAAAGTTTCTTTTTTCCCGGCATAACATAAGGAGAGAGTGAAAAAAAAAAACAAAACGCTGTCACCGTCTTCCAAAAAACTTTCTCCTATTTTGGAAGTGTCGAAAAAAGTTTGAAACATTTGAACATTCGGTATCCTGTTTTGCGAATATATCCGTGGCGTGAATGATGACTCGGAGATATTTGTAATTACAAAATAACTGAAACTGTCGACGATCGATCACTTTTGAACCGCAATAAAATGAGAAACGCTTTTTTAGTTCCTTAGTATCAGCGAGTGTACACAGGACTGGAGAGTAATTATGGTAATGGTTTCAAATGCTTCGCCATTAATATTACATGAGTTTTCCTGCCCGGGTTCTTCGGATACCACGGACGTCGTACTCGGGTATTGAATTTGTAAGCGAACGTAGTAATGAACTAATGAAAGACTACTTTCGAATATTATTTGACTTTCCTACTGTCTATGTCAGATGTTTGAATTCTTTCCATAAAGTAGCTTAGGAGGCAGCAAGGGGAAGCCAGCTTTTAGTACATAAATTATAACAATATTTAACATATTCTCTGTAATTTTATTTAAAATAAACGAAAGAAATGGTAGAAATGACATCCATAAGAACGGTGTCTCGGGAGCAACTTTGGCAAGCGTGCATCGCCATACGCTCCACCAAGTGAGAGGAACGGTTGAGGGAAAAAACTGGACAGAAAGAAACATTTATTCTAGCAGAATCCTCGCATAGGCCTCTTCATCTCCATTTTAACATATACACCCTCCCATATATTTTTTTAATGGAGACATCATATCGATACAACACAAACGAGGATCTTCAAGTGGTAAAGTCCAGTTTTTTTAGAGTTCAAAAATTTTTCCTCCTCTCCAAGGGAAGCCTACATGTACCGACGATTTTGGAATTTTAAACGGAAAGATATCAAACAAAGTATCAAAATACGGGTGTTTTTGCTCAGAATTTCGATCCAGCACCTATTTGGATACAAAACCTATAACTTTGAACCCAAAATGGTTAAAACTGAATTGAATTGAGCAATCGAGTAAAGGGTAGAAATAGGCAAGAACTGGGGTTCGAAAATCAGAACTCCCTTCAAATGGATGAAATAGCTTGACTTGCAAAATTAAATAAAGCATTAAAATAGAAGGTTTTGGGTCGCTGATTTCGAATATCACATTAGACTTTGGGTTCCATCTTGGGTCCTAACATCCAAATTCATCGCGGCAAATGGGTAAAATGCATCCAACTGGGAAAATTAAAAAAATATCGAAATAAGTTTTTTCTGGATCGCTAATTCAGGACATCCAATCAGAAAATCGCTTTAGTGCCAATTTGAGCTCCCAAAAACAAAATTGACCATCGGAAAAGAGTCCACACTTCTTTCATTCAGTAACAAGAGATGGTTTGTTTCTTTTTTCTAATAGAAAGAAACGAGTCTCATTCATCTGGAAGAAGGAGAGAGGGAGAAAAAAGATAACAAAGTTCTACTCATTCAGGGAAGGAATGGCATGATTTTTTCTTTCCTCAGAGACAGGGACATCGAAGTATTTCCTCGTTTTTTTTTTTACAAAATAATTGTTTTTAGATAAAAGAACCGGAGTTTTGTTTCGCCTAGAAAAGAGAAGAAAATTAGCTTCTGCTTTCTCAAAGAAAGGAATGAAATTACTCACTTATTCAGTCATCGTAGAGGAAAACATGTCGGAACTGAGTGAACCTGTACTCATTGGGCGTAGTGACGACGCAAGTTTCTTTTCTTCCTCCAAGGAAAATTAATAAGGGCCATTTTCATTTATGAAAGAAACAAGTTTTCGTTTTTCAAACAGAGGAACAAAGTTTTCATCTAGGAAAAGGAATTGAGATTCTCCTCTCTTTCTCCAAACTAAAATTTAAAGAAATGAAATTCCTCTTTAGTCAGTCGGGAAAAGGTGGGATGAAGTTCTGTTTCCTCAAGGAAATAAAGCAGTTTCTCTTTCCTCAAGAAATGAAGTAATATTTTTCTCAAAAATCAGAGAAGAGAACGCAGTTATTCACTTCCGGAAAGTCAATTTTGCACGTATTAGGTTTGAAGCTGAAATTTTTACTCCCAAATCGGGGCTGAATGAAAAATACGCCGCAATACTCGTGATCAATGACGTCCAAACTCATATTTGTAGTAGAGCACGGAATAAGGTCCCACTTTGTCGATACGGAGTTATAAGTACTGGCATATACCAGATACGATTTCCGACAAAATGAGACCTTGCGGAGCTTTCAAGCTCTAAAATTCGCAGAGATATGGCTCTTTAAAGTTGAAATTTCAAAAACCCGACTGGGAGAAAAATGCAATTCAAAAAAGGTTCAAAAAACGAAAATTTACAAATTCAAAGTGGCATATTTCAGAGACAAATGAAGCTAGAGAGCTTCGCGAAGTCTCGTTTAGCTCACAATTTCATCGATAAATTGGGACCTTTTGAGAAGTTTAATTTCCAGTGATAATAAAACTGAGTTAGATGGTGACAAAACAGAGAGGAGGTGGGTTCACATTTTCGTCTGTAATGGACGAACGCAGACAGAAAAAAGTGGATAACGCCATTCGAAAGAGGAGGGTTTATTCTACAGAAATCGCCAGGAATCCCGATGTCGACAGTTTTGGCCTTTATTTACAAAAATCGCCGTATCTCTAAAACTAGAATCGATAAAGTGGGACCTTATCTCTTGCACTGCCCCATTTCGATAGGTTTTGTTTTTAATACCAATCAATTTTGCCCACTTCAAATCTGAAATTGGAATTCTTGAGTCCAAACAGTGGCAGAATCAAATATCTGATACAATATTTGTAATTAGCGACCCAAAATACTCCTATTTTGACATTGTTAAATTTCTTCCCAGTTGTAATTCCAAAATCTGGGGTACATGGGGGATCTTTTTAAATGGGGGGGGGGGAAGTCATAGTAAATCTTGCTATTGCCACATGAATATCCCCGTTCGTCCTGTACCGATCCAACGTCGAAATAAAAACATAGCCTCCTGAAAGTGAATCACTCAGACAATTAGTTCAATTTTCACAACTGGAGTTCATTTTAATCATTTCGAATTTAATGGAATTTGAGGACCGAATCAGGACCAGATCTATAAAATCTGATCGGGTATTTGCAATCAATGACCTAAGAAACTTCTATATTTTAATATTTGCACAATATCCTCTGGTTTGAAATTCCAGTGTTCATGGCAGGATTGCAAAGCTAACTAATGGCTTCGACCTCGGTTTCCGGCAAAATTTTTATTTTGCCTGACTTGGGCTTTTTTGCCTTCAAAGTCACCAAAAAAGTAAATTTTGGTTTCGAAGGCAAAAAACAACACCAATTCCAGCTTCGAAGCTAGTAATAAAAACGAATATTGGGTTTTAAGCTGCTTGAAACACATTTCATAGAAATAATCCAGATGGTAAAATTGCATCGCAACACCAAAATGAAGCCAAATTATCAGTCTGACTTCGGGTTTGAGCAAAATCTTTAATTTGGCTTCCGCTTCAAACAAAATTTTTCATTTGGATTCGGTCCCAAATTCAGCTTTGACTTGATGTTGGTATCCATTGGCTTCGGCTTCGCAATCCTGGCTGACGGATCTCCGCCTTTCGCGCGTTCGCAGAAGAGATAATTTTTGACGCTGTAAGGAACACTAAACTTCATACCTGTAAGATCGTGACAGTTTCCACAATGAAGTATGGAGGGGGGGGGGGATTCGTGAAATATCCTTCACGAGCGTAACACGAACTCCACTACTTCAGGTTTAAAACAAGTGACAGTGAGATAACACATGCGGACTGTTATTCAATAAATTATTTCAAGTGGTAAACTGTGGTATTGGGTGCGGTCATATACTTTATTATTATTATTATTTTTTTTTTTTTACTTTTTACTATATCATCGTATCGTATGTTATAACAGAATACTGACTTTGTATGGATGATAAGCATACTTCGAGCTTTATCAGTAGAGGAGTGTGTGACCCATGACGTGTGCATGGCCTTGATATTACTATTTAATGACACAGAAGTAAGTTACGAGCGGTGATTCTACGTAATGGTGCGTCCATTTGTGATTTATACCCTCTCGATGGTCTCTATTCATCTACATTTTATCAATGTAAGTTTCAGTCAGTAAGGCCAGGAACGTCTTCGAAAAAGGAAGTTAAAATGTCTAGTAATCGGTGTACAAAATGTTTTGTCTTGCGACTGGAATTCGTGGATTGTTAAGATAGAGACGCTCCAGCAGCTACACACAGTGAAAAACTATCATGTGGCCAAGTTATGTAAGCTACGTGATTTCAAAAATTAAACGATGGCGGGTATGGTTCTGCGTGTTTGCATTTGTCTGCTTTGTGATCTATTACGTCCTCGTAGTTTTCGCTGAAACGTGTACCGGGAATGGATCGATTCCACTGGAGTTGTACAGCGTGAGCCCACGGACAGACAGACCACAGCCTTTTTCGTTGCAAGATATATCCGAGGAAATTCCCAACTTGCCGTCAGCCTACTCCAACACGAGCTTCCATCATGACAAGTACCGCTTCAGCAAACATTGCGCGCCATATCCTAAACTTCAAGAATTATCAATCCACAACGAATACTGGCAGTCGCTTTCACCGTCAAAAGGTGTCTGGTATTTATTTGCTGTTTATTACGAGAATCGCCCGAAAAGCGACATAAAACCCGCGGTCAGAATACTAGTCGCAGGTTTTCACATTAATAAGAGTGCGGCTATGTTCTGTCAGATGTGGTTTCGGGGACTCCGCAAGCCAGAGATTGTTAAGACAAAAAAGCCAGAGAAGATCCCTCTTTTTCCATCCACTGGAGACTTTTCCAGGAATCATGTGACATTATATCTCATCACGTGCCCCATACCAGCAAAACATACTTCCCAGGTACCTGATTCAGTATCGCTAGTCGAAAAGAAGTGCGACACTGCGACAAATCATTTGCGAGTGATTTATAACAAATCAGAAAAGAAGCAGGATTTCGCGGTCTGCTCTACACCTCTAAACTTCGCCCGCTTGGATATCTCTATTAGGATTGCAGAATGGGTTGAACTGGTTAGCCTGCTCGGAGCTCACAAAATATTCGTCTATTACCATCACCATCACGAGAACATTTCTAAGGTACTGAAATATTACGAACAGGAAGGTAAAGTACAGCTGCACCCATTCACACTACCATCTGATCGACCGAATAGACCCATCCTCCAGGGTAGGTTCCTTCGTACATTTGGTGAATACTTGAACAGCCAGTATGTAGCACTGCACGACTGTCTCTACAGGAATATGTATAATTATAAATATATAGCAGTTCTGGACGTAGATGAAGTCATAATACCGCAGGTTGGATCCACCTGGAAAGATCTGTTTGACAGTATTCCGGCATACGCTAGAGAAAATTTGACGCAATTTTGTGCGCAAAATTACTGGTTTCATGATGATGATACCTATACGGAGCAGAACTATTCGGAGGTACCTGCTTACCTACACATGCTCGGACACGTGCACAGGACGGAAAGCTACACTGTGAGTAGGAGTCGTCCTTTTTTATACCAATTGAAATGTTTCCGTAAGCCTGACACTATAAAATTCGATACGCAACACTCCGTTAAAATGTGCTTCGGCGGTTGCAAGCAAATATACTGGTTTCCTCCGAATAAGGCTAAGCTACAACATTATTGCAACCGCAATTTAAGGAATAGATGTAGAGGAAAATCTAGTATTACTGATGCGAATATATGGAGATATAAGGAAGCCTTAATTGGAAGAGTGCTGCCTGTTCTGAATACACTTGGTTTTCTCAACTCGTAATCTGTATTTTTCTTTGAAGCTAATCATTGGAAGATGCAATGAGGACTGTTTGAGACAGCGTGACCGGATATACCGCGTCACAAACAGATAATAAGTTAGTATAGTTAGTGCACTAAAAAGGGGGTATGGCAAACCGCCATTTTAGTGGCAAAAAATACTGTGGATATAGGTGTTCAGTTAACGCAATTAGAGAGCATAGGGTTACCATCTGTTTGCATTTCCGTAAATATGTTCGCATTTGTCACGTGGCCTTTGCTGTTTGCTCGCGTTTACAGAAGATGGATGTCCACCAGTCCGATATTTTATTTAAATTGCGGAAATCTCACTCAAAGTTGATCATCAATTTCAATAACATTATTCAATTCCTCAGTTATTTTTTCTATTTTTCTTTTTTTAATGTTTTGTAACACTGCTTACTTGCTTGCTCTCAAGTCTCCAGCGTAAAACAGCAAGCCAGAAATGTCCTTAATACTAAAAAAAGTCGATAGATATAGATCGATGCGAAGCTATTCTGAAAATTAATGATCCCAAAGAAGAAATAAATGTCAACTGACGATGTCACCTCAAAAAGGGCCTATATGAGGTTCATGCCCTTTTTAGGGGCATGGTAGATTCTAGTTCTGCGTACAATTCTCCGTCAAATGAGACTTTCCCTACCTCGCTACCTTGAAAAACTGCCGAATTTTGGCTGTTCGAACTGCGCCATCTTTATTACACACTATAATACACATGCTGTTAAACGAAACTTTACTCACAGTTTTGCGTGGGTAAAGAAACACTTTAACAGGAGGTATTCGGGAAAGTGATTTTTTAAGTCTCCCATGATTTTTCCGAGCATTTTATTTCACTGCATGGAGGAAATGCTAGTCACTTCAAAAAGTGCCTAAAAACTTCCTACTTCAAACAGCAGTAGAAAAAGAACAGGTTGTGCTACAGCGCCGCGGTAAATTTCCTCGTATAGTACAGGGTTGCCTGTAACAATATTACTAACGCGTTGAACATATAAATATCTCACTGTACTATACACATTTTCCTTTCGAAATTTTGAACGCACTTTTCTCACGATTGCACTGTCTCAGATAGGCCGTCTTTGAAGTGACACAGTCAATTACTAAAAATAAAAAAGTGAATACTCATGAAAATTTTGTGTTTCTATTATGAAATTTGTTTTTTTCATAAAAGGTTGCGTTTCTGAAAAAATCAGTTGATAACCCTAAGAGTACCATAAAGGGGGTATGATAAACCGTCATTTTAGTAACAAAATGTACCCCGAGGATAGGCGTTCAGTTAAGGAGACCGGTTCGCGTGGCCGAACACGTATCGTCGATCGTCTTTGCTACTTTTGCTGCTAAAATGGCGGTTTGCTACACCCTCCATTATAGCGCCTAGTTTAGTGAAGAAGTCCAGACTGAATCAAAGGCCTGCATAAAATGATTGTTTAATAATTGACACTTCGTTTGCCCTATCAAAACGAACACATTGGGGAAAAGAACAGTACTAATTGTTTGTCAGTATGTCCTCAGCATATCTATACCAGCTTCAATAGAGACTGAGTGAAGATTTCCTAACTCGGTGAAGATGCTACACCTATTACCATCTGAAATTAAATTAAATTTGATCTGAATTATTTTACTCCAATTTCCTGTCCCACTACAAGTTACTGCAAGCACCCTCAAGATCAGGTAGACCCTACAACCTACGATTTATCAAGTTCATGATGTTTTGGGTGGTTAAATTCAAATTTTTGTACGTCGTAGGATACCTTTGGTCCCGGATATTGTCCGTAAACTATTGTAAACTAATGTACATTATCGTGTCTCTTGACTGCAATTCGCCCTTAGGATGTAACTGAGGAAGTCAAATATACTGCACTGCCTCGTAAAAACTTAATACATCTAGTTTTTTTTCCCAACTTCTCTTACAGTATCTTATCAGCAATCAGAAAGGGCCAAGTAGCGACGGAATAAAAAACGAACACATTATTTATGGAGGCGAGGAGATGATCAAGGCAATCACCTCTCTCTTTAACAAAATTTGGTCCTCCGGGGAAATACCAAAAAACATGGAAACTTTCTGATGTAATGCTACTATTCAAAAAAGGAAATAGACATCGCAACAATCTCGAAAATCTTCTCCAAGCTCGTGGAAACGAGAATAAAAAACTACTTGGAACTTCAACAACCCCCAAACCAGGCAGGATTTAGGAAGAACTACTCTACACTAGATCATCTTCACACTAAAAACCAAATTTTAGAAAAATCCTCGGAATACAATCTGAATATAAGCTTGGCATTCATCGACTACAATGAGGCGTTTGATTCTTTGAATCATCAGTACATGATACGAGCACTACAAAACCAGGGAGTCCCTTACTAAATTACCAAAATGATAGAAGAAATGTATTCAGGGCCCAGAAAGTCGTCTCATTACAAACAAAACGGGAGAATATTTTGGAATAAGAATGGGGGTTCGTCAAGGGGACCCGCTGTCACCTAGTCTTTTTAACATGGTCCTAGAGGAAGTTTTCAGACAGCTAGAATGGAGAAACAAAGGCTTAAATATCAACGAAATCAAAGTTTCGAACCTGAGGTTTGCAGACGATATAGTTCTTAAATCAGAATCACTGGTTGAGCTGGGAGAAATGATTCAAGAACTGAACGAAAGCAGAAAATTAGCAGGGCTAACAATTAACATTGAAAAATCCAAAATTATAACAACTTCCCAAAAGAAACCAAAAATCTTGGTCGGTAATAAAGAGCTTGAAGTAGTCTCAGAAACAACGTATTTAGGAAACAGCCCAAAATTCGATGATGCGCTCCATTCTAGGGATAAAAATAAAGGACAAAATCAGTCTGAAGGTAACCCGGGAAAAACTTCCCAACGTAAAAAATTGTGTACAACTAATTAGAAACCTAAAATGGGGATAGGCGTGGCACGTTGCGAGACTACCTCAAGATAGATTATCTTACCAATCCACCTTTTGGTTCTTAAGTCATAAAACAAGAAGCAGAGGAAAACAAAAAACTAGGTGGAGGAACGAGATTGACGGTTATATCAAAAATAAACTTTTTCACCAGATTGCCCAAGATCGAAAGGAATGGGAGAGGGTGAGGGGTACCTTTGCCCTCCATGGGCCAGGGGTACATTCGGAATGAGGGCGAAGCACGTGGGAGACACACATTCCTGTTCTGTAATGTACCTCTAATCAATAAAGGCTTATTATTATATGTGTTAGGAGCAGAACGCGAAAACGGCCACTGAGCAAAAAAAAATTACAACGCGTTGTGCCAACTGATGTAGGACAAATCGCGTTCTGGTCAATTCAAAGCAACCAAGACGCGTCATGGAAGTCATTAAACCTTGAGTACGCGCACATTGCGTTATGGTACAAAAGAAGAGCATAGAAACTAACCTCAACGCGTTGGTGCATGGAAAACCTAGACACTCATAGAGCCAGGATTCGGTGGAACGTTCTAACCAGAATATTCGTGATATGCTTGCAGTGGCGGATCCAAGGAGGGGCTAAAGGGGCTATAGCCCCCCCCCCAAAAAAAAAAAAAATTCACTCGCTTTTCCACTTATTTTAGCCATCGATGTTTTTAATGACAGTAGCGCTCATACAGCACAGTTCGTGAATACATATCGCGTTATCAATGAATCAACATTATCACTTATCAACAATCATGCATTCATGCTTAAAATTTTGTTTGCTCTTTTTTTCTCCAACATTTAGCCCCCCCCCCCTAGTGTAATCCTGGATCCGCCACTGTATGCTTGTCACATGGATGAGCGACAATCAACAGTCAACATGGTCAGAAGGCCTTCAATGCATCAACAGTAAGAAAAATTGTGCCCTACATGTGGATGTGGGTATAACGACTAGTCCGTACTAGGCTATGTCCGGAAGTGCACAGAGGATAAGACTGGCAGACTCGACACTGACTGAAGATATGTACGGAACTCTAAGCACTACCGGGAACACAACGACGACAATGATGTGAGCGGTCATGAAGGAGAGCCGGATGAGGTTACTGTAAGAGACGTTCTTTGCATAGTCTGTGAGAAGAGTGTGGCCAATCCGAAGGAATGTTCGTCTGGTAATGAACGCATTCATACACAGTGTGGCGAATATGCGGAAGACGTACACATTATTTGTAGTCTTTGCAAACGAAAGAATGACATTAACAGTCAGCGTGAAGACGCCAAAAAAGGACTACAGGAGCAAGTTGAAAGAATGCTCAAGTTATCGAATGCTAAACTCCCACCGATTGTGGTTGGTCAGAATGTTGTGGTCCGCCTTCCAGATGTCGGCCGAGGTCGTCTCGTCCCTAGAAGTGTTCTAGCAGTTGTTGTCGACATAAATTCTTCTAGTTTCTGTAGTATGTATAGGTTCTAGGTACCAAGGAACGCAATATTGATCTTTATATTATGCTTGAAATGAAATCACTGCTGTTGACAGTGATTTCATTACTTCCGCTGATATTCCCCCTACGTCAATATCTTTGGGGTCAGCATCCGTACTATACGTCCGGCAGCCAACAAGGTTTCGTACACTGTACTTGTCAAAGATATTTCATCAATAAAAAGTGTAATTCAGAAGAACTGGCGTCCTTTGTAATTCAAAATGCCACAACCATCAGCATGTAAGAATGAGTAGTCAGGCTTTTGAATCTCTATGGTTTTTTCTCTCAGATTAGTTTTTATTTCTATTTTTTTTTCTGTACTTCTATTATTTTACATTAAAATAATTATTTGGTTCCCACAACGCATTCTGGCACACTCTCTTCAACCCGTTCCAGAGCTTCATTTGTTCTGCCACAACACGTTATGCCTTTTTTTATCCAAGAGAACGCGTTCTGACTCATTTTCCTTCAACATTACCTATGCGTTGTGGCCGATTTCACTGCTATCAAAGGAGCAAACCGCGTCGTGGTCAGTTTTTTTGCTCAATGGCCGTTTTCGCTTTCTCCTCCTAACATATGCATTATACAAATAGCTTTATGCGTACTCCAGAAAAAAAAAAAATTAACGCACAGCTGAGCTAGATTGGGCTATGTCCATAACGTCCGTACTGGCAAGTGAAGATACACTGACCGTTTACGAAACCATATTGCACTATCAGCCTTATCAGGAACATATTTAAAAAAAAAAAAAAAAATACAACGATGCATACACCACTGAAAACGTTTTTACCACTTGAATGAACATTCTTACAGCTCTGCATGACTTATACCAATTAGTCACCCGAATTCGTTGTTTTTTAACGTAGGTTATAGCGACTTGAACACAGGGGCCAGCTGTCATGTTACCACAAGATATGAACTGGATCAAACCAAAAATCAGACAATTGCTAGTACGTTTCTATATTTTATTATTTGTCAGTTTCGCGGTCTACTGCGGCATCGCACTTTTTGTGAACCTTAGCAATACTCGTATGGTAAATGGATCGATTCCCCTGGAGCTGTGCACTATAAGCCCACGGACAGACACACCACAGCCTCTTTTGTTGCAAGATATATCCGAGGAAATTCCCAACTTGCCGTCGGCCTACTCCAACACGAGCTTCCATCATGACAAGTACAGCTTCAGCAATCATTGCGCGCCGTATCCTCAACTTCACGAGTCATTCCACAACGAATACTGGCAGTCGCTTTTAACGTCAAATGGTGCTTGGTATTTATTTGCTGCTTATTACGAGAATCGCCCGAAAAGCGACGTAAAACCCGCGGTCAGAATACTAGTCACAGGTTTTCATATTAGAAAGAGTGCGGTTATGTTTTGTCAGATGTGGTTTCCGGGATTCTTCAAGCCAGAGATTGTTAGAACAATAAAGCCAGAGTGTATCTCTCTTTATCCTGGAGCAAGAAAAAAATATTCCATATATATCATTACGTGCCCCATACAAGCAAAGCACACTTCCCAGGTACCTGATTCAGTATCGCTAGTCGAAAAGAAGTGCGACACAGCGACAAATCATTTGCGAGTGATTTATAACAAATCAGAAAAGAAGCAGGATTTCGCGGTCTGCTCTACACCTCTAAACTTCGCCCGCTTGGATATCTCTATTAGGATTGCAGAATGGGTTGAACTGGTTAACCTGCTCGGAGCTCACAAAATATTCGTCTATTACCATCACCATCACGAGAACGTTTCTAAGGTACTGAAGTATTACGAACAGGAAGGTAAAGTACAGCTACATCGATTTACACTGCCCTCTGATCTACCGAATACACCCATCCTCCAAGATAGGTTCCTTCAAATCGTTGAGGAGTACGTGAGCAGCCAGTTTATAGCACTGCACGACTGTCTATACAGGAATATGTATAATTACAAATACATAGTCTTCATGGATGTGGATGAAGTTATAGTACCACAGGACGGATTCACTTGGAAGGATTTGATTGACAGTATTCCAGCATATGCTAAAGACAATTTGACGCAATTTTGCGCGCAAAATTACTGGTTTCATGGCGATGACAGGTATCCCGAGCAGAACTATCCGGATGTGCCGGATTACCTACACATGCTCCGACATGTGCACAGGACGGAAAACCAAACTAAGAGTGAGAAGCCTTTTTTATACCAAATGAAATGTTTTCGTAAGCCCGATAATATAAAATTTGATACGCAACACACCGTTCACACGTGCTTCGGCGGTTGTAAGCAAATATACTGGTTTTCCCCGAATGCAGCTAAGCTACAACATTATTGCTACCACAGCTTAAGGGATAAGTGTAGAGGAGCAGCTAACATTACTGATGCAAATGTATGGAGATATAAGGAGGCCTTGATTGGAAGAGTGCTGCCTGTTCTGAGTACACTTGGTCTTCTCAAATTGTAATCTGTGTTTTCATTTGTAGCTAATTATTGGAAGATGCGATGAGGACTGTTTGAGGTCGCATAACTGGATATACAGTGTCAAAATGGATAATAAGTTAGTGCAGTTAGTTATCTTAATGGGGGTATGGCAAACCGCTATTTTAGCAGCAGAGAAGACCGAGGATAGGCGTTCAGTGAAGCGGATTAGTCCGCGCAGCCGAACAACTATTGTAGGTCGTTTTTGCTATTAAAATGGCGGTTGCCATGCACTCCAGTTCAGTGAAAACGTCTTATGCAAAAAGTGATTGCTTGGAAATTGACACTGCGTCTGCCCTATCAAACGAACACGTTGGTTCATATGTGACCTCGACTACCGAAAAATACCTATCATCAAAGCACTACTGTTCAAGAAAACCGCGTTTAAAAATCATGTACTTTTCCCCGCGTTCACATGTTCGTGTTTGAGATCGATTTGTGAAGTAACAAAAAAATTAGGACATTGCGGTTTCTACCATTAAAAAAGGCGTCCTTTTCATAATAAAAGTCGTCAAAAAAGTGAAAATTGAATGTTCTGACGATAGGTTATTTTTCGTAGTCTTGGTCACGTATAAAGAACAGTACTGGCTGTGTCTGTATTTCTTCAGCACATGTATACCAGCTTCAATAATAACGAAGGTTTGCTAAATCGTAGACGTCATCGCTACTACATTTACTTTAAATTCAATTTTTTTGCTACGTTGTAGGATACGTTTTGTTATGGATATTATCCGTGAACTTTTGCAAACCATTGTACATTATAATTTCCCTTGGTTGTAATTGACCACTTAGTGTGTAAGCGAAAAGAAGTTAAATATACCACACTGCCTTCCAAAATTTAGTATACTTGTTTTTTTCAACTTCTCGCGTCGCATCTTATTTGCAAAACTGCGGTGGCTTATTCAATATTACCAACTGATAAAAAGCACTTTTTTTGAATTCCATCGATTCGATCAATTTCTTGAAAACGAATTCGACGAGTACCGACTTTTTTTGGAGTAAGAGTTTGGTCCGAATAAATCAGATGCCAAAAATCCGGACGTATAACGACTGCGCAAATTATGGTGAAAAGACCCCTGACTGCGCAAATTATGGTGAAAAGACCCCTGTCTGCGCAAAATGAAATGGTGCGTTTGCGCAAATGCTGATTCAGGGATTCTTGTTAGAATGTGCACAGCAAATACTAAGAGGAAATGCAGCATAAAGGAGTGTACCTCGTTTTAACTGGTTGATAATTTGAAGAGGTGATGGAACTTTCGACTACGCGCCTAGTTTTTCCTTGCAGTTATACACGATTCACGTGCATAAGAACAACTATTTTTTATAATACATGATGAGAAAGACGATGTTTACTTTAGTATTTTGCAAGTGAAAAGTAGCACTTTCACTGGCAAATCAGCAGAGATGAAACAAACATGACTTTCAATTTTTTGGGTGGTTGAGGGAGGGGGAGGGGGGTTAAAAAATTTGAAAATTTATCGACATTTTAATCAAAATATTCTTCAATTGAAAAAAAAATTAACAAACAAACGTTCTTCGAAAATGAAAAATTCAAATGAACAGTTTCAAAATTTGCCAACTGTCAAATTATTGGGGATGCTTCACCCTCCCCCCATCGTTTCGTCCTAGCAAATGCAGATTGGAACTTTATTCCCTCAGCACTCATAATAGTCTGGGAGGGTAAGCTGGAAGGATGTTAGGAATACTTGAGAGGAACACACAACTTTCTTCACACATTAAGGTAGTCGTTATTTACTCTTGGTGATATTTTTTTCTGAATTTTCTCTGATTCGTCTCCTAAAGTAGTTCCAATAAAATCAAAACAAAAAAGAAAACTACAAAGTTTTAGGTCGATTGGATTAGGGGAATCGATGCCACAAGCTCCCTTTCGTTCTTATGGGAAAAACACACAGAGTTCTGACTTTTGTACAGGACTAAATTTCCCTCCTATATTCGCCAGGACCAATGCCCGTAAATCGAGTTCGTATGTTGCCTACAGACCACATTGGCAGGAAGCGTCCCGACTTGCGCGACAATTGGGTACTGCACCTTGACAATGTCCGACCTCACACATCTGCCTCAACAATGCACTTCCTGGCGGACGCATGTCTGACAATCCTCCCACATCCACCATACTCGCCTGACCGCGCATTGTCATGCTGCAGCACCCAATTGTCGCGCAAGTTGGGGCGCTTCCTGCCAATGCAGTCTGTAGGCAACATACGAACTCGTTTCGTTCAACCAGTACCGATTTCGATCGGTGCACGCTCGTTCAACTCAAAATAGACTAAAGTTCAAGTTGCAGGGTCTTTTTGTTGCCCCTGAAAAGCGTACGGCGTCCGTGTACGCAGGGCCGCCAAGAGCCAAACCGGGCCCGGTGGAAAAATCTGCAGGCCTATACTGAAATTATTTGGCATATTGTCTATTTGATAATTATGATTTCTGTGACTCTGCGGGCCCCCTCAAAAAACCCGGGCCCTGGGGAAAGTATCCTTTCCCCCCTTCTCGGGAGCCCTGTGTGTACGAGCTCATTGCATGTAATTCTGGGACAGGCTTTGAATACATCGTACTCGAAATGGTGGAGGGCACTGCTTATCATCCTGCAAAAAATACGATTATTGTTTTCGAGCGGTTTTTGTGATTTGAATTAAAAGTACGCATTTTTGAATATTTTGCCCAGAAATTGTGGAATCGTGTCACGAAAGTAGGCGAGTAATGTCAGTTAAAGTATACTTGAAATCAAGCATTTTTGCAAAAATTTTTCGTAATGATCGGTTGAATGAAAACAGTGACCTATGGGATTGTCTGGACACAATGTTATATTCATACGCTGCAGGTAGTAACTTCACAGAATGAAAGTAAAGTGATTATTTCCTCATCTCTTCACAGAATGCCTCGTTTTTACAAACCTACAGTAAGTAATCCACGGGTGCAATTCCCAGGGACGAAAATTTTCAACGCTTTACGGGCAGTAACAGATGAGTTCACGAATTATGTGCTGGCACAGAAAATTTCGTCTGTGACTACTGCCTGAATCTCACTAACTGAATATTACATATTTATCCATAGATATACATTCGTCAATATATTTTGTAACGTATAACCCGCGTTTATTCAGAAATTCTATATTGTCCACACTATCTCATACATTGGTGAATAGTCTGGACAAACAGACAAATTTAAAAAACATGGCCTGTACGCCTTGTAGTGCACTCTAACCATTTTTTTTTTCAGTTTGTACTCCATAAATTGCGCTATCCAATGGCGGTGCAAGAGAATGTTTAGAATAATAATTACACATGTTTTCTTCTGAAATGAGGAAGATGTACGAAGTGTCCTGAGACTATCCTCCTTCTTTCCTACATCTCATTTTCGATACACTATTGGTTCAGTTGGCCGTTCGTACATCAGCATTTTCTCCTACGGTTCGCAATTTGCCGATCTGGTTGACAGTTCAATATGTTCCCTCTCATACAGGGAAAGAACGTAACAATCTCCCAGTCTGACCTTAGATAAAAGAAGAAAAAATCCACGCGGAAACAAAAAGAAAAAGTCCCGTATTATTCATCAGAAGAACAATGCCTGTCTTGTAGAGGAATCGAGCAATTTGTATCTTCCTTAGAACAACTAAGTAAAACAAATCCTTGAATTTCGAAGAGAAACAGAAATTTCCTCTTTGATTCAGAAAAATTAATGACTTTTTCTTTCTTCTCAAGGAAAGAAACAAAAAATTTACCTCCTTCACAAAAAATAATAATAATAAAAAAGAAAAGGAATTCAACTTTCATTCACAGTGGAAGCAAAAAGTTGATCCTAAATTTGAAGAATGAAAAGAACTTAGGTTGTTTCTTCAAGAAATGAGGCCAAATCCTTCGATATGAGCAGGCTTTTAAAGGTGTCCACAAACCCACAGGGTTGGCGGGAAAGAGACCCTTCTTGAAAACCAACGAGTCGCTCCTCGTAATATTTTTTTTTTTTTGGTTAGCTCAAAAGATCAGGGCTAGGTCTCTACAAGAGTATGTCCTTTTTATTCAGAAGAGACCAATATTTGTTCTCACCTATATGAATGAAAAGAAGTTCAATCACGTCAAAATACGAATTTTCTTCTTGTGCTTCAGGAGAACAAAAGCTTATTTTACTGAAAAAGGACACATTCTGCTTCCTTAGAAAAACACAAATATATTTCAGAATTCAGAAAAGAAGATTTTCAACTCATGCTTTATACGACAAGTAACGATTTTTTTTTTTTTTTTTTTTTTTTTTTTTTCTTCTTTTCCTTCATCAAGGAAAGAAATGAAAATGCCTTCTTTTCAGAAAATGAATAAATAGAAATTTGTATATTTTGTCCAGAGAAAAAATTATTCTTTTTCATGAAGAAAATGAATCCTTTTGTTCGCTGTTCTAGGAGAAATTATGAAGAAGTGATTACGTTTTCTTAAGTCACGAAATAAAAATTTCTCTATTTGAAAAAAAAAAAAAAAAAAAAAAAAAAAAAATTCCCTTCCATGTACGAAAAGCGAAGAACTTATTTTTCACCAGGAGAAATGAAGAGAAACTTGTTAATGACCTAATGTAACAAAATGAGCATTAATTTTCCTTTCTAAACTAGGAGAACGACATCTATTCAAGAAAAGAAAAAAAAAGGAAAAATCGTTTATTTTCGTACATTTTACAAAATGATAGTTTTTTCTCCTGAGAAACGAGAATTTTTTTTCGTGATGAGAAAACGATGACTATACCTAAAAAAACACAAAGTTCGCTTTGAGCGTTGCTTGCACTTGACAGAAATGTCCTATGCGACTGATTAATGTCTCAAAATGAACCTATCTCACCTTTCCTTCAGTAACAAGATGAGGACCTTTCTCTCTGCCTTATCTTTTAAGAAAAAGCTAAGAAATTATTTTCTCCAATGGTCAAGGTAGAACTTTATTCCTTCTTTTAAGATCCGTGTGTAGGGTGTGCCAATTCACTTTTTTCCTTCTGTGTTCCAGAGCGCTTTCGGCTGTTATGCCATCATCAGTGGAAGTCACTAAATGAGTCTTGTCTGTTGTGGTCCTGTAGTTATAGTCGAGAGTAGTACCGTATGGTAAACCTGTTTAGTCTTGTGCTCCTATTGGTTGCCTTCATATGCAGTCCGTCCAATCCGTGGGTGTTATGTTATTAGTTGGAATAAGTTCTCACTTTGGAAGTTAGTTGTTGTGTTCATTAGGTTGTTTTGTTTTGTTTTTACCTTCATTATTTCTAGTTGTTCTTTTAATTTTCTTTTTCTTGTGTTGTTTTCTATGTGTAAGATTTTATACTTTTCTGTCAAATTGTCATTGTTATGTCCCTGGTCATTGCAGTGTTTTCCAAACAGTGATTTGTCATCATTTAACTTCTGTGATTTTTCATGTTCTTTGATTCTGGTTGTGAATTTTCTGCCTGTTGCTCCCCTATGTAGGTCATGTCACAGTGTTCACAGTCCAGTCTGTATACACCGCTACTGTTGTTTCTGTTCTTTGTCTCTGTTTTATCATTGCTTATTTGTTTGATCAGAGGTGGTCTGTTTTTGATTCCGAGTTTTATGTTGTATTGGTTGAGGATTTTTTGTATTTTGTATGTATGTGTTCCTGTGAATGGTATTGCGCCTGCGCATTTGTCTGTTTTTGTAGTAGTTGGTTCAGTGTCTGTGCTTTTTGGTTGTGTTAGTTTGTTAGTTATTCTGTCTACTGTTTGTGGCTGGTATTTGTTTAATTTTGTTGATCTCTGTTATTTTGAGGTTGTTGTCGTCTAGTATGTTGACCGAGTGAATTGATACACCCTACACACGGATATTACCAAGTTCACTCACACTCAGAGATGGACACTTCTTTTAAGAAATGAGAAGATAATTATTAGACTTCCTTTGGAGCAGATATGAAAATATTTTTGAATAATGAGAAAAATTTTCTTCTACGTATTTTTAAAATGTGGAAAAGAAATTGAAAGATGGCTCGGAGTCCCCAAAATTTCCTCTCGGAAAACACATACAAATTGCATGATTGTATGCCGTACATCAGGAGGTACATACCCGAAGTATTTTTGAAGCTGAAACGTTTCCAATACCATAAAGAAGGTGTGTCGCAAGAAGGACACATAGCAAATGACGCAAATAAGTACACCGTTTACAAGACCATACAGTACAACTATCAGCCTTATCGGGGACGTACATACAAGGATACAGAAAGTATTTGAAAAAAAAAATAGCGATTGTAAACGTTTTTACTGCTTGAATGGGTATTCCTAAAGCTGCATGATATCCACCGACTAGTCGTTAGAATTTTTTTCAACTTCTCGCGCTGTATCTAATCGGTAAATAGTCGAACGAAGTCAAAACTGTAGTGGCTTATTTATTGTCACCAACTGGCCGAACGGACATTTTTGAACTTCAATAATTCGATAATTTTCTTTCAAACGAATTTTACGAGTATTGATATTTTATGGAGTAAAAATTTGGTCCTGATTCGAATTCGATGCGGTCTACAACATTGCAAACGAAGGAATCCATCAAGGAACAAAACAGATGCTAAAAATTGCAGTTCAAGAATTATCTCTGGCTACAAAAAATAACAAGACAAATTATTTTCCTTGGGTGTTTTGATAGTGGAGGTAACCCACGAAATGACAGCTGTGAGTGGGGAAGGGGCCTTCCGTAAACCAAGGATTTGTCTCCTTTCAACATTGTTTTTTTTTTTTTTTTTTCGTCTTGAGAATTGAGGGCTTAAGTGTTTACAAAGAAAATTCTTCTGACTCAAGGAAAGAAAGTAACAGTCTTCTACTCCGAACTTGAATATAAGAAGAAAAAACCCACGCGAAAAAGAAAATGAAGAAATTCCTTCTTACTCTTCTGAAGAAAGAATAATGTCTGCCGCATTAAGGAACCGAGTAAATAGTTTCTTTCTTCGAATTACTAAATAAAAACCTCAAAATTCGGAAATGAAAAATTTTTTTTTTCCCGGAAAATTAATGACTTTTTCTTTTTTCTCAAGGGGGAAAAAAATTGTCTCCTTCACATATATTTTACTCACAGTGAAAGCAAGAAGTTGATCTAGAAAAGAATGAAAAGAACTTTTTTTCGAGAAATGAGGCGAAATCTCCTTGGAGGTGAGTCAGCAAACGTATAGCTTCGACGGGAGAGGCCTCCGCTTCATGAATCAGTGAACTGCTCCTAGCAATAACTTTTTCAGTTCTTTTGAAAGATTAGGGCATAGGTCTCTGGGTGAATCTCAGGAAAAGAGCAAATTTCAGAATGAAAAATCTTGAGGACAATTTTTTTTTTCAATGAGAACTGATAATGTTCATGTCTCAGACATATCATCTGTGATATCGGGCCCAGTTCATCTTCACAGGGGAAAGGGGTACGAAATTTTCAAAATTCGCTTACCATGGTCTAGGAAAGTCTTAAGCCGTGGTCTATAAATATAAAACACGAACTAATAATTTCTTAAGCCGTGACGCTCGAGTTTTTCTCACTGTAGTTTTAGCTAATTTCCTTAGATCTAAATTCGGGAATTTAGATCGAAATGCCGTATTCAGTTGTTTCTTCAATAACTTGATTTATAGTTCGTATATTATGGTCTACTGTTGAGTAGTCTTTCCTGCATCCGGATTGCTCAGGTGGTTGGTTCAAATCTAAAATGTGGGAAATTCTTTCTTTAATTATTTTTGAAAATACTTTAATTATTGTTTATGATAAACTGATGGCTCGGTAGTTATTTATGTCTTCTCGTTTTCCTTTCTTAGGCAGAAGAATTATTTCAGATTTATATCATCGCTTTGGATGTTCTCCCGATTCCATGATGTTACATAATACTGCTAAGGGTTCGGCTAGGGCTTCCGCGAAGAGTTTTAATGTACCATTTTCTATTCCATGCGGGCCTGGAGCTGTCCCTACTTTCAAGTTTTTCAATGTCTTTTCGATTTCATCTTTGGGTATCATATTGAGGGATCTTCATTATTTGTTGCTAACTTTTCCCATCCCTTCCCCCCTCCTTCTTTATGTTAATTTTCTTTTTCATGATACTGATTCTAACAAAATAATTTTAACAACCCTGCTATTTAACCGGCCGATTAATAGACTAATCATCGCTGGAAAAGCATGGACATGCCAGCGAGATTCAAAATTTTTTTAATGACACGATGGCTAAGAAACGTTTTTTCCTCCGTCCTGTGAGTATTATACGAAGCGAGTTGTTCTGAAGTTTGAACTCGTGCAGGAATTTTCACATTCACTGAACTGAACTCTCCTCTAGGAAGACACTTAAAATAGACCCTTCCGACAGATCTGTCCGGCGGATCTTTCAGGCATACTTTCCTGCTGCACCCTTCCGGCAGACCCTGCAATCACAATCTGCACACAAACTCTCCTACTCATTCTAATCCAAAGAGGAAAACGGATTTCATTTCTACTTCCTCCGAACTCGAATTTCTCGGTCTTTAAATCGCAAAAACGATCGGCCACAGGCTTTCAGCTGACATCCCGTTTCTACCTACAAGGTCCATCTTAACGAGTACCCCTAAAATGGATGGCTCAAAACCTTCCTTCCATATTTACTGGAGTGACTGTATGCAGGATTGCAAAGTAGTATTACGGTAATGGTTTCAACTGCCCCGCATTAATATTACATGAGTTTTCTCACGGTTTCTTCAAATACCGAGGCTACGGTACTCGGCTAATCGTCGTTCATTAATCGGATATTTAATTAGTAATCGAAGCTTGTTCGGAAATTCGACGTTTCCGGAGAAGCATTCAATTCGGTGTTTTTTTCGGCGTTTATTGCCGTGGTTGTTGAAATTTTTCCCCCGGAAAACAAGACGAGCTGTACAGAGATACTCCTGTTAGAGTAATTAACGTTCCGTGGTACCACCGACTCCACATCAGCCCGCTAAAATGTTAAGTAACCCGCATTCGAAGAAACATTAATATTAAAACATCTGCGTTTGACGTGGTCTGTGATTAAATATGGCCATTTTTTACGCAAACCGACGAATAACAATTTCGTTCTTTTCCGATTGAAAATGTATACGCCAGTATAATTTCGCTCAGCTCAAAACGGTAAATAATCGAAGTTAGAAAGGGAAAATTTTTTCCCTACAAATGACACCGGCTGAAGTAATTAAAATTGTTCCAATAGGCGGACATTTTATATGTATTTTATTGTTTTTATTTGGTTTAACTTTATTACCGGACAGTCTATTTTGATTTGCGTGAAAATATTACAAGTTGTTATATTTGGAATGACGGTAAAGAATTCCGCCATTAGATATAGTTCCACCTCGCTATGTCAAATTATGTCATCTGCACGTGGTACCTTACTTTCAGTGAAACACGAAAACAAGGGGTTCCCACCGTTTTGTTGAGCGTAAATTTTATTGTACTTCATCCCGCGGATACAACAAAGATAAGCGAATAGTGAACACAAGGCTGAAGCGAAGGCGCAGTCTTTTGGAAATCGTGAAAACCCGACTGGTGAAAAGTTTACACGTCCAAATTAGGCCTGGAAAATTTAATTAAAATTTCCAAATTTCTGGATCGCATATAGAGGTATAAAACGCGCAAAAGTGGAAAATATACTACGACCAAGATAGATTCGGTTTGAGTTTTGTATCCTGAGTTCAGATTTTGTGATATGTTGAGTTGTGGAACATACCCAAGTAGTTTTCATTTCATCTAAATATGTAATCAGTCTGCAAATGTAATTAAGTGACTTCTTATGAGCTGAGATCACTGTGATTGAACATTGAACGGGACCCACTGATCAAGAAACTGACTGACGTACGTGATTTTGGAAATCCTGTGCGCTCTTTAAATCATCTTCTCTCTCAGCACATACACACATTATGCACAGTACAGCGAGCACTTGGGCTATTCTAGCTAACTGGCACCCAGAAAAACTTCAGTTTCGAGATTATCGTTCAGAGGCCACCTCAGGTAGTGACAGGAAATGATCTTGGATGATGGACATCATTCAGTAAATGTGACCTGGAATCATGAAATGCGCCTCTGGTGTGAAAAATCATTTTCCACTTTCTTGACAATAATTCTTATAGAAGAAAATCACACTCTTCCGAATGAAACAAATCACAGCTTCCTATCGTCATTAGTTTTTCCACAAATTGCATTAAAAAATTACGTCAAAGTTCAAAAACATCCGTTTATATGCTGTTGTGTGAAACGAGCCTATGGGAATGACAGAGAACGAGAATTCGAAACTCAGTTGTCATAGCAACGTGTAAACGCACCACAGATGTACACGCTATGTACATCTATGCGCACCATTACCACCATCTCATCTTTACACTCGTTTATCTCAAAAACCTGTTTTCGCACGAGAGGCACATTTCATGATTCCAGGTCACATATGCTCATCCCAATTCGGATACCATACATTAATGTAACTATACGGTATGTAGCCCAACAAATTATAATTAATAAAAAAAAATAAATAAATAAAAAAAACAGCAACTACTTTGCATAGCCTGTGATATTGAAGTGTAATAAAAGGATACATAATATACATTACACTGGCAGTGACATCAAAAGTGTGCTGAACATGGGTTCTTTATACTACTCACAGCCATTCCACAGATAATTTCTCCTGTATGGAGATTCTAACTAGAGCGAAACTTATGCCGATAGTTCTCTGATTCTGATTATCTTACAGAATTTATCATATATAGTCAGGGCTACAGTCATTAGTCAGGTAATTGTAATTTGAAATACGGGAGAAGGGAGAGATCAAAAGAAGGAAAAGGAAAACGTTGCAAAACCCTGCCTGTGAACTGAGGGGACAGCCACTTTGAATTATAGGCAACAGAAAGATGGCTTTGTACTGTAGCGCTTTGGAGGCTACAATGCGAGCGAGTTATCACTTATCACCATTAAAAAAAAAAAAGTTCTCTGTTGGCGTGTTCAGAAGTACGAGTATATTTACACTGAATTTTGAAAAAAAGCGAGCGGAGAAAATAATTAGTGAGAACGAGAGTATGAGATTACTTCAAAAAGACGATTCTTGAAGAAGACTGTTAAAACACGATTGATTCACGAACATCGAGTCATTGCCTAGCCGGACAATTAGGTTTAAAAAATACGAGGGTGGAAGAATAGCGCGAGGAAAAGAAAGGAAAAAGGAAAAGATTTTTGGAAAAGAAAGAAAGAAGTAATTCGGTGTAGAGATGAAAAGGCACAGGTGTTCGTAGGAAAACTGGCTTGGCAGGACAGGTAACAAATATACAATAAAAAACTATTTACAAAAGAATTCGCGAACCTTAAAAAAAGTCGATCGCGGTGGAGAGCACCGCAGTACCTCAAATCCCATGCCGAAACTCGTTTCACTCATATCCTCTGCTGATGGTTATTGCCAGTCAGGAAGTCTTCTCACCGATAAGCTTATTTGTCGGTGTTTCTGTCTGATTAGTAAGCTGGTTTGCTGATTTTAAAAAGTCCATCTATCATTACAGGACACTAGAAGATTGAAATGGGAAGAAGCAGATTTTAACAATACAGCGAGCCAGAACTCAGAGCTGAGCAGCAGAGAGATTATAAGGTTTACCAGAGTATAGGAACTAAATAAAATATGAAACTCGACTGTCGGAACTAAAGCCGGAATTCAAAATTTAAAATTCATTGGAAGTCCGAGCCATTCGCAAATCAATTTCAAAACCTTACTGAGTTAATTTCAGAATCTTTCTGATTGGACCTATTTTCACTTTTTCCCCCCAAAAAACCAGAGCTGAAACTCACTCTAAATTGAAATATTCAAAAGGATGGATCCAAACGGTTTCTTCGCTGATTTCTCCCGCATCCTTTCGCTCCCATTTTCCCTACCAACCCTCCCCCTAAAAGAAGTCGAAATCAGAGATTAATGCTTCGGAGCCATTGCTTTTTTTAGTGGATTCGAAGTCGAAGCAAGAAGATACGACTGAAATAGGATACAAATATGTCCCCGGAGGTGGAATAAGATCTACAAACAATTTGTTTCTGGTTAGAGCTGAAGCTCAAAATTTTTAGATATATAAAAAGTTGAGGTCAATTTTGGACTTCGATCGAAGCCGACATAGGAGATAAATTATCAACTTCAGAGAACCGTACATTTCTGTTTTGATTATAGCTCTGGACTTGGGACAGGAAAATAAGGAAGCTACGATAAGGACAGCTGACAACTCTCGGATTTTAGAGTTATTTCTGAGGAAACAGCCAAGATGGAAAAAGGTTTTATTTGAAATGATAAGACGGTCAGATATGCAAAAAACGAACTATAGAAACAATAGGAAGGAGAAATATTGAAAACGAACATATATATGACTAGGGCGGATTAAAATTACAGAAACGACTATTACAAAAATGACTGACTGAGAACACTTAAAGAAACAAACAGAACCACGCGCTGTCTAGAATTACCCAAAAGACAAATTAGAATAAGAGAACGGTACAAATACTTAACAAGAATAAAATACTGATAGATAAAGGCGATGCAGAAAACAGGTACAGTGGCGGATCCAAGGGGGGGGGGGCTAAAGGGGCTATAGCCCCCAAAAAAATGTTCACTCGCTTTTCCACTTATTTTAGCCACCGATGGTTTTAATGACAGTAGCGCTTATACAGCACAGTTCGTGAATACATATCGCGTTATCAATGAATCAACATTATCACTTATCAACAATCATGCATTCATGCTTAAAATTTTGTTTGCTCTTTTTTTCTCCAACATTTAGCCCCCCCCCCCCAAGTGTAATCCTGGATCCGCCTGTTTGAAAAACTAGAAATTAGGACTAGATAACACGAAGAGAAAGAGACAGTAAGATAGCCCAAGCCAAAGAGATCCAGATTCCTGAGTTCTGAGTCCCGATTGTTCGTCTGACTACCTAGCTATCTATCTCTCTCTCTTGCTCGCTGTGTCTCCGGATAACAGATCTACCCTTCTAATTTTTCAGATTCATACAGGTAACGCATCCGGTATTTTCACTGTGGATGGGATTTTCACTGTGGATGGGAGGACAACAGCGGGACCGGCCTCGAAGTCGAGACGGCTTAATTCGACCCAAAGGTAAGTTACGTTAAACCAAACAGAGCTGTAGTTGGTGGCAGCCTCCGAAAAAATGAGCAGCCTATTTCGATTTTCGAATTCTGCTAGTCCCAAAGCGCAAGTGTAACTCGACTTCAAATCATGAGTACGACTTCTGAGCAAGTGGTGCAATTCTGCGACCTCAATCAGGTGTCACTAATTATAAACAGATACCGACAGCGGCGAGCTAGCTCTGTGCTGAGGGCGAACTGATTGTACTAGGTAGGTTTTACGACTGCGTTTTAGCTTACACAGTTCAATTCGCAAAGTCCGTACGAGAATTCCCTTTTCGAAACCGCACGAAGGCACCGGCAACCAAAAACTATATCAATTTGAATCCGTGTAGTTGGGCGGGTTACTCAGTCGAACTGTGAAGTCGTTTAATGAACGTTGTTAACGAGACGAAACTATATTCGCGACTGTGACTTCTTGTACAGAAGCATTCAGTATACACATCGGCGAGGGCACCAACCTAAAACAAAGGACTGCTATTCCCTCTTTCTCGACCCATTCACGATGCTCACTTCACCGCAAAACTCGTTTCCGTCGAAAATTGCACCGGCATGATGACTACACTGGCCGAGTATCGCCGAATTTTTGCGGTCACTCTCGAAGCTAGAGTACGCGCCCTATGAGCTCGAAATGAGAAAACGAAAATGTTAAAAGTTGGTCCTTGCGTCGCCAGGATTACAGGTAACTAAGGTATGCCTCCAAATAAGGCATCGTGCTAAAGAAAGGAAAATTACGCCTCACGCAGGTGCTAGCTCTAATAATATGAAATACAATCGAACTTTCTACACACTGAATAAGTTCGCAGATGCATAGTTTTACAAGCTACCAAAGTATACGACCTCCGAAGCCTCGTCAACAGAGAAAGATACAAATAATGGAGGAGGGGAGGACCCCAAAAAAAATTCGAAAACAAATGCCCATTAAAAATAACCACGGGCCATCAAAGTGCACAGCTGGATGAAAATGTGTTAAGGGGGAGAAGAGGACCTTGACATAATTTGAAAACAAATGCCCACTAAAAGTAACCAAGGGCCACCAAAGTGCATAGCGAGGTAAAACGCGTTGTTTATTTTTAGTTTTCTTATTTTTGAGGTAATTAAGTTTTATTTGAATTTGATTTTCAAATTCTAAACCTATGTTTCTCACAGTCATCGTGGTTTTTCGGAGCTCACGAATAAATCCGATGTTCTGAATTGTTACCACGCAGAAGAGCGAAAAATTACCTTTCCAACAAGCCCTCGTCGAGGCTGGTAACGTGATTCCGCGGCGAGTTAGGGCCGCTTGACGGAGTGGGAAAAAAAGGTGTGTCCAACTTTAAACGCGTCTTTCCCAAAAACGTGTTTTTGCGCGTTCTTGTTACGCTCATCTTTGACCGCTTGTATCTCCGAAACAAAAAACGCTACAAATCTCGCCGATAGCTCGTTGGAATGGGCATTCGACCGGTGTGGATGAAGAGGTTGTGGCAATTCCATTCGCGTATGCATTCCTCTCTGGTAAGGAAACAGCCATACAAAGAAGTCTTGAAGGTCGTAAAAGAAGCTGTGGAGCGGTACCGAATCAAACCATGTGCACCTTTTAAAATCATGACCAACTTCAAATAAGCGATAATCAATGCTGGAACTGAAGTATTCCCTACAGTACCTGAATTTTGGTACAACTTTCATATTCGCTTGAGCGTATATCGTCGAGTACAGTAGTAGCGTGTAACGACACGCTTATCTCCTGTGCCTAGTTCCCACCGTTGTTATCGCCGAAGCTCGCTCGCTTCAGATATTGAAAAATTCGTATAGTATATAGTATGTGAAGTACCGACCGAGTTACAACGTTTTATCGCTAGATGTCCGAAGATTGCATGTCCGAGTGTGTCAGTATTTTTCTTCTTGTTAATTATAAACGTTTTAAGCTGTTTCCATGCATTTCTTTCCTTCATTCTACCGAGATCGAAAAAGTGCTAAATCGTCACCTACATTTTTTGATCCTCCGCGACCGGATGTATTGTGAACCGTAACCGCTTTTCTAACCGTTTTTCTTACCGTTTTACCGACCGTTTTCTTTGGATTCAATTCGAATCGCATCATGGAAGCTTTGAAAAAGCAGAAACGAGTGCAAAAGAGAAACCTAGTGCGTCTGAAAGCTACCATCGAATCGTTAAGTGGTCAAAGACAGCTAGATTTCGAACGTTTGAGCAAGCTCGAAGCTATCCTCACCGAATACCGAACCGTTAAAGCCAAGTATGACGAGATTGTTGATCAGATACTCGCGTCAGGAGATGAGCTTGATCCACTCTATGCTCAAATGGAAAACGAACTCATGAGAGAATCCGAAGAAGTAAGTGATGTCGTTTTTTCTACCGAAGCGAAAATTCGAAATTTCAAAAGATTAATATCGGCTGACGAAAATCGACAATCCTTAGTAAATGTCGAGTTGATGAACCGCTCAGTTACTGGAGCTGGCGGAAATCAGTTAAGACTAAAAGAAATCGCCGTACCCAAATTCTGCGGAGACATCACTGCCTTTAAAAGCTTCAGGCAGCTTTTCGAAAATTTAGTCCATAATAACGAAGAGCTTACTAACATTCAGAAGCTATTTTATCTGAAAGACTCGTTAGTAGGTGATGCTAAGCTCCATGTCCGTGATTTCGATTTGGAGGAACGTTCCTATCCTAAAGCCTGGAGCTATGTTGTTGCTTGATACGATAATCCTCGCAGCGTCCTTCGAAATATATTTCGAAAATTCGTGAATATCAAACGCATAAAATCCGAATCTGAAATTCGCGGATTGATTGATGAAGCTGATATGTTCATCAGGGGTTTGAAATCCGCTGGTGAGAAAGTCAATGAAACTTTTTCTCGTTTCATCTGCTTTTGGGTAAGCAATCTGCTTGATAATGACACCGCGCGTGAATGGGAGAATTCTGGTGTCTCGCAATCTTATCCCATGTACGAAGAGCTACAGAAATTTCTGCAGAGTCGCGCGTTCAATATCGAGGACCGCGTGTTCAGTCCAAAACCGACTTCTTCCAAACCTGAGAAGAAGAAATTACTCACAGCTACCGTTTCTACCGAACCGTCTTCTGGCGCCCCCGCGTCACCGTTAACAAATCGACCGCCAACTAAGCTCCCGTGTGTGTGCTGTAAAGCGCACCATTTTTTAATTGACTGCGTAGCCTTCAAATCTTTGAGTCCAGTTAATCGGTATGAAGTAATTAGAGCTAACAATCTCTGCTGCAATTGCTTCGGGTCGAATCACACCACAAAGGAATGCCGCAAACCGCCTAGGTGTAACCAGTGTGCAAGGTCGCATCATACTTTGTTGCATTTTGGTAACCCACCAGCTTCTGTATCCGAGTCGGCCAAGCCATCAAATACGCTTCCTGTGTCGACAAGCACGCCTCCAATTGCTGCACAGAGTGGAGTCACGAGTTCTGTGAACACTAGCGTCTGTTCATTAGCCACCGAACCAGTAGCTGTACTTCCATCAGCTTTAGTCCGATTTCGATGTGGTGATGTCACAGGGTTGATCCGTGTCCTGCTAGATACCGGAGCTCAGCGCAGCTTAATAAATCAAGCGTTTGTATCACGATATCATTTACCGTTTTCTATTTCTAAATCGTTACAAAATATAGCTGGTGTTAATAATGTTAAAACTAATTGCAACCGTTTTGTCAATATTGAATTGATTAGTCGTTTTAAATGTTTTTCTCTTAACGTCAATGCAACCGTATATCCTACCTCCCTTCCTTATACCATTAATAACCTTTCCATTTCAAAGTACTCAAATCGTCTGAAAGAGTGAATGCTAGAGGGTGGAGACTGTTAAGATTCTGCGAGGAGTTCAATTTAAAAATACAAAACACGCTATTCAAAAAAAGAGGGGGTAAAATCTGGACCTGGATATCTCCAAACCAGGACTTCAAAGCTCAGTTAGATTATATCATTACCTCTACAAATGTTAGCTATATTACAAATTGCGAAGCAAAACATTTTAATTATAACTCTGATCATAGACTAGTATTATGCGAATTAAAAATACAACAAAAGAAACTTTACACACAGAAAACGAACTATAAAACCATAATAACCAAAGACAACGCATGTGCATACGAACGAGAACTAACAAAGTTACTCACCAACGATCAGACAAACAACATACTAGAACACATTAAAGAAGCCTCCAAAATAATAAGTAAAAATAAAAATCCTCAGAAATCCAATATCCTCCCTATAGAGATCAAAAAGCTAATAAATGATAGAGAAAAAATCAAACGTATAAAAATAAATCGAAAGAAGAGAAAATAGAACTAAACTTGTTATGTAAACTAGTTAAGAAAAAACTCAGAGAACACAACTATCAAAGAAAAACTAACCTAATTAATAAAATTCTCGAGACTACAAAAAGCATCAAAACAATAAAGAAAAACCTAGCACTTGGTAAAAAATGGACTACGTACCTCACCGATAAAATGAGTGCAAAACATTACGATAGAGACTCGATTAACCAAATTGAAACGGATTTCTACAGGGCATAATTATAGCAATGAAGACGAAATTGACCCCCCACAAATAAACCTTTTAACGGAAGAAAAAGAACCAGAATTCTTAACACAAGAGGTGGAACAAGTTTTGAATAACCTAAAAAGCAATAAGGCAACAGGTCATGATTTTATCTCTAACGAACAACTTAAATTTGGAGGTAGTCTTTTAGTAGAAAAACTGACAAATTATTTTAACGAAATACTAAGTACACAAATTATCCCTGAAGAATTTAAACGATCAGATATTATACTAATACACAAAAAAGGCGACAAAAGCAACATAAACAACTATAGACCGATTACCCTGAGCACGGCGTTGTCGAAAGTCTTTTCGAAATTGATCGAAACAAGAATACGAATTCAACTAAACCAAAACCAACCACGAGAACAAGCGGGCTTCAGGAAAAACTACTCTACTACGGACCATCTACATACTATAAACCAACTAATACAAAAATGTAACGAATACCAAATGGACATCCATCTAGCTTTTATCGACTATACAAAAGCTTTCGACTCTCTGCGACATACGTTTTTGTTGACCTCTCTCCTCGATCAAGGAATCCCCAAGGTATTAGTTAAAATAATCAAAAATATGTATACAGAGCTAAGGGCAAGAGTTTTAACGGACAAAACAGGAACCTATTTCGATATATGCAGAGGAGTAAAACAAGGTGACCCTCTCTCGCCCTTACTCTTCATTTGTGCACTCGAACAAATATTCAGGAAAACTAACTGGAGTAACAAAGGGATTCTGATCGGGGGGGGGGGGCGAGAGGTTAAACAACCTACGGTTCGCGGATGATGTCGTACTAATAGCAGATCAAATCACAGAGCTAGAACAAATGATCAACGAACTAAACGAACTAAGTAAACAAGCAGGACTTACCATTAATAATATGAACAAAACTAAAATTCTCTCCAAAGACGCGGAGACTGACATAAAAATAGACAATCAAACAATAGAAAAAGTGACAGAAATAATTTATCTAGGACAAATGATAACTTTTGATAGGGGAACTGAAAAAGAGGTTAATAGAAGAATTACTCTAACGTGGAAAAAATACTGGTCTCTAAAGCAAATTTTTAAAGGACCATTTTTAAATTACCATAAAAGTCAGATTTTTAACTCCTGCATAGTACCTACCTTAACCTACGGATCCCCAACCTGGTCTCTTACAAAAAAAAACTGCTAAAAGAATCGAAACAACCCAGAATGCTATAGAAAGATCAATGATGAACATAAAACTAAAGAATAGAATACGAACTAAAACTATAAAAACAAAATTAAAAAACAACCTTAATCTGATTCATTTAATAAGAAGAAATAAATGGAACTGGGCGGGACACGTAGGGAGAATGAACGACAATAGATGGACTTATAAAACATTATTTTGGTACCTAACACATAAGGAACGCAAAAAAGGAGGACAGAAAATTAAATGGGAAGATGACTTTAACAAATTCCTGAAGCACAAACTATACAACAGAATAACTTTAGACAGGAACGAATGGGAACGACTGCGTGAATCCTTCGCCCAATGCTGGGCCAGCGGATACTAGAATATACGTAAACATACCTGAAATGTAGAAACATATGTACTTATGTAAACGACAGCTAATAAAGGAATTAATAATAATAATAATAATTTTTCCGTTTTCTGTATATCCATGTCTATTGAATTTAATAATTGTTATTGTCTGTGTTCTCTTTTTATTTTTATTTTTACTTCGTTGATTTTTTTATTTTTTGCGGTTTTCACTGTGCCATGTCAACCTAACCAGTCATTGCTATTGCATGCTTTATCCGTTCACCTTATTTATATTTTTGTTCACTGTGTATTTGCCTCTTGCTTTTGTGTTATACGTTCCATCTGTTTTTTTCCCCTCTTTTTTTTTTCAGATACCTTTATTTATATTATTTATTTTTACTTTTCTCAAATGATATCACCCAATAATTTGTATGCACGCTTGATCTGTTTTTTTCCCCTCTTTTTTCAGATACCCTTATTTATGTAAATTATTTCATTTCTTCTTCTTTAGTCAAAATCTATGTTCCGTATTATTATTCCCTCACTCCGCTCGCGCTTGTAGCGCATAGGGGTGAGGTATGCATGTTTTGTTAAAGATATTAAAATTAAATAAACTTCTATTCAATTCAAAAATAATATCGTCGAGTACAATGTTTACGGGGGGGAAAAATTCTCGAAAAAAATGTCTTTCAGGAAACTGACGTTCGGAAAAATTTTCGTTCAGGCAATTGGTTTTCGGGAAAATGTGATCATGAAAATGTCGTGGCACCGCAAACGGCGCTGACAACTATTCAATGGCACTGGGTGAGGGTGTCACTATCCTCCAAACAGAAGTAATGGCGATCACGGAGACCACTGATTGAAACCAGCAGAAGGGCCTTGTTAATAAGCAGATCTATAACTGTACAGTCAAACGGCTATTAAGGCACTATCGACATACCAAATTACATCATTGGTGGTGGGGGACTGCATTAACAAATTATACAGTATACACCCTTGCTCAGGAGAACCGTGTCACCATAATATCGACACCTGGGCAAACGCCCAGGCAGTGTCTTCCCGTAGAGTACAGCATCATAAAATCCTAGGTGAAGGCTTGGATAAGTAAGCAGATGGAAATGCACTGGCAGGTGACCAGTGGCATGAAAGTCAGCAAAACACTGATAGGCGACGCCCCCAGTAAATACACCGAGTTCCTATTAGGGCTCGACAGAAAATATTTAAGGCTTATGATCAGACTACTAACTCGCCATGTGGCCACAGAACACATGTGGTATGAAATAGAAGTGGCAAAAAGCAGCTCCTGGTAGACACTGTGGAGAAGAGGAAGAAACCTCAATTCAAGTTACATGTCAGGGTCCAGCAATAGCAGGAACCAGACGCGAAGCACGGGGACTGGAGTATCCACCACCCAATAAAGTCAATGGAATAGAACTCATAGTACCTACAATTCTTACTTTGGCTGTAAAAGTGAGGCTACTGAGCTGATTCTTAACAGTAACCTGAGAGACAATGCAATGAACTACAATGTCTGAGCATTCGGCGCATACATCGCCACCTCACACAAAGAAGTACAGATATTTTGAAAAATATTAGGTTAAGTATTGTAAACAAATCTTCTCCATTATATTTGGGTGAACAAGGATGCCCTTTTTTATACAGCCTGATTTCAGTATTTTTCGAGATTCTTACACGTTCTACCTTATATCACGCGACCCAGGCATGATGGGAACCATTCTACGTCTTCGTTCCGTAGTACACACTTTTGAAACAATCTTGTTTAAGCAGAGTAATATTGCAACCCAAAATTCATACATTATCATATTTTTATGATTTATACAAATTTATGAAATGGTATGGAATGTAGATTATTTCAGCCAATTAATTGAGAAAGTTCAACTGGGTGCAGTGGAAGGCTTGTGATGAGCTAGCAATATTGTTTGTATACTGAAAGTCACTTTTATAGGAAAGAAAAGCCATGGTATACAATAAAAGGTATATTACAAATACTTGTAAATAATGAGCTCCTAAAGTAAAGTAGGTTTCTTGCGGCGGCTTTGGTCTTGCTTCTTGAGGCTTCATCTAACAGTATACATGAAACAAACACCTATACTGTCAGTCATACGATGTCAAGATAATGGTACAATTAATTAGGTGAAGCGCCTACTTAGGAGATCCTAGGGGTGGTTCATGAAGTCAGTACAATGCGGTGTGCAAGGCATCTGGATGATGACTTGCGCGACGGCTTATAGTGTCTCTAAATATTAGTCAAAATTGTGGAAGACAACTTGAGAGCTTACCAGCGAACTCAACGTCAAGTACTGCTTGAACATCAAACGCACCACAAACACCACAACTTCCAGGTGGACTCAGTGTCAAAGACTGCTCAACACCAAATGCACCACAGACCTTACTACTTCTGAGTGGACTCAGTATCAAGGACTGCTTAACACTAAGTTCACTACAAACCCTATTACTTATAAGTGGACTCAGTGTCAAGGGCTGCTTAACACTAAATGCACCACTTATAGTGGGAGATGGGAACTTACAGAAGTGGATTCAATGTTAAGGATTGCTCGAACATCAAGTGCACTATTAGTAATAGAGATGGGAACTTACAGAGGTGGACTCAATGTCAAGGATTGCTCAAACATATCAAGTGCACCACTAGTAATGTTCACTTATTACAGGTTGTTGTTGGCCGACAGGTGTCGGTGAATATATTGCAGGGTTCATTATACGTAGTTAGCATTTGCACAGCTTATTACAGAGCCTGTCAACGTATTGCCACTCGGGGCCAGTGCGCGGGCGAGCGCTAACGAGAAAGCGAGATCAACGTTGGTAAAATTAGTAGCAAAATCCAACGGTTATCTGACCTGTGAATCTTCACAATTCTGCTTGGACCGGCGTCAACACAAACCCGAGCGCAAATTCACATTCACGGTAAATTACACGACGTACGAGAACGCAAGAAAAAACTCACATTTGAACCATATGAAGATCTGAACAGAAATGGGACTAAGGTCTATTGCCGGCTACCAGGTACTGCAGTGCCTGGTATAAACATGATCATGATTCATTGGTTTATTGTTAGTTTTCGGTTAACAGGCTCAAGCGATTAGCTTTGTTGAAGTATCTGAGGCTGTCCGGTACTAGGAGTTACAAAAGAGACTGAAACTTTTTTACCTTATCTATTTTATCGTTTCGGCTATTAACAATAGCGAAACACTATTGCTGTCAGTCGAAGTCGAATTTTTCGGTTACAGGCTGAAGTGCTTTGCCCTGTGAAAGCATTTGAGGCTGTCCTTTTCGAGATATTAACTGACCACATGAATTTAATGTTTCAATTAGTAATTATAGTGGGCTAATAATTAATATCGAAGTCGAATTTCTTTAACAACACTACACACACGTACAAAAAGATACAAAAAAAAAGGTACGGCGCCATCGCGCTTACCTAATTCGGATATACAACCCGCTGATCCGCTTTCAGTACTTTATTCTACCATTTCTATTTACATATCTGCTTCTGGTCACAAAGAAAATATTTTATTATAAAAATAAACAATTCTTCTATTCATCGAATTTTAACCCCCTTCAGATGTACGAGGAGGTAAACATATCCACATACTGGCTGAATAAGTGACCTGCTTTCTCGGTTGAACGGGAATCGTTAAATCCCGAGACATCGATAACTTATGACAAAAAAGGCTGAAAATCAAATAACTAAATCTCCCCAATTTTCCTAAACAAATTTTTCGCCAATCTTGATTGAATAAAGCAGTTATACTCACTGATATACATATACAGAGGCATAGCCAACCTAGTGTTCAAGGGGGAGGGTCTGGTTTGGACGAAAGGGGGAAGGTATGTTGGAGGGGTGCTAAAATTAGAAGAATCACTATTGGATGGAGTAACAAAGGGGGTCAAGACTCTCTCAACCCGCCTCCCTCTTAGCTATGCCACTGGATAATGACCATCGTGATATTCTATTATTGATGCTTTCTACGCTGCATCATCTCCATTACCGGTTCGACTATTCGTTGCAGAGTAAAACGTACAATCACAATTTCAAGAAACCGAGTGTATTCAAAGCTGGTAGCAATCTTTCAATCAACGCTTTCTTATACCTCCAAATATTGGTATCATCAACGCTTTGGATGTTTTCATTGATACCTCGATTTTTCAAGTGATCATCACAATAATGTTGTAATCGAGCTTGCCCCTTGGGAATCCAGTAGGTCACCGTACGACCAACGAAGAGCTGAAAAGGCTTATGATTTCCTTCAATTTTAACATTTTCGGGTTTTCGGAAACATTTTGGATGCCAACCGCTTCTACCAGTAGTGCGATCTTCTCGGGTCCTACGCACATGCCGTAGCATATGAAGGTAGGCCGGCACATCCGAGTAGTTTTCAGCCGGATAGCTGCTGCCGTCGTAAAACCAATAATTTCTCACGCAAAACTCTGTCGCATGTTTGCCAGCATGCGGTCTGACGGTTTTCATCAAATCTTTCCAGGTAGACTCTACCAACGGCATTATGACTTCATCGATGTCCATAGTCGTCATGTATTCGTAATTGTACATATTCCTGTACAGACAGTCCTGCAGCCCTAAAAGCTGACTCGTCAGGTATGCACGCCAGTCGATTAAATACAAATTCTGCATGATTGGTAGATTCGGTTGACCACCGGGCAACGAATACCGATGCAACTGTATCTTACCTTCTCGTTCATAGTATTTCAAAACTTTAGAAACGTTCTCGTGATGGTATTGGTAGTACATAAATATCTGATCAGCTCCCAGCAAGTGGACCAGTTCGATCCATTCCGCAATCCTAATTGAATAATCCACGCTGATGAAGTTGAGAGCTGTAACGCAAACAGCAAAATCATGTTTCTTCTTCGCTTTATTATAGATCACCTTCAAATGGTTTTTCGCGGTATGGCATTCCTGCTCGACCAGAGATACCGAATCGGGAACCAGAGAAGTATGCGTGGCTGGTATGGGACACGTGATTAGAGAGATCACAACCATACCATTGACCCTGTATTTCCAGACCCTTTCTGGTTTATTAATTGGAACGATCACCGGTTGCTGGAGCCGCGGAAACCAAATCTGACAAAATAGCTTCTCAGTCTCGTTAAAGTGCTCGACCACGACCAACACGCGAATCGCCGGTTTCACGTCACTCTTGGCGCGATTCTCGTAGTACGCTGCGAATAAATACCAATCATTGGCGCCCAATGAAAGCGACTGCCAGTACAGGTTGTGGAATGACAGCTGAAAAACGTCCGGATACAGCGCACAAGTCTCGTTCACACCGTAATTGGCTCTGGTGAACTTCGGGTTCAAGTAGGCAGTCGGTAAATTAGGAATTTCCGCGAATGCATGTTGTGGCGTAATGAAGCGTGGTCTGTCGATTCGTGGGGTCGCGGTATACCATTCGAGAGGTATCGATTCATCCGTCTTGTCTTCAGAGATGGAGAAGATCAGCGTGAAACAGAAGATCACCACACCGAGCACCAACAAGCCAATAACAATCGCGCGAACACGTTTAGTTCTCAAATTGGCGAATCTGGAAAAACTTATCGACATGATCGATGATCACCGAGCTGAATAAGGAGACCTACTGGCTGGTTCATTTTTAGTAAGGTCAACTCAAAGCCCCGATGTAGACGAGCCGCAAACTCCGGTAACTATCTTTCTGTCGAGTTGGTTGCTTGCCACCGCGATAAAATTTGACATTTTTAGTACTACCATCGCATACATGCCTTCTTGTTTCAAAACGTTTATAACTTATCCGCGAATCCTCTGAAAAACGTCGAAAGTAAGAAAGTGCACGTGTACAGGCTGTATATCTTTCAGGAACCTGATAAATTAAGTTGTTGCTGATAAAATATCTCTTTACTTTGCGTTCATCGCGGCCGACAGCTACAAGAGCGAGGTAGAATTATAGCAGTTGACGTTCTTTGCTACACCTAGTACCTTGTCTGTAACTTTCTGTATGTTCCATACTTACTAAACTTACTAAAAGTAATAACTTAATTAGTGTGTGTATTCTTAAGAAGTTGCCCGCACATTTCGGGTTCAGTTTGTTCGTCCCACAAGTTAACTGCACTAACGTTAGTAGGGCCATAGCGCAGCAAATTTACTGTAGGGATGGGAATCCACATTTTCCAACAACAACAAAAAAAATCAATAAATCGACAAGTTTCGAACTGTTAAGTAGAAAAATTAAAACAGAGTACCTATACTCTGCAAGCGGATACATCAGTAAACGGGTATGTCTTATGGCCAGTGTTGCCAGATGCCATCGTCATAATTACCGGACGCGGCACAATTGCCATACCTGGCCCAAGATTATTGAAGATTTTTTTTTAGCGATGTGTTTGAATGATGTCCAGAGACAAGTTTGCTGTTGTTTGGTTCTTGAAGAAGTGTTGAGGTCCCGAAGCACGAACTCTCATGGGACAATGAGACGAAGGACGATGATCAAACAAGAACTTGCTCAGAAAACACGTTCCAAGAAACTGAGAGTCCGTTCACTCGAATATACATGCTAATTTTCCAGATCGGTAATCGGTTTGCACCCAAATATCATCCATTTTTCAGTTTCTACCTTACTGCCCATCCATTTCCACGGAAAATCGAAATATTGGCGGATTGCCGTATTTTCTTTAGTGTTGCCGTAATTTGCAACCAACATGCCGTATTTTTTTTTGTACGGTACCGAACTGCCGCATCAACCTCAAATTGCCGTATGTTTCTAGTAGTTGCCGACGTCTGGCAACACTGCGGTTATAGCTACCAAACAGCGAACATTCACGCATTCAGTCGACTCTCAATAGGTGCCGTGCTGACATCATCATAATAACATTCTCGGTGTTAGTCGTCCATTCTCGGTGCGCGTCGGCATTCATCAATGTCGGTCGGTTGTAACGTGACGCACAGATTAAGGTGACGGCCAGAGATAAGGCATACCAATCCATGTCCAAAATTTAAAATAAAAATAAAAAAACACCCATGACCAACTGAGTACCTGAAACTGCCAATTTGCCAGCTCTGAAAGGTGTTTAAGGAAGCAAGCTGCTCCATATCCCCTGACTACGACCCTGGACTTTAGTTCCTCTGCTTCTTTCAATCTTGAAATTTATAGGTACCAAAAAGTGTATTTTTGACAAACGGTTTTAAGGTGATGTAGCTTGTTAGCAGGGGCGAAACTATAGGGGGTGTGGGAGGTTGAACCCCCTCCAATAATTTGGCAGTTGGCAAATTTTAAAACTGTTGATTTGACACCCTCTCCCCCAATAATTTGACCGTCGGCAAATTTTGAAACTGTTCATTTGAATTTTCATTTTCTACGCATGTTTGTTTGTTTATTTATTTTATTTTTCAATTAAAAAATATTTCGATTACAAAATTGGTAAATTTTTAATTTTTTAAACATTTTGTCGGCGAATTTTTAGTTTTCAAAGGAATCAAATTTTTCTTCTCCACCTTATCAAACTGAAAGTCAAATTTCGTTTCTGAAAATGGCGTACCCTGAACCCCTGTTAGAGACTAGTCAGTCAAAAGCAGAGGGTTTCAAGCTGAGTATCGAATGTTATTCGGAAGGTGGAAACAAAGGTGAAATGTGGAAGACATTTCGAAAATCTGAGAGTTGGTAGAAAACGTTGAATTTCAAATCTCAATGACTATTCGGACTGCCAGCACGAAAGAGTCGCCCTCTATAATTTTAGGTGCGTGAAAAAAAGGAACTATTGAAACCCTACATATTTTAGAAGAATTCATCAGATTGAAATGAAAATGGTCTCAATGGAAAAGGAAAATTTAATGTACTACAAATTTTGTCCTAATCATTTTTTCGATAAACGCTTTCGTTTTCATAATATTTTGAGATTTCTTCGCATGCCTGTAAATGAAATATTCTCCTTGATCAGGGTTACAAGATAAATAACTATAGCGCGTCACCGCTTTGAGCAGCCCAAAATATGTTCACTTCGTCACTGATTCACTCACTCACTCAGTCATTCGCTTACTTATTTAGTGATTCCCTCAGTCACTCGCTTACTGATTCAGTTATTCACACAGTTACTCAATCACTTACTTAGTGACTCAGTGATTCACTCAGTCACTGGCTTATTTACTGAGTTATTCACTCAGTTACTTCGTTACTCACTCAATGAGTCAGTGATTACTCACTCACTCAATCACTTACTCAAATACTCAGTGACTTACTCAGCGACTCGCTTACTCATTTAGTGATTCATTAAGTTACTCACTCACTTGGTTATTCACTCGTTCTACAATATAATTATTCATTAACTTCCTCACTCCGTCACTCACTCAATAAGTCAGTGAATCACTCATTCACTCAGTCATTCGCTTACTTATTTAGTGATTACCTCAGTTACTCAATTACTTACTCAGTGACTCACACAGTCACGCAGTCATTCGCTTATTCATTTAATGATTCACCAAGTTACTCACTCACTTACTCAGTGACTACGTGATTCACTCACTCACTTAGTCATTCACCAATTCTCTAATTTATTTATTCATTTCACTTCCTCGATCCATCACTCACTCAATAAGTCAGTGATTCACTCAGCCATTCGCTTACTTATTTATTGATTCACTCACTTACTCAGTGATTCATTGACTTCCTCACTCCGTCACTCACCCAATGAGTCGGTGATTCACTCACTCACTCACTCATTTGTAAACAAGTACAGCGCGCCACTGCTTTGAGCAGCCCGAAATCTGTTGTTACTAGATTCTATGTTTGACCTGGAGCCTGAAGTTTGAGAAAGTTGAACATTTTATTAAAAGCTAGAAGTTGAAAAGCAAAAGACTTATCTTCTAACGTCACAAGTTGAATCAGATAGCAAATGTTCTGTTGTTTAATTTACAGTCTTTGGTCCTGGTGAATATTCAGGCGTACATCCGAGATTCCAAAATTTTGCTACATGTGTCAAAAACTTCACCTTTTGGTCGCTGATAAGAGTAGTCGATACTAACGCTGTACGGTCCGAGGAGGGAAATTTAGTCTGGAACAAAAGTCAAAACTTGATGTATTTTTCCCATGAGAACGAAAGGGAACTTCTGGCACGGATTACCCTAATCCAATCGACAGGAAACTTTGTAGTTTTTTATTTTTTTTAATTTATTTGATTTGATTTGTTTTTATTGGAATCAATTTAGGAGAAGAATCAGAGGAAATTCAGAAAAAAATATCACCCAAGAGTGAACAACGACCACCTCAATGTGTAAAGGAAGTTGTGTGTTCCTGTCAAGTATTCCTAATATCCTTCCACCTTATCCTCCCAGAATAGGGTATGCTCATGTACGCAAATATGAGTGCTTGGGGGATAAGGTTCCAATCTGCATTTGCAGGGACGAAACTACGGGGAGGCGGAGTGAAACATCCCCAATAATTAGGCAGTCAGCAAATTTTGAAACTGTTTATTTGAATTTTTCATTTTCTAAGTACGTTTGTTTGTTTATTTCTTTTTTCTTTTCTTTTTTTTCAATTAAAAAATATTTTGATTGAAAAATCAGCGAATTTTCAAATTTTTAGAAAATTTTGTCGGTAAGTTTTTAGTTAAAAGAAAATATTTGTCGGCAAATTTTCCTTCTCCACCCCTCCCCCCCCCCAAACTGAAAGTCAAGTTTCGCCTCTGCTTGTTAGCTACTCGTTCTGACAAAATATGCTACTTCATGGCGAAATTAATACAAACTTCAAGAATCATTTATTGTTCACTGAAACCTAAGATCGAGAATGGGACTTGGTGCTCATGCTCAGCTGAAGTGGATGGCCGGTGAAATTCTTCCCTCTACAAACAAGACCCATCTCAGAACAGTTCGGTGAAATTCTCTGAATTGAACCACAGCACAGTACAAAATAATCGCTCAATGTAAACAACATAACAATTTTTTTTTAAACAAAATTTTTGAAAATTGACTCTATACCTGGGATAAAGAGCTCAAAGTCGACATCATATTGCATTTTCTATGGACAACTGTACAGCTCAGGAAGTGAATGAGAACCTCGAGCACATAAACGTTATCTTCTTGCCAGAAACACAACATCTATCATGCAACCCTGTGACCAGGGAATCATTTGCTCCTTCAAAACCAGCTACAGAGCAGCAGTAAGGCGGGACATAATCAGAGTTATTGATGACGGATTGGAGGACTCATCGACTTCATTGCAGGCTGAAGACATCGCAGGAAAAAATTAAAGTTTTCGAGGCTCTTCATCTAGCAAATGAATCGTAGAATAACTAAGTGCGGAGACTACTCGAAATTGTTTTCGTCATAACCCCTCCCCTCACAAAAAGAGATTATTGACGCACTTAGGGTTTTCCGAAAAGCTGCTCAGCATCGAAGATTGTGATGTGGACGTGACAGGTTTTACAGTACTCATACGAACGTGCGATCACCAAAATGAAGGAAGAAGAAAGGAAGCAGACGACCATCGATAATTTCTTTTACATGCCGCCCAAATACACTTTAAAGGTATTATTGTCAGGGTGTTCCACAAAAGTTATCCCTCCCCCCTTTTTCCCCCGAACCGATCGGCGGATTTTTGCCGGACGAATTTCCACCTTCCTGCAGTAAGGTCCAGTTTCTTTAGGACTTGAAAGATTTTCTCTCGCATTTATGATGGGAAGTAACGTGCCACCAACTTCGGAATCTTAAATGGAAAGGTATGTCTTTATGCACATCGCTGGAAAAAGGCATATCCTGCAAAGTACGAATCCGTGAAGAAAATTTCAAAATTCATCAATTAGTTAACGTTTACTTTCATAGCCGTTATCATCTAGTCAAGGTTTACTTTCCGCTATTGGTTGAAACACGAAGCATATTATATATGATAACCGTTTACAAAAAGTAAGACAGACGAAACAGTCACGAAAATTCGTGGCTCGTAGTCAGTAATAAGCTTCAAATTCTTCCACAGAATTATCACCGGTCATGTTTCCGCATGTTGTCAAACGTTACTTCATAATTTTCATCTGCTTGTTAGTTCTCGGAATAACAGTTTATTCCATAAACGTATACTTCATCGTTTCTAGCGACATGACGAGTGAACCGCAAGGACCAATACCTTTGGAATGGTACACCGCGAAGCCACGAATCGAGAGTCCGCGGTTCTTCACGCCACGAGATGCGCTGAAGGAAATCCCGAATTTACCATCTGCCTACTTGGACACAAACTTCAAAAGAAGTGAGTACAAAATGAACCGAACATGCGCGCCATATCCGGATGCTTTCAGGCTGTTGTTCCATAACTCGTATTGGCAGTCGTTTTTATCGGCAGAGAATCATTGGTACTTAATGGCAGCTTACTATGAAAATCGTTCGCTGAGTGATGTGAAGCCCGCCATCAGACTGTTAGTTGCTATGCAGCGCTTCAATAGAAAAAAGATACCAGGTTGTCAGATTTGGTTTCCGGGACGCCGTCGGCCGGTGATTGTTAGAATTCATAACTGGGATATAGTTAACAATTTAAATCATTCGCCCGGCGGTACGGAAATTTATTTGGTCACATGCCCCATACCAGTGAGGGACGCTCTCTTGGTTCCTGGTTCTGTATCCATAGTCCAGCAGTATTGCGATACAGCAACAAATCATTTGAAGGTGATCTATAATAAAGCAAAGAAGAAACAAGATTTTGGTGTGTGCGTCACGCTGCCCAATTTCATCAGTCTGGATTATTCTGTCAGAATTGCCGAGTGGATCGAATTGGTCCACTTGCTAGGAGCTCATCGAATATTTCTCTATTACCATTACCTTCACGTGAACGTTACAAAAATTCTGAAGCACTATGAACGAGAAGGTAAAATACAGTTACACCAGTATTCGTTACCCGGTAATCAACCGAACCTGCCAATCGTTCAAAAAATCTATTTGGATTCATGGGGCGAATACTTGAGCACCCAATTTGTTGGACTGCAAGACTGTCTTTACAGGAATATGTATAATTATAACTACCTGACGATGATGGACATAGACGAAGTTATAATACCGCAGGTAGGATCTACTTGGAAAGATTTGATGAAAAATGTCACATCCGATGCTAAAGCAAAATATGCGGGTTCATTTTGCGTACAAAATTTTTGGTTTCACGACGATGATACGCAGCCAGCTGAGAACTACTCGGATGTGCCAACGTACCTTCACATGCTGCGGCATGTGTATAGGAGCCAAAGTGACACGGTAGGGAACCATCAGGTTCATACGAAATGTTTCCGTAAACCCAAAAATGTCAAGATTGAGGGGAATCATAGGCCCCGACGGCTCTTTGGTCACAATCGGAAGTACTGGATTCCGCCGGATAAAGCCCGGTTACAGCACTATTGTGATCACAACCTGAAGAATCGGTGTATAGGAAAGTCAATTATTGCTGATACGAGTATTTGGAAATATAAGAAAGATTTGATTGAACGGGTACTGCCTACCTTGAATCAACTTGGTCTTCTCAGCTTGTAATTTGTATGTTCAGCGGTAAGAAAACGCAAAAAATGTGGTAGCCACACGGGATGTACTGAGAAGTGTTGGTTCTCAGTTCTGTGCTCGATTCAGGAATGTACCTCATCTCCACAGAAATTAATTCCTAGTTCAATTCGCAGACTCGTCAAAAATTCTTAGGTCACAGTTTCTTTAAGGCATGCTGAGTATTCATGCCATTTTCCGAACCTATTTAGGACTCGAGGTTCATCAAGTCTTGTTCAAGATTACTGTATTTTTTAGATCTATTCAACCGAGCAGTTTTAAAATTCTTTAAAACTCCTCTAGGCATAATGGGATTCATTACACGCACTCACTTCAGAGCTCCGCCGCTCTTGCTTAGAATAACTGTTTCTATAAATGAAATTTTCCGAGATTAGTTCAGACCTTTTTGGACTTCTCAAAATTCTTCAATACTTTTAATCCTAATGGAATTCCTTTTAGTCTTCATTCGACTTTTTTCAGAATTACCTCAAACTAATTAAGATTTATATAAAAACCTCCACAATATTTCCAGAATCCTTCAAGATTTGTCAAAAATTTATAGCCTTATCAGCACTTTTCAGAATCTTCCTCCTTATGACTGCTTATATTCATGTTCGAAAATTCGCTTCTTTATCATTTTTCATGACTCGCATAAAACTCTTTAAAACTCTTCGAGACTATTATGGACTAATAAGTAAAGTCATATAATTTTGATCAATTTTTAATTAATCGATTGATTTTAATTATTTTTCATTAATCCATCAATTAATTTTTTTCATTAGTCCATCAATTATTTTTTTTCATTAATCCATCAATTAATTTTTTTATTAATCAAAAAATTTTGACTGTTACTGATCAGCCAATTACTCTTAATTAACTGATTATTTTAATTATTTTACCTGAAACAAATAATGAACGTATAATTTAATATTTCCTATACAGAAATATAAACTTTAAAGCCTGTTCGACTTATTAGTTCTTGGTCCATTTTGCAGACTCGTCAACAATGCATAGGTCACAATTCCGTTAACGCATGCTGAATATTCAAGCTATTGTCTAAACCTATGTATTAGGACTCGAGTTTCATCAAGACTTGTTCACGATTTCCGTATTTTTTCAGATCTATTCAACATTGTTGCTTTAAAATTCTTTAAAACTTCTCTAGACATAATGGGATTCTTTACACTCTTCCATACTGGCTCTGGACTTCTGAAGTCTCACTCAGATTTAATAACTACGCTTTTCATAGCTCCGTCGCCCCTGCTTAGAACAACTTTTTTAGACTACACTATGCTCGGAAGAAACTTTCGAGACCTTTTCACACTCGTACGAGGTATTCAACTTATAAATGGGTACAATCTTTCTTGGGTCTCTTCAGAGATTTTCGAATCTTATGCAAGACTCTTTCAGACAGGTTTAACATACAATAGGGTAGAAGTTATTTACTCTTGGTCAATTTTTTTCATAATTTTTTCGGGGTTCTCTCCTAAACTAGTCCCGATAAAAAAAATCATGCGAGGTTCAGGTCGGTCGAAAAAGGGGAACCCGTAGGTAGTAATTGTACCTATCTGAAAATGGGTTAATAGAAAATTTTGGCGCTTCCCACCAGAACACATAGGCTTCTAAATCAGCTGGTATATTTAGATATGCTAGCTTAGTCGTCAGGAAGGTGGGTATAACCAGGGGTCGACTGAACATTTTACAGGACCGTCAGTCAAATGGCAAGAAAGCCATAATTTGAAAGGACACTGGTCTCACAAAGCAATCCTAGAGATGTAGAGAATGATTCGTTCGTACGACTGAAATATGTATAAGTATGTGAAATTAAGAGGGTTTGTACTTATACTAATTCAAATTAGAAAGCCAAGGAAGAAAGGTGAGTACAACCTAAGACTGACTAGAACCTTTTAGAAGCTCATCGGTCAAATAGGAGAACGGTTATAAAGAGAGAGGCGAATTCGCCTCAACAATGAACTAGAAAATTCTACTGAAGTCGTTTTCATCTTCTATTTCCTCATTTTAATTTCGAATTCTGGCGGATCGGTGCTTTGAATCGATACTTCCTAACGTTGGTTAACAGTACGGACTGCTTATCTGCTAGAATTTGAAAATATTTTTGAAAAATACTGAGGTAATGAGGTGTGTGTGTTTTCTAGAATACATCCCGTGGTTAACGTTTACTTTCAGCCGTTATCATCTAGTCAAAGTTTACTTTCCGCTATTGGTTGAAACACGAAGCGTATTATATATGATAACCGCTTACAAAAAGTAAGACAAACGAAATAGTCACGAAAATTCGTGGCTCGTAGTCAGTAATAAGCTTCAAATTCTTCAACAGAATTATCACTGGTCATGTTTTCGCATGTTGTCAAACGTTACTTCATAATTTTCATCTGCTTGTTAGTTCTAGGAATAGCAGTTTATTCCATGAACATATACTTCATCGATTCTAGCGACATGACGAGTGAACCGCAGAGACCAATACCTTTGGAATGGTACACCGCAAAGCCACGAATCGAGAGTCCGCGGTTCTTCACGCCGCGAGATGCGCTGGAGGAAATCCCGGATTTACCATCTGCCTACTTGGACCCAAACTTCAAAAGAAGTGAGTACAAAATGAACCGAACATGCGCGCCATATCCGGATGCTTTCAGGCTGTTGTTCCATAACTCGTATTGGCAGTCGTTTTTATCGGCAGAGAATCATTGGTACTTAATGGCAGCTTACTATGAAAATCGTTCGCTGAGTGATGTGAAGCCCGCTATCAGACTGTTAGTTGCTATGCAGCGCTTCAATAGAAAAAAGACACCAAGATGTCAGATTTGGTTTCCGGGACGCCGCCGGCCGGTGATTGTTAGAATTCATAACTGGGATATAGTTAACCACTTGAATCATTCGCCCGGCGGTACGGAAATTTATTTGGTCACATGCCCCATACCAGTGAGGGACGCTCTCTTGGTTCCTGGTTCTGTATCCATAGTCCAGCAGTATTGCGATACAGCAACAAATCATTTGAAGGTGATCTATAATAAAGCGAAGAAAAAACAAGATTTTGGTGTGTGCGTCACACTGCCCAATTTCATCAGTCTGGATTATTCTGTCAGAATTGCCGAGTGGATCGAATTGGTCCACTTGCTAGGAGCTCATCGAATATTTCTCTATTACCATTACCTTCACGTGAACGTTACAAAAATTCTGAAGCACTATGAACGAGAAGGTAAAATACAGTTACACCAGTATTCGTTACCCGGTAATCAACCGAACCTGCCAATCGTTCAAAAAATCTATTTGGATTCATGGGGCGAATACTTGAGCACCCAATTTGTTGGACTGCAAGACTGTCTTTACAGGAATATGTATAATTATAACTACCTGACGATGATGGACATAGACGAAGTTATAATACCGCAGGTAGGATCTACTTGGAAAGATTTGATGAAAAATGTCACATCCAATGCTAAAGCAAAATATGCGGGTTCATTTTGCGTACAAAATTTTTGGTTTCACGACGATGATACGCAGCCAGCTGAGAACTATTCGGATGTGCCAACGTACCTTCACATGCTGCGGCATGTGCATAGGAGCCAAAGTGACACGGTAGGGAACCATCAGGTTCATACAAAATGTTTCCGTAAACCCGAAAATGTCAAGATTGAGGGGAATCATAGGCCCCGACGGCTCTTTGGTCACAATCGGAAGTACTGGATTCCGCCGGATAAAGCCCGGTTACATCACTATTGTGATCACAACCTGAAGAATCGGTGTATAGGAAAGTCAATTATTGCTGATACGAGTATTTGGAAATATAAGAAAGATTTGATTGAACGGGTACTGCCTACCTTGAATCAAATTGGTCTTCTCAGCTTGTAATTTGTATGTTCAGCGGTAAGAAAACGCAAAAAATGTGGTAGCCACACGGGATGTACTGAGAAGTGTTGGTTCTCAGTTCTGGGCTCGATTCAGGAATGTACCTCCTCTCCATAGAAATTAATTCCTAGTTCAATTCGCAGACTCGTCAAAAATTCTTAGGTCACAGTTTCTTTAAGGCATGCTGAGTATTCATGCCATTTTCCGAACCTATTTAGGACTCGAGGTTCATCAAGTCTTGTTCAAGATTACTGTATTTTTTAGATCTATTCAACCGAGCAGTTTTAAAATTCTTTAAAACTCCTCTAGGCATAATGGGATTCATTACACGCACTCACTTCAGAGCTCCGCCGCTCTTGCTTAGAATAACTGTTTCTATAAATGAAATTTTCCGAGACTAGTTCAGACCTTTTTGGACTTCTCAAAATTCTTCAATACTTTTAATCCTAATGGAATTCCTTTTAGTATTCATTCGACTTTTTTCAGATTTACCTCAAACTAATTAAGATTTATATAAAAACCTCCACAATATTTCCAGAATCCTTCAAGATTTGTCAAAAATTTATAGCCTTATCAGCACTTTTCAGAATCTTCCTCCTTATGACTGCTTATATTCATGTTCGAAAATTCGCTTCTTTATCATTTTTCATGACTCGCATAAAACTCTTTAAAACTCTTCGAGACTATTATGGACTAATAAGTAAAGTCATATAATTTTGATCAATTTTTAATTAATCGATTGATTTTAATTATTTTTCATTAATCCATCAATTAATTTTTTTCATTAATCCATCAATTAATTTTTTTATTAATCAAAAAATTTTGACTGTTACTGATCAGCCAATTACTCTTAATTAACTGATTATTTTAATTATTTTACCTGAAACAAATAATGAACGTATAATTTAATATTTCCTATACAGAAATATAAACTTTAAAGCCTGTTCGACTTATTAGTTCTTGGTCCATTTTGCAGACTCGTCAACAATGCATAGGTCACAATTCCGTTAACGCATGCTGAATATTCAAGCTATTGTCTAAACCTATGTAGGACTCGAGTTTCATCAAGACTTGTTCAAGATTTCTGTATTTCTTCAGATCTATTCAACATTGTTGCTTTAAAATTCTTTACAACTTCTCTAGACATAATGGGATTCTTTACACTCTTCCATACTGGCTCTGGACTCCTGAAGTCTCACCCAGATTTAATAACTACGCTTTTCAGAGCTCCGTCGCCCCTGCTTAGAACAACTTTTTTTGTAAATGTCGGAAGATTGATTTCAAATTTTTAGAAGACGGTCAGATTCTCTGGAGCTCTTCAGGCTTACTTATATGATTTGACACATCCAGACTTTGTTAGACGAAATTTTCCGAGATTGTTCAGACCTTTTTGAACTTCTCAAAATTCTTCGATTCTTCATCCTAATAGAATTCATTTTAGCCTCTATTCGACTTTTTTCAGATTTACATTAAAGTAATTAAGATTTATATAAGAACCTCCAACATTTCCGGTATTCTTCATGATCCCTCAAAAATCTCTAGCCTTATCAGCACTCTTCAGAAATCCTCAAAATTAATTAAAATTATTTCAGGCTATCTTAATTTTGTTTGGGAACTTTAAATTTTCTCTTCAATTAATTAAAACGCCAGTTCCCTTTATGACTGCTTTTATTCATGTTCGGAAATTCTTTTCTTTATGTATCATTTTTCATGACTCGAATAAAACTCTTTGAAACTCTTCGAAACTTGCTTTGGACTATCATGGACTGACAAGTCAATTTGTAATTTTGATCAATTTTCAATTATTCGATTAATTTCAATTATTTTTCATTGATCCATCAATTCAAATTTTTTTATTAATCAACTAATTTTGACTGTTACTGATCAGCAGGGAACAGAATTCTATGAAATTATACGTATGCCAGTTTAGATAAAGAAGTGGTATATGAAGCATACTCTTACGTTTCAGGCCATTCTGAGAAAAATAAGCCCTATTTTATGTTGCATATTTTGCATATTTTGCCTATGAACACATATTACCGACTTTTTTTTACATATTTTCGCTATTTAAAACTCATATTTCACCGTTTTAGCGCATATTTCGTCAAATGTCTGATTGTTAGAGCATATTTTGATAATTTGCAATATTTGTCACAAAAAAACACGTTTTTTCTCTTTCTAACACATTTGATATTTGATTAAAAAAAAAAAAAAAAAAAAAAAAAAACCTGCAAAAGAATGAAGATTTTTCCCTTGATTTAAACAGTAATTCAATTTTTTTTTCCCCGCGTGAATTTATCAAAAATTAACATTTACATGCCGAAAGTAAGTAGATCTTGTCACGCTCTGTGAAATGACACCCATATTGTTAGCGTATATTTCATCATCCTAAACCGCATGAAATTCCGCTCCCTGCTGATCAGTCAATTAAACTTAATTAATTGATTATTCTAATTATTGTAGCCAAAACTAATAATGTATGTATAATTTAATATTTCCTATACTGCGTTTTGAAATATACTTGCGCCCTATAGTCAATTATTATGAATTCCGATCAGTGTCAAAATTTAAGTTTAGTATTATCACCCTCATCTCTTCATTTATATATGTAAATCATAAGCAGGTTTCATTTCAATCGCAGTCAAATCAAATATTCCTTTATTAAAGACTGTCTACATACATGTCGTTTATATGTACATTACAGGTATCTATAGCTATACTAGTATCCGATGGGCCCAGCATTGGGCGAAGGATTCACGCAATTGTTCCCATTTGTTCCTGTCTAAAGTTATTCTGTTGTATAGTTTGTGCTTCAGGAATTTGATAAAGTCATCTTTCCATCTAACCTCTTCTGTCTTCCTTTTTTACGTTCCTTATGTGTTAGGTACCAAAATGTTGTTCTTCATGTCCATCTATTGTCGTTCATTCTCCCAACGTGTCCCGCCCAGTTCCATTTGTTTCTTCTTATTAAATGAATCAGATTAAGGTTGTTTTTTAATTTAGTTTTAGTTTGTATTCTATTCCTTAGTTTTATATTCATTAATCGTTATTGATCTTTCTTATAGCATTCTGGGTTGTTTCAATTCTTTTAGCAGTTTTCTTCGTAAGAGACCAGGTTTGGGATCCATAGGTGAAAGTGGGTACTATGCAGGAGTCAAAGATTTGACCTACATGGTAATGTGAAAAGGGTTCTTTAAAAATTTGTTTTAAAGACCAGTATTTTATCCACGTTAGAGTAATTCTTCTATCAACTTCCTTTTCAGTTCCGTTATCAAAAGTTATCATTTGTCCTAGATAAATTATTTCTGTCACTTTTTCTATTATTTGATTATCTATTTTTATGTCAGTCTCGGTGTCTTTGGAGAGAATTTTAGTTTTGTTCATATTAATAGTAAGTCCTGCTTGTTTAGCTACCTAATTCGTTTAGTTCGTTGATCATTTGTTCTAGTTCTGTGATTCTATCTGCTATTAGTACGACATCATCCGCGAACTGTAAATTGTTTAATCTCTTGCCCCCGACCAGAACACCTTTGTCACTCCAGTTAGTCTTCCTGAATATTTCTTCGAGTGCACAAATGAAGAGTAAGGGCGAGAGAGGGTCGTCTTGCTTTACTCCTCTGCATATATCAAAATAGGTTCCTGTTTTGTCCGTTATAACTCTTGCCCTTAGCTCTGTATACATCTCTTCCATTATTTTAACTAGTACTTTGGGGATTCCTTGATCGAGGAGAGAGGTCAACAAAAACACATGCCGCAGAGAGTCGAAAGCTTTTTTATAGTCAATAAAAGCTAGATGGATGTCAATTTGGTATTCATTACATTTTTGTAGTAGTTGGTTTATAAGGGTAGTTTTTCCTGAAGCATTTCGAAAAGACTTTCGACAACGCTGTGCTCAGGGTAATCGGTCTATATAGTTATTTACTCGTATGTTACTTCTGTCGCCTTGTTTGTGTATTGGTATAATATCTGATCGTTTAAATTCTTTGGGGATAATTTGTGTACTGAGAATTTCGTTGAAATAATTTGTCAGTTTTTTAACTAAAAGACTTCCTCCAAATCTAAGTTGTTCGTTACAGACAAAATCATGACCTGTTGCTTTATTGCTTTTTAGGTTATTCGAAACTTGTTCTACCTCTTGTGTTAAGAATTCTGGTGCTTTTTCTTCCGTTGAAAGGTTCATGGGGGGGGGGGTCAGTTTTATCTACATTGCTATATAATGTCCTGTAGAAATCCATTGCAATTAGGTTAATCGAATTTTTGTTGTCATGTTTTGTACCCATTTTATTCGTGAGGTACGTAGTCCATTTTATAGCAAGTGCTAGGTTTTTCTTGTTATAGTTTTGATACTTTTTGTAGTCTCGAGAATTTTATTTATTAAGTTTGTTTTTCTTTGGTAGATGCGTTCTCTGAGAGTTTCTTGACTAGTTTACATAATAGATTTAGTCTAGTTATATATTTTCTCTTCTTTCGATTCGTTTGATTTTTTTCTCTATCATTTATTAATTTTTTTATCTCCATAGGGAGAGTATTGGATTTCTGATGAATTTTGTTTTTACTTATTTTTTTGGAGGCTTCTTTAATGTGTTCTAGTACGTTGTTTGTCTGTTTGTTATTTAGTAACTTTGTTATTTCTCATTCGTATGCACGTGCGTTGTCTTTCATTATTATAGTTTGTTTTTTAGGCGTAAAGTTTCTTTTTGTTGTATTTTTAATTCGCATTATACTAGTTTATGATCAGAGTTCTAATTAAAATTTTTTGCTTCGCAGTTTGTAACATAGTTAACATTTTTAGAGGTGCTGATCTAATCTAACTGAGCTTTAGCGATATCCACAGGTCCAGGTTCTTCCCCCTCGTTTCTTAAATAACGTGTTTTGTATTTTTAAACTGAATTCTTCGCAGAATCTTAACAGACTACACCCTCTAGCATTCCTTTTTCCATATCCGTGCTCTCCAATGGTGAATTCTTCTGCATTTTTTCCTTTACCGATTTGACTGTTGAAATCGCCAATGATAAATGTATCGTTTATCGCAACATTTTGGTTGACAGTATCGGATAGTTGGTTTATGTAGAAATAAAATCTCAAAACCCAAATATTATTCAATAATTATTGACTTCTGAAGTGTGATTGATTTATCGTGCCGCTTAGTCAATCTCGGAAATAATGTTGACGTTGAATGTAAATTTATGAAAGCTCCGTTCAGTATAATTTTCTCGTTGCTAAATAAAGCACTGATTACTTCTGTCTTTATTTTCGAGTTATTTACAAAAAGATTCTACTATAGGTTATGGGCCCAGCCCCCTTGATCGATTCGCGAATTATTTTTTCGAACTTATAATTTTTCTCCGCGCTACGAATTTGAGGCAAATTATACAAATTAACTAACATTTTTATTCTGCTGAAATTCTTCGCGGAGTTCGTGTGAATTAATTTGACTATATTGCAAAAACTCGTAAACTAATTTTTTTTATCGCGCAAATTTCGTAAAGCAAATTTTTCACGTAAATTCGTAAAACTGATTTTTACACATTGCGAAAATTTGTAAAACTAATTTTTCTACCGCGACTACTTTTTCTCCGCGAATTTAGGAATTAACATCCGCGCTCCACCGTGAATTTATATCATGGCATCATTGTTGCAATCCATGTCATTGTCGTGTAGCATGATAATTTGATGTGCGGAATACATACTTCCATATGAGAAATTTTTTGAAAGATTTCATTCAGTAATACCTGAAAACACCACGAGGAAAAATCGAGACTTGTCTTTATATGTTAAATTAATCTCTTTAATAAATGAAGAATGAAGCAAAAAAGTATTTGTAAAATGAAAATTCGGTAGTAAAAAAATGACACATGGGCCGAGTTTTGAACACATGAAAAGCACTAAAAAAAGATTTGTGAAGTAAAAGTTCAGGCTCCTTTTTTCGGGGATTTGCGCAAAGTGAAATTGCCTAAAAAATCCGTCCTTAGTCCAAACATGTACTATTTTCCCGAGATAACTACAGGCTTTGTCGTATAAGAGCCAGGAGCTGTCTTGTACGAATCACCTATGTATCAATAGATTACTTCAATTTGGAGGCCTCTTAAGACCCGCATTCCAGGACTGGGCCCTTGATTTACATTACTTACGGTTTAAACTATTCCACCCTCCGTCATTTGTCTCTTGTCGCCTGTCGGTGAAGGAAATTTTAAATATTAAGCATTGTTTTTAGCAGTCAAATTCAAGTATTCCTTCATGTCTTACTCACTTCACGCAGAGTGCCTCCAGAGGAATTATGAAATTTATTTTGACCTGTATTTTCTATCTTACAGTATCTGTGAATGTTGATTGGTACGGTCTCAGTCCACCATAGAATCATCTTCCTTGATTCTTTCTCCTGCCTTCTAAGTAATTGGCTCTTCAAAACCAAACGTTGATCTTTACTGCTCAAGTATGCTCTTCAAAACAACGTTATACTCATCTGTAAATTTTCACTTTGATCTAGTTATTGCTCTTCAAACAAACGTTATTATCCAGTTGGTACATTAATTACTTGACTCGAATTTTTCAAAAAATTATGTCATTATTTCGGGGACACGAGCTGTTCTAGTTGACTGTTCGTTAATAGTACGGTAGGCTTATCTGTTTGAATTAGCCAACTTTATTGAAAGAAACGAAATGTGCGTGTGTGTTTTATAGCACACCGTTCGGTCATCGTTGAAAAAACAAAGCCTATAAATGATAACCGTTTTCACAAAAATAGATCACCGAACAATTCTATAGCCATTTAGTGAATCCCACACAGTTTAACCTGCTCGGCACAGTCATCAATTGAGTCGCGGCTCGTGGGCAGTAAGCTTCATATTATTTCACACAATTATCACCGATCATGGTTTCAAGGTATGTCAAACGTCACTACATATTTCTTATTTGTCTGTCAGCTCTCGGAATAGCAGTTTCCTCCATGATTGTATTCATCGTTTCTAGCAACAAGCGGAGTACACCGACGGGATCAATTCCTCTGGAATGGTACACCGCGAAGCCACGAATCAAGAGTCAGCGACTCTTCATCACGCCAATAGATGCGCTGGAGGAAATCTCGAATTTGCCATCTGCCTACTTGGACCCTAACTTCAACAGAAGCGAATACAATATGAACCCAACATGCGCGCCATATCCGGATGCTTTCAGGAGTTCTGAGTTCTGTACTTGATTCAGAAATGTACCTCCTCCCCATGGAAATTAGTTCCTCATCTTTCACTTTGCAGACTCTTTGAAAATTTATACTTCAAATTTTTTCAAGGCATGCCGAGTATTCAACCCATAATCAATACCTATTTAGAATTATCTTTTAACCTTTTTCTTTTTTTAATTTTTTTAACGAAAGAATAGTTTTGATCATCTTCTACGTATGAATCGATTAATTTTTTGGTCTCGAATATTAAACTATTCTGAATATTAAAGTTATTTTTAAACAGTAGTTGACCATTTTCATTATCTGAAACCAATCAGATAATTTGATTAAGTGACAATTAGAATACTTTTAACTGTCTATTTCAAGATTAATGATTAACTTTGATTATTTTTAATTTATTGATGAATTTTAATTATTTTTAACTGACTTGGCTGCTTATAGTTATTCGTAGACAATCAATTAATTGTGATCCGTTTGATTAACTGATGGCATTAACAATTCTGAATCGATCAATTATTCTGCCTTTCTTCAAATAATTTTTTCAGGTTATCAACTTATTCTGATTAATCGATTAATTTTATTCGACTATTTTTTAATAGCTTCAGTTAATTGATTAATGATGAACATTGTAGTTTATCTATTATGATTTTATAACTTTATTATATTATTTCTGATGAATGGATTACTTTTAATCAACCAGTTTTTGACTACCTTGATTACTGATCGATTAATCGGCTGATTTTGTGTCAGTTAGGTAATTATTTTGGTTTAGTTCAGTCTTTCGATTTGATAATCACTTCTATAATCCGTAGACTCTCGATTATCCGAACCTCAATTGTCCGAAACTCTCAATACCTAAATTATACGAACTGAAAATTCAACTCTCAATTATCCAAACTTCACGATTTATCCGAATTTCTCTTGATTATCTGAACATGGGTGCTAAATGTAGATGATGTCTGTATCCCGATTGACGGTGAGGCTCATTTATGTCTCCGATTTTGGACACAAATCGGCCTCACGGTCCAAATTGTGGCAAACAACGGAGGCTCCACATTGAGACACAAAACCGCCTCAAGCCACATTTCAGACACACTCCACTTTCTACTCGAGTAGTTACGTCTAATCGCTGATTTTAAGAAATTAGGTAAAAATAGAAGTTGAACTCCTAAAAGCTAGCAACATCACTCTAACTTGTTGGATCTATGTATTCTCAGAAAACTTCCCCTGCTACTAAAGCTATAAGCGTCGGAGACGTTATCGAGTCGTGAAGGTGAACTCGCCCCAGGTTGATCAACAAGCAAATAATCCAAATTCATACATGATCACAGTCTCGGTTATACGCTCCCGAGGATGTTACATTTAGCAACTAGCAACGGAACACTGCATGAGACGGTGCCACAACAACATCGCGATTTTAATTAATTTCGGTTTTCGGAGAAGAAAGAAAAAATAAATTAAATTTTTTCACAACCAAACGAATACTTAGTACCGCAACGCGAATAACCGAATATTTTTTTACGTGTTCCAGTTCACACGGCCGAAAAAAGAATTACTTGGTCTATACAACCAGTAACTGACATTCAAAAGGTTCTTTCATTTGGAGTCTATTTCTATTTTTTCTCCTTCTGTTCTATTTCAGGTTACATTAAAAATCACAGCAAAGAGAAAAAAAAATGAGGCTCGGGTAGAAAGAATTCGCGAGCAACAGGGAATTAAAAAGCATCCTACGTGCTCAATAAGACTCTCCGTCACCCATTACCACTTTTTCGAATCGCGCCCCGCATTTCGCAGCCAAATCACGTACACGCCTCGGTATACATATAAGTTTGTTTTAAAAAATTTGAAGAACAATTCGATGTCGTTATAAAAAAATACGATGGTTTAACCTTTTTATTGCCGATAGTAAAAGCTAACGATAACGTAAAAAAAAACCGCCTCAATCATCAGCAAAATTCTGCCGATTTTTGCAGAACTTCTGAGTACGCGGACGATCATGTTTTTTTGAAGATGAGCTGGGCGATACGACTCGTGCTCCAGGGATTTGAATTTACACATAAAATATTTGGAAATGGGGGAGGTGCTCAAAATGAACAGTCTGTTTACGAAAAATCAAGTTCAGTGCTATTCTACAGTGCATAGTCACGATCTCCTCGCTCGAAGAAGACCCACCCGCCCTCACCCACTAACCGGTCCTCTCAAGTTCTCTTTCCTCCCTAAGGTCTATTTCCGATCGCCTTTCAATGCACGCTCTCATCCAACGCATCCATCTCATTCTCCATCTCATTTCCTTCACTACCAAGAGAATCTCACTCATCTGGATCCCAAGCCACATTGGTATCCCAGGAAATGAAGCAGTTGATCGAAGCACAACAAGCTACACAGCTCCCATATATCACTCGTCAACTCCCTATCTCAACAGATCTCACTTCCGCCATGACCATTTTGCGTAAGTGGTTCAAAGAGTGGCGACAGCAAGCCTCTCGGCACAACAAACTCGCAAAAATCAAGCTTACACCTGTCCCCTGGTCAACGTCCCAACGTTCCTCACACCGCGAGGAAGTTATCATCACCCGTGTAAGGATCGGACATACACGCCTCACACATACGTATCTTCTCACTAACCTGTATCCCTATAACTGCTCACACTGTGAAGATGAAGATCCTCTCACTGTGGACCACCTCTTCTCATGCCCCTCCCTCACTCGCCTTCGTAACTCTCACCACGTCCCCCATGGTCGAATTTTGGCCTTCTCCAACTCCCACGAGCACATAAACAACACCCTCACCTACCTTTCTGCTGCTGGATACCTCTGCAACATATAGACATTAACCTTTCTCGAGCTCATAGCCCGAGAGTGTAGCTCCATGGCTCGATAATCACAAAAAAAGAATAAGGTAAACATACCAGTATTAAGCACTAGGTCAATAGTAAGCACTCTTCTTTCCAATGGTCGGCATTAAGGCTTTAATTGGCAACACTGTTATTTTAAGCCTTAATATCGGCCATTAGAAAGAAAAGGGCTTAATACCTACTAGCATGTTTAGCTTAGTTTGGGTCAGAAATTATAGGTAAGTCAGACTGGGATAATATATGAGACTTGTACGTTTGGGTCCATGGGTTTAGGTCGATGAGAAACGGAGGCATTTTGCCGGTGATGGTTTGCTTTTGAAAACAAACCTCGATACGCTACAGTAGTTCATTACCATCTTCCTACATCGTATCAAGAACCTACCTTTCCAATCAAAAAAACGTAGGCATCGAGATTTAAGCAAGATTGGCAGTCAGCAAGCATAAGACTGGAAATGGCTCGGCAGATATGCCGACAGGTAGACATACAGATGGTCGGATACATACAGAGTCAGATAAACAGACAAACTGAATAAAGCAAGATATGCAGCACTGAGAAGAGGATCGAAATAACGAACAAGAATAGACGAAGAGATTGAGCCGCCAAAGTAGCGATAGTGCTAGACATTTTCTACCTCCCCTCCCCTCCCATACACACAAAAACCTCCAATCCTCTAGAAAACAGTGTATAGAAACTCCAGAACCATTTCCCGGAGCACAGTTAGCCCAGCATATTATTTATGAAAAATTCATATATTGCTCCTATCATCTCATCCCTTCTCTGTCATCTCTCATTACCTAAAGCTGGAAAAGTGCATCTCTTTCTCAGATAAAAAAAAGATATTACAGTAGACTCCCGATCATCCGCCTCGAATTTATCCACCTGCCTTTCCTGGTCATTCGCCTAATTAAGAGCGGATAATCTGAAATCTTACCAAAATCACAACCTTGGTCCTTACCACAGCTAATCATGCTGATGAAGAACTGGTATAAGAAAAGCGTTAGTGCATATTATGGATCCTGACTATGCTTTTTCAGCGCTGGAGAAGTCATTGGGGTTCAAAGAACAACAGAGCTAGCAATCCCTGGTAGCTTCTTTTTTTACAGCATTGTCTTTCTTCCCTTCATTGACCAAAAAAGCCAAAACGCCGATTTTTTAAAATATATTACAGGTTTTTTTCAACAGGGGGCTTTGCCCCCTGGCCGCTTCGCACCTCGTCCGACCACCACAGTCCTCGGTGTTTGGTTTAAAACTTTTGTTCCTGAGTTGAGGTAAGCTTTGCGCTTCTTTTGCTCTATCAGCGGTCCTCAATCTTCCACCATGAACCCCCTTCCATCCTTTCTTCATCACGAGCCTCCTCCTCCATCACGACCCCCTCGTTCAACACGGTCGCTCTCCGCCTCCACGGTCACATTCCAACAGTCGCAGCCCTCCTCAGCCACAAACTCCTCCCCCCACAACGGCCATAATCTCCTACCAGAGGCTTCAATCCCCACCCTATTGTCTTTTACCTCCGCAGTATCCCCATCCTGCGAACCCTTTCCTTCTGCACATCTGGGTAGGCCCTCTCCCTTGGACTTCCTCCTCACCTCTACAATCATCGACTACCACAACCGACCTCCAACACCTGGACCTTAATCTCTTCACATGACCTTCTACGTCCACAGCTTCTCCCACACATGTCACCCTCCGTTCATCCCCCTGATCTCCCTCTTCCACCCCAAGTGCCCTCCTCCATTAGGACCACGTCCCCCCGACCACTTCCACACCACTATGGCCTTCATTTCTGTTCACGTACCACACCCTCACCAAGACCTCTTCACCCATCACTACGCCCTCCCCAATTGTGGTCTTAATCCCTCGCTACAGCCTTCCCTTTCCCCTGCTTCTCCTCTGCGGCATCCTCGTCCCAACTCCCTCGAAGATCCCCTAGTCCTCCACTCAGGAGCTCCTACCACATGACCACCCTTCCCCTTCAGACCCCCGCCAACAGCCCCTCTCGCACCATTGCTTTCATATCCTTCCCCGGTCCCTCTTTCATCAGGACTTCCTCCTCCACCAGGACCTCTTACTCACAATTACCCCCACCACATAAAGCTTTTATTCCCCTCCTGAGGCCACGCCCCTCCATGGATCTCATCCCCATTTCTCATCCCCATTCTGGAGCTCCCTCCACCATGAACCACCTCCTAGGGGTAGGCTACCCTTGGAGAAATGAGCAATTAGTGGGGCAGGGTATACTCAACCCATCTTCTAAATAACTCGAAATAAGGACGAAAAATTATTATGGCATTATTTAGCTAGGAGAAAACTGTACTGAATGGAGCTTCCATAAATTTACATTCAACGTCAACATAATTTCGAGATTGACTAAGCGGATAGATAAATCAATCACAATTCAGTAGCCAATAATTACTGAATAATATCTGGGTTTTGAGATCGTATTTCTACACAGGGTAGGCAACCCGCAGTCTCTACTCCCTCCCCAATGGCGGCCTTAGTCCCTCTCTACAGCCTTCATTCCCTTTCGCGGCTCCATCACCCTACAGCCTCCTCGCTCAATCACCTCGAGGATCCCCTGGTCCTCCAACCAGGAGCTTCCACCACCATGACCACCCCTCCCCCACGAGAACCCTTCACCTCAAGACCCCCTCCCCTGGCTAGAACCTTCCGCGCCATGGCCTTCATTCGCCTTCTCGGCCGCCTCTCTCACCAAGGACTTCCTTCTCCACCAGAACCTCTTACTCACCATCCCCCCACCCGGGACCTTTATCTCCCTCTACAGTCCCCGCCACCACCGTAGTTTTCCTCCCCTTCAGGAGCTCCCTCTTCCACCATGAGTACTTCTTACACTCTCTGGTCTTTACAAAGTTTTACGGTTCCATCATTCCAGTAAATTATAAATTAATTTAATTATTTATTTTTCGCGGTTAAATATCTTTTCCCTACAAGAGATCTATAAATGCTTCTTCACCCCCCCCCCAACTGTTATAACGCATGAGATTGGTATCGAGACAATTTCAAAATTCTCACTTTTGACACGGACGCGAACGGAACGTGAAAATCATTCATGAGGATCAATATTTAGAATTTTCGACTATCACGCATTAGTTCCACCAGTTTTGACTCGGCGGCGCTATTTCATAACCGATGCCCGTATCACAAACGCGTCTTTATAAATTTCGAATTTTACGTACCAAGAAGCCCCGTCAGGATACAGAAACTATCGAGTGAAAGAAGATTAAAAGCTTCACCGAAATCGGTTATATTCGAACACGTTCGAATCGCAGTATTGTGAACATTAAAAAAAAAAAAAAAAAAAAAAGTAATAATTCGTCCGCTCGTTTTAGATAGAGATTTTCTAAAAAGGAATAAAGTCGATTCGGAATTCGCCGTCGCACCCGCGTATCCTAAAATGAGAATTGAAATTTCCAGTGCAGGTGCTCGCGTGATATTACCGCCGATCTCCGGGAAGCCTAACAATGGTATTTCTTGCGGTAAAACCGATTTACTGTACGTTTTTGCCATAAACAGGGTTCGCACTTTTGACTGTGGCGCCCCATTGCTCGCTAAATTAAGCTCATAACCGGCCATAACTGTATCCCGAGCCTCCGGCTGGCGCATCTATCATCGGAGGCAATATTGTTATTGTTGTAGCACGTAATTTTAACAGTTATATTTACCCGAACACGGCGCAGAATTACCAGCATCCTACGTTACCCCATTCCGGGTTCCCCCGATCCGCATTTACACCACCGAAAGGTCCTAAATGAGATTTCCACTGTTTACTGACAAGACGCTCGGACCTTTGTTTATACGCCGGCAGCTATCGTTATGATTTTATTCACCCTCGCCCTCCCGGTGCTTCTCAGCCGGCTGTCAATGCGTCGAGGTGCTGCGCTGACGCCTGATGTAATTTCTAAATAATACAGAGCTCGGATACCGTCATCCATTACATACCTACATTCGTAAACCAAAAATAACCATGTGTGCGCGTGGAATAACAAGTAAGCTCTAGGTTTTCCTCTACCTATATCTGGTGACATAGCCAGAAGGTGTGCTGTCGCTACAGCGTCTTTTAATGAGTCTCCATTGTAAATCGAATTCAAATCATTTTTTGTCTTTCCACTCCACCGTAACCCCCTCTCACCAAACCACAGAAATTCCCAGATACCAAGAAATTATCCTGACCTGTCTTCGAATAGGTCATATACCTAGCACTCCCACAACCTTCTCTGCAGCCTTGTACCTCCAAACTGTTCTTTTGGTCATTAAGAAGATCTACTTACAATCCATCACATTTCTGTTTCTTGTCCCGCCACTCAACACGTCAGAGCTCAACTCAACCTCTCTATATCTTTCTTGACCATCCCAAGCGCCTCTCTTCCCTTCTTTAGTTCCTAATGCACATATTTGACCTTTCTAAACAATTCACCACACAACCCAAGGAGCAAATAGCGTGCGTGCGTGCAAAGAAGTTCGCTCTTTAACCGCGAAAATCGCTGGACCCCGGATAGCTAGAGGAAAACGGTTTGAAATTTTGAGAGCGAAATGATCTCTTACGAAAGTGTCAACCCGTTTTGCTGTAGCGGCAACCAATCCAAAGATTTTGCAGATAAACAAGTAGATTCTGGTTATACTACTCAGATTATCGGAAATTCTACTCAGTTCAGCAACAAAATACTCAGTTTAGTAGTTTTTCAGTAGTAAAGCCCGAGGTGTAGCCCCATGGCTCGATAATCAAAAAAAAAGAATAAGGTAAACATACCAGTATTAAGCACTAGGTCAATAGTAAGCACTCTTCTTTCCAATGGTCGGCATTAAGGCTTTAAATTTGGCAACCCACTGTTATTTTAAGCCTTAATATCGGCCATTAGAAAGAAAAGGGCTTAATACCTACTAGCATGTTTAGCTTAGTTTGGGTCAGAAATTATAGGTAAGTCAGACTGGGATAATATATGAGACTTGTACTTTTGGGGTCCATGGGTTAGGTCGATGAGAAACGGAGGCATTTTGCCGGTGATGGTTTGCTTTTGAAAACAAACCTCGATACGCTACAGTAGTTCATTACCATCTTCCTACATCGTATCAAGAACCTACCTTTCCAATCAAAAAAACGTAGGCATCGAAAATTTAAGCAAGATTGGCAGTCAGCAAGCATAAGACTGGAAAGGGCTCGGCAGATATGCCGACAGGTAGACATACAGATGGTCGGATACATACAGAGTCAGATAAACAGACAAATGAATAAAGCAAGATATGCAGCACTGAGAAGAGGATCGAAATAACGAACAAGAATGACGAAGAGATTGAGCCGCCAAAGTAGCGATAGTGCTAGACATTTTCAAACCTCCCCTCCCCTCCCATACACACAAAAACCCCCAAATCCTCTAGAAAACAGTGTATAGAAACTCCAGAACCATTTCCCGGAGCACAGTTAGCCCAGCATATTATTATGAAAAATTCATATATTGCCCTATCATCTCACCCCTTCTCTGTCATCTCTCATTCCCTAAGCTGGAAAAGTGCATCTCTTTCTCAGATAAAAAGAAGATATTACAGTAGACTCCCGATCATCCGCCTCGAATTTATCCACCTGCCTTTCCTGGTCATTCGCCTAATTAAGAGGGGATAATCTGAAATCTTACCAAAATCACAACCTTGGTCCTTACCACAGCTAACATGCTGATGAAGAACTGGTATAAGAAAAGCGTTAGTGCATATTATGGATCCTGACTATGCTTTTTCAGCGCTGGAGAAGTCATTGGGGTTCAAAGAAAAACAGAGCTAGCAATCCCGGTAGCTTCTTTTTTTACAGCATTGTCTTTCTTCCCTTCATTGACCAAAAAGCCAAAACGCCGATTTTTTAAAATATATTACAGGTTTTTTTCAACAGGGGGCTTTGCCCCTGGCCGCTTCGCACTTCGTCCGACCACCACAGCCCTCGGTGTTTGGTTTAAATTTTGTTCCTGAGTTGAGGTAAGCTTTGCGCTTTTTTTGCTCTATCAGCGGTCCTCAATCTTCCACCATGACCCCCTTCCACCCTTTCTTCATCACGAGCCTCCTCCTCCATCACGACCCCCTCGTTCAACACGGTCGCTCTCCGCCTCCACGGTCCATTCCAACAGTCGCAGCCCTCCTCAGCCACAAACTCCTCCCCCACAACGGCCATAATCTCCTACAGAGGCTTCAATCCCCACCCTATTGTCTTTTACCTCCGCAGTACCCCCTTTCCTGCGAACCCTTTCCTTCTGCACTTGGGTAGGCCCCTCCTTGGACTTCCTCCTCACCTTACAATCATCGACTCCCAAAACCCGACCTCCAACACCTGGACCTTAATCTCTTCACATGACCTTCCGGTCCACAGCTTCTCCCACACTGTCACCCCTCTTCATCCCCCTGATCTCCCTTCCACCCCAAGGTGCCTCCTCCATTAGGACCACGTCCCCCCGAACCACTTCCACACACTTGCCTTCATTTCTGTTCACGTTAACACACCCTCCCCAAGACCTCTTACCCATCACTACCCCCCCAATTGTGGTCTTAATCCTCGCTACAGCCTTCCTTTCCCCTGCTTCTCCCTGGGGCCATCCTTTTCCAACTCCTCGAAGATCCCTAGTCCTCCACTCAGGAGCTCCTACACTGACACCCTTCCCTTCAGACCCCGCCAACAGCCCTCTCGCACCATTGCTTTTTATCCTTCCCGGTCCCTTTTTCATCGGATTCCTCCTTCCACAGACCCGTCTCACAATTACCCCACACAAAAAAGCTTTTTTTCCCCTCCTGGGGCCCACGCCCTCCATGGATCCATCCCCATTTCTCATCCCCATTCTGGGCTCCCTCCCCATGAACCACCCCCTAGGGGTGGGCTCCTTGGAAAAATGGCAATTGTGGGGCGGGGTATACTCAACCCTTTCTAAATAACCGAAATAAGGGACAAAAAAATTATTAGGGCATTATTTAGCTAGGGGAATTGAGATTGACTAAGCGGTTAAAAATCAATCACAATTCGTACCCAAAAATTTTCTGAAAAATATTGGGTTTTGAGATCGTATTTCTACACGGGGTGGGAAACCCGCGTCTCTACTCCCCCCCCAATGGGGGCCCTTTAGTCCCTCCTACACCTTCATTCCTTTTCGCGGCTCCTCCCCCCTACAGCCTCCCCTCAATCCCCTCGGGGTCCCCGGGTTTCCCCAAACCCAGGAGTTACCACCATGACCACCCCCCCCACGAAAACCCTTCACCCAAGACACCCCCCCGGGCTGAAACCTTCCCCGCGCCTTTGGCCTTCATTCGCCTTCTCGGCCCCCTCCTCACCAAGGACTTCCTTCTCCCCAAAACCCTCTTACTCACCATCCCCCCCCCCGGGACCTTTATTCCTCACGCCCCGCCCCCCCCGTAGTTTTCCCCCTTCAGGAGCTCCCTCTTCCACCATGAGTACTTCTTACACTCTCTGGTCTTTACAAAGTTTTACGGTTCCATCATTCCAGTAAATTATAAATTAATTTAATTATTTATTTTTCGCGGTTAAATATCTTTTCCCTACAAGAGATCTATAAATGCTTCTTCACCCCCCCCCCCTCCCCCAACTGTTATAACGCATGAGATTGGTATCGAGACAATTTCAAAATTCTCACTTTTGACACGGACGCGAACGGAACGTGAAAATCATTCATGAGGATCAATATTTAGAATTTTCGACTATCACGCATTAGTTCCACCAGTTTTGACTCGGCGGCGCTATTTCATAACCGATGCCCGTATCACAAACGCGTCTTTATAAATTTCGAATTTTACGTACCAAGAAGCCCCGTCAGGATACAGAAACTATCGAGTGAAAGAAGATTAAAAGCTTCACCGAAATCGGTTATATTCGAACACGTTCGAATCGCAGTATTGTGAACATTAAAAAAAAAAAAAAAAAAAAAAGTAATATCGTCCGCTCGTTTTAGATAGAGATTTTCTAAAAAGGAATAAAGTCGATTCGGAATTCTCCGTCGCACTCGCGTATCCTAAAATGAGAATTGAAATTTCCAGTGCAGGTGCTCGCGTGATATTACCGCCGATCTCCGGGAAGCCTAACAATGGTATTTCTTGCGGTAAAACCGATTTACTGTACGTTTTTGCCATAAACAGGGTTCGCACTTTTGACTGTGGCGCCCCATTGCTCGCTAAATTAAGCTCATAACCGGCCATAACTGTATCCCGAGCCTCCGGCTGGCGCATCTATCATCGGAGGCAATATTGTTATTGTTGTAGCACGTAATTTTAACAGTTATATTTACCCGAACACGGCGCAGAATTACCAGCATCCTACGTTACCCCATTCCGGGTTCACCCGATCCGCATTTACACCACCGAAAGGTCCTAAATGAGATTTCCACTGTTTACTGACAAGACGCTCGGACCTTTGTTTATACGCCGGCAGCTATCGTTATGATTTTATTCACCCTCGCCCTCCCGGTGCTTCTCAGCCGGCTGTCAATGCGTCGAGGTGCTGCGCTGCCGCCTGATGTAATTTCTAAATAATACAGAGCTCGGATACCGTCATCCATTACATACCTACATTCGTAAACCAAAAATAACCATGTGTGCGCGTGGAATAACAAGTAAGCTCTAGGTTTTCCTCTACCTATATCTGGTGACATAGCCAGAAGGTGTGCTGTCGCTACAGCGTCTTTTAATGAGTCTCCATTGTAAATCGAATTCAAATCATTTTTTGTCTTTCCACTCCACCGTAACCCCCTCTCACCAAACCACAGAAATTCCCAGATACCAAGAAATTATCCTGACCTGTCTTCGAATAGGTCATATACCTAGCACTCCCACAACCTTCTCTGCAGCCTTGTACCTCCAAACTGTTCTTTTGGTCATCAAGAAGATCTACTTACAATCCATCACATTTCTGTTTCTTGTCCCGCCACTCAACACATCAGAGCTCAACTCAACCTCTCTATATCTTTCTTGACCATCCCAAGCGCCTCTCTTCCCTTCTCTAGTTCCTAATGCACATATTTGACCTTTCGAAACAATTCACCACACAACCCAAGGAGCAAATAGCGTGCGTGCGTGCAAAGAAGTTCGCTCTTTAACCGCGAAAATCGCTGGACCCCGGATAGCTAGAGCAAAACGGTTTGAAATTTTGAGAGCGAAATGATCTCCTCTTACGAAAGTGTCAACCCGTTTTGCTGTAGCGGCCACCAATCCAAAGATTTTGCAGATAAACAAGTAGATTCTGGTTGTACTACTCAGATTATCGGAAATTCTACTCGGTTCAGCAACAAAATACTCAGTTTAGTAGTTTTTCAGTAGTAAACTGCTAGGTTTCAGTGACTGCTTCAATAGTCAATTACACAGTAATGATCCAGTAGTTCACTATTACTCAACAGTAGTAAACTACTGGAAATCAGCTATGGATATCTCTTAGCAAAAACAAGATTAGTGAACTATGAAACATTGGTAGCCCTTCAGTGTATTTTACTACTGCTTACCAGTAGTGCGTTACTGGACGTCTGTAGTAAACTACTTGCATTTAGCAGTAACATTAGTAGTCAACTATAGAACACATTAGTGGTACTCAAATAGAGCCATATATGTACAGTTCATTCACTATGACAGCTAGTAATGAATTACCGTTTGTGTGTATTGAACTACTCTTTGGTATCTAGGGTAATGAGCTATTATTAATGATTCAGCACATACACGAGGGCAGTAGTGAACAACGGCACTATATTAGAGACTAGTTACTGTCAAACTGTTAATTTGTAGATACTCGTACATTAAATAAATATGCGATCGTCTAATACAAATCAACATGATCAACGTGTTAGCCCTGCACAGGTGAGCATTATAAGTTTCGGTTTCCATTATAACAAGCTATCTTCCGTTTGCTTCCTACCAAAGAGTTTGTACATACCGTCGACTGGGGTAATATTGGACATTTGTGATTTGTTGTAGGAGCGCTAGTATCGTTATCAGTAAAGTCAACTGGGGTAATATCAGACAACGATGATGATATCGGCTACACATGACTTGTAGGAGCGCTAGGATCGTTATCAGCTAACAAACTATGAGTTGCTGATATTACCACCAGTATCCGATATCACTCTAGTAGACGGAAACAAAAAACACATAGAACTGAGATCACAAAAGTCAAAAATTATAACAAAAATGGAAATCTACTATCCAGCAGGTTATACGGTCAATAATATATCTAAACATTTGCAAGCTCCTTACTAGGCAGTAATATACTGCAGTAACTACTAGAAACAGAAGAAGCTATCAACACAGGGATGCGCATACGCCATTTTGGTTCGCGCATAATCCGATTGTTCTCGATCACAATGATTAGGGCTGCAATTTTTGTGCTCTAAAAACAGGTGAAATGTGCGCTATAAACTGAGCCAAAAAATTCCCTAACAATCTGGGTATCATTTTGCAGGCCTTCTACACACATTTTCATTCATGCCATAAGTTGATGTTTACCAACTACGATTTTCACCGCACTACCAAAAATATTAAAGAACCTTTTTTGAAAGCTACACTGTTTGCAGCCTCTCAGATCATTAAAACAGTTGGTATTCCTGAAATTTTTGTTATAAAATTGAAAACGATTAAAAATCTCCAAATTTTCTCCAAAAATTTGAAAAATGACTGAAAATTCCCAAAATTTTTCGAAAAAAGGTTCAAATGTGACAAAATGTGCTTTTATGACTCTATTGTGCCAAAATGTGCCGCAAAAAATGCAATTTATTTTACTAAAAATGATCTAAAACGTGAAGATGGGAACAATGTGCCCAATACAGACCACAGATAAAAAATGTACAAAAGCACGAAAATTGCGGCCCTAACAATGATAGCCATCTTGAAAATGTGTTTTCAGACCGCTGGAAGAAATTACGAATCAAAATGGCGTAGGTATGCGCATACGCATCTTTGTAGGTCAGTGGCGTGCATTCCAGGCAAGCAAGGTAAGCGCCGCTTACCCTGAAAATTCCCGAGAAAATAAGTTTTCATGTACAATATCAACTTCAACTTGTAATAAATCCAGCGATTGTATTGACGCTCACGACGCTCTACGCTTGATGATGATTTACAGTTTTTTATTACTAATGCATACATTTCGTCGATTACTACATTTTATTACTAGTTTCTTGAGCATTAGGCACATAATCTGAGCATAAGCCTCCTTCAGCCTTACCCATTCTTCCCTGTCATTTGCCACCCTGTGAAATTGTTTGTTTATAATAAATTTTTCTATATCATTCCCCCCCCCATCTGGTCTTTTGTCTTACCTGTCTCCTGCCTGCTCTATTGTACCAGTAATTGATCTTTACGCTTAAGTACATAATAAATTCACGGGAGATGTATACTGTTTGGCGTTTGGCAACCCTCGTACATGTATATTTGAGGAGTTATCTATCAAAAGGGCTCCTGACGAATGGGATTCCTATTCGTCAGGGGCCTTTTTGACACATAACTTCTCATTTGTATGTGCCAACAAGGTGTGCGTCAGATCTACCGCTTCTTTTCCATTCGGACTGTGTAAACAACAATAGCAACGTCGGAACTGAACCTAATTGATAAGCGAACGGTGATGGTCACGTGATGGTTACATTATAAAGTGAATACAATCACCGTTTGCTTATCAGAAAATACCAGGAAAATACCTATTCGACGCTAGTATTTCTAGAATTGGCACAGTCTCAATACTACACATAACATTGCATGACTTACGCTCCGCCTCCGTGTTAATTACTAACACAAAAATACACTAGCATGTTCAACACAACGAAACCTGTGCGTGGCTAGGCTACACAGGAACGTCTAAGTTAACAGTGAAACGTGATTATGTTCTTCTACTACTCAACGCGTTATGTTTGAATGCTCTGTGTTTTTTTGTTTGTTTTTTGTTGTTTCCCCCCACAAAATGCGTATTTGAGATCTTACTGAAAAACCATTTTCGCGGCTTACTCTTAATAAACAATTAGAAATTATTAATGGCGGGAAGCCTAAACTAGAATTACCATTTTTTAAAACTAAGCAAAAGAGAGGTGGTTCAAGTTTTACTAGACATTGCCACATATCGCAATATGAAAACATTTTATGGTTAACCGATTGTGAAGATGGTGGAAAACTGTTTCGTTGGCCACGTCTACTCAGGGACATATCGATAGGGGAGGCAACTCTCCCCTCTCCCTGTAAGAATTTTTCACTCAGCAGTTGGGAAAATTTACAATTTCAATCAAGTAGAGTTGGGAAAATCCAACAAGTCAAAATTTTTTTTTTTTTTGCTTTGATACTTGGTAATTTTGAGTTGAGTCTTCACAGTTTTTGTCTCCCCCCTCTCCCCGAGAATAACTCTTTGGTGGTACGTCCCTACGTCTATTATTCGTCACAGAAAAGAATGAATGCATATGGAAAGACCTTATACGACAATTTGAATAATTTCATCAATGCCATTTGTAGTAACATGTTTCATACTTTTATTCTGATTTTTACTTCACCTCTACACTTATCGCTCATCTCTTAGGAAAAATTACTACGCTACTGTTATAGATTTTTAAACTAGAAATTACCTGTAGTTTCATCGCTTCAAGTAGTTGCTCTTGCCCGTGGGATTGAATGCTACATTCGATGAGATATTTGGAATGAGTAACCGGGACCGATCCATGCACTAAGACAAATTTTCTGACCAAAATTACTGATATTTTTGTAAGTCTCAGAAGTCCAGCAATTTCACTTTTTTTTTTTAAACTGAAAATTCTGATAATTTTTCCTAAATTTTGGTACCAATGATTGAAGTTTTCTCAAAATTTAGTAGAATAACAATAATTGCTGCCACAATCTCGTCAAAATTATTACAATTTGTAGTTAATGAGTGTGTGAAATCACTTGGTATGATGAACTGAAATTTTTGTCATATTTATTATGAATTTTTTGTGCGTATTTCGATACGTTGCTCGATTTCACAGGATTCGATGTTGCACCCGGATCTCCTACTGCGTACAACTTCGATTTCGGTAACTCCAATTAGAGTCAGATCAACAACACGTTAAGGCATTCGAAATAACTAACCTGGAAGAATCCTATTTTGGTACACTGCTCGAATTCAGTTTTTCCCATTAAGTAAATGTAATTATTGTTGATTTTGGAGCCTAAATCGAAGCCAAATAGAAAATGTAACGATGTTTGGAATCAGCAACCCCCCTTCCCTAAATAAAAAATTAATTTCGACACTTCGAACATTTTTTCAAACTAAAGTATTCCTCTTCTTTTCAGGAGAAAATATCAGATTTCATGCTCAAATCAGTGTTCGATGAAAAATCATATTACATTATTTTAAAAGAGGAGTTCCAAAAAACTCCTGTTTCGATTTACTTTACTCAATTTTGAAAATTAAGTCACTTTAGGTAATTTGAAAAGAGTAATCGATTGTGACATTGAAGCCCATATCGGGTCTAAAAGAAAAAGTCGAATGATCTAATTGAAATAAAGCGAGCCGAATGGCTCGACTATTGGAAACCTAGAGTAGGATCCAAAATCCGATGCGATACTCGAAATCAGCAATCCAAGGAAAATCAAATTTCGATACGTTGCTTAGTTTTTCAATCCGAGTCAATTTCCTCACTTTAATGGGAGAAATGTTGAATTATTAGCCGAAAACTTACTTTATTCATTTCCTTAAGCAAATGTAATCCTTCCTTACTTTGGGTCCGAAATTTAAAATATTTGGTCTTGAAATGGGTCTAGACCAGAAATCTCACGTGATATTCGAAATTCGCGGCCCAAGGAACCACAATTTCGATAATTTATTCGGTACCTTTTAAGATTTCAAAGGTGAGTGGTATGTGCCAGCCCTCCTTCTGGGTGGAGAAAATTTTTTACCGGAAAAGAAGCTCGACAGTGTAATTTTATGATCCATTTTTATTTCGCGAAGATTCGAATTCATGACAGAAAAAAAAGGGGGACCAATTCGTGAAACACCCTCTGTAGGTATTTCCTGCTGTACACGAAAGTAGTAAAAATAAATCTGCGAGTGCACTATATTGTGGAAATGCGAAGACCTTCGGCGCAGCTGATTTTTTTTTATTAGAATGACAAAAAAGTAGGCCAGAGAAATCTCGGTATGAAGGACCATAATAAAATTAGAATTTGTCTATTTCACAGTATTAAGCGAAAATTTAAGTCTGGCTGCGAGTATCGTATTTATAGTACATTTGGAATTTCCACTTTTTAAGAGAAAAGAAAGAGTAGAAAAAACGAGAAAATGTACGAAGGAAATCGAAAGTGTACGGAGGGGGCGGGGGGTGATATTCTTTTAATTTTCCGCCGCTTTGTTTAGTCATTCGTGAACGACGATAATGGACACTTTCAAGAGACACTCTCATCGTCGTTGTGCGTGCCCGGGGAAACGGCTTTCATTTTCGTTGATCGTTTATCAGCGCACAACGCAGCCCCAAATATAATCGAATATTTTCTTTTCCTTCCAATCCTATTTCACCGATTTATTTTCCCATCATTTCGCATTCGTTGGTGGTTGAAACATTTTTTACTATATGTCTAGTGGCAAGATAAACCGGTAGTGAGATCGAATGCACCGCCATTGCCAGCAGACCAATCTTGTTGAACGAGATGAGGGAGACTCATAAAAAAAAAAAATGAGAGAAACAAAGACGATATCTTAAAATATCGCTCATAATCCCGGCCTTTCGATTTCCGCTCATCGTTCGAGCAAGGGATTTGCTGTATAATCGTAAATGTGTTTTATCAGACGTGATATACAACATCACCCAACATGTACGTACAAGGTATTGCTATCGCAGAAACGTTACTGTGAACGTTTTATGGGCTACTCGCCCAAAAAATGACCGAAACTATTCATCAATAGCACTGCAGTAAATCTGAAACTACTGAACACTACCGACCATTTGATCATTAGTAAATATTAAAATACTACTGGATGAAACAGCTATAGTTTCTCCAGTGTGTGTGTGTGTGTGTGTGTGTGTGCGCGCGCGCGAGTGAGAGAGTGAGTGAGTGAGTGAGAGAGAGAGAGAGAGAGAGAGAGAGAGAGAGAGAGAGAGAGAGAGAGAGAGAGAGAGAGAGAAGTACTTAGTCCGGACTGGGAGGGCACTCGAAATCACAGAAAACGAGTGAGTAGAAAAAACGCGTATATTGATAACTAACGAAACGGATGTCTTGCCTGACCGGTCGACAGAGAAAACGGAGAGCGAGTCATGAGAATAATAATGATTAGAGGAAGAACGAGGTTTAGAAAAGATCACTAATCGAATCAAAGTAAATTAGAGTATTTTGGTTTCCAGGAAACTTGAATCTTGGATTTTATTTTCCGGGTGAAACGGTTCCATCCTTATTATTCAGGACATGGAGAAGTGAATAAACGAACTCCGGCCAAACCAGAAACATGTCAAGGTGACGTTGGAGAGGGAGGAGCAGGCCTGTTGCGTAACTACTTTTCCAGAGAAGGGCAACTTGGGGCAAAATTTCAAAGTTCATGTCAAAAAGGAAAAAATATCGCGGCTGGCAACTCACGAAGGAAATTCCTCCATTAGCCTCTACATCTCCCTCTTCCTGTTACTGCAGATCTAATGAGAGAAATTTTAGTATTGCCAACTTCAAAACGCCAACCCCGCCGACAAGAACAGTTTTATAACCAGCAAACGGAATAACGGAAATACTTCATTTTTTAAATTTTCCAGACTCAGCATCCAATTTGGTCAACTGGTGAAAGATTCAGAAATCTAGCAGCAAGAAAAAAACATTCTTAGGTTTTCAGTTTTGCCAACTGATGAAGATTAGGATTATTCCACGTCACGACAGTTTTGCCAACCGACTTAAATGGTTAGTAGATATGTCTGTGGAGTGATCTTGGGACTAACTCTCGGATCGTAGATTTAGATTTTTGGAGGAGATTTGTTTCATGGGGACCGAGGTCAAATGATCGATGGATAAACGATATGTTAGATTTCAACAAATTGGCACCTTGGAGCCAAAGCAGACTGGTATCATAGCTGTCATCTCCGTTTTGCCCGGTGGTGGAGGCTGTCCTTTCACTTCCACAGAAAGCTAGAAATACCTCTGCTCAGAATTAATGGAGATTCATTTTCATGTACACATACATATGTACAAGCACTATGAAGTACATATTTATTTGACTCCCACTGATATACTCGTAAGTATTAGATAAGAGGAATAAGAGAAATTGTTTAAGAAGCTTGAAACTTTTTATCAGTTTTACACAGATAATATATCGAATAATACAAATGAGTGGTGCCACTGTTGGCTCTAGAGCCAAACCCTCATGCTAACACTCGTTCCACGGACGTCAACTTTAACTTTAGACTCTTTGTCTACCTGGTACAGAAACAGCTGAAGAGATTTTGCACCTGGAATCCTGGATCTCGATTACAGATTTTATTTTTCTAGAATAAGGAGCAGTCTACATGTCTCCCTGCCTGATTTCCTATCATTCTACCAGTCCTACAGACTACCTGTCTGTCCTAGCCAGCAAAGGAGCTGACCGTATATCTATCTCCATGTCTATCTTAGGCTGATGGGCTATCAATCTGCCAAGCTGCGGGGTACCAGATCTACCGTTGCAATTTCTCCGATTTCAGGTAGGTAACCCACCTCCTTATGGTGGGAGAGATATACCAGATTTTTGATACATCAAAAGAGATATGCGCTGCAATTTAATTCATTCACCCTCATATTCAACAGAGCTGAGTTCCTCATGTGATTTACTCACGGTTCCTTATCACGATAAACATTTACTTGCCTGCTGCTTGGATGAAAATAAATAATACCAGTCACTCAGTCCATCTCTAATCAAGACGGCAGAAATATTCCGAGAACAATTCCACGAGGCTGTACCTTAAAACTCGATTTTTCAATTTTTCTCTCTTCCTTTCTACCTCCGAATTGTTGCGTAATAGATCAAGCATAATGTAATAGGTTAGACATTGAAAAAAGTTTACAAATATCGGAACGTCGACAGACATCCCAAGATGTTCACAATATAGCCGCAGCCTTCGAAACTTTACAAACACACACAGACGCAAGTCTTGCGTTTGGTATACAGGTCCTTAATAAGGGTCATTTTGTGTCCTTAGAGCACACAAAGGATTTTCACACAACGAGAGAAATAAGACACCAAATCGGCTTATTGGATCGGCACGTCACAAAATATAAAAACACACCTACATTCTCGGATCGTCAAAATATAAGAGCACACTACATTCTCGATACAGATCGAAGCTTTATCATTTTTTTCTTCGATATTCGAATCTAACACAGCAATGTAAAAAAATGTTCGCAGTTGAAAGCTGTTAAAAGTCAAGAACACACATTTCTACTTCCGTCTACGAAAGTGTCATTTGTTACCGTCAGAGTGAGAGAAAAAAAAATATTAAGAGGATTAAGATAATGGAAGGGAAAAAAGGAAATTTAAAAACTGCTACGCTGTGAAATGGAAATAACACTTCTGTATAGTGAACTAAAATTTTAGATTATCTTTATTACTGGCGAGAAAAGAAAGTAAAAGAGATAGAAAGAGAGAGGAGAAAATAAAGAAACAGAAAGGGTGGGAGAAATTTCATCTTAATTTTTCATTCCTTTTTTTGACGTTTTTATTACAATTGTACATCAGCCCAGCTGTATACTATTTACGATATTTCTCTATCGAGAATATCTTCTTTCTCGAAATGCCATAAAAAGAATATCGAATAATGAAAACTTTTGATACATCAAGGCAAATATAGAAAGAGAAAAGTCTCTCGCGCTACACACCCGAGTATCAAATCGAAAATTTCGAAAATACGGTAAGATAACAGGTTCGATAATGTGACTTCACGAACATCGTATAAATTACAGTTAATGGAATGCATAAACTATCAAGACTAAATTCATATCTTTACCGAACATATAAAAATTGATCTTAAAAATTAAACAAATTCGCACGGGTAAAGACGAAAGAAAAGAAACCTAACGTTATTTTAGAAGTTATCTGAGACTGGCTCCATTTTAGCCCGAAAATTTTTATTTATTATTTTCTCCTCCCCCAAGTGTGACTCTATCCAACTCAAACAAACACATTTGGTTGAACCCTGTCGAGAATAAAGAATTTGTAAACCGTGTTAAATCGACGTTATTATTCGTTTTAAACGTAAAATTGGGTTATGCACTTGTTGACATTTCTATTGTGCGAAACAGGTGGAGATGAAAAGATGATTTACGTCAAATTTCATTTCTTCTCTGTCTGTTAGTAGACTCGCTTTATTCTATTCGCTTATCGCAGCACAGCACCAGAAAGCAGAATGACGAAATCTAATAACGTAGCTATAAATATTTTTCACTCCGATTCTATACCGTGCTCGGAATTCCGTCTGTACCCTCGGTTTTATCGAAAATGGCAGCTGAAACCGTGAAAAAGATACAATTTCTCTCCGCTCATTCTGCTACAGTGATAAACAGTTACAGGGTGTCGATTTTTGGAGGAACAGGAAGTTTCGCCAACACCGGAGCGTCCCACCCAAATATCACGCTGACCTCCAGAACAACGTCCCTAACTTGTTTTCCGTGTATCTGTCGATTTATCGGGCTTATGGTTTTACTAAGGAACTGGAGAACCTGAAAAGGCTCGTGTGCGTGATGACAACAGGGGCAATGAGAACTGTGCCGACGTAAACACTTGACAGATTCCCAAGTCCACCACCAAGGCACACTGCTATGGACGCAAATGCGATCATGGGGGCTCATCATCTGAGCCAACCAAACCTTCAGGCCTGAAAAGCAGGTCATGGAAGGATAACAGAGATGGCGGGAATGACGGACAAATGTTTCGGGATGCCGAAGGACAGAATCACGGGGGAACACTTGAATGATACCCACACGGGAGGCATGAGAAAAAAGGAACATATTATTTGGTTTGCAGATGCTTCAAAGAATGACCAAGGAGCAGGAATCACAATCGAATGCAAAAGGAGCTGACAACTATTCAATAGCACTGGGTGAGGGCGTCACTATCCAAGCAGAGGTGATGGAGATACCAATGGCCGTAGATAAAAGCCAGCAGAAGGGCCTTGCTGATAAGCAGATACAGTTAGGTAGCTATGAAGGCATTATCGGCATACCAAACTACATCCCTGGCGGTGGCGGACTACATTAACAAATTATACATCCTTGCTCAGGAGAACCGTATCACCATACTGTGGATACCGGGACATTAGGGCATAAAAGAGAACATGATCGCGGATAAGCTAGCGAAGGAGGGCATAAAAGAGGAACTGGTGACGCCCAGGCCGTATCATCCAGTAGCATACATTGTCATGAAATCTAAGGTGAAGGCTTAGATAACTAAGCAGATGGAAATGCACTGGCCGATGGCAAGTGGCATGAAAGTCAGAAAAACACCGATAAGGGACACCTCTGGTAGGTAAGCCGCGAGTTCCTACTAGGGCTCGGCAGGAAACATGCAAGAGTCATGGTCGGACTACTAACTGGCTATGGGGCCACAAAACACATGGGGTATCAAACAGGAGTGGCGAAAAGCAGCTCCTGTAGGCACGTAGAGAAGAGGAAGAAACCTCGATTCACATCATAGTCAGTGTTTAGCAATAGCCGGGACAAGACGCGAAGCACTGGGACTGCAGTATCCAGCACCAAGTGAAGTTAAAGGGATAGAACTCAGTAAAATTCTCACTCTGGCTCTAAAAGTGAGGCTACTGATCTGATCCTTAACAGCAACCTAAGGAAAAGTGCAATGGGCTACTAGGTTTGAGCATTCGGCGCATACAGCACCACCTCACACAAATGTAATGTAATGGTTTTACTACTTCGTTGAATCCAGGGTTATAAGGGGTAAGTTTTTACATAAGCATCGTACAAGTAAAATCATCGAGACTGAGGTTACATATATCGGAGACAACAGCGGTGATGAAACTACAGATCAACCTAAAAATTAGAATCACAGTAGTACATACACATGCGTGAGTCTTATGAGCCGACAGAAAATGACACTTTTTACTAGCTGAATGAAACACTCAGCAGGGGTAAAACACAGAGGTACGCCAGTATTCTTATATTTTGTTAATGCTTTTGATTCGTTATACCGTAGTAGTTTACGGCAGTCCCTGGCAGAGCAAGAGGCACCCTGCAAAATTATCGAAATTCTCGTCTACCTGTACAATTATTCGGCAACTTATGTGCGAACGGATGTCAAAGGCACGAAATTGCCTGCCCAAAGGGGGGGGGGTGAAGCAGAGTGATTTCCTGTCTCCGAATATTTTCAACAACATACTGGAATAAATCAAATTTTTCAAATTGAAAAGCGCAAAAAGTCCCAATAAAGGATAAGATCTCTTCAGTAAAAAAAAAAAAAAAAAAAATGGACGCTTCTGCTCTATAAAAATCTTAAAAGTCGAACAACATAGAGAGGCCTAACCAGCTAGTTAACCATACAGACAGATGAAAAGCGGTTGGAAAAACAAACGGTCACCCACCAAACGAGATAGCTAGAAAAACAAAAGGGGAAAAAGGCAGACAGGTACGTAGACTCCCAGGAACCGGGGTAGAAAAGTGGACAGTCCGGCAATGTGACTGACTGATTGGCTGACTGATGTGACTGACCAACTAGCTGGCTCACTGACTAACTGACTGTCCCACCGACAGAAAAGATCAACAAGCAGCAAAGAGGAAGTCGGAAAGAAATCTATTCCACAAAGTGGCCAAGGGTGACGCTCTTTAGTTTATCTTCTAAAAATATGAATTTTTAGCGGTGCGTCAATAGCACTGCACGTTTATATTCAACAGCTAACTTGCATAAAAATCCAGTACAAACTCTAATGATAATTTTCTCGTTAATCAATAAATGAGTTCCACGGCTAAGATTTAGATCAATGTAGATGTTACTTTTAAAACTCATCTACAGTGACAGGTTTACGCCCCCCTCCCATTCAAAAAAAGAAAAAGAAGAAAGAAATTAATTAATTTTCTGTAATGATACACTTCTCTCTTCACTTTTATTACATTAAGGAGTCCGTAAAACGTTTTAAAGAGAGGGCAAAACATTTTGTGCGTTGTTTTCTTCCCCTCCCCAAAAGTATTCCCTAAATCTGCCCCTGCATCAGCATACACTAATAACCCACATAACATGAAAATTAATAAGGTAAACATGCCAGTACTAAGCACTATGCCAGTAGTAAACACTCGACTTTCTAATTGCGAATATTAAGGCTTAAAACGATAGTGTTCGTTTTGAAACTTAGTTTTGAGAACTGGGAAGAGGAGTGCTTACCACTAGCATAGTATTTAGAACTGGCATGTTTACCTTAAGTAAAAATATTCATCCCTCCTTGAAATTCACAAAAATATTCAAAACAGGTAAAATTCTACCGAATTTTTCAAGCCCCCAAAAATAAACTACTCAACTATACCGAGTGATGCTGATGCAAACGCAAGAAAGTCGGATGAAGAATACAAGAAACTTTCACAGTACCAATCAGAACTCAAGAACCTTACAATTTCGAATTCTTTTGAATCCTCGGCTCGGTTTTCATTTTTACTTCAACAAATTACATTAAATACCACGAATATTAATGAAGGTTCAGAAATCAACATTACGCGGCCGTCAGTCGCGAGTACCGGCGACCGATTATTTGTTCTCACCGCGGTATACAAAACCGAGCGACATGAAAGTAAAAAGGTTAAAAGAGGAAAATTCTGGAATGCTTTTCATACGAACGTATTTTCCTATTTTAAATCTGCAACCGTTTACGAAGCCGAGGCCCCTTTGCCTCGCTGCACGCCCATTTCTACTCTATGATAAATCGCATCCTTCAAAACCGTAATCTGTGACAAAAAGTTAGCTCAATTGTCTATCCAGGATACATTTGTCAACGTTACGACATTTTCTAGTATTTTGCAACGTTTTCGTCGCTCTCAGAGTGCTATATAGGCGACAAAAGCGTCATTCTTCGTGTTTCATTTAGATGATCTTTAAGAGTATTTTTCTCGAATCTTAAATTACTCCGGGAACAGTGGTTCCAAATAGTTTTACGACTTGAAACTCATTGCGCACGTAGCAGTTATTACACGACGTCCTCGGCGAGCATCAGTTTGATAACCCGGAAGAAACAAAACCAAAAAACTTCCCTCTAAATGTTTTGTACATAATACTCGAGTTTCTTACGTAATATTTCAGTGCTTGCGATGCGAACGAAGAGAATACAAATTGGGGGCATTTGGAACTTGTTTTCCGCTGAGATACTCGTATGCTGAGCCAGCCGCGTAAACAATGGTTTGTCTTAGGGAAGGGAGGGGAAGGTCAAATTTTTCTGAGTATAATAGAAATCAAAAAAATGGGTCGACCTTTCTACTGAAGGAAGAAGGAACATTGGCTCCAGGTGGCAATGGCTCCATTTGCGCCTCTCTCGATGCAACGGCCGAATGGCCTGAAAGGACATGTGACACATCACTTCGTTTTCTTCATCTTAATGGTTGGCTGAGAAATGGCTAATATAGATTTTTCGTTTTTATGAAAGAGAGAGAAAAAACGAGATCCTAGAGCCTTTACTGACAAAAATTCAAAAACAAATAAATGATGGTACAAAGCCAAGAAGACATTTGAAATAATTATGATGTATTCAGTTACAAATTAACTGAAGTTAGAAATTATAACGTATCATGAAGCAACGTAGCCGTAGTCAGTAGCACGCAGTAAGAGTCGGAACTGATAAGGGAAGAAGATAGTTTTTGCTGAATGTTAGTCAACACTGTTTCTCCCCGTTTCATACCATCTAACTAGAGAACTACTAGCCAGGTGGTATGCGACGCCAACTATATATAATATGTATAAGGCACTGCAGTACAGAAGTGAAGACATTCGGTCACCAGCAGAGCTGCAGAGAAGATCAGAAGAACATCCTTAGTACATGTTCAAATCAAATGTGATATTAACTAATTTGATCTATTTCAAATTCTACATTTATTCATGACACTTTCTATAGATGTCCATTCATGGTATCATAGAGTAGACGTGTTGACAAATGTTGGACTCAATAAAGATTAATCGATGACATTATGCAGTTGTGGATCTATTAAGCGTTCAAAAAATTTTACAAATACGGCTAAATTGCGAACTTATGTAGGTCAGCTTGGTACTGTAAAAGTTCTGGTTTCGGCACAGAATATACAACCAATTGAGTCTGCAATACGGTTAAGTCTTCATTTTGTGATAACCATCTTGTTCGGATGTAGTAAGCACACTGCGGCTGCACACTCTTCAAGACAGAAAAGAAAAAAACTCTATAACAACCAACCGTGGGGAAAGCAGAGGCAAACTACCCTGACCTGCCCTGCCAGGAAAGTCACACGTCAGAAACCGCGATCGTCAACGTTGGACATCGGATATATGGCACCTAAAGAAGTGGAGAACAGAATCAGAACTCAGTCAAAATGTCAAAAATTTGCAGTTAGGGTGCGTGAAATCGTTGAACGACTGAGACGCACTGGAATTCCAGTAATTTTTGTCATAAGATGTTTCTCAGAGCAATGTATTTCGTTTGTCACGCAATTAACTAGGCATTTAGCAATTTTGACTCCAGTCGTCCCAGTTCATAGTTGTTTTTAATTTGTCCCACAACTGGCCTCCGCTGACCTCCTATTTTGTCCTGCATTTGTCCTCCATCGGACCAGCACTAGTCTACTTCGGGCATACAACAGACAGCCATACTGCCATTACTCGAGACACGGCTACAAAGCCACTTGGGATTTAAAAAAAAAAATTGTCACTATCCGTGATTCGGTCAAATACTCGTAAAGAAATGCTGACATTTTTAAAAACGTCCCCTTGTCCTCGATTTTTGTCGCCTTTCTCGTGTTCTGGACCGGTTTACAGACCAGTTCAGTCTCTAAAGTATACCATTCGATTCAGAAGATCAGCAAGACTCGAAGTATTTCCATCAAGATGTCTGCTAAAAATGTCAGTAAGAAAGTCTGAAACATTTGACATCAAAAGTATTTCTATGGAACTGAAGCGTTGATTTAAAATGTTATTTCTGTGCAGTGGTGTAACCAGCCAAACATTCGAAGGGGGATCTGGTTTTGACCAAAGGGGAAGGGGTTGTTAGAGGGGATACTAGAATCGAAGGAGGGTCGATACTCCCTCCCCCTTAGCTAGGTCACTGATTCTGAAACTTCTAACCGAAACGATTGATTCGGTTATCCATTTTTGGTTACAACCGCTTATGACTGTTAATGTGGTTGGTTTTAATTTCGGTCTTACGGTTGCAAAAAGGTTGATTCAGTGATCGGTGATAGCTCCAGGGCAAGGCAGAATTCCAGCCAGTTATCAGTTGCGGTTGGGTTGCCACTTTGCTGCTCAGTCATCGATTAATGAGCGTTATTTCAATCGGTTATTGGTAAGAGTATGTCGAATTGTATGACAGACTGTGATGGGAGACATTGAAAATAAGTGAAAGACTATGTTATGTGACAACCGAATAACTGAATTCTCCCATCCGGTTATTAGTTACGTTCAATCAAAAAGATTCTGTTTCATTTGGTTCAGAGCCGGTGAACGTTTAGTTGCACTAGAGCACGTGCACCAGGTGGGAATATCCACATTTTTATACAAATTCAATTTTTTAAAACTTATTCATACTTACTGGATGTCTTTTGTGTTTCAATTTTTCTAGGGGGGGGGGGGGGGTTCCCAAGGTTCCTTATTTAGAAGTTTTGTATTTGCACTAGGTGAGAAAATGAAAAATTGCCGGCCTTGATTTGGTTATTGGTCGATGCGGACGCAATTTTCGATGAAATGATTTAGTTACAAATCAGTTACGGTTAAAGGTGAAAATCATTTCAGTTAATGCCAGTTATGGTTATTGGTACAAGCCCTTGTTAACTCAATTAGTAAATGGTAGTAATATTTTATAAATTATGTCATTTACAGTTCATTACATCCGTTATATGTTCGCACAAATCCACAGAAGAGACCCTCTTTCCGAAAATAAACGAGAAAAATTCCGAATATCCAGTCGAATATAAAAACACGCAAACCTTTAAAATAGTTTTCAACCGAAATTCTGAACTCCAAAATATAGACACGTTTTTCGCCATCTCTCGCGATTAGAGCATTTTGACGAGAAGAAAAAATTGCTTCAACTACGCGATAGACCTAAAATTTTAACAAGAAAGCCCACTCGCGCAGCGGATGCTTCAGTGGTTAAAACCAAGATCGCGGAAATTTTTTTGCTGGCTAGAAAAAGTTTCCTCTCGAGTACCCAATTTACTTTTGCAAAAATTGCGGTATCTCAAAACCACGATACCGTCGGAATTCGTTTGATCAAATTTTGCACAGCTTTGAGAAACACAACTTCGGTCCAGCGTCATCATTATAAATTTCATTGGCCGGGTTAACAATTCTCATTTGAGGCGACTCCTGTTGAACTGTTTTGTTCGCAGCGAACCAACTTCATAAATTAACCTGTCCCCTCCTAATCCCCGCGACTGCCGAAGGGTCAATTATAGCGAAATTAGCGTTAGGATAAAAATAATCATTAGTTAATTTTCGACTGAAACGAAAATAGTTAACACGTACATGAAAAATAGCTTTTTCGTTACAGTCGCTTTGAAAAATTTATTTTTATGAAAGAAAGGGGTGATCCGTGAGAGCGAGAAGAAAAAGGCTCTAAATAAACCAACCGAAAAGAATTAAATTTCAGTTGGGGAAAGGCCGCGCGGACATTGTATTCGTCCTATACTTTTAACGTGGTATGAAAAAATTACGCGGAGCTTGTTTCTTTTCGTGGACGGTTCATGCTTCGTCACTTTCAAATAACAGCATTTTTTCCCCCAAAGTTCTGCGGACCGGAACGTCTGCCTCGAAGGATTGTTTGTGGGCGCGAGATCAACTGAATACAATTTTTACAATTTCTACAACAGTGGACCACGAGTTGAATCAGTGGAAATTCCGTGTGTAAGCAGACTGGTTTAATCTGAAATCTGGAATACGCGGTAGCATGCATTTCACTGGAACTATGTGTGTTCTTCAACTCAGCTCCGAACAGAACAGAGCAGAATTCCAGCTCCGCGACGTTCTTTAACGACGAACTGAGCAAACCGGTTTCATCAGTGACGTCACCTCATCCATTCCACGTCCACTCCACGGTGTTTTTAAAAAGGGTGTTTGCCAGCGCGCAGCGCTGCAAGCACCTCTATTGCAATCGAACTTTCATACTCATCATTTCTCTAAATACAACTGAATTGTTTACAGCTCATAGTTCAGTTTTAGCTCAATGGTGTTCTCCATCAACTGCTGGTATTTATCAATAAGTCGGTTTACTATTATGAATATATCCTCTCTGTTACGCATTCGATTATTCAATTTACAAATGCAACTTGTTTACGTTTTATTTTGTAATTTAATATTTTATTCATGACAGTATTGTGCGACTCGTACTTTTCTACAGAAGGAACTATTTCTTCAGAGAAAGTGAAGATATTAACTGGATTTAGAAGAAGTAAGTGAATTGTTTGTTTGTATAAAATGGGTTCTCAGTTGAATTAGCTTATAATGTATTTGACTCAAACCAAGTACATACAACATTCTGTGGTACTCTTATCAGGAAATTTTCCAAGGAATAATGCGATGTGAGTTATGTCTCATAAATATGTTAGCAGTATTAAGTGGTAATTTTGGTATTCTGTTTCAGTTCTTTCACTAATATTTTGTTTCTTGTTTGACTAGTTACCTTTGTCTTTTCGTTATCAGGAACAACAAATCATTCAAAACTGTCAACATGCCTTCAACCACAAATTTGAACTTCTATCATAATTGTGTAGCGGAATTAACAAAAAACGTGAATAAATAATTGGCAGGTCACGTTTTGTTTTTGAAATGGAAGATCATCTTTTTTGCATTTGAACGGTGCACGATTATTTCACGCGTTGTGTGACCAGGAGTGGAGCTAATGTCTTTGCATCTTATAAACATTGTAATGAGGAGGGAGAACACATTGTGCGTTTTCTGAAGCGAGAACACAACTTTATTTGAATTGAAGTAAAATTCCTCGTTCATTTGAATCAAAACAAAATTCCTGTCCCTCTTTGAATTGTTATCAGCAGTTATCAGTTCATGGGTGATTCTCCAAAAAATGGACAATTCAACGTGGACAAAAACCAAAACAAATAAGGTTCACTTTCAAATTTTTTTTCGTTGAAATCGATACTAGGGGTATTGAGAAATCATATTCCGGTACCGGCCGGGCTTAAATTTGATTTTGGAGGGTTGTAAAACAAAAATTGTTGTCCACGTTGAAAGACAAATTTTTCACGTTTACATAGTGTGATAAGATGAGGCTGTACAATCACACAGCGGCACCGTGGGTTACAATCTCACAGATCACGGTTTTATGAAGTACCAAAAATTCATCTAGGAAAATAGTCTCTGCACGAAGAAGTTTAAAGGTTGTTTCTACAGACTGCTTCTAAGTGTCGAAAGATTCACGTCCTTCAGCGTGGATACAAGAAATACGTGAGTAGCCACGTTGAATAATATTTTATGTCCACGTTTAAGGACAAAATCGCCTTTTCCCTTTTCCCATTGGGTAAATATGCGGAAAATATTTGATACATGTTGCTGAATGTAATGTGGCCAACATTAGTTATATTATTACGTTTTTACAAATTCGGAGCTATAAATTCAATATGGCTGTTGATGAAGGACACTTTTTTTTTAGAAACCAGGATCTCAGCAATAAATGAGTATTTTAGCATACAAATTATTATTATTTCACAGAAGTTCTTACACAGCCTTCTAGAGGAAGTTATGAGGAAGTTATATGAGCATTTGAGAGAAGTTTATGCTTATAGTGGAACCCTACAGAGAGGTTTGAAAATTATCCACATTGAAGGACATATCTCTTCCTAGACACAACTTTGAGGTATTCTAAAGGTTACTTAACTTGGTTAGAAAAAGATTGTAAGACCTATACCGTGTTGCCTCAACTTACCTCTTCAACAATGGGAAACAGTAGTTCTTGAAAATGATGTATTAAACCCTTCCAGGAAGCAAAAAAAAAAAAAAAAACGGAACTAGGCCAGGTTGACACCCACGCTGATGGACATTTCAGGTGCATTTTCGATTTTCTAATGATGTTCTGCTGAACTAGGGAGAGCTGTTACCACTGTCTCCATCAGAAGAGTTCATTTCCTCAATTTTGATATATTGCGCATAGCATTCTGATAATAAGTGGCAGCGTTACAGCCTATTTACATGAATTGTCCATTTTTCGGAGAATTACCCTCATATTCATTGAAACTGGTAAGTTTTAAAATTCTTTGGATTTATGTCCTTTGAATTTATTTGTCTTTTAAAGGTAGAGTGTTTGATTTCTACTTGCCGCTTGGAATAAATTAAATAGAAAATGGAAACATATTTTAGTATGTTCAGTGTTGTTCAAAGTCTGCTGCGTAATTGTAGTTTGCAGCTTCACAGTTTGAAGCCTTGAACTTCTAATGTGCGTGTAGTGTCTAGGGTTTTTGCTGTGCTATCGCATTTTGAAGTGTTTTAATTTGTAATGAATGTGACGCGTTGCATGAAAAGAACCATTGTGGTGATATAAAATTTTAAGTTTGCGAGTCCAGTACCACCAATTTCCAAGGTCTACAGACTAAAGAATACCGCATTACAGAGCTCAGAGATCTGATAAGTGTGGAAGCAACCTCAAATTCTGTAGACCTTGCCAATCAGTGGTACCATACTCACAATCTTAAAATTTCAAGATCACAAGGGCCCTTTTCACGCATCACGTCACAAATAATGAAATAATAAATAAGAATTTGCAAACAGCCTACCCTACTGCCAGGTCCTCCGGACCTCGCTTGTTCATTATGGATTGAGCACCACAGAGTAACATGGCATTTTTTTGGACATTTTCTCTTCGGTAAACAAGTCTGCCTTAATACGAGTATGTCCCCTTACAATCACCACCACTGTCCGAAATCCATCTTTATTTCGCTACATCAACTTTTCATGACTAAATCGAATAGGACCGGCAACAACACAAAGAACACCTCGAGAAAACAAGTCAGGTAAAAAATGACAGCTGTAGCTTTACAGCTCTAAATATATTTTCTTTAAAATTATTATTTTTTCTTTAATGGTTCGAATAATTTTCAAATACGGGTTTCAGACGTTTCGCCCATTAAGAGAATTTTGATCCATACATAATTTATGCCCTCCTAGAGATAGAACACAACTAGTACCTATTTTTTTCCTTTCTCAGAACGAAAGAAAACGGTAGGTTGGTTTGATAAGCAGATATCTTCATGGCCTCTCATTCTAGAGTCTACACAGTTCTTTTCTTAATTTTTCCACTTTAATAAGATAGTTTCCTCGAAAATTCGTGGCAAAACTTGAAAATTATTGTTGTTAAATGCTTCACTGCAGACGCAGATCAACTTTCAAACACGCGCGATGCTTGCTCAAAAGTTCAAATCGAATTTGTGCGGATTATTTTTCGCAACACTGAAAGTACGTGAGCGCTAAAGTCAACAGGATGACTGAAACTTTCTTCTGTGTTTCTGTTGAAACACGCAGGTACGTCAAGACCTACAATAGGTATACTATAAGTTCGTCATACTTGCTGTCAATTGAAGATTCGATTCTCTGATATCGTCGCACATCAGGAATATCAAAGAAGCATTACAATATATTAACCGGAATAGCTGAATATCCTCAATTTAAAACCATACCTGGAACATACAAGCAAAGTTTCACATGAGTATAATTCAATTTATTGTAAAATTTCGAAGTTAACGACGCGTTGCACAGTGTCCGAAATCTCGAAAACCTTTAATCTTATTCAGTATCATTGTGACTGTGTTCAGACTCCGATAAACTCACTCAGATACTATTACGACTCCTTGCGGCTCATTCAGCCTATGCTTCGACTCAGCCATACTACATGAGCAGATTGTGTCAGAAGTACGGTCCTCTTTTCCACTTATCGATTTTACATTTTTCAGAGAAATAAGATTGCCAACTAGAGTTGAATAAATTATTCCTTTCCTACCTCTCTCACCACTACTCACTTCATTACGCCATTTACAACCCATGGAACTCATTCAGACTTATCTAACTGAAGAAACTTATTCAACTACAAATCTTCTTGAGGCTCAACTAAGACTCGTTCGGCTGTCATAAGTACGAGTTAAGATCCGTTTCGACTCTTTCAGATTCAGCTGATAGGACTCGTTGAGATTTAAAGCTCATCAAACACTTTATAAATGACACTACTGAACTCCGTCTGCGACTAATTTAGTTACCAGAAATCGTTAAGACTTATCGAACTCTTTTCAAACTCATTTTGGCACTTTAGATAGGTACTCATTCAGATTCTGCTGAAACAAATTCGGCTGCCTTTAGGATTGTAGATTTGTTGACTCATCTGTTCAAACCCCGCTAAGTCTCTGGTAAAGCTAATTCGACCGCCTTAAATACTTTTTTTTTTTTTTTTTTTTTTTTTGAAACTCATTTGACATTTTATCACCTATGATTTTGTTGAGACCCATTTGGCTGTCCTCAAAATTCGACAAAATTTTAAAATCAATTCACATGCGCTCAGACTCATTCAGCTGCTCTTAGGCCTCCTTAGGCCTCTTAAAATTATTTCGGACCCTGTACAATTCGTTGGATTATTCTTAGAACTCGTTTTAAGCCGTATCAGTCTCTGAGAACTCACTTAAGCACGGGGCTTATTTGACGACCGGATACCGTGAAACCTCATTAAGACTCAACTGAGACCCATTCGGCTGCCCTTAGGTCTAGTTAAGACTTATTCAGAACTTATTAAAACCCATTCAGAGTCCATTGAGATTCGCTAAACTCATTCAGTTATCAATAAGACGTGTATTTGTTTTACGTCTCACGTGACTCTTGAAACCAATTTGGACAATTTGAAACTTATTCAACTTTTTCAAACTTCTTTGGATTATGTTGAAATTCATTTAGTTGTCATAAGGACTCAGTAAAGCGGATGAATCTTACAGGGATCTGTAATAACCTAGAATCTTTTGGGACCTGCTAAAACTCATTCAGGTACGCACAAGTCATCTATTAGATCTATGGGACTCATTTGAAACCCATGGAAACACTTTAAATCTCATTCATATTTTTCTGGGACTTATTCCACAGTAATTAGGGCTCGTAACTAGCTTTCAGAATCCCTTAAGACTCCCTAAACCTTGTTCTAACTTCCCTATAGGATTCCGGAGGATTCATCAAACTGTTCTGAACCATATTCAGGCTCTACTGAAACTCATTCAGACTCTGCTTGATCTCATTCGACAGCCCGTATAGCTCGTTAAAAGTTGTCACTGTTTGGAAACGCATTAGGACTCTGCTAAAACCCATTCCGGATGCTCTTAGGACTACACAGTTAACACTCATTTAGACTTACTTACGATTCGTTCAGACTCATTCAGAGTCCTCTGAGACCATAGAACTTGTTTTATGTCTCACCACACTTTTCGAAACTCATCCAAGCGCTTCTGAACCTTATTCAATACTTTAAGTCGTTAGACAAGGCGAAAACCCATTTGGTTGTCCTTAGAACTCTTTAAGATTCATAAGTAGTGCCGGACTGGTTAGGAGCAAGGGAGCAAACGCCTCCTGCGTGAAATTTTAATGGCTTGCTAGCTGGAAAAGTAACCGGCTGTGAAGTAAAATTAATATAAAAATTTGAGAAATCTGCTCCTACTATAATTCACGAACACTCACTCGCTACTTTTAAAGTGATAACTGGTCCTCTACTGCTTAAAAAGTTTGGTAAAAATGGATTTGTTCTCCGGTCTTTTTGGTCCCAGTCCGTCCTTGCATATAAGTCCAACAGTGACTGCTCAGACTTGTCTAGGATTGTTTGAGATTCACTAAAACTGATTCAGCTACCCATATGCCGCCGAGAAGAGGCGACAGGAGAAATGAGGGTAGCAGCAGCTAGCCCAAAGCGACCTCCCTATTCTGACGCAGGCCTGTTCGGAGCGTTTCTGGGATGGGGGTGTGGTATCCCGCGGCCAATTTGGCATACGTCCATCGCCATACGCTCCTCTATCATTGATGTCTTCTTTTATGTCTCACCAGACTCATTCGAGACCTATTCAAGCACTTCAACACCTAATCATACATTGTTGGGGCTTATTCGACTGCCCGTACGATCCATAAGGACTCATTCTATCCTTACAGACTCACTAAACATCTTATGAACTTCTCTAGGATGCTTCGAGGTTTATTCAATTCTTCTGAACTTCATCCAAACCCTAGTGAAACTCATTCAGCTTCGCTTTTCGATCAAATTTATCCATACTATATTAACGCAAGTCAAAATCATTAAGAAGATGTTAAAATACATGGTTAAGAATTCTATAAATGTCAGGAATCATTCAAATACTCTTCCAAAACTTATTCGCACGTTATTGAGACTTATCAAGAACCCGAGACAGAACTCCAACACAGGGAGCTACGAAGAAACTGATTTCTAGAGTCTTATCTTACCTCGGTATTTCGTTTTAACGGTGTGAAGGGGTTAGGGGCAGGTGAAGAGTAGATTTTTAATACACAGCGAAATTTGTGTTGTCTATACAAGTAGAATTTCTTTGGCTAGAGGATCTTGGTTCTTGGATCCTGCGTCTCTGCTCCCAGCAGTGTTATATTACGAGAGGACGAGGTAACAAAGGATACGTTTTTAGTACCTACAGACAATTTTCATTGGAGTTTTTTATTTCTTTAACGATTTTTAATATTCAAAAATGACACCACGGCATTGAAAGAAGTGACTGTTTCCACAAGTCTTCCCTCAACTCACCTCTGAAAATCATAGACTACGTGAGGGTACCGGCCGTTGTCAAGTCTTACTACTACAAACGGTATTTCCACTTCTAACAACCTGATTTCAGCACGATCATCTGCTTCCCCTTTAGGCAATTTTTGCTCAATAACGTTCCAGGCCTTATTCTACAAACGCCTGGGATATTTCAAATGACCGGATCAATACTGACGTAAAGTGAGCTCCTTGTGAATTGTCAAAAATTATCTCTTAAAAATCCAAAATTACACGATGCGTTTCAAATATGAGCAAGTCACCAGTTGGCCTTCATGTTCCCATCCGTCCAGTTGCATTAGTGAATGAACTTTCGCACATTCTCACTTTTTCGAGTTTTTTCTCTGGTTGAAAGTCACAAAACTGACTGAATCTTTTCTCAAGCTTAAATCTGACTCTCACATTTGTTCCTGTCGAGAACATGAACTGGAGGATTTTCATTCGAGATACTATTTTCAGAGGTGCTTTCCGATACTAGTAATTAAAATATTTCAGTCGACATCTCGACAATATACGGCAACACGAGAACTAAAAGTTACAGAAATGCGAAAAATAACGCGAACAATTGTGCTGTATTCGCGAACTACGCTCTAATGTAAATGTCCATCAGGGTTTTTTTTTTTTTTTTTGTTACAGATAGCAAACCCACACGGTTAGCAAAGTGAGAAATTTTTTAGTCGACGAAATTTCCTGCCGTGTATTCACCGGACTAGTACAACCGCTGACGACTTCATTTACATAACAGCGAAGAAGAAGCGAGTCTGTACTTTCCAAATTCGTTGAAAATAGTCGAGGCCTGGCGATGGCGGAAGTGTAGACGCCTGACAACCGCAGCGTATAATCGAGTGATTTCCACCCTCAATTTCAAAAGGGAGATGCTCGCTCGATGAGGCCCATCAATTATACGGAGCCCGGTACACATGTCATACAGGGCTATCTTTTCGATTTTCAAAATAGTAAAAAAAAAAAGAAAACTGGGGAACGGGTATGTTTTCTCACAGCTACGCACACCGGCATCTTCCGAACCGTTTCTTCGAATTTACACAATGATTGAAATCGACGAATCATCTCGCTCTTTACACGGTAAGCCCATCGCATCGCATCGCACCTTCTTAATTCAAAGCTCCATCGCGCCCTCAACTCAACCCGCTATAAGACGTCTTTAATGTAATTCAGCACCGTTACGCCTAACCCAAGTGATTCTCAAACTAGTCGTCGGATAAAGTTTTGTGGGGCAAACTGAGAGCAAGTAGCTTTTTGTTTGGGTTAACTCTTTCGTAAAAGTTGACGTAACTTAGTTGAAAGGAAACAGACGGCGAAACACGGATATCGGCTGGCGTGGATACACGGGGGGAGGCAATGTAGCGGCTGCCCCTCGCAGGGAGAAAAACTGAAATGAAAAACACTTCACGAAAGACGTAGTCTTACCTAGTCTCAAACGAACCTGACGGAGGCTTAGAAATTCTAAACACACGTGAAAGAACCTCAAAAGTCACAACCGAATCTTTAAAAGTACGAGTAAACGCGAGTTTTGAACATGTCAAAAAGAGTCTTACATAGTCTCGGGAAGTTTATTTATGGAGTCTTGAGCGGCGTCGAAGTGGCCAAAATTGGGTCCCTTGGTAATTAAGTCATTAAATCATGTACGGTAGGGTGTCCTTTATCTCGTAAATTTTAAGATTCTACAAGATACTCCCGCTCAAGTTTTTTCTGATCATATGAAAAGTAATGGCACCCAATTTTCAGTTTTTCTGAATTATATTAACCTATATCGAGGAAGTAAGCGAATTTTGCTATTTAGGGAGCCAAATAACAAAAGATGGAATGAGTAAACGGGATATTAGTAGTAGAATAGCACAAGCCAGATTAGCATTTCATCGAAAAAGTACTCTTTTCAAATCAAAAGTAAATCTGAAAATCAAAAAAACTGTTTTCGAAAACTTATGATTGGAGTGTAGCCTTATATGGATGTGAAACTTGGACTATAAGAAAACCAGAGAAGAGAAGGATCGAAACTTTTGTGATGTGGTGCTATAGGCGGATACTTAGCATCAAATGGACGGATAATGTAAGAAATGAGGAAATACTTAACAGAGTAGGAGATAAAATGGATATTTGGAATTGTCTGAAAAGAAAGAGAGATAAACTAATAGGACATAATTTGAGGCAACCAGGAATATATCACTGCTGCTAGAAGGAAGAGTGGAAGGAAAGAATTGGGTAGGTCGGCAAAGATTCCTGTATGTTCAACAAATAATCAAGGATGTCAAATGTAAGTGTTATTACGAAACGAAAGAACCTGCACAAGATAAGGAGGAATGGAGAGCTGCAACAAACCGGTCGTAAGACTGATAACCTTATCATCATCAACAACCCGTACCTCACGGGCCTCGAAGTTCACATGTAATTTACGTAAGAATTTTTCAGGAAACACTTCATCAACTAAAAACGACTTTACAAAACAAGATAAGACAACTGCAGTAAATATTTACTAAAAATATGTACCTACTTAAAATCCTTAACATTTGTAAGAAAATGAAGCCGTTTCTTGAATTAAAATTGAGTTTTTCGTGAATTTTTGAATGGGGAATATCAAAAACTAGAAGGAGAAAAACAACTGTTACACTGAAATAAACCCCTCGGTACTAATGCGATGCCCGAAAGGGTAGTTTCCGGTGCCGGGGGTGCGGTGTCTCAGGGGCCACTTTGGCATGCGTGCATCGCCATACGTCCCACCACACCACACTGAAATAAAGGCAAATCCACTTTCGTAGACTAAGTTTTCTAGTTGATTCCAAATCAGACCTAAACTTTTAATATCAGCCTTTTCTAAAAAAAAAAAAAATTCTGAAGGGCGAAGTGCCAATATTAGAGTAAATTTTACAACACGAAATATACACTAATTGTTCTAGACCAATATCATATGCTAATTCCAAATAAATTCTTAAAATATTAATTCGAGCTTTTTTGAGCTCTCAAACACTGAAAATTCAAAAATACAAAATTCAAACTGTAGAAGGTTTGTATTCAAATTCTAAGGTCTGACGCAGCAGCATAATGCCTTCATTCACCTTCCTCTAATATACGACCCTTAATGTCGTATACATCTCAATTTTGGCTCTGGGACCGTAAATTTGCGGATTCAAGAATGATAAGCCCCTATGTACAACAAAATTTTACTTTGTTTAGCGTCGGTGAATCAGATCCAACTTTTCTAGACGCGCTTTTTTTCTTGAATCTGAACCCGAGTTTGAATTTTTCTCTATTAGCTGTTACAAAGGCTCAAAATACTAGTTTTTCAATTTATTTGTTAGGTTTATGTTGAACCTCACAGGAATTTATCTCGGGAAAATAAAGAAATCTTATTCATAGACCAGTTTTCGATAAGGTTTTTAGTTTGGCTTTCTCTGTAGCATAATGGCCAGTTTTGAAACAAGTCTTCTCAAGTCCAAATCTTGCATTTCTAGGCTTTCAAAGGCCTGTTTGAGAGTCAAAAAAGCCTCGAATCAAAACTTTAAGAACGCAGATTTGTTATCAGCGTTATTAAAACCGGTCTACAGACAGTTATTATATGTTTGGTTTTGTGACGTTCTACACGGGAAAGACCACAGGGGTCCTACTATGGGAAAGAACTAAAAGTTGACAACTAAAATGCTTCAAAAGGCAATAACGAATCTGCAGTATGGTTGCTAGAATCTTAGAGATATCAAGGAATCCTGAGCCAAAGTAAAAGAGTCTCGAAAATCGTAAATGGGGCTTGACGAGATATAGCAAGTTTTAAACAGATTCAAGAGAGTCATATACAGGCTCAAACAAGTTTAGTGTCCATTTCGGAGTGTGAGTGAACTTGGTAATATTCCATTTGCAGGGTGTGCCAATTCACTTTTTCTTCTTCTGTAGTCCAGAGCGCTTTCGGCTGTTATGTCATCATCAGTGGACACACCCTACATATGGAATCAAACAAGTTTGTGGGTCTAAGATGTTTAACAAGCCTCAAAGAAAAAAAAATTATGACACAGTTTAGAAAAGTTTTAATAAAATTTAAATGAGATCCAGAGAATCTTTACCATGTCTGGAAGAGTCATAAAGTCTGAAACAAGTCTTAAATAGACGTAGTGAAACTTAAAAAAGTCTGGAACGGCCTTACTGAGCATCTATTTGTCTTAGGCCGACACGGAAGGATCATTACGAGTCTTCAAGTCTTAAAAGAGTCTTGAAAATGTCTGCAAGAGTCGTACAAAATCAGAAGCTTCAAAAAAGAGCCTTGTCTAAAACAAGTGTGAAATAGTTTCAAATAAATACTAACATGTATTAGTTTTACGGTGTCAAAATCCTGTACAAGTCTCAAAAAGCTTCAAGAGATCTCAAAAATCTTGATAAGTTTTTATCAAACCATAAACATGCCTGGCAGAGTTATAAAGAGTCGTAAACGAGTTTTGCATAATTTTAGCTTCTTAAATAGCTTAGAAAAGTCTTAAAGAATTTTAAGTTAGTGTAGGAAAGTCTAGAAATCGTATATGAGAACTGAAGATTGACGAGTGTCAGCTAGTGTTAAGAACTGCTCCGTCTCTTTCCACAGGAAAAAATTGGAAGTTATTGTAATTACGATACAAAATGCTCCGAAAATTGTAGCTCGGTCGAGCATCTAGTGAATTGGAAAACTTCAGGAGGTACTTTTATTTTTAATATCAATACAAAAATCGTTGACAGTACGAGTCGTCTAGAAATCCAGAAAAAGGATACAAGTACCCTAAAAAGCGGGGAGGGGGAGACACAATGAAATTCATACAAACTTGGAACTTCTGAATTGTCCTTTCCAAGACTCCCTCCAAGATCCGCAACTAACCCCAAGTACCGTGAAGTTTTTCAAAAGGCGAAGTTTTCCAGAACCAGCAAAATCGAACTCACAGTAAGCCTACGCAGTTTGCGAATTTTTGGAAAAGAAATTTCAAAAAGCCTTGCCGCACAACATGTATAATGTCTGAACCATGTAAATTTCCCGTCCCTCCTAAACTTGCCCGCCCCTTTATGGGCGCAAAAAATTCTCTTTCGGGTTTCTTTCGCAAGACAATTTGCCAGGACGAATAATATCCAACAGCAGCCAGATTCCGAATACTTTTCCTGACGCAATTAAAAATTTATATTCGACAGGATGTACGAGAAACGAACCATTTATCTAGCAGGAAGACCTGTTTCAAGCTCGATGCTAAAAACGCATGGGAGGAAAAGCTGCCCTCTTTTATGGAGTAGCGAATGAAAAGTTTTCGCGATAAATTCGTATAGTAAGTGCCCGGATCAATTTACAAACCGTACACTTTTCGGTTTCGTATACGTAATTTCTGGAACAGATGGACTCGATCTTCCTCGCTAAGGAATAAATCGACTCTGTGATAGTCGAAGAGGTTAAGGGGTTGTACGGAAATTTCATGAAAGAAAAATAACTGCGAGAAAGATGTTCCTTTTCTTTCGAATTTAGTCTTTGTCTCCTTCGTCCCTTCTGCCGGTCTCGCTCTGGCTCGAGAAGCTAAAAAGCTAAACAACCCGGTGGTCTTTTGCGAAAAGTTGTGAATGTTGCGTTTCTACCGTAACGAGAAATTCTTGTACTATCTTTCAAACAATTAATTTTTTAGCAAGCAGACAATGCTGGCAAAAATGACTGTGTAATGTGAGTCGTGAAGTTAAAAAACTAATTTAAATAATTAACGAGTTTTCATTAAGCACTGGAATCTATATTAGTTTTTTACTAACATTTTAGATTACTGCCCGACCTTGTCTTAGTTCACGTTGAAATTGTCGTGAGATGGGGGAAAAAAAAACTAAAAAAATATTCTAGCGAAATGAAAAGGCAATTCAATTAGCTACTTGTGACCGAGGCCAATACTATAAATTATTAATTTTTTGAAATGAATAAAAAAAAAAAAAAAAAAAGACTATCGCAATTTGGATTTACTAATTTCATTCGAGGCCGAATAATTCTCCGAAAATATTGATCGGCGAGTCACCTGAGTAACTTTATTCTTCAGTTATTCTCAGACTGGCGATAAATTTGCTCAAATGTGTTGGAATGAAGCGTGCCACAGGATTATTTCAGTATTAACTTTTCTTTCGAGCCCCTCTCCCAGCCTTATGTGGATTTATAAATCAAGCCACCGGTTGATCTGGCATAATTAATAGGTGTGGGATTCCGGCGCTGAAGATACGACCATTTATTTTACACTTAAGCTCGGTAAATCTGTAAATCACTTAATGAAATACGTTATCGTTATTCATATTTTATATCTACTGTATTTTCAATTAAAACCGCTCTTCTTCGCGCGCGTACTAATCTTTTAATGAACGCGATACTGACACCGATTCAAATTATAGTTTCTGTGGACCAATTTTCCTAATCTGTCAGAACAATACAGTCTCTACGTGAAGCCGGTAATTATGTACATGAATGAACGTTAAGCATAGAGTTTTTAAACGATACTAAAATTAGCTATCAAGCTGATAGCAGAAAATTACCGTCATTTGCAATCTCTTAGTTACAGGTCTGAAGCACGATGTCAGGTATTAAATATTCTGTTCAATGTTTCAAATTCGGAACCTAAATCGAAACCAAATCAAAAATGTAATGTAATACCCGAATTGTGCGACAAAAAATTCCTGTAGGTATTCTAACAACTTTAGAAATATGCGAGTTAAATGGGTTTTGTCTACCTGAATCGTCTTTTGATTCATTGAGCAACAGAAGAAAAAGAAGGGATCCTGATTTTCGGATATGAAGAAGTTAGAATCAAAACCGACACATGTCATTTTCTTAAGGGTTTAAACAGGCAAAATACTATACACGGGTGCAGAATATCGTTAGCTGCGCCTGCGAATGTGGAGTATGTAATACATACCGCACATTCACGGTTGCAGCAAGAGATATTCCTGCACCCGTGTACAGTATTTTGCCTATTTGCACCCTTAGAGTGAAGGGGTAAAGTATTGGTTTTGATTCTGCCCTCTCCATAATATACATATTATGTGGGTATGGGTAATACTGCACGCAAGCTTTTCAACGATGTGCATGAGGGTCGAAATCTAGGAGCCACCAAAAGCGAACAATCCAAAATCTCAAAAAATAATTTTGAATTCTTGGAAAATGATGATCGTGAAATGCATTGTTATTTCCCAAATTTACTATTGTTCACACAATGCCCGTCTTTGTGTCCTCTCATTGGAAAGTTAACTCAAATTACTTCGCCCAGTCAACTTAAGTTAATAATACATGCAATTTTTTTTATCTTTTTTTTTTTTTTTTTTTAAATAAATGGTGGCAGAACGTGGTTGTTTAAAAAAAATGAACGTTCTGAGCTCCCCACATCAAATGCTCGTTTTCAGTATTGAGTTAAGTCAATATCAAAATTGAGCAGTGATCTTAAAACCCTATTGCTCAAGATTGGTTGAGACTAATATTAAATCAAATTCAGAGAAACTAATAACTATTTAAACGACCTACATAATTACGGATTTCATTTTGTAAAAGTGTTGAGCTCCCGCTTCCACCCACGTACCACAGTTTTCAAATTGAACTTACAAATATTACCAGATGTGAATTCAGAAATCTATTAAACTTATATAACGACTTTCATATTGCGGGCCATAAGAATTTTAAGCCTTCACCTCTTCCAGGAATCACAATTTTGTTACAACCGAACTAATATCAAAATCAAATCTGTGCCCTTGAACTCCCGCCCCCCTCCGATGTTTCGATTCGAGAAGGCTTATGAGTGGAAGGTGTAAAATGTTTTATAAGTCATGATAATGAAAAACACAGAAAAAAAATAAATTCCAGCGTATGGCAGCTGGTGGTAGGGGGTGGGAAAAGATTCCAGGGATGGAAAGATGAGAATTTAAAAAAACGAATGTGGAAGTAAAAGTTTCATTTTTTTTTTTTTGTTGAAGGCGGTGAGACCACAAAAATATCAAAAGTTCTATTTTTCCTCCATAAGGAATGTGTTTGTGTGTTGTAGTGTACATGGTCTTAGTCCTTCCTTTCCGTTTTGGGTTACGTTTACAAAAATATACCTTATGTGGTATAATTTTGTTGGTAATTTCTAATGGAACGATTTATCACCCCATTATAATTGCCCCGAGACGTTTAGCTTTAAGAAAACTGAATTTGGAAGACTTTGCTCCCCAGTTAGCAGACATGCAAGTGTTGGAGAGGCGAGGACATTTCTCCCTTTATTCGAAGGCACATTTTGAGGGATACAAAAATTTATTTAGGATTTATATTCAGGTTCAACCGATGCGAATTACTTCAACGCAGAACAGGTCTTCTTATTGGAAATCAAAATTATATTTTTTATCTCAAATCTGCTATTATGTATTGCCAGTGGGCGGGAGCTCCGCTTTTACTAGAAACATTCTTCAGTCAGCAAAATCAGTCTGAATTAATAATACTGGCCATTTAAAATACATAATTTTTCTTTTACTCGTTTTCGGTCAAATCTTTGGTAGTAGATAAAATTCAAATCATTTCTTTGGAATGCCATTAGACTCATTTCGATACATTCCTGTTCTCGTCTTTTTTTACTGGGTGTTTCACGAATGGCCCCCCGCACTTTTTTTTTGTTTATTGCGAAGTCAGATCAATATAGAACAGACGATAATTTTAGAGAACTAAGATGTAGCTTATTCTAATGAAAATCTCTCTTTCCCAACGGGGAACAAGAATGTGCCTTCAACTTTGGAATTTTAAATGGAAATATGTCGAGAAATATATCTGAATAGGGTATTTTGAATCGCTAAACTCGTAAATGCAATCAGACCATCGATCCTATCTCGATTTGGATCCCCAATTCTGACTTTTTCCCCTTTTGAGAGGCCAGTTTGAGATTGCGGAGAAAATTGTAAGAGGTTTCGGAATCGGGTCCTTTTGGGTTATTGAGTTTGAAAATTTCATCAAATCTTCGATCTGATCCTGATTCGGATTTTGGACCCTAAAATCCAATTTAAGCCCTTTATCTGGACGCATTTGCGACTTTATTACAAAAAATTGAACAAGGTATCGGAATAGGAGTTTTCGGGGTCTCCGTTTTCAGAAATTCTATTCGATTTTATAATCCGACTCCAATTATGGTTCTAGAATCTAAATTTAACTTACTTAAATGGGCAAAATTAATTTGAATTAAAAAATCAAAGAAAACTAAATAAGGGGTTTTGGCATCGCTTATTTTAAAAATTTAATTAAATTATTGGATGACCCTCCGATTTGTGTCCTAAAATCTAAATTTGACTTCTTTGATAGAGAAAATCGATCGGTTTGGAAATTTGAATGACGTATCGGCATGCTGAGTTGGAAAATTCAGTCGGTTTTAATCCGATTCTAATTTGGGCCAGGAATGCGCTAATTTACGAATGTTTCCTAAAAACAGAAAAAAACTCTTCTGTTTCCAAAATGAGAACAAATTTAATCATTTCCACGATGAAGGACAAAAAATTGTTCTTTCTCGACTATCCCAACTTGGAATTTCCAACGAAGTTTCCGGAATAAAAGATTTTCTGTGCCGCTGAGCTCGAAAATTCAATCAGGTTCTCGATTAAATCGCGATTGGTGCCGTAAATTCGACTTTTTCCTACGTGAAGGAGTCAACCTGACTTAAGAGAAAAATTGAACGAAGTATATCGGCAAGGTTTTCTCGGGTTGCTGATTTAACGCCAACTCAAGATCTTTTGATCACATTTTAATTTGGTATCCAGAACTCAAATCTCAAAGGTTGAATTGACAAAATTGGCTTGACTCAGGACAACTGAAGTTTCAACAGTAGGTTAGAGAGTGTCACAAAGATCCCCAACCTTACTAACCTATTTTTTATGCAAAGCCGTTTTTTCTCTTACAAAAAAAAAAAAAAAAAAGTTGAAAAAATAAAATTTGCAGTGTTTTTTATGTGAGGGTTTTCGCACTGAAGAAAGGAAAGGGATAAATCACTTCTCTTGGGAGACGAAATAAGTTTCTCTTCCCTCTAAGAAAGAAGAGGAAAAATTTTCTTTTCTTTTCTGACAGAGAAGAACGTTCATCTTAACGAGGAAAAAACAGACTTGCCACTTTCTTATGCTAAATGAAAACATGTTCCTTATTCTTCAAGAAATGGACAAGTGTGGTTAACTTTCCCGTAATACAAGGATAGTTTTCTTATCATCGAGGAAACAGAAGGAATGATTTTCCTTTTCTCCCGTGGAAGAAACAAATTTTTTTCAGAGAAAAAAAGAATACAGCTGTTCCCAATAAACCCTAATTCCAGTATTTTGTTCAAGTTTTTCAACTAAGACTAATTAGAACTTTCAAATAAAGGAGGAGGACAACGTTGACGCCTAAATCGAGGTCAGATCCAAAATTTGATTGAACTCTCAAGGCCAGTGGCACAAACAAACAAAAATCCTAATTTGTTCAGTTTTTCCGGCTAAGTCAAGTTGGTCCATTTGAAGAAGTCAAATAAGTATGTTGATATCAAATCGGAGTCGGATCGAACATCTGATTACATTTTCGAGTTTAGCAACTCAAAATAATCCAACTTCGATATTTTTTTCGATATACCTGTTTGTTCCAGCTAGACCTCACTCTGCAATGAAAAATAATTAGGAGGGACCAATTTGTGAAACACCCTGTATAAGTTTCCGTACCTACGGCATGAAACTAACTCCCTTATGCACGAAATTTTGAACTGAGTCAAACCGTACGAAACGGCGAGAGCTCTGAACAGCACTAATTGAATTCGGACATGTACGAACCATCACGTATACACATCGGTGATCAGAATTGCAAGTAAAATACAAATTACGGCCTGTAGTTGCCGTAATAATAGGTTTTCGCTTGCTGGAAACAAAAATTAGTATAATCTGTGACAGAGAATTAGTCGAATACACGAGAACATTAATTGAAGGAGGAAGCTTGCGAATGCAATTGTATATCAGTTTGCAATTGTGGACGCGGCCAGACGATTAGAAGTCGGCAACCGCACGAACAGTTCGTGTAATGAGTACGCGGTCGCCATTATATGAGAAGGAAACCATTAGAAGAAGCGAAAACCAACTTATGGCCGATTTGTATTCGCGTTGAAACGCCATTCGGTTCTTGTTTTGCTTCTTGATTCGGATTTGCGTGTTTTGCATGTCGAGAATGTCTTGATGTTCCTTTCAGAAAACCAGTATCCGTAACTTTTCAAATCCAAAAACTTGTTCGAGTACAGCTTTTTATTTTACTACGTTACAGACTGTTGTAAAAGACAGATTATCACAAGAGATGCTAGGTATTACGTAACGTATCCCCCTCCGGTCACTGACGCGATGCTCGAAAGGGTAGTTCCTGTGGCCGGGGGTGCGGTGTCATAGGGGCCACTTTGGCATGCGTGCATCGCCATACGTCCCACCACACATAATCCCCTTGGGTATCTACCGGTTTCCCAACTTCTTGCAAAGGCGACATATTGAAACCAGATCCCCAGCCCTCCAAAAACGATCCTCAATTCGGAAAATGCAGATTGTTGGGTACATCTTCTTACAAGTTCGGCAGATGCCCTAATAATGTAACTACGAAATATTTGTAGTTTGCGCGAATACTAAATTCTTCTGATTGCGATGTAGCTAATCGCTGCTGCAAGAGGAGCAGACACGGATTCTGCCTGTAATTAAGTCTCCCGAACCCCCTTGGGCAATGGGTTTTCTCCGTGGTATTACTGCTTTAGAAATCTAACCTCTCCCTATTCCGTGAATAAAATAATCACCCCAGACTCTCGTGGTGAACAATGAACAAACAGTCGGATATCTGAGTAGCCATAGAGACAGTCGGACAGTTGAAGAGAAAGCGAGTTAGCTAGTCAGACGGACAAAGAGTTATACAGTTGCGCAGGAAGACTGATATACTGTGGCAGCTTTTATAAACAGGGGTAACTTTGTCGATCCGATGAAATTTGAGTTACGGACAGTACGTAATAGAGGAATGAATGCCCATTCCAAGGAGCTATCGGCGAGATTTGTAGCGTTTTTTGTTCCGGAGATACATGCGGTCAAAAATGAGTGTAACGAGAACGCGCGAAAACACGTTTTTGGGAAAAACGCGTTTAAAGTTAGACATACCTTTTTCTCCAACTCCGTCAAACGGCCCTAACTCGCCGTGGAATCACGTTACCAGCCTCGACCAGGGGTTGTTGGAATGGTAATTTTTCGCTCTTCTGTGAGGTAACAATTCAGAACATCAGATTTATTCGCGAGCTCCGAAAAACCACGGAGAAGCGAACGCAGATATTCACATCCTCTCTCTCCCTCTTCTCTCTCATGCGCGTAAATTTTGTCTCTTCGTTACTGCGATGTTTTTTCTATAGAAATCAACAAAAATCTCAAAATTGATTTTTCGACAAAAAAATTTTGTTTTTCTTTTTTTGCGTTTTCTGAGATTTTGATCGATCGACAAAGTTACCCCTTTTTATAGAAACTGCCACATGTACAAATATTGAGAATGGCTGAAACGCAAAATACTAGTCTCCTCCCCTCCATTCTTGAATTTTGAATTTCACTTCCAAACAGATTTCAGTTGTTCGTATTTCGTTTGAATTAGTCATGTGCAGAAGTTCCTTTCCTTTGTGAACCAACCCTTGTATATGTGACCTGGAATCATGAAATGTGCCTCTGGTGTCAAAAAATAATTTTTCACTTTCTTGACAATTCTTATATAAAAAAATCACGCGCTTTCGAATGAAACAAATCACAGCTTCCTATCTTCGTTAGTTTTTCCACAAAGTGCATTTAAAAATGAGGTCAAAAGTTTAAAAACATCCGCTTACATGACATCCTGTGAAAAGGGCCTACGCAAATGACAGAGAACAAGAATTCGAAACGCGGTTGTCATAGCAACGCGTAAACGCACTACCACAGATGTACACGCTATGCACATCTGTGCACACCACTAACACCATCCCATCTTTACACTCGTTTATCTCAAAACCCGGTTTTCGCACGAGAGGCACGTTTCATGATTCCCGGTCACAATGTACAACTCAAGGTCAATCTGGGAATATGGAAATGAGAGCCCTCTTCCAAAATTTGTGGTCTCGAAATTTGATGTAACATCCCAAACCAGTATCATTCAGTACCTTGTTTGTGCACGTATGTACAGTAGATTCCCTTGTTTGTATATCAAACTCATGTAGAGAATCACCTAGGGTTAGGTCCGGGGCCGAGAAATGCAGCCCCATAGGAATTTTGTTCCAAATAAGTATCACTCGTTTCCTCAAACAACTTGCATTTGAAAATATTGCAATAGTTATGGAGAATTTTGATCACCTTTTGAAAATTAGGTCCCGAGTTATTAGAATTTTGAAAAACATTTTAAAATTAAAAATATTTGAAACTTAAGTTGGTTTTGGTATTGGAAGTATCTGGAAAACTGGTAGATATATGAAGTTGCAGGAAACATTCCCTAAACGTGTGTGATATGAATTTCGGATTTCGATGTGCCAGGTAGAGCTGGGCTCAAAATCTGATACAATATTCGGAATTTTCGATTTCGATTTTATGTTCAATGTTTCAAAACAAGTCAATTTCGTCGATTTTAGGGTCAAAATTTGACATTATGGACCCAAATGAGGGTCTAAAAAAATCTGATGCGATATTCGTAATCAGTAATCCGGTAAACCTCTGTTAGATTTATGGAAAATCTAAAATTTTACGACCTTACGAGTTATTCGAAATGAGCAACCAAACTCTCTTATTTCGATACTGTGTTAATTATTTCATACCAAATCAAGTTCGGGTCCGAAATTAGGCATTAGGAGTATCACCACTCATTTTCGATTAAAATTAATCAAAAAAATTATCAAAATTTTGGTACCTCATTCGATCGTTGAAATTAATTTAATTTGCCCATTTCGAGAGTAAGATTTGGAGCCAGAATCGGGTAAAATCTCATAGGGTTTTCGAAATCAGCGACCAAAAATTATTGTTTCGATAATTTTGAAGATTTTCGGAGAAAAGTCAATTATGCTAATTTCGAGAGTAAAATTTGGGGGTTGGAGGCCAAATCGCAGCAAGGAAATTTCAAAAATAGCGCCCCAAAATCCACAAACACCGTTTTTGATAAGTTGTAAGTACCGTTTTCAATTAACTTCTCTCAATTCCGGAATTAAGGCTGAAGAAATAACTAAAATTTCTTGGAATTCACAAATGTTGACTAGCACATACTGTAGAACATAAGAAACCACTTCTAATAACATATTGCACGACTCCATATCTCATTTAAAATACCAACGATGATTCCAGTCAAAGCACTAAAAATACCTGCTGGAGAAATTTTTTTCCAGCATATTGCAGAAAAATCAAAATTGATTCCAAATTCGTTTACTGCGTCTTTTAAGCTCATTTTGGTGGCCAGAAAAATGGGACTTACAATTTCACAGCCTCAACTTCGAGCTTCCCAATTCCGCGACCGGAAAGACCGAAATTCTTAAAAATTTGACTAGAGAAACTGTGACCATACAATATCGGTTTCCTATCTCAAACTCAAGAAAAAAATTCAAGTTTTGTTCCCTTATGGAAGTTAATAGTGTTATGGAATCAACAAAAACACCTTGTATTTTTAAATTAAAAACTAGACGGGAGAAAACAAAGAGAGTTTGTTAAAAATTTACAAAAGTGACTTTTTAAGAAAATAGTTACTTTTTACGTGACAAAAGGGACTTGCTGCGATATGCAATTCTTTCACTGGTATACTTTTTCCTTAACCATGCTTACCGAAAGCTTAATTTTTCCACACAATTCAAAAACAGGCTGCTTCGAGCCTTTCATAATATTACTCTAGTACTATAGTATATGACCTTACCAGACCTAACCTCAATACATCCGAAATTCTATTAAGGGCCTGAGGCTTATCAGACGTCCATTCGAAGCGCCCGTGTTCGCAGAGATAATTTCGATGCGAAGCTATAATGTGGCTGTATTAATTGAAAGTGTCCAGTGCCCTTGATAGATTAGTGCGCCACTTGTTTAAAATAACATACCCACCCACCTAATTAAACAATGTTGAAATAATTATCAATTAGGCAGTTATGTCTCGGGTCTGAAAAGGGTAGGCATTCTGCCTCGCACCAAGGGTAGTGCTGAACGATTCTGGAAGAACAGAAAAACAACCCAGCCTTCCACTTTATATCGGCCTTTATTTTATATCGGGACGAAATTACGAGCACACGAAAGTTTTTCAAACCTTTTGTAGAAATCACGATCGTTTTCGAGGCGGCAGATTTTTTAGGTACGGGGAACAAATAAAAGACTAATGAAGAACAAAAAGCTCGGGTAATTTAAAGGTACCGAATGCTATTTACAGACATGATTTTCCTTTTTCGTTTCGAACAATGAGACTGCTAAACTTTTTCCTTGAGTTTTTCGGCAACACTTTACATCTTACCAAAAAACAAACCGAAAAAAACTATGTAAATGGAAAAGAATTCGAGATAATATCAAACTAACTCGTTCTCTTAGATTTGATTCTCACTTTCGTAAATTCGAATCCACATTTCTTTGTTCTGGTTTCGATGTACCTCCCCGATGGCGTTCGCTCATTAAGTAAGTCGCAATAAAAATGAATAAAAAGTTCCATGTTTTGATCAGAAAAATATAACATTACTTATAACTCGTCAGATTTCTGTCGATCAGTGGACGCGCAGAAATTTTGAGAGAATATCCAGAAAGTGTCTCCAAACATACGTTCTTTACCCGGTAATGTTTCGTTTAATGGTTCGCGTGATATGCAATTTTGAACATGGAATCTAAGACCACTAGTCTGTGCAACTGTTAAGTGCGCCGTACCATAAAAATTTTTCACTGTAGATAATGTATCCGGCAGTAAAATTTACATCGATTGTGTTCTGCATATGGCGCGAATAATGCAGTGTCCAGGTGTGGTGGGTATAAGTGAATACAACGCTTTAAATCAGGTCGCACAAGCAGACATAATGACAACAGATCTGTATGACGAACCGATGACATCCGTGTATGCTCCCTTGGCAGAAGATTGTCATTTCCTGACTTACAGTTTTCAATATGAGATAGCGACACGCTTTTTAAACGAAACCAGCCATGCTATGAGTGTTGTCAGGTGAAATTCTCAAATAGTATGTACCACCATCGCCAAAAAAAGTGCCACATAAATTTTCTCGCATGTGGGATAGTGACAGATAAAAATCACAAAATCTGAAGATCACTGATCAAAAGAAAAAGGTCCTACATTAATCATCCAAAAAGTCTTTTTTCACAGGCGAACTCTGAATAAATTTGACAGTGTTCTACATAGGCTAGAAAGGCAGAAAACTTTGCGAAAAAACTTTTTTGGCTTATAAAAAAGTTGCAGTTGCAGCTGTTTTGAAGATAAAAATAGTATAATATTGAAAAAAATGGGAAATATTCCGCAAAAATTGTGTTGCATGTACTAAAAAAAAAAAAAAAAAAAAAAAAAAAAAAAAGCCAAAACATGTTTTAATACCCAAAATATGCTCGATCAAGTGTGGCTCATTCTTCTTAAGATTATATGAATCACAAAAATAACATGGACTATGGACTATCTACTTCAACATAAAAACACATGCAAAAGCATATTTTTGGAATCCCTATTTATGATCAGCTGAAATATATCTTCTAGCGACACTTTGGTCGGAGATCCACGATCTGCATAGCAAGCTTTTTTGAGTAAGGTGTCCGATGAACTAGTTTTGTCTATTGTCTTTATTGTTTATCTTCGAAATAGGAAATAATCTATTTCCGGCCGGAATCTAGGGCTGGGAATGTAATCGATCAAAATCAATTAAAATCGATTTCGAACCACCTTATCGATTATTGATTTTGACATGCCGTTAACGATTAAAATCGATTTTTTCCACTTTCCACATTTTCCGCCATTTTCCGTTTTGTTTTTTTTTTAGTTTTTGCTTCAGGCTTTTCGTTCTACTAGTTCTACCGGTCTAAAGTAGGGCTGAGAATGTAATCGATCAAAATCGATTTTCATCGATTTCGAGGCTCGAAAAATCGATCTTAATCGATTTAAAAAATTATCGATTTTTTCCACCTCTACTGGAATTATTAAAGAAGTGCCACATATTTCAAAAGTGCCACGCAAATATAAATGTACCACACCTGGGAGCGCTGCGTACTACGATCTACTTGTCCACATGAAAAAGTTTAGCCCACGTTGAGTTCCATGTGAGCTGTCAGATTCTCATAAAGAAAACAGAATAGGGGCGATTGCGCACTTCACAATTAGACGAACCAGTACTCTTAGATTCCATGTTCAAAATTACATAGCACGCGAACCATTCAACAAAACAATACCGAATAAAAAAACATCTGTTTGGATAAATCTTGTAGACATCCCCTCAAAATTTCAGCGCGTTAGTGTTATTTATTGAGGAGGGAAAAAAATTGTTACTTTACTTTTGAAACATCCCACATACAACAGCGGAGAAAAACACAGATTTCAAAGTGTCGTGTCTACGGATAGTAAGAGAGAGAAGGAAAAATTCCATGGATGAGTAGATGGAGATGTAGACAAACGTGTCCGGGAGTATTTTGTACCTTTTCTGTTAATTGAAGTCGGTAGGACTGCAAAAATGATGAAAATAGTGCGATTTCCTCATGATCTAGAAAAGTGTCGCATTATATCTGCTTTCTTTTTGACATAGGGCAGTTAGGGGAAAATTGAATAGTACCTTTCTGATATGTAGAATCTCATGAGGAACAAGTTTGGGTTGAATTACTTTTTCCTCAGTTCTGTAATTTTTGTTATTTTTGCGAAAAACCAATCTAGGGGACTTTGAACACCCCCACTAAAAATTAGAAAGATGGCAAAGGCCTGAAAATTTTTGTGATGAGTAAGACAACCAATATCAATGATATTCCGCAAAAAAACCATATTTTCCTTCGCGCTCCCACTTCGGTTTCATTCAACTGTGAAAGAAACGGTTATACAATGAGTAGTGACAGATTAGACATGGTAACCGGAAATTCGATTCGACAGCTTTTTGAATCGAGTTCCTTCTCATGCTCCGGTATAAAAAAAGAAAAATAATAATCGGGAAAATGCACGGCTCTCAAAAATAGCCGAAATTCATACCCTGGTCCAGATTTTAATTTCGCGAATGGAGTTCTGATATATTAAATCTCACACTTCTACCTTACGAGTTACAAAAGCATTTTATGTAACCACTAGTTGGTTGTTCTTTACCTCGTGCCGAGCTTTTTAATTCCGCTCGTATATTTTACGTTGGCATTCGAATCATATTTTTCGAGCACGGTTGCTTCTTTTTTCTTTTGCACCCCCTTTTTTGCAGCTTTATTTAAATGGCACATTCGCCGTGTAAGCGTCGTTACGCTCGAATAAAATTACGTTCGAATAAACGCTATATTATTATAAATTCTGCGGATACGGAGGTGCGCTCTTTTGCCAGTCCAGTTCCTTGTAATCCTTATAATCGGAGGGGTAGAGGACGGGGTTGAAAAACGATCGACGACGACACGATAAATGATGCGACGATGACCGCGGAAGTGAAAATGAAATGGAAACTGCGAGGACATTTCGGCTTCGCGCAATCGTCGAATAAAACTTTTCCGATCGATGCTTTTCCTTATGAGCGAAAGTAGTGGAGCAAATTAGCGGAGATGCTTTCTTCGTTAGCCGAATTCGTGTTCGGCAAATTGCCGAAAAGTTGTACACGCGTTTGCAAAAGTGTTGTGGAAACTGGCTGACAATATGTGCGGTGTGTGTATAAGAAAAGTAAATAAGGCGATAAAGGATCGTAGGTATTATGCGTAAAGGTCTGGTCATCTAGATGAACCCAGACACAGCTACGTGTTGAGCCGATTACGTGTTGATTCGTGCTTTATTGAGCAGGAAAGCTTACCTATTTGACCTACTCCTTCGTTGCTTTTATATTCAGGCTGCTGTTCGGATGCATTCTTTCTTTCTTTCTTTTTTTTTTTTTTTTTTACAAACAAAGGAATAAAATAAAATAAATAAACGCTCTTGGAAACTGCGAACGTTATGCAAGGTGGTTGAACGTTTACGTAACATGACTATTTTTTGGTTGAATGACATAAGTACACATATTATGTCGTCGCTAAATATACGAAAGTGGAGAGAGAGGATGAAAATGGGGCAATGATTCGATTTTCTATAAATGACCTGATTTTATTTGCAGCCTGGAATAGACATATTGTGTATAATTATGTAAGTTACTTATTATACTTGGGTGAACCACCGTCTATCCCGTCCACCTTTGGGCATAGGCATCTGTCGCATTCTACCAGAGTCTCCTTTCGAGGGCATTACTCATCTCACAATCTCGTCTATCCATCTTGTGGGTGGTCTCCCTTGCTTCCTTTTCATGTCCCATGGGACCCAGTGTGTGGTGAGCAGGTTCCACTTGTTCCTGTCCCCCCTGGCCATATTTCCTGCATACTTAAATTTAAGCCTTTTAATAATATATCCGATATCTTTAATTTTTGTTTTCTCTTTTTAGTGTCCATTTTGGAGTGTGAGTGAACTTGGTAATATTCCTTTTGTAGGGTGTGCCAATTCACTTTTCCTTCTTCTGTATTCCAGAGCGCTTTCGGCTGTTATGCCATCATCAATGGAGTACCCTAAATGAGACTTGTCTCTTGTGGTCCTGTAGTTATAGTCGAGGGTAGTACCGTATGGTGAGCCTGTTTAGTCTTGCGTTTTCTCTTTTGTCGATACTAATTTTGTCTTTATTAAGTATGCTCCTCAGCATTCCGTACTGGTTTGTTTTAGTTTAGAGGTAAGCTTCCTTGTTAAAGCCCACGTCTGACACCCATAGCCCAGCACCGGCATGACGCACATTTCGGCAGAACTATTATTTCAGTCCTAAATTTTATTTTATTCCTTAGAATCGTCTTTTTGGCCCAAGGAGCCCGTCATGCGGGAAAAAATGCTATGGGGGTTACCATGTGGATATAATTTATCGTGTTTTTACAATCGGTTAGTCTCTTTTTGTATTACAAGGTGTTTACCGGGATCGAAAGTTGATAATGGCCGACTATTTGGAGACCTTTTAACTTGAGGTATCTATCACCTCAGTTTTGCATGGTCGATTCTTAATGATACACGCATGTTCTACTTTTATTCAGGAAAAACACTTCCGTTTCGATTTTTTTCACGGAACTTTTCATTTGTGTACTGGGGCTTGGTTGGCCGAGTGGATAGCGCGCTGATCTCGAAATCCGATGAAGGTTCCTGGTTCGAGTCCACCCGTAAGCAGCTCGTAATTTCGACCTGGCGTTTTAGAAATAAAAGAGTGGACATCCAACACCTCCCCGACATTCTCAAAAGGGCGGATTCCAGTATAAGATTTGATAAGTCAGACTAGTGGAAATCTCAAAAAATTTTGAGAAAAAGTAATTTCTTACATTAAGAAACAAAACAAATAAAAAATACAAATTTCAATCAGCCTTTCCATTCTTTCTCACTTTCCTCAATCTTCAGCAGTCTTCTTTCTTTAGTCTAAGTCTTCTCGGTGTATTTACTTTTCATCTTCGCCTTTTTCGTTATTTTCTGCCTTTTTGATCTTCTTAATCTTTTCAGAGTATTGCAGATTTCAAATCCCAGAGATGGAACACGTGGGTAGCAAAGAACAAGAGGAACAAAAAGTGTTGAACTAGAAAAATATCAGTATTTTCCCGAAATCAGTGAGAAGCTGTAGTTCGGCTTATAGTTCATTTTTGTTAATTTTAACGACTTAATTTAATGGACATACACGAATTATTTATTAGTTTTGTCCATTCCGAAAATTTAACCATCTCTTTCTTCTTTTTCTACTTCTTCTTCGCTTTACTCAAGTTTATAACATTCCGTTAAATTTTCAGTGTGCAATAACTTTTGTTTTATGTAAAATAAAATTCAAGCACTTGACTTGTTTTGTTTTTCTTCAAATAGGTTAAGTCATGTTTTGAAGATTTTTCAAGTAACAAAAAAAAAACAACACGTTTCGTGCTCCACATATTATGCAACTTGCACTAACGGTTTTAAGAACAGAGCATGCATACGGATGGTACTCTTGATTCCAAATCCAATTGTAGCATTGACATTTCTATCATCATACTGGCCACTTAGACATTTTAGAACTAAAAATAAAAAGAACTTAGCCGTTTTATGCGAAATTTTTTCAACATTGTTTCTTCGGTTTCGTTTTTATTTTCTTTCTCTTCTTTTTCACGATCGATACAAAATTATTATTAAAGGAAGAAAAATGGAGGCATGAAAACAACTTCTATTGGTAACTAATATTATTTAAATTATTAACACGGGCAGCACAAACAGGTCACATTCTGTACCTGACCTATTCACTGGATTGGGGAGAGGAAGGTTTGACAAACAAACAACGGCTCGTACGAACGATTGGCACGTAGGTAGATTCAAATTCCAATTTTGGGAATGACGAGATATGCTGGGCAAACGTATACAAACAATGTAAGAACGATTGGCCCTCGCCTGGGATCCAAATTCCCATTTTGAGAGGCTGCATTCCCCATTCCCCGGATTGACCCAGAGGCCTACTTGAGAAAGAACTGCAAAAGATGAAATATGCTGTGCAAAGCGGCTCCATTCCTCCAGCTTTCAGACCTACCCCCTCGGTATACTCTATAGGGGGTTAATTATAAGCAAGTAATGGAATATACTGTAGAAAAGTGAAAATGTAAAAACTAAATACAGATTTCAGAGGCTGCCTGGTTATACCCACTTCAAATTACTGTAGGAAATTTACGTACAAACGATGGAATATGCTGTACAAACGTATACAAATCAAAAGGACGGTCATTGTCAGAGGTTAAAATTCCAGTTTCGGGCTAGCTCTCATTTTCTCAACCCACAGATTCACGCTAAGCTGTAGATGAACAGGGGTTGGTGTCTTCACATTTCGTACTATTACTTTCCGACTGTAAGTATACAGTTTCAAGTACAGGGATCGATAGGTCTTGGTATATATGTAGTATTGTTTCATATAAGAAAAGTGAAAATCAGAGGAGTGACTTGACCTGTTTCAAAAGTAGAAATAATCATCTACATCCGTGACCCACAAAAAGCATTCCTACTTCAAAGTCATTGATCTCCCTGACTAATTTTACCTCTCTAAACTAAGAAGTAAATCATCAAAGTGAGGACATTCATCCATCATTAACAATTTGAAGGTCAGAATTGTCATTTCACGACGAATACCTCCATCTCTCTTGAAAATTGGGGACTTGGTATTTTACTCACATAGAGTATTAATAAGTATTTCACTTGATTTAGATGTATGCCATGTCGTATGAACTCAAAACAGGAGTTACACTGCCCTTACTTCTAGACGGTGGGAAGGAAAACGATACCACATAGAGCTGCGCTTATTTCTCGTGATTGTAGCGGATCGTATCGTAAAAGTCGGTGCGTTTCTCGCTTTTCGTCGTGAAAAAGAGAAGATTTTAGCCGAGAAAAGCAAAAATTGGTTTTCCAGTTACATTTATAGTCACGGTTTTATACATTACAGACGTGCGCGAATTTCATACCTTGTTTTATGTTCAAACGAAGGAAGTGCAGACATATAAGATGGCGCAGTTAGTTACAGTAAGAAAGAAGAGAGAAGAAGAAAATCCTCCCCCCCCCCCGATGCAACCCGATGTAGGCTTAAACATAGAACGATATGATTACACGAAATTACATTTTCATCTCGAACTTTTTCTTTCGCCGAACCTCGTAACTTCTTCTCCCGCCGTCAAAGCTGTATCGTCGCTCGGTCGCCTAAATCCGGAATTTATACACCCGGATGGAGCATAAAAACCCTGGAGGCCCTTAGAACCATGTTTCCTCTTTGAGGCTGCATTTTCTCCATTTTATATCGTTCATATTTTTATGGCAATGTCCGCCCTCGCAAATCTATATGTATGTAACTAAAAACACAGCCCGCCCTGCCTCCTTAGCCAGCAGCCATGATCTGAGTACTGGAATCCGAATAGCTCATTTCAACATTGATAAATTATACGAAAAAGAAAGTGCCAGCTTCGATAGTTAGATCTTGAAGAGGCTAGAAGACAAACCCTCTTCGTACATAAAATCAGAAAAATATCGAGATTCACGAGCGAAGAAGGAAAATACATTGATACGGCTTCGAACATTTTTCTTTAAATTTCAAATATTCCAGTGGCGACCATTTTACTTTCGTTTCAGTTCATTTTATTCAACTCGAACGTGGACGATCCATTAGAATACGAGGCGGATCTAGAGAGGAATCAGGGGAGAAAACTGAATAGTTTCACCTCTTCCTCCCGGATATTTAGATCATTGTCAGATTTATGGCTGTTGACTGAATATGAAATCGACAAATAACTTAAACTGGAATTTTCAATGAGTTGTGCTACTTCCTCAGTCGTGTCGAAAATAAGAAAATAATTTCTAACGGACGTTATCAAATTTTTACCAACTCAATACATCCTTGGGCAACTATCTGTAAGACTACTTTTCCATTTTTTTTTCTCTCGGGGAGAGAGCACTAGTGACAAACTAAGAGTCTTCAACGATAGTTTGAGAATATTTAAGGCTTTTCCAGACTTCCAGATTTACTCAAGACTTTTTAAGGCCCTTCCAAACTTACTTTAAACTTTAAAAAATCATGAATAGCTCGTTTACAACTACTTGTAACTCTCTCCGATTGATTATAACTCTCTAGAATTTCATCAAGACCTTTTAGGACTCTTTCGTACTTGTATAAAACACTTAACGATTCGTATAAGACACTAAAGTCTCTCGTTGCTCTGTAACACTTTTTCATACTTGTTTAAGACTGTTTAAGACTAGCCCGGACTCTTTAATACTCATTGAAAACGATATAAGTCTTCCAAATTTATTCAGAACCTTACAGATCGATATTGAAGATAAAATTAAGAGATAAAGTAAAATTAACGGTAATTAAAAGAAGGCTCAAGGAACATTTGGACTTTTTGAAAATCGGTAAGATTGAAATGGAATTGGGCGGGACATGCGGTAAGAACGGGATGCGAAAGATGGGCTGCAAAAGTAGCAAACTGGATAACATATGGAAAGAGAAGAAAGGGAAGCAGAAAGCAAGATGGGGGGAGGCAATCGAAAGACTGTTGGAAAACAAATTATAGAGTGGCACGTGACCAGCTTGAATGAGCCAGATTGAGGGAGACCCATGCCGAGTATAAAGGGCCGATTAATTAATTAAATATACTGTAATTTAATATAAAACGGATTAGATGTATAATAAAGGCTAATTGTAATTACTTTACTCTGATTCGCTGATTTCCTTAGACTAATCCAAGAACTGATCAAGATTCTTCAAAAACGAATAAGACTCACCACATTTTGATTCCCTCTCAGATTTGTTCAACGCTCCCTGAGGCTCTTCCAAGCTTATCCAGGACTCATTTGAACTATTCATTGCCTGTTTAAGACTTTAACTCTCCCTTTGAAATTCGGAAAGACCCATACAGACCTTTTTAGAGTTCGCTCAGATTCTTAAAGAATCGCTTGTGACATTAGACCTCATTCGATTTAGCTCAAAAACTTCATATTAAATCTTTAGAATCAAATTATTAAACTCCGGGAATTTCTTTTTGCTAAGATCGGTAGTCTTATAAAACCTATATGATCTATAGAAACTTCCTGAAAGTAAACGAAGTGTATCTTGAAAGTTCTCGAAAATTCTTGAGGGTATACTGCGTATGCGTACACATGAGAGATGGCATCTCGATATTTTACACTTTTCTTTGACGTTTTGCAAATACCTATGATCTATTTATTCACAAAACTGACTTTCCCCCACTATTCCACTATTTCCTAGATCCATCAAGGGCGATCCTAGCAGAGCGAATATATGAAATGTTTACTCCTATTTATTTTTAAAAAACTGAAGAAGTGAAGGCTACGGGACAGATGACAGAAGGACAAAGCGAGCGTCACACGAGTTTCAGCGGTGAACCCCTCATCCCAAGTAAGACTAGTAATTAATATTTACGTTGTTTATTCGCTTGAAATGAATGCATTTTATTGAAATTCTTCAGGCGTAAATGTAAAAGTAAATCAAATCACTGCTAATTATTATTGGCCCGTCTGCATCAGACTTTCTAATGTTGCTAAGAATGACTCGCAGGAAGGAAGAGATGAAAGTTAATCGATCTGCCCTATATCCTGCCCCCCTATCTCAACCACGACTAGAAAAGGTAATCGAGTAAACGTGTCTAGTTCTGCAACCAGACGATATGAGACTTACGCGAAAATCAATTCCTAAAAGGAAGTTCGGTTAAGCTCCGGGCTAAAGGTATTTAGTTTAGTCCCTTAAAGAGTTTTTCGTTGTAAGGCTTCACGAGCAGATTCTAAACGCTTCTTTCAATTTAAAAAATCACCGAGAATAAAATTACTGTTCTCAAAGCGAATGTAGACTACGAATGGCTTTGGGATGGTATCTGTCATCCACCGCTCTAACGATTGCATGGCACTCTTACTGTACTAACAACAGTTAAATTCCGAATCGATTTGTTTGGATGAAACTTTGCTCGAAGCATTTTCACATAACTCGTCATTCGACAGAGTTTTAAAAAAAAATAATAAAAAAATATCTGACATATCTCCTCTCGATTCCTGTATTGTTTTCCGTATCGAACCGCCTAAACGAAAAATAAACAGAAATAGGCTGAAAAGGAATGTCAATGAATTATTCCGGGTTTTGTTCATTCATATATTTGCCCGATGTTTGTATCGCGAAAGGAAAGAGAAAGAATTCTGGTCGGACCGGGTGCATGCCGCGGACAATCGTAGCGACTGACCCTTTCAGAGAGATGAGCCCAAACTGAAAATTCCTCTAAAATAGCTGATCAGGAAGAAAATTTAATGAATTCAAATAATTCGACAGGCATAGCAGATTAGTAATTAGCTCTCTATATATGCACATTTATTATCTGGCATACGGCTTATTCTCGTCGAAATGAAAAACGTATGGCAGGTTACCTATTTGAAATCCGAAAGACTGCAGGGGCAAATCTGTAACACCAAAATATTTTCAAACAGCCAAACAGGCAGATAAACGGCCAATCAGCCAGTTAGTCAGTTAGAGCGAAAGTTCTTACTCTATGCTATTTATTTACCTATTTTAACTGAAGTATCTCTTCACAGCCAAAAGGAACTAACGATGAAGACGAACTATTCTATTATACACAATTTTCATTAAATTATTATCTGCTTTAAAAAAAGTAAGATAGGAAGCGGAAAATGAAATATGACAGAAAAAGAAGTAAATAAACTGAATACCTAGGCAGAAAAACCGTTGATAACAAAGAACACGAAAATAGGGAAGAAAAACCATAAAGAAAAAAAAACAAAGCTAAGATCACAGAAGAGCGGACATCCTTCTCCTCTTCATCCCCTGGGCAGTCCAGAAGCAACTCAGATCCAATCACTCAACGGTACTTGAGATCCTCTATTGGAATTTGAACAAGCCACAGGTCCTGAGTACATCAATTTCCGGGCAAATATTTTCAATTTTATTGAAAAAATGCGCTACGAGATTAAAAGGGGCATTAAGGGTTATTCCGAACACCCATTTTACGAATTTGGGGAGACATATACGAAAAAAGTGTAAAAAGCTGATTTTATGAAGAATCTGTTGTAGACCTTTTTTTGTTTGATGATTTTCTTTCACATTATTGATAATTTTTGAAGTATCAAAGGAAAACTCCTTTTTGGGGGTACAAGCCCCGCTAAGAAATTAGCTAGACAAATGAGGATGGTGAATTTTCTTTTTCAATACTTGAGAGACACTCTAGAATTCACCAAAAGAGAGAAATATAAATATACAAAAATTTCCAGAAACCTGTATTTTGGCATAATTGTTATTTGAGTAGGCTAATCAACATGCCAAAAGCCCCTAAGAATCCGAGTTGAGCCTTGCCCAGGGGGTCAAATAGGTTCACAGAATTAATGCTAATCGATAAATAGCCATCCGATTGAAAAATGTTTCAAATAAAAAGTGTTCATTACTCAATTTTACGCAAGGAATGTTTCTTGAAATTTATTCTTTTCAACCCCAAAACCACTGTTAGGGAGAAAGCGACTTCAAAATCACAGTTTACACTACTATGTATCAACACAGACTTTAATAAGGCGGCTCTAAGGGGAGCTATAATGGACAGCCATTTTGACTGCAAGCAATAAACAAACCTCCTGTTGAGAATGAGAAATCGTACACATGCTTTTCTTGCAATCAAAATGGCTGTAAGTTATACCTCCCCTTAGAGCCGCCTTAACCTTAATGGAAGAAATTATAGAATTTTTGATATTATCTATTGTCACAAGGTATAGCAAGGTTGCTAATTAGCAATTACCACTACTTCCTCGGCCACCGATCCCTAGACTTTTTTCTCCCACCTTCTGCAATCCTGAAAACTACACCTTGAATTTCGTAGGTATGTTTCTATTTTTATCACTTTTAGAAAAGACTCAAGTCGGGAATTTTCATAGCTTCGTTAGCACGAGTAATCACATCGAGGAACCACTAAGAGTTTCCAGGGTCATGAAATTCAAATTGAGATCAGTTCAACCCTCAGTTAAAAATTATCGTACCTGATCAAGGAGTAGGACTTGAGATTTTTTCATTTACAGCTATTTTGTATCATTGTGAAAATTATACTTATTAACTAAAATTAACCAAAGTTACTTCTAAATTAATGCATCCATAATTGGGCATAGGCCTCCCTCACTCTTCTCCATTGGCCCCTCACGTCCTACGATACCTGCATTTCGCTTTAGCTCATCTTCCCACGTCAACGTGTGTCTCCCTACCATCGTTTTTTGTCCCCTTGGTAACCATTCTAAGATTTCTCTCCCATCTATTGTCCTTTCTCCTTGCGACGTGTCCAGCATACTCGAATTTTAGTTTCGTGAATTTGGGGGGGGGGATCGTCAAACTCATTTCTGATACCTAATTATTTTACCACACTTTGTAAATTACGACATCTAAGAACGAGAGAAGAGAAAAAGAGTTCAGAAGTGGAGAAATTCAACAACACACAGATGAGTATAACTTCGGAAGTTTGAATAGTCGCTCAACTCCATTTCTAACGGTGATTTTATCCTAATGTGAAACATAGGGAAATCGGAGGGGAGAAGCGGCAATGTCAATATGTTCAATATGGGTGTTATATATCACTAGTTTGACAGATCACTGAACTCATTTTGAATGACAATCTTACCCTCGCGTGAGAATTAGCGCATCTGATGGAAAGTAGGAGAGAGGGCTCAAAAGTATACACATCTAAGTACAATACAAGTATACCACTTCAGTAGCTTGAAAGGTCGCAGCACTCATATTTGACGATGATGTTATCCGCACGTGAAAACTGGGGAATCTGGGGTAATAGAGGATGGAGCTCAATAAAGGAAAAATTAGTAAGCACAATGTGAGTATTTTTGAAGTAATTTGGAAGGTCGCTAAACTCATTTCCGATAATAAGAGTACTCAAATATGAAATTTTCAGCTTTGAGCCTCATCTTCACCATAGATGACCCCAGCAAGATCACAGGAGGTTAAAACTATAATTGAAAATGAGCTCAGCGAGCTTTCAAGCCCCTGGATTGATATCAATATTGTAAGTGCTGATTTTTCCATCATTTGAGCCATCTCCTCTCCTTTCCCCCAGATCTCAAGTTCCTCATTAAAGTAAGATCATTATTGAAAATGAGTTCACCGATTTTCTAGACAAATGTTTACCTTTTGAACCTCTCCCTCCCTGATACCACAGTTTACCAATTCGAGTGAAATCATCATTAGAAATGAGTTTGGTAACCTTCCAAATTTATAAAACTATATCCGTATTGTATTTTACAAAATCCATTTTCAATCTCTATCTCCTGGCTACGTGCTACAATTTTCAACTTATGGTTGAATAGACCTCAAATCTAAATTCAGTGACCGTAGAAACATCACGAGATATCTAGATGTGATGACTCGTGCTAATAAAAGCAGCAAAAGTTCCTGACTTTGGTCTTTTCTGAGACTGACGAAACAGGAAAATCAAAAGTTCAAAGCCTAATTTCTCAGGATTGCGGGGAGGGAAATTAAAACTGTTTAACAAAATAAGCCAAGAGCAATTAGCAGCCTTACGGCTCGATGAACATCATGCCATCAGAAAAATGTCAAAAATTGTACAATTTCTGCCATAAGGTCTAAATCACTGACCCCCCCAACACCGGTTCCGGGGAGTTACGAAAAAATGTCAAAGAATTCTTTCTACGTATATAAAATTGAGCGAGAACATTTTTTGATTGAAACATTTAGCAATCGGACGAATTATCAACTTATCATCCAAAGTTAAATTTAATAGACCTATTTGACCCCTTGGTGGGCGATCTCCAGTCACATTTTCGGGGACTTCTCGTACGTTGACCACAGACCAACTACGCCAAAATTCAGATTTTCAAGAATTTCATCATTTATTTACCTCACGTTTACTGGACTAAGACCATTCCCAACATTTTTCAAAAAGCGAAAGATTTATTTGTACTCAAGAAAGACCAGAGCCCCTATCCTGACGCAGGCCCAACCAGGGTAATTCCAAGTTAGGGGCGCGGTGTCCCGGTGCTCATTTGGCGGGCGTGCACTGCCATACGTTTCACCATCATCGAACATCTTTCGGAAAAAAAATCGTTCATAAGTTAATTCCTTTCTATTCTCATTCAAGTTTGGCTGTCATACAATACAAATCGCGTAGTCTCCTTTCATGTTAAAACTTCTTTCTGACAAAGATAAGCATCAAACTTCACTTGCATCAGGGAATAATATATACAAAATTTACCAACACGTTTAGCCGCTTTAACTCTCATTTTACCTCTAGATAGTAGGAACTGGTTCGCTAGTTTCAAATAAATAAAAAAGATCGCCCCCTTTTTTTGATCAGATGTAAGAAATTCTACAATCCCTCGTCATTTCTCGGCCCTTCGAAAGCAATTTACGAGTTGGTTGCAAACGGACGGGTACAAGTCTCCATAAGGAAAATACCGCGGATGGAATGCGAACCTCCACTACTCTAGTCGCCCACATCAATCATAAATTAAAGCCGAAAAAGTGCGACTCTATTTTCGCGAAAACTTTGGCAGCCGTCGCTTATTTCCCACTGCTGCCGTACTCGTATATCAACTGGCCTTTGTCATCTGTGTATTACGGTGGAGCCGAAAACACAATAAGAAGACACAGGGAAAAAAATAGAATACAGCGAAAAAATGCGGTCGAGTACATCTACGTGAAGCCGCCGCGCGACGGTACATTTTTCAGCAGGCTTTAAATTCGTTTAACCCTTTTACAATCTTTTGTTCCAATTTTTATGATTGAAACGGTCGTCTTAAATACCGTATACCAAGGAATTACCTCGAACAAGCCCGCTCCCTTTTCACCGCGTTTCAACATCACCTTATCTCTCTCTCTCTGGAAAATAGAAATCTAAAATTTATAACTCGAAAAATTAACTAGCGACACAAACTTTTCACTTTTATCCCTTTTCGAAAAAAAAAAACTTTTTCCGGCCGTTGCAGAACTTCTTTTTCTACCGTACAGTGTTTTTAATTTTTACTTTTTTTTTTCACTTGTAACAAACGCTAACTGATTTCGTCGTTGACGCTGTTCTTTTTTCACTTCGAACAAACTTTTTCGTAAAGAAAAACTGATAATGTTTCGAATTACAAAAAGGAGTACAAGTAGATGTTTTTTTTTTGTTTTTTTTTTAACACAGCTATTTTTGGCCCGTCTGAGAGGATGAGCAAATTAAAACGCTGGCGGCTTGTATCTGTGAAACCGAATACTCCGGTGCGCTTACCTTGTTTGCCAGACTGCTGTTTCCCGTTATCTTTCTTGCATTCTTCGTCCTCTTCGCCAGGTATAACGATATCCATGTCATCGCCGTTCATCCTGAAATCAGAGAAAAGTTTATTGAAATTGGCTCCAAGTAACTAGATCATAACGTATTCCATTAAAATTCGACGTTCGTTGCTTTGACAGGGATCGTCGAACTTCGAGTCGATAAGTTTGTAGCGAAGTCGTACGCGATCACGTCTCAGGTCAACCCCCTCCTCTCCCCCTTCCCTCCATTATCACAATAAACTCGTCTTTGGATGTAAAGGTTATCCCGTCGTACGTACACGTAGATAATACCAACGCAGAAGAGGAAGTGCCTGCAAGTTTAACATGTAATACTCCGGAATGTTGATAAAATTGCATATCCAGTTCGCCGTAAATCCGTTCTAATTCGGCAACGTCCAGAGGTTAAATATAAGAATTCCTTCAGAAAACAATTATTACGAGTGAGCTGATTTTTGGCAGAAAGTCAGGTATGGTGGTTCTAAAGTCACTAACAACCCAAAGCCAATTTTTTCGAGCGGTTCGAAATCCTAAATTTTTATTTTTTCCAAATATCTCGGGATATATGGCGAATACGAATAATATTTTCCAACAAAAGATGTCCCTCATCGATTTCCCCCGGAAAAAGTTCTCTACAGTTTTTCTATAACTGTCCTCAAAATGTCCCACAGAGGGAGCTGAAAATGACCCTGTTTTTCTCTGTAGTTCCTGAAAATTATGTATTAAACCCTTCCAGCGAGCAAAAAAGAAAAAAAACGGAACTAGACCAGGTTAACACCCACGTTGATGGACATTTCAGGTGCATTTTCGATTTTCTAAGGATGTTCTGCTGAACTAGGGAGAGCTTTTACCACTGTCTCCATCAGAAGAGTTCATTGCGCATAGCATTCTGATAATAAGTGGCAAAGTTACACCCCATTTACATGAATTGTCCATTTTTCGGAGAATTACCCAGGTACTAGTTTTCCGGGGTCCATGAACTGATTTTTGCCATCAACTGTATCAGCTGAAAACAATGGGACTGCGAGAAGAGGGCAAAATGAAGTAAATTGTAATATGGATATCAAGTACAAGGTTTTATTTTTGGCATTAGTTTCACCTCTCGCAGAAAATTGTGGTATCGAGGGAAAGCGAGCTGGGCAAAATCGGGTAAATGCAAAATGGATATCATATAGGTACTCGTTTTCAGAGTCGTTGGATTCATTTTTTACATCCGTTTGACCCCCGATGCCGGGACCCATCACAGCATTTGGAACACATAATTTAAGATTAAATTTTAGAAATTAGACTCAGAAAAAATTCCAATTCTGAAACTTTGTTCAAGTTTTCCAGCGAAGCCACTTTGTCCCCTTGGGGGAGGGTCGAATTTGGAACCACAGGCGAGCTCCGGGTCCAAAACTCTAATTAAAGTTTTGAAATTAGCGATCCAAGAAACTCCTGTCTTCATAGATTTTTCAATATGCCTTTGTTTAAAATTCCCAATTTAGTTGAACGTTCCAATTCTTTTTTCGAGGGAAGGGAAATGTTTCGTGTTCAAAAAAAAATTCCTTATAAAATCAAGAATAGTTTTTTTTCCCCCTACTTCACCTATTTTTTGCGAAAGACTTTAAAGAGAGTAGAGGAGATAATCGGGATGTAAACTTCAAGTTTCAAATGTTGGCAGCCCTGTATATATTTTAGTGATCACATACGATTTACCGTTAGCGTGTAGCAAACTTCAACTATCATTAAGTCGATTAGAAATTCAATTTCAAAGAAAATTTGTCCTAAATTTATCTGCATCATCACCAAAAATTTGAATCATAATCAATTCTACTCGTTTTTTTCCCTCCTGAAGATAGCAGTTTTTCTATTTGAAAGAACACAATGATCACTCATTCATTTTCACTCGCACATGTGATTTTGCAGCGCACTCTAGTGCAGGTTTGCATCCCAACGTACTCAGTACAAACAATATCCACGCAAAAATAAAGCAGAAAGGGAAGTAAATTGGAGAATATCATTGGCGTGGGCAAAGCACTGGTCATCGGGATATATTTCCGAAGGAAAATACAGTAATGAATGAATGAATGAATGAAATCTTTATTGCGTCTTATTTTGTGACACTCACTGAACGAAGCTCGTTTTGAGGCTGTATTATTTTTTTTTTTTAGTTTTTCGAGTATTTACGCAGACTAAAAAATATAAAATAAGAAAAACTACCAGAACAATTTGAAAAAAAGAAAAATCAGAAATATAAAAACAAAATTAAAAAAGAATAAAAAAGAACAAATGAAAAGTAGAAAAGGAAACTAAGCCATGAAAAACTACCGATCCCGCCCCCATCCGCCATTTACAAATTAGTGAATAGGGAACTAGGGAAACGAAAAGGAATTTTGTTGTTTTTTCCTGAACCATAAAATTTACTGTTTTTTTATTTTCATTTTATTTATTTATTGTGTTTATTTATTGGTTGTTGTGTATTTATTTTGTGCGCGTTTATGTAGTAGGCTATTTATAAGTTTTTTTATTTTATTAGTATTTTTTGCTGGGATTCACATGATTTCTGCTTTATGGGATGGACTGAGGTTATTGAAAAATGAGATTCTCTGATACTTATAGGTTTGTGGTCTCCTTGTTGTATTTAAAAAAAAAAAAAATTTTTTTTGGCACCCTAATGTTATAAAGGTTATGTCTAGCTGTTATACTATGATTTTTCTGTATGTGCAATAAATTATTGCTTTTTATGTAAGTTAAGGTGTTTTTAATATGCAATTTTCGTATGTTTAATAAAATGGTTATTTTATAGATCTGAGTTGTAGACGTCCTTGGGTGGAAATTAAATATGATTTTTATGATCTTATGTTGCACTATTTGTAAGGGCTTTATTGTTGTTGGATAAGCACTACCCCATGCTATTATGCCATTGTTTAATATGGATTGTATTAGTGCGTAGTAGACATCATATTTTACTTTAGAGTTTGTTTTTTATACTTAACATGGAATATTGTGAGTTTTCTCAATCTTGAAGCCAGACAATTTATTTGGTTTTTCCATGTTAAATTTTTATCAATAATTATTATGCCCAGATATCGAACTTCATTTACTTTTTTTATTTGTGGGCAGCTACAAGTCTGCTGGTCATTTACTTTTAATGGATCACAGAGTGCAATCCTGAAAGCTACGCACTCGTAAGAGTATCACATGATTGCTAAACATGCATGGACACTAACAAAAATGATAAGCAAGGGGATAGAGACAGCCCAAATTTCGATGGAAAGATCGACACTGAATGTAAAACTAAAAGATAAAATAAAGGCAATTAAAAGGAAGCTCCAGGAAAATTTAGAATTTCTGAAAACAGTGAAAAGGTTAAAGTAGAATTGCGCTGGATGTGGCAAGAATGGGATGAGAAAGATAGCAAAAGTAACGAACTGAATAACATATGGAATAAGGAAAGAGGGAAGACCGAAAACAAGATGGGGAAGAAATTGAAAGAATGCTCAAACACAAATTACACCATAGAGTGCAATATGACTGACTTGAACGGGTCAGATTGAAGGCCAACTAGTTACCTTGAGTAAATGTAATGTACAAACATACAATGGATGATGTAATACAGGCTAACTGAATTGAATTGGTTTGGTGGAGCGTATGGCGATGCACGCATGCCAAAGTGGCTTCCCAGACACCAGACCCTCGGCCCCGGAAACTACCCTTTTCAGTATCGCATCAGTGGTCAGATGAAAGCTTTGAGGCCGGCCCGAGCCCCCATTTTGTCGTTCCCCTGCCGGTGCGCGCTATCCTGCCAAAGTTACCATTGGATCCCTACTGACAGAGGTCAACGCTCACCCAGCATTAACTCGGAATTTGGGTGCACCACGGCCGGACGCGCTTCCTCTTCACTCACCCCTCACCTTCTAGTCTTGGTAAGTGTGGCGACGCCAGGAAGTAGTGACGACGGGTGAGCCCTGCCGGGGGGGGAGGGTCCACAGCAGCTCTTCTAGGATAGTACAGAGTTGTGTTCGATGGTGTGGGTCGAGCTTTGTTCGTCGGCTCTCTGCCTCGACCACTCTGTTTGCATCTTCTTCTACATGATGATCGAGACAAAGGCCGACACTCGGTTCCATCCGCTTCCGCTCTTCAACATTTCCGGAACCAGGGTGTCCAGCGCGAGACGGCTCATCACGCTGTCGTTGTCGCTCGTGTTTCCGCCGCTGGGATCAGTCGCTGTTGCCGTTCCTCGCCTCTCCTGTTCCCAGGCCTTACACTCGAACAGGTTGTGCCAGGGTATGTTCTCCGCCCCTCGATCACAGTGCACGCACACGGGGCTTGGCGTTATCGCCATCCGATGTAGTGCGTGCCGAAGCACCCGTGGCCGCTTAGGACTTGGGTCAGGTGGAAGTTCAGCTCTCCATGAGATCTTCCTGCCCATACTTCGAGGTCGCGTATCAGCGCTCAGGTCCACTCGCCTTTGGTCGGCTGGGCGAGCGTGTCCTTCTACTTCCGAAGCGTGGACTGCTGGATATCTCGCTTGACCCGAAGTATGTCTCGCTTATTTTTCACGAAAAATACCTGATCTATCGAAAAGTAAAAACTCTGTAATCGTCGACTTATTTTGGACCTATAATTTCGTGATTTCAAAGAAAGATACAAAATAACTTCAGCAGACCATTTTCCTGTAAAATTTAGCGTCAATAAATTTTGGTATTTACACTTTTATATGGTAAATTTTACGAGTGAGAAGTTATTGTGTAAAAAATGAGAAAGGAACATGGCCTCTCATGGTGACTGCATTTTTTAGGAACTCGTTACGGTCTCAACTACACATGTACCAGGTGGAAAAATATAAAGTTCATTCAACTAGCATCCAGACTATCAGAAAGAAAAGCAGTTGAGACCTTCTGAGATTTCGTGAATCAGATCACTTAGACCTGTGTGACCAGTTATCCACCGCAAAGACTCTCTTACCGTACCACTTACAGCTTGTTAACGCTCTATGTTCGTACACGAAATTACTTTTAATCTACCGATTCGACGTGCTATGCCTTGCCACTATTCACGGTTACAAAGTGTCACTCAAAGTGCGCACTCGTCCAACCAGGTCACGAAAAGGACGGCACCCGGCTGATTTTCGCCAGTCGCCGGAAGCCGGCTGGAAGACGAGTTATGTAGGTAGTTAACGATGCCGTCCAGACCCTGTTCCAGAATCCCGCCGTGCCGCCAGCTTGTACTCGCGTAGCCGAGAAAGTTCATGAAACAAGTCGAAATAAATATCATCCTGTCTCACCGCCAAGTCTCGTTCTAACCTTATCCTCGTTTATAAATGCTCACGTTTCGACGCCTTATACGTATACACATAGCCGGCATATACATACGTAATAGATTACCGAGGACGTATCGAGCTGAGTTATTGTTCAGGTAAAATCACCTTTTACGGCTTCCAGACCGCCGAAGCCCCCGGGGGGAGGAGGAGGAGGACTACGCGATTACTCGCTGAACATAACTAGTTGGCAACTAACAATACGGAAGTAACGGTAAGGTAATCATCAATCATATCGCGAGGCGTTTCCCGATGATTCCTTAACGCGGCGAAATTCGCCGCATCGAAATACCGCGCGTAACTGTGGATGGGTGGGTGGGTGTGAGGAAGAAAGAGAGAGAGAGGGTTTGTAAAGTGTATTCCAAAAACGTGTCTCGTTATCGGATTTTTCACTTTCTCTCCACACGCCGATGAAAACGTATTAGGCAGACAATTTATTACCTCGAAAATGGAAAAACGATCGACTGGTGGCAATTTATTTAATCACTATACCGCTGGCGTGCTGGCAATTTTTGGTAGAATACAATTTTTTCTCTCTTTCACTCTCTTTCTCTTTTTCTCCTCTCTTTGTACGCCACTTCGGTTGACAACTTATTTCCTTCATTCCGCTGTATTCAGCCGACTGAAACGCCGCAGAAAGCAGCCAGAAGGGAGCGAACAGGCAGAAACGTAAATATCCTCGTCTTCGCCCATTTGTTGGGTAACGATTGCCACCGAAAGTCAAAAATACTCGACTGTGCATACGTGTCGGCGCGTACAAAAATAAAAAATATACATATAAGAAAAAAAGAATCAAAGAGAAATGTAAATTATCCTCCAGGGAATAGGAAGGAGCAATTGAATTAAAACGTTCTTGTCGAATAAAAATCAGAATGTGATGCGCGATCGAGCTGAAAAACCTTTGTACTCGTTCTTATGAATGTTTCACCTCCGGAGACGTATTTTTGTGGTTCGTCTGCAATTATATGTATCTTGAGGCTTAACGTGTGACACGAAAGATGTCACGAAATTAATGTTGAAATCGTGGAACTGCGTCTACACCCTTCCATTGGTGACAATGCCAGAAGTCGCCTTAACCAGTAAATACGAAGGTCGTTCAAAAAGTAAGGTAACAAGGCCAATAAAAAAATTACGATTTAGAAAAATTTATTCAAATGAAATATGTTTACATATTATATCCATGTACTTCTGCTCGACATAATTTCCCAGTCGATTTAAACATTTGTCCGACCGGTGGATTAGTTTATCTACACCACTAGCATACTACTTTGCCGCCATCAAATTGAACCAGTTTGACACATCCTTGCTCAGCTTATCGTCGTTGTTGAATCTCCTTCCGAACAAATACTGGTTCAGATACAAGAAAAGATGAAAATCACTGGGTGTTAAATTTGGTGCGTGGGGGGTAGAGGTTCCCAAACGTCCCACCCGAATTCCTGCAGCAAACTCTTCGTTACATTCACTGTGTGGGTCGTATTGTCTTCAAAGAAAATCACTCCTCGCGTCAACAAACCGAAACCTTCATTTTGTATGGTCCGTTTCAACGTTTTAAATAACATCACCGTTCCGTATTCACCCTGTAATGCGGGTACTGATCTTCCTTCAAGAGAATGCGACCCATGACACTGCAAATGTAACGAAGAGTTTGCTGCAGGAATTCGGATGGGAGGTTTGGGAACACTCGCCGCACTCCACAAATTTAGCACCCAGCGATTTTCATACTTTCTTGCATCTAAAAAAGTATTTGTCCGGAAGAAGATTCGACAAGGACAATAAGCTGGTCGAGGATGTGTCAAACTGGTTCAGTTTGTTGGCGGCAATGTAGTATGCTAGTGGTGTAGATCAACTAATCCACCGGTCGGACAACTGTTCAAATCGGCTGGAAAATTATGCCGAGCAGTAGTACATGGATGTATGTAAACATATTTCATTTGAATAAATTTTTCTAATTCGTTGTAATTTTTTTATTGGCCTTGTTACCTTACTTTTTGAACGACCTTCGTAGCACATAAATCCGATCAGTGCTGCATTGCGATTATTCGCTATCTAGCAGACTCATGAGTCGGCTCAGGTGAAATTAATAAGAGTAATAATTAAAAAACCTTGCTCAAATCAAAATGACCTTTATTTTCTTTTCTGAATTTATACATAAAGCATAGGTCAAGTTGCCCTCTGTTGGGCAAAGGCCCCTTTCAGACGTTCCCATCCCCCCTTGTCTATGCTGGAATATTCTATCAATCTCGTTCCTCCATCTGGTTCTTTGTTTACCTTTTTCCCTCCCCCCTTTCTAAAACCAGTCAGAAGTTATTTTTGCCCACCTGTTATTGTCGATCCTCGCTACGTGCCCAGCCTAGTCTCACGTCAGCCTCCCTATAACACGGAGGAAGTTCATGTCGTGTTTTAGCTTCTTTTTAATTGTTGATAAATTAATCTTGTCTTTCCTCTTTATCTCAAGGATCGCCCTATCCAATCGGTTTTGATGGATGATGATTTTTTTCTCTTCAGTTTTAGTGAGCGATCAGGTCTGAAAATAACTTTGCTACATCACACCAATTTATTGATTGCCTTCGTACACTTGCGACGACCCTTTTCTTGCGAACGCATATTCTTGTATAATCATTCTGCTTGGCTATTTCTTATGTAGTACGATGCAAACGTCTCATAAACGTCTTTTGTCTCCTGCATTTCCAGTACGTGATCTCTTCTGAAGCACGCTATTCTTTTTCTAACTCATTGTCCTTTTTTCTTCCCTCAGGACATTAGTTCAATACAGTCACAGTTTATGCTTAGCACTCGCATTAAAATCTGTACTCACTATCGAACGCGCTCTATTCGCTCTCGTTTTTTTGATTTCGAATGCCCTCACTGCGGTCCAGACTAAAGACTTCTCTCTGTCGTAGAAATTCCGAAAAAGCCGCACAGTTAACCAGCTTATTGAAAGAACCGAAGAATATAATGAAGAACTGGCCTTTATTGACTATAATAAAGTGTTCGACTCCCTAAAACATGATTTCATGATGGACATATAGTGAGCGTTTGACGCGACCTCTAGTGAATCAATAGAATCAGTCGTGAGGGAAAGGGACGTAAAGGAATGGCAGAGAGATCCAAACAACTTACCAAAAATCACAAATTGATGCAACAACCACCAGGAGCCGCCCACAGAGTTTTTTTTTCTCTCTTTCTAATTTACTCTCAACCCGAGCTCTGGAATCTGCCTCACGAGCATTATCTCAGAGACGTCGGGAAGGCTGTTAAGGCTGTCTTAGCCCTCTTCCCTTCTGGCCGAAAAATTGCCCTAGTCGAAATCTGGCGAGTTGCTACGTCGTCTCAAACCCGGAACCTCCGGAATCCGAGACCAACGCCGCTATCCACTCGGCCCACCAGACCCCACTCGTACTCTCTTCCCTACTGTGGAGCCTAGTGGTGGCCAGTTTGCTGAATGAACTAAATGGTGAAAAATTATACACACAAGGCTACGTTGACGATTAGGCTGCGGCGATAACTGGCAAATTTCTGAGGACCACCGCGGAGCTGCCGCAGTGGGGACTCCGGGGTGCGGGAAAAAGGGTTATCGATACACACAGACGAAACTGCGATCACTCTTTTCACTCACAAACGGAAGGGCAAGGAGATGATCAAGGTGCAATACAAAAGAAGACCGTCAGCTTTCACAGGAAAGATGAAGTACTTAAGGCACATCTTAACGAAAATCTCTCCTGTAGGGATCACGTCTCAGAAAAAATAAGAAAAGGAATCGAGGCTCTCAGGGCTTGTCATACCTACGTCAGCAGGACCTGGAGACTCTCTCCCAAAATGATGCACTGGATATATACCGGTATAATACGCCCCAGAATCACATATGCGGCAGTTTTGTGGCGGAGCCGGGTCTACCTGGCCAAAGTCGGAGAGGAACTGGACCACCTGAAAAGGCTCACTAGCGTGATGACAACGGGAGCAATGAGAACGGTGCCAATAAAAGCATTTGAAAGACTTCTAAACCGGTCTCCACTTCACACTGCTATAGAAGTAGCTGTGATAACGGGGGCTTACCGCCTTGGCCAACCAATCCTTCGGGCCCCCAAAACAGGCTACAGAAGGATGTTGAAGATGGCGTGGACGATACTTCTTTGACAAGCCCTACCGTGCACTGATAGCCACACGGGAGGCTGTAACATATACGTTAAAAATAGAATAAAATAAATTTGTAAACATTCGCGAGATCGGGGGAACTAAAAGCCTCTTCGAGTCAAGGTTGCTCCGAGGGTACAATACACCCTGTAAACAGATGTTTACGTCCTCAGTCCGTAGGAACTAGAAGATATAAGAGAGTTCTATGCGACCTAAGCGGATTAAAATGATGATAGCATTTGACTCAAATAGTGTCCTTAGTTCAATCTTAAAAAGACCGATTTTGTGTTTTTTGGTTTTCTGAAAGGTGAGCCAAATAATAAGCCAGTATTAAATTCGGAGATGAAAAGTTCGTTTTCACCATCCGGTTTCAATACCGCCGGTGTTACGCGACTCACGAAAGACACGTACTGAATGGGGGAGGATTATGGAATTGACGAAGGTTCAGCGACGAACAAGGATACCTTCGATAGTTTTATGGGCTGACACCCCAAACATCGACACATAGATGGCCTTGTGTGCATAAACCCCGCGAGTCCAAAGGCGTGACCCGAGAGCCCGTGAAGCCTAAAGGCATGGCCAGGGGTGAAACAAAGGGGGAGGGGGTTACACCCCAGGGTCGTCAGTGCAGTTGGAAAATTCGGCAAATCGGCAGTTGGCGAACGATAAATGTAATAAATGAATGGCCACTCGGCAAAATATTCATATTCAATTCATTGTATTCGGCAAATTTTCAATTGTCACCCCCTAGAAAAAACAGCTAGTTTCGCCCCTGGGCATGTCTAGGGATGCTACAACGCAGTGGTACCATATGTCTTATTATTATGAAGACCTCGCCATATAATTCGGCGGGTCGCCGGTTTATTTTAAAAGTTAAAACATCCATCTACACCTAAGCGAGTGTAATACCCCCTGCCCCAAAAAAGACATGATGTATAGTATGGAGAAATTTTCAAAATTTGAGAAAATCAAAAATTTCGAATTAATGAGTGTTTCTTACTCAATTTTTCACGCTGAGTTCGAATTCGTTGTTGCAATTTGGCGGCGACCCTCCGGGACATTTGGGCTTCCCTTAGTGACCGGTGGGGGAGTTATCTCATGAACTGCCCGCCAAAATTAACAAAATTATTCAATGGAATGGGTATATGTATATGATCCGATTAATAGTCCTGGATTATACTTGATTAGCCCTGTACGGATTTTGGTGACTGTAAAGTGGGCCCAAGGTTAAGATGTACAACATTACGTTAAGATTCTAAGTTTCGTTACTGCATGGCTGAGTCCGAATAAGACGACTTATAATAATAAAATTTTTCTAAAGATTTTTCCCGTTTTTGATTTATAGTTACAAACAAGAAAAAAAGAAAAAATAACGGGTAGCATCCCTGGACGAGTGTTTACTCGGCACTCGTACCCTCGAAATTCATCACGGGTAGGAGTCGGTTTACCCCTTACATTAGCGGTACGTAAGGCTCCGCAATGCGTCGAATGTCGCAAGGCATAGAAAGAGAGGTGGCCAAGCATTCTAGGAAAAGAGGAGCAGGTGAAGTTTGCAGATGACTCAAAGAACGACCAAAGTACAGGAATCAGAATCACGAATGAAAAAGGACCTGCCAACTATTTAATGGCACTGGGTGAGGGCGTTACGGTCCTCCAAGCAGAGGTAATAGCAATCACGGTGGCCCTGAAAAATGTTGGGAAGGTGTCTCTAGTAAGCGGTGAAAACCCACCGCCCTCACATTGGGAGCTTCCACCATTATTGCCAAAGGGAGCTACACAAAATGGAATTTTAAACTTTTTTTTTCATTTTTTCCAAAATCATGACATTCTAGGAAGAAAATACCTCAGTAAAAAAATATTCCTCGTAAAATTTCCTACAAAACAGTCTATTACAAGAATTTACTCACAAGTCATACTTGAGGAGTTATAGGTTTACAAAAGTTTATTGTTTTATATAAAATACTACATGTACGTGTAATCATTCATCATTACCGTTTTATGGACATGAACGTGAATAAATTGATAACTAAAGGTAAGTTTAGAATCGATAGAGGATTCACGTTTCACTTCATTAGAATGACCACCATGGGCAAAATAAGAGATAGGGCTGGGGGTTACCCCTCCCCCAAATCCTCTAAAATCCCCCCCCCCAAAAAAAAAAAACTAAAAAATTATTCCACAGAAAGATTTTATATAATTATTATAACACTTGTCAGTCTCCCTTAACCCCTTTCCCACACTCTAGGTCAGTTATTATTTGCGCTTATGGTTACCATCAGTTCTGGTTTACCAAGAAGGAAGGATTGATGGTAACATAATTTACCGGGAAATTTACCGGTGGGGCGCTTTAATTCAAAAGATCTGGACTGATATTTTTGAGCCGGGGCTGAGGAGGGAAAGAAAAAAGAAAATGTGACAAGGGGGAGGGGTAGTAAAAATAATTTTCCCTGCAGCATTTTAGGGTTTTTACGAAACAAATCATCGGCCTGGTGTTCCAAACAATGTAAAAAGAGAAATGGAAATGAACCTTGCGCGTATTACAACTGAGTTATTAAAAAACCATTTTGCATTTTCGTCTCATTTCACTCTAGTTTCTTCCTTTTTTTCAGTTTACTGATGGTGACGTGGCGATTGGTGAGAATAGAGACGCTGTAGTAGACTGTAGCTACTCTCGAGTCACCATATTGAAGCCTAGATCAGCAAATAATTTACACAGTCTTCGCTAATGTCTTAAATGTCTTTTGATCAGTTGAAAATATAATTTTGTACTTTTCACGAAATATCAAAATCATTTCAACAAAATCAGAAAATATAAGGTATTAAGTGTTATGGTGTTAAGTAGGGCTTTCAAAAATAACCTTTTGCTTGTTTTTTGGATTCAAGTAGATGGAGATATTATTTTTGAGATTCATAGAATTTTAAAACAAAATGAACAGTACTCAAAGCATATTTTGGCATATTTTCTGTTTTTTCAGAGCATATTCAAGAATACTTGGCCCTTTTCTCCATTTCTTCGGAGTGCTTCCTATTTTTTTTTTCAAATTTGCTATATTTTTGTCTTTTAAGAAGGTTGTAGCAACTATAATTTTTTTACAAATATTTTCGAGGCAGCTGGAATTGTATACTAGAACAAGTTTTTCGGCAGCTTCGTGTGGTATTACCGTGGCGACATTGTCTTAATATGTATAGTCCGACGTATACGTATCGGTGAGTACGCAGTAAGAAGAACGCATGAAGAATTTCTTCCGGATTTGAGGATGCTTGAAGAATTATTCCAAATTTCGACAAGGCTGTGTAGCTCCCCAAGTATGACTTGTGAGTAAATTCTTGTAATAAGCTTTTTTGTAGAAAATTTTACAAGGAACATTTTTTTACTGAAGTACTTTCTTCCTAGAATGTTATGATTTTGAGAAAAATCAAGAAAACCGTTTGAAATTCAATTTTTGTGTAGCCCCCTTCGTCAATAACGGTGGAAGCACCGAGTGTGGAGGCGGTGGGTTTTCACAACCTATTGGACACCTTCCCCAACATTTTTCATCAGTCAAACCTTTCGTGCTAATTTTTTCCAATCGAACCTGTTTCTTGACTGTAGATCTCCTGAGCTAGCAAGACGCGAAAATGTAGAAGCTGTCTAAAGAGTGTTATAGGAATACTGAAATGGGTGAAACAGTCCGTATACCTATATCTGATGTAGATCGAGCTCGTGCAGATCTTGGAAATATATTACGAGTAATCCTCTCACACACTGATGGTGTTTATAAGACTGGAACACATTTTGGAAAGTTAAATCAGCTCTACAGCCGGAATCAATTTACCGTATGTACTGACCAATTCTTAAGCGCCAGTGATGCGCCAAATCAAGAAATATCTCCGCGAGACTGCGCAAAGAAGTGCATCAGTAACAGGACAAAAATTCGAGAGATGCATGTGCAAGACAGAGTGTCGCACAAGCAGACGTTCTTGCAAAATCAAAGACCGTTTATATACCTCTAAATGTCATTCAAGCCTGTCTTGCGCCAATAAATAAGTCAATTGAACCCACCATAAGTAAGTTTGGGTCAATTTTATAATAAATTGTCTTGAAATTCATTTTTGGTATATTTTATACATTCACCAATCACCGTTGGTTAACATACATAATCACCGGTTATTTTATGAAATTTCATACATTCATCGAACTTGAAACAGTGGTACTGGTGATTCTATGAAATCCCCCAATTACACACATCAACCGAAACATATGGCATCAAGAAGAAGAAGGAGGTGGCGAGAGATGTATCCTCACAGATTTTTAAAAGTCTTTCAGGTGTATTTTGTTCGATCGGTATGTCACAGTTGTACTCGTATCATTGCGTCTAGCGGATGAAGAAATTATGGAACACGACTCGTGCACAATTTGTACGGAGATACGTGCATCGATGCTAGCTCTGTATTCGAGTACATTGCATAAAGCATCTTCGCCGTACGCCTCCTCCGACTATATTACGTGAAACTTGCACCATGCAATATTTAATTAGTTCGGAGGCTTCCCTTCGCAGGATCGTTGAATTCTGCACACGTTATTACCAGGACGTGTACGAGTTTACATGCACTTCGCTCTCGTCGGAAAAGAGAAGACGAGAGCGGGAGTCCAGAACCGACTGAACATCTGACAGAAGCGACCCAAGAAGTTTTGTTATCGCCCGAATCATCCCGCCAACGCCGAAAAGGCAGTCATTTTCCTAATCCGAGGGACCGCATTAACGACCCAGGCGACCAATATCGTGTTACTTTAGAAATTACGAATATCTCTCCGAAACGTTTCGAGCTCGACCCCGAGCTCGTGTTCCGTGTTTTCGTGTCGGCCTTAGCGCGAAATTTAAAAATTGCCGCGTTTAAGCTTAATACGGTATATATCGGTTCTGTACTCTCGCCCGTCATGACGAGAATACGTTATTACCCCGATCTTGTTACGGAAGATTATACGATGTCAACATGACATCGAACAACACCGAACAGCGCCACGGGCACGAGGGAGAGAGCATAGATGGTTGAGAATGGATAGATGCGGTAGCTGGGAAGTCGTTCCGAAGGTATTTGGCGTTGTTGTTGTTTATTAAGCCCCGTGGAATAAGGAAGATACTGAAATTTGAGGTACCGCCCACGAGGTCCGCGTTAATGTGCAGTAATGAAAAGGGTTATTTTGAGCCTCCCCTTATAAAGAATTTCTATGTAAAATTGTACCTTCTTTAAAACTGCTCTCATGAGATTGATGTATACGAAGTTATTAGCAAATTCGTGAAGTTAGGCCTAATCCAAGAAAGCAGTGAACGTAAGCGAGGCACAGTGGTCTCCAATGCAAAAATCATGAATTTTACACGACCTTTTCCACTTTGTTCAAAGAACTTGAAACTTCCACCGTTCAGTAGTCCACGTGCACCCTTGATCATAAAGTGTACATTCATGTTTCTCATGGTCACACTAATCTCTCAAAGATGTAGGGGAATTGTGTTGTTCAACTCTTGCTCAGTAAAATAAGCAAAAATAAATTTACAAATTGGAATCGATCATATGTATTTTTGTGTTATATCTTTGATAGTATTCAAAAAACCCTCGGCTCCAACGTAAATTTTGCCGATTGTAAAAAATAACAAAAACCGTCGAATTTAGGAAAAAATGTTATTGTTCATCGTGAAATTGTACATGAGAGAGGTTGTACTCAATCTTTTCCCACCTGCCCGAAAAATGTTTAAAAAAGAGTGCAATATGATCCTTCTTTTTACCAAACACTTACATAGACCTTACGGGAGACAATGTAGAATTTCCCACATTTTTATGGTCTTACCGACTTCAGTAAACACAAAAAATGGAAATTACTTTCGTTTATGTTCTCTTTATCTCCGTCTACGCATCCTTAGCAGATGTCATATTTCCAAAGTTGTTCTTACATACTGACTTTTTATCACAAAGCTTTCATTAACGCAAATAGGGGTAAGGCAGGAATTCCAATAAGGTGCATTTCCTCGGCCCCCCCCCACTTACCCAGATAGATTTGAAACAACGCCATTCGTTTGTACTGCTTCCCTTCCTGAGATATTCGAGAAAACTTTTGGGGGGCTGTAGAAACGGGAGCCCCCCACTTTCTCCTAGGGGATCAAAAATTGTGTCAATCGTTTGTGCTACGTTTGTGCTGGTTTGTGCTGAAAATTCCGTCGTTTGTGCTGCCCCCTTCCCAAGTTGTTGAGGTTTATTTTTGGGGGGCTGAAGAAATGGTCTTTGAAAAAGGAGTTAGATAAAGAGTTGAAAGGGGAAAAGTGGATACAATAGTTTGTGCTCCGTTTGTGCTGGTTTGTGCTGCCATCCATAATCTCCTATACCCCATAGACCCGTCGAGAGGGGGCTCTTTGTCATACAGTAGGATACAAATCAGGTTTGCCTGAAAATTAAGGAGTAGGCAAACATATGTACGCACTGATATTTTCACCAAAAAATTATTATTCAAACGAACGCTGAAATCTAATACGTCTTGATTTTCACCAAAATCAAAACACTTGCTCAATTACTTAATTACTTCAAAATTTAGCTTTTTTTTTTTTTTTTTTTTTTTTTTTTGGTTGTTAAGAATGAATTTTGAAAATTCATAACAGTGCTACTAGCTGCATTGCGCCTCATTTGGGTCTACTGTCATTACACCCTCTTACAAAATCTGCATTTCCCGCTCCGTGGTCCTTTCATTCTTTTCGGCTCTTACCATCTTTTTGTGCAGTCAACTTAATTGTGCGTTTCGCGGATTATAAGGTAATGACCACCTGGACCATCTTCCATCTTCGGTCATTTCACCTTCTTTTTAAAACTATTCATCCACATCATAATATGTCAATGCGCAGCAATAGCCGAAGACGCAAAGCATTGGGACTAGAGTATCGAGCACCCACTGAAGTCAAAGTATAGAACTCAGTAAAATCCTCACTTCGGCTATGAAAGTGAGGCTAGTGAGCTGATCCTTAACAGCAACCTGAGGAAAAGTGCAATGGACTACAAAGTCTGAGCACTCGGCGCATACAGCGCCACCTCACACAAATATATGCATGTATGTGTGTAGAGTTGAGTGACGAAACCAAACAATTGGTTAAAACTTGGACAGAAAAAATGTAACCATTTTACTTCTTAACATTTATAATTAAAATTTTTTAATATTACATACTCGTCACTCTATGAAGTAAGCGTCTCGGAAACGATAAGAAGAATTAGCCCGAATCATCGAACCGATGTACGGCTAGGGGGTTTCAACATGGGGTACCAAGGTGAGAGCGGGGCTCTGGAAGTTTATAAATTGTAATATGGGTATTTTAACAGTTTTTCAAGGTCATTGAACTCGTTCCTGAGGCCAATTGTAGCATTTTCATGCGCTTTGAAGATAAAATTTGAGTGAATGAATATTAGTAGTTTTAAATGACTGAGGCATGTCACTACGAAGAAACATATCACGGCACTCTCGCTGCTCCACAACGTTCTGCTCCATACATATTTTATTTCACTTCTTACAAAACATTTTCCGAATAAGTTTTCAGACTCTTATCTGTTTTCTTTTTGGAAACTTTTTCAATTTATCATAACATAAAGACGTGGAATTTGTGCAGTCATTTATTTCACATTAATAGAAGAAACAGATTTTGGTTACCGGCGATAACGAAAACGCGTATGTTTTTCTTGAATGTATTATACGGGGGTATCTGCAGACAGAAGAAAATAAAAACTTTTGTAACTATAGGGATTTCTTAATGAATGCTAGTAGATACGCTGAATGTCGCGATTCGGCGATGAGCTTCGCAATAAAATAACCGATGACACTACGTTTCAACTTTGGGCATTCAGAAGCAATAAAATTGGCGGGACATCAGGCGGAGACTACCTTTTTGAACTTACACATGCACTGACCCAGTGATCATCATAGGACTATAAAATACATCTTCATGACCAAGAGTTCGAAATGTTTTAGTTTGAAAATTGTCGTTCATACTGAGTGCTGTTTGACTGCTTGTGAATCAGGATCCGAAATTGGGAGGATTAAAACGAAAAAAGCTCGAGCCACATTTAACACTACAGGCCATGTTACGGTAGCTCTAGTCTGAACTCAAATTTCAACCCTCTTTTTCCTCAGTACTGGAACTAGAAACGTTTGTAAGCGTGACTTCAATTTTATATTTGGTCTATTGTTTCTCAAATTCCTCAAATAAATTTTCTCATTTTCAAGATAACGTGCTGCATTTTACCTTAGTTAACTATCTGTAGGCAGAGAGGGCAGCCACACTCATCCAAAGGTTTGACAGTTGGTTCATAATGCTCCTTAGTCGGAAAATTTCAGACATATTGAGAAGATTTTACCTGTTTTTCCAATTTAAACCAACGAAAATCTAGTAGAAGATAGTTTCACTCGCCTCACCCGTGAAATTGGGCACTTTCCAGTTCAAAAATTTAGGGTTTCTATCCCCCAACAAATTCTTCTTAATACGCCTATGACTACAGGACTCGCGACAAAATGGAAATGTCTTCATTTCTCCAATGATGTACATTAAAACTTGTATTTATTAACGCCAGTTCTCCTGTAGAGTTGTGGAAGTCAAAAGAAAGTGATTCCTTTTAAAATGATCTGAGCGACCTAAAAAAAAAAACCCTATTCAAACTCAAAAATGGATTCAGAGACCCAAAAAGCCTATGTTGGACATATGCGTTAAAATTGGTGTTAGGTAACGTTAGCTCTCCTGTGAAACTGTCAAGCTTGAAGGAGATGAGATGGAGACAGAACAAAGTCAAAAATGGATTCAATGACCCACAAAAACAAATTTAGACCTATGAGTCGTTAAGATTTGTTTTAGGTACCTAACATTAGCTGCTCTGCGAAACAGAAGAAGGAAGGCTTGGGAGAAGGTACGGCAAAAAATGAATTTAGCAGTTCAAAAAGCGCCCACATGAAGACGAAAAAAATCTTTTTATCAGTGGGGTTAGAACGGTGGAGTGCAAGAGTACATTGTACCCCATAAAAGATTTGGAGTACAGAGTAACATGTGTATTACCCGTTCTCCAAGAAATTGAGATAAATAGAGAACTTATCGAGAAAATTGTAAAAAGGCAACTTGACAGATTTCAAAGTTGAGATGTACGCGATTTTGGGAGATTCAAAACGTTTTGCTTATTATCGTCACTTTTGAGAGACAGAAATTTATTTATTTATTTATTTTGCTTGTTGACCTGACACTTTCATAATTTTCTCAACCCTCTCCCACTTAAAAAAAAAAACTATCCGATACCGCTGTCTATAGAGGTATGGTTAGCCGAGTAGAAAGCGCGTTGGTCTCAGAATCCGGAGGTCCCGGGTTCGAACCTACGTAGCAACTCGCCAGAATTGTCGACCTAGGCCAGTTTTTCGGCCAGAAGGGAAGAAGGCTAAGACAGCCCTAACAGCCTCCCCGACGTCTCTGAAATAATGCTCGAAAGGGCGGATTCCAGGACTCGGGTGGAGAGTAAATTAGTTTTTGAGTGGCTCCATGGCGCAGCGATAAGAATTCGGCTTCCTAACCCGAAGACACCGGGTTCGATTCCCAACGCCGGCCTCGTTATCAGCAAGGCTCGGATTTATATGCGCTAAGAAATGAGAAATATGCGCATATAGTATGCGCTAAAAATGCGTTATATGCTTTTTTTTTTAAATATGTGCAAAATATGCGAAAACAATATGGGTCTCATTTTAAAGACCTCGATGGGGTGTGTCTATTAAAGAACAACATACGAGAGAAAGAGACAGAAAGGGGGGAAAAGAGTTATATTTCAAATTAAGGTGAACCAGTTCAACGTATTGATAAATTTATTTTGTAACTAGAGGTACAAATTAACAGTACAATAGGGTCGGATACAGCCGAATCCGCAGGTGATAATCCTGATACCTATCAAAAAGGAAACCGAAGAATTGAATATAGGTAACTATTTAGATAAGAAAATTGATACGAATCAACGTGTGCCTGAAAAAACATTAGTTGTAAAAATTACGTGCGGAGCGCTAGTGTAGCATAGGGACACGGAATCCACAGTTCCATTTTTTCCCTTACTTTTTTTTTAACGTGTGCTAAAGAAAAAACGTGAAAGCAGCGGAATATGTGCTTAGAAATAGGAAAAATTAGGTAAATATGTAGAAATAGTCTAAATATGGGCGAAAAATGGCTAAAATATGCTCGTATAGACCAAATATGCAAAATAAAGTTGGGCTCATTTTACTCAAAAAGACGGAAAAGGGTATTGGATATATCTCTTCTAGGCCAATAGAAAAAAAGATGTGATTTCATATAAATCCTTGCCCTGGTTATCAGTAATGCAAGAAAGAACTCGTCACATATTCCAACACCGCATTCTGATAACGTACACACAGTCACAACCACTTACAGCAGAGGCTCCCGAGAAGTCTAAGAGGTTCCCCGATGTCCCTGAGGTAATGCTCGAAGGGGCGGTTTCAGGGCTCGGGTGAGAGCACATGAAAAGAGAGATACCGCTGTCTATGACTGTTAACTAGCAGCTTCGAGGAATGTAAGCGACCGGTTGTTGAACCCCGAATCACGCGGTCATAAATTTGAATTCTTGAAAGCAGAATTTTTGAGGAAAAAAAAAAGTTAAAATTGTGTTTATGCACCTTTATATAGGCCGGGCTGGAGGCAGAGTCTTCAGCACTCTCCTCCCGTTTCATCAGGCCTAAGTTCTGTTTTCGTATTGAAAAACATATGCATTTTATTAGTCCGCAAACGAAAACCTTTTGAATGATTGTGTTCAATTTTTATCACCATTTTCGATTTTATTCTTCTTTGGCAATTTCCTTCTCTCGTTACCCTTCAAACGGCTCTAATCACAAAGCGTTGTTCTATCTTCCTTCTGCTTTACGACCGAAAAGCGAACATTCGCTCGTACAACAATCTTTTGCTGTACACAATACATTTACTCAAATGAATAAACGAGCTTGGAGTTGGAGTAATGTGTTCGCACAGACAGAATATAAACGCATTCAATTACTTGTGCCACGTGAATTCTTACTTCAAAGTCCATCCGCAGATTTCTAAGCAAATAACGAGAAAAAAGTAACTAGTTTTGTTCGAACGGAACAAAAACGACTGTTAGTAAAATTATCATACACGTGATACGATCGCTAATTTCCTTTACAACAGCGCAGCGCTGACAAAATAAATTACAATTTGAATCGAAAACGAGCTGACAGGAACCGTGTTAATCCCAGCAGCGAAAAAGTGAAATTGAATTAAAATCAACCCGACTGATCTGTACATGCGAAAACCAAGGCGACTCATACTGCAAATATCTGACAGAAACAACTTTTCGGTTTGTGCCCGACTAAATTACCCTCTTTGCCTGCGAAAAATGTGGAGAGTTAATTAAGTACACCCTGGCTGGCTTGCTTCTGCAAGTTTCCTATGTATGCGAAATGTAGCGCCGTATGCCACCTTCGATATAAATAAAGCCATCATTAGTCACTGGCACCGACGACACCGCAACAGCGAATCTTTGGAGCAAAATATTACCAGGCGCTCGTTAAATCAACCGAATGGAACGAAGCAAAATATTACCCTAATATTATTACAAAGGAAGTATCAAAAGATTAAAGAGCATATTCGAGGAATTTATGCCAGTTTGTCGACTTCTCACTAAGTTGTCCAAGGCACATGTGTTCCAACGGCAAATCACTTTTGTGTTCGTAAATATCGATTTTTCATTCTTAATTAATTGAGCTTTTTTACATTACTTTTTATCTATTTTTAGCTACGCCCCCTGTGTGTGTGTGTGTGCTATTCTGGAGTGGTGAGGGGGTTTAAAGAAAAACTGAAGGCACATAGGAGAAGGAAAACCCCAACAGACAATACCCTGATGAAAGCAAAGGGAAACTACGTCAGTAATCTTCCCTGGTGATCATTCTTCACCACTACAATATTATGATGGCAACTCATAAAGTAAATAATAATTCCAGACGTAAAAAGTCTTCCATTCAGATGTCCGGGCGCAGACTACCCCCAGTGAGAAATCATCACAAGTGAGAATAAGGACATGGAATATAAGAACACTGAACAAGGTAGGCAAATTAGAAAACTTAGAGAATTGTATTAGCCTTCGAGCACTAGCGGAGCGTAGTACTCGAAGGCTAATACAAGGAACGTAATGCTCTCAGGCTGATACACGGAGCTTTGCGAGTCAGAAGCGCCTCATGCCTGAGCCTCGATTTACATGATTTACGAGTACATTTCACTCAGTCAAGAAACAATAAAACTGGCAGTAAAGAGGAAAATAGGTCGAAAAGGGAAAACAGTTTCAGCTTCATGAGTTAAAATCAATGAAAGATAAACAGGGTGGCCACTTTTTTTCAGTTATGAATTTCCCTGACTTTTCCCTGGTTTTTCCAGATACACTTCTCAATTTTTTCTCAACGAGCAAGCCTACTGATTGAAAGTCTATTAATAAGTGTTGTCACTTAATTTTTTTTCAATTTCTAGTACCGTAAGTTTCTGCCAATGGGAAAATAACAAAATTCTTGCACAGAACTAAACATAGATACCAGCCACCATAAAACTTCTAAACCACGCAATTTTATTTAGAATTTATTTTTTGAAAATTTCCCGACTTTCCCATGAATGTTCCCTGGCTGAAAAAATTCCCTTACTTTTCCCTAATTTCCAGTTTTTCCAGGAAAAAGGCCACCCTGATAAAAGGAATACGTAAAAAATAGTTTCTTGAGCGGTTAGGTATGTGCCACCACTATAAAAATGCTGAAAATTGGCACGGAGGTGGAGAATATGTATATTGAAAAATACTTGCAAAAGAACATTTTTTCGCCCGCTCAAAAATGGCAGGATGAGCGACATTTTCAAAATTCCAAAAGCGATTTTAAAAGGCAGAAAAAATTCCAAAAAATTTGGTAGCATTATTTACACTGAGAATTTTCATTTACATGCCAAATTTCGTACGATTCGATCAAAAGCTGTCCAAACTTGAGCTGAAAGTGTATTATGTATTCCGGGATCACACCTCCCTGGAAGGGGGTAGGATGGTGATAATGGGCTCTGAAGTTTTCTTTTACCACTGCAAACAGAGGAATGAGAAAATTTTTTTTTTAACAGACTTGGGCTGATTCACCTATTATACCGGGCTGTAGTTAAAAAAAAAATTTCTATCTTTTTTGACCTCCAAAATCAGTTTTGAAATTTTGAAAATGACGCCCACGCCGCCAAAAGCCAATTTGCAAATATTTTTCAATGTATTCCCCACCTTTACGCCCATTTTCAGCAAAAGATGAATAAGAAGAAAGTATAAACAAAATGTTTTATTTGGAGTAATCAAAAGGGGTAAAGGAAAGAAAATAATATCAAAAAGAAATAACAAAAAAACTTTGTAAATCATAAGAAGAAAATGATATTAAAAGGGAGCGGATAGCACTAAAAAAAAAAATTGACAAGGGAGAACATAGGTACTTAAGTAATCGAAATGAGAAAACCATGGATGAAAAGTGAAATACTTTGTACTAGAGTTAATTGAAGAAGAAAAAATAAGCATAAGCAATCCATTGATAGAAAAAGTAAGGACAAATATAAGGCCTTAAAAAATCAAATAAAGAGAGAATATAAGGAGGCAAAAGAAAAAGATGGACTAATCAGAATTGTGAGGAAACTGAGGAGCAAATAAAAACGAGAAAGACGGATAAGGCATATAATAAAGTAAAAAGAATTTTGGAGCAAGGACAAAGAGAACAAATAAATTAACGGATCAAAACGTAAAATTATTAGACTCGAAAAAAGGACAAAGTAAAAAGATGCGTCAGGGACTATCTGGAGTAGGGCGGCCGTTATTTCAAAAATATTCTCGGAAAATTGCTCTCATCCCCGGAAGTTGTTTCAAATGATTAAAAAAGAAATTACACAAGAGTTTGAGATTGATGGGATAGTATAAAACCGTGCACCCCCCCCCCCCACGGAGGTCAAATCTGCCATTTGAATGAAACATACTTAAAAAATAGAAAAACATTTTTCGATTTACATATAACTCCAGTGAATTGTTGTCTGAGATCAGTACATTGTGCATGTAAAATTTTACCTGAGTATATTTACCAGTGTTGCCACAGCAACAATTTAAATGTTGGAAAAATGAATTTCAGTTATGTAAGACTTCGAAATTTCAACATTCCTCCCCCGATCTTAATAGGAAATCCAGTTTTATAGAAAAATAAATATAGAAGCCCTAAACATTTTTGAAAACTCGAGAAATTATACTTTGGTGTGGAGCCATTTGAGAAAAACTGTGATTTAATAACGAAACGTTGGCTAAAAACTTTTTTTAAATTATTTATTTACCAATTCTGTTAAAAATAATAGGAATTGCTGCCTGAATTTTGGGCATTTACATGCAAAATTTTAACTTCCAAGTTTAAACTGGCTTAAGTATCGAGAAATGTGTTGACGTTGTCGCCCAACAGTTTCAGAGACCCTCTTGTCACTTCTAATCAAATTAGGAAAGGAATAAAGGCTGTACTGCATTTCATAGGACGAATGATTAACCGAAGCTCAGGAACAAGATTTATGCTCCAAAAAGTTGTTCGAAGATTACGAAGAGTTAAAATCAAAATCAGGAAAACGTTCTAAAATTGGTCCTTCACAAGGAAATTCTTCGAAAGCAAGTTAGTTTTGTACAGTTTGCGGTGTAGATGCAGTGAAAGATATGCGCTGTTGCATTCAATGCGGCGATTATGTACATGACGAATGTGTCAGTTTTTCACCAGAAGACATGATGATGACTAAGTTTGTATAGATTGTGAATAATCTACTTTTTCGCAATAAAATTTTCTTAATGGCTTTCATTTCCTTCATTTTTGCATTAAGAGAACGTGGCCTTATTAGGATAGGGGGGAGGGGTTCCTAATAAGGCCATCTGAGCATAATTTACCGTTTGATTTTTGGAGGGAGGGGATTCCAAATTTTGGAAAATCAAATATTTCATCTTAAAGCGGAGGGTTGATAGTATACTTTACCAAATTTTCATCGAAATTAAATTATATTTAGTACGTTGAAAACCGGTTTAAAAATTAACGTGGCCTTATTCGGATCAGGTACCTTATTCTCTTTTGGAATATAATATCTCGAATTTTATATATTTCCCTGGGTTCTATATTCCAAGAGATTGAATATTTCGAGTAATTAAATATTCCAATTAATTAAATATTTCAGGTTTAAAAGAAGCGGCTATTTGGGATAGTACTCTAGGTTAATGACCTTTAACAGCTTAACGAACCCAATGTCTGGGCATAGATTCTACAGGGGTAAGAGAACTGGTTTAGGTTGCATTACAATAAAATAAGTTAAAAGTACTACCCCAAGTTAATGGCCTTCAAAAGTTCAATTAACTCTTAGGATATAGGTTCAGCAAGGGTAGGGGAATGGGTTAGGTTACATCACAAGTCTACATGTAGGCTCAAAGACAGTCAATTGATCAATGAACTCTGCACAATGAGTAATGACTAGAGCTAGTTTTTTTTGGCATTGTAGAGGGAGGTTTTTGGAATTGAACTTTTGGCAAAATAAAAAAAAAAAATAATAGAAAAAATTGGATCGACGTGATTCTTTTTCTTACTACCAATGCTTTTGCCACAAACCAAGCACGAAATGGTTGAACCATCGGTCATTAACACCTCGGATTTTTCATTATATGGTCGTACCCACTGACGTAAAAACGAACTACGAGTAGTTTTCAATTTTGGCATAATTTCGAGTATTAAAACATGGTCAATAAATAAACAGCAGGCGTTATGTAGCACGCATAAGAACGACTGAATGATTTTCGAGTGTCGCACATAGACTTGTATATCTAGGTACATCTCGCCCTTCACACAACCGATCATGCAGAAACACGTGCACAGCTAGGCCTAGCGTATATTTCGATTATTCACTTTCGTCTTCGTTCAATATTGCTCATTGTACAGGTTAGAAAATGAAAACACCTAAAGAATTGGTCTACAATTCTACATACGCTTTTTCGAGATAAAATCTATCTGTTGTATCGCGAAATATTCAAATTTTAACTTTTTATGGCATTTTATTCAGTTTTTGGAAATTTACTCTATTTTTGGCATTTATTTCATTTTTGGAAATTTTTGGAAACATAAAATTTTTTTCTGGGGGTCCTTGATGTCTGAAACGTACTCATCTTTGATCAAATCTCATCTGCCCCAATTAGAACAAAATTGACAATTTCCAAGGAATGCGAGCTCTAGTAATGACAAACGTCAATCACCATCAGAGGACATTGAAATGAGCCTAAACTTAGCTTTTATAACAAACTATTCATATGTACTTATTTAAGTGGCCAATTTTGACCAACAAAATATGAACGTTGATCTCTTAGTGCACGGGTTAATATTATATGGTAGAACTTCAGATTTTTTTTCATAATTGTTTGGAACAACTTTCAGGCATGGGGAGAGAGAGAAAAGAGAGAATTATTTAAAAAAAAAAAAAAACATTCATTAAGATGAGGCCGTCACATCACGGCTATGGCGGTGAATAGTTTTCCCGGCCGGCGAATTGATGTAAAAGCTTTGCAGCTTTCGCCATCCACTTCGCCTTTCCCTCTCTCATTTATTGGCTTTCAAAATAGAATCGAAATTCGAGAGTAAAATTTGCAGAGTCGTTAGGAGGTAATTTCGCCATCAATCAACCCTTTTTCGGTAGACACCGCAGCGCGTTTTCGAATCGGCGCGAACGTTCATCGCGAAATTACGAGCGTTTTTTCGTCTTGTAGGTGCCGCTTCGCGCCGCCTTCCACCGCTCCGTGCCCCGTATGTGGACACCCTGCGCCGGTCGGCTGCCCGTGCAGCTCGTATCCGTACCGCCGGTCAGACTTCGTCCACATTCTGGAATAATTACGTCCGTTTGACGGCCTCGTTTCGGCTCGTCTCGTGTCCTCGTCTCAGCAGCCGCACATACGCGCGAAATATTCGAACACTATACCCGCTAACGAGGCGAGGCTTTTTTCAAAAAGTAAAAATCTTTCGCGACCGTTTAATAAATGAAACCTTCGTCCGAATTGAAATTAATCGACTGAAGCGGCGGCAGCGGCGCGACTCATTTTATAGGATTCGACTGACCGTGACTGAAAGGCAAACTGAAACGTGAACACGTTTCAGCATCCAATCAGACCGGCTGAAGCGAGATTTAAATCATTAGCACGTCGTTTGTTGAATCCTTTTTCTTCTACGTCGAATTAGGCGCAAAACGTTAATTAAATTAACCGATGGTAATGAAGAGAGCACGCGTTAGCGAATACGGTCGTGGATTCTGCTGCGGCGGTTTCGGCTGGTTCCGAATTCAGACAGTCATTCGGTGTAGAAAGAGACTTTTGAAAATTGGGCTTCAGTGATCGTGTTTTAGAACTTGCGAAGTTAATGAGGAGTGATACTACGTCCGCTTCGAAAACTTTCGCGTTTCGGGTAACTGATTTACCGCGTCGAGTGAAGGGTAATATTATTGTGTTTTGGACTTTAAACGAATTTAAGAGACTGTTTTTCCCGACCAGATGGTGATTGCCGAGCCAACTAGTTTGGCACGATGACACCTGAGACTCGTGTTTATCAGCACCTTTTTCAGAAATGGGTTTATTTCTTGAAATCTAGACCCCAACAATGCCCAATGAACAATGAACGAGTCACTGATCCGCTTTTGGCACTTAACCTTATAACTCGCGCTATCGTCGGACATAAGTCTTAGGCCAATCATATAAACGAGCAAATTAATAGAACTTCGCGATCAAAAGTTGCCTCTCATCGGTCTAATAAGCGTTGCGACCATCGCGTACCGCTACATTTTGTTTGTCTCATACCGTGGACATTGAAGTTATTCAGATATATTTTTTGAAATTCGTGTAGCTTAAAACCTTTTAGTACTATCAATTTAAACACCACTGATGCGATACTCAAAATGGTAGTTTCCGGGGTCGGGGGTGCGGTGTCTCAGGGGCCACTTTGGCATGCGTGCATCGCCGTACGTCCCACCACACCGCTATCCATTTATTGTGTCGTACTTTGACCAATTTAAGAACATGCAAATCAGGAAACCGAGTCCGACTTTCCAGAATCAGAGGTACAATAAGTTATTAAAAATCTAAAAAATAATAAGGCACCGGGCCATGATAAAATTCTAAACGAATATATTAAAGCTGGAAGAAAATATTTGTGAGGCTAGCGTATCGTTTGGGGGGAAAATGCCCCCCAAGGAGGGCTGAAATGTACCACCAACTTTGGAATCTGAAATGGAAGACTATCGAGTAAAATATGGAAGTAGGGACTACCTGGTTCACTAATCTTGAATATCGTGTTAGATTTTTGATCCAACCCCCACCGGAGTCCCAATTTTGATAAAAATGGTAAAACTTAATTCGAATAAAAAATCAACGTATCAAAATCAGGGTTTTTTGGGTCGTTGATTTCAAATATCGTTTCCGATTTTTTATCCGACCCCTTCCAGAGATCCAAATTCGAAAAGAAAAGGAAATCTGACTGGCAATACAAAATCAAATAAAGTATCGAAACAAGGTTTCTCTGGGTAGCTGATTTCAAATATCGCATTAGATTTTTGATCCGATTCTGATTTGGGCTCGAAAATCCAAATGGGCCATACTTCGACTTTGATGGGAAAATAGGAATTGTTTTGAATCACCGATTTCAAAAATTCAATGCGATTTTGGTCCAAACCCAACTTTGGAACGTGCTATTTGAAAATTCAATCAGATGTTTCATCCGATTCAAATTATTGCTCCAAATGTATTTTCATCCCTCTCCGAAAGGGTAAACTTGCGGGGTGTTCCGCGGAAACAGGAAAAAACTTAATTTTTCGAATGAGAACTTTTCCTTTTATTGGAGCAAGGCTAAGCAAATTGTTCAATTTCTTGAAGAATGTGGAACATGTTCTTACTTTGGGCCAGAAAAGTTTTCGTAATGCAAGAGTTCCGATGAAGCAATGCGGGAACTTCCTCGATATTCCAGAAAAACAGGAAAGAGCTTTTTCTGTTTCCAAAATAAGAAGAACTCGAATCGATTCTACGAGGAAGGAGAAAAGTCACCTTTTCATTTTCTTGAGTAAAGAGTTTTGATGAAGCCGAAAGTAGTTTTCTTTCTCCTAGGGAAGAGGATACAACTGTCCTTTTCTTTTCTTGAATTAAAATTTCGTTCTTCTTTTTCATGGAATGAGAATTTTTCTTCTCTTCGAAAAAAATCACTCCTTTTCTCTCACGAATGAGAATTCTTCTAACAGAATATTAGCCTTTCCTTTTCCGAATGAGAAAATTTTCGTTCCTTCATTTGTGAGAAGAGAAACTTTTTTTCTTTCTTCGAGAAGGGAGGAACGATGTTCTTTCAAGAAGCCGAAGTGACTATTTTTTCTCTCTCGTTCAAATATAAGATTCTTCTCTCTTTTCACGCATTCCTTACATCGAGAAGAAAAGAGGGCCAATTTGTTTCTCCTCCCGCAAAGAACTATCCTCAGAACGATTGACCGAGAAAGGTTCTCTTGCTTTCAGGAAAGGAACAAGTTTCTTCTTAATTTTCCAACTTTAGTTACGGTTTACTGAATTTAACTCTTATTGAGTGAAAAATTTGGATTATGATTTGTTCAGTTTATCTAAATGAGTCTGTTTGGCTCATTTCAAACGTATTAATTGGATTTTAGAGCTCGAACAGATTCCGATGACATAAACTATCGAAATTAAGAAATGAAGGGGAAACTTTTGCATTCCTCCAGAAAAAAGAAAAACATTGTCTTAGATAAAAAGAACTCAGTTTCTTTCTTTGAAAATGAAGAAGAAAATCGCCCCCTTTCCTGTTTTGATTGACGACAATTATTTCGTTCCTTATTAAAAAAAAAAAGAAAATTGTTCCATTTCATGAAGAATGAGAAACATGTTCTTTTTTTGTAAGAGGGGGACAAAAAACTGATTTCCGTCCTCGGTGAGCAAGCTTCTTCTTTGAAGTAAATTCCCTTTTCCGTTTATAAACGAAATATGAGTAAATTTCAATTTGCTTCTGTTTTGAGGAAAGGAAAACTTGTACTTCTTTCATTGAGGAGGATGAAGACCATCAAATTTCATGTGATGGACCTAGTTGCTATCTTTCAGAAACAACACTCCTTCCTTTTCTCGAGGAAGGTGGAAAAATCATCCCTTCTCATTTCTCAACGAGAAGAACTTGATTTTGGGATCCCGGAGGGGCCAGATCAAAAATGTGATGCGATATTCCAAAGCAGCGACTCGAACAACCCCTATTTCGATGTTTTATTTGATAAGTTTCCATTTAAGATTCCAAAGTTGGTGATATGTTCCAGTCCCCCTTAGAAGGGAAAGAATACATTTTTTCGCTCCAAAAGATGCGTTATCCTCCCAAATAAAAATAAGTAAGAATCAATGTTTGGTAACTTTCATATTCGAGGCACCTCTCAGCTCTGGCCGATACTGTGAAGCTGCGAACTCGACCAACCGAAGTTATGGTATTTATTCCTCGAGGAGGAGAACAATAGGGATGATGTAGCGACAGGGAGAGAACATTCACACACACACACACACACAGCACATTGTACACTTACTAATTTCCATCAACAACACTAATGCACTTTGCAGTCAATTACTGAAAAAATGGTTGGAAGAAAAGAGAAAAAAAGTGATTGCAAGAAGCTCGTTGCCGACTCAAAAAATTACATTTTCCCGAGTTTTCTAACGAATGGCAATGTCCCAATAGAACAAAAGTAAAAAGCTAATGGTCTTAGAAATTTGCCCACTGATTTCCCGATTTTTTATAAAATGTTCTCCACTGAGGGCAATTTTTTCAATTGATTTTAATGTTTCTGTGTTCGGGAGGATTTCCATCCTTCCCCGTATGATACGTTCTTCTATGAAGTAGCGGAATTTGTTTCGAGCTGGATTTTTTTGGACACACTGTACGCCAAAATTATTTCCATACTGCGTGAAGGTCACGACTGGAGTAGGTAGTTTCGAGATTCCCCGGCTTAATCAGGATTCGGAAATTTTGTTGACTTGTTTTCAGCGTTGTCGAAATGAGGTCGTACCCCTCCCGGCTAACGGATTCCCTTTCAGCTATTAATATATCACGTCCTTAAACAATCGTTTGATTTTCTCTGTCACTCGTGAGAAAGCTGGACCATTGTCTTCGCCGCCCTTCTACCTGTCGCTATACGAATTTGGGGAATTTTATTTACAATACACGGGTTTAGTCGAGGGGATTTTTTCTACGACCTACGTGCCTGAGGTTGGACGGTTGTTATCCCCACTCTGTATTTAAAGCCAACCAAAATCGGTGTACATTTTTGGGCTCGGTTACTCTAGAAATCTCAAATTTCATCGGCATCAGTTATATTTGAATATCATTAGCACGAAGTATCTCTCCTTGAATATTTCTGTAAAATTAAGGATCCGGGCTAGTCGTGTGCATTTTGGATTGGATCCGTGGATTTACCAAGTCGTGATGGAGTTTCGATTTTGCATCCGTACCGTGAGTTATGTCGATTTTGCATGTTTAATTTTTGTACTCAAATGATTGCCTGTTGCCTGTCCTTTGACTATCATGTTTGGTTTATTACATATTTTATTGATCGTCGTATTTTTGCATGTTTGCTGCATGTGGTTACAGGTCGTGTTCTATCTTGGTTGTTGCCTGTCATTTGACTGTTATATTTTACCACATATTAGATCGATCGTCATATTTTTGCATGTTTGCTGCACGTGGTTGCCGTGCTTGACTTTTGACTATCAATATATTTTTTGTTCACTATATTTTTGGATGTTTGCTGCATGTGGTTACAGGTTGTGTTCCATCTTGGTTGTTGCCTGTCATTTGACTGTTATATTTTACCACATATTTGATCGATTGTCATATTTTTGCATGTTTGCTGCACGTGGTTGCCATACTTGACTTTTGACTATCAATATATTTTTTGTTCGCTATATTTTTGGATGTTTGCTGCATGTGATCACTGGTCATGATCTGCCTCTATTCAAGAATTTCTGATCCGATCATGTGTGCATTTTGGATTGGTAGCTTGGATTAGCCAAGTTTGATGGAGTTTTGATTTTGCACCCGTATAGTGTTATGTCGATCTTGCATGTATAATTTCGGTACCCAAATGATTGCCGTGACCCGTCCTTTAACTGTTATATTTGGTCTCTTACATATTTGATTGATAGTCGTATTTTTGCATGTTTGCTGCATGTGGTTGCTGTGTTTGTCATTTGACTGTTATATGTATTTTGTTCGCCATATTTTTGGATGTTTGCTGCATGTGATTACTGGTCGTGATCTGCCTCCTTCGTTCAAGAATTTCGAATCCGATCAAGTCGTGTGCATTTTTGATTGGATGCTTGGATTTGTCAATGCACCAGTAATGAGAGTTATGTCAATTTTGCATTTTTATTTTCGGTACCCAAATAATTGCCTGTTGCCTGTCCTTCGACTGTTATATTTGGTTTATTACATTTTTGATTAATAGTCGTATTTTTATTTTGTTCGCCATATTTTTGGATGTTTTGCTGCATGTGATTACTGGTCGTGATTTGCCTTCTTTGTTCCGTGATCTGCCTCCTTCGTTCAAGTTCATGAATTTCAAATCCGATCAAGTCGTGTGCATTTTGGATTGGATCCTTGGATTCGTCAAGTTGGATGGAAGTTTGATTTCGCATGCGGAAATTTTAGATTTACCGAGTTTCTTGAAATATACCGCTGGATATAAACAGTATGTGGTGTAACAATTTTGCTGGTTTATAGGTGAGAGAATTCATTTTTTCATAAGTTTTTGAATCCCCCCCCCCCCCCGAATTGTGATACTGCAAATTTATTTTTCAAGCTTCCGATTGAACAATCGTATCATCGAGGATTTATTAAGCCGCTCTGATTCATGGAAACGCCTCTTCTGTGCAAGTATCGAGTATCAGCAAATTTTGAATTTTCTCCGTGGAAGTTTTGGCTTTATCGAGTTTCTCGAAATTTGTTGCTAGATGTAACAGTATGTGGTGTAAAAATTTTGTTGCCTTATAGGTAAGAGAATTTTCTCATTCCGGTTCATATCTTTTTCCCGAATTGTGATACAACAAAATAACATTTACAGCTTTAGATTTCAACGATTTTCACATTATAGACACAAAAAAGTGAGTTTTCATTAGCGTATTTTCCCCCCAAATTGTGGCTCAGCAGAATTATCGACACACTAAACACCAGCACTTTTTGGATTTTCCCCGTGAAATTTCTGGATCTGTCGGAAATTTCTAAATCCATCGCACCTTGAATAACGGTATGTGGTATATTAATTTTAATTTTAATGGGTTGCAAGTTTTGTATATCGTCTCATCTGACCCCTTTTCGATTATATAAGTTCACTTCGTCTAATTTTTTTATTTTTGAATCTTTGTACAGCAAAATTATTATTATTGCTTTTGATTGAACAGATTTGGATTTTCTCTGTGGAACATTTGGATCTATCGAGTTTCCCAAAATTTGTTATTGGATATAGAAGTATGTGGTGTTGTAACAATTTACCTACCTTATAAGCGAGAGAATTCATTTTTCCATTATCTTTTGAATTTTTCCCCCAAAACTGTGATAGAATTTGATTAAATAGATTTTGATTTTCTCTGTGAAACATTTGGATCTGTCGAGTTTCCCGAAATTCGTTGGAATTCATTTTTTAATTAGCTTTCGAATTCCCCCCCCCAAATTGTGATACCGCAAATTTAATTGTATAGCTTTTGACCGAACGATCGAATCATTAAGGATCTATTAGACTGCTGATTCATGGAAGATTCTGGAATTTCTCTGGAAGTTTTGGACCTGTCGCTATCTCTGAAATTTGTCATAGATATAAAAATATGTGATGTACTAATTATGCTGCCTTATAGGTGAGAGAATTCATTTTTTTTTTCATTAGTTTTCATTTCCTATTGCTTCCTTGAACTTTGGTACTACAAATTTATTTTTACAGCTTCTGAATGATCGTAAGTTACAGGATCTGCTGGACCTGGACGTTGCTTCCTGGGAAACATTGAAATTTCTCTGTGAAAATTCTGGATCTGTCGAAATTTCCAAATCCCTCGTATCTTGAATCACTGGTACGTGCTGCGTAATACTTCAGATTTTAATGGGTTCGTAAGATTTCTATTATTTCTAATTTTCTAATTCTCAAATTTTGATACAGTAAAAATATTTTTATAGCTTTTGACTGGATGATCTCATATCAAGTATCTACTAGACTGCTGATTGGTGAAAGCGTCTCTCCTATCCCAACACCGAGTACTAGCAGATTTTGGATTTCCTCCATGGAACTTTTGGATCTGTCGAGTTTCCCGAAATTAATTGCCGGACATGAACATATGTGGAATTGGAATGTGGTATAACAAATTTACTTGGCTTATAAGCGAAAGAATTTATTTTATCACTAGCCTTCGAATTCCCCCCCCCGAATTGTGATACAGCAATAAATTAATTTATGCAGCTTCTGATAACATGATCGAATCTTTGAGGATCTACTAAACTGCTAATTCGTGGAAGCGCCTCTTCTATGCCATTACCAAATACTAGCAGATTTTGGATATTCTCTGGAAGTTTTGGATCTGTCGCGTGCCCTAAAATTCGTCGCTAGATATAAAAATCAGTGATGTATAAATCTTGCTGCCTTAGGTGAGAGAATTCATTAGCTTTCGTTTTTTGTATTGCTTCCCCGAACTTTGGTGCTGCCAATTTATTTTTACAGCTTTTGAATGATCGCATCTTAGTGGATCTACTAGACCTGGCCTTTGCTTCACGGAAACGCTTCAGCAGAAACACCAAACATCAGCATTTTTTGATATTTATCCATGAAAGTTCTCGATACGTCGAAATTTCCAAATACCTTGTATCTTGAATCACTGGTAGGGTGTCGTAAATCTTTGAATTTTCATGTGTTTGTAAGATGTATATTGTCTTCCCTCCTTTAGGATTAAAACAATTCACTTTATTTCTAATTTTCTTAATTTTTTTCTCGAATTTTGATACAGCAAAATTGTTCTAGCTTCTGACTAAATGATCACATATCGATTTTCCCGAAATTCGTCGCTGGACATATTAGTACATGTATATGGTGTTGTAGCAATTTACCTGCCTTACAAGTAGAAAATTCATTTTTTCATTACTTTTCGAATTTTCCCCCCAAATTATGATAGGGCAATGCTTTTGATTGAACAGGTTTTGGATTTTCTCCGTGGAAGTTTAGGATCTGTCGAGTTTCGCGAAATTCGTTGCTGGACATGGAAGTATGTGGTGTGTGGTGTAAAAATTTCGCTGCCATATGAGAATTTATTCTTTCATTAGCTTTCGAATTTTCCTCCGAATTGTAATGGGGCAGATTTATTATTACAGCATCTGATTGAAGAATCGAATCATCGAGGTAGAAGTGCCTCTTCTATTGGATATTCTCTGGAAGTTTTGGATCTGTCGCATTCCCCGAAATTCGTCGCTAGATATAAAAATATGTGATGTACAAATTTTGCTCCTTATAGGTGAGAGAATTCATTTTTTCATTAGCTTTCATTTTGTATTGCTTTCCCGAATTTTGATACTGCAAATTTATTTTTACAGCTTCTGAATTATCGTGTCACAGCGGATCAACTAGACTTAAATGCTTCAGCGGAAACACCAAACACCTACATTTTTTGGTACTTCTCCGTTAAAATTCTGGACCTGTCAAAGTTTCCAAATCCATCTTGAATCACTGGAATGTAGTGTAATAATTATTCGGATTTTGGATTTTCATGCGTTTGTAAGATTTGTATATTGTCTCACCTAAACTATTTGAGATCGAAATAATTCTTTTTATTTCTAATTTTCTTCAGTTTTTTTTTTTTTTTTTTTTTTTTTTTTTAATTTTGACACAGCAAAATTATTTTTATATCCTTTGACTGAATGATCATGTATACGAGAATTTTCTAGATCACTGATTTGTGAAAGTGCCTGCTATCCCAACACAGAATACTAGCAGATTTTGGATTTTCTCCGTGGAACTTTTGGATCTGCCGAGTTTTCCTAAATTCGTCGCTGGACATATGTGGTGGTGTAACAATTTACCTGCCTTATAAGTGAGAGAATTCATTTGTCCATTAGCTTTTGAATTTTTTCCCAGAGTTGTGATACGGCAAAGCTTTTGATTGAACAGATTTTGGATTTTCTGTGGGATGTTTTGGATCAGTGGAGTTTCCCGAAATTCGCCGCTGGACATAAAAGTATGTGGTGTTGTAATAATTTACCTGCCTTATAAGTGAGAGAATTCAATTTTTCATTAGTTTTTGAATTTTCCTCCCGAATTGTGATATGGCAAATTTATCTATACAGCTTCTGATAGAACGATTGAATCATCAAGGGCTTCTGATAGGACGATTGAATCATCAAGGATCTACTAAACCACTGATTCGTGGAAGCGCCTAATATTTTGGATATTCTCTGGAAGTTTTGGATCTGTCGCGTTCCCCGAAATTTGTCGCTAGATATAAAAACATGTGATGTACAAATTTTGCTGCTTTATAGGTGAGAGAATTCATTTTTTTCATTAGCTTTCATTTTGTACTGCTTTCCCGAATTTTGATACTGCAAATTTGTTTTTACAGCTTCTGAATAACCCTATCTCAGTGGATCGACTAGACCGGGACGTTGCTTTGCGGAAACGCTTCAGCGGGAACACCAAACACCAGCCAATTTTTGATATTTCTCCATGAAAATTCTAGATCTGCCGAAATTTACAAATCTCTCGTATCTTGAATAACTGGTAGTGGCGTAAATCTTCGAATTTTCATGTATTTTTAAGAAGTATATCGTCTTTGCTCCTTTCGGATTAGAATAATTCACTTTATTTCACATTTTCTTAATTTTTTTTCTCGAATTTCTGATTCGTGAAAGCGCCTCTCCTATGCCAACACTGAGTACTAGCAGATTTTGGATTTCCTCCATGGTCCCGAAATTCGTCGAGAAGTATGAGGTGTTGCAACAATGTATGTACTCGCCTTACAAGTGAGAATCCATTTTTACATTAGCTTTCGAATTTTTCCACCGAATTGTGATACGGCAAAGCTTTTGCTTGAACAGATTTTGGATTTTCTCCGAGGAAGTTTTGGATCTGTTGAGTTTCCCAAAATTCGCCGCTGGACATGAACGTATTATAACAATATACCTGCCTTATAAGTGAGAATTTATTAGCTTTCGAGTTTTCCTCGTAAAATTTATTTATACAGCTTCTGATTTGTCTACGATCTACTAGACCGCTGATTTGTAGAAGCGACTCTTCTATGCTATCACCGAATACCAGCAGATTCTAGATTTCTCTGGAAGTTTTGGTTCGCCGTTAGACATACAAATATATGAGTACGAAGTTTGCTGCCGTATAGGTGAGAGAATTCATTTTTATTTATGTATTCGAATTTCTCCCCGAACTTTGACACTGCAAATTTTATTTTATATTTACAGCTTCTGAATGATCGTATCTTAAGAGGATCTATTAGACCAGGTTGTTGCTTTGTGGAAACGCTTCAGCAGAAAAACCAAACACCAGAATTCTTTTGTATTTCTCTAATTCACTTTTATTTCTTTGATTTAGAAAAATTATTTTTATCGCTTTTGAATGAATGATTACCTATCAAGGATCTACTAAACCACTGATTTGTGAAAGCCCCTCTTCTACGCCAACACAAGAGTACTAGCAGATTTGGAATTTCCTCTGTGGAACTTTTGGATCTGTCGTGTTTCCCGAAATTCGTCACTGGACATAAAAGTATGTGGTGTTGTAACAATTTACTTGCCTTACAAGTGAGATTCGTGGAAACGCTTTTCAATGGAAACACCAAACACCAGAATTGTTTTGGTATTTCTCGGTGAAAGTTCTGGATCTGTTGAAATTTCCAAATCCCTCGTATTTTGAATCACTGGTACGTGGCTTAATACCTCATTTTCATGGGTTTTTAAGATTTGTATTTATTTTTTATAGCTTTTGACTGAATGATCTCATATTGAGGATCAACTAGACCGCTGATTTGTGAAAGCGTCTCTTCTATGCCAACACCGAGTACGAGCAGACATTGGGATTTCCTCAGTGCTACTGGGTACAAAGGCAAGAGGTGTAATAATTTTGATTATCAGAGGTTCAATTTATCATCCAATCGTGAGTTTTATCAGTCTAAGAAAGTGTATTGTTACAGGCGGTATTGGCCACACTCCAGTTCTGTTTTTCATTTCTTTTTCTCGGGAACTTGGGGCTTCTTCCCACAATAAACCAAACTCTGATCAGCGAGTAATTCCATGTTTTTCCTCATTTATCTTTTAATATTTTCTTTTATTCCCCTTCACCAGCAACCTTAACTGAGTCATGAAACTGTACAGTAATTAAAGTCTCTTTCCAGTTTGTAATGGGTAGGTTGCTTCCATTCTCTCGGTCGTCCGCACCACTTGTTCCGTCCATCATCTGTCATCCACACCACTCATTTCGCCCATCATCTGTCATCCACACCACTCATTTCGCCCATCATCTGTCGTCCACACTACTCCTTTTGCCCATCATCGGTCGTCTGCGCCGCTCATTTTGTCCATTGTCTATTGTCCGCACCACTCTTTCATCCATCATCAGTCGTCTGTGCCGCTCATTTTGTCTGTGGTCTGTCGTCCATACCACTGTTTCGTCTGTCGTCTGTTGTCCGCACTGCTCATTCTGTCTGTCTGTCATCCGCACTGCTTATTCCGTCCATCGTCCGCACCGCTTGTTCCATCCGTTGTCCAGACACAGCTCATCTCGTCCGTTGTTAGCGCATCTTGTTCAGTCCGTCGTCTATTGTCCACATCGCTCATTCCGTCCGTCGTCTATGCTCGTCCGCTGTCTCTGTCTTGTCCTCGTCGTTATCTCCGCGTCGCTTGTTCCTCCTCGTCACGCGTCGCTTATCCGCTCGTCACCCGTGTCGCTTATTCCGTCCGTCGTCTATCGTCCGTGTCGCTTATTCCGTCCATCGTCTATCGTCCACGTTGCTCGTTCCGTCCATCGTCTATCGTCCGCGTTGCTCGTTCCATCCGTCGTCTATCGTCCATGTCGCTCATTCCGTCCATCGTCTTATCGTCCGCGTTGCTCGTTCCGTCCGTCGTCCGCGCTGCTCGTTCCGTCCATCATATGCGCGCCGCTTGTTCTGTCTGTCGTCTGTCAACCGTGCCGCTCGTTCTGTCCATCATCTGTTACCCGCACTGCTCATTCCATCTGTTGTCTGTCATCCATTCCACTTGTTCCGTCAGTCATCTGTTGTCTGTTCCACTCGTTCCATCCACCATTGGTCATCCGTTGCTCGTCATCTGCGCCACATGTTCTGTTCATTGTCCATTGTGCCCTCGCTATTTGTTCTGTCCATTGTCTGTTGTCTGTAGCCCTAGTCACTTGTACCATCCTCTGTCTGTCGTCTGTTGTCCGCTGTGTCGAATTCTAAAAGCCCCCCCCCCTCCCCGAGAATTTCAGTTTTGTTGAACTAAGGGAGCACATACAGTAACTCTCTCCTTTCATGTACCAAATAGTTTGACATTTTTAACCTTATATTCCAAAATTTGATTGTGAAACTCAAATTGAGTGCCACCAGAAGAGGTCACATTTTAGAATTATACTTCCATACCGAAAATTTTTTCGACTTGACCCCCCCCCCCCGGTGGTAATTTTTTTCTATTTATACCCCTGCTTCCTTACAGGCGATAGAATTAATTTTTAGTATTAACTTTTTTGTTACTTTCTGTATTTCTGCAAAGATCCACTGGTGTTCCTGAGCTACTACTCTGTTGTGGTTTAAAGATCCGGGCGCATTTGCGTATCACTTTTAGGTAAATTGGTTGGTCAAGTTGGCAATCATATCTAGGTAGATTGGGGGAATGTTTTTGGGTCAAACTATTGTAGGAGACACTATCCAAAGAATCTAGAGTCCTGAGATGATTCCAGTAGCGACAATTGTTGGTAAAAGTCCTGTAATGGGATGGTTTCAGCAGGCTACTGGTGCCAGTAACAATAATTGCTGGTTGAAAGTTCAGCATTGGATGATTCCAGCAAGTTACTGGCGGAAAATCTCATACTGGTTGAAAGTCCTGAGACGATTCCAGTAGCAACCACTGTTGGTTGAAAGTCCTGTAATGGGATGATTCCAACAAGCTAACTGGCAGAAAGTCTCATCATAGGACGATTCCAGTCGTGATCCAATTTGTGCTCCTTGAATTCTTTTTCGTGCCGGTAGAAAGTCTGATCGGATGATTTCGGTTACGATCCATCTATTCCTTCTTGTGTCTGTACAAGTATTGTAGTGGGATAATTCACATTCTAAAATTCAGAACTGATGGCTGCCTAAGTTGTACAACTTCTGGATCACTTGAGGGTTGTTTTTGGGTCAAAAAGCCTAAAACTGATGAACAGTATCGGGGTTATTTAGGGGTTGTTTTCGGGTCAAACTGTTATTGGTTGATACCGGTCATGATCTAATCTCTTCCATTCCTAAGATCCTTCGGTCCTGAGATGATTCCAGTAGCGACAACTGTTGGTAAAAGTCCTGTGATGGGATGATTTCAACAGGCTACTGGTGCTAGTAGCAATTATTTGTTGGTTGAAAGTCCTGTAATGGGATGATTCCAGCAAGTTACTGGTGGAAAGTCTCCTACCGGTGGAAAGTCCTGGGACGATTCCAGTAGTGACAACTGTTGGTCGAAAGTCCTGTAATGGGATGATTCCAACAAGCTACTGGTAGAAAGTCTCATAGGATGATTCCGGTTGTGATCCAATCTATTCCTTGAAATCTATCCCAAGATCCAATCTCAGTATTCCTTCTCGTGCTGGTAAACGTATTGTGGAGAGTTGCTAAGTTATGTTAATTTATTGGGATGGGGGGGGGGGTATAAAAATTTGAGCCCATGATGCGCCACTTTTATTGTCCAGCCGAGCCCCAGGAGCTCCGTTGGAACTTCGTTTATATTTAGGTTACCTTAATTTTACTTTTTTAGCTTCGTTTACTTTTAAGTTACGTTATGCGTTATTTTTATGGTAATTTTCAATTTTAACTTAGAGGCTATTATTACTAATTTTTTTTTAATGAGAGGTTGACAATGAATGTAGTAGAGACCAGATTCGTCTTTTCGCCAAAAATGATAGCATTTTACTTGTTACTAGTTTGTTTTTGTGCAGCTAATTTTATTTGTTTTTGTGCGGCTAATTTTATTTTTCAGCTTCCCGCATTGCTGTATATTTCGATATAATTGGTGCGGGACTTTTTTTTACTTGTTTGAATTCATTTTGTCTTTATCTATAATCGTTAAAATAACGACAGCAATTAGTGTGTTTCAAAACACTGAGCTATCAAATAGAAACATAGTTTGGTAGTCGGCAAATTTATTGCTTCCCTAGTATATTAATATTCATATTATAATTACTTACTTATTACTATTGTAATGTTTAAAACATCACTCAGGGTAATGATGTCAAGCTTTTTGGTATTCGGCCAATTTATTGTTACTTTTTATTATTGATGTAAATATGGTTACTTGCTAATGCTGGCTATTTTTTTTATTTTTTATATGAGTTTGACAGGAGCATGCAAGATTATTCATGAATGTAATGGAGACCAGTTCATAAATTCTTGCTAAGTTAGTGCGTCGTGTTCAGTGTACGTATGAACCTTTGATTTATACCCCCGCTGCCTTATAGGTGAGAGAATTTTTTCATTAGCTTTGTACTTTTACAGTTCTTGATTGAACGATCATCGTATCATTGAGGATCTGCCAGACCGCTGATTCGTGGAAGCCCTTCTAGGCAAACACCGGATACTTGCAGGTTTTGGATTTCTTCCGGACAAGTTTTGAATTTGTCAGCTTTCCCAAAATTCGTCGCTAGATAACGGTATGCGGAGTAATATTTTTCATTGGTTGGTGTCCATATTTTTATCATGCGAATGAGAGATATTTTATCACCTTTATTAAAAACGATCAGATAAGCGAGTGACCCACGCGAGGGCGGACGTTTTATCATCCAATAGAATAATGCTCGTCTGATTAATCGTTATGGACTTTTCATGAACTAAATATTTTTAACGCTTCGCGCACCAGTCCTTTATCAATTCCCTCCTCCACTGCGCAGCCATTACAGAATTTTGATACTACTGAATTACTTTTGCAGCTTCTGGTTGAACAACCATATTATTTTCGAGGATCCACTAGACTTCGCCGTTCATTCGTGAAAACACACTGCTTCGATGTTAACATGGAAAACAGCTATTTATGGATTTTCTCCCAGGAAATGAGAATCTATCGAATGTCCCAAATGGTCGACTGTATGTATTGTGTAACTCTGATTTTAATGGGCTTACCAGCCCGGTTCTAGATTCTAAAAGTCAATTCATTTTCTTATTCACTACTTTCTTGCATCCATTGAATTTTGATACTGAAAACTTTTTATAGTTTCTGATTGAACGATCGTATGCTCGAAGATTCACAGAAACCTCGCCGTTGACTGTGGAAGTCCTTCAGTACAAACACCGCATACAAAATGTTGGATTTTTTTCTGTGGAAACTCTGAATTATCCTAGAATTTATTGCTGTACTGTGGATAACGGTACACTATATAAGTCGTAATTTCGATTTTCACGGGTTCGATTTGTCAAAGAATACATAGGTTCAAGTTTAATTATACGCTTGTTTCACTTTTATTTTTGTTCTTCTCAAATTCGGTCTTCTTTAATAAATTGGATGCGGAACTTCCCGAATCAGCGTCTTCATTTTTATTGGTTGCTCGGCGAATTTTTTTCCTCCTTCCCCTCCCCCATTCTCTATGTTAACTAGCATCCTTATGTAACAGTACAGTGATAAGAGAGCCATTCCTCTGGTTAGGGGTTTGGTAGTGTTTTATGTTCCATTAGGCGATTACTTTCAATCATATTCTATAAAAACAGTACACACCATTTTTCTGTGCCCTTCTCCAAATATTACAATCCCTTGTTCAGTTATTTCAGTAAGGTCAAATGAATATTTAAAGCACTCCTATTTGCAGTTTGAAGGCCAAAGGCCAAATTGAGGTCGAAACAACAATTTATGACTTTCAAATTCAGCTATATCCCAAAACCCACTATTCTGATAAGTACCTCATTCCATTTTTGAGCAAAGTCAGATTGATTCATTTGAAGAACTCCTACACTTTGCGGTCCAAGCCGGAACAATTTTTAAGGCAAGAAAACCCTACCTGGTTTAATTCTTTTGGCAAAGTCAAATTCAGCTATTCGAAGGGAAAAACATCAAATTTGGGGAATCAGTCGGGATCGAATCGAAAATCTGATCAAATATTCGACTTCTCAAACCCCTACATCGATATCTTCTTTAGTATTTTCAATAACGTGAAATCGGCACGTTTCAAGAGGTGAAGTTTGAATTTTGGTTCGCGAATTTGAATTCGATATTTTTTTCAATTTTTGTGCAAAGTTAGGCCGGTCCCTTACATAAAGGAAACGTCGAATTGACGCTCAAATCTGAATCGGATCAAAAATCTGACTACAATGAGAAACCCTCATTTCGGTATTTTGACATGTTTCCACTTCAGATTCCAAAGCTGGTGGCAACAGAATTTTCTAATTTTGCTCCGACCATAAATTCATTAAAAACCGAGGCAATAGACAGGGGTACATCGTTTCTCGTATTCTCTACATGATTTAATGTACACTTGCTTGTTAGCGATGAGAATGACGAATTTGAGGTTCAACATTTCTTTGATTTTTCACCAATGAAATTTTATTAAAATTCTATAAATGGCCACGGTATGGGAGCGGCTGGTGGCGGGGTGGGGTTTTGAGGGAAAAGGGCTCTCAGGGGAAGGGGTGGTCATGGTTGTGAGAGCTCCTGGGGGGATGGCTAGGGATCTTCAAGGGGGTTGGAGGGCCATAGTGAGGACAGGGGCTCTGAAAGGAGATAAAGCCCAGGGGGTAGTGGTGGGTGAGAGGTCCTCGTGGCGGAGGAAATCCTTGGTAGGAGAGGGTGGCCATTGAGGAAGGAGGAGGTAGTGGTGGGTAAGGATCCTAGAGCGGCAGTAAAATTTTGGTAGATAAAGGCCGGGGGTGTAAGAGGTACTCATGGTGGAGGAGGGAGCTCCTGAAGGGGAGGAAAACCACGGTTGTGGCGGGGACTGTAGAGGGAGGTAAAGGCCCCGGGTGGTGGGGGTAATGGTGAGGAAGAGGTCCTGGTGGAGGAGGAAGTCCTTGATGAGAGAGGTGGCTGGAAAGGCGAATAAAGGTCATATTGTGAAAGGTTCAGGTCCCGGGGTCTTGAGGGGAAGGGTTCTTGTATGGGAGGGGTGGTCATGGTGGTTGAAGCCCCTGATTAGAGGACCAGGGCAAGGCTGTAGAGAGGGACTAAGACCGTCATTGGGAGGGAATAGAGACTGCGGATCGCCTACCCAGTCCCACTAATTGCTCATTTCTCCAAGGGCAGCCTACTCCTAGGAGGTGGTTCATGGTGGTGGGAACTCCAGAATGGGAAGGAGATCCATGGGGGCGTGGCATCAGGAGGGGAATAAAGGCCCTAGGTGGTGGTGGGGGGTGATGGTGAGTAAGAGGTCATGGTGGAGGAGGAAGTCTTGGGTGGAAGAGGGACTGGGGAGGGAAATGAAAGCCATGGTGCGGGAAGGGCTGGTGGCGGAGGTCTGAAGGGGAAGGGTGGTCATGGTGGTGGTAGCTCCTGAGTAGAGGACCACGGGATCTTCGAGGGAGTTGGGACAAGGAGGCCGTAGAGAAGAAGCGGTGGAAGGGGATGCGTGAAGGTGGGGGAGGAGTTTGTGGCTGAGGAGGGCTGCGACTGTTGAAGTATGACCGTGGAGGCAGAGAGCGACCCTGGTGAATGAGGGGGTTGTGGTGAAAGAGGAGGCTCGTGGTGAAGAAAGGATGGAAGGGGTTCATGGTGGAAGATTGAGGCCTGCTGATAGAGGGGAAGCAAAAGAAGCGTAAAGCAAACCTCAACTCGGGAACAAAAGTTTTAGACCAAACACTGAGGACTCTGATGATCGAACGAGCGAAGCGAGTGACGGCGGTGTGGGGCCGCGAAGCGTCCAGGGAGCAAAGCCCCCTAGTATTTGTATAATACTCGGGTATCGCGATATTGATGCATTTCATTTACTGTATCCTAGGTAAGTGTGTTCACCTCTTGGTGGGTCACTTATTGAGTATTCGTCTCCGATAGGCTATTAGTCAGTACTTGGTGATATGTTAAATCAGTGCTCGATCGAAACTACTGTCTTGTGGACTCGACAGTAAATCTGTAGGTAGTACTGAGGGGGAGTACTACGGAGAGTTTAGGAAAGCCAAGCTCAGACGACGACGTGCGTCCTCTGCTGATCTCCTGATCTTGAAGCTCTTTCAGGTGTACGCTGAGGGGGGATACTGAGTGTCCCCTTTATGGAGTGGAATCGTCAGGATGACTCTACTCTAAAGGGTCTGCAAAGTGAGGAGGGTGAGCGCAGACTCTCACCGTTGGTCTGGCGGCATGATGGATCGGAGACAGGTCCAAACCCCTCTCTCTTAATTTATGTTAGCGGTACAAGAGCTAATTAGGAACCTAAATACTTAGCCGTGTCTTCTTTTTCTGAATTACAGGTAAATAGCATCGTCGCCTCGAGTCAGAGTCCGCCCACTCCGCAGACCATCCTGAAGTTAAGCATTACATAGATTTATTTTTGATATACTCTCTCCCGTTGCTCTTAGTTCCATTTCTTCAGGATATTGTTGCAGTTAGTTTTAGGTCAGGTTTCTTTTGCATGCATAATATACTTTTATCACTACCATCCATGTTTACCGCGCGTCGATATGACCATCCCTTAAACGGCGGAAAAAAGGTACTAAAAGAGACACCCTGTATGAGCAGGTATAGTTCACGCTACAGATACCCGGGTAGCAACCAACCTGGGCAGGTTAGTCGAGGTAGTTAGTTTTCCTCCTCTGTGCCAAAGAGTGTGCAGCCGCAGTTCACTGACTAGCCATGGTTCGACGACTTAGAGTGAGCTGTCCGCGATGTACACAGGTACAGTAACAATCTTTCTGATCTGGTGGTAACACGTCTGCGATTGTAATTCCGTGTTCGTGTGAACTGGCAGGGGTTGCAGGACGCGCTATGTCCCCACCTCGATTGATATGTGTTCGCTAGGGTCGCTAGAGTGTTAATGAGGATACTCGAATGCCACTAGCTCGAACCCGAGAAGCAAGATTGTGAAGCGAGCTTGTTGCCACTTGGTCACACAATGACCTTCGCAGAGATAGAAAAGGCAAGAAAGGAGCCAGTCGCGCGCGCCTCTTCCACTTCGACGACGTTGGAAAATTCGGTAGGATGAAATTATTTTTTCTTTTTGATATTCGCGGCAAGGTTAATCCCGTTCGCGGTGCACCAGTCACGAAAACAGTTACTTTTATCCTCAGCCGCCGGATGCAGATACTGTGTGCCGTGCACACAGTCATTGTTCTAGCAAATACTAATCTCGCCTTCAATAAGCCAGAGTGAATACTGGTGAGTCGATCTCGGTTCGCGACTATAAGGCGTTTTAATTATTTACCTTAACGCGTTTTACCTTATCGTGCCGGCAGCCCATCTCCTCATTCGTTTGGTCTTCGGCTTGCAACCGTCGGAGCTCGCTTCATCAATCAAAATAACGTCTCCTCTCATTTCCCCTGCCCCTGTCCCATCTATTTTTCCGCCCTTTCGAGCTCGCCCGGATAAAGATGAAAAAAATATTTTCCGCGCTATTACCTTACAATATGCGAATACAGGCTACACCAAATCAATTTGTACATAGTCGTTTTCGGCTCCGAGCTCTATCCGAGACATTAAAATAGAAAACCTTTCCAGATGAAAAACTGTTATCATTGTTGGTCTGCTTTGGATCGATTCTGGTCGCATTTGGTGTTAGATTTGGTCATTTTTGATTGTTTTAATCATTTTTTGACCGGATTTGGTTGGATTCAGTTATTTTGGGTCGTTCAGTCACATTCCCTCAATTGTGGTCAAATTTGCTTAAATTCGATCTTGTTCGAGTTAGTTTTGATCAATGGGCCGTTACACAAGTTTAAATACAGCCTGAATGAAGCTTGACAGTGTTTGAATTTTTTTTTGTAAATGTGTCATGAATTTCAACGAGCCTTGAAGGCAACTAAGTAAGTCTGAAGAAAGTCTGAATTAGTTTTAAAAGCATTAGAAATGTTTCAAAAGCGTCTGATGAGTTTCAACGAGGCCTACGGGCTACCAAATGAGTCCAGGCAGGGGTGAATGAGTTTTGATTGTGTTTGAAATGTTTGAAAATAGTGCGGTCAGTTTTGCGTTCTAGAAGTACCAAAATGAGTCGAAAGCCAGTTCTAATCTCTAATATACAAGTGTTTGTTTGTCTGTGTGCTTGTTAGAGGTTGGCAGGTGAACTGTAAGAGCTGGGGAGTTTGTGCATTCTAGATGCGTTGGTATGAACTGTGAATAGGTTTTAGGCTATAAAAAATTTCAGTATCCCTATTGGAAGGGAGCACAAAATTTTGCTCCCACTGGACCCCTTAATTTTTTCTTCGACTTGGACGTTTCGGAAGTATTTTACATTGAACTTCTTCACATTATGTTGAAATTTCTCTTAATTCAAAATTACACGCAACTCTGCCCGGGATCCCCCTTTTTTCCTACTCTTCGGTGATGCTGAGGGTGCTGATGGAGGGCGCCTGGCATAGAACTAATTGCTCTTCCTGGGGTTGGGTCTGCGTTCTCCGGGGTCTTCTGCCTGTGGTGGGTCTAATAGGCTGCTAGTTAGATATCAAAATATTTGAATACATTTAAAAAGAGTTTTAACAAGTCTTAAAGGCAACCAAATGAGCGTAAACGGAGTCTGAGGGCGGTATGCAAGAAATTTCCTTAAGATTTCCTTAAAGAAAAGGCATCTTTTCGATAAGGAAAATTGTAAGGAAAAATGGTATGTTAAAACTTTCCTTATCTTAAGATTTCCTTACTTTGGTATGCTAAAAAATTACCTTAAAAACGTTAAGGAAGGTTAAAACGTGCGATGGTGTCAAATGCTTAAGCCAATATCAACCAATCAGGAACGTTTGTGATAATACAAGTTAGAATTTTTTATTTCGTAAGCCAAGATAGTGATATTTTAATACCAGATTATAATGACGCAAGAATGGAATAAACATTGGAACACTTTTGTATTATTGATATTAATAATTGTTATGCGATTAATTAACGATGATGACCTCCTTCATTTGAAGTATAATATTCCAAATATCTTATGTTTGTTGTAATTATCGTGGGATGGCTGCTGAAGAAGACGCCGGTGTTGGGTAAGACAAGTGCATAATCTGCTAACACTAAGGAAAGTTGAATGAATTTTTAATCGTGACATTTTTGTGTAGGAAAAAGAAAAATTTTACCGCAGAAGAAAAAGAAACATTTCTGCAGCTGCTGAAACGAGAAAAATGTATTTGGGAATCTAAAACAGAAGGTTGTAGGGCAAGTTCCACTAAGCTTAAAAATGAAGCCTGGACTAGAGTATTGAATAAGTTTAATGGAATAGAAGGCTTTACAAAAGTAAGTACTAATTCATATAAACATGCTTGGCGGATAGGCCTATCGGGCATTCGGGCATAGACGTCTTTCATGATAACTCCAATCTAAATATTCGTGATTCGCTGGAAGCTGTTTCATTTTTTTTCGTTCAACTTCAGCATAGGTAACTCCTGCTGGTAACTCGATTCATATCGAGGAATATCGAGTAAGTTATTTCGCTCGACTTCACTACAGTTTGTGTTTTCTATTGTCTCTCCTCTCCGGAGAGTTATATTTTTCTTCTTGTTATCCACATTCTGCTCACCATCTGGGAACTCTCGATGTTGATTATTTAATGATAGACGTCGACTTACTAAGTGTCCGTGTTAATTATAATTTCCGTTTTACTCTAATTTTTACAATGCTTCCGTCGTCTTTGTTATCTTCCGACAAATTACGCTCAACTATATTTTGAGATACATATCACGATGTCGAATGTCTATAGAATCGAAAAATGAAAATCGCTATATTTATTCTAGGCAACTGTAAACCCCTTTTTTCTTTATGTCTTCATCAGTAATTAAATATTTGACAGCTGTTATTTTTCTTCCCCAAAGGTTCAGCGAATCTTTCATACACAGCCTGTACCCAGTACGAACTTTTTGAATAGAATACCTCATCAACAGAACTGTTTGCACTTTTTGAATAGAACAGCGTAAGTGTTGAAAGGGCAGCACTGGTGCAGAACTTTTTGACGAATAGAACAATATTGCCTGCATTCACAAATTACTAATACAATACAATCCATGTTTCCATTGCTATCAAGCTATAAAAATTGCTTATAAGTCACTTCTAACCCTCTAAGTGACCCTATGCCTGTCCACCACTGCATAGCTTTGTCATGTATAAGTACCTAATATGCTGTATTATTTTACTCCGGGCTATCATTCTACTTTATATGATAATTTTTGTAGCGTGATGTCAAACAGTTGAAGAAGTTGTGGGATAATTTGAAAACAGAACGCAAAAAAGAACTAGCAGCAGCCAAGAAAGCGGCTATGAAAACTGGAGGTGGCGTAGTTGAAAAAAGTGTCAATGAAGATCCTGCGGTAGATGTTTTATTAGATTGTGCAGTCGATGTTGAGCACGTGAATACTATAGATTCAGATGCAATTTGCCTGGCAATGGGAACAGCAGAAACTGCATCAACTTTCGCACCTGTAAGTCTAAATTATTCTAGGATATTTTTATGCAAGTATGTCATTTCTACATATATAACATTTCAACAATGATTTTGTTTATTATGCATAGTTACTTCAAACCTTTACACTGGATTCAATTACTCCTACTGAAACGGAAGCAGAAGCATGTACCATTACTACAAAAGCTTCAACTGCACACACAAGCAGTACTCGAAATAAAAATATAGAGAGTAATGAAGATGACATCGAGGAAGAGTATGAGGATGATAAAGTAAGTGAACAGCAAAACATTGTAATTATAAAGAATTAATGATAATGATGAATGAAAATTAATTGAGAATTTGAATGGTTTTATTAAGGATCCTCTCAGTTCTGCCATTACGCCAAATCGCAGAAAAAGAAAAGGTTCTTATTATGAAGAAGTTTATAGTTTGCATAAGAAGTGCGTAGCAGAAGAACATGAACTTAAAGTTAAATTACTTCATGAAAAGATGGCTGCTGCAAGAGCAAAAAAAGAATACTACCTCAGCAAAAGCAAGCAACAGTGTACGTACAAGTAGTTGCTATTTCACTTGAAGGATGCAGCGTTGATGTAGTTGTTATTTTACTTATAGACTCTGGTTTTTGTGATTGTATTTTAAATTTTTTATTAGCCTTAAATTGTTAAATTTTTGTTACTTTTGTGTGCGTGTGTTTGTTGTAGCGTTTTTTTACTTTCAATAAAAATTCACAATTTTTCTTCCAGATGTTCGTCTATTTAACAATTTCATGAGAGAGCTGAGAGATGATATTTTCTGACATCATATAAATGCAGCTGACAAATCTTCATTTTTTGTGACTGGTCACACCAAATAGCAGAGCAAGTTCATCTGTATTTACGTATTTATTTATACTGATTTATTATGTATGAAACATTGCTTAAATATACAAAAGTGGAAGAAAACTGCATTATTATATACAATAAAATTAACAAAGGAAGCAGGGCTGAAATTTAAAAAAGTGGATAGAAGAAAACTACATTTTATACAATAAAATTATTTGTACACTTCATCTCTATTTTCTTTTTGCAATAAAACTGTTGTGTATTATAAAAGATGAAAATGGTAATTTGGCATAGGTTTGATCAAAAATTTTGCAATAGTTGGATAATAAAACATTATCTAACTTTTTTTGTTTAGTTAATCAAAAGAAGTTGGATGCATTTTTTTGGTCAGATAATTGGAAGCCGGATAAAGAGGTCAGATAATCGAGGTTCTACTGTAATTGCAAAATTTACTTAACCTTTTAAAATTCCTTGCTCAAATTTTAATTTCACCCCAGAATTGTCGAAAATACGACACATGTATCTTCACCAACATTTACATTAAAGGAAATATTTTTCTCCCTAAGGTAGCTCTCGTGGTACCTTGAAAAAAAACCTTACTTTTTCACTTTATTTAAGGTAAGGTACTTTTTAGCATACCAGTTTTTCCTTAAGATTTACCTTAAGGAATTCCTTTCCACATTTCGACCTTAAGGAAATTTCTTGCATACCGCCCTGAATAAGTTTTTAAAGTATTTGGATACGTTTGAAAGCAGTGTAACTAAAGTTTCAGCTAATTGTAAAGCAACCGAGTTTCAGCAGTGTTTTTCACGAATTTGAAGTCCAGCCAGATACGTCTGAACATACTTCTTATGAGTCGCCACGAGCCGTGATGCATTTTCGGTACCGTCTGAATGAGATTTAAGCTTTTTGAAACGTTTCCAAAGAGTGTGGTGAGTTTGAATAAGTCCTCAAGACAGCCAAATGAGTTTAGTTAGAGTCTGAGTGAGTTTTAAATGTGTTTGACGCGTTTAAAAAGAGTACCTCGGAAGAGTTTTATTGCGACATAAGAGTAGGTAGTCAAATGAGTGTCAGCGAGGTTTAAATGAGTTTTGAAAGTGTTTGGATACGTTTCAAAACAATGTAATTACTTTTAACAAGTTCAGACAACCAAAAAAGTCCAAGAAAGATCTAAATGAGTTGTAAAAGTATCTGAATACGATGCAAAAGAGTATGATGAATTTTTAGAGTCCTACGGTAGATGTTTCTTCAAGAGATTCAAGCAAGCCAGATAAGTCTGAATATGCTTCTAATGAGTCTCCACGAGCTGCAATGAATTTTCAGCGAAGTCTGAATGAGATTAAAAAGTTTCTGAAACGTTTCCAAAGCGTATTTGAGTTTTAATGAACCCTAAAGACAGCCAAATATGTGCAAGCGGAGCTTGAATAGTTTCGAAAATGTCTGTGATGAGTTTTAAGAAGTCTTACGGCACCCAAATACGTTTAAACGATGTCTGGTGATTCTTTACAAGTTTCGAGCCCAGCTAGATAAGTCCGAATATACTCCTAATGAGCCTCCACGGGCCACATGCTGGGATGAAAAAGGCCGGAGGCAAATCCATTCTCATCAGGCCATTTGAGCAATAAAGAGTCATAATAACACCCAAATAAGTGTAAGCGATGTCTGATAATTTTTCGAGTATTTCAAGTCCCGCCCGATAAGTCCAAATATACTCCTAATAGGCTTCCACGGGCTGAAAGTAAGGGCGGATTGATACCACAAAGACCAGGGGCAAATCCATTCTTACCAGGCCATTTACCGCTTCAGAAGCTGCAAATGAGTGTTCGTGAATTATGGAGAGGTTAGATTTCTCAAATTTTCAACATTTATTTTTCTTCACAGCAGGCCACTTCTCCGGCCAGCGGATCATAAACCCCCTTGTCTCCAGATCCAGTCTGCCTCTATAAATCATTTAAAAGAATTTAACTGCGCATCTCCTCAATTGCTGTGCTCCACCTGCATGGAATTTTCTCAATCGATAACACGGTATCAGCGAGTGAATCATCGAGATGCGATAAAACGCGGGTAAAACATTCTCAACCAACGAATTTACCAATTATTAGAAACAGGCATGGATACACGGGGAGAGCTGAAGGGACAATAACCTCTCCCAGGGTCAAATATTTCCATTGGAAATGCTCCAAAAATGAACTTATATTGGTAGGTACTTACGAATGCTTTAGTTTCGAAACCTGAGCCATATCACCGATAAATCGACACTCACCTGAAACAAATAAAAACATAATACGTTAGAGCATTGAATTTTCTTTCAAAAATTTAAAATATGTGCCCGCTGTCTACTCGGGTCTGGCACCGGGGACTTCTCCATAAAATCCAACCATATTTCCCTGTCGCTCTATGTCAACTGTTATTCTCCTATCTTTCTAGTCGCTACTTTCATGTCCACATCGGTTCTAAATACTCTTGTCAACGTCCTATTGCTGCAGAGGTGTTCCTCAGAGCAGCGTACTTGGCCCTATCCTCTTTCTCTTCTCTATGGACATTCCCCAAGCGAACAATGTTACATTGGTGCCGCATGCAAATGACACAGGAGTAATCGGTTACGATAAAGACTACGATACAGCGGTCAACGACCTAGAGTAATCGGTTACGATAAAGACTACGATACAGCGGTCAACGACCTACAGATCGCGATCGATCAAACTGCCTTCTGGGCTGAATGCTGGAAGGTCCGATGAATGAAACCTAGGATAAACTTCGCTCTACGCTCTTATCATTACATCTCCATAATTATTAATAGGGCACCGATTCCTCTTGCTAACCGTGTATACTACCTTGGCTTACATCTTGTTCAAGGACGTACCGAAGAGTTTTTCCTGGGGGGGGGGGGCAAACATTGTGAAAGTACCAACTGATTCAACTCAAAATTCTCAAATATCAAAGGGAAAAAAATTTTTTAATTGTCGGATTTTTCCAGCTTCTCTACTTAATGCCTATGTACCTATCAAAACAAAACAAAAAAACTTTTGATTTGTTCGACTTTCCCAACTCCGCCTGACAGAAATGGTAAATTTTCCCAACTGCTGAGCGAAAAATTCCTACGGGGGAGGTTGCCCTCCCTATCGATACGTTCCTGATCTCCGAACTTGACTGGCAGGAACACGTTCGCGCTAAGAGACAACTCCTCGACATCCAATTCGATCATTTTTACTTCCTCGCTGGCGCCCTTCTACGAATATATCACGAACGATCAGCTCCACTCTGACTGGGGTCTGGATTCCATTAGTGAAACCACACAGAAGGCTACCCAATATATTCACCGTCCGCACAAACACCCTAATGCGGAAGCCGTACTATTTCTTAATTGTTTCGAATGCTATATTTATAGTATAGAGTTTTTCGACTGAACGTTTAAAGCTGGCATTAATTCATTTTGAAAAATGTTTGTTTTGGTACCTCAACAGGGAAATGAGTTCAAAAATTATGTTACTTTTTAATTTTTACAGATGGCAAAACGTTGCACATAATGACAACTCTTCAGCGATTTGTTACGTATACGTACTCAACATGTTCGAATCATTGAATTTATAACGCTTGACTTGTTTTCACTTATCGAAACTGTTTAACTTAATATTAAACGTTTATTTATTTTTTTTCTAGTGGTCCATATTAGGAGCCCAAATTTTCGATTTCCCAAAATCATGGCATTTGCAAAACAAATCATTAAAAATGCAGTTCTTATTTTTTTGAAATTTGCTTTCAAGAGGTGATACATACTAGGATTTTTTGGCCACCATTTAAGGCCATTAGCAACATTTTTAGGTTCATAGAGGCCGACTCTACATCGTCCATCTTCTCAGTCTTTTTAGAACAGTGGCCTCGGTACATTTATCCAGCTTAAAAGTGATGTACCTGTGGCCACTCCTTGACTTCTCAATAACCACGGACTAGCTCTTGATCTAGCAGGCCAGTTCATGGGCGTCGCTTAGGGGAGGTAGACGGGTAATTTCTAACCCCAAAAAATCGGGGGGGGGGGGGTAAAATGATTAAAATTACCCCCCCCCCCCAATTCAAAGGTCAATAATTATATAGGTACTTGTAGTTATAAAAAATTTGTAAACGAATTAGTGCCATGTGATACCGCAATTAATTGTACCGTACCATACACTTAACTCGCAATACACATACACAGAGTGTATTAACAAAATCGAAATTTGAAAATAAACGACCTTCACCCTTCACCCCCCCCCATTTGCTATGAATGTGCTAAAATATCTGAGGGCATCTATTTTTTATCGCGTACGAACAGACGCATCGCGAAGTAAGGGCCATTGGCTCCATGTTTATTTACAAAACCGTCGAGTAACTCCATTGAGCCGTATTTTATATCATTATTTTTCTTCTGTGGATTTTTAATTCCCATTGATTATTTTATCAATTATTTCTCTTTTATGAATTTTATTTTCAATTTAGAATACACGTATTTCTTTGCTGTTTGACATGATTCTCATAATTTTAGTGAGGTGAATTTGGAACAACTTTATCTTTCTTATTTATTTATCGAAAATGCGTGGACGTATCACCATGCTAGTATTTGATTTATTGTACGTGGCATCCCTGGACTTTTTTCTAAATTTATTTTCCCTCGGTGGAACTCTTTTCATTCAGGGACATGAAAAGTAGGTTCCCAAGTACTCACGTCCATTCTGATGGCTCAGGTCTTTCGGCATTACTTCGTTAATGAAGTACACTGGGGACAGGGGTCACCATGGACTCGCCCAGACTCCCGTGGGGCTTAGGGTAGTCTGTGGTTAAACATCTATGAGTATGGTGATAGTAGGCTGAACGTTCGTTATTACGAGTTATTAGCCCCCTTTGTCGGCAGTCTACTATCGGCAATTTCCTACAGGTGAGATCCCTGGGAGAAGTTTATTTTTCCAGGGCTCTTATTTCGAAATTTGGGCGGGACATCTGGTTTTCAGGAAAGTTTGCTACAACAGAGATGCGCGCTCTACAGGTCCAGCATAGGAAACATGGTTTCTATCCCTCCACGAGATTTATACTCAAAGACTCTCTATCACTACGGACCAACGAAATGTCCCTAGAAAGTTCGTGTATAGAAATGTAGAATTTCGGGGTGAACATTTTTGTTCGAAAAATTTTACGACAGAGTAAATTTTCCTAGAGTTATCAAACACTGGATTCTGGCCATCATTTTGACCACAATCTTGAATTACTAGGGGGGTTGGTGACTTTCAGTCCAAAAAGGTTCTCTAAGATTGTATTTATCATCATTCTAAGTGGCATCCCGTGCTCAAAATTTGGAGTATTGTTTTGCCTACCATCAAAATTGTGGTATTGTATGGCGCGTCATTTCGGCAAACAGTCGTGCCCAAACGCTTCCAAGGCCTAGCAGCGATTTTTTCAACCGTGTAATCATCGCAACCGAAGCCGGCATTGTTATCACGTGACACCATTAATTAAACTTTTCAATATCGTTCCGTTTCTCGTGAATTCCGAGTACACGAACGTGCGCCGCGCACGGGTTACAAAAACGACCTCACCTTTTATCGAAAATTCACGACGAAAATCGCGGGCCAGCGCGAATTTTGGCAAAACTTTAATCGCGGAGAAGAATTTTATTGATGTTGTGCGGTTTTGATCGGTGACGCAGAACGAGATAATAAAGCCTTGTTTTGTCAGTCCGTTAAATTCGTTCGCCTTACACGTTAAGCCTTTTTCTTTCCTTTCTCTCCGGTTACACCTGAGTCTGTTTGCGGAAACGTTGCCGGTTGCCTATACGCCTTCTCTTCGCTTTTTCCGACCACGCCGATGCACCTTTATATCCTGAGCAAATATGTAAGAACGAAATATCGAATAACTTTTCGCATTCGTTGTTCGGTTTCGTCGGTTTGCAATACTCAGCCAAATGTTATATTCGTTCGAATAGCGATCGATTTAATTACGTGATATTTACAGCTCCGCGAGTACCTACACAGTGTATATTTTATACCGGTGAGCAATGTTTTCCATCGCAGCATTTTACGCCGGGGGTGAAAAAAAAAAAAGACGTTAAATGCTGAATTTATGTGCCGTTAAGAGTTTACAGGTTTTTTCGTCCGACGGGGAAGGAAGACAAATACGTACTCGCGCGGGTTGCGTTTCACATATGATTGATTGCTCACGCGAATTTTATTTTCTACCGCTCAGCTCCGAGCATTAAATGAGGCTTTGAAATGAGTCGCAAAATGTTACAATCGTTATTATAATGCACGGCGAATGAAATGGACATTGGCACTCGGACTTTATAGGCTAAATAGAAGGGGTTCGGCTTTGGCGAAGACTTCGTTTCCAACTCATTCGATGCACAGTGCTCCGATTGGTGAAAATAATCGTACTTCTTGCAATAAAAGGGCGAAATTTGGTACGTAGAACTTCGAGGCACACGAATCAGATCTAGCCCAGTTCCACCGATGGAGCCTCTCGGAGTTGGGGCAGATTATCTATTCATTTATTAGCTTCTGGTTAACACTTCGGAACAGATACGTTAGTGTCGTGAGGAGAATTCGCCTTCTCTCTCACCCCATCAGATCAATGCTCCCTAACAGCACATGGGACAGTACAGACGATCTAATTCCCACGAGGAAAACGATACCTATCGTACCATCTCGAAATTATCGACGGCACGTGTATGCAAAAATAGTCATCGAGCGGATGTCACCCAGGCGTACACCGATCGGAAAATTAGACGCAATATTGAACATGCTACAACTTCCTTAAATTCCGAGAACTCGAACACCGTATTTCCCAAAATCAAAAGCACCGTCGTGGAGAATAACCGGGCGAATACCAGGTGCTCAACCACCGAATATTCAGTATCTTGATATTTAGAGCACACGTGCCGCAAAGAAACCCTTCAGTCAATGTATCGACATTCGCCAGTACATAGTTAGAGTACCTGGGTAATTCTCCCAATCTACCATCCCCCTAGTTGGGACAGGGGGATACGATTTGTAAACGACGAAGGAATTTTTGTAGACAACAAAGGAATTTTTGAAGACGGCGAAGAAATCTTTGTAAACAACAAAGGGATGTTCCACCTATTCTTTCGTCAGTGAAATTTATTTTATTTTTTAGAGACACAATGAACATCCAGGGGCGAAACTATAGGGGTGTGGGGGGTTGAGACACCCCAATAATTTGGCAGTTGGCAAATTTTTAAACTGTTCATTTTTTATGAACGGTCGTTTATTTTTCTTTTCAATTAAAAAATATTCCAATTAAAAAATCGGCCAATTTTTATTAAAAAAAAAAATTTGTCGGCAAATTTTTCTTCTCCTCCTCCCCAAACTGAAGTCAAATTAAGTCAGTGAGTACAAGAAGGGCGTTCGAGCACAGAAGCCTTCTTTGAGGTTATTGGTTGTTTGTATTCCTTGTATCAAGTATTACAAGTGGTGACAATTTCAAGACGAAATCTGCAGCCGTTATCGAGATTCAGCTGTTTGATTTCAACAACCATCTTACGTTTGATACTTTATAATCAGATCGCGAACATTAAACAAGTGATCTTCCACAGTAGTGAAAACATGGGGAGTTTATTGACCCCGTCCATTTAAAACATACAGGGAGGCGTGGCCTGATTCTTCTTCTTCGGAGTAAAAAAAAAAGGCTGACGTCAGTATGTCAGCAAAAGAATCGCGTGTATAGTTTAGCTCTGAGTCAGCAAAAAATTGAGTATGTAGCATAGGTGGTATGCACAGGGGGTACCACCGACACATTTCATATTCCAAGTATTATACTCAATGAGGGGCGGGGGCAGCTGTCGGTGCCACCCTCTGGGTATAGGAAATTTCAACTGGCAAAGGTCGTAATCGGACTTAATGGGCACAGAGGATGACCCCATTATCATGTCTCTTATAAATATTATCAACATATTGCACCTGATCAATGCCTTTGAGTGAATTGTGAAACAACTAGTTTTGAAACATTTTTACAGCCTTTTCGACCGGAAAAGGTCGTACTCGGATCCGATGAGTACAGAGGATTCAATTCATTATCATGTCTCTCACTAATATTATCAACATTAAACCTGGTTTATCAATAAGTACCTTTGACTTTGTTATATTTCATATTCCAATATTATTATACCCAAAAATACAGGTTCAACCGTCAGGGACGGGATGGGGCTGTGGTCTGTGTCGGTGGTACCCTCGAGGTAGGGGCATGGACAAATATTCCCTATTTCCCATCTCACCATGAAGGTTCCTGTAGCCTACCTTTGCCCGTGTTATATTCCATATTTCAATTATTATATACGAAAATATAGGTTGAACCGCCAGGGTGGGGAGGGGCTGTGGTCAGTGTCGGTGGTACCCTCGGTGCATACCACATATACTACATACTCAATTTTTTGCTAACTCAGTGCTAAACTATAACCGCAATTTTTTTGCTGACGCGATTTATCTTCGCTGACAGGCTGACGTCGGCCTGTATTCCGAAGAAGAAGAAGAATTAGGCCACGCCTCCCTGTACATTTTTAATGGACGAGATCAATAAACTCCCCATATTTTCACTATTTTCCACTCATTTTGGTCAGCAAGAGAAGTACCATCATGGCTCCCTTGTCCGGATGTCAGACTTATAAATTTTGACATCTCAATCGAATCTTGTGTCGAAATGTTCTAAAAGCCTGGTAGCATTTTCTGTAATATCGTACTAACATATCTTAAAAACGAATATCTATTGTTATGAGTTAACGTAACCTTTCAATCTTCAATAAATCGTATGATCAACCACATGACTCGACTAAGTTATTTCGAGTCAAGGGCCATCGATACTGATCAATCGGTCCACGCTGATGTTTCAACACGTTCCATCGCAGCATCACAGTTTGGCTAGAATCAATCCATCCAATATAACAATACTTCGTCACAACAGTTAGTTAACCGAAGATCAGGTCACTTAACAAATGCCAGTTGGCAAATTTTAAGAAAAAACGAAGCATATCGAAAAAATTGAATTCAATTTCCTAAAACTACAAATTATCTCATTTTTTTTTTTTTTTCAGAATATTAGATTTATTTCAATTACGAACATACTAATAAAAATTTGAGAGAATGATTTACTCCACGAAATTTATGCTCGTTTACGTTGTCTTAAGGTACGTCAACCCCTCATCTCTCAAAAATGAAAAACTTATGAGAGGCAATTAAAAAAAATTTAGTTTGCATTTTCAAATCTCTGTCTCCTTCCCCAACAAAAATAAACCTTCACGACTCCGGCTCTGTCCATAAAAAACAGAGGATTTTTGTATTTTTTCCAACTTAGGATTGGATTTTAATATCAGATTGCTCCAGATGATTAAACTTGAATTTTGAATGTGTTCGGTCACTCCGTTTTTGGGATGGTAAGCTTCAAGATCGAGGATGCTCAAATCCGATCTGCTAGGTACTAAGAAGAGATAGAGCGACGCATCATATAAATTTTGAATCAACCCAGATTTTTAGCAAACATAAAAATTTGGAAAAAACTAGGCTTTCATACTATAAAATACTTCTGTCTTATTTATGCTCACAAGTAAAACATGAACATTTCAGATAGGCCATTGTCTCTCTGTTCTCCTTATTCTGGCCTCTAAGAATTCGAAAATTTCGAAAATCTAGAAGTCAATATCATCTTGAAATAATGATAATTATTTGGCCTCCACCCGTTCTGGTGGTACCTTCAGGATTCGGGTACAAATGAAAAGTCGAACTCAGTTACCCAGAAACTCAAAAAAGCGACTATCTGTTCACATCACGGTTTTTTATCACTCCCTTTTTGAAACCCTACTTTTTGGAGACGATGCGCCATTCTCCATAAGCGCCCTAAATTGAATTTTTCAAAAAATTCTCCTGCCGATTGAAATAGACCAGTTTGACGTATTGACTCCCATAAGAAAAGTACACGGAGCAAAGATCATTATGTTACTACTTCAGAATAAGAAATTTGTTAGAAACCAAAGGTATATATTTTTAATCCAGAAGGTTCTTAGCATTTACTCATAAATTTCTGATACCTAACAAATTTCTTATTCTCAGGTAGTAACATAATGATCTTTCCTCCGTGTGTTCTTCTTATGGGAGTCTACACGTTCGCACGAAAAAAGACGGGTACTTCTTCCAACCGTAACCAAGAGTAGTAACACACTGTATGACGTCATCACAAAACTGGTCTATATTATGTTAGCTCGCTTTCCTAGCTAATGTTCAGGGCCGGTTTTACCATACGGGCTGACTGAGCTGCATGGCTATAGCTAATGATCTGGGCTGGTTTTACCATACGGGCTGACTGAGCTGCAGCCCAGAGCGGTTAAATTCTGGGATGGCAAAATTCGCCGTCCACAAAACCATTTGCGGGAGGAGATATAAAAAATAAGGCGGCGAAAATACTGCAGCCCTGGGCGGCAAGGTCTAAAAACCGGTTCCGCTAATGATCGTGTTCATCATATTTTGTGGGTGAAAGGTAACGCTATGGTATCCATCCCGCAGAAAAATTCTGGTACCAGACCTGCTACTTATTCCCTGTTTATGAAACATTGGAAATTAAAAACCTTGGCCGGAAAGTAAACAAGTTCTACGTGATCATAAGATTAATGTTGGGCTAATGGTGGCAATGCGGAAATCTTTTTATACACAAATTCACCGCAGAATATTTTAAAACTTGAATTAATTAAATTTCGAAGTTCTGAAACGCTCGTTATACGAGACAGCGGTCCCTCTGCCTACTGATGGCATAAATTTAAATTTGTCAGACGTCAAAAAACCTAATCAAAACGGAGGGTGGAGGGGTGTAAGAATTTTACGTTTTCGTTATTTCGTAATTAAGCAGACTGACGTATTTCAGAAAGCGTTTTACTTTTTCGGAAAGAATGAAGATATTTATTAAAAAGAAGGAAAACATCGGACTGTGAGTAGTCAATGTAAACAATGACATTTAGTTCGATTCGAGAGGGAAAACTGTCTATCATTAAATGTAGGTACACGATGTACCCTACACCGGATTCAATTATCCGGCGAGTTTCCTATTTAAAACAAGAAGATGTTTGGGATGAATTTTTCATTTTGCAAATGAAACTAGACGAATAATGAAATAAAATTGGCGAGCACCGAGTGGTGGCTAAAATGTGGACAAACAATATCCTGAATTATCTAAAACCAAACCTTCGGAAGTTAGACCATTGGAATGGCTGTGCACACAGTCATATTTCAGCAAATTCTGTCTTTTGTGCTCCATTCCACTTTTTTGGAACTATTTCTAGAGCAGGATGTGATACAAAATTTTGATAAATTACATCTTGCATATCAAATATTAGGTTTTGGATCGCCAAATGTACCTTTTGGTATTAATTTTACCAAAAATTCAAAATTGTGGCACTTGGAGGAGAAGGCGGGACACAGCTGCCATGAATTATGCCAATACATAGAATATGGACTGAAATATGGAGGTATTTTGATTTTTTTTTTTTTAATGCAAGTAGTTCTACACTTACGGTGAATCCAGGAACGTAGCCATCTAAACAACAAATCATAATACTCTGTTCTCCCCCTCGCTCCGGGGCCACAGTTTTGGCGAAACGAGAAACTTAATATTTGATTGATATTTTGTGATATGTGAGAATTCTGTCCAACTTCCTCCCTTTTTGAGGTACCACAATTTTGATTTCATAGACAAAATAATATCAAACATGAACGATAAATATGGCGACGCGAATTTAAAATTATTAGAAATCTAAAACATGAGGTAAACACAGATTGATGAAGTGAACAAATGAAACATCGAATTGACCAAGTTCAGTAAGAAAACTGGTGAAATTCACGAGATCCATACTTCCGATTACTGTAAAATGCACAAAACTCATTTGAAAATGGTAACACTACTTCAGAAGTAGATCCCCTTGTTCTCCTAAATTTTTGATGATTTTAATACCAAATACCCAACTTATGCAGAACTGATACCTTGTTCTCACACATTGCTACAAGAATCCGCGAGTGTACTTTCTGAGTAATCTCATGTTAATTTTAAAGACTCATTTTTTCTGGTATATTTCTCATGTAGCCCCTCCTTCAGATTTCGAGAAAAACTGAAACCCTTCTGTCTAGCATTCAATCGCCCTTCTTTACTTTTGGATAATAGATGAGGATGCCAATGCACACTCATCCTCCTATTAATTACGCCTATGGAAAAGTGCTATTGGGTTTCCAAAATGTTCCGTCGATTGCACGAGGCAACATTTCTCGCTTGTTGCTTTCTGAATTATTAGATAGGTAGGTAATGAAATTATTAAACGTACAGTTTAACATTACAAAACGGGAAATTAAAATGGTCGCTGTCGTTCACAATCTGCCGCCAGGGTAGTAAACAAAATTTTCTGTCGTTGACAGCTACATAATATAATGTGTATTATGTATTCTTGCGAGAATTTCGAATGAATCTGCATGAAAAGCACTGCGGAAATATAAAATATAGACTGTACTTATCGAGCATCACATACCCATTTCGAATGAAGCTGAATGAAAAACGCTGAGGTAATATAATGTGTACGAATAAAAATACTAGGAAGTCCCAAAATGTGTGAAACAGAGATTGCTCGAATGTGTTTTCTTTTACTGGATTCGGAGACAACTCAAACCGAATATTTCAAATTAATACAATTACTTAATTGCTTCTTTTTGCTTTTTTTTTTTTTTTTACAGACTATCAGAAAAAAAAAAACAATTTTTGCTTTCTCAAAGAAGACAACACTGCTCGCCAAGACGCATCGAATGATGCCCTTAAAATGGTATAAAGTCAAGAAAATGCTCAAGATCCGAAGTTAAAATTCTTATGTTTTGTTGGAAGAGGTTCAGGAATAACCTGTTTACTAGGGTCATTGATTTCTGAAATGTTTTACTCAGTGACTAAACGTGTTTCTCTTGGTTCAAAAACTTGTAAGTCAATTTTTTTTTTAATCTAACCATTTTGAGCGGTCGCGCCTAGGGGCAAGTTTAACACAGGCTTCCTTATACGTAATGAAATCTGTAATTTCGCTTTAAAGCTTCCAAATCATCAAGCTCGTCGAAAAAAAAAATTAATTTCAGTATAAAAGATAAATTTCTGTTGAATCTGGGGCAAAAAGTACACATTTTTCAACTTCACATAATACAGACTACGGTAACCAAATATAGAAGCATGAAAACGGTTATCTACTCGGATAACATCGGTAAAACAAACAGCATTTACACTGGACTCAAAAACTTTAACAAACTTGATCAGCAGAATAGGGAAAAAATAATACAAACTAACAACAGAACTTACAAAACTTTGATACGAAATGCAGTTACTAATACAACTACTAATTACAGAAACAAAAAACAGCGCAGCATACAGTCCGACTAATAACAACCGCAACATGTGTAACTATTGTAAAGAGTAAGTAGTGCACTAACTAAAGGAATTGTAGGAAGAAAAAAAGAAGGAAAAAAAATGTAATTTAGTGCCGTTGCTAAACACGAGCCTAGCTCAGTTGGCAACGAAATAAACCATTTTCAATTTCAATTTCAGAAACACTAAATTCATTTGTTCATTTACCAAATTTTTTTGGTCGAAAGTTCAAAAAAGTGTACTTTTACTACAAATTTAACGGATGCCATTGACCTTTGAATTGATTTTTTTTCCTCAAAATTTTCGCTAGGTAATCCATCTTTACACTAATGAGAACTTTTCTTTATTGTCAAATCGATTTTCTCGACTGAACTCGACGCTTCGGAAGCTGCAAAGGAAATCTACCGATTTCCTGATGTGGAATCATGGCTTAAACTATACTCCCCTTCCCTCAGTGAGATCCTTTAAAATTGTTTGTTCGATTTCAAAAAAATGTAACGTGGTGAGATTTTAAGCCAAAGGGAACAAGTTCAACCATAGAGAGCCAGACATTACAAAAATCGTCTCATTTTGGGCCACCTCATTGTTTACTTATATAATTTAAGTTGGTGTCATAATCAGCATTTTCAATTTATAATTTAGAGCATAATATTATCATGTTTTTAAAACAATATTTTTACCTTTCACTTTCAAACTAGTTATGCAATAAATTTATTCAAGGGAACAAAAAATAATGTAGGACAGATTAAGTTCAAAAAAAGTACACAAGACAGATTGTCAAAGAAAAAAAAATGGGAGATAGAACAGGTTTTATGATTCAAATATTTCAGCAGGTGTGATGGCAAGTAACATTTCAGTCATACTATACATTTTCTAGAGATTGAGTCCATATTCTTACAAAATAATTCAGCGTTCATACAATTAGATAAACCTCGAAGCATTCTTTTGTTCTCCAGAAAAATTTATAAAATGTTATTTGACCCGTAAGAAAAAAAAATCATCAGATGAAGTTTACATAGCCGATTGAAGTTGTACATCATTTCTATTTTCAAACAAGGAATTCTTCAATTTTTGCACCGGAACTGGGTAGAAATTACTCAATTTTTCGAGACAAATTGGAATTTTCCTTCAAAATTAGGCTACAGTTTTTTTTTAATCGTTTTCACACCCTTTCTACACATAGTAATGGCTCTAGCTAAAACTGGAATAGATAAAATTAATAAAATAGATGTAATTAGAATTGATCAGCAGAACAATGAAATTTTATTTATTAATAAATTATTAGATTTTATAAAAATAATTGTTAAAATAAAATTTAATGATCTTAAAATTGATGATATTCCATTTAAATGTAATGAAAAAATAATAAAATTTATAGAAATATTATTTTGAATTGATAGTGGAGGATATAAGGTTCATCCTCCTCGTCTTGCCGAAAAACCGGCCTAGGTCGATATGTAGCGAGTTGCTATGTGGGCTCGAACCCGGGACCTCCGGATTCCGAGACCAGCGCACTGTCCACTCAGCCAACAAATGACCTTACATGATTTAAAATGGGGAAACTGACCAAGTGGTCACCCTTTGTTGTACATCACGTCTTTTTTCGAGCGAAAAATTTTTCACATAGTTTCGGTATCGAGATCGAGTGGAAATAATTCAATTTGTCGAGACGAATTCAAATCCGCCTTCGTTTAATAATTTTTGAAGATTTCTTCGCACATACATGGGCCGTACATTAGGTCTTGTCATCTGTTCATAACATTATGACCGTACTAACTTCGAGCTATCATACGTATTTGTAGTTCACATTTTGGTCAGAAGCGGCACCGAATAAGAACTGAGCAGGCTTTTTAACTCACGATGATGTTGATCGCGCGACATTTAGTAGACTAATCCGAGGCACTGTGGCTGGGCGGCTTACAACTGAAAATGTAAATGATGATACACGCTGACAACAAGGAACTTCCATTACTAATTACGATTGGTGACAAAGGCATGTGAAAGATGAAGCGGTTAGAAGGAGAGATTATAAAGTACGTAGCCGAAGACAAGGCAGATGCTCCCGGGCTTATCGACCACGCACTCTAATCTTGGGAACTGTAGTGAAAGCGTACCAAGTGGAGTTTTTAGGGACGAGGTGAACGAGGGATTAAAATCGTATGGGGACAGGCTGTGCTGCGTGTGCTGTGTGTGGATTCGAGCCACAAGACTTGCCAGTGTTGACCCTTTAGCCTTTACCACATCAGTATTATTTAACTGCAACACTCGATGTATCATTTATCGAGTCGAGTATGTTTCGATGTTTCGGCCTGGTCAACTATTCTCACTGTTTCAGATTCTAGCCCGAGTATGTTTCAGCCTGGTCAACTATTCTCACTGTTTCAGATTCTAGCCCGAGTGTGAAGGAATAAAAGTATTCCGAGTTGACTCGCCTCTAAAAAAGGAAATGAATTCATTTTTACCAAACTAGACATTTTATAAATACCGCTACACCGGACAAACGCATTTCTAAGTCACATTAAAAATTAATACAATCGTTATTGAAATTTATTCGACGTCGAAATAGCAAGTAAAGCGCCACTTAGACACAAAGATTGCAATGCGGAGTGTGCAGCCAGAAAGTCGGTAAAGCTTAAAAGATAACTTTCAGTTATTCTACGGTCAGTACAAGGTGCGGATTTAGAAAAAGGAAATGGGGGGGGGGGGTACAGTAGCGGCGGTGATCTTCGTGGCATGTAATGAGCGTACAATTCATCATTTTTATTCCTTATTTTCCTATTACTGCGTTAAAAATATTCAACTATGGAGGGGGGGGGGGTATGTACTCCATGTCCCCTTGGATCCGCCACTGGTCCGTACTGTTTTTTTCCTTGGTTTTTTTCTATTTCTCATAATTCAATCAGAAACAGTTCTTCCACCTCAGTGGCGGCTACATAAATTGCAGGATAGAAGATTCATTCTGTATCCGGTAGTCACAGAGTAAGGATAACAAGGAGTATTGATCTTATTGAGTAAAGATGAAACCCTGTACAGGTATATTTTCCGATACAGAGCACTTATCTTCATGAACGAATTACTTTGTGACAATAATACAAAATGTGACGCACTGTGTGGCCAAGTGGTAACGTGCCCGCATCGCTATCCTTATGTCTCGGGTTCAAGTCTCATTTGAATGCCCCCACTGACATCCAAGTGAACACAGTGATTACAGTATCCATCGGGGTAGAAACACAATGCGTCCTGTAACCATGCCAGTTCACATGAACAAGGAATTACAACCGCAGAGCGTGTTACCACCAGATCAAAAATATTGGTACTGTGCGTGTGCACGTCGTGGCCAGTTTACTCAACGACGTGAAACACGGGGCTAGTGAGCGAACTGCGGCTGCACACTTTTCTGCACCGATAAGGAAAACTCTAACGCAAAATAACTGTGGGGAAGGCAACGGCAAACTACCCCAATTGACCAACCTAGAAAAGTCACGCGTTACAAACCACAATCGCCACATCCGGCATCGGACATGGCGCCAGAAGAAAAAAGTAATAAAATGTACTCGTTTTACAACTGTGCAAAATTAAGAGCTGTTTTCCCGAACTAGCTTGAGCTTATTAATTATGTAAACCCACCTACGAGGATGAAATTTAAAAATCTGGTCAACCACTGATCAAAAAAAAAAAAGTAACTAAACTTTTAAAGCTTATTTCCTTCGACACCAAAATGTTTATGAGAGTTACAGTACGAGAGAAAAAGTTCAAAAAATGCACTGCGCCCCGGTAGCTTTCGATCAAATGGACCAATTGGGCTCATCTTTGAACCACATCTGGATGATAAAAATTCACTATAGAAATTTCAGCTAGGAAAATAATTTTCAGCTCATGACTTACAACGGTGTTGAACAACGCCAATTCCTCAAAAAATATCACAGTTTGGTCTCCATACCTCAAATGGTCTGAGTCCATCATGTAACTCGATTTTCACCTGACCATCGCGAATATCTCTAAACGACTTTCGTCTGACCATCGCAGATAATATCTCCAAATTTCAGTTTAATAGTTCAATGACACCTCTTGCTATTGTAGGACATAACTCCTGATTAAAGAAACTAATAATACTTAAAATAAAAACATAAATATCAACACCATATTACACAAACTTAACTTATGCTTAAAAATGAATGTGGTAACTCCTGCAATTCAGGAAATAATATCCATATTCAGGGTGTCTAACAAAATCGAAATTTGAAAATAAATTACCTTTAAATGACCTTTTTTTTTCCAATTTGCCATGAATGCGCTAAATGGTAAATGCCAAAATATATGCAGAATGAAGTGCTGCTCATTTCACTCAGAATTCTGTAATTTGTGAAGATCTTTTGAAATTTCTGGAATATACGCCAGAGATGAAAATACGCATTCGCATAAAAATTACAGCCCTCGTCATTATAATAGAATTTTCCAAATCTAAATTCTTTGTTCTCTCTTTTAAGGTATAATTTGTTGATTTCAAAACTTTTAAATGACTATGATTGAAAATAAATGACTTTAAATGACTTAAATGACCTTCCTCCAAAATAAATGACGTTAAATAACTTAAATGACTGTTAGACACCCTGATATTGTGCCTGTTGCCTTTTTCAATTTGAACCATTTCTCGCCCTCAATTTTGGATTTATGACCAAACTGATATCGAAAGCCAGTTTTTTTTTTAAAAAGACATTTCAAGATTTTTCGAAAACTTCAGCAGACATCGACTCTCCAATTCTCCTACACATGTTTAAGACTGTTCGGCATTGTTCCGAACTCATTTAAGGCTGGTCTACACCTACTTGAGACGTCTAAGATTTTTCTAGACGGGTGTAAGACTCTTTGAAACTCTCCAACAGTGTTACCGATTTGAGATTTACAAGACTGACAAAATATAGAAAGAAGTGCCAAAAATTTGTTAATTTTCAGTCTTTCAGAAAACAGTGAAGAATATCAAAGCTGCAAGACATGCCAGATTTTGTAAAGAGTAGATTTAAAAAAAAAGTACTAAATTGAATAATATTATATTTACCACCATTTTCTAAAAAATAAAAAAAAAAGTGCTAACTACTCACAACAGACACCAAATATAGCATAAAGTTGCTCAATTGGCCACACTGCCCTTCAAAGTTTCTGCCAAGTTTGCTGAGATATTTCTGAGAAGTTTTCAGACTTGTTTGACTGTTTTTACATGTTAAAAATTCATCCTGATGACCTTAAAATTGACTGAGATGCTCTAGAGTATTTTCCAACTTGCTCGAGATTACAGATTTTCTACGATTTTTTTTCTGACATGTTCTGAAATACTAATGAAGTTCTCCCACACTTGTTTAAGTTCTTTTAAAACCCTTCGAGTTTTCCTCAAGACTTCTTTCCAGCATTTTTTCAAATTTTGCAGCCCTGAAACCCACTTATCTCGAAATTTTTCCTTTGCAACACCTGTACAAAAACAATGTGATTTTCTTGCGCAGTTCTAGTACATGTCCACATATAAAACTATTAATCGTATCCATAAAAACAAATAGACCTAAGCATAGGTGGAAGGGAACTCAAGCCTCAGGAGTGAAATAGTACAAATGGAAAAAATTGTTCACTCGTGAAAAGTTGGAAGTTTTTTTTTTTTTTTTTTTTTTCATTTCATTTATTGAATTTGATATGAAAAATTCCAGTTTTGTACTGTTTATAAATCTAAAACTTGAATAGAGGTATTTCAGGCTCATGGAAAATAGTGTTAACACGCAAAATTTGTGTAGAATACATATTTTTCTCGGTCTTCTTTCCAACTCGTTTAATGTCCGAATGTCTTCTTTTCAGATGTGCGCGTAGACTTATATAGCCACCCTCTTGTGCTGTGCAGAAGGAGTAGCAGGAGAACTGCTCTCTAGTTGGACGAAGCGAAATGGAAAAACAGTGCTGACTACTAAGCAATGAAAAATATTTACTTCTGTCATTAGATTTTGCTTTAGGCGGTTGAGTTGCTTCCTGATGCGTTATCTCTTTTCGCTTGTACATATTATTTGTAGCAATTACCTCCTTTTTCACGATTTTTATTTAAACATTATTAATTTATACCTTTTCATACTTGACACTTTACATGTATAAAACAATAATATTTAACTAAATCTGGAGAGTTATTCAGGACCAGGGTGGTTTACTGCATGAGCTATGATCTCACAACACAGAAAAATTTATCTTATATGGAGCTAGTAAAGGTTATCGACCGTTTTATAGTTACTTTTCTACTTTTGTTTCTTCTCCCTTCAGGTTATTTATGACTCATGTCATTTTACTAACCAATGCACTTTTCTTCCAAAGGTCTCGCGACCTTCACGATTTATCTTCACGCTGCTTCAAGACTGTATTTTAGGTTTTAGACAAGTTATGTAAAGTTTTCTTGAGAGAAGGTTATAATTGTTGATACTTTTTTGTTATACACACAGAATACGTATCACATCGAGAACACTTTATGTTTAAATTATTCTCTCGTAAACAGTATCGTTCGCTTATTATGATCCAGAAATCTGAACAGTCTGCAGCTCATGCACTGGGGAGGAAGAAAGTGTGAGATACATGGGGAATTTTTAGGAAAGACGGATACCAAACAAGTTCACAAATTACCTCAGTGTTGCATTTTCTTACGTTTTTTGTTCAAGTTTCGTAGACTGCAAGCAATGAAATCCTGAGTCGGTTTTCTACTCATGTCAATACTTTCGATATCGGCCATCTCAACGCGATAACAATCGTGACATTAAAACAACATGTTGAACGCAAAATCGAACGAATGTAAGAATGAAACTTTCCTCCAAACCTCTTTAATTTCACGAGTACAGCCACACTCGAGCCCTTGCCAAAGGAAATATTCGACTTCGGCAGAACCTGTTTGACCCCTGATATGTGTGTCGAATTTAAAATGACTATTTTCGTCGCAAAAATCCGTATAGAAGGAATTCTAACTCCACATATGGGACTAACACGTGTTTCGCTTTGAAAGTTGTCATTTAAAAGGGAGCCGAAGAGAGAAAGTGCTTACATCGCATTTCGCGGCAGCCAAGCGGCGCCGAGAGCGGCGGCTTCTAGTAATCCCACAAACGAATCATTTTAAGAATGCAAAATAAGCACAGCGTGCTTACCTGGCGGGTGGTTATGTTTTAACGAAATTTTCGGATAATATAATTATACAGATATGAATTTTGAAAGCAGTTAGGCATGGTCATTCGGTGTCTGATAGGCCGTGTGTATAAGCACCCATTTCTCCAACTCGTCGCCTATGCCAGGCCAAAAGTCGATTTTCTTCTTTTTTTCGAGATAAAATATTTGTTGTGTGAGCAAAAAAGGCATATAGCCATATAGGCTTTTACGTTGCCGGTAATTTAATAAACGATTTTTGTTGACGGGTACGAGAGGATGTGAAACGGGTCGATTTTGACAACGTGAAATAATAAAGGACGTGTCGCACGAGGCTTTCACCGAACTGTACGAGTGTGTTCGTACGACAGCACGCCCGCTCTCTAAGAGCATTTCACTACATTTTTTTGGCCCAATTTTGACATAATTTTTCGAGCCACGAGAGAGAAAAATGCCCGGAACGGATCAACGCAATGCCACGATCGGATGGTCGTTGTGCTCGCGGCATGAAATCGAGTGACACGAGAGAAAATGAGAAAAAGCCACGACCAATGGTCGGCTGGTTACAAACGAGCCTTTATCTGTTTTTGATCGCAACGGAGACGTTTACCTCGGTAAGAAAACCAGCGAGTAATTAGGGAGTACGCGTCTTGGTAGCCTAAAGACATCATTAAGTAATTACAATTTACGAACCAACTTTCTATCTTTTGTCTAAGCTGAGTGAATGGGCACCATTTGGCAGGAACAAATCATTAAACAAAAAAAAAAAACAGAAAAGTTTCCAATTAAATTGAGGTTTCCTGAGATTATTGAAAAAAAAAAATACTCGGGTAAAGTTTTGCGAATTCGCTAATTGTAAAAGTTGGATTAATGCGAAGGGCCTCTTGTCGGTATCGAACAAGCCCGTCACAGTTTCGAAGGCACACCGTATTCGCCGGATTCGTATTTGTATTACAATTCTTGTAAGTACCTACGCAGTAAAAAAAAAACATTCAGCACAATTTTTAAGGGCGAACTGACTGCTCTGTACAGGGCAGACTGTGTGTGCGTGTTATAATATTTAGAAAAGCATTATGAAGACCTAGATTTTTCCCATATGTAACATAACGAAACAAAAAAGTTATTTATTGGAAAACTTAATCGCTCACTTTAGCACCTTGTATAATAATTTGCTTTTTTTTTTTTTTTTTAAATCTCATGTGTATCAAAATCTTTCCATGTGTAGTATCTGCTACATACGCTACACAGAAGTTGCCACCCCTGATACATAGTATCTGGTTATCACTGAAATTTTAACTAGTGAGAATTCCGATGAAATATAGTAAGAATTTTAAAAATGAAATTCATGTGAACGAATCAATAATAACAACTGGACTTATTAAGCATTGCCAATTGATCCTAAGCGTGAGAAATGCAACTTCTGTATCCAAAATAATCTGAAAATAGCCAATACGTTCTTCCAAAAAATAAAAATTTAAATGGACTTGGCAATCTTCTCGGGAGATCACATAAAATGAAATCTATCACATGCTCATTAGAGATGTCAATTGCGAAGAATGCGATGCCACAACCTTGTCAAGCTTTAGCTTCAGCTCACACCATCGAATGTGTAGAGGTGTAATTTATTTTATTTTTTGCCTTAACTCGACAGAAAAGAACGACCATAGTTAAAATACAAAAGAAAATTACCACAAACGGACGGACCTGGTGAGGGTCGTCACGCCGTCGGGTCCACCTACTCTCGGGTATAGGCAGCTACCACCTGTCCCCAAGCTCAACCCCTTCAGGAACACTATTGAACCAATTCGGAGAAAATGGGTTGCCCTGCTTTACTTCCTTAACCAACTTGAATGTATCCCCAGGAAGATCCAGTTTCACATAGGCTTCAGAGATATCGTAAAGCTTTTCTAGAACTTTGATATTATTCGCATTAAGGTTTGGCCTCTCAAAGCTTTTCAAACAAATTTATGGGACAACACAGAACCGAAATCCTTCTCAAAGAACGAAATTTTTAAAGCAGGCTACCAATTAAAGTGAAGGCGAAGGTCTGGCAAGGCTGTACTCAACCATTTATGACATATGCGTCTTCAGGGTATCTACCAGATTCGAAAATAGAAAATCATGGAAATTTATTGGACCTTTTCATATGCCAGATCACAACTAAAAAAGGCATGCCTAAGCAAATTTTTTATTTATTCATTCATCAATATTATTTTTTAATCGCTGAAAGGATTTTCTCTTTCCAAGAATTGACCCATTCTCAAATAATGCATCCAGTCAAGTTTTTCACAACATTAATATTATTATTGTTTTTTTTTTGTTTGTTTTTTTTTTCATTTTTTTATTGGACCAACATTAAAATTATTGGACTTTTGTTTGACTTATTGGACTCTTTTTAGAATATTGGTATGGTAGGACGTATGGCGATACACGCATGCCAAAGTGGCCCCTATAACACTGCACCTCCGGCCCCGGAAACTACCCTTTCGAGTATCGCATCAGTGACCGGAGGGACACATTGAGGCCGCGCCCGAGCCCCCCGGTGCGCGCGTCCTGCAAGGGCCACCATGGAGTTCCCTACTGACCGAGGTCCGCGCTCCCTGAGCGCTCGCCTGGAATTCAGGTCCCCCACTGCCGGACGCGCTGCCTCTTCACTCACCCCTCACCTCTTCGTCTTGGTCCGTGTGTCGACGAAAGCAGGTGGTGACGACGGGGGAGCCCTGCCGGGGGGTCCGCAGCGCAGCTGCAGCAACTCTCCTAAGATGGTACAGAGTTCTCCTGTTCGATGGTGTGGGCCGAGCTTGGTGAATCGCCGGCCCTCTGCCACGACCACTCCGTCTGTATCTTCTTCTTCACGATGGCCGAGACAATAGCCGACACCCGGTTCCAACTGCTTCCGCTCTTCACCATCTTCGGAAGCAGTGTGTCCGGCGCAAGACGGCTGATTACGCCGTCGTCGTCGTTGATGGTGCTTCCTCTTCTTCCGCCGCCGGGATCAATCGCTGTTGTGGCCGTCCCGCGCCACTCCTGCTCTCAGGCCTCACACTCGAACAGGGTACGCCAAGGTGTGTTCTCCACCCCTCTTATCACAGTGCGCACACACTGGGCTCGGCGCTATCGACATCCGATGTAGGTACGAGCCGAAGCACCAGTGGCCACTCAGGACTTGGGTTAGGTGGAAGTTCAGTTCTCCGTGAGTTCTTCCTGTCTATCCATGGACTTTTATTAGACTTATTGGACTCATTGGACGGGCAAACACCCTGGTTTCAAACATGGGCCCTAACAAACGCAAATATCGACAGATTCTCTTTTCTAATTTTTCTCTCAACCCGAGCCCTGGAACCCACCTTCTCGAGCATCACCTCAGAGACGTCGGGGAGGCTGTTAGGGCTGTCTCAACTCTCTTTTCTTCTTGCCGAGAAACCGGCTAGGTCGAAATGTAACGAGTTGCTACGTGGGCTCCAACCCAGGACCTCCGAATTCCGAGACCGAGTATCGCGTTCAATTAGCTCCGATTTGAGGTCTAAAATCAAGTATGATGCCTGATTAATTTTCCAAATGGGTTTATTCGGAAAAGTACATATCAAAATATGGTTTTTAGTACTAGAATTCAAGTAACTCATTAACTTCAAAATTTGAAGATATTGAAGTCCCAAGGTGATAAATTTTACTGTGTAATTCGTAGGCGTTGAAAGTTAGTAACAAGCGAAATCGAAAGTCGTTGGAAAAATCGCCTTTCCTACCCTCTTATGCCATCATATTCGTAAGTGAAATGGAAACTTAGTGGCTTCACATGTAACCTGATGTAAAATATGATGAAATAATTCAAACTCTACCATCATTAAAAAATTTACCATAATACTTCATTCAGTTCTCCAAATCTAACTGACCCCTCCTCCCTTCAACTTGTAGCGGCCAAAATGTTCCCCGAATCAAAATTCAAGATTCAGAATCAGCGATTAACAAAATTGTGTACAGTTCTTTCGAATTCTCAAGTTATTGGTTCTTATCTGACATTTCCATTTGGTCCACTAATGTGACAGAGAAAACCAGGAATTTCGGTTATTTTTTTAAACATTTTCAATTTCACTTGATACAAACCGATTCCTGAATCTTTCTTTCTTTCTTTTAAGCAGATTAAGTCACATGGGACTCATGAGGAGAAAAGATCCTTAGTGTCTATATAAACATTTTTTGTATGCATTTGTCTGCGATCTCCTAATGCTGATAAAGTGTACTGATCGACTCTTCAGTTATACTACAGGTTAGATAGAACCACCAGTTAACTGTTGACATGATTCACGATTCAATCTACATACCTAGTCAATACCAAGAGATCGTGGAAAAATGAAGACAAAGAATTGTTCATGTAAGGCCACATGTGAGTTGACGTAATCAAAAAAAAAAAAAAAAAACACCCTAACAATTTTAAACGATATTTGTGAAAATGCCTATGAATTATACAGACAAGTTTGCTAATTTTCATAATAAATCACAAGTATGGCCTCCAAATGAGGCTAAATTCTGAATCTGATGGGATAATTGGAAAGGGCAAAGACTCTAAAATTTTCCAAATCAATTCAATTTTGCCCATTAATTGAAGTCTAAACTCAAATGATATGCGAATGGAAAATCTAATGTGATACATTTGGAATCAGTGATCCCCCCCTCGTCCCCAAAAGATCCATCTTTATACTTCGTTTACTTTTTCCAACCGGTTCCACCGCTTTTCATTTAGTCTATAAGGTCCAAAATATGGATTCTTGGGCCCAAATCGGAGCTGGATCAGAAGTCTGATGCGATAAGCGAAATCAGACATGCAAAAAGCCCATTCTGTATGTCTTTCCATTTAAGAGTCCAAAGTTGGCGTGACATTCGAGTCCCGCTTCTGAGATAGAGCATATTTTTACTCGGGAAAAAAAAAAAAAAAAAAAAAAACTAAACCTTGTCACATGAAGATCCATTTTTGTCCCGTGAAGATCCGACTACGCGATCTTAAAAATAAGAGGGAGGCACCAATTTGTAAAGCACCCGGCACAAGTCCAGTGCCGGAATTCTTCAGCTGGGGTGTATTTTATGGTATTAATTCTCAAAATGATTTTTTAAAAAAATCTTTTTTTTTCAACTTTTCAAAGGATTTTTACGAAATAATGTCCACTTTAAACAGTCAAGGAGAAGATTATCTCTCAGCCCCCTTCTCTGAAAATGGTTATAACCCTGTATCTTACTCTGGTCGATGATGTTTGACATAATCGCCATTGCCAACGTAGACGTTCGAATTTCATAACAATGTGTTGCACATTCCAATTTCTAATCGATTTCACGTTTCCATTATGTTGAAGAGGCAACAGAGAATCGGAACGTTCGGATAATTTTTTTCACTCGTAGTCAGCACGAACGAATCGATAAGATAGTCAACAGGACCCACACAGCTAGTGCAATTCCCTCAACTGCTGGCAAAGTGCATTTCAAAATGTAATTTTCGCATCAATAGAATATTAGATGCAACTCGGGAAAGAGGACCGTCTACAAATGACTTTCACATCTTTTAGCGATTTAGTTCCTTTTTTGTGCGACATCGTGGCTAGAATGAAGAAACCTTTTGACACACCGTTGTTTATGGTCAAAAAAATAGACCTTCAGTTTCCGACCATCGGCAGATCTCAAACTCGGTATTAAAAACCGTTTTAGTTTCTTCTTGGGTAGTCGGAGTCGGACCGTTGAACTCACAAATTACAAAATAATTGTAGGTAGTATCGTATTTTACCAGGTTTTTTTTTCGACCTTTTACCTCATAAATACTGATGTCAGCTTGCGAAGTATCTTGTGCCACGATCATTTGCACTATTAAATTTGAATTACTGGAACACGCGACTGCAATTTTGGCTGTGTAACTGGAAATTACTTCTGGAGAGGACTAAAGAAATCGGGCATACCCCCCTTTCATCAAAGAAAGTCTAAGCCTAATTTTGGATTTTCATATCTTACACGCTTACTACTTTCACTTCAAATCTTACTCAGCATGTTGTTCGGCCAAATGAGAGGAAACAGTAACTTACGTTAATTTATCCCAGTGCAGATCCCGGTCGGATTTTATTTTTTAAGAGTTGTATGGGACGAACACCATCTTCTAATCACGATTTTATACTCGATCTTATTATTCTTGAAGAATTGAAAAGACACGAGGACTAGTGTGGTCTTTATTCAACAACTTCGGAATTTTTGTTGAAACCCTCAACCAGCTCGATTTTAGTAATTCAACAAACAAACAAATAAAAATAAAAAGATTCAACAGATTTCTTGCAAAATTTATTAGGTCATTTTGAACCCTCCATTTAAGGTTTTTCGGCAGATTGGTTACAACAAAACCGTAAAACCTACTCAGAATTTCACGAGGAACTACTTTCCTTTCTACATTTGATAACTCTCAATATTTTTGCAACAAACTGATTCGTGTGGGGTGCGTTCCGCCCCCTTGAGGAATATAACACCAGGATTCTTGAGAACAATTAGTATTTTCATTAGGAAAGTCAAACATCTATACCAAACTTTCCTTTCTGAAATTTTGCGAACTGATTTTATAGCTGAGCTGGACCATGTAATATTTGAATCGGTTAGAACCAACAGGGGTTAAGTCCACTTTTGTCGTTTTTGCTTTTTTCACGGACTATGGGGTATTGAATTGAAGTATCGCGGATCAGCTGGTGTGGTTGAAATTTCGTGAAACAGCTGGGAAAGTGCTTTTTGGCAACATCGCTTTCTGTGAATTTTTTGTAATAAAATTTTTTTCAAAATATGGATTTTTCCCAGAAATTGTTTGAAAATGGTGTATTTCAGCGTGAAAAATAGAAATAGATGAAAAATTCCGGCCCACTCCTCTCTTATTGCATTTTTATACCTAAAAAGTGCTATTTTCTAAAACGAAATAGCAATTTTTTAATACAGCTTCAGAACTTCTTTTCTTATAAGCAGGGATTTGTCTCGATTAGAATGGGACCAAGGCTAAAGTGACCCCTTTATGTGTGGCTACAAAGGGGAGGGGGCAATTTTGAGCCGTAAAACTGTAAAAAAATCGTTCAGAACCAAAAGGGGTCAAGTTCCAAAAACTTCGAGCCTCCCCCCAGCTCCAGACCACCAACATTTTATTTGATGGGACCGGGCTTAAAAGTTGTCTCTTGTGACCCTCTTCCACCACCCTGAAGGATGTATTCCACGATTTTCAAATTTTCAAATAAAACTGTTTTTTTTTTTGCTTCCCGAAAAGTGCGATTTTTGAACTTGACCCCTTTTGGTTCTAACCGATTCATTTACGGCAAACAAGTTATGCAACTTTTCTACCATTACTTAACAGCTATTTACGGCGAGCAGGATAGGCAATTTTTCTGCCATAAATATAATCGTCTAGCAAGACTGAAATTAATAAGGCAGCTGATCGGGATCAAAATGCAATGCAATTAATAAGAAAACCCTACCAACCCCCTCCAAGCGCGAAAAAAGTTTCATTGCTTTAAAAACAGGTTTAAGAAATTCTAGAGCTAAAATAATTCTCAACATAATCTTATGTAAAACTGTTTGATTTGTTTTCCGACCATTAATAAGGCAGCTGATCGGGATCAAAATGCAATTAATAAGAAAAGCCCCCCCCCCCCACAAAATAGTTTCCTTGCTTTACAAACAGGTTTAAGAAATTCTAGAGCTACGTAAAATAATTCTCAACATAATTTTACGTAAAACTGTTTGACTTGTTTTCTCACAGAACGACTTTCTATGTAACCTATAATAAAAAAATTATCAACATGAGCCGAAGTAATGTGACAAACTTGTGCTTTTAAAAAATCAAAATAATAGTAATAATAATAATAATAATAACCAACGAAAGCGAAATGTGTCATTAAAACTCAAGAATTGAGAGTCATTCATTTGATTATTTGAATCGATTCCACGAATCAGCTTAAATGGAGGTAAAATTAATATAGTACGACTTGGATAAAAGATCTTGATATGAATTAAACATTTTACTTTTTCGTTTCTTGGTGGAGGGAAGGAGACAGACTGATTTTGGTCTTATTTTTTCTTTTTCTTTTTGTTTTAATTTTACAAAAATTAAGCGCAGATTCGCAAGACCCAAACAATTTTACAAAACAATAATAACAGTTTTCTTGTCTACTAACGTTTTACTTTTACCCGGATGTTCTGCGGTTAGCAATTTCTCAGGGGTGAGGGCGTAGCGATTGTGACAATTTTTTAGTACAGATGGAAATGGATCCTCGAAAATTAATCTTTGGCTCTCAGCCATGGTTGACTCGATTTATTTCTAACACTTCAACTAAAGATTTCTTGAACTCAAACAGTAACTTTCTTACGCGACTCATTCATGGTTCAGATTGTAATTTTACCGATTGAAAGTCGATTTGGTCAACTGATAAATTTTTTAGGGGAGGAGAGACTCCATCTTTTCTTCACCGTCGATAAAAGTAACTGAACAAACATCTCATTCCTCAAGAAAAAGAAATATTTATGTTTCCCTTTCTCAAGAGAAGAAACAAAGTTTATCTTATGCAGGAAAGAAAGGAACGTGAAGAAATGAAATTCTGTTTCATTTTTTCAAGTTGAGAGACAAATATTTTTTCTTTTTCCAAGGAGCGAGATAAAATGTTTTCCTTTTCCTTCCTGAATAATGAGACGAACTTTGTTCGGTTTTCTAAGAAAAGAAAACAAATTGCAGACTTTGATCCTTCTCTGGAATAACTACATGAAATTGTTTCCTCTCAGTTTCTGACTGCGTAACTTTTTTCCATTCCTTGAGGTTCGAAAAAGATATTAAAGAACTTTCTTCTCCTGCAGTGCTTATTTGTAAAAAAAAAGTTTCCCTTCCCACATTTCTGTCGTTTTGTTGAAAATCAAACAAACCTGATCGGGAGGTAACATATTTTCGTTGATTACTCATCAGGAGTGCTTTTCTAGAACATATAACTTGATTCTTTTTAATTTTATTCAATTATTTTCAGAATCAAGAAATGGAATTCCTAATTTGTTAAATTGCAAAAACAAATCATCATTTTCCTTCTCCTTATCCCATTCACAATATTTGATAATAGAAAATTTCATTTTCAAAACGCGGTAGGCATGTTATAATTGAAAAGCGCAATGAGCCCTTTCGCTGTGTATTTCCATTCCAAAACGCAGTAAGTACATTTTAAGGGCACGTGTGCTCACACGAGTGGGGATTTTTTTGGACCCCCAAAGTAACCAAACCTTGCCGATTTCGGGTTCAAAAAACTGACGTTCAGTTTTCTTCAGCTGTGTTTTCGCGAATATTTTAGTTTTGAAAATGAAGTTTCTAAAACGTATCCATTAAGCTTTGATGAGAAATCGGATTGAAAAAAAAAAATGGAATCTATAGACAGTTCCTTACGATTTTGGAACAACTTCGAAATATGGACTTATAAAAGCTCTCATATATCTTTACAACTCTAATACTGAAGTAATTTAAAATTCGTTTTACATTTTCAGACGCTCTGCTTTCGAATGACCCTGTACACATCATTTACACTTAGAATTGCCTTGGTTTCAATTTTTTTTCTGTACACCCTGAGATATTCTAAATCTTACACATTAGTAAACTGAAAAGGGAACCGACGATCATGTTAATAGTGAGGAAGGGACGATCTAAATCGTAATGTCTTCAGTTCAAGAATGTCATCAATTCTACACTTATTATTTTTCTATTTCTAATAATTTAATTTTTACTTTATTAATAACTTTAATATTATGAATGACTAACCTATCTTTTTTCTTTTAACTGGTAAAATCACGAAATTTATCGAATCAATTAATTAATTCTTTTCTCTGCTCCCACAAGCTTCAAGAATTCAAATTCTCCAATTTCGGAAGGCCTCGTGTTTACTAATGGCGCAGGTAACGATGGTACCATAATCTATATCGGTGCCCCCTTTTGGTGAATATATAATAAGGGGAGGGGTTGAAAAATTTGAGATCGGAGTCGATACATAGGTGATACTGGTTTTTGGGGTCGCTGAATTCAATTCTGGAAGTAATTTTTGAATCTTACCCCTCTCGGTGCGACCGAAGGGGGCTCAAGGTCTTCATTTTGTCTCTGTCTCTTACCTCCTCTTTCTTGCTCCAACCGCAGCGCTTTCTGAGATTTTGCGCGATAATCCACCAACTTTTTTCTAGTATTTACGGCGAACGAGTTATACAAATTTTCCATCATAATGGAGTAGCGAAGCGAAAGTCAACAAAGGAGCCAATCGGGACACCGGACAGAAAAAGCCAATCAAAACAGATTCCGTTTCTGCGATCGACTTGAATTTCCTACATAGTATTCCAGCTAACATCTTTCTAATTACAAAAATGATAGGCTATCGACTTCTGTCAGTTGAATCCAATATATATTTTTAAATAAATATTGTACGCTCGACAAATTCAAAACTTTGAATGAGTCTGAAATGAGGATTTAAAAGTTTGTACGCTTCTCTTTCCAAAGCCAGTTCTAACTCAACGATATTTTTTCGACTCCAATTCGGGAGGAGGTCAAAAGTCAAAACTTTTCTCGGTTATGAAAGGTTGAAACAGAATTTGTTTTCGACAATGACACGAAGAATTCACGTTCGTAAACATTTTCTCTCAGAAATGCAGGAAAAACGGCGATTTTCCACATTTCACAAGTTAAAAAGATGCATCCGTGACGGCAATCAACTGATGAAATGTACGTATAAAAGTTGACTTCTTTTCAGTGTCCTCGAAATATTGTCCTGTTCACATTCGAGGTATTTCCCCTGCAACCCATATTTTCTACTTGAAAACACTGGCGCGTATTTATTTCATTCAGATTCGCCTTAGTTGACAAATCGATGTAAGGAAACACGGACACGTTGGCAAAATCGAAATTTGGATCCGATTCCGAACGAAAACTGGAAACAAACTGAGAGAAGCTTATTTGTCTAATGAAACTGAAACTCATAATTCGTCAAACAACGAATTTCAAAAGTGAAGTTGAATTTACTGAAATATAATCTTCGTCTTCAGGGCGAAATGGATTCAAATTATTTAGGAATTGTAAATTAGGAATTGAAACCGTTCGAACTTTTCTTTTCGTCAACACCAAAATCGAACTTGCTCTTGACTTTTGACTTCGAGGGATTTACAGTGCCATTCTAAAGGGCACGGAACGGACGTCTCGAAAATCCGAAATAAGATATCAGTTTTCGATTCGCAGATCGTGTTACTTTCGTAGAATGCAAATTTGCATTGCTTGTAATTAGAACTGGAAAACACGAAAATCGAATTCTTCGAACAAAATGAATATACATGACAGCAGTGGGTCTTCAAAGAGTTAGGCTTATGTAGTTATAAAGAAAATTCTTCAAGATATGTATTAAAAATGAAAGTCGAAAGATTCAATCGGAATTGGTGAGTACGATCAACTGCCTGGACAATGTCGAACTACAATCACAGTTAGCAAGCATGAGCAGGGAACTATGGAAAAAATCACGACCGGGTACCTTGTAATCGGAATCAACGAGTACCAGCAGAAGTTCGGGATGATAGAAAAATAAAAGAGTACCGTGTATTCGCAATCAGCGAGTTCAAGAAGTGGCAGTCAGTAGTGTTACTGAAGTTGATAAGGACGAGTGTGGAATTCGGAGAGATAAAATAGCTTGGAAAATGGAAAATATCTGCATAATCAGAGCTGACGAGCACGAGAAAAATCTTGGAAAATAGTAAGCACCAATCGTATCCCTCTGGTCCCTGATGCGATACTTGAAAGGGCAGTTTCCGAGGCCAGGGGTGCGGTGAGTCTGAGAAACCAATCTGGCAAGCGTGCATCTCCACATACGCTCCACTAATGGAAGCACCAATAGCGTGGGTATAATTGGAGTCTACAGGATACCGGCAAAGCGAAGTAATCTCAAAACAGGAGTATTTACTCGGAATCAGCGAATAAGAGAAGGAATCCACAAAGGAGCTGACCAATCGCAGCAATGGGTTGGAAAAAACTCCAGGTACACAAGTATTGCCTAACTGAAGTTGACTAGTAAGAATAGAAAACTCGGGAAAACTGTCAACATGAAACTTATTATCGGAGTGGATGAGTACGTATTCTTTAAAAAGCTATGCTTTACAATCACATGTGAAGCAATCTTACAACCGCCTTTGACACATTCATTTACCAAACAGAGTAAGCTGTTTCTTGGTTAACGTACAATGATGAAAATGTTGACTCGGGGTCGAAAAAGAAAAAACAGAACAAAGGAACGTCAGCCAAAATTTAATAAAATAGTCGGACCCGGAAATTGTTTCTTTTTCGAACTTCCAAAAGATTCAATTCGATAGGTGTAAATAAAAATTCTTACGTTCGGTTCTGTTGGCGTGACAATATTTCGTGTTAAGGCTTTTCAACAAATCCTTTTTTCCAATTGAATGGCCGTATCTGAACCATATTTCGGCAGACCATTCGTCTCTTGAAGTGACCACTCCGAGCTTATATAAATCTCACGTTTCTCGCTCTGTGTTATCTTTGTTAGAGAAAGTTGTCGAGGAATTAAATTCGTTTAAAATTGGAAATTGGATCCGTTGAACGAATGCAAGAGATTTAGTTGAGTTTGGAAAAGAAGAATTAAGAAAATAAAAAGAACTTAGGGATGAGAGACGGATACGGATAGCTAACTGGACAGGCCAGAAAACCAACCAAACAGACAGGCAAACAGCTAGTTCAGTAACTTGATAGATATGAAAAGCCAATTAGTAAAACAGACAGATAGATAGATAGCTAGATAACGACATAAACAGAATTACGGACAGACAGACCGCCAGAACAGCGGCGGATTTCATAGAACGTAGGCAGCCCGGGACTCCCTCTAAAAAAAGATCTAGAGTCTCCCGATTACTGGAAAGTCAAAGAAAATGGACCAAATCCGTAGAGTTGCTGACTTTTTCTCCAGGGGAGGGGCCTATTAGAATCTAGCAATCGTTTTTTGAGTACAAGGGGCTCCCAGTAAGATCATACGATGTTTATTTATCGTCAGATTTTTTCTTTGGGAGTTTCTGACAAAACCGTACAATTTTTAGCTCAAAATAGACCCCAGTAAACATCTATTTTTTTAGGAACCCCTATCAGGAAGAATCATGTGATCTTTTCATTACATACATACAAGGAACTCAAAATCGTTTGATCTTTCTTAGGAATGTCTCAGCTTTATCAGAACCCCAGTCAGAAACGTGTGATTTATTTCCCATTGGAGCCCCTGCAGAGGCAACATTGTTGGATGGCATTTTCCTTTGGGAGAATGGGGGAGTTGAGAATTAAAATTGGGGCGAACGTTTACTTTAAAAATGTGTTAGACCTCTTAAAACGTGTTCTTAAATTTGCCACTACACTATGTTTCTATACATATACTAAAAGTCTGACCTCGTTTTGAAAATAAAATGGCTAAATCGATCACCCCAAGATCTAATCAGTTGAAGAAACACCGAATTCCAATACGCCAGTTAGGTCAATATAAATATTCTTACATCAAATCGACTTAAAAAAGTAACAATTTGTCAAAAATTATCGAATTTTGTATGCCGAATATGTTAAGAGCCGATAAAAATAATATTCATACATATTATGATGTGATTACCGAAATGAGGGGTTAATATCAATTAAGATCAAAGTCAGGGAGCATGAGGGGTTGATTTCAATGGTAATGAAAGACAGGGAGCAGTTTTGCAATTTCTAAAATGGTCCATCTTTATAAATTTTCAAAATGAGGAGAATAATTCTGAGGTTTGCAAAATAAATGAGTCAGTTTTCATACTTGCAAAATACGAAGATCAGTTCAAAAGTCAGCTGAGTGCGATTTATTTTGAAATTTACGAACAGAGCAGACTTTGGCACGAACAAAAATGAAATAGACCATTTTAAAATTCGCAACAGGAAGAGATGTTTTAAAGTTGACAAATTTTAAGGGTTAAGTTCAATATTATGAAAATGAGATTAATTTTCTAAGTTTCAGAGAGATGGGCTGAATACCTACATTTCGGGCTAAATTTTACAATTAGCAAACTGGGGAGGTACATTTCTACATTTAAAAAATGAAGGATCAACATTAATGCTGAACTAAAATGAAGAGATTATTTTTCAGCTGGTGTTTGAAATTTACACAATAAGAGTCACTTCTGAAATTAGCAAAAAGAATGCGTCAATTTGAAAAAGGTACAATGAGATAGTTTTTTTTTCAAACTACAAAATAAGAGGGTCAACTTAAAAATTGCAAATCTTGAAATCGGCTAAAAGCGATTGTTCTAAAATTTACACAATGAGGGGCTGACTTTTTTATACTGGCGAAAATGAAGAGGCTATTTCAAAGGTTAGAAAATAAGAAATCATTTGCTGGGTGCGGGCGATTAATTTTCAAAATGAGGTCAGTTTTCCAATTTTATAAATGAGAAGCCCAATTTCAGGATTTCTACAATAAGCAATACATTTTAAGATTGGCAAAATGTGAAAGTTAATTTTGAGATTTATAAAGTGAGGAATCGAGATTAATGCTGGCCCAAAACGAAAGGCTATGTTCCAATTTGCCAAATGAGGAAAGTTTTTCAATTCTTCGGAAGAGGATCAGACCAGCTTCAGAAATTTGCAAAAAATGAACAGTTTTGAAATCGACTACATGAGATTGATTTTGAAATTTATAGAATAAAATGAAGCGTTGATTTTGATTCCAGTAAAAATGAAGGGCTGTATTGAGATTTTCACGGCAAGGGGATCAATTTTAAAATCGCAAAATGCGATGGTTAATCTCAATATTTTCAAAATAAGGTTAATTTTTTAACTTTGAGAATGACAGATCCATTTTGACACTGATACAACTACGGCAAAATTTAAAATTAGCAAAATGGGAAGATAAATTTCGAGATTTACAAAATTTGGGATAAACTTGAAATGGTAAAATAATATGGCCAATTTTTGAATTTACAAAAGGAGGGGTCTATTTTAAAATTGGAAAAATTAATGATTCAGTTTCAACAGATAAATGAGGAAGCATCTTGTCAATTTCCAAAATAAAAGTGTCAGTTTTAAAATTTACAAAATTAGGGAATCACAGTTTTGAAATTTTCAAAATGGTTTTGATACTTACCCAAATGAGAAGATACCTGTTATACTTGCAAATGAAAATGTTTAATTTCAAAATGTAGAATATAAAGGGGTAAATTGTGGAATCTTCCAAAGTGAGAAAAATAATTTCCAAGTTTTAAAATGGTGGGCACTTTGATTACATAGCTAAATAAAAGATAGGAGTATATTGTTAAAATAGGTAAGATGTGGAAATAATTTTAAAATTTGTAAAATGCGAAGGTTATTTTAAACTAACAAAGCGAAGGGTGACTTTGCAAAATGGAGCCTCTTCTTTTAAGTATTGCAAAATAGAGAGAGGAGGGTCGATTTTCATTATCGCAAAATGAGCAGGCATTTTTAAAATTTGTGAAATGATTAAATTAATCTCAACATAAGCAAAATGAGAAGGTTCAAAGTTATTTGTATATCTAGGAGCAATCTTAAAACTTGTAAAATAATTGGATAAACATTATAAAAACTACGAATAAGGGGGGAGGGGTTAATTTTTACAGATCGATTCTGATGCTGGAAGAAAATAAGAGACAGTGTAAGGTTTTAAAAACTGGGAGGTTTTATACATTTTTAAAATTATATATCTAAACCAGACCAGAATAGACCGATATTGACTTTGAAAATTTGATCCAGACCTGATTATAAAAAACAATCAAAATTACCAAATTCATCTAAAACTGGTCGAAGGAAGTCCGAAGTCCAAACAAAATTTGTCCGAAATCAATCAAGCGATCAAACATGACCCATACTGACCAAGTGCAAGATCTTTGTCAGTATAGGTCAACATGGACTTGAGAGGCTGAAATTTTGGGTGAAATTTTCAGTTATAAAAACGTAACAATTTTATAGAATTACGATATCGGCCTAAAAAGCAATGGACAAGAAGCACCCTTGGGGCAAAAAAGTGGACCTTCTTTTAACGTTATTTAAATTTAATGTTAAATCCGGAAAATTTCAGAAGTTTTTCGACAAGCCAGTCAAATTAGGAAGTTACAAAGGATTAACCACGGCAAACGATTTCTTCAAGTTGTTGGAAACGGTCTTTAGAAATGCCACAAAGATGTCAGCGCCTCATGACTCACTAATTTTTTCAGAAGGGTTTTTCTTGAAAATCCTTTGCAATTGCTTCTCGATCCCGCCACAGCGACTCGAAAAGTGGGACATTTCTTTTACGCCCCGTAAAACGGGTTTCAAGACTATGGCTATTCGCTATTCCTAATAAGATTTTCTTGTTGGTTTCAATTTTCTGTAAATACTCGTAGCGACAGTCACAATGCCGGAATAAAATGTAAACTCGAGACACACGGTTCGCGCGCAAAAAGTAAAAGGAAAAAACTATTTCCGTTCTGCGAAGTTTCACTCGCTTTTTCATACATTGAAAAAAAAAAAGAAAAAAAAAAGGTTTCGGGAGAATTGGAAATCCCCCACGAGAGCGCCAACTAGCGTAACTATTTTGACAGTTATACATCTGTATAAGATTGGAAACAACCTAATTTCGAATAATGGTATTCGCGCTGCTCTCGGAGGATTCCAGCTCATATTTATAAACAGAGGTCCATTTCTACACAGCCGGCCCCTCGCGTACACGCGGCCGACAGGAGCGTTCCGTTCTGCCCAAAAATTGGCTCGTTTTGTGCACCGCTCGATTCGAAAAACGGCTGTACATAGAGAAAAGGCCTTCGACTCTGATTTCCTTTTTTGAAACGCCAAATTCCCTTGTTAGTTTAATATCCGAGACGAATCGTGCAAGGTTTATAACGGCCTAATTTAAGAGCTGAAGTGTCATTAAGATTTTACTTTCTTTAGAATTGGAGGGGATGATTCATTCAAATTTAGCAACGAAACACGGGTAATGCTGTCGACGATAGACTGACAAAAAACGATGATACCGTCGCCCCCATTAAGACCATTGTAATTGCCGAGGGTTGTCGTTATCCTCGCAATTATTATGTGCGATTATTGGCTCTAGTCGCATTCACCCCGTCGCTGTTATCACCTCAGCAATTTAATTCGACGTTGTTAAAATTATTATAGTTTTCGCTCTAGTTTGCGATTTTGATAAGAATTTTTTTTTATATTACTTTTACGCGTACGTATGATGCAGACCCAGCCTTACCCATGCCTAATTAATAACCGTTTTCACACCCGATCCCTAAAATGCCACCAACGAGAGAGGAGGGTTGAAAAGAAATATTTGTGATTTTTTCAAGATGGCATTCCATTTACAGATTCTCAAGATCACAGAAATCGATCCGCGAATAATTTTGCGAACCCGAGGTGTAACCAGAGAGGGGTCTCTGGGCCCCCTGGCGATTCCGTCAAATGATTGTATTTCTAATTCTAACACCCCGTTTAACTCCCTCTCTCACTTTGGTCAAGACCAACCACTCGCCCCCTCCCCGAACGCCAGGTTGGCTACGCCACTGGATCCGACTCATTACTTGCCATTAGAAAAGGTCAAACCCAAATGATAATGAGTCAAACTCAAATGATAATCTTCAAAAACTACTCTCAAATTCGAATTCAGCGACCTCGATAACCTTTAAATCGGGTGAAATTTCGAAATCTGACTATCAACGCTTCAACCCTCTTCGTTCATACCTCGAGGGTAAGGTCTCCGTTATTTTTCACACTTTCAAAAATTGGATGGTCTGGCTGCTCCTCGATCTTTTTCCTCATTATGAGGTATTATGATCACAAAATTTTCAACTACGTTAAATGAGATTAACCCGTGCCGCAATTTTCTCGAAGTTTTACACGGGATTTACACAAGAATTTTGTTTTATCTTGAAACGGTTGAATAAGTACACTTTAAAAAAACAGTAACAAATTTACAGTTTTAAGTGTACGACGCGATAGAAAATAAAATTTGGAACGTTTTAACATAAAGTAAACATTTCTAGAATAAAAAGTGGATTTTTGAGGAGTCCTTGATGTTATAATAACAGGTCTAGCTATACCTCAACCTAAATGTTGACCTTTTCATATCATCGAACAAATACAGGGTGTCTACCAAAACCGGAAAATGAAAAACCCGAACTTTCCAAGACCCATAAGAAACACTTTTTCCTCTCGTCCCTCCTTGAAATCTAGCGATGGATACATCCAGTTAAATCAAATTTTCTTGCAATATTTGATTTTCTAATTTTTAGAAAAAATTGCAATGCCATAGATAATTCCTCCGAGGTTATTCAGACAAATTCCGAGGTATTCCGGGTTCCAGGGCCCTCTTTCTAAAATCCGGAATTTTACTGGTTTTTCGGTTTTTTTTAGAGACCAGTAAACCCCCTGAAATAATGTATCTACACCTATTTTCTATACTGATTTCAAATCTGACCCTGATATCTTGATTGTTCGCCTTAAAAATGACATTCGAAAGACCAAAAACTTTAACATTTTAAAATTCGAAATCGAGAAAACAAAACAGTGTTTCTGGATGGTAAGTTTGCACCGATTCTAGTTACGATCTTGGAATTCCAATAAAAACTCTTTTAGCCCTAGGGAAGATTATTTGTTTCACAAAAATGGCATTTTCTCAGGAACAAACTGAAACGGAAGAAAGCACTATACTTTTTGTCGCGATACTTCAACTTCAGAGATTTCTAATAACTCCAATTTTTATCTTAGAAACTTATTTTTTTCAAAATAGGCAGAATTTAATCCTCTGTCGAGCCGTCACCCTGACAGTTAATTCTACTTTTTGAAAGTGCACGTATTCAACTATTTCGTGATACTAGCAAAATCCTTATGCTAATCTCAGGTAAAACTTCAAGCAACTTGCAGCACAAAATAATATAATGTCAGTCTCTCGAAAATTGTGTGGCAATACCACCTCATTATGAGGAACAAGATCAGGAGGTAGCCTAAGCAATTTCCGAAAATGTAGACAATAGCAAACGCTATAATCAAGGGGTCAGATATCGAATTCAGCGACCTAAAACCCTATTAATTGGATCCTATCGCGTATTTCAATTCTCAATCACCATCCTTTCCCTCTCCCTTATACATTTCGGAATTTCCCTCAGCATCTATTGACTCAGATCGTCAAGTAAGATAATTTTACACTCGAAATATATTCACTCAGAAAGAAGTTCAAAAATTCAAAACTCTATGTTATTGCTCACAAAAAAGTGGAGGTCTTGTGGCACGTGTTCTCCTAAGATAATCGACCTAAAAGTCTAATGGAGGGCTTTATTTTTTATTTTTTTTTCGAAGCCCGTCGACGGGCGGAAATTGAGGATTCGAGAGAATAAGTTACAAAATAGGAACCACCATAATCGCCACACATAAACAAAGACCATCCATAAGGAATAGAATTTTTTTACATTTTCAATTGCACTGAGTTTTATAAGCAGCTTGGATATTAATTACCCCCAGACCCATTTCAATACATTTCCATCTAACTATTTCTAGAATCCCTCCCTCCCATCACTCGTATAAAATGGGTACTTTTATGATTCAGTGCTCTTAAAAGGACCTCAGTAGAAGAACTTTTAGAACTACTGGTTAAAATACTTAAGCAAAGGTAACAACCAGTCAGTTCAATTTTGATGTTACCATGAACTTTAGTTGAAATGTTTTAGAAGCGCTTTTACGGGCGCTTTTTCTAGCACTAACAAAACGCAAAAAAAAACGAAAAATTAAAAAGTGTGGGATCCAATGGGTGGTAGAGGAGAGGGAACAAAGTTTTCAGGAATGGATAAATACGGATGTAGAAGAAGGGGCACGGTTTACCAGCCATGCTGCCCTTAGGATTTGGTATCCCAGCAAAAATGACCAAGATCTATGTTTTCTCCATGAAGCCAGTGTTGATGTACGGTATTGTAAAGGTTATTTTGTACCCTCCATTTAGGGTATTTCCAAAACAATTAAGAAAAAATTGCCAAACTCCTTCTAAATAGAATTTCACATAAAACATTTTATATCCGAAACACTTTTTCTTAAATTTGATAATTCTCAATATTTTTGGAACGAAACTTATTTTTGTAACACATTTAATTGCCGCGGGGAGCAATACCAAGATTGTAAGAGACTTTTAGTATGTTCATTAGGAAGGTCAAATGTACTTGTATGTACATAACAAATTTTCTTACACAATTTTCATAAAATCATTTTGTAGCTCAACTGGGTGAAGTAGTATTTACGGCAAACAGGTTAAGTAGACCTTCCAGTAATTGGCCGACTACGGCTGTTGGAAGAGGAGAATAAAATATTTATTACGTTTTTCCTATGCGTCAACGCCTTTTTGATGTGCTCCAGAAAAACCTAAAAATCCTCTAATTTTTCTCGCTGAATATTTAGCTGTTTTTAAAGTAAATGTGGGTCATTTCACCTTATTTTTTCTTCTCTGACGGTTTGAAAATTTCAGAACTTTTATATCAAATTTCTATCATTTTTCTCTTTTTTTTTACCCTAAAGAAATCATCCTAAGAAATCAAACGAATTTCTTCTCATGAACTCCACTAATAGAATTACAACTCTCATTAATTATTTTATTTTGGTTGTCATTCCGTTTGGTGATGAGAATTCATGGCTCTTGAGAATGACGTACCAGAAGTCGACTTCCATTAGTCAGCAATTTTCGAGCAACATTAAGTATGATGTACCAGAAGTCAACTTCCACTAGTCAGCAATTTTCGAGCTCCATTACTCTATGACGAATCAGAAGTCGACTTCCATTAGTCAGCAAAAAGTGGTCTCCTGAAAAATATCACCTCCAGGTCTACTAAATAAAAACATCGAAACCAACTCAAAAAAGTAATTCTTCATATAAATTATATAATTACTAGCTGACCCGCTTCGCGGCTCATCTAGACCAGGGGCTACAATGAGTTGGCTAAAGTGAGCTGTCTAAATGGGGGAAATTTTGTGCCCTCTCCTTGTCGCGTGAAAACACGCAAATACATGTCAAAATTTAACTGCATGGAGCTCCGCAGACATTAGTATGTCCTCTCCTCTTCCCGTTACCGCAAATAGCTTTCCCGTTTTAAACCGTCAGAGAAGAAAAAATAGGGTGAAATGACCCACATTTACTTTAAAAACAGCTAAATATTCAGTGAGAAAACAGTGGCGCAGACCATACAAGACATGTCTACTAGGTTATGCAATTCTTTTAACTTTCCTGGAATATTTACGGCAAACACGTTATGCAATTTTTCTACCATAAATGTAGCGAAACAGAAGTCAAACAAGGGGCCAATCAGGATTGAAATGTAATCGGTACGAAAACCCCACTTTCCACGACGAAATTCTTCTGCTTCTTAACCAGGTACAAAAATTCAGGACATTTTTTGAAAATTCACTTTAGAATCTTCAACTTATTCTCCGCAAAATAACTTTCTATGCAGCTACCGTGTAAAATCGAAAACTTGAAAAATAATCAGCTCGAGTCGAGCTGAGGTAAAAGTTTTGGGCTTGAAAACAATCAACAATTGAAAAAAAAAATCCAACTTTTGTATTCTCGTAGGTGCTTGGGAGGAGAGGTGGAAGAATGAGTTGATTTTCCACAATTTTGTCTCATTTTTTGCAAATTTTTCCTAAAATTCATACATCTTTACCAAACCATACTAAGTTTCTAAGCATTCCAACATATCCATTTTTCTCATTTTAATTTTTTAAGGGCGGGGCGATTGCGATAATTTTTGAATACAGGTGATCGGAGGTTAGTTTTAGTTTTTGGCTAAGGGTGACTTGATTCATTCCTAAAACTCTTACTAGCGAACCGTGAATTCTTTCACAGTATAATCATCACTGCGTAACTCAATTCAAGGTTAAGATTGTTATTTTATCTGCTGAAAATGGATTTTTTCAACTGACAGTTTTAAAGGAAAGAAGGCCTCATACTTTTTCCACCTAATAAGTCAGGAGAGGAACGAAACAAACATCTTCTTATTCTTAAAGAAAAGGAATGATGCTCCCCTTTCTCAAGAGAAGGAACGAAGTGTATCTTATTCGGGAAAGGAAGCAAAGACTATTACAATCCAACTGCCCTTCTCCTAATACTGCAATTTCGGAATTAAATAAGACTGATCACAAAAATAAGCTTAGTCATTTTCATAATCTACAAAATAACATCATATTATATTCTTCAAATGTTTCCATTTTATGTGTAGACCTCCCGCGAATTCTTTAGAGATGGATAGGGCAGGCCGTTCTTTCAGACGCCGAATTAAAAAAATTCAGAACTGAAAATGTAATAGGGGAAGAGAATAGTATTGTATCAAGTAAAAATACCAATATCTTATTATAATTTTTATACTATATCTTGAGCCCTCAACCAGTTCCTGAATTTTTCCAAAAATACCAACTTTTTCTGAATTTTACAATTTTGAATTAAAAATGCAATATGGAAGAGGAAGAAGGTAGTGTATCGGATAATGACACCCACTTTTTATTTAAATATTTTCTTCAATGCTTAAGCCCTCAATCTGCTTCCTAAAATGCCACAGTTTTAAAAAACTTGAGTGTCTGGTAAAAGCTCCAAGACATGAAAAATATCATAAAATAAGGTTGTTATTACTTATTACAATACCTTCATTTCCCCCAACGACTTTCTTCCGAACTGAAATTCAAACTTTATAAAAATATGGTATTTTTGATTAATTGAAAGCTCGGTAGAGGGCACAAAATTTTGTAAAAAAAAAATGTAACAAAGTATAGGGATTCGTGCTTGATGATACCCGTTTTCCGACCCAATTGCGTTTTCAAATTAAAACTTCATATTTTTGGCTCACCCTAGCGAGGAGGTGCATCTAGAAAACCTAAAAATAGGTTCAGTGAATTCAAAAACCAAGAATAGATTATCACATGATTTGTGTGATGTACATTGAGTGATGGACATCATCTCATCAGTAGAGCATCAAGAGACCTGTTTCGGAGTCTTCGTACAACCCCTGAATGATTTTTTTTTTTTTCAAAAAAATTCCTGTCAAGCCTTTATGTTCATTCAAACTACTTTTCTGAGATGATTCTCTTTTTTTCTATGAAAAACTGTTTATAAGATATTTTATAGAAAAATTGCAGTTTTTCTTACAAAGAATCTTATGTTAAACTTCAGCCTCCTCCGATCCGGCTTAAGATTTTCCATTTTCAAGAACAGCTGACTACGGGGTTTTAAATCCAAATCAGTTTATATTATTTGCGTGAAAATTGGGGGAAACGGTACAGTTATTCCTAACAATTTAGAAATATGAACCTACTGAGTTTTGAAGAAGGATTCCTCCAATAAACAAACTGGACATGTATTAACAGACAGACCGCCAGATCGCCAACTAAATGTAAGCTGTAGCTCCTGAGAGCACTGCTCATTGATCCACTACTTTTCTTCTGTTGGCAGTCGGAGTCGCAATGGACACCACGTTTTTGACATACGGGGAAGGGGGTTACAAGTCAGCCAACGTTCACGTATCTCTAAAACATGGGAAATCGTAAAATAATATTATTTCATGTCTGCTTTTCTAATGCACGTAAGCGGCTTTTAACTCAGAGTGCTTATTTATTTACTCACTTCTGGTGTGTACCGAGTTTGGTGTACTTGAGAAACATTTAAACCCTGCCTCTGTGATCCACATCGAGTCTTCTGCAGAATAGGAAAAACACGTACCTACGTTCTTCGCACATACATCTACGTATTAGAATATTTAGAATGTATTTCGTTTCCCCATCCGAAGTTTAATTAGCCCACGTTAGCGCAAACTTGGAATACGCTATACGGTGTACTCGAGTCATTATAACTCGAACTGAGATCATCGTACCGCAAAACTATTCGGTATATTATAACTAATCAATTTTCAAGCATCTCGAATCGTGTAAGTTAGTTCTTCGCAATACATACCCTGAACCCGTGTCCTCGTTTTTTGATACTCGCCAATACATATGCATACAATGAGAATACAAACCCGGAAAATACTCTCAGCGGAAAGCATGTAAATTGGAAATCAAGAGAAAATTTAGCCGAATTAACGTGAATAACCGATTGAGTTCGACGTACACTAGTCCCAGTCAATGTCACTCAAAAAAAAGGTATCAGTTCGAAGAAAACTCATACAAAGCTGATTTTTGACAGAAATGTTCGGGTCAACCTGATAAAGGGAAAAAGTCCTGCGCCTCCGACCAGGTACCACAGGAAGAAAAGTCTCCAAAATCTGGTTTCCGGGTCATGACTCATTACCTACCGCCTTTATAAGAAAAAGTTTCGAACAGAGTAAAAGGTACAATTATGAATCAAGGTACAAATATGAACCACCCTGCCGCCTACAGGAACTACTCCTAACGCTCCTGGCGAACTAATCCCGAAACATGTTACTAGACACTGAAACATTGTTCTCTCCAGTTTTCGGTGCTCCCGTTCAATTCTTTAACTGCTGTGTATGATTCTTAGTTTTTCACCATGTAATCAACTTGTTACATTCGAAATTTCTAACAAACCAATATAATTGATCATTCTTGATGAATCTACATAACTAATCTTTTACAGTTCATCAATTAACCACGGTAACCAATCGATTCGAATTAATTTACATAATTGATCTTTTTCAATTAAACAGTCTCAATATGACAGAACTTTTTTTTTAAGTGATCAGCATAAACAACATTTAAAAATTTTTAATTAATCGATACAATTGATCTTCTTCAATAAAATGATGTAAATAATATTTAAATGAAGCTATGTACAATTAACACTTTTTAATTAAACGATATAGTCATTTTTTTCAATTAACTAATGTTGATAATATTTCTTAACTAATAGTTATGATCAGTTTTTTTTTTTAACTTTGAATTTTTATTATATTGAATTACGTAAGATAATTAAGTCGATCAGTCAAAAATAGTCGATTATAGTGATTAATTAAAAGAAAATATCCATTATCTTGGTTAGTTAAAAGCACTGGATTAGTGCCAATTGAGCAAAATATATTGACTAAGACTAATTAATTGAAAGTAATTTCCTAATATTATTGAATATCGAAGAATCAAGAGTACCTAGTTAATGGATATCACACCTGCTTGATTGAAAAAGATTGATGACTATCGGTAATGAAGTGATTTAAGAATACTGATTATTGAGAAAGTAATCAAATAATATTGATAAATTAGAAGTACTTGACGAATGCCAAACTAAATGTATACAATTAATGAAAATTGACGTAAATTAATATCAACTTGTCAACTGATTCAAAAAGATTAATTGAATGATTTAATGAAAAATAATCGATTAAAATGATGAATTAATAAAGATCAACCGTACTATGTAGTTTATTAAAACTTACTTTTTCCTAAATTTTCAAGCGGTATATTAGAACAAACTGGCAAAATAATACTACTTTAGATAAGTGAATGAATAAGTAGGAAACGTTGAAACTGCGTCTCCACAGATGAGAATCAGTGTAGTCAACCTTGAAAATTGTCCCTCGATTTTTTTCTGTCTTTCGGCACGGCTCTTTTTCAACCAATCACAAAACAGGAGTTTTAATATTTTTTCGTCGCAATTAATGGCCAAACTGTGAGGGTCTGGTTGGCCGAGTGGATAGCATGTAGGTCTCGGAATCCGGAGGTCTCGGGTTCGAGCCAACGTAGCAACTCACCAGGTTTCGACCTAGGCCGGTTTTTCGCCCAGAAGAGAAGAGAGCTAAGAGAGCTCTAGAAGCCTCCCCAACGTCTCTGAGGGAGGTGTAACGCTTGAAAGGGCGGATTCCAGGGCTCGGGTTGAGTAAAATGAGAAAAGAATGGTCAAACTGTATATTCTTATCAGGGCAATACAGTCTGCACATCAAATCCCGGACGAGTTGAAATAAAAAGTGTCTTTCGGCATGGTCATCTTTATGCAACGATAGACGTTCATCATTTAAACATAATTACATCTAATTAATGGGTTAGTATGTCTTCATCAACTCAACATACAAATTTTTGTTTTGGAATCTACTAATCGACGGCAGAACACTTTTTGTTCGCTATTGTCTTTCTGCATGGACTTTTTCATGTGTCCTTCGGCATGGCATTCATCATTTTGATTGTCATGCCAAAATACAGAATCCCCTCACTGTCGACCCAATCTTACCAATATGTTATACAGAACACCTCTCACCGACTCCCATCAAAAAAAAAAGTTCAAATATCCCCTACTTTCCTCCATGAAAAAACATACCTAAAATATCAACATTTTTGAAGAATATGATCCAGTAGGTCATGTCGATGATCGAAGGTTGGGCAGAGCAAATTATTTAACTCATCTCATGAGTGAAGTATTTCAAATTTTAGCAGTTACTGTTCAAATTATTTCTAATTTTAAGGCCTAATGCTCTCTCCGGGTTTTCCTACGTCAGTATGAGGAGATTTTGATTCAGTACTGATCCAGCATGTTGAAAATGTTTTTCTCTGCGAGCAGGAGTGCAAACAGGGTTTTCGGCAGACTTGAGAACAATTTTCCTGATCCAGGATGTGTACCTAATGCCCACTCTAACCCAATGAAGGTTTCATTTTTCTTGTTTTTTCAATTTTCCCTTCTTTGTTCAACTTTTGCTCCCCCCTCCCTGTTTCTTTTTGCTCATTCTTTTCAGTTGTTCTAGAAATTCTACAACTGTTTTGCATGATGCTTCCATTTACAGAGATTCGATTTAGCTCGTTTTGTTAGTACAGAATCGAAACTATTTTATTAGAGATGTATACGAATCAACGTTTTATGGTTTTTATACAACAATGTGCAGTTTGGCAGTTTATCTGGGACTTGTTTTAGCCAACCAGCCACAAACTATTATGATATCCTACCTGGCCGATCGAGGCATAAAAAAGTAGAATGAGTCAAGAAAATACAGAATAACAACATGGTATTAAAAAGGTCACGTACTGGACATACAGAAATGCAGGAGACAAAAGACATTTGTCAGACGTTTACATTGCGCTACACAGGAAATAGCCAGGCAGGACAATTTATACAAAATTTATATTTGCGAGGAGAAAGTCGCCGTAAAAGTTTTTGATGTCTTATATTTTCCTTTTGGAAATAATTCTTCGATTACATCGACTGAGATTCCACTTAAGGGGGTTCTGATCCCTCCACAAAAAGTGCCGTTTAACCTCAAAGTTTCCTGCCGATAGGGAGCTACTTTCGGATATCAGCCCGAGCGTGTATGCTTCCTGAATCTACCACCATATTCACCTCAACCTCGACAGATCCTGGAGGTCCTGAAAATGATTTTAGAAATTCAGGAACCTTGGACTTTCGCAACTACAAACAACGAGCTTGCTCTTCCTACGTTTCAGCTCGAAACGAATACGAAAAATTCATAACTAGAGAGACGAGAAAGTTGGAACGAAAGTCGGCACACGAGAAAAAAACCATTAGTTTTGTTTCAAATTTTCCTTCTCCAATCGGCATCAAATGAAAAGTCACAAATTCGTTGACGGCAGAACTAGCGACGCGATTCGTTTGCGAATAATATGCGCGTAACGAAGCGAATTTTACGCGTTGTATTTCTCGCAGACGAAAGGGCCAAATCGATTTCCACTCTCTTTCTCTCGCGATTTGTCTCACCTTTAACGACACCCTGTGTGCAGCCGAAACAAGACGAGAAACCGCGCCGTGGCGCAGATACATTGCATTCGTCAAATCCCTCGTTAAATTTCCTTCGTTCCGCTTATCAGCTGATTATTTGTTGCGCGTCAAATTGCCGCGTGCCGCTTCTCTCATCTGCACCCCCCCCCCCTCGGATCCCGTAATCGATAAGCAGTGCTCGAGAAGCTGCTGGTAAATTTGTTTACACGGTAAATAGATAAAGAGGCGAGAAAAATAGCGAAGAGTAAACCTATATCGCACGAACGAGTAATAAACTCGATAGAATGCGAAGATCTCCCGCCAAAGTCGAACGAGAAGAAGAGGAACTTAACGTAGATGGAAAGTAGCAGAAGATGTATGTGCTCGCGCTGACGTTAAGGGCTCGTGTATAGGAATTCCTTAAGGTATCCGAAGGACTTTTTCGTTGTTGGCAACGAAAGTACTAAATAACGTAGTAGAAGTAGAACTTTCACCAACTTCGTCTACCTTACAATCGAATGCAGAGAATACGTTGAGAGAGATAAAGGCCGCAACTCTACCACTTTGGGCCGACATTTCCGTTCTGAAGTTTTTCTTCCTTTCTTTTTTTCTTTTGCCTTCGTTTTCGACTGCTTATATTCATTTGTATTCATTTATTCCTGTTTTTTTTCCGCCTCTTTTTTTCTTCTTCTTCTGGTCCACTCGATTTTAGAACTACGATGACTTGAATAATTAAACGAGATAGAGAAGAAATGCGCCGAAATAAGGCCGAAGATGGATATTCGCAGTCGTGGTGTCGGGCAAAACGCTCAATTGAGGTTGTTCCGTAGGCGTATATGAGTCTGGGTCTGGGTAGGTATCTGCAGCTATACGTTTATACTTTTTAAACATGAACGAAAGTACCACCTTGTTTCGTCGCCCCAGCCGTTACAATATTGAATAGTGTACTCGCAAATAGCTCGTGTTCTGTGTAGTTTAGTCAGTACGGAAATGAATTCGGACAAAAATCATACGATGCTGAAATTTTGCGAATGTACATTTTCGTATAAAGCGTCCTGTCGGGCTATTTCCTGTGCAGCATGATACAAACATCTAATAAACGTCTTTTGAATCTTCCATACCTGCATTTCCAGTACGTGATCTCTTCTAAAATACGTTATTCTTTTCAGTGGCTTGCGAGGCCGAAGTAATCCCCAGAAGGTCTTAATGTTTTTTGTTACAAATACTTCAAATTTACACAATGTTCCAAAGAATGAAGAAAATTGGAAAATTTTACATGTAACTGTGTACTTGCATCGTATGGTATAAATAATCAGAGTAAAAACGTGTACACTTGGTATGATGATGATAAGGTTATCAGTCTTCCGACCGGTTTGATGCAGCTCTCCATTTCTCCTATCTTGTGCAAGTTCTTTCATTTCGTAATAACACTTACATTTGACATCCTTGATTATCTGTTGAACACACTAGAATCTTTGCCGTCCTACCCAATTCTTTCCCTCCACTCTTCCTTCTAGCAATAATATTATTCAGGGGTGTCTCAAATTATGCCCTATTAGTTATCTCTCTTCTTCAGACAATTCCAAATATCAATTTTACCAACTATTCTGTTACGTACTTCCTCATTTCTTAGCTTATCCGTCCATTTGATGCTAAGTATCCGCCTATAGCACCAAACATCTCAAAATCTTCAATCCTTCTCTTCTCTAGCTTTCCTATAGTCCACGTTTCACATCCATACAAGGCTACACTCCAAACATAAGTTTTCAAGAACAATTTTTTGATTTCCAGATTTATTTTTGATTTGAAAAGATTACTTTTCCGATAACTGGTTCATTAAGAAAATTAAGTAAAGGGTAAGACTGGTTACCCAATCTGACGGAGCCAAATGGAAAAACTGTTCATAATAGAACGGAAATTATTGAAACCGCAACAAAATCTTACAGTGAACTCTATAATAACCCTAAAACCGAAGACACACATGAAATACAATAACAAAGGACCCGCACATCTGCTAAGAGATCTCGTGCCACCCATTCTAGAAAAAGAGAAGTGCTGCATACCATGAGGAAACTCAAGCCTAATAAGGCCCAGGGCCCAGATGGCATAGGAAATGAAATACTGAAATCTCTAGCCGAGGGACTGGTCCCAACATTAACAAAAATATTCAATCTAATATTACGGGGGGGGGGCATTCCCGACCAAGGAGGGTCTCTGAAATAATATTACTGTATAAAAAAAGCAACCCAACAAACATAAACGACTATCGACCTATTAGTCTATCCTCGAACATATACAGAGTCATGATAAAAGCAAGCAGTGGAACAGGCAGAATTCCGCAAGGAATTCGCAACTGTAAACCATATACTCACTCTAAACCAAATAGTAGAGAAAGCAAAAGAATACAATTTTAAAGTCAGTTTTCTTTTCATAGACTTTAAAAAGGCTTTTGACTCGGTATCACACTCAAGCATGCTAGAAACTTTACATAGGCATGGCGTTGAAGGCGAGTATCTCCAGATCATTGAGAAGATATATAAGAGATCCAAAGCGTATAATATAAAACTAGACCAAAAAGGGGACATATTTGAAATACACAGGGGTGTAAAACAGGGCGACCCCCTTTCCCCAAACATCTTTAATAGCATCCTCAAAAATATTTTCCGCAAAGTAAATTGGGAACAGATGGGTTAAATATGGGTGGAAAGTATATCAACAACCTGAGATTCGCCGACGATGTTACGCTAATAAGTAATAACGTATCAGACTTGAAAAATATGGGAGAAGACTTGATGAGAGAATACCAAAAAGTAGATCTACAAATGAATGTGTCAAAAACTAGAATAATATCCAACGAGGAATCCATGACAGTTTTTGATTTGGATGGTCTCAAGGTAGAGAGAGTGAAAGAATATAAAAATATCTCGGCCAAATTATCTCATTTGAAGCTCGCTCGAACAAAGAAATAAGTACGAGAATTGCAAATGCATGGAAATCATTTTGGGCTTTGAAGCATATCCTAAAAAAAATATGCACCTGAAAGTCAAAATAAAAGTCTTCGAAATGTGTGTGATACTAAAACTGAGTTACGGATGTCAAACATGGTCCCTGGCGAGAAAACAGGTTAAGAAACTCAGAAGCTCGCAATATCGAGTGTCTCATGCACACTTGACCTAAGTGACAAAAAACTTTTTTTTCAGGGGAGCGATTTGAAAATTATAAATAACGTTGTGTCATATACGTGGCTGAAATGGTTTACGCCATCTAGCAGGCTAAAAAAGGAAGTAATTTGTCATTTGCGAGTGTAGCCCAATAGAGGGCATCGAGATCTATAAGAATATGCATTTAACTCATTTTTCGTCAAAACGTCACTTAGGTCAAGTGTGCATGAGACACACGATATGTTATGCTCGTCTTTTCTAATTTGCTCTCCACCCAAGCCCTGGAATCCGCCCTTTCGGGCATTACCTCAGAGACGCCGGGGAGGCTGTTAGGGCTGTCTTAGCCCTCTTCCCTTCTGGCCGGAAAACCGGCCTAGGTCGAATTCTGGCGAGTTGCTACGAGGGCTCGTACCCGGAACTTCCGGATTCCGAGACCAACGCACTATCCATTCGGCCGCCCTCTCCATTCTTATCTCTTCATCCCCATTGTTACCATAATATAGTCCTTCTACAAACTCTACCCACCTTTTCACTTTTCCTTCAGTTGAATAAATAGGCTCTTTCTCCTTATTTGTTATAATACTTGCTTTCTTTTTTCTTTCTCCAAACTACATTTTTACTTTTCTACAGGCCAAGTCTATTTGTCCTTTATTCATAACCTCTTCTATCTTATCACTTTTTTCTTTCATCCATTCCTCCTTTGCCTTTTTACAATCTCTCTTTATTTCACTCCTTAACTTTTGATAAGCTAATCTACCTTCCCTATCGTTTGCATTCTTATATTTTCTTCGTTCATCCATCTTTCTGAGGATTTCCTCCTTCATCCATGGTTTCTTTCTTCTCTCTTAGTTGTACCTAGATTTTCTTCAGATGACTTTAATATTCCCTCCCTTACTTTACCCCACTCTTCTTCCACAATGTTAATTTCCTGTGTTTTTTCAGCTTCTACAATTCTGATACATCTTCTTGATATTTCTTTCTAGTATTAGTGTTTTCCAACTTTTTCAAATAATATCTTTTTACCTCTTCTTTTCTACCAAGTTTCTTTAATTTAAGCTTGCATTTCATTACTACCAAGTTATGATCACTGTCAATATCAGCTGCCGGATAACTTTTACAGTCTAATATTTAATTCCTAAAACGTTATTTTTGATATCTACCTTCGTTACCTGGAATCTTCCATGTATACCTTCTTCTATAATGATTTTTAAATTGAGTATTTCCTATAACTAAGTTATACTTCGCACAAAACTGTATCAAACGCTCTCCTCTTTCATTTCTCATTCCTAATCCAAAATCCCCAACTATATTACCTTCTTTTCCTTCACCAACTCTAGCATTCCAATCACCCATAATAATAAGATTCTCTTCCCCTCTAACATGCTTCATAAGTCCTTCTAGTTCTTCATATACCTCCTCAATTTCTTCGTCCTTGTGGATATTAGTAGACATATACACTCGTATTATTGTTGTAAGTACTGGTTTTGAATTGATTTTCATCAAGATTAACACCTTTCACTCCATTGTTTATAATATATAACTTGACTTTATTACCTATTTGTTTATTTATAACAATTCCGACGCCTACTTGCCCTTTTATTTCCTTTGTATTTATTATTCTGAAGTACCCTGACCAAAAATTATTCTCCTCTTTCCACCTTACTTCACCTATTCCAACTACATATTCCTAAGTTAAGCCTCTTCATTTGTCTGTTAAGATTCTCTAATCTTCCAACTCCTTTGAAGCCTTTTACATTCCAAGTTCCTATTTTAATTACGCCTTTCTTTTTAGAACTTTCCGATGATGATGCTCCCCCAAGTATCTCGTTCCCGGACATCTGAATGGGGAGCTTATTATGTCCGGAACTTGGTAATGAGTTGATGAAATCTTATTTTGAACTTTGAATATTCTCGAATAAATTTTGTTACATCCATGTAAATTTATTTTCTAAATCTACTTTTTATCGGTTCGTTTTTGTTCTCAAAACATAGGTAATTGAACTGATAAGTATGCTCGTATACTGTATCAGGGACTAAAACAAGTCGCCGATAAACTGCCAACTACACATTGTTATATAAAAACCATAAGACACTGATTTGTACGAGTATGCAACACGCTAATAAAATAGTTACGACTCTGTACTGACAAAACGAGCTAAACTGAATCTCTATAAATAAAAGCATCACGCAAAACAGTCACAGAACTTTTAGAACGACCAACAATAATGAGCAAAAAGGAACAGCGAGGGGGGCAAAAGTTGAACAAAGAAGGGAAAATTGAAAAAAACAAGAAAAATGAAACCTCCATTGGGTTAAAGTGGGCATCACGAAAACATCTTGGATCAGGAAAGTTTTCTCAAGCCTGAAAAAAACCATGTTTGCACTCCTGCTCACAGAGAAAAACAAAATTTTCAACATGCTAGATCAGTACAGAATCGAAATCTACTCCTACTGACGTAGGAAAACTCGGAGGGAGCATTAGGCTATAAAATTAGAAATGATTATTTGAATACTAACTGCTAGAAATTGACGATGTCATTCGAAAAAGGGCATCTAAAAAACCTGCAATATTTTCAAAAATAGGTTTGAAGTTTGGAAATAAAATAAAAAGTAGTTCTGGTGGGAGTTGTCTGGAGATTTGTCAAAATTTGAAAGGTGCACTGTCCAGCTGGAATTTAATAGTTTTTACAAGTAAACATAAATGAAATTCGAATACGATAGTCCATTTTTGTCTAAAATTCAATGAATAATATTTTTTGTTTCTTTAACTTCTTTGCCGCCCCCCCCCCATCTACCTGTCAGTATAAATATCGTCCGCCAACATAATTGACTTCAATTTCTAATCAAGTTTTGACTCAGATGCTCAAAATCTAAATTCTACTATAAATACGATTATTTTTTCATCTTCTCGAGATTCGAAACTACATTCACATGTATCACTTGGGAAATACTACGGTTCATTCCTCGAGTTCTACCGGAAGCTTGTCATAAGCTCATACCTGCGGAATCGTTCCAAACTACTTGCAGCGCTGATTATAATTTTACGGTAATCGAGGAAAATCAAAAATTTCGAAATTACTCACGCTTTGCGAAAGAAAAGTAAATACATACGACTCCACTGAACTCACCTGGAACATAAAGAACGCACGAGACAAATTAGAATCATTTCAAAATACATAATCAATTTGTATTAAGCATACACGAATGTGAAATATTCAAAATCTCTGGCGAAATTTTGGTCCCCAACCCTCTCTCCCTCAAAGGCTCAAATCCATTCCGTTCGAAAATTTCGTGATATGGTTTCCCATGATTCATATAGATTGAGTTTAATACAATGTGATCTAGAGTATGTAAATACAAAAACTCAAGTAAAACGAAGAAAATGATATCGATACAAATGTCGATGCTTTTGTCAACGCCGACAATTTCACGGGTAGTCGTGTTACAATACGGTACTACCTACATACAGCGTTTTGTCAAATAAACTAACTTCTCGTGAATAATGTTCCTTTTTTAAAAATAGTAAGCATAAGTATGGTAAGTTTTTATCTGCGTTCCTATTGGTTATACTCATGTTACACATGGTACTACCTGAACTATACATAACGTTTTGTCAAATAAACCGTCTTCTAGTGAATAGTGTTCTTTTGTAAACAACAAGAGCAGTATGGTAAGCCGTTGTCCGTGTTTCCATTGGTTGTTTACAGTCAATTTACTATACGGTAGTACCAGCACTATATTATTGGGTTTTGTCAAATAAACTATCTTCCAGTGAATAGCGTTCCTTCTTGAAGACAACAAAAGTGTAAATGTAAAAAGAAACGTTAACTACTTTTTCTCTAAATACTGCGGGTTACTTTTAGGTCATTGTTCAAGAACTGTACTTCACACAAACATCGAAATATTACAATTTATTGATTTTATTAAGACAGCCCCAAGAATCACCAAGTAATTGACTATAAAATTGGATTTACTTATAGATATGTACCTATTTTTACTTCAACATTACTAATATTAGTTGTTATTACCTCAATTTATGAAAAATTTATCTTTAATAAGTTTGATAGGTAAACCATTATTTGTGTTCCTATTGATTGTTACTCACAATCAATTGACCATATGGTACTACCCGAACTACCTAAACACAGAGTTTAGTCAAGTAAACTAGGTTCTAAGTGAATAGTGCCCGCTTTTTAAAAAAACAATACGAGTGTAAGTATGGTAAGCCTTTATCCTTGTTCCTATTTGTCGTTGGTTACAGTCAATTTACTATACAGTATTACCCGAAGTACATATACATAGCGTTTTGTCAAATAATCTAGTTTCTAATGAATAGCGTTCCTTTTCGAAAACAACAAGAGTGTAAGTATAGTAAACCGTTATTTAGGTTTCTATTGGTTGTTGGTTGCAGTCAATTTACTATATGGTAGTATCTGAACTATATGTAGCGTTTTGTCAAATAAACTACTCGTAGCATCTCATAAATAGCATCCCGTTTTGAAAACACCAAAAGTGTAAGTATGGTAAACCACAAGACATTATCTGCGTTCCTATTGGCTATTAGCTGTTGTCATATTATCATATAGCACTACTGAATTATGCGTAGCGTTTTGTCAAATAACTATCTTCCACTCAGTAGCACTAACTGAACTATATAATGACGTTTTGTTATTTAATTATCTTCTAGTAAATAGCGTTTCTTCTTGAAAAAAACAAGAGTGTAAGTATGGCAAGCCGTTATATAGGTTCCTATTGGTTGTCGGTTACAGTCAGTTTACTATACGGTACTACCTGAACTGCGTTTTGTCAAATAAACTAGCTTCTAGTGAACGAGCTTAAATACGCACACACGTTGAGATGCAAGGGTATTTCTAACATTCGGTCAGCTTTTCTGCCTCCTTTCGCTTTGTGAAGTTCATCTTTCTCTCGACGCAAAATTACACATTTCTAAGCTCGCAACCCATAGTTATGACACAGGCTATTCAAATTATAACTAAAAAAAGTTACGTAAACGTACGATTTCTTTGTTCCCATCTGGTCTTTCTATTTGGTTCCATTTTATATTTTGTTAATAATACATATATTCCCGGCCTCATCCACTCTTCCTACGACTGCCGTAAAAGTAGATCCCTTTCCAACCTTACGAAACAGAAGCAGCCCGAGCTTAATTTTTTGTGCAGGCTCGGTAGACTCGGCCAGGATCTCGAAGTCCACTAATGCCATTAAGCCCTTCCGAATGACGGTTATTATTTATTTCATTTTCCTTTCCCGTGCATCCGTCTTCCATAAACCGCGATATACACATGTTCCGGCTATTCATTGATCATCTTATTTTCCACCACGAGTCGCACGCCTCTTTAGCGCTCGGTTCATTTTCCAATTCTCTGCCTGTAACCCTTCCAACCCTAAATTTGTTTTTGTTTTTCTTTTATCACTGGGTTTACTTCGCCAGTGGTAATCCGAAATCAATATTTACCATCACGGCTGACAGTACGATAGCCCAGGACTGAATATTTCGCAGAGATAGCCAAATTTTGGAACTTTTCAACTCGATAGGCCGAATGAGATTCGCCTACTAAACGATTCCGGCTCTCGCGCGCCCTCATTTCTACCGGAGCACTTAATAACGATATTTTCGGTAATTAAGGGAACGAAATATATACGGCGAGAGAACATCCCTAAATAAAGAGTGTATTTATTCCTCGAGGCATAAATCAAAATGCGTTTAAAATTAATGAAGGTATTTTATACTAACAGCCGTTTTGCGAAAATGGGCTGCGAAAATGTAGCGAATAAAACGATAAATAAAATATTTGAAAAAAGGAAACGGAGGCAGTGAAGAGGTTTTCGAAAATCAGGCGAAGCGATTAAGGAGGCGAACCAGAATGGTGTGTAGCTTTTTTCACTTCTGCCGGGACATGCGAAGATTCCACGCCGGCTTTCTAATGTAACGTATCTTTTAGTTACACGTTACAGGCTATTCATTTTTAGAGAACTCGTTATTAATTGTCAGCGAGATTTATTACGCAAATTAATACTACAGATGTATGCAGTAAAACTGTAAATAATATATAACGCTAGTGCGGATGGGCGAGGAGGCATTCTGGCTCCCAAAAGCGTCATAATCATTAAGATGGTAATTTGTAGAAACGAATTTCGCGAGTAATTTTCCTAACTTCATAAAACCTCAACAACATTCGCGGCTTCCAGTCTGAATTCGAGGCTGGTCGCAATTCGAATACAAGTTCTAGCCGGAGATGGAATCCCAACTTCGTAATTCGATAACAGACAGTGCGTCCCATTTGTTTGCTCCATTTTCCAATATTTCAGAAAAAATCGAAGTCGACATGCGCTAATACATCTGGCTGGCCTACAGTGACGTCTAGAAGTTCTGGTATTAGACGTCAAAATTCGATATTTCGATTACATATCGATACAGGAACGCACCGAAGGGAGAGGTTGTCTCCAGCACATTTTTTCAGTTAGCAAACTTGTTGGGCTTTCAGTTGGTTTTCAATTCGAAAACCCCGGGACGTACTAAAAAGTTTTTCCGGGGGAGGGGGTCAAAATTGTGAAAGTCCCAATTGACTCAACTCAAAATTCCTAAGTAAAAAACCTTTTAATTTATTGGATTTTCCTGACTCGCCTGACAGAAATGGTAAATTTTCCCAACTGCTGAGTGAAAAATGTCTACAGGGGGTAAGTTCCCCCCCCCCTCTGCGCACATTGAACCAGGCTGCCATACTGTACGCTCATAACGAAGGAAAAAAAAGTTGAAGCATGACCTAGGTGATGATACTATATCAACAGTAGACTAATTGCACACAAAGAATTCATCACATTTTCCTGCCCTTTTCTCCTCAGTACAGTGGAGCAGCCAGAAGGGTTTACATCTGATGGCACCACACGTAAGTTCAGTCCGCAAACTCGTAAATTCACCAACTCGTTCAGTTTTTGATGAACTTGAACTGAACGACGGAAAATGAAAAGTGAACTTCAACTACTGTAGACTTCCAATTGGGACTTAGGTCGCCCGGGATAACTGAAAGTCCGGATGAAACGACTTTTTGTCATTGCCTCCTCATTACATACAGAGTGTACAGTAAAATATTCCAAGATCATACGTACGGTCATTATAGAATATTTCAAAAATACAAAGATCAAAAAGTTTAAAATAAAAATAAAAACCATCGTCATCTAGGTTCACCAAAATCATTAGATTCGTAGGGATGGGGGAGAGGGCAAATGAAGGCATCCCCCCCCCCCCGGTAAGCCGATGCCTTCATTCACCTCAGCAGAAAACCTAGAGCTTTTATTTTTGCTTTTTGGTGCTTTTTGGGCGTGAAATTCGCAATTTTGTCCCAAATTACTCTGCCACCTCCCGCCTCCTGGAAAACTGGTTCCTCCCCTTGGAGAAACGTATCCATATTGTTGTATCAAACTGTAATCAACAAGATGAAACATCTCGATCACATGCTCTACTGTGGCCGGATAATTGAAAGACCAGATAGAAGGGCGGAAATTTTCGAAGCTGGATAATACGGCTTGCCGGATATCTGGAAGCCGGATAATCGGAAGTCTAGGAACCTGTAATTACACTTGAAATTCTCTTTGAACTTGAATTGAGCTTAAACTTCACCTCTTTGAACTACAACTTTTTTTGTCGTTCACTTCAAGTTCATCTGGTAACAGTGGATCCACAGGAAAATGAACTTGAAGAATCATACGTGAACTTGAACTTGGAAAAAGCCGTTTTCTTGGCGAACTCAGTGGCGTAACCAGAATTTTCCCAAAGAGGGGGGGGGGCAAAGTAAGATTTTCAAGGAAGAAAAAGTCGAAAATTGAGGTATTTATTAAAAATTACCGATATTAGAGGACTATTTTATAAAAATGAAGGCAAAATTACTGCTCGAGCAAATGTTTTTCAAAAAAAACGTGTTTTAAAAGCAAAAAATTGCTCACTTTTGCATATTTTACATTCAATTTCAGGTTCCTTGGGGGGAGGATTCGCCCCTCCCTCCCCCCTACTGGCTACTCCACTGAGTGAACTTGAACGAGCACACTTAGAGGCCAACTTTTTTCATATTTGATAACTTTCCCAAGCCCAAATGGCTTCGTTGGGCGTGGAACTCATACTTGTATGTTGATTTATTTAGTCAGTTTTAGTTCATTTTTTCAAAATTTAAAATACTCGTAGATGTGATACAGAAAAGTAAATAGGTGCTTCATTTTCTCATTAGTCGATTCTCTCAATATGATGAAAATTGCGAATAATATAAAGTATTAAAGTAGACGCCGGTTTTGAGGGACAACGCTACTGAGGCAGGGTTGCCACTATTTTTCAGGATTGGTTTTCCCTGACTTTTCCCGGTTTTCCAGGCCAACTTTTCCAATTTTCCCTGACTTTTTTACAGGATTCCGAGAAGTCCAGAGGGAGGAGAGTCACAGAAATTTTTTACAATACAGATTTAAAAAAAATCGCTATCGAGAAGAAGAAGGTACAGATGTAATTTATGTAATATTTTTCAATAATATAGACTATTTCATTTGCGAATAGATTATCTATGTTATGATTAAAAAAATTTTACTCTGATAAAATACAAACTCGTTTGTTATTTTCAGAAAATTTCCCTGACTTAAATGAAAATTCCCTGACTTTTCCCTGACTGACCAAATTCCCTGACTTTTCCCGGTTTTCCGGAAAGTGGCAACCCTGTGAGGTACAACTTAGACGGACTGTATTTTTTTTCTTATATTTTCTCACTTTCTCAATATTATGGGCCGTAGTAGGGGAAGCTATGGTACCTTAGTACCAGGTGTACCCTGGACAATGAGATTTACTATCCGGTGTTCATGAATTTCATTTTCTTATCATCACTAGATATTGCATTTTTGAAAATGTATGATTTTGCTGAGCTGCAGTAAATTTTTATTAGATTAAAAAATTTCTATTACGTGGAAGAAAAATTGAGACGGAAGTATCTGAAAAAGTGTACTTTTTCTAACGATGTACGTAGTTTTAACAGATAATAATCATAAGTACCCGTATATGCGAAAAGTATTTATATAATGATTGTTGTTCCTTGGACCAGTAGATATTCATCATCATTTTTGCAGGATCAAATGTCGAGAAGTAAGACCGACAAAAAAACAAACTAAAAAACTGACTTCAAGAAAAGAATGAACTTTTTTCTTCGATGTCCTCATAAGAATCTGGTCAGTATTCAGAGTGCAGTGAAACAGGTCTGGCCGGGTCTGATTCTTTTGATGAAATTTTCAGTTTACATGTTGAATAAATGTAAAATAAAATGTTTATTATTCCGAGCATAAGTCTTTTTCATTATTCAGGAGGAAAAAATACGTATGGTCCAAAGTACAACACTACCTTGAACCAATAAAGTGACATTATCATTTCGTAAATACCCACATTTCAAATGATCGTAGAAAACTGAAATTTCTACAAGAGGTGCTCAGAAAGTTCAAGGTATCATGTGTAAAAATCTGAACTGATTTGATTCAATCCAAATGGAGAGCTGAGCGCAGGACTAAAATTGGTTCCAAAGTACAACAGCTTCCCCTATAATACTACGCCTCTCAGAAATTTCATTTGCGTCGACCCGCATCACGAAATTCAATTAGACAAATGTGAAATAATCTTGTTTAAGCAGAGTAATATTGCAACCCAAAATTCAAACATTATCCTATTTTTATGATTTATACAAATTTATGAAAGGGTATGGAAAATAGAAAGCCCTGCGCGACCCTTAGCCCAGTTGTGAAAGACATCAGTTAGCAGTAGTTCGCATCATCGGCGTCCCATACCAACTCCCGATCTAACTAATGACATGAAGCTTCACCAGGTTTTTGCGTATAGTCTCTGAGACTAATCGCTTGATTGACCAGAAAGGCTGTACCCTATACGACCATGTCAATCGACTGAGGGTGAGCCACGAATCCCAGTTGGGATGCAGGAAGCTGAGAGGACAAGTAGAAGTTCCTAAGGGCGGTTCATGAAGTCAGTACAATGCGGTGTGCAAGGCATCTGGATGATGGCTTGCGCGATGGCGTATAGTGTCTCTAAGTGTTAGTTGAAATTGTGGAAGACAACTTGAGAGCTTACCAGTGAACTCAATGTCAAGTACTACTTGAACACCAAATGCACCACAAACCCTACTACCTATATGTGGACTCAGTGCCAAAGACTGCTTAACACTAAATGCACCACAAGTAATGGGAGACAAGAACGGACTCAATGTTAAGGATTGCTCGAACATCAAGTGCACAACTAGTAATAGAGATGGGAACTTACAGAGGTGGACTCAATGTCAAGGATTGCTCAAACATATCAAGTGCACCACTAGTAATGTTCACTTATTACAGGTTGTTGGCCGACAGGTGTCGGTGAATATATTGCAGGGTTCGTTATAGTTAGCATTTGCACAGCTTATTACAGAGCCTGTCAACGTATTGCCACTCGGAGCCAGTGCGCGGACGAGCGCTAACGAGAGAGAAACAGAGAGAGCGAGATTAACTTCGGTAAAATTAGTAGCAAAATCCAACGGTTATCTGACCTGTGAATCTTCACAATTCTGCTTGGACCGGCGTCAACACAAACACGAGCGCCAATTCGCATTCACAGCAAATTACAGGACATACGAGAACGCAAGAAAAAACTCACATTTGAACCATATGGAGATCTGAACAGAAATGGAACTAAGGTCTCTTGCCGGCTACCAGGTACTGCAGTGCCTGGTATAAACATGATCATGACTCATTGGTTTAACGTTAGTTTTCAGTTAACAGGCTCAAGTGATTGGCTTTGTTGAAGTATCTGAGGCTGTCCGGTACGAGGAGTTACAAAAGAGACAGCACCTTTTTTACCTTATCTACTTTATCGTTTCGGCTATTAGGTAACAATAGCAAAACACTACTGCTGTCAGTCGAAGTCGAATTTTCCGGTTACAGGCTGAAATGCTTTGCTTTGAAAGCATTCGAGGCTGTCCTTTTCGAGATATTAACTGACCACATGAATTCAATATTTCGACTATTAATTATAGTGGTGTAATAATTAATGTCGAAGTCGAATTTTTCGACAACAGGTAAGTGTGTAGATTTCACGTTTTGGAATTTTTGGCCTTCGAAACGCCATTTCAAGGTATAGGACTCAGACCAAAAAGACAATTTTTTAAAATAACATCAAGTATATGCAGTTACGCTTTTGAACTTTACTCAAAGCTTGCAGGACATTCTACTAAGAAACAAGATCTTGATTCAAATTTGAGATTCAACTTTGGAATCAGTTCGAAAAATTGGACCAGGAACATGTATGTTTCAATTTTTTGTCAATTTGCAGATTCTTTAGAAATGAGTTACACAGGAATACAAAAATTTGTTTTGGGTTTTGAAAGGCCTTTTCCTAAAAACTCGACGGTTCAGAGAAGAATCAGTTAACGGATTTGAAACAGAACCTCAGAACCCAAATTTGCAAATTTCCATTTCAAACTTAGGCATTAGATTTTTTGCTCAAAACGTTTGAAATTTCAGCCGTTTCAGAGATAGGTATATTAGTCGCGAGGACTTCGCCGTTCTTTGCGAGGACATTCTTTTGGGCAAAAAGCAATTTCCTGAAAACCCCTTACGTAAAAAAGACACGGCCGGTGGGGACTTTGAGAATATTTTTCATAAGAATCAGGGATCGTCAATTCAATGTCTAAAATTTTTGAAATAACAGACACCCTTATATGGGCCCTGTCAATGCCCCGCAATCGCGGGGACTAAACGCGAAGCACTGGGACTCGAATATCCAGCACCAGTGAAGTCAACGGGATAGAACTCACTAAAATTTTCACTTTGGCTATAAAAGTGAGGCTACTGAGCTAGTCCTTAACAGCAACTTGAGAAGAAGTGCAATAGACTACAAAGTCTGAGCACTCGGCGCATACAGCGCCCCCTCACATAAATGTAACGTAAATGCATAGGATAGGGGCCCTATTTCACAATAAGTCAGCGCAAAAATATTCCTCATGAAATTTTACATAGCGATAATACATACTTCATTTTTCTTTGCCATAAAATGGCGTTCTGCTGACCCTCTCCTGACTTATCTCCACATAGAAAGTCTTTTCTAGCATTAGAAGGGTATTTTGTTAATTACGAATCATGAAAATACATACATTGGGTAAATATAAAATGCTATCCCGAGTGTATCCACCCTTGCCTCCAAGGTAGTACAGGGAATTGCCACCAAGTAAATTTGGAACATTGGTCTATGTATTAGCATCAGTTACAACCGACAGGAGGTTTTCTGAACTAAAGGATTCATTTTCGATATTATTTGGAGTGTAACCCTTACCACCCATGGCGCAACAGGGGACCATAACTTCGAAAACTATTCCATTTGTTACTACGTTTTGAAGCCAGTGCATACAAGTCCGTAGTTAGCAAGTGTTGTTTAGGTGTGGAGGGCAGAGGTAGTTATCGTCAGTGCATACCGGTTTGTATTAGCATTGTTGTTTAAGTGGAGGAAGGCAGAGGCAGTTGACGTCAGTGCGGACGAGTCCGTAGTTGACAAGTTTTATTTAGGTGGGGAGGACAGAGATAGTTGAAGCCGTAGTTAGCAAGCATTGTTTAGGTGGGGGAGGGCAGAGGTAGTCGACGTCAGTGCATACGAGTTCGTAGTTAGCAAGTTTTATTAAGATGGGGGAGGACAGAGGTAGTTAGCAAGTATTATTTAGGTGAGGGAGGGCAGAGATAGTTGACGTCAGTGCATACGAGTTCGTAGTTAGTAAATATTATTTAGGAGGGGGAGGTCAGAGGTAGTTCACGTCGTACTTGGCAAGTGTTGTTTAGGTTAGGGAGGGCAGGGATAGCAGCAAGAAAGCCTATAAAATATAACAAATTTCATATGAAAAATGCTAACTTTCCAATTCTCCTAACTGGCTACTGTTATTTGATGAGTGCAGTCTTTTCAAAGAACGCTGGGAGGAACCTCTTTGTCGCTTTGTCCTACGTGAATATTATGCAGGCTTGAGTATTCGGTTAATAACGCGTCTCTTTTTGTCGCATTAAATATAAAAATGGTGAACCTTAACAGTAAAATGGTTATATAACAACTGAATGAAATATGGAAACGGGATGATGAGATACCGCGTACGGTAAGGCTTCGTATACAAGTTATTCTTACACGAGTGGATTTGAAAAAGTAATTTCTGCGGTGAGACACAGGTTGGTTTCAAAACTTCTCCCGAGATAATTCTCATAATTAGGTCGGGTCGCGTTCGTCACCGAGAATGATAACAGGGTATATTAGACGCGGAATTTCTGCTGCTCGCGCTTTCGCGAACTAAAAATTTTCGTCGATAAAAGTTGAAGCCGAGATAATTTGAAAGTACAAAACTTCTGGCGGTAATGGCACACGCCTCGTCGTATTCAGCTTACATTATTTTCACTCGCGCCGGACAAAGAGGTTGCCAGTTTTTGCGCGGGCATAACTATTGAAAAAAATGTATATACATAATATATTTACAACACAGTTGACTATTCGGTGATAATTTAGCAGAAAAGAGAAGGAAAATTGCTCAGGGCAGCGAATTTTCAATGAAAATAGAGGAAACGAGTGAGCTAGAGTGTGAGGAGGGGAAGGGATAGAACACAAAAAATGTGATGATGATACACTAATTACCGAAATGTAAAATCATCAGACGTACTTTTTAAAAACAACATGGTGTGGTGGGACGTATGGCGATGCACGCATGCCAAAGTGGCCCCTGAGACACCGCACCCCCAGTACCGGAAACTACCCTTTCGGGCATCGTTTCAATGCCGAGGATCACATCAGTGCCGAGGGGTTTAAAAACAACATGTACTTTCAAATACGCGGAACTTCATAATTAGGGCAATAAAGGAGAACGTTTGATCAGCACGATCCATGAGTCAATAGCCGGCATGTCCAGTACGGGTGTCCATTATTTTTCACATTTTCGGAAAATTGGTAAGCAGTCTACTGGTCTTGTTCTATATCAAAATGAAGAAATTCCAGTACTTTTCAGTTTTTTTTTTTAATTCTATTAACCCACGTCGCAAACAGTCCGAAGTTCAAAGAATACTTCAATTATTCAAAACCCCATTACAAAGAAATGAAATGGCCATCACTTACATCTTAAAAGTAGATAATAATTAAACATTTTCAACAAAAAAAAAAAAGTTCGCACATTCAAAATTGAACTTTTAAAGATTTTTGAAATCAAAATATCAGTAAACTAAATTTTTCAGAAATTATAGTTTTGAAGATTACTTAACATTTTTCAATTTATTCAAAGTAAAACTTGTACAAACTCCAAACTAAAGAATAGCCTCTTCTTAGACACACATTTTTCATTCGTTCTTACTATGAAATTAGAATCTGGGAAATCATATGGTGCCGAAATCGAATATAAGCGCCTACTCGTATTATCCAGAATCAGTGATTTAAGGAACCTCTCTATTCCGACCCCTCCCCACCTTTCGCGGATAGAGTAAATTTCACCCACCTGAAGTCATTTTAAAGCCACTATGAGGTGAAAAGAAAGACTCCAAAATTTAGTTTTTCTATTCCATTTACCAACCATGAACATTTTTCATTTTATGCGAAAGAGGGAGGGGGGCATCACTACGTTTCTAATTATAAACTTTTTTCAAAAATCTGGTAATTCTACGATTTCTCTGCACACATTTCTTCACTTTCTTTTTCTTTACACAATTTACGTGTCATTTATTGTGGCATTGGCCAGAGACACTGCGGGTGAAGAGACAAGGGAAGTAGACGGGTAGCGGTAAGGAAATTGAGGCTTTTACTGAAGAAGAACGAGCTTAACTCGAAGGATTACAGGGAGGGAGGCTGTGAGATTCAGAGATCGGTGACGGTGAGATAAGAAAGTACTAGAAATGAGAATAGGAGAGACGGTTATGAGGGTTTGACAGAGATTGCCAATTGGAACAGGAAATTTATGGAACAAGTAGCTATGAGTCAGGAGTGCATGGCCTACGAGAACAGGGTTGCCATTTTTTTCAAGAATGATTAACCACGACTTTTCCACGTTTTCCAGGTCTATTTTTCTATTTTTCCATGACTTTTTCTGTCGAGTGGGGGAGGAGCTATGGACTTTGGTAAAACTTTTTCTTCTCACGATCCTGATCATAACGCCAGCAAGAAAAAAGTACACGGCTCTGACATTTTCTAAAGAGGGAAATTTTTCCTTTTTTCAAACGTGGTTATTCACCGACAATAAATTTTGATAGAATGTAAGCCATGAACCTAGTTTATCATTCAAAAAATCAAAATTCCATGACTTTTTCTGACCATCCAAATTTCATGATTTTTCCAGGTTCTTCAGAAAATGACAACCTTGGAGAAAACGTACGGAGCGAATACCCAAATAAAAGTAGGTATAATTGGTTCACTGATTTCGAGAATTTCACCAAATTGCTGATCCGGCCAGAGTTGAGCCCTAAAACCCAAATTTGACATCAGCAAAACTGGCTTGTCTCAGGAACTCCAGAGAACTTTTAAAATTAGGTTTCTTGAGTCGCTGATTTTAAATATTCCGTCAGATTTTGATCTGGCCCTGATTTGGGCTCCAGAATCCGAACTTCCCATTTGTTGGAAATAGACAAATCGAATTGTCTCAGTAAGTTGAACCAAGTATCAAAACAGGTTCTTCTGGGCATGGGGTCTGGTTGGCCGAGTAGATAGCGCGCTGGTCTCGGAATCCGGAGGTGCCAGGTTCGAGTCCACGTAGCAACTCACCAGGTTTCGACCTAGGCCGGTTTTTCGCTCAGAAGAGAAGAGAGCTAAGAGAGCCCTAGCAGCGTCCCCGATGTCTCTGAGGTAATGCTCGAAAGGGCAGATTCCAAGGCTGGGTGAGGGTAAATTAGAAAAAGAAGGGAAAAAAGGGTCCCTCTGGGCCTCTGAATTCGGAAATTTCATCACGTTTTTGATCGACCCGAACTGGACCTAAGAACTCAACAGGCACAAAAGACTGCCTAATTAATATTATATTGAACAGCGAATCAAAATGAGAAATCTCGGGACACTGATTTCAAACATTGAACTAGATTTTTGATTCAACTGCAGTTTTAGTCCTGGAAAATGGAATTCCCTTCATTTATTTTGACATTTCGTCCGATTTTACAAAGCAAGTAAATTTGCTTATTGAAAAGTAACGTAGAAATCTACTTAAATATAATACATGTTTATAACAAATAGAAAAAACAAATAGACTTCCATGATTCAACATTCTTGGTTCATTTTATCAAGGTTGAAATTCAAATTCAGGAGCCAAAATTAGAGCGGTATCAAGAATTTGATAAGATATTTGAAACCAGTGATCTACGAAAACTCTGTTTTGACTGTTTTTTCGTTTTTTCAAAGCAAATCAATTTAAGTGTATTTCAGTATTAAAATCTGAATTCTGCAGCCCAAATCGTGGCCAGCCTTCAGATTTCACGAAATTTCTGAAATGAGAAACCCAGAAACCCCCTCTTTTGATATATTACTCGATGTTTTTTGGAGTAAAGTTTCGAAGGTTGATGATACATTAGAAAATTCTCCTCGGAGTTGTAAGGATAGAAAGCACGGCCCCTGGCCCCTCTTGGTTATTGGTCGGGTACTTTCTGCAAATTGATATTATGTTAATAACAATAAGAATTTGAAAATCATAATTTTCGATATAACGCTCGCTAGATCCAGAAGACAAATTTTGTCCAACATTGAAAAAATATTCGAAATTTTTATATTTTTAATTAAAATTGATTTCATGAACACCTGTGGACTGTAATATTTTTTTCAAAAGTTGCCGTGTTATTAGTATCAAAAAGTTCAATCGGTCTATCTATTAACAATGCGGAGAAAAAATTTCCATTAGTGCTGTACATAATTTATTCAAAAATAACCGTGTCTTGGTCCCTTCCAATGTGAGAGCAGGCAAACATATCTACACACTGTCACGAAGAGTTGCCTGCTAACCCAGTTGAAGGTGGTCATATACTGAAAACACCATAAATCAGTTTTACTTTTGTGAGGTTTCACCCCAAAATATTTCTACATCGAGTGTAAAGGCGCAGCTCAACTATAGCCGAAAAAGCGTTTTGTTTCCTGTTCGACATAAACCATTCGAGACGCTCAGGTAATCGACGACGACAAGGTACTTGAAACTTAAGCCAGTTTATCTCTCATGTATTCGAAATCACGAAAGCCGAATTAAATGAAGTCGCTTCAAATCACGAAGGAGCCTGTGCTGGACCTTGGTTTGGCGTCGTCGGTTGCAAAAGTCTCGCCTGGCTCGCACTTTTCGGAAAATCACTCCGAAACAGCTCTACCTTAGTTCGTGTACTGTAATCATTTCCATTCCCGCTCCTTTCGTCCCTTCAAATGCGTTTCGGTCTCTCGCATTGTTTTTCATTAATAGAAAAAACATTTAATTTCTTTCGCCTCCTTTCGTTGCTTTGTAAAACAGTCGTATATTTCTTTTCAGGTACAGCGGGATAGCTTGTACGGTTGGTTATGTGAACGTGTAACTGTCGGTAAAAACGTCTTCGCTCAGGCTGAAATTTAATCAACACGTAAATCTGGTCTCGGGTTTTATCACCGTCCGGCCTTTTTTCCGTGTTATTATTTTTTGTTTAATTAAATTTACGAGCGAAAGAAAAACGTTCAGCCAAAGTCGCTGTAAAGTTCAGATCGTATCTCTACTGTTCTGCGATCTACGTACGAGTACAGTGCACCCAGTCAAATATTTATATAGTGTATAAAGTGCGTACAAAGTGTGACATTCTCAGTGTTTCGCAATATCGTCTTTAGAAATATCAAAGCGGTATTTGAAGCTGCTTTTCCAAAAAGCATTAAGTCAAAAAAAAAAAATGAGAAAAAGAGAAAAACGTAAAGAAGAGTGTTCTAGGCAGAAGATCGCCGATGAGGCTGTAATTTATATCGACACTAGCTTAGACCGTGGGGTTAAGTGAATTGGTTTAAATGAGTTCGACAGAGAAACATTGGTATCTAGATCTGCCTCACAGTACCCATAAATTATTGCTAATCAAACGAATCATTTGGTGCACAATTTCTCTCACATTTGGTTTCCAGACTTAGGACCGGGTACACATTATTGTCGGCAGGTATGTTGAAAATGTGCAGATTTGAGGAACTGTAACATGTGCCAATGTATGCAGTACACGTTATACAAGTCTTTCGCCAGAACAGAGGAAAAGAGGCTTTGATTAAAAATGTAACACTGCGCATGAGCATATTCGCTGGTGACCCATCATCTTCTCTCTTTCTCTTCTTTTACCCTCGTTTTATTACCTTATTGTTTGGCTCCATATTCGAATTCTGTTTATATTATTGCTAAATCTATTCCTCAATCCGATCTTGCTAAACATACATCTTGACCCCTATACCTTCGATCTTTCTTTCTGAATGGTAGCAAGAGATCCTGAAGCTACCCCAAATTCTTAGGTACCCAAATGACTTTCATTTAGCGGCAGATAGATGCATGTTTTTTTGTTGTTTTTTTTTGGGGGGGGGGGGAAGATGTGGTAACCGAGCTACGCGGTTTCCGGATGGTCAAGGCGGTTGATATTGAATCATTCGGTTGATACGAAAACGAGTTCTCTTTCTCTCACTTCTCCAAACCAGTCTATTCCCGTTTATTCCTGCCCAATCCTGATAATACTATTCTGCCCGCTCTTTTCGATTTTTATCGACTTTTCCTACCTTACTTGACTTCCTTGACCTAACGAGAGAGAGGGGGGGGGACTCACCGATGACCATCGAGGAAAACGTGGCAGCGAGGACTCGGTTTTTGGGACACAAGCTAAGTAAGCTCGGCAGAAAATTCGCAACATTAAATTTTCAGTCTAATACCATTTTGAGTCTTATTTCCTTGATTTACGTGGACTTCGGAAAGTGCGTGATCTTTCTTCCACCGCGGGTTTACCAAGTATCGCGTATTTTCGGCGTACTCGTAACTCACGGTTGTGACTGTTCGTACATCCCGGAACACGTGTGATTCGTCGAAATACCATCGCCGTCACATCGTTACGACCAACCCGGAGGATCCGAGCTGTCCATTTCTCACTGAAAGATTACCGTTTACGTTTCATTCTTAAAACCCACGTCATTATTATTCGTAACAAAGTCACCAGTGTTAATTGAGTGATTCATACGTTCACAGGTGTGGTTCCCATCACCACAACAAAGGATGCTGCCCCAGAACAGCTGCTCCGCATCGTCAGCTGCAAGTGCACAACTGTTTGCGCCACCGCTGACTGCAGCTGTAAAAAGGCTGATCTGTTGTGCTCCGCAGTATGCAAGCACTGCGTAGGCACTGCATGCGAAAACAGCCCTCAGTCTGACACCAACGAAATTGATACTGACGACGAGAGTGAGGAAAATCTCCCCCTTACGCCTGCACCAGACATGTCCATGGACCCCGACAACACTGACGACGACGATGAGGATGGTGCAGCAGCCCTCAAGCGCTCCAAATTGTTGGTGGCCTCATGAACTTTTTCTACATAAATTGTATATACTTGTATTATTGTACATACTACCATTATTCTTATATCAATTATAGTCTTTAATTAATTCTTATTATTATTCATTGATTTCAACTACCTGCTCTATGTTTACTGAGGTTCAAGATTATGGGTTGACAGGAATTTATAGTAGGGTGATGAACTGCCACTATAACACTGAAATAACTACACTTCACAAAAATAGGCACTTGGTCAGTTGACCCCCCCCCCCACCGGTGTTCCAGCATATCAAAATTGATGAGCGATTACCATAATTACCATAGAACTGGTAATTGATAGTTAGAGGGCCACAACCTTCGTTTTTGGCCAATTTTTCCACTTTTGAGAAAATTTCTCTAACTTTGATCGGCTGTATCTCGGTTAATATTAGGTTTAGGAAAAAGTTTATGCATACAAAACTGTAGCAAATTTAATGCTCTACAACTTTAAAACTAAACGTTTTGGTCGGAAACCACTTAGTTTAGAAGTTGTGAGCGAAAAACCGAAGAAAGTCCGAAAATTTTGAGGTTTTTCGGCCCTCGTCAAGTTAGCACAGGGTCCTCGGGGTGCAAAACTTGACGGAGTCATCCCATAGCATCCTCGAACAACCTGTAAAAGTTCTATTAACTTCGGGATTTTTTCCAACTACAATGTACATATCTACTGGACTACTTGGGCATAGAGGAGGAAAACTCTAACGCAACAAACCGTGCACAAAGTACCCCGATTTACACCCTGTCCAGGAAAGTCGCGCGCCAGAAACTGCGATCGCTAACATCCGGCAACGGGCACGGCACCTGATTAATTAATAGTTCAAAAGTTCCTTCTACCAGTAAATCTAATTAGACTGGAGAAAACTTTGAAAATTCTTTCCAGGACTGATCTCGAAGAACACGGTTAATATCTAGACTTCATATCCAGCTCGATTCAATTGTAACTTCTTTCATCTCTACGGCATCCACACCCAAGGGCGCAACCAAGGAGGGGGCTAGAGGGCTATAGCCCCCACCAAAATCCTTCAAAAATTTTTTTCAAAATCAATTTTGAAACGAAAAAAAAATTGATGCCGATGGCCTGATGCGGTTACGTGGCGTCGCAGGTTCGTACAAATTTACAGCTCATGAAAATATGTAGGTACCAAATCGAGGTTTCACCCCTGCTTAAGTTTTTTTCTAAATTCTAGCAGTTCTGGTTGCGACCCTTTTCACACCTTTACATGCCTAACTCTGAGATGCCACCTGTTTTACTTTGAATTCTGCCGTCCAGCAGATTCTTGTTTCTTTTGATAAATAAAATAAAATCCTAGAAATCTGAGCTCGATAAAATCACATCAACAGGTGTTACGATCCCTTTTTTTCTCATGGGAAGATACATATGAGGAGGGTTTTTCCAAAACGGCATAAGTCTAAAAAAGCGATTTTACAGCAGAAGCAAATAACTGTTTCCTGTGGTACCTACAATAGTTCCGACGCAGATGACACCCTTGTTGCATACTCAAACATACACAGGAATATAAGTAGGTCGAAGTTTCGTACCAGCTATGCGCTAATAACAGAGATAATATGACGCCACCAACTTTAGCACTTGTGGACTTAATGCATTTTGGATATTTTCCCTTTTTTGGCTTCCGACATTTCCTCTAAAGGTTATTCTGACACTTTTGTGCTCCGAGGTGAAGCGTCACATATTTCTCCGCCAGATAGCGCGTTTGTCTCATTTTTGCCCTAAATGGACTTAAGCCGTTTTGGAGAAACGCTCCTCATATAGCATATACATTCAATTGCACTATCGTACGAATAAAGAATTATCGGTCTCTGAAGTTGGAGCTCTGTTTACATAGATTCCGATAAATTACTTGATTGTCATTGAATATAAGAGTTTGGACCCACGTTATGGGTCGATGGCCCTGAGGGGGGAATTCTACATTCTTAGAATCTCCTCGACTACCAACTTATATTATGGGTCTAAACCATCTCATATTCAATTACTGTCAAATGGTATGTTGGAATACACGAGAACAAAGCTTCAATTCAACTAAGATCTAAAAAAAAAAAAGGTTTTCTTGTTAAAATATAGAAAACTGAATTGTTAATATTTCTTATGACAAAGACGGAAATCGTGGCTCCAACAGCTGATCTTATCCCATTAGCTCAAATTTTCAGGAGTTCACCTTTTCATCAAGATAAACAAGAACCCGCCTAGCACTCAAGATACCAAATTTTGCAAAATGGCACCCTACCGAACTCCCAGCTGATCGTAATCGCTATTCAAATTATTCGATTAGTCTGAATTCTCGTCACAGTGGCTCAACTTGAGATCCTTATCAATTTCTCGAATCCTGAATTAATGTCGATAGATCTCCAATAAAATCATAGCTTTGGTAGTCTAGATTGGTAGCCTTAATAGCAACAATTCAAGCCATCGAACAAACTACAAATTACTACCAAATTGATCTTCCCGCTGGAATTTGATTTAATTTACCCTTTGTAATTACCACGTGAGAGATTCGGAGTTTTCCTGTTTTATATTCTACAACCCGAACTTTGCTATCTGCGTTGCAATATCTTCACACGACTGCGAAATGGAAACGTAAGGGAGAAGGGGCAGGCGCGTCTTGAAAGAAAATCAGTAACACGTGAGGCTTCTAAATTTTAGATGAGACGTAGATTTAGGGAAAACTTTGTAGGCGTCTTCGTCGCTTTTCGATAAATGTAGCTACAGAACGTCATATATAGCAAACTTGAATCTCCTAGTTTTTTCTTTTTCATAGGCATGTAAGTTATTCGACGGCATACTCTGGAAACAAATGCCATCCAGATGCGAATATTGCCGTTTGTTACTGAAGAGTCGAAGCGTAATACCGCGGCCTTATTTGACACCCCGAGGTCGCATCCAGAACGGAATATCGAGGAACAAAAGTGCTTTCGAATACGCACGCATTCTTTAGTAGCTTAGAAATCTTCAGTCTTACCTAACAGAACAGGTGACTTCTGGGAAACACTGCCGATCCTCGGTTAAAGTTTTCGTCGACTAAGGGAAAATTATTTCAGAAAATCCGAATGCCTAATGCGTGTATTTACACGAAGTAGCAGCTGCGGTGATATAACGTGTTCGCAATCTCACCCCTCTTTTCCGAATTCGAAAGTTACAGGAAAAAACAGAGCCAATAGTATCTTCCTTGTCTTTAGCAAAGAGTACAAGGTTATTTCACCTGTGTTACCCTTTTGGCGAGCTACCAAACATTCCAGATCGTTGAAAGCACGAAAAAAATGCAATAATAAAAACAGGTAAATTTATTCAGATTGGGCGCTAAATAATGCCCGAGTATAAGTCATTATTCACCTCGATCGGAAAAGTAGGTGAGTGCTTGCTGAATTCAAAGCGAGGACCGATCTAGAATGAAATTTTCGTTTCATTAGCAGCGTTATATCTAAAATTTCGATTACGGTCTTCGTTAAGAATCAAATAAATAATTCAGCAACGAAAATTCGATATTCGGCTGCAACTTACAACACCGAACGCGGTTACAGAACAGCTGGTATCCCTTCGGCCTTTTGATTCCTATTGGGGCGGGGCGAACTGTCATGTTGCTGCGTGCAGGTGACTCAGCTTTCTAGTCACGGTTTTAAGTGCCTAAAGTTTCCTATTGTTACAAATCAATGTTCGAAACAAATCAACTCTTTGAGACTGAGAGGAAAGACATGCCGATCGAATCAACCTGAGTATATGTTAATTCATCCACAACAATGAATTCCAGTAAATTCACCTCTGTGGAGGATTCTGCAGGAACTCTGTCTAACAGAAAAGCTCTCAATAATTGAAAAAATGAAATTCCAATACATACTGTAAGTTTTTCCATGCCATTCAGTAAGTTTTTGATAACATTTTGGCAACAAATTGGAAATTGGAGCAATTACTGAGGAAGGGGGTCGCTCGCTCGCTTGCTGACTGAGTGGTTTCGTATCCACCTCGCTTGATTTCCAGCGCTGGAAAGCTAGTGAACTTGTTTCGTCTCTCTTCCTGCATATTAGTCGACAGAGCTACCGTAGAATCAGTCAAGGAGGATAGATAACGCGCTCCGTAGTCCCCACCAGTACACAGGAATACGACAGTTACCATCAGCATCTGAAGGACTGTGTTGTGCATGGCTCATGGCTTGCTTACCTAACGTTCTAAGGCATGTGGTTAGTGGCAACTGACACAAACACAGTCTTTGGCTCACAGAAAAAAGTATTCAAGAGCAACAAACTGCCAGAAAAGCAATGGCAAACTACGCTGCTAATCCGCCATGAAACTGTGTGACTGAAAATCAGACGATCATAAGCCCCCGTACAGGGTAAAAGGATAAAGGAGGAAAACGAGGGTGGGGTAAGATGTCTTAGGACCAACATTTTCACCAATTACAAAATGGGTATTCTTTCTGAGTTTGCAAGATCACTGAATGCGCTTTCGATATTATTATTATTAGCGTATATTGAACACTGGAGTACTCAAAAGAGGGGGAAGGATAAAACAAAAAATGATCAAATTGTATAAAACAGGAAGCGGTTCTTACGGTTTAGGATTATAAAATTCAATTTGGCATTAACACTAGAAAAAGAAAAATTAAGTCATTATACTCGTAATACGAGTATAAGTAAGGTCCAGTAGTTTTCCAATGCCTTCAGATTTAGGTGGGATGTTTTAAAAGTAAGGTAACACACTGTTTTTCTCCACAATGAGTAACACTGGTGCACTGAAATTTTGAGGGAGTGTCCAGGAGATGTCTCCAGACATATGTTTTTTATCCGGTAGTGTTGCGTTGAATGGTTCGCGTGCTGTGTTATTTTGAACATGGAATCTAAGGGTACAGTCCATCCAATTGTGAAGTGCGCGGCGTCCTGAAGTTTTTGAGTTTAAAAATGTATCCGGCAGCATAATTTACATCGATTGTGTTCTGCGTATGGCGCGAATAATGCAGTTCCCAGACCTCACGAGTATAAGAGAAGACAACGCTTTAAATAAAGTTGCACAAGCACTCATGGTGACAACAGATCTGTACGACGAACCGACTGAATGCGTGCGAGCTCTCTTGACAGGTGATCATCGTTTCACAATTTCCATTTTCAAACACGAGATAGCGACACCGCTTTTTTACACGAAACCAGCCGTACTACAGTCTACCTGTACACATGAGAAATGGTTTTCCGCATTGAGTTTCATGAAGGTACATACGGGTCAGGGACTGAAAACTAGCCAAAAACCGAAAGTTGGAAGCCGATTGGGTTCGAAACTCGAGAGCCGAAAGCAAAAGCCGGATCATTTTCGACTTTTTTCGACATTGTCCCAAAACCCAAAAAGTCGCAACAAAAGAAAAAGAAACAAAAAACTATTCGCGACAATGGTAGTGTGTTTTTATTTCTCGTTCCTGAGTTTCTGAACATTATTCAAAATTTTGAACATCGAAAATTTGATTTTACCACTGTGAGCTGACAGGAAGAAAGGGACCTCAGGGCAAAAAAAACATGTTTATGATAACAACTGTTTTTGACTAATTTTTGGCTGCTCTTTCGCCTGGTGTTGTCGAAAAAATTCTAAAAAATTTTCCCAAACGGCTGTAAGTTTTCAAAGTTGAGTGTCTCCGTAAGGTGAAAACGTTATCAATTTTGTTTATCCGCTCTCCTATAAAATTTACATTTTTGCGCTGAGGTCCCTTTCTTCCTGTCAGCTCAAATATAGGCTACTGATAATGAGAATTGCTGAAAATCAACTCCTTTAGAGTCCTAGACTCTCTGAAGGCACCGAAAAACACGTTCTAAATAAATAAATAAATAAGTGCTAGACAACTGAGGGGGGGATATGTAATAAGATTGTAACAACTGCCCGAAAATCCGAAAGTCAAAAGCTGGGAAGCCAAAAGCCGAACGATTTTGGCATGAAAGCTCAAGCTGAATGAGTTCAAAGCCGGAAGCCGAAAGTTATGCTTCAAAAATGTTGATATTTCAGTCCCCAGCAGTTATCTCACAAGTTATTAACGATAAGGGCTTTTTTCTTTCGTTGATAGATGTGACTGAATTTCTACTTTTTCAATCTTTCAGAAAAAAAATTGATCTACTTTTAATGGGTCAAAATTGGATTAAATATGCTAAAATGTCCGTCGGCATGGCTGTCCCTCTAAAAATCTTTATTATTATTTTTCTTTTCTAAATTTTCAAGCTATATATTAGAACAACTGGCAAAATAATAGGTCCATTTCGTCAACTCCCCCCCCCCATTTGGATTTACGGGTTGAAACTATATTAACGAATTGTGCTGCCCTCAAATGGGAGAACTACCATGGGGGCCGGGGAAATGCCTGACCCCTTGCGATTTGAGAGCTAAAACTGTGTTAACGAATTGTGCTCAAATTGTGCCGTGATGCTGACATTATTTCTGAATTGTGCTGCCTCCTGAAGGGAAAAACCACCACAGGAGCTGCCGAAATGTCACCCCCGATTTCACAGCTGAGACTGTGTTAACAAATTGTGCCCGAATTGTGCCGTAATTTGCTGACATCATTTTGAATTGTGCTACTCCCTTATTGGGAGAACCACCACGGGAGCAGGGGAAATGCATGCCCCCTCCAGATTCGTTAAAACAGTTTCAGCTATCAAATCGCTTTTGAGTGTGTGTATGGGGGCAGGCATTTCCCCCGCCGCCCATGGTGGTTCTCCCAATTAGGGAGCAGCACAATTCAAAATGATGTCAGCACATTACGGCGCAATTCAAGCACAATTTGCTGACACAGTTTCAGCTCTCAAATCGCAACTTGAGGGGGCAGGCATTTCCCCAGCCTTCCATGATGGTTCTCCCATTTCGGGGGCAGCACAATTCGAAATAATGTCAGCATATTTCGGCACATTTTGAGCACAATTCGTTAACATAGTTTTTCAACCCTTAAATCCAGATGGGGGGGGGCTGACGAAATGGACCTCAAAATAATACGACTCTCGGTAAATGAATGAATGAGTTGGTAACGTTGAAATTGCGTCTTCACAGATGAGAGTCAGTGTTGCCAATCTTGAAAATGGCCCTCGATTTTTTGTCTTTCGGCATGGCTCTTATTCAACCCATCACAAAATAGAGTTTCAATATTTTTTCGTCGCAATTCTAAAATTAAGAGTTAAAGAAAAGTGCCTTTTGGCATGGTCATCTTTATGCAACGATAGACGTTCATCATCCAAACATAATTACATCTAAATAATGGGTTACTATGTCTTCATCAACTCAACATACAATTTTTTGTTTTGGAATCTACTAATCGACGGCAGAACACTTTTTGTCCGCTATTGTCTCTTTCGGCATGGACTGTTTCATGTGTCCTTTGGCATGGCATTCATCATTTTGATTGCCATGCCACAATACAGAATCTCCTTACTGTCGGTCCAATCTCAAGGCCCCTTTACATTTGTCACTTAAGATGATCATCTAGGATGAATCACCGAAAAAGACAAATGTAAACACGATTTCATCTCACTTCCTCCAGAGTGATCATGGAAAGTGAGCGGTGAACGGGATCAATCCCCAATTGATTTTTGGTTAAAGAGCCTTTCATCGTTTCTTGGAAAACGATGACTCATCACAGTTCCCCGCCTGGTGAAATATGTGAATTATGTTTTCAGTCTATGTTCACCCGTCTGCCCGCGTGCGTCACTGCATCTCATTCTAACAGCTCAACTAGAAATCCAAGGTCATGACTTCAGCCCTGGATGAAAGTGAACGATGAAACGGGGGGGGGGAGATGAAAATGTGTGAACACGGATGACTCACTTTGGTTGAATAATTTTGAGTAATCACTCCAGATGATCATCAGAAATGAAACAGTGTAAGGGGTCGCTCATTACTTACGTAAGGGCCCTGAGGAGGGGGGGGGGGATCTCTACATGACCTTACTTGGGGAGGAGGAGTAAAAGCCATTCTTACATAATATTTTATTACGTAAGTATTAACGTAGCCACTACTCAGGCGACACATTTTTTGCATGCAGCCGCTGAAGATGAGTAAACAGACGTATAGTGAAACCTGTCTATAGGGGAAACTCAACGACCTCTTCAAAAATTTCCATAATGACAGGTTTTCCACATTAACTAGGTAAACCCCCGCCCCCAAAAAAGAAGTAAAAAATCTAACGTAAGAAGGGGCGTTCAATTAATCTTATATGTCCTTACATGGGGGTGGGGGTCAAGATGGCCAAAGTCATCCTTACGTAATTAAAGAATGGCCCCTAAATCCCCCTTCACCAATATGTAATACAGAACGCCTCTTAACAACTCCCATCAAAAACAATTCAAACATCCCCTACTTTCCTCCATGAAAAAACATACCTAAAATATCAACATTTTTGAAGAATGACCCATATACGACGTGAGCTCATAGCTACAAGAAGGACGCATCTCAAAAATTCAAGTTTTCAGATAATCGCGTTTCAAGATTTTGTTTCGGCGTCAAAATTTGTTTTGCAAGAATATCAGTTCAAAATGGAAAGCAGTTCTGACGAATGAAAGTGGAGGTTGTAATCTCTAAGGAAATGCAATTTCCCCAAAATGGGTATATCTCGAGGTATGCCCTTCCTGGAGTTACCTTCTTCTCCGTCTTTTCTACCCTACAACAGGGTGTAGTGACCGCGGGATTTTTCTCAGTCTCACAGCTTTTATGGCAAATCAGCGAGGTGGTTGAGTGCTTCTTTCTCTGCATCGAAAATGTATGCCCTTTGTGAACCTTTACTAGCCACATACATCTATGGTTTTTCTTTACTGATTCTTTTTTGGTTGTGAAAATCAGGAGACCATTCTATCGATTTTGGTTGGTACTGCGGTTATTCTGTGTTCGCTAGGATGTTGCGAGAGGGGGGGAGGGAGAGAGAGAGCGAGAGAGAGAGAACCAGTTTACTAGCTGTACTAGCTTTCCAGCGCTATGAATCGAATACACGTCGCAACGATATAAAGATCAGGATATACCGCTCAACCATAGGGCGAAATCATGACACGAGCTCAATTTTTGCTATGTTAACAAATAACTGAGACAAACGCGAAACATTTTGAATGCGGACCCTACAGGAATAATGCCAAAGGGGTAACTATGGTTTTTTTTTTTACTGATTCTTTTTTGGTTGTGAAAATCAGGAGACCATTCTATCGATTTTGGTTGATACTGCGGTTGTTCTGTGTTCGCTAGGATGTTGCGAGAGGGGGGGAGGGAGAGAGAGAGAGAACCGGTTTACTAGCTGTACTAGCTGTCCAGCGCTATGAATCGAATACACGTCGCAACGATATAAAGATCAGGATATACCGCTCAACCATAGGGCGAAATCATGACACGAGCTCAATTTTTGCTATGTTAACAAATAACTGAGACAAACGCGAAACATTTTGAATGCGAACCTTACAGGAATAACGCCAAAGGGGTAACTACGGTTTTTTTTTTAGCTGATTCTTTTTTTGTTGTGAAAATCAGGAGCCCATTCCCAGAAATAGTATTTCGCAAAACCCTTTATTGCTTTTTTTCCGAACCATTAGAGTATCTAATTTTCCTAGATTAGAGTACAAGCCTCCATTTATATGTAGAAAACGTTTGTGCATTTCGCCCTTCAATTTCATCGGCAAAGTGTAATTGAAAGTCATCATTTCTATACAAGCTCCGTTGCATGTATCACACAATATTATCCCAGAAATCATAATACTATTATCTGTTTACCAACAGCGATTTTGTCAGCTTCGTATAAAACGTTCTCGAGTGTTCGTTATATTTTTCAATTTTACTATTTTTGAGAACGTCGGGGAGGGCAAGCAACTCGATGTACCTTCATTCTCGAATACGGTATTCGACTAACACGTTTCACTTCCGTCCCGTCTTTCAATAATGCTTTGGAATTCACACGCGAAAGAGGAAAGGGCTCGCTGAAATCCAAGCCGTAAAGTAGGTCCGGTATTTTCGAATAAATGGGATGAAAGAAAGTACTTAGCGAGATGGAAATAATGCAGAAGAACTTGGTGCGAAATTGAATTTGAAATTTAAGTTCGATTCTAAGTGCTAATCGGCTTCTTGTTTGATTTCGCCCTTTTCATCTTACGAGCTGAGCGGTCCTCGCCGATACTTTTCAGAATTTGACGTTAATTCTCCTACGAGCCGAGGCAAGCGATTACAACGAAGTAGCTTCAACCGGCAACTTTATTATACAAACGCTTCGCCGAGTCGCGGCTAAATGTACCGAAACGATATTCGAAGCAAAATCCTTTTAGAATCGGCCGAATTAAATAACTATTAGCTCGCGAATTCTAAGAGAATCCCGGAGGATGATGGATAAAGTCCACTTTTGTACGAAATTGTGGACTGTGTTTCAAATATGGAGGTCAGCTGTTAATGGAATAATACACGGGGTACCGCTGTTATTTTTAGATGAGAAGAAACCGCGAATGAGGATCTTCATTCGCGGGCAATCAAACGAAGACCTAATCCACAAAGTGTCCTTAATCCAAAGCAGCAAAGTTTGGGAAATCGAAAAAATCTTCCCATCCTTTATGTGAAGTTGGTAACATCGAATTGATAGTTTTAATGGAAAATCAAGGACAATAGCACTGTCAACGTTTGAAAACTGTCGCACAATGCGTCAGAATTCAGTTCTGGGTGACCGAAATACATAGAAAATGAAGATACCAATTCTAAAAAGTGCTTAGTCCATTTAATCAAAAGTGCGATTTTATCAAAATCTGTTAGTCAAACGTGGCCATATCAGAATAGTGAAGAGTACCTAATCTATGACTGTATCTAGTTCAAAGATCTGGCGTGTTCAGGACCCATTTTTAAGAAGTGCTTCGTCCCGGCTCGGTTTCATGTTTGGGTAACAACCGTTTTGGACTAAGCTCTTTCTGGAATTGGTATCTTCAAATGAATTATGCAGTTCTGACAAAACTATAATTTTAATGCACTCTGAAAACTTCAATTCATGTAGTATCACGAATGAGAACTGGGTAGATTGGTGTTCGTCTCGTTCAGAGGCGAAACTTGACTTTCAGTTTGGTGGGGAGGGGGTAGAGAAGGAAAATTTGCCGACAGATATTTTCTTTTAACTAGAAATTTGCCGACAAAATATTCTAAAAATTTGAAAATTGGCCGATTTTTTAATCAAAATATTTTTTAATTGAAAAAAAAAAAAAATAATAATAATAAACAAAAAAACGTTCTTAGAAAATGAAAAATTCAAATAAACAGTTTCAAAATTTGCTGACTGCCTAATTATTGGGGGTGTTTCACCCCCCCCCCCCGTAGTTTCCTGCAAATGCAGATAGGAACCATATCCCCAGGCACTCAACATTTGCACACATGAGCATACCCCATTCTGGGAGGGTAAGGTGGAAGGATGTTAGGAATACTTGAGGGGAACACACAACTTCCTTTACACATTGAGGTGGTGTTGTTTACTCTTGGTGACCTTTTTTTTTTCTGAATTTCCTCTGATTCTTCTCCTAAATTGATTCCAATAAAAACAAATCAAATCAAAAAAAAAAAAAAAAAAAAAAAAAACCACTACAAAGTTTCCTGTCGATTGGATTAGGGGAACCGTGCCAGAAGTTCCCTTCCGTTCTTATGGGAAAAATACATGGAGTTTTGACTTCTGTTCCAGACTAAATGTCCCTGCTATTATCGGACCGTACAGCGCTAGTATCGACTCCTCTTATCAGCGACCAAAAGGTGAAGTTCTTGACCAACATTTTGGAATCTCGCTCGCATGTACGGCCCGAATATTCACCAGGACCAAAGACCGTACATTAAACAATAGAACATTTGCTATCGGATTCAGCTTGTGACATTGGAAGATAAGTCTTTTGCTTTTCAGCTTTTAGATTTTCATAAAATGTTCAACTTCCTCAAATTTCAGGCTCTAGGTCAAAACAAAGAATCTAGTAACAACCGATTTCGAGCTGCTCAAAGCGGTGGCGCGCTGTAGTCGTTTACAAATGATTAACTGAGTGAATGAATAACTGAATTAGAGAATGAATGAATGACTGAGTGAATGAATCACTGAATCTGAATAACTCAATGAGTAAGTGAGTGACTGAATTAATGGGAGAATCAATGATGCACTGAGTAAGTGATAGAGTAACTGTGTGAATAACTGAATAAGTAAGCGAATGACTGACTGGGTGAGTGAATCACTGACTCATTGGGTGAGTGACGGAGTGAGGAAGTGAATGAATAACTAAATTAGAGAATAAGTAAATGACTACGTGAGTGAGTGAACCACTAAATAAAAATACTGGATAATCTAAAAGCAATTCAACGCCAAAAATTACAAATTTTTAAATAATTTATAAAATTTCGTTTTTGATCCAATTTACATAACTTGAAATCGTTTCAGTTACTTTATAAGTTCAATACTGCAGGAGGAACATATTTTTCAATTTTGAATTTCATCCCCTCCAATAATTAAGCTCAGGCTGAGTGAACCAAAAAGCCATCGTGATCAAACGGGAGCTGCTTGATCATGTTCCCAGATTCATATTGAAAATCACGATGCATTTTCAAATTTCTTATTACTTTTGAATCTTCTAAACTTTTGATCAGAAAAATGTCAGTTTTTTCAATTTTTTGAAAATTCAACTTATTGAATGAAATTTAAAAAGGATTTTCACATTTACTAGGTATGTTTTATTTCTTATTCTTATAATTTCCAAGATTTATGAACTAAAATAAAATTACTGAACAGTTTTAGATTTTTTAAATTAATTTGGAAATTAAAAATGCGTTCTATTTTAAATTATAAATTTCAAGTTCTTCAGGATCCTTGTTAAGTTTTAAAATATTTATAAAAGTAAAATTCTTTTGTTAGTGTGAATAATTTTCGATTATGCTGATCTACACTTTTCACTTAAAATACAAACGTGAAACAAAATATGAAAAATTGATTTTTTTTTGTTGTAAAAATCAATGTGCCTATCGTTTAGTCAAATGAGGACCTGACTTCCGAAACGCGCTTTGTCCAAAATTACCGAAATTGAGATTTTAGTGCTATCTGGTGGGGAAGAAGAAAATACAGATTCCAGCGTTCACCGCGAATTTCTATCTGTATTAGGAGACGAGTTACATGTGTTCAAAGCACTGATAGGACTATGATAGTAAATAGGACCCTAGTTGCATTTTTTTCAATTTTCCAAACTTCTGTGTTTTGAACTAAGCGCGTTTTGAAAGTCAGGTCCTCATAGTGTTACAAATGACTAGCCATTTCAAACGAACATTAATAAACGAATTCAACGAATAGACGGGATAGACATTTTTTGTGAAAGTTTGGAAAACATGAAAAGAACAGTCAGTAAAATGCGAAGAAAAGTGATGAGTTCGGGGGGGGGGGGGATTGGCACGCCAAAACATGAAGCATTGAAGTGAAAAACATTAGATAACTTGTGACTCACATTTCTGGATTTTACATTTCTTTTCTCACGTTTTCAAGTCTACACTTCTCACTTGCACATCCGTCTTTTAAATTGTTAATTATTCCCTACAGTGAAGATATTTAGTACAAAATGTAATTTACAAATGGGCCGGATACACACTTCTTTAAAAAAAATTTCGTGAAATGTTAATGAGTGCTCGAAACAATAAATAAATAATAATTTTAAAAAATTAAAAAACAAAATAAGGGAAAAAAAAGGTAAAAGCAATAAAATGAAGCGTTGAAATGTAAAGTGGAAAAAGCTTTAGGTAGTGTACTTTGTGACACATTTATTTCCAGAAGTTTCAGGGTCTCCCTTTCCATATAACCTCCTATTTTGTAAAGTTTACTTAATTTTTTTTTCTAAACAAATATTTTGAAAATTTCTGATTTTGTTAAATTTAGATTGTCTGAAATCTCCACCTTTCATTGTTATTATTTTATTTTTAATTTGGGGTTGCAGTACATTTAGGTGACCTTGTAGGAATTAAGTGCGCACTGAGTTACCAACTTACAAGCTCGTAGCCGAGCTCTCTAATGTGGGAGAAAATTGTAGCGTAAGAGAGTATAGGTTACATGGGCAAAGCAAGGGAAACGCTTTCTTCATTGCTTACCAATTTTGTGTACAAAAGTTAGCCGACATTACATAAATTGTATATTAATCACTGATCAATTCCTCTTCTACTTACAAAGACTAGGAGAACTGAAAAATATGAGAAAGCATAGATGACTTTAAAAATCAGCCAACTACCATGTATAACTTCATTGGCTTCGAGCCTCCTCGATTATTTTCATATGATTCTGATAAAATATCTTTAATTCAAGATTCAGCGGACAATACTCCCGTTTTTCATTATTGTAAAATAAAAACGAAAAGTTTTTAAAAGAGTTGATACAATTTTCCGTGTTCACCACACGCTTTTTCGTTTCTTCGTTTTTGCCAGAAAAAACTTCGCCCATGTTTTTAAAAATTATTAATTCTCACTCCGGCTTTTGTATTATTTCGTCGGGGATAGGCGTCGTTGATGGTTGTTCCTGATAGGCAAACCATGCCAGTTATTTGTTAAAAGGAGATATTTTCTCAGCAAAAAGTTTTCTATTTAAACTTTATTCCCTTCGCACGCACTTTCCAAAGTGGAATCGAATTATTTTACTGATTTTAATTTATAATGAAACCAAGCCCGATAAATTTTATTCTCAACTCGCTCTTTTCAGTTGTTCGAAAACGGACATCTCAGATCAGAGTTAAAAGTTAATCTGAAATACAACTTTAAATAAATTACCTACATAAAATTGAGTCGAGCATTTTGAGATTAATTAAGTATGAACAGAAATATTCCATCCGGAGTTCCAGTATCTACAATATTAGTGTTAAGCCTTCTCCCTTCCCTTGAGAATCCACTCTTAAAATGCGATTTTTCAATGGTCAGCATCCTTACTCATTAAGGCACAAAACTTAAGCTCACAAGTACAACAAAAATCTTCTTACAAATTAGGTAAAAAAAAACAAGGGGATACACTGGAAACGGTCTGATTGATAAATCTTCATATATCATAATCATTTGTTACTCCAGCATTGAAGATCTATCAAAAAATATGAACATGGTCGGTTAGTTCAACTCTCACATAATCTTTCATTAAGTACCATTTTTTACCTTCAGTGCCGGTACAAAACCAGGCATATCTTCCTCTGCTCTCATGAAAGTTGAATGCTTTCAGACACATTTGAATAATCAATGAGGCTTCAATATTAAATCATAGGATCATTAACGCATTTGTTGTGGATGATTTATTGAAATATTGTATCCTGATCTCATTAAAAATAATTGTTCAGTAATTCGATCTATTGCTCTTTGGATGTAACACTGTAAGAATATACATATTATGCTCTGCTTTTTCAGTCTATTAATTTCGAAGTTCTGACCAGTCACTGATGTGCATAATACTTCAAAAAATCACTTTCAACACATCTCTTCACACTTGATATTCTGAAGACTTACTCAACTAAAAAATTTAGTGTATCTTCTAGTAATACCTAAAACTGATAATACTTAGATCAGTAAGTGGCAAAGCGCCAATAAGTGACATTTTCAAATTCTGATTGAAAGAATAACAATTCAGGAGTACTACAAGAAACACGCAACTCACAATATAGGAACTACTAGGGTACTATAGTTTTCACAAGGTATACTGGACCGCCATTTTGATTCTCAAGTTATTCCGAGCATTCTCAGACGCGTTTGCCTCCATTTGCAAATGGGTGATTAAGGATGTTTGAGCTAGTTGGGAATCAAAATGGCGGTCTATTATGCCTGTGTGAAACAATAGAACCTTACAGGAATGGGTGTATCACAAAAAAAAAAAAAATCTAAAAACTTGCGAATCTACGTCATCTATTCAAGTAAAAAAGGAACAAAATTGTTACCTTCTCACATACATTTAGGAGCGATGAAGTTTATTCGCTTCTTACAATTTTATAGGCAATATGTGAATTTTTCATAACATTTCACCTGTTGCTCAAAGGAATGGAGAACACATGATTATGAAATTTCATGGCTGTCCATTTCATAATTAATCTAGAAAAAAATTCTTTAGAAGTATGATTAATGATTTATATCTTGCATATATGCTCGATACGACTAAAATCTTTTATATGTAAGTAGGTAATGGTTTTGCAGAGGACAGTTCACGGGTGCATTTCAGGGCAAAAGTTCATTGCATGTAACTTCAGAGTCTAAAAGTAAGTGATACCTTCAAGGATAGGAAAAATCATGCCTTGCCTTCACAAAAACAGAATTATGTATAAAATCTAAAATCTATACCAACTGTTTCATTAAATGTAGTTATTCATTATACGATTTAACCTCAATTATGATAATTTAAACGCCAGTTGTATCAATCAAGGACACGATTTTCAGTTCCCAAAAGAATAAAATCAATTTTTTAAATGCACTAATGTTCATTATAAAAGTTGCTTATATTCATTCTACTTAGCGAGGCTCAAAGTCAACATCTTTTGACGCAGTAGTATTTAAAGGAATCATTTTCTCCAGAAGTAAATTATGGCCATTAGCATGCTACCCTACAAAAAACATCTCTCTTTGAAATTTAATTTCTGAATATCGTCTCTGCTTGACACGTTTTTCTTTTCCACTTTTATTTGCATTAAAATAAATTATTTTCGATTCTAATTTAGTCGCACTTGGAAAGATTAGAGGGCCCTTGAATTTTATAGGTCGCATTTTTGTAATAAAATTGTGATTTTTTTTTTAAAGCATTAATGGGTTTACTTCTGAATAACGTTAGCCAGAGTTCCTCTTTTTCTTTTTGTACGCTTGGTTTCCCGCCCCTTGAACGTATTTTCTCTAAAAATATCAAAATTATAGGCGTTTCACGCAACTTTTGTACCGTTTAGTAAGCACACTTCTCGCTTCCCTCTGCTTCTTTCTTTTCTTCTTTCTTCCACTGCTTTAGATTTTTATTTGCTACACACAACATAGAACACTGATTTTTTTTCTAAGCCAATGCAAGCTCCTGAATGAGTTAAAAACACTGTTTTGAATGAATCTGTCCAGTAATCCACCTGTAAAATAATGAAGATTGTTTCCAACGCTAAAATTTATAAGTTTTCAAAAATATTATAACAATAGGTTCATTCTGCACCCAATTTTAATTAAAATTTTCTCTCAAAGGGGATTTATTAATATTTATCCACATCAGAATAACAGCTGTTCTTAATTTCAGCATGTACAAGAAATTCCATTACAAATCAAACCATATAAAACCTTTCAGGTAGTTATCAATCAAGTTACCTACTATAGAAAAATTCACAATTTCTGAGCATGTGAGGGAAAGTGTCTCATGTTGACATGCATGCATGTTGAGAAGCTCTACTCTGTCTATTTTTCATACAAAGCACTAGCACTGTCTCAACAGGCCAACAAAATTCTTATTAATGATGCATTTGACAACACCGCGCACCTTTCTATTTGCCTGATAAGTGATGATAACATCAACAATCTAGATCCTGTATCAAATTACATCAGTTAAAAAAAAAAGTATTGTTTTCAGAATCATTTGGGAAAAAGGTTTTCCGCCTATGTTTCTGATTTACCTATGTATATTTGGAGAAACAAATGGAGGAATGTATGAGCCGAGTGAATCAAATAGTAACTTCATTAGGTATGTACATATGAACTGTTATATGACACCCAAATTTGCAATATTCATGTTCAATTTAACTTTAATGCCAACAGATGAGGTGGTTTTGAATTGTTACCTCTAAAAGGTTACAAGTATTACCTACTTTTTTTTTTTTTTAAATATAACAAAGAACTTTATTTCAGGCTTTTTATCAAAGAACATTGTCTTCTTACATTTTTAAATTGCCAAAATTATTCTTTCATCTGTACTTCAGCGTTTTCAGGGAAAAGAGTATTTTCTATAACACTACACAACAGCATAAAAAACAATGGCATGAGATTATATATTTTTAGCTGTATTTTGAATGCTGAATACCATAGAGTTGACCATTTTTCTCAAGAACCTCCCATTAAAAGTTTCACTTTTTATTCCTTTTTTGTCGTCCAGGAATAGCTCTACTGATATGGATAACTATACTAAATGCGCATAGTTGTTTGATCAGTAGTATCATCTTGATGATACTAAAGTTTGCATTTAAGATAGGAGATAGGGGGAAAATGAATTATAATCAAAAAATTAACATCGGCATCAGATTCCTGGTTGCAAATATATGTAGAATTATAATATATTCTCATGTCATTGTTTTGAAAAAATCTCAAGTTGATGTGTAGTATAGTTTTGTCTTAAGGCTGAGATATTTTATTACCCAAGAAAAGTACAAAATACTGAATTTTTGTGAGTTAAATCAACGCAGCAAATGATGAATAATATTATACATCACTGTAAGAGCAGTTTTTTGTTGGTCATAGTGGCTGGTGATATATCCTGTGTAGGGCTAGGGGAAATATGAAAATGCATATTTTTATAGGGTGCAACTTATACAACATATTTGCGTTTTCTTTGTGATTTATAGAATTCTGATGACAATACCAAAATTTTATAGTGCATATTTTTTCATATTTTGACTGTAATATTTCGACATTTCAACTGCATATTTTCCCTAGCCCTAATCCTGTGCTTATATACATTGTATTCCTGTTAATAAACTTAATTTGATTCAATTTACTAATTTTGAAAGTGTTTTGTAACATATATGTACATATCTTGCCACAGTTAAACTCAAATAGCACTGCTGATATGATCATAATGAGTTCAATTTGTAAATGTTTGTATAAAAGTTTTCATTGAGCTAAATGAAGACAATAGTGAAGATCAACATAATCCACAATATGAGGACTTGACTTGTCAAAAATTCCTCAATAACTGATTATTGGTTAACCAGTTATTTCTCAGCAGTTTTTTCTTCTTTTTACAATAAGTTATAACTGACACATTATGTTAGTGAACTGGTTATTTTCAGTTAATTTTTAGAAGTTATTTTTACTTTAATTAAGTAGCGCGTCTAAAAAATAAAAAAATAGAATCTAAATTCTCAAGTTTCTAAAATTTACCCATTTACAGAATATGTGTAGTTTGATTGATAATGCAACGTAGTGTAAGATGAAACAATCAGATTTGAGCTCTAACATACCACAATTATTTTTTGCATTTTCAATGTCAATATAGATGTGTAGAACTATAGATGATCCCAGATTCAAAAGAATTTTACATTTAGAACTGAACATAAGTCTCTATTAAAACAGGGATAGCTGTGAGCCGCCATTTTCTTTCTATCACACCAATAACACTACTACAACCCATTCTATAAAAATAAAATTGTTAAGAATGAAAATGGATCTGTTAATTTACTATCAAACAGAAAAATTCATCTTTCCTTACTTATCTTTAGATTGGTATACAGGTTTATGGAAAAGATAGAATTAATATTTAAAAATAAATTTTATAAATTGTTAAAATATTTTAAATAATTTATTTTTAGATTAGAAATTAAATTAAATTAAATTAAATAATTATTAGGTATATTATTTTAAATTAAAATAATTTAATTATAAAATTTTTATTAAAAATTAATTTAAAAATATATTTAAGTTTTAATAGCATAGTATTTTTGAATTAGGTGAGAATCCTCTGTAATTTTAGAATTAGTTTCTTAAAGTTTGTCAGAAGTGAAAATGGTGTCTGTCTCGGCCTTTACAAAGTACATAGAGCTAAGTTAATAATCTTCATTATTCAATCTGAATCTGATTCTGAACTACTACTGAATTTCAACCTTACTCAATTTTCAATTACACGAATTTACCAACTGTGAATTATAGTTTTGGTTTGGGAGTTCTGTAGATTCAAAACAGAGCTTAGAGAAAACGCTAACGCTCTCTGTTATTTTCATTGGTTATTGCAAACATAAATGGTTATTCGGTTATTTTCTGCACTTTAAAATAACCGAACATAACCGGTTAGCAGGAGTAAAATAACCAAATGTTTGGTCAACTGTTTGGTTATTGACAAGCCTCTAGGACATATTACAACAGCTAGGTACGCATTGAGTAAGTATTCTAGTATTGAACTGTACATGTCATACATGCTACACATGGCAAGTAATATTTTTTATCTAAGATGTGCAACAGATGTCATGATGATAAGTAACAAATATCAACTTCTCACATTATTAAACAATAGCAAAAGCAAGTAACTCAAGTTACATATAATATGAAAACCAAATCTGATCGCTGATTTGGGCTCTAAATACATAATCCTAGTGCAGGCCTTCCCCAAAACAAACGCTTTTTGATGCTTACATCATACGTCTTCATTTATTATGCTGCCAGATTATGTCACCATTTTAGTAACTCATAATCTCTTTCAGGATATAAGAAAATCAGGGTTATAAACTATAAGGAATGGCAATTGGTTCAAAGGTTCCATTTGTTCCGCACTCACATTCTACCATTCATTCCAAAGTTAATAGTTCTGTTTATGAGCGTATAATAATCGCACACTAAACATCAGAAGAGAAATGTTTTGTTTTTCTGGTTATTATTTTGGTTATCAGCACCTCACCCTCTGTTACTCGACAGATTTTCATTTTTTTTGAGCTCGCATTTCTCTTATCATTTTTCTAAATTGATTAATTTGTTCTGGTATAAAGTTTATTGCTTCTGTGTATTCACTACACTTTACAGCCTTGCGAATAAAAGAAACTTTCAATCCCAATACCATCAAGTAACACAATGAGATCCTTTTACCTATGCATGCGCAATACAGGCCCATAGCCAACCTTTGAACTTAGAGAGGACGCACAAGATTTCTAATAAAGTGCGGTCAAAATTTGTATGTACCCCATGTTAGGAAATAAAAACTGTTACAAGCATGTAAAAATTATAAATCTCTTCATTTTATACAGTTTATTAATTATTTTTTTGGATCCCACTCCTCTGGATGTCACAAGAGGAGTTTAAGATAACAAAATAATCACAAATTCTATTTTCTGCCGCGAGGTTTATGTTATGTGGTACTGGGCTGAAAGCTGAACAAGATTTCAAGATTAAGAAGGCTAAGCGGTTGAGATATCTGCAAGTCTTCCATTTGATATATCCACAAACTGTTTGTTCCTGGTTATCACTCAATGTTGACAACTTCACAAGTTTTCATATTATCAGAAATTGAATTAAATATTAAATATTTTGTACTGTTTGGGAAAAATGAAGTTTGAAGTATGTTTAAAATTTTTTCCAATGAGTACAAATTACCAAATTTTCCCAGGTATAGGGCTCAGGACTCTGCTAGGGTGGGCTAAGCCCTCAGAGCCGGCATAGTAGCTGCGGGCCTGTATTAATAAACAGAGCATATTCTATCACCTATCAGTTTACAGATCATATATAGCCAAATACTTCGGAACTTCCAAACCTTATTCTCATGGCTAACACTTGATACTGAAAAGTGTTTTTGTAGTTAAAAATTGTGTACCAAAATAGCAATGCATGAAGAATAAACAAGTTTTGAAGTATGGCATGCACATTCGTCACCTCACGTACCTGATTTGTGGTATAGAAGTTAGAATCATCTGAATTTCTTCATCGTTTAACACAATACAAGAATTTGTTAAATGTCTGATAAAACTGATCATTCACGTTCTAGAGGAGGAAACCCGGATACATCACATGCAAAAGAAACGACACCATCACGCGCAAAAGAAACAATACCACGCATAAAAGAAACGTCAAAACACACGCAAAAGAACGGGCGCAACATTTGCAAAAGACGGGCACAACATTATTTTTTGCAAAAGAACCGAACTGAAACACTAGAATACACAACGACACAAGTGAAGCCATAGGCCATTGTTCAGTAACCCGAAAGAAAACTGGCTGGTCACGCGCAGAGATGTTAAATAATAACTAGATTGATGTGTAACTGGCGACGCGCAGAGATACTAAATAATAACTAGATGCGTAACTCGCAAAGTATGAGTGAAGCGCTGAAGCCGCGCACTACCATCTTGAAGCTTTTGAAGCAAAATTCAAAAACGCTGTTATCTGCAATCTGGATTATGGATCTGGACGCAGTTAAGTGTAAGGGAACCAGCTGACATTTGTAAACGAAATGAGTTATTAGTATTGCTGGAAAGAGCATAAAAAGTAGAATTTTTCAAAATTGGGCCCCCCCGATTCAAAAATGTGTACTCACGTTGGAAAACAGGGCTGGAATAACGGAATCATTTCGTTGTGGTACCCGTTATAACGTAACGTAACGTTCCGGTATTGTTACTGTTATGATAACGTTATGGCAAACTTTCTCGTTATGGTAGTAACGGTTACATAACGTTATAATGGTTCACCCCCCCCCCCCTTGTAAATTTCCTTTTTTAATTTTTAATATTTCCTTGTTTTGTGACAAAGCTATAACCTAAAAAGTGAAAAGGTTTTTTTTCAACTTTTTTTTCAATCTGTTTCACAATTTTAATTTTACATTTTTGGGACAAAATTCAGAATCAAAATCAGAATTCAGACTGTTCAGAGACAAAATTCAATTCTGTGGCTCATAACATAAATTTTATGTTGGTATTGGTTGGTATAGTAGCACTAGTTAACTAGTAAGATCTATGGTTTTAACAGAATACAGAAATCAAAATAGCAATCAGAATTTAGAATATTAGAAATTATTTAGAACATTAAAACAAGTATTCAAGTTTATTTTGTTTATTTTTATTATATAAAAAAAGTAAGAAACAAAAAGAACACAAAGGGGTTATTTAATAGATAGGTACCCACTAAAAAAGAAAAAAGTCATCAATCTGCGTCATGAAAATAGACATTGTAATTAATTTTAACTTAAGAATCATAACAAATATGGACTTAATCGCCCAATCACCAGTGTTGTTAGACAAAACGATTTTTGGTCATTTTGTCGGACGAGCATTTCACTTTTTTTGTTTGTTATGTCATGAGTTTTGTCATGTTTGGAGTTTTGTCATTTTGTTTTTTCATAATTTTGTTATGTCATGACAAAATTATTTTGTCATTTTGTCATATCCACAAATTTTCAGGTATTTCCTATTTTCACATACAATCCAATCCTACCAATCACCAATGTTATTTTAACAAAGGTTGCATACTTGGAGGCTAAAAAGAAATTGGGACTTAAACCTGCACTAGAGTGCGCTGCAAAATTGCCTACGCGGTGCGTGGTTGTTAGCGGCAGAGATGGAAAGCCATATGATAAAACTTTTGCTAACGGCTTTAGATTCTGACCTTGGAAAATAGAACTTTAGCTTTTGCTTTTCAAATTTTTTCATATTTAGCTTTCCCTTTTGGCTTTTGCTATTCAATGCAAAAATCATAAGCTTTCAGCTTTCCGCTTTTGACTTTCAGCTTTTTTCCTAAATTTTGAATATTTTGTTATTTTGTACAACATTATATTTTTTATAAATAGCTTTTCACAACACTGCTTACCAGTGAACACATTAACAGCACTGACCATTGAGATAAGGGAAATAAAAATGAAAATTTGAAATTATAATTTATAAATAGATAAATACTGGAAAAGCTGTAAAAAATAAAACTTTTGCTTTTGCTTTCAATCATTTGTGCGTTCTAGCTTTTGCTTTCAGCTTTTGCTTTTTAGGTATAAAACTCTTCGCTTTTGGCTTTCCGCTTTCAGCTTTTAGCTTGCTTTCCATCTCTGGTTAGCGGGTGAAAATGAGTGAGTGACCATGTTGTGTACTTTCAGCTATTTTTAGTAGGGTAATAAAACGAGTAAAAATTATTCTGCCAGTACACCAGTAGAACTGATTATAATTTAATTTTTTGGTGATGATGCAGTCGAATTTAGGACAAATTTTCTTTGAAAGTGAATTTTGAATTGACTTCATGATAGTTGAAGTTTGCTACACGCTTCCAGTAAATCATACGTGATCACTCCTCTGGTTTGGGGTTGACTTCTTAAGTTTTGACTGATGGCTAATAGCTGATCACTTCTTCAACAAAAAGTGTCTGAGAAAAAAGACGTAATGCATAGGTTGGTTTAGATACATTTTCTAAGACACTAATACCATGTTCTTCTAGTCTTTCTTAACTTCTTGATCCTTGTTCTTTTCCACCAACGTAATATTGGAATGATAAAATGTCATGACAAAATTGTTTTGTCATTGATTCATTTTTTTGTTATGTCATTTCCATTTTGTCATATGACAAAACTGAGAAATGGTTTTGTCATCATGACAAAATTCCTAAAATTCAACTGTCATTTTGTCATTTTGTTTTGTTATGTCTAACAACACTGCCAATCACACCAGATTCTGATGTCTGTACAACTGGAAAATCATGAGAAATCTGTAGTCTACTACTATGTTTGATCAACAAGAAAAAATTAATAAAGTTAGAATTGAAAATAGCTACAAAGTACAAACCTTGGCGACTTCAATCTCAATTTTCAAACTGAAACTGCACTTGGGTACTGAAGAAGTGAAGATGCAAGATGATCATTATTAATCAAACAATATCAACTTATTATTCTTATCATCTTATCAACTCATTCAAAGGATGGACGGTTGGCAATTTCCAGATTTTTCAATTTTCAATATATTTTTTTTTAATGCAGTAAAATAACGAGAAAAATTGCATTTGTTACGATATCGTAACGAATTGTTAAACGTGATCAAATTACCGTAACGTAACGTAACTTAACGCTTAAACGTTTTGTTCCGTTATGTAACTGTTACCGTAACCGTTACCAATAACGTGTTTCCAGCCCTGTTGGAAAATGCTTACACTACTGAAAAACTATTTTGCACAATGCATTTTGACGGGTGATTCTGAGGTACTTTTTAACGCTGAACACGATACTGCGACCCATTTTTCTCTATCACGTCACAATTCGGAGTTCTGAACGATTGAAATTCGTTTCCATTTTGTTTTTGCATTGGAATAAGCGGTACCACTGAGCACTGACTGATATTATCAGTGTTATCAGACCACAATAACAGAAAACAAACAGACGGAATACACACCACTACACACGACCGCAACACACAATAACACGAATCAGTATGACCACATTCAGTTCCTAAACCTCTTTTTGAATACATTTACTTGAATTTTTTATAGTTTTTGATCAGAAAAACTAGACGTGATAGAGAAAAACGGCCGACGGCACTGTATTCAGCGTTGAAAAGTACTCAAGAATCACCTCCTTAAATGCGTTGTGCAAACAAAAAATTTCATTTTGCTCAGTAGTGTTATCAGTAAACGCTATGTCATATAGTTTCTACACAGCTCTTGAACTTCGAATCATGTGTTCTCAAAAAACAGATTTTTCTGGTTGGTTCCCTTTTCCCTTGTGCTTAACAGCGTCCATATGATTGTTAATTACATCAGATCTACACTGGATGAAAAATTTTGACATTAGTCTCATATTAAAGCTCAGTGATTTACCTTTCTGTTGAAGTATATTTTATAGCATGTACGCGTTTTCATTTGCTATAGGTAATTCAAATAATTTTGTTTGAATATACTTCCCACACTTTCATATTGCAGTTTGCAGTTTCTGGAAGAATACCATGCAATGGAAGTATTAAACTTATAACTTTCAGCTTTAATTTGTTTTTTTTTTAAATTATTTATAGGGAAGCTTGACAAATATTTTTGTCAGTGGTGGCATCATGCTATAAGCTTTAAACTGTATGAAAAAATAAGATACCTACTTGAAATATTAAGGTGAATTGCAAAGAATAAATGAGGCGTTATCTGTCAAAAGGGCGCTTGACATATGAGAATCCCATATGTCAAGCGCCCTTTTGACAGATAACTCCTCAAATTATATTAAAGGTAATCACACTAATTGCAGAATTGTTTGTTAAAATTCGCTTTCATGCTTTGACGGGTAAGATGAATGATACAGATGTTAATAGAGGACACCAGTTATTGTTTTACATCAATGAGGAGCTGTACAGTTTCTTAGTTAACAAACTTTTTTTTCAACTTTCATAATTTTTCTTTAAAATGATATAAATTATGATCTTGATAATTTTTATTCTGATAAATATTCTTTAACCTTAGGCGCTTCTTGTTGTGGATTTACGTAAATATTATTTTGAATACAAAATAATAATTTGTTTTTTCAGCACTGCCTTTAGTATTATACCGCACTACTAATTTATAATTTGTAGGTGCCTTCAATTATCTTACTTTTTCTTGGAGGGTGATACCACTACTGACAAAAATGTTTATCTGACTTCCCTGTACAATAATTATAAGGGGGGGGGGAAATACTGTAAGTTTAATAGATCCTATGGCATTCTTGCATAAACTCTGCAGTATGAAGTTTGTGAAGTTTCCAACAATTATTTAAAGTGTAAATACAATAAAATATACATCAACAAAAAAGGATAAAATATTATACTGTAAAATTGGTAACTTGGAACAGGGGTACAACTTGGAAAAGTCGTTATATTTTTTGTGTAAGCCACGGTAACACTGGTTGCATACCCGCTAGTGCACCACACAATATATAATGCAATGACTTTTTTCTCAGAGCATTAGCAGGTACGCAACCAGTGTTACCGCGGCTTACACAAAAAATATAACATCTGTTCCAAGTTGTACCCCTATCCCAAGTTACCAATTTTAGAGTATAATATTTTATACCCTTTTGTTGATGTATATTTTATAGCATTTACGCTTTAAATAATTGTAGGAAACTTCACATACTTCATACTACAGTTTATGTAAGAATGCCGTGCAATCTATTAAACTTACAGTTATCAATTTCATCAAACTTGGGGGTTAAATATGTAAACAAAGCCTAAGTGCCATTCCCCTATGTAATCAACAATCATGCATCATCGTGTTATATGAGATTTTTGTACTTTGTCTCACGATGTACCCCGTTTACTGCGCATATGGCTTTACAACCGCCCCTACCAACTGACACTATAGTTACCCATCTAGTTATTATCAATATCACTGGTCATGCGGTGATTATTGCTCAGCCGATTTTCTTTTCACCAGAGCCAAATGTGATTAAAAATGGCGTATGTCCTCACTCGGGATTTTTTAGTCTTTTCACCAGCGTAATAAAACTGCCACAGATATCATAATGCGGAATAGAACATACCTACTGATATACAAGGTGCGTGTTCTCTGTTTTCCAAGACTCAGATGATAGATTTATAAATTGAAAAATGTATAAATTTTGCAGTTGACGGCACGAATCATTCTTTGAATTATCGCGAATGATTCGTTTTAGATCCAATCAAATTCATTCATGAAATTTAGAATCAACGCATCATTCGCAAATTTAGGGATTGGAATCGTTGATCGATTCTTTTCAATGATCTAGGATTCAGGATCGAAACAGTGTTGCTGTTGTTGGCTCCTGGGCGGGGAGGGATGGAAGATAATCATAAAATCCTACGATTATCTAATTTCAGTTATCAAACAATATGACTTGAACAAAATACTTGAACTATAATTTTCGGAAACTCCATTTAAAATTCCCAGTTAGACCAGAACAGAGCAGGTTTGCCTTTAGTATTTCTTTCGTATCAACCCATAGATAAAGCAATCAAATAAAAAAAACATTCTAATGAATTGATGAAGAATTAAATACGCTTAGTACCAATGCCTTTTTTGCTAGTAGCCATGGTCATTAAAACGCTCGAGGGGTTTAATTGGCAGTTCAGTGATTTTTTTATTTTTAGTTTGTAATTGTAGGATTTTCCTTGTCAAAAATCAGCAACTAAAGAGGACAGGAAAAAGGTAATAAATCGAATCTCGAATTAAGAATTAGCGTACATAAGATTCAGCAATTTAGTTGGGAGAATGGAATTCGCGAATCTGTTTCGACTTATATTTTAAAACGCAATATTTAGCGACATTTCAAATCTCATATTTAAGTGAGACGAAGACCAGGAATTTTGATCGATATAGATTTAGAAACTGAAAGTTGTCGACCTGGAATAATTTTTAATCAAATTAAAACAGATTTACAAATTTGTTTATTTTTACAATCGTTGATAACATCTGCTGATACATGCAAATCTGCACCTTGCACCTTATTAGGATGAGTTAACTGCTTACCAGGCTGAAGGGTTTCGAGACAACTCTTCATATGAGATATGATGATTGATATTGGTGCTGGCTTCTAGTGTGAACGTAAAACATTTTTTAACCCATTATCGAAGTAGTGAAGAGGTTCTCAACGTGCATGTATAATTCATCCATCAGTTTCAGGACAAACAGTATTATATGTCACTGCAATTCATTAGAAGCCTATGTTAAGCAATGTGAGTTACTGTGTCGCTTTGCATAGTTTTTCATCGATTCATACCTACAACTGACAAATTCTTACTTTCTACTTGGTACTTTGAACTCTCCCAGCCATTTTGTGATGAGTATTTAAAGACTACTGGAAGAAAGTTCTTTGAGAAGTCGGTGCTACTGACATATTATCTTATTTCTGTTCTCAATAAAATTTCAACAACCATTCAAACAAAATACTTCCGAATCAATTTCATTAATTCGATTTGTGTATCCTTGAGAAGTGCCATTCTGTCATTACGGGTAGACCAAATCTGTTTCACTGGTTTGATTTTTATGTACCTTAGGAAAGTGGCATTCTATCATCATGGATGGACCCTGTCTTCCACATTCCTCTACTTTCTGCCTTCTCGTTACCGGATTTAATTATACGCGTCTTAAACGCTATGCCCAAGCAATAGCGCGTATGCACAACTTTCAATTACTTATCTCGATGACAGACGAAGCTCTGCTGAGTTTTCAAAAGAATCGCAATATTTCACCGAGTGTAGCGATTCGTTCTTGCACTTAGGACAAGTGCGGCGAAACGAAGTCGCTTTCACGAACTTTAAAAGCAACACTCACTGGTGACAATATAAACAACTATAAAATTAAAACGTCCACAAACGCGGGCTGCGGTGTTATCTCTGACCCGAATTTCAACTTAATCCATGATACACGGCTGCAGGATTAATGAGAGAGTTTTTATAACCTGAAATATTCGCCACAAGTTCGACGTTTACTTCCAAACGGTGCGTCGAACTTTTCAGCAGCCCTTTTTGGCATTTCACTTTCAGGTCGTAAAGTACCCGAATGAAAGAATTTTCGGCGAAGGGGGCATCGGTGGCGTGTTTTGAAAAAAATCAGGAGCTTGTATTTGAACTTCGTGTTTTCCGCTTTATGAATTCGTTGCATGAAATCGGGAAAAGGCTACGACCCTGCGAGTAATAAATTATTAATGGCGCAGTTCCGGCGGGTCGAAGGAAGAGAAACTTCAATGATTGGGAAATATCGTTGAAAATAATTATTATTAATGGGACATATCATACGTAGACCTGCAACTGTCTGTATTTGATTCGCTGGATTGTTCAGAAATTGGCAGTTTATCGAAAATAATTGAGGAACGCAATAATCCAAATTCCGATACACCTACAATTGTGTAATAAGATAACAAGACCAGCGTAGGGTCAAAAGACTTGAAGCGTTGATTCTGAGAGAAAAATGAAGAGTTGAAGTTTGAGCGTTTACAGAAGACGAATACAAAGTCCTTTTCATCACAGGATAAGGCAGCCATAATCTGTGCAACTGTCCCCTTCATAATCAAGTCAATAGGGTACTCTTCGCTGGGCATTGTCGACATTTCAGAATCAGAAATTTATTTTAAAAAATTACATAGTGCCTTTTCCAAAGTATCTATCTATATTCCCAACAATACGTTAAGTTGCATTAAATTCTGGTTGTCCAGCACCTACCCTAATCCATACTTCAGTCTAAAAAATGGTTATTAACCATCCGGTTCGCAGGAAAGAGCAAACAGCATTTTCTTTAAATCATTTTCGCCAATTATTTTCTCGGGCTACGTCGTTGCAGTCTTATTTATCATCTCGTTGACGCAGAAATTTAGCTACCCCTGAAAGTAAATTCCAGTTACAACGTCGAAAGTAATAAGGCAGGGTGCGGACCTATTTTATAATAAGGAATTCTTATTCCCTGCTTATAAATAATTATACGCTTTTCTGTGCTGTTATTCGAAAATGGGCCGACTTACTAAGAAGTTACCTGCTTCTTGGTCTTAGTTTTACGATATCTTATAATCCCAGGATAATTACGACGAATAAGAAATATGATGAATATTTTTCAGCCGGATTTGCCTGGCAACGAATGAAGGATATCCCGAGTAGGAAAAATACGAGAATACGTAAACGAAAATTTTGTAGAATCTTTGGGCTCGATTATTGAAGGTCATAGTGAACAGACATACTTATCGGCCCATGGCTCTCGAATAAAACGTAGTTGCTGAGCTGAAATAATTCTAAGAGCAACAAGTTTCTAAGCAAGGTACAATGAAATCACTGCACAGTTTGAGGTAGAAGATCGTGAATTCAACTAGTTCACAATTTGTCTTGAAAAGCTCCTATTTTTTATGGAATGACTAGATGATAGGGAACCGGGTATAGTATATATTTATGCGAATTCGTAACATAATATCATTTTATGTAATATTCTCACGGGTACATTCCGCAATATTCTATCTGTTCTCAAACGTTCCCTTCAGGCAGTGGTTTACCGAAGGAAATTTGTTAGGGGAGAACAAACCCAAAAACTTCCAACTGGGAAGCCCCTGATTTCGACAGCGAAGCAAGTAAAAAAGAAAATTTGAACGGGCAAAGACGTCTCGAAAGTTATAAGTTTTCGAACTGAGGGCAGCTAACTTTCCAACCGAAACCAGTTGTCAAGCCTTGGGAGAGACTCCCTTATCCCCCTTCGGCATGGTTCAGCCCTCAGGGCATTATTTTTGTTTTTTTGATCAACATTTTCCATTCACATCGCGACCATCGTAATACAAACGTTGGGAGTCAGAATGGATTGTCTTGAGCTATTGTCAAATCGAAAAATAAAAAAACATAAATGAATAAATAAATAAACGGGTTGAATGGCGACTTCAAATTACAAATGTAAATTTTGCTAACTGGGAAAATTTCTCAGATCACCAAACAGAACAAATGGAAAACGAAAACAGAATTTAACACGTCCACTCGCTAAAAACGATTTTACCAACTCACCAGTGTCTGGGGAAAGGGATTTTTCACGCTGACTTCAGCTCTGGCTTCAGTTGTTCCACTATAGCTTCAATTTTTCGTAAAGGGCCAAAGAAATAACTGTAAAAACGAAATCTGGTGACTAATAGATTAATTTTTGACACATAAATTTATTTAGAATGAATAGAAATGTGCCATAAATAGTACCCACAGAATTCAATATAATATGGCAAGCATTTTCAAATATTCACCTTAGGTATCTCTAAATACAAACTGACACTAATATTCATGAACACGCGCTCACCTGAAGGAACAGCGGATTATGTGATGTTGAAATACCTCCTCCCCCAAAATAAGAAAAAGTTACAATGGAAATAAGTATTTTCTTTCTTCCGAATGTATTCAAAAGTTTTTTCCTGTTGATTGACAAAATATGGAGTGTACCGTTATTTTATTCCAAAAAATATATTTTGTCACGCGAATAACAGAGGTCATTAATTTTAGAAATTAATTAGTAACGTTTTTGATAGGTACACAATCGGTACCCTAATGAGAACGATTTCTTATTAGTTTTTGAACTAAACTCAATTTCTACGACTTTTCTAAGCAAAGTCGCAGATTCTCTTAAATTCTACATTATGTTAAATTTGATATCCCCCCCCCCGTCCACACTGAAAAATTGGTCGATGTTTAAAACATTTTGGCTAGTAGATTTTCAAGTCAAAGGATCAAATTGACCAACTGGAACAAAATATTTCAAAAATTGTAAGATTTTGGACCACCCTAAATTAATTTTACAGAACTATAGGTACCAAGTTATACTGGTGTCTCAAAGTATCTGATTCTTCCTTCTTCAACCAGGTAAGTAAGCAACTCTTCCCAGCAACGTGTAGATATGTTCGTATACTCTCACATTTGAGGGGGCACAGATCTGGACATTTAAAGAAATCGTGTACAACATTAATGGAAATGTTTTTGTTTTTTTTTCTTCCTTCATAGAATCATATTAAGTGACACCGGTGTTTCAAGTATATGACTCTCCCCCTTCAACTGGATAAGTAAGCAACTCTTCCTAACAACGTGTAGATATGTTCGCATGCCCTTACGTTTGAAGGGACAAAGATATGGACATTTAAAGAAATCATGTACAGCATTAATGGAATTATTTTATTTTATTTTTTCTTCCTTCACAGAATCATACTAAGTTACCAGGCCTGTAGTCATGAGGGAAGGGCAAGCTTGGGCTGAACCCCCTCTAACAGTATCTTAAGCCCCCCTAGGCAAAGATACCACCATTACAAAAATCATTATTATGCTGAACGAGAAATAAAGAAAGGATGAAGAGAATGAATATCACAGAAACATTGTAAAATTTAGAACAAAAATTTGGTTAACTGATTTGGAACTCTCGGATTGGGAATGGGATTTCGAAAAAACGTGTTTTAAAGGCGAAAAGTTGCTCATTTTTGCATATTTTAAATTCAATTTCAGGTGCCTTGGGGTAATTCATCCCCTTCGTCCCCCTAGCTACACCACCTCCTGGTAGAAATCTTCACATAATATACTATGTATAATGTGTATTCTCAAGCCCCCCCCCCCCGGGTAGACAGTCAGCACTCCCGATTGCAGATGGCTAGCTACGGGCCTGTGAGTTACACGGGTGTTTCAAGTATATGACTTTCCCCTCTTCAACCAGATAAGTAAACAACTCTTCCTGACGACTTGTAGATATGTTCGCATGCCCTTACGTTTGAAGGGACAAAGATATGGACCTTTAATGAACTCATGTTACAGCATTAATAGAAATACTTTTTTCTCAGCATCAATAAGAGATAGACTGTAGGAACTTTTTAGTAATAATAGAAGAAAATTATGGCAACTACTGAAGCGAAAAAACAGAATCGGGTTGTTTACAAAATCAATTTTGCCTAAAAATTAGATACAAAAAATAATTTTCATTTCTTCAATTTTCCATAAAAATTGTCGTCTTGGCCCGACGATTTTTTCATGGTGAACAATTCTTTCTTTCACACGCTTTAAAAATACTGCTTGTCTTCGCTACAACCTATTTGAATTTTTAAGAAGCAACCAAACATATCTACAGGTTGTCAAGATGGGGTGCTTACTCACCTGGTTGACAAAGAACCACGTACCTTGAAAAACACTGCAAATGAATCAGTGGTTAGGTTTCAAATCAGGCAGAACTGATAATTTTAGGAGAAATGAGCCAGACGAGTCGTAATATGTATTTTGCCTTAATTAACTTTAAAAAAAAAGAAAAAGTTTTTAGTCGCTCAATTCATTTTAGATATTGTTTTGGCTATCACTCCAACCAAAAAGTTGCCATAAGGAGTTGTCACCTGAAAAGTCCTAAAGTAGAATATCATGTCTTTATATTGTACCGGCAGTTTACATAATCGCTGAATTCCTTTTTGATATCGTTTTGATATTATCTTAACTCTGACAAAGCGCCATACTTAACAGAATCCTAAAGTCGAGTGAACTGCCTATTATATTGAAAAAGTGAGTTAGTCCCTTACCTCAAAGATTGTACAGGAATCATGTCCCCAATCTTCAAGCGGAATATGCTATCTTCCATTTGACCCCCCCAGTGGCACCACATGAGTAAGACTCTTACGATCATTTGCAGCCATAGAAAAAAAGAGAGATGTCCTTAATTTTTTGTATTTTGTTCACTTCTTTGAAGATTTTGATCTGAAAATTCAGAGTTCTAAATTACGAGTATATACTGTACCTAAATGGTGATTCCGAGGGATCATATACGTATGGATTATGATTACTTCTCACCCAGAATTGAATTGCAATTCGAACTTTTTTTTATTTTCATATCCATCCTGAAATCTTCGTTTTGTGTAATCTCCTCTAATCTTTTTATCTCTGTTATGTCCCTGTACTTCTGACTTTTTTCAACAATTTACGTAGTAATTTCGTAAATCGAAAAAAAAAAACAGAGAACCATTAGTCAATAGATATATTACATTCTGAAGACTCATACAAGTTGCTTCGTGCAAAAGAAAAATTTTCAACCAGAAAAGAAAACTTCTAGCAACTAAAATAACATGATACGAAATTTCATCTTCGACGTACCTGAATGAGGAATAAAATTGACTAAGCCGACGTTTCTGTTGCGAGTAACACAAATTTCATTTAGAATATACTCGCCGGGGCTTGAAAATAATTTCAAGTCGACCGGATATAGCGAAAATGTCAATATTTCAAAGCCGCCGTGCCACCAGCCGCTATATCGTTAAAATCCTTATCAGTGGTTATCAGTTGTATCGGCAGGAAGAAATATTAATCAGGAAATACTCCGAACGGCTTCACGAAGGGAAATATAGAATCGCGAACAAAATGGGGGGAACACGGAAAATTTTTTTCATGTCGCTGAAAAAAAGCTATCAATATCCTTTCGATTAAAGCGTGTAATTAATTTTCCACATTTCGCGTCATTCGAAAAAGAGCACTCGTGAATAAAAATGGGATAAATAAATAAAAAAATGAAGCCTAAAGCGGAAAACTTTTGAAAACAAAACTTTTACCTGGTTACTTTCGATTGTGAAATGGAAAAAATTTAATAATAATAAATTTCCGAAAATACACAGACTTGCGAAACCGGAAAATTCCCGCCGACGTGTAATATTTTATCGGAATTTATCTCGACGAAATTGAGAATCCGCACCCGAAAAACCGCGACTGAAGCGAGCGAGGTTCGAATTTGAACTGTAAACTAGGTCCGTTTTAAAATGTAGATATCTATCCGACTTCTGGCGGTACTTCTACAGTTCACCGTCCTTCGCGTTTCAACGTCTACCTTCCTGCCACGATATTTCAAACTAAGGGCTGCGCAAAATCAAAAATACTGACAGAGATTAGAAGAGGAGTAAAAATTATTCGCTTGTGATGGAATTTTTTTATGATAGAGTGAACTTTTCGGATATTAGCTCCTCGAAAATCCGTCATTAATCTCGTTAAAATACTGTTTACGATATTCGCGGCCGATAAAATGTGTAGAACTAAAATTTACTCGCGCTTACTTGTACACGGCGAGAAGAAAAATTAACTAATAAGTAGATGAATTGTTGATTTCAAAAACCGTCTGCACACCCTAAAATTACGAAAAAAATACCCGTTAGTTCAGTCAGCTAAAAAAAGTAGAAGAGGTTGGCGTTTGCGAGGCCTTATGCCAAATAATGTTTATTCATTTCAAAACGAGATCTCCTCAACCTTCATGCCCGCAACTCTGATTGGGTGATAGGCTACCGCTCACCACTGAGCCTAGCCAACAAGAGAAGAATATACGCAGACATTTTCAGACCCATGTGGTCACATGACTGTGAAATGTGGGGTACCACTGCGGATGCCAATAGACAGACCATTGAGAGATACCAGAATACATTTCTGCGGAAGATCACTAAGGCCCCCTGGTTTGTAATAAATAACCAGACCCGGGCCGACCTCAAAATTGAGACTGCGGAGGAAGCCATTCGACTCGGATAAACCAGATATATAGGTACAGAGGTTGCATAATGATGATGATGATGATGATAAGGTTATCAGTCTACCGTCCGGTTTGATGCAGCTCTCCATTTCTCCCTATCTCGTGTAAGTTCTTTCATTTCGTAATAACCCTTACATTTGACATCCTTGATTATCTATTAAACATACTGGAATCTTTGCCGACCTACCCAATTCTTTCCCTCCACTCTTCCTTCTAGCAGCAGTGATATTATTCCTGGGTGCCTCAAATTATGCTCTATTAGTTTATCTCTCCTCTTCGGACAGTTCCAAATACCCATTTTACCTCCAGCTCTGTTAAGTACCTCCTCATTTCTTACCTTATCCGTTCATTTGATGCTAAGTATCCGCAGCACCACATCACAAAAGCTTCGATCCTTCTCTTCTCTGGTTTTCTTATGGTCCACGTTTCATATCCATAAAATGCTACACTCTAAACATAAGTTTCCAAGAACAATTGATTTCCAGATTGATTTTTGATTTGAAAAGATTACTTTTTCGATAAAATTCTAATTTGGCTTGTGCGATTCTGCTACTAATATCCGTTTTACTCCTTCCATCTTTTGTTATTTTACTCCCTAAATAGCAAAATTCACTTACTTCCTCAATATTTTTTTGTCCAATATTTATATTTAAGCTATCATGTTCACGTCGATTACATACCATTACTTTATTTATTCTCATACGATATTCTACACTCAAAATCTCCTTCATTCCACTCAAAATGTTTTCCAAATCAATACTCCTTTCAGCTAATAAGACAATATCATCTCCAAACCTGAGCATCTTTACTCGCTCTCCATGTAGTGAAACCTGCTTCAAATTTTTCTTTTATATCTTTTATGGCCCACAGTGTGTACAGATTAAATAATACTGGATATGAGGAGCACCCCTGCCTTACACCCTTTTCTATATTAGCCTCCCCTTCCTCTCCTTCTATTCTTAATGTGGCTTTCTGTCCTTTATATGAGTTTAAAATAACTTGTCTTTCTTAAAATTTTATTCTAGAATATAAGAGATTCATCCCATTTAATATTGTCAAAAGCTTTTTCAATATCAACGAATGCCATACACGTATCCTGCCCCTTTTTGAGTTTTCCACTTACAATTGATCTCAAAGCTAACACTGCTTCCCTAGTACCTCTACTTTTTCTAAATCCAAACTGATCATCCCCTAATTCTGCATCTATTCTATTCTCAATTCTTCTGTAAATTATCTAGTTAATATTTTTGACGCATGCGATAAAGAAAACAAATTGTTCGATAATTTTCACGCCTATCTGCTCCTGCTTTTCTTGGAATAGTTATAATGCCACTCTTTTTAAAGTCCTCATCAGGCATTCCCCCTTTATCATAGATATAACATACTAATTTGTACAATTTATGAAGTACATATTCTCCTAAGTTCTGTAATAATTCAGCTAGTATCTCATCCACGCCTGGAGCTTTCCCTTTCTTTAAATATCTCAATGCTTTGTCAAATTTACCTCTTAAAATTGAGTCTCCCCTATCATCTTCTTCCACATCTTTCTCCCTCTCCATTCTCATCTCTTCATCCCCATTATTACCATACAGTCCTTCTACATACTCTGCTCACCTTTTCACTTTCCTTCAGCTGTGTAAATAGGCCCTCCCTCCTTATTTGTTATATTACTTGCTTTCTTCTTTCCTTCTTCAAACTACATTTTTAGTTTTCTATAAGCCAAGTCTAGTTGTCCTTTATTCATAAACTCTTCTATCTTATCACTTTTTTCTTTCATGCATTCCTTCTTCTCTCTCTTTATTTCATTCCTTAACTTTTGATAACCTATAATCTACCTTCCCTATCGTTTGCATTCTTATACCTTTTTCTTTCATCCATCTTTCTGAGGATTTCCTCCTTTATCCATGGTTTCTTGTCTTCACTCTTTTTTAAATTATTATTTATTAATATTAATATAACCAATTTTTACATTTAAGGAGCCAAGAAACACTTTTGCGTAGGCGTCTCGGTGTTCCTCGACCCACCACATTCAATATAACAGTTCGATTATTAATAATACAGTAAGTTAACTTTATTTTTATCATAATACACTATATGTAACAATGGCTATAGTATTTCTTGTACTCACTCAGATTTTCTCTTTTTTCCTTATGATACTATTCACATTTATTAAGCATTTTTTGGTGGTTTTACAAATATTTATACTTCTGTATTTTGGTAATTATTATGGTAGTACTAACGACCAAACTCCGGTTCACCCCACCAGGCCCTGTTTTTGGGCATAGGCCTCCCTCAGCCTGTTCCACTCTGATCTATCCCAGGTTACCCTCTGAAAATTGTTTTTACTCTTTAAAAACCTGTCTAGGTCATCTCGCCAAGTGATTTTCTGACGTCCACTTCTTCTTTTTTTGTATGGTTGCCAAAAAGTTAATTTGTAAGTCCATCTGTCGTCGCTCATCCTTCCAACATGTCCTGCCCAGTCCCACTTGAGTCTTCGAATCACGTGTATTGAATTTAGATTCCATCTTAGTTTGTACTTAATGCTCTTTATTGGGATTTTATCTGTTAGTTTAATTTTTAGTATCGATCTTTCCATTTTATTTTGGGCGGATTTTATTTTGTTTTCCTGGGCGAGTGTTAGGGACCAAGTTTGTGCGCCGTAGGTTAAGGTTGGTATCACGCAAGAGTTGAATATTGAGCTTTTTAGTTTGTTTTTGTAGCTACCCTTTAGAACATGCTTCAGACTCTCAAACTATTCACATACTCAAGAGTTTTTTTTTTATCTTCTCTCTTAGTTTTACCTAGATTTTATTCTGCTGACTTTATAATATTCCCTCCATTATTTTACCCCACTCCTTTTCCACACTGTTAACTTCCTGTGTTTTTGCAGCCTCTAATTCTATATTTCTCTCTAGTATTAGTATTTTCCAACTTTTTCAAAATTCATCTTTTTACGTCTTCTTTTCAACCAAGTTTCTTCAATTGAAGCCGGCATTTCATTATTACCAAGCTATAATCACTGTCAATATACCCACCTTCGTTTGAAAAGGTATGAAAATTGGGCTCTGTACATCTCTGAAGTACCGGGGCTGTGGTTCGACGGGAAGTTGCTGTTCCGAGAGCACTTTAGGGGGGCAGCTGAGAAGGCGGATCAAGTAGCCGGACAGCTGTCCCGTCTAATGTCGAACGTAGGAGGACCGAGCGAGAAGAAGAGAAAGATTTACGGTGACCATGTTAGGACATCTTACTTTAGTTCCCCGATCGGATCTCCGAGAGGATAGAAACGCAATAAGGATAACGGACCCATCATCCGCAGACCTTTTGACAACCTGGGAAAAGTCAAAGGGCCACTTGCCACAGGTCGAGGAGATCTGCAACTAGCCATTAGAACAGGCCTTATGCAGCGCGGAGGACCGGACCGAGTGGAAACTGATGTCAGTCATTCAGTATAAGGACCGATGGTGATGATCGGACCAAGATGGGACAAACGGTCGTCTTCAGCGACTAAAATCTAGTTCATTCCAGAGTGAAAAAATGTTCCCTTCTCACAACAAGGGGCTGGAACGTGCCACCGACTTTGGAATTTTAAACCTAAATGTGTTAAGTGTTTTTCGCGCTCTTCGCTCGAAAATGATTCGTTCTGCATAATTTTTCAAGGACTGCTCCCTCCATTTGCATAATTTCGTTCCTGGTACGCTGTTGTCGGTTAGTATCACAAGGAACAATTTCTAAGGTTGTAAATTTCCTTTCATCATTACTTCGATCAGCAGCTTAGCTTTATAGTATATTTTAGGAGAAGGGAAATGGTCCGATTCGCAGAGGCTTAGCAAGAATTTTTTTAATACATTCAACAATTTCGAGGAGAATGGTTTGGTCAATCCAGACAAAGAGCGTAGGCGGTTCGAAAAAAATACTAGACTTTGCCTGAACTATCTAGAATATGTATAAAAAATTCAAATCGAATGAGTTGGTGCATCATTTTTTTGGAATTTTTTAAAGAACGCGAGAATACGCAGTTTTTGGCGGGTACTTCGCTGAACGCGCGCCGCGTAGCGTTGCAGTGCTGGTAGCACGCACGAACGGTCGAACCACCAAGCTGGTTCGTGCTCTTTCGCGACGAAAAAATCATACTACACGGGCTACACTTCCTTCCTACGCGTCCTGTACTGCATACTATAGGTATATTACTTTCAGAATGATAATTATTATGAAGTTGCAAGAAGTAATGCAAAAAAAAAATAGAAGACTGATTGAAGAAGAAAGGAAAGAATAGAGGAAGAAGCTCGTGAATCATCATTCAACTCCTGTGCAATACCTGTGACTCAAGTGACACAGTTTATGGAGCAGTTGAGCACCCATGTTGATAAAATTATTCAGAATGGACTAGGCGATTTTTCGATGTCTGATGTACGACTCCAAGTTCTTACAGGCTTGACCTGGGAAAATATGAATGATTTGAGGTCAGGTTAAAATCTATGCGAAACTCAGAGTGCCGTAGTGTAACTGAAGCACTAGTCGTGTTTCTTTTCAAATTGCGCACCTGTAATTCAAATAATGTGATTGCAGCGATTTGGTTTGCAGCATGATTCAAAACCGTATCGTATGATTTGTGATGGCACTTACTTGCGTCACCAAAAAAGCTCAAAATGCATCAAACGAAAGTATTTTTCGGACAAAAGAAAGTGCCGCTTTGCAAGCATTCAATATGTACTACAATGGTCTGGGTTGATTTAGCAGGTCTGTTAATGTACAATGAATGATCTGCAATATGAAATTGATTCTTAATGAAAAGATAAGCAATTCGAAAGATTATTTACAAAAATGTTTTCCCGTTATTAATTGCTATGCGGGAAATGGTTATCATCATTCCTTTGATTTCATTTTCCATTTTTCATTCTTTCTTTTTCGTTTACCTTTTTTTCTTAATTTAATTTTACATTTTTCTTTTTTTTCCCTACCTTTTTTTCTCCTTTTTTCTTCTCCATTTTTTACCTGATCCAATTAGCCCATATTTTCCTCAGATTTCCAAAAAATTCCATTATACCTTTCCCTCTTTAAATACCTCCATTTCTTAACTTTTATCTCCCATTTGATGCTAAGTATCCGCCTTAGCACCAATACAAAAGCTTCGATCCTTCCCTCTGGTTCTTATTCACGTTTCATATCATACAATGCTACACTCTACATATTTCCCAAGAACATTTGATTCCAATTATTTTTGTTTAAAATTACTTTTATAAAATTCTAATTTCTTTGATTCTTCCTAATATTTTCCTTCATCTTTTAATTTTCCAAATTTCAAATATCGAATTCCCAATTTTTTGTCCTTTATTATTTTCAAATACATTTATCTCAAGCTATCACTCCCAATTTTTAAGCTAACACTTTCCCTACCTCTCAAATTTTTCTAATCATCAAACTGATCATCCCTAATTCTGCACTAATTATCTTAATTCTTCTAAATTGATCTATTAAATTTTTGACGAAATTAAAGAAAACAAATTTTTACATTATATCTTTCTGGCTTTGGTAAGTTAAATATACTTTATAAAGCTCACCGCTTCCCCTTTTTTCATATATCCATCTCCTTCAATTTTAAATGTATTCTGTATTTTTAAGTTAATAATCACTAGTCATCTTAATTACTAGCTTTCTTCTTTAATATCTCAAGCTTTTAATATCCCCCTTAAATTGATCTCCCCCTATTCTGTCCACTTCTCTCATCTCCATTCTAACCTCTCCCCTTATTACCACTAATCCTTCCCCAACTCTCTAACTTTTACTTTTCTATTGTAATACCCTTTCTTATTTATATTGACTGCTTCTTTTTGTTCTTAACCCTTTTTATTTCTGCTTGAAGTAATACTCTTTTTATTTCCATTTTACATTTAAGGAGCCAAGAAACACTTTTGCGTAGGCGTCTCGGTGTTCCTCGACCCACCACATTCAATATAACAGTTCGATTATTAATAATACAGTAAGTTAACTTTATTTTTATCATAATACACTATATGTAACAATGGCTATAGTATTTCTTGTACTCACTCAGATTTTCTCTTTTTTCTTTATGATACTATTCACATTTATTAAGCCTTTTTTGGTGGTTTTACAAATATTTATACTTCTGTATTTTGGTAATTATTATGGTAGTACTAACAACCAAACTTCGGTTCACCCCACCAGACCCTCTTTTTGGGCATAGGCCTCCCTCAGCCTGTTCCACTCTGATCTATCCCAGGTTACCCTGTGAAAATTGTTTTTACTCTTTAAAAACCTGTCTAGGTCATCTCGCCAAGTGATTTTCTGACGTCCACTTCTTCTTTTTTTGTATGGTTGCCAAAAAGTTAATTTGTAAGTCCATCTGTCGTCGCTCATCCTTCCAACATGTCCTGCCCAGTCCCACTTGAGTCTTCGAATCACGTGTATTGAATTTAGATTCCATCTTAGTTTGTACTTAATGCTCTTGATTGGGATTTTATCTGTTAGTTTAATTTTTAGTATCGATCTTTCCATTTTATTTTGGGCGGATTTTATTTTGTTTTCCTGGGCGAGTGTTAGGGACCAAGTTTGTGCGCCGTAGGTTAAGGTTGGTATCACGCAAGAGTTGAATATTGAGCTTTTTAGTTTGTTTTTGTAGCTACCCTTTAGAACATGCTTCAGACTCTCAAACTATTCACATACTCAAGAGTTTTTTTTTTTATCTTCTCTCTTAGTTTTACCTAGATTTTATTCTGCTGACTTTATAATATTCCCTCCATTATTTTACCCCACTCCTTTTCCACACTGTTAACTTCCTGTGTTTTTGCAGCCTCTAATTCTATATTTCTCTCTAGTATTAATATTTTCCAACTTTTTCAAAATCCAACTTTTTACGTCTTATTTTCTACCAAGTTTCTTCAATTGAAGCCGGCATTTCATTATTACCAAGCTATAATCACTGTCAATATACCCACCTTCGTTTGAAAAGGTGTGAAAATTGGGCTCTGTACAGCTCTGAAGTACCGGGGCTGTGGTTCGACGGGAAGTTGCTGTTCCGAGAGCACTTTAGGGGGGCAGCTGAGAAGGCGGATCGAGTAGCCGGACAGCTGTCCCGTCAAATGTCGAACGTAGGAGGACCGAGCGAGAAGAAGAGAAAGATTAACGGTGACCATGTTAGGACATCTTACTTTAGTTCCCCGATCGGATCTCCGAGAGGATAGAAACGCAATAAGGATAACGGACCCATCATCCGCAGACCTTTTGACAACCTGGGAAAAGTCAAAGGGCCACTTGCCACAGGTCGAGGAGATCTGCAACTAGCCATTAGAACAGGCCTTATGCAGCGCGGAGGACCGGACCGAGTGGAAACTGATGTCAGTCATTCAGTATAAGGACCGATGGTGATGATCGGACCAAGATGGGACAAACGGTCGTCTTCAGCGACTAAAATCTAGTTCATTCCAGAGTGAAAAAATGTTCCCTTCTCACAACAAGGGGCTGGAACGTGCCACCGACTTTGGAATTTTAAACCTAAATGTGTTAAGTGTTTTTCGCGCTCTTCGCTCGAAAATGATTCGTTCTGCATAATTTTTGAAGGACTGCTCCCTCCATTTGCATAATTTCGTTCCTGGTACGCTGTTGTCGGTTAGTATCACAAGGAACAATTTCTAAGGTTGTAAATTTCCTTTCATCATTACTTCGATCAGCAGCTTAGCTTTATAGTATATTTTAGGAGAAGGGAAATGGTTCGATTCGCAGAGGCTTAGCAAGAATTTTTTTCAACAATTTCGAGGAAAATGGTTTGGTCAATCCAGACAAATTTGAACAGGAAATAGCGTTTGCTGCAATCGACCTCTACAATTTGGACCTAACATAAAAGATAACGTAAGAGCGGACAGACGAAGTAAAACGTATTTTTAAAAATCAGTTTTTCTCTCGCGGGCCCATCCACGTGAGAGCTTTCTTCTAATACTCAGCTCGAACACGTATGGTAGCGAAAATCGAAAAGAAAAGAGGATAAAGTAAGTGCCACTTTAGCGTGCATATGTCACAAAGTAAGTTCTTTCAAAATCGAGCATTTCTTCTCGAAGAATTTGCTGAAAATTTCCGAGAAATGCTAAGGATTTATTAGCGAGCATTTGATCGCTTGCTATCACTACTTTTATGTATATATAAGGGCTTCTCATAAAGAATATCTGTGAGCGCGTGGAACATTTGCATCTGACATCGCTTCTCGCCCGCCGACGAGTTCGTGATTCATCGGAGTCCTAAAGGCCCGCTACCGCTAGGTCACGCCTCGCTCGACACTGTCCGTGAATTCGAGGCTCGTCAGAAAAAGGAAATTCGCCTCGGAAAACCGTGAAAATCTCGCTTCCTATGAGCTGTGTTGATTCACATAACTAACTTCATTCCTTCACCAGTTATCATCTCAGCGTCCACAACTGTCTGTTCCAGTTTTGGCAGAGCCAGGAGAGGTCGATTGCAGAAAATGCTATTTTTCGTTCGAATTCGTATAAAATGATCTAACCAACTTCTCTCAAAATTTTTGAATATAGTAAAATATGTTTGCGAAAAATCTGCGAACGAGAAAACCGGGGAAAATTTGAGACCTTTTTTCACTTGTAGTTAAGCAAAGCAATGATAAAATTAAGTTTTATATCCTTAGAAATCAATTCCCACGACACGAACAGACAGCAGCATGCCCAGGAATTTTCGGATATAGAAGGGGGGCTAGACCTTGAACAAGTATATGAAAAACGGGCTATTTTAGAGCGAAGAACACGAAAAATGGGTAATTCGAGGTTTCCCTCCAGTACACCTTCGCTAACAGAAGACATGCTTTGTTTGGCAACATTTCCCCTACGAATGTGTTTACTCTTACAACTTGCTTCTAATATTATCCGAAAACTCCACCCAGATCTCTGAGCCATGTCAGAAACGACGCGGTGGTTCCGTTAAAAGGGCAATAATGTATCAAAATCATTATGGAAATTCCCCTTTCCGTTCTCTATAAAAGAAAAGGTAGAGGCTTTGCTGTCGGAAAATACACGGAGAAGCCGGACACCTCGTGAGGTAGCCTTTACCGCGGCCATAAATTTTGATTTCGAAAAACGTCTAAAACATCTTACTCCTTGAGCGGCACGATACTTCCTCTCTGGAACACGTTTATTAGTCTGGCGCAGTTGGTGATGTTGGCACGATACCTTAATCGCCTTGTTTCGAAGCATCTCCATTGTTGCGATACGAATTTCTTCTTTGGAATTTATCGCATGTTTAAAATTTGTTAGCTCGTCGAACGTCGATATTTCTGAACTACACAGAAATGTTGTATACTTCGCATCCGAATGAAATCGGAAGGAAAGACGAGCTAAATAGTTCTACAGCATTGCCTAGGGAAGAGAACAAACTTCAAACTAGTAAAATGAATCGTTGGAAGTCTGAGAGGTGCCCCCTCCCAACACGTCCAACAGAATTCAGTGAGATGTAATAGAACACCAATATACAGTCAAATTTATCGCCAGGTAAGTCTGGTTGAAATTAAGACAATTTCGACCATTTACCCCAGAACAGTAGCTAGCTTTAAAACTCGTACTTTGACCACGAAAAAATACTCGAACTAAAAACAGTCTTAGAAAAATTGAAAATAAACGTAATAAGTCTATTGAAAATGAGAATGAATGGGGGAACATATTACAGAAACGAAATTCGCACTAAGAGACGCACGAATTATAGAATAATGACGTTCATTCCACTACGAACACACAAACATACCAAAACACTAAACATAGCAGCAAAATCGCTTTGAAAACGCACAGTTTATCGCATACAAAACTAGACTGCACAGCGATGACCAGCGGCCTTCATATACCCTGGCGTTATCGACGAAACTCCTTTTCGCTCTTGCTACATTGGAAATAACCATATCCAAGGGGTGTGGATTTTTTGGATTGATGGAAAACTTGATAAACATTTCCTAAAATTTAAAGGGATATCTGATAGAATAGCGTAAGCCAAATTCCAATTTAGGCGAATTAGAATATTAACAATGTACCAGATATACGCACTTGCAGCCTCAGAAGAAAAGAAATGTGATAACTTCTACAATCAACTTTCAAACATCTTATCAAATCAAAAGAAACAGGAAAAATGACAGGTAATAATATTAATAGGGTCGGATTCCAAGCTGCACGATGCGCAAAATCCAGCCAGTTACAAGGGTTACAAAAGGGTAACTTTTCCGCCGGGTAATTGGCGGGTTTTTGCGCATCAAGTGCCCTTATTCCACAACGACGAAAATTGGGAGTTTAGCGCAGTCTGGTGGAGGAAGTCAAACTATACCTTTTGGCGTTAGAATCGATTTTTTTGCGCAACTAGAAGTCGAGTTATCGACTTTTAAAGTCAAGATGTCTCTCCTTCAGCGGCTCAGGGACCTTCATTTTCGTCTGCTCTGAGTTGATTATATTATGTTATTAGGAATATATTCTTACATTACACAATGTAATCCTGATATTTTTAAGCTTCTTTGTTGGGTGGGAGGGATTTGACACCGTCACAGTGAGGGGAAGGCATAACAACAATGATTAGGATAGATGGTCACCAGCTACACCCATTTCTTTAAGGTCCCACTCTATCTTTTCCAAATATTGTCCTTAGTCCATGACGCCTAGGTACTCAAAATAAAAATAAAATAGAATATCTGTCTGGAGACACTCTAGACATTCCCTCAAAATTTCAGTGCGCCAACGTTACCCATAGCAGAGAAGAAAAAAGTGTTACCTTACTTTTGAAACATCCTATGTACTTCAGTCTTCCACTACCACACACAGGATAGGTAACCTGTCTCTGTCCCTATCTGGTATAGTATGCCTTTCTGCAGTTCCTCCGCATACTTGCCTTGACTGGACCCTCTTACACTTTTTTTTTAGCCGACTTCCGCAGTGACTAAAACCACACCCTTCCATCTTGTTGCTCGGCTTGAACAGGGGCACCACAAAAACGCGAGTGCAGGGTGGAAGTGGAGAGGTTGAGACCTTCTCTCGGCGGCAGTCAGGCATTCAACAAACACAAAAACTGTGAAAAAGAAAACTTACTGGTGGACGCAGGAAATTGAGCTTGTATGCCAAGAGCTGAAGAAACTGCGACACAAGACACAAAGAGTTAAGAATGACACTACACGAGAGTTGCATTGTAGGACCGCTGCAAGGTAAAGAGGAAGCAGGTGACTCACCTTATCAAGAACGCCAAGAAGAAATCCTGGCGGGACTTTGTCACAGCGGACTCAGCCTGGGGAAAACCCTACAAGACACAGGTTAGAAAAGTTGGCTCCTGCCCTCCGGCAATTAATGAGGATTCTCTCCTAACTGCCAAATTCGGAAAACATGACAAAAAACCGATCTCTTTAGGCTTCGATTCCATTGTGAGGAGCTCCCCATCAGGAAGCTATGTAACTGACAATAAAGTGACTAATGTGCTGAAAAAATCTAAAAATCGCTCAGCCCCAGGGCTGGATGAGATCAATTACAAAATACTGAAAATTTACAACAAATCAAATCGAAATACTTTGGTAATTCTTTTCACAGGATGCCTTCAAACCTTCACCTTCCCTGACTGCTGGAAGCCGGGGAAGGTTGTGTGGCTTCTGAAGGAGAATAAAGACCCCAATGAGGTTAAATTGTACAGACCAATCACCCTCCTGCCTGTACTAGGAAAAACTTTGGAACGACTAACTGTTAATAGAATTAATCAGCACATTAGCAATAATAGTATTCTGTCTAGAAGACAATTTGGTTTCCGTCAAAAATGTAGCACAGTTGATGCAGTGCATAGCTTCCTGGACCAGGTACGCGTCAACAGACACCTATCATGGTATACGGCAGCAGTTGCAATTGAAGAGTAGCATTCCAAAACGTACTATTTGCAAAATTGTAATTTTTCAAGAAACACAAAAATTAATGCCCACTGCGCGGATCTCTCTGATTCGTTTTTCTCTTTTGTGAATGGCAACACTGAATTCTTCTTCATACACTTCCCTTGGTTCCCAATCGCCAAAGTATCGCAGGCCTCAGCTAGATAGAAAAGAAGAAGGGAAAGTTGAACAATTAGCACGTTTTGGCGCAGTAATTTCGTTTTCTACAATAATAATATCAGCGACACTCTTATCAAACGCGAATTTTGTCCTACATAAGCAGCCAGTGCAGTTAGTACGTTTTGGAACGGGAGAATTTCCTGGAACGGGAGAATTTCCAGGTCGCCTCTTTGAATGTAAATAATATATAGACTAGGCACTTCTGTAAGAAACTGGTAGCGTACATTGATGTGCGCCGTGTTTTACTACCAGATGGCGCTCCTAACTCATTTTTCACAATTTTGCGAATAGTACGCTTTGGAATGCTACTCTTCAATTGACGTATCTGGGGCCTTTGACAACCTAAGTTGGGGGCACCTGATTGGGGAGTTGAAGAGATTCCAATTTTCTGATTACCTCATCACGATCATTCAAAATTACACATCCAACAGAGAAATATGTAGTGGCAATGCCAGTATTTTCCTGATTAAGGGTTGCCCACAGGGGTCAGTACTTGGTCCGGTGCTCTGGAATATTGGCTAAAACTTTGTCCTGGAGGGGCTGCACACCACTGGTCGTCATCTTACGTGTTATGCGGATGATACAATCATGTTGGTACGTGGCAACTCTCGTGACGGACTTGAAAAAGCTATTTCTGGAGCTCTGGACAGGATAGATGAGACACTCCTGGCTCCTGGTCTCACCTGTAACAAAGAAAAAATAGAAGTAATCATCTTTTTGGGGACATTAAAAATAAGATCACCCCAAAATCACAAGCAATACAATTAAGTAATGGGCATATTTTGGACAGTAAGAAAGTTATAAAATACCTTGGGTTGTTTGTTGACAACGAACTTAAGTGGGACACACACATCAATAAAATGTGTGAGAAATCGGAATCTCTGCTTCGGCGACTGCTGTCCGTAGTCCATAATACCTATGGATACGACAACAAATCCCGTAGGACTATGATCGAGGGCACTGTGAACGCCATTATGTCCTATGGGAGTCCAGCCAGTATTCACCCACCGAATCGAGGCAAATCGCAATAAAATAGACAGCATGCACAGAAAAATGGTGATTGCATGCGGCCGGTTGTATAGAACTGTGCCGTACCTAGCTGCCTGTAATATTTCTGGTATCCTCCCCCTCTCCGTTTGGCAATAGAAAAATCGGCTGTGATATATTCGTGGCGCCAAAGTATACCCCTTCCACAAAATTGCAACAGGCATGAGCTACCCCCAGTCCTATCCAAGCCCTCTGTGGTGAGGAGAAGGTTGGGGAAGTCATGCGTCAAAATTTGGCAAATATGGTATGATAATACATTAACCCATATCATCCACCAGTAGGTGGTCGATCTCATTTTTGTATTTTCCCCCTGGAGATTGCCAAGTCCATTTGAGTTTTTTATTTTTTTTTGAAAAAGGTATTCGCAATTTTTAGATTATATTTCGCACAAAAGTCCATCAATCTTTCCCCGTTATGGTTTCTTATCCCTAACCCATGCCCACCGATGTTTTCAGCTGTGCATTGCCGGGGCCCCACAATAGCGTTCCAGTCACCCATGATTATGTTGTAATATTCCCTATTTTTTTCTAGTGTTTCCTCCAGCTCATAGTAAAATTGGTTTAGGACTTCTTTTTCGGATCCGAGCACTGGTGCATACACCGAAATCACTAGTACCTTCAATTTTTCCCCCACATTCATTTTGAGAAAACAAATCCTTTCTGAAACCCCTTTGATTTCCGTCACCTTGTCCATGAGATTGGATTGAATGTAGAATCCCACTCCCCTGTAACCCTTGGTTTGCCCAAATTGGAAGAAGGTATACCCCTGTTTTTTGCGGATCAAATTTTCACCTTTTATTCTCACCTCTGACAGGCCGATTATGTCCCATTTGATTTTATTAATTTTGTTCTCAAATTCCCAAATCCTGTCTGTGCTTGCCAAACCTCTACAATTAAAATAGCCAACATGTAGTTTTTCATTTCCCGCAAAATGAGTCTTGGTGTTTTTAAGAAGGTTATTTTTGTTATTTCCACAATAATTGTAATTTTTCCCCTTTACTTCCCTACCCTCCTGAAGTGAGTTTAGTTTCTTACCTGGGGGGGTTGTGCAGCTTGCCTTTCCCACAGCTGCTGCCGACTGGATTGGGAAAGGATCGGAGTTCTGTGCCCCTCTGTCGCCCACGACGTCTACATACTACTTCTCCGCCATTGCGACTGGATCCGCGAATTCCGGCTCCTTTCGAGCGAGCTGAGGGCTGCTCGGTGCCGATATGTTGAATCGGTCCAGCGTTGTTTGAAGTCGACCTGTCTGGTTTGCCGAATTGGCTCCACTACGATTTGTTTTCGGTTTGATCGGTACATCCTTCTCTCGTTGACTCTTCTTGAATTTATTCATATCCGAATCGGACCGTAGATCGTCTGGGCTGCGTTCTTGGATGGAGCGTTTTCCGCTGTTGGGTCCGCTTACACTTGCCGTTGGCACTGCTGAGGGTGGCGGCCGAAACTCGTCCAGGTCCCACATGGAAAGAATTTTTCTGGCCTGGTCCTGCTCTGACTTTTTCACGTATACGTCCCCGTTCCGCGTCCAGACAAACTGTAGTCTTTTTTCGTTCCTCAGCATTTTGGCCTCTCTTAGCAGGGATTTCGTCACCCCCAGCAGGTGTTCGCCGACATAGATCGGTACCCCCTGTATATTCAGTCGAACGCTTTTGGCCTGTCTGATAAACTCGCGTTTCTTGTCGGTGCAGAAGAGTTTCACAATAATATCCGGGCACCTATTTTTGGCTGGCAGTCTGTGCGCAGCACATATATCGAATTCTCTGAGCTCTATTCCCATTTCGGTCGCCAGTAACTGCACAATATCTCTGACCTGCTCATTCCTCTCCACTGGGACGCCACTGATGATTATGTTGTTTTTCCTACTGTACTTTTCCATTTCGTTCACTCGGTTCTCCATATTGCAGCCCGCTTCGTTCAGCCTGGTAACTTCTTCTTTTAGCTGTTTGTTGTCGACTTCAATTACATCGACCCTTCTTCTCATCGAGGCGTTGTCGTTCTTGATTTCTGAGAGTATAAGAGTGGGTGCCCGCCTGGGTGGGACTGTTATGGTGGACAACTTGTTGTCTGCACTGCGGCTGTTCCTGCCGGGAATGGTTCCTGGTGAAAAGAATACACCGGATTAAACATATAAATAGAATATACTACCATATAGAAATAGATAGATGTAAGACAGACATAGCTCCACATTACCCAGGAACAATTTCTGTGGTTAATAAGGTGACATGAGGTATCATTAAAATGCATGCCCCTTATCAGAGTGGGAGAAGAAGGGGAGACCCCGTGGTATGGTATTTCAATCAAACCCGGGCAGACAAAAAAAGGGGGAAAAGGTTACAGATCATTATTTTTCTAGAACATCGTATACCTCGGTTCCAAATCACTCAAATTTCACTTTTTTGGCGTTGACTGTTAACCAGCTGTCTGAAGCACAGCAGCCCAGATCAGTACACTGGGCCTTATTAAGTATCCAGGCCTTATTGGGCTCACCAACCTTACATTATCAGCAGTCATTATAATGAACTGCTTTGTTTTCATGCAAAAATATTTCACTGAGAACAACTAGGTACCGTCAATTCCCATCGTAATCGCACATTACTTATGCATATGCGTTCGTCTCTTTCTCTGTGTAAATTTTTCGTATTCTTTCTGCATTTCTACGGTCCTTAATAACCATTATTTATTTTTCGAATCCGCGAGGACGCGAAACGCGAACACAGTATTTGCTTTTCGTTTTCTTGTTTCAAACAAATGATTTCGAATGTGGCGTTTCTTTCGTGGGTCGCGTAGATCTATTTACTCAGTTCTTGCGAAATGAAAAACTCCTTATCTATGAAGTATTTAAAAAAAAAAGTCATTTCATAATCAAAGTCCTTTCTCGAAACAATCCAGGTATTTGTTTTCATTATTTCCTCTTTTTTTATTCATTTCTCATTTTTGCACTCGAGCTCTCTGTTCCGTTTCATCTTCAAGAGGTTTTTCTTTTTCAACAGTCGGAGAGAAAGAGGCGAAAATATTGTACGTAATCTGTTTTCACAAATGCCCAGGTATTTCAAAGCGAAAACACGTAAAATCTGTATGAAATTGCCCGAGGGCGTTCGACGAAACCTTGAATGAAAGAAACGATAATATTCCGAATGACAAAAGGAACATACACGATGGCAGATAATATGTAGCTGGAAATAATGAACGCATATCCCTACGGTATTTCCGAAGAAGAAAAAACTGAATTTTACGGAAACACGTTTCTCAAACAACTTGTAAAAAAAAAAAAAAAAGTAGAGAATGAAATGTAAATGCGAAAACAGTCAAACAGCATAACGAAAATTTTTTATACTCAGACTTTTTCGCAAACGCGAAACAAACAAGCGTGATAAAAATTAAATGAAATGTCAACTTCTCAATACTGATGGTACATTTAAAGTCAGAAAAAAATATTATCATCGTCGCTTCTTCATTATTGTAGACGTTGTTATCATAATATAGACTATTATACCGTTGTTGCAGCTTGACTTTCTCATTTTTCTTTCACAGAATGCGAACAGAAAATATTCACTCAAAGTGATGATTTCTCGATTCCGAGCCATACCTCGATGATTTATGACCTCAAAGACGCAAAATATCACGAAGATCAAAGAATTCGGCATTGACGAGCTCTCGTTCCTGGGACGCAGGGTGAAACGTTTCAAAAGGCACCTACTCGTATATTATGGTATACCGTCAATCAACCGCTGAAGTAGCCGATCATCCAAAGGTGGCTGGTCTGCCCTTGAGAAAATTTTCGGTGCACAAATCTAATGAGATAATGACGGCATACACACCTGAGATCGTAGAGTTGAAGGTAACTGGTTGGCCCTATTCACTAAGACAAAGTTTTTCTTTATGTCTCAAGTCTGGAGAAAGAGAAGGGAAGAAACTAAAATCTTACTTCGTAAAGGAGAGCCAAATAATATTTTCTTCTCATGGTGCATACCTAATAGAATGGTCCAAAATTTCGCTATTCTGAAATGTTTTACTACCAGTTGCTAACTTACTCTTTCAATCAAAAACCCGGGCAGTCAAAATCCCGATCCCCGTGACCCATTATGGGTGGGACCGAGGGAGTTTCAAGAAAAATATCTTCAAAAATTAAGTTAGCGACTACAGAAACCCTATTATAGATATACTTCAAGTTATGTGTTGAATAATTTTCAAGTTTTCTCGTCCCTACCCCTAGTGGACTTTTCCATTGGTGGAGCGTATGGCAATGCACGCTTGCCAAATTGGCTTCCCCAACACCGCACCCCTGACTCCAGACACCAGCCTCTTGAGTATCGCATCAATGACTAGGAGCACGTATTGAGACAGAACGATAGCGTATATAGACGCAAAAGATTGCCAGGTCCAGAAGATCACCTCAGGGATCGGTCTTAGAACCCCTGTTGTGAAACATGTCTTTTGCCAGGGTCCTGTGGCTCACACTTTCAAGAGGAGCCAGGCCATCTCTGCTTTGCCGACGACACCCTTCTCCTTGTAGATAGGAGGTCGAAGCAGGAACTTCGCAGCAGGTCCATACTCAGCATCGTCTGACTCTTTGATCTGTTTCCTGGTCCTAGTTCGGTATTGTGGATGAATTAATCCAAATTATCCTTTCAGTGTCAACTTTTGAGGGCTATCAAATTTCCAATCCTGAATCTAGGAGTTATAAAGTTTAATGCATATCAAGATGGTATCTCGCTAGATGCAGGCAAATGGCTTAGATGCGGCTGCCCAGAAGATAGATGCCATCCTTTTTCACAGGCAAAAAGGGGGCAGGCCACATACAACCATTTGACCTACTGGTACTGGGTGAACCAGTATCCCTACAGCCCCGGATGGTGTACCTGGGAATGACAGTGGACAACGAGCTGTGTTGGAAACCGCATCTCCGTACAACGGCAGAGAAAGCAAAGCGGACGCTGAAAGCGTTGCGTCAGCTTATGCCGAACCTTCGAGCGCCGAGTGAGAGTCGAAGAAGACTGTATTCCACAGTAATCCACTTGGTTCTTCTCTATGGGGTCCCCAATTGGGCACCAGTCATGACACTCCGCGAGAACAGAGAAGACATAGGAACGGTTCAACAGGCTACGGCACTACGCATAATCTGCGCATGTAGAACCGTCTTGTATGAGGCGGCTCTTGTACTAGCTCGAATGCCTCCTACTGATCTGCTGATTAGGGAGAACGTTACTCTTTATCAGCGCTTCCAGAAGCTCCCACCAGCTGATAGAAAAAAGAAAGGAGTAAAGGAAAACATGAAGAGAGGGAAGTCTAGCGGCAAACTGTTCAAGAGTGGGTGGCTTACCTCCAAGAGTCCAAGAGACCACCTATGGCCGCTGGAAATTGAGGATAGTACACGATTTTGATGCGTGGCTTTCGCAGCGACATGATGAGCTGACGTACCCTCTTACACAAATGCTCACCGGGCATGGGCGCTTCGATGGTTATCTTAACCTCTGGAACAAGGTACCCAGCCAGTGCTCGCACTGTCCAGAAGAGGTCGATGTCGCGCAGCATACCATCTTTTGCTGCACTGCGTAGAACGACGCACAAGCAGCTCTCGAGGCGTTTGTCGGCAGCCGCATCACTCCCGGGACAGTGGTTGAAATGATGCTGGCTAGCCCGCAGAACTGGTCAACGACGATTCAATTCACCGGCACAGTGATGCGGGCCAAGGAGGATGCCGAACGCGTGAGACAGCGGACAGCATCCGCGTCGCTCAAGCAATCCACCCAGCAAGTTTTGAGCGACGAGTACTCTCCATAAGTAGGGAAGGCTCCCCCATCGGACGGTCGGCTCTGCAGCTGAAGCCCGTCTCCGTGTTCGAGGAGAATACCGAAAGGTGATACCAGGATTGTGGCGGCAGTAAGGGCGAGGACAGATACGACGATGATAGAGGAACCGCGAATAGGGAAGCGTGTCCTGTCGTTAGGGCTAAAAAACAAAAGGCTGGCCCGAACCCCCATTCCGCATCTTTGCTTCAGATTCTCGCTGTCCCGCCAGGGCTAATATGAAACACCCTACTGACCGAAGCAACGCTCACCCAGCATTAACCTGAAATTCGGGTGCACCACAGACGGACGCGCTTCCTTCTTTCACTCTCACCTCCCCGTCTTGGTATGTATGGTGACGTCGCGTCGGGTTGAACCCTGCCGGGGGTCCACAGCAGCTGCAGCAGGTTTAGGATAGTACATAGTCGTTGTGTCCAAAGCGAGCCGAGCTTTGTCCGTCGGCTCTCTGCCTCGACCTTCTTCTTCATGATGGTCGAGACAAAGATCGACATCCGGTTTCATCTGCTTCCACTATTCAAAATTCCGGAACCAAGGTGTCTGGCGCAAGATGGTCGTTACACCGTCCCTGTCGTTTCTATCGTCGCCGGGATCTATCGCTATTACCGCCCCGCGCTCTTCCTGCCCCCGAATCTCACTCGAACAGAGTACGCCAGAGGTTGCCCTCTGCCCTGTAACCTTCACGCTCTCTTCTGCCCGACATTCTCCCGTTCTTCAGGCCTGATTGCTCATCTTCTTAGGTTTTTTGGAGCCGTGACCTCGGTACCCTTATCCAGCTTAAAAGTGATGTACCTGTGGTCACTCCTTGACTCCTCATTCAGCAAGGGCTAGCCCTTGATCCAGCGGACCAGTCCGGCTGATGCGAAAGTAGCCTTGGCAGGACCGCGCGAATCCGAAGCGGAGAGGCGAAATGGGGGCTCGAGCCAATGCTTCCGTCTTGGCACTGATGCGATACTCGAAAGTACAATTTCCGGGGCCAGGGGTGCGGTGTTTGGGGAGCCACTTTGGCACGCGTGTATCGCCATATGCTCCACCAAGCGAGACCCTTCAAAAATCCCCTGAAGCTTCATTTTTATCTAGTTTAGTTTTCAGGTTTGATGATTCGCAATTTTTTTCATCAGAAATTGTGATATTCAAATTCTTTTTGTTTTTAATAGTCCAGTTTGTAGGAAGTACCAGACCTATAACCAGGCGAGGCTAGAGTTATGTGCTTCCTGGACACTCCATTTACTCCAAGCAAGATTTCTTACTAATACTGAAGAAATTGCTGAGAGAAAGGTCCCATGTTCAGGTCCCCCCCCCCAATCCGAATTTAGGAATGAAAACCATGTCAATCGTTTGTGCAGAAATGTGCAACACACCCCACCGTTTGTGCACACCCCCATACAGAGATACAGGGGCATCTGTCTGGGGGGGCTGTAGACACGATGGCCCCCAATTCGAATTCAGGGTTGAAAACCATGTCAATCGTTTGTGCATCGTTTGTGCAGAAATGTGCACCATACCCCACCGTTTGTGCACACCCCCTCATAATATAGCATCTACCTGGGGGGCTGTAGACACGATGGCCCCCAATTCGAATTTAGGGTTGAAAACCATGTCAATCGTTTGTGTATCGTTTGTGCACACACCCATCCTTTGTCACAAGCAAAGTAAAGCCAGCTTATTTGATTTACTGCATGACTTTTGAGTGAAATCTCGAATAAGAGCAATTTTTGTGTCTGAATGAGTTCTAATTATCTAAATTATTTTTATTTTTTTGGTACAAGTCTTAACAGCATTTGTAATATTTCCAAACTCGAAAAACTAAAATAGGTACGAGTGAGGCCATGGAGTATCTTTGAAGAGTATGAAGGAGGGAATCGTTTACTGCCAAATGGAAATTTTTATTGAAAATTGAAAAGATATACATACTATATAATAACACATTTGCAAGAAGGGGATAAGTCACATTATTACGATTTTGCGTTGTTTCATTTCATTTAGAAGTACTTTTTGTGCTCTATCGACTAGTAGCACTGAAATTGCGATAGGAGCACTCTCTGTATGATACAACTTGATTTGAAAAACTCACATTTCACAAGAAGGGGATAAGTCCATTCAGTTTCCAGATAATGACTCACATTTCGCAAATTCGATTTTTGGACTTATCCCCTTCTTGCAAACGTGTTATCATATAGTTTTTAACCGTAGTCGATGTTGTGAACAACCATGTTTGTGCATTTTTTTTTTTTTTTTTTGTTTAGTGGTTACCGTAACTGTCTTTTATTATTACCGGAAAATTATACCAGTATATCTATTAGCAATGCTGAGGAAAAAATAAGTCAACGCTGTGCATAATCCCTTCAAATGTCTGTATTTTTGCCCTTTCAAATGTAAAAGAAGACAAACGTACCTACACGTTTTGTGGATGAATTGCCTGCTTACGCGGTAGAAGGAGGGTCGTGTACTTGAAACACCCTATAGGGAGCACGCTCCTGGAGGTAACTAAGGCAGTTCCAGTTGAATTTCATAATTTGTTTTAAAATCGGTCGGAGTTTTGTTTAGTTACCTATTGTAAGTTTATGAGAAGCAGGTATTATGTACATTATATATCCAAGTAGGTAGGTATAAGTTCTCCAACCGAGTTTCTAGAAGTTATAATTAAGTATTAACTGTACCATTCGATAATATCTGTTGAAATACAGTAACGTATGTTTACCGGACTTCGGTTTCAATCAACATTCACCAAGTATTTTGCATCTCATTCGGTATTATGCATTCTACTTCATTATCGCGGTTGAAATACACATAGTCATTGAGATGAAGGTAGAAGAAAAACACGTCGGAGAAGTTACAGCGAAATTGGCAAATTAGTAAGAGGTTAAACGTAACAGAGATATTTGCGCAGACTGCAATGTCTGCAATACCCGCGTTAGTCGGACCAGAATTGAACTACAACATAAATAAACAGAAGATTATTGGACGTATTGATCAGCGAGTATTGGCGAACTGAAAAATTTCATTACAAAGAAAACAAACCAAAAGGAGACGGTGTATTTCCAAAACTAGAATTGAAGTTAAAACATAATTGTATTAGCTCCACGTCGTGCTTACAGAGCTATATCCTCGTCCGTCAGCCGGGTATATTGAGCGAAAACTTTCAAATGGAAAAAGTTTCTTCGCCACCATACCTCTGCATTGTAATATACCTACCCCAAGTTCCGGTTTTCATCTTAAAATATCTTCATTTTGGCCGTTAACGACACGAGTTTTAACTTCTTTTGCAGTTTTTCTAAATGAAATGTTTGATTAATACTCAACAATAAGCGCCAGACACGGGAACGGTCGAAACTACTTTGAAATAACGTCGAGCCTACGTGCAATTTGTGACGGATACGACTAAATGGGGGTATAATAACATTATTGAAAGTTTGACACATGTTCAACCTTTTATAATCGTAAAAGGAAGATGGTATCCACAATGAAATGTTTGGAAACTCAACGTAAGTCTAATAAGTATATCGAATTAAGCCACCTATAATTGCTCGATATACAGCCGATTTCTCAAAATGAGCTTTCAATCCTAATCTGGTCTTCTCACACGTGTGTCACTTGTCTTATGTGCTTATAAAAATACACAGCCAGAGCCGAGAACCAACTGCACGCAAAGTGGAACGGATAGAGAAATGGCGAAGGAGGTGGTTACACCAGAAAGGGTACGTTGGACGGAAACACATTCTCGCTGTACAAAGCACTGGACCCAGATGGAATCCATCCAGTCTGCCTCCAGACAGGACTAGAAAACAGGACTAGAAATGGGACCGTTCATGGAGTCCTTAGGGCATCATTAGCCTTACGACATATTCCAAAAACGTGGAGGTGTGTGAGAGTGGTGTGTTTGTCTAAACCAGGCAGAGACCCTCATCAGACTAAATCCTACAGTCCGATAAGTCTTTTATCATTAATGCTAAAAACCTTGGAAAGGTTGACAAACAGGCAGCTGAGAGAGGTTTTACCTTGAAAAGGTTTCCACTGCACGAGACCGAGGATGCATACAAAGCAGATAGGTCAGTAGAGTGAGCTCACTTGTAACGGCAACTGACAGAGGGATGACTGGCGGGAATTAGCTTGGAGGCCGACCCGAGCCCCCATTTTGCCGATCCGCTTCCGGTGCGCGCGTCCTGCCAGCGCCGCACCATGGGGTCCTTACTGACCGAGGTTCGTGCTCCCCGAGCGCTAGCCAGGAATTCAGATCCTCCACAGTCGGACGCGCTTCCTCTTCACTCACCCTCACCTCCTCGTCTTGGTACGTGTGGCGACGCAGGCAGGTGGTGACGGCGGAGGAGCCCTCCCGGGGGGTCCGCAGCAGCCTAGGATGGTACAGAGTTGTCCTGTTCGATAGTTTAGGCCGAGCTTGGTCCGTCGGCCTTCTGCCTCGACTACTCCGTCTGCATCTTCCTCTTCATCTGGCCGAGACAAAAGCTTCGACTCTGCATCATTTCCGGAACCAAGGTGTCCAGCGCGAGACGGCTGATCACGCCGTCATCGTTGTCGCTTCTGCCGCCGGGATCGATCGCTGTTACCGTCCCGCGCCTCTCTTGCGCCCAGACCTCACGCTCGAACAGGCTGTGCCAGGGTGTGTCCTCCGCCCTTCGATCACAGTGCGCGCACACGGGGCTCGGCGCTATCGCCATTTAGTGTAGGTACGTGCCGATGCACCCATGGCACTTCACGCTGCGGTAGAAGCAGCTGCGATAATGAGGGCTTATCGTCTTGGCCAACCAAACTTTCGGGCCCAACAGGCTAAAGAAGGATATGGGAGATGCGGGAACGGTAGACAAATGTTTTGGGATGCTGAGAAATAGAATCGCTATGGAATACTTCGTTGACAGGCCATACCGTGCATCAATACCCACACGGGTGGCATGGAAAAAAAAAGGTGGCCAAGTATTCTAGGAAAAGAAGAGTACGTGCGGTTTGCAGATGCCAAAGAATAACCAAGGAGCAAGAATTGGATTCATGAGTGCAAAAGGCGCTGGCAACTATTCAGTGGCATTAAGTTAGGGCGTCACGATCCTCCAAGTAGAGATAATGGCGATCACGGTGGCCATTGATCGAAGCTAGCAGAAAGGTCTTATTAATAAGTAGATCTGTATCTGTACAGACAGTCAAAGGCTAGTAAGGCACTTCCTTGGTAGTAGCGGACTGCATTAACAAATTATACCCACTTGCTCAGAAGAACCGTGTCACCATACTATGGAGGCTACATATGGCAACACCGGGTGGTTTGGAAATCGTTTAAAATCACAATGTATTGATTTTTTACAATTTCGCTATTTTGCTCTAATGCTTGGAAATCTCAAAATATAAATTGACGAGTACATGTAAAAAACCACCATAGTTTTGAAATTCTGACTTTGTAGACAGATAGCGCTGTATCTACAGCCATCATGCTCCAACATAGCAGTGTATTTGAACAAGATAACAAACTCATCCTGACAGTTCACTTAAGGGTGTCTACAGGCGCTGAAAAGTCCTTCAAGTCCTGAATTTTGAAAGTAGGTCCTAAAAGTCCCGAAAAGTGCTGACATTTAAAAAAAAAAAATTGAAAAGTCCTTTATTTTTGTTAATACAAATTTTTAAAACCATACCCCTCAAAAATCAACATTCATTGTAAAAGATTAGAATTTTCAATAATGATACTAATTATCCAACACAGTGAATAAGAAGGGGATAAACAATTGGAAAAAAAAAAAGAAAAAAAAAAAAAAAGATTTACACACTTGGGGAAAAGATGGAAAACATGCCGGCTTCAGTCCTGTATACTTTATTTTTACTTTTGGATTTCTGTAGACACCCTGACCTAGCTTAAGAGAATTTATAGCACTATCTGTCGGCAAAGTCGAAATTTCAGGACTGGCTATGGTTGTTTTTCAAATGAATCCTTCTTAAATAATTTCAAATCTCAATTTTCGCGCTTTAAGATTTTACCCCTTTTCGCACTGCCATACCCCGGGCTCTGGTTGGCCGAGTGGATAGCGCGCTGGTCTCGGAATTCGGCGATCCACGTAGCAACTGGCTACATTTCGACCTAGGTCGGTTTTTCGGCAAGATGAGAAAAGGGCGAAGACAGCCCTAAAAGCCTCCCCGATGGAAAGGGCGGATTCCAGGGCTCGGGTTGAGAGTAAAATTAGAAAAGAGTAATGGTACAATAATAAAACGTTATGGTGTAAAATTGGCTTTTTTTTTGCTATACATGGGATTTTGGAAAGTTGCCGGCCCTGCATACAGCACCATAAAATCCAAGGTGAAAGTTTGGATAAGCAAGCAGATGAAAATGTACTGGCGGATGGCCAGTTGGCATGAAAGTCAGCCAAGCATTGATACAAGACACTCCCGGTAAGAACGTCGAGTTCCTACTAGGCCTCGACAGAAAACATGCAATGCTCATGGTCGGACTACTAACTGGTCATGGGGTCACAAAACATATGTGGTATAAAATAGTGGCGAAAAGCAGCTCCTGTAAGCACTGTGGAAAAGAGAAAGAAACCCGAGGCTTTTTACGGAGCGGTGAGGGAGGGGACGGAAAAACTTTTTGCCAACTAGAAATATAAATGCTACCAATTAAAAAGTGGATTTTGTCAATTTCTGATTCAATTTTGGCAATTAAGAGCCAATTTTACTGAATTTACCAATTTTGATTTCTTTTTTGGAGGGGGGGGGGGGGGGTTCCTGAACCATATTTTATACGCCCCTGCTTATTGGGTTCTTAGGGCAATAAAATGCAAAAATTTTGATTGTTATACAATGTCAAACTTTAACTGGAGGAACCATATGTATAATATTCCGGGTCACTGAACTCGATTTTGACATTATATTCCTTCTCACTAGAAAGTAGAAACTACCTGTCATATTTTGACATTCATCCCCTCCCTCAAGTTCACCAATTTCAAATAGAGAGTAAACGTTACGTCAAACATGGAATCAGCGATTCTGAAAACCTACTATTTAATACTGTGCCATATTTTACAACAGATTCATATTTGAGCGCCTTTCCCTCCCTATTCTCCACGTTCACTAATTCCACGTTTGGGCAAAGCTACTGACAAAAATGAATTCAGCGACCCTGGAGACCAAATATTCGATTAATATGTTGTATTTGAACTCATTTTGACCTTTGCCCCTTCCCCAGCCCTATCAGTTTTCAATCGAGTCACAGTAAGATCACAAATGAAACCAGTGATGCCGAAAACCTACTACTCGATACTTATTCCACATTTCTAAGTATGGGTCATATTTGAAAACTCCATCTCCAGGTCCACCAATCTCTAATTTTGAGTAAAAGTATTGTCAGGAATGAATCCCAGCGGCCCCTAGAGACCTATATATGACGTACACATCGCATGTGAATTTATTTTAGCCTTTGTCCCTCCCCTAAGTTCGCCAATTTTTAAGTGAGAATAAATGTGATGTCAGAATCGAGTTCAGTGACCTTTAGTACCGTACATAATGATATCCGAAGAGTAAATTTGGTTTCTACATTTTTACTGCTACAAAAATCCTAGAACCACAAAAAATAGTTCATGTTGGTGGTACCCGAGGGTGGAGAGGGGAGATGAGACAAAAAATTCCAAGAGATGAAAGGTATGGGAGTACAAAAGTGACTGGTAAAAACTGGGGCTCTTGCATGTTTGTCTTTTTGCAAACTGAGAAAGTAAACGAAAAAACTGATTTTTTCCTTATGACTTGCGTTAAGTGTCTTTTTGAAAATAATCATTTTCAAGTTTCCGTTTACCGGGGGGAGGGGTAGTGGAGATATAAAATAATAGGTTCGGCCATTCTTATAAATAATCCTGTGGGGAATAAATAAATTTTACTTGAAGCTTTTTTAAATCTGTAACAGTTTTTATTATTCAGAGTAACCCCTCCCCCCTCCTCCAGACAGAAGAAAATCACAGGGGGTGCGAGGTGGAACTCTTAATACATTGTTCAGGGGCTACAATGAAATATTTTCAACAAATCCTAGCTTATCAAAAAGAAATTTTACTTTAGCCTCCCTGAAACAAGTTAATCCTTTTTGGGAGTTTCTTAAAAAATGTTTGGTTCACATTATTTTAGTTACTCCCCCTCCACTACCAGTTTATTCAGAAGGTGGGCTTACAATTTCTACAAGAAAGTCAAACGCATGTTCATCGTTTTCTCGTTAGTTTTGACACTTTTGATCCAATTTGGTCTTTTTGGGCTAATTTGTTCGATTTTAGTCTCGTATGACGAATTTTAGTCAAATTCAGTCATGTTAGTTATTTCTATTACTTTAGATTCAGATTTTCTCATGGTTAACGATAGTTTTCGGCATTTGCAGAGACGTACCACGGGGGGGGGGCAACTTACCCCCTGTAAGAATTACTCACTTAGCAGTTGGGAAGTTACTGTTTCAGTCAGGGACGAAAATAAAGCGGGAGACGGAAGCCTCGATCGGAGTTAGGAACTTTTAGCAGATAGATCAAAAGTTGGAAAAATCCAAGAAATCAAAAAGAGTCTTTCTTTAGCCAAATGTTGATACTCGGGAATTTTGAGTTGAGTCAGTTGAAACTTTCAGAATTTTTGCCCCCCCCCCCACACACAAGAAAATCTACTACGTTTTTCAGCATTCGGTCAGGATTTAGGCATCTTGGTCAGATTGACCGCATGTGGTCGTCTCTGGTAATTTTTTTTTTTGGTTTCTGATCCTGTTTGGCTGAATCGATTCTTGTTCTTTCTATTTACTATGAATATTTGTTGAGCTCTGTCCCCTTTTGCTCAGATGTGGTCGAATTTGATCAAGGACGCCGAAACCCATGGGTGTCTGGGTCTCAGGCACCCACTGAAAAAATCAGCCAATTAGTGTAAAATCTAGAAATGTTTAAAATTTGAAAGTTTCTACAAGGGTACTGACGAACCCCCACTTAAGAAAGTTCGGCGCCTGTGATTTGATCCGCTTTATTTGCGCATCATTGATTACATTCAGTTTTAGTTTAATTGGAACCACATTGATTAGTTCAGGTCAGGTGTGGTTAGATTTGGTCATTTTGACCGTCTATTGGTGTAGGTAACTTTATTTAAACGAGGCAAAACCGTCTGGTCTATCCCAATGGAGGGCCACAAATTTTCCACCTGAAGGCAACTGTCAAACCTTGTAGCTCTCTCCTCCTTCAGTATGTTTCTACGAATAAGCACATTCCTCCAGATATGCTTCGGGCCAATTAAATTACACACTACGAGAATGCATTCAGTTATTTCAATGAAAATTACAGCCAACCATCAGAACAGTCTTTATTCGGCCTGATTTGGATTAAGTACATAAGTTGCAATACCAAAGAAGCAGAACCAAAAAAGAAAAAAGAAAAGAAACAAAAGTTGTGCAATTAAGATGGCAAAAGCCAACCGTAGGACTGAAATGAGGAGCGCAGGTACGTATATCAAGTATTTCTTTAACATAATGATTGAAAATCGTATTAAAACGCTTCTCGTACAAAATTAAACTAAGTTATTATTAGTTTTATCAACTATATATTATCGCAACTACGTTAAGGATCAAATTACATTAAATTTTTTATATAAAAACGGAAATATTGAAGGAATTATTAAAAGAAGAAGTCCTTTTTACATATTTAATAGGTTAATAAAATACATCATTTGTACAGACTTATCACCGAACAAGACCAGTTTAAATTTTTTATATACTTTTGGAAACGAGCAAATACTTTTACTTTTGGATTTTTAATTTTATTAACGGGGGTACCGTTGATTTTTCGCAATTAAATCGTTGGGCGTATTTGCGCTCGTTTCTTTTTTGTAAAGGTTATCAATTATCGGAGTTGTCTCCGGATTATCGATTTTCATTTTAAAACCAAATCACTAAAGAACGTCGAATGAAAAACGTGAAAAAAAATTCTGTTATTACAATTTCAGAATTTTATAATCTTTATAAAAAAGGTACATGAGAAATGGAACGTCGAGTTAAGAGCATGAGTAAATTAGGAAATAAAATTTGTTCTCAAAAATAATGCAAATCGCTGAAAAGTCTCGGAAATGCTTTAATGATATTCACGCCACCAAGCTTAACTTTTCAGGGATTTGAACTATTCAAGTCGAAACATATTCAAATCAATACGCAGATCCAAAACCCCGTTGTAAAAACTAACAATGCCTACCTCCCATATTCCAGCGTAGGTAGCCGAATATCTTTTTTCTTGTATCCCTTGATTTCTTGCATTCAAAGACGCGAGTCGTTACATAACAAAATAATACAAAAAATAATAAAAAATACAGGTATAAGAAGAACTGAAGATTGTAGTACTAATCAGAACTGTGATAGTTTTCTAAAAATGTTCAAAATTACATCTCTTCGACATCAGACGGAGTCACTCCACGATAAACGGACGTCTTTACTTCGCATTTCGTGAATACGGATTCGGCCGATTTCCGAAACGCGAACTCATCGAGCTCGGCGGTGCTTTGCCGCCCCCAGAATTTTCTTGATTATTCGAGCCATACGACTTCCAGCCGCCACCGCCGGTGTTCTCTCCAGCTACAACCAACACACGTGAGCAACATTAATAATCATTCGAAAACGAAGTAACACTAGTAAACAGCGCGATTCTACGATGGAAATATAATTAAATGATACAACCAACAGTCAGAAGAACAAGGGGGGAGGGAGGTAACAAGCAGATAGGGCAAATTTTTCGAAGTTAATGCTTTAACCAAGATATTCGAAGCACCAGGGTCATTCATCAATACTTTGATCCTCACCCCCCCCCCCCAAAGAAAACAACACAAGAACACTCTTATAGCCGTATTTTCAAATAACACCTAAATTTTTAAGTGCCCTTAAATGGATAAAATCACTTAAAATTGCACTTAAGTAACCTCCGGAGGTTACTCAAGTGCAATTTCAAATGATTTATTTCATTCAAGGGCACTTGAAAAATTAAATGTTGTGGCTATTGGTCATGAAAACTTAACATTCAATATCCACATTGTATTGTAAGGCAAGGGTGTGTCTCAAAACGCCCCTCTCAGGAATTTTCAGTAGGCCAAGTCGGATTAACGATTAAAAAAAACGCGTCTAAAATTTCGAGGCTACGCATCATTATGGCTAAAGAAATTTCATCTTCTCCAAAAGGGGAGCTCGAAGGGCCACCAACGTGAAAATTTAAGGGTATAGAGAAACGTATCGATATAAGGGTTTTCTGGGTTGCTGATTGCGAATATCGCATCAGATTCTTAATCAGGCCTCGATTTGGGCCCAAAAATTTTGAAGAAAAAAAGTTTGATTTCAAAAGTTAAACTAAGTGTCGAAGAAGGCCTTCCTGGAATCAATGAAATAATATAATAATTAATTTAATTTAATTTCTAATCTAAAAATAAATTATTTAATATTTCAACAATTTAATAAAATTTATTTTTAAATATTAATTTTTATTAAATTTTTTATTTTAATTTTTATTATTTAAATAATCTTAATACAAAAAGAATTTAATTTAATTAATTTTTTTAAATTTTAAATTTAATTTTTTTTTCAATTTTATTATAAAAATTATTAATCAATCATTTTAAATTCATCTTCAAATATGGTATCAAATCTTAAATTCAACTACAAAATTTGCAAAAAAACACCTCAACTATTGCAATTAAATTAATTTAGCCCAGTTTTGCAAATTTTGAGTCTCAAATCGGGGTCCGACGCTGCTACGGTACTTGAAAACCAGCGAATCAGAAAACCCCTACTTCGATACTTTGCACGATATATTTCCATTTGAAATTTCGAAGCTAGTGCTCCCCCCTCTTTTTCTAAGGTTAGAGAAAATCTTTCAACCACAATTATGCGTAACTTGGAAATATTAATACGTTTTCTGTCATTTGTCAATCCGACTTCGTGTACTAAGTATCACCAGGAATAGGCATCTCAACAGACACTTTATATATCCACCCCCTTCCCCCTGCTTTTCACAATCGACCAATGTTCTACTCAGTTTCGGCTTACAATAGAATGGCGAGGCTGAGGAAGAAATGGCACTGGCTCTACGAATTTTCAAAATATGACTCCGGCTCCAACCCCTACCTAGCCTTTAACATGCAGCAAGTAGATCAGACTCCGGAGCAAGAACCGCTCCAGAATTTAGAGTAAACTCGGGAAAATAAAATCTGCTATTCTCTTCATACAGCGTGTGCTGAAGCGTAAGAGCTCGGAAGAGTTATTTTGACCCTCTCCTCCATATTTGACGTTTCTGGAGCACATACGAAAAGAATACAAAACACCATTTCTACAAAGAATCTGATCCAGGAACATGTTTTCGTTCATGTTATCTCGCGGTTTCTAAAAGGAAAAATCTTTAATAAGAGCGAGAGAGGAGGGAGGAAGTCCGAGCCCATCTAAAGAACTGGCACAAGAAACCATGCAACTGTCAATATGTTAGTTTGGGCACCTTGACAATTTCTCTCCCAGTCCTGCGGGTCCAAGGTTTTTCTTTTTCTTTTTTTTTTTTTGTTCCTTCACTTGCCAAGACTAGAAAGTCAAGGAGTAAAATGAATTCATTTGCTGATTTATGCAATATTGGTGAGCACTTTCTTCCGTGGTTTCAGAAGCATTCCACATTTTCCATTCTTTGGTTTTCCTCTACAGGTAAATTTGTTCTTTCAAATTTCTGATGGAAATGATTTTGCGTTTTGTTTTAAAAACACAAACCATAATTTCACGTCCAATCGCTACGTAGTGACATCGTACTACGGGTCTATTTCAATATTTTTGGTGGTAAGGATAATGCCAACCGAATACATGCTCAGTTTGTACTTTCTTTCGACTACCATCCTCTGTATATTTTCATCCATCATTACACAGCGTTAATCCCTCGAAGGCGTGTACGAATATTGTTTCTAAATTTTTGTCAATTTTGGAACCGAGATAAAATATAACATTTATAATACACAAGCGAGAGACATGAACGATGAATCCTCTGGTAAAGCTGGTCCTGTCCGGTCCGCATCTCCGAATCATCTCGTCGATACACGAATTCCAATCAAGACTCGATGCGACGGCGATCGATCGCTTTACAATAGTTGGTATTGAACAAAACAAAAACAAAATGTATACTATTATAATAAGAGTTAGCTCACCAAAGTGGGCGAATCAAGGTCAACTGAGTCCTGTTGGGTGAGTGGGATTATGAGAGCTGATCACCAGCGTCCTGCAAGAGGCAACAATAGGACACATTTTTTTAGGAATATTCACTCCGCTGACGCGCAGATCTGCAAAATTCCATCCGGACAAAATACATAGGAATTCGAGCCGATCGAACGTTTGTCAATTTCGGTCAAATTTTGCAGAACTGTAACGCATATGTAAAATATCACATGTCGATGCGGAAAAAATGAAACGGTTTGCAGGCTTCAAGGACGGACAGAAATTTCTCAGGATAGGATGGCGGAGGAGGCATTTACAACGAATTTTTGTTTTTAATATGAGACACGACCGATTTGCACACGGCTGATACGCGAATACAATTAATTAAACGGTTATTATCATTATCGATACAATATTATTATATTATTATTATTATTATTTAATAACAAAGGGATACAGACTCTGGAATTACGTATACTTAATTAGCTCGTGTTATCAGAACTTTGTCAGTACTTAATCAGAATTCGGAAATAATTTCAGTAGATTTTACAACTCAGTGATTCAATTTCTTCGCACCTTCAAATTTATCATTTGAAGCCTAACCGAGGAAATTTTTACGACTTCAATTTACTTCAGTGTCTGTTACCAACACATTAACCTCAACTATTTCATAAAATTGCGTTGTAGAATCTCACAGAGCTTCAATATTGTTTACAGTGACAAATATACAGGATCAGTAGCACGTAGGTTGCATAAGCATGCGTATGTTAACTGACAGTGAGTCTGATATGAACAGAAATACGAATGAAATTGTAACCCCTACCTTAACCATAGCTGACAGTCAGTTTCCTAAACTGACTCTCGATCTTACAGTGTCTCCATCAAGCAAGACTCAAAGTAACAAGCATACCCGCATTTAAATTTCACCAGTTTGGATCTACAAAACCCTAATCATTTTCCTGATGGTTAAGGTTGCAAAGGCGGAGGCCAAGTTAGTACATAGCAATGGTTCTCTTCGAAATCATTTTCCAACATTGTGATTTTTCACAGGAGCTATTGAATTCCTGAATTTTTGTTCGTGTCCTCTGGATGTGACAATACCTAGTTTCAATTTAGCCTCGAGATGAGAGCATGCTTTACCAGAACAAATAGTATACATCCCTTACAATACAAATTTTCCCGCTCTATTTTCCATTGCACTGTACTTCCATAGATAATAATATGGTAGTAGAATTGAGCATAAGTTTTCGAATAATGTTTGTTCTTCTTCCAGTTGTGTTAATACTTTGAGTTATGTCGTTTTTCTTTGCACTATTTTGAATAGTGTTGTAGTTAGCGCAAGTAATATCGTGCACACTATTTTGAGTACCATCATCCTTCTTCAGTTATATTCGTCATATCATGCATACTATTCCAAGATCCAAGAAGTTTTTAAAAAATCACACGTAGTATTACGAGTTGTGCAGCTCTTCTAGGGATGTCACTGGCACTGCATGCTCTATTCCGAATAGTGATCGTTCTGTAGTAAATTTGTGTTATTCCTCCAGACATACTACGAAGATGTACAATCTGTCATCCTGCATCTAATATAGAGGTCATTTTTGTAGAACTTGAGAACTGTTATTTTTTCTAAGAATAAACATAATTGCTAGATATTACAAAATCAAAATCAACATTATTTTGAGTTAATCTTATCAAAAACAACCGTTGATAAGATTTCACATTAGCTCAGTTTCCAATACTTTTGAAAACCGACTGTCCTGAAGCACGTTTTCATAATTGCAAAAATAAATTAACGATAAGTAGTCTAGGGTAAGACCAGAGACTTCATCTAGACCAGAATTTTAGGAAATAGCTAGGGACAAAACATTATGGACAAATTACTAGAGATTCTAGTAAGTCTCAACGTTTGACAATTCACTTACTCATCACACTAATTATAGAAATTTTCATGAAATTTGGTAAAAATTACACTAATGCTATCAATATTTTACAGAATTATGACTTTTAATAGAATTACATCAACTTTCAATGGAATTACATTACCTTTCAATAGAACTACATCAATTTTTAATAAAATTACAGTAATTTTGATTGCTGTTGATATTCTTCAGTCTTTCGACCAGTAGGTTGTGTCTCTCCACTCTTTTCTCTCCTGCGCTAATCTATTCATTTCTGAGAAAAAGATTTACACCTTGTATCTTTCATTATCTGCTCTTCATACCTCATTCTTTGCCTTCCTTTTCAGTTCTCTCCTGTAATTATTCCCTTTAACAACAATAATATTCCTGGATGTCAAATATTATGACCTATCATTTAAACTCTTCTCTTTACAATCATGCTCCAAATTTCTATTTTCCCTCCTATTTGCCTCAATACGTCCTCATTTCTCATCTTTACTGTCCATTTGATTTTCAACATTCTCCGACAATATCACATTTTGAAAGCTTCTATCCTTTTTCTTTCTTGTGCTCCTAAATTTTGATAAATACAGTAATTTTCAACAGATTTACAGAAATTTTCAACAGAATTACAGTAATTTCCCACAAAATTACAGTAATTTTCAACAAAATTACTGTAATTTCCAACAGAATTGCAGTAATTTTCAACAGAAGTACATTAATCTCCAACAGAATTACAGTAATTTTCAACAACATTACAGTAAATTTCAACCGAATTCCAGTAATTTTCAATAGACATAAAACTGTTTCACCTAAAATCTAGTAAAAATTATCATCATTTATTGTAAAAGCATGAGTGAATTGATACATGCAGACTCACTAGAATTTCAAGTACTTTCTGTTAGTTTTACTTTACAATACAAGTTAACAATTCAGTGAGCTATCTATTTGTTTTCCACCCACTCCCACCAGGGCCACACATTCATATCTGCAGTCTTGCAAGGCACCAATACAGGCTCCTTGCAAATCATTATTGCTCCATGCAACTAAATGCTACTGATCTCGTATATCTGCTCTACTACATAATAACAAAACATTATTTTCATACATTAAAGAAGTTTGGTAGAAATCTAGTCGAATTATTATTAATGACAGGTGTTTTTTCCCCCTCCACTAAATACACTATCCTAGTAATTTTGATTAAACGATAAAAGAATGCTGAACACGCTTCTGACACAACTCGTGTAGATTTCAGGTTGAACGTATTAAATTGAAACACAAAATCTCATCAAAAAGACTCAAATCTGAGTTTACAAATCATATTGGATTGGATTCTCAACTCGTAAGTTTAGTAACAAAATAAATTACATAAATTTCAAAATGCCCTATACAAATTAGAGACATTTACAAAAGTAACCGCATACTGGATTGTTATCAGTTTTACAATGCTCCTCGTTTCAAACTAATGTTTTACAGTATACACCTATTAAATAAGAGCACTAAAAATACAATTTTGATGTTTCAATCAATTTTTCATTTATCATTTTAAAAACAAATTCACAAGTTTATTTCCTTAACTGATATTAAGGTAATCCATAGCGTTAAAGTAAGAACATTTTCATTGTCATCAAATAAATGGCAATCTGCTCAACCAACAAAATAAGACTACTACCAATATGACTAATTTGTGATTCAACTTGGATGTCTCTTCGCCACAGTTCAGTTTTATCATCATTAATTAAATTTTAACCTAATCATGCTCCACAAAGTATTTAATTTAATTGGAAAGAACAGATGGCATCCAGTCACATTTTGAAATAGTCGAGACAGATTGCCATTTCTGATGAAATAACCAATTCGAACGTCGATGACATTACAAAGTATTTCACATCAACAAAGAATTATAACAACATTGAGAGATTATTTGGGTCAAGAAAGAAATCTGCATGCTTTAAATCAATTTTCCAATTTTAAAAAAAAAAAAACAAAAACATTAGGCGATCTGTTACACTACAATGTTCACGGTTCGAATGATAGCTTTTCTACAGTCAATTTTCATTCTCAACAAGCAGCTCGAGTACTTACTCATCAAGATTTGTAGTCATTTCTAGTATTTTATTTTGACTGGTATGTTTCACTGTTTTCCAGAGTTATTTGATCTTTAATCCATATTCAATAGATCGCGTTCCTACATCTCATTTTCTTTCTTTTTTTCTTTCTTTCTTTTGTTCGGATGGGTCATCTTTGTATGAACTTTGTGCCAGAAAGATTTACTCACTTTGAATACAGCTTCAATCAAAAATTGTTCATTTATCTGGCATATCATCAATTTCATTTTATACTTGAGTTTTTTTTTCTTATTTACGACCTCACTAGGGTAACATTGCGATAAGAAAAATCGAAGTAGAAAGAATAAATTTTGATGAAACCGACAATGAGTGATCATACTTTACAATGCAATATTCGGTAACTGCAAGTAAGTTCGTATCTACATGTTCCATATATTTACATAATTATACACCTCCTTTAGATATATTACTCCAACACATGACGCTGATGGCTCTACTTTAAATGTTCAAGTGACTGATATTTTGAAACATATAAGACGATCCGGTTTTGATAGATTACATTGACAAGATTTTTTTTTTATTTCAACAACAATTTAGCCAAGTTATTCAATATAACGTTCCGTTATCGCGATTTAATTTACGAGACGCCATTACAGAGCAGATACCTGTTCTATAAATCCGAAGTTATTTCAATTAAACTTATAGAACATAGAACAATTAAACAGGATAGGCAACGATCAATTTCGTTGTTTTTTTTTTCCATTTTCGGTTCATTTTTCTGTTGCATTATCCCAAGTTTCAGAAGTCAATATTTCAAAATATTGTTAGTGAAGTTCAAATCGCAATTCTTAAGAAAGAAAAAAATGACCGGTATTTCTACACTGCACAGGTTGAAAGAATGGAAGTGAGCCTTGCGATAGTTACATTCCATCAATTAAACCGTATCAAAAGACTGTACATTAAATTTTTAGCTTTTGCAAGAGTAACTTTTACAAGGTCAACTTGTGAACCATTGAATATAAGAGAACAATTTTCACGATTATTACAATACACAATTATTATTAAAAGTTAGATTAAAACTATTTTATTCGGACTGTCCAATACTTCAGAAACTAATTCCGTAGCAAAGATAGAAACATTCAAGTGTCTTATTACCAATATTATTATTCCAATTTTCATACTTACGTTTGTGAATTTAAGGCTATGGCCTTGAGGAATTTGAAACCGTATAAATTACGCGATTTATGTTTCAACGGAATATTCTTTCATAAATTTTACATAGAATATAGGTCACTACACTATCTGTTTGATAAAATCTGAGATAACTAATCGTTTAGGCGAGAAATAGGTCTGAATTGAACGCTCTTTAGTAAGGATACAACCTCTCAAGTCGTTTAATTTTTTAGAAAATTAAAGACTATATAAAATTTTATCAAAAATAAGAGGATAAAAAGGAGAACGATAGCGTTAAAAAAAATTGTAAAAATAACGTAAAAAGTAAAAATGAGAATCGTAACATGAAAATGAATAAAACTACTGAGAATTAAATTTCATTAGAAAAGGCGATGGTAGTACCTAAATTATAACAAAGTACCAATCATAAGTACGTACCTCCAACATATCCACCGTCATAGTATCCGGAGCCATTGTATGCTGATCCATAACTACACAACAGAAAAAAAGACAATGATTTAAAAAAAGGAAGCGTTCGGTAACACGGAACATTTAGCGAATCTAATCAAAGTTTCAACAAGAAAATCAAAGGCTCCTTCCAAGAAAGTTGATAAATTAGAATGAGTAAGTTTTACGATTTCCGAATGAACCGCGAATGCCAATTTTACATATAGGGTGTTTCAAGGTAGTTGAAATACTTCACTGAGTGACAGCTCTGCATGAGTCTTACAACACTTTCTGATATACCACATGTTGCCTGATTCAAAGAAACTGAGTCAAAAATTCGTTTTTCCTTCTACATCTCAAACTTGACGTTTTTCCGACATTCTACATCACAGATATCGGTATTTAATGATTCCTACCTACAGGCTAAATTGACGAAGCTAATCAATACCAATTAAAACATGTTCAGAGAGGATTCGACTGAATGATAACTCTCGAAGAGCGCAACAAAACTTGCATTCTCTACCTCAGAAAACAGAAGTATGAAAACAGCAGTGCGAAGTTTCAATTCTGACACTTCTTGACTAAGTTCATGAATTTCCCAACAGCCCCATACGATGTCTTTGTAAGTTACAAGGAGTCATCACTTTGTATCTTGAAGGTACGGAACATATTACCATCCCAATGAAAAATTTTCCTCAGGCTATGTCTTGTACAATAATGTCGATATACTTCGTACCAGATTATATTTGGCTTCTAGCACCCTCCCAAACCCCTTCACCATACATTCCAGCCACCAATTTAGGGCACAATCAATACATTAAAAAATTAATCCCGCAACTTTCGAAACTCAAAAAATCATACGTTAAATTTTCCCGTTTTTAATTGTGACCCTCTCCCGATCAATGTACTACGGCCCTTCCTTGAAACCAATGAAACTGGACGTGGCTCTATGTGAACAGGGGCTAGAATGCTGCTCCGGAAGTAATTTGATACTGAAATTGAATTCGGAGACTTTAAAAATCCGATGTTCGACATTAATTTACTCCCTCCACTCCTGATACCCGACCGTAAACTTCAAATAATACTGATGTATGAACAATAAATTCTACAACGTTCATCAAAGAAAACGAAACAGAAGACTCAGTGCAAGAAATGGTTAAGTGCACTTTCTTGTCGCGACTGATTATTCTAACCCTGATCATATCGGCCGATAGTAAACATAGTCATCACTACAAGGGAATGACCAAAATTCCTTCTTGCACTGAGCTCTCTAGAAATCCATTTCATGTTTTTTGAGTCAATTTTGCCACTCCTTCCTCCCACCAACGCCAGGTTATCAAACTAGCATCAAAATAATGCAGCGAATCATTCATGCGAACTGATTTTCATGTTCTAAGCTTCCTTTTCCCGGTGAATTAGAAACGTTATCAGCCGCAATCAACTTTTCCGGCTAATAGGGGCCCCGAAAAACGTCAACTTCAACTCAGAAGTATTGTGGTTTTCAGAGATACAATATCCAAGTCGAAATTTTCAATTAGACCAACGAAACTGGCCTCGTAAAGCCGAGCTACACCATTCATTACATACCCGCCAGAATTGTATCCCATTGATCCGGGTGGTTCATAATAACTGTCGTCATAGCCACCCTGTCCGTAAGACGACTCTTCCATCGCGGCTCTCGCTCGATCCAGAATACTGAAGACTTTAGCTTTTCCGGGAATGGGTCGCGGCGGTACTGGCCCGCCTACCGGAGGAGCAGCTCCTCTCGGTGGAATGATCGGTGGTCGCGGTACGCCTCTTCCTACACCGCCGCCTCGGCCGCCTGGTCCTCCTCTCATCGGAGGCCCGCCGGGAACGCCGCGACCGCCTCTACCACCGCCGCCGTACTGCTGAATTTCACGCAACTGCTCCTGTCTTATTTCATCGTTTACGTCAGGAACTAAGTACTTTCGAATTTCAGCTAGTGCGAAAGCGATTCGCGCGTACGCTTCGGCCGGCGGTGCCAGTGCTTGAATTTCTACGTGTAATTCGTCGCTCAAGTGAGAATATTTAGGGTCCAGAGCATTTCTCAATTCTTCTTCCTAAAAAGTGACAATAATGCTTAATTACAATACGAGCTAATCGAAGGACAGATTCAAGTCAAAGAACACTAGAGCTGAATGTTATACAAAGATGAGGTTTTAACAAGACGCTCAGTTACATTTCAGTTAGAATAGGCCATCCACTACCACTTACATACAAATTTCATACAATGACATAACATGCTAACCCATGCAAATCGAAGGGTAAACTGACTACTTTTAGCACGGCACTAGTGTTCTACAGGGTAGAGCCCCCAACGTCCGAATCCTATTATAATATCCGATTTGACGAATCCACTTTTCTAAAAGGTCCATAAAGAATTTACCTTCGCTTTGTCTCGCATAGAGCCACGTCCTAATATGGCCATTTTGGTCATCGTTTCTTCTTGCAATCGTTTCAGTGAATTGCCTTTCGGTCCAAGTAACTTTCCGACAAAATTGAACTGTAAATAACAGACCACAATACAGTGAGATTTTGTAACTCAAACATAGGAAAGTAATTTGGCTTCCTTGGAAACTGACTGACATAACTAGGTGTCACAATGATTACAAGCCACTACAGTTAGTCGCTGAAGGTAAGATGGCAAGACATATTTACCCTCGGATGTTCTTTCACCGGAACAAGTACTTTCGTCACAACTTTAATAGGTTTCTCTTTGTATATGTCAACATAGCGGTTTTCGGATTTCAATGGTTTCCCTGCAGCTTGAGCTTGGGCCTTGGCCACTTCTACAATCAAAGTTTCAAATTCAATCAACAAGAAATCAGGAGATATGAAACATAAGGGAAATGTTGAAGTTTACATAATACTCAAAATACTCGAACTTGTAGTTTCTATATCCACAAATTCTATGAAGCCGAACTGGCATACGACATATTATTCATTCAAAATTAGTTATAGAAATGTCGGAGAGCAGTAATAACTGATAGATGACATTCAAAATTTTAAAGTAAAGATACTCGTGAAGTCCACTTACATCAGCTGATTTCAACGATGTAAATGGCCAATTAATATTTAGTGAATCGATATTGTGAACCTTATTTGTAAAAACAATGCGGTTATAAAAAATACAGCACATTGACGAGTATCTTTACATTAACATAACTCACGAAACAGAATCGGTAAGCAAGCGAACCTCGTGCGTCCACTTCACTCGCTTACCCTCGTTCGCAAATTGCGTACTCTGTTATTGCTTACTCAGCTTTTCTGTTCCGTAATCTACTATTAATTCTATCGGACTCGTGTTCACATGATATGCAGTCACGGTGGTGTTCTACGGGGCAGTTGCATACATGATATAACCAAGACCTCTAACACGAATGTGTAAGAAAATCATATCTTCCAACAAACACTGAACTATTACAATAATGCAGGTTGGCATTGCCCGATGAATGCTGTTTCGATTTTCATCCTCTAAATTATCCGGTATGAATGCCGACAATCGGCGAAATATACTCGTGAAGAAATGTCAAATTCCGCGAGTGTTCGGATACAGTAAGAACTCGACGTAAATAATAAGTTCAAAACTAGGAAATATAAATATCATTCACAAACCTTGATCAACTAATCGCATGGCGTTACCATGTTGTTCAGGATTAAGCGTGATTTTTTCCTTTAATAATTCTTTAACATATTCGCTAGGTTTCGTAGTTTCTTCACTACCCTCTACTTCTTCGTTGTTATCGTTCTTCATATTGAAAGTTGACGTCCACGAATTATTTTATAAAAACCGATCGTATTTGTTAAAATAAAACAAATTAAACAACGCAGAAACACGAATTACGAACTCGTTAGAATAAGAGAATAGAGAAGCGCTGATCACGCCAAATTTCTAACAATCCGCCATTTTACATTTTCCGGTCAGTGTTGCCAAGAATGAAAAGTATTTTCACGTCGATATAGCACTGTTCAAAGCAGGAGAAAAGTACCTAAAACTATGATATATTTGGAGACTTTTTCTGGGACCCTACCAAATGCATGTGTGATCAGGGTTGGTAAGTCCAACGAGAAAAATAAATGCATAACTTATGCATAACGATCAACGAGACCGGAGGAGCGCTCTTGCACATAAACAGCCGTAACGACGATTCTCGATGAGGCGAACTTTACCGTCCCAACGCCTGTACTGCGCAATCATTATTTATATTATGTATTTATTTATTTGGATGAGTGCAAAAATAAACGCATTTTGGCATTCATGCTTCGAGTCAGAGCGAAGCGTGCACAAGCAACGAAAATGAGGAAAATGACGCACTTGCCCGTTTAGTGTGAATAATTACCTTTCCCTCTCCCGCCAGGCTAGCCACCCATTCGACCATATGGTCGAAGCCGGTCCACAATGCTCACGATTTGTTTCGTTAATCTCATTTTTTAATTTTCTCGTTGAATGAAGTATAGTACCATTTTGCACATGCGACTTGCGCAAAGTCATCTTCTCTTAAAAGATAACTGATCCTCATTTCTCAAATCCTCGAATTGATTCTTGACGACATTTTTTGACCGGAGACAGGATCTTTGACTGCACCCATAGGACCTGACTACTGGTACAACGGCGATAAGGCCATGAGCTCACGACCCATATAGGCTAGTCAGGCACAACGATACTGCGTAATCATATTCAGTAATCAGAAATAATTAAAACCAGCAACGTCTTCCGTTAATCACTTGAATCTTGATGGTTGAGTAGTTGAATCCCACTATTCTCAATATTTCCTCGGACTTTCTGGAGAAATAATGTAGTCATTCTGAAGCTCTATTCTAACTTGCAAAATTCATTAAGACATACTTGCAGAAGCGCAAATAGGGCACACACTTCTTGATCCATTACAACCCATTCAGACGCTTTGTTCTCACTTATTCGAACTCATGTAACTGTTGAAGATTTCCTGACTGGTTAGGACTAGTTGGATACACTCAGATTCCAGATTCATTTAACTTCACGAGGGCTCGGATTATAATCAAGACATTGACGCTGAAATAATACCAGTATAAATGAGAACTACAGAGCGCAACATTATCGCAATATGGATCGATTTTGATTTTCTTCCAAGAATGGCTACGTTTTAACATGTAACACGTATAGAGGTGCTCAACTATTGTTTCTTTTTTCATAGGCCAATAACTTCAAAATTAAAATGGGTCATTATAATTATTCCACGGAAAGGGGGCAAGGTTCCATCTGGTTATGCCCCAAAACATGTGACAGACTAGTTTCATGTACACTAACATTACCAATAAGATGAAAACATGCAATTTAATATAAATATGAAGACGTAACAAGATCAAAATACATATATACGAACAATAAAAATAAATAGGTAAAAGTAAAATCATTCAATATATCCGTACTATTGGTAATTATTACAATCGATAATCTTACCAGAACTACGTGAAGTAAAAAATTGCAGGCACTAGGCGTACATATTAGAAAATGCAGACATTGGCCAGGGCCCGCTTCTGACACCGTAACAGAGATACAACTTTTTTCTAAAAGTAATTCAAAATCATACGAACAATCGGCACACTCAAACATGGGTATAAAAATGGACACAAAATCAGCCTCATAAAACTAATCCTTCGTAATCTATTACTTCGTCCGTCGCTTCCATTCTATTACGTAAATGCAGTAACGTATTGTTGAAATGCTTGCTGATTTGTTGTGTTTCCTCGTTACTCTCTAAATTCGTGAGTTCGTCCCGAATTTTCGATATCAGCTGATTTAACATATCAACGGTGACCTGTACCATCAACATAGCATTATTGAAGTCACATTTCATCTTAGATGTCCAAATTTAAATAACTGAAATCTGCTTACAAATTCGTTTCCTCGCTCAAAGAAAAATATGTAATGATTCAGCAATTCGATGAAGAGTTGTACTTGAACACTTGTATCCATACATTGATTAGCGATGCGAACGCCTTTCTTCAAGCAATCTAGTACACGTTTGCCATCGCGGAGCTAGAAAATTGTTTTCAAAATAAGATAATTTCAGAAGTACGTGACTTACACACTTGCATTACGGAATGAACGAGTATTAGATAAGCTCACCGGCTCGTTGGAGCTGGTTTTTCCAGACCAAAATAAATGCGAACATGTAGCTACAGCCCTACATTGGTCTGGCTTTTTAAGAAGTTTCGAAGCCGCTAATGCGCACTGAGTGCGAACAGGCTCGGCATTTTCTTCTCCGAAACAACTGAGTTTTTCGAAAACTCCGATGATGAGAGTGATAGCCGCCAGTTGGCATTTACTTTCTGAAATTTCGTCTTCATACAGCGAAAACGCCTGAAAAATTCATAACGTTTTGTAAAAATCATACATCTGGTGAAGGGTGTCATTTGGTAAGAGAGCCAATGCCAAAAAAAAACTCCCATCCGAAAAAATGTACTTCAAAGTAACAAATCTCAACGCCTTTATTTCCGGACTCCGACTTCCTGACATACGCCCTCTTTTTCAACCAAGATACAGAATATCAACTAGATACAAAAATACAATGAAGACCGTTACCTGAGATAGGAATTCATACGCCACAGTTTCATGATTTTCGAAATTCGTTTGACCGATTGTTAAGACACCTTGTAGAAATAATCGTAAAGGTAATTCCGCTAGTTCTGCCTTCACCAACGCCATTATGGTTTGATGACTGAATTGAAAAATTTTCTTACATTTTTTCTCCCACAATTCGTCCTAAATGAAACATGCGAATTACAAATGAATTCTTAATGGCTGTGCACAAGAATCGTGTATGGATGAACACTCACGAATTTACCTCGTCAGCTGAGCTACTGTATTTGAGAGCCAACTGATACGCTTGGAATACCAGCGGCGGCAGGGTGTAACATATTCTCTTGTTACCACCTACTCCCAAATGTTTTCTAGCTGTGCTGAGTATCAGGTACTGCTGATCGGCCAATTCAGATTTCAACATGTGAATGAATCTGAGGAACAAACTTCCAAATGAGTATTTAAAGTATATTATCAACGTTTCCTTCAAGAAGGTATGGAAGTATTTTCGATGAGAGAGGAGGAGAGATTTCAATTTTTCCAATGTTAATTTTTCCTAGCTGCAAAGTTGCTGAAATCAATAAGTCAGAAATTCAGTTTTGTCAACTGAAGTTCCGATTATTCAACGTTGCTCTCACTAATAGTAATTTAGCCAACTGACTAAGCTGTCAGGGAGGAGACTTCCTCGGGTGGCCCAAATCGGTATGCCCGTTTTTTCTTAAAATTGAACATTAAATTATTACCGTGCCACAAGAGACTGTTCTTCAGCAAAGTCTTCCGGGTCATCTTCGATCAAAGGTTGATCTGACTGGTCTTCGATTAATGAGGAGATCATCATTAATACCTGCTCAACCTGAAGAGAGAGAAAATAAAACGAACGGTTACTGCAGGTTCATGTTGCCATTTATGGTGAACGCCAATTTATCTGAGACAGTGAATGGGTGAACAGGTACGACTGCAACTTAGTGATAAAAGAAAGGAACAAGCTCTTTAAGCAGTCCATCTATCTGAGGGTATTCTACGGATGTACTTCACGAGCTATTATTAAATTCAGTAATACCTCTGAAAGAAATGGATTCAAAATTACAACAGCATTTTCGCGATCCCAAATAAACGAATTGCACAACTCTACATTCACTTAGAACCGCACATATAAGAAACACGAACTCCGGAGCAGGCCTGCAACTTAGGGGCAACACGAAGCATTGCTCCCTTCCCTCATCACAGTGGACAAGACTTTTTGACTTCTTGTTGGATTTTTGGGCGGAAAATTCCCAATTTCACCCCCGGATGCCTCTCCTGGTAATTACGCCACGACCTTGCTCAGGAGTAAACGTCGGAATACTTACCAATTCTTGGGTCGGTATAAATGTACGCGTATTCAGAACATTATTAACGAGGTACAATGACAAAGTTTTTCTCCCCGTATAATCGAAACACTTCATCAGGCTTCCATAATGCTTTAACTCCAGTATAGTTAGTATATTGTTGAAATAATCAACGGGTAACTTCATCAGACGGCACAGTTCTCTGGACACAGCGCTTTTGTACCCAACTCTGAAACACACAATACGAATTACTGCGATCAAGCACGTACAAATATGACGACCGCAGAGAACCTACTTCCAATCCTTACTTTTCTATCTTAAGTTTTGTGAATATGTCGATGGTTGTTTGCAGTACTTTGTCAACGAAGTCGATTCTATCCGAATAACATTTCAACGCTAAATTCATTAAAGCTACCTGCAATGAGACCTTGTCTTCTGGAGGCATATCAAGACGACACTGCAAATTCAAAGATTCACAACATGGATCAGGATTCAGTTTACAAACTAAGTTGTTCGTGAACATATCATTACAGGAGTAACTTCATAAGCACAGACTAACCTGCAAAATGGATGCAACCTGATCGGAAAAAATATCGAATAGCTGCAAGCTTTCGGTATCCTGATTATTTTGCGTGTAATTCGCAAGACGATCTATCATCAAGATGATGATGTTCTTCACATTCACTCCCGGGTGTAATTCTTCGCAAGACTTCAGGAACATGCTCAAGGTGGACAAGTGAAACTCATCCGGAAAAACCTTCGGAACACAAGGTATTTCAATAATCAAACAGAAAAACACAACACGAGATTCCTGATTATTTGAAAGTAGGTATATAATTTTGACACGACCCGTAATGGTGGCGTACTAATTCGGCTTTTCAAAATTTCAACACACCTGAATAATGCATTCCATCAAATACTCTTGAGCGATAGGATCACGACAACTCACAACTTGCTCCAATATACCCGGTAACACGACCTGTCAGTCAATAACCCATACGTAAGAACGAGAACATAATATAAAAGAACCTAGACGCCATAGTCGGTACCGTAAGACAGAGAAACTTACTTTACGATATTTCTCAAGGGTTATACTCTCCAGCTGAGACAATCGTACGAGATTGGTGCCAACCAGAATACGCAACTCTTCTCGTTCTTTCTCACGGCGTTCTTTATCCCTGGAATGTCCTTGGTGTTGCATACGTACCCACAATTTATTCATTTCAGCGAAATTCATCAAAACGAAATCAATCGAATCTCGAACCTTGAAAAAGTATGCATTTCAATAAATCGAGTAATTCACTCGTTTCCTAATACACTTCAGTAGCAAAATCATATTTCTCCAAACGAAGACAAGTCACAGGAGAGGCTGATGAAGTCGCAAATGCGTAATTATGTAGCGACCAGCCAAATATTAAACACTTCATTGTCAATCTTCTAAGTTTCGTGACGCAGAAACTTCGTCTTTGTTAAAAATTTCACGAACAGGAAATCTACATTTCATCAAAATCTTCGTTTCGATGTACTTACATTTCCTTCAGGTTCATCAGCACTCTCTTCCGGTGAATCAGGCAGAATATTCCGCGTACACTGCAGCAAATAATTCCGAAGGAACAACCCTCGCAATGGATGCTGAACTCCTCTACACATTTCCACCAGATCTTTCATAAGATCCCGTTTCAATGTTGGATTTGATTTGATGTACACTAATCCAACAGTAATCAGCAAATATCTGCACAGAGTTTTTCGAGATAAACTACGAATTCTCATACATTTCTACATTACAATTACCTTCATTAAGAAAATTATATAACAGAAATTAAGATCAACGTACAAACGAGGGACGATGTTGCCAGCATACTGCACCAATTCATACAAGTCATTTACTTGTCTACCCTTCTGGAATTCATCCAGCAAATACAATTCTAAATGACGAAGCTCGTCGGTAATTGAGATATCTACGGATTTATTAAGGTCAGTTTTCACCAAAAAAAATTTCAAGATAAATAAATGGACGGCAGAAATATAGTCAAAAATGAAGATATCAAAAGGATACACAATTCGTAGTAATTTTTTGGGGACAAAAGAGAGGTCCTGAGCTCGTTCAACATATTGGATGCGTGTTTCAACGATTCCATCAATTTACTCTTATCCAAACATCGTTTCATATGCAAAGCTTGCACTTGAACTACGCTCTTCGCTTCTTCTAGCAATCTCTCTTGCTCTTCGAACTGTCCCGTCATGATTAAAGACAGATATCTAAAAGAAAAATGATAATAAGCATTATGTAGCCGCGTAATCACAATGAGCAAAGCATATAGTAATCTTGATGCGTTTCTAGAACACAACATCCGAAATTGAATTCTCAACAATAGTTCAACGAACAGTGTAATGTGCACTGCAATTCCATGTGGAAAGATGGTTTCATTTAACATAAGACCAAAATATAACATTCAGCAGCAATTAATATAGTAAAAAAAACTAAGAAGACATACCAAATTAAAGACAGGAAGGAAGTACGTTCAATGTGTGATTACAAAACCGCACGAAACGGACGCAACATACAGCACGGAATTCAAGAACATTAATTGTGGAGTACCTGCCACCTATAAGAAACAGAATGGAACAGGAAGATGCACCTGTCACAATTTTAAAAGAAATATCCAAAAGTTAAATTTCTGTTTTATAATAAGTAATAACCGCAAGACGAGAAATAAGGAATTAATTTTCGTCTGAATCTGAATTCTGAAGTTCGAACTGATAAAATCAGCCAATGGTGAAGTCAATACTGTTCCAAGCATAGAATATAAATTCGCCATAGAGGATACGTCACACGATACCTTTTGTTTACCAATCCTGCATCTTAGTTTTGTGTCGAACAATAGGTGGCGCTATACTATCACGCTATCAGTATTCGGCAATAAAAAATAAAAAAATAGTAGACAAGCAGCTAGCTTTGAGTATAATCAATTAATCATCCACCATTTTGATTCACAGTGTGCCCGTGGATACCGAATCTGACTATGTGGACCAAAGTCATATAGATCTTTGACTATATATAACTATATGGACTGATCAAGACGACACTACTACAAGGAAATCTTGCACACGACCCTTTTTCGACACCTTTTGTGTAATGATTAGAGAAGACTTGTGTGATTTCTGGTTATCAGTATTTTGTTTTCCTAGATCCTACTTGTATGTTGAAAGAAGCGATTTATTGCTAAAAATCAGTCATTTGAGCTATAATTAACCAATGTAATTCAATTAATATACCGTATTTCTCTATTGATACAGCCAAATATTTTTGCACAAAAGGAAGCATGAGAAGAAAAACGGAGAAAACAAGGCAAATCAATACGTCTTTTATTCCATAGCCTGCTTCAGCGTTTGTTTTACAGGAACAATTCAACCGCTCCCAAATTTAAGTTGGAAAAGTCTGTAACAAAAGCAGCCGTAAAATTGTATCAAAGCACAAGTTTTCTTCACAAAACAAGAGTTCCTCACGAATGTTGTTTTAGCATTAAACGCCACAACTATCGTTTCGAACTCAGTAATTGCTGTCAATGGGAAACAACTAATCAAAAAGAGACTAAGAATATTCATCATTAACATCAAAAACAATCCTTATGGTGACAGGAATTATTTGAATCCTCAGATCTTCGTATACGTACATTACATAAATTACAGGTTATCACCTGTTATCATTCGCTTAATCATTATAGCACAAAAGATGTTGAAACAACATTTTATCAACTTGATCAGTCCATATAGTTACACCAAGTTAGACGACTAGCGCGTTTCCGCGTTCTGCCGTCATGCCAGCGCGCTGCTATCGCTGAACTCCTTTGGTTGCATTGCGCGTATATGGACATTTTTACGTTTTTGCGGATTAGCTCAAAAACTATCAATTTTGATGAAAAATCGGAAAGAACTAAATTTGTTCACCTTGGAATTTCCCATCGAATGCGAGTAAATTCGAAATTTTTATGGGTAAAATTTTGAAACTGATCTTACCTGATAGAAAATAACAGGTAGAATAAATTTTGTTCTTTTCACTTTTTCATAAAACTCGACCGTTATTGAGTTAAACGCAAAACTTTGTTAGGGCTCCCAACGTTTACATTGATTTCACGGCAGTCGAACGCTGCCAGCGCTGCTATTGGGATAAATTATTGTAACATACGAAGTTTAACATTGGTTAAATGGAGAGTCGAACGACTTGGTGTATCTATATGACTTTGATGTGGACTGTGGAGCGTACCGCGTAGTCAATTTGGCATGGACGTGGACGGGCGCAGTGTGAATCAAAATGGCGGATGATTATACCCATGTTTACTGTGCTCTACCCGAATCGGCTACTAGTAGGTAAGTAAACTAATGCTACAGTGCCCAGCGTGATCAAAGATCATACTGGAAAAGAATCAGGGATGGCAAACGAAACCGTTTTTTTTTTCGTTTCGTTATTTCGTTTCGATATTTTTGACAAAAATCAATCGTTATTTCGTTTCGTTTGTTTGCCATCCCTGCTATTTACTTAACTCACCCTAACTTAACTCACCCGGGAAAAGAAATGAAATTTCGATTACAGTAGGCTCGGCTACTAGTACCCGACCCTAGAAAGTGGGTGCAATAGGCTCGGCTACTAGTAGCCGATCCTAAAAATCACAAATCAGAAAACTAGGGATGGCAAACGAAACGGTTTTTTTTTTGTTTCGTTATTTCGTTTCAATATTTTAGACAAAAATCAATCGTTATTTCGTTTTGTTTCGTTTGCCATCCCTGAAAAGAATTGAAAATTCGAGTGCAATAGGCTCGCCAAGAATTCATAGGTAACTGTAATTTGACCATCATTTTTGGGAGAGTGAAAATTTATGGTAAATAACCCCAACTGAAGGTAATTGGAAAGTTTGAGACTTGTACCTATAATATGTCTATGGTAAAATAACTTTTGGACTGGTGAAAATTTAAGAACTGGTACTTTTTTCTTAATTACTTCATAGCACCTCCAAACATGAAACATCAGATTCATCATCTTCATCTGAAAACTTGAAAATAAACTAAGACTGCAAACTGGCAAACCCAACCCAGCTGAACAGAAAATCCAACATTTTATGAAAAAATTATCAGTTGACCAAGTATGCAGTAACGTATTTGCCTTCAGATGTCTGTACATTGCCTAACTGCCAACTCTTGTGGTACTTCTTTTTCGAGTTTAAGCCTCCATTATCTAGATGTCGAAGCGTGGTTTTCGGGGATTACCGTGCTTGTGACTAGACGCGTAGGTCAGTGGTGTCGATCTAGTTTGAATCTCTAAATTTCATATCATTCGGAATATTAATTTAAAAAAATGTGGGCCTTCTAAAAATCTTAACTCATAGAATTTTTGGTTCTGAATTCTTTGAATTTCTCTTGGAAATTATAAAGAATTCTGAATTTCACTTTCCTTTCTATCACGAATTTGAATAACTTTAGAGATTACTTACATTTGTAAGCACTGAACGCTTCTCTCGGCTCCTCGGCCTATACCCCAGGTCTTTTGGCGGTAAAACTTGTGCCTTTAGCGTTACGCAACAGAGACGTACCGAGAAAGAGATTTGTGTGTTGGTGCGTATATTGTACAGTCATCGACAGAAGATTCTGTTTGTGTCATCCAGGGACCTATTACTTTTTTGTTATGGAAAAGAGCTTATTGAACCGTTTTTTAGGCCTTTTTTCCTGACAATTTAGTGGCTTTTTGCTTAGTCACGTTTTCGCTGTGCAGCTAAGTCTTGTTCTTTTGTACCCTGTTCCTGGAATTTGTCGCTCCCCATTTCCGATTGAAGGGTTCGCATTTTTGACAGTCGTCAATGTGTTATCAGAAACGATTAATAGTGTACAGGATGAATTTCAGTTTAAAATGGATGGAATTGCTTAGTTTAGGATTTTTGCCTTTCAAAAAGTTTGGATTTTTGTGAAAAACGAGTATAATTTAAACATACGTATTTAGTTCGATTTCAGCTTGTCGGTTTTTTGATCTATGTATCTTGGGTACTATACTCTAGTAAATCGAAACATGGTAAAAAATTGCGATTAATTTCTCGTAAGCTGTATCATCGTATATTTGCTACTCGTTAGTAATCTGCCAGCTCTGGCTGGGATTAAGTCGGGTGTCGGGAGTTGCATATCCTTGGAATATGCTTGCACAACTCCTCGGTGGTTTAATTCGGTGATTGAAATTCGTTCTGGAGTGGAAAAAATGTATATAAAGATCGTGGAAGTTCGTTGTCGGATCTGCTGTTTGTGTAGACTACATTCGGGAATTACCTTGGCTTATGTTGAATTAAGTTGGCGTATGTCGGCATATCTCGCAACACAGTACATTGAATACTTTTGTTCCACCGGCTACTGGGTAAAGATGATTGATATTCGTGATGATTCTTATTGACATTTGCGCGGAAGAAATTACCACTGGGCTCTGACTGAAATAAATTGCATTTTCTTAGAACTGAACGACTTCCTGCGTGTGCAGTTATGAATAAGAATAAACGAGTGTATCATTTTGTAGGTCCATGGATGATCACTCCTCGGAAGTAATAATTCAATTATCTGCCAAGTATGCGACATAGTATGGTGATGAAGTCAGAAGAAACGGTGGAGTTGCCTTTACCAGATTGAAGTCAGTTGAATCCCAGTTATGTAGGTATGTATTCGCATAAATAAAGATTCTTATCTCTTGTTAGCTTGGTATACTAGATACATATATTTCCAGTAGTTCATTGTCCGTTGAAATGTACGTTAGTGCAGTTCAGAACTGCGATGTGTGAAATTCAGTTAAACACGGGAATAAAACTGACTTAAATAGCTGCAATATTTGTGGATCTGAGAAATATCGTAATATATTTTGATGCTTCTATAAGTTGTTCGGAAGCAATAGTAATAGCTATCTAGCATTTAGTGAACCCTTTGAATTCAAATTCTCTTAGGCTGCATGTGTTTAGCTTTCATCTGTTAGTACTCCTGTCGTTACTAAAAACTGGAGTACTCCTATCGTTACTAAAAACTGGAATTTATATTTCTTGACAGAAAGTGCAGATTCACTGCATGTATACTCTTCGGTATAATGTTAGAGAAGGCCACATGTGACACTACATTGCGTTTTTCTTATTTGAATTCTACACGGTACCCAGTCAAGGGTTGAACACGGCGATTAGTATCCCATTTGACGATTCATTTCTTCAAACAAATGTAAGTATTATGATCAGCAGTTTCCACAAATTAAAACGAACGTAGTAAATGTATTGAATTATCCAGTTTTAGTTAATTTGTAAATATCACAAATTGAACGAAACTAGGATAGGCTGTGTGAAATTCTCTTATAATCTTCCCAAGTACAATGTCCTCGATTTTCTTGGAACTTTCTGTAATCACTTTTATTACTTATTACTTCACAGAGTGCCGATTTCATTGCATGTATACTGGTCGCTAATTTTGGAGAAGACCACTCATCGTGACTCTATACTGCGTTTCCAGCGGACGTTGTCGTAATTGAATTCTACGTGACACCTAGTCAGCGGCGATCTCAAAGCATAGCCCATTTGACGATTCATTTTTTCAAACAAATGTAAGTATTACGATCAGCAGTTTCCACACATTGAAACAAACGCAGTAAATGTATTGAATTATCCAGTTGTGATTTGTAAATGTCACAAATTGAGTGAAACTAGGATAGGCTGCGTGAAAGTCTATCGTAAAATGTGCTTGGTTTTCTTGGAATTTTCTGTAATCACTTTTACTTACTTGACATATGCAGATTTCATTGCTACTGGTCGCTAATGTTGGAGAAGACCACTCGTGACTCTATACTGCGTTTGCTGCGGAAGTTGTCGTAATTGAATTGTACGTGACAGCTAGTCAGCAACGATCTCAATATGCGCATCCCATTTGACGATTCATTTCTTCAAACAATTGTAAGTATTATGATCAACAGTTTCCTTAAATCAAAACAAGCGTAGGTAGTAAATTTAATAAATTATTCAGTTGTAATCTGTGAATATAACAAGTTGAACGAAGCCAGGGTAGGCTATACTTGAAATTCTCTTATAAACTTCGAAAGTGAAATGTGCCTAGTTTTCTTGGAACTCTGTAATTACATACCCACTTACCTCTTACCTCTGTGTTGTTAATTCAATTCATTATAACATCCAGTTCCGTTCATTCCCAGATGGCAAAAGAGATAGTGAACAATTGGTAATACTACCTTTGGATTAGCGAGTACAAATATACAGAGAACTGAATATAAGTGCTTAGAGTAGTAGTAAATACTAGGCTTGTCAAAAATTTTTCAATAACCGGTTTTCGGTTAGCTGGTTATTTCTTTACATTTTTTTTTTTTTGACCAGTTATAACTGACACAATATGTCAGTTAACCGGTTATTTTGCGCGAGAGAAAAAAAATGTACATACATAGGATCTAAATCCCCAAGTTTCTGAAATTTACACATTTACAGAATCTAGGTAGGTAGGTTGATTGATAACGCAATGAAGTTGAAAGTTGAAACTACCAGATTTGAGCTTTAACGTACCATGAATTCTTTTTTGCATCTTCAGTTTCAGCGTATGATCCAAGATTCAAAAGAATTTTTCATTTAGAACTGAACACAGAGGTCTCAATTTTTCTCGATAATTTTAATTTCAAGTCAGAACTGATGTATATATCATCATCAGGGAAGTACCGAAGAGTTTTTTCGGTGGGAGGGGGGCTAATAATTGTTGTAATTGTTGATATCTCAACTGACTCAACTCAAAATTCCCACATATCAGCATATTTTTGTGAGGCTATGTCCCTTCGACCTCGCAAACTTTCTATCTGGTAGCCGCAAAGTAATTCGGCATAAGTTATGGAGTTTATGTAGTATGAAAAATGTTTGTAATACAGGTATCTGAGAAACCGTTTTTGTTCTTTTTCTATCGCTGTTATGGCATCGGCCGCCGCTGGGTTCCATACAATCGAAGCCAATTCCAATTGCGATCTCACGAGCGAGTAATATATTATCAGAATTGTCTCGATTTTCGTGAAATTCTCCGTGTTCCTTATAATGAATCCTCCCTGGAAGTTAGCCCGCGTCCCGATAATTCTGTTAGCTCAACATGAAGGTAAAAATAAAGACTCACCTCCTACCCTTGACCGATCGACTTGATAGCTGAATTTTCCGTGGAATTTTGATCTACGATCGCTCTTTCTCCCAAGCTATTTCTCATACTTTTTATATTGTCTCATGCGTTGAAACTACCCCAACCCCTCATGTATCTCTCAGAAATTCCCAGATACTAATCTGGTTCTGAGTTTTTGATTTAATGTTTATTAAAACGTGTGGTATTGTATTTCTTGACGATAGGTATTGTCAAGTTCGTTAAATAGGAATCAAGAATTTTAAATATGTATTAATATAAAAATGTAAGCTGGAGACTCGACCTTTTTGTATCTTCATTTGCTATACTGCTCTAAATTTAGCCTAATTCTCTAATTCCCACTTTCCTTGAAATTTTGTTATATTATTATCACCTGAACCTAGAATAAAAGTTTTATCAAGTAGTTTTCAGTTGTACAGCTGTAATTAATTACATTTTCATATTTTTAGGAATAACCAAGCAGACCTGAAGTTTAGAAACATCGGCGATGAATATGCGGAAGAAATGGAAGAAAAACATCGATGAATGTGTGAATGGACAACACAGACTACATTTAAATTTTCCGAAGATTTGTGCTAGTTCCTTTTTTGGGGAAAGGGATGGAAAAATTTGCAATTGAAAGTACCTCAATTTTATTTCTTACGTTGAGAAATTAATGCTGACTGTATAGTTAACCGATTTGGTATAGGTATTGGGAAACTATAATGACTAGAGCTCGAGTGTTTGTGCAGTAATAGGTTTTTGAGCCCATGGACAAGTTCTGTTTATGGTAAATCTTTATCGGGATTGCACGTTATGTTTTGTATAATGTACTCTTATTACCTATGCTCCAAGGTACTTCAACTGGTCGACCATCTCTATTTTGTCATTTTCCAGGACTATTTCTGAGTTTTCGGGTTCTGTGTCTCTTGATACTACCATAATCTTCGTTTTCTTGGCGTCAATTGTAATTCCATACGTGTCATATTCTTTTTCTATAGCCAGTACCAAGGATTTTTTGTTTTTTGCGCTTTGTGCCAAAATAACGGCGTCATCAACGTATCGTATTTGACTCGGGTGTCTGCCTTGATATCTGAAAATAACTGCGTCAGCATGGACATTAAACAGAATTGGCGACAAAATGAAGCCCTGTCTTACGCCGCTTCCGATTTTCAATTCTTCTGTTTTTGCGGTTGCCCCTTGAGACTGCCGCAGTTTGCTGTTGGTATAGGTTTTTTATAATTCGTATATCATTTGCATCGATTCCAGTATTTCTCAAAGTTTTGATTAATTTCACGACGTACTCTGTCGAGCGCTTTCTCAAAGTCAAGAAAGGCTAGATACATCGTTCGCCGGTTCTCTTTCATCTTCTGGATTAAAATATCCGTAGGAAATAATGCTTCTCGTTCCAAGTCCGCCTTTGAAGCCAAAAATTGTCCTCTTCCTATAATAGGTATATTCGCATTTTCTCGTTTTTTGGCATGAACGATTTTCAGGAAAATGTTCGTTGTATGGCACATCAAACTAATAAAAGTTTGCATGTCTGTGCTCAGTTAACTTTTTGGGTACCTAGTAGAATAAACGTTGATGTTAACTACTTCTTTGGTATATGGCCAGTAGTGTAAATTCTGTTGAACAGCTTAGTAATGAGCTTTATTTCATTTTCATCGAAGGTCTTGATTATTTCAATTGTTACTTCGTCTGGTCCTGGAAACATTTTTTTTTTAATGTAGCTTGGTTTTTGTCTGAGAAACTATTTCGATTACTCGATTTAGGGTAATTTCTTTTAATATTTCCCAGTTTTTTCATCAACTGTTCTACTATTATCTATTCGCTGGCTTTGTTTTTTCAGTTCTCTGGCCACAGCGACTTTCATTTTCCTCATATCTTCAGTGTTATTAAGACTCTTCAATCGTAATTTTCGTAATTTTTAGCACTCATTTTTTTAATGACTTTCCATTTTAGTCTTATTTTGACGCAAATTAAGTTATGGTTTGAGTTCGCATCAGCTTAGGGATGTGTTCTTACAGTTTTTACAATATTTTTGTGCCTCTAATTGATCATTTCATAATATCTATTTGCTTGTGTATTAATTATGTAGCTAATTTGGTCTCCTGGAGCTTTCTATGTACATGTATAACCTGCACTTCAGTAGTTTATAGAACGTGTTCGCCAATATAAACTCGTTGTTTTGGCAAAAGGGCATGAGTCGCTTCCCTCGCTCATTTCTGCTTCTTAGCCCATGATTTCCTATGACCCTGCTGGCTAAGTGACTCACGCTAGCATTAAAATCTCCAATTAAAATTCGTCCAGTCCTAGAACCTTTCATATTTTGGTATTTCTTACAGCATACTGAATTTTATCTTATAGTATATACTTAGAGAATACTTTCGTTATTTTCATGTCAGTCAGATGTCACTATTTTGCAGATCATGTATAATTGTTCATAATTGTTCGTTTCGTGCTGTTGTTTTGCTGCCATCATTTTTTGTGTCATTGGTTTTCTCGACCAGTACACGCCTGCAGGCGCCTTCAGTTCTTTGTGTGAATGGTAGTCATCGTGTTTTTTCTAAAGATTTTTTTAATGTAGACATTTTTCTTCAAAGATCCTCTCTTTAGCTTTTCGGATTTTTTGTCCTATCTCACGCCGGATTCTTTTATAGCTGGGTACATCTCTATTTTTAGCTTTTCTGTGTTTGTCAAACAGCTCTAACATTCAATGTGATTCATACTCGTATTATTTTTTCTTGTAGCTTGGTTTTTGTCTGAGAAGCTATTCCGATGACTTGATTTATGGTAATTTCTTTTGCTGCTATCCTCGGAAAATGGCTGTGAAGAAGATATCAAACAAATTTGACTTTAAAATTGCATAATTTCAGTGAAATGTCGTAGAATTCCAAAATTGTAGAGTGAAATTTCGTCCAGCAAAGTGTATTTATTGCATTTTTTAATGTGTTGGTGCTTCGAAAATGAAAATGTGAACATTACTCAGTTTTCATTAACGGTTCGACTATTTTCTATTCGCTCTTGAGAAATACTTACCCTAACGTGATAGTGTTAGGAGGTAGTTTAGTACTGATATTTCTGGTTTTCTTTTGGTCTTCTGTTTAGACATCTACAGTTTAGTAATTTTTTAACTTTCTGATTTCGCTATCATCGTGAGTCCTTTGCTCATGACTGAGCTCTTGGGAATCCACCAATTCTCTCAACTATCTCGTTCACGAGCACTTGACATTCCTCGCGGTCTTCGGCATTCCGCACTAGCCATTCTAGTCTCCTATCGGACACTTCCTCAGTCTGATCAAGCCATCTTTTCGGTGAACATCCCGTGGATTTTTTCCTTTCGATATTGTCTTGTACAACCAACATATATTGTCGCCCGGTCTCCGAACAGTGTGTCCGAAGAAACGCAGGATTCTTTGGTAGCATATAGATGATAGGCGCTGTTGTATTCGTGGTTTACTCAGAATCGATAAATTCATGTTCTTCGTAGTCTAGCGTATTCCCAAAACATCCTTCGGTACGTCCACATTTCGAATGTCTCTATTTTCCTGCGGTCGTCGGCTTTTATCGTCCATATGTTCCAACGCCATCGAAGAAGATGGGAACACCGAGGGTTCTTGAAAGGCGCAGCTTCGTATTTCTAGTCAGGCTTCGATCTTTCCATATTCGTGTTAGTTTGATCGTGGCCTCTTTTGCTGTGATGAGTCTTCTTCGTATTTCAGCAGTGCTTCCTCTATTGCTATCAGTCAGAGAACCGAGGTACAGAAATTTCTCCATTTTCTCAAAGTTCTTTGAGGCGTCCGACTTTGGGAGTGTGTGCGCTCGATCGACTATCATGATCTTGGTCAGGGCCAGATTTAGGAAGGAGCCCTGGGGGCCCGCACATTTTTCATTACATGCTTGTACAGACGCGCGCGCTACGTACGCTCACGTACAATATAGAAATACCTTTGTAATAATACCTCCTATAATAGCCTATAACTAATTCCGTAGAGCTGATGATGGATGTTATTGAATAGCTCTTAAAAAAAAAACTGATAATAATGACGATGATGACGATATTAATGATAATAATGAAAATAATGAAAATTATGATCAATTTTCTTTAAAAAATTTTGGGGGCCCACACAAAATTTGGGCCCGCAAGTGCCTAAATCAGGCCCTAATCTTGGTCTTGCTTCGATTTAGCATGGGACCGAGGTCGTGCTGTTCTTTTTGACGTGATCCAAATCGGCAGTCTCAGTTCGCTTTTCGAACCGGCGCATAGGTTGTGTCTTCAGCAAATCTCAAATTGCTGATTTTCAGCTCACCCACTCGTACTTCACTGGTCCATCTATCCAGACTTTTTCTCATTGTATATATTCACCGTAGATGTTGAAAAGTATAGCTGATAAAGTGCAACCCTGTCTCACTCCTCTAGATGTTTCAGAATCGAGTGAGTGCCCCTCCTGAAGACTTACCACTGCTTTGTCGTCTGCGTACAGGGTTCTTATAAGTGCAATCAGTTGTATCGGTACGTCCACTTCTTCCTTGATCTTACCCTGCATTTTCTATCGGCTTCTTTCGAAGGCTGTGTTGTAGTCTAGGAAACACAACACCAGCGGAACATTATTTCTGTACATTTCCCCACCAGTTGACGTGCGTTCAGTATTTGCTCGCGTGCGATTTTTTTTCTGATAAAGCCAGCTTGCTCTTTTGGCATTTTATCATTCAAGTAATAGCACAGCCGTTTATGTAGGATGTTCAGGAGCATTTTGCTTGGGTGTGACAGTAGTGAGATAGTTCGATAATGCCCACAGACGCTAGTGCGGTCCCTCTTGTGAAGTAGGACAGACACTGACCGTATCCAGTCCTCTATCCACATTCCTTTCTACCACACATTGCAGCAGATTTAGGTAGTGCAATGTAAGTATCGACTCCAGCTTCCCCGGTTGCCTTATATCATCTCTGCTGTAACGCCATTCTCGCCGGGTGCTTTGTTGCGCCGTAGCTTTCTAATGGCTGTACGAACTTCGTCCTTCAAGATGATTAGGCTCAGTGCTGGTACTTTGCCGAGTTTCCACCCAGAGTTTTAATAGAGCTGCTGGCAATAGCTTCTCCTATCTCTCTGCAGTTTGGTTTCGGTCAGTGAGAAGTATTGAATCGTCATCTTCAGCCGCAGATGTGCGGAGTTTAAAGAATCTGGTAATTCATTTTATCTCCTAGAACTTAACCCTCTAGTTTAATTTTGCTCTTTGTGTTCCTCAGTTTTCTTACAGATGTCCTCGCACTACGCATTTTTGTCTGTTATTCAGCCTCTTCTTTTACTCGCACCGAAGCCCTTCTGTATTCTCCGTTGTGTTGTTTACCTTCTGCCTTCAGATGTCTTTGGTTTTCGATTTCTCTGATCATTTCCTCCGATATCCGGCAAGACTTGAGTGGTTTTCTCTTTTTTTCTTTTGCTAATTCCGCAGTTATCTTCTGTGTGGTGTCTTGAAAGGTCTTCCACATCTGGTTCGGTGAGCCTCGCGCCGATACTCAGCTGCTATACCTATCGGCCTTGTTCATCTCTCTTTCAATTGTTTGGAACTTTCCAACGTGTCCTAAGCCGTGGACATTCCACGTAGCTATTTCGTGTATTTTGTTTCGAATTGACACTGCTGCTTCATTCATGGTCGCTCTCTCCAAAGATCCGATCGGAGAGCTATTTAAATCTCCGGAACATTTAACAGTGAACGAAGCCGTGACGGATTTTCGTGGGAAGATACTAAGAGGAGTTTCCCCTTGCTTTCTTCGAGGATTTTCTGTTAGGGTTTACTCCATTAGCCTTTGGGAGTCTCCATTCCTACACCATAAGGCATGGTCCTCAATTTTTAATCTACATTTAGCCAGTCTGGACTGCATGAACATCCGGGCTTTGTTATCACTCTTTAAAGAAAGCCAATATTTTCGCATCTCCTCAGGATTTCTTTCTGTATAGTCTTCTCGACTGTAAACAGCGAAGACATGAATGAATTAACGCAATAGGATTATATACGATTTTCAATTTCAAGCTTATTTCCTTTCCCCTTTTTTTCCTCTTTTTTTTTAATCTCGTGAAGTGCGATTGTTCGCGAATTTGTGTTCATGTGAAAAGTCAAATTAAGTAGTTTTTGAAAAATCGCGTTCGCCCGAAAAGTGTCGTGTCCGTTGAGAAGTGGTGTTCGTCCGAGAAGATTAGTGTTAGTTGTTAAAAAGCCTTATGCTTGTATCGAAAAGTAGTGCGCGTTATTCGTGGTCGATTTGAAAAATGTCGCGTTTTTTTCAATATGTTTTATGCTCAACGCGTAAATTCACGTGGACCATTCTTCTGGAGCCAGCTTCCCATTCGTCAAAGGCGGCAGCGTTCCCGGCTATTCTTCGGGTATCAGGTAGGCATGTAATTTATTTGTAGGTAGTTGCATCTCATTCACTCGACTTGTAGGCTATTTGTTTTCCTCTTCATTTTCATCCTCATCACTGCAGGATAACTGGAAACGTTCAAGTAACCTACTGCTAGGGTACATCCATATTTGTGGCCGATAATGATAGTAAAACTCCCCACACCCACGCAAAATGATTTTGGATAGGATATGAACTAAAGACTAGATATTTTTCAGTTTGGAAACAGCTTATACTTTCGAGTTGGAAAAATTGAAATTTCTCTCTTCTTACCCTGAAACGGCCTTTCTAGTTATCTCCCGAAAAAATTTCAAGTTACTTCCTTTAAATACACATATTATAAATCTATACTTATTTCCTTTCTTTTTCTCGTTTTTTTTTGCCTATGTTTTTTTAAATTATTATTTGTGTGTGCGTGTGATCTTATGAGTTAGCTCATCCCACTAATGCGTTGTAATTCAACTCTGCATATTATATAGATTACCAGAATGGTGATTGCAAATTGGCTTGGTAAGTTTTTGTTACCTCGTTAAAAATGGTGTTTTTTTTTTGTTTTTTTTTGTTTTGTTTCAGGTAAACATGATATGCGAAGCTCGGTGAGTGTTTTCCAACTTGTATATTCTTATGGTGGTGATAGTGTATGTAGTGTGAAGATATGTTAATATCAAAAGACTGAAGCCTTCGTTTTTGCTTTGAGCTGTCACTCAGAAAGAGTGCGTGTTGTTTGAATTTTCGTTCAAGTTTGCTGGTTTTTAGTTCATGTTATACCTATTGGTGCATTTAAGTGATATTTCATCGTGATGTTGTCCATTTGTGGAGAAGTGTACAATGTTGTTTGATTTTCTGTTGAAGATTATTAATCTTCAGTTTAAGTTGTACCTATGAGTGCGTTTAAGTGATATTTATTGTTTATGGTGTTTTATTGACCTGAAAATGCTGAAGAAAAATTGACAACCAGGGTTACAGTTCATCATCTCCAGATTTCATCTAGGTAATACAACATGGGGAAAAGTAAGTGCAATTTTTTCTTGACTTTCCAGTTGGTAATTAGGTTGTAACATTTCATGTTCATATGTATATTGATGTTTATCTTAGGGAGTGTTAACTGGAAGATTCTAAGCTAGGGTATCCGGGACTTGGGGTCGTTGTTGGATTTTGTGTCACCATATTGATGAAACGCAGGTCATATACATAGGGTAGTGGTCTCCTTCTTGCCTCTTGCCTGGTGTCTGTCAGGGTTTTTCCCTTAGTTGGAGGGTTCTAGTTTTATTAAGATGCTAGGAACTTAGGTACTCATTGGGCATAGAATGGGTTTGACAGTTGTACATAGTTGAGGATGACTAGTTGGTAACCTAGGAGGTCTTTCTGCAGCAGTGAGCTTTTAATGGGATATCATATCGCAATACAAGTAATTTTGATGGTTCACTGCCCAAAATATGGAGGCTAACAAGCTGTCCTGAGGAGGAGTACCTACTATGATGTGGTACATATAGAGGTGGGAGGTCGTTTGGAAATGGTCCTTTCTTGTTAACTTTTGGTTTCATGAAGTAACCCAGTGGTGGAAGGTAGTCTAAAACTGCCCGTTTCTGATTTTCTTTTGGTCTCCAAAAGTAACTCAGTAGGATTTTGGAGAGCTTTCAATTTTACTTTTTTTTTTCTTTCTTCATTTTATTATATTGTGAAGTGCGGTTGATCCGGAATTCGTGTTCGCGTGAAAAGTAAAGTTCGTTCAAAAAAATTGTGTTTGCCTGGAAAGTGTCGCGTTTGTCCAAAGAGTTTCGTGTTTGTTTGAAAAGTGTCGTTTCGCGATTTTCAGTCCATATATTTGCGGTCGTGTCAGTGTGTTGTGTCTCAATTTTTCGTTCGTATTTTCGGGATATTCAGTGCGTATTTTCGCGATTATCAGTGTGTAATTTCGCGCATTTTCAGTTCCTATTTTCGCGTTATTCAGTGCGTATTTCGCGATTTAATATTCTTGATTTTGCGTCGTGTTTGCATACGTTCTTGGAAGTGTTCCAGTCAGTGAGTCTGTTTCAATTTTTACAGTAGTACCTAGCTGCATGCGGTTAAATTATTTACCTATTATTCTTGAATCTGGAGGCGTGTGAGATTTGGTGTGTGAAGTTATTTTTGCTGGAATCTGGTGTTGTGATTTATATTTTTTGTTATAGTTGGTTGTTTATATTTTTGTTGGAATTTGGTGACGTTATTTAAGTTTGTGTTTTTGTTGTTGTTTTTTGTGACGTGAATTGTTGGGTGGTATCTGACTGCCTACTTTAAGATATTCTGAAGGTAAGTGGACGAGACAATTACTGATTGATAGTTATACATTATTTGAGAGTTAATTACCTACATTTACAACCTATTTTGTTGTTCAAAGCTTTTAATATTTCAGATGGTTATTTCTCTGTGGTGATTTATATCATGTGCACTGTACAAAAGTGCTTGTGTGAATAATCATTAGAAACTACATTTTGGTGAACCAATTTGGGGGGCTGTAAAGCGACTGGATAGACTTCATATTGGTGGGAGGGCAGTGGTGCACTGGCAGCCAGTATGTGTATCTTACAAACACCTACTTGCACAGCCCCTTCTGGCGGATCCAGGGGCTTTAGAAATATGGTATCCACCATTTTTGACCAACTTAATGTTGTTAAATTCGAAATTATTATAACCCATTCTACCCAGTATTAATGGTACCGATAATGCACGTTGCCTGAGTAGTACTTGGTCGAATCAAGAAAACCTAACATAGTAATAATAATAGTAATTATTATGATTATTATTATAATATTACAAATAACAATATGTAGGATGAAGGTTACCGATATTGGGTCGATGAAGCACCACCAAAACTTGGTCATGGTTTATTTCTAGATGCATTATGATAATGCTTAATCTTCGGCTTCAATTGGTAGATGAGTTCTCACCTAGTATGGTGCTATTTGCGGGAGGAGGGGTACTAATTGCAAGGCAAACGATGCCCCACCGACACTTAGTTGTAGTTCACTTGTATATTATTATTTTTACCATATAATACTTATAGGCATATTATTTAAGCTGTGGACCATAAATGTGTTTTCAGATACAAGGATGGTCTTTGTGGGATGAAGTGTACCATGTATTGGGTCACTGATGCCCCACTGATACTTAGTCATAGGTTACATTAAAATTATGTCTGATAATTATTTGTCGGCTCGGGGCCGGGGATGTGTTCTCATCCACATGGATCGTGTTTGTTGGAGTTAGTGTGCTGAGACCAGGCCCCGCTGAAGCTTAGTTGTATTTAACTTATAGAATTACTGTACATTTTATATTTAAGCCCGGGGACTCTGCATGAGATGTCCCCAACCATTTTGCTGTTTGTGCCACAAGGGGTACCAAATCTAGGACGATGATGCCCCACTAAAACTGAGTCCTAGTTACCATCTAGATTGACTGCCCTACCTAGACGTATTTGTGGTGTGCTTCTTGATTGTTTACCTTGTCTCTTATTTTCCAGCTCACCACCATAGATTTGCTATGTCCTAGTGTTCTGTGCGTCGTATTATAGTAATTTTCTGTGCGTGATTTCGCGGTTTTCAGTGCGTATTTTCGCGATTATCAATGCGTAATGTCGCGATTTTCAATCCATATTTTTGCGGTCGTCAGTGTGTCGTGTCTCAATTTTTCGTTCGTATTTTCGCGATGTTCAGTGCGTATTTCCGCGATTATCAGTGTGTAATTTCGCGCATTTTCAGTTCGTATTTTCGCGATATTCAGTGCGTATTTCGCGATTTAATATTCTTGATTTTGCGTCGTGTTTGCCTACATTCTTGGAAGTGTTCCAGTCGGTGAGTCTGTTTCAATTTTTACAGTAGTACCTAGCTGTATGCGGTTAAATTATTTACCTATTATTCTTGAATCTGGAGGCGTGTGAGATTTGGTGTGTGAAGTGCTGAAAAATTTGTGGCACGTGTGTAAGATGTTGAACAGTTAAGTGTTGTTATCGTTAACAGTGTTTTGATTGTTTTTATTTTTGCTGGAATCTGGTGTTGTGATTTATATTTTTTGTTACAGTTGGTTGTTTATATTTTTGTTGGAATTTGGTGACGTTATTTAAGTTTGTGTTTTTGTTGTTGTTTTTTGTGACGTGAATTGTTGGGTGGTATCTGACTACCTACTTTAAGATATTCTGAAGGTAAGTGGACGAGACAATTACTGATTGATAGTTATACATTATTTGAGAGTTAATGACCTACATTTACAACCTATTTTGTTGTTCAATGCTTTTAATATTTCAGATGGTTCCCAGGTAGGAAATTGCTACCAAATTAACTAAATGACTACCGTTTTTCACTACCTTGGCAAAAGTTGAAGCGTACGGAAAGTATTTACGGAGTACTACTCAGTTGGCTCCGTTTTGTACTACTATTAGAACTACCTCTAGTGCTACCATAATCTGAAATGTGGAAGCGCTACCATATTACACTCCACAATGCGCTTCTAGGAGTGCTACCAATATGAAATTTAGGAGCGCTACCATTTTATACTTCGTAGTGCGCTACTATAAGCGCTACCGCTAGTACTGCTGAACTGGAATATAGGAGCGGTACATGCACTACTATAAGCGCCACTAGTAGTGCTACTGAACAGAAATGTTGTAGCTACTGACACTTTATGCATCACAAGTGGTTCCGCCAGTGCTGCTACCTCAAATTGTGGGTGCTACCCCTGAAAACACCCCTTACAAGCTGCATTCATTTATCCAGGGATGGAAAATTGATTGACATATAGCTCCCCAAATCCAACTTCTAGAAAAATGTCTTCCCCTCTTCTCTTCCTTACTTTCACTCTGTAACTACCTAATATCTCCCAGCTTCCACTTCTACATCCAGTCCATCACATAAATTTTGACTTCCATACAGCTCTTAGAAATTTTCTGACAGATTCTCCAAAAAAAAATTTCCTTTTGAAATTTCCTCTTGTAGCAACTTGTGTGTATATGTAGTACCTAGGTATACCATAAAATCGTGTTCTGGAAAATCTGTGAAATGAATGAGCCTAATCCACATCTGAAAGAAATAATATGAGTATATTTCATCAACAAAAGTATACAATAAAAAGAAAGTAAAAATATCAAGCTTGAGAAGACGGTGGATCGATGACCTTCACTGGAGTTTTTTGTCCTTTGTATCGTTTTGTGGACCAACGCTTATTTTTAAACCACGCACAGACAACTTTTTGTGCCTTTTTGACCTGCTTTGCTGGAATTGGATCTTGTACAAGGACCAAAGAGGCTCCTGAAAGAAGGGATTTCAAGCATGATTATTTATATCACTGTGCACCAAAGAAAAATACGAGAAGTTGTAGTCATTTGAAGAGAATGAGTTGAACATAATAACACACCGCAAATACCTATTATGTAATTTCCTTAAATAATCAATAGATTTTGTCCAGAATTGTACATGATGAATGATGAATTTTCTCGATTGAACACTGAAACCCAAAAATCCCCCTTTTCCCTGGCGCAACTTGTATTCTGTCAATATCCCACCAAGATTATTGCAAATATATAAATTTTAAAAATATTGGGAACCTGTACTATGTTAAAATCATGTGTTTAGATACATACTTATCAGAATTCTGCAAAAAGTTGTCTCAGAAAACACTTTTTTTCCCGGCACCGGCTTCTTCCATCTGTAGTGTAGCAAAACTACAGGTTGCAGAATACTTGCCATAGTTTCTCGAACAGTCAACTCTGGCAGTACCTGTCGATTCTTTTTGAATAGATCTTGCAAGTAGGTATAACCTAAAAATGTTGAAATGAATCCGAAACATTATTTTGCACTAAAAAAATGTAAGCAAGACATCGAAAAAGATGCATACAAATGCCTTTGCCGCGTCCGGGCAATCCAACTTCTGCGAAAATTCTACGAAATGAGCGTCTGTTTTTATGGGGAAATCTTCACACGGCGCATCCACTGTCTGGCTCAGTGTTGACTCGGCGGCTACATTTTAGTTGGACCGACCTAAAAAGTAATTAATGAAGAACTTAAGTATACGGAACTGTTCCTTATCATGAGGCGAAGCCTCAAAATGACTAATGTAGGTGTTTTCTAAGTTCAATAATTCCATCTGGTTTTAAGATCTACCTTTAAAATATCCAACAGGTTATGAAACTGTACTTCAATATTTTTTGGTCTGTTGTTGAAAATATTTTTTCAGTTCTACATCTAAAACTCACATAAGAGCGTAAGACTTCGCAATAATCTCTCGATATGGTGAACATGTATGTGGAGTGTGTCAAGTGAAAGATTGTGTTCCCGATTTTATTTATGGTGAAGTAAATTTTGCGGAAGCTCAATTGTTTTGTCGTAATAAAGCTCCAAAATTTTAATAAAAAGTTTCGACCTCACCTCTTGTGAGATTGACATGGAAACTTTCTGTATAGTGCAGGAGTATCACTATTATTCCGTTAGGATCAAAGTTGTACATTGTGCGGCTGTGTTTTTGGTGTATACGTAGATCGCGAGTCTTTCGTTTGTGTAGGCTTTTTACAGATGAGCAAAGCGATGAGGGGTTAGTGAATTTTACAAATACTTGAATTTCCCACGTGGGAGAGAAAATTTTCGGAATGGAGGGATCTCGAAACGCTTAATGATTCTAGGGACAGTGTCGGAGGTACAAGGTGTTTCAAAAATTGTAAACTGTGTGACTGTTCCATGCGATTCTTTTGTTTGTGTGGGGCTTTTTACAAAAATGAGCGAAGCAAGGAGGGTTAGTGAATTTTACCTACTTTTCAGAGAACTCGGTATAAAAATCATGACTTCTGATGAATAAAATTGCAGGTAAAGATATTGCTGAAAATAGGCATCCTATGCGGTTTTTCTTAATGCTTTTTTGAAGAACATAATATATGGACGCTGTGAAGCGTAAGGGAACCAACCAACAAAATCTGTTTTTTGAGAACACGTGATTCTTGGCGGCAAACAGTTATGTAAGGAGAAATGAGATAACTATCAAAGTTTTAAGAGGATTGGAGATGAAATACTTCTTTATTCTGCACTCGGGCCTCCCAAGAAGGGTGGCAGGCAACGCGGGAGGCACAGCCTGCACAAGTTCATCGTCGCAATTAAATAAAAAATTTGGGCAAAAATAAATAAACAGTCAAAGGAGGGGAAGAGGGGTAAAACCAACCCATTAAAATCCTACACTTCAACTGTGAAGGGCTGGCTGGAGAGAATAGGCTGCATGAATTCGAGAAAGCGGAAGAAAACATATATTGGGATGCGATGAGGATTTCGGAAACAAGAAGAGAGGGCGAAAAATTGTACAACAAATCCAATGGAAATTTCCTTTACTACTTAGGCCAGACTAAAGGATATAGATGCATGGGCTTCTACATCAACAAAAAATGGGGGATAGAGTAATAGAGGCAAAAGAGATAACCGAAAGAGTTGCCGTATTAAAACTAGCCAACGACAAGGGGAAACACTCTCGTTATTCAAGTGTATGCACCCACCAACATAGCCTCGGTTTACAGCTGTGTTGAAAAGACAACAGGAAAGGAAGGTGGTATCACACAATAATCCTGGGTGATTGGAACGCTAAGATGGGGGGGGGGACAAAATTACAGAGTGATGGGGAACACAGATGGAGGGAAACTAACGGGAATGAGGAACAACTTATTAATCTGACTTTGGGGCAAAATTTAAAAATAGTAAATACTTTTACAAATCTAAAACAAAAAAAGATTAGAAAATACGAAATCATAAACCAGTTTATGTTCACATCGGATTTCAGAGTAGCTAGGGTAAAGTTGTACGAGGCGGAGAGCAGAACCTTCCCCAACTTGCAGGAGGAATATAACTGGATCGAAGACTCCATCAGAGAGGTAGTTACGCAAATTGGAAAAAGGAAGCCCACAACAAATGACAAAATGAGTGAGGAAACGGAAAGTTTCATAATTAAGACAACTGACAATAGGACCAAGACCAACTTCAGCTGGCACGATCAGATCGAGCTGTGTGAGAGGAAATTGAAAAGGAAGGAGGTGAGAAGAGATTTCTGGGCATGTGACCAGGCCGTGATTAAATGTATACCGGAAGAGAGTGGTTCTAACAAGAAGGTGCGTAAAGCACTAGCATAGGGACAAAATTTACTTCCGGCTATCAAATCAAGGACAACCATAAAAAAGTTTTTTCCGAGGGAGGAAATTGTTAGGGAGGCCACGGAAATTTTTAGGGGTTTATGGGTAAAGAAAGAGAGGAGAGGAAAATCAATAAAACAGAGGAAGAATGTGAAAAAAAGGGAGAGACTGCGGAAACGGAAGTAGAAAGCAATACTGAGGGAGGAAACCCACAAAGTATTGGTAACGGCAAAAAAGAGGGAAAGCAACAGGACCAGACGGTCTAGAAAACGAGGTACTGAGAGAATACCAGCGGATGCTCTTGCACCCTTCATTGCTAAATTATTTAGTAAATGTATGCAAATGGGATTTACACCCACGCAATTGCACCAGTCGGAAATAATTTTGTTATACAAAAGAGGATAAAAGCGATCTGAATAATTACATAGGCTTTCGTCAAACATTAGCAAAATTTTTGGTAAAATATTGAAAAATAGAATATACTGGACTTCTGAACAGAACCAACCAAAGGAACAAGAGGGCTTCAGGAAGTGCTACACGGCCGTCGACCACATCTTCGCATGGAACCAAATTTTGGAGGAAAAGAATAAGAGAATATAATATACTACTAGGTCTCGTGTTCATAGATTTCAATAAGGCATTTGACTCGGTCAAGCATTGGGCGGTATAAGAGGCACGATAGTTAAACAGGGGATAGAAGAGCATATTATGGTAGAAATACAAAAAAAAAAAAATACGAGGAGACAACAGCCTATGTCAGACTGGACAGGACGGGGGAAGAATTAAAATACAAAATGGAGCAAAACAGGGTGATCCGCTTTCCCCGAACCTGTTCAATGCGGCCCTGGAAGAAAATTATAGAAATCGAAATTAGGAGGAGAAAAGGGTAAGGATCAATGGTCGATGGCTGAGTAATCTGAGGTTCGCAGACAACACTGTATTGCTAAGTAATGACGATGAAGTTGCAGGCTATGGACGAAGATCTCAGCAGCGTAAGTAGCAGGGCTGGACTGATAATGAACGTTTTAAAGAACAGGGTAATGATGAACATTCAAACCGAAAAATTTCAGGTGGGAGGGTTGGAAATAGCTATTTGTTTATTCATAAGAATTCCAACGCCTGCTTGCCCTTTTATTCCCTTTGTATTTACTGAAGTCTGACCAAAAATAATTCTCCTTTTTCCACTTTACTTCACTTATTCCAACTATTCCTAGGTCAAGCCTCTTCATTTCTCTCCTAAGATTCTCTAATCTTCCAACTCCATTCAAACTTCTGACATTCCAAGTTCCTATTTTAATTGCGCCTTTCTTTTTAAAACTTTCCGATGATGATGCTCCCCCAGGTAGCCCCTACCGGACATCCGAATGGGGAGCTTTTTACGTCCGGAAAAATTATATACCTGTTGGAACACCATCATCAGTAATTATTATTTGGAAAAGCTACATTTCCTGGAAATAGAGATACTGTTGTTGTTTTTCATTGTTTTCAACAGGGTTTATTTGTTGGAGTTCGCCTTCTCCTAAGTGCTTTTGGTTGAGATTCCTCGTAGAGTGTTTTTTTAAAATATATTTTACCCTGGAGCCTCCTCACCACGGCCAGGTATTACTCAAGAGGAGGATCGAGAGAGGAGAAAAGGAAAAGGGTAGACCTCCGACAAGATGGAGGGACGAGTTGGTCAGGGAATTCGGGATACTATGTGGGAGGATAGGGAGAGACAGGAGATGGTGGAAGAAGACGATGGACGCTTATGCCTGCAAATGGAGGCATTCGAATGCATGACGACCCCCACACAAACGGGTCAAAATGTACTTGCGAATAAGGCTGTAAGTAAAATAGATAAATAAATTCTGCACTCTCGTAATTCTTTCCTACCATGAGACTGGACAGAGTACCTATGAAGAGAAACCTAAGACCCAAGTTTACTATTGTTAGAGAACAGGGGTAGTACTATTGAAACGTTTTCACAATGTTACAAATAACATCCCGTTTGAAGTACATGCTATGTTATGTGTTACATCGCTAAAACGTTTCAATAATACTGCCCCAGATGTTTTATGCAGTAGATTTCTTATTTTATGCGTGCTACGACAAACGATATCAATATAAAGTAATAAAACTGAAATTAAAACGGCTCTTCCCGCACGATTTTCTAACAAAACTGTACTAATTAATAAACCAAAGCAGTTAACGTTTCTATCGCATAGCCGACGGAGGGGGGGGGGGGCACAAAAACAAGAAATAACAATGGGCCGAGACAGAGAGGAGGGTGGATCAGTGACTGAGCCCCCCCCCCTCCCTCCACGGAAAATTCATTCTAATCGCAACCAACCTCCTTACTTAAATCCTTGGTACGGCCCTGCAGCTTCTTCTTTGAAACCAATATATTATTTTATTTTAGAACTGGCAACACACAACGTTTAGTAGGCTTGAAATCCAGGGACGTACGGGAGAGTTTTTCCTAAGGGGGAGGGGGCAAACATTGTGAAAGTCCCAACTGATTTAACTCAAAATTTTTCCAACTGACTCAACTTAAAACTCCTGAAAATCAAAGCAAAAAAGAAAACCTTTGACTCGTTGGATTTTTCCAGCGAACACCTGTGTTTGCGGGATTTTCCAAAGTATCGAAGCAAAGAAATAAATAAATAAATAAATAAAAAAAAAAAAACCTTTTGGTTTTTTTTTCCAACGCCATGTGTCTGAAATGGTAAATGCTGAGTAAAATAATTCCTACGAGGGGGAGGGGAGTCGGTACGTCCCCGTTGAAGTCCATGAAATGTAAAATAATTCTAATAAGCTCCCCCTGCATGAATTATTCTACTAAATTTCATGAATACTCCACATATTATGGCACGTGTGAACGAGTCTAAATCTTATAAAATTATTGAACAAAGAGATTCTTTTCATACTGAAATGTTCGAATAATAAGGGAAAAGAAAATGAAAAAAATAAATTAATTAAAAAAAAAAAAAAAAACGAGACCTAGCCACGACACTGTGTGTTCCTATGCACTTTTCACAAGGTTCTGTGTTCGAGTATTCACACATTATAATTCATTATTTGCGCTCATTTTACCTACTACTTGCCTTATTTACAGCACGAGCTAAATTATATAAGCATTCGCCAAACATAACAAACATTCGTTACAGCCCAATCTTACTCCATTCGTTATACAGATAGTATAAGTCTTCTTAACCGGTTCCTTTACCAATATGATGTTGACAAACGTTATCGCAATAAGAAGTTCAAATTGTAATGGCCTTTTCTTAAATTTGGGGACAAAACTGATAGAAAATACAACTCCACTCGACAAATAAGCGCGTTACTTCCAAGTTTTCATTCGAAAAATTCAAATATTCTTCTTCTATCCTTACTTATAGATCGTTATCACTGCTTGTAATAAATCATTATTATGACTCTTCAATAAAAGTTCGTTACAACTTTGCGAATACTTATAATTCAGCCCCAATACAGCAGCATAGTGCTTAAAGTCAACTTTTGCGCAACTTAAAAGAGAACAGGGACGTATCGATAGGGGGGCGAGCTCCCTCCCCCTCCACTATAGGAAATATTTTACTCAGCAGTTGGGAAAATTTACCATTTCAGTCAGCCGAAATAGGAAAATTTCGGTAGAGCTTGGAAAATCCGATTTCTTTTTGCTTTGACATTTGGGAATTTTGAGTTGTATCAGTTGGGACTTTCACACCTCTCCCTAAGGAACTGCAGGTATACGCATTGTAAAAGTAAATAAACAATTATGAAGGGGTTGCATGGAAGTTGCATGGTTGCATCGCGTAATTTTGTTATTTCGTTTTGAGTAGTTAACTTAATTTGTGGAATCAGTGATACTCGTAACAATTCATGGTCAACTGAAATACCTACAAGCGTATTCGGATACAGCAATTCACCTCGATCCTCTTTGAGTATACGGTTTTACTAATGGAACCGATGCAACCTTTTCATTATCATTTGTTTACATTTACTGTGTGCATACCTGCAGTTCCTTACTCCCCCCCCCCAAAAAAAAAAACAACAACAAAAACTATTAATTGCGTCCCTGAAAAAGATGCACATATGTTCTCTAGAGGTTTTCGAAAACATGCCAAACAGGAAAGACGAGAATTTGTTTGTCGTACTAGTATACAAGTGTGATGCTGATGATCATATTATGTACAAGGATGACAAAACGATAATGAACGAAATGATAGACATACACACTCACAGCACTTTTCCCCTGTTTCTTCGAGAATAAATGTTATAAATAATGCTGATTATAATGAGCGCATCTACTTCTACCCGAGCTATATCAAGTAATACGAGAAATATCCCAGATACATTTGAAATACATTAACAAACGCCCTCTTACTTCATAGCAAATATAACAAATTATGTCCATATTTCCGTAATTTTCAGTACTTACTGTGATAAAATAATGAAAAAATGATCAATAATCATATACTCACCCACGAGAAGAGCAAACAACTGGAAAGCTGGAAAAACTGCTGATCAAATGTAGTAAAACACAACAACGCACAACCACACGGAGACGATGATATCCAGATAGCGGAGCTATGTACGGAGCTTGCGAGCTACCGTGGTCGCATCCTGCCAACTTAACTTGTTAACAAGGTTACCGGCGCGATTAGGTTTACTGGTTTAAATCTTTATCAAGTTGTTGAGTGGCCGAGCGGGGCTGGCGCCGCCAGATAGGCGAGACGCCGAGTTGATTCCAGCAATGGACTACAAAGTACAAAGTTTGAGCATTCTGCCACCTCACACACAAGTGAATGCGATGCACACTACTACTGGCGGTATACATAAATACATAAAATATAAGGATTAGGGACTCGTAAAATAATAGCCGCGTTAGCTGGTGGTGACATGGGTCTCTAGTCACAGTAATCACTAGTTAATTAGTAATAATTATTGTCAGGCCCGTAACTAGAGGGGGACGATGTCCCCGGCTGCGCTCTTCGTCCCCCTGGTAATGCTCTTTTTTTAGACGTTTCATCGGAGAAATAAAGCTTCTAAACTCCAAGGCCACTTATCAAAAATTTTGATAATACTGTTCTGCAAAATTTCGCTTTATTTTTTGCTCAAAAATAAAAATATACGAATCTGGAAGCATTTTTAACTCTGAATTCAATGCCGCAACCCGTTTTTCCTGGCATATCAGGATTTTTCTCAATAATATGTTAAAGTTTCAAAAAACATTTTAAAAAAGGCCGAAATTAGATACTTTTTAGTCCACTGAAAAGCAACTAAAAACCTCATACATTTTTTTTTTCCAATGCTGTCGTACTCTCTAATATAGTAATATAGGTACATAAACAATTTTCCAGCCAATCAGTTCGGAAACAAATCAATGTTTTCTGGAAGATTTAAGAAATTCAGATGTAAGCAATTGCTGAAACACAATAATCCTTACCTAAAAGTATTTAAAAAATCAATGCTCGTTTTTGTAGCCAATTAACATTACCCATGTTAAACACACGATCCTTAAACTATTCTTCATGCTGAATTAAATGTCGTAAACCATTTTTGGATAGCACTTCAGAATTTTTCCCGATTTTACATTGAAATTTTGAAAAACATGAAAAAAGGGTTAGAACGGCATATTTTAGAGCCTATGCAATAGCAGTTAAAAGATAGGTCAAAATATTTGTTGTACTTGAACTGTAAAGGTTCAGTAACAATAATAAAAACGTAGTTTGTTAAAAAATTCTTTAATGGGTACTTTTTTTCTTCTTTTGTACAAATGTGAATCAGTTATGCTTTTCAAAGTCCAAATATTTGCACTGCATCATTACAAGTACTACCAGCTGGCTGCAGGGACGTACCAAAGAGTTTCTCCTTGAGGGGGGGGGGAGGTGAAAGTCCCAACTGATTAAACTCTAAATCCCCAAGTATCAAAGTAAAAAAAAAAAAAACCTTCTGACTTTGTTGGATTTTTCCAACTCTACCGAAATTTTCCAACTTCGCCTGACTGAAATGGTAAATTCTCCCAACTGCTAAGTAAAACATTCCTACGGGGGAAGCCCCCCCCCACCACCGGTACGTCTCTAGCTGGCTGAAAACGCTGCTGTTCTGTGAAAACCCCACGGACAATTTATTTTCGACTATTTTTCATTTATAACCAATTCCCACTATTGTTTCAATCAAACATAACTTCTTTTCATATTTTACGTATATTTCCTATGAATGTGTAAAGTTCCTCCATCGCGGGCACCTGACTTACGAATAAAGTGTGTAAGGTTACCCCCAGTTGACAGTATTTTAAAAGGAGAGATCGAGCTGAAAACTGCAAAAACCTTGATTATTTATTTTTCCTTCTAAATTGCTCCGTTTTCCTAATCTTTTGGAAAATTCCTCATAATTATCAAACTCATTTAAAAGCCATGGAAAACCCATCAACAGGTCACACGATTTTTCTTCTTTTGCTTTGATACTTAGGAATTTTGAGTTGAGTCAGCTGGAAAAATCCAACAAGTCAAAAGGTTTTTATTTTGCTTTAATACTTGGAAATTCTGAGTTGAGTCAGTTGGGAGTTTCACAATTTCTACACTCCCCCTCCCCCCTCCAAGGAAAAACTCTTCGGTACGTCCCTGTGACCAAGGGTGAGAAATTATTTGGGATAATGGTCCAAGATAACTGTGTCAAAGATTTTCACGAGCAATTGCAACGCCATCTACCCTTCTCTTTAGGCAGGATGTGGAACTAATATTATTTCTTGCACAGTGTGGGAGGAAATGTACAATGTTATCAAAAATCTTCATAGACAACCCACAGATTTGCTCGTCGGATATGGAGTTTCGAGCTTCGAAGTCACTAATCTCGAAGTGGTGGCCTTTTTCAACTTATTTGTAATCTCCGGAATGCAGAAATCAAAAATTTTGATAGAATAAATATTTTCCAAAATTGAATTTTCGAGCAAAGTACGATCTTTAAAGACTAACTCATAGGAGCGGGTGTAATACGGTGAATTTTGAAGTGGTAAATCTCCTAGTAGTCATATATTTTAATTCACTTGTAAGTTTCCAAAGGCTTAATTCATAAATTTCGAAAGAATAAAAGTTTTCCAAAATTGAATTTTACAGAGGAGTATCATGTTTTCAAAGAACTCATGTAATCGGGGGCGATACGGGGTACGCTTAACGAGTTTCGAAGTGCCGAATGTGGGAGAAGCTTTCGAAGGCCTAAATAAGAAATTTTGAAAGAATAAAAGTTTTCCAACATTGAATTTTACAGAGGAGTATCATATTTTCAAAGACTAACTCACGGAATCGAGGGCAATGCGGTGAATGTATGAAGAGTTTCGAAGTTGCGAGTCTCTGAGTAGTCATCTTTTTTAATTCATTAGTAAGCTTTGAAAGGCCTAAATCAAAATTTTGAAAGGAATAAAAGTTCTCCAAAATTGAATTTTATGTTGGAGTATTATACTTTCAAAGACTAAATCATGTAAGCGGGGGCGATACGGTGTATGCCTAAAGCGTTTCGAGTTCGGAAGTTTCAAATATCGGAGTAATGGCCTTTTCATTCTGTTGTAAGCTTCCCATGGCCTATATTGAAAATTTCGAAAAAATACAACTTTTCCGAAATTAAATTATTTGTGCACAGTGGAGTTCCACATTTTTAAAGACTATCTCATGTAAGCGGGGGCGATACGTTGTATGTCTAAAGAGTTTTGGGTTTCGAAGTTGCAAGTTTCAGAATAGTCATTTGTATAAGCTTCAGTATGAATCAGAAATTTCAAAAAAATGAGAATTCTCCGAAAAATGGAATTTAACAGTCGAGTATTATATTTCCAAGGACTAACTCGGGTAATCGGGAGCCGTACCGTGCATGCTTAACAGCCCCGTAGACAGACAAAGAGGACCTGGGGGAATTTCCACGGCCTCCTCTCCTTCCAGTTCAGTTTGTTCTTTTGTTAGATGGGAAAAAATTAAAAGCGACGGGATAAGAGAGGTTTCTTTCATGGTGTAAGGAGTGATTGCTGATTTGATCTACCGTATGATTGAAATTCAGACCTTTTAAAATATCAGGCCCCTTGAAAGTCTGGGCCCGGAGTATCCCCCCCCCCCTCTCTCTCGACAGGGTTGATGACTAAAGACTTTCAAAGTGGCGAATGCAAAAATAGTCGTCTTTTTTAATTCATTTGTAAGCTTCCGAAGGCCTAAATCAGAAATTTCGAAAGAATAGAAGTTTTCCAAAACTGAATTTTACACAGAAGTATCATATTTTCAAAGACTAACTCACGGATTCAGGAGCGATACGATGTATGCGCAAAGAATTTTGTGTTTTGAATTCGCGAACCGCAGAGTAGTTACCTTTTTAACTCATTTGTAAAATTGCGTAAGTCTAAAAATAGTAAAAGGAAAGCACGGGAAGGAAAGAGAAATTGCCCCCGTCAGTAACTGAACTATCAGTATAAAGTCTTGTTCCCACGGCGTGTAGCTTGACGAGCCGCGCCTTAAGTTTGACAAACCTCACACGGTGGGAACAGAAATGCGCGTTGGCACCTGGAAAGGAATACGATGACGCCAGAGGGCTCGACCGTTCCCGTGATTTGTCAGTAAATTCTGCAAACATCAAAGGCGTGTGACTTGAGAGATAACAAGCCACTGGCGCCGGACGTATTCCTACAATCTGAACGTAGATATGCATTGCAACCACTGCCAACTCGCGACAGCTTGCAACTGTGGAGGGGCGACGCCACCCCCCCCCAATATTTTCAACTCATAAATGGAAAAAGTACAACAAATTTGACCATCAATTTTTAAATTTATCAAAAAAGAAAGTAAAATATGATAAGTACCTATTAATGAGAAGGGTATAATTTCGGCATCAAAGTAGATGGAAGACGACCATTCGAATTTTCAAAGAGAGGGATTTTCGACCGCTCCTAAGAACCGTGATAACTTTGATTCTCCCCCCCCCCTCCCCGCCAATATTTTCCATAAGTCGGCGCCTATGTGGGTGTCCTAGCGGTTTTCGATCGCGTGCAATATGCATTTTTTTCGCGGGTGATTAAATATTCCCCAATTTCATTGGCTTCATACTCTGTATACACATGATGGACCTTTATCAACTCTCAAACTTATGGGAGCGCTACGAATAGTGCTACCGATGTGATGCTATACATTCGCTACATAAGCAAATACTCTACCGCTACACTTTCTACTACTGGTAGTGCTACTAGTGGCGGCGCTTCTATTTTCGCTGTTATTTTCACGAACAACTACACATTCATTTAACCCTTGTATATACTTGATACATTCACTACTGTATTGGTGCTACTCTTCACTACCCCTAGCGCTACCTCAAATTTCCTACCTGGGTTATTTCTCTGTGGTGATTTATATCATGTGCACTGTACAAAAGTGCTTGTGTGAATAATCATTAGAAACTACATTTTGGTGAACCAATTTGGGGGGCTGTAAAGCGACTGGATAGACTTCATATTGGTGGGAGGGCAGTGGTGCACTGGCAGCCAGTATGTGTATCTTACAAACACCTACTTGCACAGCCCCTTCTGGCGGATCCAGGGGCTTTAGAAATATGGTATCCACCATTTTTGACCAACTTAATGTTGTTAAATTCGAAATTATTATAACCCATTCTACCCAGTATTAATGGTACCGATAATGCACGTTGCCTGAGTAGTACTTGGTCGAATCAAGAAAACCTAACATAGTAATAATAATAGTAATTATTATGATTATTATTATAATATTACAGATAACAATATGTATGAGAAGGTTACCGATATTGGGTCGATGAAGCACCACCAAAACTTGGTCATGGTTTATTTCTAGATGCATTATGATAATGCTTAATCTTCGGCTTCAATTGGTAGATGAGTTCTCACCTAGTATGGTGCTATTTGTGGGAGGAGGGGTACTAATTGCAAGGCAAACGATGCCCCACCGACACTTAGTTGTAGTTCACTTGTATATTATTATTTTTACCATATACTACTTATAGGCATATTATTTAAGCTGTGGACCATGAATGTGTTTTCAGATACAAGGATGGTCTTTGTGGGATGAAGTGTACCATGTATTGGGCCACTGATGCCCCACTGATACTTAGTCATAGGTTACATTAAAATTATGTCTGATAATTATTTGTCGGCTTGGGGCCGGGGCTGTGTTCTCATCCACATGGATCGTGTTTGTTAGAGGTAGTGTGCTGAGACCAGGCCCCGCTGAAGCTTAGTTGTATTTTACTTATAGAATTACTGTAGATTTTATATTTAAGCCCGGGGACTCTGCGTGAGATGTCCCCAACCATTTTGCTGTTTGTGCCACAAGGGGTACCAAATCTAGGACGATGATGCCCCACTAAAACTGAGTCCTAGTTACCATCTAGATTGACTGCCCTACCTAGACGTATTTGTGGTGTGCTTCTTGATTGTTTACCTTGTCTCTTATTTTCCAGCTCACCACCATAGATTTGCTATGTCCTAGTGTTCTGTGCGTCGTATTATAGTAATTTTCTGTGCGTGATTTCGCGGTTTTCAGTGCGTATTTTCGCGATTATCAATGCGTAATGTCGCGATTTTCAATCCATATTTTTGCGGTCGTCAGTGTGTCGTGTCTCAATTTTTCGTTCGTATTTTCGCGATGTTCAGTGCGTATTTCCGCGATTATCAGTGTGTAATTTCGCGCATTTTCAGTTCGTATTTTCGCGATATTCAGTGCGTATTTCGCGATTTAATATTCTTGATTTTGCGTCGTGTTTGCCTACATTCTTGGAAGTGTTCCAGTCGGTGAGTCTGTTTCAATTTTTACAGTAGTACCTAGCTGTATGCGGTTAAATTATTTACCTATTATTCTTGAATCTGGAGGCGTGTGAGATTTGGTGTGTGAAGTGCTGAAAAATTTGTGGCACGTGTGTAAGATGTTGAACAGTTAAGTGTTGTTATCGTTGACAGTGTTTTGATTGTTTTTATTTTTGCTGGAATCTGGTGTTGTGATTTATATTTTTTGTTATAGTTGGTTGTTTATATTTTTGTTGGAATTTGGTGACGTTATTTAAGTTTGTGTTTTTGTTGTTGTTTTTTGTGACGTGAATTGTTGGGTGGTATCTGACTACCTACTTTAAGATATTCTGAAGGTAAGTGGACGAGACAATTACTGATTGATAGTTATACATTATTTGAGAGTTAATGACCTACATTTACAACCTATTTTGTTGTTCAATGCTTTTAATATTTCAGATGGTTATTTCTCTGTGGTGATTTATATCATGTGCACTGTACAAAAGTGCTTGTGTGAATAATCATTAGAAACTACATTTTGGTGAACCAATTTGGGGGGCTGTAAAGCGACTGGATAGACTTCATATTGGTGGGAGGGCAGTGGTGCACTGGCAGCCAGTATGTGTATCTTACAAACACCTACTTGCACAGCCCCTTCTGGCGGATCCAGGGGCTTTAGAAATATGGTATCCACCATTTTTGACCAACTTAATGTTGTTAAATTCGAAATTATTATAACCCATTCTACCCAGTATTAATGGTACCGATAATGCACGTTGCCTGAGTAGTACTTGGTCGAATCAAGAAAACCTAACATAGTAATAATAATAGTAATTATTATGATTATTATTATAATATTACAGATAACAATATGTAGGATGAAGGTTACCGATATTGGGTCGATGAAGCACCACCAAAACTTGGTCATGGTTTATTTCTAGATGCATTATGATAATGCTTAATCTTCGGCTTCAATTGGTAGATGAGTTCTCACCTAGTATGGTGCTATTTGTGGGAGGAGGGGTACTAATTGCAAGGCAAACGATGCCCCACCGACACTTAGTTGTAGTTCACTTGTATATTATTATTTTTACCATATACTACTTATAGGCATATTATTTAAGCTGTGGACCATGAATGTGTTTTCAGATACAAGGATGGTCTTTGTGGGATGAAGTGTACCATGTATTGGGCCACTGATGCCCCACTGATACTTAGTCATAGGTTACATTAAAATTATGTCTGATAATTATTTGTCGGCTTGGGGCCGGGGCTGTGTTCTCATCCACATGGATCGTGTTTGTTAGAGGTAGTGTGCTGAGACCAGGCCCCGCTGAAGCTTAGTTGTATTTTACTTATAGAATTACTGTAGATTTTATATTTAAGCCCGGGGACTCTGCGTGAGATGTCCCCAACCATTTTGCTGTTTGTGCCACAAGGGGTACCAAATCTAGGACGATGATGCCCCACTAAAACTGAGTCCTAGTTACCATCTAGATTGACTGCCCTACCTAGACGTATTTGTGGTGTGCTTCTTGATTGTTTACCTTGTCTCTTATTTTCCAGCTCACCACCATAGATTTGCTATGTCCTAGTGTTCTGTGCGTCGTATTATAGTAATTTTCTGTGCGTGATTTCGCGGTTTTCAGTGCGTATTTTCGCGATTATCAATGCGTAATGTCGCGATTTTCAATCCATATTTTTGCGGTCGTCAGTGTGTCGTGTCTCAATTTTTCGTTCGTATTTTCGCGATGTTCAGTGCGTATTTCCGCGATTATCAGTGTGTAATTTCGCGCATTTTCAGTTCGTATTTTCGCGATATTCAGTGCGTATTTCGCGATTTAATATTCTTGATTTTGCGTCGTGTTTGCCTACATTCTTGGAAGTGTTCCAGTCGGTGAGTCTGTTTCAATTTTTACAGTAGTACCTAGCTGTATGCGGTTAAATTATTTACCTATTATTCTTGAATCTGGAGGCGTGTGAGATTTGGTGTGTGAAGTGCTGAAAAATTTGTGGCACGTGTGTAAGATGTTGAACAGTTAAGTGTTGTTATCGTTGACAGTGTTTTGATTGTTTTTATTTTTGCTGGAATCTGGTGTTGTGATTTATATTTTTTGTTATAGTTGGTTGTTTATATTTTTGTTGGAATTTGGTGACGTTATTTAAGTTTGTGTTTTTGTTGTTGTTTTTTGTGACGTGAATTGTTGGGTGGTATCTGACTACCTACTTTAAGATATTCTGAAGGTAAGTGGACGAGACAATTACTGATTGATAGTTATACATTATTTGAGAGTTAATGACCTACATTTACAACCTATTTTGTTGTTCAATGCTTTTAATATTTCAGATGGTTATTTCTCTGTGGTGATTTATATCATGTGCACTGTACAAAAGTGCTTGTGTGAATAATCATTAGAAACTACATTTTGGTGAACCAATTTGGGGGGCTGTAAAGCGACTGGATAGACTTCATATTGGTGGGAGGGCAGTGGTGCACTGGCAGCCAGTATGTGTATCTTACAAACACCTACTTGCACAGCCCCTTCTGGCGGATCCAGGGGCTTTAGAAATATGGTATCCACCATTTTTGACCAACTTAATGTTGTTAAATTCGAAATTATTATAACCCATTCTACCCAGTATTAATGGTACCGATAATGCACGTTGCCTGAGTAGTACTTGGTCGAATCAAGAAAACCTAACATAGTAATAATAATAGTAATTATTATGATTATTATTATAATATTACAGATAACAATATGTAGGATGAAGGTTACCGATATTGGGTCGATGAAGCACCACCAAAACTTGGTCATGGTTTATTTCTAGATGCATTATGATAATGCTTAATCTTCGGCTTCAATTGGTAGATGAGTTCTCACCTAGTATGGTGCTATTTGTGGGAGGAGGGGTACTAATTGCAAGGCAAACGATGCCCCACCGACACTTAGTTGTAGTTCACTTGTATATTATTATTTTTACCATATACTACTTATAGGCATATTATTTAAGCTGTGGACCATGAATGTGTTTTCAGATACAAGGATGGTCTTTGTGGGATGAAGTGTACCATGTATTGGGCCACTGATGCCCCACTGATACTTAGTCATAGGTTACATTAAAATTATGTCTGATAATTATTTGTCGGCTTGGGGCCGGGGCTGTGTTCTCATCCACATGGATCGTGTTTGTTAGAGGTAGTGTGCTGAGACCAGGCCCCGCTGAAGCTTAGTTGTATTTTACTTATAGAATTACTGTAGATTTTATATTTAAGCCCGGGACTCTGCGTGAGATGTCCCCAACCATTTTGCTGTTTGTGCCACAAGGGGTACCAAATCTAGGACGATGATGCCCCACTAAAACTGAGTCCTAGTTACCATCTAGATTGACTGCCCTACCTAGACGTATTTGTGGTGTGCTTCTTGATTGTTTACCTTGTCTCTTATTTTCCAGCTCACCACCATAGATTTGCTATGTCCTAGTGTTCTGTGCGTCGTATTATAGTAATTTTCTGTGCGTGATTTCGCGGTTTTCAGTGCGTATTTTCGCGATTATCAATGCGTAATGTCGCGATTTTCAATCCATATTTTTGCGGTCGTCAGTGTGTCGTGTCTCAATTTTTCGTTCGTATTTTCGCGATGTTCAGTGCGTATTTCCGCGATTATCAGTGTGTAATTTCGCGCATTTTCAGTTCGTATTTTCGCGATATTCAGTGCGTATTTCGCGATTTAATATTCTTGATTTTGCGTCGTGTTTGCCTACATTCTTGGAAGTGTTCCAGTCGGTGAGTCTGTTTCAATTTTTACAGTAGTACCTAGCTGTATGCGGTTAAATTATTTACCTATTATTCTTGAATCTGGAGGCGTGTGAGATTTGGTGTGTGAAGTGCTGAAAAATTTGTGGCACGTGTGTAAGATGTTGAACAGTTAAGTGTTGTTATCGTTGACAGTGTTTTGATTGTTTTTATTTTTGCTGGAATCTGGTGTTGTGATTTATATTTTTTGTTATAGTTGGTTGTTTATATTTTTGTTGGAATTTGGTGACGTTATTTAAGTTTGTGTTTTTGTTGTTGTTTTTTGTGACGTGAATTGTTGGGTGGTATCTGACTACCTACTTTAAGATATTCTGAAGGTAAGTGGACGAGACAATTACTGATTGATAGTTATACATTATTTGAGAGTTAATGACCTACATTTACAACCTATTTTGTTGTTCAATGCTTTTAATATTTCAGATGGTTATTTCTCTGTGGTGATTTATATCATGTGCACTGTACAAAAGTGCTTGTGTGAATAATCATTAGAAACTACATTTTGGTGAACCAATTTGGGGGGCTGTAAAGCGACTGGATAGACTTCATATTGGTGGGAGGGCAGTGGTGCACTGGCAGCCAGTATGTGTATCTTACAAACACCTACTTGCACAGCCCCTTCTGGCGGATCCAGGGGCTTTAGAAATATGGTATCCACCATTTTTGACCAACTTAATGTTGTTAAATTCGAAATTATTATAACCCATTCTACCCAGTATTAATGGTACCGATAATGCACGTTGCCTGAGTAGTACTTGGTCGAATCAAGAAAACCTAACATAGTAATAATAATAGTAATTATTATGATTATTATTATAATATTACAGATAACAATATGTAGGATGAAGGTTACCGATATTGGGTCGATGAAGCACCACCAAAACTTGGTCATGGTTTATTTCTAGATGCATTATGATAATGCTTAATCTTCGGCTTCAATTGGTAGATGAGTTCTCACCTAGTATGGTGCTATTTGTGGGAGGAGGGGTACTAATTGCAAGGCAAACGATGCCCCACCGACACTTAGTTGTAGTTCACTTGTATATTATTATTTTTACCATATACTACTTATAGGCATATTATTTAAGCTGTGGACCATGAATGTGTTTTCAGATACAAGGATGGTCTTTGTGGGATGAAGTGTACCATGTATTGGGCCACTGATGCCCCACTGATACTTAGTCATAGGTTACATTAAAATTATGTCTGATAATTATTTGTCGGCTTGGGGCCGGGGCTGTGTTCTCATCCACATGGATCGTGTTTGTTAGAGGTAGTGTGCTGAGACCAGGCCCCGCTGAAGCTTAGTTGTATTTTACTTATAGAATTACTGTAGATTTTATATTTAAGCCCGGGACTCTGCGTGAGATGTCCCCAACCATTTTGCTGTTTGTGCCACAAGGGGTACCAAATCTAGGACGATGATGCCCCACTAAAACTGAGTCCTAGTTACCATCTAGATTGACTGCCCTACCTAGACGTATTTGTGGTGTGCTTCTTGATTGTTTACCTTGTCTCTTATTTTCCAGCTCACCACCATAGATTTGCTATGTCCTAGTGTTCTGTGCGTCGTATTATAGTAATTTTCTGTGCGTGATTTCGCGGTTTTCAGTGCGTATTTTCGCGATTATCAATGCGTAATGTCGCGATTTTCAATCCATATTTTTGCGGTCGTCAGTGTGTCGTGTCTCAATTTTTCGTTCGTATTTTCGCGATGTTCAGTGCGTATTTCCGCGATTATCAGTGTGTAATTTCGCGCATTTTCAGTTCGTATTTTCGCGATATTCAGTGCGTATTTCGCGATTTAATATTCTTGATTTTGCGTCGTGTTTGCCTACATTCTTGGAAGTGTTCCAGTCGGTGAGTCTGTTTCAATTTTTACAGTAGTACCTAGCTGTATGCGGTTAAATTATTTACCTATTATTCTTGAATCTGGAGGCGTGTGAGATTTGGTGTGTGAAGTGCTGAAAAATTTGTGGCACGTGTGTAAGATGTTGAACAGTTAAGTGTTGTTATCGTTGACAGTGTTTTGATTGTTTTTATTTTTGCTGGAATCTGGTGTTGTGATTTATATTTTTTGTTATAGTTGGTTGTTTATATTTTTGTTGGAATTTGGTGACGTTATTTAAGTTTGTGTTTTTGTTGTTGTTTTTTGTGACGTGAATTGTTGGGTGGTATCTGACTACCTACTTTAAGATATTCTGAAGGTAAGTGGACGAGACAATTACTGATTGATAGTTATACATTATTTGAGAGTTAATGACCTACATTTACAACCTATTTTGTTGTTCAATGCTTTTAATATTTCAGATGGTTATTTCTCTGTGGTGATTTATATCATGTGCACTGTACAAAAGTGCTTGTGTGAATAATCATTAGAAACTACATTTTGGTGAACCAATTTGGGGGGCTGTAAAGCGACTGGATAGACTTCATATTGGTGGGAGGGCAGTGGTGCACTGGCAGCCAGTATGTGGTATCTTACAAACACCTACTTGCACAGCCCCTTCTGGCGGATCCAGGGGCTTTAGAAATATGGTATCCACCATTTTTGACCAACTTAATGTTGTTAAATTCGAAATTATTATAACCCATTCTACCCAGTATTAATGGTACCGATAATGCACGTTGCCTGAGTAGTACTTGGTCGAATCAAGAAAACCTAACATAGTAATAATAATAGTAATTATTATTATTATTATTATAATATTACAGATAACAATATGTAGGATGAAGGTTACCGATATTGGGTCGATGAAGCACCACCAAAACTTGGTCATGGTTTATTTCTAGATGCATTATGATAATGCTTAATCTTCGGCTTCAATTGGTAGATGAGTTCTCACCTAGTATGGTGCTATTTGTGGGAGGAGGGGTACTAATTGCAAGGCAAACGATGCCCCACCGACACTTAGTTGTAGTTCACTTGTATATTATTATTTTTACCATATACTACTTATAGGCATATTATTTAAGCTGTGGACCATGAATGTGTTTTCAGATACAAGGATGGTCTTTGTGGGATGAAGTGTACCATGTATTGGGCCACTGATGCCCCACTGATACTTAGTCATAGGTTACATTAAAATTATGTCTGATAATTATTTGTCGGCTTGGGGCCGGGGCTGTGTTCTCATCCACATGGATCGTGTTTGTTAGAGGTAGTGTGCTGAGACCAGGCCCCGCTGAAGCTTAGTTGTATTTTACTTATAGAATTACTGTAGATTTTATATTTAAGCCCGGGGACTCTGCGTGAGATGTCCCCAACCATTTTGCTGTTTGTGCCACAAGGGGTACCAAATCTAGGACGATGATGCCCCACTAAAACTGAGTCCTAGTTACCATCTAGATTGACTGCCCTACCTAGACGTATTTGTGGTGTGCTTCTTGATTGTTTACCTTGTCTCTTATTTTCCAGCTCACCACCATAGATTTGCTATGTCCTAGTGTTCTGTGCGTCGTATTATAGTAATTTTCTGTGCGTGATTTCGCGGTTTTCAGTGCGTATTTTCGCGATTATCAATGCGTAATGTCGCGATTTTCAATCCATATTTTTGCGGTCGTCAGTGTGTCGTGTCTCAATTTTTCGTTCGTATTTTCGCGATGTTCAGTGCGTATTTCCGCGATTATCAGTGTGTAATTTCGCGCATTTTCAGTTCGTATTTTCGCGATATTCAGTGCGTATTTCGCGATTTAATATTCTTGATTTTGCGTCGTGTTTGCCTACATTCTTGGAAGTGTTCCAGTCGGTGAGTCTGTTTCAATTTTTACAGTAGTACCTAGCTGTATGCGGTTAAATTATTTACCTATTATTCTTGAATCTGGAGGCGTGTGAGATTTGGTGTGTGAAGTGCTGAAAAATTTGTGGCACGTGTGTAAGATGTTGAACAGTTAAGTGTTGTTATCGTTGACAGTGTTTTGATTGTTTTTATTTTTGCTGGAATCTGGTGTTGTGATTTATATTTTTTGTTATAGTTGGTTGTTTATATTTTTGTTGGAATTTGGTGACGTTATTTAAGTTTGTGTTTTTGTTGTTGTTTTTTGTGACGTGAATTGTTGGGTGGTATCTGACTACCTACTTTAAGATATTCTGAAGGTAAGTGGACGAGACAATTACTGATTGATAGTTATACATTATTTGAGAGTTAATGACCTACATTTACAACCTATTTTGTTGTTCAATGCTTTTAATATTTCAGATGGTTATTTCTCTGTGGTGATTTATATCATGTGCACTGTACAAAAGTGCTTGTGTGAATAATCATTAGAAACTACATTTTGGTGAACCAATTTGGGGGGCTGTAAAGCGACTGGATAGACTTCATATTGGTGGGAGGGCAGTGGTGCACTGGCAGCCAGTATGTGTATCTTACAAACACCTACTTGCACAGCCCCTTCTGGCGGATCCAGGGGCTTTAGAAATATGGTATCCACCATTTTTGACCAACTTAATGTTGTTAAATTCGAAATTATTATAACCCATTCTACCCAGTATTAATGGTACCGATAATGCACGTTGCCTGAGTAGTACTTGGTCGAATCAAGAAAACCTAACATAGTAATAATAATAGTAATTATTATGATTATTATTATAATATTACAGATAACAATATGTAGGATGAAGGTTACCGATATTGGGTCGATGAAGCACCACCAAAACTTGGTCATGGTTTATTTCTAGATGCATTATGATAATGCTTAATCTTCGGCTTCAATTGGTAGATGAGTTCTCACCTAGTATGGTGCTATTTGTGGGAGGAGGGGTACTAATTGCAAGGCAAACGATGCCCCACCGACACTTAGTTGTAGTTCACTTGTATATTATTATTTTTACCATATACTACTTATAGGCATATTATTTAAGCTGTGGACCATGAATGTGTTTTCAGATACAAGGATGGTCTTTGTGGGATGAAGTGTACCATGTATTGGGCCACTGATGCCCCACTGATACTTAGTCATAGGTTACATTAAAATTATGTCTGATAATTATTTGTCGGCTTGGGGCCGGGGCTGTGTTCTCATCCACATGGATCGTGTTTGTTAGAGGTAGTGTGCTGAGACCAGGCCCCGCTGAAGCTTAGTTGTATTTTACTTATAGAATTACTGTAGATTTTATATTTAAGCCCGGGGACTCTGCGTGAGATGTCCCCAACCATTTTGCTGTTTGTGCCACAAGGGGTACCAAATCTAGGACGATGATGCCCCACTAAAACTGAGTCCTAGTTACCATCTAGATTGACTGCCCTACCTAGACGTATTTGTGGTGTGCTTCTTGATTGTTTACCTTGTCTCTTATTTTCCAGCTCACCACCATAGATTTGCTATGTCCTAGTGTTCTGTGCGTCGTATTATAGTAATTTTCTGTGCGTGATTTCGCGGTTTTCAGTGCGTATTTTCGCGATTATCAATGCGTAATGTCGCGATTTTCAATCCATATTTTTGCGGTCGTCAGTGTGTCGTGTCTCAATTTTTCGTTCGTATTTTCGCGATGTTCAGTGCGTATTTCCGCGATTATCAGTGTGTAATTTCGCGCATTTTCAGTTCGTATTTTCGCGATATTCAGTGCGTATTTCGCGATTTAATATTCTTGATTTTGCGTCGTGTTTGCCTACATTCTTGGAAGTGTTCCAGTCGGTGAGTCTGTTTCAATTTTTACAGTAGTACCTAGCTGTATGCGGTTAAATTATTTACCTATTATTCTTGAATCTGGAGGCGTGTGAGATTTGGTGTGTGAAGTGCTGAAAAATTTGTGGCACGTGTGTAAGATGTTGAACAGTTAAGTGTTGTTATCGTTGACAGTGTTTTGATTGTTTTTATTTTTGCTGGAATCTGGTGTTGTGATTTATATTTTTTGTTATAGTTGGTTGTTTATATTTTTGTTGGAATTTGGTGACGTTATTTAAGTTTGTGTTTTTGTTGTTGTTTTTTGTGACGTGAATTGTTGGGTGGTATCTGACTACCTACTTTAAGATATTCTGAAGGTAAGTGGACGAGACAATTACTGATTGATAGTTATACATTATTTGAGAGTTAATGACCTACATTTACAACCTATTTTGTTGTTCAATGCTTTTAATATTTCAGATGGTTATTTCTCTGTGGTGATTTATATCATGTGCACTGTACAAAAGTGCTTGTGTGAATAATCATTAGAAACTACATTTTGGTGAACCAATTTGGGGGGCTGTAAAGCGACTGGATAGACTTCATATTGGTGGGAGGGCAGTGGTGCACTGGCAGCCAGTATGTGTATCTTACAAACACCTACTTGCACAGCCCCTTCTGGCGGATCCAGGGGCTTTAGAAATATGGTATCCACCATTTTTGACCAACTTAATGTTGTTAAATTCGAAATTATTATAACCCATTCTACCCAGTATTAATGGTACCGATAATGCACGTTGCCTGAGTAGTACTTGGTCGAATCAAGAAAACCTAACATAGTAATAATAATAGTAATTATTATGATTATTATTATAATATTACAGATAACAATATGTAGGATGAAGGTTACCGATATTGGGTCGATGAAGCACCACCAAAACTTGGTCATGGTTTATTTCTAGATGCATTATGATAATGCTTAATCTTCGGCTTCAATTGGTAGATGAGTTCTCACCTAGTATGGTGCTATTTGTGGGAGGAGGGGTACTAATTGCAAGGCAAACGATGCCCCACCGACACTTAGTTGTAGTTCACTTGTATATTATTATTTTTACCATATACTACTTATAGGCATATTATTTAAGCTGTGGACCATGAATGTGTTTTCAGATACAAGGATGGTCTTTGTGGGATGAAGTGTACCATGTATTGGGCCACTGATGCCCCACTGATACTTAGTCATAGGTTACATTAAAATTATGTCTGATAATTATTTGTCGGCTTGGGGCCGGGGCTGTGTTCTCATCCACATGGATCGTGTTTGTTAGAGGTAGTGTGCTGAGACCAGGCCCCGCTGAAGCTTAGTTGTATTTTACTTATAGAATTACTGTAGATTTTATATTTAAGCCCGGGGACTCTGCGTGAGATGTCCCCAACCATTTTGCTGTTTGTGCCACAAGGGGTACCAAATCTAGGACGATGATGCCCCACTAAAACTGAGTCCTAGTTACCATCTAGATTGACTGCCCTACCTAGACGTATTTGTGGTGTGCTTCTTGATTGTTTACCTTGTCTCTTATTTTCCAGCTCACCACCATAGATTTGCTATGTCCTAGTGTTCTGTGCGTCGTATTATAGTAATTTTCTGTGCGTGATTTCGCGGTTTTCAGTGCGTATTTTCGCGATTATCAATGCGTAATGTCGCGATTTTCAATCCATATTTTTGCGGTCGTCAGTGTGTCGTGTCTCAATTTTTCGTTCGTATTTTCGCGATGTTCAGTGCGTATTTCCGCGATTATCAGTGTGTAATTTCGCGCATTTTCAGTTCGTATTTTCGCGATATTCAGTGCGTATTTCGCGATTTAATATTCTTGATTTTGCGTCGTGTTTGCCTACATTCTTGGAAGTGTTCCAGTCGGTGAGTCTGTTTCAATTTTTACAGTAGTACCTAGCTGTATGCGGTTAAATTATTTACCTATTATTCTTGAATCTGGAGGCGTGTGAGATTTGGTGTGTGAAGTGCTGAAAAATTTGTGGCACGTGTGTAAGATGTTGAACAGTTAAGTGTTGTTATCGTTGACAGTGTTTTGATTGTTTTTATTTTTGCTGGAATCTGGTGTTGTGATTTATATTTTTTGTTATAGTTGGTTGTTTATATTTTTGTTGGAATTTGGTGACGTTATTTAAGTTTGTGTTTTTGTTGTTGTTTTTTGTGACGTGAATTGTTGGGTGGTATCTGACTACCTACTTTAAGATATTCTGAAGGTAAGTGGACGAGACAATTACTGATTGATAGTTATACATTATTTGAGAGTTAATGACCTACATTTACAACCTATTTTGTTGTTCAATGCTTTTAATATTTCAGATGGTTATTTCTCTGTGGTGATTTATATCATGTGCACTGTACAAAAGTGCTTGTGTGAATAATCATTAGAAACTACATTTTGGTGAACCAATTTGGGGGGCTGTAAAGCGACTGGATAGACTTCATATTGGTGGGAGGGCAGTGGTGCACTGGCAGCCAGTATGTGTATCTTACAAACACCTACTTGCACAGCCCCTTCTGGCGGATCCAGGGGCTTTAGAAATATGGTATCCACCATTTTTGACCAACTTAATGTTGTTAAATTCGAAATTATTATAACCCATTCTACCCAGTATTAATGGTACCGATAATGCACGTTGCCTGAGTAGTACTTGGTCGAATCAAGAAAACCTAACATAGTAATAATAATAGTAATTATTATGATTATTATTATAATATTACAGATAACAATATGTAGGATGAAGGTTACCGATATTGGGTCGATGAAGCACCACCAAAACTTGGTCATGGTTTATTTCTAGATGCATTATGATAATGCTTAATCTTCGGCTTCAATTGGTAGATGAGTTCTCACCTAGTATGGTGCTATTTGTGGGAGGAGGGGTACTAATTGCAAGGCAAACGATGCCCCACCGACACTTAGTTGTAGTTCACTTGTATATTATTATTTTTACCATATACTACTTATAGCATATTATTTAAGCTGTGGACCATGAATGTGTTTTCAGATACAAGGATGGTCTTTGTGGGATGAAGTGTACCATGTATTGGGCCACTGATGCCCCACTGATACTTAGTCATAGGTTACATTAAAATTATGTCTGATAATTATTTGTCGGCTTGGGGCCGGGGCTGTGTTCTCATCCACATGGATCGTGTTTGTTAGAGGTAGTGTGCTGAGACCAGGCCCCGCTGAAGCTTAGTTGTATTTTACTTATAGAATTACTGTAGATTTTATATTTAAGCCCGGGGACTCTGCGTGAGATGTCCCCAACCATTTTGCTGTTTGTGCCACAAGGGGTACCAAATCTAGGACGATGATGCCCCACTAAAACTGAGTCCTAGTTACCATCTAGATTGACTGCCCTACCTAGACGTATTTGTGGTGTGCTTCTTGATTGTTTACCTTGTCTCTTATTTTCCAGCTCACCACCATAGATTTGCTATGTCCTAGTGTTCTGTGCGTCGTATTATAGTAATTTTCTGTGCGTGATTTCGCGGTTTTCAGTGCGTATTTTCGCGATTATCAATGCGTAATGTCGCGATTTTCAATCCATATTTTTGCGGTCGTCAGTGTGTCGTGTCTCAATTTTTCTTCGTATTTTCGCGATGTTCAGTGCGTATTTCCGCGATTATCAGTGTGTAATTTCGCGCATTTTCAGTTCGTATTTTCGCGATATTCAGTGCGTATTTCGCGATTTAATATTCTTGATTTGCGTCGTGTTTGCCTACATTCTTGGAAGTGTTCCAGTCGGTGAGTCTGTTTCAATTTTTACAGTAGTACCTAGCTGTATGCGGTTAAATTATTTACCTATTATTCTTGAATCTGGAGGCGTGTGAGATTTGGTGTGTGAAGTGCTGAAAAATTTGTGGCACGTGTGTAAGATGTTGAACAGTTAAGTGTTGTTATCGTTGACAGTGTTTTGATTGTTTTTATTTTTGCTGGAATCTGGTGTTGTGATTTATATTTTTTGTTATAGTTGGTTGTTTATATTTTTGTTGGAATTTGGTGACGTTATTTAAGTTTGTGTTTTTGTTGTTGTTTTTTGTGACGTGAATTGTTGGGTGGTATCTGACTACCTACTTTAAGATATTCTGAAGGTAAGTGGACGAGACAATTACTGATTGATAGTTATACATTATTTGAGAGTTAATGACCTACATTTACAACCTATTTTGTTGTTCAATGCTTTTAATATTTCAGATGGTTATTTCTCTGTGGTGATTTATATCATGTGCACTGTACAAAAGTGCTTGTGTGAATAATCATTAGAAACTACATTTTGGTGAACCAATTTGGGGGGCTGTAAAGCGACTGGATAGACTTCATATTGGTGGGAGGGCAGTGGTGCACTGGCAGCCAGTATGTGTATCTTACAAACACCTACTTGCACAGCCCCTTCTGGCGGATCCAGGGGCTTTAGAAATATGGTATCCACCATTTTTGACCAACTTAATGTTGTTAAAATCGAAATTATTATAACCCATTCTACCCAGTATTAATGGTACCGATAATGCACGTTGCCTGAGTAGTACTTGGTCGAATCAAGAAAACCTAACATAGTAATAATAATAGTAATTATTATGATTATTATTATAATATTACAGATAACAATATGTAGGATGAAGGTTACCGATATTGGGTCGATGAAGCACCACCAAAACTTGGTCATGGTTTATTTCTAGATGCATTATGATAATGCTTAATCTTCGGCTTCAATTGGTAGATGAGTTCTCACCTAGTATGGTGCTATTTGTGGGAGGAGGGGTACTAATTGCAAGGCAAACGATGCCCCACCGACACTTAGTTGTAGTTCACTTGTATATTATTATTTTTACCATATACTACTTATAGGCATATTATTTAAGCTGTGGACCATGAATGTGTTTTCAGATACAAGGATGGTCTTTGTGGGATGAAGTGTACCATGTATTGGGCCACTGATGCCCCACTGATACTTAGTCATAGGTTACATTAAAATTATGTCTGATAATTATTTGTCGGCTTGGGGCCGGGGCTGTGTTCTCATCCACATGGATCGTGTTTGTTAGAGGTAGTGTGCTGAGACCAGGCCCCGCTGAAGCTTAGTTGTATTTTACTTATAGAATTACTGTAGATTTTATATTTAAGCCCGGGGACTCTGCGTGAGATGTCCCCAACCATTTTGCTGTTTGTGCCACAAGGGGTACCAAATCTAGGACGATGATGCCCCACTAAAACTGAGTCCTAGTTACCATCTAGATTGACTGCCCTACCTAGACGTATTTGTGGTGTGCTTCTTGATTGTTTACCTTGTCTCTTATTTTCCAGCTCACCACCATAGATTTGCTATGTCCTAGTGTTCTGTGCGTCGTATTATAGTAATTTTCTGTGCGTGATTTCGCGGTTTTCAGTGCGTATTTTCGCGATTATCAATGCGTAATGTCGCGATTTTCAATCCATATTTTTGCGGTCGTCAGTGTGTCGTGTCTCAATTTTTCGTTCGTATTTTCGCGATGTTCAGTGCGTATTTCCGCGATTATCAGTGTGTAATTTCGCGCATTTTCAGTTCGTATTTTCGCGATATTCAGTGCGTATTTCGCGATTTAATATTCTTGATTTTGCGTCGTGTTTGCCTACATTCTTGGAAGTGTTCCAGTCGGTGAGTCTGTTTCAATTTTTACAGTAGTACCTAGCTGTATGCGGTTAAATTATTTACCTATTATTCTTGAATCTGGAGGCGTGTGAGATTTGGTGTGTGAAGTGCTGAAAAATTTGTGGCACGTGTGTAAGATGTTGAACAGTTAAGTGTTGTTATCGTTGACAGTGTTTTGATTGTTTTTATTTTTGCTGGAATCTGGTGTTGTGATTTATATTTTTTGTTATAGTTGGTTGTTTATATTTTTGTTGGAATTTGGTGACGTTATTTAAGTTTGTGTTTTTGTTGTTGTTTTTTGTGACGTGAATTGTTGGGTGGTATCTGACTACCTACTTTAAGATATTCTGAAGGTAAGTGGACGAGACAATTACTGATTGATAGTTATACATTATTTGAGAGTTAATGACCTACATTTACAACCTATTTTGTTGTTCAATGCTTTTAATATTTCAGATGGTTATTTCTCTGTGGTGATTTATATCATGTGCACTGTACAAAAGTGCTTGTGTGAATAATCATTAGAAACTACATTTTGGTGAACCAATTTGGGGGGCTGTAAAGCGACTGGATAGACTTCATATTGGTGGGAGGGCAGTGGTGCACTGGCAGCCAGTATGTGTATCTTACAAACACCTACTTGCACAGCCCCTTCTGGCGGATCCAGGGGCTTTAGAAATATGGTATCCACCATTTTTGACCAACTTAATGTTGTTAAATTCGAAATTATTATAACCCATTCTACCCAGTATTAATGGTACCGATAATGCACGTTGCCTGAGTAGTACTTGGTCGAATCAAGAAAACCTAACATAGTAATAATAATAGTAATTATTATGATTATTATTATAATATTACAGATAACAATATGTAGGATGAAGGTTACCGATATTGGGTCGATGAAGCACCACCAAAACTTGGTCATGGTTTATTTCTAGATGCATTATGATAATGCTTAATCTTCGGCTTCAATTGGTAGATGAGTTCTCACCTAGTATGGTGCTATTTGTGGGAGGAGGGGTACTAATTGCAAGGCAAACGATGCCCCACCGACACTTAGTTGTAGTTCACTTGTATATTATTATTTTTACCATATACTACTTATAGGCATATTATTTAAGCTGTGGACCATGAATGTGTTTTCAGATACAAGGATGGTCTTTGTGGGATGAAGTGTACCATGTATTGGGCCACTGATGCCCCACTGATACTTAGTCATAGGTTACATTAAAATTATGTCTGATAATTATTTGTCGGCTTGGGGCCGGGGCTGTGTTCTCATCCACATGGATCGTGTTTGTTAGAGGTAGTGTGCTGAGACCAGGCCCCGCTGAAGCTTAGTTGTATTTTACTTATAGAATTACTGTAGATTTTATATTTAAGCCCGGGGACTCTGCGTGAGATGTCCCCAACCATTTTGCTGTTTGTGCCACAAGGGGTACCAAATCTAGGACGATGATGCCCCACTAAAACTGAGTCCTAGTTACCATCTAGATTGACTGCCCTACCTAGACGTATTTGTGGTGTGCTTCTTGATTGTTTACCTTGTCTCTTATTTTCCAGCTCACCACCATAGATTTGCTATGTCCTAGTGTTCTGTGCGTCGTATTATAGTAATTTTCTGTGCGTGATTTCGCGGTTTTCAGTGCGTATTTTCGCGATTATCAATGCGTAATGTCGCGATTTTCAATCCATATTTTTGCGGTCGTCAGTGTGTCGTGTCTCAATTTTTCGTTCGTATTTTCGCGATGTTCAGTGCGTATTTCCGCGATTATCAGTGTGTAATTTCGCGCATTTTCAGTTCGTATTTTCGCGATATTCAGTGCGTATTTCGCGATTTAATATTCTTGATTTTGCGTCGTGTTTGCCTACATTCTTGGAAGTGTTCCAGTCGGTGAGTCTGTTTCAATTTTTACAGTAGTACCTAGCTGTATGCGGTTAAATTATTTACCTATTATTCTTGAATCTGGAGGCGTGTGAGATTTGGTGTGTGAAGTGCTGAAAAATTTGTGGCACGTGTGTAAGATGTTGAACAGTTAAGTGTTGTTATCGTTGACAGTGTTTTGATTGTTTTTATTTTTGCTGGAATCTGGTGTTGTGATTTATATTTTTTGTTATAGTTGGTTGTTTATATTTTTGTTGGAATTTGGTGACGTTATTTAAGTTTGTGTTTTTGTTGTTGTTTTTTGTGACGTGAATTGTTGGGTGGTATCTGACTACCTACTTTAAGATATTCTGAAGGTAAGTGGACGAGACAATTACTGATTGATAGTTATACATTATTTGAGAGTTAATGACCTACATTTACAACCTATTTTGTTGTTCAATGCTTTTAATATTTCAGATGGTTATTTCTCTGTGGTGATTTATATCATGTGCACTGTACAAAAGTGCTTGTGTGAATAATCATTAGAAACTACATTTTGGTGAACCAATTTGGGGGGCTGTAAAGCGACTGGATAGACTTCATATTGGTGGGAGGGCAGTGGTGCACTGGCAGCCAGTATGTGTATCTTACAAACACCTACTTGCACAGCCCCTTCTGGCGGATCCAGGGGCTTTAGAAATATGGTATCCACCATTTTTGACCAACTTAATGTTGTTAAATTCGAAATTATTATAACCCATTCTACCCAGTATTAATGGTACCGATAATGCACGTTGCCTGAGTAGTACTTGGTCGAATCAAGAAAACCTAACATAGTAATAATAATAGTAATTATTATGATTATTATTATAATATTACAGATAACAATATGTAGGATGAAGGTTACCGATATTGGGTCGATGAAGCACCACCAAAACTTGGTCATGGTTTATTTCTAGATGCATTATGATAATGCTTAATCTTCGGCTTCAATTGGTAGATGAGTTCTCACCTAGTATGGTGCTATTTGTGGGAGGAGGGGTACTAATTGCAAGGCAAACGATGCCCCACCGACACTTAGTTGTAGTTCACTTGTATATTATTATTTTTACCATATACTACTTATAGGCATATTATTTAAGCTGTGGACCATGAATGTGTTTTCAGATACAAGGATGGTCTTTGTGGGATGAAGTGTACCATGTATTGGGCCACTGATGCCCCACTGATACTTAGTCATAGGTTACATTAAAATTATGTCTGATAATTATTTGTCGGCTTGGGGCCGGGGCTGTGTTCTCATCCACATGGATCGTGTTTGTTAGAGGTAGTGTGCTGAGACCAGGCCCCGCTGAAGCTTAGTTGTATTTTACTTATAGAATTACTGTAGATTTTATATTTAAGCCCGGGGACTCTGCGTGAGATGTCCCCAACCATTTTGCTGTTTGTGCCACAAGGGGTACCAAATCTAGGACGATGATGCCCCACTAAAACTGAGTCCTAGTTACCATCTAGATTGACTGCCCTACCTAGACGTATTTGTGGTGTGCTTCTTGATTGTTTACCTTGTCTCTTATTTTCCAGCTCACCACCATAGATTTGCTATGTCCTAGTGTTCTGTGCGTCGTATTATAGTAATTTTCTGTGCGTGATTTCGCGGTTTTCAGTGCGTATTTTCGCGATTATCAATGCGTAATGTCGCGATTTTCAATCCATATTTTTGCGGTCGTCAGTGTGTCGTGTCTCAATTTTTCGTTCGTATTTTCGCGATGTTCAGTGCGTATTTCCGCGATTATCAGTGTGTAATTTCGCGCATTTTCAGTTCGTATTTTCGCGATATTCAGTGCGTATTTCGCGATTTAATATTCTTGATTTTGCGTCGTGTTTGCCTACATTCTTGGAAGTGTTCCAGTCGGTGAGTCTGTTTCAATTTTTACAGTAGTACCTAGCTGTATGCGGTTAAATTATTTACCTATTATTCTTGAATCTGGAGGCGTGTGAGATTTGGTGTGTGAAGTGCTGAAAAATTTGTGGCACGTGTGTAAGATGTTGAACAGTTAAGTGTTGTTATCGTTGACAGTGTTGTGATTTATATTTTTTGTTATAGTTGGTTGTTTATATTTTTGTTGGAATTTGGTGACGTTATTTAAGTTTGTGTTTTTGTTGTTGTTTTTTGTGACGTGAATTGTTGGGTGGTATCTGACTACCTACTTTAAGATATTCTGAAGGTACGTGGACGAGACAATTACTGATTGATAGTTTACATTATTTGAGAGTTAATGACCTACATTTACAACCTATTTTGTTGTTCAATGCTTTTAATATTTCAGATGGTTATTTCTCTGTGGTGATTTATATCATGTGCACTGTACAAAAGTGCTTGTGTGAATAATCATTAGAAACTACATTTTGGTGAACCAATTTGGGGGGCTGTAAAGCGACTGGATAGACTTCATATTGGTGGGAGGGCAGTGGTGCACTGGCAGCCAGTATGTGTATCTTACAAACACCTACTTGCACAGCCCCTTCTGGCGGATCCAGGGGCTTTAGAAATATGGTATCCACCATTTTTGACCAACTTAATGTTGTTAAATTCGAAATTATTATAACCCATTCTACCCAGTATTAATGGTACCGATAATGCACGTTGCCTGAGTAGTACTTGGTCGAATCAAGAAAACCTAACATAGTAATAATAATAGTAATTATTATGATTATTATTATAATATTACAGATAACAATATGTAGGATGAAGGTTACCGATATTGGGTCGATGAAGCACCACCAAAACTTGGTCATGGTTTATTTCTAGATGCATTATGATAATGCTTAATCTTCGGCTTCAATTGGTAGATGAGTTCTCACCTAGTATGGTGCTATTTGTGGGAGGAGGGGTACTAATTGCAAGGCAAACGATGCCCCACCGACACTTAGTTGTAGTTCACTTGTATATTATTATTTTTACCATATACTACTTATAGGCATATTATTTAAGCTGTGGACCATGAATGTGTTTTCAGATACAAGGATGGTCTTTGTGGGATGAAGTGTACCATGTATTGGGCCACTGATGCCCCACTGATACTTAGTCATAGGTTACATTAAAATTATGTCTGATAATTATTTGTCGGCTTGGGGCCGGGGCTGTGTTCTCATCCACATGGATCGTGTTTGTTAGAGGTAGTGTGCTGAGACCAGGCCCCGCTGAAGCTTAGTTGTATTTTACTTATAGAATTACTGTAGATTTTATATTTAAGCCCGGGGACTCTGCGTGAGATGTCCCCAACCATTTTGCTGTTTGTGCCACAAGGGGTACCAAATCTAGGACGATGATGCCCCACTAAAACTGAGTCCTAGTTACCATCTAGATTGACTGCCCTACCTAGACGTATTTGTGGTGTGCTTCTTGATTGTTTACCTTGTCTCTTATTTTCCAGCTCACCACCATAGATTTGCTATGTCCTAGTGTTCTGTGCGTCGTATTATAGTAATTTTCTGTGCGTGATTTCGCGGTTTTCAGTGCGTATTTTCGCGATTATCAATGCGTAATGTCGCGATTTTCAATCCATATTTTTGCGGTCGTCAGTGTGTCGTGTCTCAATTTTTCGTTCGTATTTTCGCGATGTTCAGTGCGTATTTCCGCGATTATCAGTGTGTAATTTCGCGCATTTTCAGTTCGTATTTTCGCGATATTCAGTGCGTATTTCGCGATTTAATATTCTTGATTTTGCGTCGTGTTTGCCTACATTCTTGGAAGTGTTCCAGTCGGTGAGTCTGTTTCAATTTTTACAGTAGTACCTAGCTGTATGCGGTTAAATTATTTACCTATTATTCTTGAATCTGGAGGCGTGTGAGATTTGGTGTGTGAAGTGCTGAAAAATTTGTGGCACGTGTGTAAGATGTTGAACAGTTAAGTGTTGTTATCGTTGACAGTGTTTTGATTGTTTTTATTTTTGCTGGAATCTGGTGTTGTGATTTATATTTTTTGTTATAGTTGGTTGTTTATATTTTTGTTGGAATTTGGTGACGTTATTTAAGTTTGTGTTTTTGTTGTTGTTTTTTGTGACGTGAATTGTTGGGTGGTATCTGACTACCTACTTTAAGATATTCTGAAGGTAAGTGGACGAGACAATTACTGATTGATAGTTATACATTATTTGAGAGTTAATGACCTACATTTACAACCTATTTTGTTGTTCAATGCTTTTAATATTTCAGATGGTTATTTCTCTGTGGTGATTTATATCATGTGCACTGTACAAAAGTGCTTGTGTGAATAATCATTAGAAACTACATTTTGGTGAACCAATTTGGGGGGCTGTAAAGCGACTGGATAGACTTCATATTGGTGGGAGGGCAGTGGTGCACTGGCAGCCAGTATGTGTATCTTACAAACACCTACTTGCACAGCCCCTTCTGGCGGATCCAGGGGCTTTAGAAATATGGTATCCACCATTTTTGACCAACTTAATGTGTTAAATTCGAAATTATTATAACCCATTCTACCCAGTATTAATGGTACCGATAATGCACGTTGCCTGAGTAGTACTTGGTCGAATCAAGAAAACCTAACATAGTAATAATAATAGTAATTATTATGATTATTATTATAATATTACAGATAACAATATGTAGGATGAAGGTTACCGATATTGGGTCGATGAAGCACCACCAAAACTTGGTCATGGTTTATTTCTAGATGCATTATGATAATGCTTAATCTTCGGCTTCAATTGGTAGATGAGTTCTCACCTAGTATGGTGCTATTTGTGGGGAGGGGTACTAATTGCAAGGCAAACGATGCCCCACCGACACTTAGTTGTAGTTCACTTGTATATTATTATTTTTACCATATACTACTTATAGGCATATTATTTAAGCTGTGGACCATGAATGTGTTTTCAGATACAAGGATGGTCTTTGTGGGATGAAGTGTACCATGTATTGGGCCACTGATGCCCCACTGATACTTAGTCATAGGTTACATTAAAATTATGTCTGATAATTATTTGTCGGCTGGGGCCGGGCTGTGTTCTCATCCACATGGATCGTGTTTGTTAGAGGTAGTGTGCTGAGACCAGGCCCCGCTGAAGCTTAGTTGTATTTTACTTATAGAATTACTGTAGATTTTATATTTAAGCCCGGGGACTCTGCGTGAGATGTCCCCAACCATTTTGCTGTTTGTGCCACAAGGGTACCAAATCTAGGACGATGATGCCCCACTAAAACTGAGTCCTAGTTACCATCTAGATTGACTGCCCTACCTAGACGTATTTGTGGTGTGCTTCTTGATTGTTTACCTTGTCTCTTATTTTCCAGCTCACCACCATAGATTTGCTATGTCCTAGTGTTCTGTGCGTCGTATTATAGTAATTTTCTGTGCGTGATTTCGCGGTTTTCAGTGCGTATTTTCGCGATTATCAATGCGTAATGTCGCGATTTTCAATCCATATTTTTGCGGTCGTCAGTGTGTCGTGTCTCAATTTTTCGTTCGTATTTTCGCGATGTTCAGTGCGTATTTCCGCGATTATCAGTGTGTAATTTCGCGCATTTTCAGTTCGTATTTTCGCGATATTCAGTGCGTATTTCGCGATTTAATATTCTTGATTTTGCGTCGTGTTTGCCTACATTCTTGGAAGTGTTCCAGTCGGTGAGTCTGTTTCAATTTTTACAGTAGTACCTAGCTGTATGCGGTTAAATTATTTACCTATTATTCTTGAATCTGGAGGCGTGTGAGATTTGGTGTGTGAAGTGCTGAAAAATTTGTGGCACGTGTGTAAGATGTTGAACAGTTAAGTGTTGTTATCGTTGACAGTGTTTTGATTGTTTTTATTTTTGCTGGAATCTGGTGTTGTGATTTATATTTTTTGTTATAGTTGGTTGTTTATATTTTTGTTGGAATTTGGTGACGTTATTTAAGTTTGTGTTTTTGTTGTTGTTTTTTGTGACGTGAATTGTTGGGTGGTATCTGACTACCTACTTTAAGATATTCTGAAGGTAAGTGGACGAGACAATTACTGATTGATAGTTATACATTATTTGAGAGTTAATGACCTACATTTACAACCTATTTTGTTGTTCAATGCTTTTAATATTTCAGATGGTTATTTCTCTGTGGTGATTTATATCATGTGCACTGTACAAAAGTGCTTGTGTGAATAATCATTAGAAACTACATTTTGGTGAACCAATTTGGGGGGCTGTAAAGCGACTGGATAGACTTCATATTGGTGGGAGGGCAGTGGTGCACTGGCAGCCAGTATGTGTATCTTACAAACACCTACTTGCACAGCCCCTTCTGGCGGATCCAGGGGCTTTAGAAATATGGTATCCACCATTTTTGACCAACTTAATGTTGTTAAATTCGAAATTATTATAACCCATTCTACCCAGTATTAATGGTACCGATAATGCACGTTGCCTGAGTAGTACTTGGTCGAATCAAGAAAACCTAACATAGTAATAATAATAGTAATTATTATGATTATTATTATAATATTACAGATAACAATATGTAGGATGAAGGTTACCGATATTGGGTCGATGAAGCACCACCAAAACTTGGTCATGGTTTATTTCTAGATGCATTATGATAATGCTTAATCTTCGGCTTCAATTGGTAGATGAGTTCTCACCTAGTATGGTGCTATTTGTGGGAGGAGGGGTACTAATTGCAAGGCAAACGATGCCCCACCGACACTTAGTTGTAGTTCACTTGTATATTATTATTTTTACCATATACTACTTATAGGCATATTATTTAAGCTGTGGACCATGAATGTGTTTTCAGATACAAGGATGGTCTTTGTGGGATGAAGTGTACCATGTATTGGGCCACTGATGCCCCACTGATACTTAGTCATAGGTTACATTAAAATTATGTCTGATAATTATTTGTCGGCTTGGGGCCGGGGACTGTGTTCTCATCCACATGGATCGTGTTTGTTAGAGGTAGTGTGCTGAGACCAGGCCCCGCTGAAGCTTAGTTGTATTTTACTTATAGAATTACTGTAGATTTTATATTTAAGCCCGGGGACTCTGCGTGAGATGTCCCCAACCATTTTGCTGTTTGTGCCACAAGGGGTACCAAATCTAGGACGATGATGCCCCACTAAAACTGAGTCCTAGTTACCATCTAGATTGACTGCCCTACCTAGACGTATTTGTGGTGTGCTTCTTGATTGTTTACCTTGTCTCTTATTTTCCAGCTCACCACCATAGATTTGCTATGTCCTAGTGTTCTGTGCGTCGTATTATAGTAATTTTCTGTGCGTGATTTCGCGGTTTTCAGTGCGTATTTTCGCGATTATCAATGCGTAATGTCGCGATTTTCAATCCATATTTTTGCGGTCGTCAGTGTGTCGTGTCTCAATTTTTCGTTCGTATTTTCGCGATGTTCAGTGCGTATTTCCGCGATTATCAGTGTGTAATTTCGCGCATTTTCAGTTCGTATTTTCGCGATATTCAGTGCGTATTTCGCGATTTAATATTCTTGATTTTGCGTCGTGTTTGCCTACATTCTTGGAAGTGTTCCAGTCGGTGAGTCTGTTTCAATTTTTACAGTAGTACCTAGCTGTATGCGGTTAAATTATTTACCTATTATTCTTGAATCTGGAGGCGTGTGAGATTTGGTGTGTGAAGTGCTGAAAAATTTGTGGCACGTGTGTAAGATGTTGAACAGTTAAGTGTTGTTATCGTTGACAGTGTTTTGATTGTTTTTATTTTTGCTGGAATCTGGTGTTGTGATTTATATTTTTTGTTATAGTTGGTTGTTTATATTTTTGTTGGAATTTGGTGACGTTATTTAAGTTTGTGTTTTTGTTGTTGTTTTTTGTGACGTGAATTGTTGGGTGGTATCTGACTACCTACTTTAAGATATTCTGAAGGTAAGTGGACGAGACAATTACTGATTGATAGTTATACATTATTTGAGAGTTAATGACCTACATTTACAACCTATTTGTTGTTCAATGCTTTTAATATTTCAGATGGTTATTTCTCTGTGGTGATTTATATCATGTGCACTGTACAAAAGTGCTTGTGTGAATAATCATTAGAAACTACATTTTGGTGAACCAATTTGGGGGCTGTAAAGCGACTGGATAGACTTCATATTGGTGGGAGGGCAGTGGTGCACTGGCAGCCAGTATGTGTATCTTACAAACACCTACTTGCACAGCCCCTTCTGGCGGATCCAGGGGCTTTAGAAATATGGTATCCACCATTTTTGACCAACTTAATGTTGTTAAATTCGAAATTATTATAACCCATTCTACCCAGTATTAATGGTACCGATAATGCACGTTGCCTGAGTAGTACTTGGTCGAATCAAGAAAACCTAACATAGTAATAATAATAGTAATTATTATGATTATTATTATAATATTACAGATAACAATATGTAGGATGAAGGTTACCGATATTGGGTCGATGAAGCACCACCAAAACTTGGTCATGGTTTATTTCTAGATGCATTATGATAATGCTTAATCTTCGGCTTCAATTGGTAGATGAGTTCTCACCTAGTATGGTGCTATTTGTGGGAGGAGGGGTACTAATTGCAAGGCAAACGATGCCCCACCGACACTTAGTTGTAGTTCACTTGTATATTATTATTTTTACCATATACTACTTATAGGCATATTATTTAAGCTGTGGACCATGAATGTGTTTTCAGATACAAGGATGGTCTTTGTGGGATGAAGTGTACCATGTATTGGGCCACTGATGCCCCACTGATACTTAGTCATAGGTTACATTAAAATTATGTCTGATAATTATTTGTCGGCTTGGGGCCGGGACTGTGTTCTCATCCACATGGATCGTGTTTGTTAGAGGTAGTGTGCTGAGACCAGGCCCCGCTGAAGCTTAGTTGTATTTTACTTATAGAATTACTGTAGATTTTATATTTAAGCCCGGGGACTCTGCGTGAGATGTCCCCAACCATTTTGCTGTTTGTGCCACAAGGGGTACCAAATCTAGGACGATGATGCCCCACTAAAACTGAGTCCTAGTTACCATCTAGATTGACTGCCCTACCTAGACGTATTTGTGGTGTGCTTCTTGATTGTTTACCTTGTCTCTTATTTTCCAGCTCACCACCATAGATTTGCTATGTCCTAGTGTTCTGTGCGTCGTATTATAGTAATTTTCTGTGCGTGATTTCGCGGTTTTCAGTGCGTATTTTCGCGATTATCAATGCGTAATGTCGCGATTTTCAATCCATATTTTTGCGGTCGTCAGTGTGTCGTGTCTCAATTTTTCGTTCGTATTTTCGCGATGTTCAGTGCGTATTTCCGCGATTATCAGTGTGTAATTTCGCGCATTTTCAGTTCGTATTTTCGCGATATTCAGTGCGTATTTCGCGATTTAATATTCTTGATTTTGCGTCGTGTTTGCCTACATTCTTGGAAGTGTTCCAGTCGGTGAGTCTGTTTCAATTTTTACAGTAGTACCTAGCTGTATGCGGTTAAATTATTTACCTATTATTCTTGAATCTGGAGGCGTGTGAGATTTGGTGTGTGAAGTGCTGAAAAATTTGTGGCACGTGTGTAAGATGTTGAACAGTTAAGTGTTGTTATCGTTGACAGTGTTTTGATTGTTTTTATTTTTGCTGGAATCTGGTGTTGTGATTTATATTTTTTGTTATAGTTGGTTGTTTATATTTTTGTTGGAATTTGGTGACGTTATTTAAGTTTGTGTTTTTGTTGTTGTTTTTTGTGACGTGAATTGTTGGGTGGTATCTGACTACCTACTTTAAGATATTCTGAAGGTAAGTGGACGAGACAATTACTGATTGATAGTTATACATTATTTGAGAGTTAATGACCTACATTTACAACCTATTTTGTTGTTCAATGCTTTTAATATTTCAGATGGTTATTTCTCTGTGGTGATTTATATCATGAGCACTGTACAAAAGTGCTTGTGTGAATAATCATTAGAAACTACATTTTGGTGAACCAATTTGGGGGGCTGTAAAGCGACTGGATAGACTTCATATTGGTGGGAGGGCAGTGGTGCACTGGCAGCCAGTATGTGTATCTTACAAACACCTACTTGCACAGCCCCTTCTGGCGGATCCAGGGGCTTTAGAAATATGGTATCCACCATTTTTGACCAACTTAATGATGTTAAATTCGAAATTATTATAACCCATTCTACCCAGTATTAATGGTACCGATAATGCACGTTGCCTGAGTAGTACTTGGTCGAATCAAGAAAACCTAACATAGTAATACCTAATAATAGTAATTATTATTATTATTATTATTATTATTATATTACAAATAACAATATGTAGGATGAAGGTTACCGATATTGGGTCGATGAAGCACCACCAAAACTTGGTCATGGTTTATTTCTAGATGCATTATGATAATGCTTAATCTTCGGCTTCAATTGGTAGATGAGTTCTCACCTAGTATGGTGCTATTTGTGGGAGGAGGGGTACTAATTGCAAGGCAAACGATGCCCCACCGACACTTAGTTGTAGTTCACTTGTATATTATTATTTTTACCATATAATACTTATAGGCATATTATTTAAGCTGTGGACCATAAATGTGTTTTCAGATACAAGGATGGTCTTTGTGGGATGAAGTGTACCATGTATTGGGTCACTGATGCCCCACTGATACTTAGTCATAGGTTACATTAAAATTATGTCTGATAATTATTTGTCGGCTTGGGGCCGGGGACTGTGTTCTCATCCACATGGATCGTGTTTGTTAGAGGTAGTGTGCTGAGACCAGGCCCCGCTGAAGCTTAGTTGTATTTTACTTATAGAATTACTGTAGATTTTATATTTAAGCCCGGGGACTCTGCGTGAGATGTCCCCAACCATTTTGCTGTTTGTGCCACAAGGGGTACCAAATCTAGGACGATGATGCCCCACTAAAACTGAGTCCTAGTTACCATCTAGATTGACTGCCCTACCTAGACGTATTTGTGGTGTGCTTCTTGATTGTTTACCTTGTCTCTTATTTTCCAGCTCACCACCATAGATTTGCTATGTCCTAGTGTTCTGTGCGTCGTATTATAGTAATTTTCTGTGCGTGATTTCGCGGTTTTCAGTGCGTATTTTCGCGATTATCAATGCGTAATGTCGCGATTTTCAATCCATATTTTTGCGGTCGTCAGTGTGTCGTGTCTCAATTTTTCGTTCGTATTTTCGCGATGTTCAGTGCGTATTTCCGCGATTATCAGTGTGTAATTTCGCGCATTTTCAGTTCGTATTTTCGCGATATTCAGTGCGTATTTCGCGATTTAATATTCTTGATTTTGCGTCGTGTTTGCCTACATTCTTGGAAGTGTTCCAGTCGGTGAGTCTGTTTCAATTTTTACAGTAGTACCTAGCTGTATGCGGTTAAATTATTTACCTATTATTCTTGAATCTGGAGGCGTGTGAGATTTGGTGTGTGAAGTGCTGAAAAATTTGTGGCACGTGTGTAAGATGTTGAACAGTTAAGTGTTGTTATCGTTGACAGTGTTTTGATTGTTTTTATTTTTGCTGGAATCTGGTGTTGTGATTTATATTTTTTGTTATAGTTGGTTGTTTATATTTTTGTTGGAATTTGGTGACGTTATTTAAGTTTGTGTTTTTGTTGTTGTTTTTTGTGACGTGAATTGTTGGGTGGTATCTGACTACCTACTTTAAGATATTCTGAAGGTAAGTGGACGAGACAATTACTGATTGATAGTTATACATTATTTGAGAGTTAATGACCTACATTTACAACCTATTTTGTTGTTCAATGCTTTTAATATTTCAGATGGTTATTTCTCTGTGGTGATTTATATCATGTGCACTGTACAAAAGTGCTTGTGTGAATAATCATTAGAAACTACATTTTGGTGAACCAATTTGGGGGGCTGTAAAGCGACTGGATAGACTTCATATTGGTGGGAGGGCAGTGGTGCACTGGCAGCCAGTATGTGTATCTTACAAACACCTACTTGCACAGCCCCTTCTGGCGGATCCAGGGGCTTTAGAAATATGGTATCCACCATTTTTGACCAACTTAATGTTGTTAAATTCGAAATTATTATAACCCATTCTACCCAGTATTAATGGTACCGATAATGCACGTTGCCTGAGTAGTACTTGGTCGAATCAAGAAAACCTAACATAGTAATAATAATAGTAATTATTATGATTATTATTATAATATTACAGATAAACAATATGTAGGATGAAGGTTACCGATATTGGGTCGATGAAGCACCACCAAAACTTGGTCATGGTTTATTTCTAGATGCATTATGATAATGCTTAATCTTCGGCTTCAATTGGTAGATGAGTTCTCACCTAGTATGGTGCTAATTGCGGGAGGAGGGGTACTAATTGCAAGGCAAATGATGCCCCACCGACACTTAGTTGTAGTTCACTTGTATATTATTATTTTTACCATATTATACTTATAGGCATATTATTTAAGCTGTGGACCATGAATGTGTTTTCAGATACAAGGATGGTCTTTGTGGGATGAAGTGTACCATGTATTGGGCCACTGATGCCCCACTGATACTTAGTCATAGGTTACATTAAAATTATGTCTGATAATTATTTGTCGGCTCGGGGCCAGGGATGTGTTCTCATCCACATGGATCGTGTTTGTTGGAGGTAGTGTGCTGAGACCAGGCCCCGCTGAAGCTTAGTTGTATTTTACTTATAGAATTACTGTAGATTTTATATTTAAGCCCGGGGACTCTGCATGAGATGTCCCCAACCATTTTGCTGTTTGTGCCACAAGGGGTACCAAATCTAGGACGATGATGCCCCACTAAAACTGAGTCCTAGTTACCATCTAGATTGACTGCCCTACCTAGACGTATTTGTGGTGTGCTTCTTGATTGTTTACCTTGTCTCTTATTTTCCAGCTCACCACCATAGATTTGCTATGTCCTAGTGTTCTGTGCGTCGTATTATAGTAATTTTCTGTGCGTGATTTCGCGATGTTCAGTGCGTATTTCCGCGATTATCAGTGTGTAATTTCGCGCATTTTCAGTTCGTATTTTCGCGATATTCAGTGCGTATTTCGCGATTTAATATTCTTGATTTTGCGTCGTGTTTGCCTACATTCTTGGAAGTGTTCCAGTCGGTGAGTCTGTTTCAATTTTTACAGTAGTACCTAGCTGTATGCGGTTAAATTATTTACCTATTATTCTTGAATCTGGAGGCGTGTGAGATTTGGTGTGTGAAGTGCTGAAAAATTTGTGGCACGTGTGTAAGATGTTGAACAGTTAAGTGTTGTTATCGTTGACAGTGTTTTGATTGTTTTTATTTTTGCTGGAATCTGGTGTTGTGATTTATATTTTTTGTTATAGTTGGTTGTTTATATTTTTGTTGGAATTTGGTGACGTTATTTAAGTTTGTGTTTTTGTTGTTGTTTTTTGTGACGTGAATTGTTGGGTGGTATCTGACTGCCTACTTTAAGATATTCTGAAGGTAAGTGGACGAGACAATTACTGATTGATAGTTATACATTATTTGAGAGTTAATGACCTACATTTACAACCTATTTTGTTGTTCAATGCTTTTAATATTTCAGATGGTTATTTCTCTGTGGTGATTTATATCATGAGCACTGTACAAAAGTGCTTGTGTGAATAATCATTAGAAACTACATTTTGGTGAACCAATTTGGGGGGCTGTAAAGCGACTGGATAGACTTCATGTTGGTGGGAGGGCAGTGGTGCACTAGCAGCCAGTATGTGTATCTTACAAACACCTACTTGCACAGCCCCTTCTGGCGGATCCAGGGGCTTTAGAAATATGGTATCCACCATTTTTGACCAACTTAATGTTGTTAAATTCGAAATTATTATAACCCATTCTACCCAGTATTAATGGTACCGATAATGCACGTTGCCTGAGTAGTACTTGGTGGAATCAAGAAAACCTAACATAGTAATAATAATAGTAATTATTATTATTATTATTATTATTATATATTACAAATAACAATATGTAGGATGAAGGTTACCGATATTGGGTCGATGAAGCACCACCAAAACTTGGTCATGGTTTATTTCTAGATGCATTATGATAATGCTTAATCTTCGGCTTCAATTGGTAGATGAGTTCTCACCTAGTATGGTGCTATTTGCGGGAGGAGGGGTACTAATTGCAAGGCAAACGATGCCCCACCGACACTTAGTTGTAGTTCACTTGTATATTATTATTTTTACCATATTATACTTATAGGCATATTATTTAAGCTGTGGACCATAAATGTGTTTTCAGATACAAGGATGGTCTTTGTGGGATGAAGTGTACCATGTATTGGGTCACTGATGCCCCACTGATACTTAGTCATAGGTTACATTAAAATTATGTCTGATAATTATTTGTCGGCTCGGGGCCGGGGATGTGTTCTCATCCACATGGATCGTGTTTGTTGGAGGTAGTGTGCTGAGACCAGGCCCCGCTGAAGCTTAGTTGTATTTTACTTATAGAATTACTGTAGATTTTATATTTAAGCCCGGGGACTCTGCATGAGATGTCCCCAACCATTTTGCTGTTTGTGCCACAAGGGGTACCAAATCTAGGACGATGATGCCCCACTAAAACTGAGTCCTAGTTACCATCTAGATTGACTGCCCTACCTAGACGTATTTGTGGTGTGCTTCTTGATTGTTTACCTTGTCTCTTATTTTCCAGCTCACCACCATAGATTTGCTATGTCCTAGTGTTCTGTGCGTCGTATTATAGTAATTTTCTGTGCGTGATTTCGCGGTTTTCAGTGCGTATTTTCGCGATTATCAATGCGTAATGTCGCGATTTTCAATCCATATTTTTGCGGTCGTCAGTGTGTCGTGTCTCAATTTTTCGTTCTATTTTCGCGAGTTCAGTGCGTATTTCCGCGTTATCAGTGTGTAATTTCGCGCATTTTCAGTTCGTATTTTCGTGATATTCAGTGCGTATTTCGTGATTTAATATTCTTGATTTTGCGTCGTGTTTGCCTACATTCTTGGAAGTGTTCCAGTCGGTGAGCCTGTTTCAATTTTTACAGTAGTACCTAGCTGTATGCGGTTAAATTATTTACCTATTATTCTTGAATCTGGAGGCGTGTGAGATTTGGTGTGTGAAGTGCTGAAAAATTTGTGGCACGTGTGTAAGATGTTGAACAGTTAAGTGTTGTTATCGTTGACAGTGTTTTGATTGTTTTTATTTTTGCTGGAATCTGGTGTTGTGATTTATATTTTTTGTTATAGTTGGTTGTTTATATTTTTGTTGGAATTTGGTGACGTTATTTAAGTTTGTGTTTTTGTTGTTGTTTTTTGTGACGTGAATTGTTGGGTGGTATCTGACTACCTACTTTAAGATATTCTGAAGGTAAGTGGACGAGACAATTACTGATTGATAGTTATACATTATTTGAGAGTTAATGACCTACATTTACAACCTATTTTGTTGTTCAATGCTTTTAATATTTCAGATGGTTATTTCTCTGTGGTGATTTATATCATGAGCACTGTACAAAAGTGCTTGTGTGAATAATCATTAGAAACTACATTTTGGTGAACCAATTTGGGGGGGCTGTAAAGCGACTGGATAGACTTCATGTTGGTGGGAGGGCAGTGGTGCACTGGCAGCCAGTATGTGTATCTTACAAACACCTACTTGCACAGCCCCTTCTGGCGGATCCAGGGGCTTTAGAAATATGGTATCCACCACTTTTGATCAACTTACTCTGCCCAGTAATAATGGTACCCATAATGAACTCTGCTTGCGTAGTACTTGATCAAGTCTACAAGCTGATGATCTTGCCAAATTCAAGAAGGAGGAATCAGGAAACCTAACACAATAATAATAATAATAATAATAATAATACAACATGGGGAACTTGGTTATCCTCATAATAAGTGCAATTTTTTTCTTGACTTTCGAGTTGGTAATTAGGCGTAACATTCCATGTTCATATGTATATTGATTTTTATCTTAGGGAGTGTTAACTGGAAGGGATTTTGTGTCACCATATTGATGAAACTCAGGTCAGATACATAGGGTGGTGGTCTTCTTCTTGCCTCTTGCTGGTGTCTGTCAGGGTTTTCTCCCTTAGTTGGAGGGTTCTAGTTTTATTAAGATGCTAGGACCTTAAGTACTCATAGGGCATAGAATGGGTTTGACAGTTGTACATAGTTGAGGATGACTAGTTGGTGACCTAGGAGGTCTTTCTGCAGCAGTAGATCATTTCAATACAAGTAAAATATGGATGCTAACCAGCTGCCCTGAGGAGAAGTACCTACCATGATGTGGTACATATAGGGGTGGGAGGTCTTTGGGAAATGGTCCTTTTTTTGTTATTTTTTGGTCTCATGAAGTAGCCCAGTGGTGGAAGGTAGTCTAAAAATGCTCGTTTCTGATTTTCTTTTGGTCTCAAGAAGTAACTCAGTTGGATTTTGGAGAGCTTACAATTTTACTTTTTTTTTTTTTTCTTTCTTCATTTTCGTATATTGTGAAGTACGGTTTATCCGGAATTCGTGTTCGCGTGAAAAGTCAAGTTCGTTCAAAAAAATCGTGTTTACCTGGAATGTGTCGCGTTCGTCCAAAAAGTTTCGTGTTTGTTTGAAAAGTGTCGCGTTTGTACAGAAATTTTCGCGTTCGTTCGAAAAGTGTCGTGTTCGTTCAAAAAGTGTCGTATTCGTCTAAAAAAAAAAGCTGTGATCGTCCGAAAAGTGTCGCGTTTATGTGAAAAATCGTGTTCGCCGTAGTACATGAGTGTTCGTTTTTGAAAAGCTTCATGCTTGTTTCTGAAAGTAGTGCGCGGTATTTGCAGTCAAATTAAAAAGTGTGCCGCGGTTTTCTTCAATCTGTGTGGTGTTCGGCTTGTAAATTCACATTACATCAGCGGCGAATTCTTCCAAAACCAGCATCCTATTCGTCAATGGCAGCGTTTTCGGCTATTCTTCGGGTATCAGGTAAGCATGTAATTTATTTGTGGGTAGTTATGCATCTCACTCAACAGACATATAGGTTCATTGTTATCTTCTTCTTGCCCTATCCTCACCATTAGAGGATAATGAGAAATTTTCAAGTAACCTACTGCTATGGCTGCATTCATATTCGTGGATCACAATAATGGTGAAATGTCCCCCTTCCCCCCGAAATATGATTTTGCATCGGATATGAACTGATGACTTGACATTTTTCAGTTTGAAAACTTAGCCCGAATAATTGAAATTTCTCCCAACTTATCCTGTAATCCAAAACAATAAATTTCAAGTTACTTTTTTGAAACACATCTAAATTTATCCTTTCTTGGACTTTTCTTTTTTTTTCTATTTTTTTTTCTTTTTTTTTAAATTGAACAAGCTGAGTCATTTGTAGCAGTGTCTTTTGATGCTCGTCTGCACCCATGACTTCGCTCCCTCCAGGCCAGGCATTTCCAGTATAGTTTTCCAGCTATTATTATTCCCATATACATACTTGATTTCTTTCGCTAACTTCGTTATGGTGCAGTTACAAATTTCTGTTTCCCTGTTGTACGCTGGACGAGATGAGTCGGGAGCGTTGTTTTACTGGTGGAGGTGAAGGCCACAAATTTGATTGCAAGATTGTAACCTTACTGACGTTCGCGTACAGATGGCTTCACGTTTTTTTAACTACGACAAGCAGAACTACGATTTTTCGTGCATGATAGAGAAATCTACCCGGGAAATTGTAACACTCCTTGAATGTTTCAGTAAATAAATAAAAAAATGAAGAATCCGCGCCACTTGGTACAGTGCGCTGGCATAGAAAAATTTGTGATTCGTTATAGCAAATGTTCAGATACCATGGGTGCGTCTTGATAGAAATCTAGAAAATTTCCTCACGAATACGATGCATTTTTCTCTGCATGATTTACCTGGACGATTTGCTGGGGCGTGCAACCTTACTTCTGAAACACCCCTGGTATGCTTGGGCATAAATTTAATCTGGGGTTTCTATAGCCGACAGCAGAACCAGCGAAAAATACGGCATTCTTCCGAGGGTATCGCGAGATCGCGACCTAGTTACCCCAGCTGCCCTCATAAGTTGGTGTAAATTGATAGAATTGAAGCTACAGCATTCAACTCCAGCTTCGTGATTTCTTCTTAAAAACTACGTCGACATCAGTCCGACATACTGGTCTTACAGGTGCATTTCCTCGCCCCCCCCCCCCCATCCACCCTGATAGACTTGAAACATATGCCATTCGTCTGTGTTACATTTATGCTGGTCTGTGATGAAAACCACATCCCTTGTGATGTCCCCCTTCCTGAGCTATTTTGGAAAATTTTGGTGACTGTCCGAAGTTAGGCTGATCATCGAATATTCGTCAGCCGCATAGTGATGTGCAAAAGAATTGAGCTTTGAAGGTTGTCGTCGCGTCGGCGCCTTTACACGTTTGCGAATATTCCCACGATCCTGTTTGGTAATAGGTACGAGTGTGTTATCTCGACTCCGGAGTCTAGAAGTGCGGAATAAGTGGTTTCAGTTACAAATTTCATGCGTCGCTGAGTGGTTCAGTGGTTTAATATTCGTGAAACGGATTTGCATGCACTGTTATTTATCGGTAAGTTATGTCACATTTTTGTAATTTAATGGAATATTCAGTTACTAATTATTCTAGGAGTGGATCAATGAGGGAGGATAGGGGAAAAATTGCCCCTAGCCGGTCCACCGGCCGTTTAAACAGATTTTGCTTGACCCCTCAGACCCTATGTTTTTTCATTAAAATGTATGTACCTAATTTTGCGTCTGTGCATTGCTAGCACCCTAATTGGGGGGGGGGGGCAGATTTTACATTGTAGAACCAGGAATTTCCCAGTCAAAGCTTGAAGCTGTATTCAGTTATTCCTTGAACTCGAAATTCTTCTCCACATCGAAGGAGGATATAATTTGTAAGCGAATTATAAGATGATACGTCGATCAAAGTATATCAGTTGGGTACATCTTGGAAACAGTAGACTGTTTCAGAGTGAGAGGGGTGTCCTAGAAGTCTGGTTCCACTATCTGATCATTTCGATTTCAGCAACTTATCCCGCGAACCGCACAGTTTGCAGAACGGCAAGAAGGTACACAAAAATGTTCCGTGTATCTGCCGTGGTCAAATTGAGAGTCTGGTCTCGAGACGCATGAAGACGGGCGAGAATCAGGCAGTATGTGTAGTGTACCGAGCAAAATTGGAACCTGACTTTTGGGCAGTGTTGTAGTCAGGATTTTCTCAAGGGGAGGGGGGAGTAAGACTTTCAAGGGGAAAAAAAGTCGAAAATTGTGGTCTTTTTTGAAAATTGCCAATATAATATGTATTAGGGGACTATTTTATAAAAATGAAGGTAAAATTACTGTTCAAGCAAAATTAAAAAAAAAACACGTGTTTTAAAGACGAAAAATTGCTCATTCTTGCATATTTTTACAATTTCAGGATCCACCCCCCCCCTCTTGGCTATGCTCATTCTTTTGGGACACCCTGTACTCGCAAATTTTGTTCAAGAATGTACACAGTAACTGATGCCACATGTGTTCCCGTCATCACTAATTGTCAATTAGTTATCATTTCCTATAGGTACCTATGCCTGTTCGATTATTTTAATTAGGTAGACTAAGTAGAGATCGGATTGGGATTTTATTAATTTCTTCTATAGCATTATTGTGGAAATCATGAAGCCGGATTAAGATTAAAGTCGTTTATAAGCACTTGGGCCCCAGGCACCTAGCTGGAAATTTTTTTGTATCTGTTCAGTAGCTTTTTATTTACAGTACCGTGTCTGGCTGGTGGCCCGCCAAAATGTGCTGAAAACAAAAATGCTCAAAATTCGGCTGCCTCTCAAAATTGGCCGCTCCGAGCTGGTGCTTGTTGTAGTGCCTATAGGTAAATCTGGTGCTGTATCACACAGAAAATTCTGTTTTTCTTGAGTGGGGCAAAACCTTATTGTCTGTAACCCCGCGCGATGACTAGCAGCAGCTTGAATGGGAATTAGGAATGGAATGGAATTCCTTGTCATTGTACGTCTACCATTATGAATTTAACATCGACGATGCAATCTTTAATTGATACATATGATAGAGTGTATGCTCGAGTCGTATTATCTCATTAATAATTTTAGCGATGAAATCCTTTCATACATCATTTTTCTGACGCCTGAATTCCCCATTCATATATGAACAGGGTTCTAACTGTCATTTAAGACATTGAAAGTCATTTATTTTGAAAAAAGGTCATGAAGTCATTTAAAGTCATTCATTTTCAATCATGGTCATTTAAAAATTTAAAAGTTAGCAAATTATACCTTGAGAGAGAGAGAACAAAAGACTTAGAATTGGAAAACTCTGTCATAATGACCAGGACTGCAATTTTTGTTTGAATTGGGTACGACTCACTAAATTTCTTGAAACTTGAAAATTATATGTACATAGAGGAATTGACATTTCATAGCATACTTGTAGTTGTGGGTAGGATCGACGCTCGGAAACCGAAGTCAAATTTTTTGTCGAGAATGAAGGGAAAATTTTTCTATAATTGAAGACAACGCATCACCTTCTTGGATTTTCAGTCTTTTGTTCAATTTCTTTTTTCGGCATGAAACAGGGGTGGAAATATAGGGGGATAGGGGGGATAAGCCCTCCAGTTTCGGAGTATCGCTATTATCGTTTGTGATGTCATGCTTTTTTCCCTTTTTTTTTTCTTCTTACAAAGGAAGTATTACAGTGAAAAATCTACTTTTTGTAGTTTTTTATTATTATTATTATTATTTTTTTTTTTTTTTTTTTGGAGGGGCTATGATTTTTTTGGATTTTTATTACCCTTGACCGTGGGCTTAAGTGAGTTGGCTAAAGTAAGTTGGTTTAAGTGAGTTCAGTATTATCGCCCTCCAATTTCAAGGGATAAAGAATGTAGAGGAGACCAATCGTGATCCCACTGATAACGAAAAAGACCAAGGTAGATGTGTGTGAGTGCCCAAAGCAAGTAAACTACAAAGTTCAAAGCTGTTTGAGAACCTTTTTTTCCAATGCATTAGTCACAAGAAAATACCTACGTAAATCCACAGTTTGCTCCTTACATTCCACGTAATAATGACTATAGATCTTTCTACAAATTCAGAAGAAAACCAGAAATGTTACAATATATGTCACTGCAGGAGACACGTGCAGTTTGCAGCTGTTGTTAAAAGAAATTTCCATGGAAATGTCAACCACCACTAAGAGGCACGGTTTTCGCTCAGATATACTCAGATGATGTCATAGTAACAGGAGCGTGTTGGGGGAGCACACCCCTCACTACTGCCCCCAAACCTTCGCGGGAGTGCATTGAACAATTTCCCAAAGTTTGATAACAACTTCCCAAAGTTTCATGGCGATCAGATGAACAGTGTAGTAAAGTCTGCAGCTGTGTTGTTTATAGAAATTTCCATGGAAATATGAAGGACATACACAGACAGACAGACAGATATACATTCATGTTTATGTGTATAGAAGATTTTAGGCACTGGGGCTTCAGCCCCCCCTCCCCCTTAAAAAATCGCTCTATTTCCGCCCCTGTATGAAACCTATTTGAAGAAAATTAGATTTTTGCAAAAGAGTTTGTTCGAAACACAATACAGGTATAAGGACATGAATGGGTACCTTTATTTTATTTTATTTTTTCACGAGACCAGCCCTCGACATTTTTTTTTCCTTTTTCTTATACCATAAAATCTATGATGATGCTTTCGCAATTTTCTATTAATCGAACGTTATTGTTTTCTCTGTAGATCCTTTCAGAGGTCGCAAAATTAGATTGTATATTTATCTATTTTGAATATATTTTAGGATATAGACCTTAACTCGTGGTCTGAATACTTAAATTTCAGTAACTTAGCATTGAAATCTTACACTTTCTTCTAGGTGTGGCTCCGACGGTGATTACTCTCCGTATATGGACGGCGGAATACTTTCACAGTACGCAGTGTATCACGCTTCGCATGTATAATAATTTATAAAAAATTGTTTTCAATTTTCTCAAAAATATATATAGGTGAAATTCTGAATTTTCAATTCTTTCCAGTATTCGAATGACTTTAATAATCCGTCTGTCTGACGCGAAACATTTATACCTATTCTAAAAGGAAATGCTTCAGGTCCACAGAAGTGAAGGACACATATCTATTAATATTAAAAATGAGAGAGAACGCGCTCAGCCAGTAAAAATTGGGAGAATGGAGTGGGTAAATGAAAAATGAAATACTCAGCTTGTAATTTTTAGCTTAAAATTCCTTGCTCAGGTCTTTTAAGGGAGGGGCTATAGCTCGTACCCCCCCCCCCCCACAGGTTGCGCCTATGAAAGGATCCCTGGACGAAAAGGGAGGAGGGATTAATTTCTAGGGTGAGAAAATATCGAAATAGTGTCGAACGCCCTGTCGAAAAAACGTCGAAATACTATCGAAGGAATGGCCAAACTATCGAAATATTGTCGAACGCGCCGTCGGAATGTCGAAAAAAAGACGCCGAAGTAGTTTCGAAGGAATAGCCGAAATGTCGAAATGTCGAACTGATGTCGAAAAAAACGTCGAAATAGTATCGAAGGAATAGCCGAAATGTCGAAATGCTGTCGAACAAACAATCGAAACATCGAATCAAAAATTGTCGAACTGTCGAAAAATTGTCGAGAAAGTATCGAACTTCCGAACTTCTGTCGACAGACGGGGCGTTTCCGATACAAAATGCTGACTTCTGATTGGTTGTAATTTCTGCCGAACTGCCGATTTTTCAGTCGAAATGAGCAAGATCGATAGTGTCGAAATAACTGTCGCTGACGACCGATCGGGTGTAGAAACGGAAGCACCCCTATCACTGTCACCTAAGGGATCGAAAGTGGTGTCAAATCGTTTGTGCTACATTTGTGCTATTTGTGCTAAAAACTGTGTCATTTGTGTTGCTCCCGCTCAAGATGTTATGGTCTATTTTTGGGGGGTGGGTAGACGGAGAAATGGTTTTCAGAAAAGGGTTTAGACAAAGGATTGAGAAGAGAAAAATGGATGCAATCGTTTGTGCTCCATTTGTGCTGGTGCTGCCTCTCATAATCTCCTTCAAATAAAATCAAAATGACCTTTATTTATAATTATTATTATTTTTATTATTATTATTTTTTTTTTGGGGGGGGGGGGGTGGAATTAAATATTTGGCCCACCAGAAAAGAACGTTCCAACGACAGACCCCTGCACGTCGCAATAGTCGGTATAAGCGACTATTTTGGTAAAAACCCATGCCTAATGAAGCACGACAAAAAATGCGATGCGAGCGACAATTGATACATTTTTACACGATTTGAAATGTGTACACGAGTACTTCATACCTGCCCATTCAACATTGTATTGGACCTGGTGAAAATTATTCAACTTTTCGTGACTAATTCAAATCCATTGCCAAAATTGATTCTTTCTCATTGTTTGACCTAGTATCCCCCCCCCCCACTTGTATAACCACGTTTTGATTGTATTTACAAAATGGAGGGTCTGCGGTGGATTTGTACAGCAAGTTTGAACTCAGCGAGAAAAATTTTGCTTTTCAAAAATTTTGAAAATTTCTCCACACACATTGGGAATTCTGGTCCCAAATGCGAATCGGATTGAAAATCTGATTCAATTTTCGAATTCAGTAATCCAAAATATCCATTGGAGAGGTCCTTATTTGATCGACCCCCGATAGGTTTCCCACATTAAATCTTGTTTTCGTAATATTTGAGCACCGGGCCAGAAGAAAAAAAGAGGCCGACCAACGTATTCAAAAAAGGCCTTACTGGTACAATAATGTTTTTCACCTCATCATTAAATTTATAATATGTACGTATTTGGAGGACTATTTCGACCGCGCCGATACGGCGTTAATATTATTTCTGCGGCTTTCGATATTTTTACCTGGCGTTCAATATATTTTTTCCGGTCAACATTTTTTTTGGCGGGATCCGATTTCGTGCGTTCTTCATTTCAGGCGTTTTGTGTTGCTTTTTTGTCGTTCAAACAACTTTTTTGGCGGGCTGTTATTTCTCACCCTTATTTTTTTCTTAGTCCAAAGTATAAAATATAAAAAAATATACTTAGCCTAGCATATAGGTTAAGCTGCCCTCTGTAGTGCAAAGGCCTCTATTTGGTGCGATTATTTGGTACTGCCCATGGCCAAATAGTTTATCAATTTCGTTCCTCCATTTTGTCTTTTATTTTCCCCTTTTTCTTCTCTCCTTTATAAACCAAACCATGACTATTTTTGCCCATCTCCTGCTTTCCGTCCTGACTGCGTGACCAGTCTAGTCCCTACTTCAGTAGCCGTATCGCGTGATGGAAGTTGATATTGTACTTCAATTTTGATTTTATTTTTGGTAAGTTGGTTTTTTGTCTCTCTTCCTTACGCCCAGCATTGCTCTTTCTGTATTGTTTTGATGTATTATAATTTTCCGTTCTTCTGTTTTTCTGAGCAACTAGGTCTGGTACCCATATGCCAGAGTGGGGAAGGCGCAGCTGTTTAAACTTTGTCCTTTATGTTTTAATGAAAAATTTCCCTTGAATATTCTTTAGAAACCAAAAGTTTTCCCGAGAGCAGGCTATTATTTTGTGGAATTCCGAGGCATTATTTTTTGTTAAAGGGTATAATTTGCCCCAAATACTTGATTACGTTCACTATCTCAATTTTTTTGCTGATTAATAACCAACGATTCTCCATTTTGGTTTGATAAAATTTTCCTTTTTTTGAAACTGATTTTTAGACCCCCTATTTCATTCCCCGTGTACAGATAATTACCATTTCCTTTAATTCATTTTTGGATCGCGCTATTAGCGCAATGTCGTCCGCAAATCTTAAATTGTTTAGTCTTTTTTCGTTCATGAGGAAACCCTTTGACTCTCAATCCGTTTTCCTCATAGCTTCTTCTAGAGCCGCACTGAATAGGATGGGTGATATGTTTCATCCCTCTGTTTATGGCGAAATTTCGACCTGGTCATTCTCGCTTCCACGTGGGTGTAAATTTCATTAATCAGTGAGATGATTTTCCCAGATATTCTTGAGTGAAGTACGGTTTTGATCAAAAACGCGAAGTGAAGTTCGAATAAATCGGTGTTCTTCGGCTTTTTCTATAACTTGTTTTATAGTGAACAAATAGTCTATTGTTCAAAAACCACTCCGGAAGCCCACCTGTTCATAAGGTTGGTTTTCATTTAGTTGTTTATTTATTCTAGTTTCTAGTAGTTTTGAATTTTTTTTTTTTGCTAGAATTGGGATAATGCTGATTGGTCTGTAGTTTTTTATGTTGTGTGTGTCTCCTGTTTTGAATATAAAAATTATATCAGATTTCTTCCATTCAGAAGGGATCTTCTTAGTCAGTAGAATCAGGTTGAAGAGATCGGTGAGGTATCTAGCCGAAGTACCCCCCTCCCCGTAATTATGTCTACATTGGTGATGATTTTAGCCCCCTTTTTTTTGTTATTGCTTCAATCTTGGTACCAGAAAGTGGGGTACTTCTTCTGTGCTACCAGAATTTAGTTCACTCTGTTGAGCTCCTTATTTTTATCCTCGTGTAGTTGTGAATAGAATTCGATGACCACCTCATTCATTTCAAAATCTGTCATAAATCTTTACTCTTTTGGAGTTGATTAGGTATATAGTTAGTCCAATTGTTGCCCGCTGATAAGCTTTTCCACATTTTTTGGATACTTTGGTACCGTTTAGAGTGTCCTCAATTATTTTTTATTGTTTTAATTGTTTTCGGGTTCTGAATTCTTTCTTGGTTCTATTTTTTCCTGTTTTGACAAGAACTTTTTATTTCCCATGCGTTCTCTTGATCTAATTAGTTCCCTAATCATGTCCGAACTTTACATTGGAGTCTTGTTTCGCTTTTCCCCCGCTTTATTTGGATTTGTAATTATAATTTTATTTTGGTTTTCGGAGGCTATACTCAAATCCTTGTGGCTTCATAAATGACTTCCGAGATAGAGCCTTGTTAAAACGATCCACATTTTCCGCAGCTGAGTTTTTTGTCAGTTCATGTGAGTCAACCTCTTCAAGCAATCTACGGATTTCGACTTGGTAAACTCCCGGCGAGCTTTCAACCTTAGGTAAGGTTATAGCAGATTTGCAACGGTTACCGCCTTTGTCTCTGATTGGCATTGTACCAGTCTATGATCCGAATAAGTTTTCGGTGAACCGAAACATTTTTTTTTTCCCTGCTGTTCAGGGGGTTAAGATATGGTCTATTTGATTCTTATATTCCCTGTTTGGGGTATAACTCAAGTCCACCTGCGATTTTTTTTTTTTTTTTTTTTATAATAAAATGAATTGGTAATTTGGAGCTTGGTTCATTTGACCAACGTCTCTCCTCTTCTGTTCCTCTCACCGTATCCGTACGGTTCCATAATTTAGTTCTTCTCCGCGTATTCGCTTATCTATCTGGCTGTTAAAGTCACCCATTATCAGTAGATCGTTCTGCTTTTTGTTGCTTTGAGGGCTTATTGTTTCCGAAAGGGTTTCATAAAAGTTAATTATTTCTTCCTCCTCAACGCTGCCGCTTGGAATCAGCCAGCAATGGGCAAAAATGATTCCTGAATCATTTGTTCCATCCTGTGTCATGGGTGATTCCTATAATTCGAATCGTATTTGTCCTCATTTCTCTTAGAAGAGACCTTTCTCCTTTCTCTTCCTCAGGCCCGTAGCCAGTCATCTGCAATAGGGGGTGCTGACTGTTTACCAGGGGGGGCTTGAGGATGTATATAGTATATTATGTGAAGATTTCTGCGAGGCAGTGGTGTAGCCAAAGGGGGGCAAAGGGGGTGAATTACCTCCCATGGCACCTGAAATTGAATTTCAAATATGCAAAAATGAGGAATTTTTCGCTTTAAAACACTTTTTTTTTTTTGAAATCCCATTCCCAATCCAGAAGTTCCAAATTAGTCAACCAAGTTTTTGTTCTAAATTTTAAAATGTTTTTGTGATATTAATTCTCTTCATCCCTTCTTTCTTTCTTGTTCAGCGTAATGATGACTTTTTTAATGGTGGCATATTTGCCTTACTCCAAGAAAAGAGAAGGATAGCCCCGAACCAGGAATACAAATCGCGAATTGACTACATTCTGGCACCACCGCTAACGTTTGAAAAAAATTCTCAACTGCCATACCCTTAATAACTTCAAATTCCACTCTGACCCCCGACCAGTTTACTGTAAAATCAATACGGTAAAAGAAAGATACCACTCAAAAGATCAGAATTTGATATTTAGAATCTCCCCAGACTATAAAAGTCAATACCATGCTTTACTGAACCAAAAGCTGGAAGAGGTGTTGACCAAAGGAGACGTCTCAAGCTGGGACCACCTGCAAAGAATACTAAATGAGGCTTCAAACGAGTGTAACTCCACTAAAACTAACAAAAAAGCCCAGTCTCTTCCAGACTTTACTCGTATCAGAGCTAATCAGAAGAGAAGCGTCAAAAAAACAACCCAAATCTACCAGAAACAAAATAGAATTTAATTTGGTCTGTAAACTAACTAAAAAACTTCTAAGGCTTCATAACGAAGACAAAATGCCCTCTTTTGTATCTCGAATTGAGCCCGTGCGTGCAAGAAGGGCGTATAATAGAAAAGTGTGTTTTGAGAAAAACGCATTTTAAATCTTAATTTGCTCACAACACTGCGTAGACTAGAGATACAGATCTTGGGTGGGTCTTAAATTTTTGCTACAAGTATCCAGATTTTGTTTTCTATGTGTTTCCAAGCCCATAGTTCCTAGATTTTGCTACAGAGATCGCCAAAAAAATTGTGATATACGCCTTTTTGAAAATTATCGGATTTTTCCGCAAGTGTTGGCTTTTTCAACGTGGATATAGATTTTTATATCGGGGCCCAATTTTACAAAATTCCACTTTGTATGCTCTTTCCAGCAATACTAATATCTCATTTTGTCAACAAATGTCGTTTGGGTGGTTTTTGCTTAACAGCGTCCAATTAGCATTTCAGTGCTGAACTACAGACAGGGCTACCTAGCCAAAGGGCAGGGCTAATTAATAACTTAGGTAAAAGGTAAGGTTTCCAACAAACAATTGACTTCAGCTAACAGCTAACGTACGTGGTCTCATTAGCTAGCTAATGGCTTGCTAATTTTGGGTTACAAACTTTCAATCGATCGGCTAACCACTAACGGTTAAAAGCTTCGCCCTAGCTAAGCAGCCTGGCTACAGACAACAGAAGTTGTATGCGAGCGTCCTCAGCCATTGATAGATTGAAGATCTGAGTTACTGAAATTTAGAAGTCAAAATTCAGATTATTGGATTTTGGATTTAAAATCCCAAATTTTCTGAAAATTGAGAGGATTTGGGATTTTGAATTTGAAATTTTTTTCTAAAAATTAAAAAGGAACTGAGGCTTTGAATTCAAATTCCTCTTTTTTCCCTTTTTTTTTTAAAACCAAAATTCTGGATTTTGAATTTAAATCTTGGAGTTTCCGGATTCTGCCCATCCCTGCTCAACGGGATAATGGGGCATGGTGCATTCAAAATGCGCCAAGTACACTGGGTACAAGCTACAAAGCTCACCTGCGGCGCAGTGGTTTCTGGTCAGAGATGGGCGAGATCTAGATCAATAATGATCTTAGATCACAGATCACATCAAATTTGATCTTTGATGTGATCCCAGATCATTTGCGTTTGCCTGATCTTCAATATTTTTTCAGAACCAGATCAGATCATCAGATTCTTTTTCTGCTTTTTCTGAGATTTAAAAAAAATCGAATTAGTACTAGAAAGTATCAAGTTGTAGGTCTTCGTCTCTTGTTATTTCTTTGTGAATTGTGACGGTGCATAGGCGCTGCTTATAAATCCCTAAAAAACGTACGGTACAATATGATTATGAATTAGAGGAAAGAAAATTATATTTTGATCTATGATCTGATCTCTTCGCCAAAAAAACTTATTATAGATCAGATCTTTTTTTGCTTGAAGATCTGATATGTGATCTGATCTTAGATTCATTTCCTGTTGGTGATCTCTGGCCCATCTTTGTTTCTGGTCCGCTACTGGGTTCTCGGGTTCTCCATGAAAGCTACAAGTAGGGAAAGCTGACGGCTTGCCTCCCCCTGGGATGATTTTATTTTCCTCATTTAGGCGCAGAAATCAAAGTATGGAGCTTTTTTTCCCCTTTTTCGTATGCACTTACAATAAAATTTCGAAATTGAAATGCATATTAATACTTTGCTTCAGATGCTCCCTCCCCCCCTTGATTCATTTTTCGTCCAGTTCACTTAAAACTGGACTCGTCCAGTTCAACTTTTGACCTAACAAATAAACGACATTCTTCACTGTCATCACAGTCTCGGCACCAGGGGCCAGTATGCAGAATTCCTGCGCCCTGCATACAGGGATGATAAGCCAATCAATAAAGCTTAAACTTATGGCTTTTGCTTACAACAAAATATGGCTGATGCTTATAGCTTATAGCTTATGAATTGATTGGCTTAAGCTTATGGCTTATAGCTTAAATTTATGGCTTATTTGTATTTCCAGCGATTGGTATGAGCGCTATAGTCGAGGCAAGTTGTTCTGTTATAATTTTAGAAGAAATGGTGATGAATGGCCGTTAACATTGTGTGTGGGATATTGGTTTTAGACAATATTTTAAATTTCTCATTGGTTCCCTCCAGCTTTCGACCCAATTTTAGCTCAGCTGTAACCGTAACTCGCTATGGTCTTTATACTGTTATCAGCCGAAAAAATGGCTTATAGCTTACAGCACATTTGGCTTAAACTTATAGCTTATGGCTGATTATCATTTAAGCCCTGCCTGCACATACTTTTCATCCTTACACCTCACCATTTTATTTAGACCGATTTATGGTCCTGTGCGAACTGATGCAGCGATGCAGGTGAAAAACATACAAAAAAAATGAAAATAATTTTGGTGTTTTTTTAAAATAAATTTGAGAATCCTGAATGATTCACACTTTGTAGGCAGTCATAAACAAGAATTTTGATTTCTGACTTGTAATTTTCTAAGCACGGAGGAGTTTGAAGAAGAAATAAGAAATTGAAACGGCGACTAGAAAAATTTAGGTTTGATGAGAAAGTACCACTGGACCATTTACAACAGCAAGTTTGTCTTTTTCTTTTATGCCGTGGTTCCATACGTAATTACCAAAACTGGCGCTACCCCTTCTTTTCGCGATTTCTACTGCTCGCAGAATTCATAACTTGAAGACGAGAAAAATGCATAATTTATATCTCGCTGTGTAGGTGTTGTTGGTATTATTATCGTAGTAGAGAGGTGTATCTTGTTTTGTGATTAGTGTTCGAGCAAAATGAATTATTATTTTTTAAATTGCGGTAGTATATATACCAGTGTTAAACGAAGTGTCGAAGTTTTTTCTGTCGATTGTAAACCAGAGTGCTTTAATTGATTGTAGTGCAAAATAGGTGATTGGTCCGCCGTGGAAAGGCAGCGCTACTCCCTTTTGTGCTGCCAAATTACCAAAATAGGCTGGCCTAATGTTATGGGGTGCTTTGGAAGTGCAAGCTCGAAGGCGGACCATGAAGAGACCAAAAGAGGAAAGGAAACGAACAAAAAGATAAATCAGCAGTTGCAAAAAGATAAACAAGTCTACAGAGCTACGCACAGACTCCTTCTACTAGGTAGACTCATCAATCTTACTAATCTATCGTTTATGTAGCTCGCCGAAATCTCGTGAACAATTTTCAGATTCTATCCGAGTGTGTAACATCTCCCGAGTAATAGCGTAACCCTGCTCCGAGGCCCAACTGTGGTACACACTCGTATATATGTCGAACCTCGATATAGTGATTTCGGCTACCTTATCATTTGAAAATGTTGGACACGAACGAAAATCCGTGCGAGATTTCTGGCTTGTAAGCTTCAATGCTTTTAGAAGTTGATTACCGAACTTGGAACTTCGAGGTTCGATGTGTGAATACTCAGTACACTATTTCTATGTTCGACATTTCATCGCTCGTTATTCCCTTCGAATGCGTATAAAATCCTAATAATGTCCTACATCTATCAATAGAACCAACTGTATTCTCGTCTATCCATTAAACATGTGCTTTTATGTAGTCTGTATGTGTGCGCAAGTACTGAGTCGAGAGAATACAGTTCCTTATTAGCTTCATAATTCGTCTGTATGACGATAACCAGGTATTATAATAGCTCATTATTTCGGTAATAAATTGAAAAATTGTGGCTCATTGTACTAATGCATATAGAAAACCCTTCGGTACCCCGAAATCTGATTCATAGTATAATGATTACCTCGCAGTAAAGGAATCCTGCCGGTAAAACGAGATCGAACTTCGGAAGTAACATCGTTTAATCTTTTCCAAAAGTGAAAGTGAAGGAATAAAAATGAATAGATCTCGAGTCGAAGTTGAGAAAAAGATCCCAATTAATGAGCGTGTTGAAGTGTGACAGGTTACTAGAATTGTGGCTGTGTATATATGTATATATATTTTTTTAATATAACTTGTAAAATCGTTCTTTATCGCTAATTATGCGAGTCGGAATTATGAAATATTAATCGACTCGTTTTAATTGAAACAAAAGTTGTCGCTGGTATAAAAAGAACGCGACTTCAGCTGTGCGTTAACCAGAATTAAATACCAGTTTTCCATCTAATAAGTCATTTTATATAATATTTTTAGCTTCAAACGCATTGTTATCATTTGATGTTAAATTTAGCTAAATTACGGTATTTTTTCGTTTTTGCGAACTGCTATAGTTAATTTTGAAATCACTTGTTCTATAGATCGAAATGTAGGGAACTGAATCGTATTTTTTCTAATCTGATGTACGTGTGTACCGAATTGTTTTAAGTTTTAAGAGATTCTTGAGATTGATTTTCGATTTTGTTTTAGGAGCTGGAGAATCTGGCAAGAGCACGATCGTGAAACAAATGAGAATATTACACGTTAATGGATTCAGCGAAGAGTACGTATAAATATTTTTCAGTTTCATCCGTATGTAGCTTTATAAGACTCCACTGGCATCTAGTTCAGTCCTTGAAATGTTAACGTTCTGCATATCTCGTCGTGTGTTTCATCTCTCGGCATTAAGAAATTCTTCACTACGTGCTGAAAGTTGTAAGCTTCTCCATTCTATGCAAATTAAGATAAGGCCTATTTAGCTCTTTTTGTCGTCACATGTGGGAGAATGACTTACCTGGAAGAGTACCATGAAATATGTGATTTCGAGTGATCCCGAGTTAATATGTGTGGTTACATCAGCGACTGAAGTTGTCTGCTGTGAACCAGCTCCCTGCTCGTAGTAATTTACTAAGATCCACTGTGCAGTGGACTCGAGGTTGCAATGAACTCGAAGTCTGAGCACTCGGCGCATACGGCGCCACCTCACACACAAATGAATGATGAAGATCCACTGTTCAGTGGTCAGAGATAGCGAGTCCTAGTGTTCTGTCAAACGTCTGGCTTGTAATGTTCACGTCGTGGTGAAAGTGATCATCGAATATTCTTTCAAGTGCTATTGCTTTCGTTGAATTTGTGAACGATTACACGGTTTGGTTATTGGATGATGTCCAAGTATCTAAACGACCAGAGCACATTGTCCGTTCCATTTCACTGGGACCGGCGCAAGTTGAATTATTCGGCCGAAACTGAGATTCTCGTAGGACTCGTTCATAGTGAATTTGCTTCCTTACGACTGCGTTGAAATATTGATGACATTAATTCGATTATGTTATGACTCGTTATAGCTCTTTTAAACTGCTAGGACTCGTTTAGAACTCTTTAAGACTCCTTTAAACTACCTCAAGACTCGTCGGAACTTATTAAGACTTTTATAAGGCCTCGTGAGATTCACTTATGTAGATTCCCTTGTGACTCGTTCAGGTACTTTCAAAGTGCTAAGACTAGTCTAGAACTCGATAAGACTCATTTAAACTACCTCAAAACTCGTCGGAACTCTTTACGACTTCTATAGGATGTAGTGAGATTCACTTAGATTCCTTTGTGACTGGTGAATATTCATTCGGATTCCTTTGGAACTTGTTCATGCTCAGCCAGACTCCCTGAAGACTTGTTAAGACTCATTCAGACTTATTTCGGTGCTCATGCTGTATGGGGGTCCGAATACAAGTAGTAGCCAAGTCTTATTTCGGTGAGGATGTTTTGCCAGTTTTTATTTGAGATTTAATGCAGATGGAGTGAAACCATTCTGAAATGTGACTACACTTCTTCTTACCCTCAATCCTACAAATATTGTGCATGAGCTGGACTGTTACTTCTTTGGTTGGAATCCAACTCGACCTGAGGACGTTACTACAAGCGTTAAAATTCTGATTTTGTTCTTTATTCGAACGTTCTCACTTGCCTTGTTAGAATTCTTTTTGTGCTCGTAAGATAACTCGTATTGCCAATTTCTGACTTCTGTGTTCGCCTCCGTGTGCACGGTCGGTGAAAGGTTCAAACCTCCATGAAACTGCATTCTTGAATAAAGTAGTCGTTTGCCAGCTCGGTGGACTGGTGACCATGTACATAAACCCTCCTTTTCAAAGAGAGTTATCGTGCTACCAAGCCAACGATGGGTGAGATCATATATTCTTTGAATCAAAAAGATCATTGTTTGATATCACCAAAAAATCATTGGATTCGTGATCTGAATGATAGTGATTTTTTCTGATTTCTAAAATGGGTTGAGATTTTAAAAAAGCACAAGAATATGTCAAAATCATGATCTAAAGATCAAACAAATCACTGCATCGTCGTCTGTTTCATGATCTAAGATCTTTTTTCCAAATGCTCGTTTGATTTGAACCCGTGATCTGTTTTAATTTTTCAAATGCTCTTAGATCACTACATCATGGTTTTGTCCATCTCTGTACTAAGCTACCTTGAAGAATTGAGAAAAGAAACCTGTTTTCAAAAAAGACTACTCGTTTGTAATGCGGCATGTGTCGAACGTTTCAAATACTTTGCACGAATGTGGGCCAGATTTCCAGTCGTTTCTGAATAAAGGGTGCTGAAAGTGTGACCTTTTAGGAGACGTTGCTAGGATTTTCATGTCAGGTAAAGTTGATGTGGTGGTCGCGAACTCATAAGTCGGTAGGAATTGAGGTGAATGCTTCTGACTTTGAGAAAATTTCTTGTTGAATATTTATACAGGATCCAATCGATGCCAGTCATTTTTGTAACGTCTTTCGCAGCTATCTGTGACTGTGTCAAGTGTAAATCTGAGTGCACCAACTACAAGTGTGCAACAGTGTGCACTGCTTGTGGGGTCTGGTTGGCCGAATGGATAGCGCTTGGTCTCGGAATCCGAAGGTCCCGGGTTCGAGCCCGCGTAGCAACTCGCCAGATTTCGACCTAGGCCGGTTTTTCAGCCAGAAAGGAAGAGGGCTAGGACAGCCCTAATAGTCTCCCCGACGTCTCTGAAGTACTGCTTGAAAGGACGGATTCCTGGGCTCGGGTTGAGAGGAAATTAAAAAAAGAGTGTGCACTACTTGCAACAAGATGAACTCGAAACTGCGTACAGTTGTCTCTGTTCTTCACACTTATCAGGGTGCCAATTTATTCACTCGCTGTAACATTAATAACGGTGATTTGAAATGCTTGGAACTTGAACTTTTCTGGTATATGACTTTTTCTTATGCCGGATGTTGATCAAACTGGTTTTTAAAGTTTACTACTTGACAATGGGAGCATTGGCCATCAGATAATGTTATTTTGATTGAGCACCGATTTGTGGTTACGCCGCCTTATTTAGTAATTCTGAAAATATGTGAGCGTTCTGACTTCAAAGATCCTCAACTTCAGCGTAGGTGTACTGAAACATCAACTTTCGCAACCTCAGTGATGACTCCAGGATCTGACGTAGACTGATTGTCTGACTGGTTAACAGGCCAACAGAATGGCTGATAGCGCTGATATATGAAAGAAGTTTGACACGAGCGAAGCAAAGCCAGCGAGCAAAGCATTCTGGTTTGTTTTGAAATTATTTCCTGCCCACTAGTCTAACCCACAATTATGAGTATTGAAAATCTATAAATATAACGTTTTTCGATGAACTAGTGAGAAAGATTGAAGAAATTCAAATTTTAGGGAACCCCCTTACTCAAAATCTATCGACAACGAAATCGGCGTTGAAAGGCCTCACTTTTGTCCCCTAACAGCCCTGCTTGCTCCAAAAACTGTCGACACATTTGCAAATAGAATAGCCACAATACTGAGGTTTGAAAATTTGAAAGTTTCCAACCATTGGGCTCTCCTGACAACGAAATTACGTTGAAAACTGGCTCGGTGTAGGTTTCCCCAAGGAAAACCATGTAATTTAGCTTGTTACAACCTCACGAGTAGACATTCAAAAAAAAATTGGTCCAACCCCAAACATTTGTTCCTCGCCCAAAACGTGTTTCAGTAGAAAATATGTTCAAGGAGTGCACGAGAAGTTCTGAATTATGATTCGGTGGTTTTCTGATGGAATGATGCATTGTAGGCAAAAGCAACCGAATATATACTTGTAATAAAGGGTTTCAAACGAATCAGACCCATTTGAGTGTACATTGGGTATACCACCCACCCTTGAGAGTCCACAGAGGCTTGAAATGTTAAATTTATAAATAGCATTGATAGCTTCCAGTATACCACAAATAGGATTGTCTGAGTCAGCGAGGTCCTTTCTGCTGTGATCTCTACGCGTTAAGATCCACTGTGAAAAGTACGGGGGTGGGAGCAAAACCTGAAATATTGATAATCACATAATTGTATCAATTTATGCTGGAATTAATATTACTGGACATTAGCCTCTCTGCAGCCGTGGAGCTCTACGGGGAGGAATATAGACCCGAAATAACCTCAAAAAATGAATTCAGCGACCCACAAAACTTTGAACATATTGGGCGTTAAAATTGATGTTAGTTAACATTAGTGCCCCGTGAAGCTGTGGGATTCAACTAACTTCGAAAATGAATTCAGCAACACAAAAGAATCATTTAGTACATATTAGGCTTCAAAATTAGTGTTAGTTCACATTAGTCCCTCATCGAGCTGTGGAATTTTACGGCGAGGAAATGGAGACAAATTGACCTTAAAAATTAATTCAGCGACCCAAAAATACCATTTTGCATGTATGAGGCGTCAAAATTGGTGTTTGTCAACGTTAGCTTCCTCGCGGAGAGTTGCGGAGCTAAAAGGGGAGAGGTTGAAAAAAACTGACAATTCAGCGATTTAAAGAGCTTTCATTTGAAGACGAAATAAATGAGATGCTCCATAATTGATAGCTTCAGCAGAGGTTGTAACGCAAAACCCAGAGTCTCCATGTTAATCCCTATTTAAATTTCAACCCCTTTGAGGCCCGTATTCGTCACTTTCAATTTTCCTGAAACTTTGAAACAAATTTTTTTACATTGGTACTTCTTTGGGGGGGGGGGATATCGAACTTTGCTAAAATAAGGATCACCTTAGCGGTCATCGAAGCGTTTTTCAATGAGTAAATTTTCATCTTCGAATATCTGTGATCTCATGCTCATTCATTCTTGAGAAAATTTTCTGGTGGCTTCTCCCGTGTATGTCCCATAAGCATGTCGAATAAACTACTTTCTAATAAATATTGTACTTCTTCGAGAATAAGGATTTTGGACGCTTTTAGCGAGTCTCAAATACGTTTAAAAAACCTTACAGTTAGAAATTAGTATAGAAGAATCCGAAAGATACTGCTGTGAGCTGAATTGTCTTGGCTAGTTTTGAAAATTGCTCTCCCTGGCTCCGTGAGGGGAAACTTGGATATTGTTATGAACATAGGAAATTTTTCTGAAATCGTCGCTTAGTTGAGAATGAGGGAGTTGAAAAAATTTGATATCCCGAAAGGTATTTTCATTTTCGTCAGTTAGGAAACCATCAACAGTACAAATTGTTCAAAACTCTCAGTTCTTCTTTCTTATTTACTCATTCAATTACCATCGTGAGATCGATAAAATGATCTAAGTAATCCCGAGGAATGGGTGGGGTGGCGCAAATTATAATTTTTCTTACAAATTTTGAATTTCTTCACTCAGGCTGACTCTTTGGACCCGCCATTTCTGTCAGTATTTCAGCTTTTTGCCTCCCCTTGTAGGTCTTGATGAGTGTCATTTTATAAAGGTCAAACCCGTGAAATGTACCCCATCCCCATGGAAGAATTCTGGTCCCAGACTTGCCTCCCAATATCGCTTAGAATTGTCGAAAATCTATATTGAATCGATTTAAATCGAATTTTTTTTTTTACGTCGCTTAGCATTATCCATTATTTATCTTCTGTTCTCATCGCTTAACTGGTCTTATGGCTAACGGATAGATTTGATTTTTTCAAATCGATTTGCATTCTTGACAGCACTATTATCGCTCATGTCGTAATTATTTGCTTCAACATCTTTGACTTTATCAGTAGTAAATGAAGTGCTTTTTGCTGCCATATCAATCCGGTTTGGGGTTCGAAAGAAACTTGTAACTGTTAGTGGAAAATTTTCAAAATTGACCAATTTCTAACTCCTATTTCTCAGCCAGCATTTTGCAACCTGCTGCCCATTTTCCTTCTGAATTTATACTTGGGTCGAACCTGCTTTTCCTTTCGATGTGCGTTTCATTTCGATGCTAATAGCGAAGCCGAAGTGAACTGTCGATTCGGCCCAGAGTTTGCGAATATTTTCATGACGTATCCTCTCTCGTACTCGGTGCAAATGCTCTCTGTTCTGGCTGAACCAGAATTATTAAAAACGGGTGCAGAATTCATTACGAAAGTTGGAAGCTAAATAAATTAGCAATGGGATTCTCTAAAGTAATTTCTGAAGCCGATACCGCATGTGAAATCGAAATTCTACGATTTTGTGATTGCCTCGTATTGGGCTCAGGTGGCACTGTTTATGTTTCATCTATTTCAAAACATAGCTAATTTTATGGACCCGATGCGACTATCCGAACATGTTGACAAAAAAATTGACACGATATTGTTTTTAGCGGGCGAAAATAGAATATTACTAGAAATGGAAAATAGTTATTATAGGGGGAGGAAGGGCAGTTACAATCGAAAATTGGTTGTAGAACATTATCTAGACCGCCGGTAAACGGACGTCATCCATAAGGACGATAATAAATGAAATCGACTGGCCAGTCGGTCAGCTAACAACTTTTTGCGCCTGTTTTGACGAGTATTCTTCGGAATTGTGTCGGACATGTGTACGACAAAAATACTCATCCATGTAATATTTTATGAATTAGTATTTTGCTTACGGTTTAGATTATTTCTAAAAATAATTCATTATCGATACCGATGCTCCGTAAATAAACCGACGTAACGGCTAGTGCGAATTAGCTTCAAAGGGCTGAGTCACTGAGCTAGAGGTTCCTTCATTCACTATGGAAAGGTGATGTCTCTGGTAGATCTACATATTATTAAAACAAACTCGACTGCCCAAGTCAGTACTGGTACCCAAACGATCAGTTATTTCTGTAGACAATCCTCGAAGAACCTTGGATCTTTTATTTTGAAATCTAATTGGATGCGTAATTAGTGACACTAATCAGTACTAACTCACGTCAGGATGAGTAGGCCAAGGTATTAGTTCAGTCGGCGGGATCCAAAGCCATCATATCTGAGATCATGTATCTGATCTCGCATTTTCACACTTAGCCATGACGCATCTCAAACCACAGGCTTCCAGTTCCTGGACTTCCACATCAGGTACAAATCTAGCCCCAGTATCGATCTGCCCCTCTGGCAAAGCTGATTTAGAGCGCAACGTGATTGCACCGACAGTGGCAGAAGTACCCCTGCTCCATCTGTCAGCTGTGGATCCCCGCAGGATATGCCCTACAGAAGCATCATATCTATAGGTGAACAGCGTTGAGCAAGATGATCTCTATGCCCCAAGTGCTGAGTGGTCAGCCTAGCACTGGCGACCACGTGCAATGAGTGTTCCAGCTGTGAGTGCGAGCCCCTGAACTGTTCAAGTTTTCCCAGCTCTGTGCCTCAGCCTACCCAACTGATAGTGCGAGATGTCATTAACTTCCTCCCAGCACCATAGGTAGCCTCCTCCAGTGCTGCCTAAGTGCGTAATCACATAGTCCCGCAGACCACCTACCCTTAGCGACATCAATGCATGCCAGTAGACCATCCCCAACGTGGATGCATCAACGCTGGCAGTGACGTGCAATGGAGGCTGGTACCTGACTCAAGCCGTCAGTCGGAAGCTCCTCACCTCCATGTCACTGTGCTCCCTGATAAAGCCACACACATAAAACACTAAATAGAATTCGAAAATACCAACCTTTCTTACATTTTCAGTTTGATACTTACAAAAATAGAAACCAGAGACTAGTACCCGTACATATTTTACTTTTTTCAATTTGTGGGATCGTAAGATTCTCGCTTGTATTTCTCACGTTTCGCATCGTAAAATCAGTACATCGTGTAATTATTATACATTTGTCATCTCGTCTGCAGTATACTGAGTTCATCGCCCGACTGGAAATTTGTAAATTTTATTTGCATCCGATGCTCTGTAGATCTGACCATCCTGGACGTTCTGTTCTGGTCATTCCCCGTTCGTAAATTGATAATTCCTGTAGAAATCCATCACACCGACATCCTCGTAACATAACTTCTTTGTTCTGTTGTCTATTCAGTGTCTGCAAACTCAATCCCTTGCGACATTGCGGCTCTTCTAACTGAGCAACCTACTTAGAGTCTGGAGCTTACTATTGGTGTATTCTCGTTTTTTTAGTTGATTGTTAATTTCCAAGATGCTTCCATGTTTAGATTTTCCGCAATGCTGCGATCTTTCACATTGATTACAGCATTCCAAAGTATTGATCTGAGGATCTCAGCAGTCACGTATTGAAATATTTCAACACTTCGTGATCTCAACTAAGATCCTGCTTATTGAGTACAGATTGTACTTATCACTCGATACATGGATGTCAACATTGATCTTATTTTGATTATTTAACCGTTGTTGATCCAGCGATCAATGCCGCAGGTCACTATAGCGATTACAATCTTAACACTATGATCTTTTTGGTCAATATCTTAATTTCCAATTATCAAATCTCAGCATCTAAAATCAGTTCAGAGATTAAAATCGTACCTATAAGTGGATTACGTCTCATAATCGTCATTGAATACACCGACATCATCAGTCAAATGTTGATACTGTTGTTGATCTTAGTGTTTCACCCCAGAGATCATGATGACCTTCTTAATCAAAATTCTGCCCAACACTGTGTACATAGATTGTACTCAGTCACTCATCACTACTGGACACAAGACAATCAGCTTTGATGTAGTCTTCAATGTTTATGACTCTTGGAGACTTGAGACTATTTCAGACGCGATTAGACCTTGCAAGACATTTTCATGATAAAAGTTGCTAAGACTGTATTAAGCTTCTGTATAGGGACTCGCAGACATTTCAAAGCCCATGTAGACTGCTTCTAATTCTTTCAGACTTTATGAAAGCCCTTCAAGACTTGATCTAGACTTCTGAACTTTCTGCCCCGTTTGATTTAGACGCGTTGATACTCGTTTGCAACGCTTCAGAACTCTTCCGAACTTGTTGAAGACTCACCATCTTAGTTCAAGACTAGTTTTTTGATTCTTGAAAACGTATGCAAGATTCCATAAGACTCTTCCATGTGTACTTGCTTAAGACTCATGTCGGCTTCTTGAAGATTTTATGCCTATTCTTGAAGTATTTTCAATTGAAATTTTTCCTCAGTTGGAGGCAGTTGGTTTAATGGTGCTCCTCTTATATCCGCACCTGCTTGTCGGCGGATTTTTTATTATGAGAAGCATTTAATGACGGAAAGTACCAATGAAGATAGATTTGAAACATATAGTTTCAGAAACTACCAGTGAGGATAGCTTTCTTTCTCCTTCTTATCGTGTCCTCTTGTTACTGTGGTTGACTTCGTGGTCCTATTAAAACTTTGTGCACTCTTAATTTTTAACCATCTGATCTACAACAATGAGCTTTTAAAGTTTGCATAGCCGATGAGTACTCTTTCACTATGAAAAGACTAGTTTAGATAGGTTTGAATAAAAATGTATGCCTATATTTTGCTTCCACTTTGAGATTCTCAAAAGCCATCCACTGCAGCAAAGAAAAAGACCACGGGTTTGAATGATTACCATTTATGCTCCTTGTGATGTATGTATGATTAGTTTCTACAGGCTGTATTGAGGAATTTACCATACCTTGAATTCGACAAACGGTATCATTTTACCAGCAATTTTGTGTTCCCGTATTAAAAAACTAATGTTAGAGGCATAGTGCCATGGAGATTGAAGTCTGAGCACTCGGTGTGACCACCACCTCTCCCACAACATTTAACCAGTTACTGTGATAGTACGTGCCGAAATTATTACTGGAAGTTACTGCCTAGCAGTTTCTAGTTGTAGCTACTGAACCTACTGCTAACACCAGAGTCCTGGAATCCGCCCTTTCGAGAATTACTTCAGAGACAGCATTACTTCAACTGAAGCGACTGCTTATCAAAAGTACTGTTGACCATTACTGAGTAGTAGTTTCCAGCTTTCCAGTTGTAACTATTAATGGTACTACGTTTTGAAGTTCCTACAGAAAAGCTGACCTAGTAGTTCTTCTCAGCAGTTGCTAGTATTTGTACTACTGATTGTGGAAACTACTGGATAGTGCAGTCTCAGTTTTGTATCGTTTGACTTTTTTGATCTTGACCTTTTGCAATGAGGAAATAGCTCATAGCTAAAAGCGAAACCTGGAGACGAGAAGCTCTGAAAGCCACCTCTTCACAGCTAACACACTGATCATGTCGATCATTATTGGACTATCGCATATTATACAGTCATCTACAAATTAATGTGATACTCGATTGTAATTGGCCTCTAATACTTCCAGTAGCAGTAGCTCATTACTAACAGACAGTAGTGAACTATATGAGTACTGCTAATGTTCTGTAGTTGACTACTGAAATTGCTACTAAAGGCTAGTAGTAGTAGTTTATTGCTGTCTTTTAATACGTTACTACCAGCAAGCAGTTGTGAACCACTGAAGTGTTACTGATGTTCTGTAATTAACAGAGCTAGTAGCTCACTACTGACATTCAGTAGTAAACCAGTGGATCGCTTTTAGTCAACTACTGAAGCAACAACTGAAACCTAGTTCACTACTGATCCTCAGTTGTGAACTAGTGAAAAACTACGCTAAATTGATTACTACTGTAATTGAGTAGTATTTGCGACAGTGTGAGTAGTAGTCATGTGGTTTTTTTCTCCTAGGTAGAATTTTGCCTTCCTTTATAAAAAGAAGTCTACGGTGCCGATGCATCTAGTATTTATTTCTCAATATACACCTTTTCATCTCTGAATTACACCCTAGAGAATGTGTTAGGTGTCCTATGTCAGCATTATCAGATTAACGAAATGGATAGTGAAATCGGCGTGACATGTGGCTAAAAAAAGCTTATATTTCATAGACCAGAAAGAAGATCCCCAGAGTACTCAATGTTATCGGCTTTAGAAAAAGAATCGCATGCTACAGACCTGTTCCAGCCCCTCCTTTCCCCAGAAGTCACACCATCTCTACCTCTGGATGACGAAGATCCAAATTATTGGCAAGTCTGAGCTTCGAGATTCTGCCAAATTGCTATGAGTGAATACCTACAACTATTCTCGAACGATTCCATTTTTAGTGTGTGCTACAGAAAGTATTGAAGTCTATATTTTCATGATTGTTGCTCCGGATTGCTTTCAAAGTTGGTAATCAGATAGATTCATCTTCTGTTGAGATCCCGACTGCTCAGATCTGTTCATAGGGTCAAGAAGTATAGCAATACTTTTTTTTTTTTAAATTTTGAATCGTGCGAATCCTCTGATTTATGCCGAGTAGTTAATTGTGGAAACCTCCTATCTCCTGATTTGAGTACCATATTGAGAACTCTACCCATAATGATGCAAAGTGGCTCTATGTTTATAACAATACTGTTGTTTCATTCCAATGTATTTTTCCGGCGAGTTACGCAATTCCTCTACAATTTTCGAATTGAGTATTCATTCTGTGTTTTCTTTATTTTTACAGAGAGAAACGACAGAAAATAGAAGATATTAAAAAGAACATACGAGATGCCATATTGGTAATTTTAATTGCTTATTACTTTTTTTATTTTTTAATAATTGAAAGTCTGTAACCATTTGGTTTGAACCAAATTAAAGGGCAATCGTGCGCCAAATTAAAGAGGTAACTGTGTATCACAACGAAAGTACAGTTCCGTATTTTTGTAATTACTCGTATTCAAAAGGCGACCTTTCAACTGCAGGCTGGCGATTATTTTCCAGAATGCGTTTCATGTATTTAAAAAATATATACATACATATCTATGTGTGTATCGGTTAGTCGTCGATGCGCGTATAGGCGTAAATGGAATACTAATAACCTAATAGACCAACCATGATGACATATAAGTACTTGTCAATTGACCGCCATAGTTTTTTTAACGTGTCCTGCTTTCTCCTTGTTAAAATTATTTTTCCTCCAGTTGAACGTGCGATTAATTATACATCGCTCGATCATATCCATTGCATCGTCCAAATTTTCAGTTCAGAAGGTATATCTAATCGAAATTGTTCAGATTCGTCAGCTCCTGCGAGGGTTCGAAACGTGGTAACTTTTTGTTTTCAATTGGAGCTAGTGGGTAGCCCGAGGAACCAAAATAGATATGTAGTGGAATGGCTAAGTGTTCAGGTAATTTCTGAGTAGTCTGTGAACAGAGTGAATGCCAGTCGAGTGCTTCACCTATGTAAATATCCGATCCCTGTCCATGCCATTGACGTGGCCGTCAGATCCTCCTTCGGGTAAAATTATCCGGCTAGGTTGTTAATCTGAAGAATCTGGGAAATTACTGAGGTGAATTCGTTACTTTCAAGATCCAGCCAGCTCGTGAAATTAATGAGTTGGAAGACAGTTTACATGTGGATAGACAGCGATGCAGACAGAAGGAAAAAACTTGACCTCGACTTTCCCACGAACGTTGACCGAAATCAAAATTATTTCGAATCGATTCTAACTGAAATCCAACACCAGAATAACTTTAAAGTTTCGGACCACCAGGATGAAGACGAAACAAAACAGTACTCTGTAGTACTGTTGAAATATGAATATTTTGGAAAACAGTTTCGTGAGAACAAAACCGAAAGAATTCCTCGACGGGTTTTCTTGCAAATGAAATGAACACCGGAATACTTCAAAAAGCAAACAAATTGACCATCAAAATTAAAACGCAATCTACTTTTAAATCTATCGCAATAGCTGCCTTCTTTTTTCTCATTGGGGAAACCCGTGTTGTATCCGAGAGAGACAGATTGTAGTTCAACAGACGGTCAACCTGATGCCGAGGAACTGCCGAAACAGACTGCCAGTGAGATCTACCCCGCAGCCAGGCTGGTGAATAGGTATGTAGATCGATCGATAGGCAAGCAGGCAGGCCACCAGAAAGAAGAAAAGATAAGCTGATAAGTTAACAGCCCCTCCGTCTTCACCCCGAGAAAACAAAGCCGAGAGCTCAGGTAGAAGTTTTGTGAAATTTTCGCGGGGTATGAAGAAATTTTGAATGAGTTGTAAGTTATAATTTTCCTGTGTACGATGTAGCCCAGAAGAACATACCTAAAGTCGAGAAAGTAAATTTTTCAAAGCCAAAAGACACGATGACGATTGAAATCAGGGGTCCGAAACCGACATCAAAACCTGAGTCGCTCCAAGCTGGTGGTAGCTCTGAAGCAAATTTGAATTTAGTTCCGGCTCCGGCTAAAATTCTTGAAATTAGCTCCACTCTGGCAAATAATTTATATGGGACTCCGGCTCCAGCACCAGCCAGAAATCGTTGATGGCCTCGGCTCATCTGGAAATATGGTTTTCACTCTGGCTCCGATCATTGTTAGGTGAGAGGGAAGAATGGAAGATTACTGTGGGGATCAGTTGGAGAAGAGGGGACATTAGGAGGGGGTCCAGTAAGTAATTTTTCTCAGGCTTCCGCTTCAGCTCCCTTGAAAAATGGTCGGGTCCAAGGCTCCAAGCTACAATTTCGGCTTCGGGTTCATTGTGATAATATCGGGCCACCTTTTGCGCTGTAAACGAGCTTTGTTGGGCGATGAACATCGTCCCACAAGAGGGGCTAGGACCGTCTTTCAACTCTGAAAGTTTGATTGTGATATTATCGAAAACATTCAAACAGAAATTTCTGTATTCGTTAATTTTGGATGTTTCATCGGCCTTATTTAGGCTCCAAAAGTCGAATACCAGATTCAGGTTAAAGTTGACTTGACCCGGAAAATCCAATGAAGCGTAGAAATTGGAACTTCCTGGGCTGCTAATGTCGAATATTTCATGAGATTTTCGTTTTCAATCCCAATTTGGGCCAAAAGTTGGAGTTTCTTGCTTGAAGTCTAAATTGTGGCGATAGAGTCGGATGAGAAATCTAAAGTAATTGAAATTAACGGTCCCGAGATTCGTTTGACTTTCTTAGTCAATTCTATTTTATTCCCCGATTGTGAAATTTGAATTTCGGATGCTCGACCCCGGGCGGATTAAGAATCAAACAAGGATATTCGAAATAACTGACCGAAACCTCTTTCGGTATTTCGATATGGCGTTAAGTTTCTCAAGGTGAGTCCATTTTACCCTCAAAGGTGAAATTTTGATTACGGAGAAAGATGAATCGAGCCAGGATTGAAAATCTGATGGGGCATTCTAAATCAGCAACTTGGGGAACCTCCTATTTTGACCCTTAGTTCTACTTCCAGAGTCATATCAATGCTATCAGTACTTCAGATCAGAAATTATAATTTTTGAACCTTAGTCGGAGCCTCGTGGAAAATCTAACGGAAAACTGAAAATCAGCCCCCCCCCCCAAAAAAAAAACAACAAAAAAACACGAAAAACAACTGAATAGTTGGCTCGATATTTTCTTACGTGAAACTAAAAAATTGCTGGTATGTTCTATTTTTCACTGGAGTGACTAGACGTTATCTCTTGGAGATTTTCATTTGTTCCACGCAGATTCTAGTCCGCGTTTAACAAATTACATGAAAATTCTTTTGCCTAAATTGGGAAAGTCAACATGGCGCTTCTGCATTATGATTTCAAAAAAGCTGAACCAGCCCCCTCACTTTTCAAATAATCGGGTGTTTTTTCTTTTCTCTTTTTTCTCTTAAATACTCCCAAGTTTTCTGTATAACTTTCCGGTTACCGACGCAATACACGGATAGGTAGTTTCCGGGACCAGGGGTGCGGTGTCTGGGAAGCCAGTGTGGCATGCATGCATTTCCGTACGCTCCATCAAGTGAAGTTTTCTGTATAAAATGCTCAAGAAAACCAGAATCAAAATTTTCCGACTTAGGTCCTTCTTTTTGAATTCCATCGCATACATTGGAAACCTACCCTCCTCATGCTGCCCTCGCGAAAATACCTCCAAAATCTTAGATGAGCTAACCGACAGAAAAATCAGATCCACCGGATGATGAACAGATGGCCAGCAAGTCAGACAGACGAGGAAACAGACAACCAGCTATTCAAACCAAATGACAAGCTGGGGCGAAGGTTTAGTTGGACGATGAAGGACCCAAAAAGGAATGCCGGGAGGAACAACTCAAAATACGCAAGAATTTGACAATTTTGACCCGGTCCCCTCCGAGTGCCCGACTACTTTGATAATTTTGACGCTCTCACGACAGTAACTGAGTGAGTAGATACGAAATGAGACATACTTAGAATTTTGAATGATTTTTACCGCTATTTTCTTATTTACTTTTAAAATAATAAACCTTTCAAAATGTGCTATCAGATTTAGTCTACACCCTGGATTTTTGACTGAACGGCAATTCTTAGAGAATTTTAAACGTGTATCGCGAATCATCCAATTTTCCTCCTTGAAGGAAGAAGAGAAAAGCGTCTCCAAGACTAGCTAAGACTCTTCAGTACGAATCATTTAGACTTTATTAGACTTCCAATGAAGTTTTTCCTGACTGTTTCAAAACTCGTCTACCACTTCCCATGACTTTCCTGGGCTTGACACTAGCTTTTCAAAATATATTCGAAACTTATTCGTGAAATTTGTTCAGGTCATACAAGACTCTTAGACTCCTTAAAACTCACTCAGACTCATTGTTGGTGATTAAAAACTCGGCTAGACTTGTTTAAGACTGTAAAGCTCTTGTTCAAGACTTGTCAACTGTTTAAGACTCGTTCAAGACTTCATTGTTCTTTTCAGACTTGTTGAAAATTCTTCAGGATTCTTCTAGACTTGATAACGACGTTTTATATTATGTAGATTTCTTAAAATTCTCTAAGGCTCTTCTAGATTTGTTTGTAATAGGTTACGACTTTTCGGATCCTTCGGTACTTGTTGAAAATTTCGTGATATACCGCAAGACTGTATTTGGTGGCATGTTTGAAACGCGGCACGACTTTGCCATTCCTGAGGTTTTTTGGTTCCAGTGTTTCTCTTTAGGAGGGGCCACTGCCCCCCGTGTCCACGGTGGGTTTGGTTGAGTTGGAGATCGCAAGGCGATTGTGGTCGAACCCCCTAGTAATTTCGAATTCCATAACTGACTTACATCTTACCATACTTTAACGCTAACTATCCGTGCAGATTGTGCACAGGAAAACCCCCACGAAAGCTACTGAAATTGGAGAACGTCCGGTTCTTATAACATTATAATTTTTTCTATCAAAATAAAATTTTTCCGTTGCTATACGAATGTTGGAAAGACGGAACCGTGCACTGCTAGTCTATATTATACTTTTTTAATTTTCAAGATGAGAAGAAAAAAGAAGCATGAAAAAAAATGTAAGAAATGAGGAAAATTGTGAAAAGCAATGAAAGTAGGTCGGTATTATAAAGTCAGTTGCTGCGGCTGCTGCTTCTTCTGGATTATTGAGGTGTTGGAATTTTTTCGCGACGACTTCGACGAGTAGATTAAAAAAGACGAAAACTATTTGCGGTAGTGATTTTCTAGAAAAGTCAAATCCGGCATTGCTTGGTCGCGCTCCACGGAGTATGTGCTCACGAAAAAGAGAAAAAAAATTGTTGCAGTAGCGCGGGCTGTACGGCGGATACGGTAGATTTTCTGAAAGTCGTGCGGCGATTATCCGAAGAAGACGAGTTAGCCTTGCCAACAATGTTTTCGATTGCGGTCAGACGTCTCCGATTCCCGGAACTGACAAATTCCTCTTGTTGTTGGGTATTTTTTAAAAATTAATTTGCGATTGTTATTTTGTTTTCAGACTATTACAGGGGCCATGAGTACTCTATCACCACCTGTATCGTTACAGAATCCGGATAATCAGTTCAGAGTTGACTACATTCAAGATGTTGCCTCGCAGCATGATTTTGATTATCCACCTGTAAGTAACGCTGCTGTCAGAATCAACTGGTGTACGTTTGAGGGTTCGAACAACCAACAATGATGTTTGGGGTGTGCAGAGTTTGAGGGACGTGAGCTCACTTCACCCCTTAAACACTTTTTATAGCTAGGGAATGGCATTTCATTTCGATCACCCCCCCCCCCTCTTTAGGAAAGCTGATATATTATGGTGTCTTTTATATTCGAACTTCTGAGAGTGACAAGTGGATTATTCCTTTCGGTCTGTTGACCGCCAGTAATAACCTTTGATGAACAAAAGTATTTGGGAGTGGCGTATGAAGATCGAGATTTAAAATAGGATTTACTTACCTTGGAAAAAACTTAAATCATAAAAATAGAATTTTGCATGTAAAAATGCTTCCGTTATTCTGAACAATTGTTCATTTACCGTAACAAACAAGTATCTGTCAAGGATTTGGTGGAAAATTTTCAGATGTCATGGCCTTGATTTCTTAAAACTTATTAAGACTTTCTTCAAACTAATCGAATCCGTGTTGATACTCACGTGTCGCAAACGTGAAATATTTAGCTAGTTTCTCCATTTCGCCAAGACTGCCATTATCATTTTTGTTTATACTACTTAGTCTCTCGACTAGTAGGTTGCGTCTCTTTGCTGTTTTCTCTCGTGTGCTAATCTGTTCATGTCTGAGAAAGATTTACACCTTGTATCCTTCATTATCTGCTCTTCATATCTCATTCTTTGTCTTCCTTTCCAATTTTTAACCTCAACCATTCCCTCCAGCAGTAATAACAATATCTCTGGATGTCTTGTATCATTTTAACTCTTCTCTTTGCGATTATATTCCAACTTGCTCTTTTCCTTCCTACTCGTCTCAGTACTTCCTCATTCCTGATCTTTTCTGCCCTTTTGATTTTCTACAGTCTGTGATAACACGACGCTTCGAAAGCTTGTATCCTTCTTCTTTCTTGTGTTCTTATTGTTCAGGTCTCATATCCGTACCATGTTATACTCCAAGTATACATTTGAAGAAAACTCAGTCTTACTTTTAAATCTGTATTACCTATTTGCTCTGAATATGCCTCTTTTTTTTGGGGGGGGGGGAGGGCTCTCTTAGCATGTTCCATTCTACTCTGTATTTCTGTTTTACCTCTTCCATCTTGCGTTATCAGACTGCCTAAGCATTTAAATTCCTATACCTCCTTTTTTTACACCTTCTATTTCCATATTTATTGAATTTGTTTCAGTCTACTGACTACCATCACTTTTGTTTTATTCTTATTCATCTTCATTTTATTTTCAATTTACCATCCAAATTTTTCAGTTTTCTCTCTAGTTCTTTTTTACTTCTTTCCACTATTGCAATGTCATCTGCAAACCTTATCATTCTAACCGTCTCGATTTCCTTTCATCCATTTCTCTGATTATATACTTTTTCTATAAACAGATTAAACAGTACTGGTGACCAACCAATAGTCTTGTCTCGCTCCTTTTTGAATTTTAGCCTCTCCCACTTCATCCTCTATTTGTATTTCAGCCTTTTGATCATTATATGTTCCATATCACTTTTCTTTCTTTATACCTAACTTCCCATCTCCTTCAGTATTTGAAACATGTTTGACCATTCAGCATTATCAAAAGCTTTTTTTAAAATTACAAATGCTACTTATGTATCGAAACCTTTTTTCAGTGTTTTAAACGTAATTATCAAAGAAATAACATAACCATCATTCGAATTTTGGGTGAAAGTGAACTTTTTTCTATGTACACCGATAAATGCCCATTTCAGTTATCTTTAGATCAATTCCGATGGGTTTACTGAGGAAACAATCTTGAAAATGAATTCAACAGCTCATAAAACTCTTGTTTTGATACACTACACGCCGGCATATTTTCTTCTAATTTGCTCTCAACCCGAGCCCTAGAATCCGCCCTTTCAAGGATTACCTCGGAGACATCGGGGAGGCTTATAGGGAACCGGGAGAAGTCGAGGAATTTTGTCAGTCTGGAAAAGTCAGAAAATTCCTATAATTCTGATCAAAATGAGGAAAATTTTTGAAAATAATGAGCATTAATGAATGTACGCCATTTTTCAACAATAAATGTCAGCGTAAAACATAATGACTTGGTATTCGTAAAGCTGTGTACAATACTAGATGAAAAAATGTTGGATAAAATCGAGAAAATTGGTCTGGAAAATCGGGAAAAGTTGGGAAAAATCCTTTAAAAAAAAAGTGACTACACTATAATACAAAAATTGTTTCTTCCAAAAATTTAAAGCCCAGTTCAATGATCTGCAAAAAATTTCCTATTCAATTCCAAGTGGATACTTTTTTACGAGTATGTGTGTATTTTTTTTTCGTTACAAAATTCTATTTTTATTTATTTATTTATTTTTTTTAGCAGAATTGCAGCTTTTCTTTTGGCAAATCCTATGTTAAACTGTAACTTCCATGCGTCTCAATATTTTTTGTTTTCAAAAATATTTTTGCTCGTGTATCTGAATACGAAAAAAAGAAAAAAAAAAGCTCCCCGGAATTCAATAAGAAAATCCGCCGTTTGTAAGATAGTGGCACCTTAGAGTATTTGCTATGGACCTGTTCATATATTTTTATATACATTTTTTGGGTTCCTAGACACCCTTCTCCCTCTCTAGAAATAACAGAAAGGAATAGTTTTTAAAGATTTAAGTACCCCTTCATATTTATTCGGCTGTCCGTTAAAGTATGTCACTTCGGGATCCACTAGTTGGGCTTAAAGATTCAACATTGCTGTATTTCAAAATGCTTCGAGTAAACACCGATCCGCTCAGTCGGAGGAAAGCTGCTGTGTAAAATTTGTCCGAATGATTGCCTTTGTTGGGTACTTCGAAACGACCTGTCTTTACTGTGCTGGCCACCTCGAAAAATCGAAGAAGCCAATTTGTTTCTTCCTCTATTGGGTGGCGGGGAACTTGATAGCGTACTTTCACACGTCACGCAGCATTCAAATCGTTCTCGTGGACTTTTAAACCAGGCAAGCTAATTGAAAGGGCTATCTAAATTTAATTTAAAATCATCTTACCACCTAGTCTTGTTATATGTGAAGTTTACATTGAAACGTATTCGGGATTTCCCTGGTTATTCCCTTTGATTAGTTCATCAGATCTTCCACTATTTCGTAAAAACTGAAGGGGTAGTGTTATTTTTTTCTTTATCGTCAACTGGCTTGAAATTCAGTTGTATCTGAAAAGAAATTAGCAAGAGCATGTGATCTTGTGACTAAGAGGTGAAGGAAGAGAAGCCTGTTGTGAAAAAACTTTGACAGTTGTAAAAAAATCGGAGAAATAAAAAATAAAGACTTGATGTCCCTTTTTTTGTAAATAGGACTAATCCTTTTTTGTTTGCTCGTCCAGTGCCATGCACTAAATTTCTCCCAATTCTTAGTATACATCTTGATTAAGAAAATTTATACCACCTCCCCGAGGAAGATTATTTTAATACGTCTCTGTTATGTTCCAATATCTGTAGAAGTTATTCGATTCCTAATGCAGCAGATCGCGGTAATGGTCTGATAGGAAAATGAAATGAAGATTGAAAGCGTAATTTAGGATTCTTGGTCGATAAGAGCGAAGAGAGGAACTTGAGAAAATCCGACACGTGTAAAGCGAGTGGCCGGTGAGGTCAAGAGGTAAAACCTCCCTCTCCTTCCAATTTGAACCATTTTCTTGGATCCCCCCACCCCCTTAAAAAGAGGCGTGTTCAGATTGGTGTAACTTCGTAATGTGTGAGTTAATACTGCCAGCTAATCGCATATTCACCAAATATCAGATTTACACAAATAATTCTCTCAATTAACACAGTATTATTCTAGACTATAAAGAGGGGAGGGGATCTGACTAGAAACCATTTTGAATATCTTAATTCTGTGGTCTGTCATTTTATCCTTCTTGAGTAATGTTCACTTCTAGACCAATAGTCTCTATACATAATAAATAAGCGTAGTTTTGCAAATCTGTGGTCTGATCGACGAATTTGTTTTGTTTGTTGTATAGGAATTTTATGAACATACAGAAATTCTGTGGAAAGATAAAGGTGTACAGGCGTGCTTCGAGAGGTCTAATGAATACCAACTTATTGACTGCGCTAAGTAGTAAGCAGCAATTATTTATTTATTTTATTCTTCACGATTTTTTTTTCTCTCTAATTTATAATTCAGTTTGTATTGAGTACTCGGCAATTGAACATCAAATTTTGAAATTCTACGAGTCAGTTGGGGAAGTTGAGATGGTCAAAAATGTGTTTTGCTGGAACAGGGACCGAAGCCCCTCCCGAGCTGGTTTTGGTTCCGGGGTTTTTGCTTCGGCTCCAATTGGTTTCAAGGGAATTGATGGAGGGCCGCGGGGAAGGTTTAAAAGCGGTGAAAGGTTAGATGGGCGAAGCCTAAGCCGAAACCAAAAGTTGGCTCCAGCTCCAATAAAGTTCTGAAGTTGGATCTGTTTTGGGCTCCGGTTATTCCTAAGGAAAGGGAGGAGGGGAAAGGGTTGCAGGACCGGAACCAAAGTAGGAACCCGAGCCAGAAATTGAATTTCAATTTTAGCTCCAGGAAAATTCTGAAATTGGCTCCAGCCCAGGTTGGGATGCCAGTAAATAATTTTTTCCGGGCCCCGACTTGAACAAGTGATTCTTTTGGGCTGCAGCTGCGGCTTCCCTGAAAAATAGTTAGTTCTGAGCTCCGGCTCGAGCAATAATTTTTCCTAGCTGTAACTGCGGCTCCCCCTGAAAAATAATTGGCTCTGAATTCCGATTCTTGGTTTTTAATGTTGAGAAAAAGGGAACTGGAAATTCCGAAATTCAGTTTCCAAATTTGGAAGTCCCTGGCTCAGAATCTGTTGATAGCTCCATCCATACCTACCAGTTGTGAATAAGAAATCGCTGGGTGCCCAATACTACCTACCACGTGTTAATAAGGAATCACAGTGTATTTAGGATTTGAACCATTGAAACAAGCCTTGTGAACCCCTGACCTGAAAATCGAGAAATTGGTTAACGTATGCCTGAACCCTTCTGACAAACTCGGCCTTTTTGGTAACCCTTGAGAGAGGGCTGAATTCGGGGATCCGGACACCTTGAACTCTGTAAATTTTGTGTGCAGTATGAAATTTGAAACTTCATTCAAACACTTTATTTTTATTGCAGTTTTCTTGATCGAGTTCATATCATTAAACAGCCGGATTACACACCGTCTGAACAAGTACGTATCTCGAGTTTCAACGTATTGAAGTATAACAAAATGTTTCGTTCGAGTGTTTTTGGAACTTTACCGATTTGATGTAGCCGAGAAACCTAATCTATGTGCTGATTAATTTCTTAACGATGGTGAAAATTTTTTCTTTGTGGATTCGTTCGCATTACTTCAGGGGTATGATTTCACTCCGCATTCTGGTGCTGACGCAAGTGTGATCGTTCTAGAACAGTTTCCATCGAGATCTGTGAGCTGTTCAATTTTTAAACCGATCTCTTGTCAACTCGAGTGTCGTAGTCCTGTTCTAGCTGGAGAACTGGAGTACAGTAATCCAGTCGTGAGGTGAATGCGTCATAGTTTGTTCAACTGCTTCGTTGTAGTATTCTTGATCCTCGGCTGTCTTTTTCTTCATCCAAATTGTACGGAATGAGGTTGTGCTATGATGGTGAATCGAAATCCACGGTGATCTAGTTTTATAGTTCCGCAGTTTGGGTAAACACTGATCGGTGAAAATGTCTATTCTGGCTTACCTGATGTACCCTAAACACGTACCCTTGATTGAATGTTTTCGCGGATATCTGCTCCTTATTCGAAACCAGTTTCGCCGCGTAAAGAACACGTCTTGGTTCGGAACTTTTTTTCTTACAATTCTCAGTAGCCGTGTGCACGCGACTGACGTATTAAATACCGAAATTGAAATTCTTGTATACTAGTGTGATGAGTTCAAGTGCATGTTCGGCGGTCACTATCGGTCAATCTGGCTCACACAAGTTCAAAGTCGCCGCGGACACGCCATTGTTCGTAGTTCCGTTTTTTCACTTGTCGTGTGAATCAGTGTTCAATGTGAAAATTAACGCGCGTTGGTATTTCCCTTCGGGTATTTTCGTCGTTTAGATTTCCACAATTGTTTCCTCGCTTATGTTTTCTGAAACTGATCTCAGTAGGGCATAGCTATGTATTCGAGAAATTGTCGATACCAAAAATGTTTGCTTGGTAGTAAATTAGCTCGATTTGCTCGTTCTTGCCTTCGACGTTGTGTCCACGGTATGGGGGCAGTGTGTAGAATTGATCCCCTTCCGTCTTGAACAGATGGTCAGGGATGCGGCATTAAAATACCTTTGACCGGAAGAATTTAACTTCTTCAGGTGTTGGATATTCTTTTTTCACCTTTATACTTTGTTATTTTATATTTGTGTCACTTGAACACTTCTTTTATAATATGCCCAACTTACATGCAAAATTCTCTCCACCACACTGCCATTCGGCATGCCTTCGTTTGCCTACTCATATTCTTCTCAACACCTTTTCCCCTTTACACATCTTTGGGACTCTAATGTCAAGAAGGATGTTGATATAAAGAATGAAGTCGAAATTTTCATCCGCCCTCCCTTTCACTGTAGCATAAACATTCGAATTACATATTTATTGTGAAGTGCGTTAAGAAAGTCCTCCATAAAACCATAAAATCAATTTATAATTAATATATGTATTTGCAAACCTGCACATATGAATGTAAACATATCATGAGGAAACTGTTATGATTTCGTATCAGTATCTAAGTTGTCTCGAGAGAGTAAGGCACGATCGCGTATAGGGATCCTATAGTAAAGTAGGACTTTTTTGAAAACCAATACTCAGTTATCATTAGCAAAAACTATTAGAAAAGTCACTATACTTCCATTGCTATACTTGAATGTATTCCCTAACGCAATGTTCTTAGAAGTAAAAAGCTGCGGTGAGCTCTGTACTACTTGTATAAGTACGATGTACCATTGTGAGGCTGATCAGTCGAAAACCGAATTCTAGAAGGCATTAAGGTCAATTTTTGGAATAATGTAGGTTTACAGTTGAAGAGGTTAGAATCAAAATCGACACTTGCCATTTTCTTCCAAGTGCGCAATAGGCAAAATATTGTACATGGGGTGCAGGAATGTCTTGTGGCGCCTGTAAATGTGCGATATGTATTACATACTTCACATTCACAGGAGCAGCGAAAGACATTCCTGCACTCATGTACAGTATTTTGCCTATATTCTCCCTTGGAGTAAAATGGCAAGTGTCGGCACATCTCAATTGGGGAAATAGATAGGGTCAGTATCCGAGCTTAGGCTATTGCTAATCTATTATGGTATAGATGGAAAAAAGATTCAAATAAAAGTCATCACTTATTGGATTCCCCTTCAAAATATCTATTGCAATTTCTGTTCACTACCTCAGACTAGCTTAAATTTTATTTTTGACTTTCCTCTCACTCGTCCACAATTTTGGATGCGCCAGAGTTCTTCCTAAAATTGATCCGTATATCTTTCTTAACTGATATAGCAAGTTTTATGCTCGTATGATGATGCACATGAAACTAATTAAATCATGCATCAACCAGCTGCACTGCTACCTTATGTAAGTTGTATTTTCCATGATCATGAATTCTTTCTCGGTATATTATTGCATCTACCTTGAAAGTAAAGAACCCAGTACAGTTAATGCATAATTAAGAGCCTGTTTTAGCGTAGTTTCAGATTGAACTTCCAAAATAATTATTTAATGTGATATGAACGTATCGAGGTCACGGCTTATTATTATGAATCCTGATGTGCTTCTGTAAAAGGAACTTCTGAGTGGCTGCTTTACTGCATATTTAACGGAGTTAAGGGTTTCTGTTATTATTCCGTGTGTAGGGTGTGCCAATTCACTTTTCTTCTTCTATATTCCAGAGCGCTTTCAGCTGCTATGCCATCATCAGTGGAGTACCCTAAATGAGTCTTGTCTCTTGTGGTCCTGTAGTTATAGTCGAGAGTAGTACCGTATGGTAAACCTGTTTGGTCTTGTGCTCCTATTGGTTGTTTGTAATTGTGCAGTCCGTCCAATCCAGGGGGGTTATATTATTAGTAGGATTAAGTTCACACTTTGGAAGTTAGTTGTTGTGTTTATTAGGTTGTTTTGTTTTTGCCTTTATTATTTCTAGTTGTTCTTTTAATTTTCTTTTTCTTGTGTTGTTTTCTATGTGTAGAATTTTATACTTTTCTGTCAATTTGTCATTGTTATGTCCCTGGTCATTGCAGTGTTTTCCAAACAGTGATTTGTCATAATTTATCTTCTGTGATTTTTCATGTTCTTTGATTCTGGTTGTGAATTTTCTGCCTGTTTCTCCTATGTATGTCATGTCACAGGGTTCGCAGTCCAGTGTCTGTATATACCGCTACTGTTGTTTCTAGTCTTTGTCTCTGTTTTGTTGTTGCTTATTTGTTTGATCAAAGGTGGTCTGTTTTTGATTCCGAGTTTTATGTTATATTGATTGAGAATATTTTGTATTTTGTATGTATGTGTTCCTGTGGATGGTATTGCGCCTGCGTATTTGTCTGTTTTTGTGGTTGTTGGTTCAATGTCTGTCCTTCTTGGTTGTGTTAGTTTGTTAATTATTCTGTCTACTGTTTGTGGCTGGTATTTGTTGTTAATTGTTATTTGTTTAATTTGGTTGATCTCTGTTGTTCTGAGGTTGTTGTCATTTAGTATGTTGACTGCTGTGTGGCAGTAGTTGTGTAGTGCTGCCATTTTTTGTTTTTGATGGTGAAGGGAGTTTTTGGGTATTATTGCGTCTGTGTGGGTGGGTTTTCTGTAAATGTTGTACTGTATCGTGTTGTCTTTTATTTGTATTGTAAGGTCAAGGTATGTCTCATGATGTGCACTTTCAAGGTTCTTTTGCGAGTGAATAATCTGTTGCACACCGAGCATGAGTAAGGTTTTTCATTATCGTAAATCATGTGTTTTAAAGGTTTTTTATTTTAATTTTTTTTTTGTTTGAACAAATGATTTATTGCAAATTAAGCATGAATAAGGTTTTCCAGTATTTTGAAACTTATACGTATTTTCAAGTTGTTTTTCCAAATGGGTGTTCTGTTGTAGATCAAGCATGAGTAAGGAAGTTTCATTGTTATAAAATTTGGTGTATTAAGGCGTCTTTAGATCAAATATAAATAAAAAGGTTTTTTCTTATAAATCACGTTGTGTATTCTCAAGCAGCCTTTTTGAGCAGTAAGTAAGGTTTCTCATTATTGTCAGTCTTGATGTGTTCTTTTTTGTAAGGAGCCTAAGCATAAGTAAGGTTTTTCATTATTGAAAATTTATATGTTTTTTCAAGAAGTCTTTTCCAACATATGATCTATTACTAGTCACGCATAAGTCAGGTTTTTTATGATTGTGAATCATGAGGTGTTCTTAATCAAAGGTGGATCAGGTATTGAATGTTGTATATTCGGAATCAGACGCTAAAAAATTACGGTACTCGGTTCGATCATTTGAATTAATTGGATTTCATTCATCCTGATAGATCATTTAATTCACTTTGCGACTGAGCGTGCGAATTTCCGATTCTTCTTGCATTTATACTTTTCTTTTGGGTTGAAACCCTGCCTATGGTAGTCGGTTTCCTTGGGACGAAGATAGAGGAAATGCTTTAATAGCGGTTCTTCCTCGTCAAGAAATGGAACAGTCGTAACATTGTACAGTTAGATGAATGGGGTCCGGTAAATTGTAGATGCTAGCATCGATTGTAAGAAAAATGATAAATAACATGTAGAAGGGGGAGTTCAGCGCAGCAGCTTATGGAAATGTTTATGTTTTTTCAAAATATCTCGAGAATGAATGCGGTCAACGGAAAATTGAAAAGAACATGCCTTGTAGCAAATAAAATTTCCTTTCAAATGAGCTCATTTTTATCAAAATTCGAGTAATTTTCTTTTTCGTATAAAAATAGCATTGCATCATTGTTGTTGTTGTTGATGATGATTTAATTCGTTGTTATTTGCCCGGTACGAATACCTCATTCTTTACCACCTACGTTCTCTTGGTCACCTTTTCTGTCACTCCTGAAATCGCTCGCTGGGAGCTTTCCACCAGCACCTGCCTTTACGTCGCCTTCAGCGATACGCAGGCTTTCAATTTGAGTATTCTCTCCCCCCCTCCCCGCCACCCGACCGCCAGTTAAGAAGATTCCGCTTGACATGAGCTTTCCATAAGGTGTACGCATAGGTTACTTTCGATTGTTAGAATGAGAAAGTTGTCATTTCAAGTGTGAAATTTGAATTTCGCGAGCCAACAATTGAAGTCGAATTAAAAATGGAGTTCAATATTCGAAATTAGTAATCAGAAACACTCTTATTTCGGTTCCTACTTGGTTTCATTTTGTAAGTTGGTCAGTTTTATTGATTCTGCATCGTATTTTGGCTAGCTTGAGGTGGGAGTTGGCTTTATTGATTCTAAGTCGTCTTCTGACCCGCTGTGTGAAGGAGGTTTCAATTTTTCTCAGGACACTAGCCTTCAAACGAGTAGCTTCTTATTTAAATATTGGTGGCAGGTTGAAGTCTCGCAGAGGAGGGGGCTGTTTCTGATTCTAGAAAAGAAGTGGATCTTGCCTCTGGAAAATCCTTTTTTCATATGTCGGTAAAATTGTAAGAAACTGAAGTTGTTCGTAGTATGGGATTCTGACGTGAATGTGTTTAACCATATCCAGGGAAAAGGACCATTTGGATCAGCGTTCCGAATAATTGAAAATCACTATTTACAATAGAAGTGAAACTGGTTTCCTCAATTACACTGAAAGCACAGCATTCTAAAGTTGTATTTTTTGTGTCCTGGTACTGCTCTTGAGTATCAACGCTGCTAAGGTGAAGGGAAAATGGTTCTCGGCTGGTACCGCAGATTTGGCTTCCATTTTTCTTTTTGGTCATCGAACATAACCGTGAAACCGTGATATTTTAATCATCGTAATAAAATGCAATACTACAAATCCTTCGTCAAAGATTGGATAATATAACTGCGGAAATTCGTCTTATCTGTGTTATTAATTATTCTATTAATCTTGCAGGATATTCTTCGGTGTCGTGTGTTAACGTCTGGAATTTTTGAAACTAGATTCCAAGTTGAAAAAGTCAATTTTCAGTGAGTAATATCCGAGCAAATTTCATTTCGTTTAACTCGGAGCCATCGCCGAAGAGTTAATCAATTTTTTGTTTTTTCTTCAGCATGTTCGACGTCGGCGGCCAACGTGACGAGAGACGAAAGTGGATTCAGTGTTTCAACGACGTAACAGCCATAATTTTTGTTACTGCCTGTAGTAGTTATAATATGGTACTTCGAGAAGATCCTACTCAAAATAGACTAAGAGAATCGTTAGACTTATTTAAAAGTATATGGAACAATAGGTAAGTGGAAGTCGGCTTTCTGACTCGTTTTTACAGTTTCCTACTCGGTCGAGGTTTCACGAGACTTATGTTTTTATGGTTGACGTGAAAACTAGAAAAATTTTCCTTTCTTCAGGAGTCAACACTGTAATACGTATTAGTTTCATAATTGTATTGCCGAGTCACGTGAAACGTACTCTGGACTGTAGAGGGGGAGTGGGTAGCTGGTCATACGTAATTTACAGGGTGTCTACTAGTCATGAAAGTCACGAATTTTTCTTAGTGGTCATGAAAATTCAAAAAGTCATGAAAAAGTCATGAATTTGTGCTAAATTACATATAATGGAATTACAACATGGGAAAAGAAATGAAGTTACATTAGTTGATACTGCCCCAGCGCTGCCTAGTTTTTTTAAATTTATTGAGGTTTAATCCCCAGCACGAAAGTTAACTACTAAATCTGGACTTTTCACATCGCGCAATTGATGGACAAAACTGCGTTCTGAATTAGGAGAGTGAAGGGAATGCTAAACCACGCCCATCATGTAGATATTATTTATATCCCCTTATGTATCGAAATTACCATGAAAAGGGAATTTCAGAATTATTGATCCAGTAGACACCCCCTGCATGTAGGGTGACAGAATTCCTGGCATTTTGATTCCAGTGTCAAAACTTTTCTGGATTTAGGTTTCTATAAACTCAGATTCCATTTGCAATGCCTCCTTCTACTCGCCTCCATCCCTACTTTGCTTGTCGGACCAGGATTCCAATACTGTAAAATGGACTTACTTCTCTGAATCTGAGGTCCGATTTCGTTTTGATTGGATAACCATCCTTGTTCCTTTCGGTTTCCTAGTTTGATTTTGCATTAGCAAGAAAATTCGGCAGACAATTTGAGTAATGATTGTTGCTCGCTTTCAGATGGTTAAGGACGATATCGGTGATACTGTTTTTAAACAAACAAGATTTGCTGGCCGAAAAAGTGAAAGCTGGTAAATCGAGACTCGAAGATTACTTCAGTGAATTTTCACGATATCAAACACCAATCGACGCGGCGCCAGATCCGGCCGAAGACTCACAAGTGACTCGAGCCAAGTATTTCATTCGCGACGAATTTCTCGTAAGTACCATCCCGTGTGCACTTGAACATTATTGATATGGGACAGCGTCCGGCGTGAATGACTTTTTCTGATTCTTGCGTAATACGAGGCAGAGTGAGCTCCGTATTGAGAAAACGCCCGCTGAAAGTCTGACCTTGGACATACAGCGTGTTTCGGCGTTGATGATTCTCCTTCAACCATTAAATAAGAAAATCATCTCGAAGCCATGTCGATGCGTTGCCTACTTCGACTGACCGAATGATTCTTCTTTACTTTAACATTTTCGTCTCATCTGGTATAGATGAAAAATTGTGGAGTAATAATCGAAATTCGTTCATCAGAGTGTTCACAAGTTGATTTTGTCACACTTTATAGTGAGGATCTGGAATCTCATTTGAAACATGCTGCGCTAGTTGCTTGCCTGAAAAATACGGAGCCTAGCTGAGACAACTCTGTTACTTTGGGATCCAATCAGATAAAAATGAATAGTCAGAGCTAAACCGATTTACAAACATGCAGGTGGGGAGATGGAGCAATAAGTGACCTGTTCCGCCAGCTAGCTTGACAGACAGGAACAACCAAACTGGAAAGCGGAGACAGACAGATTAACAGTGGCTCATAATTCTCGGCTCTTGATAAGGTAGATTCACATTTTGTCGGCAGGTAGGGATACAAACACAAGGAAAGACTTCCAGTCTGATGGAAACTCAACCTATTGAAAATTTGGCCCTGCCTTTGGAGGCTAACATTTGGTATAGCAAATTTTCATCGCGAGTCCGACTACTCGTTTCAATTCAGAATTTTTCTCGAAGGTAATCAATGGGTGGTGCCCTGAAGAGGTGAAAGAAACTTATCGAACTGAATTATCTTCCTTTGATATTGAAGGAACTCTACCTGTTTTAAAATTCTTATCAATGGGCTATACCAGTTTCGAAATTCGTGTCTTGAAATAATTGGAAGTGCACAACTTTCATTTCTTGTAGCTCCTTCTGTTTTTGAGCTAGACAGTGGACAGAGTAATTTTTGGTCTTATTTCAAAGTAATCGTGTTCATAGCCATTTGTGATCTAGAAATTTTGCTTGGTGAACTTTGATTCAAAATTTTTTTAATTGTCCCAAGTTTGAATGAAATTGTCCAAATTTCGGAATCGCGTCCAGAAGAGCCTCTTTGTTACCTATTTTGAAGAGTGCCAGTAGAATAGCCTAAACTAAATTAGCATTTCATCGAAAAAGTAATGTCTTCGAATCAAACATAAATGTGGAAATCAAAAAAACTATAAACTACTTATGTTTGGAGTGTAAGGAAAACCAGAGAAGAGAAGGATCGAAGCTTTTGAGATGTGGTGCTATAAGCGAATAATGAGTATCGAATGGACGGATCCGGTAAGAAATGAGGAAGTACTTACCATAGTAGGAGGTGAAATGAATATTTGAAATTGTATAAAGAGGAGGAGAGAAACTGGTACAGCATAAGTTGAGGCACACGAATAATAACACTGCTGCTAGAACGAAGGGTGGAAGGAAAGAATTGATTAGGTCGGTAAAGATTCCAGTATGTTCAGCTGGTCGAAGCCCCGAGTGCCTCACAGACAGCTGCATGAATCGTCGAACGGACAAATAAGGTGTACAGTGCAGCAGTGCCAAGAGTAAAGGCAGGTCAAGCCCGCTGCAGTACGTACTGGTGGAATGAAGAGATACGACGACTCCACCGTGAGTGTTCCACCAGGCGTCGGCGGCCTACCAGAAGACATCGAGTCTCCCGAGTTGACGATGCTGAGGAAGCGAATACCGAGTGAATGGCTGCCAAAAAAGCTCTGCGCGCAGCCGTCAAGAGAGCAAAGGCAGACAAGTGGGCCGAGCTCTTCAAGACGGTGGACGATGATCCATGGGGCCGCCCGTATAAGGTGGTCCTACAGCGACTTCCATCCCGTGCCCGATGACCAGGCCACCGCCTGCGACACTGGGGGAAATCGTTGCCCCTTTTCCCCCAACACCTACCGCTACCACTAAGGCGAGAGCTTACCAGGCAAGACTGGGATCCGCGGCTGGAAGTCACAGCCTATGAGCTGAGAGTAGCCGTGCATCGGATCAGAGGAAAGAGGAAAGCCCCGGGGCCGGATGGCATACCTAGCCTGGCCTGAGAACTGATCCACTCGCTGAGGCCAGGATGGCTACACACCTGCTTTACTAAGTGTCGTGAAGAGAGCCATTTTCCGACGATGTGGAAGGCTGGTCCTGCTTCGCAAAGGCAATAACAAACCAGAGGACGTGCCCTCCTTGTAATGCTCCCTATGTCTACTGGATTATATAGGCAAGTTACTGGAGCGGGTTATTGCTTTGCGAGTAGAAGCGCATATCGCTTCTCAAGGTGGGCTGTCGAAATCTCAGTATGGATTTCGAGCGGGTCGGTCGACCAATTACACGGTGTTGTGTGTGCCAAAAGATCATCGACACTGTATGCAGCAAAGATGGTTTGTGCGTAGGCATTAGTCTCGATGTGAGGAACGCTTTCAATATACTGCCTTGGAAGCGTGTCCTGAAAGCGATGGATGAGTGGGATCTCCTGGGGTACCTACGAGCGATCATCAGGAGCTACCTGGCAGACAGAAAGATAGCGTATATAGACGCAAAAAGTCACCAGGTCCAGAAGATCATCTCGGCAGGTGTACTTCAGGATCGCTCTTAGAACTCCTGTTCTTTTGCTGCACTGCGTGGAACGACACACAAGCAGCGCTCGAGGCGTCGGTCGGTAGCCCATCACTCCCGAGACGATGGTTGAAGTGATGCTGGCCAGCCCGCAGAACTGGTCTGCGATGATCCAATTTACTGGCACAGTGATGCTGGCCAAGGAGAATATCGAACGCGTGAGATAGCGAACAGCATCTGCACAGCTCACGCAATCCACACTACAGGTCTTCAGCAACGAGGATTCCCCGTAAGTAGGGAAGGCTCCCCCATCGGATGGTCGACTCTGCAGCCGAAGCCCGTCACCGTGTCCAAGAAGAATACCGAAAGGTGATACCAGGACGCGGCCGCAGAAGGGCGAGGACGGACACGACAACAATAGCGGAACTGCGGATAGGGAAGCGTGTGCTGACGTCAGGGGTGAAGAAAGAAAAAAGGAAAAAAGGGAGAACGGGGAAAGAGTGGGAGGGGGTAACTGGTATAGTTGATACTTGGTAGCCAGTAAACGGGAAGCTGGTAACTAATAGCAGGGAGCCGGGAGCCGTAAGTATTTTAATTTTGGAAGGAAGTCAGAAGCTTTATAAATTTGGGGTAGCTGGAAACCGCAAGACAAGCTTTTTCAATCGGCTTCTCATCCTTGGTTTGAAATTATCGCATGTCGTCTGCGTTCAACTCCTTGTTGTATTCGGACCTATCAACGTGGGGGCGCGCTGATGTCGTTTTACAACTTTACATTGAATTTCTTATCAACGTTAGGATAAAAACGTACGATTTTTTCCTAACGTTGATAAGAACATAAAAGAACTGGATGTTGAAAACTTCCGCCAGATGTCAGCCATTACATTGCTAAGTCCGAATCCTTATCAGTACATTTTTGTCCGCTGCTGTTGTGTTCATTCTAGGAACCCACAACATACAGAACGCATCCTCGCGACACCGCACCCAGTTTTTTTGCGTTGTCACGATTTATGTAGGTGAGCCCTTGGACATATTCATGTGAGAAAAAGGATATTGAGGACACTAATCACGAGTGAAGATTCAAGAAATTCTCCACGAGGCTCTGTATTTATTCAACTTATGTGACGCCATTCAAGTTTCTACAAACGTAACTACACATCATCTGGATAAATTGCCTACATACCCAGTTGAAGGAAGATTATTCATCGCGAAACACCTTGTGCGCCCTTGGTGCCCAGTTTGATGAGCTGGGTTTTATTTATTTTGTCCGTCATGGACCTCTACATAATGATTACACGCGATTCAGTACAATAACATCAACAGTTCTACTACCTTCAGTACTACAAACTTGAATATGAGCCGTTAACCATCCATGTCTGCTCTGCATCGGGCAAGGACCTCCACCACACGTTTCCTAGCATATCTATTTGTAGCTGTCCTGCACCAAAGCATTCCAAAGTTACTAACCATAAAATCATGCCAACGGGTGTGTAGTCTGCCTTTCCTTCTCTTCATATTCCTCCATTAAAGAAGTCTTTTTGTCCACTTGTCTTCTCCCCTCACCAGGTGCCCCGGTTTAAACACCGTTGACCTGATATTTTTGATGTTCACTCTTTCTGATGCGCTCTAAAACTAATTTTATATTTTAATTTAATATTCAAAATACGCCTAACCATTCTATCTAGAGTAACCACCAACTTATTGATTTGTCTGTTAGTGGGCGCCCAAGACTGTAGGCTATAAAGCAACGACGGTAGCATACAAGCTTCCAAGCCCTTGATTTTAGTGCTAATTTTCATCTTACTTTTCAAAGCAAATTGATGGGTCCAGAACTCACTCCATGCTCCTGAGATTTGGGCGTTGATTTCTACTATCTTTTAAGGAGATAATATGGCCAAGATATTTGTATTCTTCTACTACCTCAATTTCTTTGCCCTCTATGGTTATGGACGCATCATTAGAGTTTGTTACAATTTTCGTCTTACTTATATTCATGTTCAAGCCTACCTCCTTACTCTTTAGAAGCAAGTCTTGTGCTATTTCTTTCAATTCCTCAATATTTTTTCCAATTAGTACAAGGTCAGCAAACCGTGTGTGGTTCAGTCAACATCCATCTACTCTGATCCCCTTCCCCTCCCATTCCAATTTCCTAAATATTATTTCCAGCACACTGTTAAACAGGTTTGATGGAAGAGAATCCCCCTGTTTGACCCCTCTGTCTAGTTTAAACCTATCCCCTTCCATATCCAAACCCGACATAGGCTTCTGAGTTTGAGTATAGGTACTGTAAGGTAGTTATGGTGTCCTTACTTATTCTGTTGTTTCAATGCATCCCAAACAGACTCGTGGAATATGGAGTCAAATGCTTTATTATAGTCGATAAACATTAAGTGTAGATCAAAGTTGTATTCTTCCACTTTTTCAATCAGCAAATTAATAGCCAGAATATGATCTACTGTCGAAAATCCCTTTCTGAAACCAGCTCGTTCTATAGGTTGTTGCGAATCCAAGGTGCCAAAAATTATATTTCTGAGTGTCATTGTGAAGACTTTGCTCAGGTTGGATGTCAGGCCGATCAGTCTGTAACTATTCAAGTTTCCCCTCTCCCCTTTTTTGTGTAGTAATAAAACTATTTCCGATATACGCCACTCGTGGGGGTAACCTTTTGGGTTAAAATTTTTTTAATAGTTTGGCCAGGATATGTGACAAGACTGGAGCTAGAATTTTTTAAGTGTAATTTTCAATTTTGTCTGGACCTGCCACTTTGTTTTGTTTTAGCTTACCGAGAACTGCTTCAGCCTCATCGTTTAAGATTGAGGAGGGGTAGCCCCGCATCATCTTGGGAGGGGTCAGAGGCCAGAACCTAGTTGGTTACGCCCACGTTAATATTATTAGCTGGAAAGATTTCTTCCTCAAGATCTGGCTGTGTGTAGAGATCTGAGTAGAATTTAGTCGCAAATTTACAAATTCCCTCTCTGTTGAAAAGCTTTTTCACTCGTATTTGGCGTCCAAAGGAATGGGAACAGATTCCTCCCTTGGACCAATTTTTTCCTCGTTCTCTTAATGGAGCCATCGATTTCAACAGCCGCTTTGGCTTTTCTTATTTTTCCTTTTTTGTTGCATCATTAGGTGAGCGCTATATCCATCTTTTACCTATCGGTTTGTTGAGAAGGGTGTTGACAACTTTTAGGTTGTTGCCTAGGGGCCAGATGCACCGCCGACACCGTTTTACGACTTTACATTGAATATCTTATCAACATTAGGATGAAAATGTACGATTTTATCCTAACGTTGATCAGAACATAAAAGAAGTAAATGTTGAAAACTTCCGCCAGATGTCAGTCATTACATTGCTAAGTCCGAATTCTTATCAGTGCATTTTTGTCCGATGCTGTTGTGTTCATTCTAGGAACCCACAACATACAGAACGCATCCTCGCGACACCGCATCCAGTTTCTTTGCGTTGTTACGATTTATGTAGGTGAGCCCTTAGACATATTCATGTGAGAAAAAGTATATTAAGGACACTAATCACGAGTGAAGATCCAAGAAATTTCCCATGAGGCTCTGTATTTATTTAACTTATATAACGCCATTCAAGTTTCTGCAAACGTAACTACACATCATCTGGATAAATTGCCTACATACCCAGTTGAAGGAAGATTATTCATCGCGAAACACCTTGTGCGCCCTTGGTGCCCAGTTTGATGAGCTGGGTTACCCCTTTTGGGTTTCCCTGTTCACAATGCGAAGGGGGAGGGGGCTTTTAGCGATGATCTACTGAAACGTTCGAGTATCTACCAATCGCAATATCAGTCATTTTGTATAATTTATTCAATTTTTTTTTTGTGCCCTGCAGCGTATAAGCACGGCTAGCGGAGATGGTAAACATTATTGTTACCCGCATTTTACCTGCGCAGTCGATACGGAGAATATCAGGCGCGTATTCAACGACTGTCGTGACATAATACAACGAATGCATTTGCGACAGTACGAATTGTTGTGATCTTGTGATCTTCGTCAGTGTATGAAAATTGCAACGTTTGCGCTAACTGCCATCCGTTTGTTCCGTACTTCGAGTGCTAATGCAGTGCACTTGCTCGCTACTTTACCTTCTTTTTTCGTATTTTCCTTTTACTATACATTATTATTTTTTCGGATTTTATATAGTATATGGCGTCCTATTGCGTTTACAGTGTTGCCAAGTATGGTAGTTCGCTTTTATTTTTATTTTTTTTTTTTTTTTCGTTTTTCTTATCCTTTTTAGATTTAATGACGCGTTACGAAATATTTTATCGTCATTATTCGAGTACTTTTTTTAATACTATCATCTAAGTCTGTTTATAAATTCATTTTGGTCATATTTATAGCGTTCGAAGCAATTTTTATTAAATTTTTAATCGTTATTCCGAATATTGTACGTGACTATGTATTTTAAGGTTCTACTTATATTTAATTGATATTTATGAGGCAAAATGGAGTGTAGATTATTGTACTAGAAAAGAAACGTCGAGGAACTATATTTATTGCATAAAACGTCGTGGGATTGAGAAACATTCTCACATAATACTTTCGATTGTTTGTGACTCGTCATTCGACACCGACGCCGATTGTTTCATTATTATTTTTATTAATTTTTTTTTTTCGTTCTCCCTGTTTTCTCCCCTTAACTTAAGCAAATCGTGATTTTGTTTCGATATTCATCGTTTTCTACGTTTTTTAACGTACGTGTATGCGTTTTTCGAGCACGTTGATAGATAATTACTTTTTACGGGTATAGTTACCAAAAAATCTATCGAGAAAAATTGAGGAAGTATAACATTAAAAATGTAAAATAATCAGCGCTTCCATATTATTCTCTAATTTCGTGCAATATCCAGTAAGTACCTTCTTTCCTCCTTTTTTTGTTTTCTCTTTGTTTTTTTTCCTTTTTGTTTTTCTTCTTTTTCTTTTTACATGTTGAATACTTGGCAACGTTGTTATTCTGTCCCAGTTCTTTATTGTATAGTTTTCGTTTTACTCTTCTTTTTTCCGGGGTCTTAGATTTATCGCTTACAGTTACCATATTTTGCATTTTGGAAATATTAGAACTGTTGATCCATTTTGTCGAAGAGGGGAAAGATAGTCGGTTGATTAATCAAATACCGTTATTATTGATATGGGTTTTCATTAGTATAGTTTTTAAAATTCGTTGGTAGTTCGTGAGAATCGACCAGAGGTGAAGATAGAAGAGTGCTGAAGGAGCCTTGGGAAGTTTCATTTTTTTCGAATCCCCTCCCCCATTCCTCTCGAAAAACGGAACATCGAGGCTTGGACACTGGCTGACTTTTTCCCAGGGGCAGGTTAAACACTTTGCTAGAAGTAAAACGCTTTCCCAAACACGACACGTTTTTAGTTTGATCTACCTTTCAAACATTCTGAAAATGTAAATGCCCTGTGCCGATGGTACCAGGACTGTTAGAATATCAAAATGAATTGCTGGATACCGGGGCTTGACCTCTGCACTTTTGCCCAAAAATTTTACTATCTTCGCTTCTGGTGTACTAATGAAACTAAATCGTAGTCTAGTTTCGATCGGCTTAATATTCACGTGACTGGCATAACACTCTGTCATGCTTTTTATGTTCCGGGGAAATGAGTATTCGAGTTATAAGAGTGATTATACGGTTAATTCATTGTTCAGCGATGTACCGAGTGATGTGTTAACGGTGGCATTTAAGATACATACTCGTGTGTGCACATCTCGGTTCATTCTGTATGTGTAATTTTGTGAATCAGTCGACACCCGTTAATGACCGTTTCTCGTTCGTGAGTTTTTTGTCCGTTAATTGACAATCAAGTTGTGCTGATACCCGTTTTATGTCGACCTAATAATTTGATATCTTGGAAGATCCCGCTTCGTTTTGTATTTTTAGTTTTTTTAATTTGCCTTTGTCTTGAAATTGTATCGGTCTTCCAACATTTGTGTTTCTGTTGGGCGTTTTATGGAACTCGTAGCGAAGAGATTCTGGAAGTGAAATTCTTAGAGTTTTAAAATGATCGAGCATCGTTAGTATTCGCTAGAGGTATTTTGAGGAGTGAAACCCGAACTCGAGGGGGAAGGTAGTAGTGAAGCTTCTGGAAACACCCGCGTGCGGACATCCGCCATTTTGAGTCGCTTGGTGCCCGAAGATTTTCAGTTTACTTCGCGGAACGTGCCGCATATCGAATTGTGAATCATCGGGCACCTGGCGATTCAAAATGGCGGATGTACGGTGTTTCCAGGTGCTCTAGTAGTAGTAGTGATTTAGAAACTTCGAAACGTGTAAGTATAGTGCACTACTTGCAGAAATAAAAATGAATCCAGAATCAATTTCTAATCCCCCCCCCCTAAATTTGTATTCGTAATTTAGAAACCAGGGTTTTGTAAATTCTTTTAGAATGTGTTCTGTTATTCTTTAGAGTGCTAAATTGTGTGCAGTGTCCTGCTTTTGAAATACGGTAAGGTGTCCTAATATGGGCATCAGCAAATTGCCGGAATCCGAATTTACTTTTCAAAATGTGGCTGCCCTGTCGGTTATGTAAGCAACCTACCCAACATACCCAGTGTTAAAAGTGATGTTCATGCCTCCGATACCAGCGATTGGCTAATGGCAATATAGTACACCTTACTTTAGAAAGGGCGTCCGTTCCATAAGAAATACATTGAACGGACGCCTTTTTGACAGATAACTCCTCAAATCCAGATTTTAATGTCATTTTTTATTCTTCTTTGTTTCGTTCTCAATAATTAATGTGTTTTTTTTGTCCGAGTTTGTATTCTTCGATTCTACAATTAGTAGAATTTTCTTCACTAAATTCAAAGTTGAATTCTCAGTTTTTGGGGGGTAGTTTTGGTTACAAGATTTGAATTCTTGGGAGTTGAAACTTGTCTTCTTTAGATTCTTTACGACCGGGGGCACCAGAAAGCGGTGATCTTACGGAAATGTAAAAAGCTATCATTAAGAAAGACATACTTATGTTATTAAATCACCGAATCTTAGAGGGACAACTAGATCCTTCTAATTCGTTTTCAAATTAAATGACCTGAATTTTGCTAATCACTGGTTTGTATTCTACTTATACTCGTGTGTGTGAAAAGAAACGCCATGAAAGTGCTTGTATTAAATGTTCGAAGAGTCCACGTTACCAATAGGCTGAGTCTTGGTTAATGAGGGTAGAATTCTTGATTAGTAGATATCACTGCTTGCGATGCGATCTAAATTTGAATTCTTCGTATTACAATGACTCGTATCGCAGAGATCTGAAATACAGTGAAACCTGTCTGTAGGGAACTCATCTAATCTGGAAATCCTGTCACTGTGGAAAGAAACATGGGGTCCGTTAGAAAACCTGTATATCCTATGTATAATCTGGAAAACCTGCCTAACGTGGAAGTGGAAACTAAGCATGTACAAAAAAACTGAATAAAATGAAAATTGGCACGTGTCTTTTATTGACTTTTCCACGTTAACACGGTTTCTTTAAGGTAGAATCATTTTGCTCCGTTATCTGCCGTACTGTACTGCACAAAATTCTTTGCTCATATGACTAAGTGTACTGGTATCATCCTCGCCAGTAGGTACAGAATGTTAATCACTAATACAATACTCCATAGACCTTTTGTTTTTTCTTTTTTGTTCACTTGTGTAATGTGGAAAATCTGTCAGTATGGAAATTTTTGAAGTGATCCGTTGAGTTTCCGCTGTAGACAGTTTTCACTGTATATGAATTTTTAAAGCAATTTATCATACTTGTAAAAAGATGATACTGCCTTATCAGTGATTGATGAACTAAGTAACTTGAACAGTTTATGAAAGTCTGTAGTCTTATTTGTATTATGTTCTTAGTCATAACTATGCGCACATGTTGTATTGAACATGAAAGCAGATACTCTGAGCTTCCTTCATGTTTGTTGTTCATTGAAAATAGGTTCAATTAAAAACCGGATTGTATTGATTCCATTGTTGAAATTTTCATTTGTGTAAGCTTTATCATTAGTCGTTGCAGTTATTATATTATTTCTTGATATTAAAAAGTACTAATAATATCAATGACAGTGTGACTGATATGTTTCAATGGTATGCAAGTTTTCATTTAAATCAAAGATATTGAAATAAGATTACCTTTTCTATCTTACTTTATATTACTTTCTTAGCATTTATGATTTCCATATTTGGTATAAGTAATTACTACCTTAGATATAATGGTTCTTCAGAATCAGTACAGTATTTGACTGATCAATGTTCCTCATTCTTCAAGGCACGCAATCAGATTATTTGTAGAAGTTCGTTGCCAATTGAATTTCAGTCAACTATTTATTTAGAAATAAGCCATATGAACAGATTTGTAATTTTCATCTGATTAAGTCAAAGTAAAATGAAAGCCAAATTGGGAAAATTGAGATAAAGGATACTTATGGCATCTTCATGCATTACTTCATGTATGGTAAAATAGACTCGTAGAGTAGCAATCTTCCCAATAATATCTTATCTATATTTATTTTAGTAATAACATTCAAAAACATGCTTTGGTTGTGTACATTATGCAATGTTTGAACATTTTGTTTGATTTGATATATAGCGAAGGCTGGGAATTTTTGTATGTTACAGTCTTATTGATATTGCAGTAAAAAATGTAATACCATGTAGGAATAAACGAGGTCTTACAGTAAATAGTTCGCAGTGGTTCTTGCATCACAAATATTGAGGGTTTCTATTGTGTTGCAAAATCTTCTTGTTTTATTCCAATTAGTTTTATACTTATTGTGTGTAAACTAAATCTTACTAGTTGATCATTCTTTAATCAAAATTCAGGCTCTTGTTACCATCGCGTTGATTGTGTGTAAACTAAATCTTACTAGTTGATCATTCTTTAACCAAAATTCAGGCTCTTGTTACCATTGCGTTGAAAGTCAACATTGACGTACATTCAATTTCTATTCCCTTGGTGGACTATTAATGTGAAAAAACTGAAGGGAACAGTTCGAAATGAATGGTTTTTGTAAAATTTATTCCTGACCTGTATTTTGCTCTAATGACATACAGTATAAATGATCAGTGACCTTGGGGAACCATTTGTTCAACTAATTTCAAACAGTAGAAAATAGCAAAGGGGCATCCTGAGTACCTATGATGGGGAGGAACCCAATGGGTTCGTATTGTGTTCACTTTAGTTCTTTGAAAATCTTGTTTGTCCTTGTTTTACATTGTAAAAATGATTTATGTCATCATTTTCATTTACGAATCTTTGAATCAGTGATTATTGACACAGAACCGTTGATAACAAAAGCAGATTTGGGAATTTGAAAGTCGTCGTTCTTGTTTTCGTTGTGTTCAATGAAAATTATTGTTTCGAGTTTTGGTTTAAAGCCTATAATCAATGAAAAACTGCAAAGCACAATCGGGTTGTTCAGTGTAAATGAACGGTGGAAATTTTGGTTTTCATATTGTGAAATCAGTGACTATAAGAGTCATTGATGATACTTTTGGTTCTGATTGGTTTGTACTCTGTTTCTGAAGAACCACTTGTTTCCCCTTAGATCTATAGCATCTGTTGCAATGAACAACAATGGAAGGCGGTAATTTTATGTTCTGAGGCATCCCACCCTACATGAATATTTTTTGTCTCTTTTTCTGCTGTTTTTGTGATCGTGGTGAAGTATCGGGCGGATCAAGTGTACGGCCAAGTACTTCGAGCGTAAATTTGGAAATCACGAAATGTTGAAAAAATGTTTTCTAGTCTTATATTAATTTACTGTCGATTACCAGGTCGGTTACCTGCGACCTGTTACGCATTTTTTCAAAAATGCTGAACACGCTATTACGTACCATCAAATATTTTTAATTAGTTTGCTTTATACAGTCGTAATTATACGTATCTTTTGTTTGTTATGTATTCATTATATCGCGACACTTTTGTTTTTCTCCGAAAACCCATATCAGTACAATTTGCATTTTGCGCGATTTGTTTAATTTTTATCGTATGTTATTAACTTTGTTACTTATTTACGCGTTTTTCTCGTTTTTTTCTTCTTTTTATTTATTATGTATTGTATTCATTTTCCCCCTCTTTCTGTGTTCTTGGCCGAGACTGATTTGGTAACGAGAGAGTGTACATTGCCAAAATTCGTTCGCATGAACAAAGTATTTAGAATTCCGATGTTCGTGTATTTGTACAACTAATTTGTTACCCAGTCCGTTTCCGATCATGTCAGCGCCGTATTTGATTTTTCTTTCATTTCTGGAACGGGTGCGTTGATTTTCCGCTTGAATAATTTTACAAAATACGAAAAAAAAAAAGAGAAAAAAAAGAAGATTGAAAATTATTTGTAATTCGCGTACTCTCTCGAATGTATATATCGATATTCGCTGTAAACATTTTGCACAACTTAACAATTATTTTTTCTTCATTAAGCACTTCGAGCACTAATTATTTACAAATTTTAACGCATATTACGTATCATAAAATATATACCGTTATTTATGTTTTCTTCTCCCACTCGCGTGCATTTATACTAAGCCCCCTTCCTTTTATCAGTTTATTTCCAAATTTTTTTTTATGTACAATTTTTACTGCCTATTCATTTCGCGCAATTTTATAAAATCGATTCGGAAACTCGTTACCTTTTTTTTTTTTTTTGCGGACTCGTTGCTGTCACACGCTCCTAGATTTATGTCAAGCGAACCTGTGGGAAATCTTTATTCATTTGTTGCTGAGATGGTCCGAAAATTTGAACGAAAATTTTGTGATTTTTATTACTTAGGTTACTATAGCTGGCTAAATTTTCGAGTGTTCTTAGGTTCCCAGTTCCCGTTCGACACCGGCGGAATGGAAATATCGCTTCCATTTCATTCCACATTGAAATGAGTCGATCAGTATTCTCAGTCGCTTACAAGGGAACGCAGAACTTGACTGTTGATTTTAGTGAAGCTTACTGAGTTGATATTGGAAGCAGTTTTACTGCGGTACATAAATTCACTAGCAAGTGGGTTGAATCCGAGATCACAATGATCGTGGGAATTTCCGAAACTGACTTTTAAGACGCCGTGTTACAGTCCGAACGATACGCTTGCAAACTGCTTAACTAATGCGATCAAAATATTATGTTTCATTTTCGTGATTTCGACGTCGCATTTTCACCTGATAACGTATTTCCATTATTACTTTTCATCGTTATTAGTGAAAGAAACGTTTTATTTTATCTGATTTAGTAATCTGTATAAATAAGTTGAAAAAACTAATAATTTTGTAAATACGTTTTTATTCATTAAAAATTAATTTTAATTGGACTATATTTCGCTAATATATTAATTAAAAAAAGAATTTGTATTTTTTAGGTTTTAATTACTTTATCGCTTTCAAATTTTATTTTTAAAATTAATATAAATATTGTCAATTTGTATAAAGTTATAGCGAAATTTTTGTTGTGTTACCTGTACTATTTAAAGATAACAATTGTGAATAAATTTGTTTTCTTATCTTTTAAGTCAGTGTACTATTTTTTTGAGTCTAGCAAATAGCAGACTACACTTCATAATTAGAGATTAAAAAAAAAAAAAAACAATAATATGAGAAGACATGATTCTGTATGTATTTTCAATGAGGAATTTAATGCCGGTAATTTTTTGATTTTAGTTCATTTTCCCCCTACCCTCCTATCTTAAATACGAATTTTAATGTCATAAAGATGAAACCACTGATCGGACAACTATTGGTGTGTATTATGGTGGATTTACATTCGAGTCGGCGACATGTCACGATCAACTTTTAAATGTCGGCACCAGCTTCTAACTTCGTCGCAGACCTATCACAGACATGTCGCGGACGACTTTTCCCCGAACCGACAGTCGCCGGTTAGATGAGGATGTCGCCGACATTGTGTAGCTGTGTTGTATTGTCAAAGCAGCATCCGACAAAACATATTGGCCTGAAATGTAATCCCATCATCACAACATGTTCAGTATCAGTGTGACTATACGTGGACGACAAAAAGGAATAGAATGTGAAAAATTTGATAGAATTTTAATTTTGAGGTTCTTGAGAAAAATGGTTATCGCCATTATATTCAGCATTCAAAATGAAGCTAAAATCATATCTCACCCCATTGCTTTTATGCTGTTCAGTGTTGTTAGACATAACAAAACAAAATTAAAAAGTGACAAAATGATTGTTGAATTTTCAACGTTTTGTCATATGACAAAAACCTTATCAAGACCATTTCGTCAATAACATAAAAAAATAATGAATCCAACGACAACAAAATTGTTATTGCACTTCCTCAATAATTAAATGATAAACTATGCTAAAGACATAATAAATGATGACAGATTATGCTAAGCGACATTAGGATTTAAACCTGGAAGCGTGCGCTGCAAAATCACCTGCGCGGGTATTAGCGGGTGAAGATGAGTGAGTGATCATGTGTACTTTCAAATAGAAAAACTACTATCTTCGGGGGGGGGGGGGGGCGAACAAAACTTATTCTACCAGTAGAACTGATTATAATTCAATTTTTTGGCGATGATGCAGTTAAATTTAGGACAAATTTTCTTTGAAAGTGGATTTCTAATCGACTTAATAATAGTTGAAGTTTGCTGCACGCTCTTACAATCATACGTAATCACTCACACATATACAGGGCTGCCAAAACTTGAAACTCTTAAGTTTAAATCCCAATTACCATTGACAATGGACTATGTTAAGGGACATGATAAAAAGGAAGATTTAATGACAAAATAATTTCGTCAAGACATAACAAAACCGCATGGAAAAACAAAATGACAGAATTCTAAAAATGTCAAAATTCATAATGTAACAAAAAAAAAAGATGAAATGCCCGTTTGGCAGAATGATAAAAAATTATTTTCTCTAATAACACTGATGTTTTGTGTAATGTTATGAACCTAGGGCTCTGTTCGGACCGGGCAAAGAACAACGATGCAATGCTATTTTTATATGAAAAAGAAAATGACAAATGAGCTCATCTGAAAGGAAATTTTATTTGCTACAAGGCATGTTCTTTTCCGTTTTCCGTAAACCGCATTCATTCTCGAGATATTTTGAAAAAACATTAAAATTGCCATAAACTGCTGCGCTGAACTCCCCCTTTTCCTTCTCAGTTTTTCTTCAATCGATGCTAGCGAACCTACAATTAGCCCGGTCCGAATAGTTTCACATAGGTACAATCGATTCGCCATTTTGATTGCAGAATGTTGATAACCAGAAGCGTGACTAGAAGTGATAACTAGCTATTCAGAAGGGCTGAGACTCAAGCCAAACACTAATGACCTTGATACGGCTAAGGGATAAACAGTTGAGGCCTGAATGACCAGCTAACAGTGTTAGTCGTAACAAAACAAAATGACAATTATTTTAGAAATTTTGTCATAATGACAAAACTATTTATCAGTTTTCTCATATGACAAAATCAAAATGACATAACAAAAAATGAATCAAATGACAAAAAAAAATTATGATGTTATGACATTTTGTTTACAATCAAATGATGAACTATGTTAAACGACGTAATAATTGACAACAGATTATGCTAAAAGTGACATTGCTATCGACAGTGTATTATGCTAGGAAACATGACAAAAAGACAGAAAAATGACAAAATCATTTTGTCAGAACATAACAAAACTATGAAGAAACAAAATGACGAAACTCTGATGATGATAAAACTTATGACATAACAAAAAAAGATGAAATGCTCCCCAGACAAAATTACAAAAAATTGTTTTGTCTAACAACACTGCTAGCTAATGACTAATGCTTAAGGGCTAAATTTTAAACACGGCGGAATGCTAGAAGTGAATGCCTAGGATACTTCCTTTACTGCGAAGCAGGGCTGATAAGCCGAAGCCGATGAACGGCTTAGCAGCAGCAGCCGTCTTTGATCGGCTTGGTAAGCTGGCCGTTAGCCAGCTTTTCCGAAAGCAGTAAGCCAATCAGAAGCCGATATATATTCGAAGCAGTTGGTAGCCGACAGAATTCTTTTTACTTTTTTTCTCTTGTCTTGGCACTCGTCTCGAGTCTCGACTGACGCAAAAAACAACGGACTGACATTGACAGACATGAGAGGCAGTTTTTACTGCTTCTTAACTTGTAAATTTGAGCGATTTGTCAAATATCAACTCTTTGGAGTGTGGTAGTCAAATTTAATGTTCCAGAGATGAGAATCTATGATGCAAAAGAGTGACATACTTGAACTCTGTGATTCATTCTATACTGAACTGATATAGGTATAAGAATATAACGCGCCAATTAAGCCATCAGCCAATCATGAGCGGCCAGTAGCAGCTGAATGGGGAAAAAGCCATTCGTCAGCTGATTCCCAACAGCCAATGCGGAAGTTTAAGCCAATTAGGAACGGCTTATCAGCCCTGCCGCGAAGTGCGATAAACATAAAACTAAACGAGCAAAAACGGATCAGGTTCAGAAGTTCACAGAATTCAGGGATGACAAAACGCGAACTGCGACAGAGCCGGATTAGCTTTTCATCAGCGACTAAACGCTAACGGATTCGCTAATGTTTCCATCCCTCTTCAACAGCTAAGCTAACAGCTAGCTGATCTTGACCAAAATTTCTCGACTAATGGCTTAAAGCTAAGGCTAATAGCTAAGCGCATCACCTCTAATGATAACTAACTGCACTATACTTTATACTTCTTTAAGATGAACTCGAAAATCAGTACCAAGATTTTCCCGACGAGATTTTCTAGATCATATTTCTGACTGCATTCTCTGTGAAGATAATCGGGGTTGAGTTTGAACGCGGCCCGTTTTCTTCGAACATCATTAGTCTCACTGCTTTATATCTTGTATTTCAGGCAGAATCTGAGTTTAAGCAAGAATCCCAAACTACATAGGTACATTATGTATAAATGTAAAAGTAACCCAAGTTATGTAACGGCATAACCTGGTAAAAGAAAATGCCTGTGATCACGGTAGGATGGGACATCACCAAGTGCTGAATCCGAGAGGGGCATTGAGAATATTTAGCACGATCATCATCACAATACAAGTCACCAAGTCCATCCTGTGTCTTTGATGTAACCGTGATTGCTCAACCCGTAAGGTGATGTCATCAGTCATTATGTCCCAGTAGTTGAACATTTTGCCATGACACAAGATTCATAACACTGACATAGACTCATTTCAGTTCTGCCAACCCTGTCATGGGAAAACTAAATATTACCCCTTTGCCATTTTTTCTTCGTCAGGTAGTTGCTTGGTCCGAATTTTGTTGGTATTTTATTCTGAAAAATAAAGAGTAAATATGCCGCCGTGCTTTGACCCCAAGTAAAATGTATCGCCAAGCTAGTGACGTCAAAATCTAATTCGTGACTAGGCTCACAACGGCAGAATTATAGTTGTAACACGAGGATCTTTGAATGATAACGTAAAGCTGTTATAATTACTAATAAATCAGTAGTTTCCCGATTATCATAATTGGCTCAAATTTATCACACATTTTCCACCAACAATAAGTATCAATCTCAGGCCTTCACTTCTGGTTCAGATTTCAATCTCGATTCCCTCGTACGCGGTGCAGCACATTCTATGCTGTAGTCTGTGTTTCGAGAACTGGCTTTCTAGCAGCCTGCTCTTGTAATAAGCCTGAGGTCCAGCCATTAGCTGCGAAAACTCATCTCGAATGTACAACGTTATCATTATTGATTAATGGTCTATAAGTCGGGATCCGAACTTGCAGTCTAACCTTCATGACTCAGCGAGAAGTCTGACGAATGGAGTTTAAACTTACAGTTATTGGATCAAACAAAGTGACTTAGTCTCTTTCCGTGTGTTATGTGTGCTGCAGTCCAACATCGACGTGAGTACCTACTGATTTCATTCTACCAAAATGTTTAAAGTCAGACAGCAGTAAGCCTCAGTACGTGTGTAATATTCCTTTAAGTCATATTAGTAATGATATGCTAAACCAAACCAGTGGCACAGAAATTCAGATTACGCTGTAGGGGAGTAATCATTGGTCGAAGATTTTCTAATAGACAGTCATGGGGTGAGATAGGCTTAGGCTAGAATTACGGTCATCCAAATATATAGCTTTTCAAAAAACATCATCTAAGACTTGAAAATCAGTATTTCGGATGTGATTAGGCTATTTAATAACATAAATTATAATTATAATCGTACACTTAATAGGACCTTAACATCAACATTCGAATACATGTCTATTATTCTAAATTTTGGATGTAAGATTCTTTCGATTTGTAAATTATAAACAATTTCCAAAATTATATATGTCAAAATAAAAAAGAGTAAGAATTTAAAAAAAAAGATGGATTACGTACTATAAATTTAACGATTTAAAAAATTATTTTATACGAGAGGAAATCATAGAAATAAAGCAAGCTTACAACGGAATAATTCATTCTTGAGGTGCCATTGCTCTCGCTTGAGCTCTCACTCGTTTTTCGTATTCCATTCGATTTTGACTAAAGACAACAAAAATGATAATCGAAGGTTATAACGGAAATGAAAAAACTGATTTATAATGAAGGTAAACACAGTTGAAAGGCGAATAAGATACAAATGACATTCTTACCAATATATTGTGTAGGCTTCGGCTTGGGCCGGATCTTTAATATTTGGCTCATTTAATAAATCTTGAATACCTAATAATACTTGTTTGATTGTTATCGCAGCTCGCCAATCTTTTTCTTCATCTAATATTGATAAGCACACAGTACCTGAAACAAAGATGAGATTTAGGAATGATACAGTTGAATTCACAAATAACTACTAGCAATACAGCATTTTCCCTTTCCGCGTTCAAGCAAAACATTAATGAAATATTTAGACGAATTCATAATTCCTTCTCAAAATGCAGTTAAGAAACCACCGAGCTCTTTGACAACATTTAAAAAAAGGAACCGTCTTGAGGAGTACTCTCTAATTATCCCCATCGAAATAGTTATAAGCATCTCGAGGTCTCCGTGTAAGAAGTAACGTAAACATTTTCAACAGCAAGCTTTTTGCATTGAGGTTTCACATAAAATGGAGTGGCAGACTACATTGCTCAAGGCTTTGGAAAGCTCCAACTTGATGCTAGGTTATTATTTTAAAATTGCAAATACGAAGAAGTGAAGTATACCTGATGGATATACGTTAGGATGAAATAAAGGTGGTTCGAATTTGCACTTTGGCGGCGTGGCGGGATAGTCATCTTTGAAAATCATTCTCAATTTATACGATCCGCCTTCCCAAGGAGTCTGAAATGCAAATCGGTTCTCGAAATTAACACTACACCACCGGAACTCATTAACCAAAACACATCAACATTGTTAAATTGTAGTACTTACGTTTTTCTTGCCCGGAATAGCACATTCCCAGTTTAGGAGGTTAAGTGTACCATCTGGATTTTTCGTGGGCCGGGCAACAAAACCCTGCACAAACAAGGATATAATCTTAGTAGATTCTATTCCCTTAAGTTTCACTTATTAGGCGATACTCGCAATTTCATCTTAAATACACGCGGAACATTAGGGAACACGTAGCGAACTTAATCGGTACTGAGGACAATAGACAGTAAGTACATCAGGGTCTACGTTCAGGGAATAAACACGAGTATTTCACATGCTGAGCTTTTTGAATTCAAGCCTGCGACAGAATATTTGCAAGCGAAACGACATACATAGTAGACTGATAATGAAGTTGACAATGGCCTTTCCTAAACGAGAGTACTCAAAATGAGATATACTTACAAACGGGTGATCTTTTCGCCACGCTTTTCGTTCTTCGGAGAGCCGTGCGATCGCGATTCCAGCCATCGATCTGAATGAAAGAAAAGTACGACTGCTGGTTATTTGAACGGATATGCAGATAACATAAACGCATCTTAATGCTGTTTACATTCGTTGTGTTAGCAGCTTCACGAATGCAAGCGAATATTATACAACGGTGAGAGTTATTTCTCGTGCACAGTGCCACTAGATAAGCTCGTATTTCTTACCTGATGAACTATGTAGCAGAACTAAAAATGCTATTTTCACTGAAAGCGATGGCGATAACTGGAATTGTGGAATTGCAAATCCGAAATTTTCGAACAGAAATAAGAATGAGAAAGAACAAAGGTGGCGCAATGGACTAGGTAAGTCGCCGTGAAACGCAAAGATTATTAATTTCGAAAAATTCCGCTAGGAGTGTTGAGTAAATGTTTTGATTTCGAACGGAATATAGGAGCGCTAATGTGCACTTCCTAATGAAAGGTGGGAGTGATCACCTGATCACAGCTAGAAATAATATTACCGTAAATAGGAAATACGGATTTTTCAAAAAATCATTATAAAATCATCAAGAAATTATGGACAGGCTTCAAATTTGAACTATAGAGAGCAACATTTTCGAACTTGCGATTAAAAATTTAATATGTCAGGGTTAGGTAGTAAAATTAGTAGAAGTGCGGCGAAGTAAAAAATGAGTGTTATGTTAGGTGTCAATTGCCGACCTGACACGCGCGATGGATCACTCCATGAGAGTCACCCGCGGACGGGGTAAGAGAATTGTAAAGGTGGAATTCTGGTTGGGCCCCGCGGGTCCCAAGCCCCCCAACCAGTATTTTTCCATTTCTGGAACAAATAATATATAGTATGCTAAGCAACACATTCTTCAGTTACTTAGCATATTCTGTCACTTGATATTTAATATTTTCCCAAAAAAATAATAAAATAGCCCAATTGCCCAATCATTTTGGGAATTATACTTTTGAAAACCCAATATTTCAACCATTTCAATCGAAATTCCCGTTTCCCCTTCAAAACTTGTGACGGAAATATTCCTAATTTCTGATTGCTAACGCCAGTCACAGGGTTACACTCTCACACCCAAGCAAAAGTGGCTGACATCTGGCGGATTTTTTACAGTGAAAGGAGGTACCTATTTGGAACTCGTGTTAACATGAGGAATTTAGACATTACAGCTGAACTGAACAAGCAAAATTGACTCCAATTTCTTCTCAACGGGTTCTATTTCATTTCATTTTGCGACTGGTGAGTGCTGGACAGGCGAATAGAATCCTACGTCCACAGAGTAGATTTGTACAAATACCAACAATGAATAATATTTGGTAGGTGGTGCTAGGTAGTTCATGTTCGAAGATTGATTCACACATTACAGCTGAACTGTACAAGCAAAATTGGCTCAAATTTCTTCTCAACGGGTTCTTATTTCTTTTTATTAATCCCTGATTAACAAATGGCAATTCAGCTATGTCAGCTACGCATCCAGAAAAGAGAAAAGTGAAATTAAAGACCCGTGGCATGTTTGAGCTGAACACCATAACTCTGTCACAGAGGGGCGTAGCGAGGGGGGGGGAGTCTGAACCCCCTTGGCATCGGCTGACAATGGGAAAAAATTAAAATTTTTCTGGTAATAGTAAGTATTACATCTGTAATGGTGTAAAAGTGAAACGAACCCCTCCCCCCTCCCTTCAGACCAAGTCTGGCTAAGGTCTGGCTACGCCACTGCTGTCACACTTTCCGACGGAGCTGAACAAACTCAAGTTCCGAGAAAAGGTTGATGTCTTTCCGGCGGATTTGAAAACATTGGTAACAGCCAATCAGAGTTTAGCAATGTAAGCTATGTATTTAAAATTTGTCTTGGAATTAGTAGCACAGCTTGGCTGACAAATGAACATGGCACGCATCTCATAACTCGAGTGTGTAACGGTCCTTCGAAAAAGCAGGGACTCGGAGCAGAATTCAAAACTGTAGCCATTCAGACCTGATTCCGGCTCCGATAAATAATTTGACGATCCCTCCTAGATCAAAAATGTGATCTTACTTCTCGTTCTTTATTTTTAGGATAATGAAAGACTCTAGGAAGGTCAAACGGTGGAGTGGAAGGGAGAGAAGAGAGGGAAGAATGAGGCCGAATGGCCAGAGTGAAAGTCTAAGCCAAAAATTAGCTCCAGCAAAGTACTTCTTCCAGGTACCGCTCTAGCAAATATTCTTTTCTGGGCTCTGGATCAGGGATGGTAAGCCGTCCCTAACAGCTAAAGCTAACGAATTTTTCTGAATGGCTTCAGCTAATAGCCTTTCAACGGCTAGCTAATGGCTAATGAAATTTTCCCCTTCAGATATATTAAATCATATTAAAACTTAGCGCTGAAACCCATTTTTGAAAAAACGACCTAATTTTGATATCTATTTTCAAGTTCTTTCTTTCGTCACATATATTTTGTGAAGTTCTTTTTCTCTCAAATTTCTTTTTCACTTTCCACATTTCCAACTTTTTTGACTTCATAATTGAATATTTGGCTGAAATTGGGAGAGTTTATGTTTCAGTTAGCTGATAGAAGTAACGGCTGTTTTTTTGTTTACATTTTGCTGATCGCCTAGATAAAACACTACAAAATCGCTCGGTTAACAGCTAAAGGCTAGCTAACCATCCCTGCTCTGGATACCTATTCGAAACTCTCTTCTTCCTCGCTCACACCGGGCTACTGCAGGTAGTCAGCTGCCTAGAGTCAAATGATTGATTCACCAACCACCGATTACTTTCTTCATTCGTCTGCAATTATAATCAGATCAACTGTGAGCACACTGAACTTGCATTAATGATGTCTACTGCTACTGCGGTCAACTACAGTAACCCAAACGTGGTTCAATAATAACAGTCTCTGCCACTTTGAAAATCGCCGAACCCAAATCATCGTGCTTCGATCATTAATGTTCATAAATTACCAAAAATCAATCCGTAGACTTCTCAGTCCAGACGTTACACAGTAACAACTAACATATCGTTGAAGCAGTTTAATTGGCATTTGTAGTATACCACCATGAATGGAAAATAAAAAAAAGTATAAATTAACAATTAACTATAATTAAAACGTCAAAATCAGAAATGTGCTTCCAGTACATCTATATTGGACTTTAGTTTTAAAATGAGTTGCTAGCCAAAACGAAAAATTTTAGAACCAAAAAAAAAAGAACTACGAACTAGCAGACATCCTCGTCGACAAATGATGAAGCACGAGTACGCCTTCAAATCTCGCAGATGGACCAGGAAGAGAAAGATAAATATGAGAGGAAAATTCGGGAGACTACGTTATCGAACTTAATGCATATATGATTTGAAAATATACACGTTAAAAACGAATATTACAAAACGATAAATAAATAAAACTGAGGAAAATCTGGAGCTTTTTCCTTCTAAACTCTTTGCGGTGGAAACACGGTAAAAGTAGCCCTTTTGATAATATTGATGATGGTATCTTCATAGGCACTATAGTGGGCGTCTGTAAGGCGCCGAGTGACGCGCCCATGCCTAGTTATTTCTTCTTTTGTGCTTTTTCAGCGGCCTTTGTTACTTTGCCGGCCGACAGGTCTTTAGCAGTAACGCTCTGTAACAGGTACGAAAATACGGTAATTAGTACACGAGATTTCAAGTACCGCTAAGAGGTTAAACCGGTTATCCCACGGTAATGGGTATAAAATTTCACCGAACCAACAAATGAATCTATATCTTCTAAGTCGTGTACATAGAAGGTGGGCTCGTTCTGAATGCAACTCGCAACTATTCTCCCGTCTTACCACGTACCAAGTTTACTCCATACAAAATAATGGGAAAATTGAAATTTTGCTACAAACTCTTTTTTAAAACATTAGTTTACTGAATGTTGCAAGCCAAAAAATGTGAAAAAATCTTGGTAAGCTTCTGTACTAGTCCTATTTCAGTGACGTTATTAAAGTTTCTACCCTTGGCCAAATAAGCCAACTTTTCACAAACACACCTTGCTTCCAAGATACCTTAAGTCGTCAGAATACGAGCAAAGTATGCAATGTGCCACATTCATTCTAGGTCTGAGAGCCGGACCAGCCGCACTACCCCGTATGCAAGGTTGCAACCACACTCACCTTAATTACTCCTACGGCTACAGTTTGCCTCATGTCACGCACGGCAAAACGTCCCAAGGGCGGGAATTCGCTGAAAGATTCGACACATAGCGGTTTGGTCGGAACCAAATTGATGATGGCCGCATCACCCGACTTGATGGCTTTCGGGTTTTCTTCGGTCGTCTTACCTAGAAAAAAGAATCAGAATTAGGGTCTACGAAAACGAGTCCAAGTATTCGAGTAATTTAAGAGAACTCAGTCATTCAAACTGGTAGAAAGGGACATCATTTCCGTTTAGTAATCTATCGTCCAATCGTGTTCATATTTGCATCATTATCGCCCTTCTACGAACCGGCTGTGTTCCGTTTGTCACTCACGCTTCCGAAGATGCCTCTGGCCAAAACTTGACCTCGAAGTATTTCACCGAGCTACTTTGTACAGTTAATTTCTTCATTACTCGGAATGAAAACTCACATGGAACGTCTACAGTATCACCAATTCCAAAAGCAGCATTTTTCGGATGGAATATATTGCATTATCAACGAAGTCCCAAACCGAAACTCGACCTCGGGCCATTCATCAACCAGTTCATCACTTTTTCAACTCGGCATGAAACTTGCACATTACCGAATGAGAATTATAAAAATTCAACACTCAGCATTTTCACGATTCAATATATTCCATAAGTCAAATTCCATCAGACGAGCTGGAATCAGCGATGTTTTGACAATTGGATACTTTCCGAAACCCTGAAGTCAGTAATCGTTAATTTTGAAAAGTTGGACTGCTATTGGGTTGATGTTCCACACGAGTACATGCCAGGTACACATTACAGAAAAACGTATGAAAAATGGAAATGGCTAACTTCAAGAATTTTTGACTCGAATGCTCTCAATAATTCGATCCATACTCATGTATCATTTACTGTATCTGGGGAAATTCAGCCGAACTTAGAACACGACTCTAACTTCTAAAATACTGTTTTGGAACAGGTTGGTACACCACACGATCAAGAGTTTTCAGTTTTACTTTTAGAAAAGCAATGGTTCACTGCCATACGGAACTCAATTTTTATATTATGAACAACCACTTTTAATGTGAGACCATTCAGAAGTATAATGAAATAACCAAGCGTAAGATTCTGTGTCTTCTTTCTTATGGAGTCTTGAAAACGCATTCAGTTCCAGAAAACGGCACCTCCTATCGGTATTAAAGTACTAAGAAAATACCATTGCAAGTAAAAGCATATGAAAGTTTCCACAAGGTTAACAAGAACATACTGCAATACTGGGCGCTTATGATTTTGCCCTTTCTTTCTTCCTCCCTTCGACTATCCAAGAACAAAAATATCTCAACACTTCCAACACTGCAATATTACGCATTCATGATTTTGCTCTTTCCTTTTTTCTCCCTTCAAAGTCAACTGATAAATGAACCCATTTCTTAGGTTAAAGGGTTATCATCGATGATAACACAATCATTAAAACACATACGTAAATAAACGATCCAGACGTAAGCTTCTGAAATTTTAAACAAATAACAAATGCATTCCACAAGTTGAAAAATTCAAGTTATTCGCATTACAAATACTTCAGCGGACCGCTACTCAGAATTTCAATTTTTGATCATCAAAGATAATCTCATAAAAGCACATCCATTCGTACAGTAGAACATCAATTCGCGATAAGAACTTTGATGAAGAAATACGTTTGCCCAGCTATTTTGGGATTTTCCACGCCACAAGACCTTCCTTGTTATCAACAGAAAATCCCGTCAGGCAATCGAACATTCCAACCACTGATAACATTCGTTATTGGCTCAGACTGATGAGCTCAACTCCAGAGTCACTCATCTTCCGCAATTCGAAGAGCTGAATCTCACAAGGAATTCAACTCGTTGATCACCTCCTTATTACTATTCTGTCAATTCTTGCTTCTGAGGTAAAAATGTACTCAGTAAAAACCAAATGCGAAAAATATGCTAACATAACGGGAGAGTTCAAACAGACAAGCTATCAATGACCTCCTGCTACTAATCCGTCATTGCTTCGTACAAATTCTGAACTACGCCATTTAAAAATTTCCACTGATTATCTTTCAGTCTGCGTCCTCAAACACAATCAAATTCGGAAGTATTGGCTCTTTTTTTGACTACTCAACAACATTCGGCCCGGAGGATCACTATCTATTCTAATGCAAACGTCTTCATAAAAGCGAAAGCTAGCCAAAGATGAAGTATACTGACGTTCAGGATTCTGAGCTAAGTCGATGAGGAAACTTAGAACTATCGAACTCGAAAGCACTGTCTATGCACATAAATAATACAGCGAATCAATACTGCTTTTCAATAAATTCCAACTCAACCTCTCCCACTAGTAATTCAAATGCTAATCAACGACAGAGTAATAAAATCCAACTCTGATTACATTACCAAGTTATCGATTTGCATATACGACGACCAGTCAAGCAACTATCAAACTCGTCACTTTCTCTTCAAGTTTAAAATATCAATTACCTGTACGACGATCGCATTTCTCCTTAATCGTGGCGAATTTGCAGGCTATGTGGGCGGTGTGGCAATCCAATACTGGGGTATATCCATTCGAGATTTGACCAGGATGATTCAATACGATAACCTGGAAAAGACCGCTAGTTAGAACAGAAATTCAAATCGAGCATGCGATACTAGAAACAAACATTCACCTGAGCAGTGAAGTCGGCAGCAGCTTTCGGGGGATTGTTTTTAGAATCACCGACGACGTAACCTCTTCGCAATTCTTTCACTGATACGTTTTTAACGTTGAAACCAACGTTGTCTCCAGGGACAGCTTCCAGCAAAGCTTCGTGATGCATTTCAACCGATTTAACTTCAGTGGTCAAGTTGACCGGGGCGAACGTAACGACCATGCCGGGTTTAATGACACCAGTTTCGACTCGACCGACCGGTACAGTTCCGATACCACCGATTTTGTACACGTCCTGAAAACGTCACTCGTTAATACACGAACTCGTAACAGAAACTACGAACGTGTAGAGAAGTTACCAGAAATCACGGTTACGTTAATATTCGCACTTCTAAAATGCACGCATGAAGATTCTGATTTGAGATACTTACTTCGCTGTAAGGTGGTTCGGTGGAGTCCATTTTGTTCACACCGACGATTAATTGTTTCACTCCAAGAGTGAAGGCTAACAGAGCGTGTTCTCGAGTTTGGCCGTTCTTCGAAATACCAGCTTCGAATTCACCGGTACCAGCGGCGACAATCAATACAGCGCAATCGGCCTGAAACACAGAATCGAATGTATTGGCGACGTGGTTCCATTTGCTTTAACAAATATCGCCAATCGAAGACATACTTGGGATGTTCCAGTGATCATGTTCTTGATGAAATCTCTGTGTCCTGGGGCGTCGATGATGGTTACGTAATATTTAGAAGTTTCGAATTTCCACAAAGCAATATCGATGGTGATACCACGTTCACGTTCGGCTTTCAGCTTATCCAACACCCACGCATACTTGAAAGAACCTTTACCCATCTAAAATACAAAGGAAACGTGCTGTTAGTAAACGTTATATAAAGCTTCAAATTAAAATCACTGAGGAATGGAGTACAATACGTACTTCCTGGGCTTCTTTCTCGAACTTCTCAATGGTACGTTTATCGATACCACCGCATTTGTAGATCAGATGTCCGGTCGTGGTCGATTTACCGGAATCGACGTGGCCGATGACGACGATGTTAATATGTACTTTCTCTTTTCCCATCTTGGTCGCGTATCAGGTACTACACGGAGGTAAAATCTGAAATTTGAGAACAAACGTGAGAAAATCACGAGGTGACTGAACAAGAACGGTGAACATCGAGTGCGATTTAAGGGGTCATTGAAACTGAATAATCACGATAAGGTATGATAACCGCAACTCCACCTTTCCAGCTACCGGCACTCAAATATGGAAACTAATAAATACCGAATTTGGTCGTTTTAACACGTCAAGCAGAGTAATATAACCAGCGCTTCGATATGCGACAAATTACTCCGAACAGTATCAACTTCATTCACACGTGAAATGATATGCGATATGAAATATGGCGACCATGCTTTTATAACGTGGCATATTGCATCACGGCAAATTAAGAAAGTGGTACGCGAAATCACAATGAATTGAAATTATTACGTTGGCAGGCGAGAAAAAAGTCACTCGAGATAAGAAAAACTAAAAGTAAGATACCGACGACCATCGAAGGAGAGATTAATTTCAAGTGAGGAGGCCGGTAGCAGAATCGGCATTCCGGAAGGCGAGAAATGAAGAAGCGATCGGCGAACGAAAACTCAACTAAATTAATATGAAAGTTAAAAACTGAATTACAGGACACACAGAAAATGAAAAATCGAATAATTTACCTGAAAAATAATTCAATTAAACTACTTAACAGATTCAAACTGAAATTACACTCGGGAGTGATTAACAAATTCCAAGAGCACCACAAGAAAGAAAGAAGTAATGTGAGTAGAAGTGAGCAACGAGGATCTCGAACTGCTTTCTGTCGTAATACGCTATTACTTTCCCATGCATCCCAAAATTTTGAGTTTCTCTACTAGCACCAAGTGGTAGCGCTGATGACTAAAAATTGAATCGGTTAGAATTGAACGTTTGTTAACGCTCCTAGCGAGCTTATTTTTAATTAGTAGCTTTTGTTTTCAAATTTTCACTGTCTAGTTTTGGTATTGCACGCGTGCCCCATTGTTTCTCTGGATGTGGGGTATTTACTCAAGGTTCTTATATACTGTAAAAGGTTTGGCCATTCAGCTAGGCGCAAAGAAACCAATGACGTCACTGGAGCCCCCATCATACAGGCCGCTTATGGGAATTTGGGAATACAGTTTTTTTTTCGATCTTTACTCATGATTGATGCCGTCAACATATTTTTCTATTATTTTTATAACATACAACATTGAATTGGCTATCGTTAAAAAAAAAGAGCTCTCTACAGCAAAAATTCAATTTTCCCATTACTTTCTTTTATCTTATGAAGTGAACTCCGGCAAGGAAGACTGGGTGAGACGGGAAGAATTGTATTGCGGGTTGTATCTGAACGGCCAAACCTCTTAAACCTATTTGTATTAACCTTGGGATTTACTACTTGTGTTTGTATCTTTTAGAACGATTGTCAATCGTTACTAATAGTTGTAAATAAATTGATCGCTTCGTTCTCGAAAATATTCTTCGAATGGTGAGTTTCTTCTTTTATAATATTTAAAACTAGCAATATCCGCGTTTCTGACAGTTCCGTGTTGTGTCAGTGTCGTGAATCAATGGTCGCTGTAAATTTCGAGTTAATTTTACCCTCCCAAATTTTACTGATTAAATTATGTGAAAATCGAGAAAATTAACCATCAATATCGGGAAAAATTGTAAAATGACATTGAACTACAATAGATTTCAGTATCTGATGTTCTTATTCCTTGAGCTTGGTCGAGATTGATAACTGTTGTATGTGAAGCATCGAGTAGGTGTAGCTTTTCATTCCTGTGGGTAGACTGTTTGTAATACAGTTGTACCATTTTCTTTTAAACGGTTAGTGAAATCAATATTACGTATATGCCAGTTGGTTACTTTATAGCTGGGATTCCTTAGTAGTCTAGGTATACGAATATCACTTCGGTCTTATCATGTTTTGTTTACACTTGTGTTTCGGTCCAAACATCACTTTGTCTTCCAATATAAATGTTATACGTTAAACTATGTTGGGGACTGAGAATTTATAATCAGGATCTCTACTGATTCATCCCTCAATATTCCAAGCTTGGCTCGAAACAATAATGTTCTTGTGGATACATGAAGGAATGTTGTTACGCAAATTTGTTGTATTTTTCACCTTTTGGGATTAGGTTCGTGTGAATTAACTACATGGGTAGCTTGAACCCGTTGGAACTTATTAGACCTATCATTTCTATGTATTAAATCTCGTGAACTTGTTCGCAGAATTGACAGAATGACACGATGTACCTTAACGCGCAGTTCCTCTGTTTTTTCTTTATTTGCAGTAAGTATTCAAACATGGAGTAGGTATGAGTAGATTTTAAAGTTGACTGACTTGTCGCATCATCGATGACGACTTCGTAGTTCCATTAATCCGGAGAATTAGTGCTTTAAATGAATCAAATGAGCGTTGTTACAATATTTGATCAACGTACATGTGTATCTTATTGCTTCACGGGAAATGAATTATCTGTTCCATCCACGTATCTGTGTTATCAATTTTCGATGTAATTTTGCAGTAAAATTCAGTATCGCTCACCAATGTTATTTTTATAACGAGACCATATGTGCGGGCAGTGTAGAAGACTGCAGTACCGTCGAACTGTGCAACGAAACATCTCTGAGTGAAGATGCGTCGAAATGTTACGTACTGTGGAGGATTCACAGTAATGGAACGTTGACCGTGAAACTAAAAGTAATTTTTTTAATTCATACTACTCTATCTCGGTATTGCGTTCCAAACCCTAAAATATTCTAATGCTTGTGTTCGTAGGGATGTTTCATCTCCTCGGGGATTGAGTGCAGTGAGCAGCGAGAATGTGTTGCCACAGGTAATCCCATAAGTAATGGACTTCTATTTTGTTGCTGCTCTGGCGATTTATGCAACCAAGATTTTGTTTGGGCGCCAACTCCATCACCGCCTCCCACAAAAGAGGGTACGTCGTTGATTATTGACAGCTGACTTCTATTTCCTTCAAAATTGAACGTATATTGTCTTTTAAAGACGGTCTAGTTTGCGATGAATGCTAGTTATTAATTGACTGTTCTGTAAAATCTGTTGTAGAACTAAAGAAACCCGATCATGACACGGTTGTATATATAGCCTACGTGCTGTTCTCCCTATCGTTGGTGTTGTTTGCGGTGATCATGTACTTGCTGAAGAAGCGAAAGATCCCGTATTTTAAACAGGTAATAGTTTTTTGTGTACTAATAACGTAACCTCGGTCTACCTGCCGGTAAAAAAATGCCGGGTGGGGTTCCTGCCTGAAATCCAGAAAGTTGCAGCGAAGTATCTGTTTTCTCAGAATTAGCAAAGGTCGCCTGCCGGTCAGTAGTGTAGACAAAGAAATGGATAGTTATCCTGTCAGTCAGATGGACAGACAAATATGCAAGCAGTAACTTGGGAGGCTGATGAAAGAGCAGGGGGTTCCCGTTTGCCTCACCTAGAGAAATATTCCTCTTATCGCCTTTCTATCTCACTTCATTTTTGTTAGGTTGTCTTCCAGGTGTGTGTCTTAAGGCATATATGTTCCTTAAGGCTCGTTGACACTGGCGAGCTACTTACTGCTTTTCAATAGCTAGCGAGTAAACGTATGTTTGTGAACAACTACTCGCCGACTATTCACTTGTTGACCGTTCGGAGTTCAAAGACATTATTTCGTGCAAGCTGAGATGACCTCTATTACGCCTTAAAAACAAAGAAAACAGTTTAGATATCTGATAACGCCTTTATTTATCGCTGCAGTCTGATCGAGTGCTCGCGTCAACTGAGCCGGGGAAACAAGCAGAAACCAAAATGATTGACAGATAGACAAACAAATGCCAAGTAGATTGAGTGGTAGAAGGCAAGACATGGTGCATCGTGATGTAAACAGAGGGACTGGGTGAACTTCCCTAATTAATTGTATTATGGGATTATTGAATCGCTCTCATTTTCGTGTTTTGTTTTGTAGATTCCGTCACTGGATCAACGTCCTCAATCGCCTGCGACTCCGGTTCCTGATAAGCAGAGAAAAATTACTTTTATTGAAAGCATAGCAGAGGGAAAATTTGGAACTGTCTGGAAAGGCTACGATAAGGGAGAACTGGTAGCCGTTAAAAGAATGTCAGCTCAGGTAAATACTCCTCTCAGTTATTTAGTTTAAGCAAAATTCCGGGATTAAAGGATGCAGAAGGCAGTTCATATAACATTGTCTAGATCAGTATTCGTGGGATAATCTGCTATCAGTGGTGAAGTTTTGAGCCGCCTCTCGAATCCGTCTCTGTATTTCTGTGATATTGATTTGGTGCCAGTTGATCTTCGACCTACTTAATCCTGTTAAGTTTTCCATTTTAGTTTCTCAGTTTCTATTTCTACCAACTGAATAACAGTAAACTGAAAATTTTGTACCCTGTCCCGCTTTCGCTGGAACACTTAATTAAGTGAGAAATAATGTGATTTAAGACACCTATCCCGTGAAGAATTTTGTGAATTTCTCTGCTAAAAGGCAAATACGTTGACATGTCACTGCCTACTGATTTGACAGTGACATTGCCAAACTTTGGGCAGTACTGCCGTGGTACTCGATAAATGTTGCCAAAAAAACATGGTTATACTGCTAGTCTGTTACCAGATCATATTGGTCTTCGGCAGAGGTTTGACGGAGCTCAATGACAGTCTGGTCAGTATAATTTATTGGTTGTAGGTTGGTTGTGCACTGTGGTAGCACGGTCGGCTTAGTTGCCTGTAATCACCAAAACACTTGGTAAGATTGTCAGCTCCGCCATTTTTACGAACAAGAATCTTTCAGATGGCCTAGTGGATGTATTCGTATTTTGCCTAACTCCGCCTCAGTAGTGATATCGGAATTGAAAACTAACAGCACGGCACCGGTATATTTTATTGGCTCCTCGTAAAACGTATTGTCATTTCAAATAGAGGATAGTTCCAGAGCTACAGGCTGCCTACATGTTAGAATATCCTTTCTATTATGCTCTCTGCTGCTCGAGAGAAATGATCCCACTCGATCTCTTTTTTGAATATCGAAAATTGTGAATGCCGTTGCTCTCAATCCAGAAGAATAAACTTATTGGTTTTTCTCAAGCCTTTGATTCCATTCCACGGAGTCGTGCAGTATTCAGTTAATTAAATTATTTCATTTGATCTTGTTTGGTTTGTGTGCAGGAAAAGCAGTCATGGAATACTGAACAAGAAATCTACAAGTTACCATTAATGGTCCATGATAACATTTTAAGATTTATTTTCGCTCAAAAATCCGTAGAGAATTGTCAGACGGAGTTTTGGATCGTCACGGAGTACCATGAACTGGGCTCACTACAGGACTACTTGAAAAAGACAACCATAACCTGGGAACAACTCTGTCACATCGCGTTTACGATGGCCAGGTTAGTTCACGAAATTGAAATACGTATTTCCGACAGCACTTGCGGGGTGTGTAGTTCCGATGCGTCATTTGAGAAGCACTTTTTGGGAAAGGTTATCAGTGATAACGCATAACTTGTTTGACTAACGTAAGTTATGAACTCAGAAGTTGTAGTCAAGACTGTTTACAATCTCGCAGTACATTTATAGTAATTGAAGAGGTACTTGATCTAATCAATAATTGAGGATGTCAAAATGTTATCAACTTGATAATGCATGAGTGCAGTAACATGCGAGAAAACTTATCGCGGTCGTAATTAATGACTTCGTTCATTATACACGAGTAGAAAGATTTGAAATCGTAAACCAACAGTAAAGAATGTGACCGGGAGCGAGGTCTGGGCCCGACAGTGTGAAATGGGCTACCGGGGCATCTGTCGTCGAGAACAAGGCGACGGATGCGCAAAATACTACTGGAAGAGATTGGCACAATCCGCTGAAAATAGGGACATGGAATATGCGGGGTCTACAGGTTGTAGGCAAACTGTCATTGAGCAGAAATGGATGATCTCGGAGTGGTGGGCTTACAGGACACGCTCTGAATGGGAAACGGGCGCTTGACATAGCCAATGGAAGTTTAGTCTACTTTGCCAGAGGTACAGAGCGGCGGAGGAAGGGCGTAGCTATAATGGTGCAGAGGCCTCTCAGGAATGCTGTTTCCGGTTAGTGCGCAATCAGCGACAGGTTCATCGTTGTAAGCCCAAGATAGAAACCTGTGAACATCAACCTGGTACAAATGCACCAACTGTAGACGCCGAAGAAGAAACGATAGGACAGTTCTACGAGGAGCTATTTGTAAAACAGGCGCTCACGGAATTTGCAGGAAGAGACATCAGTTTGATAATGGGCGATTTCAATGCCAAAGTCGGAAACACAGAACGATAGTGACTTGCGACAGGCAATAGGAAAGGGCGGCCTGGGTGAGAGGGATGCGAGAGGTGAATGGCTAATCGACCTGCGTACAGACAAGGAGCTGCACGTTGCGAACACCGTGTTCACACATCACCAAAGGAGACGATACACGTGACCATTCCCAGGAGAACGGTGCTGGAATCAGTCGACTACTTCTTAGCAAGAGGTGGAAATCATCCGTAAAAGATGTAAAGACCTATCGAGGAAGAGACTGTGGCACAAACCATCAGCTATTGGTAGCAGGAATCAGGCATAAACTGAGAGTCATATCTAAACCAGCGGCAACTAGCAGTTGATGGTACCTGAGGAATAATCGAGAATTTATGAACGTGGCGACAGAGAACCTCAGGGGAATATTGAAGGGGGAAACCACTGGACCAGTAGACGCGAATTAGGAATGGCAGGCCATGAGAGAAGGTTTAGAAAAGGCGGTGGACACGATAAGAAAGTCGGAGAGGAAGGAACATGGAAGACTATGCAGGAAAGGAAAAATCTTAAGGCGAAGCTCACCACGGGAGGAGCGGGAGACTTCTACACAAGTAAGAACAAGGAAGTCAAGTGAAAGTGCACAGAGGATGAGAACAAGTATCTAATGAATATATGCGTTGAAATCGAACATCAACAGAAAAGCGAAATAAAGACCCGTTCCTGAAAGTGAAGCAGATCACCAGAAATTCTGAGCCGAGATCTCTACCAATGAGAAACGAACAATGGAAAATACTAGCAAGAAAGTGAAAACACGATGACTAGAGTACTGCGAATAGCTCATGTCAGAGGACCAACAGGACGCTGGAGCGGAGACCGAAGACGGCGGCAACTACTGTGAGGAGCCGGACATTCTAGGAAGGAGGTCGAGTCCGCAGTAAAGAAACTGAAAATATTCAAATGGCAGGCCCCGGCAACGTGATAACAGGAATGATCACCGCAGCGGGAGAAGAAAGCGTAACTCTCCTACACCGAATCTGTAACACGATACGGTAGGGAGTGAGGTGGACGGAAGACTGGACCAGATTAGTATATGTCCAGATACACAAGAAGGACCCAAAGAGTGAATACAGTAACTACCGCACGATATCCTTTATATCGCCCACTAGTTAGGTGATGCTGAGCGTACTCCACGAGAGGATTAAAGCCTACATGTGTATTGTCGCAGATACCCCTGGAACCAGCGGGTTTCATGCCAGGAAGAGGGGCAAGATTATTATAAAGGCTGACAAATAAAATAAATAAATAAGAGGGGCAAGAGAGCACATCCTAAACTTAAGGCGGATAGTGGAAAAGGCAAGAGAATTCAACAAGTATATCTACGCTTCATAGATTACGACAAAGCCTTCGACAACATCAAATGGAAAATCCTCTGGCAATACCTAAGTAAACTGGGGGTACCAGAACATTTAATGAAGCTAATGAGAAATTTACACCAGAATAATCCTGCTCAGGTTAGAATAGATGCAGCGAAAGCTGTGAGGCAGGGTTGTATACTGAGTCCAACCCTTTTCAATGCGCACGACGAGTAGATCTTGAGGGAGGCGATCGATGGATGGGTCGGAGTAGTATCGGTGGGTGGAAAAAGGGTATCGACGCTTTTGGCGGAGAGTGAAGCTCAAATAGAAGAGCTGCTCGGTAGAAGAGAGAGCTGGCGCGAAGGCTGGCCTGAAAATTAACAAAAGCAATGCAAAGATAATGATCGTAGACCGCTCTAACAACCAGGAGGTACTTGGCTTAGAGGTGTAGTTCTCGAATTCGTATATCTGGGATCCTTAATTACCAACGTCGGAAGCTGTCTACAAATCTGGAAAAGCCACGATATACACAAGCACACCAAATTAAAGCTCGTTAGAACTCTGGTATTTCAGTTCTTCTGTACGCATCAGAATGCTGAACGTTAATGGCAGCGGACATTAAGAGAATCTATCTTCATCTTGAAATATGTTAGTCTAGGATATGATGGACATTTATAAATACAGAACGAAGCAGCTAATGCGTCCATGTTGTAAGACGGTGAAAGCATTATTTAGAATTAGCTATCCTCCGAGCTAGACGAACCTTATCAACTTTTTCGTATTCTGGGGGCTGCTACTCAACTCATGATCAACTTATTGACTTACGCACCAGCAGGGATTGGCCCCGTCCTGAAAATTGTTGGCAGTTTCCTAGTTACCTTACACTCTCTATATTTACAACAGTTCTAAGATATCATAGTTGCTATTACGTACGAAGTGCCATTTCGGGCGTGCCAATCCCTGTCAATCGTGCCTATCTAGCAGCATTCAAAATTGGTCGCAACTAAATTGTAGTTAATTCACGTATCTCTAATTACTGTTTATGTTTTACAGAGGTCTGACTCATTTGCATGAAGAAATACCCTCCGAGGAAACCGAAAACTATAAGCCGGCTGTAGCGCATCGGGATTTCAAAAGTAGCAACGTGCTTCTAAAAAGTGACCTGACTGCATGCATCGCCGATTTCGGCTTAGCGCTAATATTCAAACGGTGGGGATCGTGCGGAGATACCCACGGACAGGTGAGGAAATCTGTCTGTATTTTGGGCAACGCGATGTCGATGATTTTCCAGATTTGACGTATCACGCTGACTGCCGTATGTTCGCAGGTCGGAACACGAAGATACATGGCTCCGGAGATACTGGAAGGCGCGATTAACTTCTCCAGAGATTCGTTCTTGCGGATAGATATGTATGCGTGTGGGCTCGTTCTGTGGGAGTTGGCTTCACGATGCTCTTCCCAGCAGGTATGTTGTGGTGGTTCTAGCTGACTTGTTCAGATTCTATCGCGTTATGTTCGCTTCTTGAGAGGTCCGTGCTGGGAAATGCACTTCCGTAAAGGGACTTCGGTGCGAAGCTTGGTGACATTGCTAAATTTAACGTGATGCCTGGTGTTTTGTCCGGAACGTTTTGTGTCGAACAAGAACCAGACTTAAATTCAGTTCGTATTATTTGGTTTATATCGAAGAAGGTTCATTTTGTCTGTCAGTCTACAACGGGGGTTTGACATCGTTGTGGACACGCCTTGGGAAAGTGACTTGAGTGTGCAGCAGGTTTCTCTCCCGAAACTCGTGGATATCGACATGAGAAAGTTCATTTTGCTCCGTAGTTTGACATTTTCATGTCTTTGCGTTGGCACACAAACCGGAAAAACGTTACTTTCACGCGGGACGTTGCACGCTTTATGCGTTACATTTGAGGAGGAATGACATAATCATTTCCATGGAAATTCATGTTGACATTTTCTTGTCTTTAGTTGACACATTCCAGCCATGGGTATAACACAAACGTGAAAAACGTTACATTTGAGGAGGAACGAAAAGGAATTATCATTTCCATAGAAATCATTTTAACATTTTTGTGTCTTTGCTTTGGCACCCAAGGGAAAAAAAGCGTTACTTTGGAGCGTGATGGAAAGAGCGTTACGAAAAATAATAATAAAATTACTGACTGACTGGACTAACTGACCGCTGGACTGACTAGACTGACTCAACAGTTCCTTCGCCTGCGAGTATCACACTCGTTGTATCAGCCTGTATTCCCATGCGAGCATCACGTTCCTTGTATCAGCCTGAGAGCACTACGTTCTGCTAGTGCATCATCTTGCAGACGAGAGCATTTTCATGTCTGCTTTGCGGACTGCGCCGACATGAGAATGTCTTGTCCAGTCGAACGTAGCGTCCATAAAATGAGCGCACCAAAAAATATGGAGCGCAACGTTCACTGCGGAGCATAGCCTCATGTCGGTGCAGTCCGCGAAACAGGCATGAGAATGCTCTCTCGTGCTTGCAGACTCGTCTGCAAGATGATGCACTTGCAGAGCATAGTGCTCGCAGGCTGGTACAAGGAACGTGATGCTCGCATGGGAATACAGGCTGATACAAGGAGTGTGGTACTCGTTTATTGAGGTCTTTTGGTTTTCCAATTTTGGGTTATTTATTCTCCAGTTGAAGCCAGTTCTCCCCTTCAGTGTCTCGTGCTTATGATATTTGCCCCTTGCCCACTTCAGTGTATTGATAATTGGTCAGCTTTTGGGAAAGTGACCTGCATGTGATCAGTTTCAAGTTCCTTTTTCAGAGCCCTTTCCAATGTCTGAATCAGAGAAGGTTCAGTTTGCTTGCCAGTCTGTAACCTCATGGAGATTGTGACATCGTTTTTGTCTGGTTTGGGAGTAGTTACGTAGATATGTATTCGTTTTAGATTCTTTTTTTAGAACATTCCGTGTATTCGGATTTCCCAGACCAGTGGCGCGCTAGCATCGGGCCTTCCTCCCTTTCTGCGCTCAAGAAAATCATGCTTATCAATGTTAGGATAGTGAGGAACAACGCTGCACTTCTAAGTCTCGTGACCAAAAATCATTCTCTTTCCACCTTATTTCATTTATTCCAACTATTCCTAGGTCAAGCTTCTTCATTTCTCTCTTAAGACTCTCTAATCGTTCAACTTCATTCAAGCTTCTCACATTCCGAGTTGCTATTTTAATTGCGCCTTTCTTTTTAAAACTTTTCGATGATGATGCTTCCCCAAGTAGTTCCTTCCCAGACTTCCGAATAGAAAGCTTTTTACGTCGGGAAAAATTATATCCCTGTTGTTACGCCATCATCAGTAATTAATATTTGGAAAAGCTGAATTTCCTGGAAAGAGATCTGTTGTAGGTTTTCATTGCTTTCACCAGTTTACCTGTCGGAATTTGCCTTCTAGGTGCTTTTTGTCACGATTTTAACGATACATAACCTCGTAGTCTTTTTTTTTTTTCCACGATTAAATCTATCACCTGAGAGGAGGGTGCATGAGTAGGATCCGATAATTTCAGATCTGAGTAGAATATTGGTATGACGAGCGAGTGTGTGGGCATGACAGTACTTGAAATCTTTAGCCGGTCTTACCCAGCTGAACGTTCTTTGAGACATCTTTCTTTCTCTTTTCCTGACACACCTTGTGATTTGGTTGTTCACAGGATCCTGTCCCGGAGTACAAACTACCATTCGAAGAAGAAGTAGGACAACATCCGTCTTTAGAAGATATACAGGAAGTGGTCGTGCACAAGAAATTACGGCCAGTCATCAAGCCATCGTGGCGACTCTCCACCGTTAGTTGAATTGAATTTTTATTTCTCGTAGCATCGGCGGAGTAAGAACAGTCGAGTAAATTTAAATGATTTTTTCCCGCAGGAATTCGCGTTGTTGTGTGACACCATTGAAGAATGTTGGGATCACGATGCCGAAGCACGATTGTCGGCATCGTGCGTTATGGAAAGAATTTCCTGGCATACAAGGTCCTCCGTGTCACCTAATACGTCATTGCTGTATAATGAAATACCTTCAGAAAATAATAATAACGTGGCCATCACTATTACGAATTCCTTCAGTTCGACGTAGTGATAGCGTTTTGGATTTCGGCTTTACTCAACGAGGTTTTCAGACTTTGCATTTTTCGTGTGTGTATTTTTTTAGTTATTATTTATCTTTGCGTGAGCTCGATGATTTCTTTGGTGTGCGTGCGTGTATGTGTGTATGTATGTGTGATGTACAGTTATATACATAGGTAAAATTTGGTATAGGGAATCTGTGTACAGTATTTTCGATACTGTCAGCGGTATCGAAAAAATGTTGACTTGATTTACTTTCGACGTATATTTATTTATTCTCGGCTGGGAAGTATTTTATAATTTTTTTTTTTTTATTCTTTGAAATGGTAGCGTGCAGCTAAGTAAGCAAATGTTGAGAACTATTTGAAACCGTCCTCGTTCCTATTAATAGCAATTATCAGGCAGCTAAAACTAGAATATCACGTCGAGCTGTGTCAGCAGATTCAGACGATGCCATATTATTCGTATTTCTAATCCATTATTCGAATTTATTGAGGGCGCGATGTTTGTAGGCATATAGACTTCAGTGGTTGCGACTAATAATCGTATTCTACATGCAGAGTATTCAACGTTCTACACGTGGAATAAGATAATGTACATTCTTCATGTATAAAAAGGATTCTGTATGGAGATAGAGTATTCTACATTTTTCATGTAGAATTGTATAAAATCCTTAGAATTTATATACAGACGAAAGAAGATGGATACTGTTCTGTCATTCTTACTGTGGACGCGTATAATGAGCCTGTTTTCCCATGTATAAAATATTTAATTACGTATTTATGGAAAAATCTAAAGAAATTCCAAAAGTTTATAGCTATTGCTCATTCATTGTCTACCAACTCTCAAAAGTCACGCTGTATTGTTCAACAACAATGAAATTTTCATATACCTGGCTGAAATATAATAATCAGAGTAGGACTATTATTCGCTTGGAACTGGGTTTGGGAAAATGCCGCAATGACTCAGAAGTTGAAAAATTTCAACTTGTAGTGAGGGAAGTTCTATTGTTCTTTGCATTTATTGCTACGTTCAATCAACAAAGCTAGTAAGTCTGACATTTGATATGTATAAGGTTTGCCTAATACGCTGCGTTTATACTTTATTTTATTTTTAAAACGAAGGTAATGTGTCATAACTTGTAAAACCGAAGCTGCACTACGAAAGGCTACATATTAGCATTTTGGATGAAGGCTTCGCACACCAGACCTCTCGCGGACCTTAGACCTGTTACATGTACTGATATTACTATTTTCATTCATATAGTTTTGTTTTGTTTTGTTTGTTTTCTCTCTTTATTAATAATTCGTACTCTCAACAAACAAAAAGAATAATATGGGTAGAACTTCTCTCGTATTTAAAAGGTTTTAAAATGAAATAGAAGCTTTTAAGTCTCAGTAACCTCCCAAAACCAGTTCCATATGAATAATAGTTTTCTCTGTGATAACTATATTTTAGCCAGGTATTATACTACAAAACTTATGCTGAATATTGCAATTTGTATTGCTCTATCGAATATAACACTACACAACAATTTGAAATTTTTCAAAAAACAATGGCATGAGAATACATGATTTTATATGTTTTTTCAACGAGGAATTTAATGCCGATGTTAATTTTTTGATTGTAGTTCACTGTTTTTTCCTATTATGCAAATTTTAGTATCATCAAGATGATACTGCTGATCGAACCAAAAAGGAATAAAACGTGAAAATTTTGATAAATTTCTAATTTTGAATGTGGAAAACGAGAGGTTCTCGAGAAAAATGGATAACGCCATCGTATTCAGCATTCAAAATACAGCTAAAATCATATAATCTCATTCAATTGTTTTTTATGCTGTTGTGCAGTGTAATTAAACAGAAAAAATACCTTAGAAGGGTTGTTGACACGGAATCAGCGTAGTGAAAACTTACCAGATTTTTAAATAGATATGGGTAAGCGAACAGTGAATTTGGTACTCTAGACCCTAGAGTATTGTATAATCGCCCAAAATTTAAAGGGGAAACTTTCAAGACACCAAATGCCAAAATAGGTGGCAGCAGTGATATGAAATTACCCCACAGAACATAAAATACTCATTCTGTGCATAAGGTATAGAATTTTATGTTCTATGCGTAGAATGCTAATTACAAGTATTCTATTTTATGTGCAGAGTTCCTCTCACCATTCTGGAGGGTACAATTTCGTGTTTCACAAATTCTAACTTAACGATAAAGACAAAAATATCTGTAGCTCAAATTTTGTACAACTCTGTGTTTATTTTATGTTAGTACCGAACACTGACTTCTATGTTCTCGCTTATTAGCTCGTAAAATTATTAGTATTTTTCTTTTCCCTTCCCTCTTGACGAATCAGTGTACTTAACATGGGCAATTACAACGAATCTTAATTTACTCAATTACTTATGTTTTGTTATTGAAACTGTGATCAATTAACACAAAGTAGTATTAACATTTTTATTTTAAAGTTTAGTATAGGTAATGTAATGAGATTTATTATTTTATAAAACCGAAACATAAATAATCATAATGAGATTAATATTTAGCTCTTAAGAATCTAAATACAGTTGTTGTTTTTTTGTCAGGTTACCGACAAATGTATATTTTGAACGAAATTAATTTTGATGCACATAATACGCGAGTGTAGGGTTTAAGGAAAATACGTTCTAATGCGGGCAACTTAATTTTTACATACTGAAAGAATACCGTGTGTTTCTGTTATTGTATTTTTTTTCTCTGAAATCTTTTTGAGGCATTTCAACGAATTCGTACGCGAGTCACCAGGGCGAGTCTCAAGAGTTTTCATTTTCTTTTTGTCTTGATCCAAATGTTGTAATATGATTTTCTGCTCTATGTATTAAGTTGATCATTGTTGTTATTTTCTATTGTCGTTATTACTGGTTTTACTATTACTGTTATTCTTAAAACGCAAAGATACCAATATTGTGAAGAAAATACCGTTAAGATGGATGCGAAACAAACGCGGTATTCTAATAGCCTCTTTTTTTTTTCTTTCTTCAAAATGTATTATTTGGTCTTGGGCTTAATGTGTTCACACCCGGAGGCAGGAAATGTTGATTGAGTATCACGTGCATGTAGAGGAAAAATGGGAGAATGAAAAGTTATTTCTTCGCAACGTATTTTTATTTTTAATTATTACCTTCATGTATGATTTTTTTCTATTCGAGGTCATAGTGTAGAACTTTTTTAATTTGTTGTTTTTTATGAGTTTGCAACTTGTTGTAATTAATTTGAATACATACTTACATTTTGTAGCCGTTAGTTTATAGATTGGTAAGGGGCCAAAGATAGACCTCGAATGATATTCGTGTTGGATCCGTCTGAAAACAGATTCATGTTCTACGTATCTTCCTGTGTGCGAATATTAAGCACAATATGGTGGTGGTACCAGTCCAAACTAACTTAATTTTCTGCTTGCCAATTACAATGCGCGACTACCAATTTAGCTGCAGATATCTTACTAGTACAAGTATAGTAAGTCCTTCAATGTATGGAGTTGACCTAAAAACCATCGTTCATTGTTACTGATTCCGCGATGAAAAATGAAATGCTGAAATCTCGAACGAGTTCAGACCACGTTCGAAAAGGGATCACTACAAAAATTTTTATCATCGAAGTATTTCTCTTTATTAAACTGTGGATTTAATGATATATTTTACGCCAAAGACAAGATCGAACCCAAGTCTTCAATTGGTTCATGGGTCAAAAGTGCTTGGCGACCCCGGCTGTTGCAAAATTTCGTTGTCTTTTGAGTGACTGTGATGAAGATGATTCTAGTGGCGGATCCAAGGGAGTTGAATATTTTAAACGCAATAATAGGGGAATAGGAATAAAAATGATGAATTGTACGCTCATTACACGCCACAAAGGTATACTCACGCATCTATATATTCGTAATTACGTATCCCACATTGGATAAAATATTTTTCCGGGAGCACCCCGCCCCCACACCCCTGCCAACAAAAGCAACAGCAAAAATCAATACGCACCGCCGCTACTGTACCCCCCTTTTTTTTTCCAAATCCGCGTCTGGATGATTCACTAGAAAGTAATTTCTAACAGAAAGGGACCCTAAATCATTTTAATAGATATGGCTAGTGTATTATTAAGAGACGAAAGTAAGAGGTTTAGCCCCCTCGTTTGGCTTACTGGAAACGTACTTCTCTCTCAAGAATCATTTCTACAATTGCCTCCAAGAAAACTTTTTTTTTCTTCTTGAAAAATCAGTTTCTTCTTCACATTGGAAAATGCTTAATTGTGTGTACGAAAAGAAAATATAGAATATCGCCATATTCCGATTTGGTGCAGAAAAGATGCTGCTTATCGGCAAACAATCAAGTTCAGAGTTGTCGCAGTCCTGGTAGATAAGTAGACACTTTCACGTTATAATAATGTTAAACTCACAAAATCGTTTTTTGGAGTTAGACAGCAGCCCCAAATTGGGCACGACGTGCTTGCCGACAGCGAGCTGCATGAAATTTCAGTTTTCTGTATCTGAAAAAGTGGTTTTTAACGCTAAGGAGCTTTTCCGCTCCGGGCTCCCAAGAAGTGATAACAGAAAAACACGAGTGTGATGAAAAACCTGAAGATAGCGCTCGATTCCATTGTCAAGGTTTCCTGGTTTATTCTTATTTCTTGAAGAGGGCGCCAGCTTATATGAATGGAAATTTCTTGTGAACGTTAGATACTTCAATTTGAAACTTCTGCTTCAAAATAGTTCAGACTGGTGGAAGAGTGCGTAATGCATCAACAGAATTAAAAATAGTGTTTTTATTCCTTTTTCGTGTGCCTTTCTCTGCGAACAATTCTGTAAATTCAAAATATGAAACGCTGACATCGATTTGGGAATTCACATGTTACCATGTGCCGACTCTTGTCTCGGTAAGTCTTGATAAAATTTTGAGTACCTATAGAGAATTTGCTGAAAGTTAGTAATTTAAGCTATCAAGAAAGCATATTATGGTCGTAGGAATTTTCTTCAAATAACTAGATGAGATTGATATTAATTTGTATCAGTGTTTGGAAACCGATTCAATTTTTTGTTTTGATCGGTTTCGGGCTTTGTAGCTTCCATTTAGGTTGGTTCCGGTTCGGAACTTCCATTTAATTTCTCAATAGGTTTCGGTTTCGGTCATGAGACCGATTTAAAATACTGAAAGGGTCTTATTTCGGTGGTTATGGTCTTCACTTCACATAATGAATCAGTTTCAGTCGGGCTCAAAAGTTCTTTCTCAAACAAAATAAAAATCTCATCATTTCTATACCTAGTCGAATCAGCCATAATTGGAAACCAACCATAAGATATGAACTGTAGCATCGACTTACGTGGGAATGGGCATTGGCAGGTTGAATTATTCTGTAGATCAGTTCAAATATCTAACTCTTTTACTAGGTCGGCAACAAAGAAGAACAGATAACAGAAAACCGCATTGACCAAAGACCAATTGGAACCTTTTCATTTAATTGGTTAACGGTCTGTTTTGGTTTCAGTTAAACCTACATTTCAAACATTTGGTTTGTGTTTTGGTTAATGACCAGTTGAGTTTAAGGTTTTAGGTCTTAATTTGGTATTTTGCACATTAAAGGGTTTTGGTTTCGGTCTCATGAAACTGTTGAATTTGAATGAGTTCCGGATTCAGTTTCAGTTCCGGTTCCAAACACTGATTTGTATTCATCCTGTTGACCAGTTCACCGTTACCTCCACTAGGGTTGTTCGAACAAAAAGTTCGGCGTTATCAGATATTATCACGAAAATAGTGCTTATGATGCTTATTTCTGAACCATTCTAGGTATAAAATTGAAAATAAAACGAATTGAGATTGAAATCGCATACTTCTAAAATCTCTGAGAGAAGAAGATTCTATCAATTCAATTGAGTTTTGCGAAGGAAATCTCTATCCTGTAGGGAGATCGACCTGAATGATTCATCTAAACCAATATCTGATTACATTACTATCGAAGTTACAAAGATCCTTGAAGATTCAGAATGGTTATTAAAAACCTATAGATCACTGAGGTGGGGCTATCATCCATTATATTTTTTCGTATTTCTGATTTTCGAGCATCAAAATCAATCCATTAGTACCTACGAAAAATCACCGTTGTTTCAGGATCTATTGTTATATATATGAATGATATTTTCTTGAAACATAGGGCCGACTTCATCGAATTCTCTTTATAGGTAGTTTAAAGATTATAAAAATACGCAAACTCGCTGTACACGTTTACAGCTGTGATGTTCTTAACAGAAAGCTATGTTATCAAAAACTTTATTGTTTGAAAACCGAATTTAATCTATACTTACTGGCGAATAACAAATGAATCGGTTTATTAGAAACCGCGCTATGCATGAGCACCACTAGCCAAAACTATTCAACACAAAATGTTTATTTGTTGAAAAACTGTGACCATTTGCACTAAGAAAATGCATGCAATTTCAGACAGTGGTGACGACCCTTTTCCTAATGGGCAACACACAAGCTATTTAGTTTTTCAAAATGTAGGTACCTACTAAGAAAGTTTTTATTACGTTTCATTTGTTCAGCCTTCAGGAAATTCGATTTGTGGCTGAGTGATATTCCTCCTCGAATCCTTGCGACATGGTTTCGATTCCTCATACCAGAAGGCTCTGTGAACAGGTTTTAGCTCTTTTCCTGCCAGAATTCTAGCGAACAGAGCTATCGCAGTACCAATAATTGATGAGGTGAATAGATTGTGTGCTATGTGCTGTGTGCTGTGTGCTGTGTCTGTTCCCACCCGCTCTCAGGAACACGGCATTATGCTCTCAGAAGAGATTTTCACCGGTTTCTGGAAGAACTGGTTATGTGTTGCGTACGTCTCTTGGGTCATTTATGAACTCAAAATTGTGAGACAGGCGGCTAACCACACGTATGTTTCCGGTATAGAGACGGAAATACTCTTGTTTCTGATTTTTTTTTTTTAATGGAATTCACTATTTATAGGAATGCCTCAGAGAATAAAAACATCACTCAGCTCAGTTCATTCCTAAACGGGGAGAAGGCAGGGACATCTTTAGTTTTGTCAGCCATACCGATAGAAATTCTACCAACGTGGTTGTTTCTTAGCGGTCACCTCAATTGAAATTCGATGAATGTAGCTATATGGTTTCTTGATTACCATATTTATAGTATTTCTAATAAGAAATCTAGTAACATATTTTGAAAAAATATTCTGTAGGACAAGGCCGGGAAGTAACTGATGATTTTATGAAACGCTATCTAACTGTATTGAGGTTTGGTTAGTATCTACATGGTCATGTGATTGCTCTTCACAAGAAAAGGAGAAAGACGAAAATTATTTCAAATTTTCCTTTAAAAAAGTGATTCTAATTTAGTAGAATTTCTTTTTATTCTGATTTGGTAGATTTTTGGGGCATGTATTTTCAGAAGTCAGTGATACAACTAGATCAAATATCAAATTCTTACACAAATATGAATATAAATAATAAATCGCTAATTATAAGGAATATTTTTAGTATAGCGCTGCTTTCACTACCGAATTAAGATCAAAAGTAAAATCCTACTGAACTCCAACAAGTTCGATTAGTTTCAAGATGAGTTATTTATTTATTTTTTATTATTTATTATTTTTGTTTTGGTTGATCAACGCCATCTAGTATGCCAGTTAGAAATAATGGCGACGAAATTTGAAACTGAACAGGAAGAGTTATATCAGTGATTCTAATTAGACTTTTAGATATTGAAAAAAAAAAAAAAAAAATGGCTTTATGAAAAATTTATTGTTCCGCAAGAGTTAAGTATTTTATATGTTGTAGTGAAAGTATGGACTTTCATACATATTATAATTTGAACTTTTTTTATTAATTGTGAGTGGGTTTCTTTTGAAGTTGAAAAAAGTGAGTCAAGTGGTAGTTTACTTTACACAGCTAACTTTTTTCAAAAGATTCGCAAAATTTATTTTCACGGATACGGGTTACGGAATGTATCGTCATTTTTCATTCTCATTAGAAACTTCTCACATTTTTCGTGTCATTTTCGTAATAGAAATTTTCAATTTATGCGCTGTAACGAAACGTTTAGTGGTCGTAAATAAAAATGTTCTGTTATTGCTCGGAGCATAAAACATTTTTTGTTTACTAAATTAAATGCAAACGGATTGAACATTTCGTATGACTAGAATGCTAGTTCGACACTGTTGAGCGAACAAAAAGTAACTACGGTATGAGAATACTCCGGATGCTGTAAGTTTTAGAAGAACACATTTATTTTGGAATGTAAAACGAATCAATGGCCTGTGGTACCCGTTTCTATTTTATGAGAACGCGTGGAATTACTTTCAAATATGCCATTAAATTCTTGTTTTGTTTGCTCGATTTTTTATTTATTTCTAAAATCAGCTATAGTTTTGACCCAGCTGCGGAGGTGATGGTGGGGTGAACCATTCTGGAACTTGTGTTGAAAACGGCAGCTAAAGCCATACGTTTTCATATTTATAGTTACATGATATTTATATTCATGCATACACGTATATTTATTTAAAAGATAAATCTTGAAAGAATACCCAGACTGTTAGGAAACTCATGTGGGTGATCACGAGTACCATTAAGAATAGAACTCTATTAAACACGGCCACACTTAACTTTTCCATGGTGGGGGACTCAAAATTTGTGAGAATTGTAACCTCCCCCGCCTCCTCAGTTCGTAGAACTATTTTTCACCCTTACTGTGGTTAATGACGAGAGAGAAATACTTTTAGTTTTGACTGGTTAGTACTGCGGGCTATTTTCTCATTGAAGTTGAAAATCCAAATGTCTTCTCGTGAATCGAATTTCGTCGGGGCTGTATGATTTGGAGGCAGATCCAAAATAGCTAGTCTCGCTGCAGAGGGAAAAGAAGGTTTCTTAACAGTGGTATTACTGATAAAATTGGAATTAATCAACAAGATATATATATATATTTTTTTTTTTAATTGGAATCGGAGAAATTACTTTTCCAAAGATACCAAAATCTTAATTCCGAGAAAATCAGGTTTACCCTCAAATCGCACTGACTCAACGATTTGCCACTTACTGAATTTTTGATTAAATGCATTTTCAATATTCATCAAAATACCATCCAATGTATTCCTTCAACGAGGGGAGAAGAGTAATTTCTAAGACTAGTTAAGAGATTGCTCATGTAAGATCATATAAACTCTCCAAAATGTGTTCTGATCGCTTGGCTCTTCCAAACTCATTGGTTTAAGACCCACTAAAACTGTTCATAATTCATTTGTAACTATTTGTAACTGTTCTAAACTTGATTGTGGCTCTCGAAACATGATAACTTCTAAAACTTTTACAACAGTTTCCTAAAACTTACAACACTCTAAGACTTCTTGAAAGTACTATTCAACTTAAAAAAATAAAGGCTCGTTAAAAAGTTCTTCCAAACTCATTTAATGTTTACTCAGACAGTTTAAAACTCATTTGAGATTATTTATGATTCTTCTCAGAAAAGTTTCTCGTACTCCTCTGGACTTGATCAGCTTCAAGACTCTCATCACTCTGTAAGATTCCTCAAAGCTATGTAAAACATTTTAAGGCTGGATTATAGGATTGTTACAGGATTGTTGAGACTGTGTATGAATATTTTAGGTTTGTCTAAAACGATCCTTAAGGACTCGTTGAAGTTTTTTCACATTTGTTTAGAATTTCTGTGAAATTATAAGATTCTGCAGGCTCGTTTGACACTCATTAGGATTTAGTCTTTCATGAAGAGTTCTTGATTTCAATTTTTTTCCCTGAGAGGGGTTATTTGCTCTCTTGCCTCCCTTATATATCCGCGCTTGGTAACACTATCAATCAGTTCTGGTAAATGAGGAGATTTATAGGGGAGACGTGGGGCCCAGACCAACATACGAAAAATGTTACGAACACCATTGTTCGACGTTTCCGCGCCCCTGAGGATACAAAAAATTAAATCTGGATATTGAATGTTGGGGTTTGGAGGTTCCTCAGTTCTATTATTGTTATTAGTTAAAATCGATCTGGAAAACTTGGGCACCTGCAGCTAGGTTCCTGTTTAGGAATATCAGAGAAATAGAGTACCAAGGGCTTTGGGGAAAAATAAGGGATAGATAAAATAGGGGAGACAGGGGACAATTTACCACCCGATAATGGACAAAATTCCATTTGAAGTTTTGTTTTTTTTTCACCTAAATTTTATTTCGCGCAGCAGGTCGCTAAAACTGAAACAGTCAATCAGGTGCCGTATCCGCAGCCGGATGTTGGTGGCCATGGTTTCTGACGCGTGACTTTCCTGGGCAGAGTTAGTCGGGGTAGTTTGCCGTTGCTTTCCCCACGGTTTTTTGTGTTGCAGTCTTTTTTCTCTGTGCCGGAGAATGTGCAGCCGCTGTTCACTTACTAGCCACGTGTATTACGACGTTGAGTAAGCTGTCTATGATGGGCACATGCACAGTACCATTGTTTCTGATCTGGTGGTAACACACCCTGCGATTGTAATACCTTGTTCATTCGAACTGGCGAGGTTAGAGGACGCGCTATCTTTCCACCTCAATTGATACTGCAGTCACTGTGTTCGCTAGGATGATAGTGGGGGGAGGGTATTCAAATGTCACTAGCTTCTCCAGCGTTGGTGGGACTCGAACCCGAGGATTGCGAAGCGGACACGTTAACCACTCGGCTACACAGCGACTCCTAAAACTAAAATACCAGGAAAAAATTCCAAATCACTTTTCTTTTTTTTTAATTTCAACGTGTGAGATTTCTACGACATCAAGCCACACAAGATGATGATAAATTCAGCGTACCTGGATGAAGTTTCGGCCCCGTACCCATGTTGCTTATCAAAAAGTAAAAGTAGTTGGCATTGTTACAAACTTGATGTTATTGGGCCAGGCACCTTATTATACACTTTATGAAAAGAAAAAAAAAAAGTCTTAATATTCCTAGTTTTTGAAGAATGACCCATGGTGTACAGAATCATAAACAGGCCCTAGGAATTCCAGAGGCGGGGGGGGGGGCTTAGGAAACGATGCACTACATTTTTGGCCCTCTCTTTGAAACGATTCACGGACTTCCTTAATGTAATAAAAGTGAAGAGAGAAGTGTAGCATTACAAAAAATTGCTTTCTTTCTTTCTTCTTCTTCTTTTTTTCATTTTCTTTACGTTCCTTTTTTTGAATTTGGGGAGGGGGGAGTCTCCCCCCCCCGTAAGTCTGCCACTGGAATTCTCTGGATTTTCAGGCTGGTAACTTACATGGAGTTGCATTTTTTTTTTTTCAGTAGTGGGGATGTGAGCGTCAACTTTTTTTTTTATGTAAAGGCGCAGAGATTCTGCCGCCTACTCCCCCTCGCCATCGCTGTCAGGAAGCCGCCTTTTCGGTGCAATTTTCTTTCGCCTCAACTCCGAACCGAGGTATTAGAATCATTTACATTGCTCAGACCGATCCATAAGCTGCAAGAAATAGGTGGCCCATTCGGCAATCATCACTTCATTCATTGGTGCACTAATCAAAGACAGGGCGATAAATTAGAATGGCCTTCGAGTATTTCAAATTAAACCGAAGCCCACTTAATTTGCGTGTCTCCAATTGTGATTTTATACCCTCAGTAATCGACATACCTTTTTAGGCGAGTTAATGTTGGTTTGAGTTCGCAAAGAACCAGCTTCACTCTACGCCTACCCTTTACATTAATTAAGAAAGTCGCGAACCACGTATGCGTTCAATTTTCGATTTAAGGGTAACCCGGTATAGCGTGGGACGGAGCACAGTTGTACTTCTACAGAATGAAATTTCCTCGTCGAAGGGAACACATTCGGTTAATGGTCTAATTTACCCGTCATCGAGCATACATAGGCAAACGTAATCTGTTTCTAGTCATTAATTATTAATAACGGGATCATTGACGAGCAGGGCAGAAAGGCGAACATTATTTATTCCGGTGTGGAAATATATGTATGGAAGCGGCACACGAGCGTGGTGACCTTTCAGCTAGTCATCTTTTCCACAATATGCGACCCTTCAGGCTGTACATTCTTATTCAACTTCTCAAAACAGGAATGTAACCAAGTTTTCCATTTCCACTCTCTATCTACTCTACCACGGGGACTGCTTTTTGGAAAAAAGCGCTGTTCTCTTCGCTGTCAAAAGACGCGCAGGCCAGTTCTCTTCCACTTACAGCCACTTGGGTAGTTTTGAAACGACGGCAAAACTTTGTAAATGGGTTTACTGTGTATTTTGATGACACTTTTTCGGCCAAATCTAACCCAGCCATATTTCAAAATCGGTATGACGAATGGCTATCGCTCTTGTATCGGTATTTGTAAATTGAATTTGTTGCCCAAAGTGAAATACGTCCGTTCCCACGCAATAGAAATATGCCCGAGGTGCAGTCCGTTTGGTCTCGAGCAATAGAAATATGAAGAGTAGGCCTGTATCACATTGTTCATTTTATTTTTCATGTCGTTAAAATGATATACAACTACCACAATAAAAGAAAAAACGGCGGGATAAAACATAACAGAGGATTACGACTTGTTTTATTTCGTTTAAGTGTTTTTCCTTTATTATTTCCAAACGTTTCCTTCGGGGTTCAACATCCGCGATAGTATTTCGCTTGATTTCCTCGAAGACTTCCACGCAAGCTGAAGTTCCACGGAAGTTCCTCATACCAGGAAATATTCTTCGTGTTTAAAATTTCGAAGACAAATGTATTATTGTTCCTATGTACGATGTGAAGAGGTAGAAATAATTTATGAAGAAATTTACGAAGTATCGTGCAAAGTGAAAGAAGAAGAAAATGAATTATAATGGCAGATTGAAATGCCAGAGTAGGAAGGAAAAAAGAAAGAGCATGCGGAAAGCATACCTAGTTTAGGAGAGCGAAATCAAAGAGGGTCCAGGGTCATAGAATTTTGTGGAGAATATAAATTAGTTACCGGAGACACTCTCTTTTTAAAAATCATGAGAAAAGAAAATACACTTGGAAAGGACCAGGAGATGAAAGACCATATCAAGTAGATTATGACTAGAAGAAAATATAAAAATCAAATTTAGGATTATAAGACATTTACTTATTTATCAATTTAGGTTCCCTCAGCAGCGTTAGCCAATTACACAGAGGACCATTGAAATATTACAACGAACAATATATCTACATGTTGTCCCTCCAGCCACTTATGCTATACTCGAAAGGGTAGTTTCCGGGGCCGGGGGTGCGGTGTCATAGGGGCCACTTTATCAGGCGTCCATCGCCATACGTCCCACCACACCATATTTACATGTTACTTAAATCTGTAAGATAAAGAAATACAACATTAAAAAAAAAAACACGGAAAACAAGAAGAGAAAAAAATTAAAGAAAAACTAGGGGGCTTTGCCCCCCTCGCTTCGCTCGTGCCGGCCTTGCTCGGCGCTTCGCGCCTCGTCCGACCATCACAGTCCTTGGTTTTTGGTCTAAAACTTTTGTTCCTGAATTGAGGTCTGCTTTGCGCTTCTTTTGCTCCCCCTCTATCAGCGGTCCTCAGTCTTCCACCATGAACCCCCTTCCATACTTTCTTCATCACGAGCCTCCTCTTTCACCACGACCCCCTCATTCACCACGGTCGCTCTCTGCCTCCACGGTGACACTTCAACAGTCGCAGCCCTCCTCAGCCACAAACTCCTCCCCCACAACGGTCATAATCTCCCACCAGAGGCTTCAATGCCCGCCTCGTGGTCTTTTACCTCCGCAGAATCCCCCCTGCGAACCCTTTCCTTCTGCACATCCGGGTAAGCCCTCTCCCTTGGACTTCCTCATCACCTCTGCAATCATCAATCACGACAACCAAGAGCTCCACCATCTGGGCCTTAATCTCTTCACATTACCCTTCTCCTTCTCTCCATGACCTTCTCCGTCCACAGTTTCTCCCCCACGTGGCACCCTCCGTTCATACCTCCAATCATCACCCAGTCCTCCACCTAGTCTCCCCACAATCACCCTCGTCCACCTCGAGTACCCCCAATATTAGGACCACGCCCCGACCACCCCCACACCACTATGGCCTTCATTTCTGTTCACGTACCACACCTCCACCAAGACCTCTTCACGCATCTCTACGCCCTCCCCAATTAAGGCCTTAATCCTTCGCTAGAGCCTTCCCCTTCCACTGCTCCTCCTCTACGACCTCCTTGTCCCAACTCCCTCGAAGATCCCCTAGTCCTCTACTCAGGAGCTCCCACCACCATAACCACCCTTCCCCTTCAGACCCCCGCCACCAGTCCCTCTAGCACCATGTCTTTCATTTCCATCCCCAGTCCCTTTTCCAACCAGGACTTCCTCCTCCACCAGGACCTCTTACTCTCCATTCCCCCCACCACCCAAGGCCTTTATCCCTCTACTGAGGCCACGCCCCTATGGATCTGCTTCCCATTCTGGAGCTCCCTCCAACATGAACCACCTCCTGGGGTAGGCTACCCATAGAGGAATAAAGCAATTAGTGGAGCAGGGTAGGCGATCCGCAGTCTCTACTCCCTCCCAATGGTGGCCTTGGTCCCTTCCCTTCCGCGGCTCCATCACCCTACGGTCTCCCTCGCTCAATCACCTGGAAGATCCCCTTGACCTCCAACCAGGAACTTCCACCACCATGACCACCCCTCCCACACAAGAACCCTTCTCCTCAAGACCCACCAGAATCTTCCGCACCGTGGCCTTCATTCGCCTTCCCGGCCGCCTCTCTCACCAAGGACTTCCTCCTCCACCAGGACCCCTACCTCACTATTACCCCACCCGGGGCCCTTACCTCCCTCTACAGTCCCCGCCACCACCGTACTTTTCCTCCCCTTCAGGAGCTCCCTCCTCCACCATGAGTACCCGGCCTTTATCTACCAAAATTTGACGGCCCCTCTAGGATCCTCACCCACCACTACCTCCTCCTTCCTCAATGCCTACCCTCTCCTACCAAGGATTTCCTCCGCCACGAGGACCTCTCACCCACCACTACCCTCTGGGCTTTATCTCCCTTCAGAGACCCTGTCCTCACTATGGCCCTCCAATCCCCATGAAGATCCCTGGCCATCCACCCAGGAGTTCTCATGACCATGACCACCCCTCCCCTGAGAGCCCGTCCCCTCAAGCCTCCATCACGCCACCAGCCCCTCCCGCACCATGGCCATTTCTCTCCCTGGTCCCCTCTGTCACCAAGGACTTCCTCCTCCACCAGGTCCTCTTACTCCCGCCCCACCCAGGGCCTTCATCTTCGTCCACAGCCCGTCCCCGCAGGGGCCCTCCTCCCCCTTCAGAAGCTCCCTTTTCAACCATGAACCTCCTTCTAAGGGTGGGCTACCCCTGGAAAATTGAACAATTAAGGGGCAGGGTAGGCAACCTGCAGCGACTTGTGATCTTGATGATTATGGGTAATTATGTCATTTTATGTCTTATTATGTCGGTTATGTCTTAAAACATGGAGATCTTTTATGTTAGAACAGATTATGTCCTTGAAAGTAGCTGATCTGCTCCCTGCAATTTTTCTAATTTTTAGGTAGGTAACCCGCAGTGCGGTTTTTCAGGAGGAGTGGAGGGGGAGGCGATGAGGAGTTTTGGTTTTTAATATTGTACAGAGAAGATAAACGAAATATTCGTCCTTCAATCTGTCCTCAAACCCCCCTCCCCCATCACCAGCCGACTGAATATTGACCTGGGCATATCTCCCTCTGTACACTCTGCAAGCAAAGCATTTGTTGTTCTCATACTGTCTCTCCATCCATCGGTTGGCATGTCTGTCTACCTGGTTGTCTGGTTAGCTGTCTATCTACTTGCCAACCTGTCTTCTGCCTGCCTGCCTGTGTTGTCATCTGCTTGCCGGTGTACGTATTAGATGGGTAGCAGCAGCTCAGTCTGGTCGACTATTCGACTAAGTTTTAAGAACTCGGTCAGAAGGCGAAGTTGATTCAGCTTCATTGTCTTTACTGTGAGTAGGGCCTTTAGAGAATCCCCTCGTTCTTTGATGATTTGGCTTGCCCCACCTCATTTATCCTTCAAAATTCCAATTTACTCTTAAACATTTTGTCAGCTCCTTCTGATCACAGCCCTGATTATCACCTGATAATTCTGGTATCTTAAGTTTCAAGTATGCAAAAAAACTTCGTATGTATCAGAATGAGTTTGCTGGTTTTTGCGATACTCTTTTTACATATAAACGAAACATACTTGAAATCTATCAAAATGGGGAAAAAGTTGTGAAAATTTGAAAATAGAAAAAGAATTTTAATACTGGTCTAGGAGTCTGCGAGTCAAATGTGCCCATTTTAAAGTTTGAGTCGATGTCGATACGAACCTAGTGATATGGATGAAGCTACTTAGAACGTCTGTGGCGTTATTTCGGTCTCTCGTGCATGAAATTATTGTTTGGATTTTCGAGTTACTTTTTCTAAAGAATATAAATCGCGTGATATTCGTTTACCGTCACTCGTAGAGAAAATTTTGGTTTCCATTTTTGTATTATCAGCCGGGGCATTTGAAAGTTGAAAGTTCGTATCGCTGTCAGGATACATCAATAGTAACGCAGCAGTGGAAAGAAATCATATTTTGAAAGCAGATCAAAGCGGACAATGGTCCTCAAACACTTGTCTATTTTCAACATCGCCTCTATAATAAAAATTCATTCTGTTCCTTCGTGTCTTTTTAAATCTGGACAAAAGACTCTTTTATCAACTGAATGGGTGGAATTGAATTGCACTTTCTATTGAAGTTGTTCGTTGTTGCTATATTTGCTATCGCGAATGTTTGCCGCAGAATACATAAAGTTCGAAATGGTTTGGCTCTACTATGTACATGAACCATTTTCCCGCCTTTTTTTCACATTCTTACATTTATTTGCTATTTCCTTTACACCTCCCTCGCGCTCGCTTTACACTTCACTAAGCCTTTCTTTTTCCTTTCTCAAATTTTCTTTGTCGCGATGCCGTATTTACGTTTTAATTTATATTCCTGAAATTTTGAAAAACTCGTGAAACCTTTCAACTAAGAGCTGGGGTATAAGAATGTGGCACGACTGTCAAGTATTTTCCGAGTGGAAAAAGATTGCGACTGGCTTTATTCTGCGTTTGTCAAAAAGTCATTGAAGGCGAAATTGCTGATTCATACTTAGTCGACCGAAAATAAACGTCGAAAAAAGGCCGATAAAATTCAACGTCATCTGGGGAAATCGGAAACAAATTAAACTAAAAATGGACTGGTACATAAATAATCAGACTAATTCAATGAATTTCGACTCAAGATTTGACCTAAAATAGACGTCAGAATAAGGTCGATCGATACTAAAAAGTCGACTTGCATACTTAAAATATACTCAATATCTTCCTTCTGTTTTAATTTTGGCTGACTCAAATTTGCCCTGAATGCATTTTGAAATTATGTATATTAAAAATCAGTATCGCTAAAATTAAAATATCTTCTGATTTTTAATAATCTTCCGAATTCGAGCTTCAACCTGAGATTGATGAACTATAAATTACGTATCCTTTGGTTACCATTATTGTTTTCTCTAGTCTCTTGGCTAGTAGGTTGCGTATCTCCACTTTTTTCTCTCCTATGCTAATCTATTCATTTCTGAGAAGGATTTACACTTTGTATCCTTTTCATTATCTGCTTTTTATATGCTCATTTTTTGCCTTCCTGTCCAGTTCTTTCCCTCAACCATTTCCTCTAGCAGTAATAACAATATTGCTGGATGTCTTATATAATGACCTATCATTTTTACTCTTCTCCTTACCATCATATTCCAAATTTCACTTTTCTTTCCTATTTGCCTCAATACTTCATTCTTGATCTCTTATGTCCATGTGATTTTCAACATTCTCCGATAACACCACATTTCAAAAGTTTCTATCTTTTTTCATTCTTGTGTTTCTATTGTCCAGGTCTCACATCCATACATTGCTATACTCGAGATATACGTTTGAAGATATCTCAGTTTTATTTTAAATCTGTATTAGCCCTGCATATTATATCTTTTTTTTAAAGCTTTGTTAGCTTGTTCCATTCTGCTCTGTATTTCTGTTTTAATTCTTCCATCTTCCGGTCACTGACGCGATACTCGAAAAGGTTGTTCCCGTGGCCGGGGGTGCGGTGTCATAGGGGCCACTTTGGCATGCGTGCATCGCTATACGTCCCACCACACCATCTTATGTTATCAGACTACCTAAATGTATTTAAATTCCCTTATTTCCTTTATTTTTCAGCTTCTATTTCCATAGTTATAGTTGTTGGATTTTGTTTCCATCTACTGACTAATACCATATCAGTTTTGTTTTATTTCTATTCATCTGCATTTCATATTTTATTTTCAATTTTTCATCCAACTTGTTCAATGTTTTCTTTTACTTCTTCTTTAGTTCTCTCCACTATAGCAATGCCATCTGCAAACCTTATCATTTTAATCGTCTTCCCTTATATCATCACACCTGATTACCTTTCATTCATTTCTTCAATAATTTTTTCTGTCAATAGGTTAAGCAGTACTGGTAACAAACAGCAATTTTGTCTCGCTGAAAATGAAGTGTCGGGGACTCCTGTCAGAAACTAGTCAGTCAAAAGCCGAAGGTTTCAAGCTGAGTATCGAACGTTATCTGAAAGTTTGAAACAAAGCTGAGATGTGGAAGACATTTCAAAAATCTGAAAGTCGGTAGCAAACGTTGAATTTCGAATTTCAATGACTATTCTGTTCTTACTACATTCTCTATTTGACCCAGAGCCTAAAATCTTACCAAAGTTGAACATTTTATTAAAATCTAAAAGCAGACCCGTAGCGAGCCATCTGCGGTAGGTGGTGTTGACTGAGGCTTGACGATACACATAGTATATAATGTGAAAAGTTGTACGAGGCAGTGGTATAGCCAGGGCGAATGCCCCCAAGGTACCTAAAATTAAATGTAAAATATGCAGAAATAAGCAATTTTTCGCCTTAAAACACGTTTTTTTGAAAATTTTTTTGCTCGAGTAGTAATTTTACCTTCATTTGCATACAATAGTCCTCTGATATCGGCGATTTAAGAAAAAATACTTCAGTTTTTGACTTTGTCTCCCTTGAAAATCTTACTTCCCCCCCTAAAAATTTTGACTACGCCACTGATTGAATTTGGTCTCAAAATTCATAATCAAAACTGGTGATTTAACTTACCGACAACCCATTGAAAAAAAATTGAATAGATCGCGTGAAAAGAAATTAACACTTAAGTCGATCAAATTTTCGAACTTGTGGAAGTAAAAAAACTCTGTTTCTGTGGACTTATCAAATTATCAGTTCTCAAACAGCGCATTCAGGCATTTAGCCATCGATATTCAATGTAAACTGGATCGCGAGCCTACCACTGGGTTTGTGAATATTGTAATGTAACACAAGAAAAAGAAGGCCTGTGTGTCTGAAACTACTGGATGGACACTCGGGACTCGGGTCCTTTTCTTGTGACACGTCACATATAAAGAATGATAAACATACGATTCTTCTATCTTTCAAAGCAAAATCAGTGTTGACAAGTTTATAAATATTAAAATGTTATGGAACGAAAAGTTTTGAACAGAACTAGCGAGAAAAGTGAAAGGAATTCGTTATTTTTATTCACGAAATTTTGCCAGGGGAGGCCCCGGCAAGCGTTAGGGGGTGCTCAGTATCCGCCAGCATCACTCTGGCTAGGAGCCTGGCGTGATGATGATTTTTTAAATGGTGGTATCTCTGCTTGGGGTGGGGGGCTCAAGATACCTTTAGAGGGGGCTCAGCCCCAGCTTGTCCCTCCATGGCTACAGGGCTGTCTAAAAGTTGAAAGCAAAAGACTTATTTTCCAATGTCACAAGCTGAATCCGACAGCAAATGTTCTATTATTTAATTTACGTGCTTTGATCCTGGTGGATATAGGAGGGAAATTTAGTCTGGAACAAAAGTCAAAACGCCATGTGTCTTACCCATAAGAACGAAAGGGAGCTCGTGGCACGAATTCCCCTAAATCCGATCGACCTAAAACTTTGTAGGTTTTTTTATTTTTTATTGGAACCAATTTAGGAGACGAATCAGAGAAAATTCAGAAAAAAAAAAGATCACCAAGAGTAAATAACAACCATTTTAATGTGTACAGGAAGTTGTGTGTTCGTCTCAAGTATTCCTAATATCCTTCCAGCTTACCCTCCCAGACTAGATTATGCTCATGCGCGCAAATGTGAGTGCTTGGGGGATATGGTTCCAATCTGCATTTGCAGGGACGAAACTATGGGGGGAGGATGAAAAAGACCCAATAATTTGACAGTCGGCCAATTTTGAAACTCTTCATTTGAATTTTTCATTTTCTAAGGTATAATGTTTTAAGGAAGCCTGAAAAAGTCTTAAACAAATTCGGAAGATCCTTGAAGTCTCAGAAGAGTCTAAAAAAGTCCTAAAAGTTCTACATAAGTTGGAAGAGGAGGTCTTGATAAGTCAAAAGTCTTATTATCATAGTATTAAATGAATCTAAGGAACCTCTCGGATGGTGTATGTTTGCACAAGAGCCGAGGAAAAAGAATGTCTCAAGCGGCTCACTATAAAAAAGACGCTTCAAAAATAAGGCAAAAAGAGGAACGAAGGAAGGAAGAAAAATAAATAGTAGAAAAAAGGCAGACTTTTTTTGAGGGTACAAGGGTGTTCTCAAAAATTAGTCCCCGGGCCCACATTTTGCTTCTGTTTTATTTATTTATTTTTTTCAATTAAGAAATACTTTGCTTGAAAAATCGGCAAATTTTCAAATCTTTAAAATGTTTTGTCGGCGAATTTTTAGTTTTCAAAAAATATTTGTCGGCAAATTTTCCTTCTCCCCCCCCCCCAAACTGAGAGTCAAGTTCTGCCTCTGACTGACGTTGACGTTTACTCTTTACTGGTTGTGTGTAGAACCAGTAAACGTCAAGGTCAGACACAGGCAATCGGCAGATCGGCGACATGTGAACATGTAAGGTAAATATTATGGGCGAATATGAATAAAAGCCAAAAAATGATGATTCTCTCTCGATGGAACTAGAGAAGAAGGATTCGGGGGCTGAGCCCCTACATGAAAAATTAGTCCTCCCTCCCCTCCAGAAATAATTATCTAGTTCCGTGTATGTGATTCACCTCAAAATATTGAAGTGACTGAACAAAAAAGAATTACAAAAATTTCAATATTTTAGATTAACTGAGGCAAGAGCATAACATAAGACATTAGAAATGCTATCTCCTGATAACTCTTGTCTTTATAACTGTAAAATAGACTAGCTTCTTACAGCTGGCTGGAACTTGGATCTAGGAATAACTTTTCGTATTAGCAGGAATGGGCGTGTTGTGAAATTAAGACTAAAATAAAGAATACCACGAAAATTAGAAAGGATGTGAACGCCGTTCACTCCGTTCACAAACAGCAAAGTTCGTGAATTTACCCACCTCTGTTTGGAACCCAAAATTTAACCCTACGCACAGCGTATAATTTGCGATCGTTATGATCGTGTCAACTCACAAAAATTAAATGGATGATAAAAATGTACCCTAATCCTTGCAGCGAGGTACGAGATTAAGATCATTATAATTACGAAAACATCCGATTACGCAACCTAAATATCAGTGATATCGCGCTTGAGAATCGAAAAATGAGGAATTATCTGTCAAAAGGGCCCCTGACAAATGATAATCCCATTTGTCAGTGGCCCTTTTAATAGATAACTCCTCAAATATTCTGCGTTCTGCACGTTCTGCAGTAAAATAGACAAAACTAGTTCATTCCGGAATCCTGCGCTGCGCATCCCTGCCTAGAATCGTACACCTTTGTAACCTGCAAAAATGTGAACAATCCGTTGCGATTGTCGCCATTGTAGCCGCGGTGTTGTTTGTGTTCGCTTTATAATTCGTTCATGCAAATTCATGTTTCGTGCATCGCGGAAGTTTTATTTGCGAACCCGTCTAATTTCTTACTTTGTTTGTGTCTCGAACTTGTACTATTAAACTTTTGAACCTTCTCCGATTTCAGTTCGAATTGTCTGTCGTTTATTGTTATCCGGTTGGTCACTAAGTCGAATGCGTTTACATAGTTTCGGCTGCCTGTAAGTATACTCTTCTGAATATGTACGAACTATAAGAACGCAAAAGCATGCATGTCGCTGGAATGTTGATCGCGGCGATATCAGTGCTGGGGATAAACCGCGAAAATGAACTTTCATATTTGTAATTAATGCAGGATCCGAACACGTAAATCGAACATGCCAAAATCGAACTTTTGAACCACTGACAGTACAATTTTCTGTACTCGTCATGTGTTTTATACACTTTCTGAATCGTCTCGGAAAGGAAATTCTGAACTATCTGAATCTACATGTATGCCCGACGAGTATACAGTGGACACTTGAATTTGTTGAATGTTCGGAAAATTTTCCCTGGTTCTGCTCGTGATCGGGGTTTTAGTACTCAAAATATTGTGTGTGTGCTTTCCCTGGAGAAATTTACGGATACGTGCCTTACTATTTTCTAAAACTTTTCGATGATGATGCTCCTTCCCGGACATCCGAATAGAGAGCTTTTTATCTCCGGAAAAATTATTTACCTGTTAGAACGCCATCATTAGTAATGAATATTTGGAAAAGATTTCCTGGAATAAGATACTGTTGCAGTTTTTCATTGCTTTCAACAGGGTTTATCTGTCGGAGTTTGCCTTCTTCTAGATGCATTTGGTCGCGATCGATATGTAACCTCATATTTATTATTTATTTTTTATTTATTTATGGCTTTGACACAGTGCATAATGTTTGGAACTTATATATATACATACACATGCAGTGTTAGTAGGGGTGGACGGGTACTGGCCCCGCCAACCACTCAGCACTGTCAACCCTTTTGGGCATAGCCCTAACCAGCTCACCCCATTTTTTCCTATTTTGGGCCGTGACCAGCCACTTCGGTCCAGCCACCTGACCAATCTCGTCAACCCAACGCGTTGCCGGCCTCCCTCTTCTGCGTTTCCGCATGGGAGTCCATTTTGTTGAAATTTTATTCCATCTGAAGTTCAATTCCCTAGCGAGATGGCCTGCATATTTAAGTTTGAGAGAGCGGACAATACTGTCAACCCGTTTAGCATTGGTTTGTTTTGGGTTGATTGTATTTTTTGGATCTGTTTTTTAGTACATGCCCATGATTGGGCACCATAAGTTAACACTGGTATCACCGTGCTTTCGAAAACTTTAATTTTTGTTTTTAAACTCATTTTACTTTTTAGGATTATTTTTTTGTGCCCAAAAAGCCCGCCAAGCTTTAGCCCTGCGAGTTTTCAGTTCCTTGCCAGATTTATCTTCAAATGATACAATTTGCCCTAAATATTTGTATTCCGAAACAATTTCAATGGGGTGGTTATCAATTATTATTTCCTCCGGGGGGGGGGGGGTTAATGTTAGTCAAAATTTTTGTTTTACAGAAGTTGATGGATAATCCCACTTTACTACTCTCTCTTCTCAGGTCTTCGGCCATAGTCTTCAATTCCTCGAAGTTCTTGGCTATGATAACAATATCATCAGCGAACCTTAGATTATTTAAGTCTTTGGTTGTCTCAAATAGTGATCCTTTGATTTTGATTCCCTTTCCCTTCCAGTTAATGTGTCGAAAAACATCTTCTAATACTGTGTTAAACAGATTGGGTGAAAGAGGGTCACCCTGCTTGACCCCTCTACCAATTTGAATTTTATCGGATATTTTGTCTAGTTTTAAATACGCTTCAGATTTTGAATATACGTTTGCCAGAAGTTCTATAATTTTTTGAGGCACTCCTTGTTTGGCTAATGCCGTCCAGATATTTTTGTGGTAAAGAGAGTCAAATGCTTTGTTAAAATCGACAAACATTAAGGCCAAATTCATTTGATATTCTTTTGATTTTTCCAAAATTTGGTTGAGGGTATGTATATGGTCTATGGTGCTAAAGTTTTTTCGGAAACCTGCTTGTTCAGCAGGTTGTTGTGCGTCCAGAATATTGTAGATTTTATTCTTGATAATTTTCATAAACATTTTGCAGATATTTGATGATAAACTGATGGGTCAATAGTTGTTGATGTCCGATCTATCTCCTTATCCGACGTCAACCACTGGCTTGGCACCTGTCCCGAGGAGAGAACATAGTTAAAAAGGGAAGCCAGCGGACGCGCTAACGTATTCTCGAATATTCTCAGGGTTTCATTCTCAATCCCATCCGGGCCAGGGGCCCGGTTGGGCCTGAGCTCTTTTACCTTAATGTTGGAAACGTTGTCTCGATTGGTCTCGTGTCCCCTCCACTGGCCCTCAGTGCACTGGTTTTGACTTGGTTTATATATATTCCTATAGAATTCTGTGACTGTTTTGTTTATTCCTAGTCTATTGGTAACTGACTGACCTGATTTATCTTTAATTCGTGGAAGTAGATGTTTCCCCGTGCTCAGAGCTTTTTTGATTTTCTTAGTGGACCAGGTATCCTCAATAATTTTCTCAGAAATTTCCTGTTCGAACCTATGAATGTCCTCCCTAATTTTCTTCTTAATTAATTTCTTAATTTCTGCCAGTTCAATCTGATCTTTATTAGAAGGAGTATTTCTCTGTCTGAGTAGCGTACGCCTATTAATCAGATTCTTGGTGTCACTGCTAAGCTTATCATCTGTTTTAATTGAGCCTTTTTTAATACCGAATGTGTTGGTTATCAATTTTAATTTCTCTATTAACATATCGTATTTTGTTTGAAAGTTCGAAGGGGTCTGTATCGTTCCAGTTTAAATTTTGGATTTCTAATTTCAGTGTTTCATTTGCTACTCCTCTTTTGTGGAGAAATGCCTTTTATATTTTTTGGCCATTGTCTTTTCTTATTGATCGGAATTTTAAGTTTACACCTAACAGGCTGATGGTCTGACGAAAAATTGAATTTAGCTACAACTCCTATATCAGTGAAAATGTTCAGGCTATCAGATAATGTTAGATCTATTTCATTTTTGGTGAAACCGTCTGGTGACCTCCAGGTCCATCTTCTGTTAAGTTTTTTCTGGAAAGATGTATTTATAATTTTTAGATTATGTTCATTTGAAAATTTTATTACTTTGTTACCGTTTTTATTAGATTTGCCATTTGCCCATGGACCCACTCCAATATTGCCTTGACCTTCTTCTCCTATTTTTGCATTGAAGTCGCCTATTATTAGATTATACTCATTTTTATGTACGTTGAAGTATTCATCTAAAGTATCGTAGAATTCTTTGATATCTTCTTTATTGGCTGAAAGATTTGGAGCATACACCTGAAAGATGGAAATTTATATATTTTCACAAATTTTAATTTTCAGTATAGCTAATCTTTCAGAGACCCCTATAATTTCAATTACGTCTTTCACATGTTTTTTATCTATATAGAAGCCCACCCCTCTATATCCAATAGTTGAACCAAAATAGTAAAAAAGATTGCCATTGTTTCTAATCATTAGTTTTTACCCGCTTCGTTTCACTTCTGATAGACCAATAATCCCTACATAATTAGGTGCAAGGGCATTCTCAAATTCTACTAGGCGTTCTTCACTTGCCAAACCTTGGCAATTAAAATGGAGTACGTCCATGTTACAAAAGTTGGCAGCCATTTGGGATATTTTAACAACTGTGGTTTTGTTGTTTTTATTGTTTATTTGTGTATTATTGGTCATATTTTCGCTATTATTGTTTCCCTGATTGAAAGTATATTTTTTGGTGTTTTTGTTGGCTATAGGGATGGGTATGAGCCGGTTAGACTGGGCTAAATGCCCCTTGGCGCCCAGAATCCACATTGGGGCATATTTTCTAGTTTTTTGCTTAAAAGTTTGATTTACATTGGAAGAGTTTACAGTTTTAACATTTAGATTAGTCTTCACTGAGTCTGAGTTCGTGGCGGTGCCACACTTACCCGTCCTTACGTATTACTGCGACGAGAGTGTACGACGTGACAGTTGTAGAGCGTTTGCTAAAAAGTTGCTATTCGAAGTTGGGTTGGGGTTCGCCTGTTGGACCCTTGATATCTTCATAACTTGCTCTGTTGGTCCTTGATGGATACCATTCAACTCGGGACTCCTTTCCTCCACTGGTCTCTTTTTGGACTCTCGTAGATCCGGTTGTTTTTATTTTTTACGCTTAAGCCTCCTCATTACGGCACGGTATCACCCAAGAGGAGGATTTCGTTTTCGGCCGTGTATAATTCTGAAGAATACATATATGTATTTTCAGCGAACGACTCATTAAGCTTATTAGACAGTCTTGATGTCAGGTTAATGCATTGGATCCTGCTCTGAATTTTAAAAGCAGTCGAAAACGTCTTAAAAAGCCTCTGATTTATCAGCTGAAGTCAATTCTCAAACATTTGAGGTGTGAAGTCCCTCTTTGATACGCCTCTGGAATCCTGCCGACTATCTTCTGGCTATTGGTGAAAAGAGTTTTGCCCTTCAGCGACAGTAGTCCCTCAGCTTCACTCTCAATTTATCAGTTCCGAGTTAAAATAGCCGGGAAGACTGCGTCTTTGTGGTCCATTTAACCCATCAACTAAGTGTTAGTGGAAGTGTACGTCGTACGAAAACTTTCGCAGTTACGCCTGGGAAAATGATGATGGAATCGTCGGAATTTTTCAATACCCTAAATGCGTGTTCGAAGGAATTTTTCTGTATAATAAATGAACGTCAGCCGTATTTCTCGGCCGGCTTCAATTTGCAAATCATGGGCCTGGCTCAAGAATACACGCGTAACATGTTACACTAGACTCTCTTGGCGGCTGGGAGTTTTCTTTTGACGTGAACGTCGAAATGGATTATTTTCCCCATTTCTAAACCGAGTGAGAAGCTATTTTTAAATTGAATAGGAAATAGTCTCAAAATAAATCGAGTTCGCGAGCGGTGTTCCGCGTAATTTAGTAGAAAAGGCAAATTTCTCTTAACTTACGATTCGCCTTACTGTTTGGTAAATCTGAAATCTATCAATCCGCATCATTTGCTTTTTTCCGTTTTCTCCGAAAATTGGAGAACGCGGCGATAAATTTGTACCTTCCGGAAGCGGAAACTAAAATCTATTATTTTTCAGGGGTTTAGATTTAGATTTCTTCTGGATACTGTCGATATCGAAATACACTTGGAGAATGTTGGTGGTTTTCTGAATGAGAGAATTGGGGTTCACAATTCGAAGTTTTGAAACCGCTATATCCGCTGCGGCTAATTCCGAAATTTCATAAGAACCTTTTCCTTTGCCGTGAGTGTGTGACAGGGTGTCTACCGGTCCCGGAAGTTCCGAAAACCAGGGAAAACTTCACTGTTGACCAAGGTCCCGAAATGTTGTACAAATGTTTTTGGACAGTCTTTTCCCCAAAGCTTGGACTCTTTCCTCAATACAATATTATTGAAATTACAGGTAACACTGTTTTGTATATTGAGAAAAATAGGGTATTTCTTGCACTCTGAATTTTTCCCGAAAGTGTCTTACAAAGTCCCGGATTCCAAAACTGAATTCTGGTAGACACCCTGTAGAAGGTAGAGTACCGGAGCTTCTATCAGGCAGTAAAGGAGCTATATGTTCCTCCCTTGAGGGAACCTGTAAAGGGTAGCAACGGAAACCTATTAAAAGAAAGGAATGACATCGAAAAGAGGTGAATAGGACACTTCAATAAGCTTTTGAATCAAAGTAGGCTAGTATTAGACGCTGGCTCGTTATCCAGAATTCCACAGTATCCTGTTATGGAACAGTTTGATAGCCCACCTACCCTTGAAGAGGTCAAGAGCGCTTAAAGTCACGTCCAATGAGAAAGTCCCAGGAACAGATGGAATTGCTGCTGAGTTGCTGAAGCATAATGGCCCACTTTTAGAAGTATTACTGCAGCTCATCTTGAAAGTCTGGGACAGTAGGATGGTTCCAGAAGACTTCAGAATACCTAACATTGTCAAGGTATATAAAAAGAAAGGTGATGTAGGTACATGACTGGAAACTTTTGTGGTATTTCATTACAAGTTACTGCTGGAAAACTGATAACTAAAATATTCAATAACCGTTTCTGTTGACTTTCAACAGAATAGAGGGACTGCTGAAATGATCTTTACGCTGCGCCAATTAATAGAAGAGGCTTATGAGCAGAATTTAGACCTCGTTATTGCATTTGTAGACTTGGAAAAAGTATTCGATACTGTAGATAGAAACACCTTATGGTGTGTGGGAGAAGTTCGGCTAACCTGAGAGAGAATGTTTGGGTCTTTGACCCTTCCCTTTCCTCGGCGAAATCCTTAAAAATATTCTGATTTCAAGAAAATGTTGGCTGGTGGGTTTTTAAATCAAAAACAGTAAATTTAGCCAAGCAAAATATTCGAAAATTGTAAACTTTTGGATGAACCTTGTGTTGGTATTTCCTAGGTCTTAGGGGTTTTCTCTAGGTCTTAGCGGTAATTTCTTAAGTTCACTGGGTATATTTTCTGAGTTTTTTCAAGGTCCTTGTGGAGGTATTTCCGAAGTTCTCTGGGGTTTCCTTTAGTCTTTGTAGTCATTTCTCGAAGTCTTTTGGTTTTCCCCCAAGTTTTTATGTGTTTTCAGGTCCTGGTGAGTTTTTCTTAAGTTTTGTGAATACTTTTCAGCTCTTTCGGGATATATTCCAGGATCTTGATCATTTTGTCTGGTTAGACGTCAATAACTTTTGATAGGCCGTGTCGTTTGGTTAGAATCGTTGCCAGCAGATATCCTAAAATTTTTCTATAGTAATTATTTGTTTTTGAAGTTTTGAGGGTTAAAAGGTGTATACTCGAGTTCAGGTTTCACGTGCATTATGTTATAGCAGCGAATCATTGGTAGCGCTGATGTGTAAACATTCATTTCCGAAGTCGATTTAGCAATTTCGCCGATGTATAAATTAAATATCATAATTACAGGGTGACCACGTGGTCATTTTTTTTTCCATTTTAAGTGATCTAAACTAAGGTAATTTCTGATCATTTTTCTTCTAAAATGATCAGTTAAATCATTTTTGGGGAAGTTTGAGTCTCCTCATCAAATTCTGGAAATTCTCCTGATTATGAAGAAAATAATTTTTTCCCTTTATTTTGTGATTCCGTTGTGTAGTTTACGAGTAAATTGAAATTGAACTTCAATTTCCCAGCAGATTGCAGCAATTTCCATCGTAACTCTTGCTAGTCAGGTGTGCCTGAGAAGGATAGTGACTGAATATCATAAAACTATCAAGTGCGCGGGTATAACTGGCAAAGCTACATATAAGAAAATCGAATGTTGTATTACTCTTTATTTATCTCCACTTATATTTGAAAATTCAAGTTTTTCGTGATGAGGGGGTTGAAAATATATGATGAAGAGTAGTGTGTAAGGCAGAGAGGAGCACGAAAAAGAAAGTAAAATTGCGAATGGTCTCCAATTCTGGTTATTTTATGGTCATTTTTCCATTTTGGAAATTTCGAGTGGGCAGCTATAGTAAAAAATTATTCGAATTTTTTTCCAGCCACCTTAAAAGATGCACCATACATGAGGTTGAATTCAAAATTCACCTTCATAATTGAAATCAGAGGCTTCAAAAGCCTGTATTCGAGTAGTATTTTATTTGAAGAATTACCACGTTTTAGTTCCAATCTCCTTGAGTGCAAGGGGATCAGATTCGAAAAATAATATCAAAATGGAATTAAGTGACCTTAACAACCTATTAATTGAGTCCAGCATTGGAAAACTCGGTTATCAGTTAAATGATTCAAATTTTGCACGTACTAGTCTTAGTAGGTGGAGAACCAATTGGACGGACAGATGAAGATAAATGAAAATGATAACTGCGTTATTTGGTATCTGCCCAGGTCCGGAGGTGTGTCTCAGGTTTTTGGGTATTCCCCGAGTACTGGTGGAAGGTTATTTTCCGAATTTTTTAGGGCATTACCCTGATTTTCAATTTTTTCTTTCGGCCTTTGAGCTTTTTTTCAAGGTTTCTGAATATTTCCTAATACCTTCAAATATTTTTCAAGGTCTTTGGACATGTTTTAAGGTTTTATGTGTATTTTTCTAGTTTTTGTGCGTTTCCAAAGTCTTGTGGTATTGCTCAGCTCTTGGGTCATCTCTCTAGGTCTTTATGGCATTTTCTAAGGTCATTCCGGGTGTTTCTTTAGGCCTTTAAATAGCTTCCGAGGATGTTCCGTTTTCCTGAGACTACCTCGTCTATTTCTCTATGATGTTCCCATCTATTTTTCTGGGATTGGACTGTTTCTACATTTTGGGTTATTGGTAAGTTTTAAAACTTGGTTCAATTTTAGGATGTGTATCTATTTTGGATGGTTTTATATTTGGTCTGTTCTATCAATTTTGAGCATCGGTACTAAGCCGTCGACAGGTTATTTGGAATCCTCCATTCTACGATGTTTCTGAAGTGGTTACAAAAATTGCATGAGACCTTGGTGGAAAATCCAAAGAATTTAGGTGTTTGTCAAACCGTTTACATTTCATGACTTACTGATAATTCGCGATGCACGCTTGCCGAAGTGACTCCGGTAACATCGCATGTCAGGATCTGAAATCCACCCTTTCGGGCCATCATTGCGCTAGCTGTCAACCCTTGGACTCTGATTATCGTTTTCTCCAAGTGAATGAACCAGAGGGGTCTGATGAGATAGACCCAGATCCGACGCCATTCCGAAGTCTCGCACCGAATTTCAAGCTCTTATGGATCTCTTGCTAGTGGGAAGTATTTCAAATAATATGAAAATGTATCCCCGAGGTTTTCTCTTGGTCTGTAAGTTACTTATTCGTCAGTAATGGAATGTAGCCAGAGCGTCTCTAATTGCTATTATGTGAGCCTAAGGTAGAGATGCAGCTCACACATAACGAATATATCGTCGCGGATTGTTCAGGTTGAAAGAGAAAACGGGAAAAAGATTGTACGTGTACCGTATTTATGAAAATTCAATATTTTTCCATAACAAAAGAAAACTGTACCGATCGGAAATTGAATACAAACATTATCGCGCTGGAGGAAGACGAGACGAAGTTATACAAAAATGAAATCCTCTTATAGCATCGAGAGAACGATACTAGAAATTCCGGAGTTCTCTGATTGTCTTCCATCGAGGCAATAATATTACATTCGATTTTCAATGCATAGAGTTTATTGTATTAGGGTTTGTAATGCTACCTTGTATTTGTCTATAAATTTCGAAACAGGAGATCTTCCTGAAGAATCAGAGGAACCTGTAATGAGTTTCTGAAAAGGATACGGTTACATTGAATTTTATTCTTGGTAATCTGTTTATTATTCGACGACTTACCAATTTATGTAACTATGTACAATTTTAGTTCATTCGACTCGGGAAATAGCGAATTTTCTCTTCAGTTTCTGGGTCATTTTCAGAAAGTACTTACAAGTACCTACGTACTAGAAGAGTGCTCGCATGTCTTCCGAACAGATAAATTGGTTAATCCGCGTTGTGGAGGTACAAAATATTTATTCAAAATTTGAATATCCTCAACATTGTTCTTGCATGGTTGCAAGTCTCGAATATAGAAGTAGCGTTGTGCTTTTCGTATTATCAAAAGTAAATATATAGTTGATACGAATAGAGATACGTGAGTAATAAAGTTTTAGAAAAGTATCTGTAATTGAGGGAAGTAATCTGGCCAGTGGTGGTGATCTGAGAGGAGCAATGGAAGCAACTGTTCTTCTGGAAAATTGCTACTGAATACGATTTTTCTGTTATACGTATGAAAATATAAAAAGTTAGGAGACCTCTCCAAAAATTTCAGATAAAAACTTTTTTTCTGCATTTTGATTTAAAATTCAGTCTCCAGCATTTACTAAATCTAGCGTGGACATTATGCACGGGTGCAAGTGAATGTTTCATTTTGTAATTTGAAATTCGGTCCGGAGAAGGACTGTTATTATATTCGTACTAAAAATTCAAAATATCCGTTTTCCAATAGGGGTGGTCTGTTATGTACATGGATTTATAATTTTTTTTTTATTGGAGATAAAGTACCCAACTTGTATGGACAAGAGATGTCTTAAAAAATTACATTTTCGTCTTCTGTGTTCTACTTCTGTTAACATTCATTTACTTTAATTTTCGATTTTTTTTTGATTTTTTTTTATACATATAATATAGTAAGATAGTTACCGTTACCTTATCCAAGTGTAATAAAAGTACAAAATTTCAAAAGGAAATACTTTATGAATTGAAATTTATCATGAAATTTGAATGGAGATAAATTTCTAAATTTCATTTCGCAACTTTTCTTACAAAATAAGAATGATACGAACTGACAAGCGAGTGATAATAAAGTATGTAAAGAAGCTAAAAATACAAACATTTTCATATTTTTATTTGATTTTCAAATATTTTTGTAAGTAAGTTTTCCACCATTTAAATACCACATTTGAAATTTATTTCAAAATATTTCACTGGAAACTTCAAATTTTTTTTTATTAAATTTAACAACCTTACATGTAAGATGAGTCAAAGGTACACACTGTGACGTCAACCTTTTCGACAATCTTGTACACACAATGTATATCATGAGATTCGATATTCCAAAACGATCTATGTCCATTTTCCCCGAAACTTGTTTTATAGCGTCGCCTGGTGGAAAATAAAAACACACATTCCTACACTGTTAACCTACCAGTATTCAGCTAGGTGTTCTATTTGGCAACCTATGCGCCACTGCTCGTGTCAAGTTTTGAAAAATGGACAGAGGTCGTTTTGGAATATCGCTCCTCATATGTAGGCAGCCACTTTTCATAAAAAATTACTCCTATAGCTGATCAGCTTTCAATATAGACAAATAAGAGCCGCACACTGGTCATATTCGTTGTAGTTCATGGTCCCATTTTCGTCTCAAAACCTGCGAACCCAAATGGTAGAAATTTGTATTCACACAATTAAGACAATTTCAAATTACCTTGCAACATCTGAATGATCAGCGCAAAGGCTATATCAGTTATTTATTTTGCTACTTGGTTTTACTTTTCCTTCTTTTTTCCTACACCGTTCAAGTCGATTGGAAGTCTATTATCTTGACGAGCAGAGCTTTCAAAGTATTTCTATACCCTATTACGTGATTAATCGCTATGAATTCGAACACCCTCAAAAGTTTACTTCAGTACTACTTTTTCGAACACGGTACACTCAACTGGTGTGAAAGAATATCAGAAAATGAACAGCAAAAAAAAAAAAAAGTATACGGACAAAGTGAAAAAGAAAGTAAAACTAAGTGTCATTGGGAAAGAGCAGAACAGTTTGATAAGACTCGCCTGCTTGCGCCTGTTGCTATACACCGAAACAACATTTAAAAGCTTAAGATTCCAGCTTTTTTTTCGTATATCTAGAAGTTGAAATACAACCTCGACATTTTTCTAAATGCGATTTTCTCTCTCTCTATTTTACTGTGAGATTAAACAAGAACGAAGAAAAGCCCGTGACATTTTACACAATGGGTGAAGAGAATTTCGCTGATGCTTTCGAAGTGATTAAAAATTTAACTCTAATTTTGAGAAATTAAGAGCGGCGGCTGTCTTTCGAAAACCATAAATTCCATTTTAACGTTCAAAATAAATATCCGAGAAAAGAGGACGTTTCAGCGTTTCTCATTTCAAATGAATAGATTCAAATCTTTCGCGTTGTAAATACTACCTGAAAAAAATGTTCTAGTAAAATTTACTAGAGTTGTGGTACATCTCTAAAGTTTAACCGTTCACGCACTCTTAAGAGAAAATTCTGGTAATTTCTACTAGATTCTTGGAACACTAACAACTACTGCAATTCTATTAATTTTTTTAATTCTGATAGAATTATAGTGGGATCAGAATCCAAATTTTGTTACCTGGGAATAACTCGTCACGCTACACACCGAGAAAAATTTTATCAAAATTTTCTCGTTTTTATTCCTTTATGTCGTGCACGAATAGCTACACTGATACTGATAACAATACTGAAGGCGCATAGTTGTTTGATCAGTGGTATCATCTTGATAGTAAAATTCGCATTGAAGAAGCGGATGAGATGGGAAAAAATGACCTATAATCAAAAAATTAACATCGGCATTAAATTCCTCGTTAAAAATATAATATGTTATTCTCATGGCATTGTTTTTTTTTAATTTTTAATTGTTGTGTAGTGTAATTATAGTTCGAAGACGCGGAAGAAAGGAAGAAAATTCGATTCGAACCCATACAAGACAGAACAACTTGTTTTTTTATCATTTATCAAGATCCTCTCCTTAATTTTCCTGATTTGCTGCTGAAAATTTTTCCGGTTTTTTTGGTATAGTTATCCAGATGAAGGGCAAAGTGAATCATTTTCCTCGCATTAGTCTCACGTCATTTGAATTATTAATACCCTATCTAATCGAATTAATGAGTACCGTAGTATCAATTATCAAAATAATGCCACAGTCAAAATAAATTGTTGAATAAAAAATTTGAGTATCTGATGATACATAAAATTGAGCTGGCTGATAATCGGGATAATCATAGTAACCAATAATCAACGTCATTCAAATAATCAGTAATTGATATTGTCCAAAAATAATAATAGAAATGACTAAAAAATTTCATGATCAAGAATCAAATGAGTCGACCATCAAATAACCAATAGAGTCGAAATAAATGATAAAAAAATATCTAAAAATAAAAACAATTATCCTCAGAGGCAATAATAGATGTGATCAATTTCCAGAATAGGTACGGCAATTATTGATATTCAATATAATGTGGCAGTTTCTATAAAAAGAGGTAATTTTGTCGATTGATCAAAGTCTCAGAAAATGCAAAAAAAGAAAAACAAAATTTATGGTCAAAAAATCAATTTTGAGATTTTCGTCAATTTCTATGGAAAAGGCATGAGACAAAATTTACGCGTGTGGGAGAGAAAACAGGGAGAGAGAATGAGAAAAGAATGCGAATGTCTGCGTTCGCTTCTTCGCGATTTTTCGGAGCTCACGAATACATCCGATGTTCTGAATTGTTACCACGAAGAAGAGCGAAAAATTACCTTTCCAACAAGCCCTTGTGGAGGCTGGTAACGTAATTCCGCGGCGAGTTACGGCCGCTTGAAGGAGTGGGGGAAAAAGGTGTGTCCAACTTTAGAGACGCGTTTTTCTCAAAAACGTGTTTTCGCGCATTCTCGTTACAGTCATCTTTGACCCCTTGGATCTCCGCAACAAAAAATGCTACAGATCTAGCCGATAGCTTGTTGGAACGGGCATTCATTCCTCTATTACCTACTATCCTTAACTCAAAATTCGTCGGATCGACAAAGTTTCCCTATTTTTATAGAAACTGCCACAATTTGAATAATTGAGGACCTAACTTCCAAAACGCGCGTAAGGTAACCTAGCCAATAATGGGCACCTTAAGCAATTTTTTCCCGTAAATATTTTTATTTTATTTTATTGGATCAACTTGTGAACGTGAGACAAAAATTACAGAATGAAGGATAAAATTTTCCATAAGTTTACCTTTGAATGGGAGGAAAGAGCTAAAAATTAGTGTTTAAAATTGGTCTTAAAGACGACCATAATTTTGGCTAATAATGGGCACCCAATAATGGATATAAAGAAAAATGATGAAAATGTATTTTTAATAAGTGGGCTTGAAATCAACTACACGTTATATGAATCTGAAAATTTTTTATATCAATTTTTCTTGAGAATTACAGCTGAAAACATGAGACCCGGAAAAAAGTTCGACTATCAATTTTCGTTTTTCTGCACTAAATTTTTTATACATTTTTTATTGGCTTGTGGGATGCTACTTTTTGAATGGATTTGATCTGTGACTTGAACTGTACATCATATAGGTATTGTTCCCGGCCAGAGAGCGCTAAGAACATCGGAGATAATCGAGGATTCCATATTAGGGGAGGGTCCATATTAGACAACCTTACCTTATTATAAACACATGCAAGCTCTATAAGTGCCAACTGTGAAAGAAATAACGTCCTGATAAGACCAAAACAATGATTATTAGCAGCCTCGCAGAGAGAAAAAGAGGGCCAGAGGGCCTGGAGAAATTTCCGCGGCCCTCCTCCTTAGCTACGGGATAAGAGGTTTCTTTGATGGTGTAAGGAGTGGTTGCTGATTTAATATACAGTATGATGTAGTCGTAAGCGTTGACTTAAATTCAGGTCTTTTAAAAATGTCGGGCCCTCCTGAAAGTCCAGGCCCGGAGTATTACTCCTCTTTCCCCCACCCCTCTCGACAGGGTTGATTATTAGCAACGTGCGCATTACTAGAGTTGGTATAGTAGGTATTTGACTGTCTTTAATAATGGGCATACACAGACCATTACTGGACAGATGAGAAATTTTGGTAACCCCATAATGGGCACTTATACTGTGAATGCATCCATTTCATTTACCCATGAATCCAGCATCGCATATCAAAGCATAACTTCAATAAAGAGCACTGCTACTGCATTAGCACTCAATTTATCGAAACTAGAAATTTCTTTCGTTCCTTATTTATTTTTCAACGGCTGCGGGAAACTTTTACTGCAGTCATCCTTTTATTTTCACGTAAATGGTCCAACTTTTTAGGGCTTTAGGGCAGTCAATGAGGCCAACTACGTTGGAAAGATGAACTGGCATAATCACTGTTGCCAATTAGCGTTTAGAAATCTTAAAATAAACAACTGAAATATCTAAATTGCCCATTATAGGTGAGGTGCCCATTATTGGCTATAGGTTACCTTAGTCCAAAATTACCGAAATTGAGATTTTAGCGCTATTTGGTGGAGAAGAAAATACACATTCCAGCGTTCACCGCGATTTTCTGTCTCTATTGATTGATTGATTTCCTGTATTAGAGAATATACTTTATGCTACTCCCGAAGTATTTTAAGTGATAAAATTGTTAATTTTGCTCCTAAATTATATTACGCAAACGCAATTTTCTTGCGCGATTTCTCGCGTGATTCATCTCATGTTACGCACCTTGTTAGGTTAGTTATTTCTCTTGAGTATACTCATATCCTGAAGTTTATAATTTTACCTGGACTTGGATTAACATTATAAATTTTATACCAATTCTGGATAATGGAAAAATATAAATTTTTAGAAAATTGAATATAACTTATGCAATCATTTCAATCGGAATTTCAAGATTTATTGTCTGTCTTCCCTAGAGTACTCTTGTCTCGGCTGTGCTCTGGGGCATCTGTAGTCTGACAGTTAGCTCCGTAATTTCGCATGTTCTTGTTGAAGCTCCTATATGGTACACGCTTACCATCAGATCCAAGTGAATACTTTGCCATAAGACTAAACTACTGCCTTGACACCTTATCGAGTCCTAAGATGGATTGTCTTGAGTCTTTTTGAGTTGTCTGTGAACGGTACCGAAGATTTAACTGAAGTGACTGTGACTCTTTCTGTGACTGATGGTAGACTTCTGTTTGTTGTCATTAGATAGATTCCAAGAAGGAGATGATAGACTAGGTATTGACGGATTGATATTAGTTACAATAGAGCACCTAGAAACACCCGAGTACTGATTGACATCCGCCATTTTCCGTCGTTTAATGCCTGGGGATTCACAATTCCCTACGCGGAACGTTTCTGAGTGTTCTAGTTACAATTAATTTGGAAGCTTTTCTTATGTCAAGAAAGTGTTTATCTGGTAGTTCATCTTCTACGGAAGATTTGATAGGGTAATTGTTTAATAAGGAAACCGGCTTCGAGCCGCGCAGCTCGAAGCCGGTTTCCTGACTAACAATCACCCTGTACTTCGTTGCAGATCCAATGAACCCTATACATTTACTTTTGCTGCACTTCGCTAGGAGCGCTAATATCGAGATTGAAACTTAGTTAATTTGTCGTAGTCTCGTTAAAGGGTATGCTATTAGCCTTCGTGATAGTGTTTGATGTCGTCATACTCTCGGCTCAGTCTTATAGACTGGAACTGAGTGGGATCTACTTTGTATTCACGTACAATTATACAGACAGCCTAGCTGTTATCTGATATAGTTCACGTGTATTTCAGCAGACTTCATTTTCTTATACACATCACGTTTTATAAGCGTGACATCTGACACATATCGAGTCTCGTCTGCTTCATTAATTGTGACTGCACACGTGCTCACTCATTTTTGATGTCGCGGTTATTCGAACAACATCAGTCCAAATAGGAAGATGCCGAAACTGTTGATCGTTTACTTCAGCGGGAAATTGCTCGTTGAATAGCGAACCTCAGGTGTTTGTCAGTCTTATTCGGGTATGAAATAGGCGTTTCGAAGAAAAGGAAATTTTTTGTCTTGTCATTTAGTCTGCAGTATTGCACGATGCGCTGATTTTTTGCTGGCAACACTCATAACGCGTGTGAACACTTCGGAATTATTTTTCCAAGTTTCCCAAATTCACTATAAAATTTCAAAGTTTTTTCAACGTTGCTGGTCTCATACGTTGTGACCATGCTAGATTCAAAAAGACGTACCAGGGGGGAGGGGGTTGAAGTGACCCTGTCAAAAACTTTCTGGAGTTGGCAGGAAATAATTAACCTTCAGCTGGTAAAATCGGATGGGCAGTTGGCAAAATTTCAAGAGTTGACTTTTCCTGACTTGTAAGTTTTTCCTATTTTCGTCAGTTGACAAAGTAAGCTTCTCAGATGGCAAAATTTAAATTTTTAGTCGGCAAAATACCAAAAGAATTTGCTTCAGTGCGTCCCTGGAGGTACGTACAGTGACTCACAAAATTATGTATTCACCTTTTTTTTCGTGTTTTTTTTCTTTTTCGCAACATTCAAAGAGGGAAATGCGCGGAAAAATTTGAAAAAATTGTATGTGACAGGAGACAGTGTAGGGAGTCATTGAACACCAATTTCTTGGAGAAGGGTCGAAAACTAAGCACAGAAAAAAGAGAAACACGAAATATGTATGTCACATTATTATGTATAGACCGTGTATTTGCTCCATAAGGACTCGTGACTTGACTTTACATGTTGTTGAACAGAAATCGCAAAAATGTTCCTTTAATGGTCACAAGTTAATTTCTGTGAACTAGAAACCTTACAGATAATAAGTCATATGGCGACATCTCATAGCATGACTGAATGCGGAATTAGGTATGTGTTAAAAGAATTTGAAACATGAAAACTGCTGAGCCTATTACAATTAGCATTAGCGTGCAACCAAAAAGAAATATAATATAGTTGCGACCCTACTCCAACTCATTAGCACATGGAGCTACGGTGATGTGGGTTAAAATATCATATTTAATGCTTCTAGTTTACCGAAATCAACTTGTAACCATTAAAGGAACATTTTTGCGATTTCTGTTTCACAAAATGTGAAGTCAAGTCAGAGTCCTTATGGAGAAAATACACGGTGTATATGTTACCGTAAAAGCCCGACGTATGGTAAATGTTGGAACTTACCGGGAAATCCTAGGATTTTCTAATGGCATTGGTGAAAGCCCGGTTTTGGCTTTCAAATCGTACTTTCCCCAGTAAATCTTGGGTTTTTCACAGAGGCTTGGTAAAAGCTAGTATTATGTCAATTAGAAAGCGTATTTCGGACTCTTACTATCTGATCTGGGTAAATCTTAACATTCCCCAGGGTAAGCTAGTAAAAGTTGCAATGAAGGTGAATGGCAATAAAAACTTTTTATTACTGGGTTTATTTCTACGTAGGTGAAGTAATTAAAAATGTAAAAGATAGCAAGGAACTCATTATTTGTTGCAACATGGTTGAGAATTGTGACACTTCGAATTGCCCTTCATATTTGCTGTCTTGCAGAGACATTTGTTAGTGGAACACTTTTTTAAACAGTGGCACTTTTCGAAACCCTGGCCGCCGATCAACGATTGTTGACGAACCGCGGTATGAAGGCTTATCTCTTCGTCAGGTACATCCTCAGGGTATATGAAAATCTCGGCGCAACTTGTAAATTGATTACAAGAATATAACGTATTCAACTTTCCTGATGAAGTTCCAAGTTGGTAGAAATCATCTTCTTTCTTCAGGACAACAGCAATCATACTCTTTGGGTCCATTTTAGAACGATCAACATCTGGAATTTCAATTCTGACGTTCTGGCCAACTTCAGGTTCGGGAAGTTTTCTTTTAGAAGTTGTTTTTCATTTTCTTCGCCTGTGATTCAAGTCCTTCTTTGGCAGATTCGCGAATTCTTCTGAGCGTGGAGATTTTCCTCTTGGTCGCAGATGCCACATCGATGGCACTGTGCTGGTGAAGTTCGCCGTCATCACGAGGTTCCATTTCAGCCGTTTCGGGGGCAAGTTCCTCACACGTTGCAGAAGTCTGACCTTCACCTTCCTGGGACGTAGACGGGACGGATACATTACTGCCAACAAGGATTTCCTCCAGCTGTGCCTCAGAAGCGAGTTTCATTATCATATCACGAGGGCGAGGAACAGATCAGGACATGTTTGAACATGCTCATTCCTGTTCAGACTGTTCAAATACTACTGTACATTACGTTTACCAACTAGCTCTGGGAAATCCGCACATTCGCGAAGCGAGATTGGTATATGTCCGAAGTTCCTCAATCATTGAAGGTGTTTCGGGCTTTCACCGAACCGGTCAGTACATCCGGAGATAAACCAACTTCCAAGCGGTAAAAGCTTGTTTTTCATATTGATTTCGAACTTTTACCAATGCTACTGGAAAATCCTTCCAACATTTACCCCACGTCGGGGTTATGTGACATACATATTTCGTATTTCTCTTTTATCTGTGCTTAGTTTTCGACCCTTCTCCAAGAAATTGGTGTTCAATGACTTCCTACACTGTCTCCTATCACATACAATTTTTTCAAATTTTTCCGCGCATTTCCCTCTTTGAATGTTGCGGGAAAAAAACATGAAAAAAAAGGTGTATACATAATTTTGTGAGTCACTGTATACAGGAAAGTTCAATGTTGTTCATCACGCAAAAAAAGGAAGAAATGCCTTAGTTACTGTTTTGAAGCTAGATACCCACCAAGTTGGAAAATAATTCAAGCTTTATGATGAAATTGACCTCCCCCCCCAAAAAAAACAACAACAACAACAAACAACAAAACTGTATTACTTGTGTGCACTCTATGAGCAATGGGTAAATTTTATATTTTTATGATTTATATTTACTTTCAGATATCAGTTGTAGGGAAAAAATTGTCCATAGTATCACGAAGATCCACGTTTGAGCTTCTGTGAGCGTGTTCAATTTAATATTTTCAGGCCTGAATGTAGGATGTCATGCACTTTTCCTATTCCAACTCATTTTTCACCTGTGATGTCATGGATCTTTCCAACCTTGTCATGGATTTTTCTTACTCAAGAGTTTTTCCATCCTCTCTACATAAGTTTTCTCACTTTATTTTGGGGGTGTCAAAATTTCGACTTCGACAATAATTATCAGTATCCCACTACAATTAATGGTCGAAATATTCGGTGAATCCCAGTTGCGTCCCGACCACTAATTTTTGTCTCAGTTGCGTCCCACTAGGAAAAAGGTCACATCTTAATTGCGTCCCAGACATGTCTGATTTGCGTCCCTTCTTTTAACAGCTCAAAATTGCGTCCCTGTATTTCCCTTCCCACTTAACCAGACTTAGGACTGGCTGCAAAGTATTGCAGGTGTGGTTAAAAATATCAGTGGATCTTGCCCCGAATGATTTTCATCTGTTTCCATCCTTGAAACGTCATTTGGGCGGAAAAAAATTCAATTGCAATGACGCGCTCCAAAAAAGGAAGTCACAAACTTCTTCAAAAACCAACTCCCTGAATTTTGCCAAAAGGGCATTTCGAAGCTGAAGGATCGGTATCGGAAGTATTTGAAGGTTGATAGTGATTATTATAAAGAAATAGTGTAACTCAAATCCTAAATAACCTTGGTTTTATATTGAATTTTTGTTTATTCTTAATCATTTTACAGCAAAACAGGACTTACTTTTGGGATTGCCCTCGTATGTAGTTACAGTGTTGTGTCATCGTCATTCGCATTGTAATTTACATACACATACTAACATGAAGAATCATTACAGAAGTCATTTTAATTCTAACATCGACTGTCTATTTCTGGATGCACTTCGGACGCAATTGAGACATGTACCTTTTTTATTGGGACGCAATTGCGATGTATCCTTTTTTTGTTACCCTCCCGTAAAGGACGCAACTGGGGTGCAGCCGAAATATTGGATTCATGCGGTCAGTTAATTCCTCGAAAATGACAGCCTCGAATGTTTTCACAAAGCAAAGCACTTGAGCCTGTAACCCTAAAATTCGACTTCGACTGACAGCAATAATGTTTCGCTATTGTTAATAGCCGAAACGATAAAATAGATAAGATAGAAAGGTCCAGTCCCTATTATAATTCTTCTTACCGGACAGCCTCAGATGCTTTAACAAAGCCACTCGCTTGAGCCTGTTAACCCAAAACTGACGATAAACCAATAAGTCATGATCATGTTTATACCAGCCTGTTCGATACCTGGCAGCCAGCAGAAGACCTTAGTCTCATTTCTGTTCAGATCTTCACATGGTTCAGATGTGAGTTTTTTCTCACGTTCTCATGCATTGTGTAATTTACTTTGAAAGTGAATTTGTGCTCGTGCTTGTGTTGACGCCGCTCCAAGCAGAATTGTAAGATTCTCAGGTCAGATAACCGTTAACTACCAATTTATTTCTTAAGTTGATCGCTCTTTCTATCTCTTTCTCTCTCGCTAGCGCTCGCCCCGCTCACTGGCCCCAAGTGGCAATACGTTGATAGGCTCTGTAATATGTTGTACAAAAGCTAACTGTAAATGCTAACTATAACGAACCCTGCAATATATTATGCACCGACTTCTCGTGTCGGCCGACAAGAACATGTAATAAGTGAACATTACTAGTGGTGCACTTAATGTTCGGGCAGTCTTTGACGCTGAGTCTACTTCTGTAAGTTCCTATCTCCCATTACTAATAGTGCACTTGATGTTTGAGCCTTTGAGCAATCTTTAACATTAGGTCCACCTCTGTAAGTTCCCATTTTATATTACTTGTGGTGCATTTGTTGTTAAGCAGTCCTTGACACTGAGTCCACCTGTAAGTTGTGGTGTTTGTGGTGCGTTTGATGTTCAAGCAGTACTGGACGTTGAGTTCACTGGTAAATTCTCAAGTTGTCTTCCGTAATTTTGACTAATACTAAGAGATACTGTAAGCTACTGCGCATGCCTGTACAATTTGTAGTGGAACCAAGTTCACTGGTGATCCCACATGAAATCTATCCGAATATTTGCAAGTCGAATGAACCAATATTATGAAATTGTTACATCTTCTTTTCAAACACCAAACGAATTCCAGAAAGAAAACATTGTTATTGGGCCTCCATGTATCATACAACCCCCCCCCCCCCCTAATGACAAGTATATAGTATATGGATCTTACCTGTACTGACTTAATGAACCGCCCCTAGGATCTCCTATGATTATCTTAACATCTTATGACTGACAGTATGTGTTTGTTTCATGTATACTGTTAGATGAAGCTGTCAAGAAGCAAGACCAAAGCCGCCGGAAGAAACTTACTTTACTTTAGGAGCTCCTTATTTACAAGTATTTGTAATATACTTTCTATTGTATGCCATGGCTTTTCATCATTCTTATATAAGTGACGTTCAGTATGTAAACAACATTGCTTAATACAAGCTCATCACAAGCCTTCCACTGCATCCAGTTGAGCTTTCATAATTAATTGGCTGAAATAATCTGTATTCCAACCCTTTCATAAATTTGTATAAATTGTAAAAATATGATAATGTATGCATTTTGGGTTGCAATATTACTCTGCTTACACAAGATTATTACACAGGGGGTTTCCCATCCCAACATGTTTTTAATGGGGGTTTTCTCATCTCAGCTAGGGTTCTGCAGATCTCAACATGGTTTTTTCCTCTGCAAATAGTCCCATCTCAACTGGGGGCCCCGATCCTAATTTGGAATTTTTCAATATATGATTCTTTCCGCCGTAGTTTAGGTTTTTCCATCCTCAGCATGGGGGTTTTCGACCTCAGCATGGGTTTTTTGCCGTCAGGTTGTGTAGTCGTCCAATGATTTAACAGGTTTTCTTTCTTCCAATTTTTTTACTTCAATGTGAATTTTCCTGACCTCAACTTGGGCTCTGTTATCCGACCTCAGCTTAATTTCTTCGGTAATGTCTTGGGGTTTTTCGACAGTGACTTGAACTTGAATTTTGCTACCTCAGCTTGGGTTTTTCTATCTCAACTTGAGTTTTTCCATCTTAGTTTGAGTAATCTTTCATTCATTCAATTCCAACGTGACTATGTATTTTCTGACTTTCTTTTTTTCCTTTTTTTCTAAACTAAAAATTATTTGAGCTTTTCCGACTTGAACATGGGTTTTTTCATTTCAGTTTTGGATTTTCTAGTTATCTCATGGGGTTTCTGCGTCTCAGTTTGAGTCTTCTGACCTCTGTACGTGTTTTTCTGATCTCACTTTGGATTATTCCAATGACGTTTTGAATAATCAAAGAGTTCTCGAGTGGAAATGGATTCAAAATATTTTCAGTCCTCTTCCTTTGAAGTATGAATGTATAGACCTCCTCAAGAAAAATCCAAATCCATTAATGCAAAACGGATTTGAATGTGAATCAATTTCATCCTTAAAAAATGATTCTAAGTGTATTTACAAGTTTTCTCTTGGTGTTTCTACTATAACTTCTCAACCGTGAGATGTTTCAAAAAAAATATCAGAGTTCAAATTACGAGTATTCTACGTGAAATTTTATATAAGAATGATTTCTTACTATTTTCTCATATTCAATGTGCCACGGTGTCTACAGGTCATATAAGTCATTTATTTTGGAAAGAGGTCATTTAAGTTATCTAAAGTTATATTTTTTCGCTGTAGTTCATCTAAAATTTTGTGTTCTATTGAAAAGTTGAGAAAAAAACACCTTAGTGTCCATGTTGGAGTGTGAGTGAACTTGGTAATATTCTGTATGTAGGGTGTGCCAATTCCCAATTTCTTCTTGTGTAGTCCAGAGCGCTTTCGGCTGTTACGCCATCTTCAGTGGAGCACCCTGAAGATGGTATAATAGCCGAAAGCGCTCTGGACTACAGAAGAAGAAATTGTGGATTGGCACACCCTACATACAGAATAGAAAAAAAACCGGCCAAAATAACATAAGATTATTGTACAGACATCAGCTAGTGACTAGAATGAAACAAAAAGAATGGGGGTGATGTTTCAAATGCAACATAAAGTAGGGAACCAACAGAAAAGGGAGCAAGCAAAAATGTTCAGTAAACAGAATGGTTGCCGATGCCCCGCGGAGACCCCTTCCCTAACATCAAGACTCTTATTCACCAGAAATTTGTTTGCACCCATATTTTTTGCCTCGAACACACCATTCGTTTAGGTTTTTGTTTGTCGTTCATTGGCTTTCCAACAGATTTTAATTTGAGCTTGTAGGAATAATAAGACTGAAATCGTTAGTATCCGGGTTGTGAAGACTATTTTTATATTCATGGTATCGATATGTGCGATGTCAGGTAGTAAGTTTTCGAGTCCTGTGTTCATTTTCAGTATTTTTTTGACCATGAGTTGAATATTGAAGCTGCTGAGGAGATCAAGGGTCAGAAATGTCATCTACAATATCTATCATAAATAGTTGGGTTTCAGTGTCACTGAATTCGTTTTTGATAGTATTTTGACTGCATCATTGAAACAGTGGCACTCTTGGATAGAGAAGGCAATGCAATGTGGTTATCAAATTACGAATTTTCAAGAGCGAACAATTCGTCATCGATATTGGTTTGACTGGAAACTGAAAATGGGGCAACTAACGACGAGATTGGGGTTCAAACTGTAAAATACAGTACGATTATCAAATACACAGCCGTACGTCAAATTACCTCCGTGGCCGACAGACAAATAGAGAAACAGAACGTTATCTCACCAGTTGTATAAACGGACTGATGGACAGCAGGCAGGAAAGCAGGCAAGTCGGTGGGAAGACAGACTGAAAGAAGTCAAGTAGCTTGGCCGGAAAACGGACAGACGGATGCTGCCGAGGCTTCATTCTGAAATAAGAACCACACCCCGTTTTAAAATTGCCGCCTATATCTCCGACACAATTTATCAGTTAAATTTTATTGAATGCGAAGAATGCGTGATCGAAGTTCCCTCGGAATTTTCGCAGTCTAACTCAATTTTCTTTTGTTGTTATGAAAATTTCACGTTCCCCAAAATTAATTTTCCATTTGATGTGTTTCAGCGAGGACATTGAGTATTTTGGGAAGAGCGATTGGGGTCGGTGGCAGACGTTGTACTCGCAGACGGTTGTATGCAATCTAGCACCGATGCATGGACGCCTCCGCCGAAGGAAATTTTCTCGTAAAACCATTCACAGCCGAGGAAGTAAATTTCTGTAAGTTGATAGATGAGAAAACCGTGAAAGGAATACGTTTAGATGTACAACACCGCTTCTCATCTTTTTCACACAGCTACGAGCTATACATAAGAAATTCTTCTATGAAGATGCCGCGAATCACAAGTATATGCTACTTGCTAGCTTGACATGGAATGCACGTTTCAATTTTCATTACCCCTTTTTAGTTCAAAGCATGTGTAAATTGATTCGTTAGGACACTTCTGCCGGGAACAAATGTATGTAGGAGACCGGGAAGGGCAAAGAATAATTATCGTTTTATCAACTCTCTTCTCTCGAGTACTTACATAACTATCCCGACGTTAGTAATTTAATGAGTGCACAAAGAGAGAAGCACGTATGCTTTTGAATGATTCGTACTGCTGTTTTTTGTTTTTAAATCAGTATTACAAATGAAAATGCTTTCCAATGAGTAACGTAGGTATTCTTTCAACTCACTCGATTGTGGATTAGTTAACGGTTTTTGAAAATTTTCAGTGTTCATCAGAATACGATTGAATTTTTTCCCTCGCCGAAGATGGGGAAGCGATTCTCAAGATTCTTTAAAATTATTCGATTTTCAGTGCTCATATGAAAATCTTGAAGACTCGTCAAATTTTTTACCGCTTTTCCGAAAGTATTTAGAACTCAAAAACTGTTCAGAACTCTTTTGGGACCCTTTATGATTCTTCAAGGCATGATTAAGGCTCTTTTAAATATGATCAATGAAAGTCTTGTAGAACTTGTACAGTCTTCAAAAGACTTCTCCAAATTAACGGCGGCGATCGCTTATTTCATCGGGGGGGGGGGGGGACAAAACTTTATGGATCCAAATTACGTATTTTTTATAGGAATGGTGAATTTCGGGTGTAAAACACTCTGTTTTTCGTGAAATCGCCGAAAAATTTTCTGTGTGTGTGTGTGTGTGTGTGAATGAGTGAGTGAGTGAGGAATGCAAATTCGGTCCAAACCCTCGAGATCGCCACCATTGCGTCAAACTAATATTCTCTAATACTCATTCGAAGTTCTCCTAGACTTGTTTAGGACTTTTTCGGGTTCTTCTTTATAACTCACCGACTATGTTTAAGACTTCTTTGACTCCTCAAGACTGGGTTAATGCTAATATAATAATTTTTCTGGATTCTGGATTCCTTACGAGCGATTGGCTTCAAGCTTTGTCTTCGAGTTCTTGCTCTTAGGTCGTTTGATTTCTTTTATTTAAATGATCATAATAGCAGAGTTCCCATTTGGGAAAGAATATTAAACAAATCTTCTGGTATTTGGAACAGTTTTGATGAACCCTAAATGTACATTGAAATTTATGACAATTTTGTAGAAGTCTTAACAAAGTCTTAGGGAATATTTGAAAATAACCTGGTCAGTGTTAGAAAATTTTGGAAGATCTGGTCGTAGTTCTTATAAGTTTTAATTGGTCTTAATGATTTCTAATGAGTCATAAAAAGTACTGAATACTTTTCATACAGTAATTTCATATCTTATCGAATCTCTGCTGAGTTGTATCAAATTTCAGAAAGTTTTGAATACTTTTCCTACAGTCGTATCAAATTTTATTGAATCTCTGCTGAGTTTTATCAAGTTTCAAAGATTCTTCAACAGCTTGAGAGAGTTTTTGTCAGTTTTAGCAAGTCTTTTATTCGAGTTCAAAAAGGATATTACGGAATTTCATTCTGTCTTGGTGGTAATCACTTGGCCTCTGTCTTGAGAGGTCTACGTAGTATTTTAGCAAGTCATAATAAATCATAACAGAAGTTTGACGAGTCTCACAACCAAGTAACGTAAAATAAATAAAATAAAAATCTTATTGAATTTCCTTGGAGTTTCGTACTATATGGCTTCTGAAGACTTGTGTACGACTTCCGAAATTCTTGCACGCTGCTTTAGGATTCCTTGAGACAATTTCAAAAACTGCCAGGCTCTTCTGAGACTGGAAGATGTAATATCTTGCTGCTCGGAAGCATTTTTGATTACAATATTTTTCTTGGGGGGAGGGGGAGGCTAATTGCTCTCCTTGAATAGGTATGTACGTAGGGACTCCTTCAGTTGTTAAAACCTTAATTTTGTATTGGGTTCCGATTTGCAGACACTTGGCAGACTAAACCCCGCGAACGGAAACCGTTTCCAGCCGCATTGAATTCGAAAGACTGATGTCTGCTAACGTCGAAAAATCAGAACTGAACAGGTCAGAGGGGGACGAATGGAATGAATTCACGAAAATATCGAGAATATTACGGTTCGACGATTAAAATTTATTCGTTTTTAGGGATACAAGGTACCAGCCCAAAAAAAAAACGACTTTTTATTATTTTAGTAGGTGCACCTGTATCGAAGTCACTATTTCTGTAGATGCTGAGGGGTTACTATAGCAACAGCTTCATATGAAACCGAAGTAGTCTTTCGGTCTTAGGCGTCATTTTAGTCGGGAGACTTAACAGTTTATGTTTAACCCGGTCTACAGTTCGGTCTTTATTTTATTTTCGCGTTTCTCCAGTAGCACGTGCGACGACTGATTTATTTATATTCGTTCGATGCAATAGTTTCCTTTTTTTTTCCTTTTCCCCCTTTTTTTATTAGATTTGAGAAATAGTATTAGCCCAGTAATATTTCTATTTTATTCGTCATTTTTGGTCGTCAATTAGACTCCAAAACTGGCTGGTTTGATTGGTCGATCGTGACGTGTTTTGTGCCGACCGCTTGTATCATTCGACGTGTTTTGTACAGGTTTTTCTGTCGTATTCAGTTTCGGTTGAATCGGTTTGTGATCGAGAATTTTGAAGAAACATGTTCGGCGGGCACGTCTACGTTATGGAAGACGATGGGTCTGTTGATCGGAGGCGGCACTAACGTGTGGTCGAGTTCAGGTAAGAAATTCAAAGTATTTTGCCATGCAAGCCGAGAAATAAGTAATGAGTTTGTCGATACCGCTCGTGGCCGTCCCCCCACTGCTAGCTAATATTAGGGTGAGACTGTGTGCTGTAAGGGGGAGGCCCAATTTTCATGAAGACGATAACTACAAGCTCGTATCTTTCTGTGTAAATGCACGTGGAGGTGTTCAGTTTTCGAGTATTCAGATCTAAAACATAAATTTTCTCGCGAAAACTGCATTGACTATGCTACAACTGAATTAATCCTAAATTTGGAAAAATGAGAAATCTTCTGTATAAGTGTACAAATTCAGTTGTAAGTTTTGATTTTGAAAATATGACTAACAGATCATGGTGAAAATGAAAAAATTTCAAACTTGATCATTGCTTAGTCTTAGTATTGAAAAGACTGTAAACTTTCAAAACTAAGCAAAAATATTCTAATCACATTAATTTGAACTTTGGCTGCTCGTTTGATGTTGAAGATAGGCACTAAAAATGTGTTATGAGAAAAATCAGTGAATTCAAGAAAATCACGATCTTGAATCGTTTGAAGATCTCTTGACTTTTGATCTTTTAAGTAGTGCTCCTGATATGATTTTTCGATGATTCGAAGATCATGATCAGATATCAACTGGATTATAATTGTAAGGGCACATACGAGATAAGACCAGTTGACCAATTTTTCGATTTTTACTTTTCTGGGTGAATTTATGTACAAACCCCTTAGACATCGAATAAAACCAACCCCAGAAAATTCAGCGAGATATTACAGTTTTAAGTGAGGCAAATCAAAATGTATTATTAAACAATAAATTTCGAAAAAGTACAAAAAGGAAATAGCATACTCTTATGCAAAATTGAAAACAATTTAACATGAATATGCTGGACATATTATTTTCTTCTTGCCCTTTTAAATGCGATAGCAGGCAAATACATTTACCCGTTGTCAGGATAAGTGGCCTACGTTACCTGCTGAAGGGGAGTCTCGCATTTCTCGCTACGATCCTCCAGTCTTAAAATGTAGGCAACTTATCCTGCTGCATGAATGCATGTCTACTCTTACCGTTTAAGAGACTCGGATTCGAAAATTTCTGATGAAATTCCTTGAAAATCATCGGAGAATTTTCCCAAAGTTTTTCGATGAAATTCTTCGGAGATCATCAAACATTTAAATTCGTTAGAAAACATTGAAAATTTTTTCCGGAAAGAAACGGACCAGAGATTAGAGAAGCGTGTGGTAATGGACCTTCACGATTGAAATGTGAAATGTAGGTAAGTAACAGAACGAGAATTACAAAAAATAAAAAAAAATAAAAAAAATACTCTCAACTTTAAACGATTCTCCTGTAAAATTTTACTTTTGGTCAATTGGTCCTTTTTCGTATATGTCCGTCCTCATTATGAGCTTTTTCATGAATCAACATTTTTTAAAATTATGTTTTGGTCGGAATCCGTGATTTTCTTGAAATTTCCAAATGACTATTAGATGATTAATCTAGATCACTGTTGTAATCTTGCTCATCCTTGAACGAGTATTCGCAGTTTCGGTTGCATTTTTACATAGGCGTTGTTACGTTCACTGCAGTCCTTGGTAGAATACCCATAAGAAAATGTCACTAACAAAAGTTGATTTCAAATTTTTGAATGAAACTTCGCCGATATCTAGTATGTTTAGGTAAAATTTCGTTGAGCAGAATGTATTCTAGTATTTTGTGAAAATGACTTACGATAACACTTGGAAAATGAAACAAAATCTGTGAACGTAGTTGCCTATCGCTTGTATTGAAGGAGTTCTTGATGTTAAAATTTGTCATTCTACGCGTTAAGCACCCCATTTGGTCGTTTCTAGTTTTTAAGATAACAGCCAATTTCTCGATCCGAAGGGAAACTAACGAATTTTTAATTTCTATTTAGTATGAAGTTGCAAATGTTTTCTGCTTCTATTTGTTCACCATATCCGCGGTAGTCACTTTCTGGAAAATCAGGATAATTTTAATCAAAATCAGGGAGCTTTTCGAGAATAATGAGTATTACGGAATACACACAATTTTCATAGTTAGCCAATGAATATCAAATCTGATCTAAAATAGTAAATTCTCTTAAAGCTGTTTACAATACTAGTTGAAAAATGTCAGGGAAACTTTGGAAAATTATCCTGGAAAACCGGGAAAAGTCAGGGAAAATAATTCTTAAAAAATAGTGGCTACCCTGCACATCGGAATATGGGATTTCATTTCTGAAATACGACATACTTTTATTTAAAGACAGTTTTCTGGTCAAATTCTAAATCGTTTTTTCTCGGCGAGTTTTAAACTGACAGGCCTCCGAATGTGCTCGAAATGATGTAATTTTATCTTAGGATGTGAATCAGACCATAACTTCATTTCGACCGAATGGACCCTTCTTTTACAGAATGATACATCTATGTAGACATTTTTGCATCAATCTCACTACTCCAATTTTCGAACCCGTGTAGCTTTTTCAACGAAGAGGATGAAAAATAGACGCTCTTTAATTTTTGTTTACATTTCTAATGTATTAGCGTGTGCGGCTCTTTGGAAAAATTCTGTAAACGAAAATTTGACTGGCCAAATCATAGTGAAAACTTGATATTTTTTAAAATCTCGAATCTTGTAGCCCCTGCAATTTTGACAATGGCCTATATTTCAGGATGTCTACCAGTCTCTGAATTCTTACCCATTTAAGAGAAAGTTCCCCAAAATTCGAGGGTGGAGCAGTTCTCCAAAATGAAGGTTAAAAATGATGAATTTTCTTATAAATGTGATTGAAATTCAGCCGTGCAATTTTGAAGAAAGTCCCCCGGAATATGAAAATGAATATTTTCTCAAAATCTGCAGTAGTTCTGTATTTTTTATTTCCAACTGTGATTTGTATCTCAATACAAATAGCTGTCAGCTGGTTGGTCTTGAGTTACGGGGCCGTCTGCCAGTCATATAAGGTCCGACGGCACAGAAAAAAGTCTGGTTGTACTCGAAAGAGACAAAAAGTACCGTAAATAGAGGCAATATGAAGATGTACTCTCTCCTTTTGAGCCAGGAGAAGTATGAAATGTTATAACTTGCTAAATAAAATTTCATTTTTTATTTTATTTTTTTTTTGTCAAGTCAATATTTAGGTGAATTTGAGCAACATTTTTAAATTTACGACTTTTCTTGGCTTGCCCAGTCAAAATTCTGACAAAATATAGATTTGTTACTATTTTACGTATAAAATTTGTACCCACACTTCCCTCCCTCTCTCCCCCAGGGGAACTTCCTATTTGTGTTACTGATATGCCTAAAAGTTGTGAAAAAGAAGTCTGGTAAAGGAAAGGCGAATTCTTGTAATTTGTATCCAGCTGAATTACTATAGGTTCATTAAGCCATGAGCCGATTTTTTCGCGAGTCCAAAAAGTGAGAATGCTGAGTTTCTTGTTCTTCTCAACAAGAAAGATGCAGTATCTTTTTGACTTAGATTTCCATACCTGGATGTCCTGTGTAAGTGAAATGTCGAGATGTATGTTTCTTAAGCCCGTTGCATAAAAATGTTGGTATCGCGGACATGCTGCCTACTGAGCAAATTGAGAGAATTACTTGAATTTTGATTTCAAATTACTTCTGAATTCAAAGTTTGAAATGAAATTTTGAGAGACTTGACGTCATGATGTTTTATAATTGAGAGACATTCATGATATTAGATCGCTAATTTCACGATTTATTGGGTCAGTGGTGTGAGCAGGATTTGATTTCGGGGTTCATTTTTCATCATGCCGAATAAGAGAGGTTTCCCCCATATTTTGGGGATATTGCAACACCAGAATACCTCATACCCTCTTGTGTTTGCCTCTGACCTTATGTACTCCGGATTTTCAACACTTCTCGGGATTAATATCAGGTTTGTCGACGCATTGCACATTCTGTGGACACGAGAGGCTGCTTGGATCCGAATTTCAACCTACGCTCACTGTTGTTCATTACGTTTGAATATTAGCAAATTGGAGAGTACGTAGTCGAATCACAAATGCGCTGGTATTGAAGTTATCAACACTGATTCCAACACCTTCCTAACACGTGCTTTTACAAAACGGAATTCACTGTCCTGCTACCATATCGATGCTACTAACATGAATGATTAAAACGGGTCTCTATCCGAAAAGTGTTTTCAGATTTATCAGTCTGCTGCTAGAAATAATAAGCCAGATTTCATCACCCCCTTCCCCCCACCTTCCATCGTACCAGTCGTATTTTAAGCTGAATTTTTTACTCACAATGACCGAGTATTCGTGTACTGACATAAATTAGGATTCGCCATCGTGTTGAACTCGCAGATTCTAAAGGATATGTACCTAGGCCTGTAAAGTTATGAATTTCTAAGTAGAGTGGTCTGAAATCTGAACCGCATAATTCTTACGTTCGCAATTAACGAACGTCGTAAATAATTCACTGTCGCGTAGCTCGCTGCCTTTATTCTCCGTTTCGTGCTGCAGTTGAAACGCAGAACTGCGCGGAGTTGACCGGGTTTTTGCACACTCAGACACACACACACACACACATATTTGAATCTGACAGGATAACTAGAATCTCTTGGAAAGCTGAGAATTCGTAGTGACTCTTGTCACGAGGAACACGTTTGCTATGCAGGAGAGAAAAAAGAAAAGAAAAAAGGGGAAAAGTCAGATTATTTTGAATGAAAAGGGAGGTGTGTAAGCATTTATTGAAATTGAAAATGCTATTCATCGGCACAGGGGTGAAATATCTGGAGTAATCGTACGATATTTTTACTCGCGTCATTTCAGTTCTCGACTGTATAATATTCTCTCCTAATGAATTTTATCGACGTGCGAAATTCAGAAAAAAAACTCGGGTACTGAGGAGAGAAGGGTTATAAGTTCACAAAATACTCTGTAATAAACAAGATTCGTTGATAATTACGTTTGGGATGCGAATCCTGTGCGGCGGTACTTTCCAGGAGAACCATTTTAGAAATAGTGCTTCCCTTCGATTTATTGCACCGTGGTCGTTTCTGCTAACCTAGTAATTAATTCTACTAATTAGCTCTCTGTGTAATCGACAATCGAAAAGTAAAATAGTGCGTATAGCGATTGCGATATGAACCCGGGTTCCGCCAGAAGTTATATTTTCCCCGCAGGAGATTCCGATGGTCTGTTAATTTCAGCTACTTATACTAAACGAATATCACCATTTCTGCGTATCATTAGCTGTGTACATTCGTAGGTTTGATGTTTCAAAATATTGGACCGAGGTATCTTGAGATTTTCTCCCTTGTGTGTCAAAATGAATCGTCAGCCTGTGGCCTATAGTGAGTTGTTCTCGCATCATCGATACATTACGTTTACATGCTCTTTGTGACCCGGAGTGAGGTTGTACTGGTTCATTCTCGCGGTAACGAAGCGACGTTACCGCGTAATTAACCGACATCTATCGGAAAACTCTTGAGGTGAATGTCGGACTTGGCTCATAACGGGGGTGTTTGAAAGTTCAGAAATTTATTATGAATGCGTGTTGGTATGATTGAAACGAAATCGTAAATGATTTTCCCAGGTGCATTGTATGTATTTCCCGTCGACTGAACGTCGGACCGTCAAATCATCCTTAGCTAGTGAACGTGATATAAAAACGTAGGTGAAGGATTTGGTTTTTCACTCGCGATTGTAAAAGTTCAAAGAATGACCAACTAGTGCGAACATATTGGTATAAAAGTAAGGCCTTCACTTTTTCAACTATTTATTAATTGAGTTAAATTTTAAAGGAGTTTAACTCGCCTCCCCCGAGATGGTCACATTTCAATTTCGGATCAAAAATTACGAGCTGCTAATGCCTAAAAAATGCATGTTAATAGCGTAAATTAATAAAAAGTTTTTGCTTCAAGTGTTGGGTATGTTGTAAGGAGGGGTGACAGTTTCCAAATTTGTAGGTCGAATTTTTCTTGTTCAGTCTTTGCAAATCCGAACAAGGGTCTTCTGGAAGACCTATGCCGAGTAAAATACATCTCAAAGAATTTAAAAGAAGTATGGGAATAAATACCCTCCTTTCTCCGAGCTGAGGAGAAATTTGAAAATTTCTAATTTGTATGACTCAGATCATTGAAAAAATTTCTCTCGCCCCGCTCGCAACTAGTATTACCTATGAATTTTTTTTTTTTAAATAAAATTATAAGCTATCTCCCCCGCCTCCTTCAAAACTTTTTGTGTTTACGTCACTGCCCACAGCCACTTAGTTTCTGAGCTTCTGAAGTCGAAGTATCAACAGTGCTGAACTGATTATTACACAGTGTGTCCCACATGTTTTCAGACTGTGGCTACGAAACACAAAAAAATCGCGGATATTTTTTCGACAAATTTTCTATTTAGTCTCCACTATATTGTATAAGGTAAAGTGCCAATATTTGGTCGGGGTATTTTGAGGTCCCCTGGGGGGGTCTGTAGTGGTCAGAGGGTAAATTTGTAACGGGCATACTAAAATTTCATCCTTTAACTACCTTTTAAGGGGGTTGAGACTAAAACAAAATCCCCCTCCCCTCCCCAACTACGTTTGAAAAAACGTCCAAATACCAAGATTTGGCACCATATGCCAAATCTTGGTCACCCCTTCGAATAAAACTTTTCCAAAACGTATAAAAACTAGAAGGCAAATAAGACATAAAAGTGCGAGGCGGAATGTGAAAACTGAAAAACTTAAAGAGATATGGGAGTTTGAATTTACAAAAAAAAATGCCAAATCTTGATCGACCAACATTTGGCACACCCAAAAATTGACCACAGTGTTACCCACAAGATTTCACACTGTGGTTATCGTAAAGCAACAAAAAAATGATATTATTTTCGACAAATTTATTTAATTGTATTCCAATGAATTGATTTATACACTCATCACTGAGTTAAGTCATCAAGACTATTCTCAAGCCACTGGAATTATCTTGAGAATCATTTAGTTGATAGTGCGTCCAAAACAGCATTTTGTACGCTGCATGAAACCAAGATGACCTCATTCATCGTTCAGCTTTGAAAATAGTCTAGCTGTGTAACCTAGAATCTGGCTGAACCGATTTTCGTCAGCAAGCTAACGGAAAAAATGTTTGATCGTTTCAGCGTTGTGTGGCCGGTGGCATGTCGCATGCAACCATTTGGAAAAAGATGGATCTGTTCCTTCAGGTTGGCCTGTATCGTGTAACCTAAAAGGCGGTCGTGCTCACATTTGATAAAGTGATCCTTACAAGCTTTCTGGACAATAAAATCCTTTGGAACAATGTTCAGGTGAAAAAATTAAATCTACATTGCTTTTTTTTTTAAATGAAATCGCAATTTTGTCGATCGCCGCGAATTTTTGCCGACCCATTAGGCACTTTGTCGGATGTCATAAGCAAAACACCAGTTTTCGTCAGTTGCAATAATCGAGTTAAAAATAGCGGCCTTAAAACAGACCTTATCACCAAACGTTGTTCGAAATTTGTCTCCATTTCAAAATTATAATCATGCAACGCGCATGCCCACATTCCAATGCCTTCTGTAGTCGTCCATTCTCGGCGTCGCTCGGCATTTTCCGTGCTGGCAAATCGAAACATGATGGAACGAATGACCACATAAAGAGGAAGACGCAACTACATTACAGTGGTAATGCTTTTCTACAGAAGGTTTTCTGCGAAATTTTTCTCTTTTGTGTATCGAGCCATTAGACATAATCGGCACATGAATACCAGGGTTGCCAGATTTGGTCCTTTTTAAAACTTTTGGTCCCTTTTTTCGCTCCGCAAATAATCTTCTAGAAATCGATTAATATTTCAAAAAATAAGCCACAAATAAGGAATTGGAGGTCCATTTTCATAAATGAAGAACTAAAACATGCCAACCCTGTTCATATATGCTGGTAGCAGGGACTGAAAGCTAGTTGAAAGCCGAAAGTTGGAAACCCGAACGATTTTGGCATGAAAGCTACAGCCGGAAATTGAAAGCCGATTGGGTTCGAAAGCTGAAAGCAAAAGCCGAATCTCTTTCGGCTTTTCACGACTTTCTCCCAAAACCAAAAAATGGCAAAAAACAACAGATAACGAAGTATAATTTCGAAATTGTTTTTCTTTTTCGTGTATAGAATAAAGAAATGAATTCACTTTTTTTCCTACCTTAACTGTAGAGTCTGTTGTCAAACACCTTGGAAAAGATCCAAAAGAAAGAGCATATGTGACCAGCTCGGAGGAAAGGGGGCTTACGTCTAAAAAATTGATTTTGGGGTTTCTGCAGTTTCATATTCACGATCTTAAGGAGCATACACACCCGTTTGCCCGACCTCAAAATACCTATTTTTCACGGCTGTACAGCGTTTGAAAACTAATAGTTGTTAAAAAAAAAAACACAAAAAACAGGTAATTTATAAAAATGAAGTTTAACGACTATGAGTGTGATTTTTCTCGTAAAATGAGTGGTTCTGAAAAAAGACAATCTTCAGTCTCCGCTACAGAATTGGTTGCATACTTTCTATCTTGAAGGGGCAATTCAATATTATTATTTTTTTGAAAATGTTGATAATAATTTCAAAAATGTTTAAATAAAAAATTTAAACATGGTATTCCATTGTTTATACTATTTGTAACAAAATAGTTACTTTGTAGACATAACTGTCTATCTTCAATATTGAAGGCGCAAAAAATTCACCAAAAATATCAATTTTTTAATTAATACATATGGCCCTTTCAATTTTGAGAATAGGCTATTCTTTTTGGGAAGATTTTTTGTATTTCTACGTATAAATGGAGTAGCATACTAAGGCGAGTTTCCCCATTTGGAAATATTACAGAATTTTTAAATAAGAAACTATAATTGACTATCACTTTCTCTCCGCTTCCTCCCACTCCCCACCGCTGACTACGACGTGTTCCACACACAACACGATTTCGGAGGCATGACCTGCTGTACTCAGTACAAACCACATGTTAAACGATACAGTGTTACCAAACTTCAAACGCGTTTTTCTCAAAAACTTGATTTTAGACGTAAGCCTCCTTTTTTCCGAGCCGGTCACATATGCTAATGATAATGAGAATTGCCAAAAATCAACTCCTCAGAGTCCTAGACTCCCTAAAGGCACGAAAAAACATGTTCTAAATTGCTAGGCAACGGGGGAAAAATGTAATAATATTGTCAAAAAAAAAATTGCCCGAAAACCCAAAAGTCAAAAGCTGGAAAGCGGAAAGCCGAACGATTTTGGAACGAAAGCTAAAGCCGGAAGTCAAAAGCTGATTGAGTTAAAAACCGAAAGCCGAAAGCGGAAACCGTATTTTTCAATGCCATAAGCTGATGCCGAAAACGAAAAGTCCCTGGCTGGTAGGGCAGTATAGTTTCACCCGGTCATACTGGACCGCCATATTGTTACAACTTCGGTCAGTCGAAAGAAAATCGGCTGAACGGTAAACACTGCGTCACCACCGCTTGACCAGTTTTATTGGAGCTTTACAGGGGGAGTGCGGATATACGCCATTTTTGATCATATCCACGGGCACGATATGATCCAAAATAGCGTATGTCCGCACGCCCCCTATAGAGTTCTAATTTTACTAGATTTAGAATTTTAGAGTGGAAGTTTAACCGAAGAAGAATGTCAATTTCGCAATGCTTATTTACCGGTACCTGTTTCTTAGAATGAAATGAAATTGTCCTTCATTATTTTTTGTATTACTCGATTTTGAATTCTATGTTGAAATTATGAATTAAAAAAATTGAAAAGTCACGAAATTGTTGTGTTTAAACAGTTTTAAACAGTTTTTTTGTTCTAAACGCGTTTAAAACATTGGTATTTGCAAATATTCAATTGCGTTTTAAACAAAAAAGAAAAACGTTTTGAACAAAAAAACAGTTTGTTTTGTTTTTTTCCAAAAACAACAGGTTTTTTTTTGCAACCCTGGTCGTTGTAATCTAATAACATTCTCAGTGGTAGTCGTTCATTATTGGTATCCATTGGCATCCTCCATTAGGATTTAAACTTAGTTGGCAGCCCTGCGATTTGTGTAAGTGATCATGTATGATTTGTCGTAAGCGTGTAGCAAACTTCAACCATGATTCATTTTAAAAGAAAATTGGTCCTAAATTCGGCTGCATCATCACCAAAAAATTAAATTATAATCAGTTCTACTGTCAGCATAATTTTTACTCGTCCCCCCCCCCCTACTGAAGGTATCAGTGAATCTATTTGAAAGTACACATAATCACTCACTCATTTTCACCCGCAAACACCCGCGCAGGTAATTTAGCAGCGCACTCTAGTGCAGGTTTAAATCCCAATATCAGTCAGTCGGTCGTTTGGTCGAAACTTGGTGGAACAAATGACCGCGTAAAGAGGAATACACAGTTGTTATATCGCAACAGTAATGTTTTTCTGCACACAAAACTTTTGTTTTATGTTTAGCTATTACATATGTGGCAGTTTCTATAAAAAGGGGTAACTTTGTCAATCGATCAAAGTCTCAGAAAACGCAAAAAAAGAAAAACAAAATTTTTTGGTCAAAGAAATCAATTTTGAGATTTTGGTTGATTTCTATAGAAAAACCATCGCAATAACGAAGATACAAAATTTAAAGGCATGAGAGAGAAGAGGGAGAGAGAGAAAGAGAATTATGAAAGAGAATGAGAAAATAATGCGAATGTCTGCGTTCGCTTCCTCGTGGTTTTTCGGAGCTCACGAATAAATCCGATGTTGTGGATTGTTACCACACAGAAGAGCGAAAAATTACCTTTCCAACAAGCCCTCATTGAGGCTGGTAATATGATTCCGCGGCGAGTTAGGGCCGCTTGACGAAGTGGGGGAAAAAGGTGTGTCTAACTTTAAACGCGTTTTTCCTAAAAACGTGTTTTCGCGCGTTCTTGTTGCACTCATCTTTGACCGCTTGTATCTCCGGAACAAAAAACGCTACAAATATCGCTGATAGCTTGTTGGAATGGGCATTCATTCCTCTATTACGTACTGCCCGTAACTCAAAATTTGTCGGGTAGACAAAGTTACCCCTTTTTATAGAAACTGCCACATTATTATATTGATGTCAAAAGTGTAAATGTCATCTTTGGGAGTGGAAACTAAAAGTGACCATCACGATGAATCATGTTATTTTTTCAACTTATCCCCTTGGAGTGGGAGTAAGAAGGGGTATTGGCCTGCGATTGCTATGGTGATGGCCTGGACAGCTGGTTTTCCCGGCAGCCTGTTTGGTCCCACTCCGCCCCTGTTAATCCTTGTGACAATCTCGAGCGCAGGTTTCCCAGTTCGACTCTTCGGCTATCTTTGACGAACCAACAGTCGACAACTTGGTGTGTAGCAGCGTTACCTGAAATCCGCGAAGGTTGCAGGTCTCGACTTCGAAATAGTTATCTCCGAGGAAACGACGTGTTCATTTCGAGAGAGAATATTCTCAACGGAATTACGAACACGATCATTAATAAGAGAAGGAGCCAAAAGCACTGCAGCCGCAGCCGGTGTTACGATATTTGTATTTTACGTTTACGCTCTTCAATAACAGAACCGAGTGCTTAATGTTTGCCGATGATAACGCCGTCGCCTACGGCGAACTCGCTAAATGAATTTAGTGCCACGGGCGTTATCAGGGTGGATACATGTACGTAAAAAATTATCGCCCGCACTAAACCGTTATTTTCATTACATTCGCGGGCTCATAAGCTTGTCGATAGTCAAAATATTTTTACAGCATTCGCGAAAAGCGAAAGAGAAACAACGAGTTAATGAAAATACCAGAATCTATTCGAACTGAGAAGGCACTAAAACCGAGCTGGTCTCGGTATAGGCGGATTAGAGAGGTTACACTCAAATCCATTCGTCTTGGAGCATGAGCGCCTATATGGCCGTAAAGAAAAGTAAAACTGGAAATTAAGTGCACTTGTTTTCGAAGTGGCAGTATCCCGAGAAGGAACATCGATTTTTCTACCAATTTATATCAACCGTATTACGCAGTAGGCTATTCTGATAATGCGCTTGAAATAGGCATTCGAGCAATTAGTCGTTCTAATGGGCTACTTATGCAAATGAATTCCCATTAAGAGTTTAAAAGGTGGGAAATTCTTTGTAGACTCAAACTGGTAGGGAGCATCGTTGATAAAGTGTATTATATTCAAACTAGTGGGCTATGGCCTTTGTGGTGACAGCATGACAACAGAGCGAATGTGCACATATTTGTGATGTATGTGATATTTGTGAGCAATTTTAGTTGTTTTTTTCTTTGAAGTGGTTGAAGTTCTGTGCATAGAGTAACAAGATAAAGACTTCCAAATGGTTTCAGAAAGTTGTAAAAAAACGCATGTTCGAAGTGGTTCTGTCGTTTGGTTGGTTTGTGGAAAATCATGTTTTCTAGGCTAACAAAATGTAGCCTCATGTAACGGTCACGATGCTTAATTATGTAATAATTTTATTTTCCGACAGTACAGCCAGCGTGATAATTAAGTTAGGAAGCCCGATTTTTGGTATTATTATCCACAATGACCAAACGAAAATTAGGCTGAAATATGAACCGAATCGGACTGTGGAAAGGAGCGAAGGGTCAAATGTGTTTTTTGGGAGGAAATAAGATTATCCAACACTGTAATCGTCTGTAATTGACCCAGGGAAATTTTCACAACTATAATGTAGTTCGAGTTTGAAGACCGAAGGTTGATAGCTAATAAAGTTCGCCGCACATCTGAAAAGATCCTATTGAATGTCTGTAAATGGCCCAGTGCGATCATTAAATCAAAAAATCAAAACGAACCGGTTTTCATAATTAGCGTTTCATATTATAAAATCTTGTAAAATGTGCTTGGGATGCCCTTCTAACTTTCTCGCTGAGGATCTTGAGGCGCAGCCAGACCAATGCTATCAGCTGTTTTTTAAGGTCCCCTTATCGCCCCTCTCCTCCTCAAGTTGTAGTTCGAGTTATGATCATTTAATTCCATTCTGACAATCTTCGGCCTCTTTCAGATTAGTTTATAACATATTGAAGTTCCAAAATAATGGCGAATTGGGGACGGGTTTTCAAATGGAATGAACAAGGGTCACGGCTCTTCTAGTCGAAAGAAATCAGCATACTTCATACACGCGGCATATTGTGTCTTGGAAAGCTGACAGTGACCCACCCTTTTTTTACAAAAGGAAAAAAATGAAGTCTAGTATTAAGATCAATATCTTTCTGGCCTTCTTATATTGAAGTTCTGAGGAAATTTTTGAAATCTCAACTAGCAAGGTCTTGGTACATAAGTCTCTCAAAACATCAATTCCCACAACAAATAGGTCTGACTAGTCTGAATATTGCCTGAATGAAACTTACAAGTCCTAACTGAGTTTGAATGAGCTTCGAAAGCCTCTGATAATTCCTAACCTTGTTGTTCCTGGGCAGCTAAATAAATCGTGAAAAAATCTCTGCGGGTTGGAAAGAGTGCGTGTGAATGAGTTTCAAATGTAGCTGATAGTTCGGTATAAGGGCAATGGAACGAGTCTTAGGAAAATCTGAAAATTATTGTTGCAAGAGTGTAACTCAACCTCTGCAGAAGTGGGAGTTTCAACGAATTTTAAGAAATAAGAAGTTTCGATGTAGTCCCAATAAATCTGAGTGGGTCTGTACAGAGTTTGATCAGCCTTCTTCACCTGTTTTTTCTAATATAATCTTGAATTCTTACGAGTTATGATGCAGTGTAATGTCGTGTTAGAGTCGCAACACGCCTTAGCGAGTTTTAACGAGTCTCTAAATAATCTTATTTAGTCTTAACAGAGTCTGAATGAGTAATGTGATCTTGAAGAATCGTAATATTAAAATATAGCCTTTAAAGAATTCTCCAGAGCCTGAACAAGTGTAGTTAGGTCTTAGTGGATTTTATACTTTGGTGTAAGAGAGAACTTAGATAAGGTGATCCCTTCACCCCTACCCTGTTTAACTTCCTACTCGAAGAAGTATTTAAATCGGTAAACTGGAAGGGAAAAGGAATAAACATAAACGGGAAAACATTAAACCACCTCGAATATGCCAACTATGTAATATTGATCTCAAGCAGCAAACAGCAGCTGAAGGTAATGACACTGGAGCTAATAGTCAAAGGAGAGGAAGCGTGCTTAGAAATTAACATAAACAAAGTCAAGTTACTGTCGGAAAGATCACATAAAGATAGGAAATTATCAGATAAAAATTACAGAAGTCGCAATCTACCTAGTGCAGTTAATAAGTTTAAAAAATAAAATGAGTACGGAAATCCACAGAAGGGTAACATTAACGTGGGATAAATTTTGGAGTTTGAACGTATCCTTAAGGGATTGTACAAAAATAGATTGAAGAGCGTAATTTTTAACAACTGTATAATACCCACGCTCAGTGGCGGATTTATCACTTGAGCCGCCGTAGGCGGACAAAAAACTGCCGCCCTTGCTAATCTGGCTGACCGGATATTTTTTAAAGAAAAAAAATAAGAGTAAAAAATTTTTTGCTCACTTTTTCAATACTTTCTCTCAACAAAGTGACAAGCATATTTGGCAGTTTCTATAAAAAGGGGTAACTTTGTCGATCCGACGAATTTTGAGTTACGGGACAGTATGTAATAGAGGAATGAATGCCTATTCCAACGAGCTATCGGCGAGATTTGTAGCGTTCTTTGTTCCGGAGATACAAGCTGTCAAAGATGAGTGTAACAAGAACGCGCGAAAACACGTTTTTGGGAAAAACGCGTTTAAAGTTAGACACACTTTTTCTCCCACTCCGTCAAGCGGCCATAACTCGCCGCGGAATTACGTTACCAGCCTCAGCGAGGGCTTGTTGGAAAGGTAACTTTTCGCTCTTCTGTGTGGTAACAATTCAGAACATCGGATTTATTCGTGAAGCGAACACAGACGTTCGCATTCTTTTCTCATTCTCTTTAATAATTCTCTTTCTTTCTCTCCCTCTTCTCTCTCGTGTGCGTAAATTTTGTCTCTTTGTTATTGCGATGTTTTTTCTACAGAGTCAGAATCTCAAAATAGATTTTTTCGACCAAAAAATTTTGTTTTTCTTTTTTCGCGTTTTCTGAGACTTTGATCAATCGACAAAGTTGCCCCTTTTTATAGAAACTGCCACATTGGGTTATTACTTGTTTGTTTCATTTGCTCGTAAAAGAGTATTTTCCTTACAGTCTTAAGCTAAACTGCCAACAAATAAAATATACCTAATAAAAAAAGAATATCTTAAAAAGAGTATAAATACTCTAGAAAAGAGTACATCTGGGCTGCCTGTAGTTGTTAAACAAAATTCCATTCAGATAATCAGCAAATGAGACATAAGTATGAGCAGGTACGAAAAGAAATTAATAATATTGTTACAGAATTCTATGCTGATTTATACTCAGATAACAACACTCCCCTACCCCTTGGCCCCTCCAATCAAGGAGAAGAGTATCCAGAACCTGAGTTCCTAGAAGTAGAAGTAACAAGGGCGATTAAGAATCTAAAAGAGGCAAGGCAGTAGGACATGATGGATGGCATCAGTAATAATAAACACATCAAATACGGTGGAGACTCTTTAGTTAAAATTCTAACTCACCTTCACAACGACATATTAAAAACAAAAAAGTACCTTCGAATTGGAAAACTTCCAAAATAATACTGTTATTTAAAAAAGGCTGTAGATACAGTATCAAAAACTATAGACTAATTAGCTTCACACTAATCTTGGCCAAAATCCTTTCGTCGATGCTAGATTTCCATCTGAGAGCAAAGCTAGAACTTCAACGAACTCCATGCCATGCGGGCTTTAGGAGGGGCTTCTCTATGGTCGATCACCTCCACACAGTAAACATACTCATTTAGAGGGCAACTGAATACCAAATTCCCATCCATCTGGTCTCTATAGACTTTACTAAAGCTTTCGATCTCTTCAAGCAAAATTTCATGCTTCAGGCACTTATTAACCATGGAATAAACCAGGAACTCTAATTCAGGAAATATACTCGGGACTAAAAGCGCAAATAATTACAGATCTGGAAGGGGAAATCTTCAAAATCAAAAGAGGGGGGGGTAAAACAAGGAGATTCAATCTTCCCGCTGCTATTTAACTGCGCCCTGGACGAAATTTTTAAAAATCTTAAGTTGGGACAAAAAGGGAATCAAAATTAACGGAGAATTTTGAATAACTTAAAGTTTGCAGACGACGTGGTGATAGTGGCGGGGAGTGCGGACGAGTTACTGGTGATGTTGGAGAAACTCAGTTGTGAAAGCAAAAAAAAGCAGGTATGGATATCAATAAAAATCTTGAGCCACTCTGAAAACACAAAACTAATAAAAATGAAGGGGGAACTTCGGAAATAGTCAACAACATAATTTGTTTAGGTCAATTGATAGCTTTTCAAAATCAAGCCAAAAAAGAGGTAAATAGAAAAATTGCGTTAGCGTGGGGTAAATTTTGGAGCTTAGGATTTATTTAAAAACACAATTTTTTCGCTATCTTACAAAAGCCAACTCTTCAACAGCTGTGTTTTCCAGAAACTAACTTATATGGGTGCCAAACCTGGACAATTTCAAAACGAATTAAGAACAAACTTCAGGCTACACAAAACCAATGGAGAGATCCACGTTTTGTCTCAAACTGGGAGACAAGGTAAGGCTAACAAAAATAAAAGGCAAATTTAGATCAACCAAAAATGTGGTACACTTTGTCAAAAGATTAACATGGGACTGGGCAGGGCACCTATGCAGACTGAAGGACCAACGTTGGTCACAAAAAATTACCTTCTGGCAAATTAGAGGAAGGAGAAAGCCAGGTAAACAGAGTTCCAGGTGGATGGACGACATCTGTAAGTTTAGGAAAACCGAACTCTTTCACAGCACAGCCATTGACCGGGTCGAATGGGCTAGGTTGTGGGAGGCATTTGCCCAAAATAAGGGCTTCTGAAACCACTTATTTTAACTGCAGAAGTACCATAAGTTGTCATGCGCAATAAATGCTGTTATACCTGGATTACGCTTTACCAGTTATAGACAGTTATCCATAATTCAATGAAAAAAAGACTTCAACAACTAAGAACATATTTTCGGAGAGAAATTTTGCCGGTGATTCTTACTTTGAAAATAGTAAAAGTGTTTGGCTCAGGAGCAACAAATGGGAAAATCACTAAATAATTTATAAATTTTACCCCGTGCGATTCCGCCCCCAAACTTTGCCGCCCTTGGCGGCCGCCTACTCCGCGTACTGCTAAATCTGCCACTGCCCACGCTATCATAAAAGCCCAAATCGGGTCCTTAACGAAAGAGTTTGAAAACAAAATTCTTATAACACAAAAGAAAATGGAACGAGCCATGGTAAACATTAAGTTGAAAGACAAAATCCCCTCAAAAATATTGAGGAGAAATTAAAACACAATAATAATATAAACTATACCATTAGGAGACTGAAATGGGACTGGACGGAACATGTGGCAAGAACCAGGGACGAAAGGTGGGCGTACAGGGTAACTTTCTGGGAATCACAACGGGAACGGGAAATGGCAAGATGATACGGATAGCTCTTCCACAGAACAGCTCGTGATCGATCTGAGTGGAACAGGTTGAGGGAGGCCTTTGCCCTAAAACCGAGCCTAGTCGATTAGAATTTGGCGAGAAGTATGTGGTGACCCTCTCCTCACCAATGTGCATTTTTGTGTAAATCGTCCTACTTTCTGCGTATCACGATGCGAGCGTATTAGGAACGTCTTTTGTCGTCTGCATACCTGCACCTCCAGTATGTAATACTTTCAAAACCATTTTCTTCTTCTTATTATTATTATTCTTATTCCTATTCTCACCACTCACTCTCCTTTTTCTCTCTCGATCGGAGAGGCAAGATAACCGTTTAGTTTAGTTACAGTTTATAGATATGTTTTAGCACTCGAACTAAGGCTGACTTTTGTTATTGATTGATCTGTTTTTACTATCGATCAGTACATGCGTTCTCTGCACACTCTCGTTTCTTAAATTTCGATTACTCTTGCTGCAGTCCAGACTAAATACTTATCTCACAAAATTCGAAAATACCACAAGTATATTGTATGGTGTAATTTAACTAATAGAAAATGCACCTAATTCACTAAATAAAGACTGATGATGATGATGATTTTAATAGATTCTGCTGTAGTTTTCATGAACTTTCAGATTCCTCTTCTTCTTCTTCTTCAGGCGATGCCGGACGTTGGCGGTTGCAGTTTCTGATGCACGACTGTCCTGGGCAGGTTAGTCGGGGTAGTTTGCCGTTGCTTTCCCCACGGTTTTGTTGCGTTAGTATTTTCCTTCTCTGTGCCGAAGAATGCGCAGTCGCAATTTGCTTACTAACCACGTGTTTCATGACGCTGAGTAAGCTGTCTACGATGTGCACACGCACAGTACCAATCTTTCTGATCTGGTGGTAGCACACCTTGCGATTTTATTTTGTGTGAACTGGCGGAGGTTACCGAACGCACTATGTTTTCCACTTCAATTTTGATACTGTAGTCGTTATGTTCGCTAGGATGTTAGTGAGGATATTCGAATATCGCTAGTTTTCCGGCGTTGGTGGGACTTCAACTCGAGATGCAAGGATTACGAAGCGGACACGTTACCACTTGGCCACACAGCAACTGAACCTTCATATAATTTACCAAATCTCGACTTGTTTTATCAGAGGGCTTCTTATCTTAAGATTTACCAAGTCTTATTACGTGATACTTTGAAATCTTTATGCTCAGACACTTCTAAAGTTCATTCTGATTATATTAGCTCCTTTTCTTGAACCGCAGTGCTGGATCCTTGAAGGGCCTAACCTACTCTAGCGGTGTCATTGTCACTTAATCCAGTTTAACCCGAAAAACGGACAGAAGGCTAAGCATCTGGGTTGTCAATTATTCTTCATATTCCATGTTACTGTTCTGATCTTGTTTTTCGACTATTGAATTTTCTAGTTTTTATCCACTCTTCCGACACTTGTCTTTATTTTTCGTCGGTAATGTGTTATTTTCGTGTCTTAGTACGTTCGGAAAATCCGTTTTACGGTATTTCTGCGTGTTAATTTCAGTTCTCAAGTATCGCAGACGTGGAAAACTGTAATCGAAACGTTGAAAACGTCAAGTCATTCGCTGTAAGGGTTTCCTCGTGTTCATCGCTCGCTGCAAGAGGAAATTTACCGAAACTCGCTTGCTTGTTTCGAGGTGTCAACAGAAATTGAATTTTGTTTCGAGCCAGAACAATCAGTTCTGATTCCGCTACATCTACTCCGCCGTGTAGGTTGAAAAATTTTTGGTAACAATGTCAAAAACATTTCCGAGCTCGTATCCACGCCAAGGAAACGCGGCTACGCTTTTCTGACGGGGAAAAAATCCTACGGCATCCAGCTATCGCGTTATTAACATTCTGGGCGACTTGTTATTTTCGATTAAAATTTATCTGGCGCAGTATTTCGTTCTCCACGAACGAGTTCTTTGTATTGTGGTTCGATCGAACTCCCTTTACTTCTGGGATGTTTGTATATTTTATTTATTTATTTAGCAGTTTCTCCTACCCGGCTTATAGGTTGCTCTAATTATCTCGAGAAGCGATCGACCTTCAGTCGTCGCAGGTGACAATCTTCGTTCATGACCATATGGGAATTGTGGCCACAAATAGGGTCCCTGCTTGTCGTAGTATCACCACAGAGTATTATAAAGATTTCTTACCCAAAAGTTTGGGACCACGGCTTCAGAAAATCCGACCTAGAAAGCTCAGATTTTTTCTTTCTTTCTTTCAATTTGTTTTCAGAACTGCCTATATACACAACAATGACTAAAACTTAAGACTAATGACTTCTACACGGTTACTTTATTATACATTTCGAATAAATGGTAAGTTAGTGGAGCGACTAGAAGTCCAAGACGACGAGTGTGGTTAGTGGTGTCAAGCAACATGACGACTTCCATGTTAGGGTGTTTGTGCAAGCGATCTATATAATGATTGGTCTTCTTAACGATGGTTTCTTCAACCGAATCTATCTTTAAGTCACGTCGAAGTTGAAAATTTGTCACGAACCATGGTGCTTTTTCGTACGCAAGAACTTACTTTGGAATCTTTCTATGACTGAAAGGTTAGAATTACGAGTTGTGCTCCATAGCTCACAGCCGTAAATCCACATCGGCTTGAATATTTTGATGGGTAGATAAGTTTCTTGTTGGTGAGACTAAGATGGGAATGGTAGCCAACGAGCTAGTAGAGCTTGCTCAGTTGAAGATTCATGAGCTTTTGCTTGCGACATATCTGCTCCTGCCAATTTAGTTTGCAGTCAAGATGGAGACCGAGATATTGGACACTGTCAGCAATGGGTACCGGCTTGTCATCCAGGACAACTGGTTTGTAACGATGTGGCCGTAGTGAGAAGAAAATCTGGACGGATTCAGCCTCATTGAAACAAATTTTCCAATCTGTGGCCCAGTTAGAGATATTGTCGACTGCGGACTTTAGTCTCGTTACCGCAATTCTGTAATTTGAATCGTGGGAAATGACGCCTGAGTCGTCCGCAAACAGCACTGTGGTAACTTTATCAATCTGCGGCATATCTAGTGTGTAGAATGCAAATAGAGTGGGACCCAGGACATTGCCTGGAAGTTGAGACACTAGTCCGAATATGTACTTGGAATGTACGATTACTCAAGTATGACAGCAGAAGATGACAATCGCAGGGTGGTAAATAGTTTTGCAAGGAGGTCTTGATGCCAGACTTTGTCGAAGGCGTTACTGACGTCAAGAAAGATTGCCGGAGCTTATTCTTTATCTTCGAGAGCCTGCAAGATTGTGTTGGTAACTCGATGTACTTGTTCTGTGGTGGTTTTTCTCGGAATCAAAACGGTGGTTGAGGGTATTAGTTTCTTCTGTTCAATAATGGTTCTTAGTCTGCTCAGTATTATTTTTTCAAATATTTTGGAGACGACAGGAAGCAGGGCGATAGGGCGATAGTTGCTAGGAAGTTCAGGTGGCTTGCCGGGTTTCAGTATGACGATCATCTTCGCCTGTTTCCAGGCCCGCGGAACATAGCAAAGAAGAATAGCTGCATTCATTATAATCGCGTGATATAGACTATGCCTTCACGAGAGATCTGACGAAGCATAGTTACGTAGTTTAAGCCCATCAATTAACTTGGCGACTTCCATGGGAGATGTATGTCGGATAACTAGCTCTGTTTAGAAATGCAGGGATATGTTCATAGTGTTGAGCCATCAGTTCCGCTTTTTCTGCATTACTTCTGACCCGTGGCCAATCAGTAGCTTTGATAGGAGGTCTGGCTGAAGGGGGGCGCCGAATTCGTTTGGCGGCTGTCCAAAGTGAATATCCCGCTTCCTTGGTAGGTGCCAACTGTTCAAGATAGGTTTTAAAGGAGTCATTCTTCTGGTGCGATAGCTTTGGTAATGTCTTTGCAGATACGATTTAGGCGCGTCTTATTTTCAGTAGTACGATTTCTCTGCCAGATCCTCCTGGCTTGACTGATGATGGCGTACCAGGCTCTGAATGAAGTTGGAGTAAGCCACTGTTGATTGGGAGATGTCCTTGTAAGACTGTGCTAGTTTGGACATACTCCAGAAGAATAATGGGGAGTAACTCAGCTTCGCGATCAAATTCTTTGGGATTGCGTTCAATAACGTTTTAAGTTGATGCGTTTTTCGACACTGTCACGATACCCATCCCAGTTGGTTACGCGATTTATTAGCGGAGGAGGACTGGGGGAGGACACTGGAGCGTTGTAATATCATCAGGTGATGATCCGATCCCAGATCAATCTCGGTCTCAGCATGACAGTTGCGTTCAGCAATTCCTTTGCATATGAAACAAGCGACCTCGCGGATCGCGAGGTAGTAACAGGGTGTTTGCCATTGGGACTATGCAAATTGTAGAAGCGCTAGTGTAGAATAGGTATTTTTTGATAAGCGAATGATGCTCTAAAGTGCTCTAAAGGCTCTGAATCTGAAGTCTTCTTTTCGCCCCCCCCCCTCCAACAGGGAACATAAAAGCTCAGGACGCTACACGCACATCATGGAAGTTCAAGGCTTCGAACTGTGAAGCTGCAAACTGCAATCACGGGCAGACTGATCAACACAGACAGAACATACTAGAACTAGAAATCATTTCCATTTTCCGTTTAATTCATTCCAAGTGGCAAGCAGAAATCAAACACTCTACCTTTACAAGACAAAAAATAAATTCAAAGGACATAAATCCAAGGAATTTTAAAAGTCAGGAGTTTCAAGGAATATGAACTGTCAACTGCTGATAACGATTCAGAGGGACAGGAATTTTGTTTCGATTCAAATAAACGAGGAATTTTACTTCCATTCAAATAAAGTTGTGTTCTCACTTCAGAAAACGCACATTAATTTGTTCTCACTCCTCATTACAATGTTTATAAGACAAAAAGACATTAGCTCTATGCTCCACTCCTGTGAATTCGTGAACTGTTCATGCGAGAAAAATAATCTGTCATTTCAAAAACAAAACGTGATCTGCCAACTATTTATTCACGTTTTTTATCAATTCCGCTACACGATTATAATAGAAGTTCAAATTCGTGGTTGAAGGTATGTTGATGGTTTTGGATGATTCCTCGATCCTGACTGATAATGAAAGAGGAAAGTAAATAGTCAAACAAGAAACGAAATATTCGTGAAAGACCTCTGAAACAGAATACCAAAATTACCAATTACTTAATACCGCTAACATATTTATGAGACATAACTCACATCGCATTATTTCTCGGAAAATTTCCAGATAAGAGTACCACAGAATGTTGCTTGTACTTGGTTCGATTCAAATACATTATACACGCTAATTCAACTGAGAACCCATTTCATACAAACAAACAATACACTTACCTCTTCTAAATCCAGTTAATGTCTTCACTTTCTTTGAGGAAATAGTTCCTTTTGTAGCAGAGTCGCACAATAATTATACTGTTATCTGTTATGAGTAAAATGTAAAATACAAATCGAACCACACGCCTCCGCCTTAAGACCGATCTAACGATCTAAACGCAACTGAGCTAAAACTGAACTATGAGCTGTAAACAATTCACTCGTATTTAAAGAAAAAAAAAATGAAAAAGCAATTGCTTGCAGCGCTCCGCGCGGCAAACACCCTAAAAATCGATGATATCCGGCACCTCGTTAGTAGCGGTGGACCAGTATGTAGGACTGTCTGGCGAGATAGCAAAACCATTTGATTGTCTAATCGTTTTGTTATAGTACTCTTCCACGAGGCGAATGTATTCGCGACCTTCAGTCAGGGTGCTTGGCATTGAAGTCACCCTGAAAAGGTCTTCAAACTCTTGCTGTTCTGGAGGACATCGCGGGGCTAATAAATACTTCCGACTCATAATGTATACGTGTTGCGACAAACAGCAATTACTGATGACTGAATACTGTCAGTTACAAAAGCATCAACGTCGTAGTGTTGAATACATCTTTTAATAATGACAGCAGAGCCTCCCCGAGGACTGCCACTGGGATCGTGGGCTGCATATACCGCATAATTACGTATCTTCCATAGGTTGACTAGGCTGATGAGATGGGTCTCAGAGACTAGAGCAATATCAATGTTGTGCATACACAGGAATGATTCCAGCTCAGCTTTCTTCAATGTCAATCCGTTGGCATTCCAACACATAAGCTTCATCATTTGTGTGACTGGGCTCATTGCTTCCGCGTTTCGCGGGGTGGGCTGGAAAGCTGAAATGCGGAATAATCTTTCTTCACGACAATACACGTCCACATATCGCTGCACATGTCGCCAATTATCTGACCGAAAATGGCTATAAGACGTTACCACATCCACCGTATACTAGTCTAGATTTGAATCCGCCTATGACCTGTTCCCGGGAGTTCGGTGAGATATGCGATAGATGCTAGACACGTTATTCTGTGTTCGTTTAGAGTGTTCTCAAATTTCAAAACTAATTTATGTGGGACTGGTAATAGTTAGAAAGCTGAAAATCGGTTCGGGCGGTTCGTGTTGTTCCGGCGCATCGACTGATATCGGGCAAGTAAAAAAGTTTTAGTAAAAATTTGTCGGGCCTAGAGAAACGGTGCCAGTTTTTACGTGTTCGTGCAGCGGCCAGTATCGGCGTACTTTCCCTCCGGAACCCGCGCCCGGGTATTCCGGCCGGCAGCGCACTCGTGTCATCACTTTAAACATCGCCAACGCACACTGGGCCAGAATAGAAAAAAAGACACGCATGTACTTTTTCAAAAAAATGGTCACTCAAAACAAAGTCGAAAGTAATTATTTCTTAGTAATTTTTAACGTAGAATTCGTTTTTTTGGGTAATTTTTTTTCATCCCCCAAGGGGGGTGGCACCTTTTCCAAAATTGCCAAAAAGATGAAAAAAATCGAGTTGGGTGTTGAAATTGGGGTAATTTTTCTCGTAGAACTCGATTTTTGAGTCGTTTTTTGTTTTTGACCCCCGGGGGGGTGGTACCTTTTTCAAAATTGCCAAAAACGTGAAAAAAATCGAGTTGGGTGTTGAAATCGATGTAATTTTTCTCGTACTTGATTTTTGAGTCTTTTTTTGTTTTCGACCCCCCCCCCCTCGGCAGTGGTACCTTTTTTAAATTGTCAAAAATTTAAAAAAATTTTGATATTGAAATACAGTTGTATTATATTTTTCACCTTTTTTTCCTCTTACAAAAAAAAAAAACAATTTTTTGGGAAGTTTTAAAAACATCGCTTAAAAAAAATAACATACTTAATGAAACAATTTTTTAAATTTTTTAAATTTATTTTAGAAGTTTTAGAAAACTATGTTTTTCTATTCATTCGTCTTCGCTGTCTTCTTCATCTTCGGTTTCTTCATCCTCGGTTTCTTCATCTTCGCTGTCTTTTTTGTTATTTTTCTCACCTTTCTTCATTGCGACCACTTCTTCCGGCAATTGAGTTTTTTTTTTTCTGTGACCGGTTCCATCATGCTTCTGATGAATGGATCAGAGAACACGAGGAATCGGTTAGCAATATCGCGAATGGTGTCAATTCTTTTCGATTTGCGAGAAAATCGATCACGGAAAATTTTAAAAAACTTATGGCTTCTTTCTTGTGATTCTTCGCCGAGTAAGTCTAAAAAAATCAAACAATTATTAAGTGGAGTATAAAGTGTTTTGCAGTGTTTGTCGACACGGAGATACCTTCTTCAGCAGCACATTTTAATATTTCTTCTTCTAATTCAGCAACCGAATTTCCGATTTTTCCTTTTAATTTTTCAAAAATGAAAAGATGATTCAAACTTAGAAAATTGATTATAAAAAATCTAATACCACTCGCTTTACAGCCGAAAACCTAAATGTACCAAAAAATGAAACTTGACTACAAAAATGACCTAGATTTCAACACTCTACTCGATTTCTTTACAACTTTTGAAATTTTCAAAAAGGTACCATCTCCCGTGGGGGGGGGGTTAAAATCAAAAAAGGACTCGAAAATCAAGTTCTACACGAAAAATGACATTGATTTTAACACCCAACTCGATTTTTTTCACATTTTTGACAATTTTGGTAAAAATACCAATCCCCCCAAGGGGCCAAAAACAAAAAAGGACTGAAAAATCGAGTTCTGCGTGGTAAATTACTCAGGTATAGACACTTTCAATAGTCCGTACAGTAAAATTTTTCAATACTTTTAGAATAATTAAAATAAGCCGGGTTTTTTCTTATCTACATAGCATTTTCATGGCTTCAATGCCGCATAAGTATGAGATCCCGGCAGTATCCGGTAAAAAAATTATCACAGTCTTTTTCTACATACTTCAGTACACATTTTCTCGTATTCGTCGTTTTGGATACTTTTGGATATAAAAACTTATCGATAATATAGTAAAAAAAATTCATTACCGTTTCGTGAAAATTTGTTCAACTTTGACCCCGCATATATTGAAAATGAAAAAAGATACAGGTACGATGTTTGAATATTCGAAAAGTATTTACTTTTATCTTTCTCCATGATGAATCACGACATTAATACTATTTTTTTTCTTAACAACAATAACATAAAACACACGCGCTATTTTGAACACGTTACACAGTAGCCGCTACTAACACGTTAGTACAACGTTCGGCACGCCCATAACTCAGTAGTGGGGATACAACAGCTGATCACCGGTTGTTTTAACACCGTCGATGTATATGTTGTCGACGTAGCTAGACAGTTTGACGGTAACAAGAGTTTAATTTTTTGCTAGATGCGCGGGTTTTTTCGCATTCTGGCCCAGTGTGCAACGCCGGTAACCAGTTGACGACAGCTGCTTCACCCCGCCTCAGGCCTGAACGTTCTATCACCGCGGTTATAGAAGCGGTGTACGTTTGATTGCGAGTCTATACTCTCTGTGGGCGCATATTCTTACGTAATCAATGATGGGGCAAAACGAGGAAATCACCTTGGTGAGCAACGAGCAACTAATGGCAGAGATCCAAAAAATTCTCAAAATCACCACCAAAACTAGTGAGGATGTTGCGGAACTAAAACAAAGGTTACAGACAGCTGAGGATGAGGTCAAGGTACTCAAAGAAGAAGTGGTGAGGCTGAATAACGCTGGTGCAGAAGTCGAAGACAAGGTGGATTACCAGGCCATTCACAGTCGAAAAAATAACTTAATAATAAGTGGCATTCCTCATAGCAAAGGCGAAGACGCTTACGAAATTACTAAGATGGTAGCAGCGGAACTTGGGGTGGTATTACATGACTACAACATTGATGCAGCCCACAGGCTCCCGGCAAAAAACAGGGTACCAGACATCATCGTGAAGCTGCAAAGAAACGAGATGAAACTTGCCATGGTCAGAGAGGCTAAGAAAAAACGGCTAGAAATTCAGGGCACCCAAATTTTCATCAGCGAACATCTACTTCCGGAGACCAAAGTATTGCTGCGCGAGGCCAAATTGATGAAGAAAAATAAGCTTCTTCAGTTTGTCTGGACCAAGAACGGTGTGCTGTATGTGAAAAAAGGCGAGGCAGATATGGCAACCAGAATCAGTAATGCACAAGACTTGAAGAGATTCAACCCGGTGGCGAACCAATCCTTTGATAGTAGAAACAAAAGAACGGTAGAAGATCGTAGCCCTGGGCAAACATCTATGGAGATGGAAAGCTGTAAAAGATTCCAGCCCCAAGAGCAGAACGAGAAGATAAATAAAAACCTTCCGGCGGGGACTCAAACAACGTTAGACAAATTCAGTGTGATGGGATCGCGAAGTCCAGTTACTAGCAGAAAGAACGTGCCAAGTGCCAAACCAGATGGGCTCAGCAAGGAACATCGCTCAATATCAGTTGCAAATTAACGCGAAGTTAGTGCCCTCGCCAAAGGGGTCTCACTGAACTCCGACTCTTCCCCAGTACAGTACGCAGCAGCTGAGGGGAAAATATGCTGCACAACCCCCTTAAGATTAAAGGGAGGGAGGGAGAAAAAACAAAAGGGTAAGCTAGGGACTAATTTGGAAAATAATAGAAATAATATCAAAAGTTTAATAAAGGATCAACATACCTTCCCAGTTTCAAGCAACAAACAAAAACTTAACCTTCTATATTTTAACTGCCGTGGCCTAGTTAGTGTTGATAGAATCTATGAATTCGAAAGCAAAATAAACAAAATTAAATGGGATATAATTGCCCTTTCAGAAATTAGGAAACATGGGGAAAACTTGGTCACCAAAAAGCAGGGGTATACCTTCTACCACTTCGGCCAAACAAAGGGGTATCGAGGAGTAGGATTTTACATAAAAAAGGAGTTAATGAACAGAGTGGAAGAAATCCAAGGAATTTCGGAAAGGATCTGTTTCCTTAAACTGTCTATAAGCAAAACGATAAAAATTTTGGTAATTTCGGTTTATGCTCCGGTCTTGGGCTCGGAAGAGGCGGTGGTCGATCAATTTTATAACGATTTAAATGTAACACTGGAAAAGCACAGTCAATATTATAATTGCATTTTGGGTGACTGGAATGCAATCGTAGGAGAAAAACAAAATGCAAATGGCGAAAGACTAATAGAATTTTGCTCAAAAAACAATTTAAAAATAGCAAACGCTTGCTTTCCCAAAAAAAGTAAACTAAAATGGACCTGGCAGTCCCCTGGGGGGAAATATCGTAACGAAATTGACCATATGGTAATAAACGACATGTCCATAGTTCAAAATGTTACCACATTACCAGGTTTTCACTTTGGATCAGACCACAGGATGTGTAGAGGAACAATTAGTTTCCCAACGAGAACAAAGTATAGAAACAGAAAGAAAATGGAAAATGAAATGAGAATTTACAATTTACAAAATTTACAGAAGGCGAGAGAAGATATAAAGGAAAGTCTAGAAGCCTTACAAGAGAGGTGGGAAGAAAAACCGCTCCAGGAACTCTATGATTCGACGGTAGCTGTAATTAAGGAGGTGTCAAATAAGTATAGTAAAGTAGCAGTGGCAGTAAAAACTGAGGATAAGCTATCTGCGGAGACGAAAGCCCTGATTCAAAAGAGAGATGAGTTGGAAGGAAAAGAGAGGAAATCATGGAAAGAAAAAATTGAGTTTTTGTTATTGAGGAGAAAAGTTAGGACGGAAATTCGGAAGGATATGAGGAATTTTGATCAAAGGAAAATAGAGGAAATTTTATCGAGTGACCGATCAACAAAAAGAATTAAAAAAGAATTATTTCCTTATAGAAAACTCATTCCGAGTATGATGAATCAGAAGGGCGAAAAGGTCTACTCACGTAGAAGCATTGTCGAGAGTGCTACTCAGTATTACAAAGAATTATATAACGGCGGAGATTTGGAAAGCGAAGAAGAGGTTTCCGAGTGGAAAGCGGCAGAAGAAGACTTTCCAGATTTTCTAAAGTCAGAAGTTCTGGAAGACTTAAGAAGTTTAAAAATTGATAAAGCAGCAGGCCCCGACCAAATTGATAATCTAACTTTACGAACCTTCGACGAAGAGCTCGCACCCATTTTAACAAAACTATTCAATATAATATTAAAAAATGAAACAATTCCTTGGCAATGGAAAATTGGCAAAATAATACTTCTATACAAAAAAGGTAATAAAAACAACATTAAAAATTACAGGCCAATAAGCCTTACCTCCAATATAGGCAAATTATTTATGAAAAGGATGAAAGAGAGACTTTACCCAATTCTAGATTTCCAACAATCAGATACACAAGCAGGCTTTAGAAAAGGGCGATCAACAGTTGACCAAATGTTCATACTGGATCAAATCATAGAAAAAGCAGTAGAATATAATTTCGATATCTATTTACTTTTCATCGACTTTGAAAAAGCCTTCGACTCAATAAACCATAATTTTCTATGGAAATCACTTCGAGAACAAGGAGTGTGCAAAAAAGCGATAAGCATTTTAAAAAACTTATACCAAGACGCATATGCTTATGTGAAAACAGACAAAAAAGGGAAAAATTTCAAGCTAGGCCGAGGCGTTCGCCAAGGAGATCCTTTATCTCCGAATCTGTTTAACAGCACATTAGAAGGAGCTATGAGACAGCTAGATTGGGAAAATAAAGGTCTGAAAGTGGATGGAAAGTACCTAAATAATTTGCGTTTTGCGGACGATGTCGTACTAATTTTTGATAACCTAAAAGAGCTGGTCGAATGCGCTGAAGAGTTTATACAAATATGCCAGAGTGCAGGTCTGAAAGTTAATACCGAAAAAACTAAGATTCTTTCAAACGCCAGAGAAGAACTAGTGATTATTGATGAAGAGAATATTAAGTGGGCAAGTGAAGTAGTTTACTTGGGACAAACAATTTCTTTTAAAAAGTCACGCGAGAAAGAAGTATCACATAGAATCAAGAGCGCATGGAAAAATTTTTGGAATTTAAAATATATTTTTAAAGGAAAATTACCTACTTACACAAAAACAGAAGTTTGGAGAAGTTGCATTGCACCGTCACTGACCTACGGGTCACAGACTTGGGCACTGACCCAGAGCAATTTGGAAAAATTTAGGACTACTCAGAGAGCAATGGAAAGGTCTATGCTTAATATAAAAATTAAAGACAAAATTTCAAATGAAACAATCAGGGCAAAAACAAAAATGCAAGACATTGCAGTGTCAATCAAGAGAAATAAATGGAAATACGCGGGGTACATTCGGCGAAATGGGGGCAAAAATTGGAGGAGCAGGGTGGAAGGGTGGATTCCTTATGATCAAAAAAGGGAGGTGGGAAGACCCATCACGCGTTGGAGGGACGAATTAGTCAAGGAAAGGGGACCGAAGTGGGGAAGGTTTACCCTTGATAGGAAGAAATGGAGGGAGGAAGGGGAGGCATATGCCCAAAAATGGGCGGTGTGTACAACTGGCGGAAGAGAAGGAGGAAGTGCTCCCGAGTAGCGGGCGGCACTACAACTCAATAATTAGTCGTAAAATTAAGAACACACCTCATGCGAAGTTAAGAATACTCTTGGTTCCGATTTACGATTTGGGAGCGTGAGTTATCGCCTATAGGAAGCTGACGCAAGCGTTGCAGCAAACTCGTCAGGTTTGCTAACTAGTCTGACATTTTTTTCGAATTACCGTACGACACAAAAAAATACATGTACGTCTTCCTGAATGTTTAGGCTACAAAATGAGCACATAACGAACCCGCAAGGTGAATCACCGTGGCCGTCAGAGTGCGCGCTGTGCAAAATTTTTGGGATAACCCTCGTAGTTAGAATTCCTTGAAACTCTTTAAGACCCTAGCAGGTTCATTTGAGCGTCGGTAAAATTCTGTAATTTTCGGAGCATTTTTAATTTCAATTTTATGTCCGCAAGGGGCAATTACTTCGGTTACCTCTCCCATGCATCAATTTGTATCGCAGCCATTCCATAAGGCCGCATTTTTGTTTACCTAAAAATGTTTCATCAGAGGCGAATGTTTTTGTTATACGTAGAAATCGACTGAAATATCGTACGATCGCCTTCGCTCCCCCCCCCTCACCCCCAAACGAAAACAACTTTTATCGAGTTAAATTATTTTGTGTTAATCTTTCCGAAATCGGGTTTTTCGTTTTAATCGGATTAAACGCCGCTAGCGGATTGAAAATAGTAATCGCGAGAATGCGAAATTCAAATTTTAGTGTCATCTAATTTTGGCGTCATTTCTAATAAACACTGAGTAACTGAATCATTTAGTGTCATGATTCCCTGCTTATTCCGTTTCCCTGCGTTTACCCTACGACGTTTCGCCAACGTGCGACACGTTGCCAAATCGACGTTCGAAAAACGAGATTCGATATAGATTTTTCCGATTTAGATTTCCGCATTGTTCGCTATTCCATGACGGCCTTCCATGTTTCCTGCTTTTTTTTTCTGATTGCGAAGTCGTATTGTCACGGGTCGAAAATGGTTCTTCAAGTGATGAGGTTTGGTTTCATTCTAGGCGACAAAATTCTTTCTCCTGCGAAGGGGGGCTCGTACGTATCATCACATTTGGAATCTTAAATTGACTGTTATCGAAGAAAGTATCAAAGTAGGTTTTTTGGGGTCGCGGATTTCGAATATTGCATTAGATTGCTGATCCGGCCCCGATTTGGTTTCAAAAATTTCAATGTTAGATCCAAAATCAGGGTGTCTAATAGTTCTATATATCCTATTCGCGTTAGAACGCTGAAGAGTCGCTCTCTAGCGATTTAGTGAAATATGGCGCGCTGATTGGTGTATTTGGACGAAAAGATGCTCAGTGAAAAAAATGTTCTGTTAAAAAACTGAAATTGGGCTCATCTGAAAGGAAATGATAAGGGCTGACACTTTAGTTCTCTTCAGTTTTACATAAAAAACAATATTGAAGATACTGTCATACTAGCCCCTTCGAGGGAAAGAAATTCGAATTGGGGACCAAATTTGAGGTGGATCAAATATCTGACGTATTAGTTGAAAACAGCGCCTTGGATAATCACAATTTTTATATTTTGTTCGAATTTTTAAGCCGAGTTTATTTTACTACTTTTATGTCCAAAATTTGAATTTTTGGGTCCAGATCGGAGCTGAACAGAAGATCTGTATCAACAACCCATATTATCCCGTACCTTTTTTTGAGAATTTTGTAAAACATTTCCAAAAATACATTTCAAATTATAGGATACCCTTTGATTGGGTAAGTAGGCAATTCATCTTCACAATGTGTACATATGTTTGCCTGCTCGTTCATTTGGAGGTGTAATGATATGGACATATGAAGAAATTGTGTACAGCATACCTAAATAGTAGATTTTTCAAAATAAGACAGTTTTAAGTTGATCATACGTTTGCGCTCCTCGATTAGGGGAGAAAAAATGTTTTCACTCAGAACGAAGTTAGACTCATCACTCGCCTTGTCATGTCCTGTACATGATGCGAATCTTGGATCGATAAAAAAAAAAAAAAAAAAAAATGGAGAGGAGGCGGTGCCTATTCGTGAAACATCCTGTACAATTAGCCTAGGCCAATATAATCTAAGGAAAGGGTTTTGAGGATAAAGAGGTAATAAGAGAGGGAGTTTGCTGAAGATTGTTGAGGGTGGTGTCTTAACTGCAATTATTAAAAGTCAGCATCTCTGCTATTTCTACTATATTTTTTAGAGTGGTTCGACCCCACTACCTTCATTTTTTTCCCCTCCAAAAATCTCTAGTACTATAAGATATAAGAAAATATGTGGCAGTTTCTACAGAAAGGTGTAACTTTGTCGATCGATCAAAGTCGCAGAAAACGCGAAAAAAGAAAAACAAAATTTTTTGGTCGAAAAAATCAATTTTGAGATTTTGGTTGATTTCTATAGGAAAAAATCGCAATAACGAAGAGAGAAAATTTACGTTAAGAGTGAGAAGAGGGAGAGGGAGAGGAAGAAAATTATGAAAAAGAATGAGAAAAGAATGCGAATGTCTGCGTTTGCTTCTTCGTGGTTTTTCGGAGCTCACGAATAAATCCGATGCTCTGAATTGTTACCACGCAGAAGAGCGAAAAATTACCTTTTCAACAAACCCTCGTCGAGGCTGGTAACGTGATTCCGCGGCGAGTCAAGGCCGCTTGACGGAGTGGGAGAAAAAGGTGTGTTTAACTTTAAACACGTTTTTCCCAAAAACGTGTTTTTGCACGTTTTTGTTACACTCATCTTTGATCGCTTGTATCTCTGGAATAAAAAACGTTACAAATCTCGCCGATAGCTCGTTGGAATGGGCATTCATTCCTCTATTACATACTGTCCGTAACTCAAAATTCGTCGGATCGATAAAGTTACCCCTTTTTATAGAAACTGCCACAATAGTCTCAAAATTGTTCGGCATCAGATTCTCTGTAAAAATGGTCTCTAGTATATTTTTATATCTATTTCGGGGACGTCACAAATATGAGGTTCAAAATGACCCTTTGTAGCCGCTCAGTTCAGCATGTGTTTTATAGAAAGAAAATTAGTTTTTCCAGTTTTTTCCCCCCCTCATTTTATGGGATATTTAGAAGAGGAGTTGAAATTGTACGTGCACTCGATTCCTTATCTCCGTAGCTTTCCGTCATTGGGAATTTTTTTTTATCCAACCAGATTCCTCACCCCTTCGATACTACTCATGTAAAATAGGGTGTCTCTGTGTTTCAGTGGCTTGGACAGGCAATATTTCGGGGGGAGTTTTCGAGTTGATGAAATTTAATGAAATTCTGTCGGGATATCAGTTGGGGGGTATTTGAGGACTTCAAATTAAATTTTGGTAACAGTTTTTTTCAGGTTGGGAATTGTGAGATGAGGGCGGGGCTTATGTCAAAAATATCATAAAAATCTAAATAGGCATCAAATATAAGGTTTACAAGGTCGCTGAATTCATGTTTTATATTATTTTGACTTTATTGTCTTTATGTGGCATTTGGTACGCAGCGGGAAAAGAGCCGGAATTGAAAATTATGAGAAATACAGTGTACTCATCACGTCTATGGTTTTTGGGATCGCTGAATTCATTATTTATGTCAGTTTCTCACAAGTCGAAAATTGGGAAAACGTCAAAAATGTTCTGGAATACAATATGGGTATCAAATATAAGGGTTTCGAGGTTGCTGGATTCAAGTTACATTATTTTGACTCTATTTTTGATAACTGTGGCATGTGAAGGGAGATAGAAAGTATAACAAAAATTAAAAATAATGATACAACGATACAACAGACACAGCATTTTTAGGATTTGTGGGGTCGCTGAATTCATTATTTATGTCAGTTGTACTCAACTTGGTAACTATGGGAGTCGTGATGAGGGTTCTGATCGAAAAAATCATTTTATATAACACTGGTATCTGATATAGGGTTACAGCCGTGAAATACCTTGGGCTGTAGTTCGACGTGGAGCTGTCGTTAAGGCGGAACGAGTCGTTGCCAGGTTAAGCTGACTCATGTTGAACCCAGGGGGTCGACAAAGAAGAAACGAAAGCTGTTGTCGAACGTTGCCATGTCGGTCCTTCTGTATGGGGCTCTATCTGGTCCGACGCTATCGGAGCTGAGGACTGCAGAAGAACCGGTCTGGTGAGTGTCCATAGGAAGGCTGCGCTAAGGTGTGTCAGCACTAATCGCATTGTCTCCATAGAGGCAGTTTGCGTGCTAGCAGGTAAACCACTGATGGAGATAGCCGCCGATGAGCGGAAGAGGGTAGACAGCGCGTGGAAGATGCCATCGAAAAGCAGAGCGGCGCCAAGCCGGATATAAGGCAATCCACGCTCCGCACGTGGCAAGAGCTGTTTTCCCGCAGTACCGAGGGAGAGTGGACCTGTCTGCTAACAGACAACTTCGACGCATGGTTGGGCAGATACCATGGCCAGATGAACTCTTACCTCACTCAGCTGATGAGTGGCCATAGTTTCTTCAACACGTATCTGCACAGAATGGGCACAGTAGATAGCCCGCAGTGCTCCTACTGCGCTGGAGGAGGGCGAGATGACGATACCTGGCACACACTGTTCGAGTGTCTAGCATATTCGACTGAGAAAGAGAAGAAGCGACGGCCGCATTTCAAAACGTGGGCGTTGAGCCGTTTACACCCGAGAGCCTGGTCCCGAGATAATGCTTAAGAGTACCACGGGGTGGGATCAGGTAGCTGCCTCTGTTAAGAAGACACTGTACCGCAAGATGGAGATGGAGTGCCAAAGACAAAAGAAGCGGTCATAGCACCCAATGCCGGACCTCGTCATCCCACCAACATTGACGATATCGCTGCTGCCAATGACGAAGAAGTAGAAGATCCGGCGCAACTCGAGAGTGAATAAACCACCGTAGATTTGCTAGGAAAAGGCGAAAGGGCAAATGGAGGTGAAAGGGTTGCTTAACCTCAGAGCGTTTCCTCCTATCATGTCGCAGACACAATTAGTGTAATTCCAGGCTAGGGGTGCGGTGTCAGGGGCCAATTTGGCTTGCATTCACCGCCATACGCCCCGCCGTCGTCGATCTGATATTGGGTATTCAGGGTCGCTGAAATCATTTTTTGTGATCATTTTGACCCTGCACGTTATTTCGCACGCAGCGGACATCACATGGGATGCGAAGGTTTGATCGAGATGCCGCGAAAGCGGCGTCATAGCAGCTAGTAAAGTGTAAATGTAAATATCCGTTATAATACTGCGAAAGATGATCTTTCAACTGAATCGGTGTGCATTTCAATCTATTCGATAACATCGACGCTACGGTGCTACCGGTTAGCCCCCTCCCCCTTCCGGAATTTGAGCAATCATTGTGATAAAAATATTCATTTTTTGTTTTGTGTGCAATTACCGCGCGGATATTATCGTTTTCGCTCATCTGAATGGCGTGATGTTTATTCGAAGGGTGTGCGGGCCACGTTACGTTGCCCGCTGTTGTGCACGGCGAATCGAATATGCAATTTTATTTACATCTAAATGTGCGATCCATTTGGATACTCGGGTTCTTATGGATGTTACATCGCGGGTTTTGTTACGCTTGTACTTCTCACAACTGCTGTAAATTAATTCAATTCGACGACGAGGAGGAAGTGCCCTCTCTGTGGCACATTACGAACACCGATTTAAATGTCTGCCACAGTGCAGCGCAGCGCAGTGCCAGAAGCACCGTATTTTATCAAATAATTTTCGTCGTCCTTTCATGTCGAAAAGCGGTGCATTACGCTCTGCGTTAACTTTTCGAAAAACTAATCTGATTACGAGAGTACACTGCTCCGTAAGTTTTCATAAATGCATTTATGAGCCGAAGTCCGTCATATATTATAAGTATGGTTCGTACGAATTCTTTTGAGTATATTTAACTGCACGAAACCGGAAGGATTTCTGTCCTGATTTGAGTTTCCACTACCCCGCCTCTGTTTAATTTTTCATAATGGTTGAGCGTCATCATGTTTCGCTTTTATGAAAGAAAGGGTCAGCATCTCCTGGTCGCACCTCTAGGAAATTTTGATATTTTGTGACCCAACTTTCAAATCGAGATTCGTTTTGCTCGAGTCAGAATTCGGTTCGAGATCTCGCTCATTGCCTGTCTATTCGTTTGAATCCATTGCTCCTTATCGGTGGAGTCCCTTTGCTGACGCTCACATTGCTCGGGCCATCTTGTACTTCCTGGTGCACATCTCATTGTCTTATTGCCGGATTATCCGATTGTCTGTCAGTATGTGTAGCTGTCTACCAATTGGTTTCTTGCTTGGCTCGTTCTGCGTGGCTAAGCTGGTCGTTGGCTAAGTGGCTGGTTGTTTGACGCTGTACTTCCATCTCCGTATGGCCAGCTGACCGGATCATTGGCTATCTTCTTGGATAGCTGACTTCACATTCTGTTTCTTAATGTGGGTAATGTATATCATCTGCCTCTCGACCAGCAGGTTGCGTCTTTTCACTTTTTTCTCTCCTGCGCTACTCTTTTCATCTCTAAGAAGGATTTACACTTTATGTCCTTTATTATCTGCACTTCATAGCTCATTCTTTGCCTTCCTTTCCAGTTCTTCCCCTCATTCATTCCCCCTAGGAGTAATAATATCGGTGGATCTCTTATGTTACGACCTATCATTTTTAAATTATTTGCTTATCTCATTCAGTGTCCTTACATTCCATGTCGTTATTCTCAATTCTGATAGTTTCTCACTAGGTACTCTCCGTCCGCACATCTGAATGGGAGACTATTATTTACTTTATGAGTTGCCATTATAATTGTTGTAGTAGAGACGCATCTCCAGGGGAAAATAATGATGTAGTTTCCCCTGGCTTTTATCAGAGTTTATCTGTCGGAGTTCTCCTTCTTACATGTGCTTTTAGTTTTTTCTTTAAGCCCCCTCACCACGCCAATGTAGCACACACAGAGGAAGTCTATCTGCCTAGTCATCAGCTATCCTGAAATTCCAAAAGATTTTTGAAAATTTGAAGGTTTTGCTAGATATCCTCTGGATTATCCCATCCTGTTGAGTCTTTTTTGTTTCTCTGCCAATTGAAGTGGCACGATGTCCTGAATTTTTGTTTGTCTTTCGGGATGTGTATCGTGATTATGGCGCATTGGAAGAAGTACTTGGAAACCTACACTGGGCAGAAAGGGGGCTGAACATCAACTGAAGTCGCCTAACAAATCTTAGATTCGCAGACGATATCGTACTTTTGGCAAAATCACTAAGCGACCTGAGTAAATGACCTAAGTAAGTGAAGTAAGAAATCAGGTTTAGCAATGACCATGCAAAAAACTAAAATTATTTCGAAGACAACCGGCAAAAATGGAATTCTAACAGACGAATGAAATCGAAATAGTTAAAAAAAGGAACTTACTTAGGCCAAAAGCTAGTTTTTGAAAACCAATTGTGAAGACGAAGTGAACACACGTATAACAAAAGCATAGTCAAAATATTGGTCCCTGAAAAACATTTTTAAAGGCAACCATTATTTATTTATTATTTATTTTGCAGCCCGTTCGTACATCTTAATATTACTTTATTTAAAAATTTACTTATTTAATGCTCCCATTGCCGGACATAGGCCTCCCCCTTTTTTTCCAGCGGCCCCTTTCCCTGACGTTTCTTCCCCAGACAACATCGGCATGTTGCCTGATTTCATCAGCTCATCGGGTAGTAAATCTCCCTACATTTATTTTTGTTCCCCTGGGTACCCATTCCAAAATTTTTCTTTCCCACCTGTCCATTCCCCTCTTGCAACATGACCCCTGGAATCAAATTTCAATTTTTTCATGCTATTTGTTAGTCTGTCCTTCCTTTTTACTCCGATTATAGTTCTCTCCATTGCAGTCTGGGTCCTGGCTAGCTTCAGACTTTGGCCTTGTGTGGCGGCCCATGTTTGTGCCCCATACATTAGCACCGGTAGTGTACATGATTCCCATGTTTATTTTTCATTGCCAAAGGGATTTTACTTGTGTAAATATTTTTTAGAGACCAGAAACTCTTCCATGCCTGTAAAGGCAACCATAAAACAAAAGAAAAAAGGTATTCAACTCATGCGTCATGCCCGTCCTAACCTATGACAGTCAAACTTCGCCATTAAATGAAAATATTTTAAATCGAATTGGAGTAACTTAAAACGCTATGGAACGTGCAATATTGAAGATTATTATTATTATTATTATTATTACTACAGTCTTCGTAGACCTAGTGTACAGTGCAGACAAAGTTATATACATTGTACACCGTCAGGTCAACGCACCTCGCACGCGGGAATAGACCCCCCCCCCCGTGGTTGCCCAAATTTTGCGATTTTGGGCCACTCTACCCCAGATTATTCCTACTCTTCTTTCGATTTCGTCGCGCCATCTGGTTGCTGGCTTCCCTATCCCTCGTATTAGCCCATATGGTGTCCAGTCGGTTATTCTTTTGTGCCATTTATCATCTTTTCTCTCGCTAGGTGTCCTGCAAACGCGAATTTGGACTTCTTGATTTTGTATGTTATTGTACTCGAATTTGTTTTTTCGTATAGTTTTCTATTCTTTATCTTGTCTTTTGCTTTTATGTTTAGAATACTTCTCAACATTCTGTTTTGAGTTGTTTGCAGTTTCTTAAGTTGAGAGTTCGTGAGGGCCCATGTCTGGGCTCCATACGTTATAGAAGGGATGACGCAGCTTTCAAATATTTTCATTTTTGTTCTTAATTGCATATCACTTTTGAGGACATATTTTAGGGCCCAAAAACTTTTCCATCCATGTTGTATTCTTTTGTGTATCTCAGAGTCGAATTTTTTATTAATTGATATGGTCTGGCCTAGGTAATTGGTTTCCTCTACTCTTTCGATGTTGGTGTCATTAAGTAACAGTTTAGCATCGGGGTCTGACGAGAGGAAGAACGTTTTCCTCAGGTTTATTGTTAACCCTACCTCCGCGCTTGCCTGATTTAATTCGGTTATCATTTCCTCCAGTTCCCTAGTATTCTTTCCTAACAGAACTATATCGTCCGCAAATCAAAGATTATTCAGGTATTTACCGTCAATTTTGATTCCTTTTTCTCCCCAGTTTAATTTTCGAAAGACCTGTTCAAGTACCACATTGAATAGGTTCGGTGAGAGCGGGTCGCCCTGCTTCACACCTCTCCGTATTTCGAATTTTTTGCCCTTTTTGTCTAATCTTAGATAAGCGGTTGCGTTGCAGTAAAGTTTTTGGAGAATGTTGATAATTACTGTGGGTATACCTTGCTCAGCGAGAGCTAGCCATATCTTATCATGATAAATCGTGTCCAATGCTTTATTGAAGTCGATAAAAAGAGCGTTGACTTCTAAATTGTATTCCCTTGTTTTTTCCAAAAGCTGATTAATCGTATGTATATGGTCTACTGTAGAGTAATTTCTCCGGAAGCCCGCTTGCTCATAGGGTTGATTCATATCTAATATTGGGTATATTCTATCCTTCAAAATTTTTAGAAACACTTTAACTCAGGTTTGATGTTAGGCTTATTGGGCGGTAATTATTTATATTTCCTCTGTCCCCTTTCTTGTGCAGAAGTATTATTTCGGCTGTATTCCACTGTTCTGGAGTCGTTTGAGTTTCAATTATTTTATTGAATAAAATTGTTAGAGGTTCTTTAAGGGCATCCTTGCTCATTTTTAAAATTTCATTTTCGATATTGTCTGGGCCTGATATTTTATTTTTATTCAGTTTACTTAACACTTTTTCGGTTTCCGAGGGTAATATACACGGAAAGTCTATATTGTTATTGGATAATTCTATTGTTTGGTTTGTTCTGACGTCGTATAGATCCGCGTAAAATCTCCTTGCAACTTCTAAAATTTCGTCCCTGTTATGGGTGGTTGAGTTGTCAATTCTTGATATTTTTGATAGGATTTTTGTGTTCCTAGTTAGGGCTTTCTTGGCTTTTTTCGTAGACCAGCTTTCTTCGATAATTTCACGGGCTACCTTAGACTCGTAGTTGAAGATTATATAAGCACGAAAACTATTAAAAATAAACTGAATACTAATCCAGACGCAGGGGGACGACCAATGGAACTACAAAACGACTTTTTGGCAATCATGGAGCGAAAATAGAAGGAGGGGCAGACAAATTGCTAGGTGGAAAGACAACATGAATACATTTTTCAAGAACAAGAATTTTGAAACAATAGCCAGACATAGACAGAAGTGGGATTGCTTATAAAAAAACGTTTGCCCACTGTGGACCTGGGAACTAGTGGACTCTACTTTGAGGGCCGTTAAACTTATATTGGCAAAGTTACACTTTATATGTATGTACAGGCGCAAATCCACGGGGGGAGGGCTGAGGGAAATTTCCTCCTAAAACAAAAACAAGAAAAATCCGTTGAGGAAGGGAGAAAATCTTGGAAGAGGGGGAAATCCATGGCAGAGGAGGCAGCAAAACAAAATTTTCGTGCTTAACGCGCTTTTCCTTCTGCCATTTCCCTCCCCAAAATGATCGCCTGGATCCGCGCCTATATGTACGCTAAAAATTTTTTCTTCATTAATTTTTGATTGATATCTATTTTCCGATGTCATTTTTTCAAAGCTAAAGTTTATTTTCTTTTGACATGAACCTATTTTTGCACGCTTATACTTGTATTTTAATTTCTTGATTATAAAATAAGTTTTAGTAAATTGTAGAAATGGATTATATTATCTAGTTTTTGTCTCACGTAACAAATTAAGTGAAACTGATTCCAAATGGATTCGCGATTAAAAATGAATTTCAAATCCTAAAATTCGAATTATTTTTTCACTCTCCCTTTTTCTGACCACTCTGCGATTGAATCCAAAGACTTTTATCATACGACTCGCGATCTCAAAGTTGAGACCTCTAATTCGAATTAGTTTTTATTCCTCATGTTTTTTTACCTTTGCGAAACTATTTGATTCAGTTCATTTTATGCTATACGTTTAATGAGACTCGACTTTTTTTCAGTAAAAGTATGTGTATGTATTTTTTTATTTTGTTAAAATCTAATTTGAGGAACCTGTTCTACGCGTTAAAATCCACATTGCGGTAGCAACCTTAAATGTAATACGACTCGAATTTTTAAGGATACTGTTTTGTCCAGAAACATAGGATGTGACGGTTCTTTATCCCTTGAACCTATTTACTCTAAACGTTCTGGTGCCCTACTCAGCTAATCTTATCGAAGAGAATTAGTTAAAATGATTTATGCTAATTTGAACTTTTAATTTATGGAAAAATTAGACTCGATGGTTCATTTCAATTTGACTTTTTATATTTATGGAATTTCAATACTAGCTCCTTGTAAGTCTTTAGAATCCGAAAATGCCCTAGTATTTTGGGTGTTTTCAGCTTTATATGGAAATATTGGTTTTCAGGTTTTCTGAAAAACAGGTGATAAATATTGTTTCGAAGCTACTGTTTCTGAGATTCCATTGTTCCATTAATTTGGATCTTTTGAATTTGGATCGTTTTGGAATTATTTTGCCGAAAGCATTTTTTTTGCAAAATTAATGAAAACACAAGTTGAAATTCAGATGAAAACAGGTATTCATTCAAATTCCGAGGTAAGATCTGAAATCAACCGAAGATTCGATTCCGGGGGCTTTCTTTCTTTCATTAATTCGGATATCTGGTTCTTAAATGGAGTTAATCAGAAATTATCGGTAAAACAATTTCACTCAAATTTAGTGGTCAGATTCGAAATCAGCGCAATTATGATTTTGAAAAGGTTTACGAAACTCCGGTCCAAAAAGCACATGTGTGGTGAACTCAGCGCGCGGGAAAAACAATTTATAAGTGCAAAGGAAGGAAAAGCATTTTCACACTCGCATCGTACGTTTTATGGTAAAATGAGGCGATAACGAGGAATGAATTCTGGCAACAGTCAGAAGTTATAATACTCGTCGATGTTACCGATAAATCGTGCCCAGATTTTTTTGCCAAGAAAATGGAAAAATTTGTAACAAATTACTTTTGGCTTAGGAAACTTCTAACGACTGTGCGCGACTTCGTTTGAGAAATGTACGAATGACTGGAAATGTCTACCGGAATCGAGAAAGAGAGGACATGGGTGGAAAAAGAGAGAATAAATCGAAGTGAAATAGAATCTAAATCAAATGACCGACATGTAGAAAGATTTCCTAATGCGTTTCAAATGACATTCGATGTGAAACTGAAAAAATAAAATCAACTTAGAAACACATCGATGGGTAGAAAAATTCGTGAAAGTCAAGAACCATGATGCTTTGTAACCTGAGCACCATTTCTGAGTAAAAACCATTTAGCTTTCGCGTACATCGTACAGTTTTCAGGTTGCGTCGAAATATGAGAAAGTTTTGTTTAGAACTTGCAAAATGAAGAAAAAAATGCCGGAATTTCGAAAAATAGAAGATATATTTTTAATTGGGATAGTTCTGAAATACGAAAACACCCTCAGGAAGTCGAATCGTGATTGTAAGTCTAAGTAAGGGAGGTGGTAATTGAGGAAACATCATCTCCATCCTAGCTCAAAGAAATCGACAGAAGTCTGAAGACTTCCTACATTACGTCCAGTAATTTTCCAAACTCTTGAAACACAAAAATCATAATTTCACAGCTGTAGTGTCGGGGAGGGGAGAGGAGTGTGGTAGGATTGAATAAGAGGTGGTGACTATTTTGCAGTTTGGTGTATAACATTTCATGAGTAGGGGCCGGGGTTCGGACCCCCTCAGAAATATCCGAAAGTGTGTGGTTGGATGTTTATGGTATTAGTTGGAGCATCATTTTGGTCAAGTTTCTACCCTTTCTATAAGATCAACTCTTCAAAGATCGTTTATTCAGCGAACAAGAAATGTGTTATCTATCCTCGCCCGTCCTACGTATGTTCCTGTTTCTTATCGTTTTCAAATCAACGAAGAACTTTTCAGTTATCTAAATCAAACTGGATTTAAAATCAGTTTATTTGTATCACCAGACACTTCCGGGAGTACAAATAATGAATTGTCTTTAAATAGTGGAAAATGTGCCTGTATAACGTTTACGCGGAAATAGGCATGTCCCATGCATATATACATATATATCGACTTGATAGGCTTAGGAACTTGGGGGTTCTCTTAGGTAAAGAGTTCACCTTCGGTGAGCACGTTGAAGAGACTAGATAAAGCGAGGAGACTGGCATATTTCATTGTAAGAAACACTTGCATATTTCCGAAAAATCAGTTCATTAAAAGTACATTTCTCATTTGTTCGGTCCATTTTGGAATAGGGGGGAACTGGTTTGGTTTCCACACACAAAAAAAATAATAAATAAAATTGAAAAAATACAATCCAGATTTCTGAGACGCATTAGAAAAAAGAAAGGAAATAACAACTGGAATGTTCGTATATGACCTTATTCATGGAAATATTCAAGATTAAAAATTGTAAGAAAAGTTCAATTTTGGGGTTCCAAAAATTGATTCTAGGCAAAACATAATCTTTCCACTACATCGATATCGAACGGCGAAGATGGAATTTTCTTTTTCGTTTTATTAAGAATAGGCCCTTCTATAATTAGCCAATGGCTGTTGAGAAGACCTTAGTAAATAAATAAATAAAAAATAATGCCAAACCGGATGTGCATTTCTCACGCGAAACGAGTCCCGAAAACGAAGGAAAACTGTTGTGGAAATAATTACAGTTTTACTGGGGTGTGAAATAAGTTTAGTTAAAAATTTAGTAGGCTAGGTGCAGCTAGCGAGCTCGTTTTCAAATACGGTGTAGTTTTTCATTTAAATAAAAAAGAAGGGCGCGCTGCGAATTTGGTGCCATATGTTTCAGTTCCGAGTTCCGGTGTAGCTGCTGCTTTGCTGGTGTTCCGGCGTTGAAATTTTCTGTCCTATTAAGGACGTTCCTCCGTATGATGTATTATGGTACCTATTCTACTGATGTAAATTTTACAGCGAAAACGAGGCAGTGCCCGGATAGAAGTGGCATCGTTTTCAAAACTTCTAATCGCGTGTTTTTATCGTCGTTTCCATTCTACGTGTGTAAAATGGCGACATTTTTCCATCAGAATATTTATCCATTGTATTGCGAAGACGGCGTATTATTTACGAAATATGACAGTCGAATGTGAATGTAGCTTCCTAAGCTTCGCGGATACAAAAGACAACTTTATATTATTAAATTTTTCAAAGCCTTCGTTGGCCATAATCCAAACAGGGAGAAAGCAAAAAGAAAACAACCTGGAAATTTTCCAAATAGTTGTTATTAACTTCACGTCTCGTACAGATGACGTTGATTTACTCGGGAATATGTACAGCGCTGTCTATGCTGGAAATGCGAATCATATTCTCGCATCAGTGCGATTGGTTTCGTGTTTATGTGAGGCGAGGGTTTTCTAAATTGTTCGCTCTTCTCTTTGTCTCTGAGTGAAGTTTTAACTGTATGATCTCGCTAAACTTACAGAATAAATTTTTCAGTCCAGTCGAACAGATAATTTCGGATGAACATGAAACAGGATTAGTTTTCCAAAAGGGTAAGGTGGGGGGGCTTCCATCTACTGAAAGTGATGTATTACCAAACAAGGGATGGAAGTAAGCGTTTTCACGAGTGCAAAGCTTGCAGCACGAGCCCTAGGTGAGTCACGTAATCAATCGCCCGCGTGACGTCATTTCCTTCACGATTTATTCGTGTGTTATGTATATATTTTTAAATACCGCCAAATTTCTAACGGGAAATATCGCCTCCTCAGTGTTACTACCTTCGCAATACATCTTTGAGAAGGGAAATTTTTCTCTCCCCAGGGAAAGAAATGGCTATTTCTCTCTCTGCATCATTATAGGTATAACGAGTATCTTTTACATAGAGCTACAAAATGTCACTTTCTGAAGGCCAAATTGTTGAAATACAGTGAATTTCCTTACTTTATTTTGATAAATAGTACAATACAATAGTATACGATAATTTCACAAAATGCCGCCAAATTTCTAGCGGGAGATATCGTCGTATCATTGTTACTACTCGTATCTTCGCGATACATCATTGAGGAAGGAATGTTTTCCTTCCCTGGGCAAGGAAATGGCTATTTCCCTCTCTGCATCATCGCATACAGGGGTATCTTTTTTATGGAGTTGAAAAATGTCATTTTCTGAAGGACAAACTGATGAAATACGAACAACGAACTTCCTTAGTATATTACAATGATGTACAATATTGTTACAAAATGACACACTTTCCGAAAATATCACCGTATCATTATTACTAACTTTGCAATAATTCGTTGGGAAAGGAATATATAGGTAACTATTTCCCTCGCTGCATCTTCGCGTAAGGAGTCCTTTTACATAGAGCTAAAAAATGCCACTTTCTGAAGGCCAGATTGATGAAATACAATGAATTTCCGTGATTTATTTTGAAAAATAGTACCATACACTAGTATACGATGTTTTTACAAAATGACGCCAGATTTTTAGCAGGAAATATCGTCTTATCACTGTTACTACCTTCGCAATAAATCGTTGAGAAAGGAATTTTTTCCTTCCCTAAAGAAAGAAATAACTATTTCCATCTCTGCATTATTGTATAAATAGTATGTTACACATCAAGAGTCAAAAGTGAGTGTTTACATGCGAGGGAAAGTTTGCGAATGAGCGTAGCGAGTGAGCAATTCCCGAGTCATATAAACTCACTTTTGGCTCTTGTTTGTAAGATATTTTTCACAATAGATGATCAGAAAAGGAAAACATTAACAGCTTTGTCAAAAAATCAACGCCGAAAAATTCAGCATATGTTTTTTCAATTAAAAGGAAACCTGCAGTTCGGACAGCAATTGATATCAAAAAGCAACAATTGCAATTATAATGTTGTAATAACAACATCCTCGGCATTAATCGGCCATTCTCGGCATCCGTCGGCATTCTTGGTATCGCTTTGTTGTGTGAGTTGGTAAACGTGCCTGCATGTAAAAATGTGACTCCTGTGTTTACATTGAGGCACGTTTCCTTTACATCGAGGTTATGTTTGTATCTGATTTGTCAATGAGGTGTTGCTTTCCACTTGCAAAATACTAATGTAAACATCGTCTTTCTGACTATGTATTATAAAGAAGTATCTTTTATGTGGAGTTGAAAAATGTATTTTTCCAAAGGTCAAACTGATGAAATATAGTCGATTTCCTTAGTATATTACAGTAAGGCACAATATTCTTACAAAATGTCAAATTTCGGTCGGAAAATATCGCTTTATCACTGTTACGACCTTTGCAATGCATTGTTTAGAAAGGATTCTTTTTCTTCCCCGGGGAAAGAAATGGCTATTTCCCTTTTTGCATTATCGCATAAGGAGTATCTTTTATATAGAGCAAAAAAATGACACTTTTCTGAAGGCCAAACTGATGAAATACCATAAATTTCCTCACTTTATTGTAACGATATGCTCACTAAAAGGCGCACAAGATATGGAATAACGACGTTTATTCCGCACAAACACACCAAAACTAAGCACAGTTGCTAAATCGCTGTAAAACGAACAATTATCGCATTCACAGATTATAAAGATTGTACGTTGACGGCCAGCGGCTCTTATATGTATACCCTGGCATTATCGGCGAAACTCCTTATCGCTTTCATTATCGATCTTCTATTGTGTTGCTCAAAACGTGCCAATCGTTCGTCACTTATCTCAAATGTTCGGGAGCATTCGCCACATTATTTTGAAAAATGGTACAATATACTAGTATACGATATTTTTATGAAATGCCGTCAAACTTCTAGTGGGAAATATCGTCTTATCACTTTAACTACCTTCGCAGTATATTGTTGAGAAAGAAATTTTTTCATACTACTTGATCAGAAAGGCAGTGTTTACGTTGGTGTTTTACAGAGGACAAGAAGCGCCTGTCATTCATGCATCGAGTGCTAATGAAACCTGCATGTAAAGTAAACGTCCCTCAATGTAAAGCGTTTTTACATGAAAAAATTGCTGGCCAGTAATTTCGCATCAGGGAATCAAACCCGCGTCCATAGAAACATTTGACTGAAATGTAGCAATTGTCTCTAAACACTCGGCCACGGAGTGAATTACAAAATTGCGACTTAAGAACGCATTTAAATATTCACGACATAGTACAGCTGTTACCGTTTGTTGTTAACCATCATTACGTTTTTGCTAGCCACTACCTGTGTATGCTGTTTGTGCACGTGAACAAACTGAAGACAAGACTGTAATACTGTACTTTGTAGTAATTAACTGAGCAAATTAAATTTTTGAATTAATTACGCACACAAGAATCACCTGTCTATAATATAAATGTATAAATAAATAAATAATACAGACCATGTCAGCGAAAAACATTGCCGCTTTTGATCAAGTAGTATAAAGAATATCTTCCACAACAAGAGTCAAAAGTGAGTCATGTAAACACTCTCTTTTGACTCTTGGTGTGTAATATACTATTTCCGTTCCTAGAGAACGAAATAGCTGTTCTCCTCCCTGTGTCATTGTTAAAGGAGTATCATTCAGACGACGCGGAACCGTCAAATTAAATGAAATATATAATTAAGGTTCAGTATGATTAGCGGTTTTGAAATAGTTTATTATACTGAAATTATCAGGGTGTCTGAAGAAATTTGAGTTCAAAACTTCCTTTAAATTTGTGATTACCTAAAGCAATAAGTGCTTTTTTTACCTATTTTATCTTCAGTTCATTCATCTACATTAGTAGTAACTGAGGAATTAATATCAAATGCTGAAGATTAACTGGTGAAATACTTTCTTGGTACATTTTGAAAAATAGTCTAGAACGGTTATTAGTCTACTTTACAGTCTGTTTTCATTTGCATTTTGTGCGCCTTGGGAAACTCGGTCAGTGATTAGAGCACATAAATCATGGTCTACTGTAAACAAGTTTTAGTACATATGTACTTCCCGTAGTAAACTGTGCTGTTTCTAAGACCTGTGAGTGACATATGGTACTACAGAGGTGGAAGGGGGCGTAGGGTTTAACCTCAGTCAGAATAAATGCGTGAAGTGGAAATTAATTTTTATGTTTATATACCTAAATTACTGTTCATTATTCAGTATGAATATCAAGGTGGAACAGAGAGGGAAAACATATAAATTTCAAAGATGCTCTTTTAACTAAAAATTTGCATTCTGTGGTATAAATATCAAATATTTATGTATAAATTTCATTGCAGAATTTGTAAGTGTCAAGTATCATCTCCACAGCTAAAAAGTAGGTACAATTAATTCGAATGCGAAGAACACGTTCTTGTGAATCAGAGGGGGTGGAGTGATGACCCCAAAAATTTTGACCACAGTATTACAAATTTTAGTTGACAGGTAAAAAAAAAGAAAAAAAAAAAGGACCTCGATTTCTTTCTTTTTATAACGGGCTCCTGAAATTTTCCGATTTATCGGTAAATTCTGGCTGAAATTCTACAACTTAAAAAAAAAGTCCATCTTCTCAATTTTCTCAGCTGGATGCCAGAATTCTCTATACATTTTTACGAATGGAGGTGGTGCACTCTCCCTTCGCGTCAGCGTCCGGAGATTATGATATTGTGTAGGATTCTTTCAAGCTTGATTGAAAATAAATCCATGTTTCTCGAGACTTACTTAAAACTCTGCAAAACTTTTTGAAGGTTCTTTAACACTCTTCCAGACCTAAGACTCTTTTAGACGTTTCAAGCATTCATTCATTCATACTAGGACTTTCGGAGTTTCCAACTTGAAGAAAATATGTTTGGACTTTCTTTGAGTCTTTTCAAGACCTATCCAGACGTGTACTGGATTCCTCCTGACTGTACGAGATAAGTATCTCAAGATTTTCCCAGACTTCGTGAGATTGTGTGTGAGGCTTTTCCAACCTCGCCAAGCCTCTTCCGGGCTTGATACAAATTTTTTAGACATTCTCAGACGTATTGAAAATTGATAAAGACTTTTTTTAGACTTTTTAGAACGTCCCGTGACTTTCTTAAGATTTTTTCTGACCTGTTCGGGATTCTTTAAGCCACTTCTGGACATGTCTAGAGTCCTACCGATTTTTCAACAGGTGAATAGTAAGACTGAAGAGAAAAACTGAGTGAATCCTGAAGAAGTAATAAAGTATCTTCAGTTAATCGGGAAGAGTTAGAAAAAGTCTAGAATATATTTGAAAAATCTTCAGAAACCCTTGAAATAAGAAGTGTCGAGTTTCTCGAATCCGTTGCTTTTTCGATCTTGATGCCTACCCAAAAAAGTGAAAGGTTTTGCACTTTCACGTTACTTCTATCTTCAGTGGAATTTAAAATAACTTAAACCTTTCAGAATGGGTTTATAAAGTCTTAAACAAGCTCAAAAAGTCTTGAATTGGTCTATAAATATGTCATCGAAGGGTTTTGACGAGTCTCAAGAAAGTTTCAAGAGCCTGAAGGAATGTCAACGTGATCTTGGAAAGTCTTATTCAAGAGAAATCTGGAGAAGTCTGAACCAAACTAGACCAGTTTTAATCGATTCTGAAAGAGTATTGAGATATGTCTGGAAGAATTTGAAAGTATCTAAAACGCGTCGATAAGTCCTGAAGAATTTTAAATAAGTTCGAAAAAAGTCTTGAAGAGTGTTAGAGTCCTGAACCGGTCTATGTAAGCATTGAATGAAATTTAAAAGAGTCTTGAACAGGTTTGAAACAGTCTTACCAGAGTTCTAATTAGTCTGAGAAAAGTCTTGAAGAGTCCGTCTTAAATGAATCTGAAAAAATGATAAAAAATCTCAATCCTTACCCCTGCCGATGGCATCACGGTGAGTCTTCAATGGGTATACGAATTCGAAAGTGTGTTATATTGTTGAGCATGTCCAAAAGATGATCAAGAGTCTTAAACATGTCTGGATGAATCTTTCAATTAGTCTAACTCGTTCTTAGAGAAATATGAAGAGTGTAAGTGTGTCTGCAACCCGCACAAAATAAAATTGGAAGCTTACGGCTCTCGCTGCAGGGTTACATGACAAGAAAGTACGATAACTTGAATTTAGAATCTAAGAAAAACTGAAGGAAGTCCTACAACGACTTCATTAAGTTAACGAGCTTAACTCTTGTAAAAAGTCCTTATTAACCAGATCACGATTCGTGAGTTTTTTTATTGCTATTTACGAAGAAATAAATTCCGACTACGCTTTGTTTTTCGTTTTTAATCCGCAGTGCTGAGAAAAACTGGTATTTTTTATTCTTTGTTTATAACAAAAATTTACGTTCGTGTAGCCTTTGCCAGGTTTTGATATCAAGCAGATTAAATTTCAAGAATGAAAGTTGATACCCCATTGTATTAGAAGTGCAAGTTGTGAAACACTTCAAAGAAATAAAGTGGCTTTAGAGTTGATTTATTATACCGAGTTGAAAAAGTAGATACCGCCGTCTTCCATTATTATACGAGGATAATATTCTCCTGGATTTAAAGAAAAACTAAAGTTATTACGACCGATGAAAAGTAGAATAATTTCGGAGTCAAGCTCCGGGGAAGGAGGATTAATACACAAGAATGCAAATTGAGTGGATTTTCCGTATGTTTAATAGAATTTTTATTCGTTTAAATATCGTATATCGTAAATTAGTCGATGGTGTGGTGGGACGTATGGCGATGCACGCATGCCAAAGTGGCCCCTACGACACCGCACCCCCAGTACCGGAAACTACCCTTTCGAGCATCGTATCAGTGTCGAAGGGAACGCTTTGGGGCCGGGCCCAAGCCCCATTTCTCCTGGCCGGAACGGTACGCGCGTCCTACCAGGGCCACCATGGGGTTCCCTACTGATCGATGTCCGCACGCCCAGAGTGCTCGCCTGGAATTCAGGTCCCCCACAACCGGACACGCTGCCTCTTCCTCTTCACTCACTCATTGCGCGAGACTCTGTTTGCAGCTCCAGCCCTTGCACTGCGGGCGAGCTCTGTTCCAGCCCTATGGTACTACGGGCGAGCTCCACTGAATGGGATCTGCCGCCGCCGCCGCAGCAGCAGCACAGCAACTTCAGCTAGATCTGAAACTGTTTTAAAAGTATCTGAGCGAGTCTGAAAGAAGTCTCGTAGACGCTCGAAGAGTCTTGAACAAAGCTGTGAAAAAGTCCTAAAATTGTTCAAATCAGGCCTAGAATAGTTCTAAACGAATTCGGAGAAGTATTGACGAGTCTTGAAGATTCCAAACAGAATTGTGAAAAATCTAACATATTGCTGTTAGAATTTTAATGAAGTTTTGAGGAATCGTGATCACGTTTGAGTGAGTGAGTTAAAAAATTCTCTAATACAGGCAACAGTTGATTAAAAAAAAAAAAGTCTTGGCACAACTGAAAAAATGAATAAAGTTGTAAAAATCTCAGGAAAAAACGAGGTAACGTCTTAAAAGAGTTTTACTCAAGCTTGGGATGATTTTGAACATGCCTGGTAGAGACAGCGTCTTGAACGTGTCTTGATTTGAAAATCTGAAACATTGCTGCAAGAGCAAGAGTCTTAAAGAAGTCACAAAGTCTTAAACAAGCCTGGAAGTCTCTTCCCAAAAACTCGGTGCCTGGAGGAACTTTTTTTTAAAACTCTTTATTGTTAGACTGTCTGAGGGCACACACAAATACTGTTGATGGAAAATACGAATCGAATTCTTATTTGACTGGCCAGTGCCTAGGTCAATTTTTATGACAGTTGTAGTAATTGTGCATAGTTACAATAAATTTCCTACATCAAAACAAGTTCGTGTAGGTTCAATCTCTTGAGCCTTCTTGTGTCATTACTGGTATCGAGGAGCTCGATCGTAGTGATGTTCAGGTAAGGCTCTGTAGTTCCACATGGGTATACTAAGCCGCCATTTTGGTTCAGCTTTTTGAAAACTTCTAGAGCGAATGATACCGCGCGTCGCTGTGTATTTAATGCGCTGGTAACAACAAAACCCGAACCAAAATGGCGGCCTAGCATACCTATGTGAAACTATAGAGCCCTAGTTCAGGTGGTTGTGGGCTCGTGCCCCTTCGCATAGGTTTTGATCGCTTGGTCAATCTCCGGAACGTCTAGGTCTCGATGGAGGAAATTGTTCGTTACGTACCAAAGCGCGTTAGTGATTAGGCGTAGGACCTTGTTTTGGAATTTTTGGATGAAAGTCGATTCGATTTTTTCGTTATGCCCCAGATATGCACGCTATAGGTCCATACAGGCTTAAGGATCATCTGGTAAAAAAGGAGTTTATTGATCATATTTATTGGTGATCAATACCCTATTAGCCAGTACAATTTTCGTAGTTTGAAGTTCAGCTCGTCGCGCTTTTTCTTCACATGAACTTTCCTACATTCCGAAATACTTTGCTGAGTCAGATCTTGGGATAAACCCCTCGTTTATGGCCTTGGGCATATAGCTGCAGGAGCGAAGGGTAAAATTGACCCTGGCAGATTTTTGTTAATTTATTTTGGTTTTCCAATTTTGTGCCCAGTTGCAGACCTTGTCAGCTACGGATTGTAGGTCTGCCGTTGCTTGATCGTATGAGCTGTTTACCAAGAAGATGACTCTGTCGTTAGCGAACATGGCTACTTCTGCCACGTATATGAGATAGAGCAGCAGCCCTAGGATGTTCCTTCGGGGAACGCCTGTTCTAATCATCGAGTGGCTTGACAGGACCTTATTGTACTTAACTCTGAAGCTTCTGTTGTGCAGGTAGAACTTGAGTATTTTGCAGTGGTTTCCAGGGAGGAAATACGGTCCAACTTGTAGAGTTGATCTTTGTGTTTTACTCTGTCGAATGCCTTTTTCTGTCCTCCATTGCATTCTCAATTAGTCTCGTTATTCGATGGATTTAGTTGATGGTTGACTGATGATTGCGAAAACCGTAATGTGCATCAGGAATCATAGCTCCCTGGTCAACGATTGGTTTGAGTCTTCTTCGGTAAAGCTTCTGGAATAGCTTGCTAGGAATCGACTACAATGGAGAAACGTACATCAGATATTTCAATGAAATCTTGTACACGTTGTTTTTTTACTGAATTTACATTCCTAATTGAGGTCGTCTTCAAAACAAGTTATTAGGCTAATTTACCCCACGAGATTCGAAAACTTTGAAGCCTCGAAGAGGAGATTGGTATTCAGGCTCCTCTCCCCACCGAAACTTATACCATTCTGGCACAAAAAGATCTCCTATGTGTTTATTTGATACGTAAGGCTTTATAAATGCTGATGCGGTAATGAAATGTTTTGAGACTCATTAATATTGATTAAGACTCGTTGGACGTGATCGAGACTCAGTAAATTTTTAATATTCCGTGAAGACTCAGTAAAAATATTTCAAGATACATCGAGACTGATTTAAAGCTTAATAAAACTGTGTCTACAAATTTTTGAATTCTTAGACCCTCGTTCGGTTGTTTTATGGGTTCAACAGACTGACTGGGATTCGTCAAGACTCATTTAAGAATGCAGTTGAACTTTTTGAAAGAATCCGTTTGTAGGACTTCTGAACATTCGTTAACACTTTTTCATCGGTGAAGAGCTCTTTCGGCTTGTTCAGACCAATAAATACTTGGTTTAAGATTTTTGAGGACGAGATTTGTTAAGATTGATTTAAGTTTGTTTAAGGCTTCTGTTAAAAAAAAAGAAGTTAATTTTAATAAACTTGGCGAGTGTGTGTTTCGGTCTTTAAAAATTTTTAGGTGTTGACGGTATTACTATAATTATATAATTAGTGTGTCAGAGGCCGACGAAAAAGTTGACTGTAACTCGAAGGAATGTATGTAGTATGTACGATACCGAAGGAGACGTCAATGTACAATAAACTTGTGTAATGCTGATGATGATTGTAGCAATGTTGAAAGAACTCACTGAATAATAGAAACGACGTGCGGGAAACTGGACGATTTGTAACATTTCAGTTAGAAAAGGCTGAAGGCGAGAAAATACTATTGAAAAGGAAAACGAAATCGGTAGACGTGAATTTCATAACTTTTGAAGTGACACTTTTACTTCGAGATAAAAAATAAAAAAAATATACTGGCGAATACGTTTAAAATGAAAAAGGTTTTTTGCTGGATGAAATTCACTTTGGCTAACTTCCATTCGACACGTCCAAGTAGATCAATTTTGTAATCGAGTTGGAATTGTACAGAGGCCAAACATGACCTCGATGTAGTCATTTTGACGCATTCAGTAAATTGCAGTTGGGGTACGCTGAAATTTTATTTGGTCGGTTTCAAAATGAAAGTACTAAATTTTGCTGCGGATATAGAAATAATATAAAATAATAACATCGTGAAGTTTTTTTTTCATTATGATTGATGATTCGGCAAGCTTGTGGCCAGTTTTGTTTAGGGTGTACCGAAGTCCACTAGTCGCAATACACGTAGTTCCTGATTTTAGTAATGCGAGGCGACTAATGTTTAGAAATCAGGAATGCATAGTGTTGCTGAGAAAAACGAACCAATGATTTATAAAATTTTAACAAGTTTAAGCGTGTTCCGCCTTCTGGATGTGGCGAGAAGGGCCCTAGGGTAACAACTAGACAGGCTTGACCACGAATGGCCAAATTATACCCTCCAAGAGTTGTACGACTGCATAGTTGAGGCAGTTAAGGAGACCGTTACTCGTTTTGGAAGACCAAAGGGGGTATGGGGTAGAATGATAAGTTGTCTACTGAAACCGAGCTACTCATCGAGAAAAGGCATGACCTAGAGCGGAAAGATAAGAAACATTCGAAAGAAAAAAATCGAGTTGCTTATTTTAAGGAAAAAATTGAGGACAGATATTACAAAAGACTGGAGAAAATACGAAAGCAAATCGAGAGTATCTTGGCGGGCAGTGAATCGATTAAAAAGTAAATAGAGAGTTATTTACGAGCAAGAAACTCATTCCGAATATGCGCAGCAATTGAGGTAAGCCACTACATCGACGAAGCGAAATCGGATTTCTTCAAAAAGCTGTATAAAAAGCCGGAGGATTTAGTTAAGGAGGGAAGGACCATGGAAGGGGGAAACGGGATCAAAACACTAGCTAGTTTCCGGCTACATTCCAGGCTGAGGTAGAAATAGCGTTAAAATAAAACGGACAAGGCTGTGGGGCCAGATAAGGTAAGCAACGGGGCCCTTAGGCTTTGTGGACTATGAAATAACCCCCGCCCAATGAGGGACAGCAGAAATTATTTTATTATTCAAAAAGGGGAAAAAGATCATATCAAAAATTACAGATTCCATTAGTTTAAACTTTAATCCAACTGGATACACAGCAGCCGAAGGAATAAGCAGGGTTTCGCAAAAATCATTAACCGACTGACCAAATTTTTATGATCAAACAAATTGAAGGGTAAAGAATCGAAACTCACATTTGCCATTTCACTTCGAAGGCGCAAATAGGCAAAATTCTATACACGGGTGCAGGAATCACATTCACAGGCGCAGCAAAGATATTCCTGCACCCGTGTACATTATTTTGCCTATTTGTGCCCTTGAAGTAAAATTGCAAATGTGAGTTTTGATTCTTTACCCTTCAATTGTCGAAAAGGCCAACGAATATAAATTGAAATTTGTTTCCCTTGTTTATTGATTTTTCCAAAGTATTTGATATAGCCGACCACAAATTCTTGTGAAAGGCTATGAAGGCCCAAGGAATATGTGGATCAAAAATCAATCGACATTATTCGTGAGTTGTGTGCGAAAGCTACTGCTTATGTAAAACTAAAGTCTGGTCCAGTAAGAAACATAATTTGCAACCCGCAATGCACCTTGCGAATGGGCCTCGTGAAGTTGGAGGGGAAGGACGAGTTCAAGAACACGTTATCAGCGCCGTGAAAAAATTATGTCTCTTTACCGGACCAGATTTTAGATAGAAAAGGGGAAAGTTTCAAAATTGTAAGGGGTAAGACAGGAGGGACCCGTTGCAACCAATTTGTTCAACTGAATTCAGACTATGCGACATCTGAATTCGCAGGACATGAGTATAAAATAAATGGAGATTATGTGAGTAACTTAAGGTTTGCCAACGATGTCGTTCTGATGGCTAATGATCTGTCCGAACTCATGAAGCGCGGGAGAGTTTCTCAGTGCATGTGAGGAAGCTGGCTTAGGTGTAAATACCAGTAAAACAAAGCTTTTGTCAAATGTCGCGAAATGTAAAGTAAAGCTGAGGAACGAGTTGTTACTCGTAACATGAGTAGACAAGGTATGTTATCTTGGTCAGATGATCTCATTTGAAAATGTCAGAAAGAAGAAAATTTCGAATCGTATCCGAAGTAGGCGGAGAAAGTACTGGAATTTGGAAAAAGTCTTCGAAGGCAGATTTCCAATTTCACCCGAGACGGAGGTTTGGCGTAACTGAACCTGCGTTTACAAATGGGACCCAGACATGAGCGCTAGGAGGTTACGAGTGACGCAAAGATCAATGGAACACAGTACGTTAAATGTTAAAAAGCTAGACAAAGTCGAGGGTCTTGGTTAAGAGCAAAAACGCTGTTAGATGACATAGGAAGGGTAGTCAAGAAAAATAAGTTGAGGCGTGGGAGTATATCGTGAGACAGGGGGAGGAAGATGGGAAAAGCTAATGGAGAGGTGGACACTATTCGATCTTAAATGGGACAGAGGGAGGCCAACTTCCTGGTGGAGGGATAATTCCGAAAGACACTGGGCTCGGGGCGGAGAAAACGTACTCTAGATGGGATAATATGGGGAAAAAATGGGAGGCACATGCTCATAAATAGGTGGGTAAAACAACATGAGGGTCGGAGGAGGTAGAACTCTTCACCAACCCCGCAACACTTAGTGCAGAGACTTTGGAATTTCATTGTTATTGATATCTGTGGCGCATAACTTAAACGCAGTATCCTATAACCTTCAAACTGAATTTAAATGTCCCAAGAGAACTTCTTCCGAAATCCTTCCAAGTTCATAAGCAGAATCATGTAAGACAAGAAATAAAGACTGTCTCATTTATCATTTTCTGCCTCGGTCGAATGTCGCCGCAACGAACGTGTGTATAATTTTAAAACTTAGTAATATTCTTCGAAATTTTCGAGTCCGTCGAATGAAAGTTTTCCAATTTTACTTCTAACTATAGGCTCGTATACTTATGAAAGCTGAATTCCCGATTATCATAATGTGCTCATTGTCAACGAGAATTACGTATAATCATTCACGATGTTACGAGGCATAGACAAAAAACTAAAAACTATCTGAGTTCGATGTGTGCGTGCTTCGACTCGGAATATTCTTTTTAAATTTCATGATAATTTCATCAGGGGGCTTCAAAATTTTTTATGCACCAAAAAACAGGGGTAGTTTAAGTTAAGGAGCTACTGGGAATGTAATAGCACTAGTCCACTTCACGTTTTCATTACCTCTACCGTATTTTCCTTACCACCTCCCTCTCCTTCAATCTTAACCTTGGCCTGAAACTCACGAATATGCGTGCTCAATTTTTGTGGATTGCACCGGTTGACTAGGTAATTTTGTAATAAATTAAATGGCCCATCGAGTGCATGGAGTCGATTTGAACTTGTCGCGTTTCGGTACTGCGGGGGCCAGGCATTCCGGGGGAGTGTGAGGGTTGAAGTCACGAGGATGGGTGGCCTCATGGGGCACATTGCGGGAGCGTGGGCTCCAAAATGCGGACATCTTGCTACGACACTAATAACAACGCAGGGGGTTGATACGAAGATAGTTTTATTTTACGCACTAGTATTTACACTAAAAGGGGTTCGACTTGAACCGCGCCGATGGCGGAAACGGGGGCGGCAGCTATTTCACAAAAATTACGTTAATAGTACGGATGCGAATGTTGTAGACGACAGCGAAAATAGTTAGGGGTAAACGACGAAAAATGTACATAGGGGGGGGAATACTATCTGATAACGCATTAACGAAATACACACAGCAAAGCATACTCGAGACTTGGTTAATCTCTATCGATGATTGCGACTAGGGGACAAGGGAAGAGGGATTCGGGGGGACTGGGTTCCAGCCCACACACCGAAAGTAGCAGAAAGAACAGCGGGGAGTAAAGCAAGAAAAGCGGTAAAGCAGTAATAGTTCGTTGCAATAAGCTTGCCCGAGTTGGCTCGACTACCCTTAGTTTCTCCGGTTAGTTGAGTACATAGGAGCTACCGACTTTGTCTGCGAGTAGCGAAAAACCACCCTTGCGACACGAAATCACATTCGCGGCACAAGAACGTTCTCTCGATAGCCGAAACGCGAGACCCGGTTTTGTGACGCAGCGCTCGACTATGCTTCTAACGGTGGTGAAATCTTGAAGTATTTACTCGCCCAAGTAGACAGAGTACGCGTGTACCTAAAAAACTAATACTTAGGCAATCATGAAATTATTTTAATCATTTTTGTCTTTATTTTTATGTTTCAGGTGAGTTCAATTAACGAGTACCGTTATTCGGCACCATTTAAAACACGTGAGTGATTTTGTAATTTGGTAAACTTAAGTTGGTCCTCTTAATTTGAGAAAGAGACGGAAAGGAGAAAATGGTACATTAGTTTTGTTTGGCGCGGAGATGCAGTCAGTACATCTCCTTTTTTTCTGTTTTTTCATTCTTAGGGTCAATTGTCGTTAAGGTGCGTCCACATCTGAATGCGAATGCGAACGAAGCAAATTGTGGCGAAGCATGCAGGCTAATGTGGACGTGTTATCGAGGCCCGAGGCCGAACGAACGCTATCCATGGTGTGTCGGTACTTCAAAGAGAATTCAGTAAGAAATCGTTCAGATGTGGACGTCATATTGTTCGGAATACCGCTGAACACTGGATGGATGCTGCCGTGCACGGTTTCGTTTGGTGCCTCGGTGAACGTCGAACAAATCTATGCAGTACACGCACGAGACATTCGGTGGACTTTGGCTTGCCTCGTTCACGTTCGTGTTTAGAAGTGAATCCACCTTGTGAAGGCGCGTCCACATCTGAACGCAAACGCAGACGAGGCAAGCCGAGTCCGAACGAATGCCTCATGCATGCACCATGTAGATTTGTCCGACGTTCGTCGAGGAATCCGGCAGCGTTCGATCAAGTGTTTGGTGGTATCCCGAACAATATGACGTCCATATCTGAACGATTCTTACTGACTTCTCTTTGAAGTATCGACTCGCCATGGATAGCGTTCGTTCGGCCTCGGGCCGAATGCCGCTCAACCTGAGGTAGTTTGCCGCACCTAGGTAACAGGTGCACATTAGCACGCATGCTTTGTCACGGTTTGCCGCGTTCGCTTTCGATGTGGACACGTCTTATTAAATCATCCGTTCTGAGGCTTCGCTAGTGGTCGGCAGTCACGCAATATAACCTGGTGATGGGGCTGCCATCTTCCCTTCCAGATCAGTCGATTTTGTGCGTTTGTCTTCTCTTGTGGTTTTTCTGTCGGGGTTTGCTCTCTCGGCCGGTTTATCCAGTTTTAAGGTGCTAGAGACTCGCCCACTTACTTAAGATGTAGTCTTGCCCGAGCACTGAATTTTAGGTGAGCTGCTGGTAGCCTACATGACGTTCCTGTCGTGTAATGCTGAACGATATTTGTTAGTATGCTGCCATCGGTAAGCAGCACCCCTTTGTATTACCACCAGCTTCGGGAAATTCTACTTCAGCTCCTCTCATCAGCACCGAGTCTGCCGAAGGGAGGTTCTTTACCTCACAGAACGTTGGACGCGCAGATGGCTGTCATCATTCGTGGTTGCCGGTGCAACTGACACCTTATGGCAGATGAGGGACTACTATCTGGAGAAGTTGCTCTGGCGACGAGCAGCCTGTGTCCCACGTGATCGTACTTTTTTCAAATTAATTACCGTGACTAGTGACCCGTTCTTGCTGCCTAACTAGGTGAAAACGAATCGATCCTTTGGGACGTATTTATCAAGAGCGAGTAGCGGAGCAAATAAAAGGGGAAAAGAGAAGAAAAAAACCGATACATATGGTTCTGTTAGGAGCAAACTTAACTCGGCTTTTAATTTCAATTGTTTTACCAAACGAAGTTCGTTTTTTAAGTGGTTTCTGGTTTTGTGTACAACGTAGTCGGATGAAAGCTTTTTAGGGTGGTAGCTATATACCGCTCCCGGGTACGAGTTAACGACAAATAATGGACCGGCTGCGAACTCGAGTGACATTTTATAAATACGATTTTCGTTTTATGTTGATGAGTTGTTGGTTCTCCGAAGTTATACATATTCACGCGTGCGGTAAAAAGGTTTTCTACATTTTTCAGCGATAAACTGTTTTTTTCATTTTTTTTTTTTCTGTGCAATCAACGATGTTTTACTTAATGGTTGACGGTGACCTAAAACGATTCAACGCGGTTTAGAGGCTCTAATTTATTCACTATATTCTCGGTGCGAGCATACATACTCGCACATTTTTAATAAGCTGAAGAGCGTGAGCACAGAAATGTTATACGGCTACGTGAGAATGAAATGCCTCCTGTAGGACTCTGGATGACGTAGAACACAATTAGATCTTGGATGGAAAAAAAAAAAACACCAAGATTGGTTTCACGCGAGATAAGCGTACAAAGCCTTCATATTTAGTACAATCTCTTGGACCCGTCAATCGATTAAATTGATTAACTATTAATTTAGAAGAATTCTTAAGTCCCAGTATTTAACTCATAAGGAGCCTGTCGTGTGTATAACGTATCGCTTAATAGAGATACTAGAGATATGTTTTACGTACGACAGAGCCAGTCAGTTTCTAGCAATTTCATTAAAAATTGCCAAATGCAGCACCATAATGTGCTGGTCATGATTCAACATGTTACATGATCTAATCCTCATACCGCTGAAATTGGTCCCAAGAGGAAGCTAAAATGAAATGTGCCGAAAAGACACGCTCTGCATTTAACGTTAAAATTTTCTAAATGTATGTCACCAACGAGTACAAAAGTGGTAACACGAGCCAAAGACGAGAGTTTTTCCTTAAGGACCTGGTCACAGAAATCTTTAAATATCAGTATTCGAGGAAATTCTTACAAAAGCTGCGCTGTAATTGCAGTTACATGCCTTTATTCAGTGTGGCTCCAGGCATGTGGAATTTCGGTTCTAAACTTGTCCGCATCGTACGAAGCCCATATGTTTTACCACGCGCATCCGGACATTTTCTCCTTCTGTGATACCCTCCTCGAAATACAAGATATCTCGTATCTGAAGATGCGGAATTCACCGAAGGTATCCATGAATCCAGCGACCACGATCATCGACAGCTATATGGTAGAGTTACAGCAGAAAAAAAAATTACCCTCATCAAGTTCGTTCACGATCTCGCGCGTAAATTTTCACCTCCGAAAGGAAAAACTGGTGATGAGAAGCAGGACGCAACTCGTTCATCGTTATTCTTTACACTCGGGATAGAACTCATACATCTGTTTTCTTCTCATGGGGCGTAACTAAAACCTGTTAAAAATGTACCGGACGCAATTCATACTCAGCCGTAGCCACACTTATTTTTGAAGTTGTGAAAATAACTTTCCGCTGCACGATACCTCTGCGACATATGGACAACAACCTTTTCCGAGCCCATAGCCCGAGAATATAGCTCCGTGACTCGGTAATAATAAAATTAAAAAATTAATAATAAATAATATTAATAACTAGGGGGCTTTGCCCCCTGACCGCTTCGCGACGCAACCTCCGCAGTCACTCGCTTCGCTCGTGCCGGCCTGCAGTATTTCGCAAGCTGGAAAAGTATAACTACTATTTAAAAAAAAAAAATTCAGCCAGTTCCCAGGCTCACTACGAGGAGGTAACTGCCATGAGCCCGTAAGAAGAGGGTAGTTCCTCTTCTCAATTATATTCACTATCAGTGTATGACGTCATCAGGGCCGGATTTAACATATGCTCGCACCTGTAGGCGGAATAAAAATTAGCGCCGTCTTAGATTTTTGTTCACCGCCTCATAAATTTTTGTTCATAAGAGTTGTCCCCAAAATCTAGCGCCCCCATAATCTAGCGCTCTAGGCACGTGCCTATGTTGCCTATATGTAAATACGGCCCTGGACGTCATGGTAACATAAGTGTGTCTTACCCTACGTAAAGAAATTTCCATTGAAATTATATGAAAACAACACGGCGCTACACCATCCAGGAGATCTCTCCTCCACTAAGGACCCCACCCCCTCCCTGGGGTGGGATACCTTCTGCCAATCCCAACCACAGCTGTTCTCCTCAATCACAGTCACTTTCCCCCACCATGCTCCTCCTCGCCCACCGCGATGCTCTTCCTCATCATGGCCGTTCTCCCTTTCCAGGAGCTCCCACCTACACCGAGAAGCCCCCCGGGGCAGGGTACCTCTGGTGAAACGTGGGATTAAGGTATAGGAAAGACCACCAGGAATTTATTCCCACGGAGGGAAGGAGGAGGTGGCTTCTACTGTTCAGTGTATAGAGAGCCCTCCCTCATCACAACTCCTCCTCGTCCTTCACCGCGACCTTCCTCCCGCAAGCTCCCTCCTCCACCATGAACCCCTTCCCAAAGGTAGGCTACCCCTGGAGAAATGAGCAATTAAGGAACAGAGTAGGCAACCCGCAGTGGGTTTTTTCTCCCAGCGGCGGTAGCGGTGACGGATTTTACTAAGTTCCAACCCCTTCTCAAGGGTAGGCTACCCCTGGAGTAATAAGCACGGATTTTACTAAGCTCCCTCCACCATGAACTCCCTCCTAAGGGTAGGCTACTCCTGGAGAAATGAGCATTTAAGGGGCAGGGTAGGCAACCCGCAGTGGTGTTTTTTCCACTCGGAGGTGGCGGCGGCAGATTTTACTTTTTCAGTAGAGAGATTATTCCGGTACGATACTGGTTGATTATTCAGTTTTGAGCCCCCGTCTCTACTCTAAGCGCTTCATGCGCATTAAATTAAATTCGGAATCGTGATCTGCGACTCTCAACACTTGTGTTTCCATTACATATTTAGTGTATTTCGCCTATTTTTGTCTTTCACCCCCTCCTGTGATGCCTCAATTTCGTATACAGAAGCAAACTGATAACAGTAATTAATGGGTGTCATTTATGCACCTAATAAAATAAAGTAGTGTACGAACGACAGAAGAAAAGTTCTCCGAAAAAAGAATTAATGAACAATAGAAGAAAATTATGCCCGATAAAATACTTCAATTCGAGTCGGAAAAAATGTTAACCCAATTACCAAATAAAATGAACAGCGAAAAATATTAAATAGCGATGCACATTGCACGTGGATGTGATTGAAACTTGTCCGCTAGATGCCCATGAATTGGTGAAACTAACTCATTTCCGGAAACACTTACTTGCGGAGGGCTACTGGAAACGGGCACTTGGGGAAGAATTGAATTGCTAAATAGCGGACCTGAGGGTAGTAAAGGATCCTTAGAAGCGAAGAGGCAAAAAAAGTGAAAATAACTGCGATCGGGGTCATGCTAGTGGGAGGAAGCGGGCGAGGAAGATTTGGTTATCATTGATGGAGCCAAATTTCTCCTTATTTTATACCAGCTACAAGAAGATAAATCTGACTCGGGTCTGAAAAATACTTGAGTGAGACTTGAGAAGAGCTGTTGGAAAAAGACATTTGGGGTAAAATTCAGAAAATGAATGGCGAACCTACGATTGGTGAGAAATTTTTGGGTCAAGAAGAGACCAAAAGGGTAAAAGTGATTCAAATCCGGGTTATACCTTCTTGTGTGAGGATGCCAACGAGGAAAAATGTGTTAGTTGTCTAGGGAAAAGTAGAAAGGGATAAGTACCCTTTGATGGTGATAAGTTCTTCCTTATCCTATACCGTCTGCTAAAAAGATAAAACTAACTTGAGCCTGAAAAAAAAAATTGAGAGAGACGTGAGAAGGGCCCATGAATATTTTTCAGACTTTGAAACTCATTTCAAGTTATTTTATTGTAGAGAATCGTTCAATGTGTAACGTTAATTAACGCATTTCCTATCGTTCATACACTCGATTCTATCGTCTTATCGTTTATTTACTTTATTTCCACGTGCAATTAGAATTTCCCCGTAATTAATTGAACAATCTGTTGAAAATTTATTTCTGAAATTAATAAAACAAAATATCAGAATCTTACAGGTATCGTCTAAAAGGCAGAGGCAATGGAAACTAAGAAATTCCTAAACTGGCTAGGTGCGGATGCAGAAAAACAGATTGAGATGTTATATTAGCGCTGGATTTATTTAAGCGTCCAAACGGGTTCATGGCCCAGGAGCGTCAGACTGAAAGAAACGCCCAGAAAGATGAAGTTTAGAAAAGGGGGAAGGAAAAATAAACTTCAGTTTCTTCCCTTTGAGAAAATTTGAAACTTTTTCGGAGAACGAAAGGTGCTTTCAAATGACTGGCCTCGGGGCACATTTCACTTGAATTCGGCGCTACCCTTATTCGCAGACCTCGATGAAGCAAGAAAAACATTCAGAATTCTACATTCTCGCCTGTAAGACCCGCGTTAATGTAGCTGTGTAAATTATCATTTTGAGCTTCCCCCTTTCGACATTTCTCATACGAGGAAAAAAATGAGAGTGCAAAATGAATCTGGAGAGAATCGTGACAAAAAGCAACTCTTCTGCCATTCTTCTCGCAGTGTAATAGAGGCGACTGAACGGGTATTCAGAATAACGCATCGAAGAACACAGACCTCATGGAAAGAATAATACGAACTCGACAGTTTTATTTCATGGGGTTGAGAGAACAGAAGAATAAATTGTATATTTTGTATGCAGATCGAAGAAATTCTATGGCCTCGTGCTGCCTCTTTTCACAGAACCACTGATATCAAATTGGGAATCACCATGCATTCGTGATTTAATTAACATTCATATTTGGCTTACCATAGTTTAACTTAGAAAAGCACCGAGACGACGTGTAGCTTAGGTGAAAATTACAGAGCGAGTACAGCGGATATCTTTGAACTTTCAAGTCTGTTTCGATGCACCGTCGCTTCTTGAAAGTCGCCGTGCAAAATCGAGTTACTGTTTTTCACTAGCATAGTTTTTAAATCGATACTGGATAGTCATCCTGTATCGAAAGCTTTATGCGATTTCTTCCATATTCGATTATACTTAAGATTCAATAATCTATACCAAAATAGTTCTTTTCGTCGCTGTTCAGAGAAAATTAGATCAGGAGAGAAAAACGCATACCGTCTACTCCGTTAATTCGTGTTCCTCTAACCCTTTTATGTGTAAGTGCATGGTTCCTTCGCGGAGTTATTTCCGGGTATGGCTTGCGAGTTTTACTTCATTACACAAATTTCGCTGTATAATTTGAATAATGCGCTCGACATCCAAACGATGTACACGCGGAATTCTATTATGAGTTTAGTAAATCAACTGTGCGGTTACTCGCTTTTGTGAAAGAAATTTTAGGCGCCCATGCAAACGTTCATATAGTGCATCGCAAATACATGTTTCGAGTATATTCCAAAGCGATTAACTGTATTCGGCTGTTCGGCAAACAAATATTTATGTACTTGATAGATCACTTCACTCAGAAATTTACTTTCCAATACGCTCTGCAAAGTTGAAGACAAAATTACGTCAATCGTCCTCAAAACGCGAATACGTGATCGTCATTTTATGAGCCAAATAGGTTGTCATATTTACCCGTAAAATCTTTGAAAGCGAAGTTGAGGCGAGTCATGGAATATTTCGTTGTTTTTTACTGTATGTTGTATTTGTATTTGGAAGTATAAGTATAGGGAGGTGCAGTGGTGAGGTAATTTTTATGAAGGTGGGTGTACAGCAAATAATTTTAACATTTACAGCACTTTTAAGTAGACATTAAAGACTGAAATAAGTGGAATAATGAAGCTTTGGATGCTTTTGAAAACGAATTCGCTGATAAGAGCCGTAAATCACGGTTTTCAGATTTTCTATTTTCTGCTTGAACGATAAGCTGTACGATTTTGCACCCATCTGCCGCCCACGAGGTTGCATCAAAACAATTATGAAACGAGTAAAGCTAGGTTGAAACGAGTGCAGAATAGCCGGGCTACGCTGGAATAAGTCTAAAATGAGCCACGTTGTGACAAAACAAGTTTGAAATGAGTTTGGGACGAGCCGAGCTACGCCAAAACAAGACTGAAATAAGTACACTATGAACTGAGACGAGAAGTTCCCGTTCTTCGGCAGCATCTTCGGACGCAAAAATGAAAGTAAAAATAAAAATTTCCGTATACCAAAGGCTATCAAAATGGAACCCTCTCTGTTAAGTTCCAGAAACCTACCGGAGCCATGTTTACATGAGAAAGAAACCAAATGACAGTACAACCGTTACAAAAACAAAAATTTTTTTGAGAAAATCGAAGTAACCTACTTTAACTGCCAGGGCCTCGCGAACGAAAAAATAATTCTTGAACTTGAGAATGCTCTTAGTGAGGACAACCTCAGCATTGTAGGCTTAGTAAAAGTTAAAAGAAATTGTGAGAAAATAATCAGAAGAAATAACGGAAATATTTTTTATTATTTCGGTACCAGTAGGGGCTACAAAGGAGTGGGGTTGTATATCAATAAACGATTTACATATCTGATTACGGAATTCAAGGGTATTTCCGAAAGAATTGCCACTATGAAATTTAAAATTAATAATACAACCAAAATAGCGATTTCCTAGGTCTGTGCACCTACCCTGTCGTCCCCCAAGGAAGAAACTAAAGCATTTTACCAAAGTCGGGAAGATAGCTATTTAGCTGAAAAGGAAAAATATACAGTTATGATGGGAGATTTCAACGCGAAGGTAGGAAGTGATCAGTGATCAGGAGCTAGAGAGTTGAGTAGGTGCCGATGCTCCAGACCCAACCAACAAAAATGAATATAAATTGGGAAAATTTACAACGAAGCAAAATCTAAAACTGGCTAATACCTTTTCTGGGGGTAATGACGGGAGGAAGTGGACGTAGAAATCACCGGATGGCTATACAAGAAATGAAATCGACAAATGATAAACTAGGGGATGTGTGGATGCCAATCCATAGAAGAATAGAGGCCAAACAAATGTTAGAACGAAAGCTAAAAAAGGCACTAATTGAGCGGAAATTTGCCCAGATAATATGCAAGAAAAATATAATTCTGTGATAGATGCTATTAACTCTGTCTTCAAGGAGATGGTGATAAATAAAAAATCCATGAGGACCGATGACAAATTAAGCGTTAAAACTAAGAAACTGGTCCAGAGACGAACAGATATCAGGAATAAGATAACATCTTCTAGGTACGAACAAATAGAATTATTAACAGAACTTGAAAGACTAATTAAGAAATCGATTCGCGCTGATGTCAACAAATTTGAACTAGAAACTGCGAAAAACCTAATCGAGAGTACCTGGTACACCAGGCAAGAACTGAACTATGACTCAGATCAATGAACACAACTGAAAAACTTGCATCTGAAATGACGCGCCACTGAACTGAACTATGACTCAGAATTGAGAAGAGAAGAAAAAAGTGATTGCAATAGGGTCGGCTACTATTCGTTCTTCTTAAAATAACAAGAGACTCGACAGGAGAATTTTTGAAAACAATGTAGTACAAGGAATGCACGGGGTTCTAGCATAAAGCTACTGAGGGTCTACTAAAGAAATAATGTCTTTGACTCAATGTTAATCAAATGGCACGCGATAACCTAATCATTATACCATATTTGCATTCACTGAACTCATTTCTGAAAGTTTTCTTTTACACACCCCCACATTCAAAGGATCCACAGTGTCTACACACATAAGATTTAAGTATTAGTTTCCAAGTATATCGGTTATAGGTTTTCTTGAATGGCCGAGTTCATTTCTAAAGTTATTTTAGCTGCAATTCCTGCCCAGAGAGAAGCAGGAACATCCTTCCAAAAATCAAAAACAAACTTGGAATTGAAATCAGTGATCGGGAAAAAATAGCAGAGGTAGCCACTGTCTTTTATCGAGACATACCGGGTGATGAACGAGAAGTCGCACCATAGGCAAACAAGTAGTAACGTGCAACGTGTACGTAATGCATGTGGCGGAGATTGTGTTATCGAGTCGGCACCGCTGCGCCTTATCACGTGTTGGCCCTATGGTGCGACTTCTTGTTCATCATCCTGTATACAAAGATGCAGGCCTGATGATGTCAAATCGGATAGCTGGAAGAGTTACCTAGTTGATAAAGCTATCATCTGCCCAAGAAGCAAAACTGAAGTAGAAAAGTCTTTGAACAGACTAACGTCAGGTCGAGCCCCGGGGCCAGATGGGGTGGAAACTGAATCGTTAAAAAAGCCAGTTTGAAATGAACCGTGTCTCAGTGCAGTGGCGTGTCGTCCACGAGTCGAATGAAATCTGAACTAGCCACTAGAATAATGGATAAAGAGAATAAGGTCAATATCACCATACCGAATTATGATCCGAACAACCCAGCTGGAGTCAAGGTATGGCTGAGTCAAGTCGAACTTCGTTTTAAAGCTAATAGTCTGACAGATGAAGAAACGAAATACTCAATCCTCGCATCTGCTCTGCCCAGTGAAATCCTATCACGAGTGTATGAATTGGTGACCGACCAACCTTCCAGGGACCCGTACACAACTTTGGTGAACCGCATTAGAGCAGAATTTGAGCCTAGCGACTCAGCACAGGTCAAGAAACTCTTAGATGGGCTACAGAGAGGTGACAAAAAACCCAGCTTATTTTTACGTGAGCTGAAGGAACATGCCAAAGGCGCTGGTGGTGTAGGTGAAGTGATGTTGCGTGAACTTTTTTATAAGCAGTTACCTGCTGGTGTCGCGGAAACATTAATCCTAACCGATGTGACCGATCTCGATAAAGCAGCTCAAGCTGCCGACCGCGCCTGGGAACGAGAAACCAAGATCAGTATTACCGCAGCGTCTATACCACCACCCACAGCGACGACAACAATCGATTCTTGCAAGCTGAAATCAGTGCGCTCCGAGAAGAATTTTCGAAATTTGTTGCAGGCTCTACACAACATCGTTCACGCAGTCGGGACTACCACCATAGCAGACATAACCGTCACTACAGCCGCAGTCCAACACCTGGCCGACGTGTGCGTAACCAAAGTCGGAGTCATCCGAGGTACGATCCAAATGGTCCACAATGTTACTATCATTTCAAATTTGGTGAAGAAGCAAGAAAGTGCCGTGACTGGTGTGAGAAATTTGATTCATTCAAACTGCAGCGAAAATCAAAAAACGAGAGCAACCGTCAGTGAGTGCCGCAACTGGCGGAAAGAAGTCGCGGCGCCTGTTTATTTACGACCGTGGTACATCTTTAAAATTCCTGATTGATACCGGTGCCGACCTATCAGTGCTTCCTGCAACAAACGACGAACGCAGACGGATTTCCAACTTTAAGCTGTACGCCGCTAACGAAACAGTCATTAATACCTATGGTGAACGGTACCTGCCCATACAGTTTGGTTTTCGTCGTGTTTTCCCATGGCGTTTCATCACAGCTGATGTTACATATCCAATAATTGGTGCGGATTTCCTGGCACACTTCAAATTACTACCTGACTTGCATGGGAAATGCTTGATCGATAAAACAACGAACCTCAAATCAGGTGGTCAAACAATGTTTGTACACTATACGAGTGTCACAACTCTCAACGGGTCCGCCTTCAGTAAACTGCTAGCTGATTTCCCTGGGATATCACAGCCGGTAGCACGTCGTCCGTGCCAATTCACACACGGAACCACACATGTCATCGAAACAACTGGTCCACCCGTCGCAGCACGAGCCCGTCGGCTACCACCTAAAAAACTTAGAGCAGCCAAAAAAGCAATTCAAGAATTGATGGATCTTGGTGATGTCATACCGTCGAAAAGTCCGTGGGCAAGTCCAATTCACGTCGTACCCAAGAAAGGCCCAGAGGAGTGGCGAACTGTTGGTGACTATCGCAAGGTAAATAGTATAACTAAACCTGATCGCTACCCGATACCTAACATCGTCGATTTCAATTCTAGTCTATTTGGTGCCAGAGTATTTACTACCCTCGATATAAAGAGAGCCTATCATAACATTCCTGTTGCTGAAAGTGACCGTGAAAAAACTGCAATTATAACACCATTTGGATTGTTTCAGTATGTAGTTATGCCATTTGGCTTACGTAACTCAGGGCAGACTTTTCAAAATTTATGGACGGAATTACTCGCGATCTTGAATACGTTTACGTGTATATCGACGATATACTTATTGCGTCCGCCGACAAATCTGTGCATACTGAACATGTACGTGAAGTGCTTCGTCGTCTCCACCAAGCCGGGCTAACAGTTAATGTATCAAAATGTGACTATGCGGAGGAAGAAGTGTCTTTCCTCGGCCACCGTGTCAATACAGCAGGCATTACTCCTGATCCTGAAAGAGTCAAACCAATCCTTGATTTTCCACAACCTTCTGATGTTGCCGGCCTACGAAAATTTTTAGGCATGTTTAACTTTTTTCGGCGCAGTATCCATCATGCAGCCGAAATTCAACGTCGTCTACAAGTGCTTATCAAGAGTAACAAGAAGAACGATCGTACTATCTTACAGTGGACCCCAGATGCAATCAGCGCATTCACCGAATTAAAATCTGCATTGGCCAACGCGACTCTATTATACCATCCCAGCGATGAAGCTTCCATTGTTTTGTGCACTGATGCATCAAACGCAGCGATAGGTGGCGCACTTCACCAGATCAATAATGGAAAAACGGAGCCATTGGCATTTTTCTCGCGGAAGCTGTCCACTACAGAGCAGAAATGGTCGACCTACGACCGGGAATTGCTAGCGATTTTCGCATCGATCAAACATTTCAGGACACACTTGGAGGGACGCGATTTCACCATCATGACTGATCATAAGCCTCTCACATTTGCCTTCATAAATCCGTCGGAGAGTGCATCACCAAGAGTAGTACGCCAACTCGATTTTATTGGACAATTCAGCACCAATATCAAGTACATTCCTGGTACAGAAAATATCCCAGCTGACTTTCTATCTCGCATCAACAGCCTAGACTTGCCAAGTGAGATCGATAATGCCGAATTGGCCAAAGAGCAGGTCAATGACCCAGAGCTACAAGAACTTCTAAAAAGTCAGAAAACAAGCCTGGTCCTGAAGCAGTTAACCTCCGCAGATAGTAACATACCTATCTACTGTGATGTGTCAACTCCAAGGATACGTCCATTTTTGTCAGGTAAATTTCGAAAAATTGGTTTTAACATCACCCACAGGTTAGCTCATGCAGGCGCACAGTCAACAGCTACCCAAGTTTCGCACCGTTTTATCTGGCCCAACATGAAGAGAGATTGCAAACAATGGGCTCAGGCCTGTGTAGCCTGTCAAAAATCGAAGATTTCTCGGCACACTAAAACTGAGCTAGGAGACTTTGCCCAATCGGGGCGCTTCCAGCACTTACACCTGGATATTGTTGGACCTCTCCCACCATCTGATGGAAAACAGTACGTCGTAACTATGGTTGATCGTGCCACACACTGGCCAGAAGCCATCCCAACTAACAGCATTTCAGCTGAAAGTGTTGCAAAAATTTTTGTGCAACACTGGGTTGCAAGATTTGGTGCCCCAGAACGGCTAACTACAGATCAGGGTCGACAATTTGAAGCAGAATTGTTCCAGCACTTAGCCAAGACCCTAGGCACCAAGAAAATTCGTACAACCAGTTATCACCCACAGTCGAATGGTCGAGTAGAGAGATGGCATCGCTCACTAAAAGCTGCCATTATGGCATATGCAGCCGAGCGATGGACAGAAGTGCTACCACTCATCCTCCTAGGTCTCAGGTCATCAGTTAGGGAAGATCAGGGCGTCTCAGCAGCCCAGCTCACATATGGCGCAGAGTTGCGCCTGCCGGGCGAATTTTTCGCCTCAGACGATTCCAGTATCGACAAAATAAAAGATGCCCCAGAATTTGTTCGCCGCCTCAGCACAGCTCTGAGAAAGTATGCCGATCAAACCCGAAGACATGGAGCCAGCCCTGTATATGTGCCTGGAACACTCAAAAGTTGCACACACGTTTTTGTGAGAGTTGAACTTCAAAGATCCGCACTACAACCACCTTACACAGGTCCGCACAAAGTCATTGAACGGGACAGTAAAAACTATAACAGTTGAAATGGAAGGAAGAATTGTCAAAATATCGTTGGATCGAGTGAAACCTGCATTCATGTTGAGTGAACCAAAAGCAGTACCTGATAGAAGATCACCGATCACAGTTACTGTCGCACCACCTCAACCAGTAAGACGAAAATTACCTAGCCGACGAGTCCATTTTAAGGGTATCTACCCACAATAGTCACTTTCTAGATTTTAATCTAATTTAGTTCGTATCATTTCTATATGTGTTACCATTTTTCTTCTTGTTTACCATTTTAATGTGTTTACCATATTATAATATTATTATTTTTTCGTGCGAAACGCACTTGGGGGGGAGTGTGTGGCGGACGTTGGTTTATATTTAGATATTACTTTCAGCCCTACCGGCATTTTCAGTTGCACACTCCTACCTGTTCTGTTATCAAGATAAGGATTTGCACTTTTATACACAGCAGCTAGCGAATTGCCTTTCAGTAGAATATAGTACGTACTTACACGAACCTTCTGCCTTGTTATTGTGTTTACGTGAACGGACACGAATTACCACAGAACCCCAAATTGTGCCAGAACGAGCAGAACTTACATACATCTAAACGAGTACTAAACGAGCCAAGCTGTGCCAAAACAAATCCTAAACGAGTCAAAACGATTTTTGAGCCCATAATGTACCATGCTGCGCCAAAAGTATTTCCAAACGGGTATAAATGAGTCGAGCTGCACTGAAACGAGCTTAAAAGGAGTGCAAAATATTGTCAGTCTGTGCTATAACGAATCACAGACTGGCACAGTACAAGCAAAGCTGCGTCAAAATGAAACCAAAACGAGAGCAAAATTGGTCGAGCGGCTCCAAAACGAAATAGAGACTAGTCGAGCTGCGCTATAGAACTACCCAGTCGTGCGCAAGTACAAACGAGCAGAACAAAATTACGATCAGTTGGAGACGAATGAAGTGGTGGGGTCCGGGTCTGTCAGTGCGAAATATGCGACCAAAGTGACTAGTATGAGAGTGAATCTCAGGTATTGGGCACTATCAATGCTACTGGGATTAAAAGTCGCCGCAGAGCAAGGTCACTGAAGATCGGCACATGGAATGTGCGGGGGCTGAAAGAAACGAAAATAGATGGTACTTACTGAAGAACCCTGTATACAACGCAGTCAAGGAAAACCTGGGAAAACTCGCTGCCCAAAGAGAAATCCCGGACCTGAATGACGAGGAAATATGGCTCAGAATGAAAGAGAGCCTAGAAACAGCGGCAAGGATAGTACCAAAACCGGCCAAAACGAAGAAGGAATGGATCACGGATGACACATGGAGGACAATTGAGGAGCGGAAAGCCTTGAAGGGAGAACTGCAGGATGAAAGGAAGAGGAAGCTGTACGAACAGAAACGTAAAGAAGTCAGGAAAAAAATGCCGAGAAGATAGAAAGAGGTATGTAGAAGGGATCTGCGAAGAAATCGAGAAACATCAGCTCAAAAACGAAACCAAAAACATGTTTCAGAAAATCAGAAGGATCACACGGACTTTTGAAGCGAAAGCTCTACCTCTGAAAGATCGCGACGGGAAAATGCTGACAAGCTCAGAGGAAGTCAAAAGGAGATGGCGCGAATACTGTAAGAACCTGATGGCGAACGAAACCGAAAATGTTTGACAGAGACACGAAGGGCCAGGTGGCGAGGCGGAGCCAGATATCCTACTATCGGAAGTCGAAGCAGCAGTCAAAAAACTGAAAAAATGTAAATCAGCGGAACTGAAGAGCGTAGAGGCAGCTAGTGCCGCGGCAGTCCTGAGAATAAATAAGTCCGGAACTAAAATTGTGATCATCGACCGCACGAATGACAACCAACCAGGGATCACAGATGTGGTTGGAATAGAAGTAGTGCAAGATTTCACATACTTGGGCTCCATAGTGTCCATCAGAGGCGGCTCAGAAGGAGAAATAAGAAGAGCGGCAATCGCAAAAATAGCAGTGGGAAAGCTCAATCGAATCTGGAAAAGTCATTATGTCACAAAACACATCAAGCTGAAAGTAATCAAGTCCTTGATTTTTCGAGTTTTTTTGTATGCAGCAGACTACTGGTCAGTAAAAAACGCTGACATACAGTGAATTTAGACTTTCGAGATGTACTACTATAGAGGTGTGCTGAGAATCCCATGGATCAAGAAGAGGACGAATGCATCGATACGCGAAGAGGCGTGAAAGACAGACTCAGCACGGTCATCAGGAGACTCATTCTACTTTGGTATGTAATCAGAAAGGACAATCTGGAGAAACTGACTGTGCAGGGAAGAGTAGAAAAGACCAGATCGCGCGGCAGGTCACCCACAAAATACATAGATTTAATACGGAAAATCACTGGCACGCCGATGGAATCATGTACTAGGACAGCCGAGGACAGAGACAACTTCGAGGAGCCTGGTCGACTCGGTTACCTGATCACGATGCCCGAAACTGGGCGAAGAAGAAGAAATTAGTTTCAAGGCGAACTGAGCTATGTTGAGATAAGCCGAAACAAACCAAATCAGTGATGAGACAACGTGAGCCAACTGGAGACGAATACGAAACAACTTGCACCAACAAGATAGGCTGTATTCAAATCCAGTGACGTTCGAGTTGATTTGAGTATGAGACTAGCTGAATCATAGCTGAGCAACCACAAGTCGTGGCAAGCTCTACTCCAGGAGTTTGAAGCAAGCTAAGTCTTGCACGGTGAATTCTCTGAGATTTCTTAAGGGAGCATGCGAACACACTTGCCCAGGAATCTTAAACAATTTTTTCCTCTTGCATCGTTTTCAACGTCCAAATCGACGTAAAATATCTTCACAAGTGTTCAAATGAAATTAAATTTTCTTGAGATTTTCTAAAGATACATTAATAAGCACCCATAAGTAAGTTTATGCCGAAATTTAAATGAAAAACTTTCTATTTTTCAACTTTTACTGAGAAAGTGTTCTCAGAAATTTCCACGAATACTCGCATCCGTTTTTGCGCTTTCCTTGTCAACAATGTAAGTTCATTATACAACTTTCGGAAAAGTAGGCTCAGAATTCAACTCTGTTGAACCATACGATACACTGAACCCGGTTCGCACCTACTACGATGATAATTCGGTTTTTTGAAATGCCGATAACGCGAACATAGAAAACTTTCGATCGTCGTCGTGTTACGAGCTTCATCTTCCCGGATATTCCCCTATCTTGCCGAAGTTTTCTACTCATTTCGCAGTACACTTCTGCCATTTAGCTTGAAATGAACTGAATACACTCAATTATCGATTTTTTTTTTTTACTTGTGGAAAATGCAGACGAATTCCGGCGGTTCCATTTCATTTCGACACACATGGTATATTAGTATTCGACGCCATATCATATTTCTCAAGCCTGGGCAAAACAAAACAGCTCGACAAATTCGTCTACGTGGCATTTTGAGGACGAGTTGATAAAATTTCTAGTCGTTATTAAATGTACGTCTTTGAACGGAACTCAGCTTCGTTGTGTTTGTTCATTTTCTGTCTGAAAAACAATAATATTATTTTATCACTGCTCTCGTCTTTCCGCCTCCCCGTAATCAATGCCGCTCAGTTCGGCAGTTTCCTGAATATGATAGCAGCGCGTGACTCAATTAAATGTGAGCCATGTCGCGGAAAAGACAACGCATAGATTATTTTCTTACTGCGAATAATATGCAAAGATCACCGCGACCGAGCATTTTTATTAAAATTCAAATCGTGATGCCCCATTAGGCAGAATATGCGACGCCGAAAGCCGGAATTACACGTCAGGACCATTAACACCGCAGAAATGAATAAATTTTAATAAGAAACCTAAATTTAAGCTGTGAAAACGCGGAGGGCATAAAAATGTAAAGAGACCGACGAGACAGAAGATGGTAGGGGATCTCGTCTCATCGTGTTTGCGGGTTCTGTTCACCGTTCAATCGAGAAGTTGGTGAAAGCAGGTGCGTTTACGTTTTGGATTCCACGCTATGGCTTGAGAGGGCGGGATATAAAATCTTGTCCAAAATTCTGGCAAAGAAGCTGAACGAGTTCGTGGAGCCTTACCTATCGGAACACCAGAATGGTTTCAGGAAATGTAGAGGCTGCCACTATCGTTGTCGTCATCCGGGTTCCTTCGTGGCCGAAGATCCCATTCTTCAATTCACCAGTCCTCTATTGTTGCCGAATGGCGGCCTGATGATAGCTCCACAATGCGATGGGTGATTTGATTATCCGATGGCATTCAGGACGCTCAAAGTATTCCGATTCTGTCACTCGAGTATTGCGACTGTGTAAAGGGAATATGTATTCCTTGGTTGCTATGCACAATACTCTTCCATGCCGTTCTGTCCTGGCAAGTTGATTCCCACGTACTTTGGACTCCTACATTCTTCACGACGGAATGAATAACGTACTTGTATCTTTTTAGCTGCCCACTCGGTAGCATCTGTCCCTTGGTTAGCTCCCCATGGAAGATTTAATTGAGGCGGCGCATCTTATCCGTTTTATACGTGTGACCGTGCCAGTATGCTTTCTATTGTAGCACAGTTGGCTTCGTTTCAAATCTCATTATTAGATATTATGTGATCGTGCCATTTGACTCCCATTATGCCAGGCAAGTGTCTCATTTGGTACATTTCAAGTGCTTCTACAAGGGGCTTGTAAATTGTCCTATCGCTTTAAAGACCATGACTATCGTTTGGACCGTGAGATCCCTGCATTTTAATACCCTAGTTCTTAAGTTGGAAAAGGCACAGGATGCACTTTTTAGGCGATTACCGATTTCAGCGTCCGGATCTGTATTTTCCAACACTAGGCTTCCTAGGTAGTTGAACTATTCTACATTTTCTATTAACAAGTCACATGTGTAGATGATGGCTGTATTGCTGCTAGGTTCGTGTAAGCTCAATACCAACAACTTGGTTTTTGAAGCTTTCGCTTCCATACCCAGGGAGAGTATACATTTGAGAACGTCTCCATCAGTCTGTGAGCTTCATCTTCTGAGCTAGCCAGTAAGACCAGGTCATCAGCATATTGCAGCTCAGTTATAAATTTTCTGCGCACGTTTTTCTTAACCTTGAATTGATAGCGGTTATGCAATCCATTGTCGAATCTGTATCTAATGTCGATTCCTCGATCTTTCAGTATACGGTTCGCACTTATAAGTAAGGCAATCATGAATATTTTGAAGAGAAGAAGGGCCAGACCGCAGCATTGACGGACCCTATTAGTTATGCTGAATCCATTTGTGAGGTCGCTGCCAGTTATTACTTTTGCTTTTTATTCCCCTTAGGTTAGTTATGCTATTGACTAGCTGGCAGCCGAACTTGAGAAGTACATATTTTTCATAATGCCTGCCTGTTCACCATATCGAAGGCTTTCCTTAGGTTTAAAAAATTGGGTGCTAATCCTTAATTTTCTTCTGGAGCTCTGTAAGGGTAAAAATCATGTCTATGGGGCTTCTATTGGGGCGAAAACCTCAGGTAGAATTTTCTCAAGGGCATTTTCCGAACGAAGTGAAGTTGGTTATTTTGGAGGATGAAATAATTGGGGCACAAAATAGGAGCTGAATCGAGAATTCGTTCGAATACTCCATATCACGACTCGAGCAACCCTCACTGCGGTAGCTTACTCGTTACCTTCCAGTTTTTAAATTTGAAAGTTGATGGTATGTCATAACCATCTGGTCGCGTTTTTCGGGACAGAAATCATTCCACTGGAGAGGAAGGTAGGCGTCGCCACTGGAAATGCATAATGTGTTTCGTGTCTATCCGACTCCGAGTTCAAAATCAAGACCACCTTTATTTTTCTATTCCCATTTGGATTGATTTCTGATCAAGTGATTCTCATCTGTCATCACTGTTATCAAAGTCGTTATCTTCAATGTTTTTACAAAAAAGCTGATTTAATTGATTTCCAAGCAGAGATGGTAAAGATGTGCGGGGGAAGGGCAAATACGATTCAAGTACGCAGTTTTATTATGTAAAAATTTGTTGTAGTATTAAATGAATGAAAAGAAGAAGAGAAAAAAAAAAGAGGAAAGGAGGAGTAAGTCGAAAGGCCGGTACGTTGGTAAATTAAGGGAAACTAAATGAACTCTAATTTAACGTATTAACTTCATTTTACAAAATGAAGACATAACCGATATTGTCCGTTAATTAAGCGATGCGAAAACCTTGTAGGCGCGAGGGCCGGATCTTTGGCGCGTCTGTCGATTGGTACCACCTGGAATTTAAGATAATAATCGCGTTTGAGTACCATGAATCGAAATCTAGCAAGACATGTAAACTGTGAGGTATGACCCTCATGATCTGTCCCGTGGCTTGAGTGCAAGCCACACTGCCTCGTCGGCCAGTGCAAGGTATCGCAGTAGGTACGCCGCTAATCCACCCTGGCCACACTTGTGCGGGGGTTAGGGGACCTCCGCCTCGAGGCCTACGTACTCCCTGAGTACGGACCGCCCTGCTACGTGAGACCGCTCACGTGAAGCTGTACGTCATATTCTCGCCTGAGCATCCCGCTCTGCATAATGAGCGTACGTCGATACCCGGCAAGACAGTCTGAGTATGCGCAACTCGTTATCCTAATTAATATAATGAAACAATTCAATATCGAAGTAGGGTAAGCCTACGAAAAGATTGGTACTCCGTGAGTAAACTCACCTAAGATGCAATTTGGCTCGTCCAGCTGCCACTTCACTATCACTGTACGAAATACGATACGGAACAGACGACTTTCGCAATGGTAGCCTGTCGAAGAATGCACCAAGCATCCCGGGGTCGTCCCTACGAGTTCCTGTCCGCGTGGCGGAAACACATTATGCAGATATGTAGGTGGCAGCTAGAGCCTGTTTTTGCACCATCAGTTGGGGGATGAGAGAGGATTACCGGCTCGTGAGAGCCAGGTACCAGCTAACGAAAAGACTTCGCTGCAGCGAATGCTGTCTGCAGTGATTCCTAACATATTGAAGCCATGCATCTCAAAATTAGGGAACTAAATTTTACCATTTCTTTACAATTATACGAGTCAATTTACTCAAAACTGATTATCATGGGCACAAGAATTCGGAAAAATTCAACTCATATGCAATCAGTAATTTTTTTCTTTTTACTTCATAGGAGAGATTTCACCCTGCTGTATTGATAATTAGCGAAAAATACTTAAAATATAGTTTTGTAAAGAGCGTTACATGGGCCCATGTTGAATTGTACGCGGTTTTTGAAAGAAGGTTAACGACACGAGAGTAGTCGATTTTCAACTAACACCACTGTCACGTAAAACTTTTGCTTGCCTAATTTTTTGTTAAGAATAGACAATTCCGATTCAACAAAACTTTCAAGAAACGAAGAAAACTGATTAATTTTCTGAAAATAAACCTATCGTGGCTCAGTAGAATTATACAAATTTGAACGATTCTGGAGTTCGATTTACTGGAGATGTAAGACACGAATAGCATGATTGGAAGGGCTAATTGCCGAGCTATGTTATTTAAATTTTGTGATTCTAATTCGATAAGATACAGCCGTAAAAAATTTCCTCGAATTAACGAAGAATTTTCATCAACGATATAATTTACGTAGGTAAACATTCGTCTCTATCGACACAAATAACGTGTAACGTCGTATTTACGGCGTTTTGCATATGCAAATTTGCTAACATGTTGCGATTCGGTCTTTTTACGGCGATTTGCGTATGCAATATTGTAACCACAGCCAAGTCGGGCGTCACATGTACGAATGTTTTCAAGCGCATTTTCGTTCCTAGCGGAAAACGGTGGGTGCGTGGCTGAGTGACTAGTGATAGCCAACTGTCCATGTAGAAACAATATTTTGGGATGTGGCCACCCGAGTAATTAGAGATTAGGTTTCAAAGTGGATACACACCTCAACTTGGTTGGTCAATAACTGGAGCATAATCGAGCGCTTTATACTGCTATTTTTGGGTAAAATATGTAACAGTTCAGTAAAGTCAATTTGTCCGCAGAGAGGGAAAAAACGTAAATTTCAGCGGGAAGCTGGATTAATCAACCGCACTCTAAAGCTGAAATTCGCGAGCAAGGAAGCAAAAACCTGTGTATAAACCGTCAAAGTACGGAGAGCAAGGAATGTGTACATTTCCTTGGTAATATACATTGCCTTCGGCTGGCAGGTAATGTGCACGTTTCAGTAATTAGAAACATAAACCGGCACTTTCCCTAGGTCAAATATACGTCGACTAGGCGAGGTGAACTTGAACTAAATTTAAGAGGTACATAAGATTTTGATTAGTTAAAGCGTGAAATAAATGAACCGGACATTCCAAATACTCTTATAATAGAAAACGAAAAATAGTACATACATAGTGTAGTTCATCAGGGAAAAAAAGACTTAGTGAACAGAAGAAAATGACATCAGTTTCTTGAGCACGAAAATACGTAGAAATATAAAGCAGACTATAATATTATTATGGAGCATCAGTACATTATTTGCAAGGAGGAAGACGCACTCTGTTTCTTGCAGCATGACATGGAGTTGTGACGTTGAGAATCTCTTTCCTCAGACCGCAACGTCGACTGTTTTGGCACTTATCCTGACACATACATTTGGTAAAACCGTGACCTCTTCCAGTAGACTGAAATGTTGCAACACTCCGCAGGACTACTTCCCGATCAGGAACATCCATTTTCCCTAGGTTGTATGTGAAGAACATCCTTCTTCATACGTTGCCTTATAATTCCAGGCAAAGCTCATTCAGCCTAGGACATGTATACATACTCAGCCGGATTCCATACTTTGATACGACGTGCTAGTGGTGCCTCAGCTAATTACGGTTGTGAGGTATGGTCACTGAAGAAAACAGATATACGACAAATAGAAGTAACGGAAATGAAATACTTGCAGAAAACAGCCAGATACTCATGCCTAGATAGAATAAGAAACGAAGACATACCGAGCGAGTTCAAAGTGACCCTAATAAAGAAGATCACCGCGTACCGGATAAATTGGAAAGAACTTGTCAATCGAATGCCAGATGGACTTTTGAAGATTTCTAACGTACCAGCCTATAGGAAGAAGAGACGAAGGTCGATTGATGAAATGGTGGAGCGACGGGTTCTAGGCTGTGACGGAACGGGCCGTTGACCTAGAACTTTGTAGTAGAAGAAGATCGCATTTTATTGCCGAGTACACCGACATGTATTGCCGGTTGGCTCTGAATGTCGAATTTCGGATTCGGACTGATACAAGCTATCCATACATACGGAGCTGATAGCCCACACACAGGCATCGCGGAGATTAGCAGAGAATACATTCGAATTTGTTTTAAATCGCCTGAGTTGTACAATCACCGGGGTGAGAGTGTTCGTTCGAAACAAAACATTTACGGGAATTGGAAAAATACACGCTTCAACGTTTTAATTTCGATCGACTCCCTCTCGCTCTTCAGTTAATGAATTTATTTATTAGGGAATTTCGCTATGGCACGGAAATTTACGAGCCAAAATATCGTGTACTGGTGCGGATTTCGCTCGTTTTCGAAATGGTGTGTGTCACTTTCCAAAGTCTTCTCTCTCACTTTTTTTTTAACGCTATTATACAACAGCCAGTCTATACGCGTTGTCGCCGTCGTGTGTTCGTCCTTACTGTCGCCATATCCTGATATAACCTTTCGGCATTCTTCCGGAGCACAACTACGGGCTTCGGCTACGGAGGTGACCGTCCACTGGAGGAGCCTTCCCTACTGATGGGGAGTCGTCGCTGACGACCTGCTGTGCGGATTGCATGAGCTGCGCAGATGCTATCCGTTGTCTTGTTCGCGCTTGGCGTCCTCGGCCCGCATTACTGTGCCGGCAAGTTCGATCACCGCTGACCAGTTCTATGGACTAGCCAGCATCTTTTCACTCATCGTCTTGGGAGTGATACGGTTACCGACAGAAGCCTGAGCATTGCTTGTGCGACGCAGTGCAGCCAAAAATGGTGTGCTGTGCGTCATAGACCTCTCCTGGACAATAGGAGCACTGGCCGAGTACCTTGGTCTGACGGTCAACGTCACTGTTGAACCACCAAGTACTCAACCCGGTGAACATTCACGTAAGATTGTACATCAGCAGACCGTGCCGCCGCGAAAATGATGCATCGAGTCCGTGTGTAGTCTCAAAGTCCAGTGGCCACGGGCGTGCTCTTGGAAGCGAGCCATCCACTCTCGAACTACTTGCTGCCGGATTTCCCTGTTAAACTTCGCCTTCGCTACTTTCTTCTTTCTATCAGCTGAAGATAGCTTCTGGGAGCGCTGATAAAGTGTAGTGCTCTTCCTGGCCAGCAGATCAATAGGAGACATTCGAGCTAGTACGAGGATGGCTTAACATGAGACGGTTCTGTACTCGCACATTGTTCTCTCTCTCTCCTGGTTTTTTCGTCCTTTCGTCGTAATTAAAATTTCATTTTCAGGCTGCCGGGGTAAGATTTATGATTTTTGAATAATTCAGCGACGAGTGGAGTTTATTCACGTTTGGATCACGCGACCGCGGGTTAATATGAACAGCTAAAGTGGAACTGTATTCCCGGGACAAGTGTTGGCTGTTGTGGAAAGCAGAATGAAGGGGAAGCGGGACCGGGGTACGGTACTAGGTGTAGAGCTGCTGACTGAGCGGGCTTCTAGCAACCCTGTTTTCAAAATTGTAAATAATTTCGTAATATACTCGAAAGTTAGTCTCGTACATAAAATCATCCGGATATTTATTTGTTTATTTAATCTGGAGTATGCTAGACGATAGCGGAATATGCCTAACGACAGGCTGAGTTTTAAATAAGTTGGGAGCTGCAATTTGAGTCTGTTATGTGCGATGGCTGAAGAAAGGTCGAGTTCAAAGATGGGCCCAAAGTGAGTGGGGAAAACGTGTTTTTTCTGGGGAAATAGCGTTGTTTCATACTTTGGCTCGCTGTAGTTGAGTTACCGAGCTAAAATTTTTATTTTACAGCCTTAATGTAATTTGAGGTCGGAGATAAGCCTGACTGGTCTGTTGGGTGAAATACCGTAAATGATTCAGGTATTTAATTCTGTACGAGTAAAATCTCTCAATTCCTTGAGTAACCTCATGCGTAGTTCTCATAATTTGCTGTATGAATCCATGAGAGAAGTGAGTGAGTTTACGTTCCCTTGTTTTTGTCCTGATTCATGTATAATAAAATTAAATTTTCTATTGTATACATATTAGTCCCCGAGCGACGATAATTTCGACACATTCACACCCGATTACTTCGAGAGCGCGTGAATAAACCGAAAGTACTAATTGAATGTGGTTATTAGCAAATCGATCAACCCTTGTATTATGTTCAATAATAGTTTTTTGGGCTATTTTATTGGGTTGTAAAAAGATACTACACCTCAAGAGCAATACGGATTACAAACTGATGGCGGATGTTCATGTTTCCCGTGATAGTATTAACGAGTGGCCTAACTGATAATGTAGATCAGATGTCAGAAAAGGTGTGACAGGCCTAAATGAAGCATTTTATGTAATATATCGGCGATACGCTTCAACAGGGTACCAGAAAAAACCGGAGAAAATGTCGTGGAGAAGAGCTGCGATATAATAGCCATCTTCACGTCCCTTTCCTAGTGCATCTCGCATGTGCTTACGCCAGTTCCAGATTGTTATGACAGAAATGGAATTGGGATCCTGAACGTTTGACAGTGGCTTCAATGAACTTCTTGTTTTGAAGGTGAAGAGAGAGAGAGGGAACAAACGTAAATTTACAGCAGGGCGGATTTCATCAAGTTGAAAAGTAACAGATTATTATCTTTTTCTAGAAAGGGGGATAGACAATCTTCTCGAGGGGCATTGTCCAGTTGGCCATGTTATTACAGTTCTGGCAATTGAAAAGGATACATGTAACCTTTGCCCCGGTAAGATTACTGGATATGTGTACGCAGTATGAGAACAGACACCACCTGACATTTTAATTTGAACATTTCTAATATGGATTTTGATAAATCCAAATTCAATATAAAAATATAATTTAAAATTAAATTTGTAATGTTGAAGCCTAATTGGATTAAATCAGGAATCAAATTATGTATTTAAAATGAACTACATGAAGCCTCCTCTTTCTATATTTTGATACTTCGTTCACATTCTAAATTTGAGTTAATCTCGTCTGTTCTTAGGTAGAGTGATATTTTGATGACTTCTGAGGGCTTGAATTCTGACTGGATAAAATATCTGCTCAAATATCTAAATCTCCCCTTCCGGAGATCTTCATAAAATCTTTCTTTTTTGCTAAATTTAGGATGTTTCGCATTGTAGGCTCTTTTAACCAAGTAGACAAGCAACTTATTCTCCCAGCATGTAGAAGTAATTGCATGCTTTTACTATTGAAGGGGCTCAGATATTAACAACAGAAAATATTCGCTTGTTACATAGAAAAAGTTCCTTTCATGACTGGAATAACAATGAATGATAAAAGTTTTCGGAGGTGGGGGGGGGGAGAATAGGTTGCCTTTCTGCCTGTGGGAATAGTGGGATAGTAGGATAGTTGATTGGTTAACTAACTGACTGACTCGCTCAGTGTTCGCTGTTTGTTTGCTTATTCGCTAAGATGATGCAAAAAAGTTTTTGTTTTTTTTCCGAGGGCTCTATCTGTTCTAGTATTGTTAAAAACGTCTCAGCCAAAAGGTATTTTAAATTGAAGGATTTTCAGGGATTTCGCCGCTGGGGTGAACTCAACTTAGGATATTTTACAGAAAAAATTCCAATTTTGCTTTTAAAAAAAAAATTATATTGGTTTGTCTATGAGAAATAGTTGTTCTCGTGAGTGTACCAGTTGAGAACCTGTATGAGGGGAAAATTTTCTAGGTCAGTTTCCCCGTCCTGAATTTTGGCAAAAAGTGAACTTTCACCATTATAGTCCATGACAAGGATATAGAAACACATAAAGAATACATAAAAATCAATTTTCGTGATTTCTGGGTGCGTCGAATTCATTTCTGATTTTACTTTTTGCCTGCCTCCTACTCAAAATCGTCTACAAGATGGCAGAACCTAAAAACTGTCTCTAGTTACGTCAAATATATCAAAATTAAGGTTTAGGGAGTCAGCGATCTCATGTTTAGGTTGTCCTGGGATAAACCCCTGATTTTTTAAAGAAGAATTGAAATTTTTCTGATGGGGAATCATATGTTAAACTTCCCCAGTGCGCGAGCCCTAAATATTTTTTTTTTTTTTTGAAAAAATGTTAGCTGGGGTGTTTTTACATCCGCTAGAACAAATAAAGCCCAGAGCGCAATTTCTCGAAAAAAGCTATTTTCTGGGACCACGTTACTATTTACTTACTAGCCTCGTTTGCTAGCTTATTAGCTTTCTTTTGATCGGGCTGACTATCTCTTATTATCTGCCTAGATTTTGGGATAACTCATCTTTCCCACATTTTTTTTTAGCATTAGATTGCTACGCCCTTAGGGTCTTGTATTCAAGTGGGAAGAAGAGGATTAGTTTTTCAATTATACATGGAGAATGATTTATTTTATAGTTGATATGGTCGAATCTGAGAGAAATAACCACTGGAGAATTCACCGTGGAAAATTGAAAATACTCGAAAAGGCGAATTAACTGCAGGACAATAATTAATCTAATAACAGGGTGTCTAAGAAAATCAGGAAAAATCAGGATTTTGAAAATAGGTCAGAAGTCAGGAAAACGTCAGGAAATTTCGAGAAATTCAACTGAAAGGTATTAGTAAATTATCATCTAATAGATGATTCTGTAGGAAATCTCATAATATGAATAAATGGAAATCAAGAAATAATGTTCTATGGACGTAATGAATTCGTACAGGAAACCCTGCCCTCCATTTTTTCACCATTCAACTCGCGTAACGTAACTGTCTTTCCCAAAATGGCAACAAAAAAGGAGAGGAAAAAGTCAGGAAAAAAGTTTTTGAAGAGTTTGTAGACACCCTGAATAACTAGTCCTTGATTTTTCGTGTTTTCATTCCCCCGACGATGACGAATGCATTATCTCCACATATTCGAATACGTAAAAATTATTGGTGCTGTTCTATTAATTAGTTAATTGCAGAAAATGCTGATGTCTGAAGGAGTCTTAAAAAGTTCGATAGAATGAGAAGTGAGGAGTCATAGTTTTAGCGATTCTTAAAGATTTTGAAACAAGTGTGGAAGAATTTTTAAAAGTCTTGATAAAGTTGGAGAAGCCGTAGTCAAGCCCATCAGCCGAGTCTCATTGAAAATCGTTAAAAATTTGAACCGTTTTAGCGAGTCTCAGACAAGTCCGGGAGAGTATAAATATTTTTTTAATGACTATTAAATAGTTTTAGTTAGTCTCCAGGACCGCTTTCCGTGTCTCTTTACCTCTACGGGGGGAAATAATTGACTGTTATCGGGATAAAAGTAGAAAAATCTTCAAAAATTATCGCTCAGTCGAGAATCCTTCAAAGCTGATGGTAGTACACTATGGAAGATATTTTATTTTATCCGCAACAAGAAAACATTCAGAGTCGCGAATCATTCAAAATTTCAAACTTTGTGGACTCTTCCACTAATTTAGTTAGGTATCATTTTGAAGGCATAAAAATGATTAAAAATACATAGTGGGGAGGGGGAGGGTAAACTGTTGATTTTTACGCATTCTCAGTTACCCCTTACGACTACTTCCATGATCCGCCACTTCTTATAAAATTCGCGTTGTGACACCCAGTTTATCATGTTCTAGTATCTACGAATTTATTTTTCTCTAATTTTTCATATTCGCCGTGAATACAATTTTTTGTTGGGTTATTTTTATTGAGTCCTAATTTTGCGGTGAATTCAGCCGTGAACTATGTCATATTCGGTGAATTGTCCTATAATTAACTACTATGAGGTAAGGTTTCCAGTGATGACTGTTCCCCTGGTGAACTGTCCATGCGGTGACTTGACTACGTTTAATTTGCTTTTGGTGATTTCACCGATGGTTAACTGTCCGGATTCCGTTATCGTCAGTGTCCTTCAGAATTCACTTTTTTTAGCATGATTTAAACTTATGAATAGGATTGTTTCTCAACCTTGCTAAAAACAACCAACCTCTCGGAAATTAGCTATATAGAGATCCTTACATCCGATTTTTTTATTTTCAAACGCAGTGGAGTTTCGCGAGACTCGCTCCAAAATCATTCGAGAGTGAAACTTGTCAGCATCTCGTTACTCGGAAATCGAATCCGAATTCATTTCAATCCGTGCGAAATTCTTTTTTTGTTGAAAAAATGTTAGCTGGGTGTGTTTTTACATCCGCTAGAACAAATAAAGCCCAGAGCGCAATTTCTCGAAAAAAGCTATTTTCTGGGACCACGTTACTATTTACTTACTAGCCTCGTTTGCTAGCTTATTAGCTTTCTTTTGATCGGGCTGACTATCTCTTATTATCTGCCTAGATTTTGGGATAACTCATCTTTCCCACATTTTTTTTTAGCATTAGATTGCTACGCCCTTAGGGTCTTGTATTCAAGTGGGAAGAAGAGGATTAGTTTTTCAATTATACATGGAGAATGATTTATTTTATAGTTGATATGGTCGAATCTGAGAGAAATAACCACTGGAGAATTCACCGTGGAAAATTGAAAATACTCGAAAAGGCGAATTAACTGCAGGACAATAATTAATCTAATAACAGGGTGTCTAAGAAAATCAGGAAAAATCAGGATTTTTGAAAATAGGTCAGGAAGTCAGGAAAACGTCAGGAAATTTCGAGAAATTCAACTGAAAGGTATTAGTAAATTATCATCTAATAGATGATTCTGTAGGAAATCCCATAATATGAATAAATGGAAATCAAGAAATAATGTTCCATGGACGTAATGAATTCGTACAGGAAACCCTGCCCTCCATTTTTTCACCATTCAACTCGCGTAACGTAACTGTCTTATGCCAAAATGGCAACAAAAAAGGAGAGGAAAAAGTCAGGAAAAAAGTTTTTGAAGAGTTTGTAGACACCCTGAATAACTAGTCCTTGATTTTTCGTGTTTCATTCCCCCGACGATGACGAATGCATTATCTCACATATTCGAATACGTAAAAATTATTGGTGCTGTTCTATTAATTAGTTAATTGCAGAAAATGCTGATGTCTGAAGGAGTCTTAAAAAGTTCGATAGAATGAGAAGTGAGGAGTCATAGTTTTAGCGATTCTTAAAGAGTTTGAAACAAGTGTGGAAGAATTTTTAAAAGTCTTGATAAAGTTGTGAGAAGCCGTAGTCAAGCCCATCAGCCGAGTCTCATTGAAAATCGTTAACAAATTTTGAACCGTTTTAGCGAGTCTCAGACAAGTCCGGGAGAGTATAAATATTTTTTTAATGACTATTAAATAGTTTTAGTTAGTCTCCAGGACCGCTTTCCGTGTCTCTTTACCTCTACGGGGGGAAATAATTGACTGTTATCGGGATAAAAGTAGAAAAATCTTCAAAAATTATCGCTCAGTCGAGAATCCTTCAAAGCTGATGGTAGTACACTATGGAAGATATTTTATTTTATCCGCAACAAGAAAACATTCAGAGTCGCGAATCATTCAAAATTTCAAACTTTGTGGACTCTTCCACTAATTTAGTTAGGTATCATTTTGAAGGCATAAAAATGATTAAAATACATAGTGGGGAGGGGGAGGGTAAACTGTTGAATTTTTACGCATTCTCAGTTACCCCTCTTACGACTACTTCCATGATCCGCCACTTCTTATAAAATTCGCGTTGTGACACCCAGTTTATCATGTTCTAGTATCTACGAATTTATTTTTCTCTAATTTTTCATATTCGCCGTGAATACAATTTTTTGTTGGGTTATTTTTATTGAGTCCTAATTTTGCGGTGAATTCAGCCGTGAACTATGTCATATTCGGTGAATTGTCCTATAATTAACTTACTATGAGGTAAGGTTTCCAGTGATGACTGTTCCCCTTGGTGAACTGTCCATGCGGTGACTTGACTACGTTTAATTTGCTGTGGTGATTTCACCGATGGTTAACTGTCCGGATTCCGTTATCGTCAGTGTCCTTCTGAATTCACTTTTTTTAGCATGATTAAACTTATGAATAGGGATTGGTTTTCTCAACCTTGCTAAAAATCAACCAACCTCTCGGAAATTAGCTATAATAGTGATCCTTACTCCGATTTTTATTTTCAAACGCAGTGGAGTTCTCGAGACTCGCTCCAAAATCATTCGAGAGGAAACTTGTCAGCATCTCGTTACTCGGAATCGAATCCGAATTCATTCAATCTCGTGCGATATTCTCAAAAACCAAACTTTTTCAGAGGATTAGCCTGCGAACAATCGAGCCCAGAACCACAGAAAGCGAGTGTATGCGTTCACATTTTGTTTCACGCATTAGGCACAGTAAATTAGGTTCTCGAATTTACGTGCATCATTCTTGACGTACTGTATCTGAAATATCCCATTACCGGCGAAACGTAACGGTGTAATGATCTCGAACCAAATTGTGCTTGTACACAAAAAAGATTGCAAATTGGGGTTGCTATGCTTACACTAGGGAGTGAGGGGAGGGAGAGAGAGAGAGAGAGAGAGAGAGAGAGAGAGAGAGAGAGAGAGAGAGAGAGAGAGAGAGAGACTAGACGAAGAAACTATAAAAGTGACACTTCGAAAAATAACATGGTGTAAATTCGGTTTAGAAAAATATTCCCGCGGCGAAATTATCGTAAAATGGCGCAGACTTCAGTTTTATTCCAGGTCTGGCGGGAATAAATTACCGCGATATTAAAACGTTGTTCGCCGAACGAAATAGAATCGGATTAAAAACTTCCGTATCCTGGATATGCCTGAAAGCTTACGGAGAACTTGCCGGAGTAGAGGCGTTAAGGTCGTTCGTCGAATCATTATCGTCAAAGTTCTAATCTCACCCCGCCGGTCGACTATAATGCGAGGGCAGTGAAACAAACCGAAAAAATATCTTTCTATATTCCGAATGAAAGACGTGGAATAACAAACGCGTTTTTGAAACGGGCATGCAATTAGAACCGAAATAGGAAATATCACGCATGCTATCCTTTAAAAAAGAGAAACGCCATAGGTGAATAATGCGGTTTTTTTTTTTTTTTTGGAAAATGAGTTCGCACATTAGAAATGTTCCGAATAAAAAACCGCGCGCGGTAAACGCGGAGACGAAGTTCGGTTCGGATAAAAAAGCGATAAAAAATTTTCGTCGGATGTAATTCGCGCAGCGAAAACATTATTCCAACTCGGCGGGGAAAACCAACGGCAGATTTTAGCGTAAATATGAAAAATATATACACGCCCGGCACGTCACCGAGGCAGCTCTGCGGAACGTACGCGAATTTTGCGAACAATGAGCCATAAAACAAAAACAAAAAGAAATGATGAAAACGACGACGACGATGACGATGATGATAATAAAACGACCTAATAATGATAATGAATGAAGAAACGTCGACTAATACCGTTTAATGGAATGCACGGCGACAATTTTTCAGACGAGAATGGCCGCCCGTCGTACAAATTGACGTCGAATCGTAATTTTCGAACAGTTTGTGTTCCTAGGAGCGACCGAATCACTCCGCCTGAAGCCTAAAATGTATCACTCGGATTATCGTCTACAAAAGTACCAGCACCATTTCCCATCCGAAGTTCCGGTAACGAGGAGATTACCGGTGCCCTAACTTCCCCTTCAGCCTCCCAGAAAGTCCACAGTTTGACAAAAAGTCCAGGTGGAGTATATGGAGATGCTTGCATGCCAATTAGCTATCGAGAAACCGCACCCCTGGCCCCGGAAAGTATATCCTTTCGAGTATCGCGTTGCTGACCGGAGCGACGTCCTGCCGCCGGCTCAGTCCCCCGTTTCGCCGCTCCATGCTTCGGATTCGCGTTGTTCTGCTAGGGCCACTATGGGACATCCTACTGACCGAGGCAACCCGAATTTAACCTGGAACTGGGGTGACCCACGGCTGAACTGCACTTCCTTCACCCCTTACCTCCTCGTCTTGATATATGTGGTGACAGTGGGCTGAACCCTGCTGGGGGGTCTGCAGCAGCTCTGGGATGGTAAGGAGTCGTTGTGTCCAGTGAAGGCTGAGTTTTTTCTGCCTCGAGTATTCCGTCTCCATCTTCTTCTTCATGATGGTTGAGACAAAGGCCGACACCCGGTTCCATCCGCGTCTACTCTTCAGCAATTCCAAAACCAAGACATCCAGCGCGAGACTGTCGATCACGCCGTCATTGGTGTCGCTGTCGTTGCCGGGATCGATCATTCTTATCATCCTGCGTCTCCTGCTCCCAGGCTTCACATTTGAACAGGGTGTGTCAGGGGTTGTCTAACAGAAAGTCATCAAAAAATGCTTCCAAGGTGGAAGTAAATTATCGTACGAATGCTATTGGAAATGAACCGCATGAAATTGGAAAGTTGAATCCCTCTGAATTTCCCAGTAGTACCAATTTTAGGTTCTTCAGTCTGATAAGTCCTCTGTTCGAATTGTTTCTCACATGTGTGGATTCTATGTTCGATTCCCGAGTTCTACACTAGATTAATTCACTTAAACAGTTCAATTCCCGTATCTCCTAAATTGCTCTACTTCCCAGATGTAAGTGAAATTGGTGACAAAAAGGAATTCGAAGAGCTAATGTCCGCAATTGCACTTTAATTTTGTTTCAGTTGCCATTTCCCGCTAATTTCACAAAATATAAAATACACCTTGTCATTTTGCAAATTTCGAATAGAAACTCCTAATTTTGTCCAGTAAAAACGTTTTAGTTCAAAATATTTGAAATTGAGCACATATTTTGAATACTTATAAATCCACTCGCTCCGTATTTTGTAAATTCTAGAACGCACCCCCTCTCATTTTGCTTGCTACAAAATCAACCTCCTTATTTTCATAAATCTTCTTATTTAGCAAATCTTGAAGTCGATCTCATTTTGCTAAATTTAAAATTGACACCTTTATTGAAAATTTTCTGATCAGTTTTATCTTATAAATCTTGAAATAGGTCTCCCTGTCTATTGGCCTGAAAAGTCAGAAAAGTCATGATTTTAAAAAATTGTCATGAAAGTCATGATATTTCAACCAAAACTCGAAAAAGTCATGACATTTCATCATGTCATAATTCACAATATTTCCATTACCAAAAAAAAAATCAGTTTTGCCCCCGGTGAGGCGCGAAGCGCCGAGTTTGCCTCCCCCTGTTTCACTTCCTTTTTATATCCCCTGATAGTCATGAAAAAATGTCATGAAAAGTCATGATATTTTGTTTCCCAAATCCAGTAGACACCCTGGTCTCTTCATTTTCTAAAATTTGAAATATAGCTTATATTTTGTAAAATTTAAAACCGTCTTTCTATTCTTGAATTTTTCAAATTGACCTTTCTCATTTTCCCAGTTTTGAAATTTATTTTGCTCTAGTTGAAATTGACCTTAGCTTAAAATTTTATTACGGACGTGAATTGTAAATAATTATAAATAGACCTTCAAATTTTGTAACATTCGATGAAATCCGCATTTTGCAGAATTTGAAATTGTGTTTCTATTCTCGAAATTCTTTAATTGACCATTCTCATTTTTTCCAATTTTGAAATGAATCTCTTTATTTTTCTGAATTCACAATTGACCATCTTACTTGCAAATTTCATAATTGACCTAGTTTTGCAAATTTTAAAATAGACCTTTTTATTTTGCAAGTCATGAAATTGTCTCTGTTCACTTAGCTGGCTTTGAAACTGACCTCTACATTTTTCCCAATTCAAAAGTGACCCCTATCGTTTTGCAAAGTTCTGACTCGCGGATGTCCTCACATTGCAACTCTTAGGATGAATCTCATCATTTTGTGAATTTCAAAGTTGATCTCAACTGGCCAAATTCAAAATTTATTTAATCATTCTGCCGCTGCGTTTTAAAAGAGAACCCTAATTCTACAAGTTATAAAACTGACCCATTTTGCAAAGTTAGGAATAGACGTCCTCGTTTCGCAAATCGTGAAATAAACTCCATCATTATACCAGTTTTGAAATTCCGTCTCACAACTTACCAAATTCAAAATTTTCTCCTTCTCTTCCTCAAAGAATTTTAAAATTGACCTATTCATCTTGTAAATTTTGAAATTGACTCATTCATTTGGCAGAATTCCAAACTGATTCCTTCCTTTAGCAAATTTCTACTGGTTGTTCCTCTTATTCTATAAGTTTCAGGAATGATCCTTATTCATTTTGAAAAATTTGAAATTTGCATCTCTTTTCGTCAATTGCAAGATAGACCCCTTCTCCTGCGAAATTCTGTACTGAGTTCATATTTCTCGAAATTCAAAATCACCTCCCTTTCGTTTTGCAACTCTCAAAATGAACTTTCTCATTTTTCTCAATATAAAATTGACCCTGTGTTTAAAAGTTTTATTATTGACACCATTTTTAAATCATGGAATAAACTTCGGTCATTAAGAAATTTTAAAATTGACACCAAAATTTCTCATAATCCAGAAAGATCCCTTCAATGTTGTCAAGTTCTAATTTTACTTCCTCATTTTGTAATTCTTTAGATAAATCTTGTCATTTTGTGTATTTTAAAATTGATCTCATTTTGCCGAATTCAGAATTGATCGAATCATTTTGCAGCCCTTTTTGAAACGAACTCTCTCATTTTGCAAATATGACATTGCTTCTCGTCATTTTGTACATTTTGAATTGAACCTCTTCGTTCAAAATTGAAAAGATTTTCGAAATAAGTCTCCCCATTCAGCAAATTTAAAAGTTGACTTTTCATTTTGAACTGTTCTTAATTTTCTTAACGAATTTTGTGAAGTCTTATCGAAGTCATAATCGGCCTTGAATGATTCTTGAGCAATTCCAATCAACGAGAGTGAGTTTTTATAAAGTGATGGAGAGAGGGGGGGGGGTTCTCGAAGACTTTTTCTCGATTCCGTTGTCTTGATGCAGCATTAACAAACCCGAATGAGTCGTATTGGTTCGAACGTCTCGTGACGTAGAAACAGGATGTTACGAATTTTAACGGAGTGTAATGAAAAGTCTTAAGAGAGTGTCGAAAAATCTTGACAAGTCTCGATGACTTTCAGCAGAGCTTTGAGTCTTGTCTGAGCCTTAAACGGAGTTGAAAAGTTTCGATTTCTTCATAATGAACTGGTAACCAGGTCTCTGTTCCACTACCATCTCTGAGAAAGTAAAACGGAACCAGAGCCAAGACCCCGGATTCAGAATCTCTCTTGACTTTATTTCCTTTTACACGGTTAGCTCCCCTCTCCTAGTGCAGTAGAAGAGTAGATTCACTGGCGAGACAGGATGCTCAAAAGCAGTGCAAATCCGGGATAGCAGAGCAAGTTTTCAGACTTAGGCAGACAACTTACTCATCAACGCTTTTCTAGTCCTGAGAGGGAGAGATGATCGAAAGTCAGGTTTCCAGTATGATTTAGCTTTGAATCTGATCTATGTATATTTTTCCTATATTCTTCTCTGTCTTTATGCTCAACCTTCCTAAATTTAGTCCAAATTAAAGACTCAAATGCAGCAACTGTGCGGTTCATGTATGTTGTATTAGACTTAGGTCCTGTGTTTTTGATATTTCAAAAAGCTTAGTAGACGGAATGACTAAAGGCACGAAATGTTGATGTATTATTCTTCAATTTGGAGAATTTTTCGGCCTGAAAAAGCAGAAGGATTTTCGTCGTATTCGTCGAATTAAAAACTGTCTTTCTAGCTTCCCATATCGACCTGTTTGCGAGGCAGTCGTGCCTATGAAATGGCAGTCTGAAGAAATTAATTATACCGGCTTCTAGGATTTCGTTAGATTTCTTCGCGACCGCGACTCCGACAGATCCGCTGAAATTTGTTATAAATTTAATTTAACCGTTGTTAAAAAACGTAAAAATGTAATATGTTTAGAAAGAGATTCAGAAAACGGATGCGGCAACGAGACCTTAATGACAGAAATTCGAAATTCGTAACCAGGTATACACTGCGCAAAACAGACCGAGAAGAATTTTTTCAAAGCAGTCATTCAGAGATCCTTTTTAAACCCAATTTTGGCGTAAAGGAGTCGTTAATACATCTCTCGTATCGGTGTGAAGCTGAAAGAAGCCAGCTATAAGTGAAATGAATCCCGTGTGTAACGTATTCAGATACACAGAGTATCCGAAGCTCAATTTCAAATTTTTGGAAACTGAATGAACGTTATGTGAATGATAGCATACCATTAAGACTGAAAGTTTTTTCATTTTCAGAAGCATTGCTATAGGGGAAAGGGGAGAAGATTATTTTTTCCTTTCCATATGGTGGATTTGCAGACTGAACACGTTCACATTTTTTCGGAATTGAGAATAACTAGAACCCTTTAACTGATTTTCAATGTATTGACATAATTATTGTGATCTCTGGTGGTGTCAGGTTTCTATTTTTTTTTTGGTCAGTAAAAGAAACTGAAGTTTTTAGTTCTGGTAATTTCGTCTCCCTAATGGGGAGGTATAATAGATTTTGTTAACAGTTTGTTGGTGCTACTGCCTTCTGTTATAATGAAAAAGTTTCACACCATGCTACCTATTTTCAATTGTGAGATACAAGGTTTTTTTCGAAAGAATTGAAAAATTAATTCCTCGGCTGTGTTCAAACTGTCTCGTATTAGGGTAGGCAGAATATTTACATGTTGTAGGGTACTTAACCAGTTCTTCTCATTGAAGGAGAACTAATAACTTCTGGATTATATTGAATAAAATAGAAAAGTTTAGCTTCAAAAATCTAGCATAGTAGAGTTAGAACATGAAGTAGAAAAATTAATTATGAAAGTTTTTTTTTTTTTCACCTAGATATTGGGAACGAACTCCTTAAACAACATACTAAAAGTCCCCAAGAATTTCGACAAAGTTCCTGTCCACTAGTGGTGAACAGCCCCCCCCCCCGGGAGTGAAGGAGCCCTTAAGAACTGAATTTGTGATGATAAATCGGCAAATGTTGATTTTATTCGAAAATGTTTTAGACAAAGAATATTCTTGACTCAATTTCCTTCTGTAAACGTTCTGAGACCAAAATGCTTTCAATAGAAGGTTGAAAATGAAGTGTTCTTTTGCCATGTATTGACACTAGCTTTTGGGGGATTTCGATCTCCTCGATCTTGGTGAACAGAAGGGATGTAAAGAATCCCGAGACCCGTTTCTCTATATCACCATCTACGGATTGTTTCTGTCCCTTCTTGCTCCCTATCCTTAGATATCACGATTTGAACTTTGTGTTTTTCTGTGTTTTTTTCAATATCAAAATTACTTTTTTATTATATCTTTTAGAGCTTTCTGTAGTACAATCATTAAATCGAAGTTCCGATTGAGTGCATTGCAAGGTTGAAGAATTATTTATGTTAATTGGGCTAAAATACGAAATTGTGACGCTGAGGAGAGGCGTCTAGGCCTCAAAATTTCATGTAATTCAGTATGCATCTCATTTTATATGTTTGAAGGGTTGTTGGACTCATTTCAGGTAACCATTTACTCCTGATTCGAAGTTTTTTGGCACCTGAGTAGAGGGATGGAAATTCAATGTGTGGGTATTAATAAATACAGTATAAATATGTGGCAGTTTCCATAAAAAGGGGTAACTTTGTCGATCCGACGAATTTTGAGTTACGGACAGTAGGTACTAGAGGAATGAATGCCCATTCCAACAAGCTATCGGCGAGGTTTGTAGCGTTTTTTGTTCCGGAGATACAAGCCGTCAAAGATGAGTGTAACAAAAACGCCCAAAAACCCGTTTTTGGGGAAAACGCGTTTAAAGTTAGACGCACCTTTTTTCCCACTCCGTCAAGTGGCCCTAACTCGCCGCGGAATCACGTTACCAGCCTCGACGAGGGCTTGTTGGAAAGGTAATTTTTCGCTCTTCTGCGTGGTAACAAATTCAAAACATCGGATTTATTCGTGAGCTCCGAAAAAACACGAAGAAGCGAACGCAGACATTCGCATTTTTTTCTCATTCTCTTTCATAATTCTCTTTGTCTCTCTCCCTCTTCTCTCTCATGCGCGTAAATTTTGTCTCTTCGTTATTGCGATGTTTTTTCTATAGAGATCAACCAAAATCTCAAAATTGATTTTTTTGACCAAAAAATTTCATGGTTGGAGAACTCATTTCTGATAACTATTTGCCCCTGATTTAAAAGAACCGGGAAGTGGTAGGATGCTCTTACTTAAAAGGATCTCAATGAATGCAATGTGGATGTTGTTTTATTTATAGGTTTCGGTTATGGCTGTACTGATTTATGATAATGATATATCCTCAATTTAGGACTTGTCGCATCGTGATGTGGGAGATGAGAGGGCTGCAACTTAAAGGTATCTATAAATACAAAATTGGTATCATTTTACTGGTTTCAGTGGTTGTTGAACTTATTTCTGCTGAAACGACAATGGAATTCACACTTATATTTGTAGTTGTATTGTACATTACCCCGCCCTTAAGGATCCAAAAAGGGGATAGAAATTGGAAATTTAGTGTTGGTAGCCTCCAGGATATCGGTACTGAAGTTTTGCAGTTGCTAAGATTATATCGTACCCTGTCCGAGACTCGAAACTGAAATATGAAAATTAATGTTCACTTATGAATCGGTCAATTTTTTCAGATTTTAGCGACTGGTGGTTTTAATGGATAGAGGTTACAACTGAAATAACCTCAAAAATGAACTCAATACCTCAGAAAACCCTCTGGTATCGGTATATTTGAGGCCGAAAATAAAACTAAGATGCCCATGGTGAATATCTATCATAACTGACCTCAAAAATGAACTCTCCGACTCGGAAATCGTATTTCAAATAATTGGGCGTCCACTTATGTGACTTTGACTGAAATGCGGTTTTAGTAGTCGTTATGCTCATTTTTTGATGTTATTTCAGGTGTCACATTTGCTCATTAAGACTAATTTACAGGGGGAGGGAGGGGGTTAGAATTTGAAATATGAACAGTTACGTAATCGTGGAGCTTAATGGCTTGAACTTACTGCTCGAATAACTACAAATAAAGATTCAGTGACTCAAGAAATTCCACATTTGACGTGATTGATGTCTACGTATGTAACTTTGAGTATTGCAGTTTTCAACTCCTGGCGGGTCCAATTAGTGAGGGAGGAAGGGTGGCCTTGGAATAACTTGGAAAATGAACTCAGCAATTCACAAGGTCCCAGTATTGATATACTGGATGCTACCAATGCTGATTTTCATATTTTTGCTCCTTGTGAACCCTGACGGGTAGTATGTGTTCAAAATAATTTCAAAAATGGGTTCAACGCATCCAGAAATCGTAGAACTGAATTATTACAGAATAAATACATTTATTTTTCATTGTTGTTGGATAAAATCATCAATGCATTCTCAAAAGTCCTGTTATGGAATCAGGGATGTCATATAAACAAAATTTTATTTTTTGAAAAACGTCTAGCCGAACTTATTTTTGTTTCGAAGGAAAAATATTTTTTAAACTTTGTTTCCCAGATATTTGCTGGTGAGGTCGTAACATGGTAGGTTGCTAGTTTTGTATGGAATATTGCGTTAAATTTCAACTCGTCTTAAGTACATGTTAATATTACCGGTGAGGACTGAAATTTCACATACGACGCGTTTAAGTAAGAAGGAAAAAAGGAGGGGGTGTTCTGCAACTCAAAATTCGGAAATTCTTAAAATAAGGATCACCCTAGTATTTATCTTTATTTGTTATCAATTTCGGTTAGATTTTAGATTTTTGATTAATTTTTGGTCAGATTTAATCATGTTTGAGAAAGGTTGCTGATAATTCTGAAATCCCTTTTGCACGTATCTTATCTAAAATTCTGAGTCGAGAGGCAAAATACCGTTTTATTTTAAAGTTCTGTCTGGCAGTAAGGTAAAAAACGGTGTTCTAGAATAATTTAAAAAGTACTAACATAGACTGAATCACTGATCAAACATAACGTCATACTTTGAATTAACATAAGCTCAATACACAAAAGCTTTTTCGTGCATTCGTATAGCGTAATCGACTTCGTTAAAACCCGAAATTAATAATGAAATTCGTCGCTGACAGCCACGTGTAATATATCTCACATGCATGTTCAAATTAGAAGGTCTGAGGATGGTGATTAGATAAATAATTTATGGCTTTACTTTTAATGGTCGTATATAGTTAGCTTTGTACAAAAAGCCTTTGATCGGGTTCTCCACTCGCCTATTTAAATACTAGACCCGCGGCTGCCTCGAGGATGAAACGATAATGTATGTTCTTTACAAACTTTTTACACTCCAAAAATTTCGACGCACCAGGAGTATCTAAACGGATCCGATGCTTTATGAATTTGAAATTTGAAAATTTACGCGTATATGTGTCTCACTTTCCACATTGGGTTGCCTGACTGAAACGTAATAAATTTGGAAAGAAAAGGGAAATTGAATGCGCAGTTGATGAACTACAGACATAAAGACCTCAGAATTCCTGCCTGAGCGATCATCATCAATTTGCCTTTCAAGTAACACATCCTTGACGACTGGCAAAACGAATATCCGTTTCTAAACGGCAAATTTAGAAATGCTGAAACCATCTAGTCGACTCGTAGGTGAACTCACCTCCAAAGTTCATTCATCAATTTCGAAACTTACTGACTTACTTTGTACCAGGTACCTACTCATTAAAGATGAAACAAAGCTGAGAAACTCGAATGCCCCGCTCCGTTTCTTTGTGAATTGGAGCGAACTTGAAATACACGAAAGACCAACTGTACAGTGAAGAAGTTGTGAATCGATGGTGGCTTCTTGCCGAACGGTGAAAATAATTTACATTTAGGTTACAAAACCCGAAGCGATTCGCAATATTGTGCCGTATCGTGAGAGGTATTGCCTATTTTTTAGAATTTTGAGCCTCTCCGAGCAATTGGGTAATTAATTTTCAAGCGAAAGTTATCGAACAGGTACGCAGAACTTGTGAGCTTCCCACTTTACAAATTGAGCGAACTTACTGGGAAAATGTACTGTATTTAGGTCTCATTGTACTATTTTTTGGTGGGCGAGCTATCACGTAGGCAAAATGCGAAAATATTTCTAATTTTCAACCGGAATCGTTGGCTTTGTTCGGCTGGTTAGTAAATATTGACTTTTTTCCCTTTTTTTTCCCCCCATTTGCAATGTGCCGTGGCTATGAAATTGACCCTCCTTGAAAATATTCTCATCGTTAGGATTCTCGGCGTTCGGTATACCCTCGCCTGTCCACGTGCCCTGACATTTTTCATATTCTTGCAAGTTAGTTGTGGAAGCCTTGTGGATATCTACCATTGTCTTTATTAAATAAGTTATCGCTCTCAGGAATGCGACAGTCCGCTATTCGAACCGGAACCCCGTATTCGGGGAATTTGAACTCTGGAAAAGGATATTAATCGACTTGATCCCTTATTCGTTCATTCGGTGTTTTGCAGTGCGTAGTTCTACAGTGGACGTTTGGAGGAGTTGATGCGTTTGATAAGGATTTGGTCGTTCCTCACCTCCCAGGATCAAAAAGGTTTCGTGACTCCGTTGCCAGTTACAATAATTGAGAAGACTACGTGAATTCAAGTGTGAACCCTGTTTCTTCCTTGTATCAGACATACGCAGAATCACTTGAATAATAATTAATTTAAAGTTATCAGACCAGTATCAATACCTAGCTCCTAGCTAAAAATTCATCTCCAATGCTGATGCAATTCATATATTATATGAACTGATGTTGGTCTTGATAAACATCATTTTGAAATAACTCTTATTCGAAATAAACTTCTTCAAGCGCCATATCCGATGCTGGACGTTGGCGGTCGCAGTTTTTAACGCACGATTCTCCTAGGCAGGTTAATTGGGATAGTTTGCCGTTGCTTTTCCCTTGGTTTTGTTGTGTTAGATTTTTACTTCTCTGTGCCGAAAAGTATGCAGTTGCAGATTCGCTTACTAGCCACATTTTTCACGGCGTTGAGTAAGTTGTCTACAATGTGCACACGCACAGTACCAATCTTTCTGATCTGGTGATAACACGCCCCGTGATTGTAATGCCTAGTTCGTGTGAACTGGCGAAGGTTACAAGACGCGTTATGTTTCCATCTCGGTTGATACTGTAATCGAGTTTGCTAGGACGTTGGTAGGGGTATTCGAATATCACTAGATATTTCATTCCCTAGGGAAAAAAAGTGATGAGTTTTTTTATAATGGCTGGGAAAAAAGTAAAAATGATGGCGTGGGACTTCCAATCGGAAATTTGGTAATCGAATGCGCCAAAGTGGTGAGAAAAGCGATATCAATCATGCAATTGCTGGACTCGCCGGTAGCTTGTACTGAAATTTCACACTGGTGCAAAAGTTTCCTTCCTCAATATGTCGTGTAATGTATAAGTTTTCCTAGTAAAGTTCATTACATTTTCTCAATTTACCACCGAGAAAGTGACTTTCTGGACACTACACGATAGTACAGGGAAGAAAATAGTCTTTGCCTTAAGAAGAAAATGATTGTGTTGACATATGAACCTCTTCGGAATAATTTTGAGCAGAATTTGTATTTTCATCTATTTCTGTTTTCAGAATTTGAATTTTACTATGATATGAAATAATACTTCACTCCTTTGGGGGTCGGGTTAAAATTATTCGATAAGTTTCGAACTTGGCTCACATTTTTTTCGCTATACGGCGCGCAGTTCTAGGGCCGTCGGTACAAAATTTGAATTTGGCCGAAATAAGGACTACCTGTCTTATTTTTTGTATTTGTTGACTATATGTATATGGCAGTTTCAATAAAAAGGTGTAACTTTGTCAATTCGGCGAATTTTGAGTTACGGACAGTACATAATTGGGATTTAAACCTGCACTACAGTGCGCTGCAAAATTACCTGCGCGGGTGTTAGCGGGTGAAAATGAGTGAGTGATCATGTGTACTTTCAAATACAAACACTGCTATATTCAGTAGGGTAAAAAACCAAGTAAAAATTATTCTACCAGTAGAACTGATTACAATTTAATTTTTTGGTGATGATGCAGTCGAATTTAGGACAAATATTATTTGAAAGTGAATTTCTAATCGGCTTAATGATAGTTGAAGTTTGCTACACGTTTATGGTAAATCATACGTGATCACTCACATATATCGCAGGGCTGCCAACACTTGAAACTCTTAAGTTTAAATCCCAATAGAGGAATGAATGCCGATTCCAACGAGCTATCGGCGAGATTTGTAGCATTTTTTGTTCCGGAGATACAAGCGGTCAAAGATGAGTGTAACAAGAACGCGCGAAAACACGTTTTTGGGGAAAACGTTTAAAGTTGGACACACCTTTTTCTCCCACTCCGTCAAGCGGCCCTAACTCGCCGCGGAATCACGTTACCAGCCTCGACAAGGGCTTTTTGGAATGGTAATTTTTCGCTCTTCTGCGTGGTAATAATTCAGAACATCGGCTTTATTCGTGAGCTCCGAGAAACCACGAAGAAGCAAACGCAGACATTCGCATTCTTTTCTTATCTCTCTCTCTCTCTCTCTCTCTCTCTCTCTCTCATGCGCGTAAATTTTGTCTCTTCTTTATTGCTATGTTTTTTCTATAGAAATCTACCAAAATCTCAAAATTGATTTTTTTGACCAAAAAATTTGGTTTATCTTTTTTAGCGTTTTCTGAGACTTTGATCAATTGAAGAAGTTACCCTTTTTTTATAGAAACTGCCACATATGTAGATGAAACTCTTTCCAATAGTAATTAATTATGTAAATTCTCTTCAAATTTTCAAAACTCCTCTGAGACTCCTCAATTTACTCAAGACTTTCAGCAACTTAAGAATTATTTAAAATTAATTTTGGACATTTTCTTACCTGTGTATGACTCATCTTTAAAGTTCTTATACATTTACTCGAGATTCATTAAGGCGCCTTCGGACCTACGTCAGACATTTTCCCCCGCCTTTTTTGAGAAGACTTCTGGACCAGACCGAGTTTCATGAGGAATCCTTCAGTCTGGTTTAAGATTCTATGATTATAAGAGCGCTAATACGGTGTTCATTTTTCTTGATATGTAAGGTGCCTGTGGGTAATAACGCTACCCATTTTTCTAAGACGATAAGACGATTATCTCCTCCCCCCCCCCAAAAAAAAATGAACGGATTTTACGATATGATAGTGTAAAAACATGTACTATGTTGTAACACTTTATGAGGTTTTTTTTTAAAGGCCTTCCTTTTTTGGCAAGATCCAAAATTGGAAAACTCTCTTCCTGGCGTTGTTACCCAGTTTGGAAGGGTATGAACGCCAATTATTTCTGCTATCAGTTTTATTCCTTTTGCGAAGGTCTTAATGGGAAATTTAATTTACGTATGGTATTAAATAATAAAGAATGTTCTAAAAAAATTTTATACAAAAATATTGCGAAACCAAAAAAATATTTTTTAATAAAAGCAATAAGTAAAAAAAGAAAAACCATAGAGCGTCTTGTAACCCCCACCAGTTCACACGAACAGGGACGTGTTACTATCAGATCAGAAAGATTGATACTGTGTGTGTGTGTGTGTGTATACGTTGTGGGCAGCTCACTCAACATTGTGAAACGCATGGCTAGTAAGCGAACTGCGGCTGCACACTCTTCGGCATAGAGAAGAAAAACTTTAACGGAACAAAACCGTGGGAAAAGCAACGGCAAACTATTCCAGCACAAACAATGTCTGCTCAACTCCAGCTTGCTATCAAAAACATATTTCAATTTCTTTTACATATTTGTGCAGACTAATAGTCCGGGAAAATTATGCGAAAAAGACACCAAGTTTGACAAAAATGTCGCAAAGTTGACTTTTGGTACAGTTGGACAGTAGGGCATACTGAGGAACGACCTAAAAATTCCAAGGAATCCCAGTGGAGCTTCATCCTCTAGGGGGTGAAACAGCGCCTTATAAATCAATTTTTGATCATGAGTCAAAAAAAATATTTCAAACTAAAACACTCTAAAGTGGATTTTACATACATGTGGTCTCTTACAATTTCTCGATATCTACCTTCGAAGTGTCTTGAAGATTGCAACAATTCTGGGGTAGGTGGCCCCCCCCCCCAAAAAAAAGCGGAGATTGCAACAATTCTGGTAGGTGCCCCCTCTCCCCCGAAAAATGCAATAGTTTGGTAAGTGTCATCTTCCCTCTCCCCCATCCCCCCCAAAAAAGAAGAAAAAGTCAGACTGTGTTAATCCGTTCATCGCGTTCTACGGATTTGGATCTTTTTGCTTTTCTTAATAGTCAGGGAGGCCCACGCGTTTTTAGGTCGAGGCCTAGTTTCTTCGTTTCGTAATTAATGTTGAAATTGCGGACTTATTTCTGGCTACGTAAAATCGTAGAAATGTCAAGCTTTACAAGAAACGATAAAAAAGCGCAGATAGACTTGTTTGGCCTGGTTACTTCATTTTATACTAGGAATCAGTATCTCACGCCGTCAACCAAAATTTTTTATTACTTATATGTTTTTGAGCAATATGGCTTTTTTACCCCTAGGGCGTTATGCGAAAACCCTTTTGCAATGAGCAAATAAGTCATAGCTTGCTTTTACCTTATTTCTCAGGTGCGCTTTCTGTGCATAATTTCACTAGAAATTAATATCTCAGATCAGATCGCAATTTAGCAATTGTGGCGATTTCCAGTTTCATGGGGGGGGGGCTAATTTTTTTATCGCTCGTAATCCATAAACAAGAAAATAAAAAATGTATGTATTTGATATTTGCTACAAATTCGTCTGTATAACACCTTGAAAGTATATCATGTAAGCAAAAATCTTCCTGTTCGGGGGTTGCCCCTCCTCGACATCCGGAATCGCCACAATTGCCACTAACACTGCGATTTGGATAATCTTATAATGATCTCCAAGGCTAAACTTATGCTCAACACTGGTACCGGTGGATTCACAACCCCAAAAGTGACGTTTCCAGAAAAGTTGTTCTCTATTCGAAAAACTTGATTCGATAATCTGCCTCTCGTTTCGAGATGTTTGGTGGAGCGTATGGCGATGCACGCATGCCAAATTGGCTCCCCAGACCTCCTACCCCTTGTTAGAGTCGCGAATTTACCAGCTAATCACAAGGTTGTATTCGTGCCAGTATTATCGAGAAAATTAGCATGATTTATCTTGTCATATATCCTTTATTAGCGCGATTTGGAGTAGGCTCCGTTTCCTCTAATATAGGTACTGAGTCAGTTATCGTACAAAAGTCACAACGTAAAGTATCGCAGAAATTGTTGTGTCCGATTCTGTTTCATTTTGTCGTGAGTGTCTGAGCGTGATTTTGTAGTTTACGTCAAAGTCGATCTTAAAATAAAATTCTTAAAAAAGCGATTAGTGCATTTAATTCTCGTAAAACACCTCTGTCCCCGGAAACTACCCTTTCGAGTATCTCATCCGCGACCAGAGGGATGTCTTGAGGCTGGCTCTGGCCCCCATATCGCCTCTCTGCTTCAGATTGGCGCTGTCCTGCCAGGGTCACCATGGGACACCCTACTAACGAGGCAACGCTCACCCAGCATTAACCTGGAATTCGCTTGCACCCCAGCCGAATTGCGCTTCCTTCCGTCCCCCTCATCCCCTCGTCATGGTATGTGTGGCGATATAGGAAGGTGCTGATAGCGGGGTAAATCCTGCCGGGGGTCTGCAGCAGCTGCAGCCTCTCGGGAATTATACCTACAGAGTCGTGTCGAGTGTGGGCCGAGCTTTATCTGTCAGTCCTCTGTCTCGACCATTCGGTCTGTATCTTTTTCTTCGTAATGGCCGAGACAAAGACCGACATCCGGTCTCTTGTTTCGAAAATGATTCAATCTCTTTATTGATAAACGTCGACGTTCACTTCTCGTTTCCAAATTGCACCTTTTTTCTACATTCATCGCTTGTACATCTTCAGACGACTTCGTAAAACTGGAAAACTAGGGCCTGCTCGTGCGTGTACGGTAATTCCAGAACCGAGTGGGTGCTCTGCTAGCAATGCCAATCAAAACGGGCATAAGCGCTGTTTATTAATCAAAGGAAAAAGGAAAAAAGGGGGAACCGTCGTTTTGTAACACGGAAAATAGCTTAGTCGTAATGAAAACTTCTTTGATACAAATGGTTCCTTTACGCAAAGATCTGTATTTCCATTTTTCATTTTAGTTTACTTCTATTAAAATAAAGAATTCAATTTTAAATCTATTCCCCTCGTACGGATTCCAAAAAGTAATTTTTTACTCTCCGTTTTCAATTTAAGAGAAAAAAGAGAAAAGAAGGAAGGCGAGAAATACGAGAAAAGTAAAAGTTAGTAACAGATTGAAAGTTTTCTAATTACGAATTGTAATTTTAAAAGCCTTGGAACGCCGATCAGAAATTTTTAATTTTGACGCCGATGGCATTTGTAACACCAACGTGGCAAGTTCACCTTTCACGCCATGTTGTATTCCGACGATAATGCAACCAGTCTTTATAAAATAAATGAAGTGGACAACTTTGCTGAAAACTGTTGGGTTCGAGTTCAGAAAAGGTGTAAAACTCCGCCAAATTCAATTGTTCATGATTGCCGAAGAATAAAAATCCCGTATTTGTATTTAAAAGGGTAAATGTACGCTTTTCACGGTGGCATAACCAGAAGTTTGGCACAGTTTTTACCGTTCACATCACACTTCATTTATTTTCTCTTCTCATATTTCTGTTTCGTTTTCTTGAAACGTGAAACATTTAAAATATTCGTATTTGTGTGTGCGAGAGAAGAAAGTGCACATGTTAGCATCCTGGCACTCACGCTTTACATTTACGGTCAGTAATGACACATCTGTCAAACTTTATGTTTCTGGAAAAGATATGGAAAAGTTATCCACGCTGTTTGTCGAGAAACTTTTCTGAACAAAAAAAGGGAGTTGAAAGTTTAGAAGTAGCTGTATAACAAAATGATAAAATAATTTAACATTTCTCGGGCCGAAAGGAAAGTCGAATGAGACGGACGGAGAAAAACCTGCCGCATTTCTCCGGAAGTGTGTAGTTTTGATTGAAATATCGAAGATTATCTGCCCAAGTCGGAGAACAGTTTCCGTCTGTCGAGATCTGTGTTTGGATCAAAGAAAGTTCGATAGGAAATTATTTTTCCGAAGGACAACCGGATTTTCTTTAATGAATGTTGTCTGATAATTAAATTTGCTCAACTTCCGTTTGGTACGGTGAGCCTGTGCTTTTGGAATCCATAATGCCGTGTCCCTGCACAAAGACGGATGGTAAGAAACTTTCGTTTCACGGTTTAAGTCTAATTTTTTGGAACGCGCATTAATCATTCGATGGTAACCCGCTGTAGCTAAACGCCGTTATCAGCTCCGTATAACTTTGGCGATTTCTTGGAAAAGCTCAACGTTTTAAAGTTTGGATAAGTAATTTTCTTCAGTTCGGAAGGATTTTTAAACTTTTACAGTTTTACCTGTCCTGTTTGCTATTTAATGGCTGTCTTGTGATCCGAGCGCATTAGTCGATACCTGGTTTACCCTCTTATTTTACACTGTTATAAGTAAATTGTAAACGATTTTAAGAATTCTGAATTTTATTTACGAGTAATTTATACCTTTATTATGCCTATTATCAATTGTTTAATTTTAAAATTGTATTGTAAAAAATTTCTACTTCGATAAAAGTTTAATTTCTCTTTTTCAAAAGCTCAAAATATCGGGAATTTTGTATGAGATTTGAATTTGTTTTTTGGAAATTTCATATTTTTATTCGAATTCATTAACTGCAGGGTGTCCATTCTCTGGAAAACCGGGAAAAGTCAGGGAATTTTGTCCGTCTGGAAAAGTCAGGGAATTTTGGAATTTTCAGCATTTTTCACCTAAGAGTCAGGGCATTTTGTAAAAAAATCGACTGCGAAATTCTGTAGTATTTCAAACATATTTTACCCTATTTGTTATAAAAAAAATTTTCCTTCGCTTCGCTCAGGCAATTTTCTTACCCTTTTTCTTTCACAGAAGGGCTTGCATAATACAACCCCCTCTCCATCGCAGTAGTAGATGCAGAATGTGTTGGTGTGATGAAATTGTTTTCATGGTATTCGTTTGGCGTCTACATCTTCCTACATATTAAGGCTGCTATACACTAAACGTATTTCGTATTTCATATTTCGTGACTTTTCACACGAACCACTTCACAAAAAATATGACCAGGAAAAATTATTTTATGTTTCGACATATTTTTCATATTGATTCATATCGGAAATATCCATCATATCTTTATGATTCATGTAATATGCAGTCAATTGGACCCAACTTGATTGGACATATTTTGCTATTAAAAGCATATAAATGCATATTTGTATTATTTTCCTCGATTTTGGAACATATTTTGGGAATATTTGGCCATTTTGGAGAACTTTTCGAGAATATTTCTACTTTTCTGCTGGAAAACAATAAAAACATCTGAAAATTCGATAGGAAATGAAATTACAGAAATTGGTTGATTGTACATTAGCGCTCCTACATTTTTTCATGGTTCAAATCCGAATGCGGATGTGAAGTTTTACTTCTGAAATATGTTATTTGTGGCATGTGTTGACTTCTTTATCTGTGATGGACTAAGTTTTTGTGTTTGTAATTTTTGACAATAGACATGGTGTCACAATTATTCAGCTTGAATAGTCCTGCATTTTGATACTCATATTGTGTTACTGAATATTTTGAGCATATTTACACGTGAGGAAATATTTTGACATATTTTGGCCTGTTTTGGGGAATATTATATGTGCATATTTCACTGTTTTTAGAACATAAAATAATTTTCCCTGAATATGACGAAACGCGTATCAATCACTATGCACTTCTCCCAATATCAGCTGTTTCGTGTTTCGTGTTTTCATCTCATCCTGTTCGCGAGAATTCAAAAATCGGCGCGAAAAGACGCGAAAATGAAGAATATTCGGTCTAGCTTCTCTCCCCAGTGTAAAGATTTTTTGAAGGAAGTCGTAATGAAACGAAAATTTGAAACCAATGAATTCACCTTCTGGGACATCCTGCCATCGGGTTTCGCTTCGGTTCCCCCCTCCTTCGCAAATGTAGATACGGATGAATGAAAGGGACTTCCGAGATTTTGGGGGAAGAGCAGTGGCCAGCTAGGATTTTCCCAAAGGTCGGGGGGGGGGGGAATAAGATTTTCAAGGGAGAAAAAGTCGAAAATTGACGTATTTTTTAAAAATCGCCGATATTAGAGAACTATGTAAAAATATTGGGGCACCTGCCTTCCCCCCTCCCCCCGACGGTGCGTCACTGGGGAAGGGTAATTATCCACAAAATTTGAAAAAAATCTAAAGACCGCGTAGTAATTGTTATCGCGTTACGAAAGAGTCTATTGTTTTCAAATATATGACCTTTTACTCCCCTGGTGCCATAATTTTCCAGATCGTAACAACCTTTTTACTTTCATAGCATTTGTCGTTAGATATGCTGCAGCTTTTTTTTCCACCTGGGTTCCAGAATTCATTTTAATGGTTATGTTCCTTCCCCCTAAACCATTCAGGCTTCACGAAGGAGGGGCTAATTGCGGTTACTTTAGTTTCCTCAAGTTCCTAATTCTTTACAAGATTCTAAAGTCAATTTTTTGGACAGGATAGCCAACCAAGCTCTGAGTCGCTGATTTCGAATATCGCTTCAGATTTTTATCCGACCCTTTCCAAAGCACTGTCGTAATACGAATTCAGCTTCTTCGGCGAAAAATTGCACGAAGCATCGAAATAGGGGTGATTTTGTGTCGCTGATTTCGAATATCGCTGCCGAGTTTTAATCTGGACCAAATTTAAGCTCCCGTGCTTTTTCAGTTGAGAAATTTTTACGACGTGATTTTCTATTAACAACACTTTGAATAAATGAACTGTATTTTTACCCTATTCGGTGGCCTTGATTAGAAAAGGTGAATTCCGAGTCAAACGTTGCTTGTCCCACGCTCTTGCTACCTCATTGGTCACACCAGGAGGGACAGGATCCAAGAATTCCCCCTAAAACCGAATACAGTGACCTCGAAAACCTATAAATCAATTTTAGAATTTTATTCTTTTAGTCCCCCCCCCCTTCACGGTCGGCATTAAGTTACACGAAAAAAAATCTATGAAGTCTTTAATTGACATTGCATTACGGTGCACCCTATAGAGCGCGTTTTCATTTCCATCATTAAATTTTTACATCCCCTCTGCCAAAGATTCATAAGTACACGGTAGTAAGAAAAAAGTTTGTGGAGTGATTGACGATGTTCGAAAAAACTTGACCCCCCCCCTGCATGTGTAATTTCTATTTGAAGGGTCTGGAAAAGTGGAAAAATTGGCCTGGAAACCCTGGAAAAGTCAGGGAAAATCATTTTCGAACAAGAATGGACACCCTGAACTGGAGGTTCCTTGTAATTCCAAATGTTTTGCGGATTTGTGGTTCCAGGTTCGGTACCAGAATTGTTCTGTGGGGGTGAATCTTATGGCATTAACAACTAGCGCGTTAAGCAAGGAAAAGTTCCTCAATTTTTGAGAGCACTTTTTTTTTCGGACGGCAATGGAAAGGGATTATCCCCCAAATCCTTCTCCTTAAAACTGGTTACGAATGGTTCTTATTCTGAATGTTTCCTCAAAAAGTTTTACTTTTTGTCCATTTTTCATTTTTCTCAAGTCGGGTTTTCTTTATTTTGAACGGTTCCAGTTTTCATCCTTAAGTTTTTAATGAATAGGTAGTTCATCAATTTTGATGTGTTTGTCAGTTCGATTTTTAAAAACTAAAATTTCTTTATAATTTGGTAATATTTTCTGCCGCGAATTTAGTATTTTTTAAACTTTTAAATACCTATAAGTTTTCAATTCTCTCAATGTTTATCCAATGGAATTTCGAGAAAATTTTTGCAAATTCAGAATTTTAAGGTTTTTAAATTTTAGCCAGAACCTTCATAGATGTTAGGGAGTCGAAGTTAAAGCAGCCAAGAAATATACTACTAGATTTGACCAACATTTTCCGATAAATAATTAATTTAGGGGGTGTAAAGAATTCCAAAAAGGGACTCTTGGCAATTTGTTTATGAAATGAGGTATTCCAATCAAGAGACACCGAATAAGTGAAGCGTAATAGATGATTTCTTGGATTTTCAGACATTCTGAACCCATTATTGAGATTATTTTAAATACCCTCCCATCCTTGAAGGCTCTTTAGGAGTTCAAATATTGAAATTTAATATGAAAGCAGCTCCAAGTACATCGCTGGTAGGGTCTCGTGAGTCATTGGTCATTTCTGAGGTCATTTCATCAGTAACCTCTGCACATTATGAACCACGTAAAAATTCATTCAAGGAGTGCAAAGAATTCCAAAACAGGACCTTGGAAGGGAGTCCATTGATGTAATGATACATCAGTCAACAGAACCTACGCTCTTCGAAGGGTCCATAAGACTAGCACCACGATTTTCTGCTTAGGGACAAAATTATATTAAATTGAATTCAGAGTCCTCAAATACTCTACAACCGATATTCGGACACAACTAAAATACAAAAACAATCGATTTCACAAGTAGTATTCGAAGAGTACGGGAGAGGGGGACAAAAATACCTAGAAATGGGAAGCTGTAGATGTAGAAAGTTGAGTGCGTATAAAATCTGAGTTCACCCTATACTCAAAGTCCCACGACGTTAGGAAAAATCTCAAGAAACTGGACTTTTCTCCAACGGTCTGGGTTAAACTATGCTGCTGTGATAAAAAAAAACGATTTTTTTGAAGAGGTGTTTGAACTCTCCTAAAAAATTAACACACAGTACAGGTGGAAACTGTTACAGTATGTTAGGGCATATTCGCAACAATTTTCAGCCAACTCCCGCTTGTTACCCTTTTTTTCCCCCATCAAACCCCTTTTTAGATTTGATTTACCTAAGCAGGACGTTACTGGGAGCAACTCACCTTGCAAATGAGAAGGATACAAAGTTTTTCTCCTGCTCTCTTCATTACTTGTTCAGTTCCAAGTCTCAATAATTTCAACGCAGTAATTAATAATTGAATCAAGTTCTCGAGGACTGGCCGATATACTTCAACACGAACAAAGAAACTAAGTTGCAGTGCTTGTACGAGCCCACGGGTTACGCACGAATCCGGGTGAGAAAAATGTTTCAGTTTTTTTCCCTGCTATTTCCCCCTTTTTTACTTTATTTTATTTTAAATTCTTGTTTGAAATACGTTCTCGCTTTTTGTTTACTTTTCTGCGGTATTACGAAGAAGCGCCGCAAGGCATCTGCATTTTTCCTCGTGACTTACTTCTCCAGAGTTGACGAAAACTAAGGCGACTTCCATTTTCGCGCAGAAGTAATTAATATTTAAACACCCGGATTTGTAGACGTATACGGAATGGACTCCGCTCCGGCTCGAGGGCTCGACCTGACTTACATTTTCACATTTGCTGACGTTTCAGTACCCGGCCATTTTCACGCCAGCTTTTCGGAATGAATTCGCCCGAATAAAGTTATTCGACAGATTTGGAAAGGATTAGAAATGAATGTTGTATAGCTCGTTGATAATGGAAATTTAATCGAAGTACCTGCCCGGTGCTCTGGCGTCATCAATCGCCGAAAACCGATGAGAATGAATATTTCAATATTACAAGATCTGATTTGATGGGCGAAAGGATGCTGATCTATTATGCCGGGGTACCTACGTACGTATCATTGACGTATAAAAATTCACCTAGTCCAGAAATTACAAAATTTAAGCTTAAAACTAATACAAAGCTGATCACTCATATAAGGCAGTATTTATATACCCCGAACAATTACTGAAAATTTTCACCCCTTTTGTTTTAACACTTTCCCGGATGAAAATGGGAGCGGAGGAAACCCATTAAAATTATTCATTTTTTAAGAATTTCGACAACCATCGAATATATGAAAATGACCATAATATGCAAGAAAGACAGTCAGATCCAAATATTTTGTTAATTTTTTCTATGACGAGCCTATGTACCTTGAGAATATCTCTATTTGTTAATACCAGTAGCAGTAGAAAGAGGAGCATCTGGGTACAGTGCACCACGAAAAAAATGTTGGAGAGGTTATAAAATATTGCTTGTACACAAGTATATTAGTTGATCGACTTATAATCTGATGGTAAATATCTAAAATTTCAATAGAAGTTATAGCACTTCTTGTACTTAATTTCCTAAAACTTCCATTTTTGTACATTTATTTTTTTAAAGTTAAAATCTGGGATATCAATATTCAAATTCTGGAAGAATTAAAACGTACTCTTCTCCCTCATCCACAGAGACACAACATCTATAAACTTCTGTTTTTACTTATCAACTTTTATAAATCTGAACCATTTATGTTTATTTTTCGCTTTTCAATTTCTGTTTGTAACATATTTCTGATACAGAAACTCAAATTTTTATACCTACCCCCTCCCCTCCCCAATCCATTAAACTGTGTTTATCAGCTAAAGTTACAGCAACTTGTGTCCTATCATCACATTATATTCACTTTTTTATTTATAAAATTTTCAGACCTCAATCCATCATCTCCTCGCAGTGACCCTAATTTTCAACTTGAAAAAAATTTCAAAATCTAGCAACCGTTAAACCTTAATATTTGAACTCCATACAGTATTTTTCTTCACGATTAATTCTCATCCTAATTATGAATTCATACAAGTTCGAATCTTTGAGAAATGAACTCGCTGATTATTACAACCATATGGGGTCTTTCAGGTTTCCCAGGATTATTTTCTATTTTCCATTACTTTTTTCTTTCGAGTTGGGAAAGAGTTATAGATTTGGCAGAAGAATTTTTTTCTCATGATCCCAATCATAACACCAGCAAAAAAAAAGTACATAACTCTGTTATTTCTTAAAAGGGGAAACTTTCTTTTGTTAAGCGTGATTATTCACTGTCGCTAAATTTTGATAGAATACATGCCGTAAACCTAGTTTGTCATTCAGCCATGACTTTTCCCTGACCATCCAAATTCCATGACGTGTCCAGGTTTTCCAAAAAGGTGGCAACCTTGGGTAACTAGAATTGTTTTAGAAAAGAATTTCAGGTGATACGAAAAAGAGAACGTGTCATAGGAAAATATGCAATTTTCCTTTTCAAAATCTAAAGTTAAACGAAAAAAAATCTGGTCCTGCCCGAAAATTTTGTTTCTATCAACATACGATAAGATTAAATTGAAAACTTCTCGGAAAATTTTATGTAAAGGAGCACAGGGGTTCTTAAAAAAAAAAAAAACCTCAATGGCATTATTTCTACGATTTTCGGATACATTGAACCCATTTTCGAAATTATTTTGGATGCGTCTCCATCTTTAAATGCTTTTCATTTTCAGGGAGTCAAAACTTAGAAATCTGGGTTAGTAACTTCAAGCACATCGACAATAAAGTTCTTCGAATTTCTTAATTCATTTTTGAGCTATGTAGTTTTATCGGAAATCTCATCCATAAATATGCACGAGGGAGGGGCTACAGCTCAGAATACTGTCAACTGCATATGTGGACAACAGTGGCATAAAAAAATTTTTGAGTCCTTATGTTCAGTTTTGAAGTTACTTTTGCTTTAATTTCCACCAATTATATTCTGTCACTTGATATTCAGTAATGGAGATTCCCGTTTCTCGAGATATTCTCAATTTGTTTTTTCTTGGGAGAGAGGTTTCCATTTCCAGCATTGCAGATTGAAAATATTTTGGGAAACACCACCACATTTGATACCCATTTTATAACACTTTAGATAATGTTTCTCGCTTTTGCCTCCACAGCTTCCAAGTCTGAGTAAAACTGACATCGAAAATGAATTCAGTAACCACAAAAACTTTTCGAGAAAATGTAAGTTTTTCATTATTTTCAATTTTGGTTCGCCCTCCCCTCTTCCAGGTGCCACAGTTATCAGAAATATTGTCAAAACCATGTAGAAATTGGATTCAATCACCTTAAAAGCTCTTATATTCAATACCCATACAGTATTTTAAAATATGCTTGTCCTTAGCCCCGGCCGCGGGTGCCACAAATTTCAATGTAGAGGGTAGAACCCACAGTTATGAGAACATAGAGTCAAAATAATATGAAACATGCATTCAGTGACAAAGGAAACCCTGTATTCGATATCTGTATTGTATTCTATGACATTTTTGACTTTGGCCTCCGCCCCTGGCGTCACAGTTTTCAATCTAACTCATTATAAGGAGATCAGTAAAGTTACACTCTTTCGCCTGTTCGGTGTACGTACATAGGGAAAAAAACATCTTGATATTTCCATGCACCGAAATGCATGTAAAATTTGAACAACTACTTTCTCAAAATAAGAAAAAACCTTTAAAAAACGAATTTTTTGTCCATATGGCCTGGGTTGGAAGATTCATTTTAATTCTCATCTTTTGTGTTTTTTTGTGAGGTTGATAAAGAAAAAGTCATTTTTACGAAGAATCTAGTGTAGAACCATTTTTGGTTGAAAAATGGTACCCAATATATTATTGAAGAAAATAATTTTGGGCTTCGAGCCCCCCCCCCCCATTAGCTGAAAGTATGAGGATGATGACTGTTTAGTGTGTTAGTTAGGATACCGCTCGACAATTACGAACTACCGCTTGTTATTCCTGTTTTCCTCCGAATTTTCTAATTGTCTGGACTATTACTGGAAGCATTTCAGATTCTTTAAGAGGGAAATTGAGTACAATTGTGAATTTTGATTATCGAATTCGTCTTCGTCGAGATTTTCACCGGCGGCCAAACTCGGGAATGGTGGGGTGAATATGACGAAAGCCTGCATAATCATACGCGAATAAAATTCTCAGCATCCTGAAACTGAGCGAAGTCAACCGATTGCGGAAAACAAATGTTATTCCAGTATGCAAAGGAACTTGAAAGATCGAAATGATTTACATTTTGCTGCGGGCGTGCGAGTTTGCGCTTCCTTCGAGTACAATTGCTATAAGTGCTAATTGTACTGCACCGCTGTTGTCGTAAATGCCTATACCTAAAAGTAAACAGCATTTACAACCATACTTACGAAATTTCATAGGCCATTTCAATAGCTGAATTATTCATGAACCGGCGGGAAACCAGCTAGAGCGGTGTTTCCTTTTTTTCCTCCTCGATTTAAATGTGTTTTCATTCGACGTAGCTTCCAATGTATGTACTTTGAATTTATTTCCACCTTGGAATTGTCGCATGGCTGTTGAAATCGTGTCTCCATGTACAACCGTTTTTCGAGTACTTACGTACCACGATGCAGTGGAGCAGCATCATCCACAAAAGCCGTGTATGGAAAGTGGAAGCAGAGCTTGATGAGCCTCTATTTCGAAAAATAGGATCTCGTTTCTTGTTTCTTTCTTCCAGGAGAAAAAGCTTTGGGAAACAGGGCGGTTTGTTGAAAATTTTTAAATTGTATGAAAAAGTAGTGGAGAAGACAGTCGCGCTGAAACAAGATCATGAGGATAAACCGAACCTAAAATCAAGTGATTGATCTTCCCTCTTTATTGCGTTTTTAAAATAAATATGAGTATTTCTAGCAATTTTTCGCCTGTTTGTATTTTGCGAAAAATCTTTCATTTTTGCAGTTTTCTTCGTTACTTGCTACCCCCGAAGAGACTCAAGATGAAGAGTTCATAGAATTCTGGTAGTTTGAGGAAGCAGCGAGAGGAGTATTAGGAGACCTATTTTGATATGTGGTTCGGTACCTTTCTATTTAAGATTCCTAAGTAGATAGTACATTTCTTTGGGGAGAGAAAAATCTTTTATCCCAAAAGAAATTAGACCTTGTCACACTTGAAGATTTATTTTCATCACGTAAAGACCCGACTTCGCGATAAAACAGAAAGAAAAGGGGATAAATTTGTGAAACTGTTGTTTACCAATTGTGATACGATGATTTGATTAGTCTGATGCATTGAGCATAAGTGATCAGCAATTGTAGTTAGCGTACTTGTGTGATCAACGTATACATACTATGCAGTTTCGGTAATGATACCCTTTGACCCTAACGAGTTCCTTAGCATCATTTTTCTTGTAGCTTCAATGGTATAAACTTTCATTTTCTCTACTTTTTGTCGAATTAAAAAGCAACTTGAACGAATTATAGACAAATCAAATTCGATCGTGTTAAATTACTATTCGCGGTAGAAATTACGTACTACCTGAAAGACCGTTCCAATTATCGACTTGAAAGGTTCCCTAATTTTGCTGTTTACACAGTTATCTTTGGTACATGTCGCCGAAAAAGAAATTCTTCGTTCGCCTTACAAAAAGCGCTCGCTCGTTAATTCGATGTAATTATTCACAGTTCGGTGGTTAGGTATTTTCTTGGATCTTCGCTCCGTTTTGACCTAAAATCGTCTTGATATTATTCGGGGATCATGCATATCCTTTTTTCCCGACTTTGTCAGTTCCATTATGCGCTCCGTTTTTTTCCCCACTCGATTGTTTTCTCTCCTTCATTTTCTGTATTTCGTATATAATTTTTTTCTCTCTTAACTGGAGAAAAGAAAATATCGGTCGACTTCGAAACAAAAGCATGGCCTCTATCTCGCGAGAAGTTATTTTCGTTTCATCTGGTATATCGAGAGATTTACGAGCCGGCCTTAACGATTTAGGCTTATATTTTAATGGGTTATGAAACAAAAGGGAATACCCGTCGTTCGTATCGACACGGAAATCTTGGACTCCGATAATACGGCGGTCCGAAAAAGAGAATAACGTAAATATTTCCTTGTTACTGAAAAAGTGGCGGTCCTTATATAATCGAAATGCTAGTCAAGGGAATGAATTAATTTACATGACAAAACCGTGCGTTAGCTTGAAAATTAAATTACCTGAAATAAATTATTCGAAAGTAACTCGTTACTTGCCCGGCTTCCGTTACCGGTGAAATTCTTCGAGACATATCCGAAATATTCGTCGGCGAAGAAAAATCAAAAAAGCAATTTCACTTACGAAGAAAGTTACATTTTGCTCGAAAAAGAAAAGCTGTTTATATAAAAAATCGAGATAAACTGTTTGCGTTAAAATTACAAATTGGTAATTTTCGGTAATTTATCTGCTCGTGTAAGTCTCTCGAAAAATGGTTTATCTGAATTAAACAGAAAACATTCAACCCACAAATATTTCATTTGACTGCGAAAAGAAAATTGTTCTAATGAAAATCAGTATAAACTGATTAATAAAAGTACAATGGTATTTTCGGTTATTATGATATATTCGTAGATGGTCTCTCGAAATGGGTTCTGAATTAAACAAGAAACCCAGACCCACTTATTTCATAATACATGAGAGAGACATTTAGCTTCCTAAATTTCTATTCGTAATAAGTCGAGGTGAACATTGAATTAGTTATTTGTCACTTTTGTTTCATAGCATTCTTCTTTGTTATGAGATCGGCGTTGAATCATCTCTCAGTTTTATAAATTGGTGAATGTCACTGGGGATACAATACGATTACAATTCTTTTTAAGAGAATGAAGACTCATGAAAATCATTCGCATTCGGTTATGCCTCTCCGGAATTCATTCTGACTTCCATAGGACTCGTTCACCCTCATTCAGCCCCTTTTAGAATGCATTCAGTGTCTGAATCATTTCTCAGTTTCATAAATTGGTGAATGTCACTGGGGATACAATACGATTACAATTCTTTTTAAGAGAATGAAGACTCATGAAAATCATTCGCATTCGGTTATGCCTCTTCGAAATTCATTCTGACTTCCATAGGACTCGTTCACTCTCATTCAGCCCCTTTTAGAATGCATTCAGTGTCTGCTCAGGTCGTTGAGTGTAAAACTTTCCGCTGCGGAAAATTGACAGATGCCAGATGATGCTAATCCTGTCAGCGGATCCATTGCAGAATGTCAGCATGAGAACCAATCAGAATCGAGCACAGCCGTGCGATTTTACGTGACACAACGCGACAGACATACGACGGAGCAGGTGTCAATGCAGTGGTACGACTGCCAGCATTTTCCATATTCTATCAACAACCTGTTAGAGGCTTTGTCAGATTCTAACGATACTGTGTCACATTTTGACAATGTTGTCACGTTCTGGTAGTGTTGTGTCACAACGCCCTGACACTTCCTAACAATATTCTGTCGCATTTTAGCAGCACTCTAATCCGTTCTGACAATATTCTGTCCAGGGACGTACCGATAGGGGGGGGGGGGGTAGATCGGGCAACTTACACCCCCCCCCTGTAGGAGTAGGAAGTTTTCACTCAGCAGTTGGGAAAATTCACAATTTCAGTCAGGTGAGTTGGGAAAATCCAACTAGTTTTTTATTTTATTTTATTTTTATTTTTTTGCTTTGATATTGATATTTGAGAATTGAGTTGAGAAGTTGGAAAACCCCAACAGGTCGAATGTTTTTTTTTTTTTTTTGGCTTTGATACTTGGGAATTTTTAGTTGAGTCAGTTGGGACGTTCCACAATTTTTACCCCCCTCCCCCAAAAAAGCTCTTCAGTACGTCCCTGATTCTGTCGCATTTTGGTTAACCTATCCCCCCCTTTCAGTGCGCTCCTCCCCGACACACAAAATTCATGAATAATATTATTCTAATATTTTATATTTTTACAATTACTTATGTACAAAAACTTATTAATATTCAATTAATCCCAGTACAATTGTTGATGCTTGATCCTGGTTATCTGTTGAAAAGAGAAAAAGAAAATTCATGAAGTAATAATTTTAGTTAATACAAAAATATTTTAGATAGATTCACATTCTACAACTGGATATCAGTTGTACCATAAAGCCATGCACAAGCAGCAGCTAGGAAAAGGTGCACAAAGCGCTAACAGGTGAAATGTTCTTCATACTCGAATAATGCTATTTTGTAGCCTCTCCGATTATATAAAGCTAGAATTTTTGGAATTTTTGTGTCTTCATTTTTCGAACATTTTCCCAACAGTATCTTTAATTTTTCCACATAATAACAGAGATCCTAATCGGGGGGAAAACTCGAAGATATATAAAGAAGGATTTTTATCAACATTTCCACGGTCCACAACATGAAATGTAAAATAATTTGGTCTGCTATGAATCTCTCAGATATATGATTTAGCCGCTATAATATTTAATATGTGGTAGTCTCAGAAACAGAGATTGAGGCAATCGACCCCCTTCACCACAATTCGTAGGGAGCCTCTTGGTGTTTCATGTGCTAGAGGGAGTGCTAAAATAAGAAACACACTGTTTGACAAAATCGCAAGGGGGCCCAGACCCCCTCAACATACCCCTAGCTACTCCACTGCTTATACAGACAAAACTCGCTATAACGCTACAACAAACCTTGAAATCTCGAAATCCTTGATGAAACGAACGAGGAAAAGTACTCGGTATAACGAACTAAGAAACATCTCATTTCAATTAAGTTTTCTACTATTTTTTATGCCAAGAGTAGTCCTATTGCTCCTAGTTTAAGAAAAAACAGAGCCAAATTTTTCAAACAGAAGAAAATTACTGAATTTTAGGCGGAATAATGGAAACTAATGTACCTACGATATAACCATGTAAAAAAAAAATTACACATTTTTTTGCAATATTACTGCTTTTTGCATACTTTACATGTTTACATTTAATTTCAGGTGCCTTGGGGGGGGGAGGACATTTGCCCCCATAGTGCTCCCTCCCCCCTTTGGCTACATCTCTGTTTAGAAATTTTCACATTATATACTTTGTGTATCCTCAAGCCCCCCTCCCCCCGGTAAACAGTCAGCACCCCCTACTGCAGATGGCCAGCTACGAGCCTGGAGTAAAAACATATACAGTAGACTCTGGATAATCCGACTTTCGGGTTACATGTCCGCCTCCAATTTATCCGACCCCTACTAAGGTCGGTTAATCCGAATTTTGTACACGAGACATCTAATTTTTGATTTGGGAATGTAGGTATGTAGATGTAGATACATTACATACGTTGTTCAACCAGCGCGACAGCGCGGCGTTGCGAAATCACGTGGCCAAAAAAAGAATCGCGATTAAAAAAAACTTTGGTCACCGACGATTTAAAAAAATTATAGTTTGCGATTTATTATTACATAAGTATTGTTTTTGCACTTATTTATTCCTTTTTAAAGCCAAATTTCAATTTTCTGAATAAACAATTTCTTTTTAAATTTTGTACACGTTATTTCTACATTGAAAATATTCATTTCGGATTATCCGACCTTTTTCGGCATCTGACCAACCTTTAGCCCTGATTAGGTCGGATAACCCGGAGTCTACTGTACATATATGGCTTGAGGAGCCAAACAATCTTTTGAACGGCCGGTGGACCGGCCAGAGGCAGTTTTTCCCTACCCTCCTTCACCAATCCACCTCCAAAATAAGTAGTAACTGAATAGTACATTAAATGATATAGATATGACACATAACTTATCGATAAATTACAGCCCAATTACGAGTACTTCAGTTTTATCATGCATTTGAATCCGCTTCATAAGTTTTAAAACACTGAATACCAACGAATATGAAATTCGAAATGAAACTGAAACCACTTCTAGACCCCAGGGAAGATATCAGATATGATCATGAACGCAGTGTGCCAGCAACTTGTAGAGGCACCGACGCGATGGCGCCTTTTTAACGTACCATTACGCGGCTGGCGCAAAGGAAAAGATACGCACACAAAGTACAATATACAACCTTCGCGTTTCTTTGCATTTAACCGTGTGACAGAAAATTCTGTCATTACAGTGAAATTCTGGCACCTTATGTCAACAATTATTCCGGTGAGCGGAGTTTCAACTGTGACACAGGGTCTGACTCGATTTGGCTCAATATGTCAGTGATAGATTGACAGAAATTGTGATTTTTCCGCAGCGGGTTGTTGAGATTCATTAGACATTTTTCAAACTCATTCAGGATGGATACGATTTATTCAGATTATGTCAACTCGCATTCAGTCACCGAGACTAAGTTAAGATTGATCCGGATGATTTCGAATTCCGTTCAGAAATCTATCATACAGAATTGTGACCTCCTTCGGGTGCATTTAGACTCCGCAACACCATAACAACTCCAGAATGTTAGAATCGTATTGTTCTCAGACGAACAGCATATTCCAATGTAAAATAGAAAAAAAGGTTTCTTTTAATTTTTTCTTCTAAAAATTACTAATAGATGTACCCCATCTTTTTCAGTATTTAGTGTCTACTGCTAGGAACTTCCTTCGTGTAGCTCAAAATGTTTGAAACTTGCCGGGCTTACCATTTTCATAAAATTAAAATAATATACGTTTCATATAGAATAAATGAATAAAACGGATTAAAAGGTTCAAAATTTTCAAAATTTTACGCCTCAGGTATTCGTTTATTCGCTGTGGTCAACTGAGGATGTAGCCATGATGAAAAATACAAAAAAGGTAACCTCAGCGTATGAGAATCTATTGATAATGTACATTCACAACAACAAGAAGAATTTTCTAGCGATTTTTAGGTTTTCGATGTTTAAGTATTGAGTGAATGAATACTTTTTCTGGTGATTATGTTGTTGTGAGGCGGAGAATTTACGAGCCACTACGAAGGACCGAAAATTGTGAAACCGGCAACTTTTACAAATTCTTAATGCAGACGGCCTAACTAGGCTTAAATTCTTATCTGTAGATGGCGTTCTTATCGTAGAACTGAAGCAGCGTGGTTACTTGACAGTTTAAAGCGCATAAAATCAACGAGCCAGGAGAAGTCAAAACAGAAATGAGCTATACATTTCGCCTTCATTCGTATTAAACATTGCCTTCGTGTCCCCTAATGAAGTCCTCGTGTTTTTTGTCTCCCTTAAAAGACTTAGTAACAAGGATATGGTGAAATGAAGATTTGTGGACGTAAGCAGTAACAGCCACGTCGATAGAACTTCAAGCCTCTTCAGTTGATTTGTAGGACTGTTGAAAAAGTGACCGCGTATCATTAAGGTGGGGACCGATCAATTGGGCGCAATCATCACTTTTGGAATGAATTGGGCTCGAGGTTCCAAGAACAAACAACTACGCTGAAGTTGGCCATCAGAAACTACAATCAGAGTTCGGCTACTCACACCCTACACTTCGGCGGTTTTTGAACCCAATACGAAGGGTGTAACATGTTCGTGACAAAGAATACTCAGACGCTGAGTCGGACGCTCCTCCTCCCACTAAAAGCGAAAAAAATATGTTCAAGTCGATGAACGCCTTCGCACGATTGTTCAAGATTATGATAACAGAAGCGGACTCGAACATTTTTGTGAGCCATAGCTCACAATTTGTAAAATTTTGCAGAATATATTTTTTGATTTTTTTTTCGCGCCCTGTTCTCCTGCGTCCGGTTGCCCCGCGCCCTGCTGTTCGCACCCAATTGATAGGTACCCCATTAAGGTGGTCCTTATTTTGAAAATTTTCAAATTTTGAATTGCGGGCCCCTTCATTTTTCTTGTTACTTTTATACTCGTAAATATCGTATGTAAAATTGCAGCCCTCTGCGATAGTATTAACTCCGAAGAGGTTGAAATTTAATATAGGATTACGCACGAGGAAATATGCCATTTAGCATCTACGACGTCACGAGCTGACATTGATGAGCAGGGGGGGGGGAGAAATTTGCGTAACATACAAATAGGTTTGAAAGAGACGTTTTCAAATAAAAAAATTACCTTCAGGGGTTGCATTTGGGATTCTTGGGGTACACAATTCTAATCAACCCTCTCCCATAAAAAAGCTTAGTATTTAGTAAGTAATAGCTCATTTATACAGTTTCAGACACGTTGAATAACTCATTTTTGAGGTCATATTGAATACATTCCCGCCACCAAGGGCCTACAGAGGGTCAAAGATTGAAAATGAGCTTAAGTAGCTTATATACTTCGGTTTCATTTCATTTCACTGAGTTCACTTTTGTATTTATTAAAATCCACGAGGGTTACAAACTGAAATATTGAAAAAACAAAATTGGATTTTCTGAGTCGGAAAGTTCATTTTTGAGGTATTGGTACACAACGCCCCTCCAGGGCTCGACAAGAGTCTGTATGAACCTCAAAATTCAAGATTTCACCTTCAAATAGAACGATGATTTTCTGAGTCACTGAGTTCATTTTTGAGGTTATGTTAGCGTGAAGGGGAGAGGGGTAAGAAGCCGAAGTATTGGAAGCCAACGTAAACATAAAATTATGTGGACATTTACACATGTGGAATTTCAAAGAGGAAATTGGTAATTTCGTCTAAAGATTTTCTGTTAGCTTGCTTAACAGAACAAAAGGGGGGCAAATGTAGAAGAAAATAAATAGAATTACGGACAATTTTGATTCTCACCAAATTCTTTAGGAATAATTGGTGTTCCAAAAATCGATCCATAAATAGTACACCTGTACACATGGGTCTTAAAGAATAAGGGTTGGAAAATGGAACTCAACTAATTTGGGTCTGTTTCGACTCGAACTCAGTTCAAACCCTGTCACGATTGAATTACTTCAAACCTTTTATGAAGACTTATTCACGTCATCATCACAAGCGTAGCGACATGAAACAAAAATTGAGGAAGGGAGCAAACCTGCTTTTGGTTTGTCCAATCCTCCTTTTCAACTGTAAATACAATTATTGTGCGATTTAGTTCTGATCTCGGAGGGGGGAGTGCGAGTCTCTGAGGGACGGGGCGCTATGCACCCTCGTATAACTCACTGGTTAATACGCTTATAGCCATCAGCCCATTTAAAAATCGTCTGTAGTATTCAGAGTCTTTTAAAACTCATTCAGACTTACCTTCCGATTCCTCGGACCTATTAAGACTGCTCCAGGGGCATATAAGGTCCGATAAGACTTATTTGTACTCCGATCAAGATCATTCAGACTCTGCTAAGGTTCATTTAGTTCATGTTAAAAGTCGTTAGTACTCATTCAAGCTCTTTTCAGAACTCATTTAGACTCCACTCAGACTGATTCAACAGTCCTCAAGGCATGTTGAGGCTCATCAAACTTTATGAAACTCTTATAGACGCTTTCAAAAATAATTCAAACTCAATAAAATTTGGTCATACTTAGTTGAAACCCGTAGGCCTTTATCATGATTGCGTTGAGTGAGTTCGGGCTGTGATAAAAGATGCGTGAACTCTTACAAAAACCATCCAGACTAAGTTAAAAGACTCTCATGAAAAATACTCCGTTAAAACAACGTTTACAAAGCGAAAGCGGTATTGGCGCTCGGAGTTACTATCTGCCTTCTTGCCTCTAGGCTCCAGATTTCTTAGAGTGAGGAGGAATTGTAGTTGTCAGATTTTTATGATACACAGAGAACCATGTATCGAGGATTATTTCATTGATCGAAGGAAGAATTAGAACGATATTTTCTCTTGGCTCGCTTTGAATTTGAAGTCAGCGGAGACCAATTATATAGTGGTAACTGAGTTTGTGGTCAGTATTATTCGTAAAAATCAATGTGAGATCATTTTTATTTAAATTTTGTATTTTTTAGCTATCAGGATTATGATTCAGTTTTGGGTGTATTTCGACAGGGTCTCAAAACATGCTACCTTTTTTTTCCCTGAAACGGTGTCTGAGATCATTTGTCCGGATGCAAAGCTCATCATCATATTTGCGTGTAAACTAACTAGGAGAGCTCGAAAACCTGCCAAGTCTCTCAGTGGACAAACTAGCGTCACCTGCGTTATGAATGCATCGAAGATGATATCATTCATTCCAAGAACTTCCGAATTTTAAAAATTTCGTGCACATGATCTTTTTTTCAGTCCAGAAGTCGTACAATTTCTCCTATCGGAAGTTAATTTTGACCCAATACCACGCGCCATGCCCCTGCAACGTACACACGAGCAAATGTGGATTTTTTTTTGAAAACTGATGCTTCGTAACAGAAATTACGCCTGTTATCACGAAGAAATATGCGATGTTATTCGTGCGTAACTCAGCCACATTTATCCGCAAAACTGAGCTTATTATTTGTAGCTAATGTATTTGAATATACGAATGAACGTGACGAACTGTTTATCCGAATACTCCGACGTGGAGCATCGAAACGTGGTTGCATTAGTTCGAAATTAGATTGCTAGCTATCCGAATTCAAGGACGAAATTAGATTACGTGTAATCCGAATTCAAGGATGCCACGTCGTGTACTGTTACAAATTCAACTCGTGGAAAAGTCAAAGAACGGATTTTCATATGACTCAGGATAGTTTTATTCAGACAGTAACGTGTATTTCAAATATTAAACGTGAGACACTGAGCTGAATGATGTGTAGTCCCTGAGCAAACATTGTTCTCTGTTAGTCCATTCACTGAGGACGATACCTCATTTACTAATGAAGTGAATTCCTATAGATTAGTTGGCCTGATTTCCCTCGTCGTTTCCATTTCTCTCGGCCGCGAAGAAATTCATGAAAGACAGGCAAACAGCCAGCCGACTATACAGAGAGACAGTCAGACATACAACCGATTTGACGGACAGACTAAGAGACCAAAGGTCCAACACCCAACACGGGCGAAAAGCCTCTTGGCTAGGGCGTTGAAGACCACGGATCAGTTAGGTGGCGACGTAATCCAGTGAGTCTTGACCTCATGGATCAGAAAGTGTCAAAAGCAATCCTTACCACTCTTAATGAAGTTCTAACGAGAGTGGTTGATCTGTGGTGAACGAGTCTTAATGAGTTATGTGTTCTAACGAAGCCCTAACAAAGAGTTAGAAAGTCTGATTGGGCTTTAGAAAATCCTGATATTCTTCTTTGAAAAGTTAGTAAGTCGAAAGCGAGCCTTCTGGTGCGACAGTTAGGTCTTAACGAACATTGTGCAGTCTTGAACACAGTCTTGACGAATTATATCAGCCTTGAGGAGTCTTGATCAGACTTGACTAGTCCCTGTAGAGCACTATAAACACTAGTGCGGTAATACGCCATTTTGGTTCCACCCGCGCCTGTGAATGGCGAGTCCGCCGACTATGCGAAGCGTACCGCGTAGTCAATTCGGCATCGACGGGCGCGGTTGGAGCCAAAATAGCGTATTGTCGCACTCGTGTTTACAGTGCTTTATTTCCTGCTATGAGCGTTATTATGGGAAGTCTTGATGAGTCCCCTAAGATCTCTTAACACAGCTTTATCGAGTTCTAAAAAATTTAAATGAAGACTTAGCGGTATTAGTGAAACTTGGTAGTATTTCCAAAGGACCGTTACGGTTTCGAAAGTTGTATTACGTTTAAAACAGCCGTAAAACGTCTTTATAGAATCTTAATATGTCTTAAGTACTGTAACAAGTTTTACCACTATCGTAACGAATCTCAGAGGTGGCTTAGTTTGATTAAGCAATATTAAAAAAGTCTTATTACAATCTGAAATAATTTTTAGTCTCAAGAGAATCACGCGGGGTCCTAATGATGCATAATCGTAAGTGAACGTTTACATGAGGAGTAAGACAGTTTGCGGAAGCGAGCCGAAGGCGAGTGAAGCAATTGCCTTATGAGTCGTGTTACTCACTTACAATTCTTGATTTGTAAGATATTTTATACTGCAAATACTTCAAAAGTACGGTAGATCAACATTTGAAGGCGTGTAGTTCAAAACATCCTATGTAGCAATATCAAAAGTTTACAAGAGAAGCAAAAAACTGTTTCAGCTGAGGTGAAGGGGGTAGGTTTGGTAAAATGGGTGCTCAGCCAATTCTCTGCTTCATACACATGTCCATGTACAAATTTTGGGGCTCAGTCATGTTTAAGCTGAGAAAATGAGGATTGACGTTGCGCACACATCCTAAGTCCATGGGAAAGACAAAGCAAAACGTCCGAAGTGCTATCAACCCAATGAAGTTGGGATGTTTTGCATGGATCGCTCGCCGGCATATGTGCGTGCTGCGATCTTTGGGTTGAAATTAGAAGTATTTTGAGGTTCTATCGTTCTATGGGCACTTAGGATGTTTAGTAACAGTTTGCATGCACAAAACCACTTTTGCAAAAGTTGGCACTTTGAATGTTTTGAACTTCACGCCTTCATTTTTTTCTTTTTCTTATTTTTTTAAGAACATTAATGAAAGTACAGTGATTCTAGAAATACTGTAAGTTATCATACTTCGAATGCTGAATTTGAATGATCGTTTGACTTGATTACCCTGCGTAATCATCGAGGCCTAAAGCGTCAAGGTAAAGCTAACGATTCCATTCGTTGCTTTTATTTTTGAATTACGCATGCGCTGTTCGCAGGGACGTACTGATGGGGGGCGGGGGGTAACTCCCCCTGTAGGAATTTTTCACGCTGCAGTTCTGAAAATTTACCATTTTAGTCAGGCGGAGTTGGGAAAATCCAACAAGTCAAAAGGTTTTTTCTTTGCTTGCTTTGTTACTTGGGAATTGAGTTGAGAAGTTGGAAAAATCCAACAAGTCAAAAAGTTTCTTTTTTTTTGTTTTGGTACTGAGGTATATTGAGTTGAGTCGGTTGGAACTTTCACGATTCCCCCTCCCCCTCCTGAGGAAAAACTTTCTGATTTGACAGTACTAGGAGCGCTTCTAAAATGGAGTTTTCTAGAGGATAAACAATACAGTTAGAATACACTTTCGAAACATAAGTAGTAAAATAGTATATTACACACCAAGAGTCAAAAGTGAGTGTTTACATGGCGAGGGAAAGTTTGCGAACGAGCATAGCGAGTGAGCAACTCCCGAGCCATGTAAACTCACTTTTGGCTCTTGTTGTGGAAGATATTTTTTATACCTCTTGATCAGAAGCGGCAATGTTTTTCGCTGACATGGTCTGTATTTTTTTTTAAATCTATTTATTTATTTAAATTATAGACAGATGATTTTTGTGCGCATAGTTGATTCAAAAATTTAATTTGCTCAGTTAATTACTACAAAGTACACTAACACAGTCTTGTCTTCAGTTTGTTCACGTGCACAAACAGCATACACAGGTAGTGGCCAGCAAAAACGTAACGACGGTTAACAACAAACGGTAACAGCTGTACTATGTCGTGAATATTTAAATGCGTTCTTAAGTCGCTACTTTGTAATCCGCTCTGTGGCCGAGTGGTTAAAGAAGATCGCTGCATTTCAGTCAAATGTTTCAATGGACGCGGGTTCGATTCTCTGATACGAAATTACTGGCCAGCTATATTTTCATGTGAAAACGCTTTACATTGAGGGACGTTTACTTTACATGCAGGTTTCGTTAGCACTCGATGCATGAATGATAGGCGCTTCTTGTCGTCCGTAAAACACCAACGTAAACATTGCCTTTCTGATCAAATAGTATGAAAAAGAGTTTTACAGCATTGTAACAGTCACAATAAAGCCTTCACGTGTCTTGAGAACGCTTAACATAATTTTAAAAAGTATTTTGCATACTCTTCACTGATACTGAGTCTTGAAAAATCTTGAAGTGGGCCATTCAAATTGGGATGCAAATAGCGAAAGGAAAATGAACCGCTATATGAAAGATTTTTCTAGAAGTTGTAGGAAAAGGTCTCCGAAGCTACCATCTTTACCTTGCTCGCTAATTTTGTGAGAGGGTTTAGTCCCGCCTCCTGTAGGTATCTTTTTTTAAATTTCAAAACTGTCAAATGTATGAGGTTTCTATGCGAAAATTGTTGTACATTGGATTTTTTATACAGCTAATTCTTTACACATTCCTTTGTAAGAGTAAATTTCTGTCTAAATAAGTACACCCCGTATAGGGTCGAATCTTACGTGCTTGTCGCTTCGTTTCTCTCCACTTTCACCCGCTTGTATGCATGACTGGTTTGCCTGGAGAACCTGATGGAGGGCGAGAAACGCATCCCTTGTACCAAGGTCTTCGAGTTCACGAACTCGTGCCTCGTGGCATTTAGTGAATGACTGCGATAAAAGTCCGGTGTTCGAAATTTGACTTGTACGTAAGCCGTATTTCATAGCGTCGTTGCGTATTTTGTGGTGTTGGTGAGGGATGTCAATTTGGGGTGAGTTTTGCTCACTGAGTACACATTTTGTTATGGCTTTTTGAACTGCTTTTATATCTACGCTTGCTCGCAATACTTTCTCGCCGGCGGGGGCGTAGTTGACGCCCCAGGCTCTCCACTATGCAGGGTTTAGAAGTTACCCTACCCAGGCGACAATGTGGATCCGGCTGTGGGCATTCGGTCGAGTCTCCGGACAGCATACTGAATTGCAGCACAGCCTCAGGGCCGGCACTACCAGGGTACCTATAGGCATTCGTGCGAGCTAGGTATAGACCCCCTGGTATGTTGGTGCTAGTCGGATACTGGGCCAGAGAACAGGATCGCTTAAATGCTTGGCTATGTTTTTGGTTTTGGGCTACGGTGCAGTAGTGTTTTGTGCCCGTACTCAAACGTGATTTTCAACTCTGTTGTAGGTACCTCGCCTGAGCAGTTCCCGTCCGGCTGTCCATCCGTCCGCCCATTCTATGTAAATAATCTAGATATGGTAGAATTTTAGCGCATAAGCCACTCGTGTTAAGACAGTCAATATAAACATCCGAACTATCCTGACTTAATATTTTCCTACCGCGGAATTCTGCGTACCCCTAGCTGCGTTGTCTATATTTTCGAATTTCGAATTTCTCTCTCTCTCTCTCTCTCTTTCTTTCTTTTTCAATTTTTACATCTTCAAGTACCATAAATGAAGGAGAGGCACAAAATAACTTACACAGCTCCACACCATACGTTAACAGTAGCGAGTTGAGTGAGCATGAGAATACTAATTATCCCCGGACTTGTTTCTGTACATCTCCATGTATCCATGTCGGGAATATTCTGTTCTCCTTTTTCCTTGGATACACCATGCGCGTGAAAATGGGAAGAACTTGGGTACTAGAACGTTTATAGCATTTATTTGTGAGAATAATGAAATCGAGGTATCATTGGAGTGGGGGGGGGGTCCAAAGTTATTGAGTTGAATTTCAGTAACAGTGTGACACTTAATTGGAAATAATAGCACCAGGAAATGGGGTTTTCGATCGAAATGCCCCAAAGTCCGATGTAATTATTCGAATTACAGATTTTCGGAGTACAATTTTGATATCGACTCAATTTTGAAAATTGTCGTGCCCGTAGGTGGAAGTGGAACTGAAAAGGGAAAATTCGGAAAAGTGCAATATGAACGTCGATTTCTTTCACCATTTCTTCATGATAATAGTAGTTCGTATCACTGATGGCCCATGCATGTGGCCCTGAAGCTCTGATCTGAAATTTTTTGAAACTTTGTACCGTGTGTCGCCACCCAGACCTGTGAGTTAATCCGGACTTGCTCCTGAAAAAGGGAGATGAGATCCCCCTTACAAAAGTTCACAATTCAGTATGTATTTGGCCCGGTATTTCTATCGTTCGATCGAGTTTTTGAAATATTTTCAGTTGACGAATTTGAAATTTTACACTCGAAATCATTTTTATCGCTTATGTCTGGTAGAAATTCGAGAAGATATTACAGAATATATAATCCTCGCCTTCAGTCAGCAGACAGCGTCAGACTGAACACTATTTCGACCCGGTTCGGGGAGAAGTCGATTATGTCGGGAAATTAATTTCGACGGGAATCAGTTCGGCTGCCTTCGAGACAATTTGATTAATTGTTATCTCAAAATGGAATTTTCACTTCATTTGTAATTCATTTAAAAATTTACTACAGTCGGAACAGAGACCATCGAATTTTATTGAATAAAAAAATCCGAAAGTAAACGGTCTATTAAATTTCTTTCCGGCGCCGTAATTCTAACTTATTCTCATTTTTTGTAGTTTTTTTCCTTTTCTCCCTTCGCCTCCTTCCTTGTTCTTCGTCCGTATTTTATTTTGTACAAGATTAAGAAATTAATTCTCTTTTATCAAATTGACGAGTCGGGCTTTTAGAAGTTGTATTTGTTTATGGTGAAATAAATTTACATAGCATTTGCATTCGTTGTACACGTTGACTCCAGAGTCGGGCGTACACACAGCCGCAGCCGGGCTTTTGTCGTCAGATGCGGTATAGTCAGGAGAGCACAATCTGGACCATTTTATTTGTATGCAAATTCCGCTTTTTGCATTCGGACTACCACCAATTTTTTATTTGTAATACGGAATCGGACGTGAAGAACAAATAAAAATAGTAAATTTCGGAATCTAGTCCTACAATCGTACATCAATATAACTCGGTATTTCCATACCGCTCATGGCATTTAGGAATATTGGAGGATAAAATGCTCACCGGTCAGGTCTGCGTATTCACGGCCATTATAATCGTTTGTACGGATACTTCGGCCTGGGTTTAAATAACGATATTGGCACTGCGTGAACATGGCTTGATTAATGTTTGATTTTGCGAGACTACTAAATTAACTTTAGAATCACGTAATGCGCTGTACGCGGAGCCAGAAAAGCCCCACGTGGTATATTACTAGCACCTATACTAAGGTTTCTATTACCTTAATCAAATAGTAAATCATATTCCCAGAATATAAATGCGTCGGCCTGCTATCGTTCCATTCGGAATTGTTTGATTTTTGATTCTCTCGTGCTTGTAAAAGTGAGCTGGAGTGAAGGAGTACGTCTGTGTTTTTTTGGGGGAAATGTTTTACATAACAAGTTGCTGCTAGATATTTCAAATTTCGAATCCGACCAAATTTCGGCGCCAAAATTTCAAGTCGCAGCGCCAGGGAGTTGAAGCTTAACCGTAGAATTCTTTAAAAAAATGTCATTCTTCTTTGAAACCTCTCACAGGTAGAGTTTTTCAAGAAAAAAATGATCCGAGCCGAAAATTTTGCTCTTTTTAACATCTGCGAGACCGCGATATGAAAATTTTTGAAAGAATTTCGTATGAAGGGTGCACTGGGCTCCATAATATGGCTTGTAGAGGTTTGTTGATGAGATTATATCCTTCACTCAGTGTTAGTCAAATAAATGTCACATAACTATTTTCTATGGTTTTTGGATTTGCTGAGCCAGTTTAGAGTAACTTTTGAATCTACACCCTCTCCCCCACCGAATTAGTAGCCTACAATATATCGAGTATAGTATTTCTTTGTACGGTTTCTTGAGGAACCATCTTAATTTTTGCGATACTCCTTTTTCTAATTTTGCTCTCAACCCGAGCCCTGGAATCTGCCTTTTCGAGCATTACATCAGAGACGTCGGGGAGGCTGGTAGGGCCGTTTTAGCCCTCTGCTCTACTTGCCGAAAAACTGGCCTAGGTCGAAATATAGCGAGTTGCTACGTGGGCTCGAACCCGGGACCTCCGGATTCCGAGACCAGCGCACTATTCACTTAGCCAACCAGACCCCTTAATTTCTGTGATAATTTTAGCTGTACCCCTACCCAGAGGGCTCCACAGTGGGTTACATCCTAAATTATTAGAAATTATGTAGGGTGTTTAGGTATATGACCCCCTTCAACCTGGTAGGTAGGCAACTGATCCTGATGATGTGTTGGTATGTTTGCCTATTTTTACATTTGAAGAGGGCAAAGATACGGATATTTCAAGAAATTGTCTGATGTATTGCTTTCTCAGAACTGCTAATAGACAGTGGAAGTTTTGGTAATAATAGAAGATAGTTACGGCAACCACTGAAAAAACAATTGCCACAGGCGGATCAGTGAGGTGTTCACAAAATCTATTTTGGTAATAAACTGCGTTAAAAAGGTTTTATGAACATTTTCCTCTGGACCTAAAGATTTTATCAAGATAAACGGCGCCCCCCCCCTTATACTATTTGGAAATATTCCATGGTTGCACCTATCTTTGTTTCTTCTGAATTTGAAAACGCTGCTAAATGTAATTAAAATTTACACTGAAAAAATGTTCTGAAAAAACAATGAGAAACTTCTTTCCCCACCGCAGTTTCTTTAGTATTCGTAGGAGAATTTGCTAGAAGTAAAATAAGTAAGCCTGGCCCGTCTTGGTAATAGCGTAGTACTGAAGTGTAACAAACGATAAGAATTGGATGTTATGATTTTCTATATAAAGCATTGTATTTATGTTAATTTTCAAAACTGAAACTTGAAATAGGTCAGAGTGGGGCCAAGGAGTATTTCTAAAAGATATAAAGAGGGGAATTGTTTGCCACAAGAAAAAGTCTTTGGATCCGGGAAACAATCTTTGTAGAAAATTTAAAACATCTGAAATTTCTTTAGAGTAGTTTTCAAACAAAATCGAGTTTGTGAATACCCTGTTGAGCCGATAGCGGCAATTGATTTTTCAGTAGCTGGGTGTCTCCTGGCCTGAAAAGTCATGATATTTTAACCAAAACTCGAAAAAGTCAATTATCTGACCTAATCGGGGCTCAAGGGAGGTCGGATAACGAAAAAGTCGGATAATCCGAAAGACGATATTGTTTAATAAAAATACATAGTACTGTGGTGCTTTGATAATTCAGGAAAGAAATAATGGAGTAGGTAATAGATATTGTCTTTATTTTTACTGTACATGCATACATACATACATATTATGTACACACTGTACTTATTGGAGTAATAACACATATTATGTGTACAGTACGGTAAAGAATACATTCGTGGATTATAATTAATTTCGAGAAGGTTGGAAATAATCGGTACTAACAGACTGCCGTGATTTTGCGTTCACACGTTTTTCTGCAGCAAACTTTCGCCATTTTCGGAAAATGAGCAACTCCTGAGGTGTTACACTGGACCGACCACTCATTTAATTGTATGCAAGCATGAGCGATCGAAAAAAATGCAGAGATCGGATAATTTTGGCCTGATGGGTCGGATAATCCGGCAAGTAAGGTCGGATGAATTTGAGTCGGATAATCGAGAGACTACTGTATTTCCATTACCAAAAAAAAAAAATCAGTTTTATTCATTTAATAAGAAAAAAATATTGAGTGAATATTAGCGCGTTCTGTATTGAGCCCCCGATGAGCCGCGAAGCGCCGAGTTTGCCCCCTTCCCTTCATCTTTTTTTAATATCCCCCATGATAGTCATGAAAAAATGTCACGAAAAGTCCTGACATTTCGTTTCTCAAATCCAGTAGACACCCTAAGTAGCCGCCATGTAGATTATGTGAATACCCAGTTGAGTCGATTGTGGCAATTGATTTTTCAGTTGTTGCCATAATTGTTTCGTAGAATAACTAAAAAGTTCCATCTGTCCATCTATCAAGTTACACGACAAACTGAGATTTTTTGGGAACCACATGAAGGAAAATAGACGATTCTTAATGTACCTATTCTTCACGCTGAATTCAAGTATAATATTGAAAATTCTTAATTAGATAATTAGTTCTTACGTTTGTTGAGAAGTAGGGTATTTTGAGGATTGAGGAATTGTTTTACTTTATGTGATAACACTGATGGTGTTTTGAACTCATATTACTTTTGAGCTCCTTTGATCATCGACATCAAACCACACGTTCATACTCGTAACTGTGTTAGTGAGTTTACGTTTCGTGTAGTGCATGATGCAGTGTAGCGGTGTAGCCACATTCCTTAATACAGAGAACCCCGCTTATTATGGTCACTTTGAGCCCAACAGAAACTGATAATATATGTTATCCGAATGATAACAAGAACCCAAAAACGAGATAAAAAAGGATAGAGGCTCATAAATATGTACAAATTTCAACCATCTCGAACACAACACTTCCTCAATATGACGACTCGCAAACCTCGAATGTGACTACCACTTCTCCTCCATACCTAACATTTCCATGGAAAAGCCAAAAAGTGACCCTTTATGAGTCAGAAAACTGGCAGGTATTTTTATTTTAGGTAATTGTCCAGCCAGTCGAAGAATTTCAGTTAAATGTCCGTCAGGTATTTGTCTTTCAGTATTGTTACAATCAGGGAAATATGTTTCTGGTATGTGGTGTCAAGTAAATGTCTGGTTACGAAGTCTCTCCCTACCGTGAGGCAGCAGTCTCAATATTTTAACATTCTAATAAATTTATTATTAAATATTAATTTTTATTAATATATTAATTTAATTTTATTATTCAAATAATCTTAATAGAAAAAGAATTTAATTTAAATAATTCTTTAAAATTTTTAATTTATATTTTTTTCAATTTTTTATTTAAATTATTAATTAATTTTTAAATATTAATTATATTAATATTAAAAACTTTTAAAAATCAATGACATCTGTGTATTATAGCAACGCTGATGGAAAAATTTTCCTAATTTTTAAAATGCACGTACCTTTGTTCCTTCAAATTCAAGAGCAAGCAAGCGTTATCTACATGTTGTGAGAATAAGGTACTGACGGGACCTGTCCCGCTACGTGTGTAGAACCAACCATGTGTAGACTATCCGTAAAATAAGTCCTCTCGGAGACAAGTCTGCTCTCATGAGAACATGAGCGGCAACGTGGGATGGTGGTAACTGTAGAAGCCTTTGAGAAAGACCGGTCAGGTAGGGAATGGCGTAGTCCACACCGGGTGAATCTCATCTGGGCCCCGATTACGACCGACGGTTTAGCGTGATAAAAAATTTTATCAATTTTTATCAACGTGATAAAACCACGATAAAACAGATTTTGTCAATGTTTTATCAACTTCCTCATGGCTGTTGATAAAATGTTGAGAGGAGTGACAAGGTTGAGAAAGCAGGGAAACTGAATCGTTGATCGTAATACATGATATTTTGTCGCTGTATCTTTATCACGCTTATTGGTCGGTCGTAATCGGGGCCCTGGGGTGAGTCCTGGGCTCCCGCTGTCGATGTCTGGCAGTACCCTAGTCGTGATAGAGCCTTGTGCACTGTGTTCGGAGATTTCAGGCTCGTATAATCGGATCGCGTAGTTGAGTCTCCTCAGTGGGGAGGGGCTTGTATTCTGCTCTTGATTGGTGTCTGAACGCTGGTTGTACACCTCCACTTAATAGATACCCTCACCAATGAACACGTTGCGATAAGGTGAAGGGTTACCGCTTCTAAATAAGTAGTCAGTTCTCTTGGGGGGCTGAATTTTGCAGACCAGTCTAGAGGAGATGCCTTGAATATTTCGTAAAGTTTATGGTTAGTCTTCCTATAAACCTACAACTGGTAATCTATCTTCTTCTTCTATATTATAAATGGGTCGATGAAATGCCACGCTCAATAGGCTGAACAGATTCTTTTGAAAAATGTCTCAAATGAAAGCTTGGGTTCCCTAGGAGGTTTTTAAAAAAACATTGCAGAGAAGTGCATTCAGTAAGCTGTAATTAAGTTTTAAAGTCGTTTTGCATCTGTGTCTATGTGTGAGTGTTTCGCGCGCTTACTCCGTCATTGTAAACGCGTGTTAGAGTGATCAGTGTGACAACATATAACACATCGTGAATATAGAACAATCAGGGTTTCTTTCATCTAAAAGCGTCTCAGTGTACATACTGCGGTTGATCAGGCCATGTTGCGATTTTTTATTATTGAACTTTTACTTCACAAATCCTTTTGTAGGGCTTCATGTGTTCAAAACTTAGGCCATGTGTCGTTTTTTTATTATCGAATTTTCATTTTACAAATACTTTTTTGCTTCATTTTTCATTTATTAAAGAGATTAATGTAATATATAAAGACAAGTCTCGATTTTTCCTCACCAGTGTTCTCAGGTATTACTGAAGGAAATCTTTTTAAAAAGGTCTCATCTAGAAGTAAGTATTCCCTAGCAGGCTTATGGCGTGAAAACTTTTTGATAACTGTAATGTAAAACGTACTGACTTTCCGATGCGCAGAATCCCGCCAGTTACCCAAGTAACTGAAAGGGAACCAAGGGTAACTGACAGGTTTCTGGGTAATCTGAGGGTGACTGGACGCTGTTAAGCATAAGGGAACCAACCAGTAAAATTTGTTTTTTGAGAACACGTGATTCGAGGTTCACGAGCCATGTAGAAACTATGTGACATAGCGTTTACGGATAAGATTTTTTCAATGTAAGTGCACATTTTTGAATGGGGGGGCCAATTTTGAAAAATTATGCTTTTTATGTACTTACCAATAACGATACGAAATTCTACTTTTTATGCACTCACTAATAACAATACTAATAAATCATTCTGCTTACGAATGTCAGCTGGTTTGCTTGCGCTTAACAGCGTCCAACTGACGTTTGCAAATGGATGGGTGACTTTTCCGCGGGTAACTAGGGTAACTGATTGCGCATCCGGTTGGGAGACAGATATACCAAGTTCAAAACTCAGTTCATGTTGCGTTTTTTTACTATAGATCTTTCATTTTACAAACATTTTTTTGCTTCATTTTTCATTTATTGAGAAGATTAAAGAGATGTAAGTAGATGTTTCATGTTGCGCTTTTTTACTATTGAACTTTTATATTTTACAAATAATACTTTTTTTTATTTCATCTGACTGGGACTGGGCAAATTGTAGAAGCGCTAGCGTCGTATCTTTTAGTGCGTTTGTTATTATACAATGATAAGGACAATATACATATTATAGCGGTATACCTATGACATAAATGTACAAACTGTTATCAAAGCCGCGATCTTTAATGTTTTTGAGAGCCTCTGACTGGGACTGTGCAAACTGTAGAAGCACTATTTATTTTATTTTTTTTTTTTTACTATCAAACTTTTATTTTACAAATACTTTTTTGCTTCAATTTTCATTTATTGAAGAGATTAAAGAGATTTAGATGATAAGTAAAGTATACCGGCTAGGCATTTTCAAAGTGCGAAGTTACAATCGTACTGCGTACAATGATAAGAAGAACATATAGCGCGACCTGTGACACAAACATACAAACTGTTACCTATCAAAGTTGTTATCTATAATTAATGTTTTTGAAAGCCTCTGACTGGGACTATGCAAATTATAGAAGCGCCAGCGTCAAATAGGTTATAATGTAAACCATCACCATTCGAACTTTTATTCTCTGAGGTCTATTCTGAAATATTTTATTAAAAATAATAATAGTAAGGTAAGCTACCTATTCTGAGCCTAGCATCAATTGTGAGTCCTCTTTTTGAAAACGCGTTTTCTCGCTAGACGAGGCATTGGACAATCGTGAAACCTCTTCCATTCGAAGGACCAACATGTTTTACACTATCCATGTTGGTTTCAAGTTCATAACTCAATGTGTTTGTTGTGATGGATTTTTTTTTCAAAGTGGTTATCAAAACATGCGTTATTTTTCATGTGTGTGAAATATCAATTCTGTGAAAAACGATCGATAAGTACTTTAAATTAATATTTTCTCAACGTATTATATATGGTTGTGTAGAGGAGAGTCTAGGGAACATTTTTCCGCTTGAGTTTTCGATTTCGGTCCACATATATGTGTGTGCGGAAAAAATAAAGGAATTCAAAAAATGGGGGAAATAGTTTGCAAAAATCGCGAAAAATCAAAGTGAATATGATCGGGTAATCGAATGAAAAGTGTAGTATAAGTGATACTTTAACTTATAAAACCAAATTTCACGTTTTTTCAGTTACTTTTTTTAAATTAAACTTTCCTTTTTTCAGACCCATAATTGGTACTGTGAATTTACTCGACTTTAATGCGTTTTTAAATTACTTAAAAGTCAAATAAGACGAGTCAACGTGTTTTTAAAATAAATTTGAAATGCTTACTTAAGTAAACTACATCATTTTTCATTTGATTTATTATACTTACCAATTGTGGGTATATCAAAAAATGTCGTATCAATTGTGGGTCGTTGCCAATTAATATGGGTCGACCCATAATTGGTATTTTCAAAAGTTGTTCGAATCGAGAAAATTCCACCTGGAATTTTGAACAACTTAGAAGGCCTCAGAGTGCTTTTTGAATTTCAATAGTTGTCCATGTACAGATTCTGTAGTCCTCAGTGTCATTTGCGAGGATATTTTATAGTGAATTGTTGGAGAATCAGAAAATACCCATAATTGGGAACTGCACTCAATCCTGGGTTTTGAGAACTTTTGAGAAAAAATTCACCAAAAATCCAAAAATGCCTAATACTCAAAAGTAACTGTCACAAGTAGTAATAAGTTCTTTATGATAGGTAATATTTATTACTGTTGAAGCAGGACGTGACAATGAACAAAAACACACTCAGTACTCCTATTGAGGTCGTGAAATGTACAGGATAGTTTGATCACTTCTTAATTTTTAGATAGAGAAGAACGGGTAATCTGGCTTAATTTTCAAAGATTACAAAGCTTACACATTTATGAAAAAACAATTTCATGCTTCAATTTCTTTCATTAAAGAAAATTATCAAAACGTATAAGTATCAGCCTGTTTATTTCTCTATGGGAATTTACATGTAATTTCGTTTCATACTATTGCATATGTTTGGGCAAAAGTACCGCTCAGTACTTCTATTGAGAACGTGAAATGTACAGGATAATTCGATCATATCTCATTTTGGAGATAGAGAAGAATGGACAATTCTATTGAATTTCCAAAGATTACAAAGCTTATCAATTTTAGGAAAAAACAAGTCATGTTTCATTTTCTTTATTTTTTTTTCCAAACGCCTGTTTTATTTTCTGTATGGGAATTTACATGTTATTTCGTTTCATATGCACTAATGCATATGTTTGAGCCCGTCCGAAGGACGGGTAATTCAGCTAGTCCTTTATAATTCACATGGGCTCGAGCACAGGTTGCACTTCGAATAGCGGGACGGATGAAGGCATACCCTCGCAATGGACAAATTTACTGGAAACCGAAACTCAGCTCATGTCCACCAACAATATTAGACCTATTACCGGCATTGAAGACCTTCTGGCGGGAAGCAGCGAGTTATTGATGACAATGCTTTACAGCTCCAATAGCATCTCAGATTTGTCACCTGCTGGGACGTGGGATAGATGTAGAAGCCCGGCGATGAACTGCAAAAGGAGAAGATGAAAACGACTACGACGAAGACGATATATACGATGATATCCGCCCCTGTTACAACTACGGTGAAGGGTTGGAAGATCCTGCTGCCCTCGGCAAAGAAACTCAACTCGAACGAGCGCACCAAACTTTTTGGGGAAATTAAGGGCCCGGTGGCTAGAGACGGATAAGGCCTTCCGTAGTCGAATTTTCAAAAAGTTTAAAATAACGAACACTCCAATACGCACATTAATGAAGAACGGAGTGCCCGCAGCAGCTTTTGGTGGGCGATTTCTAGGCTCTGGCCCAAACATCGTGTGAAAATAATGACGTGCTTGAGCCTGCTGTTCCAGAACATTTCCTTCGCAAATATCAGTGGCCGCAAAAGTCCGCAGCCAGTGTGTAAGATTAAATCGAACGTATGGTAGGACTATCTGTTTGTTCAAAATGGTCACGTCGTTATCTCTCGAACAATGGCAAAAAGGTGAAAATATTTACGAGACCTTATTTAGTATTTTCCGAACGTAATAGCGCCTTTTTCTCCCCTCTTCTGGAAATATTATTCCTCGCCTATTATTTAGTCCAGTTACAAAAAGTTTCTGCTGAAAGTTAGCACCGGGTAATCTTTTCGCCGGAGTCAGCTCGAATTCCGTCGAATCGCGTGCTAGACAAGAAAACTGTTAACTGCCGCGTCGGGTTGAAATGAAAATAAAATATCACTTTTCTCGGAATGTTGTTTGAAAAACTCAATTTTGCTCTTTCCTATCTAACACTCATCGGAACAAGAAAAAGTTGCCGCACTAGCCGCAGTTGTAACTAACATCCAAAATTAATAACATACGTTCTGTCTGTCCTCTGCAATTCTGCCCACGATAGAGACGAAGCCGAGGCGAGGCTAGGCCTGAATTCACGTCAGTTAACGCCGTACAGCTTTATCAAGTCGAAAATTCAGAAAGCCGATGAGGCCAAGGTTATAACGTAATATGGAATGGCGGTTTTGTCAATAAAGACGTCGGATTAAGTTGGGCGATAGCTATGTAACAAAAATATAATTCATTTGTACGGCGAATATGCTTCGCATGTACAGGCTGCGTGTCAGGTCATCAACGGTGTGCTACAGTACGAACCCCTTGGCTTAACCCATTTTCGGGCTTGTACTCGGGGCCAGTAAAATCACATCAGATGGTCGTGTGTATTACCTATTTATGAACATTGCGACATTATTTCAACAAAGTGAACGGCGGCCGGACAATGAAATGGGATTGTTCGTTTTGCTGGAAACGAGCAAACGCGATCGACGAATCGACAGTCGACGTTATCGGCGACAAATTACACGTGTCTGGAATTCAAGTACAACCGACTGCTTTATATTTATTATACACAAAACCGTGTTGCCTACCCTTACATCGATTGAATTTTATTGCCATAAAATTAATACGTAGAAATAGTGATCATAATATTTTTGAGCTCCCTCAACAGCATTGGTAGGCCATGATGTCGGCTACACACTTATCATGAAACGCCATGAAACGACCGTGAAATAAGAAAAAGTGAAAAGTGTGTAGAGTATGTGTGGTGCGTTTCACAGAGCATCTTTTTCACATTTCATATTTCACGTCGTTTCGCTGAAGGTGGCGGTTTTTTGATGAAATATCAATGGGTTTTCATCAGGTGTTGTCGAGACATCAGCACCGATACACACTTTTCATGAAATGCAGCCGGATTTCAATTTAGATAGTCGCGAAACCCGGACTATTTGGCCCGGTTGGTTCGCAGAGGAAGCTGGTCAGCTGTTGGGCAGTGGGACCCGGCGGTCACAGATCGTAAGTCCTTTTGTAAAGTAGGCCAAGAGAGGGCGCAGCAGCACTTTGACTTGAATTGGTTTTAGGAGAAAGCGGAGCCCGGGAGGAATGCAGACAGAGATGAAACTTTACTTTCAGTTGGGAGGGGGGGGGGGAAGGAAAATTTGCCGACAAATATTTTTTGAAAACAGAAAATTCGCCGACAAAATGTTTTTTTAATTCGAAAATTTGCCGATTTTTTAATCGAAAAAATAATAAACAAACAAACGTTCTTAGAAAATGAAAAATTCAAAAGAACAGTTTCAAAATTTGCCGACTGCCAAACAAATTATTGGGCGTGTTTCTCCCCCCCCCCCCCACCCCCACAGTTTCATCCTTGCAAATGCAGATTAAAACCTTATACCCCGAACACTCACATTCGCGCTAGGAAGAAGAGGGATGTTAGGAATACCTGAGAGGAAACAAACAACTTCCTTTACCCATTAAGGTGGTCGTTATTTACTCTTGGTGATCTTTTTTCTGAATTTCCTCTGATTCGTCTTCTAAATTGGTTCCAATAAAATTGTGGTAACCGAGCTCCGCGCTATTCCCGAATGGCCAAGGCATTGATATCATATAATGCGATAGATATGCCGGCAAGTTTCACACTCTCATTTATCCTAACACGTTGATTCCTGTTCTTACTTGTCTATACCTGATCACACTATTTCTGCTGTTTTCCTTCGATTCGTTCGACTTTTTCCTCTTTTTCTGTGATTTCTGTGACCTACCCCAGAGAGGGGGAAAACTCACCGTTGACCGTTCGTGGAAAGGCGGCAGCGTGGACTCGGTTCGTGACGGTTGACCAAGCAAGTTAACGTACTCGCAAGTCTAACGATTGCCAAAGAGTCTCCGAATCCGATTCCAACCCGCGACATAGGTGTGACAAATCCACCCAAATTAAACTTTCTCGGCTGTTCGTTATTCGTTTAGGAGGCAGTGTCGTCGCCTTCTCCACGCGCGCGATATTTCGATCGTTGAGAACTTAGATTCGTACCCTTCATCCAGGACCCGCAGCTTAACTCGCCACGCGGTAACGTCTCCGAGCTCTCCGTCGAAACCTCGACTCCGCGCCTCCGCGAACACCATTCTTTTTGTTACTTGTTGTGTTGTACTTGTATCCATCTATCCGTAAGTTCGTTTAGAATATGTTCACTTCACCGCCTAACCGTGTGTTGTCTCTGTGTGTAGTCTTGTCCGTAGCCATCAAGCACCAGTATAAGTACCGCCTCAGAGGTATTCTAAAGGACTGGAACTCATCTAACCCTGAGTTACCCCGTCGCATCTCTAAGCACAGGATCGTCAAGCCCTTAGCGCCGGTTCCATCACCCTGTAGGTCCCTAGAGCTAGTCGTGGCCTAACAGGTGGTTCCTCCTCCCAACCGAACTGTCCTCCTATCCCGCAGGAGCCTTCACGTTCGGTTACCACAAAATAAAAAATAAAAAAATAAAAAACTTACAAAGTTTTAGGTCGATTGAATTAGGGGAATCCGTGCCATAAGCACCCTTTCGTTCTTATGGGAAAAACACATGGAGTTTTCCACTTGTAGGGTGTGCCAATTCACGTTTTCTTCCTACAGGGCGCTTTCGGCTGTTATGCCATCATCAGTGAGAAGGGTACTCGACTGATGATGGTATAACAGCCGAAAGTGCCCTGAACTACAGGAGAAGAAAACGTGAATTGGCACACCCTACAAATGGAATATTATTAAGTTCACTCACACTCCGAAATGTTTAAAATTCAACGTTTGCTACCGACTTTCAGATTTTTGAAACGTCTTCCACATTTCAGTTTTGTTTCAACCGTTCAGATAACATTCGATACTCCGCTTGAAACCGTCAACTTTTGACTGACTAGTCTCTGACAGGAGTTCAGGGTACTCCATTTTCAGAAACGAAATTTGACTTTCAGTTTGGGAAGGTGGAGAAGAAAAATTTGCCGAAAAATCATTTTTTAGAATCTAAAAATTCGCCGACAAAATTAAAAAACAAATTTTAATAGTTATTTTTTAATTGAAAACAAAACAAATAACAAGGTATTTACTGGTCAAGGAAGTCAAGGAAAAGTCAAGTATTTTGGATAGTGGTCATGAAAGGTCATAAATTTTTCATTTAAATTTCCTCAAAATTACTATCGCGATTTTTTTTTTAAATTATAAGTAAATTTAATGTAATTTCGATAGGAATAGGAGAATTGTATCTGAGTGGAATCCAAACATTAAGTGTTAAATATTTCCTGCGTTCAGTGAACCGAACCCTATTTAAAATGAACATCCTGGGTAGAATGGAGTTGGTGAATGGGTATAAGGAGCGGCTAGTGTGCGTTGTGCACTGCGTCTCGGCTCCGTTCTCTCTTAACTTTGACGGTACTTTAATTCGTAACTTGGTTACAAAATGTGTTTTATTAAATGAAATACAATACTGTATTACCTCCATTTTGTTTATGTGGTGCTATATATTTTATAAATAATTGTTTAAAAAAATTGTAATTGTTATACCTACATATTATTGCTTGACTTGAATATTTTCAGATAATTAGATAATATCCTTTTCCACAGTATTTTTTAATGTTTCCATTTATTGTGAGCCCCCCCCCCCCACCTTGATAAGGTTCTACGAATAAGATTATGTTTGTATGTATGTAAAACGGTTATGAAAAAAGTGAGAAAAGGTCAAGGAAAAGTCAAGGAATTGGAAAATTTGGACCCGTTAGACACCCTAAAATAAACAAACAAACATTCATAAAAAATGAAAAATTCAAATGAACACTTTCAAAATTTGCCGACTGTCAAATTATTGGGGGGTGGTTCAACTCCCCACACCCCTACATTTTCGCCCCTCTTATAATAATACACAGATAAGTTCATCATTATTTTCATTTATATTTCTTTCAGTTGCTTATAAGGAGTAGAAGTTATGTCTTATTACATTCATTATTTGTATTACCTATCTAATTATCTAATATAAATAAACTACAGTTCATTCATTCATAGGTTTATGCATTACTTTATGGAAATCAGAAAATATAAAGTACGATTTTTCTTGTGTAGGGGAACAACGAAATAGGTAGAGAAAATACGGAGCCGTATTTTCTTAACATATTCAGAAAATTATGTTCGAATTTTCCAAAATGCATTTTTAGAACGAGGGGAGGGGGTGTATCGACATATGAGGTAAGAAATTTTTGAAACATAGGGCAAGAAAACGGCAAGAAATTCAAGTTTTCACTTTCATTAGACACCCTGAAGATGCACTAAACTCATTTATGACTTATTTTGTTATAATACCCTCCCCCCCACTCTTAATACTCCACCGAGGAGCTGAACCATAGAATTACAAGTAATACGATCAAATATAATGAAAATTAATCGTTAAATTCATTTTAGAAGTTATTTGTACTGTAACCTTCACCAGTAATGGACCAAAAGGACGAGGGAGTACACACTTGGAATTTATAGAAAATTATTTCGAGTATGTATTCATTTTTGAAGTTATGTTTTCAGAAATCCCGACCAATGACTAATGGTTCATGAGGGGCCGGTACATGAGAAATTCAAAATTCTGTGATATGTAAACAAGAACTTGAAGTCGAAAAACATTTTTATTTATACTGGGGGAAAAAAAATCTATGTAGTTATTAAGTATACATCTTATTGTTCTTCATGGTAAATAGCCCCCATGGATCATAAACTGGTAGGGCATAAAGTTAAAATAGCCTTCAAAACATATTCAGTGACCTCGGAATTCCGATTTTGATGGGCTTCGAGGTATTATCCTAATTTTTGTGAGAATCCACCCCCTCGGTGAAGGTTTTAGGGCGGAGGATAGAACCAAAATAAATTCATAAATAAGTTAAGTGTAGATATCTGAAAGCCGAGTAAACCATAGTTTTGTACTGTCATACGCTTTCTGTCGGTTTCAATGAACAATGCGCAAGCAGAATACAACAGAGGTCACTCGCCTTACAAATTGATTTTTCATAAAATTTTCGGCAAGTGCTTAATCCGTAGACTAATAAGAACGATTTTTATGGTCGAATCAAGTTTTTCGACCGAACTCGACGTTTATAAGTTTGCAAAGCAATTTCACAGTCTTTCTCATGGGGAATCTTCCAATTAATTCGGTCCCTTCCCTCTAGAGCCCACCCCTCAGAGTAGTTTGACTCAAAAATAATTTTGCCAAATGAACTTTTGAACCAAAAAGAACAAATAAAGCCCAGGGAGCAAGAATTTTCGATAGTAATTATAAAATTTGACATCACCTTATTGCAATCTGAAAAACGTGATCCTCGGCGTTCATTCGATCAACCCTAAATGTCGAAGAATCTAAGTTATTTTGATAGCAGGAATTCAACAAAACCCGATTTTGTAAATGCTTCCTTGTATTGAAAACTGACAAATTACGTTCTTTCGCTACAGTAGAGCGGTATAGCAGAGAACCTTTCCACGACAGCGATTTGATATTGAAAACATTTATGTTTACTTGTCGTAACTGAGAATTTCATTATTTACACAACGAAAAATTCGTGAACTTTTTTCGTAACGAAATATAGTTGTGTTAACATCATCCCGTAATTTCGAAGGCTTTCATAATTCCGATTTCTTTGGTTCATGAACTTCCGTTGACGTTTTCCTGTCATTTTCATATCATAAAATAAGCAATAAAACAATGCTGACGGAGGGAACAGAAAATTATTAGCCATTCTAAGATCAACGCTGTTTTCCCTTCCAGGCGGCATCATTCAATCAGAACACGGTTCTCTCGCTTCAGTAACCGCGACCTAATGGGAAGCAGGGCATAAAAATGGAATTCAGTAACGAGCGGTCGAAGGAGTACATGTGTGAGAGTGCATGAGGAAAAGGACCTTTCGACCAAAATTCTCGTGTTTACTTGCTCGGTCAGTTTTATGTAAAAACCTCTTAGAAAACGAGTGAAAGTACCCCTAAGCACCTAATCTCAAAATTCAAGGAGATATTGCATTTTTAAGGCAATCAGGTCGACGTTGCTGCGAAGCAAAAAGAGTTAAGTGAATTGATTTAAAATAAGGAAAGAACGCGCCACATTCTTATCACAATAACAATCATGGAATAAATAACAACTGGTTAGCTCACGTAATGTGCTCTGTCAGGAAGAAACGTGTCTGGTCTTCAACACGAATTTTGTATTACAGTCAAATGAAAAAAATCCATAATGCGACGTTTTTCGTGTCTTTTCAACGCTTTTTCGTAGCAGCTCGGAATTTTTTTTTCTTCAATTTTTCTGATAATGCCACGCGAACGAGCAGCCAATAATTAACCAAGAACATCAAAAATATAAAAATTGATTTATGGATCCAATAGACGTTTCTTCCTGACAGGCACACTTATACGATGCGTGATAACGTGACCAATATACTACAGTTGATGTGACGTCATAATATGCCTTCACGTCTGTCGTGATGCAAAATTCAACTTCTTCGATTTTTCGAAGCTTCTTTCTCTGACGCCATCAGACTGGCGTCTGAATGCCACCTATTTGATGATCTTCGTCGAAGCAATGGCTCATTAGGATCATTACATCATGGAAAAACTTTGTGTATGGATTCGAATCCAGTATGAAAAAGTACGTTGAAATCATGCTCTGACCTTCCAGATATATAAATAAGGGCAAGATTTGTTCCTCACCGTAATTAGCCCATGAGGTTGTTGAGGGGGCCAATTTTGAATATATGTGAAGGTTTACTTTGAACTGTGCACGACTACTTGTTTGAAATCTCTTTCTTTGTACTGTAAAATTGAACACTCTTCAAAATTGCTCCTGTGAGAATTTTAAAAATAGAAATGAGTAATTGAAATTGAGTCAGCTTTGCGTTGTAGGAATCAAAACTTAATTCATTTTTATAAGTATTGATAGTTTTAAGATAGTCTTGACGAAACTTAAAATAGCCTTACAAAGAGTCTTAAGGTATCTTAAACTGTCTTTAAAAAACCAAGTCTGGGACTATTTCAACTATTAACGAGTCTTATCGTACCGTACCAGAATCATGGCAGGCCACAATGAGTTTCAAGCGTCTCAACGAATCCTAATAAGTCGTACCAGAGTCTTGACGTGGTAATCTTTAAAGATTCTCAACGAATACGTTTATAAGTCAACTAATAGTCATCTCGAGTCTTCCCCTGAACTTGAAGGAGTTCTAATGAATCTGGAATAGTATGCAGAGTGTTCTTATCGATTCTTCATTAGTCTTAGCAAAGTGTTGAGACTTGTGAATGATTTCCTAGGTGTCTTAAGTCTCCGTGATTCTTAATATGTTTTAATGAATTCTAAATAGTCTTAACGAGTTCCGTCGAATCCTGACTATTCGCCCCTAAAACTTAATGAGTTTGAACTGAATTATTCGATTATCTTTGAGAGTCTCAAGCCAAATCTTACGTCTTACTCTTGGATTGAAGAAATTTCAACAGAATTGCAAGGTATTGTGTATCTCGTGTTAGTTAGTAGGTGTCTATAACTTTTACAGGAGTGCAAAAAAACTTGATTAGTCTTTCGGACTTGCTTTAGTTGTCTTCTGTCTCCAAACGCTTCATTCCTCTTTAAATTCATATAGTCCCTTTTTCAAATTATTCTCAGTTATTCTTGCCGGCACAGTAGTTGCCTCGCAAAACGGCCGTGGGATGAAAACTCCTACACGTATTAAAAAATAATATTTCATCTGGCTAGGGGAAAGGAGTCGCGCCCTTGCTCTGAGTACACTGCTGTCTTCCCCCCTCGCATAGGAAATTGATTGGTATTTGCTCGTCTTCAATCATCCGAAACGAGAAGGAATCGAAAGCCATTAATTTCATCTCACTTAATTAGCTTCGTTACTTTTAACAAGTGACAAAAAATGAATTTATTTCGCGTAAAGGGCTACACCAACGTTAGCATGCGGAAAGTATACCGACGTCATCGTTCATTTGAATATCCGTTGGAAAAAGGTAAACGATAGTCCGGAACATCAAAAATAATGATTGCAAACATCGAGGAGTCGGTTAAAACGGGAAAATTCGAAAATTTTTCTCTTCGCTTTCCGGCTGAGGTATCACTTGAAATGACGTTATTGTTAAATAGAAAAAAAGAAGAAAAAAGAAAAAGGATTAATTTGATGACGCGGGTAAGATATACGACAAACTGTCAATGAAATACAAAAAACAGAACTTTTTTTTCGGAGGGTGAGATTTAGTAATCAATCAGTTCATTTTAGAGTCCCGATCACTTTAAAAAAAATTCTGTTCCGCATTTTTCCTTCCCGAGTATTTTGTATAGTGAGGTTCCCTCGAATCGGAAAAAAATGATCCGTTAGTAAATAATGATAAGTTGCAAACCTCTCGTGATTTCCGAACAGTTTCTACAGTTCGCGAGCTAAATCAGAAAAAAATGGAAAACTGTCTTGTTAGATTTTTCTGAGAACCCTCCTTGACTGGCTTGGTAAGTCTGGAGAAGAGAATATGTGCTTGGAACTTTGTTTCTTTTTTTACATATAAATCACACCCGATGGTACTTATTTTCCGGATGTGGTTTAGTCATAGATAAGTTACCTTAAGTCGAAAAAATCAGATTCTGTTGTTTCGTTTTTAATTACCCGTATGCTGCAGAAATTTAGGAGTGTTGACCTCCTGAATTCCGTGTATCTATTAAAAACTGAAGCAGCAACAATATTTTGGAAAAAAGTGTGAAAAGAAAGTCCTCAAGGTCTGGGAAAGAGACTTTTTCACAATTTTTGAACGCGAAGTTGGAACGACGTGACATACGAAGATAACATATGAGTGTCTTTAATGCATGGGCACCGAACAGTCTCTTTTTCTACAAAAATAAAAATTCTCTCACGAGTAGGCTACGATGTCGTCTCCAAAACAAAACATCACGAAACATGAAATTTGCGATGAAGTGGGAAAAGGAAGATCATGGTTCTGTTTCAAAAATTGCACAAAAATTGAGTAAAATATTCGGATGTTTTCCATACTCACCACTGGATTGAGAATATAGTTCACAATTTTGGCAGCATTGCTATGTTGAGTTGATTCTTTTTTCGCAACTGTTTATTTTTTAAAGCTCTTTGTTGCGATTGAATAGAGCGTTAAGGTGCATTTTTTAGTATCAACGAATGAGCATTAATGTTGCCAATCAAAATCTATCAAAAAGTTACACCTGTTGGATGTGGCATTGGTGCGATTTTGTAGTTTTGGGGAAGATGCATTAAAAACTTTCCTATTTCAAATGAGAAAATACCGGAAAACTCACCAAAATAGGATTTTTGGGATCACTTATTTTGAATGTTTCGTCAGATTTCTGAAACTGTCCTGATACTTTCCAAATTTCAATTCCAGATTTGAAATAGGCAATATTAATATGATTTGGAAGATGGAATGAAATATTGAATGGGCATTCTTTAAGTTGCTGTTTGCAATATCTCATCGGAATTTCAAGCTAGACACGATTTGAGTCTCGAAATGGAAATTCCCTCGAGAGTGAACAAAATTGAAGATTATCGGATTATCGGATCGTGAATGCTCTATTAGATTCTTGATCCGCCGTTGCTTGAGTTACTGAAAATTAAAATTTTCCTCTCTAGGAGGATACAATCTCCTCTACTGAGAAAAATAATCGAACTATCTAAATAAAGGTAGTTAGGTCACTGATTTCAAATATTCCATCAGAATATGCATCCCCCTCCTGTCGGCCCTTAAACTCTAAATCTCATGATTGAAATTGAACTTTCAGTCCCAATGTGCATCTGGTCAAAAATTTGATGAAATATTTGAACACTCTGACACAGAGAACCCATATGGCGATACTTCGATTTTCGAAGTCCAATTATTTTTTTTTATTCTAAAATTTGTAGCTACTTTGAGGCGCAGGAGCCAGTGTAAAATTCTGATGTAATATTTGAAATCAGCGACTATACAAACTTAGATTCTTTCTCGATAAACTCCCTCTGGAAGTTTAAAATTTGGCGAAATATCCTGACCCCGTTTTTGTGTATGTTTGGGAGGGGTAAATAAATCACTGCACGAAGCTCCTTTCTAATTTTACTCTCAACCCGATCCCTGGAATCCGCCCTTTCGAGCATTACCTTAGAGACGTCGGGGAGGCTGTTAGGGCTGTCTTAGCCCTCTTCTCATCTTGCCGAAAAACCAGCCTAGGTCGAAATGTAGCTAGTTGCTACGTGGGCTCGAACCCGGAACCTCCGGATTCCGAGACCAGCGCGATATCCTCTCGGCCAACCAGACACCCGCTGGCTTAATCTGTAGAATTTGGCGAGAAGATATCTACATCTTCTTGCATTAAAATTGGAAATCTGATATTTTCTCTTCTAAGAAATACATTTTTCCGATTTACTACTCATTACAGGCCTGAACTGTGCCGATAGAAAAAAAGTATTCCCATGAAAAAAAGTTCAACATCATGTAGCAAACAAAATGATACCACATTGTGTGTACAGGGTGTTTCTATTATTTGCACCAACTTTAGGGTGGTATTTATTTTGCCCTTATTTATTTATTTACTATCGCCTCACGAGAAAATTGTGTGTTAGTGTAAAAACCGTAACCCAGAATTTTTTTGGAAACAAGTTTAGGCCACTATCTAATCACGTCAAAATTTGACTACACACAGGTTAAAGTTTTTCATTAAAAAAGTGACACAACCCAAAAAAATGTTAAGCACAATAAAGAACTTAATCGAGGATTTTTAGTAAAAATTCCGTGTACGGGTGCAGCGGGCACCAAAATGTGGTTGTTAGGCGGAGAAATGGTGAATACAATATGCCATTTTGATTTTTACGACTTTTAATTTGTCCAGATGTCGCTCGCCTTCTAAAACATTGATACTTTTATATTCAAATGATGGGGTTCATGTATGAGTAGAGAAAGTGCTATGTTTTATAAAACATCGTAGTCTATAGGTAGAAAAAAGGAACAAGTTCAGCATCTCAGAAAAAGTACGTTCTAGCCTCCTACATTGAAAGCCACTAATCCCAATGCTCATTGGATTATTTGGGGAATGAGGGTTGTTCCCTCTGGTTACCGACACGATACTTGAAAGGGTGGATTCCAGGGCCCGAGGTGAGTGCGGTATCTGGGGAGCACGCCAAACATTGTGGAATTGAGGGTTCGTCCAAAAAAGCTCAAAAATGGGCTTGTGGTTCAATCTCGTAACATTTGTTTGCTTGACAGTAAATGGAGGACATCATTTCATTAGTAGACTCTCAACGGCCTTATTTTGAATCCCTCATAAAATCGTTTGTGTTAAGAAGAAAATTCTCTTTTAGGGCAAATAACTTTGTTTTGAAAAATCTCATAAGATGTATTAATAGAACATTTAAAATGGGGACTCTTATGTCAAACTTAAGTCCCTTGAATACGGCTTCAAACTTTTTTCAAAAAATTTTCGCTACTAGTCTTTATTATTAGAATACATCACTTTTTCTTATCGGATCGTTAATTGAAGAGAAAGAAAATGAAATAAGTGCCACCCTAGTGTTTCCTTTCTCAGTGTTGAAAGCTCGAGAAAAATCTAAGTCCTTACAAGACCCTTTTAATGACAAAAAACACGATGCAAATGTGAGGTCTAGAGGAGTTTGGATTAAAAAGTGGAACAAATTCTTAAGGTGGGAAGATACAGAAGTAGGGAAGTATACCAATGGTGTTTTGTCTGTCTCATATTCGCAGAACTCGATGCAAGAACTATACATTTCTGCCCATTAAGACCTGAATTGATGTGTAGTACTGTCGATAGTTATTTCGAATTCCCCATCCCCTCTTTCCGTGACTAGGGTTTAGAAAAGTCAGACTGTGTTGTATTATTTTGTCGTCCATTTAAGTTTAAATCTTCTTTTATGTGAAGAATGTTCAGTGTCTTGCAATTTCTTCCATGTTATTTACAATCAACTAGTTTCATGCACCTCCCTCTGTCGACTATTTGAGGTCTGAGGACTCTGTGTGGCAACTAAAGAGAGTCCTCGGAACGATATTCCGCAAAAAACTTCGAAACTTTTTTGTTCTTCTATTCCCAAATTTTGGATCTAATTTTTCTGAGCTAAGCTCAACATCGCCCTTTCGTTAGGTTCTCACGATTTCTGAGGAACAGGTTTTAGCATGCAGTATTTCCGCGTTTGTAAAGTACGTTCGTGTGCGTCGAAGAGCCGAGCCGTCGAAATTCGGTGAAATTATGCAGCCGAGTTGCACATAAAAGCTTATAGACTCGAATGCGATGCAATTTTTTATGAAAACGTTAATTACGAAAGTACCTTTTGACGCTTTAATACGTGTATGTAAATACCTCAAAGGGTGTTCCACTGTTCTTCCATTTCCATGTCATTAGCTTAAATATGTATAGCTTTATTTTGTCGACGCATCATTTATCGTTTAGTCACGTTTTTAATTCTTTTTTCCTTTCATTTTTCCTCTACGTGCCGGAAGTGAATCGGAGTTATCTTTTGTTGTTATTTCTCCCCTGAAACGAATGAAATATCTTCGTTTACCAGAAAAAAAATAGGAAATAAATTTTTTCTAAATATCTTTCTCGTATCGCCAAAAGAATCCGAAAATTGTGAATTCTCGCCGGGCTCGTGAATCTCGGCCCCTTCCCGAACCTCGATTTGTCTAAATGCCGACTAGAGTAACAGGCCAGGCACGGAACGATGATAACATTTCGCCCAATTGAGAACATGGCTTCGAGATGACAGTCGTATACGGCAGAATTGAATTTTAGATCCCACAGTAGGTTGTAAACAGTTGATTTAATTTGAAGCTCATCAAAGTTGAACACTAATTTGAGCGTCGTGCTTTCAGTTACGCGAACACGTCGTGACACGTTAATCTCGTTTTACAAAATACGCGATCGTCTGCTTTGGCGAAATTTTCGAAAAATGCTTGCCCAGAAGTTATCTCCTATAAAGTATTACGAAAGTTTTCAGAAATCGCTGTCGAATCAGTTTAGCTGTCAGTATCGAATGTCGGCGGAGAAACAGTGCGAGATTTGGAGTTAATTCGTCTGGCACCCTCCTCCGTGCCTTTAGTACTTTTTTTTTTAAATCGATTCATCGTCGTGTATTTTATAGGTGTACGCGATTGCATCTCATCACGTATTGCTGTACTATTTTAACGAACAGTCTTGAAGCAAGTTACACGATTAATAATTCCGGATGTTTATTTTATACAGATTTATCTGTGATGAACTATCGCTGGCTATGCTCTCAAGGAGATACTATTGGATAAAAGAAGAGTCTATGGTGAAGAAACTGATTTCAGGTAAAACACGTTTTTTACATTATTATACTTACCGTAAAATTAGATATAATGCTTGAAAAATGAAACCGGTGAAACAGAAGGGTTTTTTTGCAACTGATTCCTTGCGCTGCTTGGAGAGGCTCCCTGATTACTCATAAAGAGAAATAATCAAATGCCTATCTCCTCTCCATCCGTGTTTGTAAGGAGGCAAGAAATCCACATTTCTTCGGGATTTACCTGGAAACTAAACTACAAAACTGAGATAAGTCGCACTAACTGACGGCTTATGATAGAAATTCGGTACACTTAGCTCTCTAGATACAAAACGTGCTAAAAATTGTCAGTACGGCTTCCTTAACTTCGTACTTTTCCATCCCGAGGCATATTTTTGCCCTCTTTTCCCGAAACTACATGCATCATACATTTACGCATGTTTTCCGTTTTCAGTAGGATCTTGTTGAAATTTGGGCTTCATTGACCTGTCGTTACTGAGAGAAATTAATGAGATAACTTGGGAACTTATGCGGGAAAATCACGTAACACCAAATCACATGAGCGAATCATTTAGGAAAAACTTGTAAAAAAATCATAATAAGAAGCTTATAAGAAAAAAGCACAGAGATGTCATTCAAAGAAATTGTGCAGCGGCATTATAACTCAAAGGACAATATACATTATATATTAGGAAAATCTTATAGAGATGGATAACAGGGAATTTATAAATGAAAATTGTATAGAGAAATTATAATATAGGTATAATAAAATCATACTGAGTTGTCAGAGAAAATTATATGCAAGGGAAATCATACTCGGAAATGTTATTAGAAAATCATGTTGGAAAACTGAATCTGTAGATTGTGAAAATTATACAGGGGAATTGTATGAAAAATCTTTCAGTCAAATCACCATTCGAGATCTTAAAGAGTAATGCAGGAGAACAATTAGAGGAAATCATATAAGAAAATTACATATGGAAGTGATGTAGGAAAGCTACACGGGAACATCATAATATAGGAAAATTATGGGAAATATGTTGGGTAGTATCATATAGGAAAATCACTCGGAATAATTATTTAGAAAATAACATCGACAAATCATAATATAGAAAACCTATACTGAAAAAATGTATAAGAAACCCATATAAGGAAATCATGTAAGGGAATTCCGTTGGAAAATCATTTGGGCAAATTATATAAAGAAATATTTAGAAGAACCGTGTAGAAAAAATGGCTGAGAAAATCATATTGAGAAATAATAATGGGAAACTGCATGGAAAAATTATAAAATAGAAAATCCTGGTCAGGACAATGTACCAAAAAATTATAGAGAATGTACACAAGGGAATTGCGTAGGAAAACTGCATTGGCAAATCTGATGGGAAAACCATAAAAGAAAATCGTTTTGGAAAAACATAAAATAGAAAACCAATGTAAAGAATCATGCAGAAGAAAAACATTGATAAATTATACGGGGAAATCAGGTGGAGGATTTACGTAGGAAAATTGTATTGGAAAATTTTATGGGCTAATCTTATTGGAAAATCATGATACAGGGTGTCTACAGGTGCTGAAAAGTCCTTCAAGTCCCGAATTTTGAAAGTAGATCCTAAAAGTCCTAAAAAGTGTTGAAATTTAAAACAAAAATAATTGAAAAGTCCTTCATATTTTTGTTCATTCGTATTTTAAAACCACACCCCTGAAAAATCAACGTTCGTTGTAAAATATTAGTATTTTCAATAATAATAATTATTATTACTATCCAACACAATGAATGAGAATGTTTCAAAAGTGTGCTCGGTTAACTTTTTGTTAATTGGAAACAAAAAAAAAAATAAAGAAAAAAAGATTTGCACACTCGGGGAAAAGATAGAAAATATGCCGGCTACTACAGTCCTGCAAAGGGAAATATTTCATTTTTACTTTCCAATTTTTGTAGATACCCTGTGATATAAAAGTCCACTAAGGAAAATATAATTTATAGAGAACATACACGGAATAATCATGCTTAATATGTATATTTTGACCTTCAGCAGCACGAGGCCATTAATTATAAGGGGCCATTAAATTTTAAGCGAAAAATATAAAATAAAAGGAAAAACAAGAATGAATGAAAAAATAAAATAAATTATTAAAACAACTAAATTAATTTTGAAAAAAAGTACAGCAGCCCTTCCCAAATTTAGAGGAATGAAAAAGAAAGAAAAGAAAATATAAATACCTTTATTTTTTTCCTGTTAGCAGATTTCGAATATCGCTTCAGAATTTTGATTCGCCTTCACTTTGGGTCCAGAAATTCCAAATTCCAGACCAAGAAAGAGCCGAAATTAAACTGGTTTGAGGAATCAGAAATTGAACAAATTATTGAAATAGGTTCTCATTTTAGTCATTTGTTTCAGATATCGCATCGGATTATTAATCCGCCTTTCAATTTGGCCCCAAAAATTCAAATGTCCAACCTATACCTAGGTATTGAGCCCCTAATTGAATTGCTTTGAAAAATTAAACAAAAAATCAACAAATAGGTTTATTTTGGTCGCCGATTTTGATTTGACTGCAATTTGGCTTTCAAAAACCGAGCCGTTTATTGAACTAAGGATCTTTCTGATCACTCAAGTCAAAATCTGTCCGTCTTCTCAGATGGCTGAAAACAACTTAGTTTAAGAAATGGAGTAAAGTATCTGATTTTTTTTTGTATAGTTGGTTGGAAGTAATTTGATCAGTCTCATCCGGCTGTGAGTTGAGTCTCGAATTTGATATTTTACACTGGAAAGGGAAACAAATGAACGAAGTATTGAAATAGGTTTTTTGTCGATCGTGGAGGCTACACAAGCATGTACAAACGATGTACATACGAATTTCACTTGTTCTGGGTCAAAATACCGATTATGTGTGTGAGAGGGGGCTTTCTTTTCTTCAACCGTTCGATTTGCCCCAATCTATAAATGAACAGGGGGCTGTGTACAAACGAGGGCTGTATAGACGTGCTAAAACGAAGTACAAACGACAATCTTTAGTACAAGGTCATAATTCCATTTTTCTTTGGGAGGGGGGGGGGCTCTCGTTCCCTCAGAAGCTGTAAATGAGTCAGGGTTGTTGTATAAACAAGGTGATGTCCTGTACAAAACCTTGTGTAAACGAAATCCCAAAAAGTGAGTTATGGTTGAAGGTGAAGTTCAAAACTCGGCGGCTGGAAAAATAGACCTCTTTTTTTGGAGAGAGAAAATCTTTCCATCTTTCCACCCTGGGGGGGGGGGGAAACTAAACTTTTTCACTTGAACTTCCTTGTTTACTCTGCGTCGATCCTATTTTCCGTCCAGAAAAAAAAATTGATGGAATTATCTTTTTACACCTTGTATTGTTCATTACCGTTTGCATGCATATGAAATTGCATACTCAGTTCCCCGTAAATACGTCAATTCAGCCTAACAATCAGTAGCGTATTGAGTTGAATAATTATTTCGGGCACTAATAACTGGTCATTCTCTTATTGATCTTCATTTTATTTATTTTTTGTTCTAATTTGTCTAGTTTTGTGTCTTTGAGTAGTTTAAAAGTTATTTCTTGTAATCTTTTATTTTTATTTTTTTTTATATGATTGTCTTTAGTTTTTAATATTGTGATTTTTGTGTTTCTCGTTTCTCTTGAAGATACATTTTTGTTCTGAGAAGTTCTGACTTTTCGTTGAAAAAAAAAGAGAGGGAGGAGGACAAATTCTTGAAACACCACATTCAAGGTGAAATTTGGATTTTATGGGTTCACATTTGCGACATTGATCAATTTTTTAATTTTGAGGAGAATGTTGAATTTATGGTCCAAATCGAGTCCCAGATCAAAAGTCGGGAAAATATTTAAAATCAGCAACCCCCTCACCCACCAAAAAAATCTATAATTTGTTCAACTTGTCACGCGAAATTAATTCTAACTTTTGAGTCCAAATTGAAGCCGGATCAAAAATTTGATGTGTTTGAAATCAGCGAACCAAGAAACCAATATTTCAGTGTTTCATATTCAGTACCTTCTTACTTAAGATTCCAAAGTTGGTGATGCGTTATAGCTCCTCCCCCCTCGCCCTTAGGGAAGATAAGATTTTTTACCAAAAAAGAAGTTAAACCCTCTAAATCAAGAATCCAATTTTTCGTCTTGCGTGAAGATCAGACTTCGCGATTAAAAAAACAAGAGAGAGACATCCTGTATAAGGAAATTAAGTAAGCAAACTGCATAAAAAACTCACGTGAAATGAATTTCACCCACTAGATGTAATTCCACTGGTGAGGTGCCAAAGTTGGTGTAGCTATTATTACATATCTTGAACATTAAAAAAATGTATGGGTAAAGACTGGTTTGATATTTAGTGTTTATTTGTTATAAAAAATGAGTTCTGGGGCCTTTAAATCCTGTTAACTGATATCGATATTGCCATGCATAAAATCTTGTTTCTCGAGCCCCCACCCTTTACAAGTGCCACAGTTTAAAAATTGGAAGCAACCCGTTACCAGAAATAGATTCAGCGACAGTATTAGCCGATGAAACGATATCCATGTCGAATTTAGTAACATTTTTGAACCCGAGTTTGAAATCTACAGACAAAACCATATCAAAACTGAATTCTTTGACTTGAACCCCCTTTCCTCCCCTCTTTACATTGGCAGTTCGTTTCGATGATTCGTCAGTTGAACATTCGAATAATTATAACGAAACGTCATTCCTTTTACTAGAAAAATATAGAGGAACGTGTATTTAAGGATAGAGAGGAAGGGAGAGGAAATATTTTCAGAAGTGGTTAAAAAGAAATGTAAAGGAACAGGTCGGGATGATTTGTATCCTTTATGTTCGCTGAAGTCAGGAAGACTAGAAAAAATATCAAAAAATCGTGATTAAGGCGTATGTTAAATGGTAACGTCGAAGCTAATTTTGAATCCCTCTTCCCGCTAGTTTTTCGAGGTAGAAAAAATGAGCAGATTTTTTCAGTGTAAAATCGCCTCGGGGACATTTTTTGTTTGATGCTTTCATCGATGAAAAAATATTTCTTTACTCACTGTCGGAAATTCAGTTCTGTTGTAGTTCTTACTCTCTCGGAGGGCGTTTGGATTTCAGGGGCTTTTTGGTATGTTGATCAGCACTGTTATCTGATCTTTTGCACCAAAGTTCTGATTCCTATGTATTTTTTACCCATCACGGCTAATTGTACACGTCTGTATGACGTTTGATCGATGCATGGAGTTCTAGGTCAAAGAGTTTAAGAGAAGACAGATAAAAAATATAATTTTGTGGGTATTAAGTGTGAAAGAGAATTTAGTTGCGAATAGTTGCACTTGCCCTGACTTTCCAGCATGCTGAAGGTATACCATTCTTTGAAAAGAAAAACTGGTGTCAGTATCGTAATTCTTGACTTTTCACCCCTGTGCTGGAGTCTTAAAAACTGTCATCTGGCTGCGTATTTACTCGAGAATTCGCGGAGTAAGAACAGATTTTCATTCACCGCGCGACTTTCCAGCCGTTTTAAAGCACAATGCTGGATCCAATCATCCGACACACAAGAATCTGGAACGAGACTAAGCGACTCTTTCGTTTCTATTTCTACCCTCGACGTTTGGTTTTATTTATCCCTCCGGATACTGTGGAAGAAATTGCAAAAATATAAAACCGAAAAGTGCCGCTTTTCAGCGACTGGGAAACAAGAAAAGAGAAAAAATGATCGTGATTTGACAGATAAACTTCTCATTATAATTCTGGAAGTGTCGGCTAAGTAAGCAGTAAGGCGAGTTTATCGTAAACGATATAGAGTTGTTTTTTTTTGTTGTTGTTTTTTTTCTTTCTATTTTTTTATTATTGCACATCGATACATGAAAACGCATTAAACTTCACATCGTCGACGGGCAGTTTAAGTGGTTACGTTCTTGGTGAGTTTCCTTTTCGAGTTATGTGAACTTACATTGTTTTTTTTTATGTCATTTTGGCCTACCCTGTTGAATCATTCGATATTAGGAAAAGTTTTCTGAGGTGAACATTTTTTTTTCTTCGATGTTTTCTGTACAGTTTTACGGGCACTTTGGTCGGACATTATTTGCAATCGTAGTACGTGTCACGATACAGAGTGCGTAGAAAGAGCGATAAAATATTTTGCATGGTCCACAAATCTTTTTATATTACATCGTTTCGTAACTGAGGAGATTAAATGTTTAAGATTACCAGAAAAGTTTGTCGTTTGCGAGTTCTAGTGTACGTGACTCGTACGTAGTCGAGCATTTTCCGTGATTGTCTGTTTTTGTCGCTCATAAAGGACACAAACACACACATTCGCTAGTACAACTTCGGATCTCGATTCTGGAACACACGTATACATAGGTTAGCGGAAAAAATAAATAAATAAATAATAACGACGGCGATAATGAAAACGTAAACTTGTTTGGCAGTTTACGTAAAGTAGAAAAGGACTTTGGCTGCGTTTCACCGCGGGAAGTAATTTTGCGTCTGCCGGGAAACTTAATCCAATTTCGTACCACAAATGTGTAATTTTCCATTTTTCCAACTATCAAACTGTACTTCAGCTGCATGCAAGTTTGCTTTTCGTACCTCAAAACGTATATCTTACGTCGAGTTAACAACAAACGTGGTTATGTGTTGCCAGCGCCGACGAGTAATCTCTCCGATGAATACGATATAGAAGTGAAGTTGTAAGTTTCTGCTCTATTTTAGCTTTTCCTCAACTCCGGCAACTCTACTAAACGATCAAGCGTATATTTTTTCGGCCGCCTTTTATTTTTTAATTTTCGAGAATAAAAGCTGTCGCAATTGTTTTTCCCGTTCTTTGAAAATTCAGATATTCTGTGAAATAGAAGAAAAAGAATACAGAAAAAAGAAGTAAAATCAGGCATCGAAGGCGGAAACTAAAAACGGAAAAGAAATGTAAAAAGAAATCAAAGTTGGAAAATGTTTTTTGAAGATGATAATGCGAATTTCTCCAGATACGAAAGCTGTGCTCGCCTTCCCGAGAGAAATTTGCTTCATTGCGGGCTCTCCGAAATATTCTGTACACTGAGATATGATATAGTCGAAAAAAGATACTTTTATTTTACCTACGGGATGTGCCGCCGCGTGAAAAATAATATAAAAATATTAAATAAGTAGAAATGAAAGAACTGCTCGAGTTAGAAAACAAATAAAAATACGTGACAAAAAACCTGGAAAATAAGATGACAGTAATGCCGGTTATTCCAGAATTAATCGTGAGTTGATTTTGATTTGTTTCGGATGTAAGGACGGAGGTTGAAAGAAAGAAGCATATTTATTGTTTGATATCGAGTACGGATTCACGAAATGGTAATCAAGGCAATTTCCTCTCTCAATGAAAAAGAAAAAGAAGAAAAAATTGAAATCCATAACGTTTTGCAAGGGACAACGCCTTACCTAACCTCGTAACAATCTTGATAGACCATTAGAGATTTTCAAGAAATTGTAACGAAATTCAAAAATTCGAACGTGTGGCAGAGTCTCAAGGATCGCAAGCGAATCTTCAAGAGTGGTAGTGAGTTTCAAACAAGTCAGAAAAGTCTCATAAGGTCTCGAACAGCTTTCTATAAATTTTAAACGAGGCTTGAAACTTTTACAGAATTTGGAAATGTCTTAAAAATTTACGACCCAGTCTTGAAGAGTTTTAGAAAGCATAGAAGAGTCGTAGAAAGTCTTAAAATATTCTTGAACGGAAAATGAGTCTCAGACAACAGCCTGAAAGAGTGCCTTGAATGAGTGTCTTACTTTCGAGGGGTCTTAGAGTCTTATTTGAGCCAGCTCTAAAAAGTATTGAGCCTGTCTCGCAGAATCGTAACAGGATATTCACCAGTCATGAAAGTCATGAATTCAATTGTATATTAAATGTAAATGTATTGGTGGAGCGTATGGCGGTACACGCATGCCAAATTGGCTCCCCAGATATGGCAACCCTGGCCCCCGGAACTACCTTTTCAGGTATCGCGTAGGTGACCAGAGGGACGTCTTGAGGCTGGACCGAGCCCCCCATTTCGCTTCTCTTTGCTTCGGATTCCCGCTGTTCTGCTTGGGCCACTATGGGACACTCTACTGACAGAGGCAACGCTTACCTAGTGTTAACCTGGAATTTATACTTAATATGATTTTTCCCAGAATTCATAAATTCCCTCGAAAATTTTCTGGAAAAAATTTAAAAAAAAATCATCTTCCTTTTTAAATGTGAACTCCAAAATAATCAGCAAAGGAAGAAATTGAACAAGTATCACTGAAACGTTAGAATTAGTTTCTGTTTTTGCAATTTATGACTCCTAACATGAGTAATGTGCATACATGAAAAAATTCACGGAAAGGGCATGAAAAGTCATGAATTTTATAAATTTGTATTTCGTAGACACCGTGGGATAATTAGGTCGGCAAAAGCTACCAAGAGTCATCTATGATTTTCGAATCGTCTTAATGCGCCTTGAATGAAGAAAGAAAGGTTATATCCTATGAGTATATTATGGAAGGTGAAAAACTAAGGCAGGTGCACTTAATTCGAGACTTAGGGATACTATTGGACTCCAAACTAACCTACAAGGATCACATTAGCCAAATCACTATGAGGGCAACTAGAAATTTAGGTTTCATTATGCGAACAGGTGCATACTTTTCGAACATGACCACATTTAAAATACTGTACTTTGCATACGTGAGATCACATCTAGAATTTGGAAGTGTAATCTGAAGGCTTTAATAAGAAAACTGGAATACAACAGATTGAAAAACCCCAAAAGAAATTTCTAAAGTACCTTCACAAAAAAGTGTTTGAATATTATCCGCTAGGTATCCCATACAAAGACTTCGTTAAAGGCTTCGAAATGGACACTCTGCTGGTACGGCGCCAGGTATTTTCATTACTTGTGGCAGTTTCTATAAAAAGGGGTAACTGAGTCGATCGATCAAAGTCTCAGAAAACGCGGAAAAAAACAACAAAATTTTTTGATTAAAAAAACCAGACCCAATCTTGCCTATTACAGTACTTTCTGTACATCCGTGCAATAACGAAGAGACAAAATTTACGCGCGTGAGAGAGAAGAGGGAGAGAGAGAAAGAGAATTAGGAACAAGAATGAGAAAAGAATGCGAATAACTGCATTCGCTTCTGCGCGGTTTTTTAAAGCTCACGAATAAATCCAAAGTCTGAATTGTTACCACGTGGAAGAGCGAAAAATTACCTTTCTAACAAGCTCCCGTCGAGGTAGGTAACGTGATTCCGCGGCGAGTTACGGCCGCTTGAAGCTTGAAGTTACAGAGTGGGAGAAAAAGGTGTGTCTAATTTGGAACGCGTTTTTCTCGAAAACGTGTTTTCGCGCGTTCTCCTTACACTCATCTTTGACCCCTTATATCTCCGCAACAAAAAACGCTACAGATCTCCCCGATAGCTCCTTGGAACGGGCATTCATTCCTCTATTACATACTATCTGTAACTCAAAATTCGTTAGATCGACAAAGTTACCCCTTTTTTTAGAAACTGCCGCAATGTATACAAACTCCTTCATAGCAAAATAGACGCTCCCCTCTAACTAAGTCAAATAGGCATTAAAGTACCATCCCACCCAAACAGGACAGGGGAGCTGTTTCATGTTATTACCGTCCGGACCGAAAGTCACCGTTCAAGTGGACTGAACTCAGTTCGTCATCTGTATAATAAATAATTAGCCCTGCAGTGTCCAGAAATTGATATCTTTTGTCTAAGAAATACAGAATACCGCAGAAAAATACTGCCCCAGTTACCTGTCTTTCTGTAACTCACCTGATGTTCTCTCCTCGCAACACTACCTATAATTGCTTTTCTTCTGATATATCTTGTGTTCCCACCCTTCCTATCTGTCATCTCCCGCAAACCCCTCTCTCCCTCGTGTCTGTCTGTCTGGCTCTAGTTTATATTTCATTATTAGTTTTGTGTCCCTCCCGTCTCCGCTGAATGGCCATATGGCCGTGTGGAGCCTATAAAAATAAATAAATAAATTTAGAAAAGAATATCAATCATATTACTCATTACTAAACCGAAATTTGACTAAAAAACGTTTCGAGATAACCAGTGGGACTTCACGGAATGTTGTAGAGGAGGTCTTCTAATGAATTTAAAATACGACCTCCTACCATCTGGACTGAATTTTTTCGAGAAAGTAGCCCCCTCCCTCATCTAAATTGGCTCGTTCCAAAAATCTGAAGAACCATTACAGATACGGAGAAAAACTTTACATCGCAGGCCTTATGGGAGGAAACGTATTCTTGTGATCTGTTTTCTTACCTCACAAAGTGGTACTTTGGGTTATGAGGTAGGGAGTTTTAGTCAGTTATGAAAAGTATCGCTAGTCGAACAGAAGAAGGAGTAAGGTGGGATACAATGAGTGGTTTTTAGAATAACAGAGAAAACAGGTGGGAGGCTGTAGACCCCGACACGAGAAAAAGGTAGTCAGGCTGATATGATCTATTCTAAGGCGAGTGAGGATAGATTCAATTCTGCCACAGGAAGATAAATTAGGGAGGGGGTCTGGGTTGATGGTTTGATAAAAAAGAGTTTTAGGGAGGATAACTTCAGTTTTTGCTTTTTAAGACCTAATTTTCCGAAGTTAGAGTGAGATCGGTTTAAAAAACGTCAAGTTATTCCAATATTCTAACAGCTGAACTGCAAAGAAAAAGGAGGAGGGTCGACTTTTAAGTCATTGATTTTTAATCCTACGGCTGTTATTCAATGCGACATTACTTCGCAGTCTTTAAATGCATTTTCCTGAAAACGCGGTATTGTTTTGTATGTAGGAACCTATTTTCGGTAACCTCCGTATTCTAGACATTCCTTGGCCTTGGCCGATGTCGCGAAGCCGCGAACTCGGCCTGCCGAAGGAATGGTATTTTTTCTTCGAGGGTCTGAATAATAGGGATGATGTAACGACAGGCTGAGCCCACTCACACATGAGGAGTTATCTGTTAAAAGGGCCCCTGCCAGCAATGATGATTTTGAGAGAAAACAACTTCAAAGTTTTCAAGCTGAAATACTCCTTTCAGACTCTGATTTAATTGACAAAAATATGTTATTATAAATAGTGTTCACTGTGACTGAATTAATAGAAATGACTAATTAATTGTTTAGTTCATTTGGAAACAAACGCGGACGAATTAAGAAAGAAGGAAAATGATAGGGGTCCTTTTTAGAGCGATGGGGGAAATTAGCCTGGTGGGACATGTGGTTTATCAGTAGCTGTTTTCTCACGATAATATTGGTGAATTTTATGTATTACTCTTCTCCTGTGCTTGTTTCCATACATTTATACAACTTATAAAACAAAATACACATTCCTAACTCGCTGTATGATGAGTTATCGCAAATTCTTGTGATTGAAGCTAATGTAGTAGTGTCGGTGTCTCTCCATGCTGATAAGGCAACCAAAATGTGTAATGTTTGAGGCGTATTCGCGTATGTACGCAGTGACTGTTACCGAAACAACATTGATGTCACTAATGGTGATTTGGACGAAAACAGAATGGGGATGTTTTGATTAAAAAAGTATCCAAAAATCAAAATAGTCATCTGTAGGAAATGAAAAGGGCTACAATTTTTGTTCACATCATTTTTTCATACAACTCAATATAAAAGCCTCGAGCAACACTTTTATGAGCGCACGTTCTTATGGTGTGTAATGTACACGTATCATGTTTTCGTCTCCGATATTAGCGCTCCTGGTGGAACGTGTATACTCGAATATCGTGGACGGACGACGGAGTTACTCGTATTTCACCACGATAATGTAATGTATACTTTGGTTTCATTGACTGCAGGGCTGCGATGTTTAAAACGACGCGTTGTTTTAAAACGTTTAAAACACGTTTTAAAACAACAACAAAAACGTTTTAAACGTTTTTTAAGCGTTTTAAACATGTTTTTTTATTGTTAATTTTAAACAAAAAAACAAGTTTTTAAAAGAAATTTTATGACTTCGAAGCTACATTTTGAACATTTAAAAAGATAACTAATACAAAACAAGCAGCTAAAGTCTGGTCCAGTTGGGAAACATAATTTTTTCACGGCGCTGATAATGTGTTTTCGAATTCGTCTTTCCCCTCCAACTTCAAAATACCCATATATTATATCGATGTGTATTGCGGGTAGCCAGTTATGTTTCTTAACTGGACCAGACTTTAGCTACTGGAAGAGCGTGTCTTTGGACTGAGAAATTAGAGACTAGTTGGACGCTGTTAAGCGTAAAGGAACTAAGCAGCAAAATTTGTTTTTTGAGAACACGTGATTCGAAGATCAAGAGCCATGTAGAAACTACATGACATGGTTTATTAACTTTTAACGGAGTACAACGTTGATAACAGTGTTCAATTGTGGACAATTTAAATTCTTTCTAGCTTTCCAATGAGATACTAATAACTCATTTTGTTCAAATGTTGGTTGGTTCCCTTGTAACAGCGTCAAATTAAATGTCAAAAATATGTATAAAATGCAAAATTAGTCAAATGATAAATGCTTCTAAAAAATTGTAAATGTTCTGAAAATACCAAAAATGGAATTTAATTCATATATGCAAAAATTGCATGTTTCAAAGGATATCTTCAAAATTTTGATTTGCACAAGATAAAAGGTTGAAGTGATACGAGTAAAACGAAGAGTGCAGGAAAAAGAAAAAGGACCCGCACTAGATAGCGAGGAAAGTAAAAAGGACTTCGATGCTTTGCTGTTGCGATATGAAATTGATGATTCATTGACTAGTGTTGTTAGTTCGTATAAATGATTTCTTATTACTGCTGATGAGTTAATCCAATTCCTAGCATTGTTTGATACAAAACCAATTCTGATTGATTTGAAAGCAAATACCAGAATCGAAACGTCAGTTATGAAGCTAATACCCAGGACGTATCCATGTTAATTGAGGGACGGGGGTATCCAAATTGAAAAAATATATGGGGGCAAAATTTAAGAATAAATGGGAGAAGGCGCAAGTATTAAAAGAAAGGAGTGCCAAGGTTAAGAAGTCAGACTGCCTAGGACCCCTTAAGTACGCCACTGACCCCTTAAATACGTAATGACCTATACATATAACTTAATGTTGAAATATAATAATTTAAAATTTGAAAATTTGAAAATTTTTTTTTTAGTTTTATATGTTTTTGTTTTTGTTTTTAAACGCGTTTAAAACATTGGTATCTGCAAACATTCAGTTGTGTTTTAAAACAAAAAAAAAACGTTTTAAGCAAGAAAACTTTTTTTTTGCAGCCCTGATTGACTGTATGTTAAGTTCGCTCACGTCTCAGCATAGAATTGATGTTATCTCTATACGTTTGTAATCATTTATCGGCGCTAATTTCACTGAATATCATAGTTTCTAATAGAGTACGACACGGAGAATTCGAAAATCGGCATCTCCGCAAGATGGGCCCCTACTCGACTGGGGCCCTTTTGACAGATAACTCCTCGCATAGGCACTATCTTTATTTCTACCACGATTACGGAGGCTATAGGGTCAATCTGATTTTTGTGTGACTGTCCGCGCTCGGGCTTTTATTCCTTATCGCGATATTTGTGCCTTCATTTGCCGAACTTCGGGTATGTGTGTTCACCTCTTGAGTGGGTCACTTATTGAGTATTCGCCTTCGATATGTTACGTAGAATTACTTTAGTTAGTACTTAGTATATGTTAGGTCATTGATCGATTGGTACTACTGTCTTGTGGACCCCATAGTACTCGGAAGCTACATATTACTGAGGGGGAGCAGAGTGTGGAGAAGCCAGGCTCTGGCGACGATGTGCTTCCTCTGTTGATCTCCCAATTTAGAAACTCTGAGGTGTAAGTTGAGGGGGGATGCGGAGTGTCCCCTTTATGGAGCGGGATCGTCAGGACGTCTCAGCTCTGAAGGATCTGCACGGTGTGGAGGGTGAGCGCAGAGGCCCACTGTAGGTCTCACGGCGTGCGTGATCGGAGACAGGTGTACTCGTGGATTCGTCCAACCTCTCTCTTAATTTATGTTAGTAGTCCAGGAGGTAGTTAGGGACCTAAATACTCAGCCGTGTCTTCTTCTGAATTACAGGTAGGTAGCACCGCCGCGTGAGCCAGGGTTCACCTATGCCGCAGCGTGGCCCCATTAGGCTAAGAGTTGTGTATACATATTTTTAATATACTTCCTTCCTTTGTTCTTGGTTTTATTTCTTCAGGATATTGTCGCAGTTAATGTTCGGTCGGTTTCTCTTCCAGACCATACTCGAAATTATAAAGTATTCTACCCTATCCCGTACTGCTACATGTACGTTTTAGCATTTTAAATGCTTTTACTACTGGGTATATTTGAGCGAAAACCGTAACGCTCCCCTCGACACACTGCTGTTACTATGGCGTCATCATCTTATAGCTTTTACTACTGGGTATACTTGAGCGAAAACCGTAATGCTCCCCCGACACGCTCCCCCCAACACGCTCCTGTTATATTTATATGTTTTTACTACTGTGTATACTTGAAAGAAAACCGTGTTTGTACCAAACGTTTGGGTTTTACCATTTCCTAGCATTTAGTCGCGAATGCCTTATCAATCGTGAAACTGGAGACGTCTAAATAGGAAGAGGAGAGCAGAGCAAGCATATAAAATGTTACACTACGTGTCTCTGTAGGAGACATGTTTCCCCCTGATTTGAACTCCATCCTCTCTAGTGGCACCCCAGAAGATTTCTTTTTATTAATTAATTTTTTAACGAAAAGGTCGTCAAAAATTGCATCACATAATTGACTCGGCCCTCCGCAGTCCGAATTTCACCATAATAACTGTCAACTTTTGCTCATTACTTTCTTCAACATGGTAAATTATCTTCACGCACGTCGTCGAAAAGCCTATTTTGTTGGCGTATTCGAGTTATGGCGTCGCATATTCGTGAGAAACAGATACTATTGTCGATAAAGCCCCGAACTACGCACAACAAATCTGAAACTATTTTCCAACAATTTTAGCGCGAAAATATAACTCGCAGCCGTTTGAAAAAGGTTTAGTCTACTCGCCCTCGATACGGCGTTGTAAACTGCAAATGGAAATGGGTGGTACGAGCAAAACTATGTACAACGTCGTTTAATGACTTGATTGAGGCAGAAGAGGAACGAGTGCGCCTCATAAGGAAAACATCCGCTTTCATCTGCCATTAACATTTTAACGAATAATTTATCGACGATAACCAGGCATGAAAATACATTAACGTGTGTGCCTGCCGCTTGACACGCTCCCATAATGAACCGTGTACAATTGTACGCCCTCGAAAAATCACGCATTATCCTGCAGATGTACTGACACGAGTGGGAACAATTCAGTTTAAGCACGTGAAAATGCTGCAGGCTATGTTCTCAGTTATTTTTACGAACAAGACGCTGAAAATTCGCCCGTTTAACGAACTGTAATAAAAGTCACCGCCGCATAGCACACACAAAAAAAAATAACAAAATAAAAATATAATTTAATTATAAAAACAAAACAAACAAAAGCAGCAAAAATCTCTCCGAGTTGTTAAGCTAAAAGCTGGAAAATGGAAATACGAGTATTTACCGGGTATTTTCGCACCGAAGTAATATTTAACAGTGCGTTAGACGTTTAGAGGGAAACGAAGGGCCAATTTCGGCGCGAACGATGTAAAAAAAAGTAGCGTTGTTTATCATTGCATTTGGAAAGGGCTCCTCTTAATAACGATCCTAAAAACCTTGCTGAACACCCCGGTAATGCTCGAGGACATCGAGAAACGTGTCAACGTGGTCTCGTTTCCATTTTATTACACAGGGTGTAAAATGGAGTGACTTCCTCGTACGTTGTCAATGGGTGGCTGATTCGAAATGCGAAGGAAAAGCACTAGTGGGCCCGGTATAGATTCTTTAGAGATCGAACAAGCCCCCCGTGAGGGGTCCCTGATGTATCTATGACTTTCGAAATCTAAATCGAAGTACATACCTTCATGCACATTTTAGGAAAGCTGATGTGGACTATTTAGTTCAAGTCACACAAATCCACTCCCTCCCCCGCACGGAAGGAAGAAAAATGATTTGAAGCGAGCGTAGGGGATGGTGGCCCAAGAGGACATAGGTTTTACTTTCACCAATTTTTCGGGCGAACTATTGGCATTTGGAAAAAACTAATTAGAACCCAATAAACTGCAACTCTGTGGCTATCATTACCCCTGGGCTACATATTTTTTGAAATTTTTTAAATGCTTCAAAATTTGATTTTTTTTTTTAATTTGTCAAGTCTGTCATCTTAGGCCATATGGTTGATAAGATGACACAGGTGATATTTTTCTATTTTTCAATTCTAAAAAGCAAGAAAAAGTAAAAAGTGAACCAATTTAGGCTTCTTTCTTTTTTAATCAAAAATTGCTTTATTGTATTACAAAACAAGGTACAAAATTGACTTATGTACATATTTCACCGTGGACTTCCTTTTGATGACATGTCACAGATTTCATAATTTCTTCCATCCAAGGACCCCTTTTAGTAGTTCTGGTGCGATGAGAATTAATTACTTTATCTGAAAGAAGGTATTTCAATTAATAAAATTATGAAAGTACTTATTTGGTTGTGTGTCATCTTGCCCACCGCTCACTATGTCATTTTGTTTGCTTTCGTATCATATTTTCGAAATAGTAAAAAAAATTGAAACCTACTTTTAAAAATATGTGTAATATGGTGTTTTGAAGCTTACCTTTTGCTCTTTCACTTGAAATCATTCTTGACCAAAAATAACGAGAAACGAATTTACCATGACTTGTTGATAATATGTTTACATCTATCTCAAATAAAAATCATACGTCACAACGAATGTAAACAGATTTTATTTTTAGCATTACGCAGTTGAATGATCAAATTATAGCGACTTTTACTCGCTACAGTGTGACCAACATTTGAAGCGAAGAATTGTATTTTTCGCGTGGGTAGTTTTCGAGAAATCGTCGCTCTGTCATCTTGGGCCACTCTCCCCTACTTGATATGAAATATGGAAAGAGAAATGAATATCAGAACCGAGAATTATCTGTGGCTAATTTCAACTATTGTATTCGATTTGATGAACCGGGTGGGGGGAGATATATCCTTGGAGACGATAGGAGGGGAAAGTGAAACTTTTAAGATAGTCAATTAACATTTTAGTGTGGGGAGTTTTACTGTTAACATTGTCAGAATTCGGGCAAAATTTTGCCAATTTGCCTCCATTTTACCTGTACTATTTACCCTACAATATTTCTATCTACCGCCTCTTTCTCGAAGAACTTCTAATTTACGCTACAGATTTAGTCCCACTTTGAGCTCCTGTAATCCAAACCTGCCCTTATGTCCATAAACCATTAACGATGAAGATTTTTCGAGAAATAACTACGTCCCTGCTGTTCTTGCGATACCTTTACTAGTTATGAGTATAGTCTAAGTAACTTCAAAAAAGAATTCAGCAACTCGAAAAACTTTAATTTTCGATATACCTCGCAGTATTATCTATAATTTCTAGGTCCTGCCTTTCAGTGGAACCTTCAAAATAGGAGTTAGAAACCAACAATTTCATAAATTAATGGAACATTCCTGAAATCTGAGTGAACAGTCGTTTTCATGCTTTATTCCGTTTCTGTAGTCTTTAATCTTCGAAGGTTAAAAAAGAAGTCAGGGTGTCTACCGATCAACTAAGTCATCTAAAGTCGTCTGTATTCGCTGTAGGCCATCTAAAAATTTTTATCCTATCAAATATTTGAGGAAAATTCCTGTTAAAATAACATAAGTGTATTGTACAGACATCAGCTAGTGAGTAAATTGCCAGCGAGTGAACGGAGTGATGTTTTGAACGCAGCATAAAGTAGAGAAGCAACAGAGAGTAGAGGCGATCGGGTGATCAAAAATTTTTTGAGGATACTAAAAAATTGGATAAAGGTCATCTAAAGTGATCTTTTTACTACTTATCAATTCTATTAGATACCTTGAAAGTGTACTTCTTAGCCCCAATTCAACAGGAGCCATTAACTTCTGAATGATTTTTTTCTCAGTTCGCGATTAACGAATTCTATGACGATGACGATATATTCCTTAGTCTCTCGACTAGTAACTTGCATCTCCTCACTTTTTCTCTCTCCCGTGATAATCTTTTCCTTTTTGAGAAAGATATACACTTTGTATCCTTCATTATTTGCTCTTTATAGCTCATACTTTGCCTTCCTTTCCAGTTTTCTCCCTTAATTATTCCCTCTAGCCATAATAATGACAATATACCTGGATGTCGTATATTATGACATCATTTCAACTCTTCTCTTTAAAATCATATTCCAAACTTCTCTTCTTCCTCCTATTCGCTCCCATACTTCCTCATTCCTCATTTTTCCTATTCATTTGAATTTCAGTATTTTCCAATAACACAACATTTCAAAAGCTTCTATCCATTTTCTTTCTTGTGATCCTATTGTCCAGGTCTCACATCCGTACAGTACTATACTCCAAGTATGCGTTCGAGAAAATCTCAGACTTACTTTCCAATCTACGTGAGGTATTTCAAAAATAAGGTAACACTTTTGTTTTCTCGCCGCAATAGGCAATACTGGTCCGCTGAAATTTTTAAGGAATATCCAGGAACGGTCTCCAAATAGGTGCTTTTTCATTTGGTAGTGTTCCGTTGAATGATTCACATGCTATGTAGTTTTGAAAATGGAATCTAGGGTACTGGTTCTTCAGATTGCAAATAGCGTGGTCAGCTCCATTCTATTTTGTTTATGGGGATCTGACAGATCACATGGAACTCAACGGGAGCTACCCTTTCTCATGTGTACAAGTGCATGGTAGTACAGTAAGTTTCATCTAACATGCGTGTTGCTATCTTATGTTGAAGATTGGAAACTTTGAAACGACAATCGTCTGTCAAAAGAGCGTGCACGCATGCACGTGGTTCCTCATACAGATCTGTCGTCATCGTGGTGTGCTTGTACGACCTTGTTTAAAGCATTGTATTCACTTATACCCATGATCTCTAGATATTGCATAATTCGCGTCCTACGCAGGACACAAAGTCGAAAACTTGATAACATCACGCACCTCACAACTGGATGGAACAGTACCCGATTCTATTTTCAAAATTCCACAGATGGCGAACCATTCAACGAAACATTACCAAACACTACCGAATAAAAAACATCAATCTGGAGACATCTCCTGGACATTCTCTCAAAATTTCAGCATGCCAGTGTTATCTATTGCGGAGAAAAAAAAATGTGTTACCTTACTTTTGAAACATCCCACGTATATTTTCCTAAATATGTTTCTTTTTGAAAGAAAAAGCGCTCTTAGCTTGTTCTATTCTACTGTTTATTTCTATTTTATTTCCTCCATCTTGCGTTATGCGAGTAGCTAAATATTGAATTCCTTTACCTCCATTATTTTTTCACCTCTTTCCATGTTCATTGGATTTTATTCCCAGCTACTGACTATCATCACTTTTGTTTTCTTCTCATTCATCTTCATTTTATATTTTATTTTCAATTTTTCATCCAACTTTTTCAACGTTTTCTTTAGTTTTTCTTTACTTCTTTCCACTATTGCAATATCATCTGCATACCTTATCATTCTAGCCGTCTCCCCTTGTATTTTAGCACCTGATTTCCTTTCATTCATTGCTTTAATTATGTTTCTGTGAATGGGTTAAACAGTACTGGTGACGAACAGCAACTTTGTCTCACTCTTGAATGTTTGCTTTTCCCACTTCATATTTTATTTGTATTTCAGCCCCTTGATCCATATAATCTCTATATTACTCTTCTTTTTTTATACTTAGCTCTTACCTCCTTCAATATTTGAAACATTTTTGAACATTTAACATTATCAAAAGCTTTTTCTAAATCTACAAACGCTACATAAATCATGTATCCAAACCTTTTTCAGTTTTTCCAAATAAAAGCCTTAAATGTGAAATTGCTTTCCTGGTTCCTCTACCTTTTTTGAATCCAAACTGATCTCCCACCCTTTCTTTTATTTTATTTTGTGTTCTCTTATTTCTTATCCTTGCTAGAATCTTTGATGCATGTGAAAGTAAACTTATTGTACAGTCTTCTTATTTGCTTACTCCTGCTTCTTTTGGTATTATAATTAACCTGCTTTTGTGGAAATCTATTGGAATTTCTCCTTCCTCATTATTTCGCATAAATTTTTTAAACTACTTCTTCTGTGTTCTTCACTAACTTACTAGTAATTTCATGAACTCTTTCTGCTTTACCTGTTTTCATTTCTTTCGGAGCTTTCTCAAATTCCGATCTCAAAATAGGATCTCCACTTTCTTCATCCTCCACACCATCTTCTCTTTCCATATATTTACTTCTACCTCCATTCTCATACAATCTCTCGACTCGACATATCTCACCCATCTTTTTACTTTGTCCTTTTTAGAGTCTAATAACTTTCCTTTTTCATACTTGCTCCTCAATTTTCTCGCAATTCTGATTAAATTATTTTTTTTGGCTTTTTACATTTGCTCTTTATTATATCTCTTAGTCTTATAATTCTTATTTTTTTCTCTATCGTTGACTTTTCTTCCATTAACTCTATTTCACTTTGCATCCGTGGTTTTATCCTTTCTGCTATCTGAGTACCTATTTTCTTGCTTGCTTCCGGATTTATTGCTTTTTTTAGTCCTATCCCCTCTCCTCTTCAATATCATTGCTTTCCTTTAATTTACAAAATTATTTCGTTATTTCTTTTTGACGTTCTCCTGTTTTCCTTACTTCTTTTAGCAAATCCGAATTCTGTTTTATTTTACTTTTTTCTTACTCATCTTTTTAATTTAAACCTTCATTTCATTACTACTAAATTGCGGACATTATCTAATCCGCTCCTAGGTATGTCTCACATCCAGTATCTGAATTTTAGATCATCTTCTGATCATAATAAATATAAATATCTATGTATTTGATATTTTCTTTCATCTCCTAGATTTTTTCAAGTGCTTTTTGTTCTCTCATTGATTTTTTTTTAATGATTTTTAAAAAGAGTTTTCCCAATAACTAATTTATATTATTTTCAAAATTCTGCTAGCCTTGACTCTCTTTCATTTTGTTCTCCTAAACCGTGCTCTTCGTATACACCTTGTTCTTTTCTTCCTCTCTTACTCTGGCATTCCAATCTCCCATTGTAATTAAAATTTTATTTTCCTTTTACCTTGCTTAATATTTCGTAAATGTTTTCGACTTCTTCTTCACTATAACTTCCTGTTGGCTTATAAACTTGGACTGTCACTGAAGGAAACTGGTGTAGCTGAAATTCTCACTATTAATATTCTCTCACTATGTTGGGTATAACTTTGCACTTTATTCCCTGCAGTCTTATTCATAATAATACCTCACCAGTTTGTCCTCTTTTCGCTGCTGATCAATTATGCAAAAATTATTTTCTTCTGCCTACCTTACTTCATTCGTTTTATATCTAATTTTAATGTTTTCATATCTGTTTCATTACATTTTCCAATTTGCCCACCTTGTTCAGTGTCCTTATATTTCGTGTCCCTATTCTCAGTTCTGATAGTTTCTCATTAGGTACTCAGAGCTCGCACATCCGAATGGAAGACTTTTTACCTCCGGAATTATTATTTACTTTGTGAGTTACAATCATAACTGTGGTGATGCAGACGCATCCCCAGGGAAGAATACTTATGTACTTTCCCCTTACTTTCGTTAAGGTTTATCTGACGGAATTTTCCTTCTATGTGTCTAGTTCTTTTTGAAGTATCCTCACCACGCCAAGTAAGCACATGTGAACTGACAGGAAGAAAGTGCCCTCAGCGCTAAAAAAAAACATTTTTGTGATAACAGCTGTTTTTGACTAACTTCTGGCCGCTCTTTCGCGAGGTGTTATCGAAAAAATTCTAGAAAATTTTCCCAAACGGCTGTAAGTCTTCAAAGTTGAGTGTCTCCGTAACGTGAAAACGTTATCAATTTTGTTTATCCGCTCTCCTGTAAAATTTACATTTTTGCGCTGAGGCCCCTTTCTTCCTGTCAGCTCACACATATAGCGGGGGAGTATGTGTGCTGTGTGAAAGTAAAACGTGAGACCGATCTACTCAATCTCCGGAAATGAGTGTTGAAATTTTGGGATTGGAAAATTTCCAACAAAAATCTGTTTCTCATTATGAGATGCTATTAGTTTTTGTTGTTTTTTTCCATTTCGAGTACACCTACGTACATTTGGCACGCCGTAATCTTTAAATCTTTCGACGAAAAATTCATTTTAGCGGATGTTTTTTAACGTTGTCATTATACTAGATCCTACATCCGGAAGGGAAAAAAACAACTCGCATTCGCCTGGAAGGGAACCTTTCGTAAGACGTTGCAGCAGGTCTTTGCTTTATCCCATCGTAATAGGGATATGATAAATGATATCTTCCTGTTGTACGTCTGAAAGATGATGATACTAGTAAAAAATGATGCGTTTTTCTGTACACCACGCGTCATCGTCACAGTCGCTATCGTAGTTGGCGATGACGAAACCGTCTCACGTCTCGTGCCGGAGAGCTTTGGAATTTAACGAACTTTGAAATCTACCGCGGACATGATACCATGTTAGCGCTTAATAAGAGTCTGTGTGCAGTATAATCCTTTTGAAGCGAGATATGCCTACTGTTTATTTTGACACACGAAGTTTTGTCAATTTTCACTATTAAACTTTTCGGATATTCCGGTGTAATTGAAATATACGGCCTGACTGATTGTTGCGTCGGCATTACTGGCACCCGACTTGACATGAAACTGAATTATGTTGACATTTACGAACTGGGCCCGTTTTAATATAGTTCAAAGAGAAATGAGCACACGCATTCGAAGGCAGAGAGAGGGGAGTGAGACTAAATGAAACTCTTCACTGTCAACCAATTTCGGTGGCGAAATGTTTTTTCTGCCGAAAATGAATGGTCCTTTTATTGCAAAACACGCCTGTTGTGCTGATCACGAATCGACCAGCTTAAGTGGATTTAGCTCGGAGCAGGAAACTGCTCGTAATTTCGTGGATACTGATATACATATTATAATAACTATTTTGCACCGATCGCGGTCAATGTTATGTCTAACAGATCGCCAAGAAAAATATGTAGTGAGAATGTAAACGCGGTTACCTCCAATAAGAGAGCATTCGAAAAGGGGGATGAATGGGTTATGTCAAAAAATTCGCTGTTGCTTAATACCTAGTAATGAAGCAACTAGCATTAAAATTGGTTTCTCGATGTAGTTTCTCATCTAAAAATTCTCAATATCATCTGGCAGTAATTACTGTAAAACAGTAACGTATGTAAGCTATAATTACAGTTTTCGTAAATTGAGGTAATAACAAATAATATTAGTAATGTTAAAGTAAAAATAGGTACATACCTATAATTAAATCCAATGTTATCATCTATTACTGAGTGATTCTTGGGGCTATAGCAATAATATCAATCGATCATAATATTTCAACGTTCTTGTAAATTGAGGTTATCGAACAATGACGAAAAAATAACCAGCAGTATTTAAAGAAAAAGTAACCTCCAGCAAAGTTTATTCCCCCCCCCCCACACACACACACACACGACAAGGAAGGAGTTTGCTGGAATGAACAAAATCCATCTCTGAACGACGACGACCTGTAGCAAACAAGGTGCATAAATACTATTGGATGTACGGTGACGTGTCTTGAACGGACCGGAACGTAGAGTATCCAATTTCTTGCGGTTGAGGCGATGCCCCCCCCCCTCCACACATTGAAAACATGCTCACATTTAGAACGATCAATCCGTACTTTATTAAGTTGGTGATGTTTTTCTGAAGCGAGAAAAGCCTGTTGATGATCAGCTACCAAATTCGACGTTCCTTAGAGCTCGGTGGGTAGAATGGAAGAGGGTTCGCCCGTCAAAAGATATTGAGGTGAGAATCCAGTTACACCGTATCTTGTTCGATTGTATTCAGCAGTGCATTCAGTTTCCAGAACAGACCATGGACGATGAGGCGACTCTGCAACTTTTCACCGTATACGATTCACTAGGGTTTGGTTAAGACGTTCATTGAGACCATTGGAAAATGGGCAATCCACTGCTGTGAGAATTAATGTCACTTCATAAGTTTTAAGGTACTGTCTGAAAGTCTTGTTGTTGATACTGGAATAATGATCAGCTAATAAAATTTTTACTGAATACTTAGTAAAGATGGGCCGAATAAGATCGGCAGTTTGCTGACCACGGTAGTGTGCGTAAAGACAAAACGCGTAAAATGCTCAACTAACAAACGTAGGTATCGTTTAGGGGAACGGTACCCAGCAAATCCTCCGACGGTATCCATGATTTCGAATGGTACTTGTGCTGGGCCTCGTTGGGATAGAAGACCAATTTGACGACTGCGTCGTGATTTATACCGAATACAGTTATCGCATTTACTGCAGAAGTCGTGGATATGTGTGTCCCAGAGTACTGCACCTGCGTAAGTAACTATCGGGCGGTACATCACATTGATTGATCAGACGTACTCGGTATAAGGTAACAACCTGGTAACCTTCTGAACTGGTAATTAGTATCAGTGATGACCATGTTTACTGGATAAGAGTGATCAAATGTTACCGGGTACCCCCCCCCCCCGGTAATAGGTATGGGTAATTACCGGGGGTTATCAACTAGTAGGTAATAATTATAAACCGGGTACTCCCCGGTAATTGGTATAAGGGATTACCGGGGGTTACTTGGTAGTAGTTAGGTACAACTGAGTAGTGGGTATTTGCTGATAGTAAGTAATACTGATTACGGGGTACTGCGAGACAAGACCCAGGAGTGCTTGTTAGGTACGATACTGTATTGTAACAATTTTAATGCTATTTGAACTCGGAAAATTAAATTATTTGTACATTGTTCGCGACTAGGAACACCAACGGAAACTCTGCTCTTACTCAGAAGTACTTTCAATTTAATGAGTGATGTAAGTGGTGTGCTTATTTTTCGTTTTTTGGTAGTTCTATTTCTGTATTGAGCTCAGCCAAATAGGCCTGCCTTTCTATTGGTCCAGCATTCTTCTTGGTACAATAAATTTCGACGGTATGAACGCGATTTGAGAAACCAACTGAAGAATGATAGGAACACGGTTTTTGTTGCAAGCACTGATTCTTGAAAGGGACTCGGGGATCTGGTTTATTCGACGGTTCTGATTGTAGGTACGTTGTCGTGTCAGTTGGAGTGTTCTTCGTATTTTCTGTCTTACTGAGGTAGCTCTGCGAGTAACGATATAATTGGTGCATTAATTGTTCTGTCGTAATGATTTCTTCTTTAAAGAGTTTATCCTGAATTTGGGTCGGCAGACCGACTACCAGATGATTAATTCGTGAACGAACCGTCATTTGTGGCTCCATTTTCAGGAGTAGTCGTTCTTTTTTTAATGCGTAATCGAGATAAGAGCCATTGATATACTGATAGTTGCGGCGTAGGCAAATTGGACTGCGCGCTTGCTTTTGTCTTCATACGTCTGCAGGAAGGACTCTCGCCAAGCAGCCCACTCGCCTTCAAGAACAGTTTGTATAGAGTTGCATTATACCATTCTGCGGCATTCTCCGTGAGGCATAGACGTATCGCCTGAATCTTCTTTTCATCCCTAAGGATTTCATGACGGGTAGATTCTTTCTCAAACATGATTATCCATTCATGTGCTTTATCTTTACCATCAAACTTTTCAAACGAAAGATTTCTGGAGGGCAGAAAAGTTAATTTCCATCTTTTCTTTCTTTTGAAGATGTTTCGCAAGTTGATGATACTGTGAGGATGCGTGGGTGATGTTCCAGAAACTGTAGGTGAATCTGACTTGATACCTTTCTCTTTTTCATTTAGATATTTTTCTCGGAAGACGCAATTATAGTTTGCATCGAAATATACGGCAGTAACTGACGTAGGCAAGGTTAATTTTAAATTACGATGCTGACCTTTTTTTACTAAAGTTTTAGTGGCGCTCTTTACCGTTGGTAATGAGCTGCTTAGGTCCGGATGGAACTCAATCCACTGATCTTCATGTGGAAATTCGAAGGTGGCGTCTTCTGAGATTAAGCGTATCGATTTACGTAACTTTGATCTCCAACTTATTGGGTCCTCTCTCGTCCAGTTCGAACTGGATCTGAACTGGGACGGGTTGTTCCATGACGAGAATTGGATTTTTAAGCTATGAAAATTTGACAATGCTCCAGTTATTGATCAGCCAAGTTGAGATGTGTATCCACTTTGAAACCTAATCGTCAGGTCCCTCAGATGGCCAAATCCCAAAATACAGTTCGTACGTGGACAGTTGGCTGTCAGTAGTCAGCCATCCACTAATTTCTGTTGTAAACGAAAATACGCCTGAAAACATTCGTATATGTGACGCCGCACAAGGCCGTGGCTACAATATTGCATACGCAAATCGCCGTAAAAAGACTTCGAATCACATGTTAGCAAATTTGCATATGCAAAACGCCGTAAATACGACGGGACACGTTATTTGTGGCAAAACGTGTAACGGACAGAGACGAACGTTTGAAATACATAAATTATCTCATTGATGAAAATTCTTCGTTAATTCGAGGAAAATTTTCGCGGCCGTGTCTTCTCGAGCTGAATTTGAAATAAAATGGCTCGGCAGTTAGCCCATACTTTTCGAATCATGCTATTCACGTTTCATATTTCAAGTAAATCGAACTTTGGCATTATTCAAATTTGTATAGAGAAACTGAATTGAAAATGCTTCAAAAGCTGTTTTACAGAGTCTCAGACAAACCTGCGAGTGTCTTGAAAGTAGCTGCAGGAATCCTAAACAAGTATAAAAGAGTTTCGAAAGTCGTAGACGTATCCAGAAGAATGGTAACGTGTTTTAACAACTCTAGAAAAGTTTTACAGAGTCTTGAACGAATCTTGAAAAGCCTTAGGTAGTTGAAGATATTTAAAAAGTCAATATATTAGTCTTGACAAATCCTAATGGGTTTTTGAAGTCTTTGAGTATTCAGTGGGCTCAGTGAATCTTCACCAAGTTTGAATGAGTTTCGAAGAAGAGTTTTTATTCTTGAATAGGTATGGGGGATGTTTGTAAATGTTTTTCTAGTCCTGAAAAGTCTTAATCAAGCCTCGAAGAATCGGAAACAATTTTCAAATAATTTAGAATAGTTAGTTAAACTTGAACGCGATAGCTCCAAGTCATAAATAAGTTTGGGGGTCTTAAATGAACATTGAAGAATCCTTTGTTAAGGTAGCCCTTATTTACTCTTGATGAATCTTTTTTTTTTCGTTCTAATTTTATACGAAATTCCTCTTTCCTTGGTCAGTTTAAATAAAATGAATAAAATAAAATTCCTGCGAAGTTACGGGTCAGTCAAATGAGGGAAAACATGCATCCGACCCTCTCTCTTTCTTATGAAAAAATATGCAGAGTTTTGGCGTTTTTAATAATTCTTTTTTATCTGACTCTTAATTGCGTTAAAAGTTTATTGTCTCAGATTTCAAAAGGGTATTTGATGAAGATCAAAAGTAAAATAATTTTATTTTTCAGTATGGATTAATGACCTCTAGAGAGTGCCTTCAAAAGAGGGGGAAGAATGATGAAAATTGGAATTTGAGATAGGGGTTGATTTATAGGTTATCTATGTCGCTGAATTCAGTTCCAGGATAAATTTTGCTCACTGGCGGAGGAGAGAGGGATGATAAAACAATATTCATTTGTCTAAGGTAGTAATGTGAGTTTTCGTGGTCGATCCGCTGAATTCAATTTTAAGCGTAATTTTTATACTCGACCCCATGAACTGCCACTGCAGGTGCGGGGGTCAAATATTAGTCATTTCCCCCAACTTTTTATAATTTCTCTTTCTTATTTTGAGGCCACACCCCCGGGATCATTAACCCAATTAGGAAATTTTTACTCTCGATCTACATCGAATGTACTTCCGAAGTATGAAAAAATAGGTTCTTTGCTTAGTTAGGAATTAAGAACAGAATCATCAAACGTATTGAAGCTCGATATATTCTTCGATAAGAAGGGGAATGAGCTTCAGGCACGTTCTCCCTTCATCCGATCGACCAGTTCGTAGGAATTTTATTTTATAGAAATCGATTTAGAAAAGCCCCGTGTAAAATTCAGACGTTAGAAAACCTAAAGACCACCCTAGTGTCCTGTAGTTCATTTTAAGAAAGTTTAGAGTCTTATATGAGTCTTAAAAATCGATAAGAGTTCTGAAAAGTCTTGATCGTATTTTGAAAATAGTCTTATTAATAAGCTGTAAAGACGTTTAGAAAAGTCTTAGAGCCGTAAACCAAAATTCTCGCGTGAGCATTGAAGATTGAAGAGTTTTCGCTAATCTAAAGGATTGCTTAGCCTTTTTCCCTGAGGAAAAACTCGGCTGGTGTTGTAATAAACGTTTGAAATTCTTCAAAAAGTATAGCTTAGGTAGTTGATAATACCATATGTGTCATACGAGTCATACAATTACTTCTTATTATTCGTACTTACGAATTTGGAATAATATTTGTGAATATTATTAGTAAGCATTTGTGATTAATTACAGTATTTTGTATCAAAATACGGCTAAATTGAAATTTAAATTTAAATTTCTGTTTTCCGCAACATTACTTGCAAGAATTCGTTCGTTATATTTAATTATAAAGTTTCTTCAAAGTTTTTGTATGCAATTAGCATGTTTTTTGAAATGATTTGTCTTTCTACTGGAAATTCGGTTCAGGCGTGAAAATGGTCCGAAAAAATGTTGTACGAAAATCGTACAAAAGTCGTACAAAGGTTATACTATATAAAATTCGTAATCGGAGGACACTGGACACCCTGTTAATAACATGTACAGTTAGTCGATAGAATTTGATAGGACATTTTGGACTGTATTTTATTTTTGACGTCCTTGAGAAAAGATACAAATAGTTCAAATCTCCAAGTATTTCTCTCCAATCTACGTATTCATTAATTACACCATACAACAATTTGAAATTTTCTTTAAAAAAACAATGACACGAGAATATATGATTCTAGTTTTTCATCAAGATGATACTACCAATCAAACAACTATGCGCCAATTCGGTGTTTAGTATTGTTATTAGTATCTGTGTAGCTATTCGTGGACGACAAAAAAAAAATGAATAATGAAAAATTTGATAAAATTTTAATTTTAAAAATGAAGAACGAGAGGTTCTCGAGAAAAATGGTGAACACCACCGTATTCAGCATTCAAAATATAGCTCAAATCATATAATCGTATCCCATTGTTCTTCGTGCTGTTGTGTAGTGTTATCGAGAGTGTAAAAAATAATCCGTGTACTAATAGGGGGGGGGGGTGAAAATTTTGTGTGAAATTCTCACACGTTCTGAATTTCCCGGTCAACATTTTTGGTGCGCTTTTAGATGAGCCCCTTGTTTCTTATTCAGTTTTATTGTTTCATTATACTGTGTAACTGTACTTGTGGCGTAGGTAAGCAAACAGGAAAGTGTACATCTCTCAGAGCTTGGCAAGAAAGTAAAATTTTAAAGACATTTTAGGCCTAGGACTTTTTTGACTAAGATCAAATTTTGAGCGAAATATTTCAGACCTGCCGCGGTTTTACTTATGATATTTGTATACCCTTCCCCCAGGAGAATTTCCTATTTTTACTATTGCAATTTAGTTGTTTCTTTGTAAAGCATCGCCTTTGTTTTTTACTGTTCACTTGTTTCTCTGACTTCCAGTAGCATAATATTTAAGGTTAATGGTCTATACAAAAAGACCCTCCGGCCATGTGCACGTAAATTATCTTAGAACTATAGGAATATACTGAAAAGTAAATGCAAAGACCCAGGTACACAGTGACGCAGACAGGTGCAAACCGAAATTCGCGACAATGATAACAGCCCATTATGCAATATAATTACAAAATAGTTGAAAGAAAACCAACTTCAATCAGCTTTAAGTACTACTGACTCTCACATCAATAGTTCGATTAGCCTCATCTTTCAGATTCAGCCACGGTAATATTTCAGCTTGCTCGGTCCACTACAGCTGACTGTAGCGTCGGACAATGTCACCCCCTCCTAAAATACAAATTTAACTCGTCACTACTTTCGTAATGGACCGATTTGGCCTGTGTCCGAACTCGACCTTTGCTTCGTTGTTACAACAGACGTTATCATCAGGATCAGTCAAACCAAAATAAAAATTGAGTATAATAAATAAAGAACGCGACCATTACCCATGACTACATTTCATTTATGTAAAAACAAAAAAGTATAGTATTTCAAAATTCGTTGCTCAGCTGTAAGCAATCCTTACTCCCAGGTGATCTATATTCGTGAAATTATACGCGATCGTATTCTGTTTAATTAACTCGCTTCGCCGGTTCTGCACAGCTCTTTCGCTGCCATACATCACGTTCAATCTCAGTTTCATTTCTTCCCGTGTTTTTTCTCTTCGCCTTATTGCCGCCCTTCGGATGCAGAAGATGATTTCTTCGGCGAAATTAATTGATAAATTGGCAGCTTCGTCGGTAACCAGGTGTTTCGAGCTAACCGTGGCAGCTCGTAAATAAAACTTAAGACAGGAGCGGTAATTAACGCGTCATTTCGGCGATGCGGTGCGGCAATCAACTAAAAGCAATACAAATTATTCCGAATAAGTACGAAAATTAAGGCTTACAATAATTCTCTCGCAGGCTATAGCACTCGAGTACTCTAGCACTGTGCAAATGAAGGTCGAAATTATAAATTGTAATTTGAACTTTGTGTAATGAGAAGCGTTCCCATTCCACATAATTACTCGTTTTGGTGCTGTACTGTTAACTAGCTACGGTTTCGTATAATTGTCACTGAGTTTGCGTTTTTTATCTCTAAAAATTGGCTACTGAATGCTGTTCGCTGAAAATAAAGAGACCTTTAGCATAATGTACTTCGCTGTATCTATCTCTGCCGCAAACAACGTTCAGCATTTATACCCTTTCGGTTAAGAGTGGAATTAAATTGATAATCCCATTCGTGAGTTTCGAATTTACTTGAAGGCGTAATTAGGTGAGACTGAGACACAGATTACATCTTTTGCGGATTAGACTACAGACACAGGAGGCTTAATATCCAGACGATACTGCGCATACCTTTAAGTGTACGCAGAGTCGAGTAGAATAACTAAAAATAACTTAAAATACCTATTTCTCTGTAGAATTCGTGAAATTCTAAATGAGCATGTAGCAGATGATTTTTCACTGATCAGGAACCCTCAGCACTGATAGACGCACTCGTATTTTACTGGCGTTTGGAGAACTTAATTCTTCAAACAGACAAAACTGACTTCACATAAAACAGTTAAACAAAGAAACCTTATTACGATAGTGATTTATTGTTTTGAGCTATTGCGAGGATGTTTTCGAATTGTACAGCGGAAAGTAGAATTCTCAATTCCTTTTCTTTACAAATTCGAATCGTGAGAACTCGTGCTACCCAACTCGAGTTGTTGGTACTTGAAGCCTGCCTGCGTGAGAGGATATTTTCTTCGATAAACTAGATCTTGTAACTTGAGATTCATTCTGGTCGCATGTCAGTCTGACTTCCCGTTCGATAAAAATGCCCAGTATGTATAACACATTAGGAACTCAACAAATTGTATACTCTGTTGTACAGGGTGAATAGTCCGTAGAAGTTCTTATACGTGCGGTGTCTCCAAAGCCACCGAGACACCATAAATTTAAGTCTAACTCGAGATTCGGATAACCAGAATCGCTTAATTCCTCTTCCAGCTTTGTTTACCTCGGAGATAGCTGCGAAATACACGACGACTCCTGATTCAGGACTCGCGAGCGTTTTTTCTGGGAACATAAATTTGACCCTCGAAATCCGCACGCAGCGCGATGAATGAAAACGAATGCCGCATAAAAGGCGAGCACGAAGTATTTCTTTGTACTGCTTCTGTGGGAGCACAGCCTCCACGTTCGTATCTATTTGCACTTTCGTGTTGCTTTCGATTTATCTTAGGCGTTCGTCGAGTGCTTTATGAGCTGGCAGTGTTATCCTTTTTATTACTGCTAAGAAATATAATTGGAGATAGGAATTTTTCGAAATATAAGAGGAAAACAAGAGAACCGAGAAAAATGCGCAGACGAGGAAAGAAAAACTAGACGCCAGGCGAGATGTACCGCGTAAATATTTTCGCAATAAAAGGACCGATAAATGCAGAATAGGAAATACTTGAACAGGAGCGAAGGGTCCGAATACGTATTGGTAAATATTTTAGAAAGAGATGGAAACCAGAAAAGGTCGTTATTTTTCGGATTTAAAGGTTCGGTGTCAGCCCTCTAATAGAACCATTCGTTCTTATTTTCAATCGCGGAGGCATTTCTTTGAAAAGATATTTATCAACTTCGAAGGCAACATTTCGTAGCTTCTCCTTAATGAAGACACGGCCATATCCTACATCGTGGAACCTGTTATATGCTGAATTCGAACGATAATCAAGAGAGAAAATTCCAAGAGGAAATTCCCTCGATTTTGACCGCTTATTTACGTATATCTATAAATTTCGGAATGGATTCAGTTTTCGTTTTTCGGCAAGGGCTTGAACAAAATCCGAAACAGAATTTTCACTTTCTCGTATAACAATCTATATGGGGCAGTTTCTATAAAAAGGGGTAACTTTGTCGATCGATCGAAGTCTCAGAAAACGCGAAGAAAGAAAAACAAAATCTTTTGGTCGAAAAATCAGTTTTGAGATTCTGGTTGATTTCTATAGAAAAAATATCGCAATAACAAAGAGAGAAAATTCACGCGCAGGAGTGAGAAGAGGGAGAGAGACAAAGAGAATTATGAAAGAGAATGAGAAAGAATGCGAATGTCTGCGTTCGCTTCTTCGTGGTTTTTCGGAACTCACAAATAAATCCGACGTTCTGAATTGTTACCACGCAGAAGAGCAAAAAATTACCTTTCCAACAAGCCTTCGTCGAGGTTGGTAACGTGATTCCGCGGTGAGTTATGGCCGCTTGACGGAGTGGGGGGAAAAGGTGTGTCTAACTTTAAACGCTTTTTTCCCAGAAACGTGATTTCGCGCGTTCTCGTTACACTCATCTTTGACCGCTTGTATCTCTGGAACAAAAAACGCTACAAATCTCACCGATGGCTCGTTGGAATGGGCCTTCATTCCTCTATTACGTAATGTCCGTAAGTCAAAATTCGTCGGATCGACAAAGTTACCCCTTTTTATAGAAACTGCCACATATATTTGGAATAAAATACGAATCTGATCACTTTTTGCTACGAAATATGGAAGAGCTAGAACTGAAAACGGTTTCTTCCTTTGTTCCTTAGATTTTCCCTTGAAATTTAGGACAATTTCCTATCCCGAGCTTCGATGTCGCCTACTTTTCCACGATACCGGTGATTTTAAGATCGAGGTCAACCTGATCAAAAAATGCATATTCAAGAGCATTCAACATCTTAGAACAACTTGAGATAATAAAGGCAAAAACAAAACACAACAACCAACTTCCAAAGCGAGAACCTATTCCAATTAATAACGTAACACTCACTGATTGGACAGACTACACAACCACAAACAACCAATAGGAACACACCGAATAAGTTTTACAATATGAAAAGTGTTGCTGAAGATGTCATAACAGTCGAAAGCGCTCAGGTCTACAGATGGAAGAAATTGTGAATTGGCACACTCTACCTACAGAATTGACCAAGTTTACTCACACTCCAACATGAACACTGAGCGGATAAATGCGCAATATTACATAACATCTTATATCTCTAACTGTAACAAACTTTATAAGCCAGTATCGCCACAAAATGTACATTCACCAAATGGCAAACTGATAAACGATCACCTTCTCATCCAGTTTTCAAGAACGGCCACCTGCAGCGCACTGTTCTCTGTAATTCTCGAATATTTCTCTTGTTTGCAAAGGCTGAATAATAGACGTACCGGTTTCTCATCATACACGATTATATGCTTGGAGGAGGGTTGTCCAATGGGTCTCCAAATATAAAGCGTAATTTACATGTCGCTTCAATATATGTCGAGCTCCAATGCTCAGCCAAGTGTTGGTGAAAATCGATCATCAAAACCGGCGAGGTGAGGCTATGGCCTACAAAAGAACCTATAAAGTACCAGCAGCGACACTTCAGGAAGAAAAATATTTCACTCGAATGAGCCGCGAGCCGCGTGTAAAATGACTATCGTGTATACATTTACTGGCTCGTGCGGTAATTTTATAGTTCAAAGTTACAAGAAGTTTACAATCCTATTAAATTTCCTTCGTATGTAATCAAGTAACGCTATACAGCGGTGTCACAGCCAACATTTTGACAAAGTTAGAATAAAGCGCGATACTGGCAAGTGGCAACTACTGCCGTCTTGTCTTTCAAAGTGAAATGTACCGCACCTGATTATGCTCTTGAATTCTGTTTCCCGGCTATTATACCGTCGTAATCAAAATGGCGCTTGTGGAATAAATCTAACTGCCGTATTCTTTCGCTCAGTGACTCGATTTAATTTCGTCTCGGCCATCTTCATTATACTCGTGAAACACAACCCCCTTGTGTCAGATTATACATGACCGCCTGCTTTATTCGCACTATCAGCTGCGATTTTAGGGGTTGAAATCGCCCTCAACTGTTAGCGTTTTTAGTCCATTAACAACTGAGTAATCCGAGAAGGACGTTTTGCTCCAAATTGGTAGTTGACTCTGCCCTTGACTGTTTGTATTGTTTGTAGGTAAAGTGAACAATAACCCGAGATGGACGTTTTGGTACGAATACCCTTGCAGGTTCATGATATACCTACTTTCCTGAAAGACTAGAAATTTCCATCTTGATTCTCGGAGTTGCTTCTGCCTTAGCTATGAGCGTTTTTAGTCAATTAATAACTAGTTCTACCGCATATTTTGCACGTAAGTGATACCAGGCCTGCCAAGATGAGGGAGGGGCAGCCGGGATCATTTGTCTCGGATTCGGCCTCCACCAAGGAACCTGAGCTCGCAAATTTTTGTCAGAATAGTATTTTTTTTTTTAAATGAAATTTATTGAATAAATAAATAAACGAAAAACATATTGCCAGCTCCACTTCTGAATTTTCATAACTGTACATACCATTCCGATTTGGAGTTCAACAAAGACTTGGCTTTGTGCCCGGATTTACTCTCCCTAGTCCTTGACTGTTGGCATTTTGATATACTCTGTTGTAAGAATAGACTTGTTCTGGACATCCTTAGAATGGGAGTGGAGCTCATTTTCGCGCGCACTGTCTCACCTCATTCTTCAGTCCCTGTGTAGTCATCAACTTGGACCAGCTGAAAACTTATTTCACATGCATCGACAGGTATTATTCATTGTCTGACCGAGCAGACGAAATGCATTTTTGTCTTTAATAATGTAGGTATATTCTTTCGGCGAGAATTTGCTCCCATCTACGAAACTGCTGCTAAGAGAAGCGAAAGCACTAAGGAAAAGTAATCTAGTGATGTTCGTGTGGACTAGGAATGGGGAGCTATTCATTAAAGCGGGAAAGCGAACCAACGAAAAAATACGTGAGTTGTCGGATCTTAACGAGTTCTACACGCGGGCGCAGTCAATCCAGACAGGAATATGGCAGCGGCTAAGAGGACAGTGGAAGACCGCAGTACAGATGGGGCGCAACAGACTAGGGCTGACAACAAAAAGCCCCAACTTCAATCGCAGATGGAGGGACAGAGACGCAATTCGCAACCGGGGACGGAGATAAACGCTTAACCGCTTCAACGTAACGGGATTGCTTAGCCCAGGCACAGTTCGCAAGAACGAGAAAAATAGGAAGTGTACTGCGAACCTCGCAGGCGGTGGTTCGCAAACCACTGAATTGCTATCAAACAATGAATGAGTAAAGAGAGTTGAAAAAGAAATATACCCGAACAGAAAACTCATCGCTAATATGAATAGTCAAAAAGGGAGCAAGAGGTACGAATGAAAAAGTATTGTACGTGTCGCGATGCGATATAATGAAGAGTTGTACAGACGTGAGGAACCGGATGAGGAAATTACCAATATCGAGCCGCACGCAGAACAGGATGAGTTCCCCGACTTTATGATAACAGAGATGGAGAAGGTTATAGAAACGCCTGAAAATCGGAAAAGCTACGGGACCTGACGTGAGAGTATTCGCAGAAGAACCGGCTCCCACTCTAACTAAGCTCGCTAACAAAATAGTTGAAACGGAAACCACCCCGTATCAATGGAAGGAGGCTAAGATAATACTAATATATTAAAAAAAAAAAAAAAGTAGTAAAAGCGAAATCAAAAATTGTGGCAGTTTCTATAAAAAGGGGTAACTTTATCAATCCGACGAATTTTGAGTTACGGACAGCACGTAATAGCGGAATGAATGCCCACTCCAATGAGCTATCGGCGAGATTTGTAGCGTTTTTTGTTCCGGAGATACAAGCGGTCAAAGATGAGTGTAACAAGAACGGCGAAAACACGCTTTTGGGAAAAACGCATTTAAAGTTCGACACACCTTTTTCTCCCACTCCGACAAGCGGCCCTAACTCACCGCGGAATCACGTTACCAGCTTCGACGAGGGCTTGTTGAAAAGGTAATTTTTCGCTTTTCTGCGTGGTAACAATTCAGAACATCGGATTTATTCGTGAGCTCCGAAAAACCACGAAGAAGCAAACGCAAACATTCGCATTCTTTTCTCATTCTCTTTCATGATTCTCTTTCTCTCTCTCCCTCTTCTCTCTCATGGGCGTATATTTTCTCTTCGTTATTGCAATGTTTGTTCTATATAAATCAACCATAATTTCAAAACTGATTTTTCAACCAAAAAATTTTGTTTTTCTTTTTTCGCGTTTTCTGAGACTTTGATCGATCGACAAAGTTACCCCTTTTTATAGTAACTGCCACAATTATAGGCTTATTTATCTCACTTCCAGCATAAAGAATCTTTTTATGAAAATGATGAAGGATAGGCTCTGCCCGAACCTGGATTTCCAACAGGCCAGGGAACAAGCGGGGCCTAGAAGGAACCACTCCACAGTTGATCAGATTTTTATAATCGACCAAATTGTCGAAAAAACCTGAGAATACAACTTCAAAGTCTACTTACTTTTTATAGACCTCGGGAAAGTTATGGAAAGCACTCCAGGAACAGGGGGTGGACCAAAAAGTAATTAATATTCTAAAAAATACATACAAAGAGGCTATAGATTATGTCAATACTAATGTGAAAGGGGAAAACTTCAAAATAAGCCGAAGAGTCAGGCAAGGGGACTCTTTATCTCCAAACTTATTCAACTGTGTATTAGAGAGCGCTATGAGAAAGTTAGATTGGGAGAAGAAGGGTCTTAAAATTGATGACGAGTACTTAAACAACCTAAGATTTTTAGATTGACCTTCGAAGACCTGAAAGATTTGGCAGAATGTGCCGACGAATTCATTCAGGTGTGTAGACTAGCCGGGTTAAAAATAAACATGAACAAACCAAACATCTTACCGAGTGCATCAGGAGCAACTAGACCTGACATTTCGTTTGCTGTCAAATGTGCTCTCAGCATTTCAGTGAATTGACTTTTATTCACGTTGTTAGCGAGAACTAACTTTTGCTTGAATGTGAAAGGAGTTGTTTCTCCTGTCAAAATGTCTGGAGCCCTAGCAATGTAACGCCTGCTTCATTCCGAATCTTTGAGACAAGCCTGTTGGTACTCATCAAATACTTACTATCACTGCATTTCTACCAAAATGCTTGAGAATGTATTTATGGTACGAGTCCAGGAGACTGAAATGTCTTCTGTGACGACCATACAGTTTTATGTAGGAGATAACCACCATCAACGACAAACAAGTACCTTTCGTCCACTTGTTTTTTTGTATCAGAAAAAATCTCATACAGTTGAGACTTATTATTTGGTTTTCGCATAGGTACCAGTTTCATTGAATAAAGGAAGTGGATAGGGCGCCGATACGTACTTGAAGTAATTCTGTCTTCAATTCAATTATTCCTTCTTAAAGGATGCAAATACGATGAAATAGAGCGAAAGGGTCAGCAAGCGGAGTTTTTGCCTTGTTAATAACAAAAGAACTGGTTATTCTCTCTCGCTCTTTCTATTGCTGCTAATGACTTCACTTTTCTAGATATTTTGAATTTTATATCTGTGAACTTGTTTCCTTCATTTTCTCTTAAAATAGTGGTCCTAATTTCGTAAGCTTTGGGCGAGTTCACACCAACCCCTACAAAGCCTGTGCTTATACATATTATTTTGTCTCTCTCAATAAACGGCATTTGACTTTGGAGCCAAATGTAGATAATGTTGATATCTCTATCATCGCGTATTCTCCAAGCGTCACGCCAGTCAACGTGTTGCTCCACTGTAGCTGATTGTATGTCGCAGCAGTCTTCTAATTTCGAGCAGAGAAGACTATTTGTTGTACTTTTTTGGATCCACTGAGATCGAACACTCTCAAATGTACCCACCTCAACCATGTGTTATGACGCTAGAAACTTTCAATGATCGCATCAAGCTTTGTTCGATCACCATGTCTGTCTAGGTGCCACTAAAGAGCTTTTCTGTACGACGAACGCTGGAGTATCCTTCTGGTGTAAACAAAGAACATTCTTTCGCAGTCATTTTCTTGCTCAAATTAGTCATATTTTGTAGGTATAACTGTGCCACTTATCCATATTGAAAATTACCAAGTTTTTCGGTAGCTTCATGTGGCGTTACCGTACCGACATCGTCTTAATATGGACGCTGTTAAGCAAAAAGGGATGACCAAGCGACAAAATCTGTTTTTCGAGAACACGTGATTCCAAGTTCAAGTGCTATATAGAAACTATATGACATAGCGTTTATCGATACGCTTTTTTCAAAATGGGTACGCATTTTTGATTCGGGAACCCTGTATTTAGAAAATTGTAATTTTTATGCGCTTTCCAACGATACCAATAACTCATTTTGTCAAAAAATGTCGCTTGGTCGCTTTATGCTTAACCGCGTCCATATATAGTCCGACGTATACGTATCGGTGAGTACGCGGTAAGAATAACGCATGAAGAATTTATTCCGGATTTGAGAATGCATAAAGAATCATTCCGAATTTCGAAAAGGCTATAGCTTTTCAAATATGACTTTTGTAAGTAAAGTCTCGTAATAGGCATTTTTGTAGAAAATTTTACAAGGAACATTTTTCTACTAAGGTATGTTCTTCCTGGAATGTCATAAATTTGAGAAAAATCAAGGAAACCGTTTAAAATTCAATTTTGTGTAGCCCTCTTCGAATGGTGGAAGTTCCCAGTGTGAGGGCGGTGGCTTTTCATCACTTATCATAAATACCTTCTTCAACATTTTTCAGCTGTCCAACCTTTTGTGCGAACTTTTTATAATGGCACCTGTATCTTGATTGTAATTTTCCTGGGCTATTACGTTCAAACAAGTTGAAATTTATGAATTTGGGGCGCAAGTAAGCACTGGGGCGCACCGTGAAATTTCCCGGTTTCCCGCTTAGCTAGTCCGTGTGTGTGCCTGAGAATGTGTTGCACAGCACGTGTGATATGGGATTCCGCCTCTCTTTTCGAATTCCTGATGTAGCTAGCCGAAAATGTAGTAAGAGACAATTTTGGAAGGGGTGATTGTACGAGAAATCGCTGACCAGTGTTTTAGTGAAGGCGAGCGGTATGTTCAATACGCGATCTAATAATCAGACAGATCTGCTAGATTAATGGGGATGTAAAATGTAGTATTAGCCCATCACTGTCTTCAAGCATACTAATGGTGCCGAAGTAGTGTTTGATGAAGCTAAATTAATATTATTTCAAATTGTTTCAATCGATATTTTTTCACGAAGCAAATCGTAACAGAGATAGTACAAATCAATTTAATCGATCCTCGATTTCTGAGGAAAAAATCGATTGAAGTCGAATTGAATTTGATTTTGTGTCATCACTGGGTTCAACAGCTTATGTATATGCGTCGACAAATGATATACTCTTTCAAAATACTGAGAATTTCTTACTTAGCCATTGTCGAGTTGACTCTACCCTCCACAGTTAGCGTTTCCAATCAGTTAACAATGAATGCGGCGACGTTTTACTACGAATGCGTTCTCCTTTTCTTTCAGACCGACTTGCAAGTTTCCAGTACGACTTGAAAATGCGTAGAATTTCTAACTCGAAAGCGCACGCCAAGATAGTTTAGTTTATGTGGAATCTAACCCTGATTTTTGGAGTTCTCGAAGGTGACAATTATCCAGAATTCTGAACAGTTAGGAGTACTACTCAGCAGCTAACGTAAACGTTCAATTTTTCACTGGTTGTACGTACATCTCTCTGCCCCAAAAGCCTCTGCAAAGTGGTGTCATCTGATTACAAAAGCGTTAATCTAATACCCTTTTATACGTCAATAAAGTTCTCGCAAATTCGGTTGGAGGAGAGCACACGATGTATAAGGTCACACAGGAAACGATGCGGGTGAATTCTGTGCTGCGGAAAATTAGCGACAGTTATCTTACCACGGCTCATCTTAATTCGAACACGTGCTGTTCGCGAGCTCATCTTTCGTGCTTTGGAATAGATATTGGTGCATGGCATATATTGTCTCCGTCCTGTTCGAGTCATTCGAAAGACTTCGTGAGATGTTTGGTTCAACGAGATAACTGTGTATGGTATCAAATAAAATGCTTTTCCTGTATTCGAAGCTACTGGTCGGATTGGCGAGAAAGAATCATTTGGTGACAAAAGCTTTCTTAACCGAGCTAGTTGAGACGCTCAAGCTTTCCGGTACGTTCATTCATACGTTTCAGGTCTGGAAGATTCGTCAGGGGAAAGGATATGAAACGCTCCCATTGTCTCTTCTAAATGATTATTTTCAATTAATGCTTGAGAAAATACGAATTACATCCGTTTTTTATCGTACGCCTGCGTTAACAAGTCGTATTTCGTGAAATTATAATACGAGTAACTTAATTTACGTTTAAAAAATTGCTACCTACACGCGCTACCCTTTTTCCATTATCGTCACCCAAGTTTTTTCTTTCTTTTATTGTTTTTTTATTCTTCTAGGGAAAGTAAAAGTTGCGGGTTTATATTTTTATAAAGAAAGTTAAACTGTCGTTGGTTCGGTCAATTACCAACGGTCGCATATTCAACGAGGGACCGATTTAAAATTAAAGTTTTGGACATTTTTACATCTCCGTAACTTTCAGTCCATAAATTTACATTTAATTTATGGACTGGATTCGTACGACACGGAGCATGGAATTACGAAGTTTCCTCTCTTCGAGTATAAACCGGTGGTAAGATGGCAAGTTTAGTTCCCAGGTCTGTACAAATACTTCGATATCGACTGTGAAACTCGAATTCATGTGAGTTTTCAGTTTTTTTTTTTTTTTTTTTTTTTCAATCGAAAAGGGTAATTTCAAGCCGAACATAATTTTTTCTAAACGTCTTACGTGCAGAGTTTTCAAAAAAAAAATCATCCAACCCAAGAAAATTGTTCTTAGCAAAACACTGATAAGGATTTTTTTGAAAAGAACTTTCGTGTAGGAGGTGCATGGGGCTTCGAAATAGGGCTGTCCGGGGTCTACTAATGAAATGATGTTCTTTATTCAATCTAATGGGTTTAACGTGATAACAGCTTCTGTAGATGATTGGGGTGAGACTATCTGATCTGGCTCCGGCCTTTTTTTTTTCCCCGAGATCGGTTCAGGTAAATAATTTTTATCGGCGGAAAATTCATAGTGGATTTTGCTCTGGCTCCGGCTCCACCAAACATGCGATTTTGGCCCTGACTCCGGTTATCTGGAAGCAGAGGGAAGGGTGTGCGGGAGATCAGAAGGAGATGAAGGGATGAAAGCCCAGAGCTAGAAGTTTGCTCCGGTTCCCGTAAAATTCTGAAATTAGCTTTGGCTTCGGCTCCAGCAACTAATTTTTTCTTGATTCGGTTCCAGTTTCAGCAAATTATTATTGTTTTTTGCGATCCGGCAGCTGTAAATTTTTTTATGCTGTGACTCCGGCTCTAGTAAACATTAATTTTTTCATTCTCTGTATTTTTGTTTATTTTTATAAGCGTCCTCGTATCCCTAAAAAATCCACACGAGGTCAACACATAAAAATTGGGTTAGTTGCTTCCAATCGACTAAGGAAGGTAATTTTATTAGACCTCCAAGAGTTCTGTTTTGGAGCCATATGCATTATGCACCACTACACGAAAGTTTTTTCAATAATTTACTGTCGACTCCATTGTTATGCGGAGGATGAATTTTTTGAGCCGGATCACTGGTCTTCAAAAAACTACTTATGAGATGCTTTCAAAGAAAAAAAAAATACATTTTCTGTGTTCAACACTTCAACTACCTTGCATCTGATCTTATACACATTCTCGAAAAATTCGATTTCAACATTAATTATTAATACCCCACCACAATTAATAGTCGAAATACTAATTCAGGTGGTCGGTTAATTTCTCGAAAAGGACAGCCTCAAATGCTTTCACAAAGCAAAGCCACTTGAGCCTGTAACCCTAAAATTCGACTTCGACTGGCAGCAATAATGTTTCACTATTGTTAATAGCCGGAACGATAAAATAGATAAGATAAAAAAGGTCTAGTGCCTATTGTAATTCCTTCTATCCGACAGCCTCAGATATTTTAAAAAGCCAGTGAATGAGCCTGTTAACCCAGAACGAACGTTAAACCAATGAGTCATGATCATGATCATGTTTATACCAGCTACTGCGGTACTTGGTAGCCAGCAGGAGACCTCAGTCTCATTTCTATTCAGATCTTTATATGGTTCAAATGTGAGTTTTTCTTACGTTCTTGTGCATCGTGTAAGTAATTTACTATGAAGTGAATTTGTGCTCGTGTTTGTATTGACACCACTCCAAGCAGAATTGTGAAGATTCTCAGCTGGGGTTGAGAGAAAAATTAGAAAAGAAAGGTCAGATAACCATTAGATTACCAACCAATTTTTCTAAAGTTGATCTCGTTCTCTCTATTTCGCTCTTTTTTCTCTCTCTCTTTCTCTCTCACTAGCGCTTGCCCACTCACTGGCCGCAAGTGGCAATACGTTGATAGGCTCTGTAATAAGTTGTGCAAAAGCAAACTATAAATGCTAACTATAACGAACCCTGCAATATATTTACCGACTCCTCGTGTCGGCCAACAATAACATATAATAAGTGAACATTACTAGTGGTGCACTTGATGTTCGAGCAGTTCTTAACGTTGAGTCCATTTCTGTAAGTTCCCGTCTCTCATTACTAGTGGTGCATTTAGTGTTGCGCAGTCCTTGACACTGAGTTCACCTGTAAGTAGTGGTGTTTGTGGTGCATTTAGTGTTAAATAGTCCTTGATACTGAGTCCACCTGTAAGTTGTGGTGTTTGTGGTGCATTTGATGTTCAAGCAGGATTTGTCATTGAGTTCACTGGTACGCTCTCAAGTTGTCTTCCACAATTTTGACTAATACTTAGAGACACTATAAACCGGCGTGCAAGGCGTCATCCAGACGCCTTGCACACCACCTTGTACTGACTTCATGAACCGTCCTTAGAATCTCCTATGCTGGCGCTTCACCTAACTAATTGTACCGTTATCTTGACATCTTATGACTGACAGTATATGTGTTTGTTTCATGTATACTGTTAGATGAAGCCACCAGGAAGTAAGACCGAAGCCACCGCAAGAAACCTACTTTACTTTAGGAGCTCATTATTTACAAGTATTTGTAATGTACCTTTTATTGTATACCATGGCTTTTCATTCCTATAGTGACTTTCAGTATGTAAACAACATTGCTATTGTACCATGCTGGCAATATACGCTCATCAAAAGCCTTCCACTGTACCCAGTTGAGCTTTCATAATCGATTAGCTGAAATAATCTATATTCCAACCCTTTCATAAATTTGTATAAATCATAAAAATATGATAATGTATGAATTTTGGGTTGCAATATTACTCTGCTTAAACATGAAGATATATTGAAGTCAGTACGAGGAAAATCTCTTTGTGAATGGGCAGAGTTCTGTATTGCACGTCAAAGACGTTTTCAGGACTGAAGATGAGCTAGAAAGTTACATTATAATTTGATAGGATTCATTCAAACTCTGTTAGGACTCATTTAGACATTAAATCTTATTACAGCTCTATCAAGACTTGCTGTGATTCACTCAGACTGTGTTAAGATCAGAAGGTTCATTAAGCTGGATTAAAACAAGTCAAAACTGCTGACTACGTTAGTGAAATTCAAATTCCGTTAGAACATGTATGGAATGTCTGAGGCCTTATTTGGACTCATCAGACGCTTCCAAAAATTACATACTCTTCGGGATAAAGCCTTTCACAAGAAAACAGATTTAGCTCCCCAAAAAATTTTGAAAATAGTTGAATATTTATTTATTCAAAGGCTACTTAGTTCCTCGGGAAATTCTGAAAGTACATTAAAAATCAATTATTAGGGGTCTAAAATAGACTTCTTGAACAAGATAATCTCACCACCGCCTCCTTAGGCCTTACAACTGAAGTCTGCTGTTGTATAAAACTTATTAAAAGTCAACTCTCTTGAAACTACATTAGGGCTCATCATCTGAGTTCTGTTTATATTGTGACTGATTTAGACATTCAGACTTACTCAGAATTTCTAGTTTCATTTTGACTGTTGGTGAAATTCAAATGTTGCTTTCTTGAGGATTCATCATAATATGTGGCAGTTTCTATAAAAAGGGGTAACTTTGTCAATCGATCAAAGTCTCAGAAAACGCGAAAAAAGAAATACAAAATTTTTTGGTTGAAACAATCAATTTTGAGATTTTGGTTGATTTCTATAGAACAAACATCACAATAACGAAGAGAAAATATAGACCCATGAGAGAGAAGAGGGAGAGAGAGAAAGAGAATCATGAAAGAGAATGAGAAAAGAATGCGAATGTCTGCGTTCGCTTCTTCGTGGTTTTTCGGAGCTCACGAATAAATCCGATGTTCTGAATTGTTACCACGCAGAAAAGCGAAAAATTACCTTTTCAACAAGCCCTCGTCGAAGCTGGTAACGTGATTCCGCGGTGAGTTACGGCCGCTTGTCGGAGTGGGAGAAAAAGGTGTGTCTAACTTTAAACGCGTTTTCCCCAAAAATGTGTTTTCGCGCATTCTCGTTAACACTCATCTTTGACCGCTTGTATCTCCGGAACACAAAACGCTACAAATCTCGCCGATAGCCCATTGGAGTGGGCATTCATTCCGCTATTACGTGCTGTCCGTAACTCAAAATTCGTCGGATTGACAAAGTTACCCCTTTTTGTAGAAACTACCGCATATTTCATTCACTTGCTTAAAACTAGTACATTTTCCAACGCCTCCGTCTGTATTGGGCAGTATCAAAAATTTGTTGGTTATTTCCGAAAAACAACAGTACCTACATTTAATAATCGCTTAGTTGAAATTAGATTATAATTTTTTGAGTAGGGGGATAGTAGCAGAAAAACACTGTGATAAAACTGGCAGTTTTCAGATATGGGCAGCTCCAAAAGAAGCTTAGAATAAACGCTGATGTTTTCAGCGTACTCAGTTTCTGTTGTGATTCATCGTTAAGACGTATTTGGACATCAATCAGACTCAGTCGAACTTCCTTGAACTTATTCGGACTCATTGAACTGTCTGAAGTCTCCTTCAGACTCTGGAATTCTCCTAAGGCTCATTTAAATTCGGCGTAGACCCGTGCGGACTTATTCAGATAATTGACTCCTTATGTACACTCCGTTAAAGTTGTTTCAGATTCATCAAGACTCGTTCATTCTTTCATAAAACTTTCTTAGACCGCGTTAAAATTAATGAAACACTGTTGGGCCTCATTCAGAGTTTGATGAAAATTAAGTATTCATAATGTTGATTCACTGAAACTTTCCCAGGGTTACTTGAAACTTTCGTATGCGGACATGACACCAAGACTTGGAGGAGAGCGATCATCTGCACCACCTTTCCTTCAATCCAGCTCTGAAAAATACTTTGAAAGTGGCCAGGACCTACAAGTATTTCTTTAATGGCCGGCCCTCGCCAACCCGTGGCTGTCTGTGGCTCTGGTGAAAACTCAGGCTGGAAAAAGTATTTGTGAAGTAATAGATGTACTGACGCAGTGCGTAGCAACGTGCCCGGGAATTAAGAAACTCTACCGGATGCTCTCTCGTCTTCCATTTTTTTCTTTCGTTTTAATACGTGTACCGTATCTTAAGAACCCTTTTTGCTGGACCTAATCACGTTTCCATATCGGACCGAGGTAGATGCTCGGCTTTGTCAATATTATTACCTCGAGACCATTTTCTCCGATATAACCTTTTATGTTACATAAGATAAACTATTGACAAATATTTACTCGTGAGAGCGAATCCCAGAAAACATTCTAGTAAATGCGAGGCGAACAGGCGTCAGTGGCGCTTCCTGATGACATTAAAGAAACGCCCGCCTCAAGAGTTGAGGCGTCAGTGAAGCTCAATAATTTTGACGCTTTCTATGCTCTGTGGTGTATATAGTACATACATACAGCCATTCTCCTTCACTGTTTATTGTTAGAAATTTTTTTTTTCATCGTTCCGAATATTTCCTTTTCGAATGAAAATAAATTTTTTCGTATGTAGGCGAGCGCATAAAGAAAGAAATTATGGAATTCATAACGAGTGACCTCAACCGCATTCCGAATAAAGATTGTAGAGTTCTCTTTACGACTCTCTTTCTTTTTTTCCTCCTTTCTCGGAGAAGCCAATAAAAATACTTTAAAGGCCATTTTCAATTTTCAACTATGCAACTTCGGCGATATTCCTCGAACCAAATTTTCGGCATGTGTTATCTCGATGCTCAACTTTTCGCAGTGTGAAAACATCGAATTTTGCGTGGTTCTAAATGTCGGTTGTTAATGGTATCTGTTGTAGGGTGATTTCTTCGATGTTCGATGATTCGTCACAGTACTATGAACAGCGATTATGGACGGAGAACACAGAATAATCCTGAATGTTGGTGGTATTAGATATGAAACGTACAAAGCCACTCTGAAGAAGATACCGGCCACACGTCTGTCGAGGCTCACTGAAGCATTGGCCAATTACGACCCAATTCTCAATGAGTATTTCTTCGATCGACATCCCGGCGTATTTGCTCAAATATTAAACTATTACAGGTAAGTTGGTTTCAGAACATTTTATCCGTATTTATATTAGCTGGGATGGGATTTTGTCGATCGTTATTCGATACCTAGTATAAAGGGGCGGAAAGGCACCTTTGGGTGAATGGAATTTGGATTCTGTCCAATTTAAAATATGCTAATTATACGTTATCTGCTTCAACAATCGCTCTCGTTCATCCCTGATGGTTGTGTTCGTAGGATGCGCATTGTGAAATAAATAGAAACATGTAAAAAAAAATTAAATGTTGAAAACGGTTTTAAAAATAACGTTGAAAAAAGTTGGCTCAGACTAACCTAATGGAGTAAAAGACTGGTTTCCTACCCTCTCAGCTTCATCTCTAAAAGTGAACGTTCGTAAATTAAAGTGTACGCGAATTTTTAGTGTGTTACAGAAGTAGCAGAAATTTATCTTCGCACGAAATTATTCTGCATAAAATCAGCTATAAAATAATACCGCATAGTTACTTTGTAGTTTGTACATACTTCAGCTTTAATCCTAAAACGGGGGTTCCTCGTATCTCTTTTTTCTGATACTTTTACGTCGAATTTAGGATAGGTACATTTCTCCTTTCACCGAATTCCGCAAACCAAATGGTGCCACAGAGTATGCAAGACTTACTTCCTAACTCTGGTACCTTCTCATTTGTGTGGTCATTTCCCCCTGCCACCAATTGTTCCTCTACTGAACATAAAATATTGTAGAACTTGCGTCTTGTAATGGCTTTTAATAATCTAACTTTTCGTTTCATGAATCAAAAAACTGAAATCGAAGTATCTCTACTGCTAGTATTTTAAGGTCCCTAAATTCCATCTTCACATTATTCTGACCCAAAGTTGAAATTTGGACACTTATGGAGGCAGAGATCGAGGGGTCGAAATTTTTATAAATCATAGTATAGAAATAGTATCTCAGGTTTTCGTATCACTGAATTCTTTTCTGATATTATTTCGACCCCTAATTGGACATTAGGTCCCCCGCATAGGCGCCGACTTATGGAAAATATTGGGGGGGGGGGGCAGAATCAGTCGGAGCCCGGTTTTTTCTTTGATTATTTTATTGAGACGCGTCTGATATTCCGGTATTATCAATTTTTTCTTATTCTCGTTTTCTCTTTTCTTTCTTTTTTGTTGAATTTAAACATTGATGGTAAAATTTTTTGTACTTTTTCCATTTTTGAGTTTAAAATATTGGGGGGGGGCGAGCCCCCCAAAAAGTGCCAAGTCGACGCCTATGGCCCCCCGGAAGAGAGAAAGAGGAGAGATGCGATTCAAAAATTTCAATAATTATGACACGGTTGCCATTTTCTAGGTTTTAACCTCTCTGAATTGACTTTTAATAATAATTAAACCTGAAGTTGAAACTCGAGACTTCTGCGGAGAAGTTCTTCTGGAATTTCAGTACTCGCGTGTATCATTTTTGAAGTTTTGGAAGTGGTAAAATTCGTGGTCAGTATTATGAATGCACAGTGAAAACTGAGGAATTTACGAGGGAAACTTGAAATGAAAATAATAAATTCTATTTTTCGGGTCGTGAAAGTCATTGGATTCATTTTTCATTGAAAAAGTCAGGATTTTTGTTTCAGTTTAAATTTTTCATGTTTTAGTCTGTATTATTGCCAGATACACCCCTCCGCCGCCACAATACAAATGAAAATGTTTACTACCTACGGTCCTGGTTTCAGTCAGTAAAGCCAGGCGATAGGAGAGCGAGAGGGTGTAAAAATTTCCATATAACCTACTATGAGGTGAATTATTCTTCCTGAAAATCAATTATTGTTTGCCTACCTAGATAAAATAAGCTGTAGTATGTTGCTTTTAGAAATTTGAAATAGATCACTCATTTTTGAGATAATTTAATGCCAAACTGATGAGAGATATTATTCTGAACCTCCTCTCTGGCCCTAATTGTGTTAGTTCTCAATGAGGGGCAACGTAATATCAGATAGTAATTCAGCAGCCTTGTTATTGAATTTTGACACCTCCAACTTCCCCGGCCTTTTGAGCAGTTTTTTTTTTAATTCCCTTCATGTGGTGTGGTGGGACGCATGGCGATGCACGCATGCCAAAGTGGCTCCTATGACACCGCACCCCCGGCACAGGAACTACCCTTTCGAGTGAGCAATTGCTCCAATCCTTAACTGATGAGTAAAAGCTTTTATGAAAAATAATCCACGACGTGCAAAGCCCGAACATTAATATCGATGTCGTGCTCAATAAATTTTCTAATCCCGAGTCCCTGCTCCGTAGATGCTCGAATTCTAAAACTTGGGTCAAAATAATATCAAACGTAAATTTAATGACCTTCCAAACTACAAGCACCTACATTTATATTGTGATAGTTGAAAATCTTGACCTTTAATAACGATTCCTCTCCCCTTTTGTAAATAAATACCTCGGGGTCAGAATAATTTCAGATACTAATTCAGTAATTTTGAAAATCTAAGAAACGATAGTAATCGATTCTGTAGTTTCTGAACAGTATAACCCCCACTTCCTCAGTTACTACTTAAATTTCCAACTTAAGATTAGAGACTCTTTTCCCTTCCTGTTTGTAAAATTACTCTCAAAAGTTAGGAAATTCCGACGTCACAGGAAATTTATTACATTTTCTTCGGTATTTACCGAAAGGGTCGTGACATTTTGGGATTCAGTCGAAGAAAGTGAGAATTCATGAATTGAGGTTTGTTGTTCTGCTTGTCGACTAAAATTTGTATAATCTTTCTTGGAATTTTTCATACCTACACCTCTTCCTTCGAACATGCTCTTCGTGCTGAGGAACCCACTTTCAAAATGTAATTCAGTGGTCTCAAATACTTTAATTTATGGATTAAGGAAAGCTCGTCTCTGATAATGACTATGGGGAAGCGAGAAGGATCTGAGAGATATGAAAAGACACAATGATGAAAAAATCATGTCGTCAGTATTTGGTACGTCTCGAGCTTGCACATCCTGTTGCAGGAAGAAAAATGTTCAAAATTCCACATTTCGGCCCATAAATCTTATGTTCAAATGGAAACATTTTGAAGGAGTCAACATGGAGTCATTCTGGGTAGTTGATTTCAAAAATTTAATCAGATTTTCAATCGAACTCCGACATGGGATCCAATTTCGACTTTTCCTACTTTCACAGGAGCAAACTGACTTTGCTGACGAAATTGAACAATGGATAAAAATAAGAATTTTGTAGGTCCTTGATTTTGAAGATTCTGTCCTGTGCCTAGACATTGTTCTGTTCAGTTCAGCGTTAGCATTTTACGGATAAAATGATCCATTTTACATTTTATGTAAAATGCATGTAAAATGAAATGTAAATATGTAAAATGGCGAAAAACCAACGTGGTAGATAATTGATAAGTTTATTCACTTATTCTTGTTTCAAATATCAAATTCTGCATAAAAAATTAGATTTATATAAAAATACTTATTTGTTTAAAGTAAAAATAACCAATAATAACTCAGTGGGCTATTAAAATTGTAACTATTGGTAAGTTGGGAGGGGATCAAGGGGTCAAGTACAATGGAATGATTAAGTTGGAATAAATTCTTAAAAGTCAGGAAGTATAAATTTATTTAAAATCATATACAGAATATTCTACCTTCTTATATGAGTTACCACTGGTGAATTTGAGGAGTATAAATTATAAAATTGAATGATAAAGGAGGCGACCATTTTTGGTTGTGGTTCCAGTTTTGTGCAAGTGGTAAATTTTAAGTGAAAAATTAAACTTTAATTTTTTAAAAATTAATTTTAACTTATTTTACATTTATTTTACATGTAAAGTGTGAAATAAAAAGCTATTTTACATCAAATATTTTACATGTAAAATGTATTTTACCTGCCAACTCTGGTTCAGTTATTTAAAATCAGCAATTCATAAACTTGTAATCTCAGCATTTGGAATTTGATTTTCGTAGCTCGAACTACGAAATACGAACCCTCTTTGAACAGTAAAACTTTCATTTTAAGCGACAGTAGGAGAAACCCTTATTTCAGGACCATGCTCGATTTTCTCGATTATAGTGAGCTCAGCCCCTTGCCTTTTCTCTTCGTCCTGTCCATTTTGTTTCCTTCCTGATTTTCTTCATTTTTCCCTGCACCCATTTCCAGTGGACTTCCTGGGCTCTTTATATAAGCACAACGCTGCCTGAGCATGTAAGCATCTTATACGCGAGTGTCAGAAAAAGGCTAAATTTTTCCAACTCGCGAAATATTTTTGGGAATGTCAGGATTTGTGATAGCCTAATTTTCGCCTACTATTTCAGCAATGTGACTCCTATGACGCAGTTTATGCACATATTTTCTGTTCTTCCAAAAGACAGATTGTATCTTATTAGGTTAATAATAATAAATAATAATAATAATAAATACAGAAATAGTGTATGAAAACGAAATTATTTTATGAATCCTCGCGCAGAAGACCTCGAATTCGGCATTATTTAAATCACGAGGTTTTTTACAACCCAGTTCGTCGAATAATGGCATACGTCGGATCTCGATGAAAATTTTCTGAATATTGAATAATAATGAATTTTATTTACGCAACAAAAAATACTAGATGTAGCTGTACGTATGTATAAATTTATATCTTTCAAGATGTATGTTTCTTTCCAAACCAAAAGCAGTTTTCAGTGCCCAAAAAAGATTTGTGGGGGAGGGCTCCACTCTTTTTCCACGTGCCAATATCATTACTCAGCTAGGTCGTGAAGGATTTTTCTGTATTGTATTTCGAGCTGATTTAGACTGGTTGCGTTTCAGTGTACATGTTTTTGAAAGGTTACGTCTGTGTGATTTACATATTTCTAAAAGGCAACGTCTGCGTGATTTTTGTAGAACGGGGAAGCTGCATTATCCGACCAACGTTTGCGGACCATTATTTGAAGAAGAGCTTGAATTTTGGGGGTTAGATTCCAATCAGGTGGAGCCTTGTTGCTGGTCTACCTACAGTATACATCGAGATACTCAGGTAAGATATTTGTATTCTCGCTCGCTATTCGGCGCAGTGTCTTGTATGCTCGTATTTGCGAAAATTGGAAATAATCGAAATACGTATTTCGTGAACCACTGTGGATAAGGAACGCAAGCACCGTAATCAGTATGCTCGGTAGATTTTTAAAACCGAGAATTTACGTACGAAGAATGACAGGAAGATGAACAATATCTTACTATTAGGGAGCGAATAAGAGTAACTCTTCAGAGGCTAGGTTTGAGGAGAAGAAAAATGAGCTGTATTTATATCGGATCGCCTAAAGTCATCGGTTGTTGATTCGCCGGCATTAAATGACTTAAAAATAGATAAAAACTGATTGATAAGAAAAGTCTGCCGTTGATTAGTTTCGCAGCCTTTCGGATGAAAGTGGTTGGGGCGACCTCGTTAAGAATGAAAATATCGTAAGTGGGTTGGAAAGTGGCGAAAAGTCAGGGTTCGTTGCGAATGTACGTATATTTTGCTTTTGCTGATGACATTACGTACCCAACTTTACGCCGTATCTCTGCAAATAGTCTCGACACTCGATCCGGATCGTCGTTTTCATTATATTTATGCTCTGTTAAGTGTATCGCCCGAATGAGTCGCGAAATACGTACGTGAAATCTGAGTCAGTTTTTTGCTGGGAAATGTACGAAGAATGTATTCGTTGCTCTACCTCATATTTCATGTAGTCAGCTTTTGTAAAGGTCAGCTTTCAAGTATCCTCGCTTCTTTTCTCCTCCTCTATGCGGACGTTCCGAATGTTCGTTGTACCTGCAGAAATACTTGAAGTGTTTCGCTTGCTTGTGTAATTGTACTCGTATCTTAGCACTTGTCGTGAACCTAAATACGAAAATATCCGGAGCAAGAGGAATGCAGCAGTCTTGTAGAATACTTCAGGTACCGTTCGTTTATAGCATCGATCTGTTTTCGACTTCCATATGAGCAAATGGCTACGTCCACTCTATATCTGAGAATTCTATGGTAATATCCCCCGAGAAAGGCAATATGCTTTTGAAAGTTCTAAGTTGTATTGGCGGCCTGTACTGTTGTGGTCTAGCAAATAACCCTCTCTCTCTCTCTCTCTCTCCTCGTATGAACCACTATACTGCGAGTCATTTTGAAATTAGAAGGAATATTGTTGATTTTCATGAGACTTAGTCAGGTTGGATGAAAAGAAAAATATACCACCTCAATAATGACCCCATCTAAAAAGTTACACTTTGCTGTATAAATCACATTGCTGAATTTTCATTTAAATAGAGAAATATTTACCCTTGGCCCAAGACGTCAGGAGGATTGCGAGGAGTATTTGCCATTCGAATATCCAAAATACGCATTATTTTATCACGAAACGGGAATTCGAAAGCACCACCAACTTTGGAATTTTACGAAAAAGTATATCGAAAGAAGTATTGAAATCGGATTCTTTGAGTCGTCGATTGGAAATACTCTATTACTTTTTGATCCAGTTGCGATTCAGGCCCTCCATTTGACCTCACTATGCGAAGGTGCGAAATTGCCTTTCGCCTTCAAAATTAGGCCAAGTATTCCCTTTGGTGGCATCTCAGGAGTCGAATGCAAAAATTACCCTCGAAATCTAATTCAGTAACCTCGAAAACCTATAAATAAACCTCATTTCAATTTTATTTTTTCGCCCCTTCTTTTTTCCTAGGGCCACCCCCAGGGCTACTGATCGAAATTGACGAGACAAACTATTTTATACTTGATCAACTGAAATCTATGAGAACACATTCTCAACACATTTAAGAGCCAAGAAAAAACTTTTTGATTAATATGTCTTATCAAAAACCCCCATGTATTTCCACATGAAAATGGAAGAGAACATGTGGCATGTGTTCTTCTTATGCGATTAAGCTGAAACTGTGCAGAATTCTTTGTTTTATTTCACTGAAACCCATTTTTTGAAAGTAAGGGGGTAGTCGGTGGAAATTTTGATATTCGGAAATAACTGCCACCGTTTGATCGTGCAGAGACGTTATGGGAAGATGCAAAACCCCGAAAAATTATGGAAACTGGAAACAGTAACGAGCTGTTCTGCAGGATGTTCCAACCTACTATGCCAAACGGATAGGAAGTGACAGTATTGGACGAGAGGAACAAACAACATTATATGTCCTATTCTCAAGATTCAACGGCTACATGTCTTCAAAACTTGAAAAACAGAACTTTTGTCGCAAATCTGATTACTAATTTTGATTTAGAATTTTTGTTATTAAAGATGCCCAATCGATAGGAAGAACATCGAAAAAGGTAACAAAATTTTAACCGAACTAAATTGCCTACTTTTGATATTGATGGTCTACGTCAGTTTTAGAATTCTACTTGTAAAATGTGAGTATAATTTTTGAAGTGCACAACTTTTCATTTTTGTTTCATTTTCAATATTATCTATTGATACCGTCAAAAAATATTGCAAAGGAGTTGTCACCGACACAATTCATTTCTAACATTTAAATTAAGTAATTTTTGAATGAAAGTTTGCCGAGCAAAATGTCATTCTTTGTCAAAGATGGCTACAAATCACAGATACTCTGAAACAGAAATAAATTATCATTACCGCCAGTTGCCTTTCACGACACCTGAAGGAGTTATGAAAATGAAAGTTGTACACTTTTATTTTATTCCAGTTTTATGATTGAAATTGTAAAATGGAGCCTCTTCAATACCAAAAGCAGGCAGTTTAGTTCTGTAAATTTCTATTTTCTCTTCAATGTACTATGCATTGATTACATTCGCAAAAAAAAATCGGAATTAAAATCAGAGACGTACCGAAGAGTTTGTCCTGGGGAGGGGGGGGGTAAAATTGTGAAATTCCCAACTGACTCAACTTAGAATTCCCAAGTATCAAACCAAAAAAAAGAAAAACCTTTTGAATTGTTGGATTTTTCCAACTAACTCAACTGAAAATTCCCAAGTATGAAAGCAAAAGAAGAAAAACATTTTGACTTGTGTTGGTAAATTTTCCTAACTGCTGAGTGAAAGTTCCTACCAGTGGGGGGAGCTGCCCCCATCGGTACGTTCCTGATCAAAATGAGTAGTTAGACTTGCAATGAATGTTCGCTATCTTTCAAACTGTGAGGTCGTATAGGCCCTTCCAATTTTGAAAATACCCTATACTTCTACATAAATAATGACTTGTTCCCCTCGCTAATCACTGTCACCAGAAGCGCAACTAGCCAACCTTGAGTGTGGCGAGAATGCTCATGGGGGGCAAGTATCAAAATAACGTTAAAAATTCTTTCGCTTATATACTTTTTCAGTATTTTGGGAGATGTTTAGCCCTACCTCCTCCCCTTCGCCTCTTTTTCGCCTATAACTATCTCATTTTACCGGCTTGGCATACTAAACTGGAATACCGTGTATAGTACCGATCTCCTATCTCGCATCAGGAATTCTACCCCTTCCCATTCAGCGTTTCAACAATATTTTATTGTAACTCGTCCAGTCCCAGTTATTTAAAAAGGTTTCCCGCTGGAATTGTCTTGCCCCCCCCCCCCGGGATGAAAGTCTAGTCCGGCAAGATACTGTTAAAGATACCCAGGCTTGACTATGAATTCTCAAGAATTTTCCATACTCATTTCAGATTCTTCAGAGCTTCTATACAAGATTCTGGAAGTCATACTTTAATGCTCTTCAAGATTCTGCCGGACATTTTCCAGACTTGGTAGAATTTTTTCAGGTTCTTTGAAGACCCCTTACAGGTTTCTTTAAACTTATTGAAGACCTTTGAGTCTCTGGAACTCCAAGTCTTCGTTGTGATTCTTTCAGACTTGTTTTACTCTATCCTTAAAACTCATCCTAACTCGTTTAAGACTATTCCAGACTTGACTGACGTTTCCTAAAACTCTTTAGGGATTTTTCAAATTCGGTTATTCTAACTTCTTCGAGTCTTCTTTCGAACTCTCGAGACACGTTTTAGGCCGTCGGTGGGCTTCTTACAAATTTAAGACTACTCGAGGCTCAGATGACAATTTTTTTAGATCATTCTGGACTTGATTGAGACTTTCCGAGGTCATTCGGGACTTGATTGAGACTTTCTCAGGGCATTCAAAACTGTATTGAATTTTTTTAAACTTTCCGACGTGTTCGAGGCTCCTTCAAGATTCATTCAGACAAGTTTGGATTTCCTGGAGACTTTCTTTATTTATTTTCCTCTTCCCAGGGACTAAACGATCTTCACAGGTCCTACACTGACCTGAAAAAGTCGGGAACTCACTGTGAATCATGAGTCTCAAGGAGTCTTAATAAATCTAGAGCATTCTTATAATGCTCAGCCAGGCTAGAATAGTCTTGAACGAGAGTAGAGGATTAACAAGAGTTTTGAACAAGTTTAAGGCTACCTTAAGCAAGATTGGAAAAACCGCAAAGCGTCTCGAAGATTTCTTAGCCTTTCTAGATGAGTTTTGAAATGTTTTACACAAGTCTGAAAGAGTTTTAAGCTGGTCGAGAATAATCTTCAGAGTATTTTGATGAATCTGGGAGAAGTTTTGAAGAGCCGCAATGAATTTCGAACCGATCTGGAAAAATCTCCATTAGGCGTGAAAAATCTTGAACTAGTTTAGAGGAATATTAGTGTCAATGACTGTTGAACAGATTTGAATGAGTGTTGAAGCGTCTTGACAATGTCTGCAGCAGTTAAAAAACTTCAAGATTTAATCAAACCAAAAAGAGTTTACTGGATTTAAATTTAAACATTCACTTTTTCAGTGAACCCCGAAAAACTTTTAATACTTTTAATGAATTTTTTACATCCTACTTTAACTTTTTAGTAAAATTTATCGTCGTTTGAGTTGTATATTTTAGTAATACTTTGGAATGGTCTATTGTTCCACTCTATCTCTTCTATAGTAGAATTTTCTGCACAAAAACATTTTAAGCTGTTTGGTCATCATCAGTAAAGTTATGTCTTTTTGCTAAGGTTTCTTACTCTGTGTAGCTTATAATATCCAGAACTGTTATTATTATTATTATTATATTTTTTAATCAGCTAAAATACGACATGGAAATAAGTGGTAAAATACGCATTTTGCGTACGTAAAAGTTGTACAAAACTGAACAGAAATGCGGACCTAGAAAGCAGGAATGAATAAAATAAAAGCTAGGGGACTCGGAAAAGATTAAACATGTAGCAAGAGAACTGAAAAAGGAATTGCGAAGTACGCGGCCGACGTGGCAATGTGGAATTGCGAAGAAAACTGTCAACTCTAATAGAAATAGGAAAATTTAAATACATCTCAGAAGTCGAATTCGTTGTGAGGAAAAGTAGGCAGTGTTGATATGTTTCCGGGGGGGGGGCAGCAGCCTCGTCATCCCTTGTGTTGTTTGTTTGAAAAAAGCAACTCATCCAAGTTACGAACATTATTCACCGGGTGTTCGGCACCAGCAGGGCGTCTTCACTTTTTCAATACTAGATATTTGCCCAGTGGGTAATTACCATAAAGAGATGCGATGTAGCCCGGGAAAAAGTACCGAAAATCATAAAAATTAGATCCAGTTTACAAGTGTCTCTGTACAGTAGGTTTTGGGGAGCAGAAAAACGAAAAGAACGCCTGATTGGTTTAAAAAATATGGGTGATACGGCGTTTTGAAAATTTAATGTGGACAACTCGAGTTTAAGAAATGAGATTTTTAAAAGTTTGGCTAAAGAATTTCGTAGTTTTTGAGCCCGAAGTTGAATCGATTTGAGACGAATAAAATCCTTGTGGTGGCAACTTCTGATCTCTTTTCCAGTAAAATATTTTTCTTCAAGAAATTTTCTAATTTTAAATGAGAAAAGCTATGGAAGAAACTGTTGGGGGTTGGGTTTTTTCGATTTGAATATTTCATCAGACATTTTATGCGATCCCGATTTGGATCCCTAAATTTCAGTTTTAGATTTGAAATTTGGAAGACTAATATGGCTTCAAATCGAACCAAGTGTCGAAATGGAGGTTCCTCGAGCCGCTGACTTTGAATATCCCGTTAACAAGATGTCTAACTGTCATGAAAGTCATGAAAAACTCATAAATTCAATTGCATATTTAATTTGATCTTTCCTAAATTCTCTCCAAATGCGAAAAACGTGAATTTTTAATGTACATTTTCTCAAATTCACTATCCCCTTCCTTTTTGAAATGTGAACTCCAAAGACTTCAAGTAGCTCTACAAAAAAGACCAGGAGGTGAGGGGTGAAGAAAGGAAGCGCAGCCTGGCTGTGGTGCACCTAAATTCCAGCTGGATGAGCGTTGCCTCGGTCAGTAGGGTGTGCAGTGGCTTTGGCAGGACAGCCTCAAGACGTCCCTCTGGCCACCAATACGATGCTCGAAAGGGTAGTTTTCGGGGCCAGGGGTGCCGTCAGGTGAGCTCGGCAGCCATGAAAATCCAGTGTGGCGAGAGATAACGCGAGCACCAAAAACGTTTTTCGCAGTACATCAGGAATAACGATGGAAGTCTGGCATGTGGCACCGTTCTACTGGAACCAAGTACGGCTCAATCATCTTCGTCGCAACTCGGGTATCAGACGTAAAATAAAAACCTTCACAACCCTCCACTTCTCGATGCCAGTCTGTGCGAATCTGTCGTTTTGTTGTAGTTTCAGTCATCAGGTTTTTATGCTCAACCCAGTAAATTAGAGTATAGCGATACTTTTGAGAAAGATGTTTAATCATTTTGCAATCGGATATACTATGAGGAAGATACAACTCATTAAAAACTTTAACCTCCTCTCCATATTGATCGATTTTTCTGAAATTCAGTAGGCGGTTACTGTTTCCATTTGTGTTTAATTAACCAAAAATCCGACAAGATGCCAAAATATGTGGCAGTTTCTATGAAAAGGGGTAACTTTGTCGATTGATCAAAGTCTCAGAAAATGTGAAAAAAGAAAAACAAAATTTTTTAGTCAAAAAAATCAATTTTGAGATTCTGATTGATTTCTGTAGAAAAAACATCGCAATAAAGAAGAGACAAAATTTACGCGCTCGAAAGAGAAGAAGGAGAGAGACAAAGAGAATTATGAAAGAGAATAAGAAAAGAATGCGAATGTCCGCGTTCGCTTCTTCGTGGTTTTTCGGAGCTCACGAATAAATCCGATGTTCTGAATTGTTACCACATAGATGAGCGAAAAATTACCTTTCCAACAAGCCCTCTCTGAGGCTAGTAACGTGATTCCGCGGAGAGTTATGGCCGCTTGACGGAGGGGGAGAAAAAGGTGTGTCTAATTTTAAACGCGTTTTTCCCAAAAACGTGTTTTCGCGCGTTCTTGTTACACTCGAATCTTTGACCGCTTGTATCTCCGGAACAAAAAACGCTACAAATCTCGCTGATAGGTTGTTGGAATAGGCATTCATTCCTCTATTACTTACTGGCTGTAACTCAAAATTCGTCGGATCAACAATAATGTTACCCATTTTTATAGAAACTGCAACTATGAAAATCAGCGAAATGAGGTGACAGCAATGCGATGATAAAAATCGTACTCGGTTGTTTATCTTTTCAGGGGCATTGCAAGTCCTATCGGCGTTGGAGGGTAACTGGCTGAAAAGCCCGACTTGGCAAGAAACTATTAAAAAAAAATTCAGTGACTTTCTTTCAATTACCAAGAAAGTCAGATTCGCTTGTTAAAGAAGCTCAGTGATTTTCTTTCCATCCAAGTCCAAAAAAGAAGGTCATGTTCTTGTTTTGCCGACCGATGGTTTAAAATGTCAACAAATAGGGTTGACTTGAAAAATACGACTCCAAAACTTCGTGAAGTGTTGTACCCATTCTTTCACGCTACATACTCGCTCCTTCCTCTCTTTCTCTACGTTGACTGTGTTTTTTATTGATAATTGGACAGTTTTGATGCACAACAGTTTGCTTCAAGCAAAATGGCGCTCACTATAATGAAATAACAGGGAAAAAACTGAAGTGCGACCCCTCTCTGTAGCGTTATTATTTATCTCGTTAAAACCTTGTTTATAAATACACAAAAATGTTCGCAAATGTACTTTAATATAGTGAGCAGAAAACTCGGTCGTGTTCTGCTCGTCCGTGTATCAAAAAAAAAAGGAGGGAAGCTTTATGTCGGGACTGAAACAAAAATAATATTTATCGCCGCTCGCAGGAAGTTGAAAATGAAAGAAAATGAGATTATTGTGCGAACAAATCGGTATTTCAAGTTTTCTTGTTGCTGTTTGAACATAGTGATAAAGAAAAATCCTAATAGAAGAAATTGGCGCAAAATAGGTGATATTATAAATCGCGTGACGGTAACAACGTTACCAGTAGACGAGCACGGCTGTAGCTCGATATTGTTTCTGGCGAAAATAATAAATTGATTACCGCTGTGCAAGAAAATTTAGACCTACAGATGAAATTTAATGAGCGAGCCTTGCGAGCTTTTCATGGTTTATGGTAGGCTGCGAAATTATGAACGTTCGAGTTGAAAAGCGAAAAATTCGAGCAGGGCTGGAGAACACGCAACGCGAATCTTTTTTCGAATCTCAGCCAAAGTTCGTGTAAGACACGAGAACGCTGAAAAGTGAGACGAGATAAATAATGTGGAATTTATTCTCAAAGTTTTACTAATGCATTTCATTCACGAATGGATACTTCGTCTGTGATATCCGAGTCCGACGTTGGATTATGCAAAAATGCTGTCATTGAGACCAAGAATTTCTACGATAAGCTTGGCGTGTATACACCTTCCTGTTTTCAAAATCCAATTTTCGTTTCATTCGCATTTGATGCGAGAGAAGAAAAAAGAGATTTTTCACTTTTTTCACGAAACTTAGAAGAAATAAACTGATTATTACGATGAATTATTCAAAACTAGGAAATAACGAGAAAAATTCGTCAGCCGCGGAATGAGACGGATTTTTTTTTTAGAGTTTTTCGTACCTCAGCCAAAAAACAACATCGAGGAGAAGTGTGGATGCGGGTACCCTTGTGTCTTCGCAATCGTTCCGATTTCTTGTCCAAGTTAATACCCGATCTAATTTTAATCGACCTCTTGAATCCAGTTCATTGTCGACTTTATTATTGACTTTTTCTTAACAAATCTACAGGGTTTTACCTCCATCCCTTCGGGTGACTTGGTTATTTAGGGCTTTCTCAGTCGCTAGGGTTACAAAGCTGAAGCCAGAATTCGGCCGAAAATATTATCTAAAATAGAAATTGAAACAGAGTTGGAGATGTCTTGGTCCTTGACTCTGCTTTTGCGATGTAAGAGAATGGATGGGAGAGTTATTACTCAATCAGTTGCTTAATTAGTTTCTAAATCTTTCCACTGAATTACTTATAGTTCTTGGTACTACATTGGTACTGGAAACATGACCTTCTTTTATGTCTGTCACTGACACTCTGCCGGAAAAAATCCGGGAATGAAGACAAACATATAGACAGACAAATAGACGAAAGGAAACCCATAAGGATAATACGAGTGTTAGCAAGAGAGCTCCTGAAATGGTTAATCCATTTTTATTGAAACATAAACATATCTCATCGACTTTTGTATCGATTGAAAAACGCTTTATGTATCAGTCGATGGCTTATTCGACCTTGTTAATCTCTCTATGGATGTTTTCAACTGATTACGAGATTGACCTTTACTTACTGCGAGAAATTAGTTATTTTTAATCGATTACTGGTATATATCTGTAATCGATTTCTTAATCAGCTGAAATCTCAGTCGACGTCATTAACAGTTTCGTCGTAGAATTTGCTATCGATTTTCTTGACAGGATCTTCTAAAATGACTCTGTTGTGTAAGGAGGGGGGAGCATTCATTGGAAGAATGTGAATGTATTCCTTCAGTTCCTAAAATTTGACCAACTAGCAAAAGAAATGAAAAGAAACATTGCTCTTTCTCTTTTTTCACCTTAGTAATACCCCAAATTTTGGATTCTCCAAAGTAATACCTCGAAGTTTGATTTTTGACCCCCCCCCCCACACACACACACGCGCGCGCACGCACATACATACTGAAGAAAAAATTTTGTCTCATATTAATATTTCTATCAGTTTTTCAAACGATATTTCTAACGAATTTCTCATCTACATTTCTGTCAATTTTGTAATGAATATTTCTATCAATTTTTTGATCAATATTCCTATTGACATTCTGATTGATATTTCTCTTTATTTTTTTATTAATATTTCTATTGAAATTTTGATCAATATTTCTATCAGTTTTCTAATATTGACATTACTGCCAATATTTTTTACTAATATTCTGATCTATAGTTTTATAAATTTTTTGGTTGTCTATTCTCGGTTTAATTGGTATTTTATCAATTTTTCAATCAATATCTCCATCTTATCATGATTTTAATCGATAGTCCTATCAACTTAGTGATTAATATGTTGATCAATTTTCTATCAATATTTCTATTGATTTTTGATCAATATTTCTATCTGGCAGATATTTGTATCAATTTTTTTAAATGATTGGTATGTTTATTGATTTTATAATCAGTATTCCCATCAGTTTGTGATCGGTATTAATTTCCTGATTGACATTTCTGTCAATTTGTAAATTAACATTTTTACTAATTTGTAAATTTATGTAATTATCTTTCGTATGTCTCTTGATTTGTCCATGGGTGTTTGTATTGATCTCTCAATCAGTATTTCTATCAATTTCTGACCAACATTTCTGTTAATTTTTTGATTAACATTTCTATCGATTTTATATTAATTTTTCTGTTGATTTCTTAATCAATATTTACGTATTCAATTTTTTTATTGAAGTTTCTGTCAATTCGTGATCATTTTTTTTCATTGATGTTCCTGTCAATTTGCCACTTAGTATTTTTAGGGTCAGCAACGAACGTCTTGCAATCACTTTTTTAAATATTTATTTATCATTGACATAATTTCTTTCAATCAAATTATCTGAGTCACAGTTCAGTTCAGTGGTGTATTCTGCGTAAAGCCAATCCGTATGATTTAGCTCTTCATGGTCACAATTTAGTTCAGTGGTCCATATTTCCATGGAAATTTTTCTTTAAGCCAACCACTGTTTCATTGAATTGATTGCAGAGTGCATTCCTGCTGTTATTAGATATTCCCATGACATTTTTTTATTAGGGCAGGATTAGGTCGAATTATTTAATATTTTTTTCCATGGATTTAGTTTTCTTCTATTATTCCTTGTCGAGAGTCAAGATACGTTCTTTCTTGTCGACCCTTCTCGAGCAACGAGGTTACTTGTTATTGATTTTAAAGTTGCTATTTATAGATTTGTTATGAATACTTCTGTCAGTTTTTAATTGATATTTCTACCAGTTTCCTAATTGATATTTCCAGAATGTTTCAATGTATATTTTTATTTTTTTCAGTCAGTATTTTAGCCAATTTTTCAGTCGATTTTGAACCAATTACGTCACTTTGTTTAGTTCACTTCTCATCTTCTCATGAACCTTATATGGAAAAATGAATAGGAGCCCACCGAGTTTCTGTAGCTATTTCTATTATAGAAGTATGAACATTTTAGATAGAATAAGCATGTAGGAAATAGGCATAAACGGAATATTCTCGGGAAAGGGCTGAGCAATTTTGGCAGAAAAAATAATTATGTAAGTTCTCGAGGATTGTCTGTGGCTACTTTAAGTTCAAAAAGTGCACATGTAAATAAGCTCGCTTATTTGTCACTACTTATAACTTGACTAGGAGATAATCTATCATCCGCAGACGTAATTTCATTCAGGATGCTGTGGAGAGATGTTCACGACTGTAGCAAGTCTACCGTCTCTGCATCTTCATTTTGCATGAAGATTTTGTTGATTGAGTTTCGTGTACTCAATCCTACACATTGATTTTAAATTTTCACATAAACTGAGATGTGTCGCGATCATTCTCGACGGTGCCAATCGCCGCCTGCACCGCGTCTATTTAAATTTATGAGAATCTCATCGATTCGGTTCGTTTCATGCTTTCGTTCAACTCGAATTTTATCATACGAATTCGTGTTCGTGTCTCTTTGAGGATGAAATTTGATGGTGAATGTGTCGTTCGTCTCAGCCGTAAAGGTTTATTTCGCAGCGCTATAATTTTTCGAAACATTTGACCCGTGCTGAAAGTTGAAAAAGAAAAAAAAAATACACGTAAAAGAAATTTTCGAATAGCATGAGAAAACTTTAGTTTGTTTGGTGACTTTCATCAGCTGCTCCTGATTCTGAGATGGATGACCGTATAACAAACGTTCACTTTGTTTGTATGAACAACTATTCCAATTTAAATACATCTAAGTTTTTCAGACGTCGTACAAAAAGAAAGTTAAATGATCTGCGAATTTCGAAATAATCAGCATTAGTGAAATTTCGCTCTGAAATGAAATGAAAACGTTCTCAAACCAGAGTCTGCGTCACATTTCTTCGATGCTGACAAGATTGTTTTTTTTTGTGTGTTTTTTTCTATTCTTTTCTTCATTTCCACTTCTTTTTTTTTTTTTTTTGCTGGCTTTGTTGCTTCATAAAATTGTTTTGGTTAGTTCGGCGGAACTATGTTTAAACTCTTTGAAATTTCTTTGTGCCGCATTTTTTGAAAAAAAGTCGCATCATCAATCAAATATTACTCGGTGAATCGAGAGAGCGTTGATTTCGTATAAGATTAATTATTTATAATTTTCATGCAAATCTCGAGACGTGTAGAAGATCGCTTTTATTCTAAATTTAGGAAATTCTGTTTGCACGAACTCGCTGTTTTAAAATTGCACTCCTGACGCGATTCTTTATTGTATTATAATCGTGTTGAAAAGACTTACACGGGGAAGGGGATTAATTCTTAATATTTGTAGTTTTCCAAGTGCGAAAATTGTTTAGCGGAGAAAAAGGAGGTTCTTCAAATTCACTTTGGCTCTGGATATGCCACCAGTGGAGACCAATATTTCTTTGTTCCGTTCTCGCTATCCCCCCCCCCCCCAAAGGATGCCAAGAAGGAATAGGTAAAACACTTTGTGGCACATCCTGTGCGCTAAACTTTCAGCCCGTCTTCCTATTCCTCAACTCTCCGACAAGGCCCAGGATTTAGAAGCTAGAATCTTATTAGTTTTCTCATTCTCGTCAACGACGTAGAAAACTCATCGGAGCGGATGACGTCAGATAACCCAGCCTTGTTGGCAATCTGTCAAAATATGTTCTAGACATAAATTTTCAAATTCCCACTTTTATCGAAAATTTATTTGTAAATGTAGATCCCGGTAACTATAAAATTAATGGGCAATGAAAGAATCGCCTTCTGGTCTGAATCAAATAAACTGATCTAGTGAAGAAAGAGATATATATGGCCCAGTATTGCCAAGGGCCCTCGTGGAAAACAGCTGCTAAATTTCAACAGTAAAGCATACATTTGAGTGTAAAAGCAAAAAAATAAACAGAAAAATGATTGATGAATATATGGGTCATTGTTGCCCTTGGCGCGGAGCCAAGGGTTCTCAGAATTTAACGTTAAAAAGTTGACTTGAAAATAAGTTCGGTAACTAGATTTTTTGTAAGGGTGAATATGGATAGGTGAACAGTTGATTGATTTGGTCTAGTTCGTGGCTTAGTTCTTCTGTAGCTCCATCTACGATGTAAGTTCGCACTGCTGATATTCGATTGTATAGCCTCAATGAAAATCTAACTATTTCTTATTCATTCAGTGCCATCCGCTATCAAGTTGTGTCAGATGGGTTTTACAAAAAGTAGAAAATAGCTATTTTCTGTTTTTAAATCCGGTTTCTGAAATAAGTTCTGAGTGTAGATTTCTTTCCATTTTGAAAATTTCTTTTGGAAGAAAAAATTTACTTTGAAAAGGTGAAATGAATACCTTTATTTTATTCTATTTAAAACAGGTTTTTGGATTCTGAAACCTGTTTTGAATAGGTTGAACAAGTCACATTTTACTTTCTTTCATTGAAAAACTTTACGGAGAAACCATTACAATTCACAATTTAACTAGGGAACTAAAATTATTACAGTAACCTACAGGGCTGTACCTAGGATTTTTTGTTGGGGAGGAGGGCTATATCACAGATCCACCCCCTCCGTCTCAACCCATTTTTTTGGTAAATCAAGGGGGTTGAACACCCTCCGGTGTGGCCCTAATAACCAATAACGTGGTGCTGTTACTGATTTTTTGCTTCATATTTTACACGGGGGAACCGTAACGTTTTTATTTTACGTGGGGGAAAAAGCATACCAGAAACCGATTTTCTGTTTTCGTGTCTTAAAATACGTTTTTTGCCACTTATGTCCGGGTCTGAGGGCTCCTCCCCTTTAAATATCAAAAATCACCATAAATGATAGATCCTTTACAAACACATCTGAAAAAGAGTAAAATTTTGGCCTGTTCGTCTTTATTTTTGCTTGTTTCTATCCCCTAACATTTAGAAAAATTGGAACCTCTTCCAATTCTAACCCTTAGGGGCTTCAAATCGTGAATCTGGCCTTGTTTAAACTACAATTTTGGATGTGAATCAAATTTTTCTTGGAAACTGTTCTCAGCCTTAAGCCAGGTGATGTCATTGAATATGTATCAATATTCGCAGAATTTTAGTGAACAAATTAGGTACATAAGGAAATGGAAAAATTTAGTTAGGGTTGTTTAGCATGGTTTACGGGACAAATTTAGTAAGATTGGCGCTTTCAGACCCGTCAGATCTTATGCAGTATTGAATACCAAGAACTACAAAAACTCAAATGAAATAGTGTTGTTTTGTTTTCTTGTTCCCCCCTCCCCGTCAAGTTGGGACGCATTTTAATCAAAATATTATCGTCATACGCGAACATTTATTACTTGGAATAGGAAAACCCTAGTTTCTCAGTTAATTGATTAAATTAGACAAAAATCTTTTTTTTGCTGGCATCCCTTGCATTAAAGATGGTTGCGACGGTTGTAAGATGATAATCCAAAGTATTTTATTTCTCTAAATACTTCTTCGGAGACTGTCGAAATTTAACTCGCCAAAACCAAGCCCGAGTATGTTTAAAGTATTTATATAATGTCAATAAAACTTAGCCTACCCGAAAGTAATAAATTAAATGTCAAGAAAAATTATAAATCGGAAAGCTTCTCAATCAATCCCATTCTCCTTTACTCATCTATTTTCTGTTCTTGGTTAATTAGATCCTGCAATGTGTTGGATTTTGGAATAAAAAGAATATAATCGACAATTGCAGAAGACGAATCGGTTATTAATTGAAATTTGGGTTGATTTTTAAGATGAGAAATGACATCTGTATTCGATTTATCCATCGATAAGCGTTTATTCTTGAGTCTGAAGTTCGTAGTTATTTCCATTATCCTTCGAATAATTAGGACTGCATTACTTCGGAGTATTCTGCTGTTCTCTGTAACAAGTGACAGCAAACATTGTCTTCGTTTTTAATACGTTTTAGAATCAGTGAGTGGAAAAGCTTCTGTGGAGATGTGGCAGCTGGTTTCTACCCGTGTGAGAGACGGTAAGAGGTTTATGAGCATTTTGGGACCGTTTGCTCGCTAAATGTGGGATCTGGACACCTGCTAATAGTTCAGTGTGGTCTGAATTGTTCTATTTGTATCTACGTGAAGCTCTAAATGATATATTCTCAATTTTAGAATATGAGTTTGGTCTGCAAAGTCTTTATCAAGAAGCAAACTTTCTTAGTAAGCTGGGAACCATCGTAAGAAGCGCCAGGCCTCAGCTGACCTTCATTTTCTCTCCAATTGTGGACCTAGAGTAATTTGACGAAATAATGATTCAAATCTTGAATTTGATTCTTGTATGTAGAAGTTACATATCAAATTTTATTTGGTCAATAATACACTGAATAGCATGTGTGCCCCTCCCGCTATACACACACTATTTCAGTAACAGAAAAAATGCAATATCATCGTATTTCTTTAAGCTATATCAGCCATATTATAGTGTATTCCGGAGATAAGGGAAAATCCGAATCTAAGGCAAATGTTTTTTTAAACCGTCTACTAGAGAAAACTCTATAGTGTAAATACTGGCGGTTAGAGCATGAAAAAACTTTTGGCCTTATATTGAATTTTGTCCAAGAAAATCAATTTTAGTCTTATTTTCAATGGTTTTTTGAAGGACATGTATGTACTTCGGCCCTTTTATGAGAGCCGGATCTGGGGAGAAAATCTTCAGTTCCCCTCTCCCCTTCTCATCAAGCCTAATGAAAAATCACATCGCGTGGCTTTTTTCTTCCAAGCTTACTGTTTTCATTATAAAATACATTTACGTACCCCCTTTTTCTTCGGATGTAAGCATTGGTGCAGCCGGATCACGTTCTCTTATAGTCACGAGTTCTTGTAAATTGTTCCATATATGCACGCTTAGCCCGTATTCAGGTACAAGTTCCTCCAATGAGTGTTTCTTTTTCCAAGCCTTACCTGTAAAAATCGAACTCTGGATTTTTCATTCTCAAGTGAAAGGCTACAGCCTTCACTGCCAAAAGTTCTAGGGCCTTTACTGGGTGTTTCTTCATCAATTTGCAAAGCTATATACGTACATAAGACCATCGTTGAATAAATACCCAATATTCCCTATCTTGAAAATGTAAATTCTCAGTTTCTATCAGAGAACGACTTGTGAAGTTCTGATTACGAGATTTCATAAAATATTCATATTGTTCCTTACCCATTATCGCCGCACCAAAGAAATTGTCGACGAGCAACATTCTCTTTTTCCTCAGAACCTTTATTACTTTTTTCCAGGCATAGTTGTAGAAATCTGGAAACAAATGTCTGTATTATTTGTTATCATTGGCTGAATAGCGAACTCTCGATTATCAACATTATTTGCAGAGTGGTACGGTGTTCAAGTCCAGCAAGATGGGTGGAGTTACCCTCGGCCCTTTAAGTGTAGAACACATTACAATAAGCAGAAACAAAACGAACATACTGAATAATTTATGTGTGTACTATCAAATCACTCCCTTTTTGAAATGCTTGGTTTTGGGTTACCTTCAACGCTTTCGGGCCAAGTTCTAAGCTTCTGTCAATAATAATAAGTACTTACGCTCAAATTTCACCATCGGGTCATCTGACAGTATCTTAGGAACTCCAAGTAGTGAATCTTCAGGAAAGATTGATCTGTTCTTCTCTCTTTCCCCTGAATGTAATTGACAATAATCCACTTCCTTCCATTTAATAATGCCAGAATTCGTATGACCTTGCGAGTTTGTATTTTCGAACGAATCAGAGTCGTGTTGCAATGCTTTCTCCCTAAAATAGTCTCTGGACATGATGAAATTCAAATTCAAAGATGACATTTGTTGAGCTACATTTTTAACGTTGCAAACTGAAATTTAAAGATACAGACTGATGACACTGATAACCATGTTGACCATCTATATACATTTTAATATTAATTTATAAGCTTGAAAACGTTCACCAGCCTCTTCAGCCTGGACACTGGTCCACTTCATTTTATTTGAACGGTATCAGAGGGGGGGTGGAGGCAAAAATGAATTAAGGAGTTTCCAGAAGTGAGAAGGTACGCGTACGAAGGCAATTAACTGACTGTTATGTGACGTGGAATCATGAAATGTGCCTCTGGTGTCAAAAAAACATTTTTTACTTTCTTGTCAATTCTTATAGAAAAGATCACGCTCTTTTGAATGAAATAAATCGCAGCTTCCTATCTTCATTAGTTTTTACACAAATTGCATTTAAAAATTACGTCAAAAGTTCAAAAACATCCGTTTACATGGCGTCATGTGAAACGGGCCTACGACGCGGTTGTCACAGCAACGCGTAAACGCACCACCACTGATGTACACGTTATGTACATCTGTGTGCACCACTACCACCATACCATCTTTACACTCGTTTATCTCAAAAACCTGTTTTCGCACAAGAGGCGCATTTGGTGATTCCAGGTCACGTATGTAAAATTTGGACCTCCGTTCATTAAATTCCATAAAATGAGAAAAAAACACAATAACCTGTTTTCCTCTCCTCCAGGCCTACCTTTCCATTGTGGAGGTTGTGGCGATGCGCGCACGCCAGATTGGCTCCCCAAACACCGTACACCTGGCCCCAGGAACTACCCTTTCGAGTATCACATCAGTGGCCAGAGAGAGAGCTCCTGTAGGCCTATACCGACGTGTAATGTTGGGAAAGGTTATATTGCCCCTCTCCTTATCTACAACGACTCCGAGGCAGATACGAAAAAAGTGCTAGGAACATTCCTGAATGAAAATTCTGGTATTGTAAACTGAGAGAGATTTTATGGTAAGAATTACTAGAATTCTAGTAATTCTCTGACTTATTTCTCGAACTTCGCGGGTAATTGAAAAGTTTCTACTCTTAAGTAGTCGTAAGTCTATGACGTTTATAGTTTTTTCTCAGCTTTGTTGCTTTGTGACTCCAATTTGGCGAAGTATTTCGTGATATTCCTTTAGTGTTGCTAACTCTACAAATGACAACAAAAAATGCCTTACCTTTGTGGAGCTCGAGACCGACGAATCGGAAACAGAGTTTTAAAATTTGTAATGTTAGTCATTTTTTAATTGAAAGTGCAGAAATTAAAAGGTTGGTAACTTGGTACTTTAGCGGCACCGTCTTGAATAATTTCCCTTGAAGTCCCAATGTCCCTTTTACAAAGTGTACCTTGTTTCCGTCAACTCATCTTTTTTTTTTCTTTTTTTTTTTTCCCTTATTTGCTCAAACAATAATTTCATGCTTCGATATTTCCGAGAAAAACTTGTTTGTCTTTTATTTTTAAATAATTGTACCGTCTCGTCTTAGGATTCGGACGGGCTCCCAACCGTGCTAAATTGTAATAGTAAACATTGGCTTTTATTTTAAAACATAGTGGCCCATTAAACGGTGTTTTAAAAAAAAAATGTTGAAGATGAATTTTTAGTCATTTACGGCCAACATCTTTCTACGTTTTTCCCCCTTTTTTCCCCCTTAATTTAGACCTGGTTAAAGCAAAAAGGGTTTGCAGAACTCCTCCCATAACTATAATTATTATGTAAAAATTACAAACCTGTTGAACGAAATGGAAACCAAGCAAACTCTGAAATTTTCACAAATGTCGCTTTAGGTTCATGTTGATTGATTTACAGCGATACGAGATATCTAATCCACAAACTTTGATTTAGGTGCGTGCATTTTTTGGGTATATGTATATTTGTGTAGGTGCGTAACTATAATATGTATTTCCACTATTATGTGTATCTGTGTAAGTACACAAAAATTTGAATTCAGCTTACTTATAGAATTATAGGTACATTACTTTTTTTGATCTTGCTAAATGCTTGGTTTGTTTCTGAAAAATCTGTGAACATTCAAACAAATCCAGTGAAACCGGTAAATTTGAATATATGTGAGGGCGCTTATGAAAAGGGACCAGTTGACCAAAAGTAAAATGTTACAGGAGAAGAGTTTAAAATTGAGTTTTAGTAGTAAATTCTGTTACTTACCAACATTTCAGCCGGGAAGGTCCTACACACTACCATACGCTCCTTTAATCTCTTACCCGTTCTTTTCGGAAAAAATTTCCAATTTTTTTCCTAAGAATTTAAATGTCTGATGATTTCCGAAGAATTTCATCGAAAAACTTTGGGAAAATTCTCCAATAATGATTTTCAAAGAATTTCATCGGAATTTTCGGAAGAAAATCTTTGGATCCGAGTTCCTTAAACGTTCAGAGAAGACAGGCATTCTGCAGCAGGATAAGTTAACTACATTTTGAGATTGGAAGTTCCCAATGAGAAATGCGACTCCCCTTCAGCAGGTACGTAGGCTACTTATCCTGACAATGGGTAAATGTATGTGCCTGCTCTCGCATTTAAAAGGGCAAGAAGAAAATATGTCCAGTATTCATATGGAAAATTGTTTTCGAACAGTTTAATTTTACATAACAACATGCTATTTCCTTTTTGTACTTTTTTGAAATTTTTGAAATAATAAATTTTGACTTGTCTCCCTTAAAACTACAGTATCTCGCTGAAGTTTTAAGATAGAGGTCTGGGGTGGGTTTTATTCGATTTCTAAGGAGTTTTTACATAAATTTAGCCAGAAAAGTAAAAATCGAAAAATTGGTCAACTGGTCCCTCTCTTCGTATGCGCCCTCGCATATGAGGAACATTAATGAATTAATGAAACGTTCGAAATGTGCTAGTAGTTATCTAAAAAAACAACATCCAATCATGAGTAACATGACTGTAGGCTTACAGTTCTATGCGCAAACTGTTGTAATGAATTCTGATTTCTCTTAGTCGTAGAGGACAATCGTGGTACTCGAATTTTGACTAAAACACTTTAAGAGATGAATCTTTTTTTCTTCTTTTTTTCTTTTTTTTTTTCTGTTATAATTGGGTGACGAAATCCTCGCCGTGTAATATCTCTCTGTCGAATGGCAAAAAAATTATTTTGCTTTGTGTTGTAATGGTATTTGCTAATGAAGAAATCGCGCAGTAGGTCCATTCGTAGTGTGTCGGCTGGTCATACAAAAGTTCTACAATTGAGGAAATGGTCATACAAATGATAGTAAGTCATACAAAAGTCACACAATTGTCTCTTAATTGCTTACAAATTTGGTGATTCCTCCTGAACCTATGAAATATGTTCGTTATTTGTGATTATCTGCAATATTTCTTATCAAAGTGTGGCCAAATTGAAATTCAATTGAAAATCTATGTTCGTTGCTTTATTTTTGCAATAATGTGTTCGTTTATTTACCTACTAAGTATCTTCAAAGTATTTAGTGGCACTTGGCATCTTTTTGAAATGAATTTTTTTCTCTTATGAGAATTCTGTTTAGACGTGAAAATGGTCCGAAAAAAGGTCGTTAAAAAGTCATATTATTGAAAAATTCGTATTTGATCGACACCCTGATTCGCTGCGGATACTATATTTCCAAAACGTAGTGAATCTAGTTTTTGGGAGTCGTCTTCAACTTGTACTCGTATTTTTAAAAATGGTATTTTAGTTTTGAAAATGAAATTTTAGGACTTTGTCCGTTATATGTCAAAAATCGTAGAAAAACTATCAAAATTTGAAATTTGTGTACAGTTCTTTGTGCTTCCTGAACAATTTAGAAGTATGGACTTGCTGAGATTTAAAAAGGCACTATGCGCTTATTCCGATAGCAGAAAATGAATTATATCGGTCTATCTCTACGAAAATGTCGAAAATACCGACGCATTTCCTACTGAAATTCCAAGAAAGCTAGAAAATAGATTTTAAATAAGTAGTAAAAGGTTCTATAACTTACTGCTAATATTCCAGTCATATTTCAAGAATGTGAACCACTGCATGTATGTGTAAAGTTCTTTGCACCATCTTGCACGCTGATCATGATCTTCGGGAAAATTGACTATACAGGAAGGACATAGAGAAGATAATTGTGTTAGAATAATTTGGGATTTGAACTTCCCTTCTGAAAAAGGAGAGCCAAGTATCGCATTAATGTTTTTTTTTTAACGTAGACATAGCTAGTTGTAAAGTGGAATTGATAAAATAACCCCCCCCCCCTCTTCCATCCCACCTATAGCCGTCTAAAAAGTTATTTCGAAAATTTGACAATGTTTGCTCGCTTTACTCAAATGAGTGTTTCTTATCTTCTTTTTTTTTTTCAAGAGTGAACGTCATGAGCGGTTCTCATGGAAGAATTCCGGTACCGGACTTCTGTGCGTTTTTTCTTTTTCTGATGCCATATGCCCGTATCTGAACGATCATGTGGCATGACTAACTAGGCAGAGTAATCTATGGATAGTTCACCCTTCTCTGTTCTCTATGCATCGAAGATGTGTGCATCTGTGCATACATGAATTGTTACTGGCCACGTGTATCACAGCCTCGAGTGAACGACTCACGAGGCCCACACAACATAGCATCAGTCCTTTAGGTGTGTTCTGCGAGTATAACGCATTGTTTCTAAGAACTGGTGGGAATTGTTGAGCGCGCTATCTATCCATCTCGACTAGTTAAAGCTCTAGATGGGAGAGTACGATCGTCCGCCATTTTGAATCCAACTGCGCCCGTCGATGCCGAACTGACTACGCGTCACACGCTCGGCATAGTCAGATTCGGCATCCACGGGCACGGTTGAAGTCAAAATGGTGGATGATCGTACTTAGACGAATTATACAGAGCTCTCGATTAGTATGTACTATGGTCGCTTCGTTCGTTAGGATATTTGCAGGGATGAGGGAAGGCGAAATTTATTCACCAGCTTTCAGGCCCTAGGAACAGAAGAACCGCGAGGAGGGCACGATACCACTCAGCCACGAAGCGACTATGCGTTTTTGATTTGCTGTAAAATAAAAAAACTGAACGACTGTGTTTCACGCTTGGTAATCATATTCGTTGGTCAATTTAGGCACCTGTTGTTTTGAATCTAATAATTATTACTGACCCCGTACCTTGTACAAAATATGACGTACTTACATTCGGAATATAATAACGAACAAATTCTGAAATTGATTGTAATCCAAAACGAGTTGTAAGCAATGTATGCTTGAGCAAAAGCCTCCTCTTTATTCTTGTAACCTGTTAAAAACATTTAAGCAAGATTTTTCTTTCGAAAACCTTTTATTCGTTTCTGACTAACTTTCTTGTCCATACTGAAGAGGATTTTTCGTATCTGATTGGTTACCTGAATAAATGGCGTAGCAGAAGTTGTATTTGTAGTCCTCCTCCTCATGCTCATATTTTTGTCGCTTCATAATTTTGGTGTAGAGACGAACAGTTTCTTCCGCATATGCTGAAAGAAATGCCTGTGAGTGATAATATTATTTTTACTTGATAGCGATTAATTCCTGTACATTATACAATAAAAATTTAATTGGTACGCGTGGCAGTTGAAGGAAAAAACCAATGTCCCGATTGGCCACTAAACAGAAATGTAGGTACTAATCGATCCGAAACCGGAGAATAAATTTTTTAACTCGGAGGGTGGTGATCGATCAATGAGAATACGGCACGATAGCGTACTTATAATAATTTATTATGAATTTTTGCAACTGAGACAATATTTGCAAACATAATAGTTTCAGCGAGCAGAGTTTTGAAATCGCATTGTGGTATAAAGATGGTCATATTGTCTTAAACCTTTGAGTAGTGGCGTATTCAACTAATCCCTCAGAATCTATGAAAACCAAAAAGCACCGTCTGACCTTTTTTAAGCCCTACCAGAATTGTGTGATCTTTTTTTGGACACAAGTCCCATCACCCACCAGAAAAATTTTCGTATCTTTTTTAGACGCCGCTGCCAAATTCGTACGATCTTTCTAGACAAACTAAGTTTAGTGTATCCTTGTTGAGCACATGAGGGACTCCAGCAAATCATCTGATATTTTGAGAGGGGGCTGTCAGAAATGATGTGGCTTATTTTTTAATCTTAAAAAGTGGTGAATTCCTCGCGGGACCTTTCGCCTCCAATTTACCTCTGCATTCGAGTAAAAAATATTACACATTTTTTGGCGTATACAGTATTCTTTTTTCAAGTCGTATCAGGAAACTATTTAATGATTTTCGAAAACTGTACAGCCGAAGAAAACTAAGAGTTACAGTAGTGCATTATTGCCAAGTATCATCGCTGACGTATTTATATTGTTGTTGAAATAATCAAAAATCGATATCGCCGAACTTACCAAGACCTAAACTTTTTTAGAAGTCGGGAGATTTCTCCACTTTTCAGTTCGTCCGTGATTAAGGCTTTGGAAAGGCTACCTAGTTTAAGAAGACTATTTTTAGGAAAAACAGTTGAGTAATGAATTTAAAAAACGCCCTATCGCTCATGAGAGTTCTGTGGTAAGACGGAACTTTTGTGTAACCCATTACTCAACTATCGTTAATCCATCGGCCAAGTTGAAACTTAAAAGTTGCGAGCTGTAAACAAATACAAGACGCGATTTTGAAGTACTAAGTACGGCACAATCAAACTAATAGTTTCGGATCAGTGCTGCCAAATTTCAGACTGGAAACTATTGCCCCATCTTCGTTACTTTCTGCTCAACTGATAGTTACTTTCTTGCTTAGAGAAGGAAATTGATGTTTCCCTTCCTGCATTCATTGCGTAAACCGTATCATTTAAATGTCATTGGAAAATATTCTTTTTTGGATGCTAAACGTATGAAATAAAATGAATTTTATGGGTACATTTGAAAAAAAAAAGAGTTTGTCTAATTCTTCGAACACTAAAAAATTTTCCGTAATCAATACACTAGAAATTGGAGTTACGGTTTCCAACCTTTTGCTCCCATGGTGTCTTTCCAGGATTCGATATCGTCGAGCCTTTGGTTGTAGTACAAATCGCTTAGATTTAATATGGCCATCTGCGACCCTGTTATGAAAAAAATCACGCATTACATTAGTTTGTTATATAAAGTGATCTCCTGAAACTCAACTTTCGTATATTAAAAATTGATAGGAGGGGGAAACTCTCGAAGCCACACTGTATCTATGCGCTTAGGATGGAATGTTCGGAATCGACGACTCAAAAAAACAATTTTGTAATACAAAACAAATTTACCACCTTTCCGCTTCGAAGTTTAATCCAAATGAAGCACAATGAAAAGTTGATAGGATATTCAAAATGAAACCCTGTGTCGGTGCGCCATTCGATTCAGGTCAAGACAAATTTACCGCCGCTCTCCAATTATGGAAGTTTGATCCAAATGTTGAACAGGGCCTTAATGAGGAAGGGGTCCTCTTTGGAACTTGGTTTGTCGTTTCGAGGAAAATAGAAAATCCGTTTTTACTCTCCCCTCCCCTCCAAGTTCCAGTTTGATATCTAACAATTTTGTTAGCATGTTTTGATATAAGAGGCTGGTTACGGCCCTAGTTGTAAAAATGATAAATTTATTACCTATGCGTTTATGGTAGTTTCGAGAAAAATAGAAAATCTGTATTTTTATTACCGCAAGTTCCGATGTACCTTTTGATGTATGAGGCTGGTTTCGGGGTTAGTTGCAAAAACGGTGAATTTATTGGGTTCCATGAAAATTCATCGCGGAAAACTCGTAGCGCGATATTCGTCTCTAACGAAAATTCGTGGCAGCAAAAATTCGTCTGTAGTAAAAAATTCGTCTCATGTCATTTGTAGCAGGAAAAGTCGCAAATAAAATTTAATGAGAAAAAAATCTTGTTTCGGTCAAACATAACTTCTTTTCATATTTTATGTATAGTATCGCATTAGTGGCCGAAGGGACACTTTGAGGCCAACCCGAGCCCCATGGGGTTCCTTACTGACTGAGGTTCGTGCTCCCCGAGCATTAGCCTGGGATTCAGGTCCGCCAAACATCAAAATACATAATAGAAATGATATTGTCATCTTTGAGCATGTTTCGTGCAAAACTGTAATTTTAAATAAAGATCTCAAAAAAAATTACTCATGCATAATTTTAAAGTTATACGTAAAAAAATTTTTGCAGGTTTCTCATTTCTAATTAGCAACACTCCTAGTATTCGAAATGAGTTTTTTTTTTGTTTTTGGGAGGGGGGAATAAAAATCACAATTAGAAGTATTTAAAATGTATGAAAAAAATTTTGTCCTCTCTGGTCTGCAGTTTGCCCCTCTTAAAGATTCAGTCTGGTTACGGGCCTGGAGCAGAATGAGTGCTCTCCACGAAGTTTCTGTATCATATACAGCAACTACACACGATAGACCACTTTTCTCATTCGACAAATTTTTGTAGGCTACGAATTTCACACGACAAATTACGCGCTACGAGTTTTCCGCGACTAATTGCACGCGACGAATTTTCCTGTTTCCAAATTATTGCCCGTGCGTTTAGTGTCGTTTGGAGGAAAACAGAAAATCTGTTTTACTCCTCCCTCCCCTCCAAGTTCTAGTTTGGCCCCAACAATTTTGTTAGCACCTTTTGATATAAGAGGCTGGTTACAGCGTTAATTATGAAAAAACGGGTAACTCCATTAAGTACTTACGCGTTTAATTTACCGCATTCAATTCGTAGTGTGTTAAATTTGTCAAACAATAAATTCGCCGCGCGGTAAATTTGCCGTACACTGAGCTTAACCGCGGTGAATTTACTAGGTTTAATTTACCTGGGTCCAGCAAGGTACAGACCTAAAATACGTTGCCAAAACTGATGAATACTTACTGAAAATTTCCAATATTCTAGCATTTTCTGAAAAAGGAAGAGAACAGGGTTATCTTCTTCATACCAAAGACGGCGACTATGTAGAGCTGCGGGGGCGATGGCTTTCTAGACTGAGCTATGGGGTAAGAGTATCGTTATCGTTTCACCCCCTGAAAATAGTTGTCCTATTTTTTCCTTTGTTGCGGTTCTTCCGGTATTACACGTTATTAGTCAAGTACTGCCCCCCTCTTACTTAGAATCATTTCTGAATTCTCTGGTCATGCATTCCCTCCTCCCACTACAAAACACCATGATCAGCCCTCCCGCTCAAGAACCCTTCCCCTCAAGACCCCCTCCACGGGACCAGAACCTTCCGCACCGTGGCCTTCATTCGCCTTCCCGGCCGCCTCTCTCACCAAGAACTTCCTCCTCCACCAGGACCCTTTCCTCACTATTACCCCCTTCCCACTCGGGGTCTTTACCTCCCTCTACAGTTCTTGCTACCACCGTGGTTTTCCTCCCCTTTAGGAGCTCCTTCCTCTAACGTGAGTACCTCTTAGACCCCGGGCCTTTATCTACCAAAATTTTACTGCTCCTCTAGGATCCTCACCCACCACTACCTCCTCCTTCCTCAATGACTACCCTCTCCTACCAAGGACTTCCTCCGCCACGAAGACCTCCTACCCACCACTACCCCCTGGGTTTCGTCTCCCTTCAGAGCCCCTGTCCTCACTATGGCCCTACAATCCCCTTGATGATCCCTGACCATCCACCTTGGAGCTCTCACAACCATGACCACCCCTCTCCCGAGAGCCCTTCCCCCTCAAGACCCTACCCCGCCACCAGCCCCTCCCGCACAACGGCCATTTCTCTCCGAGGTCCCCTCTCTCACCAAGGACTTTCTTCTTTTAGTATATAGAGAGATTAACTTAATAAATTTAAAAAATATATATATGATTTAAGAATTTTTATTTAAAAAAAAAAAATATAATATTTTCTTTAAATTTAATTTTATTAAATTTAATTTAAAAGAATTAAAATATAAATTTCAAACTTATAAAAATAAATTTCTTAATAAAAAAATGATTCATATCAACTAATCACAAAAATATTAGATTTTTATATTTAATTCTAGGAATTTGATCAGGAATAATTGGAATATCTATAAGAATAATTATTCGAATTGAACTATTAAATATACCTGTCTTGGAAGTATTTCTTACCTTTCTCTGTTTCTTGTGCGGCCTTCGTTCCACTTTCTACTCCTGTCAAGAAGAATATGAATTAATTTTCGAGCAATAGGAAGTATAAAACTGTTCCAATCTACTGATAAAGTATCAGTTTTGCAGTTTCGCGGATTCTGTCTCTAAACTTATTAATTATGTCTACAGTGAATACCGTTTCGTAATAACTTATTCGTACATTGAGAGAACTTTTCAAACCATTACCTGTTAGAACAACTATACATGTGGTTATCGTATACATAAACGTCGTAATACTCATATCTTATTCTTCATGCATTCGCCTTTCTGGAGTACTGAAAAAATTAAAAAGAGAAAAATGAGATCAAATCAATCGTATTACAAAATGACTCGGTCTTATACCTAAGTTGAAAAACTTCTCTCGACTGCACGTTTGAACGTTGAAAAGTATTCCTTGCGTATAATTTGTCACGTTCCTGTAAAATCCCAAAATTTACATTTCTAGAAACTTGAGTTACCTGTTTTTCTCTTCAGGTTTCAATAAATCAGTGATAAACTTTTATCTGTACAGTTGTCGAGTCAAACTGCTTCTGTTGCGCATTGTTTTTCTAATTTATCAAAGAATACATTTATTTTGAATGTCAGGAGTGCGCACGAACCGAATTCAGAAGTTACAGGGGTTACTGTTTTCTTGCACAGAATAATCAACAATCGCTCGAAACGTCTACGACTAAGTACATATGCAGTCGAATGTAAATTTCGCAAGACGTTCAATGTCTGATTTATAGAATCTTGATATTTCTACGCGCTGCTTCTCATTCGTTGATGTATGACACAGCAAATCGAAAGCCAACAAAAAATTGACAGGTTATTAGCAAATAAATAGATTAGGTAATTTAGTGAAAATGTGAGGTAACAAGCGTACATTGCGGGAATGTTCATGAGTGTTCCTAGGACTAAGGTATTGGAAGCTCCCCGTTGCTTATTGTTGAGAGGATCGACATCCTTCCCTCTACCAAGAAATGGTAAATAGTAATTCTTCAAAGCGTTGTGAGAGCTATCAGAAATATGAAAAATGTTTTCGTTCAGGAAAATTGCGTCTGTACATCTTTCATACCTGCCGTAAAAACGTCATAGATGAGAAGGAATTCAGAAAAACCTTTACAAAGAGAAAAAGTTTTTCTTTTAGTCCTAATTTCTCGGATTTTTGTGAATTGACAGAATCCAAATGGAAGTTTCATTGTTTCATACCTCTCTACATATATTTGATTAAAAATATGTAGTTGAGACTCTTCCAGAGTTGTGTATGGCTCTTCGAGGCTTTTCTCAAACTAGGAGATATGTTTTATACGCTGTAAGACTCTTCCAGGCATATCTACAGGGTGTCTACAGGTGCTGAAAAATCCTTCAAGTCCTGAAAAGTCCTGAATTTTGAAAGTAGGTCCTAAAAGTCTGAAAAGTGCAGAAATTTAAAAAAAAATGAAAAGTCCTTCATTTTTGTTAGAAATACTCAAAAATAATTTTTTTGCGATTCCTATATATGTATGATTGGTCCCCGGCCCGGGAGCACTCCCTGGGATGTTTCTCGGCTGCGGTGGCCCCGGCCACTGATGAAGGGTAAAGTGAGCAAACATCTACCGGGCGCGTCCCCAGGTGGCGGATCGGGGCGGCGGATGGCATTCATCCATTCGCTGTGTCGACCAAGAGTCGGCCGCGGACCAAGTGCAACGATCTTTTTGGTGGGTCCAGGAGCAATAGAACTATGAAACTCACAGCTCTTGGCCTTACAATTTAAAATTCCAAACCTACACGTATCTCGCCTGGGGGGTCCCTCGGTCCTCTGCTTCATTGGGTTGCTTGGAGTGTTGGTGAGGGGGGGGGGGTGTTACTATGTTTCTTGGGGATGGGTTGCGCCTACCGGGGGCCGAGTGCACCTATTGCACCAGTGGAGAAGTGGACACGCTGTGGCATACGCTTTTCGAGTGCGACGCCTGGGAGGAGGAGAGGCGCGGGGTGGTCACGATCGATCCCGGAGACGACGTGATTGACCATCTTGCGCCGGACACCCTGGTCCCGGAGCTGTTGAGGAGCCGAAGCGGTTGGAGCCGGGTGTCGGCTTTCGTTTCGGCCATCATGCGAAGGAAGATGGAGGCAGAGTGGTCGAGACCGAGGACGCTAGGAGGAAAAGCTGAAGTTGCTGCTGCTGCTGCTGCGGCGGCAGATACCGTTCAGCGAAGCTCGCCCGCAGTGCAAAGGCTGGAGCTACCAACGGATGAGTCTCACGCGATGAGTGAGTGAAGAGGAAGAGGCAGCGCGTCCGGCTGTGGGGGACCTGCATTCCAGGCGAGCTGTCTGAGAGTGCGGACCTCGGTCATTAGGGAACCCCATGGTGGCCCTGGTAGGACGCACGCCCCGTCCGGCCAGGGGAAATGGAGGCTCGGGCCCGGCCTCAAAGCGTTCCCCTCGGTACCGATGCGATGCCCGAAAGGGTAGTTTCAGGTGCCGGGGGTGCGGTGTCTCAGGGGCCACTTTTTGGCATGCGTGCATCGCCATACGTCCCACCACACCATATATGATTGGTCTTTAAGAAGTGTAGCGCAGGATCTATATTCACCTGGAAAAGGGGAAATGGGGAAGCAAAATGGAGAGATGGGTAAAGGGGATAAAACAATATTGGAAGCAAAATAATACCTCCCATTTGCTTCGAAAAGTCGGGGAAAAAAGATTTGCACACTCGGGAAAAATATGATAAATATTTCTGCTACAGTCCTGCAAAGAGTCTTGAAAAAGTACTTCAATTTTACTATTCAATTTCTGCAAGCACCCTGATCTAAGATATAAAATACTTCAAGATTTCCAGACTCGATCACGACTATATTTCAAGCTTTGCTGAGATTTTTTCACATTTTTCTTCGTAGATTTGTTTTAGATTCTGTAAGATTCTTCAAGACTTGTTTAACACTTTAAAATACTCTTTTAAGACTTTTTAGATCTGCTTAAAACTCTTTCGGATTCGACCTAAACTTTCGAAAATACTTTCGATGTGCATACTCGAACTCTTGGTGGTAACATCATGCCTTTCCTGAAAACTTGAAGGGGCACTTTTCCCCCCTAAAACTTCATATTTATTTTGCGTATTGCCAGCCATCTGAATTGAAGAAGCTATGTTAAGATATTTGGGGTTCTGTGGAACTGAGTGTGCGCTGCAAAATTCGACAGTTTTCTCGACGTACACAACTCATTATTTTTTCGAATTCAGGTCGAAAAAGTGACGGTTTCGGGTCACTCGACATTTGTTTCAAGGGTTTTTCGGAAATGTTTTAGATTTCTGCGAAATACTTCCCGAGGCATTGAAGGCACGTAACCAGGACAAGACTTCTTCAAGACACGCTGAGACTTTATCAAGACTTTTTCAGCGGACTCTTTAAACATGTCAGGAAGAGATTTGAAGTATCTTGAACAGGTCTGAAAAAGTTTGATAAGAGTCACAACAAATTTCAAAGAGGTCTTACCGAGTATTTAAAGATTCTATACATGTACAATAGTTAAATACAGGAATTTTGAGAGTAGAGAGCTGAATGAAGATTGAAGAAATATAAAAAGCAATATAAGAACATGCGGGCTTCTTGTTTAAAAAATTCTTGAAAGTTAATCAGGACACCCTCTGAAGTCTTCTCTTATCACATGATGATAACACCAAAATTTTTTAGATGTTTTGAATAAATTATATTAACCCGTATCTCTTAGGGATTTATAGTTTAACGTGGGATTTATATGAAAAATTTTCAGGAACCACTTCATTGCCCAGAAATTTAACAACTAAAATACTGGTATTTTCACCCGTCATAAATTTGCAGAAAATAGAATGTGACTGTAAATATCATTTATATTTGATTCATACGTTAGTATTTTGCTATTTATTGCGATTAATGTGTTAATTTTCCCTCATTTTTTTAACAATTAAGAGGTAATCAGCAACTGCAGAAGCCGAAAATTATCAGATAGTGGGCAGTTGGGCTGTTCCATCAGTTCATAAATAGTTTCGGGATTTGTTTTTTCTTTCGATAAGCATCGATTTCTGAGTTGGTAGTTCGTGTTGATTTCCAAATTCCTTCTAATAATGTAGACTGCATTACTTCGGAGTATTTTGGCTGTAATATGTACGAGTAACAGCAGTAATAATTTTCTTCTGTTTAATGCCTGATCGAGTTCGTAAATAGGTCTCCATTTACTGTGACGACATGAATTCGTTTCTTACAAAAAATGTTTCGCCTAAAAACTGTCCTTTTAACTTTACTTTTTTTGATTAAAGTCTTAAATTTTTACACTGTTCTTCAATTTTTTTTTCAATGTGTACATTTAGTATTAAAAACAAATTCGGCTACTTTCATAACTAAAAAGAATGATCCGTACTATAGTTTATGTGATGTTTTTACCCTCATCCTTTCTGTTGTCTAACTTTCAACTTACAGTTGAACTCAAACTGAAAACGAAAATGGCCTCGGAATTTTAACTGTACTCGAGAACAGAGCATCAGTTTTCATTTGGTGGTAAAGCTGGCGGTAAAGAATTGAACTACCTTCAGAAACTGAGGGATGGTATCCATGTAATGTAACACTTGCACAAATTCGAAAAATTGTGGAAATAACGTCTGCACATAAGCATTTGAACGAACAGTTACAAATTTAATAATAATTTCCAAGGGAAGGGGAAGCTTTTTTAGGAATGGAAAAATACTGCGTTGTAATAGCGGGACTGAAGTCCACTAAAAATTCATCTTCTTTTTTGCAATGCATTCTTGAAAAAATAAGCGAATACTCAAAATTAGATTGAAGTGTATTATGCGGCTGTATGATGGGTAATTTGAGATACGTGTGTGATAGTTACGACGAAATTGTAAGTTACCATTTATGTAGAATTATGAACTGAGCAGCTCTCATTAGAAACATTTTACTCCGAAACTGACGATTTTCGATTTATTATTGGAAACCAGAAATATGGTTTGCATGTTCCCCTAAGGAGGGAACGGCCTCCCTAAATTTTAGGATCTCTCCAGTCAGTCGATGAAGAACACGATGTCTCCAGGTTACACTGAAGTTATTCTCGTCATTTAGGAATTTCCCCTAAACTTCTTTATCGACTGGCCTGCCATGTCACCATTATATATTCTAAAACAGCGTTAGTCAGAATATTTTTAATAAGCCAGTAACATCAGTCGCAGCTGGTTCTTCGAGAGTTCGTCAAAAATAGGGGAGAAAATGAAAAATGAAAAATTTTCACTTTCAGAAAACAGTAAAAATATGTTTCCGCTTTTTTTTTCTTTTTCTTTTTTTGTTGTTGTTGCCATTTGGCTACTTTAAGAAAAGATGGGACACATTTAAACAAGGAAAGATATCATCGTACTTCCTTTGTCCCTAATTCGGATTCCGGTTAATTAAAATAATTTGTTTACTAAATCACTTGTGCTGGAAATTGGGGGCGGATGAAAGCGATACGACGTCAGTGATCTGTCGGCACGTTTCTTGCAACGTTAATTAAGACGGCGCTTTGATTCAAAAGAATTTCGAACAATGAGTTTTTCTAAGGAGGGTTTCGCGCATCATCGTTCTCCTTTAGTCGCTCTTTCTCATAAAATCAAAAAATCTCACAACGGTGCAAATTACGTGAGCCGTTTGTTCGGTACAGCTCACCTCCCTTCGTGGCCTAATACCATCGTAGGCGCCCTTTTTCCTAATCGTATTTATATTCGATTTGATGTTTCGCAAAGGCCGATGTACTAATAACGGAGTTACCCCTAGGTCGAGAAACTGTGTCAAAATGCTGCACGCATGTTCCAAGATCCTTTGCTGGTGGGTACGATTCCTGTTTGCAGCGTAAAACGTGAAAGAAATCTTTATTTCAGAACCTGCCATCGACTAATATAAGGTTTCTGTGAGGTGGAGCTGTACGCGCTGAATTTTCAAAGGTTCAGACCGTGTAGTACATTGCACTTTTCTTCAGATTGCTGTTAAGGATATGTAGCCGCACCTTTACAGCCAAAGTGAGAATTTTACTAAGCTCTATCCCTTTGACTTAGGGGTCTGGTTGGCCGAAAGGATAGCACGCTGATCTTGGAATCCGGAGGTCCCGGGTTCGAGCCCACGTAGCAACTCGCTACATTTCGACCTAGGTCAGGTTTTCGGCAAGAAGAGAAGAGGGCTAAAACAGCTCTAAAAGTCTCCCCGGCGTCTCTGAGACAATGCTCGAAAGGGTGGATTCCAGGGCTCGGGCTGAGAGCAAAATTAGAGGGGGAAAAAACAAAAAAAGATCCCTTTGACTTCATTGGGTGCTAGATACACCAGTCCCAATGCTTCGTATCTTGTCCCGGATATTGATGGGCACTGACATACGATGTGAATCGAGGTTTCCTCCACTTCTCCACAGTGCCTACAAAAGCTGCTTTTCGCCACTCTTATTTTATACTACATGTGTTCTGACCATGATCCTAGCATATTTTCTGTCGAGCCCTTGTAGAAACTCGGCGTACCTACCGGAGGCGTTCCCTATCATTGTTTTGCTGACTTTCATGCCGCTGGCTGTCCGCCTGTGCGTTTCCATTTGCTTACTTATCCAAGCTTTCACCTTGGATTTTATGGCGTTGTATGCTACGGGAAGACATGGCCTGATCGTTACCAGTTCTTTTTTTGTGCCCTCCTTCACTAGGTTCTCTGCGATCATGTTCCCTTTAATGCCGCAGTGTCCCAGTGTCCATAGTATAGTGACACGGTTCTCCTGAGCTGGGCTGTATAATTTGTTAATGCAGTCCAGCCACCACCAAGGATGTAGTCTGGTGTGCCGTTAGTGCCTTAATAACCGTTTGACGGTTTGTACAGATATCGATCTGCTTATTAAAGAGGCCCTTCTGCTGGCTTCTGTCAACGGCCACCGTGATGGCCATTACCTTTGTTAAGAGGATAGTGACGCCATCACCCAGTGCCATTGAATAGTTGTCAGCGCCTTTCGCATTCGCCGATTCCTGCACCGTAGTCTTTCTTTGAAGCATCTGCAAACCACACATGCTCCTCTTGTCCCAGAATGTTTGGTCACTTCTTTTTCCGTGCCTCCCTTGTGGATATCACTGCACGGTATTGCTTTTCAACCACCATCAAAAACACAAAATAGCAGCACTGCGCAACTACTGCAACAGAGCAGTCAACATATTAAGCGAGAACAACCACAGAACAACAGAAATTAACAAAATCAAACAAATAGCCATCAATAACAAATACCAACCACAAACAGTCAACACAATAATTAACAAATTAATACAACAAAAAAATACAGACACAGAACCAGCCACCCCAAAAACAGACAAATACGCAGAAACAATACCTTTCACAGGGACATATACATACAAAATACGGAAAATATTCAATACAACATAAACTCGGAATCAGAAACAGACTACCTCTGATCAAACAAATGAGCAATGACAAAACAGAAACACAGGACAGGAACAATAGCAACGGATTATGCAAACTGGACTGCGAACACTGTGACATGACCTACTTAGGAGAAAGAGGCAGTAAATTCACTACTAGAATAAAAGAACATGAAAAATCACAGAAGCTAAAGGATGACAAATCACTTTTTGGAAAACACTGCAACGATCAGGGACACAACAACCACAAATTGACGGGAAAATACAAAATCCTACACATATAGAAAACAACACAAGGAAAAAAAAATCAAAAGAACTTGAATAAAGGCAAAAACAAAACAAAACCACCTAATAAACACACCTAACTTCCAAAGCGAGAACCTATTCTAATTGATAATATATGACTCGCTGATTGAACAGACACCGCCACAGACAACCAATAGGAACACACCAAATAGGTTTACCATACGGTACTACTGTGCACTATAAGTACAGGACGACAAAGAGAAAAGTGTTAGGTTACTCCACTGTAGATAACATAACAGCCGAAAGTGTTCTGGACTACAGAAGGAAGAAATTGTGAATTGGCACACCCTGGATACAGAATTTACCAAGTTCAACTCACATTCCAACATGGACACTAAAAAAAAAAATCAACGTGTTTTGCTCGTACGAACGAGACCTATTTCAGTTGGTGTGACCCCAACCCTGCCAAATTTTCTTTGAAATCAATCGATATTTATAGATCGTTCAATGCAGACCTGAATTTTTGCTTTAACAAATTCTAACCGCTTTAATTAAGAAATTGTTCTCATGAACGTAACAATGAAGAAGATAGGTACGTACACAGAGTTTTGAGAAAAAGCTAGTTTCATTTTTATAGAAAAATGAACTTCATACATTACAACATGCATCAAGAATATTAATTTAAAAAACCAACAAAATTATCTAGTCTTTGAATACGTTCAATTAATTTTTGAAGTTATTTTCATTCTCTCCTTCAACTGAAAGGCTCCCGTCGAAACCTGAAAATTACAGATGATGTAAAATAATCTCCTGAACGCGAAGAGTTACCTGAACTTATATTTTTTAATTCGATTATTATGACAAGCTGTATGAACTGAAATTTTTTGCTGATTTATTATACCAGGAAGAGACCAGTAAACGGTCAATGACCTCGCCTTGACCCTGTCAGTCACGATTGACTAATTATAATTTTAGCATTCAGCAACCTTGAAAATAGTATTGTATTTGATGTCAATTTCATCCCTCCTTGCCACAATTTTTATGAGGACCAGCAGTTGATTAAAAAAATGATTTTCAACAAAATTCATCTACAGTTCAGGTGGCGATCGGAGGATTCCTTACTGTCGTGTAAAATTTCTTACGTTCCTCTCCCCAACCCGCGAGCATCCTTCACTCATAATTCCAATCGAAAAGATAAGTTTCATCCGGAAATTAATTTGAAACATCCTTCTCGCCGAAATGAGTGGAGAAACGACTCTCGCAGTTTGTGTCTCAAGTTTCCCCGGTCGTACATGGAAAACTGCCTCATTTTCGCGACACTTTTCTCTTTCATTAGCGCGACTTCGACTCGGTTATTCGAAGAAGTGGAGCCGCCGTCACTCGTCCATAAAGGTATTTCTGCGGGCACTTTTCAGAAGTTACTGGCAGCGCCAGCGTTCGCAATCATTTTTACCCTCACTCTCTTCCAAAATTAGATACAGCCTCGGAGCAATCGAGCTACAGTCACGAGATTAAAACGGGCGAATTAAATACGATTTTCGCAATGAAAAACTAAGCCCCCCGGGAGTGGGAAGAACGAAATGGCTGGAACGAAGTAATTCGCCGAGAATTGTTTGTACTGCGTGAGTATATCCACGCACGCCATGTATGCTGGGAGGAAAAGAAGAGGAAAACGCTCAAATGATAGAAAATTTGTAAACATCAAATCACAGCTACATCGTGCCGCGAATGAATATCGCGTCCATGATACGGCTCCGGCGGTAGCGCGATGATACCGTCATAAATTTGGGGTCGTAAACTATAAATTTAATTTTGATATCGTGAATATGGCCCACGAATCGAATGAATCGTTGTATTCGATTAATTCGTTGTAGTCTGTCGATTTTCCGACTCGTTAGTCAAAGCTGTCAGCCGGCACTTTCTCTTGGAGGATGGGTTTTCTTGGAGGGGTGGACTGGGACCGAATTGACCACAGGATGAATCCAGCTGTACCAGGTGACTGCATTCTGTATCAGGTTACCCGAAAGTGTGGGTTTGGGAACCAACAGCAATAGATGCTCGAACTACAGTCCCACACCTATAGTGACGCAAATTGAGCGCACATTTGTGAACCATCAGGAGAAACAAGCCGAAACCAAAAAAATCAATTTCCAGTTTTCGGTCGGGAGCAATCGGGTCTACGATTTTGAAGTACAGTAATACAGATTAGCTGCAAAATTACGTTGAGAAAGACTTATAAAAATTAATCTTACCATAGGAGCAAATTGTGTCAATTTTTGTTTTCTTTTCCTGAATATTTTAATTTTCCGATTTTTGAATAATTGCTTTTTCCGGGACAGGTCACATTCGTTGTGTTAGCCCGTGAGAGTGTAGATTTAGAGAGGTTTTCATTTAGGTTTATTCTCAGCCAGTCGACCATCTAATATGTCTTTGCTTTGGTTAAACTTTCGTTAACTCTATTCGAATCGCCCCCCCTACTTCTACGGAAAAGTTAATTTTAATTTTATGTAAATTTAGCTGTTCTCTAGTTGAAAGGAATAGTTGTTTTCAGTGGATTTGTACCATAAAATTTTAATTTGAAAGCAAGGAGAGGAACAATTCAAAAGAAGGAATGATGACTATAGAGTGTCCACCGGCCATCTAAGTCACGTAAAGTCATCTTTTTTGCAGGAGATCATCTAAAAAAATTTTATTCTGTTAAATAGTTGGAAAAGTAACTTTATTGTGCAGACATCAGCTAATGAGTAAATAGTCAGCTAGTATGAATGAAATGGAAATAAAGGATGTTTTAAATGCAACATAAAGTAGGGAAGCGACAGAAAAGTAGGCGATCGGAACGAGCAAAAAATTTTCTGAGGCTACTAAAAAATTGGATAAAGGTCATCTAAAGTCATCTTTCTTTACTTATCAATTCTAATAGACACCTTGGACTATAGCTAATCAGTAATGTAGACTTTATTTGATTGTGATCAACCATTTCATTGGTGAACAAAATGAAATAATAACTTTCTAATTTCAAATTCCTTATAATTTTGCTCAAACTTTATCATTAGTGTAGCAGCAAACTCTATAAAAATTCATGTACATCAACAACTTGATCCTGCTTCTGTTTCGGGAAAAAACTCCAGTTAAAATATAATGTATAATGAACGGTTACGATGCTTGATTATGAGTTTATTTTGTTGTTATTGGATCTCATGCCTTCTTTATGTCTTAAATCGGCTATCTGTTGTGTCTTATTATGTCTGATTATGTCTCCCTGGTCTCTTCTCTCTCACAATAAGTATTAAAAATCTGATCTCTCTCGAAGAAAAACGCCAGTTAGTAAGAAGTGAAGACATAAGTCATAAGGATATAAGACATGGAAACATAAGAGATTATGTTTTCTCTTTATGTATTAAAATCCGGACCTCCTGTATCCTTCAGCAAGAACTTCAGCTGACAAGATATGAAGATATTTTATGTCTCATGTGTTTTTATGGCTCGTATAGTATTTAAAACTATGCACAATTAAAAGGGTCCTTCAGTCCGTAGTGTTGCTTAATACATACGAATATTTTCATGGTAGTGATCATTATCATCATCGTCATCGTAGTCAAAGAAGGCATGATACCCTGAAGAAATACTTATCTTCTAAAATCCTTTTGTATTCGAGAACTAAACCATTTTAGGCATCTTACCGCACACAAAAAGCCTGGCTGCTGCCTCTTTCTTCTCACGTAAAAGAATAAACGGTCGACGGTTTACCTACTTGAAAAACCTGAAAAATTGCAGAGGCAGATATGTCAGTCCAAAATCCGGCCGATGAGACAATCAGTTCACTCTCCTCCACCTTGTAAAAGACAGTTACTTGTATTTCACCTGCCCGATAGCCAGATAGGCAATTTTACCCACAGACATACATGTGAGCCTGTATTTCAAACAATAGGCAAATTAAAGACCCGCCTTCCTTCTGTATTCTGAACAAGCTGAGAACAAGTTAGTCAAACAAGCGGTTGGTGAGCCGCTAGTCAGTCAGTCAAGTTAATCAAGGCACAAGGCTGACAAATATGCAGGTAAACTAATAGCCCACTTCTTCATTTAGAAAAAAACTCTAAAATCAAGACATTCAAATAGTCAGTTGAATTTATAAACCGACAACAAAAGAGATGTACAGCGCGAGGCCAGGATTCCGGGAGTTGGCTGGGTAATGGAATCCAGACTGGGGTGAGAGGGAGAGAGAGAGAGAGAGAGAGAGATGAGCAGACAAGCAATCATTCCATCAAGCAAATTACACAGCAAATAAGAAAGCAGCTACTAAGAAGAAACCCACCTCCTTACCCTGAAAGACAAATTTCGGAATCCTGAGCAGGCAAAGAGCGAGTTAGTCAGACAGGTGTCAGTAACACCACTAGTCCAGTCTCGGTGTCAGTCAAGTTAAATAGACAGACAGACCGACAAGGAGGCTGGCTAACTAAAACCTACCTCTTGTCGTGAATAGAACCTCAAAATGTGAAAATTACAATCAGTCAATGCTGAATGAGTCAGCCAGTCAAATAGACAAACTGATGATGGACTGAGGAGGACAGACAGGAAATAAGATACGCAGCACCGAGCAGAAAGTCGCGAGGTGCGAGCAAGCAGACTAAACATCTGCCCCTCCAAGAAAAACTTCCGGGATATTAGATAGACAGATGGATGTCCACGCTGACTAACTGACTGACAGACAAGCAAACTTCTCCAGATTCCAGAATATTATTAATAGGAAAAGACAGGGATCTTTGAAAGACACTTAGACTGATTGAAACCCGAACGTCAGGCAAGAAATCGCCTGATTTGAAAACCGTGCTTCTGCCTCTCTCTCCTTTGAACAGAATTCCAAAATCCAAGTCAGTCGGTTAGGCAAACAAACCACAGACGAGCTGATGACAAATTGACGGCAGGAATATAGGAAGTAAAGGTACGTAGCACCAAGCAGAAAGCCGCTGGGATGAAGTCCAAACTGACTACAATGAAGCAAGCAACCAAGATAGCCAGCAGACTGAAAACCTCCTTCCTTCCCTCCCTCCCTTTCCTCTAAAAAAAAATCCTGAACAGATAGATAGATTGACAGACAGATGGACTTGACAGACTGGGCTGATTAACTAATTGATTGACTGACCTGTCAGTTAAGAAACCTTGATATTCTTGACAGACATGCTGATTGAAATTCGACCCGTTAGACACCAAGATTCTTATAACTGGAGAAGGTTGGCTCATTCGTGGGTAGGCAACCCACAACAGTTCTTCCCGTCTCATTTTTATAAGAAAGTAATGAGAAAATTGAAGGCCCTTTTTTCGAAATAGTAGCCAATCGAATTTGGTACGCCGTAAAAATAATAGAAAAATATGTTGAGGGCATCAATTATGAGTAAAGATCGAAGAAGGCTGTATTCCTGTGAGCGACCTGTGTGATTGGCCCTTTAGTGACGTCATTGACATCTTTGCAACTTCCTGAATGGTCCAACCTTCTCTAAAGTTATAAGAACCTTGGCCAGGTTACAGGTCCGTAGGGTAACAATTTCTCTAGGAGGAGGAGACAACTTCGGACAAAATTGCAAAAAGAAGTCTTAGCCTTTCTACTTAGTAAAGGGGGTAAACCGTCAGTTCGGGGAGGCAGTGCTCCCATTTTTCCAGCCCCCCACCAGCTAAATCGAGTCCTTGATGTAAGTTAAACATCTTCTGTATCAGTTAATTAGATTTTTTATGGTGCTCGAATATATCCTAGACTTAACTAGTCGCAATCCATATTTTAATTCGCTCACGTAACAAGGAACGAAAGTTGAAGTTTTTCACCGAGTTGCCTTTCCCCATGCCCGTCTATTTCCAAGTTATTTCAAACAATTAAGAAATTTTTCCAAAATAATTCGAAAAGAAAAACTTTTTCTATCCGCGTTCTGGAGGTTCATTAATTGTTATTAACAATAATGTTTTTCTCCCTCATACTTCACGATTACTCTCTTACTTTCGCTTTTCATGTTTGAAGCCAAATTAAAAGTTTTTTGAATACGTTTCGAAAGTACTCGCTGTAGTTCCTTGTTAGCGTTTCTCTTTCATTTTCTGTTTCATGTGACCAGCTCAGTGCGACGGTATACTCGTATTTTTAATCCTAGCGAGAATTCTCGTAAGTTAGACAGTTTTGGATGGTGTGGTGGTATAGGATATCGATTCCACCGATTGAAGGATTTTTTTCTCAGAATTATGGAATAAGTTGAACTACACTCGCGGGATTATTGTCAACTGTCGAAGTCGCATGAATAATGGCGAACTGGTGGCCTCGTTCGATCGTAAATATTAGAGAATTTTTTTTATTCTTTCTGGATCCGAACACCCTAAATAAAAGTAGAACTGCCTAAATAAAAGTTGAGACTCGTGTGAGAATAAAGTTCGTATTCAATGTAGTATGCGGTGTATACTTCCATTTCATTTGCTTTGTTCTTAGTGTTCTTCGACAAAATTAGGATCCCCTGGGGCTATCTACAACACCTATTTCTAACTTGACGTTTCGTGTCTTGCAAGTGTTCTCAACGGCTTTAATTTTTGATTTCGCTGTTTCTTCTGAAGTCGGAAAATGTAAAATAGGGTAGATGCGATCTAATGGTTCGTGATTCATGATAAACACCTCGGCGAAAGCGTTATCCATCCAAAAAATATATCAACGTGGCTTTTACATTTTAAGAGATGTTCATTATGTCTTCGAGCTTACAACCTGACCCTCGACTGTTTTCATTCTCTTGTCTGGCCCAAAAAGAATTCGCGACCCCGTTGAAATTTAATTAAAAATAAGATCGTGATAAGGTACGTATGTCCCCCGTTTTTATAGGAGCTGAGGATTTGCCGTAGATGCGTTTTAACACATTGAAAGCAGAGACGGTGTTAGCTTTTGCGAGGCCTTCCTTATGGCAAAGGCATCAGCCTCGACAAAACGAGTGATCTGAACGATCTCTTCTTGTGGTAGTATTAAGATTCGCAAATATTATCGGATTAATATTAAAATGAAAGGTCATTGTGTGGCCGAGTGGTAACATGACCGCTTCGTAATCCTTGCATCTCGAGTTTGAATTTTGAATCCCACCAACACCGGAAAAAGCTAGTGATATTCGAATACCCCCGTTAACATCCTGGCGAATACAACGACTGTTGTATCAATTGAGGTGGAAAGATAGCATGCCCTGTAACCCCCCACCAGTTCGAACGAACAAGGCACTACAATCGCAGAGAGTGACAACCGGATCCCAAAAGACTGATACTGTCACGTGCACATCGTGGCCAGCTTACTCAACGTCGTGAAACACTTGGCTAGTAAGCGAACTGCGGCTGCATACTCTTCGGCACAGAGAAGGAAAACTTGACGCAACAAAACCGTGGGGAAAGCAATGGCAAACTACCCCGACTAAAGTGCTAGGAAAGTCGCGTGTCAGGAACCGCGACCACTAACACTCAGACATGAGTGAAGGGCTGATGATTACGATTAAACTGAAATTAGAAGACGTACTTGGATCATGTTCCAACTAACTTGAAAATTGCTTTTAGTTAGAAAAAAAAGAAGAAAATGTGTTCAGTCTTGTTGACCAATACTGGTATTCAGATTCCGTGGAAAGAAATGAATGTTTAGCAAGATTTAAATACTGTTCCAGACCCTACCTAGCTCGTTACACATTTTCAGAACTGTTCCAGACTTGTACAGAAATCTTCGAGATTTCTTTGAGACCTGTGGCTATGTTTTAAATTTTTAAAGACAAGCTAATTAATTCGTCAGCACCATTCCAAACTCGTTCAGATCTACCCCAAGTCTGATTGAGACTTTTTCAGAGACCATTTAGATTAATTTAGTATGGCAGATGCGCCTGTTATAGTCATTTCTCAAATCGGTACGCTGTAACAGTCATAAAAGAAGGAATATCATATCAAGTCTGTGGAAAATTAAAGCAGTGGCAACACTGCCCATGGTCCCTTATGTGTAGTTCTCTTATTACGCATGAATTGTTTTAACAGCCACATTTGGGCGTGTGGCTATATCTGGCGCGCACCTCCCTCGTTCTTTGACATCTTCAAATCGTCTTCCAGTTTCGTTAGGAAAAATGTGACCTGTTCAACACACTTCAGACATCAAACTTTAAACTTGTACAGATAGATTTAGGTTCCTTGAGACGTTTTAAAGATTTTCCAAACTTATGCAAGGTTTCTCAAGTCTTCTTTGAAGCTTTTCCGTACATGCTTGAGGTAATCTCTAAGGCTCATTCGAACTCCTTGTAAGACTACGTGTATTCCAGGCTTAATTCAGACCTCTCGAGGCCATAAACCACTTGACTCGATATGCGCAGGCTCGGGTTATTGCACAGGCGGAACATTTCTGAGGGACGGGAAAATTTTCGTGTCTAATTTACAGAAATTCATTCCCAACTCGTAACTCCCAGGTTCAAAACCAATACAAGCAAAACTTGGGGGGGGGGATTCAAATGGAAGTTTTTTACAACTTGTGATTGCCCGAAGGGAGGGGGTGCTTCTAAGCGAGTGCCCAGGGGCGCTCATGACCATAATCCGGCCCTGGATATGTGAGACTTATTTAGACTCTTTTACTTTTCCAGAATCTTTAAAACCCATCTAGACGCGCTTAAGACGTTTTAGAACTCTTTCTCAGATTTTTTGAGACTATCTTCATAGTATTCTTCCGGGTTTGCTTCAAATTAGTTTAGGCCTAACTGAAATTTACTGAGACTACTCCTTCTGAGACTCTTTCAGACGTGTTCAAGACTATAATTCAGATAAGTTTAAAACTCTTTGCAGAGGTTTTCAACTTCTTTGGTGGTACTTCTGTGAGTAGGTTATCAGTTCAGATCTCGCAGTATCTATGAATTATTTTAAGTGAATTTTTTCGGCAGATGAAAGAGAGATGCCTCAGCATCCCCTATCTCGAAGTGTTGAATTTAAAACTAGACATACTGGAAAAAGTCTTGACTCTTCAACATTTCACAACTAATGGGATATGGACAAAAAATGTGGCAGTTTCTATAAAAAAAAAGGTGTAACTTTGTCGATCCGACGAATTTTGAGTTACAGACAGTACGTAATAGAGGAATGAATGCCCATTCCAACGAGCTATCGGCGAGATTTGTAGCGTTTTTTATTCCGGAGATGCAAGTGGTCAAAGCTGAGTGTAACATGAAGGCGCGAAAACACGCTTTTGGGAAAAACGCGTTTTAAAGTTAGACACACCTTTTTCTCCCACTCCGTCAAGCGGCCGTAACTCGCCGCGGAATCACGTTACCAGCCTCGACGAGGGCTTGTTGAAAAGGTAATTTTTCGCTCTTCTGCGTGGTAACAATTCAGAACATCGGATTTATTCGTGAGCTCCGAAAAACCACGAAGAAATGAACACAGACATTTGCATTCTTTTCTCATTCTCTTTCATAATTCTCTTTCTCTGTCTCCCTCGTTTCTCTCAGATGTGTAAATTTTGTCTCTTTGTTATTGCGATGTTTTACCGACTTTTTGGAGAAAAGGGAGGTATTACACTCGTCACAGTTGTCAAGATGGGGGCGGGGGCAATGTATTTTTTTACGTTTCACAGTGTTTAGAACACGACTGTAATACTGGCTGAATTTCAGTATACATATATTATGTACACACTAATTTTATGGCACGAAAATCCAAAAACTATTGGATCAAATGATTCCAAATTTCCAAAATTTGATATATTATGGGGCAGTGCTTGAAATTGTGCAGTGAAGAGTTTGAAGGCAATCGGTCGAGCAGTTCGTGAATTTTCCTCAGTTTAAGGACAAAATTTGTGGTACGAAAATCTCAGGAACTATTGAATCATTTGATTCCAAATTTTGGTATATTATGCATAGAGAAGTACTCGAAGTTGTGCAGGTAAAAGTTTGATGACAATCGGTCGAGTGGTTTACGAGTTTTCTCAATTTAAGTTCAGCATAAGAAGCGCGAGGCTACTTACGTAGTCAATGTTTTTTTGGGATTTAATTGATACGAAATCTAATTTTGATAGCCACGTAGTTCTGTTGTATTATACAAATGTTTCGGTCTTACACGTTTCGGCCTTAAACGTTGCGATTTCAAATTTATACAAACTCTAATTTTGATAGCCGGGTAGTTTTCTATTTTTATAATACTATTTCTTGTCGAGAGTTCCGTTTTTTTAAACGTGAATGACCTTAAACATTTCGGCCGAATAATCCGAGTGCTTTTCGGCCGAAGGCCGAAAAGTCGGTAGTTTTAGAAATCAACCAAAATCTCAAAATTGATTTTTTTGACCAAAAAATTTCGCTTTTTCCCCGCATTTTCTGAGACTTTAATCAATCGACAACGTTACCCCTTTTTATAGAAACTGCCCCAAATGTTTTTCACATAGCTAATTTTGTAACATTCCTCTCACTTGGGTTAATTTCATGTACTGACAAATGAGAAGTGGTATTCCAAATCGGCCTAAGTTCATTTTAGCTATGTTTTTTTAGGGGGGGGGGGAGTATTATGACACGGTTGAACGAGACGCCCTAGCAACGTCGGACTTGTGCCAGCAGAGAGAACCAAGTTATTCTGTTATGCTCTGTAGGTCTTCATTATATGATTTCCAACCTAGAATGAGTGTAACCATCTAACCAAGCAGATATACAAAAAAGAGTCCCACAAAATATGAAAAATGGACTTTGGCCGGTTTGGAACATCATTTCCATATATGTCTGAAGAATCCTCCCTGTTAAAAGTTTTGAGAAATCTCGAAACCGTCTTAAGGGATTGAAAAAGTCTCTCAGCCGTCGGAGTAGTTGTAAACGAATCCGGGGAAGCTGTGAAGATAATCGCATACACAGGTCTCAGAGTCGTGAAGAGACCTTTTTCTGTAAGTTCGGAAAAATTGTAAGAAGTCTGAAAAACTTACTCTTAAACGTGTCATTACGAGTCTCAAAATGTTTTTAACTGGTCCAAAGAATCTTTAACAGATATAACAGTCTTATGAAAACAGAAATGAAAACTGGAACAGGGATCTCCTATAGAAACTGTAATAGAACCCTGCAAATTTTCATCTTTGTGATAACGGACAAACGGATTTATATTAGGAAAACTGAAAAAGAGAGATGGTGAAGGATCTCAAATAAGAATTTTATTAATTGAATTATTGATGATTTATTAATTAAATAATTGATATATTAATTGAGTCAGATGTCAGCGTATCAGTTTATCTAATCGTTGATTTATTGATTTACTTGATTGTCAGCGTGTTAAGCTATTTGATTTTGCCTACAAATGTATCAATTTATTTGATTTTTAATATATTAAATAATTGAAGATACGGTTTCCAAACTGCCCTTAGTCCAAAAATTATTTTTGGGGGAAATCGATAAAAACTGTGCTACACTGTACCAGTTCATTTAAAACTTCTGGAAATGGTACAAGCGAATAGCCTGAATCCTCTACCATACTACCAAAGATGCGCAAAAATGAGAATGCAGCCTATCTAGAATAATTGAAGGAAAAGTGGTCGAAAGTCGCGGACAAAAGGCAGTTTGGCCCTGGACGTAATACAAGAAAACAACAAAACGTTACTTTTGTAGTGCTCGCATTGGCCACTAGGTAGCGCTGAAAATCGCATTTCGATTTTTTTTGGACTAAGGGCAGTTTGGAAACCGTTGCTCTTTGAATACGCGTAATTCGACCATCGAACGTGGTATCGAGATTCTATAAAGTTACTTTTGTAGTACTCGTATTGGCCACTAGGTAGCGCTGAAAATCGTATTTCGATTTTTTTGGGGTGGGAAATTACGGCCCATCAAAATAGAACGTATGAACATTAAAAAATGTGAAAATAGCGTTAGAAGTAGACATTCAGCATCAGATATTGCTATTAACTGTAAAATAAAAGAAATGACAATATAATATTATATAATTGAACATTAAAGACATACATCGAACTTGTTAAAAGTAAATGAGCATGAATTTCGAACAATGAACATTATACAAATACATCGAACTAGCGAAAAGTAGGTGAGCATGAATGTCGAACAATGAACTTTTAGAAAACAGATAAGTTTTTGAAAAACGAGAAAAAGATACATAATGATTTTATTGAAAGAGATGGGCTCGTTTGGCCTTCGAAGGCCGACCCTGCTTCTTCTTCTGGCCTAGAGGAACGCGTTTCGCCTCCTCCGGCGCATTCACTAGTTTTAATCTTATTTGCATGCCCAAAATGTGCTTGCAACTTGTTCGTTTCGCAAAGTAAGGACACAGTAAATTACATATAGATAGAATTAAAAGCATTCGAAGAATTCAATACTCACTACAAAGTTAGTTAAACGAAACAGAATTTGAAATAAGAAATAGATTCGTTGATGAATGCTTCCAACACACGTCCCCGGCTAGTGAATGTTTCGCTCTCGATAATTTAAATCTTATTTAATGCATTGAATGCGTGAGAGGAACCTTAATGGACAACTTACCGAACATTATCGTGATGACCCACACACCGGTAGTATGGCTTCTTTAAATTATTCAAAGGTCTTCCATGCATTTTCTATGGATTTGAACTTCGCCAATCTTTCCGTTGTTAGAGGCTCAGTGCCACTCGTAGCAGTGTAGTACTCAGTGAAACTTTCACGCTCATATTCGTACTAATATACAAGTTGATTTTTTTTTTTTTTTTTTGTAAGTTTAGTCATATTTTATTAAAGTTTTTCATTTATCGCTCATTTGTACTAAAAACCACGTTCATTCATTTTTTTTTATATAGTTCAAAATTTATCGCTGAAATGTTCTATTTTGTACGGGCAATATAATTTCACCTTTTTTTTTTCTTTTTCTTTTTTTGGACTAAGGGCAGTTTGGAAACCGTATCTTCAATTTAAATACTGCTTTATCGATTAATTTGGCTACAAATGTATTGATTAATTTAATTGTTGATCTACTGATTATTTATATTACTTATGTATCGGCTATTTTGATTTTGGTTGTATCGAAAATATGTGTGAACTGTTTTAAAGACTGCCTCTTTCACACGCCGATTCGTGGATGATCAGAAAGTTTTAGCTTTAAATTTCTTTCTCTGTGGATTGTTCCCGAGTTCGCCTGTTGGTTATTTCCGCGTTTGTCTGTTGGTTTCCCTGCCTTCCCCCCGCCCCCCACTCCAAACCGCGGATGAACAGAAGGTTAATTTTAGATTTCACTCTATCAGGTGTTCCCGAGTTCGCTTGTTGGTTGCTTCCATGTTCGTCTGTTGGTTGCCCTGCCTCCTCCCCACTCCGATTTACAGATAAACAAAAAGTTGGGTGGGTTTATATATAACTTCATCGGTTGTTCCCGAGTTTACCTGTTGGTTATTTCCGTGTTTGTCTGTTGGTTTCCCTGTCCCACTCCAATTCACGAATGAACAGAAAGTTAATTTTAGATTTCACTCTATCAGGTGTTTCCGAGTTTGCTTGTTGGTTGTTTCCATAATCGTCTATCGGTTGCCCTACCTCCTCCCCACTCCGATCTACGGATAAATAAAAAGTGAGATTTATATTTAACTTCATCGGTTGTTTCCGAGTTTACCTGTTGGTTCCCCTGCCCCCCACTCCGATTCACGGATGAACAGAAGGTTAATTTTAGATTTCACTCTATTAGGTGTTCCCGAGTTCGCTTGTTGGTTGCTTCCACGTTCGTCTGTTGGTTGCCCTGCCTCCTCCCCACTCCGATTTACGGATAAACAAAAAGTTGGATTTAAATTTAACTTCATCGATTATTCCCGAGTTTACCTGTTAGTTGTTTCCGTGTTCTTTTGTTGGTTGCCCTGCCTCCTCCCCTCTCAAAGTCGCGGGTGACCAGAAAGTTGATTTTAGATTTCACATTCTGTTAGTAGTTACAAAGTTCGCCTGTTGGTTGTTCCCGCGTTCGTCTGTTGATTACCCTAACATTCTTTGTAATCTTATTTTGTTTTGATCGTTCTTGCGGTCGTACCTATACATAAATATTTACACGTCTCTTGCTTTTTCATGTTATTAATGTCAAATATGGTCACTGTATGCTGTTTCATATTGGTAGATGCCTAGCAGGTCTATGTGAATACTAAGAAGAGTGAGCAGCATTTATTTCTTGGAAAGAAAATCCTACATTAAAAAAAAAAAGAGAAAAAAAGAAATGATGGAACAAGAGGAAATGAAAATTGGATCTGCGTTTGAGTTCTACATATGTATTAGAATGCATCATAACTGAAAAATTATTTCTTCTCGTTCGAACCTTATACAGGGTCTAACATTCTCCCCCAAGCGGTTACACACCCCCGTCATAAAACCATTCACGTTTATGAAATATTGTCAGGCTGCGAGAGAATAGATCTGCTGAGCATCGAACTTATGGCTGTAGCGCTGTTGGCATCCTGAAGATTAAAGCGAGTCGCCAAAATATAGAGGCGTATATTATTTTCTCGCCCTGACTACACACTCGGGAAAGATTGATTACAAAGACTTCATTGTAACAAAGGGAAATTATGATGAGGCATCATACCTTTCACACTCGTTACGGCATTGTAAATCAGAATGCGATTAGGTAAATGTGTGACTCGTAAGTACGTACTCGTATAGTGAATTTAGAGATGCAGGATTTAAAAGTTTGCTGCAGAGGTGGTGCAAGTTCGAAAAGATTAATTTTATGTCTACGTCGACAAGTCGTATTTAGTTGTGCGTTCCTCTTCTGGCGAACGACGAAAAGGTTTTACGATTTTCACTTACGTGTTTGCTGTGTTTTTGTGTTTGCAGTCGACGCTGGCTATTTTGGATAAACTGGATATCGACTCAGACCGGCCGAATGAGGAGGAAATAGCGCGCTTATTCGGATACGAAGATGATTACATTTCCGGCAGACTAAATTGGTGGCAGAAATTGAAACCTCAAATATGGTCCATTTTCGACGAACCATATTCATCCCTTACCGCTAACGTGAGTACCTCAGTATTATTTGTTAACGTGAAACGAAGCTCATTTGTCAGGGATTTTGATTGTTGGAAAAACTGAAGCAGAACTTGGAAAATAGTTGGTTTCCACTGGAGTCTCAGTTTTTCCGGTTATGCTCGCCTTCCTGAGATTTCAGACCTCGGTGCCGCGTTCAAATCACTTCACAAACATGTGTCAAATCTTCCCGTTCTTAAGAACAAACAATAATATTTCAGTTACTCCAGTATCATGTTTCTCTCTAAGCTCGATTGTGGTCTTCCGCAGATCAGCCCAGAATTGTATCTTCCAATATTCTTCGTACTTATTCAAGTTGGGGCGTCTCTTCCCATTGTCTCCATCCTTCCACAAATGATATGTGCGTGTTAAGCCGCATATTCCCTAAAATGAAAGAAATGAAGAAACGAAAGTATAAAATTGATTGACTTGTGCGACAGAAATGTAAAATGAAAAAACTCTGACAACATCCAAGAAAAGATACTTAACGTTGGAAAAGTAATTTTTTCAGCTGACTCAAAATTTGCAATGTATACGTTGTAATAATCAAAGTTTCTAGTTTTTAATGCTATAAGAGTGCAGGATAGTGAAAAAGTTGAGCAACCTTGTACACTACAAGACATTTTCAATGGAAAAGGACTATAGAACATACAATTTGAAAATCCTCGTTTGTTCCACGTTGATTTGACTTCGCGTTCGAGAAGTATAAGAGGAGATCCTATACCAGCTTGGAAATTTATTTACTTTTTTTTTTATTGTTTCTACTAATTAATTTAAGGTTGTCGAGATGAGCTGCACATGAAAACAAGAGTTAAATTTTTCCAACTAAAGATAACTTTTACTGCACCATATCACAATTGATCACATTATTGCGAGAGACGTGTTTTCCAACATTTTCAAAACTTCGTGTTTCGAGATAATCGCGTGTGACGTTTTTGATTTGATGTTATTTCTGTGATAATTTGTTTTTCACAAATATTCGTAAATTTACATTATAACCGAGAGATGCGGTTTTCGGAGAATGGAAGATCAGGAAAAAGGCAATTGGATCGTAAAGTGAATATCTATCTCGGAGTACGTTCATCTTGTTTCTTCCAACAATAAGTTATGTTATAAAACACAGAGAAATCACGAAAATGAAGAAGTGGAAAATAGTAGAAATGGGAGAAATTACGTAAATGAATGTAATGGCTAAATTGATGAAACTAATAAAAATGGCAGAAGCGTAGAATGCGAAAGATAGAAAAATGAAAGAAAAAATGTATTCGTGCAGTACCTGACTGAAATAAGAGAATTCACAGAAATGAAACAATTAATAGAATTAATGGCAGTTGACCGAATTGGACGATGGAATTGATGGAACTGACGTTAATGAAAGAAACGAACAAATGACTTAAATGGAAGAAATTCATAAAAAAATTAAAGTGATACACTCAGGATAGAAATGATAAATTTGACAGAGATGAAAGAAATGAACTAATTGACAGATCTGAAGAAGATTTACAGTAATTAAATACAGAAAATAATTATAGAACCAATTAATGAAATTCACCGAAATTGAAGAGATGCCAGAATTGATGTAAATGTAGAATTGACAAAATAAAGAAATGACATAATTAGAAATGAAGAAAGGAAGGAAAAAGAATAAGAAAAAGCTAAACGTCAAATGAGGGACAGAAGTGATGGAATTAACAAAGATGAGCGGACAGAATTTAGTAGAAAACTTCTGAGTGCTCTCAGTACATTCCAGTATTCTTCCGATTTTTTAATTCCACAAATTACGAAGTATGTATAATATACGTACAATATGTAGTGACGGTAAAATGCTCGACCACATTATTGACGAGCATTAGATGAGTGAATGCTCATCGAATAATTGCTTGAGCGTTCAAAAGTCACGAGCAAATGCTAATAATGCTTCAGAAATTGCTTAAGAGTTCACCACAATTCATTTTCCAGCGAGTTGAATGCGACGCAGTTCTAGATTAACTTATTTTTGGAGAGTCAATTCACTAACTCGGAGTTGAAGAAGAAATGTTCGATCATTCCGAGCATCTCTTTTGAGAAAATACTCGATGACTCACAAGCACCTACTCTGAGAGTATTCGTACATTCTGATGTTTTCTTGTTTTGAGCTTTTGCTCGTCAACTGCTTGAGAATTTAATCTCGTGCATGTTCTCGTTACCATCACTAAAGGTATTTGGTTTCTTGAATAATGTAATGGGCTCATAGCTTCGCCGAAGTTTTTCAAGTTACCCATGAGCATCTGTAACAAAGCATTCGCAATTTCAAAATCTCAGCAGAAACTCGCCTTGTCCAAAAATTGTGTTTGCTCGAGTACATTGATATTACTCTCGAAACGAGAAGGTCAACTATTTTTTTATGTCCAATCCCCTCGAGCTTCTGAGCGGAATAACCGCAATAATGAGTTTCTCATGGAAATTCTTTAATAAAAACTCGCACAACGTTCATCTGGGGAAACCAGAAATTCTGGAGTATGAATATACGATAACAATAAATGACCTAAAAAAAAAAGAAGTACCACCGAACTTCGTATATTTTTATGAGTGTGAATTTTTCCCACCATGCGGCAAACTGTCGAATTATTTATGGCAATTTAAATACGTATACTCGCGGGTTAAACTGAAACAAAAATTTCCATATAGGAAAATGATATTTTTTATGATTTTCCACCGTTTTATTTCGTTGTATCGACTTCGCTCTTGTACCGCTCATTAGCGAGGTCGAACCTCGCTCGTTATTTTTTTCACGCCAACTTAACCGCCTGATCAAGCGCAGCGGCGCGGCCAATCGGAAAAAAATTGCAAACCTTCGTGGAGAGCTCTGAGCACACTTCAAATTGTGCAATTTCTTCCGCCGCCTTTTCTGTTCTTTCAGTAAATTTGGAATCCAGATACAAACGTTAATGACTTTCAAAAGTGGAGAGATAGACAAATTTATTGAGGCGCGAATCAAAATTTCTCCGTTGAAGCCAAAAAATTGAAGATCTAGCTAATTGAGCAAAAAAAATCTTGCAAAGGTTTATTATCAAGCTCTGTAATTTTTTAACTTGTGTGTTTTTCGTGACACGAATTTGTCCGCTGGAGAACCTGAAATTGTTAATTTACTAACTCAGAAATATGATAGGGAGGCGAGTCTCCCTCTTGTCCCATGATTGCGGTCAGAGTGACATGGGGACTTGAGTTTCAGAGTTTCATCATGGTATGTTGAGATATGTAAACCATGTGCTCACTTGTCCAGAAAAAGAGTGAAATGGGGGGGGGGTGGAATCCTGTGAGGAGAGGCTTTAGTAAGTCTCGCTGGGGCTTATACCTCTCCCTCTACCAAGCTCTTATTGAACTACACATTTGATGGTGTTTTTTAGTGCAGAGCCAGAACATTTTTCGTTTCCTGTTAACTCGGTTCATATATACTTACAAATTTGTGTTCAAATACCTACCTCGAAAAATTCGCTCTAATTTCGATCAACTATACTCGTGTCTTGTAATTTATTCTACAGTACGGGGTTACTTTTCGTGTGACAGGTGTAAACGGAGAATTGCTTTCGTGCCCGGATACATGGAACTGGTACAGGCTTTCAGTTCGTACTCCAGTTCGTGTTTTCAACCGAAAAAGTTAGTTGTTGGGAGTTTTAATTAATATCGCTTTAATTGGGCTCCTGAAATAATGCTGCGGATTGTATATGTCATTCCGTAGTCCAGATTAATACTCTGGGTTGATGAAAGTATTTGTACGAATTAAAAAAGTTGAAAAATAGCTTATATTTATCGCGACCCTAATAGCTTACCCGGCTCTATTTAAATTTTGTTAAACAGGAAGGTTAAAATGGAGACTGTATCAGTTTCATCGGGACGAACTGTCCGAATTAAACATTTCATTTTTTTTAAATTTTTTTTGTAAGCTGATGGATAAACTGAACAAAGGCAATGATGACGAATTTTAGCATACATAATTATACGACCCTAATTCAGTGAATTTTTCGAACTGCCGCATACACAATTGAGTTGATACGCGAGCAGGGTTTCGAAAACGATCAACTTTCGCATTTATTTATACCTGACAAAGGCAGCCTATGCTTACATGAGTACAGAAAAATGACCCTAGTACTTAGGAGGGAAAAAAAAACACTATGTTCTAAAATATCCTTTACAGGGCTGCTACTTGGATCAGCCGGCGCTGCTGAGCTACGCAAAATTTCATTAGACATGTCGTTTCCCTCTGGTTACCCCTGATAGGAGGTTGCTTAGCTTATAAAATAGGAGAAAAGAAGTTTTAGGGTTGAAATGATGGAGAAAAAAGTGTTTCTATACTTATTCTGCACACTGAGAACCTTACGGGGCTGTCCAGGTAATGCTCAAATTCGAAGCTTATCAGAGTAACCCCGTAAACAAGCTTTAAACATTACTTGGGGTCGGAAAATATTTTCAAGGAAATTCGAAAGTCAGATCTGAAATCAGAGTAAAAAATTCTGTGACCGTAATTGCGCGCTGAAAGGCTGATTTTTTTCAAACAAATCAATTACCTATTTATAATGTATTAATTAATTTTGATTTATTGTTTATTTTTCTTTGACCAATTATTATTTCCAATCAAGCAGTTATTTTCAGATAACCAATTCTGTTTGATTACCTATTCGGTTATTTTTGATTTATCTGTTGTTTTTAATCAGTCAAGTATTTCTGATGAATTAATTATTTTTGATAAATAAATCATAATTAATGAACTAATTATTTTCAATTAATCAGTTATTTTTAATCAGTCAGTCATTTTAAATTAGTTAATCAGATCGTTTAATTGACCGATCTTTTCATAATTAATTGTTTATTATTGATTAATCAAGTATTTTTAATTAGTAAATTATTTTTGATTATTTAATTATTTTCAATTAATTGCCTAATGTTTACTAATCGGTCATTTTGATTAATTAATTATCTTGCTTGTCATCTTGATTAACCGACTCAATTATTTTTGATTCATTGACCATTTTTATTTATTCAATTATTATTGATCAATTAATTATTTTTGTTTGATTATTTTAGATTAATAAAATTCAATTAGTTTTATTAGTCGAATTTAGTTATGTTCGTTCAATCAATTAGGTTTGGTTGTACGAATAGGACTTTTACTAATGCGCGGATTGTATACTTTTCGTCTGCAATTTTATCTCGTTAATAATGTAAATTATCAGTGAAATTTTCAACGCAAAATTCTGTGCAGTTATTTCGTATTCCTCCAAAAACGCGAGCGAAAAGGAACTGACAAATCGTATCACTAGTGGTTGGAAGAAATTTTGGAAATTGAAGAACTTTTTTGAAGGCCGCTTCTCGATACTAACAAAGGCTAGGCTAAGGCTGTGGTCTGGAAGAGTTGTGTGCAGCCAGTATTGACTTATAGGGCCCAGATGAGCGTTTACCAAAGCAAACATCAAGCGGTTGCAGACAACCCAAAGAGCGATGGAGCGTAGTATGTTGGGCAAAAACTGGTTCGGATGATTTAGAGGGAGTGGTAATGAGAAATAAATTGAGGTACGGAGGACATATCTGGAGACAGGGGGATGGAAGGTGGAAAAAACGGGTGGAAGGGTGGACTTCGTACAATCACAAAAGAGAGAGAGGAAGACCCACTTCGCGGTGAAGCGACTTATTTCGAAAGTCACTCGGCCTCTTGTGGAGAAGACGTACATTGGAGGGAAAAAGGGAAGGTACATTCCCAGAAATGGGCGGGCAAAGCAATCACGAGGGCAAGTGGGAGACTGGCCCCCTCCGCCGTCAACGACACACGCGAAGTCTGTGACGAAATCCGCAGCGATATGTTGATAGAAAATAAGTGATACTCTGTACAGTGCTGGTAATAAAAATAAATAAAAATATTTCGTATTTTTCAATTTTTGACGAAAAAGTTCTGCAATGTAGATCTGAAATATCCCTATTCGGCTTATCCGGTTTTTAATATTTCGCTGATAACATTTTCACCTTCAACAAGATGAAATTGTAAGCAAAATGTATACTTCCGTCCAAAGGTAGAAGCCCTGTACAGTTATTTTTAATAAAAATCATTGGTTTCTCATTTGTTCATCGAGTATGTTACTGCCGTGTGGAAAAAATTAACCTACAACTGACTTGATTGTATCTCTCTTCTCCCTCCACACGCCTCATTCCTCATACTAATAAAACATGATTAATTGTACTAATTATAAAAAGCCTAGCTCAGTGAAGTTGTAGTAGACAAAAAAAGGGACGTAAAACCATCCGGAATTAGGGCCCATATTAGTGAACATTTCTTTTGCAACATTTGAACTTCCGTGTCTTCCCTCTGTTCCCTTGTACATGAAAAATGAAAAGAACTGTAACAGTCATCATTAGCAGTACCTTCAAAAATATGCAACGTACAGGAGATGTGGCCTATTGAAAAATTTCATTTCAATTCGCGTATCTGACGAACAGTATTTTGTACGTCAATAAATATGCTGTCTGAATCACGAAATGAAAGCGTGAGGGAAATGTATGTACAGTACACATAGACCAATATACTTTTATGTATGTAAAGAATATGAAAATGGAAAATTAGAGTCATTAGTTTTGAAGATATGATTTTGTTCTTTTAACCTGTTTAGTTTTTCTCATCACCCGCAAAATTTCAAGTTTCGTAGTTATGTAGGCTGTGTGCAAAAATTGAAATTTTGAATTAAACTCTGCATGCCTTGGTTAACACTTGATAACAACTATTAATACCTAATGATATCAGCAATAGATAAAGTAAATGAAACTTTTTTCACTTCGCCCTTTAGTCATGTAGAATATATTTTCTTCTTTTTCTATTCTCAAAGAAGATTATTTAAATTCTTTTCATAGTTTACGCCATCAGTTTTCCTAGACATCTGCAATATGGTTCGTAATTTTATTTCTCTCTCTTCGCGGAATTTTGAAAAATTCTAATTAGTTTTCACACACAATCTTCATAGATTCTTAACAAGAAGTAAGATTTAACTGAGCATTTTCTCAGTATAGTTGATGTTTAAAAATTCAAAGGGAGTTCTCTGATAAGCCATAATTAATGTTAGCGAATCTTAGGAAATTTTCGCAAATCTACATAACTTGTGCAGAAAAAATACCTACGTAATAGATAGAAAGACGAAATGACAAGGCACAATTTGACGTTAAGAAACTTTTAATATCTTATGGAAGTAATCCGGAGCTTCCATAATTCACATTCAGCGTCAACATTTCAGAAATTGACAAAGTCGATAAATCAAGAACCAATCAGTAACCAATGATTATTGAATAATATTTGGGTTTGAGATTGTTGTTATTTAGCGAATGGAAATTTATAAATAATGTATTATCATAAGAGTTTTTTCACTAATTTACGTAGATTGAAATTTATTACTTTTTTACTCGAATCATAAGAGAAATGTAACAAGTGTCGTATGTCTACTGACTCTGAACAAGTCGAAATACATATTCGAAATCAGTCTTGTAGGTCCTTGGTGATTCTTCACCAAGACTTCAAGAGTCTTGAGGAGTCTTATTGCGCTTCATCGAGTCTCGGGTAGAAATTTAACGGTAGTGTATAGCGTCGGAATAAGTCTTAAGGAGTCTTAGCGAGTATTAATGAGCATTTAAATAGTCTATAGAGCGTGGTATCCGCACGAATTTTAATTAGTCTTAACGAATTCTAGGGATTCTCAGCTGAGTTTTAGACTTGTGAACTGATTCTGGTCTCTCTGTACACTAAGAACCTGGTGCTGTCCTCCGGCTCTAAGCCCCAGGAAGAGAGGGGATTACTTGGGGATTGATCCTTCTGAGCCAATGGTTTTTCCTTTCCGCTCCCGCTTAGTTCCTTAGGAAAAGGTCAAGACGCTTTTTTTGAAAAAGGAAAGGAAACGTAGAATTTGCGCTAAGTTGCCCCTTCTGGGAAGAGTGTTCTTGCTACGGGTCTGGTTCTCCTTCTGTTCAGCGCCGTTTACACCTCCGAAAGAAAGAACGCGATCCGTGACAGAAAGGTAGACGCACAGATTCACAGACTGTAAGTTTCTGACAGGTGACAGGTTGGCAAGGAGCCGATGACCAATCAAACTGACTGCCAGTAAGTGTACAAATTTGGCAGACAGACGTATTGACTGACTGAAAAATGTATAGCCGAACGAAAGCGAGCTGTATACAGAGTGTTCCAGCTGAGTATGCCGAGGGAATAGGAGTTGATAATACTCGACGATAGTGTGTGTACACAGCCTGTATTCAAGATTAAAGGGGCTAGAAATCTTCAAAGATTGAAAGATATCGGATTCGAATTCGTCTCGAAGAATTGAGTAATTAGAACCAGCGGCGAAGCCGAAGCTTTCCGAACATTTTCTCGCCACAAAAAGACATCATGTTATATGGCAAATTTTGAAACTACTCAATTTTTCACACTGAGTTCGAATTCGGTGTTGAACTGTTCCCGAGGTACACTCGAAAATGTTTTCAAAATGGGTCAAAAAATGTCTCTAGCTCAATTATAACGAACTTTCACCGCGAGTCTGATTTTACTGATTTTAGTTCAAAATTTTCTTCGAAGATAATTGGTGGATAGAAAATCGAAAGGGTAACACAGACTTACCAAACTGAATTGTTGTGTACCTTTGATGTTGAAAGGGCTACATCAATTTTAGAATTCGAATCATAAAATTTGTGTTTAATTTTTGAAGTGCACAACTTTCAGTTTTTATAGCTCTTCAGTTTTCCGATGGGCGATAGTTTTGAAAGTGCTATCTACTACTGTCCTTCAGAACAGGTCGCAAAGAAGTTGTCTCGGACAAAATTCAGTTCCTAAGTTTGTATAGTTTCATAATTTTTGAATGAAAGTTTCATGAACAAAATGCCATTCTTTGTCAGGGCATGAATCACAGCTAGTTTGAAAGAGAAACAACGTTGTCTATTGTTTATTTTGGAAACTAAAGGTGCTGTAAAAATTGAAAGTTATGCACCTCGAGATTTTAGTTCAGTTTCATGATTGGAATTTTGAAACTTGTTAAGCCACTTCAGTATCGAAGGGAGGCAGTTCAGTCGAATGGTACTATCTATTGATTACCTTCGAAAAAATATTCTGATTCAAATTGAGTAGTCAGATGCAATTTCGCTGTTTTCAAATTTTATTTGTACATATAGTAGCCCCTTCTGTTGTGATTATTGGACATACTTGTACGTAATGATGCTTGATCTTCTCGACGAGCACTATCACCTCTTGCCGGCTACGTATACAAAAAGCTGGAATACCCTGTAGAGTCGAACAGGAGGCTGATATCTGCTAGTGCTGGTCAGAATTTTGGTTGTGAAAAGCCCACTGCATTTTCTCTGCTAAAGTTCATTCTGCGCTGAAAACTTTCCTCGAGTCGTACTGTCAAAGAACGTAAGAATAATATTCTTACAAGTTATATAGCGTGGTTGAACTTTCTGTTTGCATTCTGTTCCGTGGATTCTGTATTTCTCAAGTGAATGTAGGCGGCGATGCTGTCGTCTCGCCATAGCACCGTGGGTTCGATATTTCTTCGTTTGTTTTTTTCATTATTGGCCTCTGCAAGTCTCTGTGACGCCTCTTCTCACCATCCTTCTGCGACGTACAGATTCGCAAATTTTTCATTCGTATTTTTCAACATTTTATTTATATGTATATTTTTTTTCTTAGGCATAAATTATAATTAGTTTCCGACAGTGCTCGTTCTGTACTAATCCGCACATTCAAAAGCTAGCATTATATCGAAATAACTTTTTTTTTTTCATTCTCTGCAAAACAGATTTGCATTGTTTTCGGCTCGAAAACTTTCTAAAACTTTCCGGATTCACCGAATAACTTGAGGGTCGAGTTGGAAAAATCTGAAGCGTCCCATAATGAAAAAGCAGTCATGCAAAATTTAAACTTTCTGAGTGAATTTTAAGGAATAATGATTATGAATGTGCCGGCCGCGCCGAAGTGTGCATTTGTGTACCGAAGATGGTGGAAATTGCGACCATCGGTGGGCCCGTGTAATGGTTTTCAATCAACCGCGATGTGTCGTGACCTCGTGGCTATGAATTTTTGACAAGAGCGACGGTAGGGGCGGGGGATGTCAATTTGGGACGGAAGCACGTGCGAGAAATAAATACGTAATGCCCGTCGGCGTCGAGAAGACTGGAATGCGGTATCCATGTTTATCTGTGGGCTGGAATTATATTCGATTCTTGCTAGGCTCGGAAATAGAAACAAATCCGCATGTGTTTACTTTCAAAAGATATATCTGGGATAGAGAAGCCGATTAAAATTCGAATCGAAAGCTTTATCGTATACCAGTCGAACGAGAAATTATTAATATATAAAGTTGCGCGCAGTTCGTTGTTCGGCTTCCCTATATGTGTGTAATATTTTTGCCAGACATTACCGCCATAATTTACTGCGAAAACGCTGGCAAATGAAAGTTTTCGTAGTTGGGAAATTTATGGGCGTTGTTTTTCAACTTTCAAGTTTACAGCTCCAGTGAGCAATAATCTCAAAGAATAGCTTGCCGCGGAGCGGAATTAATTCACAAAAAAGTCTCCCGGATGTCCCTATGACCGTCGAGGTATTGAAATTCTGCAATAAGAATTATTCGATACGTGTTCGCCTGGTCAGCGATTGCCGACTAATAATAACTCACCGTGGTTGACTCAGAAGGATGTATTCTTCTACCGAGATGCTTTCTGTGCAAGGCAAAAAAATTGTGCGGCCGAATTTATTACCCGGATTTCCTTTCTGCACCGGATGCTAGCTGCTAAGAAAAAGGGATGTCTACATTTTGTGATGAAAATATGCCACTTGGCACACTTTTAGGGAGGGGGTCCGTTAGTCCATGTTGCCCACCAAATAGTTTATCTGTTTTCTATTGCGAATTTCATGTAGTCGTTTAGCTTGTTTGTTTTTATGAGGAACTGGAATAGTGGTCTGTTGGTCCCTGTCCATATGAGAGGTCTGGTTGCCCGAGTGGATAGCGCATTGGTCTCAGAATCCGAAGCTCCCGGGTTCGAGCCCACGTAGCGACTCGCCAGAACTTTCGACCTAGGCGGGTTTTTCGGGAAGAGAGTTAAGACAGCCCTAACAGCAGCCTCCCCGACGTCTCTGAAGTAATGCTCCAAAGGGCGGAAGGGCGGATTCCAGGACTCGGGTACAGAGCAGATTAGAAAAAAAATAGTCCCTGTCCATATGACAAGAATGTTCTTCAAGAACCTGTGCCATAGTTTTATGTTGTGTTTATGTTCGCTTCCGTTTATGATGTCATTTTCAAAAGTATTCGCGTAGATTTTGGCTAAAATGGGAGAAAAATGTGGTCCCTTCGCTAGTCTTCTTATTTGTTCGTAGTATGTGTTGTTGAATTGACAATAGTACTGTCTGATTATCTCTTTGCTTATGTTGACGCATTTCTGTCTTCTGGAGTACCTTTGTAGTCATTGTTGTGAAGTAGTGTCTATATTCCTGGTTCATCCTTTCTGAGTGTTTTTAGTTGTATGTTGTTTTCGACATTGTATTTTGAAATTGTAGTTCTTTTAAAAATGATGCTGTCATATTGGCAATTTTGTAACTTGGTGCTCCTATGCTGTTTGTCAGTAGTCTTATTGATTTGTCTGTTGAGTAATTAGACTAGTTTACTTAGGAGAGCATTTCTGTGAGTTTATGGTTAGTGTATTATATGCTTTCAGTACTGTTCTCAGTCTGGCGTGGTATTTGTTTGTAAGGCCAAATTTCAATTTTATGCGGTCGTCTTTCTGTATACAGGGTGTCCGAACTTCGTTGAGGAACCCGCTAGGTACGCGTAGTGGTGTGGTGAGACGTATGGCGATGCACGCATGCCAAAGTGACCCCTGTGACACCGCACCCCCGGCCCCGGAAACTACCCTTTCGAGTATCGCATCAGTGACCGGAGGGACGCGTTGGGGCCAAACCCGAGCGCCCATTTCTACGTGCCGGAACGGTGCGCGCGTCCTACCAGTGCCACCATGGGGTTCCCTACTGACCGAGGTCCGCACTCCCTGAGCGCTCGCCTGGAATTCAGGTCCCCCACGGCCGGACGCACTGCCTCTCTTCACTCACCCCTCACCTCCTCGTCTTGGTCCGTGTGTCGACGCAGGCAGGTGGTGAGGTACACGTAGTACTCGATAAAATGAAACAAACCAGGTCGCTTTGCGACCTAGTAATAGGGTCGGCCTTTCAGATGAAGTCTGGGCAACTATTCCACTAACTTCGAACAAAAAGTACAATCGCACTTGGACGCTGTTAAGCGCAAGGGAACCAACCAGCAAAATCTGTTTTTTGAGAACACGTGATTCTAAGTTCAAGAGCCATGTAGAAACTGTATGACGTAGCGTTTACTGATAAGCTTTGATCAACGTGAGTACACATTTTTGAATCGGGGGCTCAATTCTGAAAAATTCTACTTTCTATGCTCTTTTCAACGATAGTAATAACTCACTTTGTTTACAAAAATGTCAGTTGGCTCACGCCGACCCTAATTTCAGTAAGAATCATACACAATATTACAAACCTCAGAAAATTAACTCCTTTTATCGATTCCTTACGTTGATACCTCGAGTCGGTTTTGCTGAGACTGTAAAAGTAAGATGTAAACCATCTTCCTATCTGTTTCTTTTACACACGATTACGTTCACTGTTACATTTAAAACCACAAACACCACTGTCAAAAGCAAACGCGATTCATTCTCGTGTACCTCAAACTTCGATTGATAAGAAAAACAAACCACTGATGTCACGCATCTCTTAGATTTCTTTTTTCCATTGTATAAGTCAAGTATGAAAAGTTGCCTACGATCCAATTGAAGGGGCTATGCCGTTTTGAAGATTACAAAAACACAATTTTCAAGACGATATACAAAACATGATAATTGACGAAATAAATAATCTGACTATGGGGGCTGCTAATACTGGTTCGGACAAGAAGATTGTAGTACAAAGTATTGCCTATTCTCACGATTGAAGGCGCTAGAAAACGTTAAAGTTGGGGGAACTTCATTTATCGTTAAATGGTAAAAAAAAAAAAAATACGTTCTTCAGCCCAACCCCAAGTAAGTAATTAATGGCTTGGGAGATATTGTGACTATGGAAACTTGTTGTACGTATCTAGGAGATGAAAAAATTATCTGTTCATCTTCGCCGAATTCTGAATTTTTAAAAAGTTATCCTGCGTTAAGTAAATTCGAAAGACCCGACTTTGGTACTTTTGGCTAAATAAATATACAAATAAAAAAAATAATATGACCATTTAGTCTGGTAGCTGGTAGTACTCGGCAAAGTTTTTAAAAGTTGGGACTGCCCTCCCCCAATCTCCTGACATGCATCTAACCGCCGGATCATGTTGAATGGTTCCGATAAACATTGCCTTTCAGTAGATTATATTTTGTTTCTTTTGGTTGTTTCATTTTCCGTATTTGTTATTCTCATGGTCTCATATTTTGGTGTTTGTTTTATGGTCAATAGTATGCTTCGTATTTTTGTCTTTGCTTCATGTCTCACATTGTGATCCATAGTCTGTATTTTTTGTTTACAGTCTATTGTTAGTTCTTCCAGTTTTTTGTCTGTTATTTTTTCTCTTTCATGTTGTACATGTTTCCTTTTCTTAATACTTTTACTTCTTGGTATGTAAATGTTGTGTTAGCCGTAGGTATTCTCTGTTCCTGGTGCAAATTTACGTGTCTAGAAGTCTTGGCGATCTAGTTTCTTCTTTTCCTTTGTATATAAGTTGGACAATTTTGTGTTGTACGAGTATGCATTAGTTTGTGTTCCTACATTTAGTTCTAGGTATTTCTGTCCGTTTCTTCGTAAGTATGTTAGTTTCAATTTGTTGGTTATGTAACAGTTTGGTCATACTGAAGTGTTGGTTGTACAGTTCATCGTTCAGTTGGTTCATTTTCTTGTGTAATTTTGTTTCTTCATTTTCAATTCTTAGTGCGCGGCGCCTCAACCTATTGTTTGGTGTTCTTTGCAACCTAATTGTTTGTTTTTATGTTAATTTTGTAATATTTTTGTATTGCCCTGCACCATAGACATTATTATATCTTGATAAGTGTGCTCAGTTTGACCTTGAGGCTAAAAACAGCCTTCACCTGGTCCGGTGTTAGGTTTGAATCTATTGTTGGTCTTGAGGTATATATGAAAGATTAGTTACCTGCAAATCTTGAACTTTGTACCAATTTTACTTGAAAGCAACAGGAATTGGTCCGCCAGACTTTTACTACCAATTAACCAGAACATAGAATATGACTAAACAGTACGCCGTATTGTATGACCTTAACCAGTGGTGTTCCCAAGAAATAACTCGAGGGAGGGGGCTCAATAAATTTGACCAACTGACTACTGCAAACAATTTTTTGTATTCGCATTGATTACAAGAATTAGGTATAGTGAAACTGTAAATGTAAAAAAATTGTGAAATGAACAATAAACATCCTGTTAAGATATGCAATGTTAGATGATTATGATTCCCATTTATCATTATATTACTGTTTGAAAATTTTTGTAAAAAAATTTCGGGCATTTTTAGTTATATCGCTTTCTTGTACAGGGGTTTTCGATTGTTTTTTCAACCAAATTTTTCAAAATTTCTCCAGTTTGAACTCGCTAATATGTACCTACTCCATGTTGTCAGTCGCGAAATAGTATATTACACTACAAGGATTGAAAGCGAGCTTTATCACGCCGAGTGAGACTGTTAGCGGAGCGAGCCGAAGGCGAGTGAAGCTAGTCGTGCGGAGGCGTGATAACTCGCTTCAATCCTTGCATTGTAAGATATTTTGTATTACAAATGCATCGAATTTCGCATTTTGATAGAGACAGCTGATTGTACACATCTGTGAAAGAAAAATACGTGACGTCATCTTTTTTCAGTCCTTTTACAAGTCCTAGGACTGAAAAGAGTCTTCTGCGCATGTGCCGTAGCATTTACAAACGCAGCTGCGATCTATCGTGATATTTTGTATTACACATGCATCGAAACAACGGTTTAACAGTCTCATTTTGCAGATTGAAAGTTCACGTTATCACGATAGATCGCAGCTGCGTTTGTAAATGCTACGGCACATGCGCAGAAGACTCTTTTCAGTCCTAGGACTTGTAAAAGGACTGAAAAAAGATGACGTCACGTATTTTTCTTTCACAGATGTGTACAATCAGCTGTTTGATGCATTTGTAATACAAAATATCTTACAATGCAAGGATTGAAGCGAGTATATGTATACTATTCCTGCATCAATTTTGGAATTTGCAAATTAATGGCGATGAATGAAATTCGTGCTAAGATGAAACAACACCAATATAAGTTTCATTCAGACAGGCTTTGGCTTCAGTAACTAAGTTGCTGATGAAATAGGTATTAACTTAAAAAACTGTACGATAAGATAATTATAGCAAGCAATAGAGCAAAGTCAAGTGTGATATAAACTGCTTTCAATTTTCACAACGTAATTTCACTATCATGCGTATTAAGATGATAAATTGAAGTAAAAACATATCAGCGTAGAGGATCTGTGGAATTTGATGATTACTAATAATATTACATTTGTAGATACGTTATCAGTTTAAGGCTCTGAAAATCGTTTATGGAGCACAGATAGTTCGACCGCACTGCTAATGCGCCAGTAATACAGTGAACATTCGTTTTGTCACTTACAAAGTGAATTATAAGTAATTGTGATTCTGGAATAGGTGAGTAGGAATCAATAAAAATAATATGGGTATAAAATTGAATGCCCTGTTCTTTGGGGTAGCTTACCTCACCTACTGTTCGGTACTCCTGGACGGATATCCGATCAGCGACCAGGAAACGTGGGCACCATCTGGCAACAAAGGCGACGACAGAATATTTGTTGGATTCTGGACGCTGCCCAAAGAACATGACGTCGAACAACGTAAATATTTCAAGGAAAAACTTGAAAGACATGAGACCGAAGGATTTCAGCAAATTATCCACTGCAGACCCGGACAGCTCGTGATGGCAGTCGTATCCGGAGGAGAAACCAGAACCTGTGAATGTGGCCATGATAGAGCGACACGTAAGTGAGCACTTGTATTATATTTCATCAGAATCCAGTAGGATAATGCTACGATTTTAAAGCTTCCCGGGCAACTATATCACAGTCTCTCTGTCAGGGACATACAGAAGGAACTTTTTGGCGTTTTTTTCTTCTTTTTCTTTTTGTGGGTGGGGTGGGGGCTCACTTTTGCCAAGTGAAAAATTACATTTTGACAACTGGCGAACACTGTTGAAATTTACGTGTGCAAAAGAGCTTTTCAAATTTTGCCAAATGCCAATCTGACTTGGGGTTAGTTTTGCAAGCTCACGAATGTTGACACTGGCGAGTAAAAATTGGCAAGGGGGGGGGGAATGAACACTTTTAGAATTCTGCAACTAGAGGTCAGTGTCACCAACTGACGAAGATTTTTGAAATTAACAAACAAAAACAAGGAAAGAAAATCAAGGCTTTGAAATTTTTTCAACTAGTACCAGTCGGATTTCGTGTTGAACGTTACTAAATTTCCCAGGTATGGAAAATATTGAGCAGAAACCCCCTCCCCTCATTCATCTTTGGTATTCCCTGCTCTCTAAATAGTTAATTTATCGCATAGAACAAAATCGGTGACCGGCCTCGAGCCCAACGTTAGAAATATATATTCTTTTTAAAATTGGATTGGGAAGCCTCATTTCAAATTGCCCTTAGTCCATCCCTGACATTGTTTCACTTGAGCGCTTGTATCTGTGAAACAAGTTCGCAATGTATTCAGGCTTGCCACGTATCAAGAAATTTCAGAAAGTTATTGCAACTGCATCGTGCGCCACGAAAATTTTATTAATAGATTTTCAATGGTCTAATTTTTTGAACTAACGACAGATTGGAATGGGGCTCCTCAATTTTATCACTGAGATCGTACATGGCGGCACAAATGGGCAGAAGTATAATTTTTCACTGAGAAATTCGAAAGTACAACATTTTCTGTAATTTTCACGACGTACCTAGAAAAATATGACTCAATGACTGGTCTGTAGCCGAAAATGGCATAAGAAAATTTCTCTCGAAAATTCAAAAAGAAAAAAAAATAGCATGGTAAAATTAATCGAAAAGGAGGCAATAAATGAGGAAATTGGCTTCAAATATTTTTCGTGGAATATCGTTGATACTGACTGTCATGATTGTATTTCAGCGATGACAGCTTTTCCTTAACCTAGTTACAGTGCGACTATGGCAGTGAACTGGGGGGGGGGAGTCTCCTCCCCATCGCTGTCATTAGCTCCCCCGCCTTTTCCGTTCGACTTTGTTGGGGGCTACTCTCCACTTTGGGCTCATTTCCTTCCTGAATTCGTCCCACCAATGCGCCAGCGGCCTACCTTTATGCCTTTTCTCGTTTTACGGCACCCAAGCCTCTACTTTTTTGTCCACTTCCCTTCTTGTTTTAAGATATGACCCGCATACTTCTTCCTTTTTTTTTTGTCACTTCTTTATGTCTTTTGCTTTTGTTACCCTTCTTATCTTTTTGTTCTCAATTCTATCCTTTTTCTTTATGCCTAAAATACTTCTCTCCGTTGCTTTTTCAGTGGTTTGTAGTTTCCTTATAAATATTACTTTTTGTTAAAGCCCACGTTTGGGTGCCGTACACGAGCACTGACGGAGTACAACTTTCCCATATTTTGGTTTTTGGGTAAATGCCTATCCTTCCTTTGAAAATGTTCTTTAATGCCCAAAAGTTTTTCCACCCTTTTTGTACCGTTCTGCTCAGTTCTTTTTCCCTTTTATTTTTGAATGAAATTAATTGCCCTAAATATTCCACTTCTTCTACCCCTCAATTTCTACCCCGCTTATTTCGAATTTTTCTATTTTCTTTTTTGCCAGCACTTTAGCTTTTCTTCGTTTATAATTAGACCTGCTTCCCTACTATTGGCAATAAATTTTTCTCCCATTTCCTTCAACTCTCTCGGTGAATTGGCAATTATTATTACGTCATCCGCGAATCTCAGTTGCTTAAGTATACTTACCATCAACCCTCAATTTAATTTAAAAAATTTTTAATTTAAATATTTTTATATTTTAATTAATTTTAAATTAAAATTTTCCTCAATCCGTCTTACCACAAAAAAACTTTGATCCCCACATGACTTGCTAATTTGTTCGTGGATATTTATGTGTCCTAAATCGATTTTGAGCGGAAACAGCAAAAACTGTCGAGGAAGTGTTTCAAATCAGAATTATTCTGAGCAAGACTCGGCATAAAACAGGTTCTATTCCGTTTTTCCTACCAAAATTCCGGAAAAGGTGGTGTTGGTGTAACCCTCCTAAAATGATCAAAATTTTATGATTCTACCGACTTTAAAAAGAAAGTATGCAAATCAACACGTTTGTCTACATCGTCATCTATTCATTCCAGGAATTTTTCCTCCCTCTTCTCTCTATTTATAGATACCGCATTTGAAATTTGCGTGCTTATGTTGTTGGTTATTATTATTATTTTTTTGTATCAGGAATGACTTTTCTTCATAATTTTAAAATTATAATTACCCCACATTATCGAACCGATATACCGCCTAATGGGGTTTCAGGATCACGTAATTCGATTTCAGTGTTTTTTGTTTTTGAATTCAAAACTGTGTTTCCAGTGAGGAGCCGAAGTCCTGAAATTTCATGAATGACAATACGTCGGTCGCATTACGCGGTTTCAAGGTCGCTGAATTTCCAACATAAATTTTACCGTGAACCCCCAAAGAAGGGAAAAATACAGAAATGAAGATGCCGTAGAGGCACTATTAGGGTAGTCCGTACTCGTTAACTCTTGATTTTAAAAAATCACTTTTCCAGTTAGCATGCTCCTTTGATCGGTTTCAAAAAAAAAAATTCTAGCACCTTTGAAGGAAATTGGTGAAGTTCTTCTGAGAATTAATATTGAATTTTAGAATTGAACTGCAGTCAATGGAGAAGCCTCCTACATGAGCCAAAAATATTTTTATTCCTAAATTAGAGGTTTCAGAGTCGCTGGAATCCACTTTTAGGATACTTTTTCCCCTTTTCCTTCTTATTTGGGCTCCACGGGGGCTAAGTTTCAATTATTTCAATTTAGTTTCGATTTTTACATTATTCATGTCCAAATAAGAATTTTTTAGATTGTCAACTTCGTTTCTGGAGTTCTGTTCCCCCTCCTGCTTACACACTGGATTCCATCGTTGGGGATGATTTTCTAATTTTTCATTTATTCCAATTTTAAGATCAGCCCCGCTGCGGAGCTCAAACAATGAGTGAGAAGGGGAGGGTGAGAACTTCAAAAGTGAACCTAGTGACCAAAAAAATCCGTCTTTGAGCAGAACGTGGAAATTTGAATAACTAAAGACTAAGCCCCACTGGAGTCCAAAAGGGAAAAGAACTCCAAAAGGGAACTCAGTGGACTTATAATTCCCTTATTCTAACCGTGGAATAAAATTGAAACAATTGAGAATAAGCCTCCTATGGAGCCCAAACATAGAGGGCAAGGGGGAAAAGGACCCGACAAATAGATTCCACGATCCAGAAAACATTCATCTGAAAAAGGAAATAATGTTTGGGCTCACATGGTGGGACTCCTGCCTTGACTGAAGTTTAGATGCCAATAATAAATGTTAATTCCCATACACGGGTTACCTTTTTCCAATCAGCTCAACCAAGCAGAAAATTTTCATAAGTATTTGGAATCGAATTCTGTGACCTCGACTCCTCCCTAGTCGATATATCAATTCGATAATTCGGACTGTAGAATGTTTTTTCAAAAAGTTGTGATAAAAAATGATTAGTGCGGTATTGGAAGGATCACATTTGCATGCGCGCATCATTATAAATCCTACCAAAGATTTCTGATACTGAAAAACTTGGAAACACATATTTCGAAGTATTGTGTCAACAGATACCTATTGGCGAGGGGAGAAGAAAAAATTTCATGAATGGATAGATGGAAGGGCACCGCAATGTGCCCGGGAATGAATGGATCCGGTTTGTTTACTGAAGGCAGTTGAATGACAGAAATGTTGAAAACTCTTCGTTTTCTCCATAACAGAGTAGCTACTTTCTGGAAAACCTGAAAAAGTCAGGGAATTTGGTCAGTCTGTGAAAGTCTGAGAAGAGTCAGGGAATTGCTATAATTTTGATCAAAATCAAGGAACATTCTGAGAATACTAAGAACAATTATGAAGAATATAGAATATTTTTCATGAAAAAATGTCCGCGTCAAGCGTAATGACTTTTTTTTTACAAAGTATTCACAAAGCTGTGTCCAAGTCTAAGTAGCTGAAAAAATGTCAAGGAAAATCTGGAAAATTAGTTTGAAAAACGTGGGAAAGTCAGGAAAAATCAGTCTAAAATTGAAGTAGCTATCCTGCATGAAGCTTGTGTAAATGTACAGTAAAGAAACGGTTCACATTCCACTTTCCTCCCTTCTTTTGACCTTTCTGGATTAGATAGAAGAAGAGAATTGAATAGGACTTTTCCTATGTAGAAGTTCAGGCGTCATAATTCAAGTTTGGAACCTGTTTTCTGAAGTTCGATGGTTTCAGTTGTTTCTGTAATAATAATAATAATAATAATAATAATAATAATAAAAATTATTTGGGAGTTTTAATTTTTGCAAAAAATTTTAATTAGTAAGTCACCTAGGGACCGAGGGTTTTCTTGCGGTAAATACGACGGCCAGTATCAACGATGTTCCGCAAGAAGTAGGTATTTGATACCAATTTTTTCTTTTAGTTTTGCTTATTTTACTGGACTGAAAGTCCATCATGAAAAATAATTCGTTTTTGTCCACGAATCAAGATTGCGACTGACGAAAAAGGTTATGAACAGAGTGTTTTGTAACTGAAATGTGACCGGAATGTTAGTTCGTAATTGTGTGATGAGAGACAAATCTTACAGTCACACATATGTTACTGCTGTCAAAAATGATCAATTTTGTGATTAAAGCCATTTGTGCCGCCTCTTACGACATAGGTGCTTCGATTAATTCTAATCGATTTCTTGTCAACAGTATAGGTACGAGCATTATAAACTGTGTACACCTGCATATTGCGAATACATTAATGGTTACTTTATTTTTTATCTCCCCAGTATTATGTGATCCTTCTGTGCTCACCAAGAAGTCTGTGCTCACCAAGAAGCATGTACTCACCAAGAAGCATGTACTGGACGTTAACAAAATGCCAGAGGTAGAACCAACACAATATCCCGATGGAACGGAGGATGATGTCGAACAAGAACAAAATCCTAATGTAACGACAGAAGCAGAACAAGAACATGATCCTGATGGAACGCCAGAAGCAGAACAAGAACATGATCCTGATGTAACGCCAGAAGCAGAACAAGAACATGATCCTGATGTAACGCCAGAAGCAGAACAAGAACATGATCCTGATGTAACGCCAGAAGCAGAACAAGAAGAACATACGAATGTAACAGTAGAAGAAGAACAGAAACAAAATCTTTATGTAACATCAGAAGCCGAACAAGAAGAAATTCCTGATGTAACACCAGAAGCCAAACAAGAAGAAAATCCTGATGAAATGTCAGAAGTAGAACAAGAAGACGATCTTAATGTAACGCCGGAAGCATAACAAGAACAACATACTAATGTAATGCTAAAAGCAAAACAAAAACAAAATCCTAATGTAACAGTAGAAGCAAAACAAAAACAAAATCTTTATGTAACATCAGAAGCCGAACAAGAAGAAAATCCTGATGAAATGTCAGAAGTAGAACAAGAACAACATCGTATTATTAGAGGGCGCAAACAAGACAAAAAGCATGTTTTATGGCCAGTAGAACAAGAACGAAATCCTGATGAAACATTAGAAGAAGAATGAAAACAAATATCGTGTTTCATGGCCAGTAGAACAAGATCTTTTGGTGAATCTCTACAATATGACTGGAATTAATATTAGGAATTTGGCTCATAAAAGAACAGCACGAAAAGTTATCTAGTAGACAAAGACAAAGACTGCTGTAGATCGAAAAAATTATCAGCTCTCTACTGAATAGTGTTAACGCAAAGTAGTTGTAGATTACATACCTATTATTAAATAAGCTTGTTCATATTTGAATTTAGTTCATTTATTTGCCAACGTTGCACACTTATATGCGTTGAGGCGACCAATACAAGAAATGGAATTCAGCAAGAATCATGTTTTGAGGAAAACATGTTCAAAGTTTTGACAAGGTGGTGACTCTGTGGGCTGGAATGTTTAAAATATTTTCATAGCCAGTTGGTATTATGTAGTCTCAGCACTTCACTACAAGACTCGGAAGGCTGAAATTTGAAAATCTTCCTTCTTGTAACCCGTTTCTGGTAAACTATGAGAACTATCGAAAACTAAAATGTATATTCTTCTTTTGTGTGACGGTTTTTTCGTGAATTAAATAGGAATAATGAAACCTTCTTCAAATAAAATAACTTTTGTAATAAATATGGGGGGGGGGGAGTGAAGTATTACAAAAAATTTTACCCATTAAAAACACGATGTCAATTAAAATATACCTACCGAACACTTGTGCGGTGACTTAAAGGGAAACCAGTAATTTGAAAAATGAAACCACTCTTGTCTCGGTGAATTGTTGTTTTTGATAATAAAGTATCAATAAGGAGGGGAATAGCTTTTCATCTAATGAATTATTGCTTTTCTCTTTAGTATAATGCTGATGTTATGGATCGAAACAAGCACAGTTTCCTGAAGATCAACATAAAACTTTTTCATATGCCATTTCTCAAGAAATCATGGGCAGAGAAGGGAAAACTCATTCATTTAATCATTATCTCTTCTCTTCCTGATATCTTGGTTCAAAAAGCACCCAAATTAAAGAACAGAACTTGTATCCAAAAGTGAAAAACGTGACTACATAAACTTGAAAAAAGTAGTCTAAATTTATCCGGAAAAAAGTGCATTTATTTTGTTGGAAAGCAAGTGAATCTTTTTTCAGTTTCTATGAATGAATTTTCAGAATTCATTCTCAGCAGTTTATTTGCCCAAAAATGTTTTCGGCTAGTAGAGAACATTTTTAGTTATCTTACTATAACATCCATTGTAGATCTTGAGGCATAAGTGAAAAGTTATTTATTTACAGTTTACATAATTCGTACCAATTTCATTCTGCAAGCGGCGTATTTTTATCAGCGAAGTCCAGACTAGACAACAATGACCAAAAAGTAACCCAGAAAGACACAGAAATATGCCAACATAACCAGACAATTTACCAGAACTATAGCCAACTCATTAGTTGTCGATTGTGTTCCAGAAATTGATCATTTTCGTAAGAAAATTGTAATACTGAATTCTCCCAGCTGAGTTGTGCTGACCTGTCATTTCAGGGTTGCCAATCTTGTGTCACGGAAAAACTTAATATCACCCCTTTCTTATTAAAATTATCGATGGTCAACTTCTGGGACATAATAATCGACAGCTGATGCTATTATTTTACATACTAAAAACAGACAAAAGGACTAGCAATGAAAATAATCAGAGAGATAATCATCCAGAACTACTGTCAGTTCAACAACACGTACCACAAACTAACAAAAGGAATAGCGAAATCTCCCATTCTAGCCGAAATCTGCGCAAATAAGAGTTTTGAAACTGACATTACATACCTACAAATAAAAGCAAATAAAAACACAACATAAACTACGGCAAAGGTTCGTGGACGACAATCCAATCATATTGACAGGGACTGACAGACAAAATATTCCAATTTTTTACAGAACCAAATGAACTAAATGCAGTATCGAATTCACGATGGAAAAAAGGGGACAAAGCGACGGAGAAATTGAAATATAATTAATATTTCTCCTATTTTGGACATTTTGGGTCAAGAAGCATAGAATGTTCCAAAATTGAAATTGGAAAATTTCTTACATGCACGTGTTTTCAGTTTCCTATTTTTCTGGGAGAGAGAGAGGGAGAGGTAGGTGAACACGTTTTCATCGAAGTATCATTTTCTTTCTCTTCGAGTATGTAGGTATTTTGAGCAAAGAAATTATTTATACTTCGAAGTGTAAAACAGGAGCTAAAGATTATCTACTGATGAAATATTTTACCCGCTGGGAAGTGAAAAACATTTTTAGACTTTTTTGTACTCCACTGTTTGAGGGGCCCAAACTGACCTCAAACACCTGGATTGCCGTTACTGTTTGGAGTACTGCGATTAGATGTTCATTTTTTTTAGAACAATAATCATAAACGATGAACAGCATATACCTACGTACTACATATTTATACATTGAATAAGGCTGCATTTTAAGTGTGGATGGCCGTAGGCCGTAGTAAACGACGTTTTTTCAGAGTGGGACGCGTGTAGACAGCAAGAATCAAAGTCAGCTGAAACTTAAAAAAAAAAAAAATCAGAGAAACCGCACTCGTTATGTTCAGTTTTCACTTCGTATCAACCTTCTGCATAAATTTTGTTTCTAACGAATACAACTCTGTGTTTAACCATTCGCAACATTTCAACAATAATGAAAACTGCAAAATCATCTCCCTTTCCAAAATTAATATCTGTGTATGTATTTTTATTAAGACTCATTGTACCAGAAAAAAAAACTTTACACCGTATCTCTATTCCCTCCATTTAATCGAATATAAAGAGAATTTGCTTACTCAATACTGGATTTCTGTAAATCCGAAATACCGACACATAAAGGAAGGCCACAAGAGCCCTTTCATAGTTGTGGATCTTGTTTCAAGATGAGGAAGCAGTAAGTGGTAGTTCACCATAAATAAGCGACCGAGAACATTGAAGGAAATACTTGAGAGCAGTACCGTAACCATCAACCAATCAACGTATTGTATACTAACGGTAATAAGCTGTTGAATTCGAACGTCCAGATAGCCAGTTATTCCTACTCCTCCTTATTATCATTATAATCATTCCACCTTATAGAAAAATGACATCCTCTTCCGTTGTACATAAAAAATGATGAATGTAAAAAGGTTTGCAAATTAAATTTTCTTCAATTAAGTCCCTGTCAACTTTTGTTGGTCTGACCCACGGAAACGCAGATGTGACTAATTTACAAGGTTGACTCCCTCCCCCGAACCCTTCTACTCGACTGACTTATTTAAAAAACGATAGAGTGCCACTCCTGTTAGTTATCTTTTATCATCCACGCCAATTTTATTACTGAATATTAATTCGTTTGTCTGTAATCGTGCGGAAACCAATCAACATGAATATATATACATATAGCCTGACATTGTAAGTGAATTGGTCTAAGTTGATTTTTTTTTTTAATTTTCTTGTCTCCGAATTGCTGTAGTAGAAGAAAATTTCAGAGTCCATCGTCACAATCCTATCCCTCTCCTGAGAGGTATGACCTCGAAATATCAGGCCCGTAGCCAGCCATATGCGGTAGGGGGTGCTGACTGTTTACCTAAAGGGGGGCTTAAATATACACATAGTACATAAGCTGTCGCTGAGTAACTGAGACTAAAATTTGTACGGCCCACCAACGCTACCTATCGGCGTTTCAACGCAGTAGGGGAATGATTTGGTTCATTAGCCATCGATTGAGACCACGCCGAGCTCATTTGATTGAAAACTCGCTGTTCCAGATCAATTTGAAAGAAACCGTATCATGCGTTGACTCCTCTAGGTTTTTATAAATTTTTTTTAAGAAGGAAAAAAAACACATATGATTACCAAAATTTTTATTAATCATCATCTTCATTAAGTACACGAATATCTATTTCAAAATTAGCGCCATTCATGGCTATACGGGCATCCTTTCGTTCTTGCCATTTATCAAACATTTTCGCGTATTCCACTGTCGGTAACGAGGAGAGAAACATCTGCGCCGCGGTGATGACTTCTTGATTCGTGTTGAATTGACGACCGCGTGAGGCTACCTTCAGTTGAGGAAATTACTAAAAGTCGCAGGGGGCGAGGTCAGAACTATACGGGGGGGGGGGGGGGTAAATTGTGCGTAGATGTGTTTCCCCTCGATTGGCAAGAACAAATGGATGCCTGTATAGCCACGAATGGCGCTTATTTTGAAAAATATATTCGTGTACTTCATGAAGATGATGATTAATAAAAAATGTTGTAATCATATGCGTTTTTTCCTTCTTTAAAAAAAAAAAATCTTTAAAAAATCTGGAGGGGTCAATGCATATGGTTTCTTTCAAATTGGCCTGTAACAGCGAGTTTTCAATCAAATGAGCTCGGTATGGTCTCAGTTGATAGCTAATGAACCAAGTTATTCCCCTACTGCGTTGAAACGCCGATATTTCGATTAAAAAATCGGTTCAAATTTTTAATTTTTTACAAATTTTGTCGGTAAATTTTTAGTTTAAAAAAAAAATTTGTCAGCAAATTATTTTTCCTCCGCCTCCCCAAACTGAAAGTCAAATTTCGTTTCTGAAAATGGAGTACCTTGGCCTCCTGTCAGAAACTAGTCGGTCAAAAGCCAAAGGTTTCAAGAAAAGTATCGAACATTATCTGAAAGGCTGAAACAAAGCTGAAATGCGGAAGACATTTCGAAAATCTGAATGTCGGTAGCAAATGTTGAATTTCGAATCTCATTAATTATTCAGTTTTTACTAAATTCTTTGTTTAAACTAGAGACTGAAATTTGACAAATTTGAACATTTTATTAAAATCTAAAAGTTGAAATCAAAAGACTTATTTTCCAATGTCACGAGCTGAATCTAATAGCAGTTGTTCTATCGTTTAATTTACGGGCTTTGGTCCTGGTGAATGTAGGAGGGAAATTTAGTCTGGAACCAAAGTCAAACTCCATGTGTTTTTCCCATGAAAACGAAAGGGAGCTTGTGGCACGGATCTCCCTGATCCAATCGACCTAAAACTTAGTAGGTTTTTTTTCTTGATTTTATTGGAACCAATTTAGGAGTCGAATCAGAGGTAATTCAAATAAATAAAAAAATACCTCAATTATCAACTTTTTCTCCTTTGAAAATGTTACTTTGCCCTCCCCCCTCTAAGAGTCCCGAATTAGTTAACCAAGTTTTAGTTCGAAATTGAAATGTTTCTGTGATATTAATTTTCTTCATCCCTTATTTCTTTCTCGTCCTGCGTAATGATGATTTCTCTTAATTGTGGTATCTTTGCCTAGGAGGGCTTTAGATACCTTTAGAGGGGGCTCAGCCCCAGATTGCCCCCATGGCTATGTGGCTGCGAAATATATGATTTTTCACTTTCAGCTTAATCTTTGGCAGGGTATGAAATTTGGCATGTAAGTGAAGGCTCCTAGTATCAAAATCAAATCAGTCAAAACGACCTTTATTATTATTATTTTTCCTCTAACTTATATGTATTATGTATATGTATAGACTAGGTTGAGTTGCCCTCTGTTTGGCAAAAGCCTCTCTCAGACGCTCCCATTCCCTCCTGTTTTGTGCTATCCTGCGATATTGCCCGTGCTGGAACATTCTATCAAATTCATCCCTCCATCTGGTTCTTTGTTTCCCCCCCCCCTTTCAAAAATCAGTCGGAAGTTATTTTTGCCTGACTGTTATTGTCCATCCTCGCCACGTATCCAGCTCAAGCCCTCTTCAACTTCCTTATAGCATAGAGGAAGTTGTTGTCGTGTTTTAGCTTTTTCTTAATTTTAGATAACTTAATCTTGTCTTTTCTCTTAATTCCAAGGATTGCCCTTTCCAAACTGTTTTGGTGGATGACGATTTTTTTCTCTTCAGTTTTAATGAGCGACCAGGTCTGGCAACGATACGACGAGGTGGGAAAGACACAGCTGTTCAAGATTTCTCATTTTTGTTTTAACGAAAAATTCCCCTTTAAATATTTTTTTCAAAGACCAAAACTTTTTCCAAGAATTGGCTATTCTAATATCCAATTCCAATTTTGTCGAATGATATCGTTTGCCCTGAATATTGGATTTCTTCCACCCTCTCTATACCCCCCCCCCCCATTTATAGCCACAGGATCCTTTCCCCCGTTTGTTCGACAAAATTTTTATTTTTTCTATATTAATTTTCAGACCCGATTCCTCTCCCCTTCCGCTTAGTTCTTCCAACATCTCCTTCAACTCGTCCCCGGAGTCCGCTACCAGAAAAATATCGTCCGCGAATCTCAAGTAGCTTTTAATCTTTGTCCGTTTACGAGCAGTTCCTTCGTTTCCGAGTCCAGTTTTCTCATAACTTCCTTCAGAGCCGCGCTAAACAGAATCGGAGATGAGGGGTCATCCTGCTTCACCCCCCTGTCTATGGCAAAATACCGTCCCGGTCGCTCCGTAACTATTCTTACCTTCAAGACGCTATAAATGTCTTATATCACTGGAATAAGTTTTCCCCGTAACGCCTTGACTGCGTATAGTTTTGATCGTAAAGTCGTGATTGAGCGAATTAAAAGCTTTCTCGTAATCCACAAACGCTAAATGCAGTTCAAATTGGTATTCCTCTGCTTCCTCTATTAGTTGTTTTAAAGTATACAGGTGATCTATGGTCGAGAACCCCCTTCGAAAACCAGCTTGTTCATTGGGTTGATTTTCATTTAATTGTTTGTTTGTTTCGATCAGGTTTAAAAAGATTTTCGAGAGAACCGTGCTAAGGCTTTTAGTCTATAATTTTTGATGTTGTGCTTGTCTCTTTTGTTATATGATAAAATTATGTCTGATTTTTTCCATTTTGATGGTATCGGCCCTTTTTTTAGAATCATATTGAAAAGGTAAGAGAGGTGTTTTACTAAGATTTCTCCCCAAAATATTATATGTTCGTTACTGATTTTATCCACGCCTTACCCCTTCTGTTTTTTTAGTCTTTTAACTATTGCTTCGACCTCATGCTCTAAAAAAGGTCGAACATGCTCTCGGATTATAAGATCTTCCTCGTCTATCAGCTTCTTGCTTTTGTCCTCATAAAGTTACGTGTAAAAAACTGTGGCTACCTCATTGCGATTCCGTTCCTATCAAATACTTTTTCTCCTTTCTGGTTGACCAAATAGTCCATTTTTTCTGCGCTGATAGGCTTTTCTACATTTTCTTAATATTTTTTGTATAGTTTAGAGTTTCTTCAATCAATTTTTGGTGTTTTTCATATTTCCGCGAGCGAAGTCCTTTTTCTTACTAATTTACATAGTAAGTTCAATTCTATTTGTTCATCTTTTGGTACACTTTTTTTTATTCAGACAATGGCTTTTTTTAATTAGTCCCCTAACCTTTTCAGAGTTGTTGTTTTTGTTTGCACTGTTAACCTCGTTTGGAGTAGATAAACTTGCGGCTTCGTATATTGCGCTAGAGATAACATTAATTACACGATCTACATTTTATCTTTGCTTGGATTTCAAGCCAACTTCTCAATGTTGCTCTCCTCTAGCAGCCTGCAAATTGCCTCTTGATATGTATCCGCACAGTCTATTTTAAATGATTGTGTGGTTACTTCAGCTGGTTTCCGAGGTTATCTCTCCTTATCAACCTGTAACTCGCAACTGATTAATTAATGGTATTTAAATTTTACATCTACCGAATAGTTGTGAATTTTCTTTCGACTATATGTTGGGGCCAAAATGTAGTCTTATCTGGTTTTTGTACTCCCTGTTCGAGGATAACCAAGTTCACATCTTGCTTTTTTTTCGTAAAATGAGTTGATGACTTATAAATTGTTATTGTGACAGAAGTCGATCATCCTTTCGCCTTTTTTATTCCGGACTCCATAGCCGTAAGGTCCTATTATGTGTTCGCATATCCTACTTGTTAAAATCTCCTATATTACCAGTGTATCATTTTGTTTTTCATTTTCCTGGCGGTTTAATGTTTTCAAAAGAGTTTTGTAAAAATTATCAATTTCCTCTTCACTGGAGGCTGAAGTGAGGCGTACACCTGAGTGATGATAACCTTTTGGTGCTGAGATAATTTAATCTTTATGCTTGCTATTCTATCGGTTTCGCCTCGAAATTCTAACAGATTTTTTTCTCTTTCCTTTCTAATTAAAAATCCCATTCCATTTTGCCTCCCCGACCTATGTAGCAGAATAAGTTCCCTTTTTTCGTTTCTAATATGGCATCCCCTTCCTTTCTTATCTGGGAGGGCCCAAAATGTCGATTCTGCCCTCCTCAAATGCTTCCTCCAGTTCAGCCAAGTTTTCCTCGTTTTTCAGGGTCCTTACTTTCAAACTCCTCACCATAATTTTTTTGTTGGGTCCCTTTCCCCTTTGGGCTTTTTCTTATTACGTCTGAGAGTTGGTCCTGCGGACCCAGGCTGACCAGGATTATCTGGGTTCGAAGCTGAGCCTGCAACAACAGAGGGCAACTTACCTGTACATTATTTCCCAGTGTGTTTCATATTAATGGCGATTTCTCTCCCTCTTTGATCGAGGTTAGTTCCTTTGCGTTCGGTGTTCGACGAGTTTCTTCTTTTGCCCCTGGTTTACTTACGTTGGGTTATCTAGACTCCTGACATCCAGTGTTCGTTTCTTCTCCGCTGTCAGTTGGTTTTTCTTCTTGAGTGAGTGACGGCTGGTGCTTTCCTGTTGATCGACCTCCACCGCCTGGTTTTTCGTGACGTTACCTAAATTGATTGAATTGTGCCTCCTTGTAGAATTATTGCAGGGCTTCTCTCGGCTACTCGGACAAATGTGGTGTAGTCCTTTACCCGACCTTCCTGCCAGGGTTTTTTCGCCACCATGAGTAGATATTTGCTTTCTTTTATGAGATGGTCATCGCAATAGAGGGGCGTGCGTGAAACCCAAGCAGTCGCTTTTCAACTTCAATCTTTTTGCCGCCTTCACCAGGTTTATTTTCTTCACTCTATGGTTTATCCTAACTATAATTGTAGATGGGTCTGTCTTAAATGGGAGTCGGTGCGCGATGTTTACATCATAGTCTTCTAGACGTACCTCTAGTTTCAGCGAGACATGGGTGTAGCTAGAACTTTTTTCAGGAGGGGGCAAAAAGGTAGAATTTGTGCAGGTGCAAGTCGCTGTTTTGCTATCAATGTGGTGCCAGTCATATATTTTCGTCGTCTAGTGTCTAGGCCCCTAAGCACCTCCTATTTTCTGCGAATTTTATTCAGTCGACTTTAAATATTCGAAAATAATCTTATGAGCACTGGAACATAATTTTTTTTAAGTCCGGAGGGGTAATTGCCCCCTTGCCCCTCGCTGGCTACGCCCATGCATAGAGAGCGACTTCACCACCTCGCGAATGTTCTCGTCTTTCTGGGGAGGTATGAGATGATCAGGTTACTTTTCCTGCTGTACTACTTCGCGTTTCCCAGCATTGTTTTTAAGAGGGTATTCTCTTATTTGCATTCTTTAATCTTTTCCTCCATGGATGCCAGTTCGCCTTCCACATTATCCAATCTTCGCGGGAAGTCTCCAGTCGTTCTATCACCGTTTTGATTTTTTTGTTTTATATTCATCCATTATCCAGGTCACAATCAATTTGACCTCCTCTAAAAGCTGGTCAATCTTTCCCTTTAAGTTACTCGTTTCTAATTTTCTTGTGGATATAAATCGGGTATGTTCGTAAACGTCAGTATATGCCTTCGCACTTCTTCTTCTGAATTGTACTTATCGCGAATTTCGAAAGGGAATTTGTACCGAGTAATCGGCCGAACCAGCACGTGTCCGAAGATATAAATCTTACTCGGAACTATTGCACTGAAACTTGACTAAGTCGCATAACACGAAACTCGTTCGCAGAAATACGATGAACGCAGGAACGTGTGTTCGTTGTTGACCACTGTTATCGCAGATAAATACAACCACATTTTTTGAAATTTTTTGTACCTTTTTTGCTCTCTAAAATTGATTTTGAAAGTGGCGTCCACGTCGTCATTTTTGAGTTGGCAAGAAATTGTTAATTTGCAAATATGGCTCAATGTATTCCCCACCTTCGTGTCAATTTTTAGAATTTTTAGAGTACCTAAAGGCTCAAAAACAATTTTTTTTTATTGATTTTCGCTCATGCTGAAAAACCAGGTCCAGCACCAATGTCTTCTCAAGTAAGAGCTATGTAAAGGGTAACCTTCTGCTAAAATTTTTAGCTACCCACGTACTTTTTCAGCAGAGATATGATGCTTTTTTTATTTTCACAATATCGATTTTAGGTAGATAAATGATCGAAATGAAATTCAAAAAAAACAAAGTAAAGTGTACTTCAAAAGGCTTGACATAACATTAGAATAAGCGGTGTTCTTGGCTTTGTTTTATTTTGTCGAGTTTATAAGCAATGGCATATCCAAGGGGGTAGTCGAAAGATACTGGACCCCCTCTTGAAATTTCGTCAAATAGCATTTTTCTAATTACAGCACCCCCTGACACTCCTCCCCTTTGGTCAAGACCAGCCCCGCTCCTCCATGAACATTAGGCTGGATACGCTACTAAGAAATGCCTGGCCACTAGACATATCTATGTCAAAATCGTTCACAAATATTATGAAGTCAACAGACTTATATGCAGAACGAAAGTTCCAGTTAATCGTCTTTAAAATAATAAATAAAAATAATAAAAAAATACAAAAAGAGTATCCGAAAAAGACATTTAATTTAGGAAAAAGATAATAAGATTTTTTCCATTCATATGACACCACATTATGCGATAAATTCCAACCCAATTATTTCGAATTCGATTACGTTTTTGTTTCATTTATTTGTTTTATTTTCTCAAATGACATTTTGATCGTTTATGAATCTAAAGTGAAAACCGAAAAGTCTCATTTTTTCTCCGGTTAGAACGTACGTGGGTAGCTAAAAATTTTAGCAGTAATGTTACCCATATAGCTCTTACTTGAGAAGACATTGGTATCGGATCTGTTTTTTTACTCGTAGAAAGAAAACTGAAAAAAATAGTTTTTTTGAGCGTTTTGGTATGTGCCACCACTCCAAAGATGCTGAAAATTGACACGAATGCGGGGAATAAATTGAGAAATATTTTCAAATTAACATTTTGTTGCCACCTCAAAAATGACGACGTGGATGCCACTTTCAAAATCAATTTTAGAGGGCAAAAAAGGTAGGAAAAAATTTCAAAAAATTTGGTGGTATTTATACTAGGAGCCTTCAGTCATATGCAAAATTTCATACCCTTCGGCTGAAAATTGCCAAAGATTAAGCTGAAAGTGAAAATCATATATTTCGAGGTCACACTCCTCTGGAGAGGGATAGGATTGTGACGATTGGCTCTGAAATTTTCCTCTACCACTGCAAATCGGGGACTGAAGAAAAACTCGAAAAAATCGACTTACGCTGACTTACCCCGTCACACGGGGCTGTAGTCTTTCTTTTTTTCTTTTTTTTTTTTTTTTTCTTTCTTGGAAAACTATTGATAGTATTGAGTGGTTTTGATGGTTTCTCCAAATTCAATCATTGTCATTAGAATTTTTGCATTTTTTCAATAACTTACCCTACTCATGATTGTTAGATGTATTTTCTTACTACCCAGTTCTTTAAGTAATAGGTAATCCATTATTATTGTGCTTCTGAGATACTTAATTGGCTACCATATGGATACAGTCGTTTCTTTATTTTATCATGCTTTCAAAGTTTAAAACATAAGATTAGATAACAGCTCAAATTACAGCAAAACATCACGCCGACCATCAATTAAAATTTTCAGTTTAATAGATAGTGGTTAAGTACAGTATACATAGATGATTAAATTATAAAAAGTTATATTGTTCATAATTATTCAATTATAGCGATAGTGTTACTCCGTAATCAGTAAAATTATCGACAGCGCCTCACTCCAGTAGTTTCCTCCTAATTCGTTCATTTCCTCTTCGAATTCCGACGATTTGATGTTCGGATTTGTCAAACCAACTGCCGCATCATCCCAAGTCGTCACTTCGCTTAGTTTTCCATCTGGAACTATCATTTTCAGCAAAGAATTCCTCTTAAACTGAGTACAGCCCCTTTCCGAGGCTATAACTAGTGTTGATTATTCATGCAGAACGAAATCCTAATGAAGATACGAATAAAGAACTTCAAGGAATCTAAAGAGTAAACCTTCATTCGGTTTAACTTCGGGATGTTTTAGACCTTGCGAAATGTGACGACAGTGCCCTCTTTAGAGGAAGGCTTGAGGGGCTGTAGCCCCGGGCCTCGTAGATGAGGGGGTCTCATTTTCATTGAACTAATTTTTTTAATACAGGTAAATACTCGTGTATGCTGAAAAAAAATCAAAAATTCGTAGAATTCTTGCAGTGAAAATAACAGTAAATTTGAATTTTCTTTACTATTTTTTACCTAAAAGTCCAGTAAATTTTTGTGTAATTTCGCAGTTTTTTATTTACAAAAAATGTATTCAAATAGTTGTACATTTTACCAAAGAGCTACGATAATTTGGCTCTAATTGATTATTTCAATATTCTATTATATCGCATTCGATTAAAAATTAATTTTTTTATAGGGGGCCTCACTTCGACTTTCAGACCTGGGCCTCACTTTACCTAAAGACGGCACTGTGTGACGAGCATATTCTTCCAGCGCGTTATCTGCATCACTTGTTTTCTTCGGCTCTCCAAGTATCTAGTATTTTATACCTAAATTCAAAATTACAATTTGCATTGTGCTCGTATAAAATTTCATTAAATTTTTCTGATAGTGGTGCACGCAAATGCATTCAAGTCCCAGGCTCTGCTTCCCCATTTTTTCTTAGGAAAAAGTCAACGATCATGGAGAAACAAAAAAAAAAGTTCTTCCAGTTTCTGAATGACGGTCTCTTCAAGGAGAGTTGTGTCAAATATCATTTCTTGACCGGCATAAGTCCGTTATGAAAGCTAAACCTAGCATTCCCCTAAACGTCATCATTATCACCACCACTACACATACGTGCTAATTACTGATTATGATGACCAAAACTGCTGATGGGGATTAAAAAGAAAAATCACTCGAAAGAAATTCAGTTTATAAGAGACACGCTTCTTATAAAGATCAATTTTCTGTAATTTTACTGGAGAAAAAAAAAAACAACGTGAAAGTAATAATAAAAGTAAGAGAACTGGTTCAACCGCTCTGCGACCTGACCCTCCTCCTATAGGAAGAACCATTTAGGAAAGCGTACAGCCTCCTTGTAAATATACATTTTTGTATAAATCATCTTGCCTGGTTACTTCCTGCGCAGCACGATGCTAGCGTCTCGGCAACGTCTTTTGTCGTCTGCATACCTGTACTTTCAGTACGTGATCTTTTTTAAAAGACGCTCTTCTTCTTGTTCTTACTTATTGTCCTTTTTTTTTTCTACCTGGATCGGCCAGGCAGGACATTAGTTTAGTCACCATCACGATATGTGAGAAACGATATTCCAAAACGGTCTCTGTCCACTTTTCAAAACTTCATAGGAGATTGAAATAACGTTGTACTCTTATGTGTATACCACATACTCGTATGTGCCACTAGTGACAATTAAGTTGCCTAGTAGGATACCGACCGAAATATTGATAGGTTGACATTGTAGGAATGTGTGTACATATTATCTTCCACCAGCTGTGAAACGAGTTCCGGAAAAATTTGGTGCATTTCCAAGCCCCTCCCCTCACCCACCCTCCCTGGTAGACTTGAAACATATGCCATTCATTTGTGCTGGTTTGTGCTGAAAACCCCGTCGTTTGTGTTGCCCCTTTCCTGAGATACTCGGAAAAAATTTTAAAAGCTGTAGAAATGGGAGCACTCCCATTTTCACCTAGGGGATCGAAAACGGTATCAATAGTTTGTGCTGGTTTGTGCTGAAACCCCTATTGTTTGTGCTTTTCTCCCTCTTGGGATATTGAGAATTACTTATGGGAGGGGGTGGCTAGAGAAATTGGTTTTTGAAAAGGGGTTAGGTATAGGATTGAAAAGGGAAAAGTGGATGCAATCGTTTAAGCTCCGTTTGTGCTGGTCTGTTCTGCCACCTATAAGCTCCTAGCCTATCTCCCCGTCGACAGAGAGGTCTTCGTCATACAGCAGGATACATACCAGGTTTACCTGAAAATGAAGGAGTACCCAAAACATGTGTGTAAGCAATAAGGGAATGTCATGGAAAAGTTGTTTTTTGTTCGTTAATTAGCTCAGTTAATTTGCCGAAGATTGTTTCATACGTACCTAGACCTACTTAGTACTTACTTACATAATTCATTTTTGGACAAGAATTAATTAATTAATTTGGATACAGCGTAACTGCTGGTTTCACAAATAAATTTTTATTCGAATGAACGTGGAAATAACGTAATTTTGACCAAAATCAAATCGCTTACTCAGTCACCTTAAAATTGAGCATACTTTGTTTTTTGGTCGTAAAAGAAAAATTGGCGAAATTTTGCTGAAAATTCATGACATTACTACCAGCTGCATTACGCCTCACCTAATTTTTATGGAATTGAAGTTGCTCTCCATTGGCCTGCACAATAAATCAAACAAATATTTCGATCCTCAAAAATATTTTTAATTGATTTTTTGGGAATCTTCTGTAGCAACGCTGCCATTTCTTTTAATTTTATCACAAATTGTAATACGTATACCACTTTAAGCTAGTTCATAGCGGAAAGATTGAGCTAATTAACAAACAAACAACTTTATTGCTTACACACATGTTTTGCGTGCTCGTTCATTTTCAGGTAAACCTGGTTATCCTGCTAAAGTCTGGTCCAGTTAAGAAACATAATTTGCAACCCGCAATACACATCGATAATGGGTATTGTGAAATTTGAGGCGAAGGACGAGTTCAAGAACACGTTATCAGCACCGTGAAAAAATTATGTTTCCTAACTGGACCAGACTTTATATGACAAAAACCCCTCTCTCGACGGCGAGATGAGCTAGGAAGTTATGGGTGACAGCACGAACCAGCACAAACGGAGCGTACACGATTGCATCCACCTTCCCTTTTTCAATCCTTTGTCTAACCCCTTTTTCAAAAACCATCAGTCCAGCCCCCCGATAAGTAATCATCCTCAGTATCCCAGGAGGAGGAGGAGGACAAATGACGGGATTGCTAGCACAAACATAGCACAAAAGAATTCCACCGGAGGTGCTCCCGTTTCTACAGCCCCCCAAAAGTTTTTCAGAGTATCTCAGAAAGGGGCAGCGCAAGCAACTGGGTTTTCAGCACAAATGTAGTACAAACGATCTATACCATTAGCGATCTCCCAGATGAAAGTGTGGATGTTCCATCTCTACAGCCCCTCAGAAGTTTCCCCAAATATCTAAGGAAAGGGGCAGCACAAACGACGGGGTTCTCAGCAAAAACCAGTGCAAACGAATGGCATATTATGTTTCAAGTCTGTAGGGGTGCTTATATGAAGACGAGCAAAAATAAAACAAATTTTCCCAAGAAAAAAACGAAAATGATAGGAAACTTTTATTACATTCTATTACGTCATAATTCGTAATTCTTACGACGAACACGAGTCTGTTCTGGCCTTTCCTTTTCTCGCATGACTCATCGAAGCAGCAAGAATACATCATGTGTTTGATGTAACGTGAACAATAACAAAATTCATTGGGTAACTTAGGTTACGTGGGATCATCGATAACCAATAGATAAGAAAAAATCGATCTTATATTTATTTTCTTTGATTTGATTGATTCGAAACAAGGAGGGCGAGGAAATTCACCCTAAAGAAATGGACATGGTCCGTTTTAGAATATCGCTCTTCATATGTTTTAGCACTCTTTTCTAATTTTGCTTTCAACCCGAGACCTAGAATCTGCCCTTTCGAACATTACTTCAGAGACGTCGGGGAGGCTGTTAAGGCTGTCTTAGCCCTCTCCTCTTCTTGCCAAAAAACCGGCCTAGGTCGAAATGTAGCGAGTTGCTACGTGGGCTCGAACCCGGGACCTCCGGATTCCGAGACCAGCGCGCTATCCATTCGGCCAACCAGACCCCCATATGTTTCAGCACTCGCATCAAGACTTATTTAAGCTACTCAGTCAATTGATACACGTGCTTTATCTACAAACTCTCATTTCTGCGATTTTGTATGCCCTCGCTCCGGTGTGGACTAAATATTTCTCTCGTACAAATTCCGAAAAACCAGCAGATATATTACAGGGAAGTAAATTGAAAATTATGTAGGGGACAGCAATTAGGCGAATGCATGTTGGAACGTGTGTTGAGGAGAGCATGCAGAAGGAAGCTTGTAGGAACCTATTGAAGAGAAAAGTATGCAGGAAAGCTCGTAAAGGGAACTATACAGGAAACCCATACAAAAAGAAGCCTGTATGTGAGCACGGAGAGGAAACACACAGAAAAAGGTGTATAGGTGGTATCTATGTAAACATAGAGGGATGTTAGAAAGCATATGCGAAAGTATATCAGAAATCATTCAGGGGAAATCCTACGAAAAAAAGCTAACAGGAAGAAACGGGTAGTAAAACGTATTATAGAAAAAAACACATAGGTAAGTACCTCAGATTGCGTGTAGAAAAGCGTAAAGTATGCGGATTTCCAGGGATTTTGTACGAGAAAGCGCATAAACTGATCGACTGATTGTAAAAACAGATGTTAATGCGAGTTCTAACTGTAATCTGTGACTGGATAGAGACTAAACTAAACTAATGGACCTGCCTGGCCGATCGAGGGAAGAAAAAAGGACAATAAGTAAGGAGAAGAATAGCATCTCTTAGAAGAGATCACGTAACGGAAATGCAGGTGACAAAAGATGTTTGTGATACATTTAGAGGAGGCAGGATAATTAAATTATTTTTTATACTACTTGATCAGAAAGGCAATGTTTACATTGGTGTTTTACAGACGACAAGAAGCGCTGCGTGTAAAGTAAAGGTCCCTCAATGTAAAGCGTTTTTACATGAAAAAATTGCTGGCCAGTAATTTCGTATCGGGGAATCGAACCCGCGTCCATTGAAACATTTGACTGAAATGCAGCGATCGTCTCTAACCACTCGGCCACGGAGCGAATTACAAAATAGCAACTTGAGAACGCATTTAAATATTCACAACGTAGTACAGCTGTTACCGTTCGTTGTTAACCGTCGTTACGTTTTTGTTGGCCACTACCTGTCGATGGGGTTGCGCAAGACGGACAAATCTGATACTTTCAATTTGTGATTTCCAGCAGTTTTTCGTATCTGCAGCATCAAGAAGTGAGTGCCAGTCAACTAGGGCTAAACTACACGATTCAGTTTGGCCCCAGCAAGATTGGCCCTTTTACTACCTGATAACTGTAGCTCCGAAGAATTACTTCAACTCGTATAGATAGAAAATATCAGATTGGCCCTTCTTGCGCAACACCATCGCTGTGTATGCTGTTTGTGCACCTGAACAAACTGAAGACAAGACTGTGATACTGTACTTCGTAGTAATTAACTGAGCAAATAAAATTTTTAAATTAATTACGCAGACAAAAATCACCCGTCTCTAATTTAAATAAATAAATAGATTTTAAAAAATACAGACCATGTCAGCGAAAAACTTGCCGCTTCTGATCAAGTAGTATAAAAAATATCTTCCACAACAAGAGCCAAAAGATAGGAAAAAGCATACAGAAAAATGTACAGGGTGGTATAATGCAATGCGTCCCTTTCGTCCTTATTTCCGACCGCAAATTCATATCAAGGTAGAACTAAGCAATACCTCAATTTGGTAATGTTTAGTTTTTTGAGTGAAAAAATTTGTCATCCCCCGAAAGGGGTCTCATTTAGCTACTGTGAATTTTCAAATGAGAACGTATGAGGTACAATGTTTCCTGAGTCGCTGATATCGAATATCATCAGATTTTTGATCCGAAATTCGAAGTTCATTTGTGCAATGTTCAGAATTAACTTTTTTTTTTTAATCGAAGTATTGAAAATGGGGTTTTCCAGATCGCTAATTCGAAAATTTCATCTGAAGCCTCGTTTTCCGTTTCAAGCAATTTAAATCTTGGGGCCCAAATTAAAGTCGAATCAGAAATCGGATACAATGTTCGAAATTAACGAAAATAGTGAAAAACCACGCTGTGATTTAGTGTAGATTTTTATTACTTTGAGTACCATGTAGGTCGATAGGACTTCCAATCGAGGTGTTATAAGCAAACACCTGAGGAGAGTATCGTGTCCGTACCCGGGGACTCGAAATGTCTCCTGTTCGTGCCACATTTCCTAAAATATTCCTCGGGGGTCTTGATTAGAATTAGAATACTATATCGAGTGGCATTTTTCGATCAAAAGCTGCTAATTATACTCAACTCGCACCGGGAATATTCAGCGAGACGCAAAAATACGAAGTCTGAGAAGCGAAAGACCTTTTAGATATAACTCAAAATAATAGATCGCCATCATTTAGAGCTGAAAAGCGGACATTAAAAACAACCTCGCGAGGTTCATTAGGCATGCAAATTTAATGAAGTAATTTAACCTCTCAATAGTGTTCGGGAGGAAGAAAGAAAGAGGTTTAGAAATCTGCATAAGCCACCTCGTTTTCTTTTACACTCCGGGTTTCCTCTTTTCATCTGTAATCTGCTGACCCTTAGTAGTACTGAAGATCCCGAAAAGGAAATCCGCATTGTAATCGTTCTGAAATCATTTAATATTTTTTCTGACGATTAAACGAGCTCGTTCATTAACCGAGCGGGTTCATTATTTTTCGAATCTCGAATCCTGCAGCATCGGTTCGTCTAGTTCGCGAATTTACGCGAGAGGAGCACGAAAAAAGATTTATACACTTTCATAATATCATTCCTTTTGAAACCATTTCAGCACTTCGAAATTACACCGGCTTTTATGGACTTAAATTGGTAGATTCTCGTGAAATACGGCGGCTGTAAATTTTATTTGCCGCCGTTACAACTGTAAAGGGATATTAAAAACTAGTATACATAAGTTGGAGCTTCTTAATATAATTTTAAAAAAAACAAACAAAAAAATGCAGAGCGTGCGGAGAAACGAGACACTAATTGCCTTTTAAAGAGCATGTAGAATATGTTTTATTTTTCTCCGTTTATTTACGTAAATTTTATTTACGGTTTACTCGTTTCAGCATGTAATTTTATTTACGCCTGTGTAAACTATATATTCTATACACCAGTGTGTTGTTTCTTTGTTTAATTTCATTTAGGTGATTCGAAACCTGGAATTTGAAATTTGGAATTGGGCAATACATAAGGTAAATAAAAAACATTTCGTTTTATGGGAGTGCCCGAACTCTTGGTAACTACCCAGGTTATCATCTGTATTATACTAAAACTTTGCACCATATGTGACCCTGGGGAAGTTGTCTACTCGAAGTCATAGAATGTACCGGAACAAAAATACCTCTAGAACAAGTCAGGCTGGTGAGGTCTTCTTCAGATGCCATATCCGTTGTCGGATGTTGGTGATTGCGAGTTCTGACGCGCGACTCTTCTGGACAGGTTAGTTGGGGTAGTTTTCCGTTGCTTCCTCCAGGGTTTTATTGTGTTAGAGTTCTCTTTCTCGGTGCCGAAGAGTGTGCAGCCGCAGTTCCCTTTCTAGACACGTGTTTCACAACGTGCACATGTACAGTACCAATCTCTCTGATCTGGTGGTAACACGCCCTGGGATCGTAATGTCTTGTTCGTATGAACTGGCGGAGGTTACAGGACGCACTATGTGTTTCCACCTCGACTGATACTGTATAGTCGCTGTGTTCGCCAGGATGTTGTGGGGTTATTCAAATATCACTAGCTTTCCGGCGTTGGTGGGACTTGAACCCGAGACGCAAGGATTGCGAAGCGGACGTGTCACCATTTGGCCACCCAGTGACTTGAACCCCATTAAAATTTATTGAGCGCGAAGTCGGATCTTTGCAAGGCGGACGAATATTGTCGTGGTTCTTGTTCTAGTACAACTTAGACAGGGGGGGCAAAGGAGGTAGATTATCGTACCCTATCACTCAATTTTCTGAATGGGATGGAATCGAACAAACTATTTTAAAAGTGTAAACAAATCAATAGTTTTGGTCCCTGATATCGAATTTTTCATTACAAGTTTGGTGGTCAACGACTCATCCCTGGGAGGAGAGGCGGCATATTTTTAAACCAAAGGAAACGATACATTTTCACTCGGAAATTCTTCTTCGTCCCACGTACTTCGAGTTCGGAAAGAAGATATTGTAGGGAACGATCTGTTTTTCTCGATGGACAGACAGATGGGCAGAAAGACCGTAAAACTTGGAGATCCTTGAAAACCAGGGCGGAGAGATAACAGACCAAGTCGAGAAAAAACGCCGAGCGGGTTGCCTATTTGAAATTCTGTTACAGAAAGGCTTGTCCGTTGCCATGCTGGTCCTCAGAAGACTCAGACGTAGCCAGTGTGCGAGCTAGTCTGAAGAACAAACAGACAGACAGAGAAGAGAATAGTCAGTCAGGTATCTAGACAGCATAATTGACAATAGACAGACATATGGCAGTTAGTCCCCTCTCTTGTTAGAAGAAAACGAAGTCCAAATCCAATATTAGCTAAAACCCCTGCAGCTCTCTGTATTTACCACTCCATCCAAAACTGAACACGACTATTAATGACAATATTTGTGGCAGTTTCTATAAAAAGGGGTAACTTTGTCGATCCGACGAATTTTGAGTTACAGACAGTACGTGATAGAGGAATGAATGCCCATTCCAACGAGCTATCGGCGAGATTTGTAGCGTTTTTTGTTCCGGAGATACAAGCGGTCAAAGATGAGTGTAACAAGAACGCGCGAAAACACATCTTTGGGGAAAACGCGTTTAAAGTTCGACACACCTTTTTTCCCCACTCCGTCAAGCGGCCCTAACTCGCCGCGGAATCACGTTACCAGCCTCGACGAGGGTTTGTTGGAAAGGTAATTTTTCACTCTTCTGCGTGGCAACAATTCAGAACATCGGATTTATTCGTGAGCTCCGAAAAACCACGAAGAAGCGAACGCAGACATTCGCATTCTTTTCTCATTCTCTTTCATAATTCTCTTTCTCTCTCTCTCCCTCTTCTCTCTCATGCGCGTACATTTTGTCTCTTTGTTATTGCGATGTTTCTTCTATAGAAATCAACCAAAATCTCAAAATTGATTTTTTTGACCAAAAAATTTTGTTTTTCTTTTTTTGCGTTTTCTGAGACTTTGATCAATCGACAAAGTTACCCCTTTTTATAGAAACTGCCACATTGTTAATATGTATTTACTAAGTGTGTGCAACTCCTATATCCAACATGTCGCAGACGGATCTGCAACTATGGGAGAGAATTTTCTTGTCTCGATTTTAATATCAATTTATCAGTAATCGAGGTTAATATCGACTTCTCATCAGTAATCAGTTCTAATGGTTCCCGACTTCCTCGATTCATACAATTTACATACGACGAAATTACAAACAATAAACGACGGAGTGGCGCAAACAAATAATGCATCTTATTACAACACGCTAGAACTAGGACAGGGTTCTAACTCTGTATTATGGCTAGGACTAGTGACAGTGAGCAGAAATCGATGGTGCGAAAAGTAAGATATGTAGGCTCGCGTATGAGAAAACAAGTAACCTCGTTCCTCGAGGAGAGTCGGCAAAAAAGCACGCATCTTGACTCGAGACAAAAAATAATTTGAAGAAAAAAAATCTATGGAAGAATTAATGATGATAAGGTGTTTAACAGTCTTTTACAACCGATTTGATGCAACTCTCTATAAATAATTCGAACTGATCCTACCATAATAAAAACAATTTCCATGGAAATTTCTATTAAATACTGAAGATGGCTGGACGAAATAAAAATTTCGATTGAAATTTGAACTACTGAACTGAATTGTGACCATGAAGAGCTGAATCATACCGATAGAAATAACGCTGAAACAGTCTGCAGCCATATTGTTGATAGAAATTCCTATGGACATTTTTTTCATTAGGGTATGATCAGGAGAAGTAACGCTAAAAAAGTAACATTTTTTCTCGTTTATGTGTTAAAGCTATCGATCAGCTGTTTTCTTTTCGTGATGCTTCAAAGTACCGCTCAAAAAGTAACGTTTGTTTTGTTTATATGTCAAAACAAGGACATGAAAATGTTGAAAAACACGATTTCTTTCCTCTCAGGCGCCGAAGTAACCCCTTCCAAGCCTAAGACAGGTGTATAGCCTAGCAGACGGACAGGCAAGCAGAAAGCGAGGTTCGTTAATGCTAAGCAGGATTCTGACAACAACAACAAAGATATTGTTGATGAGAAGTCAGGTCAAAGATTGTCAGGGAGTGATGAAGCTCACAGCTGGACGCAATGGGCAGTTAGTTGTGTACACGTTCAAGAACCCGCTAGGTACGCAGAGTACTCGATGTAACGAAAATGTAGTGTACTAAAAGTTGCTTACAAGCAAATTGAAGGGGCTATACCGTTTGAAAGATGACAAAAAAACACAATTTTCAAGACGATATACGAGACATGATAATTGAGGGAATAAATAATCTGACTATGGGGGTTGGTAGTACTGGCTTGAATGAAAAAATCTTAGTACGATGTATTGCCTATTCTCAAAATTGAAGGCGCTAGAAAACTTTGAAAGTTAGAAAAATTTCAATTCTCGTTAAATGGTCATGTATACCTGGCGGGTTCTTGGACGAAGTCCGGACACACTATGTAACGTCCTTCAAACCGTCGGAGTTTTCGTTTTAGGGAAACAGACGCGTTGTACGAAGTCTGCCCGGAAAGTATTCGACCTTTGCTCATAACTCGAAAACAGATTGCTCTAGCGTTCTCCACGAGGTGTCGTTGTGGAAGGGGAATCTTCGCCAGTAATCCCTTCCATCACAGAACTCGCTTGGCCAGTTTTGATAGAAATGTCGTGTTATTAACGTGCATGGCTAAAGTTGAGCACGTCGCATTTGACAAAAATGACGAACGTGTCGATTGAAGAATTTGCATTAAATTTTGCTTCAATCTTGGCCATACAGCAACTGGAACAATTGCAATGAATAAAACAGGTTTTGGAGGCCAAGCCACGGGTAACACTTGAAAGTGATCCTCATTTGGGAAGACCAGCATCAACAAGATCGCCGGAAAATGTTAACTGTTGTACGCTATAAATACGCCCCAAAACGTCAAACTATCAATAAAGAATACTGTCTTGGAATTTTAAAACGATTACGAGACGCTCGAAGGTTTGTGAAAGGGGTGGTTGGATGCTCTATCACGATAACGCTCTAGCTCACTCATCCCACCTTGTTGAAAATTATTTGACAAAACACGGCATTTTACAAGTTAGACAAACTCCCTACAGTCCAGACACGGCTCCGTGTGACTTCTGGCTTTTCCCGAAGTAAAAAATTCCCTCAAAAGAAAGAAGATTTGACGATGTAGAGGACATAAAACGGAATGTGACAAGTAAACTAATGGCTACACCAAAAAATGCATTCCTAAAATGTTTCCAAAAATGGGAGAAACGTTGGCCGCGGGTTTTATACTCTCAAGGGGACTACTTTGAAAGTGATACTCATCAGAAGGCCTCAACGAGTTCGAACTCCAAATAAAAAGCAAAGGTCGGAGACTTCCCGGGCAGACCTCGTATACGCTTGACTGTCCGTAATATTTATATACCCTCTCTCTAACTTTCACTGCTGATGTCCTACTCAGTGAGATGAATACTGATTCTAGTTGAAAATTGAATTTTTTTTTATTTTTTTTTTTGATAGATTTGATAATATGGAGAACTGCGCACGTTTCCCAACGGCAGACAGATGTAGAAAAAACACTGGCCCCGATTCCTTCTCCCTTCATATTGTGCCGAAATAATGAAGGTTTTGATGCCGTTGCCTGTAAAAAATGTTCTCATCCTATGCAACAGTTGGAAATTTGTCCTCAGTAGTTTCGATGGGTCGGTCAGTAGTCGAATGTGTTGGTCATGATGCATGGACTTGACGAAGTAAAAAAAATAAGCAGAACAGTGAAATCTTCCCCAGTTTGGAGTTGCACTGCATTGAGCTTCAATTCAAGAACCACCCCTCTTCCCCGCTGAATGAGTAACTTCACGCCTATTTCCTAATTAAAGTTTGAAATTTTATAGAGGCAACCCTCTGACCCCGAGAACTAGCTAGATAGACAATTAGTCTTGTAAACTGAGAGAATGCAAAAAAGCCAGCTATTCCGCGATTGGACGGACTGAAATAAAGGTTATTAAGGCCCGTAGACCGGTAGATATTGAGACCGACAGAAAGACGGAAATGTGGTTACAAAACCAGCACATCAGACGACTAACCAGTCAGTTTGTTAATCAGTAAGTCAGTATTTCAAATATAAGAAAAATGTCTGTGGCTTGTAAAGAGTATGTTATGGACTGCCCTTTAAGTGAGAAGTTCATTGTTTTCTGCTGTTTTCTGAAAGGACTGTTTTTTTTTAATTTCCGCCCCATCTGGGGCTGAGATTAGTTTATACCCTCTTCGGGGTTTGAAACCCGTTCCTTAGCTTTTAAAAATATGAACTTTTTTTCGTCCTATGGTCGTTTATTCTCCTTTACATTGGTTGAAATATCAAACAATTCTCACTCCTTTTGCTTGCGAATATATTAGGACATGTCAAGATAGTATCAGTTTTTGTTAAGAACCATTATTTAGATTTGTGACAGTTATTTTAAGACACTCTGTTAAGAACCATTTAGATATCTGAAGACTACTTTAAGACACATCAAGACTACCCAGACTCAATTAAGACTAGTTGAGACCGTTATTGTATTTGAGATAGCGTCTACACTTGGTAAGACTCCTTAAAGTGTCGTAAAACTCGCTGACGTTCTTATAACTATGTTGAGTCTAATTAGAACTGCGTTAACGCTTCTTAACATTATTTATGAATAAATTCTCTATGACATATTGGAACATTTAAGACTGCATTAAGACTTGTTAAAAGTTTTTCCAGATTGAGTTAGGGCTCAAGTTGTGATGACACTTATTGAGACCCCATTGAGACTACACGTTGCAATTTGGTTAGCCCTCTGTAAGACTCTGGCACTCGTTTTAGAAGTGTTACAAATTATTATTTGATCCTTTGAGACTTAGTAAGACTATTTTAGCCCTAGTTAAGACGGTTTAGAGCTATGTTAAGACTATCTTTGAAACCACGTGAAGATTCTTGAAGACTCATTGAAGTTTTGTTGATACCTAGTAAAATCTTCTACGTTTCTCAAGACCCAAAAGTTATTGAGACTTAGCTGACTCATGCGAAGCTGCAAGTGTAGCAGTCTCGCGAGTCCATCAAGCATCAGCAGTGCATATGGGAAGAAGAAACGCGAGTTATCAACTCGCATGTTTTCTTTGGGATGGACGATTGCCCTATTGGCCTCCGCGTAGCGGCACTTGGAAAAATAAATCTCAAAGTCTGCGTGTTCTCGGAATAATCGTGAACTTTCAAGTCGGAGGGCTTATTACCGCTGTGCAGTGCGCTGTCTGTTTTCTCTACAAATCAAATACATAATTCACGTTGTTTTTGTCTCTAGAATCACTGTAAAAGAACTCAAATTGGAGTTTCCCCCACTGTACATGCAATCTCTTGCAGATTATTCGGATAGTCTAAATAACTGGTTAATAACTACACCGTTTCACGAAATTGTTTCTTTCCGTTTATTCTTCCCTTTTTATTTCTTCTTCGTGTTTTCCCTTTGCAGATTGCCTTTTCAGATTTATCTTATTAATCCTCCGGCAGCGTAAATGTATACCCGCGGATTTCACTCTCCTTCCAAATTAAACTTCTATAAAACTGGAGCTATATTTACGATTCTGTCCTAAATGTTGGCAGTTCGGATTCGTGTATTCTGCGAGAACGTATATTATATCGATCCGATATGTCTTGTTCAGTAACGTTTCTGATCGTGATCAATCTTTCGTCTTGCCTCTAATGAAACCACACATTTCCATTTGAGGTGAAAACTTCGATAAAGAGGTGGCTTAATAGTTAATACACGCGGCGGTTGTAAATGCATCACCAACCGCTGCCTTCGCTCAAAACCTCCAGCCGTAATACATGTGCGGCGAATTAATTCAGGCAACGAAATTGTGAAATGAATTATGAGTGGGATTTCGAATAGGTCTCTTCACCCGTATCGACATATCACATTAGTTATCACCAACAAACATCGATTGCAAAATTGCAAAATTTCAACGAAGTTTTATGAAAAATCTTGAATTTTAAAGTGGAATTTCAACGAGCACAGTGTATTTATTGCATTTTTCAAGGTTGGCTACGAACAGTACTTTGAAAATGAAACAAAAAGTTTAACATTATTGAAAACTACGGAAGCAACCTCTAAGGTATTTGGGCGAGTGTATCTGGTAACACCGCAATGTGCCATGTTTGTTTACGATGATTGCGGATCTGCCATCAAGACAACGTGGGTCTTAATCATGAGGGGGACAGTATCAGTAAAGAAAAGCATATATTCAAACATATGGGACAGCACACGAGAGGAAGTACATATGGGTCATTCTTCAAAAATGTTGATATTTCAAGTATGTTTTTTCATAGTGGAAAGTAGGGCATATTTGAACTTTTTTTGATGGGAGTCGTTAAGAGGCGTTTTGTATAATATATTGGTAAGATTAATCTGATAGTACGGAAATTCTGTATTTTGGCATGGCAATCAAAATGATGAATGCCATGCCGAAGGACACATGAAAAAGTCCATGCCGAAAGACAATAGCAAACAAAAAGTGTTCTGCCGTCGATTAGTAGATTCCAAAACAACAAATTTATGGAGAGTTAACAAAGGCGTACTAACCCATTAATTAGATGTAATAATTTTCGGATGATGAACGTCTATTGTTGCATAAAGATGACCCTGCCGAAAGACACATTTTTTTATTCTTAATTTTAGACAGTAATACGTAAATGCACGAGTCTCGTCACAAAAAAAAAAAACGGGATTTGATAAGCGGACTATATTGCTCTGATAAGAATATACAATTCGACCATTGGCTGCGACGAAAAAAATTGAAACTCCTGTTTTGTGATTGGTTGAAAAAAAGCCATGCCGAAAGACAAAAAATCGAGGGACAGTTTTCAAGGTTGGCTACATCGATTCTCCGCTGTGAAGAGGCCATTTCCACTTTACCAACTCATTCATTCATTTATCTAGAGTTCCTAGTATTTTGCCAGTTTGTTCTATAGCTTGAAAATTTAGAACAGAATAAAATAGTATATTACACACCAAGAGTCACTTGTGGCTCTTGTTGTGGAAGATATTTTTCAGACTACTTGATCAGAAGCGGCAATGTTTTTTGCTGACATGGTCAGTATTTTTTTATTTTTTTTTATCCATCTATCTATTTATTTATTTAAATTATAGACAGGTGATTTTTGTGTGCGTAATTAATTCAAAAATTTAATTTGTTCAGTTAATTACTACAAAGTATAGTATCACAGTCTTGTCTTCAGTTTGTTCACGTGCACAAACAGCATACACAGGTAGTGACCAGCAAAAACGTAACGACCGTTAACAACAAACGGTAACAGCTGTACTACATCATGAATATTTAAATGCGTTCTTAAGTCGCTATTTTGTAATTCGCTCCGTGGCTGAGTGGTTAGAGACAATCACTGCATTTCAGTCAAGTGTTCCAATGGACGCGGGTTCGATTCCCTGATACGAAATTACTGGCCAGCAATTTTTTCATGTAAAATCGCTTTACATTGAGGGATGTTTACTTAACAACAACATGCAGATTTCAATAGCACTCGATACATGAATGATAAGCGCTTCTTGTCATCCGTGAAACACTGATGTAAACATTGCCTTTCTGATCAAGTAGTCAAAAAAATTATAAAAATGGTTAGATGGACAGCCATTCCGATAGACATTTTAACATATTTAATCCAATTTTGACCCATTAAAAGTTGATCAAATTTTTGTCTGAAACATTGAAAAAGTAGAATGAAGTCACATCTATCAACGGGAAAAAAAAAAAAAAAAAAAAAAAAAAAATATCATTGATGACTTGTGAGATAACTGCTGGGAACTGAAATATCAACATTTTTAAAGAATCCAGGAGAGCGTACATAAAAGTATTCTAGGGACATCGTATGTATAGGAAAGCATAAAGAAAGCACATATTATGAAGGAGAGTACGCACAAGTACGAGGATTACATGTAAGGTAAAAGCCTACAGAAAGGCATGTAAGAAAATAATGTAATATAGGAAAGCATATGTATAGGGGGAAGAATATATAGGAAATTATAAACGGGAAGAGATACATAGAACAACATGTAGAGAGGAAGATACAGAAATTCATATGGGAAAGCATAATATGCAGAAAAGGATACATACAATATCATACAGAGAAAAGGGTACAGAAATGCATATATGTATAAGAAAGGATATACATAACAGATTAGGATGTCACAGTCCTCGTCGAGAAAAATAAATTTTTGTGTAAATATATGGCATAACTCAAAATAGAAGGGGCCCCCATGAAGCTCTGAAGTTGAATGTAGAAGAAAATTAATAATCCTTGCTTATTAAGAACATTTTCCAAGGTTAGTAACAAAACCCCGCGAAAATTACATAACTGATGATCGCCTATTCCCAGTATTGAAGGAGTTACTCGAGTTTCAAAATATGAGTCATAAAATTTTAGAACCATATTTACACTTTGATAGCTCCTTCAAGGTTGAAGATAGAAAACAAAGTATTGATACTTCATTTTTACAATACTGTTCTGTAAAAAGTTATCATCAACAAAAATCGATTGCAAAATTGTAAAATTTCAACGAAGTTATATGAAAAATTTTGAATTTCAAAGTAAAATTTCAACGAGCACAGTGTATTTATTCAGGATGTCCCGGCCGTACAAGTCATACAAGTACTACAAGAGTCCTAAAATTCAGGCGGTGGTCACCTGGTAATAAAAGTCATACAACAGTCATACAGTTGCCTCTAATTACTTACAAATTCGGAATAATATTTGTGAATATTATTAGTAAGCATTTGTGATTACTTGCAGTATTTCTTATCAAAATATGGCCAAACTGAATTTTAATTGAAAATTTGTGTTTTTTGCAACATTCTTTGCAAGAATTTGTTCGTTATTATTTAATTATTAAGTTTCTTCAAAGTTTTTATTTGCGATTAGCATATTTTTGAAATAATTTATTTTTCTTGTGGAAACTATTAAGGCGTGAAAATAGATCAGAAAAAGTTCATACAAAAATCACACAAAAGTCATACAAAGGTCAGATTATCGAAAAATTCGTATTTGATAGGCATCCTGTTATTGCATTTTTCAAGGTTGGCTAGAAATAGTACAATAAAAACGAAACAGAAAGTTGAACACTATAGGATACCTATCTTTGGCCTTGAAAGGGCAATCAAAATGTAAAGTTCTGTCACTTAAATTTTTGCTCAAAGTTCGCGGCTCAAATTTCTAGAATTGTGCAGTCCTTACAATAATTGTAAGAATAGGTAATGACTAATTATGCGAGTTTATATTGCATTTTCGCTGTTATGTCCATTGCCGCCTTCGAAAAATATTTTGAATTAAAATTCTGCGATCGAGTTTTTAAGACATTCACTTATTTACAACTGCAGAGCCGGGACGTATGGCGATTCAGGCATGCCATAGTGGCCCCTATGACACCGCACCTCGACCCCGGAAACTACCCTTTCAAGTATCGCATCAGTGGCCGGAGGGGCGCTTAGGGGCCAGGCCCGAGCCCCCATTTCGCCGTGCCGCTTCCGGTGCGCGCGCGTCCTACAGCCACCATGGGGTTTTCTACTGACCGAGGTCCGCGCTCCCGAGCACTCGCCTAGAAATTTCATGTCCCCACAGCCGGGCGCGCTTCCTCTTCACTCACCCCTCACCTCTTTGTCTTGGTCCGTGTGGCGACACGGGCAGGTGGTGAACTTCAGAGCCTTGAAGCTACGTCAGTTTAAAAAAAAAAAAAAAAAAGTGTCACCATACATGTTCAAGAACTTCTTTGTTCCTCTCGGAAAACATTGGAAAATTTGGGTGAAAAATTGGAAATCGGGTATAAAATGAAGATGAATAAAATAAAACAAAAGTGATGGTAGTCAGTAGATGGAAACAAAATCCAATAAATGATATGGAAATCGGATGTGAAAAATAAAGGAGACAAAAGAATTTAAATACTTTGGTAGTCTGATGACGCAAGATGGAAGAAGTCGAACCGAAATTAAAAGTAGAATAGAACGAGTTGGTTTTTTTGTTCAAAAAGGAAACATATTTAGGGCAAATGTGAATTTAAAAATAAGACTGAGATTTCTTCAAGTATTTGAAATATTATAGCCAGACAATAGGAATCCAAGAAAGAAAAAGGATAGAAGCTGTTGAAATGTGGTGTTATCGGAGAGTGTTGAAAATACAATGGACAGAAGAAATCAGGAATATAGAAGTATTGGGGCTAACAGAATGGAAAATATAAATTTAGAATATAATCGTAAAGTGTTAGAATGATAGGACATAATAGATATACAGAATGTCTCTTTTGCAATGACCCGCTTCCACCTGGTAACTAGCAACCTACCCCGACAATATTTAGATATGTTTGCATACTCGTACTTTGAAGGGGCAGAGTTATGGTCTTTTGAATAGTTTTTTATCTTTGATATTTTTTTTTCACGATTGGCTTTTCATGATCTTTACTATTTTTCTGTGTGGTTACCACTACTGTCATCTTGCACCTCCCTCCCATCGGTATGTGCCACTGTTCGGGGAATATGGCCAAAATGTTACCAAAACCGAATTTAGCGACCTTTAGTACCAATTATTGGATACTCTTATTAAACTTTACATAATACTAGAACCCCTCCCCTCGTTGCAAGGGCTTCAATTTTAAATATAGGGTAAATAGATGAAAGGAGAGAGGTGAGTAAGCCCCATAAACGATATAACTTCGTGAAGTGGTAAAGTAGCTGAAGAATATGATTATTATCTTCATAAGATTCGTGCATCTGTGTTCAAAAGTAATAATTCTTAACGGAGATATCTTAAACTCCATTTTGAGCAGCTCTAATCCAGGTTCAAGAAAATTGCTAATGACCTTTTTTATGGGACATTTAAAAAACAGTAGCTTAAAAAGGCAAGTTTCACGGGAAATTGGAAAAATATGAACATTTTCTGATATAATGTGTACTAAAATTAATTTTATGAACACCCTGTTGAACAAATTCCGGCTCTTTTTTTCTGTGGTTATCACAGCTGCCCTCTACTATTACCTATTGGTATTATTTTTCTGTCTACCTTCAGTTGTGAGACGATAGCCAAATTTCAAAGATATAAAAGTTTTCAAAATTTAACCATAACATAGCTCCTTCAAAAGTACGAGTATGCAAACAGATCTACATATTGTGAGGGTATGTTGCCTACTTACCAGGTGGAAGGGAGGTCATAAAGAGATACCCTGTATGAGACATCCAGGAGAACTGTGATGACTGCTAGAAGGAATGTTTGAGGGAAAGAACTGGAAAGGAAGGCAAAGAATGAACTATGGAGAGAGATATTGACGGATACAAAGTGTAAATCTTTTTCAGAAATGAAATGATTAGCAGTGGAGAGAAAAAGTGGAGAAACGCAACCTACTAGTTTAAAGGCTAAGAACTAAAACAATTTCGAATTTCATTATTTACTCAGTATTCTTACTTAAGAACATGGGTTAAAGTCTGTTCATAACTTGGAGGTAATTTGTTGCAAACAAAATCTCTTGAGTAAATCTTCATTACACATAGAAATTCGCTTGCTTTGCTCGCGGCTTTCCCGAATAACCCACCCCATTCGATATCCGCTGTGTTTGTCTCACAAACTCGCAAGGAAAGCGAGCAAGTCCTCGATTTTGTTTTCTGATTTATTTATTCATGTTGTAAAACGTACATTAGAATCAAATTCGAAATAGTTTGTGCTTCTTCATGGTACCGCGGGGTACGAAATTGCCAATTTTACGACACTAAATTGTAATTAAAATGCGAAGTCCCGTGCGTATTGGTGACGTGTTCGTGACTTGTACTCGAACGCCGAACCGATCGTAATTTTTTCTAATATAGTTGGTGAGAGCTTTACAAAGTTAATTAAATTCTATTCGATAACCACAATTCGCATGGGACTGGAAACGCTGCTATACCGAATCAGATATACTGTATATATCGAGCTCCGATACTTGTATGTGGTTTGTGGCCTATTCGCTGATAGCATTTAACAGACACTTAGCCTACCATCGGTGATTTTCTGTGGCCCGAAATGCCATCGGCGACTTTCAGTGGCCCGAAATGCTTTTTACGAATAGAATCACGTCACGCTGTTTCCGTTTACGTTTCGTGAGCTTCGTGCGAATCGACGGCGACTGTTGACAGTACCATTCGCCCGGAGTCATTTAGCTTCCAGCAATCTAGTTTTTATATTATCTACTTCCCCCGCCCCCATTGGTGTCTGCGTATATTGGTCGTAGAAGTCTAATGGTAAACTTAAACATCGACATTTCCAGCTCGATTGAAACACATCTCACCGCTCACGTCGTAAATATTAGCAGCTCGCTTAAGATTTTTTTCAGTATTCACCCTATAGAGCTGTACCTACCGTTAGGTACTGAAATTATCGCCGAATGAAGTGATCGTTAACTGTAGGTGAACTATTTTAGCGTAAAATACGCCCCTCAAAACTGACTTTAATTTGGGTTACTTAACGACGAAAAGCGTATGCAGCATGGTTAGTTTTTAACGACTGTATACAGGTATAGAGAGGACGAGTTTCGAGTGAATAGCTCATCAGAGTGATTAGCTCCGGAGTAAGTACCTCATTAACTCGCTGGAAATATTTGAAGACGAGTGGCTCCGCGGTGACTGAATTTAGGAGAACAAAGTAAATGTCAGACTATACTGCACAGCGGTTCAAGCAAAGCTTTGTGTAATTCTTCGACAGAGTAGAATGTGTTTCCAGAGTGGTTAGCTTTTATCTAGTGTTTGACTACAGTTATTGAAGAGAAGCCATTTCAGAAGTTCTTCGTTTTTCATTGATCTAGAATAAGTGCGTACGTACTTCTTTCAACGATGGATACCAATAATCAGGGGTAACACTGATAGAAAGGATTTTCTGTTTTTTGTCCGTTATAATTTTGAATATTAGTTTTCAAATAATTTTCTTCCTGAAAATACATGCAATTTAGAATAATTTAAGCTCGGCATGGTTGTCGAAATGTGTAAAGATAAGAAAATGGAATTTTTTGAAAATTCAGTTTAAAAATCGGTAGTGTTAAAGTACATGTAATTAAACGGCAAAATTTGCAGACAGTGTGTGGGACGTTTTTAGTAGGGTCTTCTCTTTTTCAGGCGCCACATCCGATGCCGGAGGTAGGCTGTCGCGGTTCTGACGCGCGACTCTCCTGAGCAAGTTCGTCGGAGCCAATGTTACCAACCCTCCGGCAATTGTCTGAGATCTTAAGCAATTCTAGATTCTTCCGACATTTTCCTGGCACTCAGGTATATTCTAGTTTTTTCCGGCATTTTCTCGGCACTCAGGCATTTTCTATACAGTGTCAGGCATTTTCTAAATCTTACAATTCTGACCACACTTATTTTTTACGTTTCACATGTTTGAATGTTGGCGATTTTGCTGCGTGCTGAGAGCTACAAACCATAATTCTTTCATTCATCAGTCAGCTGTAATTATGCTGTCAGTTTTTGTTGATTAAACCGAAAAACCACAGCTTAGAAAGCCTAATGAAGTAATGCTTTTAGTTGATAGCGTGTCAGTTCTAGTGCTAGATTCGAAAAATGAATGATTTACTCGAACGCGTGTTCCAAAAATTTCCTACAGTCTCCGGACATTTTAGGCATTTTTATAAAACAATCCATGGCAATTCTGAAGTTGTGAGTTGGTAACGCTGGTCGGAGCTAGTTTGCCGCTGCTTTCCTCACAGTTTTGTTGAGTTAAAATTTTCCTTCTCTATGCCGAAAAGTGTTCGCTTACTAGTCCTCTGTTTCAGTACGTTGAATAAGCTATCCACTGTCGTGAAGCGAAATTCACCTTTGCGAATTTCAAAGGCCCCTTTTCTCTCACGCCATCTGACTGGCGTCATTATAGTCGCCCGTCTGTCTACTTTCGTCTAAAAGAAGATTTTCTTCGAATTGAACTGCTCCCAAAATCTGAGCCGATGTTCGACGCCAATGACTCATCGACACGCGCTGTATATCCCCAAACATTCCCGACTGGTGCTAGACAGTCGCCTAAAATATTCGGTCGATCCTATTTTGGCACCGATAACTCATGCACACGCGTCACACTCTCCCAAATTCTCAGAATCCACATATGGCTAGACGACGTACAAATACCGTCATCAACTCCTACCAACACCATACTCCTTCCATACGCCATAATATTGGTCATCCCTACATTACAAAAATATACGATAACCAATTGCCAAACTCCCAAACTCGATATAGGACACACCTGTCTCCTTTACTCCATCGACGACCCATCATCATGATACCCAGATCATCGTATTTGATCCCACCATATCCAAATTCATCTCATCTGGGGGAACCCTCATTCATAACTCCGAGCCGAAATGGAACTCCGGCTTTATAAACTCACTACATGGGCCAAAGTCTTGGTCTGGCTTCAGTCTTGCTCTTTCCAAAAAGTTAGGTGGAGACCATTGTCACGTCTCTCACCTTTAGATCTGGAACTTGGAAAATTAACGTATAACTGATCTTATGTCGTGACGTGTTCTCTCAAAAGCCTAATGGCTGACCGGTGTAACCGTTCAATAAAGTAAAGTCAAAGTATTGTCGAAAGTGTTAATAAATCTATTCAAATTAGTCTGACTCGGCCAAATCATTTGTCAAGCCGAGAATCTCTAATTAGGGGCTTGGTATCAATCAGCCTCTCGAGCCCACGCTGTGGACTCTTCTGGTCAATGTCAATCTACCAAACAGACCAGCAGAAGCCCGAGAAGCTCTACGACCTCACGTAATGTAGAAACTGACGGCATACTTACCAATAATGAGTATTATCAGATTTTTCCCATTCACTGGATTTCCTGAGCGAGCAGGCCCGTAGTATGATTAATGTGTGATTAATTTACAAGGGGAGAGGGAACTTAGGGTAAGATTGCAAATTCCATCGACATCCACGATGTGCACACGCACAGTACCAATCTTTCTGATCTGGCGGTAACACGCCCTGCAATTGTAAGAAAAAGTACGCGCCCAGGGTTCTTCAGTGCGGGTGCGTACAGGATTCTTCAGTGTGGTGGAGGTAATGATCTTGCAGGAGTCAACGCAAAGTTGGTACAACTGTCGAATCTCAGCCTGAGAGAACCGCCTTCATTATCACGATTTCCCATACGCTCAAATAGCGTATAACATTCTATGTGTAAAAAATTGCGTAAATTTTTTGTATAGTTGATAGTACACAGAATAGAAATAAAAAAAAGGCATGTATCTGTACATATTTTTATCAGCCCCACTACAATGTATATGAGTCCATCACCCACATCGAGGAGCAGTGTTGCCATATTTGGTACATTTGTACCAGATCTGTTACATTTCACCATTTCCGGTCCATAATAATAATAATAAAAGCCTTTATTGCAGTAACGGCAGATCTAAAATTTTGAATTTTCTTTGTATACTCGTATCTACTCCCCGATTTTCCTCCACAATTGTCGGTCTTGAGCTGCCCTGCACCAAGGCTTCCTCACTCTGCCGGTGATTTCCCCTTCCAGTTTGTGGCCGGTCGGCCCCTCCTCCTTTTGTGATCGTAAGGAGTCCAGAATGTGACCCTTCTACACCACCGCTCCACGCCCATTCTGGCTAGGTGACCCACGTATTTCATTTTCGACATCTTAATGATGTAGACTGTATCCTTGCATTTAATTTCTACTCTGATCAACGTAGCTCTAGTTTTGTCTTTTCTCTTCAAACTTAGAATGCTCCACTCCATTCCTCTCTGCGTGGTCACCAGCCTCATGGTCTGAGCCTGTGTGAGGGACCACGTCTGGGCTCCATACGTTAGTATAGGCAGAACGCATGCTTCCAGCATTTCTATCTTCGATGAAGTTTTCAGATTGCCCTTAAAAATCGACGAGTCTTTCCATGCCTGGCTAATTCTCTTTTCTACCTCTTTACTCATTTTTTCTTCGAACGACATAATTTGACCAAGATACGTGAATTCATCAACAGTTTCCGGAACTTCATCACCCACCCTGATTTGGCCTCCGGTAGAGTTGCTCGTTACCTTAGTTTTAGTTCTGGTTATGTCGAGTTCTACTCTCCTACTTTCTTCCACCAGATTATCGAGCATCTCTTGAGCTTTCCCCTGTCCCCACTTACTAAAACGATATCATCTGCGAATCTCAAATGATTAAGATTTTGCCCATCAATGTTGATCCCCTTTTTTGCCCAGTTAAGTTTCCGAAATACTTGTTCTAAAACTGCATTGAAAAGGTTTAATGACAGGGGATCTCCCTGCTTTACTCCTCTATGTAGCCTACAGGTGGGACCAGCCATATCCAATTTTACATACGGATGTGTATCCCTGTATAGTTCCTTCAATGTCCTAATTATTTTTGCATTTACTCCTTGGTCATTTAGGGCGTCCCACAGGTACTCGTGGTCCGCGGTATCAAATGCTTTACAGAAGTCTATAAATACCAAATGAAGTTCAACCTAATGTGCTTTCGCTTTTTCTGTCAGTTGGTTGAGTGTACGTATGTGATCGGTCGTGACGTATCTCTTCCTAAAACCGCTTGTTCCACAGGCTGGGCACTATCCAACTGGGAATTGTCCGCTGTAGAGGAGTGTCCGTTAGTGGATGTTTTACTGTATTTCATTTTCATGATGTTCTACTCGTATTTACCTCATTTTTATTTTTTAACTAACGTTTTTATTATACCTCATAACGCATTTCGCAATTTCAAATAAATTCTAAGGGGAAAAAATTATTATTGCCAAGTAAGTCAACCAGTGTCTCACGTAGAGTCCTCAGAATCGTAATTTTGTCGTAACTAATTTTTGTTTTCTGCAGTGGGTTCTCCTGGAGTTAACAATAAAAAGTGTATACCGGACCGAGGTCACAGAGTAGATGTAGGCTGCGCTAGAGTGCGTTCAAGTTGGAAACATGCGAAAATGTCTGCCAATAAAATTATACCTAAATCGTGGACATAACTGAAACTCTGACCCTGTTCATTGTATCCCGATCTCTCCTATTCGATGTATCCTAATCTCCCCTATTTGCATTCTATTTAAATAACGAAAGTCACACAAAAGTAGGTATAGGAAATATTTTTCAGTCTTCTCTATATAATATGCGATGTGAATATATAATAATGCGCGCACCATCCCTCAGTTCTTGAGTTATGCACCTCATATTTGGACTAATTAGTGTCAACGCAAACTGCCGTATCTGCGTGCGTTTAAAAAATGAATTACGGTGTCACATACCAAATTAAATCATTACTGTAACTTTTTTGAATTTTTTCAATAACCCGAAGCGTTTATCGAACATTTTTGAAATTCCGATTCTTGCGAACGGTGCAATTAATAAAAAGTTTACTTCGTTATAATTGGGTCGGGTCCGTCGAAAATTCTTCATTACTCGCTGAACCGAGTGGGCGAACTTATATTTCTTCGAATAATGTCATTATTGACAAAGGAGAAGAACTTTGTTCGTGTAAAATAACGTGGAAAAAAATTCTTTCGTCTTCGGGCCGAGAAAAGTACGACGAATTTGTCCTATTGGGAAACAGTTATCTGATCGTGTTTACAAGCTAACAACAGCTTCCCGATTTTGGAATCTGTATAGCTGAAACCAAAAAGGGTGAGGGATTCTTCGCATTTCCACGGCTGTTCTGCCATGGGATAGAAAAATACAAATATTTAGTTGCACGTTGTAAAAACATATATTTACCTCGTATTTCATCCATTTATCTGAAAAACAAACGTCTCCTAAATTATTTGCACAACCGGAAGACGCGTATATTTGCACACAACTGTCGCAAATGGGCTGTTTGAGGCTGCAGCGTGCGGAAACGTAATAAGTGAAAAATTTATTCGTTGAACGCTCACGTTTGTTTATAAGAAACTTGACTTTTTGTTTTTGCCTTCATAATTCAATGAACTTGGAATATTATATCAGTGGAAAAGAGACGAAAGCCTGTGTAGCGATTCGTTCGTACATTCTCAGATGGAAACTAATCCAAGTTGTGTACGGAGAACATAAATTGTGAGAAAATTCCCGAATTTATTAGTAGCTCTGCAGCGTCTCCGAAATTCGACGGCTAGATTTTGTGCCGGCAGTAAAATAAATTGAAAATGATTTCCAGTAAACATCGCAGTACGTGCTGAGTTCGCGAGAAACTGTAAACAAATGAAAATAGAATAGAAAACGGAAACTAAATGTGCCAAGTGAATTTTGTCTTAATGAAGAACGAAGTGTAATGCTTCGTAACGAGATACAGTAGAGCTAGCCTAAGTAGCAAAAGCCCCAGCCACTATGCCCTCTTGCCAACATCTGTATAAAAAATGTAACCCTCGATTTACAACTAAATTAGATTTATTTTTTATTTCAGGTGGTCGGCGTGCTTTCCGTGTTTTTTATATTCGTTTCTGTGCTTTCGTTCGCTTTAAAAACTCACCCGGATATGCGAGTTCCGACTGTAATACGGAATAGATCTGAGCGAAATTGGTTCCATAACTACTCGATGCGATTCGATAGTTTCGACTACGAAGAAACGGAACCTCACCAAGCATTTTTTTACGTCGAGGTTGCCTGTAACTCGTGGTTCACTTTTGAGCTAGCTGTTCGTTCAATTGTAAGTATATTCAAACGCAAATTGATTTATAGTGATAGTATACTCGTAATTCTATAATCGTGATGCCCTTTGATGGATGACTCTCGCAGTTTTCCCGTCTCAGATTTCAAGTTGAGATAAGAACAACCATGAATACCACAAAGTCCAGCATTTATAAGATAGTATCTATTAATTTGTTCATTTAATTCTTAATTTCAATCCTAAAAAGAGGGGGGGTCTTATTCTGTCGGATAAAGAAGGAGCTGATAGACAGGTATAATGGCACACAGACCGAACGACCTGAAGAACAGATTACCAGTAAATAGCTGAAAATAGAAGCTGGGGAATAGCCAGATGAAGGAGACGAAAAGATCGAGACATTCGACATTCAGATAGGTAAAGGGATCTTTCTACTGTATTTGAAAATAAACAAAAAAACAAAAAATAGTGACAAAAGACATAACACATGAAACATAGAACATGGAGCATGAGACGTCAATATGAAAAACCTAACCTTCTCCTGTGATACGGATGTTTTGATTTTCTGTAGCCCTGTATTTTCGCTCCCTCCTTTCCTTGAAGGGGAAAAAAAAAGAAAAAGAAAATACAACATCGAGGAAGACATAGGACCAAGAGTTATAAAATCATATAAAGACATTATTAACAAGCAATCTCGCTATTCGAGGAGGGTTGGCAATAAAAAACGTATCTTAACTCTCGACAAAGAATAATGGAAAAAAAGTCCATGGGGAAAATATTAAATAATTCGACCTGATCCTTTCCTAATTAAAAAATGTCCATGGAAATTTCCATTAACAGCACGAAGACACTTGGCAATCCATCCAATGAAACAGTGGTTGGCTAACGAAAAATGTCCATGAAAATGTGGACCACTGAACTGAATTGTGACTATGAAGAGCTAAATATCATTTGGATTGGCTTCACGCTTCACATAAAACACCCCACTGAACTGAATTATGACTCAGGTCGTATGGTTAGGAACTGAAACGTCAATAATGAAAACAGAGTGATTGCAAGAGGCTCACTGCCGACCCTAGAAACCTAACCACCTAACCTCCTCCTTCACTCTACATGAAATCATAGACAAAGACATATAGACATGTAGTACGAAGACATTTTGTAGTATAAGAACCTTGTCACTCCCTCCTCTCTGGTATGAAGGCATGGCCCTTCTATATGTCTTTCTGATTTCTCCACCGAAAAAAAAAAACAAAAAAACTCAGTGACATAAAATCATAACGCATCAGATATGAAGATACAAGATAAAGACATACGAGACATAATGACATGATATTGAACACCCGACCTCTTCTTCTTCTCTAATGTGAAGGCCTAATCTAGTTATAAAAACGGGACCTTTTCCTCCCCTCTGACATAAATGCTTGCACCTTCTGTGCATTTCTGATTTCTTCCCAGAGGAAAAATCTCCGTGTTATGAAAACATAACACATTAGATATGATGGATTCCCTATTATTTTCCCGAAACACTGTAGGCCGAAAATTTTTCCCCCAAATGTTTCTATCTCGAAAATTGTTCTCCCTAAAATTGATGTTCCCGAACTTCTTATACCCGAAAATTTTTTCCCGAAAACTAATTCTCCCAAAAGAGTTTCCCCAAAAACTTTCCACATCAATAATTTAAATTCTTTATTTAACCAAGAACGACATGTACCCAAGCGTGCGTAAGTAATCTAACTCGTTGTTCTCTTGTTTATACCGTTCGTAGTCTAAAGTAATGTTTTGTATACGCTCCTGAAGGAGCACCTACTACTTTTTCGGTTCCGGCAAGCCCGCAAGCTCTGTTCTCAGAAGTTGGGCGGGCGGTTGTTAGGGGTGTAACTGGGCTTTCCACTTGATCGTCTGTGTCACCACATCTTCCGCGGCCAATTCCTCTTGGTTTGGCGGATGCTCATGCTGTGATTGTGACGGGCCTTCCAATACAATGACTTCCTGGTTTGCTGTCGGAGCTGTGGTTATGGCCCTTGCCTTGCACTCTTTACTGCGAACTTTCCGGCAGTCCCAGTATACTTTGTACTTATGTTGACGCGAGCATCTATGTGCAGTTTGCTACCAACGAGGGTTATTCGTGTAGATCTCTCTGTTGCTATTGAGGTTGTTGACGATGTTGACGCTGTTGAAGCCATGTTCACTTTAACCAACCGGCATACTAACAGCTTAGGTACTAACACCTTTTACTGAATGCCATGGAAATTACTTAATGTAAATTAATTAGTGACATTTTTTTTTGAGTAGGTAAATCAGCATTCGAGGACAAAACTTTAGGGAAAAGCATTTTTCGGGAAACCAATTTTCGGGTAACAATCATTCGGGGAAGAAATGTTCGGGCTACAGTGTTTCGGGAAAAAACTGTATTCGGGAAAATGTCATTCGGGGAAATGTTTTTGGGAAAATGCGAGGGAACCGATATGATGAGATACGTGAAACGTAAACACTCTAGATATATAGACATACTGTTAAAAAACCTGGCCTCTCCTCTGTCTCGGACTTCGAAGATGAGACCTTCTGAGTATTTCTGTTATCCATATAATATAAATTTCCAGGGAAATTAGAAATAATATCTCAGGAAATACAGAAACAAAGATAGACTCTAAAAAAAAATTTTTTTGAAACAAATAATCTATACCTAATCTTATTATATCAATGGTCACAGTAATCAGTACAATGTGGCAGTTTCTATAAAAAGGGGTAACTTTGTCGATTGATCAAAGTCTCAGAAATTGCGGGGGAAAAAATATATTTTTTTTTGGTTGAAAAAATCAGTTTTGAGATTAAAAAACACCGCAATAACAAAGAGACAAAATTTACGTGCATGAGAGAGACGAGGGAGAGAGAGAAAGAGAGAAAGAGAATTATGAAAGCGAACGAGAAAAGAATGCGAATGTCTGCGTTCATTTCTTCGTGGTTTTTCGGAGCTCATAAATAAATCCGATGTTCTGCATTGTTACCACGCAGAAGAGCGAAAAATTACCTTTCCAACAAGCCGTCGTTGAGGCTGGTAACGTGATTCCGCGGCGAGTTAGGGCCGCTTGACGGAGTGGGAGAAAAAGGTGTGTCTAACTTTAAACGCGTTTTTCCCAAAAACGTGTTTTCGCGCATTCATGTTACACTCAACCAAAGTCATATAGATACACCAAGTTAGACAACTGGCGCGTTTCCGCGTTTTGCCGTCATGCCAGCGCGCTGCTATCGCTGAACTTCTTGTTTGCATTGCGCTTCTATGGACGTTTTTGCGGATTAGCTCGAAAACTATCGATTTTGATGAAAAATTGGAAAGAGCTAAATTTGTTCACCTTGGAATTTCCTATTGAATGCGAGTAAATTCGAAATTTTTGTGGGTAAAATTTTGAAACTGATCTTACCTGATAGAAAATGACAGGTAAAATAAATTTGGTTCTTTTCACTTTTTCATAAAACTCAACCGTTATTGAGATATCGCAAAACCTTGTTAGGGCTCCCAATGATTACATTGATTTCACGGCAGTAGAACATTGCCAGCGCTCCTGTCGGGATAAATTATCGTAACATACGATGTTTAACATTGGTTAAATGGAGAGTCGTCTAACTTGGGTATCTATATGACTTTGCACTCAGCTTTGACCAATTGTATCTCCGGAACAAAAAACGCTACAAATCTTGCCGATAGCTCGTTGGAATGGGCATTCATTCCTCTATTACGTACTGTCCGTAACTCAAAATTCGTCGAATCGACAAAGTTACCCCTTTTTATAGAAACTGCCACAATTATGTATTTTTAAACAAAAGAATTGCTGCATTATTGTTAGAAAAAAATTGATATATTAATAAAATAATTATTTATAAGTAAATAATGTACAGTTAGAATTGGTCAATCTAAAATAATAATAATAATAATAATAATAATAATAATAATAATTGATAATCAAAGTAGTTGTTTACCAAGATAATCAGTTACTAAAAACTAATCAGAAACAAAATAATTAATAATCAAAATCATTAAGAAACCTTATATTCTCTCTTCTTCTACTTTGCTCGCCACACGAGTTCTGGAATCCGCCCTTTCGAGCATTACTTCAGAGACGTCGAGGAGGCTGTTAGGGCTGTCTTAGCCTTCTTCCCTTCTGGCCGAAAAACCGGCCTAGGTTGAAAATTCTGGCGAGTTGCTACGTGGGCTCGAACCTGGGACTTCCGGATTCTGAGACCAACGCGCTATCCACTCGGCCAACCAGACCTCTAATAATTGATTAAAATAATCAACTATCAAATTATTCGACGATTGAAATGATAAAATAACTGATCATCAAAATAGCAGATCAGTAAAATGAATCAAGAATCAATAATATTAAAATGATCAATTATTGAAATGATTATTAATCAAAATAATCACTAATTACAAAAGTTTATTATTAAATTCATTGATAATTAAAAATTGAACCACCAAAATAAGCAATAACAAACATGATTGATCATCAAAATAATAATTGAAATGATCTGTTCATAAGTAAAATAATTATTAAGAATTGACAATAGGTATTGGAATGATTTATGATGAAAAATAATAAATAATTGATAACCAAAGGAATCAATGATTTAAAAAATTTATAATCAAAATTTTAAATAATTCAAAATTAAAATAATTGATAAACAAAATAATCTATAATTAAAATAACTTATAATCAAAATAACTGATAATCGAAGTAATTAGTAATTAAATGGTTAATAATTGAAATAACCTATGTTTTAAAAACAATTATTTCTGATAAGATTAAAATAGTAAATAATTAAAATTAATTAGTTATTAATAACATCAAAATAATTCATGATTGATTTAAACAAAATAACTGATAATGTAGACAATAAAGCGAAATAATCGATACATTGATTAGGTTGCAGGCCTCAATGAATATCTTCCCTCCCCTCTGTTCCATATTTGGATGCTGTTTAACAAAAGGGAACTAACCCACATTTGTAAACAAAATGAGTTATTAGTATCGTTGGAAAGAGCGTAAAACGTAGAATTTTTCAAAATTGGGCCCCCGATTCAAAAATGTGTACTTACGTTGAAAAAAGCTTATCAATAAACGCAATGCCATATAGTTTCTACATGGCTCTTGAACTTCGAATCACGTGTTCTCAAAAGGCGGATTTTGTGGGTTAGTTCCCTTTTGTTAAACAGCGTCCATTTACCTTCAAACTATATATGACATCATTAGTATAAACAAATACTTGTAGGGCGGGTGGGCCGGCAGGGTATGTCACTTGAACTCGAGGTTACAGCGGACGCCTTCGAAGAAACGTTAACGGCGACTAGGTTCTCCGGACCTATCATGGAGTATATGTCCGGTAAGTTAGCAGAGACCGGAACGTTCAAGATCGAGAAGACCGACATTTTGTCGATGACGCCCCAAGGTTCCGAGATCCAATTCGTAAGATTAGAGCCCTCAATGACAGATTTCCAACCCGACACCCGTTGGGTCAATGTCACAGTAACACCGAAGTCGGCGTCCGAAGAGGCGATCTCAACATTCGCATAGTGGCTCTATGGCATAGCGGTAAGAACTTGGCTTCATAGCCCGAAGGCCCCGGGTTCGATTCCCAACGTCGGCATCGTTATCAGTAATGCAAGAAAGCACTCGTCACACATTCTAACACCGCATTCTGATAACGTACACAGAGTCACAATCACTTACAGCAGAAGCTTCCGAGAAGTGTGTAATCGGTTGCCAGTATCTGAAAGCTGTAAATGGGTAAGACGCTACCTGCCGGTGCTCATTGAACTCACCGTCATTCGTCATAAGCCACGGGGCTAGTGATACGGGTATTCGACAGGAAGATAGCGCGCAGTTGACCTAGGCCGATTCCCGGCAAGAAGAGAAGAGGGCTAAAGCAGCCCTAGAAGGCTCCCCGATGTCCCATGAGGTAATGATCGAAGAGGCGGTTCCAGGGCTCGAGTGAGAGCAAACGAAAAGAGTGGTAAGTTACCCTTTGGCATCGCTCCGTGGGCCCAGATGCATTTCCAAGCTTTCGCGGTTCTTGTCCTCAGCTCCACTAGTACTAAATCAGAAAATGATTCTGGAAACGTTTATGATACAGATAAAAATTTGCAGTCATCCCATGAATCTATGGTTTTCCAGGGTGTCGTCCATTCTTGTTTGGAAATGATTTTCCTTGACTTTTCCAGGTTTTCCAGGCCAATTCTTCCAGTTTTCCAGACCCTTCAAATACAAAATTATGCACATGCAAGGGAGGGGGTCAAATTTTTTCGAACATCGTGAGCAGCGAATATCATCAATCACACCAAAAACTTGAAGAAACTTGTTAATAATAGGAGACGTTTTCAAAAGAAAATGTCTAATTATTACAGAAACAAGAAATCGTGAAAGTTGATGGCGCGTTTTTCATCATAATATCGAGTAAGTCAGGCAACAACAATGTTAGTTCAGATGCTAATAGAATGAACCTTGCATTTTCTGAAGAAAATAAGTCAACGGGCACATCTGAGGAGTTATCTGTCAAAAAGGCTCCTGTCGAGTAGGGGGTCATTCTACCAAAACCTTGTTACTCTTGTCCTAGCCAGATATCTGGCAATGTATAAACAATAGGGTCCTCTATTACTGTATAGGCTCAGAGGATAACTTATTGTATCTTTTTTATTAATTTGAAGTATCTTGCCCTCCACCCCTATTGTGGAAATTCCATTTAAATGCTCAAAAATTTCTTCATCGTGGCTGTCCCTCACCGTGGACTGGACTACAAAATATTTTTTTTAATATTATCGCTGCGTGTTTGAATAAACTGATTTTTTCGAATTTTGACAATTTCTCCATACTATACATCATGTCTTTTTTGGGCCGAAAAAATTTTCGGAGAGCTTCAGCTTCGACGATGGGGCTATACACTCAATTTTTCGAGACGAATCCAAATCCGTTGTCAAAATCGAGGTAGACTCATTTTTTGACCCAAATTGACCAATTTTTCCAACTTTTTCAAGTGTATCTCGCAATCGGAGGGTCACCGCCAAATTTGAACACAAAATTCGAACTCAGCAAAAAAAATTCAGTTGAAAACAGTCTTCAATTCAAAATTTTTGATTTTTTCGAATTTTGACAATTTCTCCATACTATACATCAGGTCTTTTTTGGGCCGAAAGTCCATTTTTCTTTTTGTCTCTCTCTCTCTCTCTCTCTCTCTCTCCTCTCTCTCTCTCTCTCTCTCTGATTCTTATCTTGACTAGATCTATGCTGTGTTGACTGTCTATCGGTTTGTTTAGCTGAATATTGAGGACGCATATCTAGGTTTTCAGCATGCAAGGAAATAGTCGTGAGATAAGAAATTTCTTGCCTACATAGTATTATTCACTCCATGCGCAGTAGGAGAGGGTGAAGTCTAGCTCGACGAGGATATTTAATCACCCGATGAACGAAAGAACTGATGGTGTTACCAAATTTGAATCTCTTGATGATGGCCTGGAGGTTGAGGTTGCAATTTTCTATTGATAGTGTCATGAGGGATGTCAAGGCTCATAAGAGGAGGTAACGTTTCGTTTCTCCAGCGGACAAATTCACATTCCAGGGTAAAATAATCTTGTAAGGGGTAATTAAAGGTCGGATGTTCTTCATAAGGTTGGGTGAAGGGAGGAGTGCTACTCTATAATAATGTCCTTTGAAAAGGGGCTGTCAAATCGAAGCAAATAGCAATATTAATAATATAGTCATGGGCGACGTCTCCAAGCGATATCACGCCTAAAAGTGCGCACCCAAGAGCAACATGATTTGTGATGAATTGATAAGGTCGGTCAGCAATTGCAACAATTTATCATTTGGCGACTCGCGCGTCGTATCACCCGATGATATGATGACGGCAACTCATTAACTCGTGAGATTGCGTTGCTCTAGTATGCACGATTTTGTCAACTTGCGCTACTTTCTTTTGATATAGCGGTTGATGTATTGCTGAGTATAGTTGCTAGTTGCTTTGGTCTGATACCCCGCAAGGATGACTGTCCGACTAAGGATAATAAATAATTAAGCGGTAGAGCTGTTGCTTAGATGGTTAAGACGTGTACTACACCCCACTAATGGGAATCAGTATCCGGATAGGCCTGCGGAGTTTAAGCACGGTGCACTTTATCAGTTGGAATTATCGACCGATGTATTTATCATTCGGTAAAGATCGGGTGATTACGGGAGGTTGCGAGTTGCAACCGAACGATCCTTTTTGGACCGAGCTCCGGCCAATGGCTAGTATCGAATTGCTGCCCAAAAAGTAGAATTATGACCAACAGAAAAACCGAATTTCGGCCCGCGCCTGTGGGATGAATGCAACTATTCGAAGTCATGAGTATAGTGAGATGATAGCATGTATGAATTGGCGATCAATCACAGTTTCTGATTCGAGGTATACCCACAACAATGCAGGAAGTAATGCAGATGTGCTGGAAAGGAGCAGCATAAGCAACAGCTTAAAACGGAAAGTTGTTGAGGACGTGAGTGGGCGTCCAAGTAAAATCCTCAATCGTGAATTACGGAAAGAGAAACCCTCATGCAATCTTGCGGATAGTGATGTTCATCGTATCAAGAAGAACATTCAGCACGCTCGTTCCCATCATCGGCCGGAGTTACCGAACTATAACCAAACACTTTTAATCACACCAGCTCCACACTGACTGCCCTGAGTCTGTTGAAGTGAGAAGGAAAGTGAAATTGCGTGCTACAGCCGCGATTTGGTTCTAAAATACCGCAATTTGGTAATGCACCATTTAGCTGATCAAGTACCCAGTGGGCTGAACTCGGCATTCTGTTTCCCCCATCCCGTCACTTTGGAACGCCGTTCGGATGCAGCTGTGATTACCTTTGGTTCCCCATCCACATCCTTTGGTCGGGGTTCAGAATTAAACCACCAGCTCTGTCTACAGGTCATCATAGTGGTTTCGGTTCTGGTTCCCCAGAATGGCATCAGGTTTTTGCCTTCTCCGATGTGCCGCTAATAAACGTACCAGAAAAATAAATACTCATCAATTTCTTGCGTTCCTAGTACTCCATTTTTCTTTACTAAATGAATAGTCCGTAAAAAATGTTTAGCAAATAAATTATCACATTTTCATTCTGGTAATAATAGAGAGTGGAGAGAATGCATAACACTATAGGCTCATACTTTCTTTTGCCTCGTTATTCTTAATTACCGTCGCGGTAATAAAACAGAAATGGTTTTAATTTCGCCCCCGATTCACGACGTCCTTATACAGACCCGCGGTTTTTCGTTTCATTACTGAAGAAAGAAAAACACGATGACAAATTTGAACGAATAATATCAACGTCACACCGTCACCCCATTTCGATGGGAAAATTCAATTTCTTTTCTTTTTACCGTAGGTAAGTACCTAAGTACATCCAGCAAATAGCTTTCTTTTTTTGGTCCTGGCGTGTATATAAAATCTCGTTATACCTCGTTAGTTTTTTCATCAGTCAGGTGTATCGGTATCGGTATTTTTAAAAAATTCATTCGAACGGATTATCGGGATAATTTTAGTCGGAATTTTTTCTTCACAGTCGCGAGAAAATGATGCGGATACGTTTTAAAAACGGTGTTCGCTATTTTCGAGTTCTCTATTTATTGAAGACACAACGAAATTTTATTCGTCCCTCGAGGAATGGAACGGCTGTAAAAAAAAATAAAAGTGGATTGATTTGTGTTTTTTTACGGATATATTTTGTGAAGACGTGAAAAAAATAAGTCCGACGAGGTCTGCGACGAACCCATCTCGCGGTCTACAAAATTTTACTTCTCGTTTGTTCGGGTTGAAATTGGAAGTCGATGTTTAGGCTCTGAACCGTCTGATATTTTATTTACTGAGCAGACGATATCGTGAACTATTAGTTTTATGTCTGTCTCCAAAACATCCTAAATCGGACGTTCCGAAACAGGCAGGCGAATAAATAATCAGTCAGTCAGAAAGACAGGTAGTTGATTGACAAACAGAAGAGAGACGCATGGCATTGAGTTCAGTTCTGACGTGAGTGATGAGACTGTTGGTGATGAAGTTAGGTCGCAAAACAATTGAGACGTCACGCTTTTTAACCAAGAGTGGAGTGAAAGAGCATGTTTCTCTTTTTTTCGGCGAGAGGGTGGCAAAAACTGGAAAATTCCTACTACACGTTTTTTTCTAAATTTTAAGGTTTTCATCTTTGGCATCCAGAAGAGAAAGATATTTTGGAGTAGAACTGTTCAACCATAAACTGTGGCCAAATAATATCCATTAAATGCCATACTATATGAGGGAGTACAGGCACAAACCCGAGATGGAAAGGGCTAGTAGACTATCATGCGACACAGGATCTGCTGGATCTGAGTGAGGGAAGCAAACCAAAGTTTGTCACAAAGTAAAGCAAGAAGTTATAGACATAACAGTCTGTAATTCCAAACTTAAGGACCTAGTCCAGGGATGGAGAGTGTTGGATAAACTGTCTCTATCGAATCACCGATACATCCAATACCAGATTCGGGCATCTAAGGAGGAACAAAGAATCAGGAACCCGAGGAAAACAGACTGGGGAAGCTTCAAAAATTATTTGAAAAGACTGACGAGGTGCAACCGGCAGCTGATTCAGAACTTGGGTGACCTGGAAGCGCAAGCCAGCATACTGAATGGCGCCCTCAGAGACGCCTACGAGAAGAACTGCGAGCCTAAGATAATAAAATTACGCAAAACCATCTGGTGGACAGCAGAGTTGGGGAAACGTAGGAAAAATACTCGAAGAAGGCTCCGAGCAGCACTGAAAAATAATACGCCAGCTTACTGGGAATTATATCATGAGACCCAAAAAGCATATAAAAAGGCAGTTGAGTGAGCCAAAATAGAGGGGTGGAAACGTTTCTGCGAATCTGTAGAAAAGATACCGGAGACGGCACGTTTGCAAAAACTTCTCAGTAAGGAAAGGAGAGTAGAAGAGGGGCAGCTCGAACTCCCGACAGGTGGTTTTTCTACCACCCCGAGAGAGAAAATAGAGCATTTCCGGGAGCAAAAATCATAGAAAACAGACAGCCGGAGCCGGGAGTCAACCGTATACAAAACGGAACGGATTGGGAAACAGCGAAGTAGTTGGTTACACCAGACAGAGTATGTTGGGCACTAAACGCATTCTCGCCGGACAAAGCACCGGGCCCAGATGAAATCTATCCAGTCCGCCTACAGAAAGGACTAGAGACCATAATGGGACCGTTCATTAGGGTCCTCAGAGCATCATTAGCTCTAGGGCACATTCCAAAATCGTGGAGGGGCGTGAGAGTAGTGTTTTTGGCTGAACCGGGCAGAGGCCCATGCAATGCCAAATCCTACTGGCCGATAAGTCTCTCATCATTCATGCTAAAAACCTTGAGACGGCTGATAGACAGGCATTCAAGAGAGGTTACTCTGAAAAGGTTCCCACTACATGAGAACCAGCACGCATATAGGGCATGTAGATCAGTAGATTCATCACTGCACTCGTGTTACGGCAATTGAGAGAGGGATGACAGCAGAGATTATGTCCGGACCTCATTCATGGATATACAGGAAGCATTTGACGCGACCTCTCGTGAATCAATAGAAACAGCCCTGAGGGAAAGGGAAGTGAATGAGAGCTTAATAAACTGGGCAGGGATACCCAGATAACATACCATCAAGAACAAATCCATGCAACGATCATTAGAGGCTGTCCACAGGGGGGGGGGGAAGTACTCTCTCCCCTACTGTGGAGCCTAGTTGTGGACAGTTTGCTAAATGAGTTAAATGGTCAAAAAATATAGCACAGGGCTACGCTGATGATTTGGCTGTGGTGATAACCGGCAAATTTCCGGAAAAAAGGGTTATCGATAAACCCAGACAAAACTGAGATCACTCTTTTCACCCACAAAAGAAAGGGCAAGGAGTTAATCAAGGTGCAATACAATGGAAGACCGTTAGCCCTGACAGGAGAGGTGAAGTAGTCAGAGGGGAACTAGACCACCTAGCATCTTCAATATTGTTTTTTATAGAAAACTGAAGAGAACTAGAGTGTTAGCCCTAACCATTTCCTTTCAGATGAGCCCAACTTCAGCTTTTTTGCAGAACATTTTTGTCACTGATCATCTTTTCGTCCAAATACACCAATCAGCCCCGCATTTCATTAGGCCACTAGAGAGTGGCTCTTTGGCATCCAAACGCGAATAGCTTGAGTGTTTTGAAAGCGGATTATTTTGTAAGCAAACGTCGACTGCTTAGAACACATAAACTATGTTAGATACGACATTCGGGCGTGTGATTATCAGTGCAGCCATATATAGAGTACCATAATCCATCAAAAAGTGAAAAATCGTTTTTTAGGGAATAACTTAGTTTGGAATATGGCTCCTCATATGTTTGTTGGTGTGCGTGCATGTGTGTAGTAAGACGAGCGATCTCTACATTAATTTCATTCCACATCGCAAATGTAAAGACTGGGCACATGGAGAATGCGCCGGAGATCTAGGGGGTTCCTGGATTTACTATTATACGAGTATTGTGACGATCGAGTGAAGAAGAAAACCCAAAAACTCCGATATTTTTATTTTAAAAACTCGTTCATCAGGCCACAATTTTTTGTTGACTTATTTTGAACTTACCTAATATTGAATAATAATTTTACTAATTTGCATTCAGCTTCTTCCCCTTTATTGCTCTTTTTAATACAGGAATTAGTGTACCCCATATTAAGAACCAAGGTACCCCATATTGGGAGCACTATTGGTTGACCAGGCAGTTTGACATGTTTTTGAATAACCGGAATATAATACATATAAATGCAAGCCATGTATTCAATTTTCAACGCCTAGACTGTAATACGGTATACTTTCCTTTACACATCCCAACCAAAAATATTGCCGAATCTTTCATGATAATTTTTTTTACTCCGAGTTATGCACCCCGTATTAGGGCACGTGACCCTATAGATGAAATAACATAACTGTAACCATATCCGTTAGCTGTATGAATCGAATAACGTAACTATAACAGTAACCGTTAACCATATTCTTTTGGTTATGACAGCTCTGTTTTTAAGGTTGCATAAACAAGCAACTTGCAGGAAATCTACTTTCGTCATTTCTAATTGGATGTTTGTGTAATTTGACAAGAATATTTCTTGAAAAATGGGAAAATTTTGTATGGTAAAGGCTTTTAGAATTTGTTGACGTACAAATGTGATTTTTCTCTTCCAAAGGGAAGTTCGAACACGACTGAAGCAACTATTGATGAAAAAGGCTACACTTTCTAAGTTTCACCAATTCTTCAAACTACCTCAGCAGAAGTTTCCTGTTGCGCAAAAAATACAACATAATACGAGAAAACTTGTCTTATAATACAAATCTGTAACAAGAATTAGAATTGCTCCCTTACCCCACAGTGACCACAGAACAGTGGCGAATTCAGGAAGCAATCCGAGAGGGGCAATTCAGAACATGTAAGAATGTAATGTCACTCCTTAGTACTTGGGTAGTTTTTCGTCTCGTGGATGACTGAACGTTGCGTACTGCTGACTGAAAGAATATGCTCTTGGGAGAAGAGAAGATGTGTAGGCACGAAGAATTGTGACTAAAGTTTTACGAATTCCACATAAAAAATTAAAAAAACTAATTTCACAATTTTTAGCTGGTTTCCGGAATTCTCAGCAGCGTTTCCGACCTTCTGGTTAATACTAAAATGATATACATTTCCTGTGCCATGAAGAAAACCTGTCTACTCTCGCTTTATATAATTTTTCCGACTGAGTATCGGAATTTCTCGACTGTCGGATGTAATTTCACAAATATGAAAGTGATGTCGGAACCCTCTGTCTCTATTTCCTCGCGACAGCCCTGACTGCTGACTACTTTATTATTGACGTTAAAAATGAAAATACCTCCCAACGTGTGCTGTCAAAGTTTTTCAATTCACGGAATTCTCGACAGGGTGACTATTTTCGCAGAATTTTAACTTTCTTCGCAATATCATCCAATTTTTTTCGCGTGCAGGGAAGTGAAGCAGTCTTCAACATAGAATAAGACTCGTTAATCTTCGATTCTCATGTTTTGCACTCTCCCAGAGTTGCTCAAAACTCCTGAGTACTTTTTCAAACTTGATTTTTTATTCGTTTATTGGAACAGGTTCAAGATTCTTAATTTTTTTGTAGTTTACCAAGCTCGTCGATCTGTGTACTTGAAACTGTATGAAGTTGAAAAAAATATGTATATAAACATCTCATTAAACCCCCCTCCCCCTTATTAACAAAATTGTTAGTTGTTATTCTCTCGTAATTTATGCTTTTTTGGTGAAAAATTTATACTTAATAATTACCCTTTGGTTGTTTCCCTTTGAACAGAAATTTTGCTCTAACGATATAAAATTCAAAAGTATTCCATATTATTTAACAGGTTAAATCCAGTGTCTTCCCCCTCCACCGAAAAAAGTCAATTTAGCGATATGATGGCAGGAATTTTATAGTACTACGATCGAGTTCTGCATGAAAAATGTTGCCTGCATAATTATTCTCAAAATTAAAGCTGTATAATCCAACGTGATACATTTTTCCGTTTCCTGAAAAACTCGCGAGAAATGACTCGACCTGTTCCAAATGAATAAATAAATAAAATAAAATAAAGTCACTTTTCAAGATATCCGAAAATTGTTCAGAAATTTCTAAAGACTGTATATGACTCTACCAGACTCAAGTTCTGGCTAGTTGAGACCTGATCAAGACTTTTATTACTTGTGTAAGACGACTCTAAGGCATCTTAAAACTAACTGGAATACTTGTGGATTCATTTAGGACTGGGTGACGCACTTATTTAGGACTTTGTAAGGCTCTTGTTCAAGATGCACTGGCTACTTAGTTTCTTTTAGGACTTTTTAGGACTCTTCCAGACTTGATCGAAGACTTTAAGGTTAGTAGACGTTTTTTTAGACATTCCCAAACTCAAACTTTTTACGACTCATCAGGATTGTATTAAGACTCTTCCGAATTTAATCAAGATTCTGTGAGACCTGATCAGTGACTCGATGAGGCAAATGAAACCCTTTTTAAGGGTCTTCCAAACTCTCGAAGGGTCCACAAAGACTGTTTAAGAAGCGTTCAAAGTCTTATGATTTCCCGTCGACCTAATCATGATTTCGTGGGACTTCTTAAGGCTTATTTAGATTTTCAAGTGTCACTGAAGACTCTTGGCAAACATATTTGAGCCTCTGTAAGACTCTTTTGGTTAATAATTTACTCGCGATGACTCTTAAGGCTTCATTAATGATTTCCGAGACCCTTTCATATTTGTTCAACATTCGACGAGATTCTTGAAGGACTGTACGAGGCAGGTTCAACTTTTTATCATTTCGAAGTGTTGTCTGCTCCAATTTTTCTCCTTGAGAAGGGCCGTTGCTCTCATTATCTTCCCCTTGTATCCGCGCCTGCTGCAGATAGAATTTAACGGGGTAGCTCGGCAAACTCCGATCTATAAGAGAATATATTTCTCGTACACTCTTTCGAGGCCTACCTCAGCTCAAGCTGTAGAGAAGAGGAAATGTTGGACTCATTTTCAATACACATTTTTGTACACATCCATTTATTTGTATCCGCACGTATTGAGTTCATGAAAAATACACATACTCTTTTTCTTTTTACTTTTCATGATTCAGCATTTTCTGTTGCTATGAATGGACTTGTGTAAATTTGACCAATAAATTCTGAGCCAATATACCTTAATCTGCTTACCAGTGATTGTTTTACCTACCAATTCAAGAAAAAATTTCAAGTTGAAGTCCATCTTGGTTTTAGATGATTTTGAACCAACTAATTTTGACGCAGCTGATGGAAGGAAGGAGGGAAAAGTAAATTTTTTCTCGATATTTTTTGTGAAAATACTAACTTTCCAATTTCATGTTTCTTGCTACGTAGAGTCATTTTTGGAATTCTGAATTCGAGAGGCCAAAATCGGGGCCAGATCGAACATAGGTATAAGGCAGGGTTAGAAGTCAGCTATACAAGTTTTCATGGTATTTCGATTTGTGCATTTTAAGTGGGATCCGGAGCCGAAGCTGGAGGTCGAAGCCGATCATTTTACGACCGAGGAAGCCGAATCGATATCCGAAAAAATTATTTGATGGAATCGGAGCCGACTTCTAGTTTTGGCGCTGGCTCCGGCTTAGGCCCTTCAACTTCCCCTTTCCGTCCTCCTCTCCCCTGGACTTCCCTGGCACCCATCCCTCCTTTGAAAATAACAGGGGGCAAAAGTCAAACAAATATTTTATTTTCGTTATGTTGCAGACGGGTCGGAACGGGAGAGCATTTTCATGTCTAGAATTTAACTTTGCTGCGCCCTGCGCAGCTACATTCTGCAGCCTTGTTGTTGCTGCGCCACTGCGGTCTGCAGCCTTGTTAATTTCGTGGAAATTTTCAATACTGAGGATGGTTGGAAAAAGTACGATACGTAGGCTAGCGTATGCATGACCCTGGACGATCAGTTGGGCCAGTCGAGTCAGTCATTCAGAAAGTCATTCTTCAGTCAGTCAGCCAGCCAGCCAGTCAGCGCGTCAGTCAGAAACGTAATGCGCAAATTGTAACGGTTTTTCCTTTTGGATACCAAAGTAAAAACATGAAAATGTCAATAAGAAAGAAGTCAGTCATCCAGTCAGTCAGTCAGCTAGCCAGCCTACTCAGCTCGTAACGCTATTTTCTTCATGCTCCAGAGTAACGCTTTTAGCATTTTATATGCTTTTACTACTGGGTATACGTGAGCTAAAACCGTTACGCTCCCCCCGTAACGCTCCTGTTACTATAACGTCATACTACTGGGCATACTTCAGCGAAAACCGTAACGCTCCCCGTAACGGCCTCTTATACTTGAGCGAAAATCGTGTTTAAACATTTCCATGGAAATTTATTTCTTCCAGCCAGGGGTACACTTGAGCAAAAACCGTAACTCTCCCTCCGTAACGGCCCCCCGTAACGCTCCTGTTACTATGGTGTCATACTACAGAGTATACTTGAGCGAAAATTGTGTTTATACATTTCTATGGAAATTTATTTTTTCCAGCCAGGAGTATCTCTTTTCTAATATTTTTACTCTCAACCGGAGCCCTGAAATCCGCCCTTTTGAGCATTACCTCAGAGACGTCGGAGAGGCTGTTAGGGCTTTCTTAGCCATCTTCTCATCGTGCCGAAAAATTGACCCAGGTCGAAATGTAGCTATAGTTGCTACGTGTGTCGAACCCGGGACTTCCGGATTCTGAGACCAGCGCGCTATCCACTCGGCCAACCAGAGCTCCACCAGCCAAGGGTATACTTGAGCGAAAACCGCGACGCTTCCCTCGACACGAAACCAGCGCCCTTTCGAGCATTGCCTCAGGGATGTCTGAGTTCTCTTTTCATTTCCAGCTCAGTTCAACTCACAGTTCTTTAGCTCTTCATGGTAACAATTCAGTTCAGTGGTTGACATTTCCATTTTCTTCCAGCCATATGGGTGAAAACCGTAACGCTCCCCCCGACACGAATTCAGTGGTTGACATATGCTGCGCCCTGCGTGACTACAGTCTGCAGCCGTGTTGTTAATAGAAATTAGTATATAGAGAGATTTCCATGGAAATTCTTTTTATTAGTGTACAAAAGCATATAAGATGTTACATACACTACGTGTCTCAAATGGATTTTTCCATTCAAACTGGGCTTCAAACGTTTATTGCATTTCATCTGTTTAGCCTTCCAAGAGCGACTTTTTCCAACAAAATCTAAATGATAGTTTTTTATTTGATGATACAGGGAGGGAAATAGCAATTTCCTTCCCTAGGAGAGAAAGTGATTTTTTCTTAACGATCTACTGAAAAAGAAATAATTGTAGTGACTAGAAGGGCTTCGCCCCCTGGCCGCTTCGCACCCCTCCCCCCGCCGTCACTCGCTTCGCGCCTTGTCCGACCACCACAATCCTCAGTGTTTGGTCTAAAACTTTTGTTCTTGAGTTGAGGTTTGCCTTGCGCTTCTTTTTCTTCCCATCTATCAGCGGTCCTCAATCTTCCACCATGAACCCCTCGTTCACCACGGTCGCTCTCCGCTTCTACGGTCGCACTTCAACAGTCGCAGCTCTCCTCAGCCACAGACTCCTCCCCCACAACGACCATAATCTCCTACCAAAGACTTCAATGCCCACCCCATGGTCTTTTACCTCCGCAGTATCCACTCCCTCCCCAATGGCGCCCTTAGTCCCTCTCTACAGCCTTCCCCTTCCGCGGCTCCATCACCTTACGGCCTCCTCGCTCAATCACCTTGATGATCCCCTGGTCCTCCAACCAGGAGCTTCCACCACCATGACCACCCCTCCCTCACGAGGAATCTTCCGCACCATGGCCTTCATTCGCCTTCCCGGCCACCTCTCTCACCAAGGACTTCCTCTTCCACCAGAATCCTGTACTCACCATCTCCCCCACCCCCACCTGGGACCTTCATCTCCCTCTACAGTCCCCGCCACCACCGTGGCTTTCCTCCCCTCCAGGAGCTCTCTCCTCCACCATGAGTACCTCTTATCCCCCCGGACATTTATCTTCCAAAGCTTTACTGCCTCATTAGGACCCCCACCGACCACTACCTCCTTGTTCCTCAATGGCCACCCTGTGCAACCAAGGATTTCCTCCGCCACGAGGACGCCTCACCCACCCTCATCCACCACTACCCTTTGAGCTTTATCTCCCTTCACAGCCCTTGTCCTCACTATAGTAATCCAACCCCTTGAAATCCCTGGGTATCCACCCAGGAGCTCTCACGACCATGACCACCCCATCCCCCTCCGAGAGCCCTTACTCTTCAGGACCCCACCCCGCCACCAGCCTCTCCCATAAAACGGCCATTTCTCTCCCGGGTCCCCACTCTCACCAAAGACTTTCTCCTCCACCAGGTCCTCTTACTCATCTTAACCCCCACCCCCGCCCCACCCAGAGCCGCCATCTCCGTCCACAGCTTACGCCCTTGCAGGGGCCATCTTCCCCCTTCAGGAGCTCCCTCCTCAACCATGATCCCCCTCCTGAGGGTAGGTTACCCCTGGAACATAGAGCAATTAAGGGGCAGGGTAGGCCACCCGCAGTGGGCTGCCTACCTTTGCTGCTCCCTCCTCCACCATGAACCCCCTCCCCACCTATGATTTATCTTAAGTCAGACTATGTGTTATACCTTGCGACTTGAGATCTTGGAGATTATGGGTAATTATTATGTCATTATTATGTTATTATATGTCTTTTTATGTCGGTTATGACTTAATACTTGGAGATCTTTTATGTTAGAACAGATTATGTCCTTGAAAGTAGCTGATCTGCCCCTGCAATTTTTCTGATTTTTAGTTAGGCAACCCGCAGTGCGTTTTTTCTAAAGAGAAGAGAGATAGAGAGATATAAGAAGGAAGTAGCAGGGATGAAGGCCGGGATTCAGATATCAGGCGTCTGGGACCAGGAGAGGAGGGGTGGAAATGCAGGGAGGACGAGAAGTAGAAGGAGGTGCAAAGGCAAAGGCTAGTACTTAGACTTCAGGCCCCTCGGAGTTTTTTCCAGGGGGGAGTTCCCCTCCACAGCTCCCTCCCTCTTATGGTCCTCCTCCCCAACCACAAACCTGTTCTTCAGCGTGCTTCCCGAAGCTCTCCTACCCATCAGGGACCCTTCTTTAGGGTAGGCCATCGCCGATGGTAGGGACCCCACACCCACCTCTATCTCCTGGCCTCCATTTCCCTCCACAGCTCTCTCCCACATCATGATCCTCCTGCCCCTCCAGGACCTCGATCATGTACCAGGAACCCCCTCCTAGGGGTAGCTTACCCCTCCTCAGCCACGGAGGAGAGGAAGAAGGTGGTAGGGATGAAGGCCGGTATTTAGATATCAGGCTTCTTGGAGTCTTTTTTTCCAGGAGGGGGGAGGAGGAGTTTTGGTTTTAAATACATAAGAGAAGAGATAAGGCGATATTTCCAGATGTCTGCTTGTATTTGAAAGGTAACATTCCAGTCTCGCCGTCATAGAAATTTAGGTCGACCCCCCTCTCTCCCACCCCAAATTATTTGTTTAAAAGTCCGTTAGATTGTAACGTTCTGAGCTGAAAATTTTTCCCATTCGAACTTGACTTCAGAAGTTCATTGTATTTCATCTGTTTAGCCTTCCGAAAGTGAGTTTTTCAGTGGAATCTAAATGATAGTTTTTATTTGATGATACAGAGAGGGAAATAACAATTTCCTTCCTGGGGGGGAGAAAGTGGTTTTTTACTTAACGATCTACTGGGAAGGAAATAACAGTAGTAAGATGATATTTACCGATTTCTGTTTTCCGTTGCCAGCTAGCCTAGCCAGCCCGTAACGCTATTTTCGTCACGCTCCAGAGTAACGCTATTTTCCATTGTGTGTCAAGGGAAAAACATGAAAATGTCAAAACACATTCTTGGTACAGCCGGAGCCCGATAACAATTATTTGTCGGAACCAAGCCAGGAAAACGTTACTTATTGGCAGGGCCGTACCCAGGATTTAAGTAAGGGGGGTTGCGATTAAGACAAATTTTTTCTCTGCGTGAGGGAGGCTCAGTCACAGATCCGCCCTTCCCTCCGTCACAACCCATTGTTTTTTCGTGTGTTTTTTGTCCGATGGGGTTACCCCCCCCCCCGTCCACCGTTCGTTATGGCTCTGCTTGTTGGAGTTGAAGTCCATTTCAAGAATCTTAACCAGAGTCAGATTTGCTGCCGGAGATGAATTCCAGTTTGATTGGTATCCGTGATTTTTAGTCAAACGAACATCGAAGTTTGCTATTTGAATAAAGTCAGTTTTGCCCATTTGGACATTTTATGTACACGTAAATGCTAACGAGTCATGTATTGGTTCTTCTGTTCCAGGTCAGCCCAAATATAATTAGGTTTTTAAAATCGCCCGTTAACGCTATAGATTTCTTAGCAACGTTAAGTTTTTATACGGATATCTTGACGCAGTACAGTGTCGCGAAAAATTTGAAGAAATCCGATATTTTAGAATTCTTTTCCATCGTTCGAGTGCTCCGACTGTTCAAGTTGACCAGACACTCGCCGGGCTTGAAGATACTGATACATACTTTCAAAGCCTCCGCCAAGGAGCTGACGCTGCTGGTATTTTTTCTGGTTCTCGGTATCGTCGTGTTCGCCAGCTTGGTTTATTACGCCGAAAGACTGCAGGTAAGTCTTGATATCCTTTTCTATATTTGGTTTCATTTTAACGCCGAGATGACCAGTGATTTGTTCATTGAGAATTTTTTTTACTATTTCGATTTGATTACGTAGCTCGCAGATTGTACAGACGAAGTTCATAGGCGCCAGCGTTTCAAAATTGAAAACTATGGCGCCCGGAGACTTTCTGCTGTCCCGCCTGCTCTTTGTGTTGAACTTTAACCCGGTGTTTTTTGGAGTTTTCAAAGCGCGGCGAACGTTGTGGTCAACCGTTAGTTGCCAAGTTTTGACTATAACCGACTAATGGTCTTACATTCAGAAAGACGGTTCTCGTTGCACAAATTATACGAAGTTACTATGTATTTTCCATGGGATGAATGTATTATAGAACACGCCGTACAGCTCGTGCTTCTCGGCATTCGACTGCTGTGTAAGATTTTAAGATGCTCTCTGTTCGACTGCATGACAAAAGCACGGAGCTATGTGCCCCTCTGCGACGTCGGAAGAAGTATCTAAATTCCGAGAATTATGAAGCGGCCTGACGGATAGGGTTTGGGTTGAATATCCCCGGCACGTCGTTACAAAATATTTCAGGAATTGACGCGGTAGTGTCGAGTGTCAAGCAGATATTTCCATTCTTGAGGGAACGTTGTATTATCGGATCTTAATAAGTTGTAATTTATGCAAAGCTCGACCAACTTCGTAAAACGCTCAGTTCGAGTTGCCGACTTTCTCTATTCTGGTTTTTGTTAGGAACATCCGATGGAGGTAGATGCGGTTGATATTTCAAAACGAATGTTATACTGAAAGAAATTCTACGTTCGGTGTAATCGGGTTTGGAAAAGACAAATAGACTTCCTCGCTAAGTTGTAGCAGAATGATGATTTCGTAAGAACGCCTTACATTTCCGGGAAACGAAACCCATATTATTTGGATGTAAGTCTGGTTGCCTGTCCTCAATCCGGGAACGGCGATATATTGAAGTTTATAATAGCGGGTGACCCGAAAGTGATGCTCGAGAGAAAGTGGCATGTAAGGAGCTTTCCCAGTTCTGTCATTTAGCCGTGTAGACTGAAAAGTTGTCTGCTTATTTGATTTGTCCTGTTCCGCGTTGGTAAAATTGATATTTTGTAATTGGAAAGACTGAAACCCTCTGAGAAATTCGACGTTTGGTGTAATCAGGTTTAAAAAAGACAAATAGGTTTTCTCGCTGAGTTGTAGCAAAATGATGATTTCGAGAGAACGCCTTACACTTTGAAGAAAGGAAACCTATATTGTTACCTGTTCTTATTCTAGGAATAGCGATACACCAAAGTTTATAATACCGGGTGACTCGAAAGTAACACTCGATAGAAAGTAGCGTGACAGGAAGCTTTCCAAGATATTTCTGTCATTTAGCAATATCAGCAGAAAAGTTGTCTTTTTATTCGGTTTGTCTTATTCCGCATTGGTAAAATTGATGTCTGGTATTTGGAATGCTTGGAACTCCCTCTTTCTCCAACGCGAAATCCATCCATTATGTTCCCGACTAGTGCTTCCCCAAAAAAATATCAAGATGACTGAGTTATTTCAGTAAATACATTTAGAAAATTTTTTTGGCAACTAATTCATAACTGAGTGGGTCATTCTCCGAAATAGATGAAAATTTGAATGTTCTCTGTAAGTTTTTTACGCGTGTTTTTCAAAAAGTTCTGGTGAGTACTTGTGTGTGCACGTAATACGATGTCACAAACTGGAAAATTACATCGCGATATAAAACTTGGTATTACTGATTGATATCAAATGTTATTTCCCATCCCTGCACTTTTAGGGCACTATATGGCACTCAGCTTTTCAACTGGCAGCTGCGTTCCCTATGCTATTGCGATTACCATTTGCGATGTCTTCCCAAAAAGGACATGGTGTGTTTCCCATCAAGTTATTTCCATAGAACAAATTGTGTTCAAACTTACAAAACAGGCAAACAGTCGAATGCTGTATCGTGTTAGTTCAAGGATTTCGCGAACATGTGTAGTTCATATTTACGTAGTTCAGACTTCGGTCCAGTGAATGTAACCCTTCCCCTATGCAGGGCCGTAAACAGGGATATTACTCTAGTCAATCGATTTGCCCCCCTTGCCCTGGAAAAATAAAAAATCTGTTGTTACATCCTCATTTTGTAGAAATTTTCTTATCTAAGAATTCGATTTCGTCCCGCTCTCCGATGTTACGGCTCTAGCCTTTAGATCAAATGAGGTAATTTTAACATTTGGCAATATTTATGCCATACATACAGGATGTCGATGAGATTTACCTCACCCTCGTGATCTTCATTTTCGACCAAGAGGTCGATCGTGGTACGACAAAGCAGGATTTTCATTTAGTAATGTCTAGTTTCTTTTGGAGTGAAAATATTTTCTCTCTGCAAGAAGAGCTCGAATGTTCCACCAGCTTGAGATTTTCAAATGAAGACATCTCAAAGAAAGTATTGAAACAAGAGGTTTTGGGTCACTGATTTCGAATATCCAATCAGGTTTTTGTACCAGCTTCGATAATTTCACTCGTGAAATGGCAACGTTGACTTTTTTTTTTTTTTTTTTTTTTTTTTTTTTTTTAACCGAACAAATCATCGAAAGTGAGATTTTCTGGATTGATGATTTTGAGGTCCTGGAATTTAAAAGTTAAAATGGGCAAAGACGCTTAAATTGGGGCCAGATTAAAAATGTGTGAAAATTTTTGAAATCGATAACCCAAAAAACTCTCGTTTTAGTTCTTGTTGATTTTGCCCATTTCACGACTACAATTTATAATTTGAAGCCCCAATCGGGATCAAATGAGAAATCTGATCGGATATCCGAAATTAGCAAGCCATGCGACCCTATTTCGATACTTTATACGTTCTCACTTGAAAATTCAGGGAGGTGGAACGTTCTAGTCCTCCATTTGAGGCATAGAAAATGTTTCACTTGAAAGGAAACTAGTCATTACCAAATTGAAATCCTGCCTTGTCGCCTTTCGATCCAACTTCGCGGTCAGAAATAAAAATATGCGCATTTGTTCAGACACTAAATTGCAGTCAGAGCTGTGACCTTGAAATCCAGTCAGACTGAGGAACCACAAGGAAACAGCTCCCCTCGCCTCTGAGAGACAAGCCATCAGATGTAGAGGAACAGTAAAACATCTGTTATGGTAGTGACAGGAAAACAATTGGCTCCTACCTACTCCCTCCTCCACTCCGGAGCAGTTAGGTGAGTGACGTGCCGGTGTAGGAGGCTCTAGCCCCCTCCTCCTTCCCAAAAAAATTCGTCGAAACTTTTTCTAAATTGATTTTGAAACGAAGAAAATTGATGCCGATGACACGATGCGGTTACGTTGCATCATAGGTTTGTAAAAAAGTACCAAATCAGGTAGGTGCCAAATCGAGCTTTCACCTTTGCCTTTGCCCAAGTTTTTTTAAATTTTTGTATTCTTAATTCTAGTCCCACCAAAAAAAGTTCTGGTTGCCCCCCTGCGTGTTGCAATGACTTTTGGAGGGAATTCTTAATTTTTATAACTCAGGATCTGATCTTGCTATTGGGGGACGTTTTTAAAATCAATCAATCCAAAAATAAATGAGCAATATTTTTCCGACAAACAGTGAGTTCCTACTTGTCCATGAAGCACAAAGACTATCTATCGATTTCTCAATTTTGAGTTTTTCTCTTCCAATTTCAGACAGAAGCCAGTCTCAACTTTAGCGGATGCGACCTAGAAATTTCAGTTTCAAAACTAAAATGTTCGCTAAAATGAAGTCTGAGGAAAAGTTCCAAAAACTAGACTTTCTGCGTTTTGGAATTGGAATAAATAACGAATGGACTTACTCCGTTTTGGAAGGTAGCTTCTTCATCGGCAATTATTGTGATAACATGAAGAGAAATGGTTTTTGGCGAATCAGTGGTGATATTGATCAGGTGTGGGTTCCATTACCCAACCATCTCCTTGACAAAACTTTCCGTTTTGGAAAGACATCTCACAAAATCAAAATTAAATGGGGAAAACATTACCATCTCTTTTCAGATTTTGTGTGTTGCGATTTCAACCAGCCAACTGAAGGACAATTTTGCTAAGTTTTCCAACTGACCCAAATAGCTCAAGGATGGCTCCTCTCACTCCTCTTTTCGGTACGTTCCGGTTCCAGACTTTCGTGGCTGATTCGAACTCTAGCTGTTCAGACTTGTTTTTAATCTCAGCTAGGTGTCATATTCAGCCACACTTATGATTTGTTCGGATAGATTTGAATCCCGTGAGGACTTCGAGGACCTATCAGTACTCCGACTGTGCTCAGATGTATTTGGCGCCTCGTAGGTCTCGGTAAGACCTATCAAACGCCTGAGATATTATTCACGCTGTGAGAATTTATCCGAACTATATTGAGACCCACTGGGCTGCTTTGAGAACTCTTTTAGACTTATTTGGCTGCTCTGTGAATTCTTTCAAAAAAATAGGCGGTGAGGAGATAGATTTTGTATTTCCCAGCGAAACGAACTCCGTTTTGTGGAGGAGTGAAGGTTTGTGTAATATAACTCAAATGTAGCTCTTTTTTATGGAAGGGGGGACTAAAACTGCCCGTAATTCAGATTATCCTTTCTTACGAAGTTACAATTCATTCTGTATACTACTTTAGCCCGAGATTGAGAGGTACTGGCATTTTGAGCAACGGTCTTTGCTCTTAAATATTTTCCATTCAGGAGGGGAGCAAGTTTGTACATACAGGAAGTCTGGTGTATCGAATGTCTAGAATAGCATTTTTCTGACGTTCAGTTCACGACCTTTTTCGCAACCGAAAAAGTCTTAGCTATTTCCACTTTTCCACGAATAGGTACCGATTAGAGGTTTTGTATTCTCTTTCAACTATCGAAAGCTTTGTCACTTTTGCAACACACACTACAGTACTATAGGTATAATTTTCAAATTTGGTTATTGCTTGCCCCATAAAAAGACACGACCCAAGCTGAACTTGCGAGTTGAGGACGAGAGATGACGTTGACTCGTGTGTATCCTGCATTGTTATATACTGTGAAAAGAGGCAGAAGAGGCCAAAGGATTCTCATGTGATTTTTGTATTGTTCAATGATTAGGTTTTGGGTTCTAGACTCGATATCAAAACTTCGAAGAAAGCAATCGTCTTTCTTGCCTTCTCTTTCATTCTTTCTTCCTTCCCCCCTTTTCCCCCCGATATTTTGTTAACTTCATCGAAAATACTTGTTGCTCCTTTTGTTATCACAGGCTATATGAGGAAGTTAACAATGATCACTTCTGCTGCACGACAAAAAAAAATCGGAAACATGTAAGGTGAATAGCGAACATGAATTTAGCTGTCATTTTTCAAAATTAGATTATTTTAAAATAAACATCTTCAAACTGCTGATTTAAAAAAAAAAAAAAAATCACGAAAGAAGAAGAGGAAATGGGGATTTTAATCTAAGTTGTGTAAATTGAAACAGTTTTTCTTTACCTTAACTCGACATCAATTCTCATTATTTTCACGCAAATAATTTTAACCTATTCGAGGTAACTTATAAGAGGAAAAATAATTTCTTTTCAAAACTCGCCTTCGCCATCGTGCACCCTCGAACATGAAGTAGGTATCCGGATCGCTGTTTCGAATTTCAGCAACAGTCGCTACGGACTTCGCATTTCTTTTTCATTTTTTGTTGTTTTTTTCACGCGTATCGTATATTACAGAACTCTAAACATAGAACAATAATTTACATTCTCAGCGAGAACACCCGGAACTTTTGAATCATCATAATTGAAAACAACTTAAAAATTCACCGCGTGTAGGATAAGGGCTTAACGGCGGAGAAGTTTTGCACGAATGCAAACAAAATTAAGAACTTTAAATGCCAGGATCGAGAAGGCTTTATTTCTCAGCTTTGAACTTTCCAGCAAGTCGAAATTACCTTTTAGAATCCATACTTGGTCGAGGCGTGAGTGAAATACTATAATTTTGTAATAAGAGTACCTTCTTTATTGAAGTAGTATGTTTACATTGGGCAAACTGTTTTTGGGGTCATAGCTATCATCAGTGCTTCCAACTTATTACTAAAGGCTCTTGAGACTAGGTTACGCTTAATATAGTGACGGTAATATCATAAAATACGCTGTGGTCTTGTCTCTCTACCATGAGGGTTGTTTCAGAAGTAAGGTCACTGTGTCTGTAAAAGACTTAAAACAGAATCGAAACACTTTAGACAAGGAGTTCATTGAGGAAATTTGCTATATTGAGCTAAGATCTTAATTTTTCAATTTTTTCCTAGTGATTACAGGTTCAGGAGTTTGAAGGTTTGAACCTGCTAGCGAAACGAAGTGAGGTCCTGAACCGAGACCTCAATATGTTTCAGGTCCTCACGCCGCTGGTCTGGAACGGATTAAAACCGTTGAACGTACCAAACACACACACACAAAAGTACATACACATTGCGCAAACTTTTGAGAATTGTGAACACTAGTAAGACATGATTGTTTGAACTTTGACAGGTTTAAATAGTTCGAATTGCTCTTGACCGAAGGTTAAAACTGACCCTTAAGAACACCTTATGTTAACACGGGCCTTAAGAATGGACGAGCATCGAATTTACGACTGTTTTTGGCCTCCTTTTTTTCACCGCAAACATGGATGTAAATTACCCCAAGACTCAGTCCTCCGTAACCATAACCTTGTTCCTGGAATTTTACCCACACCCTTATTTTTGGTCAAACATTTTTAAAAATCTTTTGTAAGTGTTAGGAACGACTGAATTAATGAATCTTGCAGGACTTTCAGTAGCACAGATATCACATTATCCTCTAGCTAGAGTCAAACCGTCTTCAGAAATGAGTTCAGCCTGCCCCTCAAATAATGAAATAACATCCACGTTGAATGTTATGAAAATTTATAACCCCCTCCCCACGAACCGCTATTTTCAACTTACTGCGAAACCAGTATCCAAACTGAACTTTTTGACTTCGAAACTTCCCAGTCGATATCTCAATTGGATGCTGCATAACGCTAACGAAACAGAAAAAAATGATTGAAATTAATTTTGAAATGCAATGACAACGGATTGAAGATGAGAGGGTTGCGTACAATTCTAGAACTGGGTGGTAGACGTAGGAAAATGGATCCGAGGATGATTTACATCAGTTGTGTTCGTTGAAGTAAATGGGGCCGAAAAATGTTGTACATTTGTTTCCTGTTTATCACATTTCCTATTCCATGTAGCGTTTCAAGGTGTTTCACTAAAAAGAAAATGAAATGTGAAACACTGCTCTACACACTTCTCACCATTTTCATGAAATTTGATTTAATTTGATTTTCCACTATTTCACGAAATCATGGCGAAAAAACCCGGGGCTATGAAAAAGATTTCATCGTGCCCGATGTGCAGAGACAAAACTTGACTTTCAGTTGGGAGGGGGGGGGGGGAGAAGAAAAATTTGCCGACAAATATTTTTTGAAAACTAAAAATTCGCCGACAAAATCTTTTTTAAATTTGAAAATTTGTCGATTTTTCAATCAAAATATTTTTTAATTTAAAAAAAAAAACATAGAAAAACAAACAAACAAACAAACAAACGTTCTTAGGAAATGGAAAATTCAAATGAACAGTTTCAAAATTTGCCAACTGCCAAAGGGGGTGTTTCATCCCCCCATAGTTTCGTCCCTGCACATGCAGATTGGAACCTTGTCCCCCAAGCACTCAATTTCTCGCACATGAGCATACTCTAGTCTGGAAGGGTAAGCTAGAAGGATGTTAGGAATACTTGAGAGAAACACACAACTTCCTTTACCCTTAAGGTGGTCCTTATTTACTCTTGGTGATTTTTTTTCTGAGTTTCCTCTGATTCGTATCCTAAATTGGTTCCAATAAATAAAATGAACCTACAAAGTTTCAGGTCGATCGGATTAGGGGAAACTGTGCCACAAGCTCCCTTTCATTTTTTTTTTTTTTTCTTAAATTAATTTATTATTATTTTTTATTTGTTTATTTACGAGCTTCTAGCTACACCAAGAGAGCTATACGGCTTGTCTGTGGGGATGGTTAAATTAATGGAAAGAGGTCTGTGTCGTAGAGGAAGGAGATGATTTATCTATTGTCATTGGGTTGTTTTGGAGCATGATTTTCGTTGGTGGTAGTTAATGTTTTTGGAGGTGAGAGTCAAGTGAAGGGCAGTAAAGTATATATTCGAATGTGAGTTCATTTGAGGAGCATTTAGGGCATTGCGAGGGAATGTCTATGGATTGAGGAGGTGCAGGTGAGTGAGGCGAGCATGCCCAATTCTAAGTCGTGCTATTACTATTCGTGATTTCCGGTTGGAGGTGACCCAGGGGATCGGTTTCTTTTTTACTGCACGAAGTTATTTGTTGGATTCTTTATGCCAAGATTGGTGCCAAGAGGAAAGGATTTTTAATCGGTAGGTGACTGCAAAAGGTCTTCGGGTGTTTTGATTGTTGGTTTTTCTACTTTAGGCCGGGATGTTGCTGTTCGAGCGGTTTCGTCGACTAAGTCAGCTTGTGCAATGCCAATATGGCCTGGGGTCCAGACGAATACTACCTGTTTTCCTATAGTGTGTTAAGTACGTGGATTATGAGTTGTATGCGTTGTACTAATGGATGTGTAGAGAGCATTACGCTGATTGATTGGAGGATCGATAGTGAGTCGCCGGCAATAATTGCTTTATTGGTGATATTAGGTAAATTTTGAATGCAGCAGAAAATTGCAGCGCGTTTGGCGGTGTGAATATATGCTGCATTGGGTAGTCTGTGAGGTTGGATTTTTGACCCGAGGGAATATGAACAACCTGTGCGATTATTTTTCTTTGGACCCGTCTGTGTAGCATAATAGGTACTCGGGGTATTGTTCGAGAAGTTTGCCAAAGAGGAATTTGAAAGTGATAGGAAATGTTGATCTTTTGCAATGTAAAGATAGTTCCAGATGGAAAGTTGCTGGTATGAGTTTCCACTGGGTAGTAGGGGTAAGAGAGATAAGCGAGTGTTTGTGGTTTATTCTACATATAATTGACGAATGTTGGGGGAGTTTGATTGAGGTGGATCATTAACCACGTCTGTGGAAAGTGGTGAGTTGGGATTTTGGGATATTTTGAGCAAGTATTTCCAGTAGAGGATCATTCTGCGGTAGGGTAGGGGAGGTTCGGCCATTTCCGCACAAAGACTGATGGATGGACTAGTGCGGAGGGCTCCTGATACTATTCGAAGGGCTGAGTTTTGGATTGTGTCGAGCATTTGAGTAATTAAACTTGAGCTCCAAAGTCGATCTGTGATTGGATAAGTATGGAAAACACACACAGAGTTTTGACTTTTGTTCCAGACTAAATTTCCCTCCTACAGGTATTCACCAGACCAAAACCCGTAAATTAAACAATAGAACATTTGCTATCGGATTCAGCTTGCGACATTGGAAAATAAGTCTGTTGCTTTCAACTTTTAGATTTTAATAAAATGTTCAACTTTCTCAAATTTCAGGCTCTAGGTCAAACAGAGCATCTATAGTGAAAACAGAATAGTCACTGAAATTCGAAATGCAATGTTTACTACAGACTTTCAGATTTTCGAAATGTCTTCCACATTTCAGCTTTGTTTCTACCTTTCAGACAACTTTCGATACTCAGCTTGAAACCTTATAGGCTTTTGACTAGTCTCTGACAGGAGTCCAGGGTACTCCATTTTCAGAAACGAAATTTGACTTTCAGGTCAGGGAGGTGGAGAAAAAAAAATTTGCCGACAAATATTTTTTGAAAACTAAAAATTCGACGACAAAATTTTTGAAAAATTAAAAATTTGTTAATTTTTCATCGGAATATTTTTTAATTGAAAAAAAAAAAACAAACAAAAACATTCATAAAAAATGAAAAATTCAAATAAACAGTTTCAAAATCTACCGACTGCCAAACAAGTGTTCACTTCAGGATTTAGCACATCAAACTGAGAACATGACAATCATCTTGAAATGACACACTTATCCTAGAATCTAGTTCTCCCTTTTAGCTAATGTAGTTGTGTTGTTTTTTTTTTTGTTTATTTGTAAATCGGTGGCATTTAGCTTCCTTTAATTCCTCGATAATTGTTCTCATTACGTTTCCAACACCCAGTGCAGGAGTGGAACAACGCAGTTTTGTATCTGACCTCCCGCTTTATTGTGAACCAGTTACCGGGCAAGTCGATTTGCAATGCCGAGTATGCGGCTATATAATCATAAAACACTGAATAAAAGTTAAAGAAAAAAAAAAAAACATTTTTATACAGTCGAGGAGCCCACTTCCAAAGTGGTCTAACTGCAATGTTTTGAGAAAAACTAGCAAAACAGTAAAGTAGGTAACGGATTTTTCAAGGAAGGTATCAATAAGTTCAACCTTCAAGAAAAATTTGTCGTTTTTGTTTTTGCAAAGCATGCCCCTAGCGCGGTAAGACAGCGCGTTGAAAACAAAAACTCATGACATCATAATGTTGCAGTTAGGTCACTTTGGAATTAGGTTCCTCAATTGTAAGTATTCTTTCAGTTTCCAAACTGAACTGTCCGAATGCCTCCATAGGTAATCACCCGGCCTAATTAATATGCACCCTCAGGAAACCAATATCATCTGCATTCCTCCCATGCTCCGCTTAGCGACGTGCTGAAGAATATTTTTCCTGGGGGGGGGGGAGTGTGAAAGTCCCAACTGATTCAACTCAAAATTCCCAAGTATCAAAGCGAAGGGGAAAAAAATTAGACTTGTCGAATTTTCCCAATTTTTCACCTTCTCAATCAAAATTCCCAAGTATCAAAACGCAATACAGAAAAAAAAGACTTTTGATTTGTTTGATAAATTGTTGAATCAGTGGGTAAAAGAAATATTAATTTCCCAAATTTTGCCAAAATTGCCGAATGAAAAATGACTGGGGGAGATTGACACCCCCTCGCACTGGCTCTTACTCCGCTTCCTCCCGAAACCAATTCAATTTGAAAGAGTTGCTGCGCCCTCTCTTGGCCCACTTTACGAAGGGACCTTACATACGTGGTGTGTGTCGTCACGATCTCTCTCTACATTTCATTCCATACCGCAATAATCCGCGATCCATGATCCAAATTACTGTTTCCGTGATTTGTCCAACTCTGGCTTATATGAAGTGTTCATCAACAAATTAAAAATATTGCTTACGATGATTAAATTTGAAAAAAATAAAGAACAAGAAAATAAAAATAAAGAAAGAAAGCTATATTTATGTTGACAACACGTTTCAATTCTTCGCCTGATAGAAACGCGTTTCGCCACTTAACGTCTTCTATCAAAAGTTGCCACCACCTACCGAGGGGCGTGTGTATTAGGAAGTAATCTGAAATTTCAATTTGCTGTAAAAGGAAATTCAAATGTTGCAGAATGCACGTCGCTTACTGCCAGTAACGAATACACCATCGAAATTAATTTCCCCTTACGGTGCACGGTAATTTACTTGACGTGAATTGCTCTTTCACGCCGCGGGTTAGTGGCCATTTATCTATCAGCGAGAATATTTTATAGTGACAATTCAGGGACGTTTAACAGCGTTTTACGGGCATTCGAGGGTTCCGGCAGAAGGTGTGCGAAAACAGCTCGAAAAATAATTTCATCGCTCTTAAACCCCCGGACAGCGGGGGTAAACTAAGTATACATCTCCCAACCTTGATACGAATTTAATTTGAATCCGGATCGCACCCGTTAAGGTGGAATCTATTTCGATGGCCTCGTTTATCGACCCGAAAACACCGAGATTCTCTGGAGACCGACCAGGTGATATAGCAAGGCAGGTACAGACTGCAGAGAACAACTTACGCAGCATCGAGAGAATATTTTTCGCATAGACTACTTTGAAAATACGATGTGATTCCGAAACCAATTCTAAGAATGGGTGGTAGTTGATAGTGTAGGGTTTGAAAAAACCAAGGATGTTGAACAAAACGAGTTTTCGTCATTTTGTCAAATGAGCATTTCATCATTTTTGTTATGTAATGAGGTTTGTTATCTTCGGAAATTTGTTATTTTGTTTTTTCATAGTTTTGCCTGCACAAAATTATTTTGATATTGTCTTCCGTTCTGTTATGTCGCTAAGCACAGTCTATTGTCAGTGATAATGTCACTTAGCAGAGACTATCAATATAACCTGAATGTGGGGGGGGGGCTTTTTTCATTATTCATAATCATAAGACCATAACCCAGCTGGTTCTTCTATCCATGTCAACAACAATTTGTTGGGCCTAGAACGTTTAATCTACATAAATAACATCCCTCATCATTAAATTAATACCCCCCCCCCAAGAGTGTTACAGGAAGTAGGAAAGATACCAACATTTCCCAATACAATTTTGTACTAAGTGAAATTTATTTTATGAAAATCATGTTTAACTACTTTCCATGATCTTTAATTTTTTTCTATGTGGTTACCATAACTGTCATCTTACACCTCCTTCCCATCGATATGCGCCACAGTTCAGGGAGTATGGCCGAAATGTTACCAAAACCGAATTTAGCGACTTTTGGAATCAATTATTGGATACCCATATTAAACTTTACAAAATACTAGAACCCCTCCCCGCATTGCATGGGCCTTAATTTCAATAGGTAAATAGATGAAAGGAGAAAGGTGAATAAGCCCCATAAAGGATATAACTCTGTGAAGTGTCAAAGTAGCTGAAGAAGATGATGATTGTTTTCATAAGGTCCGTGCATCTGTGTTGGAAAGTAGGGGAGAGTAGGGAGCAATGGGACACGGGGAGGATTCGAACGACCCCCATTTGAGGCTTCAGTATTTTCAAAAATCGTCAATTTCCAAAATGAAACTTCATTATATTGATACCTATCTATTCATTATGCAAAAAAAAAATCAGACTTTTATCATTTTTGCGGATTTATAACAAAAAATGTACTTTTTACTGTTTTTTTGCTCAGCCACCAATTTTTAAAAATAAAATATTTTTGGCTTTCTAAAGAGATATCAATTTAAATCGATTTTTGTTAGGTATAGGTTGAATATTCGAAAATAAGTAGATACGCAATTTTTGTCGTTACGACTGAGTGTCGCTTCATGTAAAAAAAAGTTCATGAAAATGATAGATTAGAAGCATTTGGACAAATGGTGTTCTCACTGATTTTTCTGTGATCTCGATGTGATAAGAAGTGCCGGTGTCTGTTTTTTTTTTTTTTCGTAGATGCCTGATCACTTTTATTTCTCGGACGTACCAGATACCTCGTTTGTGGCGTTTCTTGATATTATTGAAAAACTTGACAAAGTTAATGATGAAAAAAGGACTCAGGGACAAAATCGATGTTAAACGGTATTTTTTGATAATTAATCGTTTGAATGGTTTTTATTTTGTTTGCGAAGTTGCATTTTCGTAATTAAATAATAAATTTGCGTTTGTGCATATTTTCTTCAATTTTTTGGAATTTTATGTCGTGTCTGAATCCTCCCCATAAACTTGTCCGAATGGTCCCCCCCTGTCCGGTTTCGGACAAAAAAATCAAGTTTTTGAAAATTAATTATCATGGTAATAATAAAGATAAAAATAGGAAACAAAAATCATTTTAGATTTTTAAAAAGTCCAAAATTTGCGATGGTGGGGTGCAATTGCCACAAAATCTCATAGTTTCCACGTAAAACGTCAAAATGCAAAAACTGTCCGAATCCTCCCCACTCCCCTCTAATAATTCTTGACGGGGATATCTTGAACTCCATTTTTGGCAGTTCTAATCCAGATACAAGAAAATTGCTGATGACCTTTTTATGGAAAATTTAATGTACAATCTATTGCAAATAAAAAAACAGTAGCTTAATCGGGCAAGTTTCACGGGAAATTGAAAAAATGTGAAAATTTTCTGATATAATTCGGACTCGTCAAGATTAAACTGTGGTATCCATTAACACACCACTACAAGCACACGCACATACATTGATGTTATCAAAGTTAGGATACGCTGCTGAGAAGAACGTTACATTACATTTAAAAATTCAAAACTTTTTGAATTTTTATTGACGCTTGGATCATTTTTATGGTGTTGTTCTGTGTACACGTTCAATATTATTGACGCAGCGCTCAATAATTATAATTTTTATTGACAATGTATAATTCGCGTAAGTTGATCTGGTTGATATCAGTACATTTTAATGTTCTTTTTCGACTCAAATGTGATCTTCAAGATTTTCGCCGATTCCTTCATGACCGATCACTTCTGCCCCAGTCGAAAAACAGGCGACATAATAACGTGTTTATCTAATTAATACGAATTACCTACCTATTTTACTGAACGGTTCTCTTACAGTTATCCTAACTTTGATTTAAAAAAAAACAGTTACTGATAACAAACCAGGGATACTAGCGCGCCACGGCCTTGACGAGTCCGAATTTGTACTAAAATTGATTTTATGAACACCCTGTTGAACCGATTCCGACCATCTTTTTTCTGTGGTTACCACAACTGCCTTCTTTTGTTACTTACTGGTACCATTTTTCTGTCTATCTCCAGTCGTGAGAAGAAAACAAAATTCCAAAGATAGAAAACTTTTCAAAATTTGACCATAACTAAGTCCCTTCAAGAGTAAGAGTATGCAAACATATCTACGTGTTGTCGGGGTAAGTTGCCTACTTACCCAGTGGAAGGGAGGTCATTGCCAAAAAAAGACCCTGTATTCGTTTTCATCGACGTTTTGTAATCGTCAATCACGCAGTCCTCTCAAAAACACGGCCATGTTGATGCTTGATGTTCGTTATGTCCAGTAGACATAACAAAACAAAATGACAGTTTAATTTTCAAAATTTTGTCCTTCGACAAAACCCTTAAACTGTTTTTTGTCAGACCGTTTCGTCAGTTACATAACAAAAAAAAATGCATTATTGACAAAACAAATTGACAAAAAAGATTCATATGGTGGAGCGTAAGGCGATGCACGCATGCCCAATTGGCTCCCCAGACACCGCCCCTCGCCATTCGCAACCCGGAAACTACCATCTCTAGCATATCGTCGGGTTGCTGGTGCGGACGTATTGAGGCTGGTCCGAGCCCCCATTTCGTCGACCGTGTCGGTGCGCGCTGTCCTCAAGGGCCACTACGGCGCACCCTACTGACCGAGGGAACCGCCATTGTCGCGACGACGACCTGGAATTCGGGTGCACCGCAGACGGACGCGCTGCCGTTGCTCCAACCCTTCACCTCCTCGTCTGGGTGCGTGTGTCGACGCAGGAAGGTGGTGACGGCGGGTGAGCTTCTCTTCTTCAGGATGGTACAGGATCGATGGTGTGGGCCGAGCTTTCTCCGTCGGCCCTCTGCCTCGACCACTCTGCCTGCATCTTCCTCTTCATGATGGCCGAGACAAAGGCCGACACCCGGTTCCAACTGCTGCCGCTCTTCATCATCTCCGGAACCAGGGTGTCCGGCGCGAGACGGCTGATGTCGTCGTCTTCTTCCTTTTCTTCGTCGTCTTCTTCATCCGGCTCATCGCGTGGTGTTGAAACCGTCCGCGCCTCTCATGCTTCCAGGCCTCACACTCGAACAGGGTGTGCCAGGGTGTGTCTTCCGCCCCTCGATCACAGTGCGTGCACACGGGGCTCGGCGCTATCGCCATCCGGTGTAGGTACGTGCCGAAGCACCCGTGGCCGCTCAGGACTTGGGTAAGGTGGAAGTTCAGCGCTCCGTGCACTCTTCCTACCCATCCATCGAGGTCGCGTTCAGCGCTCGGGTCCACTCGCCCTTGGACGAATGGGCGAGCGCGTCCTTCCACTTCCGAAGCGTGTCCTGCTGGATGACTCGCTTGACCCGAAGTGCTTCTCTTCTCGTCTTCGCTTTCTTCTTCGCACCGTATACCTCCGCTATTTCGCCGACCTTGAGTTCGATCGGCGGTATACGCGCTAACACGCCTACTGCCTCCGAAGAAACAGTGCGGTATGCACTGACACACCTCATCGCGGCTTTTCGCTGGATCTTCTCCATCTCCACTCTTCTATACGGAATCTTGATGGCGTCGGCGAATACCGGCGCCCCGTATAGGAGGACCGACATCACTACGTTGACGTACAGTCTTCTTCTCTGCTCTTTCGGTCCCCCTAGGTTCGACATCAGACGGGACAGCTGGCCGGCTACTCGATCCGCCTTCTCAGCTGCCCGTCGGAAGTGTTCTCGGAACGACAGCTTCCCGTCGAACCACAGCCCCAGGTACTTCAGGGCTGTACAGGGCGCAATCTCCACACCTTTTAGGACGAAGGTGGGTGGGCTGTACTTGCGGCGCGTTGTAAACAAAACAGCTTCCGTCTTCTGCACCGCCAAGCACAACCCCGCCGACTCGATCCAGCGGGTCAGCGTCTCCAACGCCTGGTTAACCCGTCGCGTGACCTCTGCTGTCGTTTCTGCCTGGCACACCACCAGCGTGTCATCAGCGTAGCAGATCAACTTCACGCCTGGTGGTAGTGCCAGCTTCAGCAATCCGTTGAAGGCGGCGTTCCACAGGGTAGGTCCGAGTACTGATCCCTGAGGAACGCCGCAGGTCATCGCTCTCGTGATTGGACCGGCCGCCGACTCCATCTCTATTCGGCGGCCGGTGAAGTAGCTTCTGATGATGCGCACGAGGTAACCAGGTACCCGCGCCAACTCCAACGCCTCTATGATACGCGTATACGGTATCGAGTTGAACGCGTTCTTGATGTCGAGGCTGACTGCCGCGCAGAACTGCCGCTCCGAATCGCCTTCTCCGCCAACTTCCTTAACTTAAGCGCGGCGTCCGCAGTCGAGCGGCCAGTTCTGAATCCGTACTGACTGCTCGAAATTGTCTTCCGCTTCTCAAAGTGCTCCTCCAACCTATTCGCGATGGTTCGCTCAAACACCTTGCCGACGGTGTCGAGCAGGCAAATAGGCCGGTACGAGGACGGCTGACCATCTGGTTTTCCTGGCTTCTTGATCAAGGCCAGCCGCGCCGCCTTCCATCTGCTCGGAAATGTCCCCTCCTGCAACGCACGGTTGTAGACGTTGGTCAGGAGGGACGGATCTGCACGGTGGACCACTTCCCAGACGACGTTGGGGATCAGGTCCGGACCCGGCGCCTTCCTCTTCTTGGTCCGGATCCTGTCGATCGCCTGGTCCACCTCTCCGACACTAAGCAGAGGGAAATCCTCTCGCACCTCGGCAGAAGACGCCGTTAGCGGGGGGCGCTGGGGGAACAGTTCTTGCACTACCTGTTGCAGCACCCCTGGCTCCATTCGGCTCGTCACCGACGGCCCTCCGGCTTTCTTCATCACCACCTTGTATGGCTTGCCGAAGGGATCGTCGTCGGCTTCTTCACATAGCTCCTTCCAAGCCGCCTTCTTGCTTCTTCGTATGGCCGACTTGAGGGTACGACGAGCCTGCTGGTACTGCTGCGAAGCTTCTACCGCGCCTTCGTCGTCTCTTCGTGTTCGTTGGTAACGACGACGAAGCCGGTTACACTCCCTCCGCTGTCAAAAAAGATTAGGTTATGGCATTTCTTCCATGTTTGAATGATGAAGTATGTCAGGCGACACAATAACTTGATAGTGGCTTATGCTAAGCCAGGTGGCGCAGCTAGGATTTTCCCAGGGGAGGGGGGGAGAAAGTAAGATTTTCAAGGGAGAAAAAGTCAAATATTGAGGTATCTTCTAAAAATTGCCGATATTATAGGAACTATTTTATAAAAACTGATGGTAAAATTACTGCTCGAGCGAAAATTTGCCAAAAAACGTGTTTTGAAGGCGAAAAATTGTACATTCAATTTCAGGTGCCTTGGGGAGCACTCACTTCCTTCGCCCCCCTGGCTACGCCACTGCGCTAAGCGACATTGCCATTGATAATACGCTATACTGGCTAACATAACAAACAGGAAGGCAAAATAACAAAATAATTTCGTTAAGACGAAACAAAACATAAAAAAAAACAAATGATAGAACTCTAAAGATGAGAAAAGTCATGACGCAATAGAAAAAGATGAGACATTTGTCTGACAAAATGACAGAAAATCTTGTTGTCTCACTGAAAAATAAAATTATTTAAAAAGTCGATGCTCCTGTCTTGTCCCAACGAACTTTGATGTTTAACATTCTTGTAAAAACTTGGAGCCATTACAAGAGTTCTTTGATTCTATGAAGAACGTGTCATTCTTCTTCTTCTTCTTCTCTTGTTATTATTATTAGATAATTATGCAGTTTCTCACAATGTTGCCAAATCTTGAACTTAAAGTTACTCAGTTAGGTGTATCAGAAAAAAATTGTTATTATTTTTAATTCAACCGTGAGAATGGTGCTAAATTTCAAACTCAAAAATTAATCAATTTGGTTTTTAGAGAACATTTGTTATTATTTTCACTTTAAGTAACCATGAAAACGGTCAAAATACTCAATTGAGATCCTGTGAACATTTTTTTATTATTACTTTTATTATTTAGTTATTTAAATACCGTGAAAAAAATTAATAACTCGGGCATGTGCTTACTAAAGAAGTTTCATTTGTTATCAGTATCCATTGTTGTAATGGTACAGATTCAGTAGACATCCCTTTGTTATGCACAAAAATTTCTTCATCGTCTATAAAAATTCCTACGTTGTCTACAAACATGCCCTCGTCGTCTGCAAATCGTATCCCTCTGCCCCACCCGGAGGGAAGGGGTGGAGTACTGGGACTCACACATGCCTTAAGGTACATATAGATTACACATTCCATGAAAAAATGCCTTCAAAATTAATTTGAAAATGCTGAAGAAAATAACCTAAGGAATTACTCCGCAACATTTTGCCGGGATGTAGTTGCCTTTCCCAGTTGGGTGATTTCGATTTTAGTCCCGTTGACCTTTTTTTAACCGAGTGTGGTGCCACGTTAAAGGCCGAGTTTAGCCCGAAATGATGTCCGAGTTTAGTCCCTCGCAATTTGGTAAACCTGTTAGCGTCATCCAGAAGATACGACGAGAAGGTCGGCTTACCCAGTCATCTAAAAATATAATTTTGTAGAGAACACTAGGGGGCTTCGTAGCCCCCTCCTCCCCCCGCCGTCACTTGCTTCGCTCATGCCGGCCTTACTCGGCGCTTCGCGCCTCGTCCAACCGCCACAGTCCTCAGTGTTTGGTCTGAAACGTTTGTTCCTGAGTTGAGGTTTGCTTTGTGCTTTTTTTGCTCCCCCTCTATCAGCGGTCCTCAATCTTCCACCATGAACCCCCTTCCATCCTTTCTTCATCACAAGCCTCCTCCTCCTCCACCACGACCCCCTCGTTGACCATGGTTGCTCTCCGCCTCCACGGTCACACCTCAACAGTCGCAGCCCTCCTCAGCCACAAACTCCTCCCCCACAATAGCCATAGTCCTCCACCTAGTCTCCCCCGATCACCCTCTTCCTCCCCGAGTGCCCTCCATTAAGACCACGTCCTTCGACCACCCCGCACCACTATGGCCTTCATTTCTGTTCACGTACCACACCCCCCACCAAGACCTCTTCACCCATCACGACGACCTCCCCAATGGCGGCCTTAGTCCCTCTCTACAGCCTTCCCCTTCCGCGGCTCCATCACCCTACGGCCTCCTCGCTCAACCACCACGAAGATCCCCTGGTCCTCCAACCAGGAGCTTCCACCACCATGACCACCCCTCCCCCACGAGAACCCTTCCCTTCAAGACAACCTGCCCGGGACCAGAACCTTCCGCACCATGGCCTTCATTCGCCTTCCCAGCCGCCTCTCTCACCAAGGACTTCCTTCTCCACCAGGACATCTTACTCACCATTACCCCCTTTCCACTGGAGGCCTTTACCTCCCTCTACAGTTCTTGCTACCACCGTGGTTTTCCTCCCCTTTAGGAGCTCCTTCCTCTAACGTGAGTACCTCTTAGACCCCGGGCCTTTATCTACCAAAATTTTACTGCCCCTCTAGGATCCTCACCCACCACTACCTCCTCCTTCCTCAATGGCTACCCTCTCCTACCAAGGATTTCCTCCGCCACGAAGACCTCCTACCCACCACTACCCCCTGGGTTTCGTCTCCCTTCAGAGCCCCTGTCCTCACTATGGCCCTCCAACCCGTCGAAGATATCTGACCATCCACCCAGGAGCTCTCATAACCATGACCACCCCTCCCCCGAGAGCCCTTCCCCCGCAAGACCCCACCCCGCCACCAGCCCTTCCGCACCACGGCCATTTCTCTCCAAGGTCCCCTCTCTCACCAAGGACTTTCTCTCCACCAGGTCCTCTTACTCCCGCCCACCCAGGGCCTTCATCTCCGTCCACAGCTCTGTCCCCACAGGGGCCCTCCCCCTTCAGGAGCTCCCTTCTCAACCATGAACCCCCTCCTGAGGGTAGGCTACCCCTGGAAAATTGAGCAATTAAGGGGCAGGGTAGGCAACCTGCAGTAACTTGTGATATTGAAGATTATGGGTAATTATGTCATTTTATGTCTTTTTATGTCATTTTATGTCATTTTTATGTCTTATTATGTCGGTTATGTCTTAAAACTTGGAGATCTTTTATGTTAGAACAGATTATGTTCTTGAAAGTAGCTGATCTGCCCCTGCAATCTTTCTAATTTTTAGGTAGGCAACTCGCAGTGAGTTTTTTCAGGAGAGGGAGGGGAACGGTGAGTTTTGGTTTTTAATACATAGAGAGTTATGTCATTATATGTCTTATTATGTCTGTTATGTCTTAGACCGAAGGTCGGGATTTAGGTATCAGGCTCTTTGGAAATTTTTTTAAGGAGGGGGGGGGGAGTTTTGGTTTTTAATATATAGAGAGATTGCATCAGTTGTTGCATCGTCGTGAAAAATTAGGACAAAAGAAAGCCCATTCAGCTTGGGGGGGAGGAGCTTGAAGGAAACACGTTTTAAATTTTCCAGGCGCGTCAACTCTCTTATTTCGCGCCGCGTCATGAGAACTCCTACACTCGACTTCTTATCAGTAGCCTTACGTCTCCTCTATGGACGGTGTACGTCGAACATTTTCCCATAAACGTCACATTGAACTTCGAGGAGGACGTGAAGCAATTTGAAAATGTTGGGATGGGTAGCATAAAACATTCTGGAATGATTTGCACGCATTTGTAGTTCTAGTTGTGGTCACACTGAACTCTGCCCACATGCTCGGTGGGAAGCTGCAATCATCTGCGATATATATACATGCTGAATGGTCGCGAGGTCGTCCACGAAGCAATCCTGTACTTCACGTGGATCAATGAAAGGCAGACCGAAAAACAGCTTCGAGAAGTTGTCGTCTTCCGAGTCTTTGTCCGTGTACGCTGTAGTCAGGCCTAGCTTTTGAATGTGTCGCCACCAGTTGTGAGCTTGGTGGAAGCGACAGGCGCGAACCTGTGAAGAAGGTAGCACTTTTGCATCAGCCTCGTGGATGTTGGATTCGAAGTCGGCGTACACTGTCAGAATAGCCTACTACTTACTCGCAGACGCCTATAAAGTTACGGGACTAAGCCAGACTACTTGCACGGACTAAACTCGGCTGCGACCTTACCCTTTCGGGACTAAATTCGGATGAAGCCTCCCAGTGCCACAGGAATTTATTGGTACCACCAGTTTGTAAAAACACGGCTCAGTTGTAATACAAAGTTTAGTCACTCTTCGTGATGTAATTAATCAGTTGGCAGTGAGAAATGAACACGCTGTATAATAGGTATAATATATTTATGTAATTAAGTATTATAATATATATAGTCGCAACTTCACCGGTGTAATTTTTCTTCGCAGGCTAATCCGCACAACGATTTCAAGAGTATTCCCGAAGGTCTGTGGTGGGCCATTGTAACGATGACCACGGTCGGATACGGGGACATGGCTCCGAAAACCTACGTCGGCATGTTCGTCGGCGCCCTTTGCGCCTTAGCAGGTGTGCTCACCATCGCATTACCAGTGCCTGTGATCGTGTCCAATTTCTCCATGTTCTACTCGCATACTCAGGTACGTATACTTCTTTCAAATACGTTCGTGTAATGCATTTCACCGGTCAAAATGAATCCATCTTCTTTTCTTTTTTTTTTTCGTTTCCCATCTCGACCTCATCATCGGATCGATGCGATCAGCGAAAGCGTAGCCGATACCTCTCGCTGTTTTACAAGTTTTACGGTCACGAGACATCTTAATTTCGGTTACCCTTTAACATGTTTACTGCATTATCAGCAACCGCCAACAGAGCGACACACATTTAAGGTCGTAAACTGAAGGCGGAATCGAATTTGGCTCTCGATTAATGGCTGAATTAGATTAGGCTCGGGGATTTTATTACATGGAAAGGACGCGTATTAGAGAAGTCGTTTTGTTATAGTGGTGGCGATTTTGGAGCGGTAGGGGCAAATTCGTTTTTAGGCCTAACGAAAGAGGAGAAAAGGATGTGGGGGAATTCCACAAGTCCGTGATTTTTTAAAGGGCCTGGATTCTCTTCAACCACAATAAAAGGAAAAACTAAATGCAAAAATGTGGTTTACACGATCAAAAAGTTAAAAATGAAATATGCTGGTCACTTATCTAGGATGGTGGAGGACCGCTGGTGTAAGAGGATTACATTGGGAGTAGAGGCAGACCGGCGACTAGTTGGAGGGAGGAAATCACTAGAAAGGTGGTGCTACCATGGGTGAGGGCGGTCCAAAATCGAAAGACATGGGAACAAATCGGGGATACCTATGCCCGTGATGAGGGGGTTCGGTACGCACTAGCATAAAAATAAAGCAATTTTGGTTTGTACTATTAAAAAGAAAATTTTGTTTTTATGTGCATACCGAATAAAGGCTATTATTATTATTATTATTATTATTATTATTATTATTATTATTTTTTTTTTTTTTTTTATTTTTTTTTACATCATCATCATCATCAGAAATTTTCGGAAAACAATTCCGATGATTTTCGAAGAATCTTTCGATAATCATTTTTAAAAATTTCCAATGTTTTCCAAAGAATTTAAAAGTTTAATGATCTCCGGAGAATTTCATCGAAAACCTGTAGTTAAAATCCCCGATGGTTTTTTCAGGAATATCATCGGAAATTTTTGTGAAAAAAATTCCAATAATTTCCGAAGAATCCTATCGGAAATCTTTAGAAAAAATTATCAGTGTTTTCCAAAGAATCTCGACAAATTACTTTGAGATAATTTTCCGGTAAATTTTAAAGAATTTCATAGGAAATATTCAGGGGAAAACTCCGTCGGTTTCTGAAGAATTTTACGAAAAATCGTCGCAAAAAATGTTCGATGATCGAAGAATTTCATCAAAAATCTTCCGATCCGAGTCCCTTATACGGTAAGAGTAGACAGGCATTCCTACAGCAGGATAAGTTGCCTACATTATAAGATTAAGGGTTCCCAGCGAGAAATGCGAGACTTTCCTTCAGCAGGTATGTAGGCAACTCATCCTGACAACGGGTAGATGTATTTGCCTTTTCTCGCATTTAAATGGGCAAGAAGAAAATCTGTCCAGTATTCCTGGAAAATTGTTTTCGAACAATTTAATAAATTTTACGTAAGAACATGCTATTTCCTTTTTGTACTTTTTAAAATAATAAATTTTGACTTGCCTCACTTAAAATTGCATATCTCGCTGATTTTTCAAGATAGAAGTCTGGGGTTGGTTTCATTTGATTTCTAAGGGTTTTGTACATAAAGTTGACCAAAAAAGTAAAAATTGAAAAATTGGTCAACTGGTCCCTTTTCGTATGCGCCCTCACAATAGGGATTTTAGATTAGGAATGAGAAATGAAAGAGGAGAGCGTTTGATAAGAGTTTTATGCGAGTATAACTTAGTTATAGGAAGTACTCGATTCAAAAATCATTATAGAAGATGTATACATGGAAGAGTCTAGGTGGCGAAGGTAGATATCAAATTGATTATATTATTACAAAACAACGTTTTAGGAATCAAATATTGGACTGTAAAACTTATCTAGGATCCGATATTGACAGTGATCATAACTTGGTAGAAAAGAAGAGGTAAAAAGGTGGAATTTAAGAAAGTTGGGAAATATTAATATTAGAGAGAAATATCAAAAGGATATTGCATTAGAATTAGAGGTTAAAAAAATAGGAAATTAACTGTGTGGAGGAAGAATGGGATACAATAAAGGAGGGAATATTAAAGTCAGCAGGAGAAAATCTAAGTAAAACTAAGAGAGAAGCAAAGAAACCACGAATGAAGGAGGAAATCCTCAGAAAGATGGATGAACGAAGAAAATATAAGAATGCAAACGATAGGGAAGGTAGATTAGCTTATCAAAGGTTAAGGAAAAAAAGAGAGAGTGTAAAAAGGCAAAGAAAGAATGGATGGAAGAAAAAAAAAATTATAAGATAAAAGAATTTATGAATAAAGGACATATAGACTTGGCCTATAGAAAAATTAAAATGGTGTTTGGAGAAAGAAGGAAAAAAGCTATAACAAATATGAAGGAAGAGCCTATTTACACAGCTGAAGGAAAAGTGAAAAGGTGGGTAGAGTATGTTGAAGACTATACATGTAGTAATAATGGGGTTGAAGTGATAAGAATGGAGATGGAGGAAGATGTGGAAGGAGATGAAAGGGGAGACTCAATTTTAAGTGGCGAATTTAACAAAGCACTGAGTGATTTAAAGAAAGGGAAAGCTCCAGGAGTGGATAAGATAACAGCTGATTTATTACAGAACTTAGGAGAATATGTACTTCAAAAATTGTACAAATTAGTATGTTACATTTATGATAAAAGGGAAATATCAGATGACTTTGAGAAGAGTGCTATTGCAATTATTCCAAAAAAAAAAAAAAAAGCAAGAACAATTAATCAGTCTTGATTCAAATGCATCAAAAATATTAAGTAGGATAATTTATAGGATAGTTGAGAATATAATAGATGCGGAACTAGGAGATGATCAGTTTGGATTTAGAAAGAGTCGAAGTATTTGGGAAGCAGTGTTAGCTTTGGAATTAATTGTAGATGGGAGACTCAAAAAGGGGCAGGATACATAATATGGCGCTCGTTGATATTGAAAAATCTTTTGACAATGGTAAGTGGGATAAAATGTTTGATATTCTAAAATAGATAAGAATAAAATTTAAAGAAAGACAAGTTATTTTAAACTTATATAAAGGACAGAAAGCCACATTAGGAATAGAAGGAGAGAATGAAGAGGCTAATAAAGAAAAAAAATGTAGGGGTGCTCCTTATCTCGAGTATTATTTAATCTGCACATAGAATGGTCCATGAAAGAAATGAAAGAAAAATTTAAAGCAGATGGTATGTAATCGATGTGAACATGATAGCTTAAATATAAATATTTTTCAGGAAAAGATTGAGAAAGTACCTAAGCGAATTTTGCTATTTAGGGAGTAAAATAATAAAAGATGGAAGGTGGAAAAGGGATATTAGTAGTAGAATAGTTCAATTCAAATTAGCATTTTATCGAAAAAGTAATTTTTACAAATCGAAAATAAATCTGAAAATCAAAAAATTATTTCTGAAAACTTATGTTTGGAGTGTAGCTATGTTGGATGTGAAAATTGGACCATGAGAGAACGAGAGGAGAAAAGGATCGAAGCTTTTGAGATGTGGTGCTATAGGCGGATACTTAGCATCAGGTGGACAGATAAGGTAGGAAATGAGGAAGTACTTAACAGAGTAGGAGGTAAAATGGATATTTGGAATTGTCTGAAGAGAAGGAGGCACCCTGGAATAATATGACTGCTGCTAGAGGGAGAAGTGGAAGGATAGAAATGGGTAGGGGTCGGCAAAGATTCCAATATGTTCAACAGGTAACCAACGATGTCAAATGTAAGTGTTATTACGAAATGAAAAAACTCGCACAAGATAGAGAGAAATGAAGAGTTGCATCAAACCGGTCGTAAGACTGATAACCTTACCATCGTCATCAATATCATTTGAAAATAGAAGGGGAAAAGAAATAAGTAAAAGAATTCAACCGGGATGGAAAACTTACTGGAGTTTAAAATCAATTTATAGAAGTAAAAAAGGAGACTTGAAAATGAGAACTAAGGCGTGGGACAGAACTCAGGGTGACAAGTTTCTGGAAAACCGGAAAAAGCCAGGGAATGTGAGCACACCTGGAGAAGTCAGGGAATTCTGAAAGAAAATCGAAAAGACGAGGAATTTTGAAAAACATTTTATGATGTGAAAGTATTGTACAATTTTCTCTGTCAGACTCAATTGAACTTTTTTTTCTTAATAATTTGTTTGTTATGGAAAAGTGGGAAAACGGACTGGAAAAATCTAAATTAACTCTGGAAAAGTCAGGGAATTTTTTTGGTGGAAAAAATTGGCCACCCTGCATGCACCCAACCAGTACTGACGTATGGCGCCCAGACTTATAGTTATTAAGAGGGACGCAGAGATTACAAAACACGCAAAAGGCGATGGAAATGAGCATTTTGGGCATAAAAAGAAGGGACAAAATTGAAAACGAAATCATTGGGGGAAAAACGGAGATGGTAGATTTAGGATATAAAGCCAAAAGATTGAAAAGGAGCAATGCTGGCCACGTGGCGAGACAAACTTTGGATAGGTGGGGTAACAAGGTGGAAGTCTGGACGTCATCCGAGGCGAAAAGATCGATGGGAAGGCCAACCGACAAGATGGAGGGACGAAAACGAGAACTTTATAAGTCTTCCATGGCGAAGAACAGCCGCCAAACGCAACAACTGGGCTCTGTACAGAGAGGCCTTTGCCCAAAGAGGGACCTAAACAAATGAAAGGGGGAATTCCCCCCTCCGTTTACAGATAGTAATATTTAAGTATAATACACGTTTATAATAAAAAGGCTGAAATTTGGGCTCCGAACTTGGAATTTCTCAATAAAATATGACTGTGGGACTAACTGAGAGCAAGATTGTAACACCAGTGAAATATTTGAAATCGGGAACTTCAGAAATCCCTGTTTCAATCCTTTTTCGATTTTTCTAGTCGAGAATATCCCTTTGAAAGGATTGCGAAAACATGTTGGGACCCAAACCTTTCAGCGATCGAAACATTCCTCATTTCGATGCTCGGTTCGACCTTGTCATCATTTTTAACCGTCTGAATGGTGGAATTGCGCTGTTGAAAAAATCTAAATTGGATCATGAATTGGACTAGCTGTTCGAAATCGGCGCCCCAAAAACATCCTATTTCAGTGCTTCGTTTTTACAAATCAAGTCTCTTTCGCCGGCCTTTGAAGCGTAGAACTTGTGGTAGCGCAGGAAATGAGAATGGGTATTGGCATATCCTAGATAACATTTCTGACAAAATGAGACCTTGTGAAACTCTCGAGCTCCAAAATTCGCCAAGATATAGCTATTTAAAATTGAGATTATATTTAAAAAAAACTACTGATTTTGAGAAAAATGCAATTTAAAAAAAAAAACTTTAAAACCCGAAAAATTACAATTTCAAAGTGGCATATCTTGGAGACAAATAAAGCTAGAGAGCTCCGCAAGGTCTCAATTTCTCAGGAATGTTATAAAGAATTTCATCAACAAAGCGGGACCTTTTTAGAAAACGAATCCAGTGATAACAAACCTGAGCTGGGTGGGGGACAAACAATGAGGAGGTTGGTTCACGCTTTTGTCTGTAATGGACGAATGAACACAGACAGGGAAAATCGGTTAACGCCATTCGAAAGAAGAGGGTTTATTCTACTGAAATCGTCACGAATCCCGGTTTCGACAGTTTTGACCTTGATTCACAAAAATCACCGTATCTCAAAAACTAGGATCGATAAAGTGGGACCTTATTCCCTGCACTGCTACATTTTCATCTTGATACCAAATCATTGGCAGGACCGCAGATGTGATGAAAAATGTGAAATCAGTGACCTACATGATCCTCATGGCAATACTTCGATCAGTATTTTCAAGCAGGTCAGTCTCCTCCCCCATCATCGCCTCATGATAAAATTTCAATTTTGAGGCGCCATTGAGCTAGCAAATATAATGGGAAAATTCGAAGTCTCTTTTCAAAAAGAGCATTCGTTTGTATGGTTCATGTTTAGTACATAGAGGGTTGAACGCAAAAAGTGCTAAGTCAATGACAGACAATGTCAACGAACATTCAACACGATCTCAGTTTGCATTGTCATCCAAAATGATGGACACATTTGCTGAGAATTTCATGACCAATTTCGAAGGATGTTTTCCCCATTCTTATCACGCGGTGTATCCTTTTCTAATGTGCCTACTAAAAAATAATCTCCTCTTTTGAATACCATCCGAAAATTTCATCGACGAGAGTAAAAAATGAAAGAACAAAGAAGAAAAAGTTGTTTTATTTTCTTTATTCTTTGAATTTTACATTCCTTAATCAGTTCCCTTTGGTAAAATGAAATAGAGCTCGATCGTCAAATGTTGGAGACGAGGGTTTTCGTTGCCAACTTCGTCGCGTCTAGTCTTGCTCCTAATGCCGGACAAATGGGACCCTGCCACCCTATTCACCAAAGCTGAAAAGTGTGTTTGAAATTCTGTAGGTAATTTTTCAGACGTAGTGCCTTTTTTTTCTCTTTTTTTTTTTTGCGGTTCAACGCCGGCGGGCCGAAGCAAGACCGTCACTAATGTAGCATGCGGTTTACATTACAGGCGAGATCGAAACTACCGAAAAAGCGACGTCGTGTTTTACCTGTAGAACAGCCTCGCCCGAAGAGAGGAGAAATAGCGGGCGGCGTAATATGCCACAGACGTGTTAACGCGATCAAATACCACCACCAGCATAATCAATCAAGTACAGCTAATACACCAAGTAAGACGTTACTTCAGTTTATGACGCGAGCTGAAATAAATAGCGTCTTGGTATGAGGGAAACTTGATTCGCCACATTTTCTTTATTTCTTTCAGCTCAAGATTCATTCGGCTTGAGCGGTTTGCAAGCCCCTACACCCCGAGCGATAGTTGTGTCGCCACCACAATCAGCTAAAACGCCCACTGTCAGAAACATCATCTTACAGGTATGTACATTACAACGATACTGATCTTTCTCAAAGCATTTCCTACTGATTGAGAATGATGAGCGCAGATAGCATTTTAAAAACGGGGGCAGGGGCTAAAAATTTTTTCGTTCGTTTTGTTCTCCAAATTTGTTGTATACGGTCATTCGTACATCTGCTCTCCTCTGTGCGTGATTTACAGTTTTACTCAACGGGCGCTATAAGCCTTCCAAAGCACCAGTCCCCTGTTTGCGCTAATGCTAAGAATGTTGAGGTTCTTGTAATGCTGCGCAGACTTGCATTAGTTATTCTTCCAATTTTAAGTTACCGGGAGGAAATAATGCTTACAATAATGCAGCCAGTTTGTAAATACTCATCCGTTAATATTATTGTTGCAGCCAAAACTCCTACCTGAAGTGGTAATTCAAGAGCAAAAAGTAACATCTGGTGATATGAATGGAGAATCAGTGAATCCATCCACTATTTAACATGTAAAATGTCGGGTCGATTAGTTACCTTTTATTCGTGAAATCAATGTTTGTGATTTATATAATAAAATAACGTAAGTTAATATTACGAGATATTCGATGAGAATTTGTTTTTGAAAGGTTGACCTCTCACACCTAACCTGCTACTTAACTCGTTCACACTCATTTTATCCTGCTTCCTTTGACACTTCCCTCAACTCATAGGCATCTGCGATTTAACCCTTAAGCCCTCAATGTTTCGCTCTAGCTATCTCCAATCAAAAGTTCTTAGTATTTTATTGGTTCGCCCCAGGAAGTTGAAGATTTCGAAAACGTCAATTGCTGCGTGAGGTGTTGCATGTTCACTGTGTTGAAGGGATTACCACTTTCCTCGGAAGTTCGCTATATTTGAATGTATCTCGGGAACGGCGCGTCGCCGCCAAATCTGCAAAACAAATTCGAACTCAGCGTGAAAAATTGGGCAAAAAGCACTCTTTAATTCGAAATTTTTGATTTTGAAAATTTTCCCATACTTTATGTATTGTATTGCATATTGAACGTGTTGAAGGCGCTACCAAAAATTTTCGAAAATGGGAAAAGGAGTGAAAAAAAGTAACACATTGTCAGAACCCTGGCAAGATTAATATCAAATTGAAGGAAAAATTCGGAACTTTTGGTAAGGAAAATCGATTTTTCAATTTAGTTGAGAGCAATGAGCTTCCTCTTTGAAAGTGCATGAACCCGTTTCGATGTAGCTCCACCAATCAAAATTTCTTCCATTTATTAGTTCGCCCCAGAGAAATTAGATAATTTCGAAAACGTCGTCCTATATTTTGGATATCGCCTGCTGCAGTACGCGCAATATGCAACCAACCTACACCAATCGACGTTTACATTTCGAAATCGAGAAAATCTCCGGACTGGGGATTGCTAGAGGAAAACGGTTTGAAATTTTGAGAGCAGATTGATCTCCTCTTTCGAAAGTGTCAACCCGTTTCGCTGTAGCTGCCACCAATCCAGAGATTTTTGCATTTTATTAGTTCGCCCCAGAGAAATTAGCGATTTCGAAAACGGCCAATATTATGGTAATGCCTCAGCACGCAATATGCACCAACTAACCAATTGAGTTTTCGAATGCAATTTCTCTGGGGGAACTATAATCGCGAAATCTCCGGACTGGGGATAGTAGAGGAAAAGTTTGAAATTTTGAGAGCAGATTGATCTCCTCTTTCGAAAGTGTCAACCGTTTCGCTGTAGCTGCACCAACAAATTTTTTGATTTTATAGTTGCCCCAGAAAATTAGCGATTTCGAAAACGGCAATATTAGGTAATGCTGCGCACTCGAATATGCAACTCAACATACACCAATTTTAATCATTTCGAACAATTCGGAAATCTCGGACTGGGGATAGCTAGAGGAAAATGGTTTGAAATTTTGAGAGCAGATTGATCTCCTCTTTCGAAAGTGTCAACCCGTTTCGCTGTAGGTGCTGCAAATCCAGAGATTTTTGCATTTTATTAGTTCGCCCCAGAGAAATTAGCGATTTCGAAAACGGCCAATATTATGGTAATGCCTGCAGCACATCGAATATGCAACTCAACACACACCAATTTACATTTTCGAAATCGAGAAAATCTCCGGACTGGGGATTGCTAGAGGAAAACGGTTTGAAATTTTGAGAGCAGATTGATCTCCTCTTTCGAAAGTGTCAACCCGTTTCGCTGTAGGTGCTGCAAATCCAGAGATTTTTGCATTTTATTAGTTCGCCCCAGAGAAATTAGCGATTTCGAAAACGGCCAATATTATGGTAATGCCTGCAGCACATCGAATATGCAACTCAACATACACCAATGCTTTTATGGCAAATTTTCGGGGAAATAATCGCGAAATCTCCGGACTGGGGATGCTAGAGGAAAATGGTTTGAATTTTGAGAGCAGATTGATCTCCTCTTTCGAAAGTGTCAACCCGTTTCGCTGTAGCTGCCACCAATCCAGAGATTTTGCATTTTATTAGTTCGCCCCAGAGAAAGTAGCGATTTCGAAAACGGCCAATATTATGGTAATGCCTTCAGCACGCCAAATATGCAACTCAACATACACCAATTGACGTTTTCGAAATGGCAAATTTCTCTGGGGGGAACTAATAATTCGCGAAAATCTCCGGACTGGGGATAGCTAGAGGAAAATGGTATGAAATTTTGAGAGCAGATTGATCTCCTCTTTCGAAAGTGTCAACCCGTTTCGCTGTAGCTGCCACCAATCCAGAGATTTTTGCATTTTATTAGTTCGCCCCAGAGAAATTAGCGATTTCGAAAACGGCCAATATTATGGTAATGCCTGCAGCACATCGAATATGCAACTCAACATACACCAATTTACATTTTCGAAATCGCGAAAATCTCCGGACTGGGGATTGCTAGAGGAAAACGGTTTGAAATTTTGAGAGCAGATTGATCTCCTCTTTCGAAAGTGTCAACCCGTTTCGCTGTAGCTGCCACCAATCCAGAGATTTTTGCATTTTATTAGTTCGCCCCAGAGAATAGCGATTTCGAAAACGGCCAATATTATGTAATGCCTGCAGCACATCGAATATGCAACTCAACAACACCAATTTACATTTTCGAAATCGCGAAAATCCCCGGGACTGGGGATAGCTAGAGGAAACGGTTTGAAATTTTGAGAGCAGATTGATCTCCTCTTTCGAAAGTGTCAACCCGTTTCGCTGTAGGTGCTGCCAATCCAGGATTTTTGCATTTTATTAGTTCGCCCAGAGAAATTGCGATTTCGAAAACGGCCAATATTATGGTAATGCTTCAGCACGTCAAATATGCAACTCAACATACACCAATTGACGTTTCGAAATGGCAAATTCTTGGGGGGAATAATAATTCGCGAAATCTCCGGACTGGGATAGCTAAGGAAATGGTTGAAATTTTGAGAGCAGATTGATCTCCTCTTTCGAAAGTGTCAACCCTTTCGCTGTAGGCCACAATCAAGATTTTTGCATTTTATTAGTTCGCCCCAGAGAAATTGCGATTTCGAAAACGCCAATATTATGGTAATCTCAGCACATCAATATGCAACTCAACATACACCAATTTACATTTTCGAAATCGCGAAAATTCCGGACTGGGGATTGTAGAGGAAACGGTTTGAAATTTTGAGAGCAGATGATCTCTCTTTCGAAAGTGTCAACCCGTTTCGCGTAGTGCACCAATCCAGATTTGCATTTATTAGTTCGCCCAGAGAATGCGATTTCGAAAGGCCAATATTAGGTAAGCTTCAGCACGCAATATGCAATAACATACACAATTGACTTTTCAAATGGCAAATTTCTCTGGGGGGAACTAATAATTCGCGAAAATCTCGGATGGGAAGCTAGAGGAAAATGGTTTAATTTTGAGAGCAGATTGATCTCTCTTTCGAAAGTGTCAACCGTTTCGCTGTAGTGCACCAATCGAGATTTTGCATTTTATTAGTTGCCCAGAGAAATTGCGATTTCGAAAACGGCCAATATTAGGTAATGCTGCAGCAATCAATATGCAACTCAACATACACCAATTTACATATTTCGAAATCGCGAAAATTCCGGATGGGGATGCTAGGAAAACGGTTTGAAATTTAGAGCAGATTGTCTCCTCTTTCGAAAGTGCAACCCGTTTCGCTGTAGTGCACAATCCGAGATTTTTGCATTTTATTAGTTCGCCCCAGAGAAATTGCCGATTTCGAAAACGGCCAATATTAGGGTAATGCCTTCAGCACGTCAAATATGCAACTCAACATACACCAATTGACGTTTTCGAAATGGCAAATTTCTCTGGGGGGAACTAATAATTCGCGAAAATCTCCGGACTGGGGATAGCTAGAGGAAAACGGTTTGAAATTTTGAGAGCAGATTGATCTCCTCTTTCGAAAGTGTCAACCCGTTTCGCTGTAGGTGCCACCAATCCAGAGATTTTTGCATTTTATTAGTTCGCCCCAGAGAAATTAGCGATTTCGAAAACGGCCAATATTATGGTAATGCCTTCAGCACGTCAAATATGCAACTCAACATACACCAATTGACTTCAAAGCAAATTTTCGGGGAACTAATAATTCGCGAAAATCTCCGGACTGGGGATAGCTAGAGGAAAATGGTTTGAAATTTTGAGAGCAGATTGATCTCCTCTTTCGAAAGTGTCAACCGTTTCGCTGTAGGTGCCCAAATCCAGAGATTTTTGCATTTTATTGTTCCCCAGAGAAATTAGCGATTTCGAAAACGGCCAAATTTATGGTAATGCCTTCGCACCGAATATGCAACTCAACTACACCAATTTATCATTTTGAAATCGCGAAAATCTCCGACTGGGATGCTAGAGGAAAAGGTTTAAATTTTGAGAGCAGATGATCTCCTCTTTCGAAGTGTCAACCGTTTCGCGTAGTGCCACAATCCGAGTTTTGCATTTATTAGTTCGCCCAGAGAAATTAGCGATTCGAAAACGGCCAATATTATGGTAATGCCTCGCAATCGAATATGCAACTCAACACCACATTTACATTTTCGAAATCGCGAAAATCTCGGACTGGGGATTGCTAGAGGAAAACGTTTGAAATTTTGAGCCAAGTGATCTCCTCTTTCGAAAGTGCAACCCGTTTCGCTGTAGTGCACCAATCAGAGATTTTGCATTTTATTAGTTCGCCCAGAAATAGCGATTCGAAACGGCATATAGGACTCACACAAATATGAATCAACATACCATTTATTTTCGAAATCGCGAAATCTCCGGATGGGATTGCTAGAGGAAAACGTTTGAATTTTGAGCAGAATTGATCTCCTCTTCGAAAGTGTCAACCGTTTCGCTGTAGTGCACAATCAGAGATTTTGCATTTTATTAGTTCGCCCAGAGAAATAGCGATTTCGAAAACGCCAATATTATGGTAATGCTTCAGCACGAAATATGCAACTCAACATACACCAATTTTAAATGGCAATTTCGATAATCGCGAAAATCTCGGACTGGGGATAGCTAGAGGAAAAGTTTGAAATTTTGAGAGCAGTTGATCTCCTCTTTCGAAAGTGTCAACCGTTTGCTGTAGGCCACAATCCAGAGATTTTTGCATTTTATTAGTTCGCCCCAGAGAAATTAGCGATTTCGAAAACGAGCCAATATATATGGTAATGCCTTCAGCACGATCGAATATGCAACTCAACATACACCAATACTTCAGCAATTTTTCTTGGAACTAATCGCGAAAATCTCGATCGGGGATAGCTAGAGGAAATGGTTGAAATTTTGAGAGCAGATTGATCTCTCTTTCGAAATGTCAACCGTTTCGCTGTCGTGCACGAATCAGAGATTTGTTTTATTAGTTGCCGAAATTACGATTTCGAAACGTATGATAATGCAGGCATTTATATCCTCAACAACATACGATTTGAGGCAATTTTGGAACTTTCCGAAAATCCCGGAATGATTCAAAGGAAATTGGAAATTTTAGGCAATTGTTCCTTGAAAGTGTAACTTTGATGAGTGCCCTCAAGTTTGCATTTTTTAGTTGCCCCAGAAATCAGGATTTCGAATGCATATTATGCGAAGCATTAGCGATTGAAGCCAAATAGCAATGCTTCAACAATTTCGAACATACAACAATTCTCGGATGGGGTTGCTGAGGAAAGGTTTGAAATTTGAGAGAGATTGATCCCTTTTGAAAGGTTAACCTTCGCTGTGGCCACAATCCAGAGATTTTATGCATTTCTTTTTCGCCCAGGAAATAGCATTTCGAAAAGGCTTGATTTAGTATGCCCAGAGAAATATGCATTTCAAACCCAATTAGGTATGATGACAAATTTGAACTAAATCCGAAAATGGCTTTCTGGGGAAAAATGGAAAATTTCGACTGGGGATTGTTCGTTTGAAATTGAGACGTTGTCTCTCTTTGAAAGACAACCCGATTGTGATCATATCAGAATTTGAATTAGTTCGACGCCAAAATTAGGAATTTCGAAACCAATATGATAACTACACCAATAATCAATCAAATCCAATAAATTCTCGCGAATCTCGGAGGGGATTGTAGAGAAACGGTTTAAATTTTGAGAGCAGATTGATCTCCTCTTTCGAAAGTGTCAACCCGTTTCGCTGTAGGTGCCCAATCCAGTTGCTATTTTGCAATTAGCTATTTCAACGCCAAAATATGCTTCAAAACGCAATATATAATGACCTATCACAATTTATGCAATCAAATCTCACTGACGAGGAACGTTTATTGGACAGTTTCGAAATTACCTTCGGGGGACATAATAGATTCATTTTTCGCGAGAAATTCGAACGGCTGAACTGTGGATACTAGAGGAAAATGGTTGAAATTTTGATGAGATTGCTCTCTCGAAAGTGTCACGTTTGCGTAGTGCACCATCAGAATTTTTGCATTTTATTAGTTGCCCCAGTAGAGCATCACACTAATTTACTGTTTCGAATCACGTCGGGAAAGTTTCATTTTTCGCCCGAATGGGAATTGTAGAGGAATCACTTTAGAATTTGACGAAAGATTTGAAATTCCTCTTTCAAGGTCAACCCGTTTCGCTGAGTGACCATCCAGAGATTTTGCATTTTATTAGTTCGCCAGAGAATTAGCGATTCGAACGGCATATTATGGTAATGCTGCAGCCAATATGCAATCAACATACCCAATTTACTTTTCGAAATGCAAATTCGGACTGGGGATTGCTAGAGGAAAAGGTTTGAAATTTTGAGAGCAGATTGATCTCCTCTTTCGAAGTGTCAACCCGTTTCGCTGTAGGTGCCACCAATCCAGAGATTTTTGCATTTTATTAGTTCGCCCAGAGAAATTAGCGATTTCGAAAACGGCCAATATATGGTAATGCCTCAGCACTCAATATGCACTCAACATACACAATTTAAATTTTCGAAATTCGCGAAAATTCCGGACTGGGGATGCTAGAGGAAAAGGTTGAAATTTTGAGAGCAGATTGATCTCCTCTTTCGAAAGTGTCAACCGTTTCGCTGTAGGTGCCACCAATCCAGAGATTTTTGCATTTTATTAGTTCGCCCAGAGAAATTAGCGATTTCGAAAACGGCAATATTATGGTAAGCTCAGCACGATATGCAATCAACATACACCAATTACTTTTCGAAATCGCGAAATCGGCTGGGGATTGCTAGAGGAAAAGGTTGAAATTTGAGACAGATTGATCTCCTCTTCGAAAGTGTCAACACCGTTTCGCTGTAGGTGCCACCATCCAGAGATTTTTGCATTTTATAAGTTCGCCCCAGAGAAATTAGCGATTTTCGAAACGGCAATATTAGGTAATGCCTGAGCAATCAATATTGCAACTCAAACAATTTTCCAATTACATTTCTCGATGGTAAAATGCATCCGGATGGGGATTGTAGAGGAAATGTTTGAATTTGAAGCAGATGATCTCCTCTTTCGAAATGTGTCAAGCCTTGCTTAGGTGCACTCAATCCAAGATTTTGCATTTTTTAAGTTGCCCAAAATTAGGATTTCGAAACGGCAATATTATGGAATTCCCGACATCGAATATAGCAAACTAATAATTTGAATTTTGAATCGCGAAAATCTCGAATGGGATTGCTAGTAGGAAACGTTCGAAATTTTACGATTTTGATTATCTCTTTCGAAAGGAAATCGTTTCGAAGGCCACCAATCAGAGATTTTGCATAATTATTCACCTAGAAATTACATTTCGATTTCGACCAATTTGGAATAACTCGCGAATTGAATGAATCATGCGAAAATGGCAAATTTAGGTCGATGGACATTTTCAAAATCCCGTTCTGTATTGCTGCAAATCGGTTGAATTTTTGATTGAGATTGTCCCTCTTGAAATGTCAATTTCGAAGGTCAATCCAGATTTTTGCATTTTATTAGTTCGCCCCAGAGAAATTAGCGATTTCGAAAACGGCCAATATTATGGTAATGCCTCAGCACTCAATATGCAACTCAACATACACCAATTACGTTTTCGAAATGGCAAGAACTATAATTCGCGAGACTGGGGATTGCTAGAGGAAAACGGTTTGAAATTTTGAGAGCAGATTGATCTCCTCTTTCGAAAGTGTCAACCCGTTTCGCTGTAGGTGCCACCAATCCAGAGATTTTTGCATTTTATTAGTTCGCCCCAGAGAAATTAGCGATTTCGAAAACGGCCAATATTATGGTAATGCCTGCAGCACATCGAATATGCAACTCAACATACACCAATTTACATTTTCGAAATCGCGAAAATCTCCGGACTGGGGATAGCTAGAGGAAAATGGTTTGAAATTTTGAGAGCAGATTGATCTCCTCTTTCGAAAGTGTCAACCCGTTTCGCTGTAGGTGCCACCAATCCAGAGATTTTTGCATTTTATTAGTTCGCCCCAGAGAAATTAGCGATTTCGAAAACGGCCAATATTATGGTAATGCCTTCAGCACGTCAAATATGCAACTCAACATACACCAATTGACGTTTTCGAAATGGCAAATTTCTCTGGGGGAACTATATCGCGAAAATCTCCGATGGGATGCTAGAGGAAAATGGTTTGAAATTTTGAGAGCAGATTGATCTCCTCTTTCGAAAGTGTCAACCCGTTTCGCTGTAGGTGCTGCAAATCCAGAGATTTTTGCATTTTATTAGTTCGCCCCAGAGAAATTAGCGATTTCGAAAACGGCCAATATTATGGTAATGCCTTCAGCACGTCAAATATGCAACTCAACATACACCAATTACAATATTTCCGGTAAATCGCGAAAATCTCCGGACTGGGGATTGCTAGAGGAAAAGGTTTGAAATTTTGAGAGCAGATTGATCTCCTCTTTCGAAAGTGTCAACCGTTTCGCTGTAGGTGCACCAATCCAGAGATTTTTGCATTTTATTAGTTCGCCCCAGAGAAATTAGCGATTTCGAAAACGGCAATATTTGGTAATGCCTGCAGCACATGAATATGAACCAACATCACCATTATACATTTCGAAATCGAAAATCTCGACTGGATTGCTGAGAAACGTGAAATTGAGACAGATTGATCTCTTCGAAAGTTCAACCCTTCGTGTAGGTGCCACCATCAGAGATTTTGCATTATTAGTTCGCCCAAGAATAGCGATTTCGAAAACGCATTTGGTAAGCTCAGCACGCAATATAACCAACATACCCAATGAGTTTTCGAATGGAAATTTCTTGGGGAACTAATATTCGCGAAAACTCCGGACTGGGTAGCTAGAGAAAATGGTTTGAATTTTGAGAGCAGATTGATCTCCTCTTCGAAAGTGTCAACCATTTCGCTGTAGCGCCACCAATCCAAGATTTTTGCATTTTATTAGTTCGCCAGGAAATAAGATTTCGAAAACGGCAATGGATCTAATAGGTATTAGACTGCAGACAGAATATCACACTCAAACTACACCAATTTACTTTCGAATCGCAAAAATTTTTGGACTATTAGTTGCATAGAATTGCTTGAAAAGGAAAATGGTTGAAATTTTGAGCACAAATGATCTCCCATAGTGTCAATTTCGTGTAGCGCAATCCAAATTTTGTTTTATTAGTTGCACAAGGAAATTGGATCGAACTCCCTTCAATGTAACCTCGCTGTAGCACCACAACAAATTTCATTTTAAGTCGCAGAAAATCATTTCGACGGCATTTAGGAATTAGCGTCTTGAATTCTAGACAATGCTTTCGAAAGTTACCGGCATAATATCCGAAATCCGGACTGGGATAGCTAGAGAAATGCGATTTGAAGCGATTATTTTGATGTACCCTCGGAGGCACCACATACATTATCCAAGAAACTCGAGGGAATATAAGGTTTAAATTTGAAAGAATCCTCTAAATTAACTTTCGATGCGCCCACGGATTTTGCATTTTATTGTTGCCAGAGAATTGCTTTCGAAACGCCATATTTGGTAATGCTTCAGCACGTCAAATATGCAACAAAACAATTGCGTTTTCGAAAGGCAAATTTCTCTGGAACTAATAATTCGCAAAATCTCGACGGGATATCTAGAGGAAAATGGTGAATTTGAAGCAGATTGATCTCCTCTTCGAAGTGTCAACCCGTTCGCTGTAGTGCCACCAATCCAGAGATTTGCATTTTATAGTTCGCCCCAAGAAATTAGCGATTTCGAAAACGCCATATATGGTAATGCTCAGCACTCAATATGCAACTCAACATACACAATTACATTTTCGAAATCGGAAAATCTCGACTGGATGCTAGAGGAAAAGGTTTGAAATTTGAGAGCAGATTGATCTCCTCTTCGAAAGTGTCAACCCTTTCGCGTAGTGCCACCAATCCAGAGATTTTGCATTTTATTAGATTCGCCCCAGAGAAAGTAGCGATTTCGAAAACGGCAAATATTATGGTAATGCCTTCAGCACGCCAAATATGCAACTCAACATACACCAATTTTACATTTTCGAAATCGCGAAAATCTCCGGACTGGGGATTGCTAGAGGAAAACGGTTTGAAATTTTGAGAGCAGATTGATCTCCTCTTTCGAAAGTGTCAACCCGTTTCGCTGTAGGTGCCACCAATCCAGAGATTTTTGCATTTTATTAGTTCGCCCCAGAGAAATTAGCGATTTCGAAAACGGCCAATATTATGGTAATGCCTTCAGCACGTCAAATATGCAACTCAACATACACCAATTGACGTTTTCGAAATGGCAAATTTCTCTGGGGGGAACTAATAATTCGCGAAAATCTCCGGACTGGGGATAGCTAGAGGAAAATGGTTTGAAATTTTGAGAGCAGATTGATCTCCTCTTCGAAAGTGTCAACCCGTTCGCTGTAGGTGCACAATCAGAGATTTTTGCATTTTATTATTCGCCCCAGAGAAATAGCGATTCGAAAACGGCATATTAGGTAATGCCTTCAGCACGCAAATATGCAACTCAACATACACCAATTGACTTTTCGAAAGGCAAATTTCTCTGGGGAACTATAATTCGCGAAAATCCCGGACTGGGATGCTAGAGGAAAATGGTTTGAAATTTGAGACAATTGATCCCTCTTTCGAAAGTGTCAACACCGTTTCGCTGTAGGTGCCACAATCCAGAGATTTTGCATTTTATTAGTTCGCCCTAGAGAAATTAGCGATTTCGAAAACGGCCAAAATTTGGTAATGCCTCAGCACGCCAATATGCAACTCACATACACCAATTTACATTTTCGAAATCGCGAAAATCTCCGGACTGGGGATTGCTAGAGGAAAACGGTTTGAAATTTTGAGAGCAGATTGATCTCCTCTTTCGAAAGTGTCAACCCGTTTCGCTGTAGTGCCACAATCCAGAGATTTTTGCATTTTATTAGTTCGCCCAGAGAATTAGCGATTTCCGAAAAGCAATATTAGTAATCCTGCGCATCGAAATGCAATCACAAACCAATTACATTTTCGAAATCAGAGAAAATCATTCGGATGTGGATTCTAGAGGAAAAGTTGAACTTTGAGAGCAGATATCCTTTTCGAAAGTGTAACCGTTTCGCTGATAGCGTCAAATCCAGAATTTTGCATTTATAGTTCGCCCCAAGATAGCGATTTCGAAAACGCCAATTTATGGTATCTCGCACCAATATGCAAAACTCACATTGTTGAAATGGTTGAAATTTTGGAGCAATTGATTCCCTATTCGAAAGTGAACCGTTTCGGTAGTTGCAAATCTAGATTTTGATTTTTTTAGTTCCGTCCCTGGAAATAGGATTTCGAATGCATTTATGTATGCTCCGCACTCAATAGACAAAACCAATTACTTGATCGAAATCGGAATATTAATCACCGCAAATTCCACTGGATGCTAAGGAAATGGTTTGAAATTTTGAAGAGATGATCTCCTCTTCGAAAGTGTCAACTTCGCTGTAGTAGGGCAAATCAAGATTTTTGATTTATAGTTGCTCCCTTGAAATGTCAACGTTTCGAAAAGTGCCAATCCAGATTTTCATTTTATTAGTTCAGAATTGCGATTTCGAAACGCAATATGAGTAACTACACACGAATATGCACTCAACTAATTCAAATCGCAATCTCGATGGGATGCTAGAGAAAATGGTTGTGAAATTTTGAGACAGAGATCTTTGAAATGTAACCCGTTTCCTGTTCGACAATCAAAGTTTTTGCTATAGTTCCCCCAGAGAATTTGCTATTTCGCCCCAGAAATTAGGTTTCAACGTCAGCATTAATATGCAACTCACATCCCAATACGTTTTCAAAATGGCAAATTATTCTGGGGGGAACTAATAATTCGCGAAAATCTCCGACTGGGATAGCTAGAGGAAAATGGTTTGAATTTTGAGACAGATTGATCTCCTCTTTCGAAAGTGTCAACCCGTTTCGCTGTAGGTGCCACCAATCCAGAGATTTTTGCATTTTATTAGTTCGCCCCAGAGAAATTAGCGATTTCGAAAACGGCCAATATTATGGTAATGCCTTCAGCACGTCAAATATGCAACTCAACATACACCAATTGACGTTTTCGAAATGGCAAATTTCTCTGGGGGGAACTAATAATTCGCGAAAATCTCCGGACTGGGGATAGCTAGAGGAAAATGGTTTGAAATTTTGAGAGCAGATTGATCTCCTCTTTCGAAAGTGTCAACCCGTTTCGCTGTAGGTGCCACCAATCCAGAGATTTTTGCATTTTATTAGTTCGCCCCAGAGAAATTAGCGATTTCGAAAACGGCCAATATTATGGTAATGCCTCAGCACTCAATATGCAACTCAACATACACCAATACTTTTCGAATAATCGGACAATATGCGAACTCGAGGGATGCTAAGGAAAAGGTTTGAAATTTTGAGAGCAGATTGATCTCCTCTTTCGAAAGTGTCAACCCGTTTCGCTGTAGGTGCTGCACAATCCAGAGATTTTTGCATTTTATTAGTTCGCCCCAGAGAAATTAGCGATTTCGAAAACGGCCAATATTATGGTAATGCCTGCAGCACATCGAATATGCAACTCAACATACACCAATTTACATTTTCGAAATCGCGAAAATCTCCGGACTGGGGATTGCTAGAGGAAAACGGTTTGAAATTTTGAGAGCAGATTGATCTCCTCTTTCGAAAGTGTCAACCCGTTTCGCTGTAGGTGGTGCCAATCCAGAGATTTTTGCATTTTATTAGTTCGCCCCAGAAAATTAGCGATTTCGAAAACGGCCAATATTATGGTAATGCCTGCACAATCGAAATATGCAACTCAACATACACCAACGTTTTCGAAATGCAAATTTTCTGGAAATATTCGCGAAAATCTCCGGACTGGGGATAGCTAGAGGAAAATGGTTTGAAATTTTGAGAGCAGATTGATCTCCTCTTTCGAAAGTGTCAACCGTTTCGCTGTAGGTGCCACCAATCCAGAGATTTTGCATTTTATTAGTTCGCCCCGAGAAATTACGATTTCGAAACGTCGAATGGGCAAATATTAATTTCGAAAACGTCAACTTATTCGAAATGGCATACACAATTGAATCGGAAAATTCGGACTGGGATGCTAGAAAAGGTTGAATTTGACATATCCTCTCAAGTCACCCTTCGCTAGTCACATCAATTTTTGTTATTAGTTCCCAAAAATCGATTCGAACGCATATTAGGTATGCTCGCGCAATTGCAATCAACATAACATTACGTTCGAATGGCAAATTCTCGGACAATCGGATTGACGATAAGAGGAAAATGGTTGAATTTGAGAGCAGATTGATCTCTCTTTCGAAAGTGTCAACCCGTTTCGCTGTAGTGCCACCAATCAGAGATTTTTGATTTTATTATTCGCCCAGAGAAATTAGCGATTTCGAAAACGGCCAATATTATGGTAAGGATTAGGAATGTTGATAGACAATTGACTCCTTCAAATGCTCGTGCTTTTGGCAATAAATTGATATCTTATGTGCCCAGAGAAATTGAAATTTGAAACGATGTTTTAGGTAACCTTTCTGATATGCAACCAAATTCATTTAAAATTTCGAAATCAGCGAAAATTATTGATTGAGGGAAAATTTTATATTTTAGCATTGTCTCTTTCAAGCAACCCGTTGTTTTCAAATCCAAATTTTGATTATTATGCCCAAAAATGGATCGAAAACGGCAATTTTGAGTATGCCTGAGTACCGTTGCAATCCCATCCATTGATTTCGAATTTCATATCCCGGAATTAGATTAGGAAAACATGGTTGAAATTTTGAAGCAGATTGATCTCCTCTTTCGAAAGTGTCAACCCGTTTCGCTGTAGCGTGCCCTCAAGATTTTGCATTTTATTAGTTCGCCCAGGAAATTAGATTTCGAAAACGTCATGTGATTTTTGGATTTATCTTCAGTACGTCAATATGCAACCAATACACCAATTGACGTTTTCGAAATGGCAAATTTCTCTGGGGCGAACTAATAATTCGCGAAATTCTCCGGACTGGGGATAGCTAGAGGAAAATGGTTTGAAATTTTGAGAGCAGATTGATCTCCTCTTTCGATAGTGTCAACCCATTTCGCTGTAGCGGCCCCCAATCCAAAGATTTTTGCATTTTATTAGTTCGCCCCAGGAAATTGAAGGTTTCGAAATCGTCAATTGGAGTATGAGAAATAGCATATTCAATTCTTCGAAGGCGTCACATTTTTATTTCAAATTTTCTAATATTCTGGCAATGCCTTCAGTACGGCGAATATGCAACTCAACCCACACGAATCGACGTTCTTGAAGTCGCTAGTTTCTCTGGGGGGATCCAATAATACGCGAAAGTCTCCAGACTGGGGATAGCTAGAGGAAAACGGTTTAAAATTTTGAGAGCAGATGGATCTCCTCTTTCGAAAGTGTCAACCCGTTTCGCAGTAGCTGTCACCAGTCCGAAGATTTTTGCATTTTATTAGTTCGCCCCAGAGAAATTAACGATTGAGCTTTTTTAGGTGAAAGCGCAATGAAAACGCAGACCTTCATAGCTAGAGCGAAGCTGTTTGAAATTTTGGGTAGAGAGGACGGTTTTGAATAAGGCTGTCTTTTCACCGAAAAAAAAAAGGCTCATTTATCTGAAGCACTGTGGGAGGTGGAATAAATCCGGGAAAATTTTGCCTTCGCATTCCGGGAAGCCCTAACGTTCATTTTGTTAAAAATGATCGCTCCTCATCAAATATGTTCACACCATTTTACGTGAACTGTCTTCAGTCTAATGTTCTTAGCGTTTTTCCAGTCCCCCCCCCCCCCTCCAGAAAATGAGAAATTTCGAAAATTCATCTTCTTTTTTTTTACTCCATATTTACGTTTTGAAGGCGTTGTCAGCAATCAACTCAAAACGAGGTGCAAGCGCTATCTTCGTGTTTGAAATGGACTGAATAAAAAAATGACGGAAAATGTTTAATATCCATTAAACATTCAACAGCTTGTACATGAGCATTTATAGATGTACAAACATCAGTAAAATTAATCAATTAAATCTACATGAAAAATGAAACCAGAAATCAAAGGATCAGTATATCACAAGAGGCGGACTGTCATCGTAATGCTATAAACGTAGTCATCCAAAACACCAAAAGCGTAATTCTTAACGAGTAAGTTACATTTCCTTAATAATACAAAATTACTGAACACTCGAATGCAGAAAATTCGTCAGTTTTCAGTCTGATCCTTCGACGGGTCATACAATTCAACATCGAAACTACGGCACCAAATTTACCGTGATTCGAATATTCCAATGAATGAGATTTTGTGTATCGATACTTACAACGAACAAAAACAACAACCTTACGGAATAAAACAAATTTAAAAACAACGAAAAACTAGATACATGGCTATGATAACATGACATTATGAAAGATCAGCTGGAAGATGAAAGGTTGCCAACAACGGAAGGTGATCGGATGCGCAGACCTCATTTGGAATTCCTTTCAACATATTCGCTTCTTTAGTGTTCGGTAACTGGAGGTAAGAAACCAACTTCAATTCTCCATCAACTTTTTCACCATTGAGATTCCGCATCGGGCTGAAAACATATTATGAATAATAACACCGATTGTCGAAATTGCGTACCGAATTTCAAGAAGGTCCTATTTGCCGATATCACCTTCATGAAAACAGCAGCGTCAGAAGGTTTTTTACGGTGGTATAAAAACTAAACATTTGATTGGTCTTGTCTCTTAAAACTGACGAAGAAAGCAAAAGTTATCGTGAATCTAGTCTCTAAAATCTCTCAAGGCGCTTTCTTATCAACTTGCTGAATAGTTTTTGAATTTTTCTTTTGGGGAGGGGAAGAGAGGATACAAATGATTCATTGTAACCACCTATACCGCCACCACTGTTTGAAATTATTCGCGAAAGTAACACTATGTATTCTTTACATTTAATCGCTAAAATTCGCATCATGATCTAGGTTTTCATTTCGAAGACATAAGGAGAAGAATCACAGCCATTATTACAGATACATTGCACGTCGAATATGCAACTCAACATACACCAATTGACGTTTTCGAAATCGTGAATTTCTCTGGGGGGACGCCGAAATTCCAACAAGAAAATGTCAATCTAGCCGAGGTGGAATATTGTATTCAATTTACAGGACGTCGAGGTCACTGAATTCAATTTTGATAGCGATTTTTGGATTCGACACGTTAGGTTTCCACCAGAACAGGTTTCAGGCATGGTGATCGCCAAATAGACAATTCATTGTTTTTGAACCTGTTCTATACGCAGATTAACCCAATCCAAAACTGAACCATTTTCGAACTTTTGTTCCCCCTATTAGCATATCACAGGATGGAATCACTGGCAGAACTGAATTCAACAACCCTAAACTCCATATGAGAAACATGCATACAATCTCAAAATAGCGACCATTTAACCGGAACCACCTACAGTGAGACCTCAATATGAGTTTTCAAAAACTGCCCTAAAAACAGAGATGAGCAAAATCAAAAAGCAATTATTGACTGAAAATCATATGGTACATGATTTGACACCATTATAAAATCTTGCAAGAATCACGATTTCAAAGTCAAAGAATCGTTTTTCCGAAATAATTTAAAATCATGATAAAAATCATTTTTTATAACTTTCTTCTGATTTTAAGATCGAGAAAATTCTGAAGAAAATGACTTAAATTACAAAATCAAAAACACTAAAATGAAAAACCAACTGATTTTTATAATGGTGGTTTAAAAATCAAAAATATACGATTCAAAATCAACACATCTTTTTTGATTTCCTAATTTCACTAATTTCTGCTTCAAAATTGAATTCAGCCACCTTGAACATCTATAAATTGAATACAATCTCGATAAAATGACAATTATTTGGCCATACCTTCCTTTCGCAGTAGGATCGGAATTCCGTTCCATGGGATGGCTTCAAGACTGAATACAATCTCAATACAATGACACTTTCATCCTAATTCTAGTTCCTTGGTCACTCCCGGGGTTACTGACGTAATCGGAGTCGATCTATATTAGTTTTGACTGATGTCACGCTTTATACATTCCTAACATCCTTTCGGACCGAGAAAAAGTTTTTAAAAAAAATATCATGACGCCTACGTATTTTTAGTATTAGCACTCCCAAGTTACTATCCGATCGAATCGAAAATTTTAGGGGTTTACAAGCGTTATACATCCTACGTTCCTTTAAATTTAAAAATTTGAAAAGTGCCCGCAATTTAAGGGTAATTTTGATAAAATATGACCAATTCAACAAAAACATATGGTTAATTTAAATCTACAGCGAGACGCTAAATACGTCCATTCTGTAAAAAGTTAAACGAACTGAAGATTAATAATTGCCTCTCTTAGAATTAACTGGAAGCCGAAAGTAATAAATCTTGTATACGAACAGACAGCCTTACCTACACAAGATCGCGGTGGAGCCTAAAACGCTTACTATGAATATTCCCCAATAAAGAACGATGCCAGGAAATAGCCTCTCAGAACTACGCAGACGACCAAATGTGTGAAGTCGGTAAGGCCACATCCCCTCCAGGTCCAAATCCCAAAGGGACTTCCACTAGTAGATGGAAAATTTGAAAGGGCGACCATAACGGCAAATTAGAAGGCGCTACTATAAAGCATAGTCCGGGAAATAAATGCCAAACAAATCCGCCATGCCAAGCCCCAAACCAATATCCAACAGCTCACGACCACCATCTTTGGACAAAATCGCGCAATCTGGGGCTCGTAACATCTTCCAAGGGGCGCTGAAACCAAACATACCCAAACTACCCGTACAACCCAATATAATGGAGCAAAAAGCCTCCCGGCGTTCAACTTCAAACGGCTACCGAGCAAACCTGCTCGAAATGGTAAAAACTTTTAAGCTCAAAAAGACATCCAGGCATACCCTGAGTGGACTGGCGACGCTGAAGGTGATTAGGCTGTTGAAGCGAAAACCACCCAGGACAACAAAGAACGACGAGAGATGAACAATCCTTTCCCAAATGGAAAGCACAAGGCCTCCTACATACCCAGGAGCAACGGAGCTAGATCAATTCCTAAATGATGAGCTATTGATAATTCCAATATTACCGAACCCATTTCATTATCTGAGTACCATTATTCGCACTAAAAATTCGACGTGATTAGACGTTAATCATCCCACTGGAAAAGCCCAAGGGGGACTGTAGTATAGCACAAAAATCAAGCGTCAAGAAGGAGAGCACGTCAGCTCTAACTCCATTCAAGCGGCCACAGCAATAATTCAACTGCATGGTGTCCCTGTGACTATAGCCGCTGTCTACTGTCCTCCCGGTAGCCGACTGGACAGGTCAAACCTAGAGGCCTGTTTCAACAAACTAGGACACCGCTGGATCGCAGGAGGAGACTTCAACTCCAAGCACACCAACTGGGGTTCGCGTCTGGTCACTACGAGAGGGCGAGAACTGCTCCACGCCATAATCAAGGCTGGCTGCGACACTGTATCAGGCAGGACGCCTACCTACTGGCCCTCTGACACTGACAAAATACCCGACTTGCTCGACTTCTTCATAATACGAGGGATAGCGCGGCGCTACGTCACAGTGGAAAATGCCGACGATCTATCATCAGACCACACCCCCAGTTATTGCTACGATTGATGCTCTAGCAAAACCGGCAACCCGACCTCAACAGCTTACCAAAAAGCGGACTAATTGGGAAGACTACCGCCACTATATCCAAGAAAAGCTCGACCTGAGAACTCCTATGAAAAGCAAGACTGAACTTGATCAGGCAGCTGCTACCATAAACCTCATATTATGCGAGGCAGCGAAGAAAGCAACCCCTACTACAGAACCCAACTTAACCACTGCAGAAAAGTACCCAGCTAGTGTTACTGAGCTAGTGAAAAAGCGCAGAAGAGCTCGGAGGAAGTGGCAGCTCACAAGAGATCCACACGACAAGACTGAGTTCAATCGTATCAGTAGAGAAACCACGGCCCAAATCCGGCAGTTTAAGGACGAAAAACTCCAGGAGTTTCTCGCCAACCTATCAACTCATAAAGATGACGACTACTCCCTATGGAAAGTCACCAGAAATATGAAATCCTCACCGCAGAACCACGTACCCCCTCTTAGAAATGGTAATGAGGGGAGGTTAAAAACAGAAGAGGACAAAGCTGAAGCATTCGCGACCCATCTATCCAAGGTATTCACACCGAATAGTTCCAACCACACTAATATACTGACACCGCAGTATACAGAAGAAGGTAGGATTCGAGCATTCACACCCCTTAAAATTGCGGCAGAAATTGACCGATTAAACGTGAAAAAGGCTCCCGGAGCTGACAAAATAACTTCAAGAATGCTACGTGAACTACCTAAAATGGGAATCGTCTTCCTCACATATCTATTCAACGCAATTCTGAAAGTAGAGCACGTACCATCCTGCTGGAAGATCACAAAAGTAATATTGATCGCTAAAGCTGGCAAGCCAGCACAAGAAGTTACGTCCTACCGACCAATTTCTCTTCTGTCAATAGCCTCAAAGCTATTTGAGAAACTATTCGTTAAACGACTGCGCGCTAAAATTGGTGACTGCCTACCGGACCACCAATTTGGTTTCAGACAGCAGCATTCAGCAGTCGATCAGCTGCACCGAGTAACAAGGGAAATCCGAGAAGCGCTAGAGGAAAAGAAATTTTGCTCGGCAGTCTTCCTTGATATCTCTCAGGCCTTCGACAAAGTCTGGCACGAGGGATTAAATTATAAACTGGCAAAGTACTCCCTGCTAGGTACTGCAGAGTAATAGCTGACTACCTCATGAATTGTAGCTTCCAGGTCGTGTACTGCTCCGCCCACTCAAGGGTGTATCCCATATTGGCAGGAGTGCCACAAGGCAGTGTTCTGGGCCCGATTTTATACACCCTCTACACAGCCGACACACCGGACACGCCAGGCACGGAAACTGAACCAGCGACGTTCGCAGACGATACAACGATCCTGGCCGTAAGCGATCAATACGATGTAGCCACCTCCAAGCTGCAGCAGGCCACTGACAAGGTGGTCTCCTGGGCCAAAAAATGGAGACTCGCAATAAATGAAACGAAGTCAGTCCACGTTGATTTCGCGCTGAGGCCACACGGCTACTAACCAATCGCTATAGACAATAAGATAATCCCCAGATCCGATCATGCGAAATATCTGGGGATGTTCCTCGACAAAAGACTTAACTACAAGGTCCACGTCCGTAAAAAAAGAGAAGAACTCAATCTGCGGCTTCGCAAACTGTATTGGCTGCTGGGAAAGAATTCGTCATTGAACGTCTCAAACAAGCGACTGCTGTATCTATCTATCCTAAAACCCGTTTGGACTTACGGCATCCAGGTCTGGGGCTGCACTGCTGCGTCTAACCGACAAGTGATCCAGCGCTTCCAGAGTAAGGCACTCCGAACTATAACCGGCGCACCTTGGTTCGTCCGGAACAGTGCCATCCACTTTGATCTCATGGTTCCCAGTGTCGACGAGACAATAAAGTCACTAGCTCGCAGCCACGAACGAAGACTACATTCGCATCCTAATCCACTGGCTATCAACCTTCTGGACGTCACCAACGAAACTCGCAGACTAAAACGACTCAAACCCTCTGATTTAGTCTAATAAAACCTCGTGATTATCTACTGTTAAAGAATTATATTGTAAATGCTTTTAGCAGTCCAATAAAACTAATGTGAAAAAAAATAAATAAATAAATAAAATTTAAATCTGCCAATTTGAGAAAGCTGATGTTAAGAAAAATTTGAACTCCGGACTTGCTTTTTGTAACTAACCCATCAGGGTGTCTACTGGAACCGACGAATAAGAAAACATGACTTTTTACGACCTTATTCATAATTTTTTTTAGGTTTGTGCACAGGTGAAGAGAGGGTGTCCACCAGGGTCAATGCAAAGATACTCGTTAGAGGAGGAAGGGAAAGCACCAAAAATGCCAACTCAAATTGAAATCCGAAAATTTCAGCTAACAAAAGCAAGCTCAATTAATACGAATTAAATTTCTAATTTTAATGCAAGGTGTCCACTCGAGGATAAAATTCCCAGATTTTTTTAGAGTTTCCCAGTCCATTTTCCAACTTTTTCGTAATAAATAAATAATTTAAAAAATGTTCAGTGGAGTCTGACAGAGAAAATTGCGCAATATTTTCACATTATAAAATTTTCTTCAAAATTCCCACTTTTTCAGGTCTCATAGAACTCCCTGACTTTTCCCTGATTTCCAGGATTTCCATAAAAGTGGCCACCCTGTTGAATGTTTTGCCACGACGCCCACCGTGCACACAATTTATGTTTTACAGGATCCAGTAAGTAAAAATTACGTACTTTTCCACATTTTAATTTTTTTCTCGTGTTGTTAGAAAAAAAGGGATATAATAATACCCGTCTCTAATATAATTGTTTGAAATTGCCAGCTTTCACTCTGCATATTTTATTAGTAACTATTCGCTCTCATACTGTACAAACAGTTTGGTCCCAGTTAAAAAATTGGATCTGCATTTCTACAGTCAGTGGTAGGCTTACGTGTCAATCATCAAGACATAAACAGGCGAGATGAGAAAATATTCACTCAGTGAAATAATGGAAGTGTGACCGAACTGAAATTATGCAAATTTCCGATAATAGCGCATGGAAAGAAACATGACTGTGAAATATTTCAGAAAAAACCAGGAGTTTTTCATGACATTCATGACTTTTATGACCTGTACACACCCTGCAATTTGGCGTTGCAACTCTGTAAGATTCACCAAATTCTTAAAACTCATCTAGACTTCGTAGATTATTCATTTAAATTCCTTTCACGACTCATTCAGACACTGTAAATACTCGACCACAACCCTGTCCTTAGTCAGATTCCTCTAGGACTAATGTAATCTCTACCAAGACTTACTCGGGACTTATTACAGCTCATCGTTATCTGCTAACGTTCAACTATCCATCTTTAAAAATTATTCAGAAAAAATCTTACCCATAGAATATGTAATCGACGGTACACCATCTACACTGGAACGTGGTCGCAGTTTTTCTGTCAGGTTCGCAGTGCTGATATACTGAGACTAGGTTTAAGTTATGACTTAGATAACCGGTGTTGAATTTCCTTAGGTCGAAATCGTTTCTGTAAAGTATCACATTACTAGACCGATATTTTTCATAACACACTGATTACAATTGTACCGAATATTTCACCTGTGGCGCCAACTTCCTTCATTTTGGGACGGGCTGACCGAACTTTTTCGGTCCGAATTATAAAGCTGCGAACATACAAACAAACAATGTAGCAGAAAAACAATACGAAAACGTAAAAAACATTTCTCAAGAACATTAAAAACTAACCTTAACATGTTTGAAGTCGGAAACCTCAGTCCGTGTGAAACTGCGATGTTTGGCTACGTCGTGGTGTTGACAGGTATCCATGATACCCAACATTTGCGGTAAAATACTGTACCCTCCTACTTGTAAGAATCCGTTTATGATCAAGGCATACACGTAAGTATAGGCATCCGAATTGAAATCGCCGGTCAAGATGACGGGGTAATACGTTGTTTCGCTGGTAAACAAGAACGGGTAAGATTAGGCGCTAAAATGTATGTATTTTCCAAATTTTATAAGTACCTACTTCAACATACTATACTCTAGCTGAATCAGAGCTCTATAATTACGGGTATGCTGGAACGCCATTTTATCCCTACTTTTTCGGATAACAAGCGAACATGCCACTGAATTAGAGCACCTAGAAACCAGAGCTGCTTAACTATTCGGAAGGGCTAACAACTTGGGTAAACGCTAACATTTCCAAATGATTGGCTTCAGCTCACAGCTAACGGCTATGATTGATTGGCTAATGGCAATGGCTAAAAGTTTCGGCTTAGCTAAGCAGCCCTGCTAGAAACACCAAAGTACTAACATTCGCCATTTTGCATCGCTCGGTGCCCGACGATTCAAAGATAGACCTCTTTCCACTGACGTCACACCGTGAGTTACTGTTAGCAAAAGTACCCAACTTTGGGCCAACAAGCGTTTTGACTCCCATAAGAAAAACACACGGAGCAAAGATCATTATGTTGCTACCTGTGGATAAAAAATTTGTTAGAAACCAGAAGTTTATTATCAAATGCTAAAAACCTTCTGGAATGAAAATATATATCTTTGGTTTCTAACAAATTTCTTATTCACAGGTAGCAACATACAGGGCTGGAAACACGTTATTGGTAACGGTTACGGCAAAGGTTACATAACGGAACAAAACGTTTAAGCGTTAAGTTATGTTACGTTACGGTAATTTGATCACGTTTAACAATTCGTTACGATATCGTAACAAATGCAATTTTTCTCGTTATTTTATTGCATTAAAAAAAAATATTGAAAATTGAAAAATCTGGAAATTGCCAACCGTCCGTCCTTTGAATGAGTTGATAAGATGATAAGAATAATAAGTTGATATTGTTTGATTAATAATGATCATCTTGCATCTTCACTTCTTCAGTGCCCAAGTGCAGTTTCAGTTTGAAAATTGAAATTGAAGTCGCCAAGGTTTGTACTTTGTAGCTATTTTCAATTCTAACTTTATTAATTTTTTCTTGTTGATCAAACATAGTAGTAGACTACAGATTTCTCATGATTTTCCAGTTGTACAGACATCAGAATCTGATGTGATTGCTGATTAGGTGATTAAGTCCATATTTGTTATGATTCTTAAGTTAAAATTAATTACAATGTCTATTTTCATAGTCATGCAGATTGATGACTTTTTTTTTTTTTAGTGGGTACCTATCTATCAAATAACTCCTTTGTGTTCTTTTTGTTTCTTACTTTTTTTATATGATAAAAATATACAAAATAAACTTGAATACTTGTTTTAATGTTCTAAATAATTTCTAATAATATTCTAAATTCTGATTGATATTTTGATTTCTGTATTCTGTTAAAATCATAGATCTTACTAGTTAACTAGTACTACTATACCAATCAATACCGACATAAAATTTATGTTATAAGCCGCAGAATTTAATTTTGTCTCTGAACGGTCTGAATTGTGATTTTGATTCTGAATTTTGTCCCAAAAATGTAAAATTAAAATTGTGAAACAGATTGACAAAAAAAGTTGAAAAAAAAACCTTTTCACTTTTTAGGTTATAGCTTTGTCACAAAACAAGGAAATATTAAAAATTAAAAAAGAAAATTTACAAGGGGGGGGGGTGAACCATTATAACGTTATGTAACCGTTACTGCCATAACGAGAAAGTTTGCCATAACGTTATCATAACAGTAACAATACTGGAACGTTACGTTACGTTATAATGAGTACCACAACGAAACGATTCCGTTATTCCAGCCCTGGCAACATAATGATCTTTGCTCCGTGTGTTTTTCTTATGAGAGTCAAAACGCTTGTTGGCCTAAAGTTGGGTACTTTTGCCAACAGTAACTCACGGTGTGACGTCAGTGGAAAGAGGTCTATTAGACACGCGGAACGTTCCGCGTAATGACTAATGCACTGCGAATTGTCGAGTACCAAGCGACTCAAAACGACGGATGTCAGTGCTCGGGTGTTTCCAAGTGCTCTAACGGAACGTCATGCAAGCCGTCGCAAACGACAGTCAAGTTTGCACGGGGAGTGAAAAGATAAAGATGGCGAATTAGCATATTCAAGCTCACAGCGCCCTGGCTCAATTAGAGAACCTGGAAACACTCGAGTACTGACATGCACCATTTTCCGTCGCTTGGTGCCTGACGATTCCCAATCGCGTTTTCCAGTGACGTCACGGAGTGAGTTACTGCATGGTTATTGTCAGCAAAAATACCCATCTTGGTTCCAACAAACGTATTGACTCTTGTAAGAAAAACACATGGAGCAAAGATCAATATGTTGACTGGGAACCGGAACCGACTGGAACCTGAACGATTGCAAGGAACCGGAATCCGAAAATTTTTTCAGGTTCCTAATAATCGAGTTCCGGTTCCAGTATCCTTAGTAAATGAAAGTCAACACAATGTTGCTGTTTTGACTTCGGAAAAGGCCTTTGTGAATCATGAGTTATTGTAGGAACCGGAACCAGAACCCGATTATCAGAGGAACTGGAACCCGAAGAAATTTGCATGATGGAACCGGAACCGGTACCGGAACCCGAAAGATGTTCAAGTTTGGAACTGGAACAAAAATTGATCGGGTTTCCGTTCCCGGCTGAGAATAAGAAATTTGTTAAAAACGAGACGTTTATTAGCAAATGCTCAGAACCTTCTGGACTTCTGGATTAAAATTATGTACCTCTGGTGTCTAACAAATTTCTCATTCTCAGGTAGTAAAGTAGTAACTAGTAAGTAGTAACATATTGATTTTTGCTCCGGGTGTTTTTCTTATGGGAGTCGATATGTTGGGTGGAACCAAGATGGGTATTTTTGCTGACAATAACCATGCAGTAACTCACTTTGTGACGTCACGGGAAGCTTGAAAAGCGTTTTTGTGACGTTAAAGAAAACACGTCAATTTGATACGCGGGACGTTCCCTGTAATGAATCATCGGGCACCATACTCGGGGTGTTTATAGGTGCTCTGGTTGAATTACACTGAGAGAACAGAATTTATTGGAAAAAATATTTGATAACAGATTGTGGTTCAAGTTTAACTAACACTCTATAAGAACGGGTAAAGACTAGGGATGTTGGTTTCAGTGTTTGGAACCAGAACCGAAACCGAATCCGGAACCCATACAAATTCAACAGTTTCATGAGACCGAAACCAAAACCCTTTAAAATGCAAAAGACCAAATTAAGACCTTAAACCTTAAACTCAACTGGTCGTTAACCAAAACATAAACCAAATATTTGAAATGTAGATTTAACTGGAACCAAAACCGATTGAAATGAAAGCTCATGCGGGCGTCAAGACCATAAACCAACTAAATGAAAAGGTCCCAATCGGTCAATCGTTTTCTGTTCTTCTTTGTCGCCGCTTGAGCGCGTGCTGCGACTTCGCGTCAGTGTATCAGATTTTAGGATTTTATTTCAATTGTCAACGTGAATTAACTCTAAAAAATGTTTGAGAAAGATTTTTTGAGCCCGACTAAAACCGATTCATTATGTGAAGTGAAGACCATAACCAAAACCGGTCCAGCAATGAAAGACCGAAATAAGACCTTCTCAGTATTTTAAAACGGTCTCATGACTGAAACCAAAACCTATTGGCAAATTAAATCGAAGTTCCGAACCGAAACCAACCAAAATGGAAACTACAAAGCTCAAAACCGATCAAAACGAAAAATTGAATAGGTTCCAAACACTGGTTGGTTTACCCATAGATCATACTTGTCTACATTTTCGTGTAAAGAAATGCAGACAATGTGTAGACCGTAGACAAAAATAAATAAATGTAAATAATTTCGAAAATGATAAAAAAGCTAATATACATGTAATCAGTTAATCACAAATTCACAATACTAAATCCAAATTGTCTACGTTCTACACATTGTCTACTTTCTTTACACCAAAATGTAGACAAGTATGGTGTACGAGTAAACCAACATCCCTGATCATAGTGTCGTGTCTTTACCTATTCTTATACAGAGTCCTAGTTTAACAAATTGATGCGACGATTATCGATAGCACTATTCAAATATCGATATTTTTTCGGAAGTTTCAGCACCACTAATATTCGGACTTTCCAAGATTCAACAGCGAAGTATCTGATATCTGGCAGATATTTTTGGCAATCTTATCAACGTTAGAATTACTGTGATGCTAGGCATTCATTATAATGTAAAAACACGATTTTCAAAAGGCTCTCAACCCGATTTTTGCAACAAAAGAGTATATTGTCCCAAGTTTTACTTTAACGTCTCACAAGCTAGTGATTTTTGCTTGAATTTGCCTTAAACATAAATCTCTGACGCACTGGTAACGAAATAAAAATCGCGTTTCTCCATTTGGAAGTACAGTGTTGTTCCTTACTAGCCTAACATTGGTCATCATAATTTCCTTGAGTGCGGAAATGGAGGAAGGCCCGATGCTAGCATGCCATCGGTCTGGAAAGTTCGAATACTGATAGTGTAAAATGGAACTATTCGCCTATTCAGAATGAAACTTTTATCACGATACTACAAATCGTTACAGTGGTATCGTGATAAAAGTTTCATAATAGATCTTCTAGACTAAAAAATTACTAATACGTGGATTTCGTAAGGTTTTTTTCTGAGATTCCGGAGGACTTGCTAATTTTTAAATTCTCCTTACAGGTCTCGACTAACAGAAGAAGCAAAACATACCCAAGTTCATTTGTGCACTTATACGCAATCCGGTCGATTTCAGCTAACATTAACTGCGTTTGAGCGAGTTTTATATCTTGTCGACTAGGATTGAACAGCAAGTGAGTAGTAGCGACGACCACTTGTTTGTCCGAGTGTTTTTTGGGAGATAAGCGCACTATAATGCCGATATTGTCCCTGTCTAATACGGACACGTTCGGCTGAAAGTATTCGACGGAAGCGAATTCTCTCAATTCAAACACATTTTCGCGGAAGTAGATCGCACAGCCATCATCTTTCTCGTGCGTACGTTTCTTGAACACGCCTTTGTATCCTGGTATAGAAATGGCGCAATGTTAAACGAGCTCTTCTTTCTTTGACATGAGTTAACAATGAAATCAAATTAGCTCAATCTGAATACCTAGGCGGCCAAGTTCTTCGTCGAAGAAACTGACTTTCGCTGCTTCCACTTCTTGTAAGCACAGAATCTGCAAGCATAATCACAGAATGAGCTGAAGGTGACATCCTCCACATGCAATCGGCAAAGATCGTCAATCGTTCCTTAGTCAGTCAGGTCTAGTTTATTTTTTGGGGGAAATTTTCACCTACACTAAAGAGAGCGAAATTGGATAAGAAATCTGTCTTGTTAATGCCATATTTGTATCCGAATGCCGGCCTCTCAACAATTGAATTGGTAAGGCCGCATAAGTGATACAGTTACGTTATTCCATTTACTTCTACCAGCTTCACTCTTGCCAATTCAATGGGTCTGCTAGTACATCAACATATTTTGCTGAATACATTTTCATGCCCACCTTTCCTCGTCAAACTTCAATGAAACTGAATGAAGAAAAAATTTCTCTCATCAACCCGAGCTTGCAGTAACAGGAGTTACACTCACCGAAGCTTTTCGAAAATGGGGAAGGGGATCGTGCAATTCAGATAAAAACTCACATCAGCGTCGAATTCCGCGAACTCCTTCAATAAAGCTTCGCTTCTGTATTCCCAACTAAGATACTGCTTCTGGTGATTTATGTACAGATACGGATGCATTTCCAACAGACTTTGGGCCAGGATGTTATACGACAGTACTTTGATATTCGTGCCTCGTTTTGCTCTTGGGTCCAACCAACCTAAAAATAAAATTACGGTAAATCTAAAACTGTGAGCACTCGTTGACCAAGTAGGAAAATGTAGATCTAAAATCTAACCAAATTTTAGATGTTTGCCGTAGGGGGTGTGCACGTCGCAGCGAATTTTTTTGAATACTTCGACCAAATTTCTTTCTAAAAACAAAAAAACAAAGTCGACATCGATGTAATAGGAAGTGGAAAACAATCTATTAAATCTGATGAATTTTACAAGAAAAATCCAGTAGTTAGTTTCGTAGCCATTTTCGGCTTACTCTCCACCAGTCTAAAGGAATTCCCAAAACTATACGCAATATTCTATGCACAGATCGAACTGGTTAAAAATTTAAACCAAGTTAAAGTTTATTTACCTTCGATAGCACTCTCGGCGTTCGCGCCTACAAGAACGTCGCGGAAACTTTTAGCCATGACACTCACATCCTCAGTTGAAAAGCTTACGGTAGAGAAGTTTGCGACAGACGATTTACTTAATAAAACAGCTTTCCGTATAGTGGCATAACGACTATACTTGTTAAACGTTGGTGAAAACTGACACTCGCCAGTCAGCAATGCCTTTTTGATTTTCTCACTATTATTCTTGCGAGATCTTCTCTTCTTTTTACGGCGGCGTTGACAAGTTATACTAGGTTTAATGGGACTGCCGCAAGTCTCATTATCTTCGGCGCATTCAACGACCTCCAGCTCCAATTTATAGTAATCGGAATTCAGAAAATCCTGTTTAAAATTTCTAATTATTCGATTCTTGCGACGGAGTGTAAAATTTGGACGTAGGAACTGCACTAAAATATCGGATTTTCGGCGATTCTCGGGTATTTCATACTTGATTTCGCTGATATTACGGATGAATGTGGTTCTAGCGATACAGTCTTTGAAAAAGCGGAACACGAGTAACATTACAGAGTAACACGAACGTGCTAGCAATCAATAACAGTTTAGTGAAGAAACTGTAGTCACGCACCGGCTTTTCGAAATCTGACGAGATTTGAGAGCCATATAACGGACCAAAGTAAATAAGTCATCTGAAAACAAAGAAGAAATTATCGAATTATGGCGGTGTTGCGATAATAGTGACTAACCTTCATGCACTGACATCGTGACATCAATCTTGTTCGATTACAGCGGCTGAAAGAAGGCTAATAATACGGCTGTATGCAGAGGAGCAGCAACAGCAAAAATTATAGCAAGAGTAGACACATGTTATGTAAGTTCATAAGACATGGCAAATCATGATAAGTGGAAAATTACAATAGTTTAAAGGCTCTCACATGAGAAGTTTAGTATTCCTGTTCCAATTGGACGAACACCAGAAAGTTACAGATTGAAAAGCATTTACATAGTTATTTTTAAACTATTAAATGTGAAGCGGGTACAGTGCACTTTTCGCAGCGATGGATTGAAATGAATTTAGCTGATACTTACTAAAACAATCATATATATTCGAAAATATAATTCCTCCACGAGATGAAGAAGGAAACCCTGATTTCCGAGGTAGCTTCCGAATCCCAGAAAACAAGACGAACCTCATATGAATGAGAGGAAGTTCAACAATCTCAAATTCCGGAGCCAAATGAATTTCTTATCAGTTTATCAACAAGAAGCGAAAAATTCTGCCCACACAGTGGCCCACACACAGACACACACACACACGAACGCAAAGACGTTTATACTATTATACTGCTACACTAGATACCTAACTTCAGCCTGCTAGTAGTACAAACCCTTCTCACCCATCCCGCGTTTTAGTATCCCATCTGCAAGCGTCACCGGTATAGAAAATCGGCTCCAATGCATTTTAAATGGGAAATTGGTCGTTTTTGAATCGCGTTTATTATATTTTGCCAGGGTAAAACGATCTGAAAATTTAACAGACCATGTATTCATATCTTGGGAGCAGGAAAATATAAAGAAAACAATATGCTACACTTCAATTTCTAATTTTTTTTTCATTTGAACGCCGGCACGTCCACGCGAAATTCACCATGTATTTTAAATGGGAAAAATGACTATACTGGTGACTGGCGAACGCATATACAACATTCGAACAAATTTTGGATACGCTTTATTTTACTACGGCAGAATTAGGCAGAATAGGAAGTTAGGTATCTAGTGTAGCAGTATAAACGTATTTGCACGAACGTTGCCAAATTTAGTAATCAAAAATACACTAAGGCACTATAAACCCAAGTAGAAAAATACGCCATTTTGTATCCAACCGTGTCCGTGGATACTGAATCCGACTACGTGCCGACTACACCCTACACAGAGCGTACAGCGTACGCCCTACGCCGCGTAGTCGATTTGGCATCGACTTGACGGGCGCAGTTCGAATCAAAATGGTGTATGATTATACCCATGTTTACACTTTACACAGTGCTCTAAGCGGCTCTAAGGCTCCAACACCGCTAGGGCTCTATAGTTTCACCTGGGTATACTAAGCCACCATTTTGGTTCATACTGCGCCCGTCGATGCCGAATTGACTACGCATTACGCTCTGCATAATCGGATTCGGCATCCACGGGCGCAGTATGAACCAAAATGGCGGCTTAGTATACCCAGGTGGAACTATAGAGCCCTAACACCGCTTATTGATAGCAGAACAGGCAAATAAGTATGCAATATGAAGTACTGGAAACACGTGACTCTAAATCGGTATCTGCACCTTTTGGTCTGTGGAGGTCCTACGTCGACCACGAGCTGAATGAGTGTTGCTGACTCTGTCATTCTCATCCTTTTCTAACTTTCAACGTTGCTGACGATTGTTGCATCGTGCACAATGGCATCCGGTGTAAGTAAAACGTGGTTAAACGTCCATATTTGCGAATACAATTTATTCTACACTCGTAGAAATACCCTATTAACGTGTAATATGGTATTTGTGTAGACACTTTACGCTTGTCCTGGCCATTTTCGTGGCAACAAAGTACTGATCGCTGCTCAATATTCCGGTGCCCACGTGAAACTAGCTCCGGGTTTCGTTTTCGGCGAAACTAACAAAAGCGAGGCGTTTTTGAAGAAATTTCCGCTGGGGAAAGTGAGTGCCGATTTCGATGAGATACTTTTTTATCGATACAATATTGTTGGAGTAGTACCGGCATTGCTAATGTTCTATGACTTGACCCTGTGAAACGTATTTCTATGATGACATCATACTAGCCGAAGTAATTCCATGCTGGTTCTTATGTGTTTCAAGACGGGACTGAGAAATACGTTTTCACTAGTTTTTCTTTTAATTCTTCATGTCTTACTAATCAACCAGTTTATAGGTTCCAGCTTTCGAATCGAATGATGGAAAATGTCTGGTTGAAAGTAACGCCATCGCATACTATGGTAATTTTTTCACCTTTTACATCACCATTCATTTCACCGGTTTCATCAGTAGCTGATTCGTGATGTTTGATTTCAGTGGCTAACCAACAGTTACGAGGAAAGGATGTGTATGAGCAGGCGCAAGTTATCCAGTGGATGGACTTCGCTGATGGGGTTGTTTTGCCAACGTCTTGTAAATTAGTCTTTCCATTGTTAGGTATTATGCCACTGAATAAACAGGTACGAATTCGTGATAATATTGAATTGGGAGTTGGCCGATATGTACTCGGTAGCATGTAAAGCTTTGCAAGGTTGAAGAAATTACTTACTACATTTTTCTAACTCTTGAAAATGTCAAAAACAATTTCTATTGGTATAATCATGTGGTCCGCCTAATCCATTGTAGTGTCCTATTAATTGTTGTACGTTAAGTGATCCTCATAAGTTTGAAAAACAAGTCTTGTGTTTAGTCTGTCAGTGTTACATACTTAACACTTTTATTTTATTCGCAGACTGCTGAAACTTCAAAAGAAGAACTGAAGTCTACGTTGCAGTTTCTAGATGAGTACCTTCTGACACGTACCTACCTTGTTGGTGAGCGTGTCACCCTGGCTGATATCGTTCTTGCCCTCACAATGCTCGAGTTGTACACTCACGTGCTAGATAACTCCCTTAGGTATGTCTAAAACCGAGTTTCTACTGTCTGATATAAGAAATGAACAAATACTGTAATCTAAACGCTTCTGTTTTAGAAAACCGTACGTAAATGTAAATCGATGGTTCACGACCATTGTTAATCAGCCTGAAGTGAAAAATGTTATCGGCGAATTCAAACTATGTGAGAAAGCGACCGAATTCGATGGCAAAAAATACGCCGAATTCCAAGGTAATGCGGACGTGGTTTCAAAATATCTTTGGAACCATTTTAGAGTACGATTTCAACTGTGCTTTTAAATTAGGTAAAACGAGCACTGCCCCTAAAGAGAAGAAAGAAAAGAAGCCACAGCAGCAGCAGCCTAAGAAGGAAGCTAAGAAAGAAGAAGCTCCCGAAGAATTGGACCCAGCTGAAGCAGCGCTAGCTGCGGAGCCAAAATCGAAAGATCCGTTCGATGAACTTCCCAAAGGGTGAGTTGATAATGACGACTTCCGTGAACACTTTTTTCGTCAGTTTCTAACTGAACCGTGTTCCGTTTAGGACCTTTAATATGGATGACTTCAAGAGATTCTACTCCAACGAAGAAGAGGCCAAGTCTATCCCATATTTCTGGGAAAAATTCGATAAAGAAAATTACTCGATTTGGTTCGGAGAGTACAAATACAACAACGAACTTCAGAAAGTGTTCATGAGTTGTAATCTAATCACGGGTAAGCTGAATAGACTTAGCCATCGGTTTTCCGTCCATATTTGTAGACTTGAGTGCGCTCTTATCAACTTGGCGGTATCTGTCAGGATATTGAGATTCTACCCTTAATATGTCATTATATCTTGTTGGGACTGTTAGCTGTCAGTACAACTGTAACTGAACCTCCACCTCTCAGCTTGGTAGTATACTATCGTACCATTGGGAGATTGAGATTCTAGATTTGATTGTTTTGTTGCAATTTTAAGTGGTAGTGATACTGTAACTTCGTAGAAAAACTTCATCTGGAACTGTATTTCACTGTTTTGAATTATTGCAGGTATGTTCCAAAGATTAGATAAAATGAGGAAGCAAGCGTTCGCCTCAGTTTGCCTCTTTGGTACTGATAACGACAGTTCTATCTCCGGAGTATGGGTATGGAGAGGTCAAAATCTGGCTTTCGAGGTTATTATTATTATTTTTTTTTTCTAATTATATGAAATGGTGTTTCCCTCGTTCAAAGACAATTGTAGCAGTTTGTTACCAATTGCAACATCTCGAGGAAAATTGAATTTCACTGGGTTCACAATGGTCGTGTACTAGATGCGATGTAGTTGTTCGGACTTGGTGAGACAGTGTAGAAATGGTTCGAGTTATACCTAGTTTAATTGTAATTTTATTTCGTAAGTTACTTGAAATTTCTCCCTTTAAGAGGTGGATGTTACCAGTGTAACATTTTCATAAGAGAAAAGGGATACAGCAACCTGTTATTACCGATGTTTTTCTGCATAAATAGGAAGAACATCACTAGGTAGCAGAACACGTGTTACTTGGAATTATCGGTACATAAGGCGCAATCCCGGACTTTGTAACTAACGAAATTGACTGCATTTCAGTTGAGTCCCGATTGGAAGACCGATTACGATGTGTACTCGTGGACGAAATTAGACCCCGGCAGTGATAAAACGAAGGAACTTGTTGCACAATATTTCTCGTGGAGCGGTACTGACAAAGAAGGCCGTAAATTCAATCAAGGAAAGATCTTCAAATAATCTCGAGTATACCGAATGAATCGAGGAGAAAGAGGCGATTGCATTTTACTTCTAATTATTAATGGCTTTTGTAAAACCCAGTATCTTCAACTGTCGGTTGAAATAAAACAGTTATTGTGAGGAATGATTTTCTTTTTGGTATACAAAATTCGACGCATACTATGGAACCAGTTTTTTCCTTCACACAGTTGTAATTACGATAATTTATCACCCAAGATAGAATAAGCAGCTCCGAGAGCCCAGCTAATTTCATGACCATCGATAGTATCTAGTAACTGAAAAAAAAGAAGAAAAAAATGGAAGTATTGATCCGTGAAATGTGACACTAGATTGGTAGATTCTCTAGAACATATCTTCCGTAACCTACCGTGATAGGTGTATCTGACTTCAGTCCAAATCCAATTTCTAATAGTAATGAGATGAAAGTCAAATCTAGACACATGAATGGCTGATCGGTATTTTCAGAACTGCAAACTGAAATAGCGAGTGTTAGTGTACAATCTGAGCAACGAAAATTTCAGACGGGAGAAGAGCTTTTGTGTTCAGAATTAATAGTAAGCCTTCAGTAACTTGAGTTAAACTCGAAATGATTCAGACTGAAAATACGGAGTGTGAAATATAATGCCCCCAGGTAATCTCTCGATGCATGGGTGGATCCGTCCAAGTTTTCTTCCACGGTACTAAGAAACGGAACTCAAATTTACTCGTGGTAGTGTAAGGGTAAAGTGGGCAGACGACGTCGTGGAAAGAATATTTGAAACTCGAAATTATGATTTCAATGGGTAAAGACAGGATTCAGTTGGAATAACAATAAAATAGTTCCTATGTCTTCATTTACTAGTTGCAACCTTGAAAAATAAAAGTAGACGTAATTTCTGAACTTGGGAGCGCTTGCGTGTTACTTCTGAACGCATCCTTAAGTACATTTGTTTTTGTTATATGGATTCTTTGATAACTCAGATCATAAACCATAACAGCTTAGCCTCGAGAAAAAGTATATGACAAGCTTATTCAACATGCAAGGGGGAAAAGTCTTCCATAGGACCCAATAAAATAGTTACAGATTTATACGCGAAGTTATACTTTACAGCCAGACTCCCCTCAGGATCGAGCCCAAAGTAGGTGAAGACCCCGAACCAGAATTCCTAGAGAGCGGAGTTATGAGAGCTATAAGTACAAATACAATGAAATCTTAAGAACAAAAACAATTCCAGGAAGATGGAAAATTTCCAAAATAATTCTCCTTTTTAAAAAAGGTTGCAAATATAGCAAAAATTATAGACCAATTAGCCTCATACCGATCCTATCAAAGATTCTGTCCGCTATGATAGACTTCCGCCTCACAGTAATACTGGAGTTACAACAACACCAAACCAGGCAGGCTTCAGGAGGGCTTCTCAACGGTCGACCACCTTCACACTATCAATGCTATCATCCACAAGACAACCGAGTACCAAATCCCCGTCCATCTGGCCTTCATAGACTTTACTATAATGGCTTTTAACCTGCTAAAATCAAACTACATGCTAAAAGCACCAGTCAAACACGGAGTAAATCATAATTTGGTGCAACTACTGCAGGAAATGTACACGGGGCTAAAAGCACAAATTATTGCCGATGTAAAAGGAGAAGCTTTTGACATCAATTGAGGAGTAAGACAGGGGGCCCGATCTCATCGCTGCTATTCACTCCGCTCTTAACAAAATTTTCAGAAATCTAAATTGAGAGGGGAAAGGGGTGAAAATGAACGGTGCTGAATAACTTCAGATTCGCAGATGACGAGGTGGTAGTGGCGGGAAATAAGGAAGACCTACAGAGTGGATACTGGACCAGCTCAGCCGGCGAAACAAAGAGATAGGTATGGAAATAAATCTGACCAAAACAAAAATGTTGAGTAGTTATGGACGTACAAAACCAATAACAATCGAAAACGAAACAACTGAAACAATAAACGAAGTAATACACTCGTGCAAAATCATCTCATTCCAAAACCAAACTGAGAAAGAAGTAAACCACGGAGTGGCGATAGCTGGGAGCAAATTTTGGAGCCTAAAAATTGGTACTGAAACGTACCGTAAAGTTGGTTAACTTGGGACAGATGTTACATTTTTTGTGTAAGCCGCGGTAACACTGGTTGGGTACCCACTAGCCAACCAGTGTTACCGCGGCTCACACAAAAAATGTAACATCTGTCCCAAGTTACCAAATTTACAGTACCTATCTAAATACTTACAACAGCCAAATCTTCAATAGCTGTATTCTTCCGGCATTGACCTTCGACTGGCAGCCGTGGACACTAACCAAAAAGGCGGCGGGGGGGAACTTCAAGCTATTCAGAACTCCATGGAGAGAGCCATGTTAGGGATCAAGCTGTGTGATACAAAAATTCAGGCTACACAAAAATGTATTGCACATTGTACGAAGACTGAAATGGAACTGGGCTGGCCATCTGAGCAGACTGAAAGACAACCGATGGACAAACAAGTCCACATTCTGGTAAATTTACGGAAGCAGAAAGTCAGGTGGATAGATGACGTATACAACTTCATCAGGCACAAACTATTCTACAGAATCGTGTCGTGATGCGAAATTCACCTTCTGCAACTTCGAAGGCTCTTCCTTATCACGTCATCTCGGCCGATGTCACCTAGCCGCCTATCAGTTTATTCTCATATTTTCGATCCATCGAAGAATTATTCGAAATCATACCATGTCGCAACTGTACAGAGAAGTACCAGACGTATTAACCGACCTCAATTCCCGACTCGATGACTCATACACACGCGCCTTATTCCTCAGCGACGACTTCAAAATTCTTAGAATCCGCGACCGTACGAGTTACAAGCGTACGACAAAGCATAAGCACCGCTCGTACCTCGCGCCATCAGTCTCGGTGTCAATTAGATCGAAAACTTTCGACGACCAATCAACAAGCTCTTAAGTACGTGCGAGTCCGTGCGGTAGCCTCACTCACACTCCGTTCACCTGAAACTATACACAGTCTGGATCTGTACGCATCCGCACGCGGCTCTGACGTTTCAAAATCACCTCAGCTGGGAGAACCCCCATTTCACAGATGGGCCGAACCTGAAACAGAACTTCGGCCTTATAAATTCAATACATGGGTCAAATCGTCGGTCTTGCTTTAGTCTTGCTCTCTATAAAAAGTCAAGTGGAGACTTCGTTCACCTCTCCCGCATCCGGGTCTGTGACTTAGTAAACTAACGTATAGCCGATCTTATGTCAAGTCGTATGCTCTTAGAAGCTTAGTGGCAAACCGTAGTAACTATTCAATAACGTAAAGTCAAAGTATTGTCTGAAGCGTCAATAAATCTATTCAAATTAATCTGACTCGGCCAAGTCATTTTTCAGCCGAGAATCTCTAATTGGGGGCTTGTTACCGATCAGCCCCCTGAGCCCCCGCTGTGGACTTTTCTGGTCATCGTCAATCTACTACACCAACCAGCACGAGCCCGAGAGGCTCTCCGACCTCACGACAAATCGCAGCTGACTGGGTTGTATGGGACAGGATGAGGGAGGCATACGCCCAAAATCAGGGCTTCTGTAACCTAATGTAGTTACAACTTCAAAGTCATCTTTACACTCACTGTTGTAGAATTGGGAGGTAAGCAAAACACAAATAAAAGAATCCACAATCTGCCTCATCATATAGTGGACTGAAAGGACTAAACCCAACAAGTTGAAAAATCGAGCGACCTATCAGTACTGGGTTGTTTCCGTGCTCATTTAGCACTGCATTATTGACCCACATTTTCTCGTGAAAACAGACAATTATTTCTTTTCAACATTCGAAATCATCTTCATGTACATTTTCAGGAAATCTTGTATTAAGCAGAATACGAATCAGTAGAGAAAGAAACAAAATGTCCGAACGACCTCATGACACGACGGTCGATTCCTTGTTTCAGTTTCAATTTTTAAGTTTGCGGGATTCACTGAGTTCCTCTTTCAGGGCAAAGAGAATTTTGCGTTCTAGAAGAAACTAGACCTCATAACTTAAGCGGAATAGAGTAACTAAATACTGCCTCCTCCACCCCCACACACATAATCCGAAAAATTATACGAAAAGATCTGTTATTTGAAAATCCATCCAAATCAACAAACAGTCCGCGAGACTGACAGAAACAGTCAACTACGTCACCAGGCGGACACAAAGGCTGACAGAGAAAATCCCAGCTTTCTGAATCCTGTACTCATTGGCTAATAAAACAACATTCATAATATGTTGATAATTTGCCACTTTCTTTCTCTGCTAAAAGAACAGAGTTGAAGCACCTGCAGTATTCTCTTTCCTAATTTTACTCTCAACCCAAGCCCTGGAATCCACCCTTTCGAGCATTACTACAGAGACGTCGGCGGCTGGCCCTCTTCTCGTCTTGCCGAAAAACCAGCCTAGATCGAAATGTAGCGAGTTGCTACGTGGGCTCGAACCCGGGACCTCCGGATTCCGAGACCAGCGCGCTATCCACTCGGCCAACCAGACCCCTGGCATCTGCAGTATTACCAAATTGTGGAGGCGAACATTTTAATCCGAAATCCAGCCAAAGGAACAGTTTGTCAACCAAATTTCGAGATAATCAGTGAGACACTTGGGAAGGTAAACAAGAACACTCGGCTATCCCACCTGTCGACAGGTGGACCGAACATGCCATTAATACTTTTCAAGAATCGTGAAGTCTGATTTAGACTAGCTAATATTCGTGCAAGTGTCTGTAAATACTTTCTACGACTGTAAAACTCTTTCAAACTAATCTATTATAAGCGTGACCTTCCCTATGACAGTCCTTAAAGAGATTTGAGAAAACAAGCAAAAGTGAGCCAGGCAATTCGACAAGCAAATAAACAAGTAGTGAGAAGTAGCATCGAGCTTCAGCTGACATGAGCAAATGAAGCGTAGACATGATGGTAGAGGGGGATTAATAACCTCAATATTTTACTAGCCTTTCGAGACCGTTCGTTATAGCTTCATCAATATACTTATAATTGGGCACTGAAAAACAATCGTAGAGCAAAACAGAGAGGTCGGCCGAATTTTATTGAATGTTCCAACATTGTTCACGGAAACATTTCTTTCTTCCTGGCAGTCTATTTATCTACCTCACTGACTGACTCGCTGTACTAGTTGCAATCCAATCTTTTCCTTCTTCATTTGGAAAGAGGCGACGACGGCAAAATAGGACACACCTAGTGGGAGAGATCTTGACCCGGAATCTTGGGTATTAATTTCGTACTTCTTACCGAGTGGGGTGATTTTTGGAGTTCAGGTAAGCAGCTCATCCAGTGGGGAAGGGCACAAAGGTCAGGGCTGTAGACATGGAATCCAGATAATTACACAGAACTTTCTCCGGGGCATTTCTTTCTGTTACATTTCCGAAGGGAAAAGGAACTCTTCTATAAATAAAATCTCGAGTTCGAAAATTTTTAGGGGGATCAATCAATAAAATCACTCTTGACTGTACTCACCAATTTCGGCATTCTTCTTGAAGTCGTTAATAGTAACAGTACCGCCAGTTTCGGAATCTGCAGAAAAATTCAAATCGTCAGTGCGTTTTGAATATCCAAGTCACACCTCAAGTACCATCGTAAATAAAGTTACTCTTACCTATCAAACCACTCTCAGCTGCTCGATCGAAGAAATACGAAAAGGCGACGATTTGATGATCAAATATTTCAGGCGGCTGGTCAACTCCATATCGTTTAACGACTGATTCAACTATTCTACTGCACTTACTAAATACTTCGCTTCCTTTCGCCGTTGGATTGCCGCTGAAAACAACGTAAGTAGCTCAAAAGATTTGCACTAAACTACTTCGAATTCATGCCCATCAATGAAGGAGGCGCTAAGCGGAAACAGAGCACATATGAGAGTCAGTGCAAGAAATGATCAAGTTCATTCCCTGATCGCGATTAGAACAGTCTGTCACTGCAGGAAAATGGGCATCACTTCTTGCACTTAGCCTTCATAAGCAATTATCAATCTAGTGTGTACGGCGTGTTTCCATACACCGCCTAAGATGCTGATGAGTTTTACTCAGTCATGTGAATTATTACCTGACACTGTAACTTAGTCCCGCATAATTCCACTTTTTATTAGTAATTGACGGACACAGACAGGAACTTTGAATTTCGGTTTTATCTCTAGGGTTCTCGGATGAGAATACTTCATGACGAGCCGCCATCAATCCCAAACCTAGATAACTTAACAAGAGGGCATCGTGAGTAATAAGTACAACCTGCGCGATCAAGAGGGCGCTTAAAATGTGTTATTTTACCTGTACGAGTACGTGTTGATTTTGCTATCGAGAATAGAAACTGGGTGTAGAAATTGGGGTGTTTTTTCTACCAAACGTTGGCTAGATTTTGGAATGAACGTGATTTGAACCGATCCGCCGCCCAGATCCAGAGTGACCACTGACTGCGTCGTGGCTTTATTCAAATTATCTAGAAACATTGCGTCATTGTTAGGTGATCTGCATGGACACATCAAAACAACCAATTCTATTTCTTTCATCTGGACAAGACTCAACGGGGAAGCGGAACTTAATGGATTGAAAATTAGAGAATATCCAGATCATTTTAGAACTGACACGCGCGAGGAACAATAAACAGTAAACTCAGATATAGAACACGATGGGAAAATGAACGATAAGTGACAAGACACGAGTACGTGTGATAATGAAATTAGGACAACTGTAAGTAGATAAACGTAGTCGTATATTATAGGAAGAGCTTTTACACGTCAGCTCAATTAAGCTTTCATCATTTTCAACAGCACGTCAGCAGAGACGTTCAAATAATTTGGAAGGAATTAGAGAATTCCACCTGTTCTCAACCGTTAATTAGTTGTCCGAGAATTTCGAAACATTTCAATCGAAAACAAATGAACAGGAAACACGGGAATAATTTCAACATGAAAACCTACCTAAAAGGAAATTGACAGTAAACCACGAGAACAATCCTTCATCTTTGCCATCCATGATGGAAACTGAATGTTCGTTCGACTGGAATGGACTGTTACTAATGATACGGCGAACCTACAAAAGAAAAAAGTACTAATACATGAACACTTATTCGAAGGCACACGAAGGGATTATTTTCCAGTTAAATTACTTCATTCAGTAATCCATCTGCTTTTTCAGTTGGTAACAATCTGAGACCAGCTGTAGCCCGCAACGCGATTGGAGTACTGCTCCATGCTTCTTCGGGAATGAACTTTTTGGCTTCCGCTATCAGTTCGTAGATTTTCTCGGCACCCTGTAGCAAGTTCCATGTAGATGATGTTAGTAAATAATTTGAATTAAAAAAATAAACTGGGGTTCTGTGCCCTGTGGGTGATTCACGGCCCAGCTGTCGTGGCAACACTGTTCTCTACTCGGCACTTAACATCTCACATTCGAGTCAGTCAGACTAGGAGACTAGCTGTCTTTGTTTCAGATTCTGGAGATTTTTCTACATTGGTGGGGGCAATGGGGGAGGAGAGTTAGTGTACGGTGTTTCAACGTAATTGTTCAGGGTAAATTAAATTTCTTCGCAGTACAACACTAAACTGTCACATTTTTGCAGAAGCTGGGAACTTTACAATACGTAATCCGAACAAATTTTTCATTCGGACTTCCCAGACCGATGGCGCGCTAGCATCGGGCCTTCCTCCCTTTCCGCACTTCAGGAAATAGTGCCATGGAATTCTTATCAACGTTAAGATACACTGTACGTAAACAATGCCTAGCATCTCATGTAATCCTAACGTTGATAAGGTTCTGTTGAATCTTGGGAAGTCCGAATTACGTAAATTTAAAAAACAGTAATATGTATTTGAACACCACTCCACATCTTTCATAAATCCCGCTTTCAACAAGATAAACAAATGGATTTCCCCATGAAACGTAGAAATGGAACACAAAGAACGCGGGTAAAAATAACTAAAACCCTAGCGACCCCTTCAATATACAAGATGGGCAAAATGTTTACGGCCTAATTTCGATCTGCTGAGAAAAACTATATTTGGATTGAGTTCTTTAATGCGTTAAGATATAGGTTAGCAAGGAAAAATATAATTGAAATTCTAACCCATAAAGCTCCTTTAGGTAACAAGATAGGCAAATGAAGTAGGACAAACACAGGGTACAGTTCACATTGAGGTATGAATAGTTGCCTAATGAGTACCTTTGCAGGCGGGTATACTGGTAGAACGCACACAAAAGTGACACTTACAGTTTTATGCCGTTGAGGGGAAAGCACGTGAATTTATCGATTAACTGATTTGAGAATAATTATGCAGCTTTCTAACTCATAATAATTAGAACTCACAAAGCACAACATACAGAGGAAGTATAATACACTTGCCAAATTGAATTCTATTGAAAAACATTTAAAAAATCCTATAAACGAAAAGTCTGGAGCTTTAAGCAGAAAGAGTTTGAACTTCAAGTAACTTTAAGCGTTAGCTAGAAACTAGAAGTCGAATCTCTCAGCTGAGAGCTTCAGCCGCTAGCTCTATCAAAATTTTCTCAAGTGGAAAGATTTAGAGTTAGCCTTACTTTTCAAGGTAATAAGTTCCAAACGGAAAGTTTAGCTTCGTTAGAAAGCTTACATGTCCTGGTTAACACATTCTTAGTTCCTATCATAACTTTTATGATACCTATGCAACAGTTCTTGTTTGGTCAAATGTTTCATAACTAGACTGAAACATCCTGTATATTTTCAATTTCATACGGAATGTTCTCTTCACCAGCAGCTCTCGACTAAATGAGAGGAAGAAGTATGTGCTAGATTGTCTACTTGTCTTTCTTTCTGCCAAACTAGCAGCGTGATAGGTTGGCGGTGTGTTACCCCATCTGATTGTTTCCCTGTCTCTCAGTCTAGCTGGCTATCTTTCTATTCTGCTGGATCAAAAGATAACAGATTCGTCCTTACACTTTCTTTATTGGCGCCCATTTACAAATAACGGTGCCAATGCTGATACTCGAAGAAGGGACTGTCTTTGTTACCAAATCGACTACTCCTTTGATAAGTGTCGCGAATCAGCGCCAACAGGGCAGCTAGTGTAGCACAGAAATTTGATGCAATGAGCTAATAGCGTAATGTACCTGAAATAGGGGTAGTTAGATGCTACCCAGAAAGGGACAAAATCGCGTGTTCTTTAATAGGGGAAAAAATCATGAAGATAAAAGACCTGAAAGATCATGATCTAATTTCTCACATGTTCTCAGATCAAAGAGATCAGAATATCGTGACTTTCCTCATGAGGAGGTCACATTTTTAGCATATTGTAGAAATATTATTATTTTCCGAATCAAAGCTTCAAACATATCTAATTTTAAAATCTAACTATGCTCACCTTTTTGGGATCGTCAGCAAAGCTCGACAGACCAGGTTTGTTTTGCACGAATAAATCACCAAGTAGTTTCAGTCCTCCATCTGTACAAACATTTTTATTATTATTAAATTGTTTTTCATGCTCAAATAAATGTCGATGAAACATGTAACATAAATTCAAGCTCCATATGTCTGGCTAAAATGCCAAGAAATTCTACCTTGCGGCTAATCATTATTAGTGATAATACTATGGAAAATCCTAAGTTTAGTATCATCGATTTTATCCCTGAACTTGAGTTTCAGTTACAAATTGGGTGAAAAGTAGTTTCTTCAGGTTTGTAGTCTTAGCAATACGGACGGTTTCAGGTCAGGATCCTTCTACACACTTCTTCGTGTTGATACAATCAAATTTTATTCCCGCATAGTTCTCGCTAATCCCAACGTCTTCGTTGCATCTTCATAATCAGACTACAGATTGCAACTTAGAGTGAAAGGAAGTGGGTTTCATTCGAGAAATGTTAGCCATTAGTAGTAACAGTCACCATAAATAAAAATACTAGGAACATACCAAATCCTGATTTGTAGAATGATAACGCTAATATTCGAGATCCGGTACTGCCAGCATCGATGATTACAGCATATGCGTTTGAATGGAATCCTAAATTATACGCTATTTTATCCACCATATTTACCTTGTAAGAGGAATATAAAATTTGATAACCTGTGAATACAGAAAAATAAATTTTCAGGAGTTTGAAGCATTGATATTTTCGTTTGAAGAAGTCGATGAAAAAAAAAAATCTCAAATGTAAAGTCACAACAACGAACGATCTCATATCATTAAAGTCACGTTCTTCAAATTGATTTGATCGCCACCAAGATCGTGAATCTTACAACGATGATTTTGATACAGAACTTGCCGGTGAGTATGTGAGAATTGATCACAGGCTAATATAGCGATTACAATTTTGATTCAGAATGATTTTTTCAACATTTTGAGTTCCTTACCCAGGCATTACTCATTATTATAATGTTGAGACTTGAACAGGAACCTGAACACGTGTGGGTAAAATCAGAAACATCTTTTTCAAATTATTGTCAATCAAGAGCAAATGAGCCCATACCGACTCGGATGGTTTAGCAGGTTGATTATCAAAAATGAGCCATCCTGAGACAACCATGATACAATACTACCCAAGAGCTTTGACAAGCGATCCTCAAAACTAACTGGCCCTGAAATAGCTTCTAACCAGAACAGACAAATTTTAAAATTTTTGGACCCTGGTTTACCTGGAGTATAGATTTTGCATTTGAGAACACACAGCATGCACTGTACAGCATACAAGGACATAGCTATTTATATAATGATACTAAATCTTACCTACAATGATAAAACACGAAATACTTAAAATAGAGCCATAAAAAAATACGGATGATTTATTGTACGATGTACGTCTTATATTGCGGCGACGAACCATTTCTTCCTTTTCTTCATAGCTACCATTCGTTTTTCTCTGCAATGGAGCAGACAAGAAGCATTTCATTAGTTCAGTTTACACTTTTAAGGAAAACAGTTACAGAATCGAATAAATTACAAAAAGTTTTAAGATATTGACCAAGACTACAGAATATGCTGACGTTGTTAACACATGAACTTACACGTATAGCAAACAGGGCTCGCAATTTCCTTCCTCTGATAATACTCCAAGGTTTTTAGTTCGAAGTGTAATAATTTCGAGTACATTAGGGAATGGGCAGTCGTAAAGCTTCAAAAGAATAATTTTGAGTACGAGCTCATTTCATATCGGTAGACTTTATCGTGTTTTCGCGTGCACGCGTTATCAACAAATTTTAGTCATCAGTGTTGTTCAATTCAAAAACACGAGCAGGTAATAATGAAATATGAAATGAAACACAAATAGGTAATAAAATGATATTTTTTGAAAATTTGACTGCTGTTCAGTAACTGTCTAAACCTCTAAACTAATAGACAGTAACAACAAGTAATCATGTGAAGTATCCAAAAATGTAGACAGGAATAATAACATTTTCAGTTTTAGTGTATTAGTCCCAATAGGAGAATTGTCTGGACCTTAAATATACCTACTTAAGGGTCTACAAGATTACATCATCACGATAAAACGAAATACTATGCTAAGCGACGTTAGACCTTAGACTTATTTCGCTATTTCCGGAGTGCGGGGCATCCGAATTTCCGGGTTCTGCGGGACATCTTCACGTTCATTTGTGTTTGTTGTGTCGTATTTTATTTTACGAGACACAAAACGCTGAAGAACGAAGAAGTTCAATCTCTTTGGGTAACAGTATCCACGGAATATGGGTAATATAAATATTACAGAATGTAGAATGGGAAATTAAAATGGACGATTCCCAACTTGAAAAGTACAAACCTAGAAACCACATTGAAACTTCGTCGCTTAGCATAGATTGTGAATTATCACATTACAAATCAATTTTAGAATCAAATTCCGACTAGAAAAAAATAATACATTTTGAAGATGGAATCGAACACACTTCCGTGACTGCAGTTCCCAGCTAACTAAAATATCATCTCCATATTCGACTTCACATCGCTCGGGTGAAACGGAAATTGGAGAAAGGAAGAACGAATCCATTTATTTCGGGACAGCGATACCCAACACACTACATAATTTAATCTCTTCAGCACCATTACCGCGAAAATTTAAGTACGTAAATATAATAAAAATAAAATGAAATTACTTGTCTATGTTTCACCGAATCTTCCATTGTGTGCGGAGCGTCAAAATGAGCAGCTAAAACGAGAATAAAGAAGTTTCTTACTTCATGCTTGACAGTTCAGAATTTCATGTTGTTAATCATACAGTACCTAGTTTTGAAGTGTGATTACTGATAAGCGGATGTGCCCTTCAAATTTAAATAGTTAGCTACAATTTATTGCATGAATGTTTCGGACGAGGACATGCAATGAAACGCTTCTCTTGTCCTGAACTTGAAATTGCGTGATTTAACTCATTTAATTTTTCTATTCTATTTTTTTTTTCACTTTGATCAGGTGGGTTCTGTTCGCCTTATTTACAAAATAAATGTGATTAACAATGCTCACCAGTTTTCTCACGCGACTGATAAACGATCTTACTAACACCTTATTGCGAAATACCGACTGAAGTCTCTTCGTTATAATCAGCAATAGAGTTCTATTGAAAAATGTTAAGTAATTAAGTTGTAGATAACCGAACGAAGACGGGTTCGTTACAAAAAATGGAATGAAATATAGTATCTCACTGACTTACAGAATATTATCTGCCTTCGATTATTCATGAACTTCTTATCTCGAAGCAATCTCTGTATTTCTTAACTATTTGAAGAACTATACTTCGGTAATAATTCGTTATGCTTTCACGTTAACAGCCCGCAAAATGGAGAAAGATAAGACCGTGGGAGATCACTTGAAACAAGCAGCTTTACAAGTTACGGCCGGAGGATCTGCAGGTTGTATACGTGGGATATACATAATTTATACTAATATGTTGACTGGGGGTGGGGGCAGGGGCTATTTCATCTAAAAAGAATCTTCTCCCAATACGAATCAGTCCATCTCAAGTACATAATTATACTTAACAAGAAATGATGGTTACTCACGAAAAAATCCACTGCGCCTTACTAAAAGCACCTTGAAATACCTTACCTACTCAACCCCTCTCCTCTCTCCTTCGCCGTTTAGAATGCTATACGTTTGGCCTCTTCTAGGACGAGAACGAACCGCTGCGCCTCAAAGTATCTTCGTACCTAGCAAGAAATGTCTGTTATTCATGGAAAAATCCATTACCCCGTTCGGAAACCATCTTGAAAATACGGCGGCCTGTACTTCACCTATGTACATACTTAAAATTCCCCTCCCCTTATCTTATGGACTACAAACTTAGAAACAAAACATTTGGATTCTTCTAGAAAGAAAATGTCCGCTACGTTTCAAAATAACTTATAATACCACGTGAGTAAAAAAAGTTGAATGAACTTCAGTCGAAAGATCACATTGCAATAATTGACTTGAAATGCTCACTCCCCTTCCCTCCACCCAGGTTTCAAACCATTTTTCCTTTCTTATGAAATTATAAGCCATGTACTTCACACCTTATTTCAATTTTCACCATAGGTACAGTTCAAAATGAGGTGAAGATGAACTTTTACATGCTTGTTACTGCTTGCATGAGCGACAATCATTCATGCATGTGAAAATGGACAGGTTACTCCTACAAGTTGGGACAGGCATCAGATGAAGTATCCATCTTCATAAGACTGTCCATCTTAACCTCATTTGACGGTACTGAGGAAACCACATGTAGGAAGTATTTGTAAGTGAAGGGAATTTCAGACTTCCAGTCAAAATGGTACCTATAAAATTGATTCTTCCAAATGAGTCGAATGAATTCATCCGATTACTTATTCATGTTCGTATGTTTTAGGTTTCATAGAAGTATGCATTATGCAGCCTCTAGATTTGGTAAAAACTCGACTGCAGTTACAGCGCAGTGGTGGCACAGTGGCACCAATGTACACGGGGGTTTTCGATTGCCTAAAGAAGATGTATGTGAGCGAGGGCTTTCTTTCCTTTTATAAAGGCATCGTTCCTCCAGTTCTTGCAGAAACGCCGAAAAGAGCCGTGAAAGTAAACACTCATTTTTCTACTCTCTTCTTAAAGCTCAGAACCGTATGATCTATTCATTCGGAACCCAATGAAATACTACATGACTCATTTTGTGTTGCTATTTCCAGTTTCTAACTTTCGAACAGTACAAGCAATTTTTCATGTTCGGTGCATCTAGTCCTACACCACTGGTATAGTAATGATTTCGTCATCACTAACAATTATATATTAGGTGAATATTAGTTTGGTTAACATTTAAACTTTAGATTAACTTTAGAGCTTCACTCGACCCTTTGATTGGGAAGCATAAGTTTCATGCTCCCTATTCAATTTACATTTCGATTTGAACGGCCTGGTGGCATTACAATCTAGAAGATCCTTGCAAGTCAATGTATCTGTTTCGAAAGTCTAATACAATTTTCTTTCTACTGTCCTTATGGAAGAAGGAGTTCATTACAGCAAAATGATCCTTTCGTTCGAGCATGCACGCGTCTAATTGAAAGTAACTACGAGAACTGTTTTCATCAAGAAAATTGCATCTGTTAAATAATAATGTTTAGCGTATATTTACAGACATTTTCATTAGCTGGGATGGGTGCTGGTCTAACTGAAGCCATCTTAGTCAACCCGTTTGAATGTGTTAAAGTTGCTCAACAATCGAATAAAGCAAAAATGAGCGAAGCGCCAAGCTCGTGGCAAGTTACCAAAGAAATTATTAGAACAGAGGTTTGTTGAACTGCAATTATCTGTAATGAAAACTAAAACAACGAATACTGTAGAATCTTATGTACAACTTCATGAAGTAATAAAATGATTTTCAGGGGTTCGGTCTAAGAGGATTGAATAAAGGTATGGTCGCTACGATGTTACGAAATGGTTCTTTTAATTCTATATATTTCGGTTTCTATCATTCGGTAAAGGAAATGATCCCTGAACAGAAGGTATATAGAAATTAAGGCTCTGATTACTGTCTATTGAATGTATAGTTCATCTAATGTATTCGTATTCTGCTGTCTATAAGGACTCAGTGGCTGAATTTCTGCGTCGAGTTTCAATCGGGTTTGCGTCCGGTACATTAGGATCGTGTGTAAATATACCGTTCGACGTCGCCAAAAGTCGTATCCAGGGACCTCAACCGGTCCCGGGAGTTATTAAATATAAAAGTACATTTGGAACAATCTTATGCGTTTATCAGGAAGAAGGGTTTGTTAAATTTGATTAAACTTTAGTATTTGCTACTGCATTTTTGTGCAACAAATTTAGTTTATTTTTCAAATTAATTTTTCAGATGGAGAGCGTTGTACAAAGGACTTCTTCCAAAAGTTATGAGGCTGGGACCCGGTGGTGCTATCATGCTTGTTGTATACGAACATGTTTATCATTTATTAAAGGAAAAATTTCCGTGAATTTTATGATAATACATTTTTAAATCTTAAGGTTTACTCATTCATTTCCGTCAGTTTCTCGATCCTATTTAGATGAACAAGTCGGTTCAAGACATATCCTCTGTCGTTCAAGGAAAAAGTTCCCTCTTTAGTCTTTTACAGAGAGTAATAAAACAAATTAAAAAGAATGGCTTGCTTTCCAAAGAATCCACATATCAATTTTGTTTGAGTTACATATTATAGGCCAAGTGTTTCCAAGGAGAGGCTCTCCACCATTTTCAACAATACTATCAATCGGGAAAGTCATCCTCAGGAAGAAGGTAGAAAAGCCGAAGCACTAATTGGTGAAACGGGAAAAGGGAACACTTTTCCTTGTTGATTTCAAGAAGCGGAAAACCTCCGTTACTTGGCATGATTCAATGAATGAAAGACCTCGCTTTCTACTGGAATCCCCCCTCCCCCCACACAAAACAATTTAGTATATTTCTGCTTCGACGGCCGTATAAGACTATCGATTGTTTAAGCCTGTTCTGCATGACCTCGAGACTATCAACCTATTGAGTTTTGGCCTTTGAAAGTGGAAACCGTTCTCAATTTTTACAAAGTAACGATAATAATATATACGAGGTCAGATATTCGGTGGCATTTACTATATCAAGTATATTGTTCTCATTGGAAGCAGTGATTAAAAACTTAAGACCTGGCTATGGCCAGAGAATTGAAAACTGAATGTGAAAAAGTAGGTTCAAGTAATTTATGACGGAGGAGCAAGAGATTGACCCTATTCTCACAGAGAACCAAATAATCGGCCAAGTTAACAAATGCACACATGGGTTAGATAATCTTGTTTGAAAATAAACTCGAAAAGGAGATACAAACTAGAATTGCAAACGCCTGGCGTGATTAGGGATCGAATAGAAAAATATTCAAAAGAAAATTCATACAAGTCAAAATTCTAGATAGCTGTGTGTTACCAGTCCTCACACGCGGGGCTCAAACCTGGGCATTTACCAAACGTGTGATTCAAAAATTAACAAACACGCAATTTGCCACGCTACGCAACATCCTAGGTATCAGACTACTAGATAAAGTCACTAAAAAAGAAATTGTGGAAAAAAACTAAAGCAAAGAGAATAGGTTGTGTAACTAGAAATCTGAGGTTGAAATTTACAGGGAAACTGGCAAGGGAGAGAACCAACAAAAGGAGTGAAGCAGTTACAATATGGCTACCTTATAATCTCAAAAGAAAGCAGGGAAGGTTATTAACACGGTGATCAGACGAAATAAAAGAAGTAACAGAACTCTGTTTGATGAGCACTTCCATAAACGAGAAGAGATGGAAGCGGACAGTGGAGGCTCATGCCACACGGTGGGCGGGTTAGACAACGACTGGCCTTTTACTAGATCACTATTTAAGTTGAAGCTAAGGTAAATGTTCACTATGGCCTGTCATTTACCTAATCAGAGCTATAAAATAAAAATGAAAAAAATTCTTGGAATCAGAATGGACGCTGCAGTTTGCGTTCACAAACAAAAAGTAGGGGACAAGAGCAATCGTTTTTCTTTTTTTTTTTTGGATCAATATGTCTGGCAAAAACTCTCATAAATTACAGCCCAAATGAAAGATTGGTATAGCTTTTCGTTAAGTATGAGCAAGGAGGGGGGGTGTCAACATTTTCCATTAGTAGGGTGTGCCAATTCACTTTTTCTTCTTCTGTAGTTCAGAGCGCTTTCGGCTGTTATGCCATCAGCAGTGGAGTACCCTAAATGAGACTTGTCTCTTGTGGTCCTGTAGTCATAGTCGAAGGTAGCAACCACCAAAACAGACAAATTCGCAGGAGCAATACCATTCACAGGAACACATGCATACAAAACACAAAAAATTCTACAACTAATACAACATAAAACTCGGAATCAAAAACAGACCCCCCTCTGATCAAACATATAAGCAATGACAAAACAGAAACAAAGGGCAGAAACAACAGTAGCGGAGTATACAGACTGGACTGTGAACACTGTGACACAACCTACATAGGAGAAACAGGCAGAAAATTCACAACCAGAATCAAAGAACATGAAAAATCACAGAAGCTAAATGATGACAAAGTTTGGAAAACATTGCAATGACCAGGGACATAACAATGACAGATTGACAGAAAAGTACAAAATCCTACACATAGAAAACAACACAACAAAAAGAAAATTAAAAGAATAACTAGAAATAATAAGCAAAAACAAAACAAAACATCCTAATAAATACAACTAACTTCCAAAGCGAAAACTTATCCCAACTAAGAATATAACACCCACGGATTGGACAGACTGCACAACCACAGACAACCAATTGGGATTCAAATCTGCACTAGAGTGCGCTGCAATATTACCTGCGCGGGTGTTAGCGGATGAAAATGAGTGATCATGTGTACTTTCAAATAGTTACACTGCTATCTTCAGTAGGGCAAAAAACCGAGTAAAAATTACTCTGCCAGTAGAACTGATTATAATTTAATTTTTTGGTGATGATACAGTCGAATTTAGGACAAATTTTCTTTAAAAGTGAATTTCTAATCGATTTAATGATGGTTGAAGTTTGCTACACGCTTATGGTAAATCATACATGATGACTCACACAAATCGCAGGGCTGCCAACACTTGAAACTCCAAGTTTAAGTCCCAATAGGAGCAAACGACTAATAGGTTCACCATACGGTACTACCCTCGACTACGACTATTGGGATTTAAAAGCAAAGTGGCTGACATCTGGTGGATTTTTATCGAACCAGAAAAGCCCATGTATTTTAAATGGGAAAATTTTCATTTTCAAACTTGAATTTCTCCGTCATACTTTTTTTTTCTGAAAAATGTATGTCCTACATTTTGTTGAAATAGTTATAAATAATAAAAAAAAAAGACAAATCGATTTCAAATAAAAAATTCTGAGAAAATTAGAACTCCTTGAAAAATTGCGTTTTACATGGGTTGCCCCATAAGAGAACGGATTTGATCACCCTTATATTGCTGGTGCGGGGTGATTTTCAGCCCGCTCTATATTTCCTTTTAAATCCAAATAGGACCACGAGAGACAAATCTCATTTAGGGTACTCCACTGACGATGGCATAACAGCCGAAAGCGCTCTGGACTACAGAAGAAGAAAAAGTGATTTGGCACACCCTACAAATGGAATATTACCAAGTTCACTCACACTCCGAAATGGACACTAAAATTAACATTTTCAACTAAAACGGGTTACTTTTGATTAACGGGAACACGCTGAAATCGATAAGAATTTTCACTTTCTTACAGTTTTTGTTCATGCAGAAGAAATTTTTGCAATAAAATGAAAACTAAACTTTTTTTCGATTTCCTCGGGCGAACCGATGCTTTGCCTCTTATTTTTCGAACATTCATCGACTGTGGGTGACTTGACCAACTGACACGTGTCTACCGGAAGTGTCTTCATACCCCTACGATACGTCTGCGATTTTTAGAATAATTTGCTAGGAATACTCCTGAAACAGGTTCGAATATTCTAGTTAAAACTGGAGTACAAAATCGATTATTCACACCTAAAAGTATTCTAAATTTTAAGGATGTAGTTTTCATTTCTATAGTGGTCCAGTTACGAGTTACCTCGAGCGATAGCTATTCACCGATTACGGCCAGGTTTGCTCATCTGCGTATTTCAATATTAATGCTCTTTAGGGCTTCGGTTATTTTCTTTTGTAAGATAAATTGGCGAGTGAATCAGACTTCTAATCGGTTCATCTTCTCGTCAATCTGTATCATGTATTACGTTTCCTTCTCACAAAGCACCATCACGATCTGAAAAAGATCATCCATTATTAAATATAATATCTTCACATTTTAGAAGTATTAGTCACTAGAAAATCACCTTTACTTTTCTCAACGAGATCCGCACAGGTAGGTACCAAGAGTAAGTCGTAATTGGTGATTCACTAATGGTTCCATTGAGTCAAGAACAGCGAAAACTAGCCCTCATCTCCGCAAAATACCGATGTACAAACGTATGAAATGAAATATATTTCAAAATATTGCACCTTAACTTAATCAGTGTCTCTAACGTATAAATACAACGGAAATATATTTTGTAAAGAATACTCAATACCAACAACTTCAGTCAAATGACATGACTGCCTGTCAATGGCTGCAATCAACGAATAATATTTCTGATAAATGAAGCTCATACAATACTTGGTATCACAAACAAAATACATACATGTAACAAAGAAGGCACGTTTACAATATCACAAAATGATATCTGGGCAAGATAGAATAAGAGATTTGTTTGGGAATGATTTTTAGCAACTTCTTCGGCATAATTACTTAAAATAAGGCTTGACATAAAATAATAAATAAAATGTGACGTCCATCGCAAGGAATGGACAGTTTAAAACCACGCGGTGCGTAACTGGCCGAGCAGAATCGAACGCTAATTTGTTGTTCGATTCAGAAGATCCAATCTATTTTCATGATCGATTCGACACATGCGATCGAAAAAGTCGATAAGATTCGATGTAATTGGGGTAACCTCACTAAAACCTAATATTCTATCGCAATTCATAATCTCTATAAGCGTAGAAATCACAATTATCATTTAAATAATATAAAAAAATACGAGTAAAAGAGCAATAACCTTATTATACGAACATATTATAACTTTTATAATGGCAAGAAATTAATAATAAAAATTCCAAGCGAAAATTATATCAAAAATATAATAAGTAAAGGATATTTGATCTTGTAGAGAGTATTTGAACGCTTTCTATTTTTGACCACTCGAATTGAAAGTTTTGCGTTCGAAATCGTCCAACACGTGGTTGAAAGTCGGATCGTTTCCACTAAATTCGATGTCTTCCTTCATTTCTTCGTTCAGTCTACCTAATCTCAATCTAAAACATAAAAACGTATTTATGACAAGCACATACAAATACGTGATAAATTAACTTTACAAGACCGAACATGATCACACACGCGTTGACAGATGATATAAAAGTGGTCATGACCCGGCGGGAATGCCATTTTACCAGTCACAGCTATTCTGTTTCGCTCAGCGACCGTCTTTAAACTTAGATCTTAGCCTACATGTTTGAGACTTACAACGTGACAATATCGGCATTGGCTGCCTCTACCGCTATTGTTAGGGGGTCCATTCCTTCGTTATCCTTCAAATGCTGGTCAGCTTTGTGTTTCAGCAACAGACAAACCTGAGCAGTGTGACCTGTAACGGAAAACACTATTATTCACTGCCTTTGGCTCAGCAGATACAGCACCGCTTGGTAAGTTTGCGACGGTGTTCGCCGAAACAGTCTGAATATTTTCAATTTCTAAACAGCAAACAACAAAATGAGGAGCGATATTCCAAAACGGCCTCTGTCCGCTTCTCAAAACTTCACAGGAGAATGAAATAACGTGGTACTCTTGTGTATACCATGAATATGCCACCATTACATTTAGGTTGCCTAGTAGACAGGCGCCGCGGTAGGATTTTGGCGCCCGTAAGCAAAATGTAAGAAGGCGCCCTATTTCCGTAAAGTTTTGAGCGCTCTGGCGCCCCTCATTTGAGTGAAGCACCTGGCGCGCCCGTAAGCGACTACATACCTTGTATACCCCACTAGTAGAACAACTACCTGAATATTGGTCGGTTGACAGTGTAGGAATGATAGATGACGCTATAAAACGAGTTTCCAAAAAAAAAAAAAAGAAGATACAGGTCGTTTTGGAATATTGCTCCCCAAATGCTTCGAGAAAACCACGCGGCGATATCCGTCTAAAAATACATACCGTAAAACGTGGCGAGATAGAGCGGAGTCTTCCCACCCGAATCTTGGATATCTAGTTTCGCTCCATTCAGCAGTAAGTATTCACAAGCCATAACTGAGCCCTGAGATAGAAAGAACGATGTTATTCGCGCGAATTTTGATGACGCCATACTCGCTCACGTCTGGAGAAACTAATTCAAACTTTTCGAACAGGAGGTACTTACACTAACAATAGCCTGATGAAGGGCCACTCGATTTTTGTCATCGACATTGACCCAGTTAACATTTGCTCCAACAGCGAGAGCGTGACACATTACCGGCAGATTATGCGCTCCCGAAGCTCTGTATAACAGCAAATCAGGTTTGAGCTTTGATATGTCTTCTTCAGACACTGCAAAAAAATCGAAAACGTAAATCCACGCGGATACTCGTGAACGATATTCCTGAACAAAACGATAGTCAAGTGGAGATCTTGGAAGATTCAAGCAGCGAGACGAATCCCGTTAGGGTTGTCTCCACTCCTCTCGGGTGATTTCTACAAACTATGACCCACATACAAACATGCGGACACAAGAGATTCTATTTTCTCTAGACAGTGGAAGCCAGGTTTTAAGTATACTAAAAACCTTCGCAACGTGACCCAACTGCCTCACCGATAACACAAGGAACTGAAGTCAACTTGAAATATGCGGCTTAAGAGGAATAAAAGCAACATGAAGTAGTCACCCCAACCTTAAGTTGTGGAAGCAATTGAGACTAGGGGTAATAATTACGAAAAATAACATAGAATTTCACTTATTCAAATCGCAACGTTAAGAAACCTTGATATCGACAGTCTTATTTCATGACTCTAAGTAACAGCACTCAGTGTTTTTGTGTTTTATAATTGAAAATAGTCAAAATTGTGAACTGGCATGTCCAAATATACAAAGAGAACAATGGAAACGACTATCCTTCCCGAAGGATAAAATTTTAACTAACAACGTCTTAAAAACAGATGACTAGCAAGAAAATCTCAGAGTCTTATAAAAAATGCATTCTAGAGAAATTTTAAAATCCCGAACAAGTAGATATGGAAACGTCTTACGAATCACATAGAAATCTTGAGGAATCTCATCGAACTTTTTAAAATAAAATGGGAAAAGCATTACTGAGTCTTGAACAAGTCTTTTAAGAGTTTTAAATGAGTCCTGGAAAGTCATAAAGAGCCTTAAAGGGTACTACCTAATTTTGAGAACTCTCGAAATGTCTCGATCCAATTTTGAAGTTTTAATAAAGTTTGGAATGTCATGAAAAGTTTTTAAACGAATCTGAAACGGTCTTGGCGAATTCTATACAAGTTCAGACGAGACTTGGAAGAGTTTTAAATAGTGCTCAATAAGTCTCGTACGAGTTAGAAAACTTTCTAAAATTTGAATGAAGTCTCAAAGAGTCAAGAGCGTAGATAAGGGGAGGGAGTCCTGGGGATCTGGACCCCCTTCAGTCAAAAATGTTTTTTTTTCAGGAGTTATGCGAGGCAAGTCATGAGAAGAAAGTGTAAAGGGTAAGGCAGGACAGGAAAAAAAATTTTAGACCCCCCCCCCCGGTTCTAACAAAGCTATCTACGTTAGCAAAATCTGGGAGAGTCCATAAAACATCTTAAACGAATCTTGAACAGTCAGCAAGTTCTGAACGGAGAGTGTCTAAGGGTTTTAAAATAAGCACTGAGAAGTCTCATCCAGTTTTAAATTGTCTTTTATTTTTATATACGAGTTCTAAAAAAATCACGGGAACGTCCCATTGAGTTTTAAACGAGTCTTGAGGCATCTTTAAGAGTCTTGATCAAATTTTAAAGAATTCCAATCCAGCTAAAAAGAGCATACACAGTCTCTAACAGATCTCGTAGAGTCTCACAAAGTCTTAAACAAGTTTACACAAACCATATAGAGTCTTAAACGAAGCTCAAGTTATCTTAAACAAGTAGAGGAGAATTTATAAATTTTAATCAACTTAATTAGGCCAGGAAGTATCAGGAAGAACCATCAAGAGCCCTAAGCGAGGCTCAAATTATCAGAAACAAGTAGAGAAGAATCTGTAAATTTTGATCCAGTCTTGAGTCTTAGTTAAACCTGGAACAGTTATAATCTCATACAATCTTCCACAGTCATTGATTTTTGAACAAGCGTCTTACTATGTTCAGGGTTGCCACTTTTTTTCAGGATTGGTTTTCCCTGACTTTTCCCGGTTTTCCAGGCCAACTTTTCCAATTTTCCCTGACCTTTTTTACAGGATTCCGAGAAAGCCCAGAGGGAGGAGAGTCACAGAAATTTTTTTACAATATAAATAAAAAAAGTTTACTCGGATAAAATACGAACTCGTTTGTTATTTTCAGAAAATTTCCCTGACTTAAATGAAAATTCCCTGACTTTTCCCTGACTGACCAAATTCCCTGACTTTTCCCGGTTTTCCAGAAAGTGGCAACCCTGTATGTTTCAACACGTCTAGGAGAGTCCTGAAGAGTTGTAAATCAGTACTGAAAATTATTAGCTAGTTTTAAAAAGTCTCGAGGTCTTATACGTTTTACACAGCCTTAAACAAGTCCGGAGGAGTTAAGAAGATAAGTAAATGAATTTTGGACAAATTTCGCGAGTCATAAAAAAAGGCTGGCATAGTCTACAAGATTTTGTAACGAGCATTGCAGAGGCTTACCTAGTCTTAAAAGCTGCTCTCCTTCCCCACAACTCCTCTCACTGAAAAAACAGAGATTGTGATGAACGTTAGCAAAAATTTTGCTACCTAGTAGAAAATCCAGGAGTTGACAAATGTGATAGTACACTTTAGAAAATATTATCATTTTTAACACTGTTAAGAAAATAGTTAGCAGCACGAGGTCATACGAATGATCTTAATACTCATGAGGGAAGGGGGAGAGAAACTACATAGCTATAAAAACCAGTCGTAGATTTTCGTTCATGTTGATCACTTGCAAATCAGCATCCACAAACTATTCAATAGCAGCTAGGTCACTGATGATGGAATAACACCCAAAGCTTTTGACAAAAATACGCTAATTTCAAAGTGAAATAGGTACAAATTTTAAGAACTTGACCACCACGTTTCCGAGTTGCGAGTACCCAATTAGCCAAAATGCCGTCAAACTAACTGTTGTAGCTTACCATCTTCACTGGTAGCTGAATCTTCGTCGCTACTGACAAACAAGGGGCTGTCTAGCGCCTTGTTTGTGTAAGTCTTCTCCAAACACCAACACGTTCTTTTCACCCTTATCGGAGACTTCCTCTTCAACTGAGTCGATCGACTTGAGGGAATGTCTATCCTTGTTTTGCGGTCGTCGTCTCACTTTCCGAACGCTCCATTTCCGCACTACGTCCTTCCGACTGATTCGTGATTCCTCGTTCTGCGGCGGTGAGATTTGATTTATGTCTATATCCTTCACAAATAACTTGTCCACATACTTCTTTCGTATCCAGGCTTCCCTTGCTTCCCTACAACATTCGATGCAAATGAGAAACCGCGATCATCGGATGTAATCGAGTATGCGAGTGAGATCATACCTATCACATTTAGGTTGAGCTCGAGTCACATTGGGCGGAACTCGGTATTCGTATATCGAGTTGACGACTGCGTTACCTAATTCGGTCATCACCTTCAAAATTTCCAATTCCCACGCGTCCAACTTTAACGACCGTACCTTGCTATAGTGCACACCGAGGCTACGATGTACTCCGGAACATTCTGTAACACGTATTGAGAATCAGTCAGATGAAACATTTCTATGAGTATAACATTCAAAGACCATGCATCTTACCAATGCACAGGGTGATTCCGAGATTAATACTGGCCCAACATGGATTGGAATCGCCGCAATCACAGCATGTATCGTTGCCTGGAATTTTCTGCAGTATTTCCCAAATTCTGAAAAATCAAAAAAAAAATTCAGCCAGTCAACTTTACCACAAATCAGGGCCGGTGCTACGCAGCAAGAATGCATACCTAGCTTTTGATCGTACAGTTTCGGACGTTGATCTTTCTGAGTCGTTCGGATTCGAAAGAGACGACCTACACGTGCTATTGCTGCCTTGTATTGCACACCCGATACCCTGTTGTAACGCTTTCACCCAAGTTTGATACGCTTGTTCGGTATCCGCTTGAAGCATGTGACTTCTGCAAAAACACCAACACGGTTCAGTTTGCCAGTTTCAAGATTTATTAACAGCCCAATCGAACAAACTGGAATCGTACTTCGTTGGTGAGAGAATTTCAAAGCAGAACCGTCGATCGAAATCGTTTGGCATCGGTCTTACCGTGCAGAATTTCAGGTCTTCTTCCATCACAGTCACATCTCCATCGTCTCCTGTAACAACCAGATATTAGAATAGAGTTCCTCACACGTAGTAGCAGAAGCCGAGCTCACAGTCAATAATAAAAGCTCGGTATTTTCAGGTAAAAGCTTCACGATAACTCTTAATGAAAGTTTCTTTTGTAAATCGAAGTCACTTTTTTTCAAGAGGGCGTTCTCGAGCCAGAGGGTTTAATGAATACCAACGAATACCGCCCTCTAGTTTCTTCGTAGTTCAATCCCGCTTCACTTTCTGACCATTCTAGATCTTAGAACGGAGAAGTAGGTTTTCAATATCCAGAGAGAGTTCACTTTTAATAGAAATCAAAGTTCTAGAATATGTTATCAGCTTGCCAGATGGCTGATCAAACTCATTCAAATTCAGTTGAGGCTGGTTGAGATTCATGAAGCTCTCTCGAGACTTATTTAGACCCCGTTGAGTGGACTCACTTAGGATTCCTTGAGACTTCTTGAGACTCATTCGGACACCAGACTCCAATTCAGTTTCAACTCATTCGACTTCTGACTCTGAATTCATCGAGACTAGTAAACCTTGTTCAGACTACTTGTCGAGACTCATTACGACTCATTCAACCTCTCTCGGACTAGTAAAATTTTAGGACTCATTTAATTCACTCAGGAATTTTCAAGACTTATTTAGATAGTCCTAAAGCCTGTGAAAATTTATTCAAGTGGGACTTCTTGAGATCTATTCAGCCTTCCGAAGAGCGCATTAAAACTCATTCACAATTCATACTCTTTTAAAGCACAATTAGACTCTTGTGAGACTCCTTAAAATTCATTTTCCAAGTACATGAAGATTCGTTGAGACACATTTCAACACCTCAGAGGTTTATTAAATTCATGCAAAGTTTTTTAGAACATGATACGACTTAGCTTTGTACAACTCATTCATAGTTTATGAAGACCATTAAGATTCATTTACTCATCAAAATTCAACCGGCCTCAGTCTGTTTTAGACTCACTTAGAACTCGTGACGGCGCAGGTATACATTCACACTCTTTCAGGAGTTTGTTTAAATTCATTAAGACTCTTTTATAACACAATCCAATTCCTTTAGACCTCACCTTTTTTTCATTCTGCTTTCAACCCAAGCCCTGGAATCCGGCCCTTTCGAGCAATACCTCAGAGGACGTCGGGGAGACTGTTAGGGTTGTCATAGCCCTCTTCTTTTCCAGCCGAAAAATTGACCTAGGTCAAAATGTAACGAGTTGCTACGTGGGCTCGAACCAGGGACCTACGGATTCCTAGACCAGCGCACTATCCACTCGGCCAACCAGACGCCTTAATTATATTAGACCTCCGTAATATTCAAAATTTCTTAGACTTCATTAAAACTCACCATAAATTCATCAGACTCAATGACGTGACGTTTTGACTAGATCATGACTTGCTCACATACAATTCAGATGGGCAAGATATGTCATGATTCTTTCGTAATTCGTTGTAAGGAAACTCATTCAGATTCGATTAAAATTTGTGAAAATTCCTTCTTTATCCACTTCAGCTCATTCAACTCGAAGGCTGTCTTCAGATTCATTTAAATCAGTCAAGACCGACTGAAATCTTCAAACTCGTTTTCTCGGTATCAAGACTTATTTACTCCCATTCAGACACTCTGTCAAGACTAATTAAGATGTCTATAATACCGCTAAGACTCATTCCGACTCTTTTAGAACTTGGAAATTCTCATTCACACTGGCACAGAAATCAAATTCTACGAAGACTGATTGACACCGAATACACGGTTACATATCAGATTCATGTGAAATGCCAAAAATGCTAAATTATTAGGGACTTCGCCGCAACTGTCAAATGCTCGAGCATTTTCCACAGCGATTCATAAGGAATGCTTCGTAGCCATCTCAATTTACCTGTACGTTTTCGATACAATAGTTGATTATTGGTCAGGTAAAACCATCGCCTGTTCCATGTTTTGAAAGCATTGGATGACCGTTTGAACAGATAACCCTCCATCTGAACACCAGATGCGGAAGAAATTCTCTTCCCCGCGTCGTATGTACCGACCAGATTATGAAAACTACCGAGCTGCTTTTCGAGTTTAAACGCACTCAGCGACGCTTCCTCGATGTGCTGGTCCAACTCACTCGTAAACTTATTAATTTCATCGAACATATCGTGGCCTTGGTGGAAGTACGTACAACAGGCTTTGAGGTAATTCAGCAACTACACACAGAAATATTAGCTCTCAGTATGAGATAATGTAAGGGTAAAGGCAATGCATTTATTAACCGGCGCATTCTTACGGCAGAAAATATTTCTGGTTTTTTGTTGGCATGTAGCATCGTAATACAATGAACATGATTCAGAGCCGTGTGCCTAAAACACGTCTTCGATGCGGAGAGCACATTGTCAACTTCTTCCACTTCTTGTGGACGAAATTTGGATGTTTGGGAATTGCGTATCAATGCTGCGTCGTAGTCCGCGCTCACTTTCTCAAAATGGTGATGAGATTCTTTAGATTCTTTGATTCTCCTAGACAAGCACGAGTAATTAGAGCCAGTTGGAACTTACGTTTGGACCGAAAGCCAAGAGTACTTACTCTTTTACAAAGGTATTGAAATTCGTTAATATCGTTTTGGACGCTTGCTCTAGCAATGTATTTTGAAATTTTCCGACATCGTGGAAAATGTCACTGATTTTTTTCAAGTTGTCGACTGATTTCGGATCACCTTTGAAACATATAGCCATCTCCCAAAGACTGTTAGCGAACATAGACTGTTGACTGACGTACGCTTTGCCGCAGTCTATCATGGAGCCGCATACTTTAACCACCTGTAACAAACAGCGCAATCAAAACTGTGGCATGTTCATACCTACAAATTCGTTGAGACGATCGAAATGACGGGGAACACGATTATGATCAGCTCATACGGAGAACAATTTCGACCACAAGTAATCTTGGTTAACATTTCAATTTATCAGCCGGTGTGCCAGAGTTGAAAAGTCATTCTTGAATATCAATGCATCGAACGTAAGTTCATAGTGCATAATAATCTGCGTTAGTCTTCACTTACTTTTTCAAGCCGCTGTTCCAACAACTCGATCCCAGCTTCCTGAGTTTCCAAGAACTGCCTACAAGTGAATCAATTACTTTCAATAAGTAATCTTATCACATATTTTCCATAAATATAATGTTTACATCTGCCTACGCTAGAACAAGTTCAGCCACTCACCGAAACTTCGGCGAATCCATCAAGCAGTCATCTATCTCCGCGGATAACATCATCTTCAGCAATTGAAATTTCTTTCTGAAACCGTATCGGCTGATACGCAAATAGTATAAATGCTACTGACGCTTCAACTCATACTGCAGCATATTGCCATCGACAAATTACATTCGGTAATTTGTTTCGAAAATTAGAGAAACACAATCATTTAAGGGGAGATAACGAATAGTGATGCACATTTTAGAAGGAGTAATTGAATACGCGAATAAGCAAAGTGAAAGTTGAAGATTTCGGTGATATTATAATTGAACTTGTCGTTTTCACAAGTAAAAATTACGTTGTTTTAAGTTAGACAAAACCCAACTGTTGATTATGAAGATCATAGATCATAGCGATGAGATCATTCTTGTTGGTCGTCTTGTAACCAGGGTTGCCAATTCAAATCTATTGTATGTAAAAATGTACCCAGACCGCCTTAGAGTCTTCAAAAATCTATATAATTCTTAAATAATCCAATAAATGTACCATTTCAAATTTTTCTGGAACTCTCAAGTCCGCGATAATTTTGCCATTTTCATGGCGATATGAATCATGATTCCCGGATTTGAATTTCATTATCTCGTCACTTGAAAATAACACTTTCAAAACCATGATTTAAAGCCTCTTTTGAAAAATAATTCTGGTCCAAACAAGGCTTTGAAAGATTGAAACCGTAAAAGAAACCTGAAAATACAGAGTAAATAGGGTACTTTATGATGACGCATATTTTTCGGTTTTCAGGTTAGATCAGTTCGTGACGTCACGACTTGAGATGTCATGACGTCACTAGTCACGATTATTGTAGATCACAGATCACATAATCACGACTGCATCAGCTCACACAAACACACAATGGAATATTTTCGTGTGTTTGTGTTGGTGCATAATCATTTGTTGCGTCTTGCGTCGTGTCCCGCGTATACTTTTCTCATTTTTACTTGTTATTCGTTACATGAAGCGAATTAAATAAGCAGGGGTACGGCTAGTACTCTTTGAGTACTGAGAACAAACGTTAGGAATGTAAAATATTTGTTAGAATTACTCGGTAACACGAATATTTACGTACTACTCTCCTCATATTTTTATAAATCATGTACCAGCTATAAGTTCAAATTTTATCACATGTAAGTATATAATTATGTTTATTGTATATTATCTATGTTATTTATTTCTTGAATTGTTCTGCTCATTTGTGGATAGAGAAATCAGTTTTGCTTTACTCTGTAACATACGTTTACCTTCCCTGAATTACTTGGACTATTTATTGATTCATATCCATGGAGCATGGACTAATACTGATAACTCAGATTCGGAAAATATCAGTTATCCGTGATTCATAACCTTTCTCATTCTATCAGATAAAATTTGTCAAGGAGTGCCAGTATCAGTTATCAGCATGATAACGCCTACAATATTATAGTAACACTTGTAATCAAAAGCACTAATTTCTAATGTATTAATAGTTTCTAATCATTATTTCTCGGAAAGATGGAATGTAGGTTGTGGAGTAGTATCACTGTAACTTTCTATGCTTATTAGCTTACTCTGAATGCAGTTGCATAGCCAATAGACTGTCTGACGAAGATGTTAGTATCTATACTCATATACTGTGATTTTATTTTCAGAAGTAATGTTTAATAAAAAAAAGAAGAAACCTTTTATATCGCCTCCAACCAATTTCGAACATCGAGTGCATACAGGCTTCGATAAAAGAGAAGGTAAATTTGTTGGGTTACCACTTCAATGGGCTGGCATAGTTGGAAACAATCAAATTCTTCGCAGTTCTAATCGCCCGTTACCAGTGGTTGATCCGTCGGAAATAACTCCCACGGAGATATTAGATTTGAAGGTTAGTTTTCTTATTCTACAGTTTATCAAAACACTATCAACCGAATCAGTATAGAGCTGAACACGGATTTCTCGAGTTTCCTGTAGCATATTCTGTGATATAGACCAGAATTACAAACGTGCACTATCATTTTTATTTTATTCAGACAATAGTAAGAGGAGAAACTAAATTCAAGAGTGCTGAATCTAATGGCATACCCAAAACGTCAAATGTGGCGAGATCAAATTCTCTTCGATCGTCGAGTCCCCCTCGATTCCGTCGACCTCAGTTCAATGTACCTCCGTCTCTGCCAGAAGGAGAGGTTCTAGTCATGCCGCCGTCAGCACATACTCAGTATCCTTCTCAGTATCATAATAATGTTCCCAGACGGATAGAACATCAGAATCAGCTCGTAAGTACTTTTGTACAGTAATTTGATAGACAGTGAAGTGAACGTATGGTTGTTTTGGTCTAAATTTTTGTGTTCTGATGCATAAGATTGCTGTAAGCCCTTGGGAATCGGCGAAATTTTGATTGTCTTTTTATTTTAGATAAAACCTCAATACAATAATAATGACTGGCAAAATCCAGATATCAAGCGACAGTCCCCTCAGAGTATTTCTTCCGGGACTCCTGATCCGTCTATACCACCAAATAACTCCAATTATCATTTACACAATGGAAGTTGTCCTCAAGTAAGTCTTCAGATATCTCTACTTTATAAGAACTATTTGAGTTGATGGACTAAGATTTCACCTGGATTTATAGAACTTCGCACTTCAGGATCTGAAATAATCAGTAGTCAGCCGGCCAACATCTATATCAGACAGACCTAGTCACAAAGGGTTTAATTCTGCTATGTCTTCGTACGGATGCTAATTTTAAATGTTTCCTCGCTTTTAGGTGCCACATGCGGGAGTATCTGAGGTGCAGGCGAGTTACACTTATGCTGGTTACCGTCCTCCTCAGAGTCAAACCCAGCCCGCGAATCTGGTGCCAGCTTCCGTTCAAAGACCTGTCCAGCACTCCAACACTCCAGATAATATTAATAAGGTAAGCGCGAATGAACTGCATGCATATTTGGTAATGTTTCTGTTTTTCGCCCAACCGTGGCTAAACTCGCCTTTCCCTCAATCAAGAACTGCTGTCGCAATATTTCCAACTAGGGATGGTTTTGATTATCATTTCCTAATTCATTTTAGACCGGTTCAATGGAGGTATCAACTCCGACGCCCGACATGAATCACAATTCAAACAAACCTCAAACGGTCATCTCGAGCGGACCTTCCGGCATCCCCGTCAACGTGAAGCAACATCATGAGCAACAACGCATCACCCACGAGCAGGTAGATACGCGGTTGTAAATTTGTACAAAGTAACCTGTTATATGCATTTTGTAGAATCTCTTCTCTTACATTTTCTATTCCTTTTCAGTTTCGAGCTGCTCTTCAGATGGTTGTTAGTCCCGGGGATCCGAGGGAAAACTTGGATAATTTCGTCAAAATCGGGGAAGGTTCCACCGGCACCGTGTGGACAGCTTGTGATAAGTCATCCGGCCGCAAAGTGGCAGTTAAAAAAATGGATTTACGAAAGCAGCAAAGGCGCGAGCTACTGTTTAATGAAGTATGTGGTGACATTCGGTGGTGTATCTGTTTTATAATATCGTATCAACTCTCACTGTGACACTGTCGGTATGAAAGTGATAGCAGTAAATAAAAGGTGCCTTTTGTAACGCTGTGTTAGTGTCAATAAATGATGGAAGTGACAGTAGTTCGTGTGAGGTTCCTTTGTAGCATTACGTCAGTAGTGATTGAGACCTTATCTGTTTTCTGGCTGTTGCACAAGCAGTTTGCCGAAAACAAACCGAGTCATCATATCAAATAGTAGCCAATAGAAGATATGTTTTGTCTTGTGACCGAAGTTATGTTCCAAAGTCAGCTGTGACCCCTCCCCCCTTATTTTGATAATTCATTATTGTTTTGTTACATTGCAGGTAGTTATCATGAGAGATTACCACCATCCAAATATAGTCGAAATGTATGATAGTTTTCTGGTTGGAGACGAGCTGTGGGTGGTGATGGAGTTTTTGGAAGGTGGTGCTTTGACGGACATCGTTACTCAAGCCAGAATGGACGAGGAACAAATAGCCACTGTTTGTAAACAGTGTCTGAAAGCATTATCATATTTACATTCGCAAGGAGTCATTCATCGAGACATAAAAAGTGATTCGATTTTACTGGCGGCCGATGGCAGAGTATGTCACTTTTCCGAAATAGTCTTTGTTACATTCAGTATTGTAGAAATAGTGGTAATAACGAGTTGATGAAATGCAGGTGAAATTATCGGATTTCGGTTTCTGCGCTCAAGTTTCTCAAGAATTGCCAAAAAGAAAATCTTTGGTTGGAACTCCATACTGGATGTCTCCGGAAGTTATCTCCAGGTTGCCCTACGGACCGGAAGTTGACATTTGGTCATTAGGTAAGTAAATCATGGTGATATTACTGACGTTTCTGTTTTATTTGTCCAAAACTAACATTTCTTTGATGTGATTTTCAAAAAGGAATTATGGTTATCGAAATGATCGACGGTGAACCGCCGTTTTTCAATGAGCCACCTTTACAAGCGATGAGGAGAATACGGGATATGCCTCCGCCAAAATCAAAGAACACTCATAAGGTATTTAGTATATTTCAAGTTATTTCAGTCTAGATAGAGAGGGGCTTCAGAATCGCAAAAGAATAAAACAAATCATTTCTTATCTTGAGGAATTTCCGGTCACTGATGTGATACTCGAAAGGGTAGTTTCCGGGGCCGGGGGTGCGATGTATTAGGGGCCACTTTGGCAAGCGTGCATCGCCATACGTCCCACCACACCATTTTGAGAAATTGTAGTGAGTCTTTGAACAATCTTACAGTCTTATCACAGTCAATAAAGTTGTAACGAATGAAATTTAACTACATTATCTTGGTTTTAATGAGTCTTCATGTAGTCCTGAAAAATCAGAACTCAAGTCTTAGCAAGTCTTACCACAGTCATATTGAGCCTTAACTCAGTATTGAGGCGTCTTCACTTAGTCCTAAAGGATCTAGACTCAGTCTTTAGGAGTTTTGGTACAGTCTTGAGAAATTTTAACAATTCTCAGCTCGTCCGAAGAAGTTGTAACTAGTCTTGTAGCATTTTCAGAAGTCCTAATGAGTTTTAACTTGGTCGTACATAGTCTTAACGCTGTCATAAGAAGTTTCGAGAGGCCTTAACGCTACGTTAGCAAATTTTCTACATTATCTTTGAGCCTTATCAAGTCGTACTTACAGTCTTACAAATCTCAGTATCGCCCTACAGTTGGTCAACCTAGTTTATAAGAGTCTTAACATGTGTCTTAACGGGTTGTAGCATAGTCTTAGTAACGAACTTTAAAAGAGTCCGAAGTATTTTTAACGAGCTCTCAGATAGTCCACAGAAGTTCTAACGCAGAATTAAGGAGGCTTAACAAGTGCAGATGGACAATTAATAGTCGTATAAGTCATGTCGCATTTCTGGTTTACTACCCTTTGTCGCCTCTAGAACGTTTTTATACTCGATTCTATCTTTCAAATTTCTAACCTTGTGGCCCCTTCAATTTTAGAAATAGACTATAATACGAGCATGAAACTTTATGTTACTCTTGACAGTTCCATAGCCTTCTTTGCCGTCTTACCTACTGAAACTTAGGCTCCCTGTATTCAGAGGATTAAAAAAAAAAGTGTACTAACTGATAATGAAGTTCAATTTATTGTTTTGCTATGATGTGATAGACAGGAAGGTGCAAAGCGCTCAGCGGGAGACTGACACGAGCTCAGTGATTGTCCCGAAGGGTAGGCGAGACAGAGGACCTTGAGTGATACCTAATTTGAATATAATTTCGAAGAATTTCTGATTGCTTATGTACATATTAACATTACAGGCATCCCCCAGACTACAAGGTTTTCTGGAGAAATTACTTGTGCGTGACCCAGCTCAAAGAACAACGGCCAGCGAATTACTTCAACATCCATTTTTAAGATTGGCGGGGCCGCCAGCTTTGTTAGTGCCTTTGATGAGAAGTTCACGGCATAGTAATTGCTAACCATCGGACTTTAGTTTAGCAGAGGTTACTCATTCGTTTATTTTTATTGTTGTACTTAACGATCTACGGGTAGAATTCAACCTGTCGGTTTCGTTCGTTTTGGAAGATGGAGTTTTTGAAAAACAGAGTTTATATTTTGATTAATCATGAAGCAATTCAAAAAGATGAATATTGGTACTAAGTCCCATGAACTCATATTATCAAATCACTAACCCACCCTTTTATTTATTTTGTTCTTTTCTTTTTACACTTAAGTAACTATTTAGCATGACCAGATTTGAAACATTTTATAGACTGATTATTCTTTATCTTAATTTGATACGAAACCTTGTACTAATATAAAATTTAATTACGATTATGAGCGAATGATTGCGCAGTTAGAAGTCGTAAATTCCGGTTGTCATGGCGTTCTTAACAGTAGACTGGTACCGCAAAACATCGTTTAGTCGTTTTTGTTATTTCGCGTTGTAGGACTACTCATGTGAATTAAAAATATCGATTTGTACACTATGTTTTTTTTTCTCCCTTTTGAATAATAATTCGAGTCAGCTTCTAATATTCCACATTAAATTTGTAACTTTAATAATTGATTTTTCGTTGGTTCAGCTCGATATTGTAATGACAAAAATTGAACTTCGTGCTTGTACTTAACGTTCTGGTAGAATTGTATTCTGTTTTGTTATTTAAGTCAATTGTTGAAACCATATAACGTATCTATTCGAAAAATTACAATTTTTGTGGTAGTCTTCGTATTAAGCGTAATAATCGTATTTTAATTGTTGCACGAAACAGTATTATTTATTAGAAACTGATTCGAGAGCTGGTGCTCTTCCCAATTTTTAGTTTTGCATGCATCAGGAATGCTAATATAATTTATTTCAATGTTTTTACACCCATTTATGTACGCTACAACTTATGTTAATGTTTTGTGCCTTTTGAATAATCTTTTCGTACAGGGTAAACTCAAGTATCAACTCATAATTAAATGGACAGTATTTCTTACGTTTATGTTGTTTCGTAGTTTGTGAATAATTTTTTCGCCCAAAATTCGAGTATTAACTTGAATTCTTAATGTGGACAGTATTCTTAAAACATTCCGTATTTCTAAGTGTATACACATTAATTTATTCGTGTACTTATTTATTTCTAGGTTATTTACACAGTTATTTTATTTAAATTGTCACGTACGTTTAATATGTGTGTTTATTATCACTGACTTCGATGTTGGATGTGTATAGATTTGTTAAGTTATAACTGACTCATATATAATCGTCGTATTATCAAAAGTAACATTATCTTGGTCGCGCTTATTCAGGAGATTTTCAACTGAAGTCGATATCATGTTAATACTCGTGCATTGATTAAGTTTTTATTTGAAGTTGTGAATTCTGAGCTTAATGAGGGCTGAATTTATATATTTTTACACGTTAGTGCATTTTTATATATTTGTTGTACTTATACTGTAGTAACATTTTTATTGTTCTGTATTGTTTACATTTTTAAAATAAAACGCTTTTTTCCAAATTTGTACTTTCAGTATTATATGAGTCATCTCCTCCCTATCCTGACGCAGGCCCATTCGGGGCATTTCTGAGATAGGGCGTGTGGTGTCTCGGGACCAATTTGGCATGCGCGCATCGCCATACATACGCCCCACTATCATCGCTTATGTGAGTGATAAGAATAGAAAATTGTGTGTTAAATGAACAACCATGTTCTTGAAAAATCCGTAGGGAGAGATTGAACCCTTCATTACAAGCTTGATGGCCTACAGATTTTTTTAGCACCATTATTTTCATTTCTTATTTTTAGCATTTTCTGAAATGAATCACGATCAAAAATATTTTCAAAAGTAGTTATACGTATTAAGTTCTCGGAAGTTGGGAAAAGCAAAGCATCAGTTGACCAATTTTGAAACATAGACATTTTTCCTCTCTATTGCTGTTAAGAGTCGACCTCGGCATTTTTCCAATTTGCAAAATACGCGTAACACGTTGTGGCGTTTCCTTCTTCATCCAAAACGCGTTCTGGCTTTCCTGCTTTTTCCAGAACGCGTTCTGGCATTGTTCCTGAGCCGCAAAGCGGACGATAAGATGCAGGCTTATTTTTAGGCTTATCTCTTGTCAAATTGTGTTTCTTTACCAGCCAACCTTTTCTATCAGTTAAGTATGGTTCTAACTTTTGATGCAAGTGACTGCTTATTTTTTCAAAATGATGTTGGTAGCCAGGGTTAGTGAAAATAATTCCAAATGGTCCGAAGGTCTCCGCTTCATACAAAATAAGAAGAATCGTGGCTTACACGTCGGTATCAAAACTAGCCCATACGAAGCTATGTTTGGGAGTACACAAAAAGTAGGGTTAGCAGATTTACCCATCACCAAAGATATGTATCAAGGTATAGAAACTGAAGGAGAATTACAAAACCTCCTCGAAGAGTTGCAGGAACCAGAATTACCAGATGAAAAGGAGAAAGAATCAATACAGGCGCAGATCGCTACCGATTCTTGTGCGCAATGTGAGAAAGTTGACCAGTTGATAGAATGTTCATCGTGCTGGCAATTTATCTGTGAGCCCTGTAGCATACGGGTGGAAAAAACCTCAACCTCGAAGGAGTTTATCTGCAGCTTGTGTTCAAGAAAGCGTCAGATTGACACCGAGCGTGAAGGCGCCAAATGTGGCCAGGAGGAACAAGCTCAGAAGATGTTGGCTTTATCAAATGCTGAACTTCCTCCTGTTGACATTGGTTCAAATGTTGTAGTCCATGCACCTGATGTCGACCGAGACCGTTTGGCCCCTAGGAGTGTTTTGACTGTGGTCTGTGAAGTCAATTCATCTAGAATTTACAAACTTGGTACCAAAGAGGGGCATATTAATCGACTGTATGCGCGTAATGAATTTTCAGTTGCAGATAGTGACTTCATCGATATTACAAATGTGCCAGCCGTATCTTTAAGCTTAAGAACAGCGTTGATGCATGCCTCTGGCAGTCAACAAGGCTTCATTAGCTGCAGCTGTCAGAGGTACTGCATCGACAAGAAGTGCAAATGCAAGAAAAACGGAATCAAATGTGGCTCAAAATGCCACAATAATTCGTCCTGTAAAAATAAATACCTAATCAAAAACTGTTTTGATAATTCAATGGAGTCATTCTGTTTTATTTGACAAGGTTCAAAATACCAATAGAATTAAAAATTGTAACCATGTAATTATAATTTTTGAATGCCATAATGACTAATCGTGTGTAGTAAATACTTATATCTGACTTCATTCGTTTAAATTATTAGCAAAAATTCCAGCCTATATTTTATTTTCAAATTTTTTACTATTCATTTTTTCATTTTCAAACAAAGTTTGGAAGAGTTTCATTTCGTCTGACAGTATTTCAAAATTTTTCTTCAAATTTATTCCGAAATAAGATAAGGCAGAAAAAACTGTAGCTTATAATATCCACAACGCGTTGTACTTTTTTGGGGGAACCATGATGCAAAACGTGTTGTGGTCTTCACAATAAATGACCCAAAATGCGTTTTGGCTGATCCACAACGCATCCTGGCATTTTTCTGTGTCCAGAACACGTTGTGGATGGTTATTTCGCTCACTGAGCGTTTTCGGGTGTTGCTCCTAACATATACATATGAGATTATTGTTTCAAATTAAAGAGGGTTTATTACAAATGACAAGTAGTGTCAGAAGTAGGCAAATGCCATTTCTAGTAAGCATGTGTATAGTCTTAAACTCTTACTACTCTTCCATTTGTAGGATGTGCCAATACACTTTTTCTTCTTCTGTAGTCCAGAGCGCTTTCGGCTGTCATACCATATCACTCCACTGATGATGGCATAACAGCCGAAAGCACTCTGGACTACAGAAGAAGAAAAAGTGAATTGGCACACCCTACAAATGGAATATTACCAAGTTCACTCACACTCCGAAATACACTAATCTTACTAAGTCTGTCACATCACCGTTCATGAGAGACGTAAAAGCAAGAAACTGTGTTAACCGGAAATTTGACTTATTAATTATAAGCTATCTGCAACTCAAAATATTCAAGGATCTAATATTTGAGCTTTCAAAGTTCATTAATTTGCAGGGCTGACGCGAAAAACCTGTTTTGAGGACACAGATGTCTGTATCGAACCTATTGTAAATAATAAGTTCGTGTTGAATCTATTTATGTATGCATTTCAAATAGGTGAACAAGTACACCATGTAGATAGGTATTTTAAAACAAGTCTCGTTTTCAAAACCTATTCAAATTAGTTTTCAACAAGAAAAAAAGTACTTTTGAATAGGAATCGTGTAAATTAATGATCTACAAAATTATTGAGGTTTCACAGAGTATTACTTGGTCCTTGTCTTATTTCTGATATATTCAATATGGAAGAATATTGTTATCTTGTTAATGGATAATGTTAGTGATTACGGGGGAAAAAAAGAAAAACCTATTTACCTACATAATTAGTTTTCAAAAGGTTTTGTCATTGAAAATTTAATTTAAATGATAAATATAAATAGGCGCGATTCAATACAGTTTAAATATGTACCTGTTTGACATATTTAAATAAATATTTATATTCAAAAGTTAAAAATTTTGGACACCTCTAGTTGGGGAAGGAAAAAGAGCAAATGGTAAATACGAAAAATCTTGACTAAGACTGTAAATTTCACTTGACACGCAAAAAAAATCCAAATTTTTTATTTCATTTGTTTTTCTAATTGGGTACCAGAATTTCCTAGCGTTCGGTAAATAACAACCAAAATTTCCGGAAAAACGCTTTCAGGGTACCTATATTTCGAAAGTTATAAAATTTTTGGTGCTAAAAAATAGATAAAATAGAAGAACAAAGTTTTTCTTTTATTTCTTCTAAATTCGAATAAAAAAAAGTACAGTACCTAATCAGATACAAAAACTGCGATTCTGCCTCTTTAAAAAAATCCGCACTTCCGCCACCCCTTCAATCAGCTTGAACTCAAAGTTGAATGATACTTCAAAGTACGTAATAGTTAATTTTAGCTAATTATGTAACGTTAGTCACATGTTATTTATGATAATTAGATAATTACGTTCTCAAGTTGCCTCTCCGAGACTGTTTTCTGTTTTGACGTGAATCTTGATTTCTGCCCCTTCTGAACTACACAAGGACACACGACACAACTACTACTAACGAATACCACATACTAGTTTTGGCTTTAGTTTTGGAAGGGTCTTGGGAGTCAAAAAGGACTTTAGCTCCTCACTTTCTCCAGAATTTGAAGAGTTATCTTCTGTCAAAGAGGCCCCTAAGTGAGAGGATTCCTCTTCGTCAGGGGCTCTTTTGACAGATAACTCCTCATTTGAACTTTTCTACCAGTGCCACCCAGTGCACTGTTGCAGCCTGGGTCTCTGCAGGCTCCAGGCTGCATCATCGATATTACAATTGAAACTAAGAGAATCAAAAAGGACTTTATGTTATCACATTTGTGAAGAAGCTAAGGTCTTTGTGAATGTCGTACTTGATTTCATGTTCTCCATATTTTTCGTCTGTGACTGTAGCTGGGCGGGTTGCCGTCCCTGTTTGCCGTTTGTTTATAGAAAAATTGTACAACAAATTGAAAATCATGAAAGTGATAACAGTTATCGAATGTGATGGAAGTAGTTTCTTAGAAATTGTAAATTATAAATCTGAATCCATGCCTTGAGTAGAAAATTTTAAAACTCACATAATGCTGATTTCATGATACGATAAATGATCTCTCATTTCAATGGGTTCGCTAGTTTTGGATGTGTTACGAAAAGGAATCTGGTCATCTTTCTGCGGAGGATGGTATTACGATCCAAACAGTGCTACTTTTACCAACACTTTCCATCTTTATTTGTTCCTATTTTTCTTATGTTTTCCGTTCAGCGTATACGTGGTAAGTTTTCAAGTGATTTTTTAATGCTGAAAGATGTACAGAATTAAATTCACTCTCATAAATTTCCATAATTATGTTTAGTACCTTCCGAGAAATGCCCTAAACTGGATCGTATATACATCCGTTGTTGGGTGCCTTTTTCTCGCAATCAAATTGATGAATTTAGCTTTACATCGAATGTTTGATACTTCCGAATGTATCGTTGAAGAACCATCGCCCAATATTATTACACTAGAGAATGAAAAACGAAAACCTAATCAAAAACCAGAAACTCAGTAAGTTGATATTATATCATAGATTATGTTACGTAATTAATGAATCTGTCCACATTCTGTTACGAAAAAGAAGTATTACACGTCTGGTTTTGTGTTACAGGGAGGAGGAAGGTATTGAATTGCAAATTCTAAGCAGTGATAAGAAACGAGAAACTCAGCAAAATGAAAATGCTTATTCCGTTGGTAGTATCGAGTTCGCCGATTTTAATGCCGTTGGTGTGAAAGAAGATGTACCGACCGCGACAAGCGGGACAATTGGTCAGTTTACATTATATTTGTGCTACAGTACTTTTGTGACGATTTTCTTTCCATTTTGTTGACTCGAAATGGATTTTCATAGATTTGAAAGTAGACGTTCATAGGAAAAACAGTTCAGACAGCAGCGATGAGACTTCCACTAGGAATGATCAAATACACGTTGTCAATGAAGTTAATCGTAAAGATTCGTCGAAAGAGAAGAGTAAAATTAACATTTCCTTCATGTATTCTGAAATTTATGAGGCCATTTTCTGTCCATCTGTATTCTACTAACTTGGTTTAACCCTTTTTATTCGTAGCTGTTGAACAACGAGGAGCTAATATGACAAGTTCAGAAGAAGTGCTGATCGAAAAACACACTGGTCTGCAGACCTGTAGAAAAAGGAATCTGGGGGCTAAGGAAAATACCTCTCAAGATGTTTCAGTGGCTGTCGTAAGTAACTAGTTCGGATTTCGCTATAAGTTCTCATTTCCTGAATCGTGTCATTTGAAAAATTACTGTGCAACTCATCAATCTAGGATTCGGTCGAGGATAGCGGCGGCAGATTATCGGAAAGAAGTCGACAGTATTCTGTTAGTGTTACACTGGGTGAAGGAACTGCCGACAATACCATAATCGATCCGACACCAGCGAGGTCTATGCAATTGAGTACTGAGTATGAAGCGAATTCTAACAAAAGTCCCGCTGAAGCAGGTAGATACAACGTTTGAAACCCCATCTGGAATAACGAAGGGACAATTTTCTATCTTTACGTTTGACCTCGCAGGATTAATATACTGGAATCAAAACCGTAGCTACAATCATCGAGCGAACATCGTGTTACCAACGGATATGGCTGGCCCAAGTACTCCGCGCAGATCCAGTAGTCCGCTTTCTATGTATACGAGTGATATAGTGTATCCGATCGCCGAGCACACCGATGAACAACAAATTTCATGTATGAAACGTTCGTCGGCTCACAGCGATGATGATGAAGATGACGACGATGATGACTATCTACGTAGCGAAGACGACGTGTACGGTGATACCGAAGATTTGGACATCGAGCAAGATAGTAGTCATTCCCCCCTTTTGGCTGTAAAGCACGCCTCATCTTCGGACAATAATGGTAAAATAACTTGAGTTTTTGACTACAGTTATCCTGTATAAATTCCCGTATCTAGATGGATGTTATTTCGATCTAAAATTCTCAATACTAATTCAATTATACGTCTTCTGCGACACTGAGAAATCATGTTTGTATGTGTTTGGCTAGGATCTAGCTATATTTCATCGTTCGGTCGTAAGCGAAACTACGTTGATTCGTTGACGAGGAAGTACAAGCAAGCTTCGAAAGCTAATAAGTATGCCGATGATAACGATCGTACAAAAACTCGAGTCGATTCTAATGAACAAAGTAAATGTAACGAGTCTGATGTCATGGGACATCGAGGGTGTAGTAGCGAGGATTTTCACCTGGAGCAACCGTCTGAAGATGGTGAGTGTACAAGTTACTTTCTAGCTGTTACAGACTCATTTGTGGATCAACAACAAAGTAAAATTATAATTGACTGAAAGAAAGTAATGTCCCGACTGAGCTGATGATCGTATTGAGTCGATTTTAATTAGAACAAATTCCCTGATTAGTCCCCGGGAAAGCAGTTAGTTTTAGTACCAAGGCTATCATGAATTTTAACAATATAAACACGACTGCTCCTATAATACTGTCAACACTTCGGCTGACTCATGCGTTTGATATTTTCTGCCTATGACACGTCTTTATCAAATGTTGTAGGAATGGAGAACAGCTCGTGGGGATGGGTCGAACGGTACAGGCTGCAATACGGAATAATGACGTATATAATGGAAGAGACATTCTATAAATTATTTATTCAATTGAATCGAGTGGGCAACGAATATTGGTAGAGCTGAAATGGGAAACCCTGATGATTGTATATTCAGTTTTGCGTCTACAAGTTGAAATTGTGGTTGATGTAGGAGCCTCATTGAACCCAGTAAAAATCCGGGAGAAAGGGGTAGGTTTTTCTGGAAGGAAATCGAATTAGGTAGGGAAGATCCAGAAACTGTTAGTTTTGTATTTTGTCAAGGACTGTAAAAAAAAAAAAAAGAGAAAAAAAGAAAGAAAGAAAGAAAGAAAAAAAAAAGATTTTGGAATGAAAATGAAAAAACATGGTTGTTTAATCCTGAAGAAAGATTCTTATTGTTCTCAGTCGCGTTTATGAATGAAAAGGACAAACTGACAGAATTATCATAGGCGTGAAGCGCCAATGTAGTACTGATACACCACTCTTGTTTGAGAAGGGGGGAAGGTGTTGAAACTTCCTAGTTATAACTGAAACATTCGTCTGAATTCGTATCTGCAGACTCGCAGAGATTCAATCGAAATTGCTCTTTTCTTCTTCATATATCTTTTTTTCAAATTTACAGATGATCAAATCGCTGCAATATTTGACTGGTTATTTTCTCAATCAAGTAAGAGAATTCAATTTCCTAAAAATAATTGAAGGGTTCCGCGCAAAAAATAGAGCGATAGACTATGTGAGCTAATATTCGACATCATCGCAGTTAGCACAGTTTGTCACTATAAGAAAACAGACTTGCTCACTTCTTGCTCTGAGCCTTTCAATTAAATAATTATTCATAGTACTTAAGTTTTCATTTTTAATAGCTCAGTGTAATAGTAGATTGATAAACGTGAAATTCGGCTACTATTCTGTTGAATTTTCATGTTTGCATCTGTATTAGATAACGAACGGAACTCAATAATTGACACCACTGATGTTCCTGGAGAAATATGCAAGAAGATGGATTACCTCGATGTGAAAATACCACCACACATGGAAGAGGTGAAAGCAAAGTATCCAGATATTTTCAAAGGTGAGTGCTGCAGGCTTTGAATGATCCATATCGTTACGTTGACGTATCAGTAGTTTCCGGAAATTAGTATTGAGCTGAACCTCGGGACAATCATCTAGTGAAATATTACTGGATAAGTCAACTTATACTCGAATCTTTGACATTTCAGCTGCAAAACCACGACTGCGGTTCTCTTCTGCACCTACCCTCGTCGGTGGAGCTCCGGAACGACTGTACGGCCACAAGCGACAAAGAAGTGAGCTACTTTTAAAATTTAAACTATCGTCGAATGTAAAACTATTTGATCGGTTCGAAAATGTTCGTTGGTATTTCAGGCGAGACTTGCTCGCAGTTAGAAATTAGTCTTCCACTGCCGACCATCGAACGAAAATCTTCATTGCCCGAAACGACCGTCAGCCAGTCGGCGTCCGTTGACGTGTATACCTCAATCGACGATCAGAAAATGGAACACAACAGTCCGCGCACCGCCGATAGCAACGAGGCGTCGTCTTCCGGATCAAATACCGAGTTGAGTTCGCTATTACCGCCTCCTTATAATACACCATTTAATTCTCCTAGTTCTATTCATTTTTACCACGGTCGTCGAACGGCGTTGAGGTACGATAGTAGAAACAACCATAATAGGCACAGACGACATGAACGAAGATGTCGATCTAGGTAATTAACGACGCAGTCGCGAAATTCAGATGCAGTATTCACGTACATTACAGCCTATTGGGTAAATGTCCGTTTTTGTAAATCGGGTTCTGTTACAGTGTGCGAGAAGCATTTCCATCAGCTCCGTCAATCAGACCGAATGCAAATCGGGACACGTCTAGCGAGTTCACCAATTTTGTACGAGATTTATGTCGTAACCAAGCGACGGACATGAGTAATACACCGGCTACTCATATGGCGACATCGTATGATGATACGACCGAAGGTGCTGTGCATATATTTCAGGATGAAAACGGTCAGTGGATGTCGTACACTTTCGACGAGCAGGGCAGCGGCATAGCTGTCAATTTGGGCTCATCAATAACTAGACGGAAAGAAGGGCCTTTGAATCCTATCGAAGAACAGAACAAAAATATCATGTGTCCAGCTCTAAGGTACACTAAAGCAGCTATCTTACTGTATTGTTTGTAGTTACTGAGTAGGATCGGTTTCTGGGAGCAACAATAGTGAATGAGAATGAAAGAAAATGGTTGATTGTATCTTGAAGAACGATTCGTATTGTTCCCGATCGCGTTAATGAGTGGAAGGAATGAACTGACAGTATTCGCTGTAGCTTTTATGTTGAGTTGGCTGTTGAATGTTGAGTATGGGAATAATCAAAGTACGAACTGATGAATGAACGATATATAAGTATAATAACGCGTCCTTGGGTGCAGAAATACAGTTCAGTGAATGACAAATAGGAAATGAGTGAATGCATAAATGAATATACTAATCAACAAATGGAATACTGGTATTGACAGGTTTGACTGACATGCAGAATTGTGAAGACTATGACGAACTACTTGTACTGTTAAACGTAACTGAAGCCCAACTTTTGAAGAATTGTTTTTGAAAAACTAAACAAATTACAAACATATCTAATGATGGAAAGGTTGGAGACACCTAACATGACGTTGCCAAAATAATGCTGAAATAACAGTCATGGACCAAGACAATGGATTATATGACTCCGTCCAATTCAATGTTCTAACGGACGTCTTGTGTGCATCCTTACGTCTAAGAATATGAACCATCTATAAATTTTGTTTGAAGTACACTTTTCTAATGTCAAAAAAGAGCACAGTGAATTGTGATATTGGGTGCTCTTGGGAGATTGTATTCGACTGACTTTCTTGATTTCATCTTCATCTTTCCCTTTTGAAGTTGTGATCGATTTATCGATAAGATTCAAGTTCCTTCATCTTTTCAAGCGTTTTAATTTCAAAGCTTTCAACGAGACAGAAACCCTTTTACTGTAAATCTTCTTTATTGTTTTATTGGTTGATTGAATGAACAAGTAAATGACTGAATGAATGGTTGATTGATGAATGAATAGATAAGTAGAATAAATATGAATAATCATTGCAATAGTGTGTGGCTGGGCGAATGAATAGGTGAAGGAAAAATGAAAGTATGATTGAATGAGTGGATTTATTTAGAATTGATTGATTTGTTGGTTAATTAATTACCTAAATGAACGGACTTATGAAGTCTTACTTTACCTTAATATTGAGTGAACGACGGCTTATACACGCGGTTAAGCGAATGGTAATGAATGAATGACCGTGTGGGCGTATAAGTACGTGAAAGAGTGAATGGTTTAATCAACGAATGAACAAACAAATAAAGAATTCATGAACAGTATGTTGGTAAACAAATGAGTGAACAAGTGAAGTACATAATATGCGATGCGAGTAAGAACTAAGTAAGTGAATTGAATGCAGACCTGCATGAATGTTGAATTGGTGAATCAATGTGTAAATAATTAACAAACGTGCATGTGAATTAGTGTGAATATCGGCAAATGATTTTTGTTAAGGTAGATCTGTATAACTAATCGAATGAAGAAGTGAACGAACGGGTATTCAGTTGAGCGCGAGAGTCGACATCGTGCATATGGTTTTCAGTTTCGTAAAATTTCTTCGTCTTGCTACTTTTATTCGTTCTCACACATCTTGAACTTGTGAAGCGTGACGTGCTACGATTTTAATTTATCTTGTTTTCTAATTTCAGGATTGATAGCTGCACGACGTTCGCGAACTCGAATCTGCGGCAACCGGCTCACGAGACAAATCCAGCGTCGACGACAGTAGCCAGCAATGGAAACTCTCAGAATGGCGCCGAACAACCCACTCATTCCCAGTTGCATCAGATTCGCGAAAACGACGATGGAACGTACTCGTTCGAGACTGTAGACCATCCAGCTCTTTTGAGTATTCCGTACAACCAGACGTTCGTGAACAGCGCGTATCCGACGCTTCGATTCAATCCGTTGGCCAGGTTGCACATCGCCGGTCCTTCCAACTCGCAACCGGATTTGAATATGGAATACAGTCTGTCGCGACCGCGATTCGATTATATGGTTAATCATATCGAGGTGCTCGAAGACGAGAAGCGGAAGAGGCGGTACTATAAATTCCGATTTTTTCCGTTTTCTCACGTAAAAATTTACTTCGACCGGTTGTCGTTGGACACGTTACTGGATTACAACGAAACGTATTTGGAAACGTTCGTGTGTATCGCATTGGCGGTAATCGTATCATTATTAGGTGCTGTGATGTTACATTTACATTATTACCACGATATACCTGCGTTCATGTTCTGCTTCGTCATCGCCACGTCGCATTATTCGCTGCTGAAGAGTGTTCAACCGGACGCATCCTCGCCTGTGCACGGGTTCAACAAAGTGGTCGCCTACAGCCGACCAGTTTATTTTATATTGTGCTGTTCTGTGATCGTTGGCTTACACTGGTTATTGAAGACAGACGTCAGTTGGCTACAATGTGGGATATATAACGTCGCCTGTGATCCACGCAGCGTGCTACAGATGATCCATGACTTCCTCTGTACTTTCATTTTGTTCTTTCCGCTGTTTTTCACTTTGGGCATGTTTCCGCAAGTGAACACGTTCGTAATGTACGTGTTCGAACAAGTGGACATGCATGTGTTCGGAGGCAGCGCGGTGACCTCGCTGAAAGCGGCGGCGTATTGCATTTTTCGAAGTCTTCTTGCTGTGCTGCTGCTATTTGGTTTCGCTTACGGCGGCTTGAATGAACAAAAAACCTCGCAACATATTCTATTCTCGATATTCTTATCGTTGCTGGTGATATTCTCGTACCATCTGAGCCGGTGCACCTGTGATCCGGCTCCTATATGGAACATTTTAGTGAAGCAGTTTTGGCCGATCGACGAGCTTACCAAACAGTCGAAGGATTCGCGAAAAGTGAAACCAGAAAAGAAGGTCGTTAAGAAGAAACCAAAAAAGAAGATATCAGTGAACTATGGCAAAGATGTGAAAATTGAGGCGACTGTCGAGGATAAAGAAACAGCGGCGCAGATTAACGTATCGCAGGATAGTAGCGAACATCGAAGCTCGGGTAATTATGTTCGAATGACTTTTCTATTTTAAGTGGGTTAGAGAAACATGACTCGAGTTGGTTTCAATTGTGCTTAGGGACAACGAAGAAGAAAAACGTACTGGAGGAGGATACCGAAAGTTCGGACGATATATTATCGGCGTCTCTTCAGAAAACAGTGAACGCTCGTTTACAGTCCGATTTGATTACCTCGTGTACGGCCGGCATTCTGATTTTCTCCATTCACAGTAGCACAATTTTTACGGCTCTGAAACCGGAACCACTAAACACGGTAGGTTGATCCTCGTATGCGAAGACATTAATATTTACCTTTTCACGTTCTATTCTAGCTCATACTTGTTATTTTGTTGGCAGATAATGTGGAGCTTCGCTTGCTCTATCGGATTCTTGTTGCATTACGTAATGCCACAGTTGCGGAAACAGTTACCATGGCTCTGTATCGCCAGGCCAGTTCTGAGATCTCTGGAGCACGAGCAGTTCGAGGCACAAGCGCCAGCCACTGTGACGTGGTTCGAAAAGGTAATTTGGGTTGTGCAGAGCCTTCAGTCCTTTGTTTTTGGTTTATATTCTGTTGGGAAAGCATATGTTGTATCGGGTTTCTGATGTAGCATTCCTGTACTTTTAGAAGTAATTGAGTTGTTTATTTTGCGGTGATTTACCAACTACACGAAATTAGATTTTCTCAAATTTTCTTCCTAGTGTTAGAATACACTTCAATGAATGAAGCTCGTATTTAGAATTTCAAAAGATGAAGTCGGATAACATCTCATTAAGCAAATAAACGAATTAATTAACTAATTCAGAATTGTCTATTGGTAAATAATGTACAGAATTCAAAGAATATGAAAATAACAGGGGAAAAAAGATGAAGGTAGGAGTGACAGAGGTAACAGAAATCACCCAGAATTCGAGAATGATGACAGAGTTCAAATATACTGGAGGAGAAACAGAAAATATTGAACAAGGATTGCAGTACTTATGGAAGTATCAAAATTCATTGGCGACTTGGAAAGTGGACACGAAATATTGATCTGGTCGAAGTTATAGAAGAGGTTGATGTGTGAAATTGGACGAAACTGTTGTGAAAGACAGAAATAACAAAATGAGGCAGAATTGACAAAAATATCAGAAGCATAGGAAAATAGGAATAAAGATATGGCACACATAACTTACAGGAATGAGTAGACGGAAGTGATGAAATTAATAAAGAAGGTAGAAAAAATAGACATAGTTTGGAATATTGTGGAAGACAGAAATAACCGATATGCCAGGGAAGACGGAAATGAAGAAGTTATCAAAATGACTGTATCTGTATCACTTTTAGACAAAGAAGTGACTAATGTGGAAAAGTGGCAAATATATCAGATTTTCAGCACTACCTTAATTTGGGTGCTTAAAGTCGAATATCACTCCTGGGAATGGGGTTAAAGACGACTTTCCTGTAAGAAATAGAACAGAAACATTGGAATACAGAGTTTTCGAGTCGCTAATTTCAAATATTGTGTTCCATTCTCGATTCCCAAAATAATATTTTCACGCGGGCGGGGGTGAATTGGCTTAGTCTGGAAAATCGAACAATTTATCTAAATACTTTTTCTTCGAGTCACTAATTCTAATATTCTGTCGAATTTCATTACCACCTGCATTCGAACTTCAAAATCTAATTTTCATGGTATCAGATCAAAAATCTGATGAAATATTCAAAATCAATAGCCAAAAAAAAAAACCTTATTTGATGCTCTAAGTCGAGGTGATTTTACTCGTTTCGAATTCAAGATTTGAATTTGGGGGTCAAATCGGGGCTGGATCTACATGCATTCTAATGAAATATTCGAAAAGAAATGATAGTGAGTCACGATACTCTTATTGCGACAAGTTTTTGATATTTTCTTTCATAATATTTGAATGAAATCCTCTCCCCTTCCCCTTTGAGAAAGTTTATGACTATCCTGAGACGATCGCTCATAGCGTAAAGTTGCCTGATTTATCACTATCTTGTGGGATTAAAATCTAAAATTTTCTAGTTTCAATTTTCATTGCTTTTTCTGGCTCGGTTGTAAAGGTTCTGGAGAAACCTTTTCCTATGCTGTATCGCAAATATACAGACGCCAAAAAAGGCAAGGAAGGGAAATTATAGAAAATACTCAACTGAGAAAAGTTCGAAGAGATACAAAAGTTATGGAAAACTGGGTAGCGACAAGGAATTTTGACAAAAAGACAGAGTACCGAAATGAGAAATTGAGAAATGATGGACAAGGCCATGAAGAGAATCCGACGGCGGGGCAAAATGTTTGTTGAATTGAAAGGAGGAGACGTTGGGAAGGAGCAACTGCTTCTCTTAAAAAGGAACATCAGAATTGAAAATGTTTCAGACTTATAATAACCGATGGGAAATTTAATATCTCAAACAAGCCCACAGGGGTGTAGCTGAAGAGTCAGAAATCGTAACAAATGTGCAAGAGTCTTGAAAATCTACCACGAGTTCAGAAGAATCTCAGCGAACTTTGAACAAGTTTGAAATATTCTTACAGTCTTACACAGGTATTTCTTAGTCTCAGACGGGTTTGAAATAGTATTGAAACTTGTACAGTCATAATTAGGTATGAGGGTTTTAAATGAGTTTTGAACCATCTTGGTCGCGGTATCGTGGAAATTGTGGAAGGATTTCTAAGGGTTTTGAGAAAGTTTTGAAAAGTTTTAACGAAGTCTTTAGAAGTCGAATAAGTCTTGATCGAGTTTTGAGGAGTCAGTGAGCCTTGAAAAGTTTTTAATAAGTTTAGCAGAAGCGTAAGAGAGTCTTAGATGAGCATTGAAAAGTCTTAGAAGTTTTAATTAGTCTTTGTGAGTCTCATATGAGTCCTATACAGTCTTACAGAAAAAGTGTGGAAGAGTTTTAAGAAGTCTTCATCATACCTTGAAGAGTCCGATTCAAGTTTAGAAGAGTCACAAAGAGCCTTTTGAATAGTTGTAGCGATATTTAAAGTCGTCCGAGTCTGAACAGTTCCTAAATGACTAGTAATGAATCTTGACTTGCCTTTAAAATTGCTTACCCCATCCCTTCACTCTGAAAGAAAGCGTACGTCGGCGGAGAGGGGGCGAGTGTATAGAGGAATTAGAACAAAATAGCGGAAAGATTAACTTTTTTCAATTTATAGGTAGAATAGAATTTCTTTCTGGGCTTCCGAACTCGTGTGTGAAGGGCGAGTCGGGGCTGCAGTTCCCGACTGCCCCCTCCTCTTATTAGGCTCGGAGCTAGACACGATACGAGAAGTCAGAAAATCCAGGAATAATGAAAGTGATAAGGAAGGTCAAAAATACGGAAACGTAGACGTGATGAAAACGATAGAATGACAGAAAACATAGGAGGGGGTGTTAAATTCATGGCGACAGAGAGCGGAGAAGCGGTTAAGGTATTTTTTATGTTGCATTTGAACAGCAATGTTACATTCTACGCGGCACATTGAACTCGATGACTTATGACTGGTAAATGCTGCGAAGGAGAGGAAGTTAAACTCTGAGGAATTATCGTCCGATACAGGAGAGGATAGGAAGAAGGATGGAAAAGTCCCAGTTGTCGTGTTGGGACGGACGTAACAGAAAATAAGATACTTATTGGAATGACAGCAATATCGAAAATACAGAAGAGCCCGAAATAAACCTTAGTTTAAATTTACGCGATGTTGGCGAGGCAGCTTAGTATTTTTTTACTTATTTTATTCTACTTATTTTCCTCAGGTGTACCTGTATCTCGGTTTCATCGAGAAGAATATCATCTATCCGGTTATGTTCATCGGGTGTTTGACCTCCGAAGCGCCTGACTTGGCGAAACGAGTTGGACCTCTGGCCAGCTCACTTATACTCACGATCTGCAGTCTGAAATGTCTACGTTTAAGCTTCTCTCACATTTCCTGCCAATACTTGATTTTAGCCTTCACGGTGTTGTTCTATAAGTACGAGTTCATCACGGAAACCTTTTTCGTCGTCGACTATTTTCTCATTTCGATATTTTACTATAAGATATACGATCTGCTGCTCAAGGTAAGCATCGCTGCTCGCACGTCACCCTCAACTAGCTGCTCTTTTCCGTACCATATTCTCAAGAATAACTCTGTTGCAGATTCAGTTCGTGTTGACGTACATAGCACCATGGCAGATAACGTGGGGTTCTGCTTTTCACGCATTTGCTCAACCATTTTCACTACCTCATTCGGCGATGATGTTCGCCCAAGCCACTCTGTCAGCGATTCTGTCATCTCCTTTATATCCATTTCTGGGTATGTCTTACTCGCTTCGATATTTAGGAGCCGGGGAAGTGAAACTGGTTTCGTTGAATAATCGAATCTGATTTGTGCTTCGCAGGCAGTGCAATATTTCTCACCTCGTACCCACGTCCTGTGAAGTTTTGGGAACGCGATTACAACACGAGGCGTGTAGATCATTCCAATACTAAAATGGCATCGCATCTAGAGAGGAATTTGGGCAACGATGATAATAATTTGAATTCGATATTCTACGAGCATCTGACTCGATCGCTGCAGCGGTCTCTCTGCGGAGACCTCCTTATGGGTGAGCTGAGTCAGAGCACTGGTTGCTGTCGTCTGCCTGAAGTTTGCCCTTGTTATACGATTATTGGATTTCAGGTCGATGGGGAGAAGTGTCCGCTGGCGATTGTTATATCTTGGCGTCTGATTACTTGAACTGCTTAATCCATATAGTCGAGTTGGGAAACGGGTTGGTGACATTTCAGATGCGGGGACTGGAGTTCAGGGGGACTTACTGTCAACAAAGAGAGGTCGAGGCGATCACGGACGGTGTTGAAGAAAATGATGGTTAGTTCTTGCGGCATACGAGCTTCTCAATTTCGCATTATGTTGCTAATCGTACAAATTTGATGGACAGGATGTTGCTGCTGTAAGCCTGGCCATCTGCCGTTCATGTTGTCGTTGAACGCGGCCTTCAGTCAGAGATGGTTGGCCTGGGAGGTCACGTCTGGTAAATACATTTTGGAAGGCTACAGTATTTCTGATAACTCGGCGGCGTCCATGTTGCAAGTTTTTGACTTTCGTAAAATGTTGATCTCCTACTACGTGAAGGTAATTCGAAATCCGCTGGTGGGTGAGTTTTTTTCGCGTCGAATAGGTGCTAATGTAGAGGTTTAATTTTTCCAGAGCATTATTTATTACGCGGTGACTAGTCCGAAGTTGGAAGAGTGGATCAGTTCGCCGGTGATACGCGAAGCCCTACAACCGATTAGAGATAAAAATTTCGTTGATCTGGACCCGGTGTTTAATATGAATATCGACGAAGATTTCGACTATCGGTACTCGGGTATAACGAGGAACAGTTTCTGTGTCGTTTACATAGGATGGATACGGTTCTGCAATAACCGGCGAGAGAAGGTTGGTTCAGAATTATATACTCGCCCTCATGTGTTCTGAGGAAAACATCAGCTCGTTTTTACGAACGATTGTCTTGTTTTAGCCGGTTCTCGACGTGAGCAAAGACTCGCCGTTGGTTACTCTGTGTTTCGCTCTCAGTCTGTTGGGACGAAGAACTTTGGGTACTGCTTCCCATAATACAGCTGCCAGGTACGAATTTCTTCAACGTTGAGAAGTGAATCAGTTCTTAACTTCAATATTTGTACCATCGTCTTCTGTTATAGCGTGGAATTTTTCCTCTACGGAGTGCACACGTTATTTAAAGGCGACTTTCGAATCGCGTCTGTTCGGGACGAATGGGTGTTCAGTGATATGGAACTACTGAGGAAAGTCGTCGCTCCGGCTATCAGGATGTCACTCAAGTTACACCAGGTACATTAATATTTCGTTCGTTCGCATTCTGTACAATCGGGATATGGTCACCATGAGGCCTAGCCAGAGGTGGCGAGGATACTCGAAATTCTACTTCTGCTTTTGACTAGCAAATATGACTTTTCCGCTTGGATTGCAATGTTTAATTTTGTGTCAGGATCACTTTATGGCTCCCGACGAGTACGAATGCTCGCCAGCACTGTACGCGGCTATTTCTTCGCACCAAGAAAACATCGTTATTTCGCACGAAGGCGATCCAGTGTGGAGGAAAGCCGTGCTTTCAGGAAGACCGTCGCTGTTAGCGTTAAGGTACCGATTTATTGTATCCATTGAGTGTACGACTGATTTTTGGATCTGTCGACTAATTTGCGCTGTATACTTGTAGGAGAGTGATGGATGAGGGAGCCGACGACTACAAAATCATTATGCTAAGTAAACGGTATCTGAGCTTCCGGGTCATCAAGATGAACCGCGAGTGCGTTCGTGGTCTGTGGGCCGGGCAACAGCAAGAATTGGTGTTCCTGAGGAATCTGAATCCGGAACGCGGTAGCATTCAAAACGCTAAACAGGTTTGAGTTTTGAAAGTGATTTAAAATTATCGAAGGCTGTGGGTACTGACGATGGCTGCCACTAACACGGCAGCGACGCGGAGGTTTATTGTATTGTAGGTTTGGAGTCCCTGTGCCCTGGGAGAAAAACTATCGTGATATTTCGATGAGAAACAAATCACTCCATTTGTGGCGAAAAAATAGTTTTTTGCATTTATTAGTTGTGTTGTTCACGACCGGTGCTTATTTCTCAAAATCATTGAAGAGCAATGAGTTGGTTCCGAGTTTGTTTTTATTGAAATGATTGTATCGGTCTTTCCTGTTGTATATTATGGCTAATGTATGAAGTTCTCAGATTAAGGAAGCGAGAATACCGAAAAGATTTTGAAATAACTGGAAAGAGAGATGGAAAAAACCGAAGGGGACCAAAAATATTGATGAAATTCAAACGACTCAGGAGACTGGGAAGACTGGAAAGAGCATAATAAAACCTCCCCCTCTCGAAATATCTGACATTGTAACATAGTTTGCCAACACACGTAGAATGATTCTGCAAGGTGTCGTGGAAATAGTTGACAAAAAAGGTCAAGGTAGTCGCCTTTGAAAATGTGTAAGGAAAAGGATCTTTCATAGTTTTAGGTCTCATTTTGATAAATAATGGTGTTTATTGGTCAATATAACTTTAAGTTGTAGACAAGTGACATTAAACTTAATTTCGTGTGTGTTGACCTAATTCCCTGGATTCGCCGTTCTGAAATCGTATCATTTGATAAATTTCAATTTTCTCATACCCTTTCCTTCGGCTGGGTCCTACGAGTGTAATAATAGAATACTTTCTTTCGTCTTTAAATATCTGTAAGCTATTCGGTTTCGTGCTGATTTCTGATCTGTGTCATTTCCAGGCGCTGAGAAATATAATAAATTCTTCGTGTGATCAACCAATCGGGTACCCGATTTTCGTATCCCCTTTGACGACATCGTACGCGGAAACAAATGCTCAATATACCAGATACGTAGGCGGTTCGATTAGTGTCAAGTCAATCAAGAATATGATCTTCAACTTTTGTAGGAGGTAAACACTATTAACGTTGTTTAGAACGTATTTCAGTCGATGATCTGTCTGCATCACATTAATTTCTTTTTCTGCGCAGGGTTAGAAAGCGTTGTGTAGAAGGATGTTCTAGTGGTAGTTCTGCCCATTCGCAAGACGATGGTGGTTTTGGACACGAAGGAGTGTACTCGATGACTACATTCAACGTTCATTCTAGTACGAATTCCAATGTTAACCAGATTTCTTTTCCGTTTCCTCCGGTGTACGACCATGACTCACGAGTTCAATTCTCATTTCAGATCTTGTAGGCAGTCATCAGTCGATGGAAACGTCGCTGACCGGAAGTGGAGGAACGATAACGAGAGTGAGTACCGTCAGCGGTGTGAGCGGCAGGCCGGCTCCGTCGCCGGCTGGTCCTTCGAAACCGACTATAAAGTTCCCCGATTTGTTGTCGCCTCCGAACAGCAATCTTACTCACGAAGATTTGAAGAAGTCTGAACGCAGACCACCTGAGAAGGATGACGACGAAAAAGAACCAATTTTGCATCGCGTGAAGGTAATAACGACGTTCTTATGTTTGAACGTGCTGAGTCGAAGCCCAGAAGTATGATAACAAAGGTATTTCTTTATTTTAGATAATTGATCCTGGTCAGGTGCACGACGGTATCAATCAAGGACGACTGATCGACGTGGTTTGGCCGGACGACAGTATAAGACAGCGAGGAGGCAGGAATTTTTGGAAAGACTGGGTGCCGGAGGCTGGCATGGAAGGACAGGTATGAAATATAGTGTTACTAGGAGAGGTGTTCAAGATATTTGTTATTTATGGTGATTTGTGTATAACTAGTGATAATATGATTTAGCAATAGTAAATTGCTGGTACTGTCAGAAATCGGTGTGGATGGATGACATCTGTAAGTTTAGCAAAACCAAATTCTTCCACAGAACAGCCACTGACCGGGTCGAATGGGTTAGGTTGAGGAAGGCATTTGCCCAAGATAAGGGCTTCTGAAATCATTAACTGTAACTGCAGAAAAACTACATCTGCTCATCCCTGGACTTTTTCCTAGCACCTCCTCCTAAGAATCGAGTGGATAATTTTGTTTTCTATATTCATTAAGTTTTTGAAAACTTTTAACTTGATGAAGAACATAAAAATGGGTGCATCAACAAGTAGATTTTCAAAGTTACTGAATTCGTTTTTCGTGTCTGCTTACTTCTGACATTCTTTCGAAGCCTCAGTAAATGGTGGGAGCGAGGATTCAAGATCAACTAGCATGACACGGATACCCAGTGAGGGGAGAGGAGGGAAGTTTATAAGCTCGATATACTTATTATTTCTTGGGATTTCTAGATCGTGGAATTCAATTTCGATTATGATTTTAGCTATTAAGAGAATCGAAGTTCCGTGGGGGGCGGGATAAGTTTATAAGTTTAAGATGGATATTGTTTCTGGAGGTTTCGAAGTCGTTAAATTCAATTTAGACGTTGATTCGTATCCCTTATGAATATTGAAGTTTCAAGGTAGTGTGGAGGCAGGGCGACTTGTGGGTTCGAAATGAGTATCGTTCCTAGAGTTTTCGAGGTTACGGAATTCAGTGTCGATGATAATTTCAGCTACTATGAAAACAAAAATTTTGGGATAGGGTAGGAAATGAAAAAAATTTTATGATCGATTACATTCATTTGATACCATTAAAATGTTATTTTCTCAAAACCTGTTCAGAAAGTGCGTAATTTTATACAGTTCAGCTGTCCGAACGCACCCTTTTTTAGCTCTCAGCGTTACAGTGATGGCATGAAGTGAAACGGAATCCTTTCCACCCTCGGGGGAAATGATGTACAAGTGGGCGAAAAACGATAAACCAGAATGTTTTGAAACAAAAATCGTGAATCGGTTCCTCTCGTGCAACAGCATCCTCTCTGCCCTTGTTCTGTAATACGTTATTTTAACTTGTTCGTTGTCGAATTAAATGTCATTTCTGTACACAGGTGGTGCATCGTTGGATTCCAAATCATCCGAATCCTAACAAAAGGTCAACTTTCGATCGAACCATCTTACTGATCAAAATTGACGACAAATACGTTCCTATATCCGAAAACGGGGTGCAGGATTTGGGCGCTGAAGTTTAGTGCGTGTAACAGCGCGATTCATTCAAATGCTCCGGTTATTGTTGTTTGTTTTTTTTTTGTTTTTGTTCCGAAACTATTTAGGTTTTTTATACTACTGCCAATTTTTTATAATTGTGTGTTGATTAGTTTATCGTCATTTTACGTTTTTGATCGACTGTATCCGTCGTATCGTCTAAACGGCGTATGTTATTTTATGATTGCATTTTTTTCAATTTGGCGCGCGTTTGGTCAGACGTTGGAGATAATTTCCGCGTTTACGTTGTTGCCGTATTCCAGTCCCGCCGAAATTGCCGTCACTTTATTTAATTTCGAGTCTCGTATCGTGCTCGAATGTTTTTCTAATTATTTATCTACGAGTCAGTCTACTCGAATAACAGTATACTTTTCAGTAAGTACGATATCCCCGAATTTGAGGACAAATTTTGATGACTACTTTCGATTATACTTAATGTTTGCCGAAATTAGTTTTTTCCATCTTACATCGATTAACTTTCCGTTTTCGCGCATTTTTATTCGTCTATATTTTCTTCTTTGCTTTCCGGCGAACGAACAAATTTTGCGTGCTATAATCGTAATCCTTATTTTCGATTTTCTACTTTATTTCGTGAATATTAGCACGGTGTTGATAAACTTTTCCACGTTAACCACGAAAAGGATAAAAAATCAAATGTCGAGCGAATACTTTTTTCAGTACATTTAAGAACGTACCTATTATCGTTTCGATTTATTCGTATATCGTTTAAACGTTTCCTGATTTTCATTTTTAATTGTATTAGAATTTAGAGGCTGTGCGATTTCTAATTACCTTTTCTATAGTTTGTTCATATGTATTTAATTGTTTGTTTTAACGGAGACCTCATTGTGGTATTAATTGAATTAAATTTTGTGTCGTCGTTCCAGTTCTTCCTCGTTGTTTCACGGTAACAATTTTTTATTGGGTAAAAATAAAGAGGAAGTGCGGAAATATCCCAGGTGTTGCGCGTTAATCATTAATAACCCTCGAGGTTTTTCACGTTATTGTTTTTGAATGTAAATTAAAGGTCGAAGAAAGTACCTTTTCCTCGTTTATGTTGTTTTTATTTGGTCTTCATTATTGTAATAGTCATTTTTAATTATTAAAAACTTGTTTATTTCTTATATCGTGTTTATTGTTGCAAGTGTTGTTTAAACTGAGCCAGAGATGGTTCACCTTGAATATTCAGATAATTTGAATTAAAAAGTTATTTAACACATGGCTCAGGAATATTAAGTCAAAAAATGAAGTCCTCTGACTATTTTAGGTATTGAAGGGTCTTCTTTCTAATGTGTTGGGTCGCAGAATGCAGATGAACCACGAGTCTGAGTCTCCCGCCTTAGAAAGTCCTTTATATGTGAACGAGAATAACGCCGCTCCAGTTTTGACAACTCATCCCGTAGCTTGTATCGAAATGATGCAATAACTAAAATGGACCGGAATTTCCGTACACAAAGCTTTTTATGGTTATTCTATATCTGTCTTATAACAGCCAAAAAGAGTCAAAATAACCGCTTACTTATGGCGTCTCTAGCTGGATACCCTTCAACTGATACATAGGCAATTAATCTTAACTATGTGTAGATCGGTTAGCTAGTCTAGACTTGTGAAGGGACTACAATTTGGTCAATGTAAAAAACTTACATTCGCCAGTCCGAACTTTTGAAGGGGCTGCGAGTTGGTCAATATATCAATATAATTTTTGAAAAACTCACAGTAACGTGCGTTCGGAAAGCTGATTTTTTAAAATAAAACCACGCGCTTTCTCGATTAATGGAATAATTTTAATATAACGACCGAAAACGGGGTCAAAGTAATCGCTTACGTACTTTGGTATCTCCAGCTGGATACCCTTCAACCAGTACATAGGCAATCGATCTCGACCATGTGTACATAGGTTAGCTAGTTTAAACTTTGGAAGGGTCTGCGATTTGGTCAATATCATAAGGGGAAAAGTCACACAGTAACGTGCGTTCGGAAAGCTGATTTTTTTAAATATAACGACACACTTTTTCAGATAATTTGATTTATCAACTCTTTTGATTAATGGATTATTGTTAACCAGTTATGTATATTTAGGAAATGTTTTTTCAAAACACACTGGTAACTAGTGGGATTATGCACATCGGATTTGATGACGTGTGAGAACGGTGAATTGCGAAGTTGAGGGCAGTTTGCACATTATTTTATTTAGAAGTTTTTTGATTTACTAATGTCTAATTTCTTTATAAAACCTTCTTTCAATGGGCATATATGTTCATAGCTTATTTTTCTGTTACTTTCGCAGCCGATGAAACCACCAACTCATCAATTTATTATCTTTTTGCCGAATTAAAAAAGTCATTTTTCGCATTATCACCACGTTCAGTTGGCTAATATCAGTGGCGCAACCAAGAGGGTGCATAATGGCTAATGCAACCCCCAAGATTCTCAACAAAAAAAAATAGGTACCATAAGCTTACAAGTTAATGATTATATGTGTTAAGCCAAATTCGACTGTTAAAACAAGGTAAAAATAAAAGGTTGAGTTTTGTACTAATTCCCCCCCCCCTCCAAAAAAAAAGGGTAGGTACTAAGTCAACTCGAAATTCTAATTTCTGGTTGCACCACTGGCTAATATTGGAATTTTCTTCAGCTTATATTTTCGTGAGTATTTTAGTTTTCCAAAAGAAATAATGTTTTAAGGTTTAAAGTTAAAGCTAATTTCGGTCGAAATGTAAAGGAAAATAAACATCAAAATTGAGATTTGTCGACAAAGATTCCGTGATTCGTGCTTTTTGAACGATGCATAAATAGATACTTCTTATCTGATTAACTGATTACTTTTGATTAATCGGTCCCTACTGATCAGTCAACTATATGTACTTCCATTCGTGGAGAATAACTACTCGGTACTGATAATTAGGGCTGCCAAACGTACGTATTTACATGTAATTTTGGGAACATTATATTCTACGTACGACTAAATTCTTTTGCGTTTCAATTCCATTTGTGCTAGTGTATGAAATTGTAAATGCATATTTTTACATATTTCAGAATAAATGCGTACCAATTTGGATTATACCTAAATACATAAAAATTGGAATACTGAAATTGTGTCTGAAAACAGAAGGAAAGACTCGCAGCGCGCTCTTATACCGTTAACGACATCAGCATATCACAAGAATAAGACCATGTAGGAAATTTGGAACCGAGTGACTTGCATAGGCGGCAACTTTACATGTGCTCGCGGGCCCGAACACCTGGCCAGATTTTTGAGCAACCCGGAAATGACAAGAAAAAAAAAAGTTTGATCAAGTGCTCAGAAACCCTTCTCTTCTATTTCTATCCTTAAAAAAAAAAAGATTAAAATATTAGCCGAATTACAAGTATAACTAATAAGTGATAAAAAAATTAGTGATACTAGCGCTACGTAGCTCAGAATGGAAACTAAAATCAAAGAAACCATTCTTTAATAAGTTCGATGCTCTATCTTTTTACACAATGAGACGACTCAAAACTTATTTATGATCAACTTTAACTGTAAAACGTTTGAATGAAGTAGCTCTTTTCCATATTCTTAAGAATAAAACTACAGATATTATATTAGATTAAGTAATGAATGAGTGGATTATAAGAATAAGCAACGCTTATCAACTTTTTATATACCTAAGTAAATAATACCTATATATATATATACATGTAAGATTCCTCTCTTCTCTCGTAATCTTGTCTTTTCCTGTCCCTACATTTATCCGCTCTTCCTGTCCTAGCTGGCTCTCGTGTTGCCGTACACTCGCTCACACACTGGCACGAATAGAATAGCAATTTCAGCAGTGTACATGACGTTGCAACGTAGCACGCGTTTCATATTTCATTATTCCGATTTTCTCGCCTAAGCTTACACTTTGCCATTATGCAGTTTTCGGGCATTCGATGTAATGTTGCACTCGATGTAATGTTGTACGTTTCCACCCGACGACTTCGTTTTCGAATTCGTTTGGTTTTTGTAAAATAAATGCATTCTTACGATTGTCGTCGTTTGCTCTTCGCGAGTGAGATCCTACGGATCTTATAAATTCGAAAACTTTTCGTCATCTCCGCTTTTCGCGCCGTTTTTACACGTCATTTCCGCTTTCAGCGCATTCTGTCGGGTATCATTAAAGAATATAAGTTATTAAAGTTTGCTACAAACTACCTTGATGACATTTTGATATTCTCTCGTACGTTTGAGGAACACGTCGTACACGTGCACCAAGTAATTACCGCCGTCTTTAAAGAGGGTTTCCGCCTCAATTTCAAAAAGTGCACTTTTGCCGCTTCCTCAATCCAGTACTTGGGTCACATCCTGGGACCCAACACCGTCAAACCTCTCCAGGATAACCTAGTAGCTATCAATGAATTCCCAACTCCATCCTCCAGGAAAAACATCCGTCAATTTCTCGGCAAGGTAAATTTCTACCGAAAGTTCATTCCAGATTCTGTTTCCATTCTCGAACCCTTCCACAACCTTCTCCGAAAAAACACACCCTTTTCCTGGACGGCCGCATGTCAGAATAGTTTCGACAGAATAAAGAAAATTTTAACTTCCGCTCCTGTTCTGGCAGTTTTTGATAGTGCGGGGCCGGTCACTATTTACACTGATGCCAGCGGAATAGGTATCGGCGCCGTGCTAAAACAGACGCAGTCGGACGGTACTGAAAAACCAGTCGCCTACTTCTCGAAAAAGCTGTCAGAATCGCAAAAGAAGAAAAAGGCAATTTATATCGAAAGTATCGCTGTTCGCGAAGCAATCCGTTACTGGCGTTTTTGGCTAATCGGGCGCCATTTCACAGTTATCACCGATCATAAACCTCTCGAAGGTCTGAATCTGAAAGCTCGAACGGATGAGGAACTTGGCGATCTTGCCAACGAACTCCTTCAGTTCGACTTCACCATCCTTTACCGTCCTGGAACATCAAACCACGAGGCCGATTGTCTCTCCCGCAACCCAGTCCTCAAACCCCAACCCGAAAACTCTCCTGTCGAACCGATGCTACCGACATTCAATTTTCTTTCCCTCGGCGAAATCAAGCACTGGCAACGGAACATTGTAAAGTCAAGTTTGGACTCGACCAAACAAGGTGTAATTGTACGTAACATTAATGGTACCGATAAAATTGTACTTGACTCGCAAGTAGGAATAAGCTTGATTCGTATTGTTCACTCAAAATACGGCCACATAGGGTCGAGTCATGTAATATCAATTGTAAAGAGATATTTCACCTTCCCGAAAATGTACTCGCTTATTCGTAAATTCTGTACATCTTGTACCGTATGTGTAATGAATAAATCTCGTCGCTCGCAGCGCAGCGCTCGAATGGGCATGTTAGGACCGCGTCCGCCCCGTTTGAGGTAATGTCATTAGACACCGTTGGTGGTTTCGGCACAGGCAGTTCTTCTGTACGTTATATGCACATCCTTGTTGATCACTTTACTCGTTACGCCTATATTTCCTGCTCCAACGGACAATCAGCAAAGATATTGTCAAGACTTGTTGATTCAGTGCAGAAGAACAACCAGATTGGTATTCTTCTCACCGATCAATATGGCGGACTATCTTCCGATGAGTTTGAATCATATTGCTCCCATTCAGGAATTCGTCACGTTTTTACGGCGGTCGACAGCGCGTTCTCCAACGGATTGAATGAACGCCTTAATCAGACGTTGGTTAACCGCATACGATGCGTAAAGCACGACAAAAACACTCCCTTGCATAAGAGTTGGTCGGCGATTGCAAGCGAATGCGTTCGCCAATATAACGACTCTCCACATTCCGTTACACGTTTTCCTCCTTCGTACCTGTTATCCGGCATTCCCGTCAAAGTTGTCCCCGACATCCTCTCCCCATCAAACAATATTGTCGAAGACCAAAAGTTAGCTTATAATAATTCTATGAAATACCACCTAAGGAACAAAGAACTGTACGATCGGAGTAAATCTGACATAACTTTTGCTGTTGGAGACATTGTTTACGTCGACAATGGAAGTAAACTAAATCGTAACAAACTCGACAGCTTGCGTATCGGCCCGCACAGAATCACTCGTAAAGTTTCAAACAACGTGTTTGAAGTCACCGTAAGTAACGGCCCGCTAGGAAAACGCTTGTACCATGCCAGTAAGCTGCTACCTTCTCCAGCAAACTCCTTCTCCGTCACTTCCTAGTTGAGGAGCTTTCTTCGCTCCTAAATGAGAGGGGAGGGGGATGTAAGATTCCTCTCTTCTCTCGTAATCTTGTCTTTTCCTGTCCCTACATTTATCCGCTCTTCCTGTCCTAGCTGGCTCTCGTGTTGCCGTACACTCGCTCACACACTGGCACGAATAGAATAGCAATTTCAGCAGTGTACATGACGTTGCAACGTAGCACGCGTTTCATATTTCATTATTCCGATTTTCTCGCCTAAGCTTACACTTTGCCATTATGCAGTTTTCGGGCATTCGATGTAATGTTGCACTCGATGTAATGTTGTACGTTTCCACCCGACGACTTCGTTTTCGAATTCGTTTGGTTTTTGTAAAATAAATGCATTCTTACGATTGTCGTCGTTTGCTCTTCGCGAGTGAGATCCTACGGATCTTATATACATACTTGGTATTTGCCAGTTGCAAAAATTAAAAAATGATGACTAAGTTCAAAAAAGAAAGCTTTCTTTTTTCTGGGACTTAATGACTATTGAGCACGAGCACCCGCCAAAAAATTGTAAGTTGCCGCCTATGGTGACTTGCCAAACTACAAATACGCTCCACTTACCTCCTGCGAAGTGGAAAGAAACTTCAATATTTACAAAAACTATTCACCGAGACAACAGAACGGAGTTTCGATTTTGAAAATTAAAAAAAAACAAAAAACGTGTTTATAGCGTGCAATAATAAAATTTCAAATAAAAAATAACTATTATGGCATAATTTTGACAGTAAGTTTTCATAGCATTGTAATTCAGAAAAGAATCGCTTATACATGATACTTAATTCTTGTCAGGAAAATAAACGCATATATTTACATATTTTCAGGAGAATAAATGCATATTTTGAAAAAACAAGTGCATACATTTGGCAGCCCTATTGATAATAAAATTCGTACCCTCTCCCCTCTCGCATTCTCAATCTGAACAAAACGTATCAACTCGTAGAAATTTGGAAGTTAACATTGCCTATACAGCACTAGTGTAACACACTAACACAAACTAAGTAGCGCTCAACACATTGGAAACGTCTGGGGGATTATTTCAGCTTCCCTATTCTTCTACGTCAAAAATTGCGATTTTCAATTTCATGTAATTTCATTTAAGAAATGTCCATGGAGGTAATTCTTATTTATCCTGAAAGCTCAATGCTATTGCAGAAATTATTTCAACCAACTTTCTCTCAAAAACAATTTTTATAACACGCCAAATGCGTTCCAAGATCACTCCTTTTACACATTTTTATATGAACGAGTTAAATTATCCCCTCGTTAAAGAAGCAGGGCCACCAACATGGTACTTTTGGTCAACTTCCCTATGTATGAATAGTTTACTCTAGTAAAGTTGATGTATGGGAAAAGAAGGGATGCAGAATCACCCCTGCCTTTAGACTCACTTTTCTGAACCCTTTGCACTTTCCTATCATTCCATATGAATGTCGTTACTTACAACCCAAAAATTCTTACAGGACACATATAATGGATAAAATGTACATAAATAATATGAAAAAACCACAGCGTGCGTTAGAAAATATGATTTTCAAAATACATAAATCTTTCATTCGTACCATATGTCATGAGTTTCTGACACGACTGTGACAACAATAAACTCTCAGAATTCTACGATGGGACGAAATACGGGATTAATCGTGGGTGGAGGTTCAAGACCCGCTTATTCCATTTTTGTTACCAATTTGGCCACACATTGAAAAATGGGGTCGGTTGGTACTTGCGAGTTCCTGAGTGCGTACAGGCATCGACTCGGAGACTCACTTCCTACTCTCGCAGTAGCAAATAGTATGGAACAATATTTTGTTACATGGGGTACCCGAACGATTACCAAGGTCTAGGTGCGTATCTGTGTACGTCTCACTGTTTGAAATTCTTATAGTGACGATCGCTGTCCAAAACTTTCAACATAAAATTACATATAGCGCTTTATTATGTAAATAGAAGTTCGCTCGTCCACCTTGATGTTACTTTTGAATGTTAATTGAATATTCGCTCGCATAATGACTGAATATTCGCTCGCATAATGATTAAATATTAAATTTTCTGCCGATGCGGATCAGTTCCCAGCGGCACCGATCGAGTAACAAGAGTTTACATCTTCGTGTTTTCAGTAAATTTAAAGCTATTTGACTTCTGCATTCGCAATATATGATGATGATATTTAAAAAGATACTGTTGATTAGTTTTGTTATAATCGTAAATCGAGCTTCATCAAATAAAACTATTGATTTCAATACCACAACCGTTGATTCCGGTACCACCGAAACCGTTGATGCCGGCACCCAGACCGAAAACCCATATCGGAAGAATATTTGCTGGTACGTAATGTTCCATTTGTATTATTTTACGAATTAAAATTAGGTAATCAGTTCTCAGTGAGCAATAAAGTAACATTTAGAGCCATTGCCAAAAATCTCCCAAGTTATCAACACACTTTTGCATCTGCCGGGGACCAAGCGAAACACCATCAGGATTCTTTTGGACACTTTAATATGTTGTTTGTAGAATTAGTCCCAATAACTTTGTAAGAAAAATCTTTTGTAGCAAATTTTTCTATTTTCTAACCCTCTGAACGTATCTAATTCTACTATACTGAACTAAGTATATTTTATAGAGGTTAACAGAATCGTAGGTTATTAATACCTAACTAATTCAAATTTATTAATTCCAGGAATGGCGTCCAAAACTTCGCTCGAATGTGTTACTATACAGACTGGTCCGCTTATCGTAGAGGAAAAGGTCATTTCGAACCTAGAGACATCAATTACGAACTTTGCACTCATATAATTTATTCTTTCGCATTTCTGAAAAATGATACTATGGACGATATAGTTCCGGGTGACGAGAAAATGGCCATTCAAAAAGGTTAAGAATCCATTTTAGGTTACATTCAGAAAAATACTTTCAAAAAAGTATTTTCACTAGATAAACTGATATTTTGTAAAATAAAAAAGTCGGTACGAAGTAAAGGCAAGTCCGGCAGAAAGGAATTTACGTGTTCGTTTCTCTAGGGGAAAAAAACACACTTTGAACGGTATAGTTTAAGAAGAAAAGTTGAGAATTCAGTCTAGGTAACTGCAGTATAAATATACTTATAGCCGCACTCATATTCAGAGAAGTACTTTCATTATGTATAGACACTGATATTCAGATACAGTCAGAAGTACGGGAAGAAGTAAATCTGTTATCACTTTTCTAACAATCGGCACTTAATTACTGTAACACTTCTAACCATTCATACCCAGAAAAGTGCATACTTTCATTATGTACTTACACCGATATTTTGTAAAGTAAAAAGCGCTGACAAGGAAGCGAGACAGAAATCCATCTCAGTGGATTCAAGAATGTCAATGGTTTTTAAAAGTACTTAATGCGGACTGAGAACTGAGGATGGTTAGCGGTCTGGCGAACCTATGTTTTTCACTAAGAGTTAATATAATAACCGCGCGATACTTGTAAATAGTCAAGGATGCTCTCATTCTACTCAAAACCATACTACAGAATTTCATGCTGAACATTTCGATATCAACTTTTTCCATGCACTATGAGAATGATAAGACACTAGACACGCAGTATTATCGTACATACCTGTGGTTAGTTCAGTAGGATATGACTGCATAATTTGATTCTTCCTCTGTGTGATTCAACATTCAGGATATGTTAGATGTCTGAAACTCTGAACCTAAATCAACAAAATAAATTAGGTTATAGGTAGGTATTTATCTATAAATATTCCAACTTAGCAGTATCAACTTATGAAAAACAGAATGTGGTATACCTGTAAAATATTCTGAGCACCCAGATTATACCTATGCGGTGTGTTATTGATAAGTATTCGTCAGTTCAGTAGAAAATACTTAAGTAGGTAGTTAATTTTCTGTAAACCTGTCGCAGATTTCTACGGCAAGGTAACAAAGTTAAAGGAAAAAAACGTTACCGTAGTACTCAGCTTGGGAGGATGGACGGACTCTACAAGCAAATATTCTGTGATGATGGCTGATCCAGTACTGCGTGCAAAACTTGTTTCGAACATTGGGAAATTCCTAATCAAGCACAAGTTTGATGGTCTTGATTTAGATCTTGAATATCCCGGTTATTATCAGGTAGGCTTATACACTGTGGAAGGACGGTAGGTAAATACCTACACATTCCTCACTGGGGGAAACAAATGATATTCTTGATTAGAGGAATTTGAAGCCCGAGTATCACTACATTTTAATTTATGCTCTCGTTCAAACTATTATCAAATCTGATGTAAATGCATATTCACTATGTATCTATATTTATTTACTTTTATCAAAATAAGAAAGCGTATCAATCTATCCATATTACCTACTTACCCAATGTTATCAGTTTTGAATCTGAATACATTTACTTACCTACACAATTTAATGCTGAACATGGATATCCGCATTCATACGTATGGTCAATATTTCTTTCTTTCTTTCTTTCAGATGAAAACCAGATATCCAAATGATAAGAAAAATTTCTTATATTTTCTTCGCGATTTACGTACGGAGTTTAGTTCGAGAGTTTCTTCCGGAAACCTGAAGAAGAATTTGACTTTATCAGTGGCTGTAACTGGTAATGAGGAAGTTATCAACATTGGTAAGTGAATCCACACAGGTTTTTTATTGATGTTTCTTGGAACATAATCACCATGTATTGCAATTAGTTTTATTCGGGCAACTATATTCCATGGTGTAATTATCGGTCCTGGTTACACAGGGAAAATCGTTTTTGATAATAGCTACAACAATATGTATTATCAGTACTTATACTAAATAAGCGAATCCCTAACCTATTCTTTATGCAATATTCATGAGTACATAATACATATTCTGTTACCTTCAGCTTATGATGTATATGGTATTGCTGAAATTTGTGATTGGGTTCATGTTATGACATATGATATGCACTCCCGGAGGGATCCCTATACTGGACTTCATGCACCTTTCAGCCAGCAGCCTGGTGACAAAGGACGTGAACGTCAATACAACGTGGTATGGACTGTATAAAAATTAGATAGGTATTATCACATACAGAATAATATAATCATATCGTAGAATTTAATGTTCATTTTGTTTCCATCAGCTTAGGAATTATTACATTACACAACAGCATAAAAAATAATGGGATGAGATTATATGATTTTAGCTATATTTTGAATGCTGAATACAATGGTGTTAGTCATTTTTCTCGAGAACTTTTCGTTTTCCATGGGCAAAATTGAAATTTTATCAAAATCTTCACTTTTTATTCCTTTTTGTCATCCAGGAATAGCTACACTGATGTTAGTAAAGTTACGTTGACACGATGCTAGATTTCTCTCGGATAGTTCGGGAACGGAGCTGGCGGATAGATAGCGTGCTATACGGCGAGTGGTGGAGTGGATAGTTCGCTATCTGCTGGCAGCAAACTATCCGATAGAAATCTAGCATCGTGTCTACCTAGCTTAACAATACGAACAACAATAAGGCTCTGTAGTTCCACATGGGTATACTAAGCCGCCATTTTGGTTCAGATTTTTGAAAACTTCTAGAGCGAATGATACCGCGCGACACTGTGTATTTAATGCGTTGGTAACAACAAAACCCAAACCAAAATGGCGGCCTAGCATACCTACGAGTATGTGAAACTATAGAGCCCTAACAACAATAGTTGTTTGATCATTGTTATCATCTTGATGATACTAATTCGAATTTATGATAGGTGATAGGGGGGGGGGGAATGAACTATAATCACAAAATTAACATGGACGTATTAAATTCCCTCGTTGAAAATACATAGACTTACATAGAATCATATACCTATTCTCATGTCATTGGTTTTTTAAAAAATCTCAAATTGTGTAGTGTCAGTGAAGAATGGAACTCAAATTATCTCTCCAATTTTGAAATTCTCTTACAGGTTTGTGGAAAATGAAGGAGATATAGAATCGGGACTTCATGGAATAGTGCTGTGCTATAGTGCCGCATAGTTAGTTAATGAACAGTCTCAAGGGGGATATAGATAGAAATGAAAATGACATCCTTATGGCATCATTAGTATTTTCAAATATGTGTTAAAAATTAACAACAGACAGAAATGAAGATTTTACTTTTTGATTTTTGATTTATGTAGATACGTCTAAACTCTAAAACAATACGCTAAAACAAAACCTCAAGTATACTATTAATTATCTTGGAATTTGAATTTCTTATACGTAAATGTAACTAGTAACATGGACAATTTAAACTCAAGTTTGTACAAAGTTGACTGGAAACAGTTTTTAGACGATTTTTGGGTTCATGATAAAACATTTTAAATGTCTGCCACTCCGACCTATTAAGTATTGTTGATTTTTAATTTTTGAAATGCAGACAGTGCTATTTTTATTTTGATCCCCTCCTTTAAGCTCGTTCTCCAACTCACTAGCAGGGAGCAATTTTTTTGCGAAAAATCCTAATAATTAGACTAAAAACAGACAGTTTGATAAGCAAGAAAAAACTTGATTGGCTATTAAGTTCATAGTTTTTAGGGTAGAGCGGCTGATATTGTACTCCTGCTTAAATCTTACCACCGCTATTATCAGCAAATCTGTATGTTAGAAGCGCTTCCTGGCGGTAAAGTTAGAAACTGCCCTTCTGATAAAAATCAAGCAAAAAGATGGACTCTATTAAGCGTAACAGAACTAATCAACAAAATCTGTTTTTTGAGAACACGTGATTCGAAGTTCAAGAGCCATGTAGAAACTATATGACATAGCGTTTACTGATAAGCTTTTTTCAACGTGAGTACACATTTTTGAATCGGGGGCCCAGTTTTGAAAAAATTCTACTTTTTACGCTCTTTCCAACGATACTAATAACTTATTTTGTCTACAAATGTTGGTTGGTTCCCTTACGCTTAACAGCGTCCAAATAATAATCTGTAACATTGGCAAATGCTTTATGACATTCTCCACCAGATGGCGCCAATAAACCGACTTTGGTAATTCTGGACTACGGCCACTTGGTGAATGAGGTTTCCAATTATTTCCTATTCATTTACTCGTATTATTTGTGATTTTGAATTGGGGGCCCAATTTTTAAAAATTCTACTTTTTATGCTCTTTCCAACGATACTAATAACTCATTTTGTTTAAAAAAATGTAGGTTGGTTCTGTTACGCTTAACAGCGTCCAGACAGAATGCAAATAATGAAAGACTGTACCAAGCCAAGAAGACATTTGAAAGCTTTATGATGCATGTATCAATCACAGACATTCACTCATGATGTCATAATACAAACAAATGTCGCATTCAATAAGGAATTAATCAATATGCCACTGTCATTACACAGCCGCGTCTTTAATTTCTCTTGTACGAGCCATGTCTCTATTTTCTCAGAAATTTCATTAGGTCAGTAGGTGAACTTATCTAGGACAGATTGGTATGTGCTGGAAAAATTCTGTATACATAGCCAAAGAGCAAACTTACGTGAGGCAGACTGGTGCTATTAGAAAAGTTCTGATTGAATTCATAGGGTGTACAGACTCACTAAAGACAGAAAGAAGATGGAGTATTCTCAGTACACCCAGGCTAGGACATATTACAGAAACATATAATATGGGAGACCAAATATATCGCTCAAATGTTCTAATATACACTACTCGCACATAAAGTTTGTGGCAAATGTGTGAATAAGGTAAAATATTATCACTAAAAGTAATACAATGGTTTGTTTCGTTAAGTTAATGTACTCCAGCAACTAAGTCAAGAAAGGTTAAGAATATGTGTTACCCTTATAAGTTATCTACATTACAGAGTTGTTGCCCTGTCTCGCTAACAAGTATACCATACGCCACTATTTGTCAAATATGGATTTCTCATTGATTCAAGAATTACTTAACAAAACACGGTATTCGTTATCACAGATGGGAGGGAAACTCCATCTAATGTGGTGAAGTTAATTCAGTGTTATCAAATCGGTTGATTTATAACAGATTAGGTATTCCGTTAACCTACAAGTTTAATAAAATTCAACTTTTACAGTTACAGATTAATGTTACATCCCCACCTGATTGACAGAACACGTAATTAGGTAACGAAATGGCTACTCATATGCAGTTCAACCCACGAACTCGACAGTAATTAGGTCTAATAATGTAACTAAATATCAGTTCTGTCTCACTCAATGGCAACTGAAATGAGTTTATAAGAAAGTTAACTGAAATGACCCTTTGCATTTTAGAGTGAAAATTCTTACAATTCTTACATGTATTTGTCTCTCGCTGGTCCACAACAAACCTCCATTGACCTCATATTTGTCCTGTATTAGTCCCATGGTATATCAATCTTGCATGTACATATCTGTCATAGATAAGCTATACATACAGGATAGCCACATACATATGACAAAAAGGTGCAAATGCGTAGGAAAAATCCTTGAAGCCCCCCCCCCCCCAAAATGAAAGGGAAAGAATCTTTAGCATTATTTTGATACTTGTTAGTCCTCAATGAGCCACCCCCTCCAGGTCGGCTATTGGCGCTTACAACAGATTTGTTGATCTGATAATAGAAGGGGAGAGCTGCAATGCATAATATACCGGTACGATATCGACAATCTTACCCTCTACTTTGGTACTTCAGTCCACGGTGTTCAGTGCAAATTACTAATCCAAATTTAAAATGACATTTTTAGTTAGCACAATTGTTACTGCATTTTTATAAAAAGTTAGTGCAAGAAACAGGGGCGGGACAGATTATGGTATCCGGAAACATTATTTGACTACTTCCAGTATGAATGTCTCTCTTATGGTGTTATTATAAATATGTCATAAGTGACTTATCATTTTTGAACTTTTTTGTGTGCACATTAGCAAGCTATGATGAACAACTGGCTGATTCGAGGTGCGCTTGCAAATAAATTAGTGGTCGGTATTCCATTTTATGGACATTCTTTCCTGCTCGCCAACGAAAGTTTAAATGGCTTGCATGCGCCAGCTAATGGAGTTCCAAGCCCTGGTAAATTTATGAATTCGACATCGTCCAAGACTTTCTATGAAGTAAGAATAAAATTATATTAAGACTCAGGGCTGGAGATAAGTAAAAGCTACTGTTATAAGTTATTGTCTTCCTTGACGGGCAAAAATAACAAATATATTTTCTCTGCTTCTCTCATGAAAAGTATAATTTTACAGGTTTCTAACTCCATAATAGACCTCCCTTTTTCAATAATTGGCTACAGATTAGGAACGCTGTATACTAATTATGTAAGAGGCTAGCGGCTGTTAAGACCCTCTGAAATCTAGAAGGTATACTGAAAGCATGGATTAGGGATTCGGAGTTACCAAAATCTTATTCTCTGTTACAGAAAATTTTCGATCCTATGAGTAACTGGTAAGTTAGAAATAGTGTGAACCACCAACAGATGTTTACAGCCACTGGGGGGCTTCACAAAATTCTTTTTTCGAAAGTTTATGCGTAAGAATGGAGTTGTGAAAAGAAAAACCGTTCGACTAGAAAAACTGTTATCTACTGTAAAAAAATAGGTACCTAGTACCTACCGTCAAATGAGGCAATGTGAGTAATTCAATTTAATTTGAGCCTCGGCGTGATTCTGCAAAGAAATGACCCTAGAACTATCTCGCAGTAGTTCAAAGTACTAATATCATGTTATGTAGTGCTTCAAATTACCGCGAGATAGCTCAAGGTAATTTCTCTACAGAACTGCATCGCGGCTTAAATTAAACTAGCTGGCTCATATTGCCTCGTTTTACGGTACTTAGTACCTACCCAGAATTTAATGAAAAAAAATTTAAGGATCCATTGGCTGGTTATTCATTTACGGGTACCTAAAAGTGAATTATTTTCATTACAGCTCACGAAGATATGATAAAAATAAATTAAAATCTGTTTACATGATTTGCAGGTACGTTACATCCATTTTTGATGTCAGTTCTTGGTCCTAAAACTCCCACTCAACAGGATTCACCAAGAGTCAGAACCTCAAAATTAAAGAAGGACACTTTAAATGTATCGAAAATAAAAGATTGTTGGAGTCACTGAATTCATTTTTGAGGTTGTTTTCTTAGTCACCCCCATCAAATTTGATTCACAGGGGGCTGAAACGTGCAATTACCATATATTTTAGATTATGGATCAGCACATGTTATATTGATAATTGCTCATTTCAGCCCCTATGGATCAGTGTGGGCGAAAGGGACTGGGGACCTCAAAATTGAATTCAGTCTCTCAGAAAACCCTATTTTTATTATATTTGAAGTACTCATCCCTAATGTCTCTATAAAAAATTACATGCTAAACTTTAATAATCTCGTTGACAGACCCCTCAAAATTTTTTCATTTCACAAAAATTGTAGATGGTTTCCTTTTAACTTTACTAAAACACTGCCGTTTTGCAAAGCACCCTAATAACCAACTCTTTAATATTGCATGGAGGATGTTCAACGTCATTATTCTCAACAATTTTCAACGGCATGAAAGGTGTGGCGAGTTATCTAATTTGTTTTTATTCATGTGTACACATAAAATTGCACATGTACTGGACCCAGAAATTCAAGTTAAAACTTGTACACAAGATAAGATGAAAGAGAAATTATTTAAATTATTTTGATGTAATTAAAATGTATGTTATTGATAAACAGATAATAGACTCCGTGAAGAATGATGGATGGTCTGTGGTTCATGAGAATTACTTGGGTTCTTATGCATACAAAGGACAACAGTGGGTAGGATATGACGACAAATTTGACGTAGCAGTCAAGGTCGGTTTTTAAATCTAACAATTATTGAATACTAATATATAAATGTTAGCAACGCGCATACAATTAATAATATTCGACTAACTAAGAAATTTGATAACAGTAGACAAATTTACCTCAAATCATGTTTTCTAGGCTGCTTATATCCGAATGAACTGTTTTTATGGTGCCGCGTTTTGGGCAATAGAACTGGACTGTTTTCAGAAGGATTGTCCTGTTGGTTCTCATCCTCTTTTATCAACGGTGAAAGATGTCTTAACTGGAACTGTGCCATATGAAGAAGTTCAAAATTGTACTTGATACATAATCTGGATGTAAGCTATGAAAATCAGACATTATTATCAATACATGTGTCTACTATTCTTGAATTTCACACCAGATACTAATCAAGTTTTATCAGTTTCTGGTATGAAATTGATCAGTTTTATCAATAAACATCAATCATTATACTTTTTACTATTCTATTCTATCTTCTATTGTATCGTGGATACGTATAGGATCGGTGTGTACTTTTTAATATAACATATTAAAGTAAACTACCAAATTAGAATCACCCTGCCGAAATAGAATCACTTACCATAAACACCTGAATATAACGACTTTTTTCTTGATTTTATTTTAAGTACATCCCTGGACTGCAGATTATAACACTCACTTACCATCTCATTTCAAGATAGCTACTTAAGAATATAAGTCTGTGATGGAATATTTTTGGCCATTGTGCGAGGCCTGCTTCAACATCGGAATTCTCGCAAAAGTTGGAGCTCACACAAAATCCGCTTTCAACCATTTGAAGTTCATGAAGATACTTAATTTGAAGAATATTTCCGTATAAAAGGGTCATGGACTATGACAAAAGAAATAAAATTGCTATAAGCTTATGAACAGAATAAAATAAAATAAAAAGTTATTTCAGTGATTCTCATTTGGTAGACTAGTGGAGAAAAAGTGGTGTTACAAAAAATCCAATGCTGCACAAGGGTTGAATATTTTAACTTGCCCTCACAATATGTGAGTAGTTTATTTTGAGGTTAAAAAAAAGTAAGTCGTAATTGGTAGTTTACTTTAATTACAATAACAATAACAATGATTATGATGATGTAATGTAGAACTTAAGATGTAGGGACATGCTTACCGTGTATTTATTTTCATGTTTTATATCTCTGTTGGTACTTTCATAGCCATATATTATTACACTTTGATTCAGATGCTCAGTTTCATACCTATTATTGCTAATATTTAATTTATAATATCGAATCCATTGTCATGATTAATAAGTGTTAGATGAATTAAAATTTTCTTATTCTTGGTGCCCAGTACTTTCAGCATGCGCAAGTATGTGGTACATGTGATATCCTGACTCGCGGTTCCTCTCTATCCAAAGCATGGATTTACGTAATTTGAATATAAGTATGTAAAGTTATTTCGTTCTATGTTGCACGAGTAGGGTTGTTGTTACTCCTACTCGCCCCCATTCGCATCTGTTGCCTATCAACTATGTTGCTCGGCGTAACAGGTCTGCCACGTGAAGGCTGTGAATTGGAGTTGGACATGCGAGTGGTAAGAGAGGTCGCTGGTGACCTCTTATCCGGCAGTAGCTATCCACCGCAGTAGTACAGAAAAAGTGTGATATAGACACACATTTTTTTTTCGAACGAAAAAAAAATGTGTGGATATGTCACACTTTTTGTACTACTTCTCTCCTTTACTTAAAAGCGCTTTTTCACGTGCTCATGAACTTCACAAACTCAAAATCCTTGTTCAAAAGCCAATTTTTCAACTACTCAATGAACTTCAACAAACTCAAAATCGATTCAAGAACAATTTCAGCAACTCAATGAACTCTTAACAAACTCAAATTTTCTTTCAACGAAATCAATAATCAGAACATATGAACCGTAAATAAATTGCTTTACATTTAAATCCGAAATCACAAATACCTGTTCAATGCTATTAATATCAGAACAGACCAATTTACGTTAAATCCGAATCAACTCAATATTCGGTAATGAATCCGTAATTTTTCCAAGCTCACATTTTTTCTCAACAGGTTCAACGAATTTCAACGTCTATAATTTCGGTAATAAATGCGTAATTTTCCCAAGCTCACATTTTTTGTTTTCAATGGTCGACGAGTAATTTTTTCCTACTTTCAAACACAAATCTGATAATTTGCGTGACGTCAAACTCTCCTAAAATGACGTTTCTACTGTATGTACGCGTGCCTGATTCATTGTCAAACTCTCCTAACCGGAGAGTCCATATTCTACTGTACCTATGCACTGCATGCGAGCTCTCCTTCTCGGAGAGTTCATAAGACACTAATCTCGCTAGCCTTATGATTTCTCCATATATATGTATACTACCATCAAAATTAATTTCTTGAACGTTGAAAATTTTATTGAGATTTATCTCATACTACTTGAACTTTATTTGTAATTATAAAACTAATCTAGGAGGCACTCCTAATTTTATCAACTCTTCTCTAAAATTATTTATTTTTTCAACTAATTGTTTTTCATCATTTTTTAATTGAAAACATTTTTCAATAAATTCTTTTAAATATTACTATCATTATATTCAAGTGACTCAAGTTCTTCAAGCAACTTGTCATTTCTTTTCAAGTGTTCATTTACAATTAATTTTTTCTTCAATATTTTTTCCAAATTATCTTTATATAAGTCCATATTTATTGTTAATAATATTTTTATCCTACTATTTATTTATTAGAAACATTTTAAAGACAAGTATTACTCAATATCATCATTTAGTGAGCTTATTGAGTAGGACAAGACGTCATTATCCACCTCATCCCCTACATTTTCTTGAATTTCCTCATCCTCATCTAGTTCAGAAGTATAATTAGATTCATACCCAGACTCATTAGGATCATCATAATTTCCAATATCTATAACTAAATTAGGATCACCATAATCATTGTAATCAATACCAAAAAGAACATTGTGATCTTCATAATTATCTTCATAATCTAATTCAAAATTTTCCAACCACTCCACTCCAAGATTGTTTTCCATTTTAGAAGATTTAACTATCAGAGATGAACTCAATCTGACAAGTATTTATATAGAAAAAAAATTGAAATTTTAATATAAAAAAATGTGAGTCAACTAATTTTTAATTTTTAAAAATTCTTTATAAATTTTTCTCTATAAATAATAACTTGCTATCAACAATTGTATGAATGGATTTAATTACAAAGCTTCAAAATCAATTTACTAGAGAACAATTATATGATTATCTCAAAAATAAAAATATAGCCGGATGTTCAAGATTAAAGAAGAATGATCTAGCAAAAATTGTTGCTCAACATTTATCAAAAAAGACACCAAAACTTGATCAGATATTTAAATTTGATGATAGCATTTTTAGTGCAGATAAACCAGATCACCATCGTCAATTTAAATTTGATCCTAGTATTTTCAGCACTGAATTCGTTCCTGTTGGCTTATGATTAATTTTTTGTTGAAATAATGCAATGTAGGTACGATTGTGTACGACTAGAGAACCGCAGAAAACCCAACTGTGTCGTGCCTATCCATAGTCGATAATCCGTACGTTTATAGAGAATTTCAGTCGATTGTAATTAATAACTTCGAATTTCGCTCAAGAAAATGTCAGCGGTAAGTAAAATACTTCGTTAATACTGAAAATAAGATTTTGTGAAATCGTTCATTTCAATGTTTCATATAGCGGACGAGTTACTCAAAATCTAGTCATATTCTGTCAACGTGCTCCTTCCAGTCCATTTAAATTAATATTTAATATAAATGTTCCTTTCTTTTATGCGAACTCTCGTAAAATGATGAAACACGTAATGTAGGATTTCATTCATGCGAATAATTGATGTGTCATGCGTGTTTTGACAATTTCAGGTTATTGAGGAATTGAGACGTCAATTGAAAGAAAAAGATCAAGCAATACGTGATCAAGCTGAGACAATAGGAGAACTCCGAGGGCAAATATAGTAAGTGGAAGAATTACGTAGTCGAATGTTACGAAACGCTCTAGCTGGCGCGCTTGTTCATTGGTTGATTTTTAATTAATCAGTAAACGCTCTAGTATGAGCGTGAGACATACAAGCTAGAATAGTGTTCGAAATAGGTATTCCTTGCTTTTCTTCGAGATATAGTAGATGTTCGAAATTCGTTGATACAAGCAAAAACTGAAACGATTCGTTCGTAATATGCGCGTCGCTAACTGTGCATGATTCAGCTTTCTTGTGATAAGAAAACGGTCCGATCGGACCACTTTCGATGCAAGCAAAAATTCTCGATATCGAAATTAGATTCGTCCTCTCTAGTATGAGCGCGAGACATCTGAGTTGTGTGTTCGAAATAGGTATTTCATTATTCCATTGATTGTTTCAGAGTTACCTTAATGAGAAATATCATGCTATTAAGGATCCCGAGGTCGTGAGGACCGAAATAAGTACCTTGGAAAACCGATGGATAATCGGTACTGGATTTACTGTTGACACTGATTTGACAGTTGGTAAGGGCTTGCGTGGTCATGAAGAACACGATGAAATAAGACGTCAAAAATGGTGTAAAATCTTACCGGACAGCCCGCATTCAGAGGTCAATTTTCTTCGAAAAATACTTTTATTTAGTAATTTGTTGGATGATTCGCAACACTCGATTTATTTTAAGAAATTTAAAGGGTTAAATTATTATAAAATTTTGAAGGGCCTACATGGGTACGATTACTATATTGAGTTTATTAAAATTATGCGAAATTTTTTGTATGATAATTTTTACGTCAAAAATAACTTTATTAAGATGATGATCGATTATTTAGATGGAAAGTCAAAATTACCTAGATGTAAACTCAGTGTTTGGTAAATGGTGTCTTTTACAATATTATGCGTTCGCGGAAAATGTATCCACAGTATTCTCACACATTTCCAGGAATATCCACACTGCACGATTCGATGTAGATGACACTTTGCCTGAGGAATACAGGTTACTAAAACGAGCGCATTTAAATAAATGTATAACTTTGATAATGGCTTCGTACATGTAATTTAATTGTATAAGGCATACTGTGATATTATGCGGATCTCAATAAAATATATTAGCAATTCTTCCTTCTCTTTTTTTTAAATCATCCTAGTACATCTCTTTTTTATTTCATTATCACTAATCAGAAAATACTCCTGCATGAGCGCCAGACATCCGAATGGAAACAGCCAGAATAGTGTTCGCCGAGGAAAAATTAATGAAAAAAGAATGAATTATTTTTGTTGAGCCTGTTGAGCAAATGAAAATAAGATACCGTAGCGGTCAGCGATAGATTACTGTTCATTTTGAGATTTTTAAAATTCAATGAAAAATCAGAGAAATTAGCCTCAAAATGAGAGAAACTGCTCCCTGCGCTTCTTTTCGTACGCTACGTATCAATTCGCGGAAGAACGTTTTCCATACAGAGTTCAGCTGCGTTATTCGTTACCTAGAAGCGCACTTTTTCGTGAAGGATAAATCTCGGTGATCAAAATTACACGTCGACCATCGCGAAAAAAATGTGAGCTTAGAAAAATTACGCATTCATTACCGAAATTATAATCGTTGAAATTCGTTGAACCTGTTGAGAAAAAATGTGAGCTTGGAAAAATTACGGATTCGTTACCGTATCGAGTTTGTCGGATTTATAAGCGTATTTCTTTTTTCAGTTCTTGTTCTGATCATTGAAATAGTCCCCACTGAGGCACCGAAAAAGGTAAGTCAGGATCTTCGGACTTGAAACCGTAAAGAATGCGATGCTGAAATTTCGATTGAGTAGTGGTAAGGTTTTTGGTTAAATAGTAGTAAAATTAAATGTGAGCCAAAATTTTTTACAAGCAGCTGCGTCGCACCTACGGTGCTCCGCAGCTGCTAGGTGCCGATTATTGATTCTTGAATTGATTTTGAGTTTGTTGAAAGTTCATTGAGTGTGCTGAAAATCGGTTCTTGAATCGATTTTGAGTTTGTTGAAGTTCATTGAGCACGTTGAAAAAGCGTTTATTAGAGTGAAAAGAGAGGAAAAGTAGTACAAAAAGTGTGACATATCCACACATTTTTTTTTCGTTCGAAAAAAAATGTGTGTCTATATCACACTTTTTCTGTACTACTCACCGCCAGCGCCCACTACAGCCCCATTTAGACCCTCAATGCTTGCCATATTCGAACTACATTCACGTATTAGGAGAAGGAATCATCTAAGCTGCATTATGCAAAACACAAAACAAATAGATCTTCGAATATTTTCTGCTTGTACACTCCACATCGAAAGTGACTTTATTAATTTTGCGATGTCTTGGAAAAAGAACCTCATGAAACATCGTTTTAAGCCCATTTTCCTTAAGAAATGTTCAACTGCGTGCCTTTTGTCACATCTGCAATTCGTATGCAGCAGTTTTAGGTTCAAAAAATTTTAACTTATCGTAACTTCTGTAAGGTACGGATATTGAAAGGAATATCAAACAGAACTTGAGCGTGAATTGTACAGTAAGCTGTCAAGATATGTGTTCAGAGTCTTCATACCACGAACAAAGACCATCTGCACTTTTCTTTGAAGACCATAATACAAAAATCTCTCAACTATGTATAAGAAAACTTGTTCACCCCGACCCTAGAGAAATAGTCCACTCCTCTAACGAGCAGATTTTGGCGCCTAGTTTACTAACATGTTTGAGCAACTTTTTTCCCTTGTGCTTGGAGTCATAGAACGTTACTGGTAACTGCGTATTACGCATTGTAATTTTTCTAAAAATCAGTTTATCATGCGTGTATGTGCTCATGTTGTGTGAAATTGGAATGACTTTCTGTTATACCTCTTAGGTGTTCATTATTTCAATCGAAATTGCTGCGGATTTTTGTGTGTACTAATTAGTGCTTCTAACTTTGTAAAAGATGTTCCTCGTTAAAATGAGACAATGCAGTGATTTACTACGCAATTAGATTATATTCACTCGCCCTATTGTCAACCTCTATTTCACATTCTAATATTCCTTGGACATTTATTTCGCTCGCATTAAAAATTGTCGAAAACATTTCGCAAAACTGCGTAGTATTTAGTCATATTACGAATTTCTACTGCGGCAGAAGGTAGAGACATAATCTTTACGAATTCATTCAAGTTCATTTATGAATTTAGTTTAAGTTCAATCAATGTAGCTTGCTAAGATTTGACAAAAGTACAAGATGTTTAAGGAATTATTGTTAATTAGTTTTATAACTGCCAGAAGTTATTCTTCGCCTGTTACGCTCATTGGTGACACCAATACAGCCAGACAGAAAAACATTTGCTGGTAATTTTGCATATATTATTTTCGTAGACCAAAAATAATTCTGTTGTAAATCATTCGTAAAAAATAAAGTCTTTTCGTGGTCGATATATGGTGATGTATAAGAGGGACCTTCATCGGTTTTGTGATAATCATTTTCCTCCTGGAAATGCTTTCTCCTTGCGTGCTACGTAAAAAAGTCTCTTATAATTCCAGTGATATATATTCGGTGTAACTTCTGGTCATATAAATGCACTATTTATGCGGAAATATTGTCCAGTAATTTCTAAACCTATAGAATTAAGATTCATGGATCTACATAGCTTTCTAGTGTGATGAAAATAGCACTTTTTGAATGCATACTTTCTCGATTTTGAAAGAATTCCTCCTTGTTTACTAAGATGTCCTACCTAATACCTATCACAACTTTCTGAACTTACTATTGCCATATATGTAGACTTGGATTGTAAAGTCTGGAAGCTAAAGTGAGCTATCCTATCCAAAAACTCGACTTGAAAGCGCCCCTTAAAATGATGTTTTTAATGTATTTTCAAAATTTTCTTGCAGGGGGAAGGGAGGGCTTGGCCATCCTCCTACAACATCTATGGCTATTTCACTAATCCTATCACACCCGTGTATGTAATAATATCAACAGGTATAAGACAGTATTGACTGATGGGCCCTTTTTAAAACTCATCAAGTCCAACATTATAAGCTTTGAGTTCAGAACGCCAGCTATCAGAAAACGGTCGGCCACTAAATGCGTCCTCACTAGGACCCTAATTAATGCTTCCTGCTGCTTATCAGAAGAAAAAATCTGGCATTGTATTTCAGTTTAAGCTTATAAAGTTATTATTCTCCTGAAAAATGTGCCTTTAAGACTTGGTAAGTTTCAGAAATGGACCCTTTCAATAATATAGGTATCATGAATTTCAGGAATGGAGTCCAAAACTTCGCTCGAATGTGTTACTACGCAAACTGGTCTGCTTATCGTACTGGAAAAGGTCATTTCGAACCGAAGGACATCAATTATGAGCTTTGTACTCATGTCATATATGCATTTGCTCTTTTGAAAGAAGATACTGCGGATGATATCGTTCCGGGTGATGAGGACTTAGACATTAAGAAAGGTTGAGAATTTGTTCATTTAGAGTTATAAGTTAGGATAAGTATATAGGAACTCGATTTCTGAGATGAAACTGCAACCTGGGCGTAATGGCAAATAAGTTATTAAACAGGTTTCCGACCAGAATAGTCTAATTCACTGTCGATTATTTAAACGCGATGGAAGTAGCACAGTCTATTTCATATTTTTTAAATGATTGCAGATTTCTATGGTCAGGTAACAAAGCTGAAGGAAAATAATGTTGCGGTAATATTGAGCATAGGAGGGCGGACTGACTCCACCGATAAGTATGCTAAAATGTTGGATAGTTCAGAACTACGTACAAAGCTCGCATCAAACATTGCCCAGCTCCTGGTGCGCCACAAATTTGATGGCCTTGACGTGGATCTCGGATTTCCTGGTATATACAACATAAAGGTATTTAAAAGTATTTCGCTAAACAGTTACATGTTGTTACTTAACTTTGATAAACTTCTCTGTGAGTCAAAACGCAAATGGAGGAAGTGGCACTCTTCGTATTATAATCAAGATATATTGTTTCTGCAATACTTAAATGAAGACAAAATTCTCCAAACATAAAATCCTTTTGGTGCGCAAGAGTTTAAGCTCCCGTATATTTCATCATTCTTCCAAAAGGACTCCGACTCAGAACCCTCAGAACATCCGGAAGAAATAAAAATAAATTTCTTACAATTCCTTCATGATTTACGGAAAGCGTTTGATGCAGTAGCTTCATCTGAGAAACTGAAAAATAGATTGACTCTGTCAGTAGCTGGATCTGGCAACGAAAAGGTTATCAACACGAGTAAGTAGTTCCATATGGTATTTCATTTGTATAGCTGTAATAAGTACCAATCGTGTCAATTTGCTAAGTAGATTTACTCAAGCCAGCGAGAGAGGAGAAGAAAAGGAATTTCCCCGGGGTGGATTTTTCATAGTCTGATTATTTTTTGTTGAGGGAGAGGGCGAATCACACAAATTCCTATTTTTTTAATATTTTCTCTCCGGACTCGGATTTGTTCTTTGAATTTACTCACTGTGCAGGTTGGTACCTAGTAACATCACTAAATACTAGGAATCACGATTAAAATGCCCTTCGTGTTTGTAAGGTTGAATTTATTATGCAAATAAACTATAGGTACCGTCAACTGGGGTAATATCAGACACCGTGGTAATATCGGCTACTCATGACTTACTGTAGAAGCGCTAGCATCATTATCAGTAAACAAGTCATGAGTGGCCGATATCATCACTGATGTCCGATATTACTACAGTAGACGGTATTCCGTTATTGTTATTCGAGATCCAGCAAACATTGACCTATCAACTTTTCAGTTTTATAGATGATATTTAGACGAGGTAGCTTGTAGGTATACACACCCATATGCATACTTGTATGTACTTCTTATCCCTAGGCTATGATGTGATTGGTATCGCCGAAATTTGTGATTGGATTGGCGTTATGACTTATGACATGCACTCCAAAAAAGAGCCCTATACTGGTATCAATGCACCCTTCAGCGTACAGCCTGGTGATACAGAAGCTGATTTCCCATACAACCTGGTATGAATTATAATATTTGACAGGCATTTACAAGAGCCCTATCTACTGGAATTTAGATCTTACTACCTAAATGTAAAATCAGTGGGCATCATATCACTGGACTGCAATTCTAACTGCAATAAAATCGATAGCTTTTTACGACTGTCACAACTTTCTTATTTTTGCAGCAAAGTATGATGAACCAATGGCTGATTCGAGGTGCTCCTGCAAATAAACTTGCAGTCGGTATTCCATTTTACGGACGTACCTTTTTACTCGCCGATGAGAGTAAAAATGATCTGCATGCACCCGCTGAAGGGTCACCAGAACCCGCTGAATTTACACGAGCATCGGCTTACATGGCTTTCTATGAAGTAAGAACACGTTACTTCATTCTAGATGTTTAGCATTTTGTAATCATTGGGGAGTTTTTGTACATCTTCCATAATGAATACGGTATTTCGTTAAGTAAAGGGTGACTGTTAAATAAGAAAACCGGTTTCGAGCTGTGCGGCTGTCGCCTGCGAGTCTCATCATAGAGACAAGCAGGCAAGAACCCCGCCGCCGCGCAGCTCGAAGCCAGTTCGAGCCGTCCATCCGTCAGAGAGCGCTATAATTAAGCACTAGTGATAAAGACGAAAACGTGAATCTACGCATTTCCCCCATTAATGTACATGCTCATTAAAATTGAAATATCTCGAGAAGTAAGACGTTTTTAAAGTATTTAAAGAGAAAATAATTTTTCGAACAAAGAATTTTCTTTCGATTAAAACTATTTTTATACCTAGATTCCAAAATTTTGCTGCATGTGTCAAAAACTTCACGTTTTGGTCGCTGATAAGAGTAGTCGATACTAGCGCTGGACGGCCCGACTATTTAACACATTAGCGGAATACACCAATATCCGTTATCAGAAAAATGATAAAACTCACTAGTACTAAGAATTAAACAAAATAGCTGATACACGATAGGCACGCTATTAGGAAGCCATCACTTGCTTGACAATTCTAAACATGGAGTAAACCTATTTCAAGTCAAGAAGCCGTCAGTAACTGACCCGTTGAAATTAGTTCTTTTTACATAGGGTAATTTTATACCTACAATGATAATGATGGATCTAATAATTAAAACAAAATATATGTTCAACAATACACAGATAATTGACAAAGTGAAAAATGACGGATGGTCTGTGGTTCACAAGAATTACTTGGGCTCGTACGCGTATAAAGGTAAAGAATGGGTGGGATACGACGATAAATTTGATGTTGCAGTCAAGGTTAGTATTTTATATTCTGAATTGCGCAAACAACTAGCATAATAATATGGTACATGATTGCATAATAAAGCGACCTGATGCAGGAGCGCCGCCAGGATTTTTTTTCCACAAAGGGACTGCCCTTTCTCAGAGTGACCAAGTTGATGAAATTGTGGCGTTTTATTTAGTATAGATAAAGGCGGTAATTTTAATATTTTATCTAATACCTATGAAGTGTACAATTCGAAATCTCAGTGGGGCGAATGTCCTCACTAGCCCCTTCCTGATGGCGCTGGTAACATAATGTTAAATATTTAAACACGTTTCATTGCACTGCTTTGAAAAACTAATTCTGTGTTTGTTCCCCCGATGTAATAACAGAATATTAGGTATCCTATTTCCCATATATAGTTGTTTTTTAGCACGCAGTAGGCCAGGAGCATTGGACGTTTGACCTAGCCTGTACCCGTGTGCAGTATTTTGCTATTTAAGCCCTCAAAGTAAAATGGCAAATGTGAGTTTTGATTCATTACCCTTCATATACAGAGACAGGTTCATAACAAGAGTTTTTTGTTGTTTTAAAATACTAATTCTAAGTGACTACCTATCCTCCCAGATGATAAGTTACCTGCAGTTCTGCAGTAAAGTAATACGTATGTAGTGTGCACTTACAATAAAAATATTGAATACTGTTTGTAGGCTGATTACACTCAAATGAACTGCTTCTATGGCGTCTCGGTCTGGACGATAGACTATGATTGCTTTCAGAAAGATTGTTCTGTAGGTACTCATCCACTTTTATCAACAATCAAAGATGTGTTAACTGGAGCCGTACATTATACAGATGTTCAGAATAGTACTTGATTATAGTAATTGTTCTATCGGCGTATCATGAGAATGTACGAGTATTTGTATGTGATGAACCCATAAATTGTGATTACTTTTTGTTTAATTCGTGCTTATACTTCTATTTGAAAATAAAAATAAATTCCAATTCATGAAAATTTTTTACATAAATAATGCGGGCCATTATTCCACTGTCCAGTTTCAAGCATTCGCAATATAATACTTACAAAAACTATTTCAGCTGTAGAAAATAAATGTCACTTTTCCAGTCCCCGATTGTAATAATTTTCATTTTCTGAAGACCAATGTTTGGAAAGATTTTAACCCATTGGAGTGCTGCATTCACGCACTAGCGTTTGCCCAGATGCGCAATCAGTTACCCTCTAGTTACCCAGTTACCCGCGGAAAAGTTACCCATTTGTTACCCTCGGGTCACTCTAAGATTTCCTTCTTGTTCCCCTTTATTTCCCTCTTTAATTACCCGGGTAACTTGTGGAATTTTGTGCATCGGGGCTAAATATCTACTACAGTCAATAATCCATCAAGAGTGGCAAAAAGTTAAGGAATTAAAATGATTATTTGCCCATAGCACGTAATACTCCCAAAGAATGATAAACTTATGAACACTTATTCCATTAGGTATTTGACCTTTGAAGATTTACTAGTTGCGAGATTGGTAAAATTTAAACCTGTTTTAGCGTTTTGGTTTAGAATAAGGTCAGTGCTTTCATAATTGAAATAATACGATTAAAAGTTATTGTTTTGGTTAATGTTATTTGATTCATAAGGCTTACAATTATGGTTAAGGTTGTATTATTTGATCCAATTAATGGTTAAGGTTGAGTTGTCAAATTCCTTTTTAGTAACCAGTCACTTCATCGTTAATGTTATAAGAATAATATAAATATTAATGGTCATTTTTATGGTTTCTTACATTATTTAATTTATACAACTGACTGACAGTTATTGTTATCCTACCTATTTCCTTTAGTTAGCGATTATTTAACGATTTTTATACGTTATGATTTTTGGTTTGATAGCCCTGATTAATATGAATGTATAATCAATCATGGTGCACGGAAATAGAAACAGTATTCACTGTATTTATAATGCAAATAATGAGCTAGAACGATTGAATTTAAGAATTAGAACGTCTAACAAAGTCATTCGTACCTATATGTCTAACGTCTTTCTTCACCTTTTATTGTTTCTTTATGTAATAGGTAGGTACTTACTTGATAGAAATAAACGACTTGGGACAAAGTCACTAAATCTGTTCCAATTAGGTAACGTACACTATAAACAATTGAAGCATTTACTTCACTGCTTTGCTGATACGAGTGGAAGATCAAAAGTACGATCATACCTCGCTTATTTCATGAATAGGGATACCTACACATGCTGTTTGAATAGATTCCTTTCAAGGTGTAGGTATCAATTTTCCCGTCTGACATATGAATATCACGGAAACGGAGATATAGGGAAGCCAAATCTCCTTAACCGTATCCCTTGTTAAAAATTCCTCACTTTGTCAATGCTCATTTTTAGTAATTTTCTTACAATTTTAAGAACAAACGTAGTCTACAAGTATAGGTATCTGAAAGTATGCTTATTTACAAATAATTTAGGAACCCAGCTCATGCAGTGTTTTACACGCATGCCGGTGCAGTAATTTGGCATGCAAATATGTTTTTATTTACCCCGTCGATTCATTTCAAATATTTATTCCGACTGTTTCACACTACTGAAAAATAATTTTTAATTATACACCAATAGTTTCGTAATATGCTTGCTAGTAGAACGAATGTAATCGTCGCGTTAAATTGATTAATCAGTAGTAACGAATCTTTCAAATTATTGGAAATACGAGTAAGACGGAGATAAATATGTTTCTCCTGAAATTATTTTTGGGAATTACTTGTTTTGTATTGGCCGGAGATGATAATATGTACGCCACCAGCTTTGAAATTGGAAAAACACAACCGGAAAATGCATGCTGGTAATAAGTCTTCCTACCTACTTATTCTTTTATTGAAGTACAGGTACAGTTTTTATGATTAAGTGACTAGAGTATGGATGGATTATTTGAATCTTCACTTGCGTTGATTTTTCCCCTTATCAAATACGCTGCGTGTGACCGTGAACAAATTTTGCAGAACTACCGTCCTTTTTCCTTAAAATAAGTAATTATTCTGTAACTCATAAAATAATTTTGGAGAAAAATGTCCATGTGAAAGTACATACCTACATCTACCAGTCATGGGAAAAAAGGTATGTATTCTTTCAAAATCACAGCCATAATTTGGTAATTGTTGAAACTGGAAAACTGAGATCATGTATACTTAAAACTGACATTGTGCCACAAAAGTTTCAGCTAGTCAAAACACTCCAGTCGCACTTTAACCAGAAATGTCAAATCATCTAAATATAAGGAAATTAACTCAGTACTGTGTGTGTTGTATGAAAAAGTATCCAAGCGTTATCAAAATCAAATTACCGAGTAGGTATGCTTCAGAATAAGAAAACAGATTTCTTTGAGTATATTCTGTCATTAGATTTTTATGACTCTTGGATACTTTCTTCATAATGGCGTCCAATTAACCGTGAAAATAGTTTCGTTATGATGCAAATATCAAAATTTATGAAAGGATATGTACTAAGTACTTTACATGGTGTGGTGGGACGTATGGCGATGCACGCATGCCAAAGTGGCCCCTATGACACCGCACCCCCGGCCACGGGAACTACCCTTTCGAGTATCGCGTCAGTGACCGGAGGGAGAACTAAGTACTTATCTTAGTACGTACTTAATACAACATAGCTACCCGGTGCGCAATCAGTTGTCCTCCAGTTACCCAGTGGAAAAGTTACCCATTTGTTCCCCTCGGGTTACCCTCAGATTACCCTTGTCCTTTAGTTACCCAGGTAACTGGTGGGATTTTGTGCATCGGGTGCATGCAGCAGCTTAATAATATAGGTGAGCAATTATATTGTCATTTAGCCCTACCTCAACCTTCAGCAATTCCAAGATTTCAGTTACTTTAGGTATACTAATTGAACGAGACAAGTTGCTGTGCAACAGATTTCATGAAAGGCGCCATGTGTTTTTGGAAGCATGATGTCGATGTCAAACAAATGTGGGCCCACGTGCATGTGAACTTACAAAAGTACCTGGAGAAATTAGTAGCATATCATGCTTCCAAAGCACATGATGGAATTATGCTCACATTTAGAAGGGTCTGATTGGGTAACTGTTATGGGGGCTTTAGTATCAACAGGCAATCGGGCATCTTCGCAATCAAAGGGTAGCTGTAATGAGCAGATAATGCGAACAATTGATACTTATTACTAGAAAAATACCTCATATTTTTAAATATATTTTTTAAATTTTAGCAAGAAGGATTTTGCTCGAATTTGCTACTATACCAACTGGTCTGCATATCGAGAGGGAAAAGGTCATTTCGAACCAGAAGATATTCATTATGAGTACTGCACTGTTATAGTTTATTCATTCATATTTCTGAATGAAACCTTAAATGAAGTAAAAATAATTGACCCGAATTTGGATATTGATAAAGGTTACGTATCTATAATAATTATTATTATTATCATCATCATTAGTTGGTCATAACGCTATTATATAGATAATGAATTTCTGTAATCATAATAATCGCCAAGTTATTCGGCATACAGAATGCTATCATACAACCCACGAGGGGCCTCGTTACTGATGAACGTCTAGGAAAGGAGACTTAGAATGGATATTTAGCTCTTTTTTCCAAGACTCATCGGCATACATTGCCTCAATAATTCTATGCTACGGTAAAACTACAGGCATGGTAATGTAGACGTTATTGCTTGAAAGCTGAACAGTGCAACACAAATTTGTATTATATAATCAAGGACGTAGCCAAGGGGGTCCTCATTCCCTTTGCGATTGCGTCAAACAGTGTTTTTCTAATTTTAGTAACCCCTCTAACACCTCCTCTTTGTTTGGTCAAGACCAGATCCCCCCGCCGAGTATTAAATTAGCTACGCCTCTGTACATAATCACTGTTATGCGCCATCTATACTCAATCTGGTAAGTTTTCAAAATTCAAGCGATTCAAAATCATTCTTTCCCGACAAAAATATAAAATATAATTGCATGCACTGATCGCGCAACTGATCTACAATACTGTATTTTCGATCTAACTCGTTCATGAAACTATCCGAGGAATTAAAGTAAGTTGGTACTAACTATACACATTTTTGAACACTCTGTTCCACATCTTTCTAGGTTATTATGCAAAAGTAACGGCCCTGAGGGACAAAGGCCTTAACGTAGTGACATCTCTAGGAGGTTGGACGGACTCGAAGAAGAAGTATTCTGACATGATGGCTGATACCAAGTTGCGCAGACAATTTTGCTCCAATCTTGCTCAGTTCTTAGTAAAACACAACTTCGGTGGTGTTGATGTGGATATTGAATATCCCGCCACATATCCGGTAGAAATACATAATTTGCCTTCATTATTTGTATCTTGGCAGTTTTATAGGTTGTATCAAAGTTCCTCAAGTTATAGACATATTATAGAGGTAGTCAAAAGTAAATAACATCCTTTCATTTAGACTTAATATCATTATAGCTTAAAAAAGTGAATTAATTTTTGTTCAGAATGACCCCAGTGCAGGAGAGCGGCCTCAAGATAGGAAAAATTTCGTAATTTTCCTTCGCGATTTACGTCGTGCATTAGATAAGGTCTACAGAACCGCAAAACTTAAGGAAAGATTAACACTTTCCATAGCTGTCTCCGGTAATAGAAAATACGTTGAAAAGGGTAAGTATAGAGGCACCCATCTTCCTAAGCTACACTGATAGAAATCTCTATCATATTATATCTGAGTACCGATAAATAAAGGGTGGAGTTTATCAACGTGATAAGTTGCCTGATCCTTAGGCACTTTTTTCTTTATTCCTCAATAGAACATGTTTCCCCATTAGAAGAAAATAGTTTTCTATATCCACATATGTTCAAATAGTTAAAACGATAAAATCCTATGATTAGTTCAGAGTGTATGAGATCTAAAGTTAAAATTATAAGGTTTTCTAAGACCCTTTAGAACTTATTTGCAATTTGTTTTTGTAGCTGTAGTCATTTTTGAAGCCATTGCAGAGCTAAAAACTGAAATCAAAAACATAACCATTTGGGATTCGATTTCTCCATGGCCGTTTCTTCTGAGTAATAAGTTGTTATCAGTTGATCACAGATATGGGATACGCATTACAAAGAATGAACCGAAGTCTAAACACAAAAATAGTCTACTTCAAAAGTATATCGACCTAAAACTGACAGTTCTCATGGCTTCGGCTGTCCAAGTCCCGACTCATCTGTCATCTCCCCATAGCTGACTTGTCTTCCTCTCGTTATCTCATAAGTAAACGACAGTTCTCAAAATGAACAAGCCTACACTTTTTTAATGAATACAAGAGATATTTCAACTAAGATGCTTAACTGGTTCGCGTTTTTCTTATCTTGTTGAGGTTATGACGTGAAAGCTATCGTTAACATCCTCGATTGGATAGGAGTAATGACATACGATATGCACACCAAGGCAGAATCAAAAACCGGACTCGTGGCTCCATTTGGTCCGATGGATGGGGAACCTGAAGAGTATCGTGAATTCAATGTGGTCAGTTCAAATTAAATTGAATTCGTAATAATGCACTGAATGATACAAATCATGAAACTTAGGGCTAGAACAAAAGTGTAGATGTAGGTGGTTGAAGTTTATAGCTTAGTTTTCGAGGTATTAAGTATAGCATGTAGTAGAACGAAATATGACCAAAACTAAAGAGCAGTAAAGGAAAAAGATGAAAAAGTGACTGATATAAATGAACCTCTCGCTCAAAGTTAAAGCAGGAGTCCATAGATAAGTACATAGTATATCTATTCTGAAGTTATCTATAACCACAAACACACCACATCAGAGAATATTTCTACTTCTACTGAAATACTGCTGCTTAAATTGAAATTGGGACTAAGATCTATGCTTCCATAAAAAAGAGTCCCGCGTTCACTTTGTGCGGCAGATACAGCCAAATCACACAATCAGCTGTAATATTTTAGGTAAGAACAAAATTGAGGACACTTTTTTTGTTAAAATCACGTTTCTCTTCTCAGAAGAGATATCAAGAGTAAATCGTACAATTATGAACCAAGGTACAAATATGGACCACCCCTTACGGGAACTGCTGCTAGCGCTCCGGTGAAACCACTTTGTACCTAATATGTTACTAGACAGTAGACACTGAAGCAACATTGTCTTAACCGGTTCAGTTCTTTAGAAGTTGTGTACAGTTGTTTGTTTTTCCACCATGTTATCAGCTCACATTGTTAAAATTTGCTAAGCTTTTTGAAATTCATCGATTATGAGTTAATTTATCAAGAATTGTATTTCACCGATTTAGTAGAGTAAAAGGTACAGTTAGGGACACCCCTAACTTATTTCTCAATAATTTGGCTCAGAATTATCCAATTTTAATGAGCAATACTTCATAAGGAGAGATATATAGTCTAGTTTCGTAAATAATTTTTTTTAACTTTGTAAGTTTCTCCGCTATCACAATTTTCGTGAAATTAAAAATTGAAGTTTTATGTGGACTTAGGTATAAATATGAACCACCTTAAAATATTCAAGAAAATCACCAAAACATATGATCCTAAAATATTTTTCAAATATCATATAATATTGTACCTTCGGTTACAGTTCAAAAATGTATCGTTGTTTTTGTACAGCAAAGCATGATGAACTTATGGGTAAAGTTAGGTGCTCCAAAGAATAAACTTGTCGTCGGCTTTCCATTCTACGGACGTACTTTTAAGCTTGTCAACGCCAACGACAACGGGATATATGCGCCTGCTTCAGGAGACCCAGATCCTGGTGAATTTACAAAGGAATCTGGAACTTTGGCGTATTTTGAAGTAAGTTTTGTATTTTGTAACTGAGCCGTAGGATGATGGTTCAAAATGTAAACTATCAGCTTTAGGAACTACTAACCACAGGCGGAACGGGACTTAAAATGGTACCGAAGAAATTGCCATCAAATTGGCCCAAATTCTCATTTTCTTTATCCATTCCCCATGTCGTCTCCTCTTTCTCCTCTCTCCCTCTGAACTAACCTACCGGTCAAAAACATCTTCATCTACTGATCCAAATCTTCTTAATTGGAGCGTCAAAAATGTCCCGGTAACTTATATGACCGACCCAGCTCTGCTACTAACTTTTTATCTAATGACGAAAGGAAAATAAATGAAGACATTTTGAAATCCCCAAAACAGGAGACGATTATTTGTGCACCTATCAGCCAGTTAAACCGGATAACCAGTAGCATTTTACATAAATATTGGTATCTCTTTTTCCTGAGGGGAAGGGAACATGGGAAGAGCGCACAAGTGGATATAATCAAGCAATACATTTTAACTCTCACGAATATAATGGGGAGTAACTCTGTTAAAGTTTAAATACCCTTATTCGCTTTATTTTCTAACCTTTTTGGTTTTTTTGGTTTAATTGCAGATAGTTGACAAGGTCCAAAATGAAGGATGGACAGTAGTTCATAACAATAATTTGGGTTCGTACGCATTTAAAGGTTTCCAGTGGGTAGGATACGACGATACATTCGACGCTGCAGTGAAGGTCAGTTTTGCCATTTGATTTTATGGAATTTACCACCGACCTTTGTAATCTTACGTCACACAGTCAGTAATAATTTCAGGAGGAAACTAGTTTGAAAATTAGTTTACTTTTTCCTTGTACTCATATTTACTGACTGCCATAGCTATCTATATTATACCTATTGCAAAATGGTCTGCAGTTCAATTAATTCATACCAATTTCAATAAACTCTTCCCAGGCTAATTATATCAGAGAGAATTGTTTTTACGGTGCTATGTACTGGTCGTTGGACTCGGACTGTTTCCAAGAGAACTGTCCTGGAGGCCCTGATGCGCTTTTATCTACAATACACAATGTATTGACTGGAGCTATCGAGTATACAGAAGTCAAGAATCGTACATGATCTAAGGGTACATGAATACGTACTGAACTTATAAAAACGACAGAATACATTCGAGTATATCCTGTGTGCTTATTTCCTATCGCTAGCTTCAGACAATTTGTGGTTATCTATCTATTTTTTTTTCGGATTTATAATATTAAAAGCATTATTTTTTGCTGGTATCTTTACTCAAAATAAAAAATAATCATTGATACCTTTTACATGTTGTACTCGTATTATGATTTGTGAGCTCTGCGAATAATCACTATGCGTCATTAACGTTAACGGAGAATGACGTATTTTTATGAATAATTATACACAGGTACTTAATTCGATAATATTGTACCGCATTAAGTACGTGTATTAGGTGTACAATGACGATGCATGCAGGTGTGATTTTATTGTTGTAATGTATTGACATAGCTGCTTTGATATTGCGCTGCATTGTCCAGAGGTTCTAAAATCTAGAAAAATCAATGAGAAATGAGGTATCCTTACCAAAATTCAACAAAATTAATTATTAAAGATAAAAATGCTCAATTTTGAGGTGATTCAGCTAGCGGTTTGATTTTATTCAAAATCACTTAATTTCCACGAGCATTCGAATAGAAACATTTTTGTGAACATATCAGCGCTATAACCACATTAATTAATAAATTCGTGTCCAAAAGTGAATTATGTAAGCAGGTAGGTTTAGTTACGTATGAAACAAACTTCGCCAAAATAACTGAGTTAATTAACAAACAAAGAAACAACTTTTCGATTTCAGGCAAATCTGATATGTATCTAGGGCTCTATAGTTTCACCTGGGTATACTAAGCCACCATTTTGGTTCATACTGCGCCCGTCAATGCCGAATTGACTACGCGGTACGCTCCGCATAGTCGGATTCGACATCCACGGGCGCAGTATGAACCAAAATGGCGGCTTAGTATACCCAGATGAAACTATAGAGCCCTAATGTATCGTGCCATATGACAAAGACCCCTCTCTCGGCGGGGGACATGAGCTAGGGGGCTATAGGGGGCAGCACAAACCGAGCACAAACGACTGCATCCACTTTCTCATTTTCAACACGTTGTCTGATCCCTTTTTCAAGAACCATTTTTAAAACCCTACCATAAGTGATCCTTAATATTTCGGAAGGGGAGAAGCATAAACGACGAGGATTTCAGCACAAACGTAGCACAAACGAATGCCACCACTTGCAATCCCATCAGCCTAGTGAGGATGCTCCCGTTTCTACAATCCCCCCCCCCCCAACAACAAAAAGTTTTCCCTAGTATCTCAGGAAAGGGCAGCATAAACGACGGGGTTTTCAGCACAGACCAGCACAAACGTAATACAAACGAATGCCATCACTTGCAACCCCATCAGCCTAATAGGGATGTTCCCGTTCCTACAATCCCCCGAGTATATCACGAACGGAGCATCACAAACCACGGATGTTTTCAGTACAAACCAGCACAAGCGTAGCACAAACGATTGACACCATTTTCGATCCCTTAGGTGAAAGTGGGGGTGCTCCCGTTTTTGCAGCCTACAGCCCCCAAAAGTTTTCCCGAGTATCTTAGGAAGGGGACAACGCAAACGACGAGGTTTTCAGCACAAACGTAGCACAAACGAATGGCATACGTTTCAAGTCTATGAGAGAGGGTAGGGGAGTGGGCAAGGAAATGCACCTACCCGAGGCGCAAAGACTCTACGGAACGGGCACGTTAACCACTCGGCCATAGAGCGACGTATACTCTCGCACAACATATCTCCAGTTCTTCGAGGTCCTGCGCTCAGTTCTAAGGCACCGAGTGACCTGCTGTCTCCCAGACTCGATTAGGAACCTAGCCCCCCACACCGAGCGACCCAACGCGCACCCATACCAGCTGGACAACGAATGAGGCATTAGCCGCCTTGACTAAGAACCAGCAGAGCTGCGGCAAGGTTCCACAGCACGGCTGCATCCCATTCAATGTGACCTCGCTATACTGTACATCCACTGTTCTCTTTCACACGCTTACGTCGGCCTACTAGCAGCCCCCTTAGAACCACCACAGGTAGAAGACCCCAGAGAACGCAACCCGTCTTGCAGGAAGACCAGTGAACGCCAAAACAGGCACCTCCTATCAGCACCCTCAGCATCTCCACAGAGCAGAAAGAAAGGCGACCTCCAGCAAAGTTGCATATAATTTTGAATTTAGAGTCGTTGTGTTAGCCAGATGTGGTGGATACCATATTTCTAACGCCCCTGGATCCGCCGAAAGGGGCTTATCAATTAGAGGAAGGATTTTCTCAAACGCTAAATGCCCCCATTTACCCTCTCCCATCCCAAGGCACGGACCTGCCTGGCTCCCAACTCAACAGATGAGTGCGGCTCATCTCGAGTTCAACGAGCCAACATGAGAATTTTACAAGTTCATTTTAGGAATTTTCACAACACAACCAACTACAGTGGCGTAGCCAAGAGGGGGGAGGCGAAGGGGGCGAATGCCCCCCAGGCACCTGAAATTGAATGTAAAATATGCAAAAATGAGCAATTTTTCGCCTTTAAAACACATTTTTTCGAAAAATTCTTGCTCGAGCAGTAATTTTACCTTCATTTTCATAAAATATATGTAGTTAAAAAATACCTCAATTTTCGATTTTTTTCACTTGAACATTTTACTTCACCTTCCCTTTGGGAAAATCCTAGCTACGCCACTGACCGACTAGAGCATCAGACTTCTTATATAACACCTCTAAATTTACTAAAGATACTTTCAGACTCTTTTCGAATCGTTCAAAACGCTTCAAAACTTGATTACAACATTTTAGGGTTCCTCAAAATTCTGTAAAGCTTTTTGAGATCAGTTTAAGATTCTTGAAACGTTACTGTTCAAGACTCTTTTAAAATTTGTTGTTGCACTTCTTGAAGACTCGCTTACGACTTTTGAGCCTGTTTCTGATTTGTTTACAATTGTTTGAAACTCCTTCAGATTTTCACAGGCTCGTTTGAGACTCGATTAAATGTTGCCAAACGTGAAGAATTTTGATTTTTCCATTTTTTATCCAGGTGGGGCATTACTTCCATCGTTCCCTTATGAACATCCTCTCCCTGTGTGAAATCAGAGTTTACGAAAATCAGTCAGTTGTAGAATTTTGAAAATTATCCCCCAATTGAAATAAATGTTTGGAAAACGTTGTCCCCCGCAAATTTTCCAACATTCGAGTTCTTACATATTTTTGTGTAGGTGAAACATGTATACAAGGCGTTCTACAATAATCATGCTCCTCATACTATGTAAGAATGCAATTTATCCAATAGCCATGTAGAAATATTTGCCTATTTTTACTTTCGAAGGATCTGAAAAAGGACCTGTAGTAGAAATCATTCGTCTCTTGAAAGGATATTTTTAGCATCATTGCAAAGAGATAGAGTGGTCAACTCTGCAGTAACTAAACGTTTCTTATATTTTTCCGAAAACAATACCTACTTATTATTCATTTTAAAAACAAATTTTCTCAAAGATATGTGTCCTAAATGTAACGTATCAAACGAGTGCAGAAAATGTAGATTTATAATCTTATTCGCTGTACCAACTTAGTAGGTGCTGTGAAATTTCAGTTATTAAGCAAACAAATTCAGTCAAATTCAAAGTTCATTAATCCAGAGGCCTTAGACGATACCAAGATCCGCCGGTCAGTTTTCGAAGATTTTCCATTGCTAGTCAGATTCATCAGAAAACAATCGCTGTTTGCACTCGTGTCAGACTGGGTGTCCTCATCTCGGCATAGCTTTGCTCCATTTCAGAAGATTCTTACCCCAACGAAATTCGAAGTAATGATCTCGATCACAAACGTATTTGGATGCTGCTATAAATTTATTTTTCTCAATAGATAACTTCGTTATAACTCCACTGCACTTGTCGTTTATCTTTGAGTGAAGCCTACGTGCATTCTGTAACCTGCATCACCAATAAGGTTGCGATCGCCAGTAATGGCCATATTTTCAGTTACATTTACAAAAATTAAATTCCCAAAATCACACATCTACATGCGCTGTATCGTATGAAAGGAAAAGGAGAGGAAGGTGAACGAAAAAACTCGAGTGGATGAGCAGATGCGGGTATATGGAAACGAGTTAGGGAGTAGTTAGGATTCCTTCTCCCCACATAAGTCACGATACTGCAAGAAAATTTATGGTGAAAATTGCAAGGATTTTAGTAAGTCCCTGATGTTTAGCAATTTCACACGTATATTAACGAAATTGTGGTAATTTTCACTATAGACTCATTTCTGTCACAATTTAACAGGATTTCAGTAATTATACGACCATAACTTAGTAAACATCAACATTTTCATTTAAAGAGTGCGTGAAATCGCAGAACGTCAGACTTACCAAAATTTTAATAATTTTTACCAGAAAATTTCCCTTGGTGTAAGACCATTGTCGGAACATCTACACATTTCCCCAGAAGTTCTGAGTGTATGAGAGCGAGGAGGGTTATTTTGAACCCCTGGGGTAGTTAAGAGCAAAACTGCAAAAAACTTATTTTACGGTAGATTAAAAGAGCTTAAATTCTAATTTTGCATTCTAGGTCACATTAACATATTTTCAGTCTGAAACTCTGACCTCTCTCCCATGTGAATCCAAGATAAGGCTTCGACGTAGCGCTGATCTTCAAATCGATCCTTATGCCTTCCAAGCTTGCATGCTAAATTTCGCTTTTTCCCCAAGTGTGCGTACCAGCAAAGGTAGTTCAGTAAGTGATTTTTACGCGGATTAACGTAAACGTAAAAAGAACTGCTCAAAATACTTTCTTCATTTTAATACACTGCCTTTACCTCGTAAAAATGAACTCAAGTTTGGATAAGATTTCATATCGATATCTGGAGTGCCGTTCCTCGCATACAGACATGTTTGAAATAAAAATTTTCAGTATATAAAGTATTCATTTCATAGAATTTAAGTCTAACGAGACTGGTGTATATTTTCATAATATGATGAAAATAGGAGCAGCTTTCACATTTGCACATTGTAATGACAATTTTCAATATTTAAAACGGAAAGTTCGCCCTTCAAAATATCCAAGGTTTTTGAAACAATGACGACGACTATCTGGCTGAACAGAAAACGAAGAACAGAAAATTGTGTTGTCATTAAAAACGCATGATTGCTTCAATTTTTAAGAATTTTTGTTTTTCAATAACAACTGAACTGAATGATCACTGATGAGCAGACGAAAGTATTTAAAATCGATTTTTGGATGGATTCTTAAAGAGAACCCACCAAACTGTGAGTAGCGAACCCGAGGAGCGATGATAACCTTTAATTATCATAATAATAATAATAATAATAATAATAAAGCATTTATTAGAGCGTGTATGTGAGTGATCATCTTACATTTCATATTAGTAGCATTATAATACATAACACCGGACTAGAGGTCACCAGCCCCCTCGCGCCATACCCTGTCTATGGGCAAAGGCCTCCCTTAGCCTGTTCCATTCGTTCCTTTCCCATGCTATTTTGTGATATACTTTATTCTTCAAAAACTGGTCAAAATCGTCCCTCCAACGCATTTTTTGTCTTCCCTTCCTTCTTTTGCCCGTGGGTTCCCAAAAAGTAATTGTTTGTGTCCATCTGTTATCATTAGGCAAAATAATTATGTTAAAGCTTTTTGGTGTCGAACACTAAAAGTGTTTATCCATCTGCTCCAGTAGCAGATCCAGGAAACAGTCCTGGGAGGGGAAATTCAAAGTGTACAAGAATTTCATAGCATGCTGTCACATTTTTTAGCTCACTGATTCTCCACTGGGTAAGACAGTAACTAGTGAGGTGCAAATGTGGACATTGCCCTCTGCAACTAGATTTGCCTATCTCCCAGCCGAAGAAAAAATTCGGTATCCCTCCACTGCTGTCCGCTGTCATCCTTCCTCGTGCTTAAAATTGCTTCTTCAAGAATCTGGTTTGCCTTTCCTCGCATAAAAGACTGATTACGCTTTCTAACCGGGTTACAACGTTTGCGAAGGTTTCTAATGTTCTTTATATCATCTACCATTTTACTTCGAGGAGGTTGGAGAACTAGTCGTTATTAGCCAAGACACTTGAATCTTCATAGCTCATGTAAGAATGTTTGATTCTCTCAAACTTATTTAACTTTCAAACTTTTGATTATGACTCTTCAAATGATTACAACTTTAAGAACCTTCTAAGCCTTCGAAGACCTATATAAGGCTGCTCTCTGACATTAACTAATTTTCATTCGAGATCCTCTCAGACTCTTTTAAGACTTTGTTAGGCTATAAGTAGAGAAACTGATTGTTCAAGACCTGTTCAAGACTTTTTATGACCCTCCGGGACTTTGACTAGGCCCCTTCATAGCATGATCATGACTTACAAAAATTCCTCCTTTTTTTTTTTTTTTTTTTTTTTTTAAGGCAAGACATACACTCCTCCAGACCTTTTGTAATTTGCGACTTTTTAACATTCCTTAAGACTTTTCAAAGTTCGTTCACAATAATTTTAGGATTTCCTTAATAATCGGTTAAGGATTCCTTGGGCCTTGAAACTACTTAAGCATTTTCAATAAAAAATAATCAAAATAAATTAACCAAAGATAATCAGAAACAAAAATCATTAAAATCAACCAATGAAAAATCATTAAAATCAATTAATCAAATATCATGAACAGTAGTTAATCAGAAATAATGAAAATTATTCAATTAAAAGAACTGACATCAATAAATTAAAAATAATCGAAATGAATCAATTAAAAGTAATTGAATGTGATCACTGATTAGTTAATAATACCTAACCAACTAAAAAGGATTGGCTAATTAAATATTATCCGTTATAATTATTGACTAATTAGAAATAATCGATCAACATGAATAGTTGATCGTTGATTGAATTGAAATAGTAGGTTAATAATAAATAATGTTTAAAAATAATCAATTAATTAAGGATGTTCAATTTACCAAAAATAATTGATATATCAAAAAAAGTTAACCAACAATATACAATAATTTGAAATAGCCAATAAATCTAATGCATTTAACCGATCGCGTATAGTAAATTAATTAAAGCTAATAAATAATTGAAAATAACTGATTGATGAATAGAAAACAACTGATCGAATAAAAATGAATAAGTGGTCCTGAACTATAGGTATGAATTGTTAATAAATCACAAATAATACGAGTACATGAATAGGAAATTGGAAACCTCATTCACCAAGTGGCCGTAGTCCAGAATTATTACCAAAGTCGGTTTATTGGCGCCATCTGGTGGAGAATGTCATAAAGCATTTGCCATTGTTACAGATTATTATTTGGACGCTGTTAAGCGTAAGGGAATCAACCAACATTTGTAGACAAAATAAGTATAGTATCGTGTTGGAAAGAGCGTAAAAAGTAGAATTTTTCCAGAACTGGGCCCCCGATTCAAAATTGTGTACTCACGTTGAAAAAAGCTTATCAGTAAACGCTATGTCATATAGTTTCTACATGGCTCTTGAATTTCGAATCACGTGCTCTCAAAAAACAGATTTTGTTGGTTGGTTCTGTTACGCTTAACAGCGTCCATTTTCGCACGTGGAACCGGATAAAACTCGAACTGATCTACGTTCTAACGAGAGCTGATAAGAGTAAAATCGAGCTGTTTATGTTTACCAAGCTAGATACCATACATCTATAGAAGACCAACATTTTCCACTGTTGGGGTGGTTTTGGGATGAACACACAGAATCTCCACCGAGAGTTCATGTGTCTTTGTGTCACAAACTTTCCGGAATCCACAACCTTCCCCGATTTGCGGCCCTACAGATCGAAGAATACAAGACCGACAGTTCGCAAACTTTGACAGTGTTGCTACTATATCCCTGACTTCCCCTCGGCACTGATGCGATGCCCGATAGGGTAGTTTCCGGTGCTGGGGGTGCGGTGTCTCAGGGGCCACTTTGGCATGCGTGCATCGCCATACGTCCCACCACACCCTATATCCTTGACTTCCCATTAAAACTATCATATCAGTGTTACCAACTTCACACAAAGAATGGGAAGGTTTTTTGGTTTCTCAAACTTTGCTGTTTAGGACTGAGGGCATATTGTGAATTAGGTCTTCAACTAATTAACTGAATACTCGATTGAATTCAGAGTAATCAATAAAATAAATATAATTGAGCGGTTGATTAGTTATTAATAATTACTTAATAATTGATTATTCAGAAGTAATCGATTTACTTACAAATAGCGTTTTTAATGAGCGTTTGCTGTGAAATTTTTTTCTCACCTAATAAAGGCAACCCCCATCCGCTGGCCCCTATGGAGGGGTCGAAAAGATTTGTGTAACATGTAAGAAGAAACAAATGCTCACGTTCGATGAATATGTTTTTATATAATTAAATTGTTTCCTTCGCATTCATTTTTACTGCAGTTTTTTCAAATTTTGATTCATACGAATAATCGATGTTGAGCATGAATAAAGTTGTATAACACTAGAAGATTTTAGAGCTTATAACGAAGTAGCTGAAATAACGAAAAATAGCTGCATTAGTTATAACATTTAATTATTCGCCTTCTAGAAAATACACAAGCGGTTAGGTATACAAAAGTAAATACGTTTTACATGTTGAGTTAATATCTTGATAACTTAAGAATGTAGGCATAATATGTGTACATAAAACAGAGTAAATTTTGTATTTATTAAACAATATCCATTACATGTTTCATTACAAGCAAATAAATTAACGAACATCCGATTCAAGTTAAGGCGACGGCGGGGCAGCTTGACGTTTGTGGGGGGAACCAGTTTGCTGAGTGGTTGCTTTCTTTCGCCGAGGAGTTGGCTGCTTAGCTTGGCCGGGAGATGACTGCTTAGCTGGGCGAGTTAATGGATCAATTTGGCGAGAACGTGGATTTGCTCGGATGTCAGATGCTGAATTAGTTATGTGAGAATGTGTACGAGCAATGAGGTCAGTCTCGTCGTCCAAATCTAAATCATCTCTTTCGTTAGGTAATATTTTAGTCCATCTCAAAATATTACCGCCCCACTGATACTCGAAGTAATCACCCCGATCGTGAAAATTTTTGGAGCTCGGAACAAACTGACCGTTTTCAATGATGCCGTCATTTTTACTCCAGCCCCTCTTTGCGCCGAAATATTCGGTATAACCCCCGTCATTAATTATGGTGTGATCGCCTCTGATTACGTTTCTAATTATATCCATATTTTTGGTCCTCCAATGACTTCCTGTAGGCGAGAAATGTACCATATATTCGAAATTATTCTCACTGTTCACGAGTCCGGGGTCCTCAGGAATTTGCTCAAATATTTTTTTGTCTTTCGTAAGTGCAGATAAATCTACAGGCGGCGAAGGGTATCCGTGGAATCCATTAACAATCACGCTGTTTGTATCGGCCACAATACCATTGTTTCTGGTTTGTGTTTTTCTTGCTCCTTTTTCTTCATCTGTCTTCAAGTCGCAGTGTTTACGGTAGATCTGAACATGAATTTTGTTCCCTTTGGGTTTTCCGGCGGTGCCTCTACCCCCAGGCCTATGACGGTTCTTCTCGCCTTTCGGCGGATTCCGACTGATACTCCCTCCTTCCAATATTCTAACCATTTTCAAGTCATTTTTGTCCATCAATATTTCTTCAAGCACTGACCCACTTGGGTCATAGATGGTGGCTGTTTTCAAGGCATGGAATTTATTTTCTTTCGTTACTAGTACATTGCCGTCTTTTTTGTCGGTGCAGATTTTCTCATCTCCATTCCCTTTGTTGTACAATGACTTTACTACCTTTCCGTCTGCGTACTTTAGGGTTGTTTTCTTCTCGCCTTTACTCCTAACTTCTTCCACGACTTTCATTATATCGTTTCGGTCAGTAATTAGAATGTATTTATTAAGTGGACCGGCATTCTTGCTGATCAGTTCTCGGGTTTGGAATTCCGGAATTATTTTTTCAGTATACTGAGCATCATCTGTGACCAGGTCAGTTGGGAAGCAAAATTCCGGGGTTGATGATTTGGAATGCTGTTGGTGTCTGGATGTTTTTTTGGGTTTTCCATTTTTTCCCTGCGTAGGGTTTCCCGATCCTTCTTTTTTTCCTGCTAATACAGCAGTCTGAAATAATAAATCAAGTAATTTAGTAGGGGTGAAAAAAACCCTAATGAATTTGTTTAGATGGGTTCAGATTTGTAATTCGTACCAGGAAAGTTTGGTTAACTACTTTGTTTTTAGTTTGTTCTGTAATTTCCTGAGCAGGTTTCACCAGCGATAAATTTGTCGGGCATTCGTGGAAGCGATTCATTTTGTTAGTTTCTATTTAATCAATTATGAATAATGTATATGTATCCTGATTTTAAGGTATTTAGATGGAAGGAAGCAAGATAACGTAATAACGAGTAATTTTCCATCATAATCAAGATCAATACAAGATACTCGCATCTCAGGACATTATGAAGATTACTTAACAACAGTTGCGGATCCAGACAGCGACAGTTCAAAATATGAAAAGCAGTTATCGTTTTATCAAGGCCCTCTTCCACTTGAGCACTTAGATAATCTCTTCCCGGTCTCACAATGTTGACTAAATGAGTTGTTGAACGAGAGAAAGCGTTCATACTATAACACAATTTGTACCGTTGAATTTTTCTATTTACGTGTTGAAAATGAAAATGCCTTTCACAGTGTGACACGTTTTGTTCTTAGATTCTTGACTGGTTGGCAATTTTCAAATTCTTGTCAGTGTTCACCACAATTTACTTATTTATTATTTTTTAGAGCCTTTATTCGAAATGAGCCCGGGTGTGTGTGGGGCCGTTAGAATGCACTCGGTTTCGGGCATGGACATCCATAGTCCTCTTCCACTATCCACTATCCCTTCCCACTCCACCCCATAATATCTCAAATTTTCTAGTCAACCCGTCCCACCTTGTCGACGGTCTACCTCCTCTTTTCCACTCCCTTGGTGACCATTCTTCGGCTACTTTCCCCCATTTCACCATGTGTCCGGCGAAGCTTAGCTTAGCTTTTTTGACTCTTCACCCTGTATCTTGTGACCCTGTTATTTTTTGAATCCCCCCTAGTTTTACTTCATCTTTTATTCTTATCTTCATTATGCTGCGTAGCATCCTGCAGTGGGTCATCCTCAAACTGTCGCTTTATGACTTTGTCAGGGACCAAGTTTCAGCTCTGTAGGTGAGGGTGTGTATCACACGCTGATCTAAAATTTTTATTTTTGCCCTCATCGGTAGACTGCCTCAGAACCTCCCTGTGTGTCCAGAAGTTTTTCAACCTTTCACTGTCCTCGCTCTCAATTCCATCCCCCCTCCCCTCGAATGCAACCATTTGACCAAGGTAGTTATTTCTTTCCCAATTTCAATTTTATCGCTCGCTGAAAATTTCTCCTCACGTATGTTAGTGATTACCTTGGTCTTTAATGTATTCATTGACAATTCGATCTTCGTGCTTTCGATATTGAGTTCCTCGGCCATAGCTTGCAACTCCTTCAGGTCATCGCTTAGTAGCAAACCGAAAATTATTCAAATCTTTACTCCCTTCCCCTCCTAATTTAAATTTATAAAAATCTCTTCCAATACTACGCTGAACAAGTTCGGAGGAAGCGGACCCCCTTATTTTACTCCTTTTCGTATTCCAAATTCTTCCCACCTGTCCAATATCACATAGGCTGCTGTTTTCTCACACATTTTCTCGAGTATTTCCATGCCTCCATGTACCCCCGCTCTTTCAATGCTTCCCAAATTATCACATGTTTGATTGAATCAAACACTTTATGAGGCCCAGTGGCATATTGTACTCTCTTGTTTTCTCTAAAATTTCATTCAATGATACGAAAATATGGTCAGTGGTTGAATAGCCCCTTCTAAACCCCGCCTGCTCCTCCAGTTTGATTTCAGTTCACAATCCCATAAATTCTATTTCTCAGTGTCTCAATATTTTTTCGAATATCTTGCTTATGTTTGACGAGAGGCTGATAAGCCTATAATTGTGCAAATCAATTCCATCCCCTATTTTGTACAGAAAAATTATTTCCGTTTCACGCCATTGTTTTGGGTGAAGCTGGACTGAACGAACTTGCTGAACAAGTTGGCCATGAAGGGTGCAAGTACATTCACCGTGATCCTCAATACTTATTTTCCACTCCATCCAGCCCTGTAGCTTTGGCTTTTTTCGCTGTTTTCAAGGCTTTCTAAACGTCTTCCTTTATGATTAAGGACATGTCTTCTTCCTCCCTTCTTTCCCTTCCTTTACTTTCCTCTTCCAAGAACCTCTCTTATTTTCCTTCCTTCCCTTCTTTGTTTGAAGTTTCTCCCATCCTTTTTACTATCAGCATACTTATAGCTTTTTGAAAAATTCCGTTGCTTACTCAACTATCCCCTAACTGCCAAAAAACAGCTTTCTCCTGAAATTCCTTGCTTTTGTACCAGGAAGTGAATTTTGCCTACCAGCCAGTGCTTTACGCACTTTCTCGCTCGATTCGCTCCCCTATAATATTTCTTTCATCACAATTTGATCGTATGCTCGAATCCCTTTTTACCCCCTTACCCCGTTATCACAATACTACTCAACATTAAAGAACAGGCTTATACAAGTCTCGAAAAGCTTTTTGAAGGTTCTCGAAGTTTTGATCACTTGAAGAGCCACAATCAAAGATTTGAAAGGTAAACAAGTTTGGGAGAGTCTTAAACATTCTTACATGAGAAAAGAAGATCGTAAAGTCTAGGCTAGTCATAAGGACTAGTTCCCCAATCACCTCGAAGAAAAAGGGTGGATGGTATTATTAACTGATCACGTTCAATTACTTTCAATTGATCATTTCATTTATTTTTAGTTTGTCGATGCCAGTTATTTTAATTAATTAATTTTAATTATTTCTGATTTATCAAGTTTAATTATTTTTGATTAATTGATTCTGAATATTTTTTGATAATTTATTTTGTTTATTTTTGATTGGAACTGCTTCAGAGTTTGATAGTCTCCAGTTCCAAGGGATCCTAACCGATTAGGAAGGAAATTCTAAGATCATTGTTAACGAGCTTTGAAAAGTCTTAAGAATGTTAAAAAGTTGCAATCAGATCTGGAGCAGCGTCAGTTTTGGTCTTTTAAAAAGATGGAAGAATTTTTATAAGTCTTGGCTATGTCATGAAGGGACCTAATCAGATCCGGAAGGGTCATAAAAAGTCTTGAACAATCATTTTCTCTACTTATAGCCTAAAAAAGTCTTGAAATAGCCTGGGAGGATCTCGAATGAAAATTAGTTAATGTCAGAGAGCAGCCTTATATAAGTCTTGGAAGGCTTTGAGGGGTCTTAAAGTTTTGATCATTTGAAGGGCCATAATCAAAAGTTTGAAAGTTGAATAAGTCTGAGAGAGTCAAACATTCTTACATGAGCAATGAAGATTAAAGAGTCTTGGCTAATCATAAAAACTAGTTCCCCAACCTTCTCGAAGAAAAAGGGTAGATGATATTATAAAGAACGTTAAAAATGGTCGCAAAAGTTGTCACCCTGTTAAACGGCGCCATCAGTCTTTTGTGCGAAGAAGGGCATACCAGATTCTTGGAGGAGCAAATTTAAGCACGAGGAGGGATGATTGTGGACAGCAATGGAGAAGCACTGCATTTTTTTCTTAGGCTAGGAGAAAGGCAAACCTAGTTACCAGAGGGCAATGTCCCCATTTGCACCTCACTAGTCACCGCCTTACTCAGTTGAGAATCAGTGAACTAAAAATACGATAATACGAAAGATATGTACTAAAAAGTTCTTACACACTTTGAATTGCCCCTCCCTGGGACGGAGAGCAATTGATTACTTAATCTTCAATGCTCATGTAGAATTCGTTGGAGCCCTTCAAACTCTTCACGGCTCTTGTGACTGTGCTCTAGGCTCGATCTGGACACGAATCGGATTAATCAGAGAGTCATCTAAAAAGACCCGAGCATTATTGGGAAGTAATTTCCAGTCAAACGAGGAAGAGGAAAGTCAAGAATTATCCAGTCGAAATGCTGCAACTGTATAGTTACCAGTAAAATTACAGTTTTTTTAGGCAACTGTATCGAGTAAAAATTTGAATCCAAGTATCCTGATTTTTACAATCGATGAAACCAATATTCGACAATGATTTTTTTAGATTTATTGATCGACTGATGGTAATTTTAATATCAAGCGGAAAACATTTTATAGACGAAAGGGTTAAAACGAAGAATTTCTTCAATTCTAAGATCTTATAAATTCACAGAAATTAAACTACGAGTATGTTCAATAATCAAGCAAAAAATCTCTAAATTAACTAATAGAGAGAGAGAGAGAGAGAGAGAGAGAGAGAGCTTACTTGTATCAGCACAAACGTCAGAAGAAATGTGAAAAGTAATTTCTTCATTGTAACCGATATTACAAAGTAATTCACAATTACACTTTACAGCTACACTTTTCAAATGAAGGTAAAGTTAACCCAATGTATTGACAGCCTCACTGCAATCTTATAAATACAGGTTGCAAACAAAGCGGGAAAAGAAATGTAAATTTGTAAAATTCTACAATAAACACCCTTTCAATGATGTTTAATGAGATGAATTATTCACACGTGTGCATCATTAATAGAAACAGTTGCTCGATTTGTTTTGAGTTGAAAGAGCTCAAGATTATATTTTAATTTTTAACGGATGAGAAAGTTGACAAAAAATTAAATTTTGGGGATTTACAGCGAAGTCTGGATGGCTGTCTGTTTATTGGTCCATCCGCCTGTCTGTGGGAGTTCAGAATTTTAGTGCAACTCGAGGTACTAAAAATTTAGTCTTCAACCTCCTCTTACCAAAACTGAGCGACAAAGAGACAAGGAGACAGTCAGTTAGTTGGGCAGATGGACACAAGAGACAGAAAGATAGGAATTAAAACAAGTCGGTAGACAGCCGTTCGACTCCATCAAATAAGGTTGGAGTCGAAAACCAAGCTCTTCCTCTCTGTATCCCAAAACTATACGTACATTTTCTTCACTATGCCCGACTGAGAAGGAGCTCCCTACCCTTTGATATACGAGAAAACTTTAGGAGCCTTGATAAAACCGACTAAAAGGTAACTAGTTATTCAAAAGTCAACCAATCTGACAGAAACATAAACCGAAGCCTGTGCAGCTTCAAGCAAGCTGCCAACAGGAGCCATGTGCTGTCGGCAAGGGGGTTCAAGGGCGAGGCCCCTAAGTACTGAAAAGTGTTTTGAGTTTATGTAAAAATATTCGAGAATTTCCTTTCTTTTTTACGCTTCTGAAATATCGAGAATATTCTTGACAGATTATATGCGAAACCAAGATCTGTTTCGAAAAGTATTTTTGTTCTGGAAAGGAATTCAAAAAATTTCTTTCGTGTTTTTGTGCATTTACTTGAGTGCAGAAAATGAAAAAACGAGCAACAGAAAAGCTTCACGACTTTTATATTTTGCCAAAAAATATAACCAAAATGGTCCAATTTAGTCAAAACCTTGCCGGAAAATGCTGACTCGGAACACAGATTTTTTCAGTAAAAAAGAGAAAAAAAAGTTTGACTAGTTTTATATTTGACCGATTCATGTCCAAAATGCTGACTATGGCAAAATCGAAAACTCAGAAGAACGCCAACTCAGTATAAACGTTTTTCGTAAAAGGTTAACGATTTCTTGTTACGCTAGGGGTCCAAAATGCCGACTGAATGCATCAACTGACGGAAAATGCCTACTCCGAAGATTTGTGGGTGGGGGCGTCATTTTTCCTCGGTACGTCCTACAGTCTCAAAAGTTATTAGAAAAATGTTGGCTTCAATCGACAAATTGAAGAACTAAAGTTCTTTGCTATTCATGGTTCTTCAATTTCTCTTTTTCTCTTTTTCGATCCCGAAATGCTTCCAGTTCCTAAAATTCGAAGAAACCATATTTCCGGAATTAATGAAATTTTTACATTTTGGAAGACTCAACAAGTTTAAAAAACAAAACTTGATATGATGATGAAACAATTTTATTGGGAGAGGGAAGGGTAATTTTCTTACCACAAAATATCAGTTTGACTCACCAGGAAAATTTCAAGACCAGCAAGAAAAAAAAAACTGTTTCCTCTTCTTCGATTTTGCAAATTCAAAATCATATCTTGGGAATTAATAGAAATTTTCGAAATCATCAAGCGAGGAAAAAACTCATCACTCTTTCAGCTAGGCCAACTAATGACCTGACTTTCAACTCCACCTCACTGAGATTGATTTTGTCAAAAATGTTGGAAACCCCTCCCCTCTCTCCAGGTACATCTTTCTAGACATTCATACTTCCAGTAGGTACAAGCAGCGGAAAAGAAATACGCGTGTATTGTGTGCAGCCAAACAAAATTCAGCAATTCGCAATTTTTACTCAGACGAAGGTGGGTAATACTAAATACTGGACACCTCAACCTTTTAACCTTTTTTTATCCAGAATGCAACTGAGCCTAAGGGGATGGTGAATTTTAGTTCGAGTGAATGTGAAAAATACTAAACTGAACAACTGAACCTCATAATCTCCATTTGCCTAAAAGTCACCCAAGCCTAAAGGAATGAGGCTACATCCCCACGCCATTTTCTTGCTCACTTTTGGCAAATTCTGGTAATCGTTCAAAATTTGTGTACGTGGAAGGATTCAGTCAATTAAAATTTCACCCATTTGTAATTGTTTTTCTATCGCGATCACGAGTAGAAAAAATTCATCTGTCACGTGTTCCCATTTTATGTTCACGTATTGTTAAGGAATTTCGTAGAATTTCGAAATTAACGAATCTATTCACAAGTATTTTGCCTGATTTTGTATTATCTTGCTGAATACTTGACATTCGAATATTTTAGGAATGTCACATCTGTTCTTCAGCTGAATCGTGATAAAGTATTTTTCGCTAGCAGTTATTCAGCTTCAGTTTTTATTATAGTTACACAACTTGCTATTGATTATTCGGAACGCAAGTAGAAACAATGCCATTTAATTTATTTGACTTTCGTTGTGCTACAAAGTCATTAAACAATATGATCACCTAATTAAACATTATTGTTCCTAATAAAAAATATTCAGCAGATATTCAAGAGTGAAATTAGTGCCATTGAGAATCATAAAGCTTGTAATCAACGGAAATGATTTTTTATTTTTCGAAAGTGATTTCAACTTTCAGTTGGCTGACAACATGTCCAAAACAATGGTCTTCCAAATGAAGATTTTTAAGAGATTTTTAAATGTTAAAATGCTTAGGTGAACATTGTGCAATTCTTCAGGAAATCAATACTATCCAAGCGCTAAATGCGAATACAAAGGATCAAAAATTTACTTGTCAGCACTTATATTCAAACTGCAATTGTTTATGATTAATGTCAAATGAAGGTGAACATACTTCAAAACAGAAGCACATTTAAATAAAAAATGAAATACCTACGAGTTAAGAACACGATAGTTTTGAGCACTGAGAATTGATAAATGTGTAGTAGGTATACTGAATATCACGCACAGGGCCACTTCTTACATAAAATATGGATGAAACTTGGAAATCAGTAGTAAGAGTTCCATTCGGGTCATTGCTTTCGGAAAATTGGTAGATTTTAGTTCGAGCTTAGCGACCCCAAGAACCTCTATTCCAACATTTTGATCGATTTTTTGTTAGATCAGTTTTGCCCGTTTATGGAATCAAATTTGTATTTTGGAGCCAAAATTAGGGTATGCTCGAATTTATAATCTGATTTTTGAAATAAGTGAACCAAAGAAAACCTTCCTTCGGTACATTCTTCAATTTCTCGGAAATCTCAGATTGATCATTCTAAAGGGGAGGGTTTGGGGCCTTAGTCGAGTTGGATCAAAAATCTGATTGATGTTTCGAAATCAACGATTTTACAGTATAATTCATCCACTTGCGGGATCAGACTTTCATTTTGGGGTCCGAATCGGGGTCAGACTGAATTTTCGAAATCAGCGATCCAAAATACTCCTCTTTCGGTACCGTACTCCACTGATGATGGCATAGCAGCCGAAAGCACTCTGGACTACAGAAGGAAGAAATTGTGAATTGATACGCCCTAAATATAGAATATACCAAGTCCACTCACACTCCAACATGGACACTAACCTTATTCAGTTTTCTACGGAGTCAAGTTGGTCCCTTTCGAAGGCAAAAAAATCAAATCGGAGATCAGTCAGATAGCAGATACTCAGCGACACACCCTTATTGATTAAATTTTCCAAGTCGGGTTATTTATGCCCAATGAAAGGGGTCAAATTGAATTTTGGAATCAAGCCAGGGCCAGATCAGTAATTCGATAGAATTTCAGAAACTAGCGACTCAAAAAATTCCCATTCCAGTACCTTGGTCAGTTCTTTCAGCAAGGTAAACGTGCCTCTCAAACGAGGAACAATACAAACGTGGAGCTCAGATCGGGATCGAATTGAAATTCGGATTACATTTTCGAATTCGGTTCTCCAAAACACCCATATTTTGGACAGGTACTTCTTGTCATACGTTCCCATTCAAAATTCTATAGTTGGTGGCTTGTAAAAGGGCATGATTTTTCATCTCGAAATAAGCCCGACCTTGTTTCTTGAAGATGCTCATTTATTCCATCTCAATCCCACATCGCAATAAAAAAAATACAGGGGATAAATTTTCAGGTAATAAGCAATTGGAGCTCTCGTTCATTTATGCAATGTGTAATAAGGTGCTCATTTGTTGGCAATCTCAGTGGTCATGATTTTAACCTGGGATTCGTTTAATTATTAATTTTAAAAATATTTCTTCGGAAGATTGATCAACTAGATTGTTGGATTTGTGAAATAAATGCAGAAGAGATAAAGGCTTCTCAGTGGCGTAGCCAGGATTTTCCCAAGGGGGGAGGGGGGGGGGGCAAAGTAAGATCTTCAATGGAGGAAAAGTCGAAAATTGACGTATTTTTTGATAAGTGCCGATATTCGAGGACTATTAATTTTATGAAAATGAAGGTAAAATTACCGCCCGAGCAAACATTTTCCGAAAACTCGTGTTTTAAAGGCAAAAAATTACATATTTTACATTCAATTTTAGGTGCCTTGGGGGTGGGCATTCGCTCCTTTCGTCCCCCTCCCCTTGGCTACGCCACTGACCCAAAAGAAATTTAAATTATGTGGCTTGTTTAGAAACTTGCTGCTTTTCTCAAGGGAGTAAGAAAAATTCATGTTTCAATTTCCTAAATGAGAAGAATTTCATTTTTCATTTTGAAAAGGAAACCTGCAACCTTCCTCTGAAAGAAAGGAAGAGTTTTTTTTTTTTTTTTTTTTTTTTAAATAAGAAGTACTATGTTTTTCTCGTTGAATACTGTATAATAACAAACAACTGCGTTCTGCATTTTTGAGGACAGAAATAAAATATGCATTTTTCTTTTCAAAGAAAAGAAATTAGTCCATTCAGGAGAGAAAAAGGACGACGATACTCTTTTCAAAATTTTGTCCAACTTCAGGTCCGATAATTTGAATTGTGAGGACTGACTACCACTTACATTTCTATAGTATGATCTACCAGTCCTTCTCAAGGGGTTTGGTGAATCAATTCACGCCATAACTAAATTTCAGGATTCGAAGTGGCTCGTCCATCCCGTCTCAATCCAACTTGACTTCGTAATAAAAAATATAAGGTTGGGGTGGAAAAACGGGGATTTCATGACGCTCTACGCTATTGCTAATAGTTAGATTTTCTAGAACCAAGTCAATTTTTTCCATTCAGTTTTTGAAATTTGGAATTTTGAAGACCAAACTGTAATGGGACCTCAAAATATTATTTTTATACGAAATTAGCAACCCGAAAAACTCTCTTGCGAAATTTTATCACATTTTTCATCAAAGCAAAATTGGCTCCTTCAAAATGGGAAAAGTCAAATTTGGGACACCAAATCGTGGTTGAACAGAAAATCTGATAGAACTTTCGATCTCTGCGACGCAGAAAATACCCTCTTCCAGTAACTTGTCTTATTCTAGTTTTCGATTTCTTAGACTAAGTCAAATTGAAGAGGACAATTTTTTACTTTCCTCGTGGAAAGAATCCAAGGTCTTTATGCACCTTGTTGGAAAGGCCTCTTCCCCCCAAAAGTAGAATCCGTGAAAAAATTTTGAAATTCGTCAATTTTGGGGACGAGGGGGTCTAGAGATGACCAAAATCCGCCCAGAATCAAACTGTGATGACCTATCAAACGAACTACCAAAAAAGGGGTTTTCTAGATCGCTGATTTCGAATAATTGCCTTATTTTTCCGATTTAACCCGTTTTAGAGTTTTAAAATCCAAATTTTCAACCTAAAATTGGTTCCATTATTCACAAATTTTTGACTTTCTGAATGCAGATTAATAAAGTGGATTAATGCACATCGTTGAATAGGAAACTTCCTCCAGAGTATGAATTCGTGAAAAAAATTTTAAAATTTATCAAGTTTGGGGGTAAGGGGCCCAGAGATGACCAAAGTCCGTCCAAAATTGAAGTTTATGACCTAGCAAAAAGACTATCGGAAAGGGGGTTTTCGAGGTCGCTGATTCCGAATGTCACACTTTCCTCCCGATTCAACTTGTTTTAGGGCTCTAAAAGTCGATTTTAGACTCAAAAGTGATTCTAATTTACAAATTTTTGAGTTTCTGAACGTAAGTTACCAAAGCGACTTTATGCACATCGTTGGATAGGGCAGTTCCCCTCCCATTACGAATTCGTGAAGAAACATGGCAAATTCATCAATTTTAGGAGACAGGGTCTAACCCTAGCCGAAACCTATCCAAAATCAGATACCTAAAAGTGCTGCCATTTACAAATTTTTGAATTTCTCATTGCAGATTATCCAAATGGCTTTATGCACGTCATTGGAAAGTAAACTTCCCCCAAAAACGAATCTGTGCGAAAAAAAGTTTGGGTTCATCACGTGATTTCTTACATCCAGCGCATCCTAATAGGGCCCCGAAATCCGAAATTTAAATGAAAAAGGTGGTGTCAAGTACAAATTTTTGACATTTTGGGACTCACAAGACATACAGGGTTATTCAGTTTTCGTTGCAACATAGGAAAACCCGGCATGTAGCGTGGTAAATGAATAAGCGGGCACACGATGACCGTTAATTTAGATTTAGACGCAACATTACTGTGCTCTGTGGCGCCGTGACGGACAACAGAAAATGCAACGATTCGAGGGGAAAATTTCGATAGTTTTTGAAGAATTTTATCGAAACTCATCAGGAAAAATGTTCGATAATCTCCGGAGAATTTCTTCGGAAACTTCGGGGAAAATGTCGGATGCTTTTTAAGGAATTCCATCGGAAACGGTAGGAAAATCTCTTATAATTTTTTAAAAAATTCATCGGAACTCGGGAAAAATCTCCGATCATTTGTAAAGAATTTTATCCAAACTCGGGAAAGTCTCCGAAAAATTGTAAAGAATTTTTTTGGAAACGGGAAAAATCTCGGATATGATTATTAAGGAATTTCATCGGAAATACTTTAGAAAGATTACCACTGATTTCCAAAAAAGTTCCATCAAAATTCTTCAAGAAAATTTTTCGAGAATTTTTGAAGTATTTCGGAGAAATACTCAAGAAAAATCTCCGATAATTTTTAAGGAATTTTTTCGGAACTCGGAAAAAATCTCCGATAATTTTTAAAGAATTTCAACGGAAATTGTTGGGAAAAATTCCGATAATGTCCGAGGAATCTCATCGGAAACCATTAGATAACATTTCCTATAATTTCCAAAAAGTTTCATCAGAATTCTTCGAGGAGGTTTTTCCGATAATTTTTGAAGCTTGCCATAGAAAATATTCGGGGAATACTCCAATGGTTTAATAAATCAAAAACTTTCTCGAAGAGTTTAATGAAATTTTTTTGGAAATCATTGGAAATTTTTCCTAAAGATTTCCGATGAGATTCTTCGGAAATTATCGGAATTAGTTTCGAACAATTTCCGATAAAATTCCTTAAAATTTATCGGAGATGTTTCCCGAATTCCCATAAAATTCCTCAAAATCTATTTGGGATTTTTTCAACGTTTCAGAAGAAATTCTTTGGAAATTATTGGAATTTTTTTCAATAATTTCCGATAAAATTCCTTACAATTTATCGGAGATTCTTTCAGAGTTCCAATGAAATTCTTTAAAAATTATCAGAGATTTTTCCGAGCATTTCCCAGAAATACTTCAAATATTATCGAAAAATTTTCTTGAAGAATTTTGATGAAATTTCTTGAAAATCTTTGGAAATTATTTCTAAAGATTTCCGATGATATTCTTCGGACGTTATCGGAATTTTTTCTAACAATTTCCGATGAAAATCCTTAAAAATCATTCAATATTTTCCCCGATGTTTCCAAAACAATTATTTGGGAATTTTTGGAATTTTTTCCTGAAAAAATTCCGGTGAAATTCCTTAAAAATCAGCGGAGATTTTTCCTTGTGACGTTCGGAATCAGCGACCTCGAAAACCTCCTTTTCGATAGTCTGTTTGCTAGTTCATGATACTTCAATTTTGGACGAATTTTGGTCATCTATAGGCCCCTTACCCCCAAATTTGATAAATTTTGAAATTTTTTTCATGGATTCACACTCTGGAAGAAGTTCCCTATTCAACGATGTACGTGAAGCCACTCAAATAATCTGCATTCAGAAAGCCAAAAATTTGTGAATATGGAACCAATTTTACGTTGAAAATTTGGGTTTTAAAGCCCTAAACCGGGTTAAATCCTCAAAAACCCTTCTTTCAGTCGTTGGTTTGCTAGGTTATGACACTTTGATTTTTATGGATTTTGGTCATCTTTAGGCCCCTTGCCCCCCAAAATTGATGAATTTTGAAATTTTTTCACGGATTCGTATCTTGCAGGATATGCCCTTTCCAGCGATGTGCATAAAGCCATTACCTTTCCATTTAAGATTCCAAAGTTGGTGGCACGTTACAGCCCCCCCCTTTAATCGCGGAGAAAACTTTTCAAACTCTAGAGAAACTAGATTTTAACCGCAGGAAGATGGCAATTTGTCCGGCAAAGATCCACCGATCGGTTCGGGAAGAAAATGGAGGGGTAACTTTCGTGGAACACCCGTACTTCAGTTTTGTTCGGATTTTGGTCATCTCTGGGCCCTTACCTCCAAACTTGATAAATTTTGAAATTTTTTTCACGAATTCATGAACCCTCTGGAGGAAGTTTCCTATTCAAAGATGTGCATGAAGCCACTTTAATAAGCTGCATTCAGAAAGTCAAAAATTTGTAAGTAATGGAACCAATTTTAGGTTGAAAATTTGGATTTTAAAACTCTAAGAAAATGGGTTAAATCGGGAAAATAAGGCAAGTATTCGAAATCAGCGACCCAGAAAACCCCTTTTTTGATAGTTCGTTTGATAGGTCATCACACTTTGATTCTGGGCGGATTTTGGTCATCTCTAGGTCCCCTCGCCCCCCAAAATTGACGAATTTCAAAAATTTTTCACGGATTCTACTTTTGGAGGGAAGAGGCCTTTCCAACAAGGTGCATAAAGACATTGTATCAGCGAAAAGGAAAAACATGTAAAATAACCCCTCTGCCCCAAATGTTTGAATGTTCTGCCTCCTGGGTTAGTCAAATCAAAAAAATAAGGCAATATTCGAAATCAGCGACCTGGAAGACCTCATTTTTGATAGTTCGTTTGATAGGTGACCACACTTTGATTCTGGGTGGATTTTGGTCATCTCTAGGCCCCTTGCCCCCCAAAATTGACAAATTTTGATTTTCTTCCACGGATTCGTATTTTGGAGTAAATGGCTTTTCCAACAAGGTGCATAAAGGCATACCTTCCTATTTAAGATTCCGAAGTTGGTGGTAGGTTCCTGCCCCCGTGAAAGAGGGAGAAAATTTTTTAAGCTCAGGAGAAACTAGACTTCACGACTGGAAAATAATGTTCGTCCCGGAAGGATCTGCCCATCGGTTCGTGAAAAAACAGGGGAGGGGGGACTTTCGGGGAACACCCTGTATATTTCCCTTTACAATATCTTGAAATACCTAATATTAAATTATGAATAATTTATGGCTCTTTTTTACTAATTTTTCCCACTTCCTCTTGACCATTTGACTGAAATTTGGTATTTTATGAATATTCGTGGGGTAGATCATGTTCTGATGAAAAAAATGGGGTGACCAAAGTTACCCCAACGTCGAGGTAACTTTGATCACCTCATTAAGCGCTCCTACTGGAGTAAATTATGAACTAAAAAATTCGTTCTTGCGGCAGTTAGTACTTGTAATAAATAATATTCAAAGCTAGAAGCTGTTTTTCTTATAGTCCTCAAACTCGTTGAGCGATAAAGATAGAGATATGGTAAGAAGTGATCAATGTTACCCCGTTTTTTACGTTACCGTGTATATCTACATAAGTCTAACCTCTCCTATAGGCTAATGCTATTCATCCCGAATACGAGTATTTCATGACCCTGCAGTAGATGGGTACCTAGTAATACATAATCATTTACAGTGCAGCAGAGGTAGAATAAGCATCGTTTTCGTTTAATCATGCAATTTTTTCAGCAATAGTTATTGGCAAATTAATCGTGCCGAGTGGGATTGCCTAATATTTTAGAAGTTTATTGTTCTCAATCTCATAAAATCGACGATTTCGCGGTACCGAGTAGTTTATCAACAACTTCGAGGACATTGAAAGTTATTCGAAAACAGTTCGAGGTAAAAATGTGTAAAAATTGCAAATTAATCGCGCAGAGTAAGATTACCTAATATTGGAAATTTACTGTTCAGTCTCGTAAAGTAGACGATTTCGTGGTCATCAACTCTTTTATGAACAATTCCGAAAACAATGAAGATTGTTTCAAAACAGCTCAAATTATTGTAAAATTTTCCCCGTAAGTACACAAAACTTAACCTGATTCGTACGGCCATTACTCTGTAATTCGCAACTCTGTGATTGAACGAACAATGAACAACAGCCGAATGATTCCTAAGAAGCTATTATCTTCCTTTCCAGAAAAACAAAAAATAAGCGAATTTGATAATTGCGATTTGTTTGTTTATCTTTTTATAACGTTTGTAAGTGCTGAGGCTCTCGAGAGCCACCCCTACTCCCCCCATTTATAGGTATTCGTCTCCATATAACCCTTCCATCTTCTTTTGTCCCATACTAATCCCTGATATATGGCTTCAATTCTTTGATGAGCTCGTCTGCTTTTTTACCTTTTCCTATTATACGGTATCCAGTTAAGTAATTTTACTCCATCTGCTGTTATCTACTCAATATAAAACGATCATGATCAAAGTTACTCGTGATCGTGAGCTTCATGAGATATCATTTGAAAATGTTGAACCAGACTTAACCAATGAAGTTGGAGACGTTATTAAGAACATTCCAGGAGGTGAAGTATTATCTGCACAGGAGGTGATTGAATGGATGCAGTTCAATGAAATCGAATTTACGGTAACAGATGATGAAGCAGCTGAACTAGTTTTGAGAAAAAATAATAATGGTGAAGATGAGCCAGCTGATGAAAAGACTGCCGAAAGTGTACTGTTTGGAAAAACCTCGGATGCATTTGAAACCGCTCTGAAATTTATGAACAACAGGAATCAGCTGAGTCAGTCGATATAACAGTCATCCGAAAAGGGCAAGATTTTGCCGCACTACGAACGATTTCAGCCCCTAAACAACAATTAATTTCTATATTTATTTCAAAATAATTTTTCCTTTTTCTACCCATAATGTTCCTATACGAAGGCCCTACCACATGCCTGCGTCGACACACAGACCAAGACGAGGAGATGAGGGGTGAGTGAAGAGGCAGCGCGTCCGGCTGTGGGGGGACCTGAATTCCAGGCGAGCGCTCAGGGAGCGCGGACCTCGGTCAGTAAGGAACCCCATGGTGGCCCTTGCAGGGTGCGCGCGCCGTTGCGGCACGGAGAAATGAAGGCTCGGATCCGGCCACTGATGTGATATTCGAAAGGGTAGTTTCCGGGGTCGGCGGTGCGGTGTCATAGGAGCCACTTTGGCATGCGGACATCACCATACGTCCCACCACACCATACGGAGGCCTACTTACAGTACTGTAATCTCATGTCAAATTTGAATTATCTTTCTTTGCATAGAATATAATGTTATTAAATTTCATTGAAAATATCAATTCCTGCCTCAAAACAGTTATTTTCGGGGGGGAGGGAGGTGCACTTCTGATTATCCTACTTTTTCGAATGGTCTCTTGTTCTCCATCGGGATGAGAGAGTTTTTACTGTAGATGAAGTTTAATAACCAACAATTACTGAACAATATTTGGGTTTTGTTATTTTTCAATATTAGGGGCTTAATCTGTTCTTGTAGGTCTAAAAACACTCCAGCAAATTTTTTTTTCTTTCTTGAATTGAAAAATATTTAAGGATCATGCATCTGAGGTGAAGTTTAATATAGAATTTCCCATAAGAAAAACTTCAATTTGGTTTTAAAAACCCCTAACAATATTGATTTGACTCAAAAAATTCTTCTTATTAGTGTACCCATTGGAAAAAATTTTTCAAGGCCGGCGCCCCCGTCTTGAATGCAGGTAAAAAGTGAAGTTTCATCCTTAGAGTTCATGGAAAGGACATAAAAAGGTATAAAAACCGGTTTTCACGATTTCTGGGTTGCCGCTTCAAACTTAAAAGGGTCTACAAAGGGGCAGAAATGAAAAACTGCCAATAGATACCTCAAATATAATATCAAATAGGGTTTGCGAGGTCGGGAGTTTAATTTATGAAGTTGTTTTGGTTTCAACCCTTATCCATATTGAACAACAGGGAGCTGAAATTGTGAATCTGTACACCTATAACGAAAGGCCTACTTTGTCGATTTTAGTTTGGGCTGTAGAGCCGTTTTTCTGGATTTCGACCAGAAATTGATTTCTTGATTATTAACTTTTTGGATAGCAAGAATCCTGCTCTTTCGCCTCCACTTTGCCATTTTTCGATATCTCACTCCGTTCCAGCTCCAGTAGCCCCGAAGAAGGAAAAATAAAGCCTGGAGGAATTTCCACGGTCCCCCTCTCCTTCCAGTTCAATGTTGTTCTTTCGTTAGATGGGAAACAATTATAAGCTTACGGGATAAGAGGTTTCTTTCATGGTGTAAGGAGTGATTGCTGATTTAATGTACAGTATGATTGAAATTCAGGACTTTCGAAAATATCGGGACACCTTGAATGTCCGGGCCTGGGGTGTCCCCCCCCCCTTTGAAAAGGTTGAGCTCCAGAGTATGAAATGCATGGAAACAGGAAGGGCCCAGGTTACCGATGCCAAATGTTTCCTCGTAGGAAGTTTTCATTCTGAATCGCTTGCCAACTTTCAAAAGTGTTTTCCTCAAAATACAGCTTCTCCGTGCTTCAACTTCAAAAATCCGAAAAAATATCTGTCTGTAACGCTACAGAGCTGGTTAAGATCTCGTTCGAAAAGTAATTTTGTCTATTACCCCTTACCCTTAACTCAATACCGATAAAGTGGGCCCCTTCCATAAAGACAAACACAATGATATTGAAATTTTCCCCTTTTTGCGTTAAGTTCGTCAAAATTAGGTTTTTTTAATTTCAAGTTTTTTTTGTGTTTGTTTCAACTTCTCACCCTCACATTGGTTTACAAGGCGCCAAAACGTAAAAGCTTCGATTCTACTCAATTGGGAACTATAATGATGGAAAGTTTACTTTTTGCCAACATTTGAAAAAAAAAAGGCTTCGACCCTGAGAATTAAATACCCAATTAGTAGAGTACTAAAAATGATTATTTTGAGAATTTTTAGTTAAATTTGATTTTTATGGGCGGTTAGGTACGCAATAGACACACTAATGAGGACAATTTTTTTTTAGTCAAACCAATATTTTGGCCAAACTTAATTTATAAGTTTTTTCAAAGCAAAACTGGAATTTCTCTAATGGGAAATTTTGTGTTAGACTTCAGCCCAGGTGTGCGACCCTTAAATATTTATCGATTTCAGAAAAATTTCAGCGGGGGTGTTTTTACACCTAGAACAGATTAAGCCCTCGAGAGCGCAACTTTTCGAAAAAAGCTTTTTTTTAAATACAACTCCATTAGGTGGGTGTGTTAACTACGAATTTAATGAAGTTTTTGTTACCACAAACTTTCAAATCTTCATTAAGTACATATTACTATGAAATAAACAACTGAATATCTGAAACTTTTTGATGACATTTGCATAACTTGCGTCACCCTCCCTCAAAACAACGAACTTAGCTGCCTCCCCCCCCCTTGGAAAAGTGGTCAAGCTACGGGTTAACTATGAAATTTACAAGTGCGGCGATTCTCTCTTCTCGAACGCATGTTTTGGTAAAAATCGTCCTGCTTGACTACAGCACGATGCGACGCCTAACACACGTCTTTTGTTTCCAGCATACCTGTACATCTGATAATCTTTTCAAAACCACATTATTATTATTACTCTTTTTATTCTTATGACTTACTCTCCTTTTTCATTCTCGATTGACCAGGCAGGAACATTAGTTCAGTTTAATACAATCACAATACTGTTACAGTAACTTTATGTTTGGATCTGTTTCTACTGACCCTTGCAGGACGCGCGCACTGGAAGTGGCACGGCGAAATGGAGGCCTGGACTGGCCTCAGAGTGTCCCTTCAGCCACTGATGCCATACTCGAAAGGGTAGTTTCCGGGGCTGGGGGTGCGGTGTCTTAGAGGCCACTTTGGCATGCGTGCATCGCCATACGTCCCACTACACGTGATCTGTTTTTACTATCGGTCAGTGCATAAGCTTTTTTTACTTTTTCTCGGCTCTTGACTTTAAATGCCCTCGTTACAATTCGGACTAAAAACTACTCTCATACAATTTTCTGAGAAACCCGCACAAGTTCGAAAACGGAAACAGCATCTCGATTTAGTTGTGTCAGACACAAAAATGATCAAAGTAGGGGAAAACTAGGAAAAAGCTGAAATTTGGTATACTGGTTCCTCTCACTACCATAAACAACATATCAAAAGTCGCGAGCCAGATGACGCTTGCTTTTTTCCCTAGATGGTAAAATATGTGTCGCAAAACAGTTTTCCGGCAATATCTCGTTGAATATTGAATTTAGACGAGAAAATTTCGATTCAAATTTGTAGAGCATTAAAAAATCCATAAATTATGTTCCACGCAAAATCCTTGTACGACGCTTAATTTCTGAGATATTTGAAAATAAGTTTTTTTATACATGCACATAATACAGTATTCCATTGCCTGTCTCCTCACGTGTTCTACCCAAAAACTCAGCATATACATTACAGATAACAACAATAGTGGCGGTGGAACGAATGACCGCATGAAGAGGAATATGCAATTACATCACAGGGGTAACGTTTTTGTGCCAACAGAAGACCGCTAACGTTTTTCTGGTAAATTTTTTCGTACCTAGCCACTAGACAATATGTTCCGTCAAAACAAAATACGCGCATTGAAAGAAACAAAAACGAGAATAGTATCGTGGAACATTAGGGAAGTGATTCGAGAAGAAGAGGAGGTCGAAAACATCCTCGCCACACAGAACATAGACTTCGCTAGAAGAAGAGCCAGGGAACAAATAGGATATCCAGCTGATATATGGTCATACAGACCTTGAAAAATGTACTAGCTAGAAATTTTCCGTTACTAGTGTAAAATTCCATTCCCCAAATTCCGACATGTATTACCCAAGAATTTGTTGTGTGTATAATTAGTGTACAGATCAGATGTTTCATCATATCCATGATAGTGGGGCGTATGGCGGTGCACGCACGTCAAATTAGCCCCGGAACACTGCACTCCTCTAACCTGGAATTACCCCGACTGGGCCTGCGTCAGGGTGGAAAATAATGAACACATAAAATATATCCACCATTTTACCTTTAAATATCTCAGGAACTAAGCATCATATAACGATTTAGTGTTGAACATAATTTGTGTATTTCGTAGTGTTCTACAAATTTTGCTTTAAGCTTTTTCGTTTAAATTCAATGTTCAATGAGATATTCACGAAAAACCGATTTGCACCACACATTTTACCTTCGGGGAAAACGCAAGTGTCATCTGACTGTCGAATTTAGTACGTTGTCTAGGGTAGAAAGCGGTACCAGTATACCAAACTGCAACTTTTCCTTAATTTTTATATCCCAATTTGCTAATATGACTAGACTACTATCACCTAAAAGAAATCGAAAAAATTATTGTTTCCCTTCGTAGAGAGTAAATTCGGATTCGCGTAAGTAAATTCTTTTTTTAAATCGCTCGGTGATATTTCAATCATAGAATAGCTGATATCCCCAATATTAGTATACATTACGAGGACAAAGATCAAAGGAATGACGCGGGTACGGAAGTGCAAATTTTATTCATCGAGTATAAGTACATACGAGTATTATAAGTATATCTATAGTAGAATAAAATGTCAAACTAACAAAAAGCTGGCGTCGAAGTTTAAATCCATTGGATAGAACAATACTATTGTAAACGTGTGATAAAAACGATCAAGCAAAATGAATAAGTATGTAAGCCAATAAGTAGTTAATAAACTAATCTGATGTGTAATATAAAGGTCACCTCGGTCTCGGCTATTGACTGGCCATTCATCCACAACCGAATGAGTTTACTTCCAAGCTTTTCTGCTGAGGTAGTCGCTCCCACAAATCGAAGTCGCAAGTCCTACACTCGCCGGCATCGTCCCCCGACGACTTGCAGCTAGCGACATCGGGCACGCAAGCTACCGCCTTTACGATGTACCTCATACCGCCGGCCACGACTTGCGATTTCGCCTCCTTGATTTCGGCAGCCGTTCTCTGACAAGGCAATTCGATACCGGCATCCAGTTTAGCGAGAGCGGTATTCACCCTCCAGAGAATTTCGGGGTCTTTCGTATCTCGTGGAATGATAATGCCTGACCAGCCCGGAGAAGGCGGGAATGGTGAACATTCGAATTGTGCCGGAATCGAAACGGCGAACGCGAAAATGAGAATCAATGATGGCGAATACATAGTCGGATGAAGTGCGAAAAATATTTCAAAAAAATGTACGTATATAGATCACAGAACGTACTTTCGGAGATGTTATTGCACAAGTTGAGTAATTTACGCACGAATACAACCGCTATCAAAGTGAATGGCCGATCTGATCGAGCGATTCAGGCTATCCACGGCTTATATACGATTCGATGAAACGTGATGTCATGCGATGTGACGTATTGTAATGTGATTTTATCGGATTGCTAACTGCAGATTTAGACAGTATCCTTTTTATTCGTCAGTGTGGTCAGATGTGGTACACATTCCAACTTTTCTTGAAACATGTCTACTGATTTCAACAATTCTAATACATTTTTACGCATTTTCATCATTCTTGATAGGATTTATACATTCTAGTATGTTCGTTATGTTTTGATTCGTTTTGGTACGTTTTAATATATTCAGTAGATTTCGGTACATTTTAAAGATTTTGACCAAAAATGTTTCTTCTACACTTTAGTACAACTTCAAAAATCACACATTTTATTTAGCACATTCCATTTGAAATCTGATACAATCTCGGAAAATTTCTTACTGGTACATTCTTCAACTTCCCATCTGGCAACACTGGTATTCGTACATTCATCGAGCACTCTAATTGCTGCTCGTACTGCGCGCTAAGTCATTAAGTTAGTAGCGCTGTTACTCGATGTGAATGTTACTGAAAATTTCTTGCTGGTGCATTTTTCAAGGTCTGGATGACCATATATCAGCTAGATGCCCTATTTGTTCCCTGGTCCTTCTTCTTTGTCTCACAGATTGCAGCGAAGTCTATGTTCTGTGTGGTGAGGATGTTTTCTACCTTCTCTTCTTTTCGAATCACTTCCCTAACGTTCTAAAATACTATTCTCGTTTTTTTCTTCTTTTCAATGCGCGTATTTTGTTTTGACATGGACATATTGTCCAATGGCTGGGCACGAAAAAATTTACCAGAAAAACGTTAGCGGTTTTCTGTTGACACAAAAACGTAATTGCGTATTCCTTTTCACGCGGTCATTCGTTCCACCGCCCCTATTGTTCGGTGTGTAAGGGTGTGCCAATTCACTTTTTCTTCTTCTGTATTCTAGAGCGCTTTCGGCTGTTATGCCATCATCAGTGGAGTACCCTAAATGAGACTTGTCTCTTGTGGTCCTGTAGTTATAGTTGAGAGTAGTACCGTATGGTAAACCTGTTTAGTCTTGTGCTCCTATTGGTTGCCTGTGATTATGCAGTCTGTCCAATCAGTGAGTGTTATTAGTTGTGTGCTCCTATTAGTTGTCTGTGATTGTGCAGTCCGTCCAATCCGTGGGGGTTATGCTATTATTTGGAATAAGTTCTCACTTTGGAAGTTAGTTGTTGTGTTCATTAGGTTGTTTTGTTTTATTTTTGCCTTTATTATTTATAGTTGTTCTTTTAATTTTCTTTTTCTGGGTGTATTTTGCTAATGCGTATAATCTTCATTGACTTTTCTGTCAGTTTGTCAATTTTATGGTTTCCTCATGGTTATTGCAGATGTGTGTTTTCCAAACAGTGATTTGTCATCATTTAGCTTCTGTGATTTTTCATGTTCTTTGATTCTGGTTGTGAATTTTCTGCCTGTTTCTCCTATGTAGGTCATGTCACAGGGTTCACATTCCAGTCTGTATACACCGCTGCTGTTGTTTGGTATCACATAATGGTCTAGTATTTTTATTTTTTCCCTTAGCGGTAAGTTACAATCTAGCATCGCTCTGCGAGCCCAGAAACTTTTCAAACAAGCTTTCGTCATTCCTACCCTCAGCTCCAGTTTCTCTCTGTTTTTAAAAGTTACCATTTACCCTAAATAATTATATTCCTCCACTTTTCGATTTCTGTACCCCCACCTTTAATTTTCCCTCCTGAGTATTTGACATCACCTTGGTTTTTGTCAAATTCACTGACAGTCCTACGCTTCTACTTTCGGTACTGAGTTCTTCTGCCATCTCTTGTAACTCCTCTATTTCATTACTTAGCAACATAATTACATCTGCATATCGTAGGTTATTCAGCCATCGACTATTTATCCTTATCCTTTTTTTCTCCCAATTTAATCTCCGAAATATCCCCTCCAGTACAGCAATGAATAGGTTGGGAGACAGAGGGTCCCTCTGCTTCACTCCTTTCTGTATTTCATATTCTTCACCCACTCTGTCCAACTTTACGTATGCTGTGGTTTTTACAAACATTTCCCTCAGTACACTCACTATATCTCTTTCCAACCTCCTGTTTTTCTATAGCATCCCATACTGCCCAGTGCTCCACCGAGACGAATACTTTATTGAAATCAATAAACAAGAGACATAGTGGCATATTATACTCCTTTGTTTTTTCCAAAATTTTATTGAGCGTAAAGGCGGTATGGTCGACGGTTGAGTACCCTGCTCTAAACTCGGCTTGTTTCACTGGTTGGCTCCAATCTAAAGTTTTGTATAATCGTTGTTTTTTTTTTAGTAATTTTCCGAAAATTTTACTTATGTTTGAGGATAAGCTAACAGATTTATAATTATTCATGTCGCTCCTGTCTCCTTTTTTATACAGCAAAATTATTTCTGATTGATGTCATTATTTGGGTGTGAATCCTATTTGCTCAAATTTTTTAAATAATTTAGTCATGTAAGGTGTACGTGCATCTATTAAAATTATCATTAGTTCGTTCTCCTCCCCGTCTGGTCCAGTCACCTTCCCCTTCTTCAACGTTACTAATATCCTCCAAACTTCTTCGTTTGTAATTTCAGATGTAATTTCTTCCTTGTTTCCTTCCCTCTCTTCTGTTATTTCTTCTGTCCCTTTCTCATCCTTGCCCCTTCCTAGCCTAGTCCCCTGCACCTTCCCTTTCCCCGTATATAGCTCCTTATAAAATTCCGTTGCTTTTCTTACTATCTCCTTCCTTTCAAAAAGTTTTTTTTTAGATTTCTTCGTTTTTATGGCTGGGCATAAATTTTGCCTTTGAACAAATGCTTTATGTACTTTCCTAATAGAGCCAGTCTCCTTTATTATTTCCCTTATTGCCTCCTGATCGTATGTTTGTACATCTTTCCTTACCCCTTTCCTAATCAGTTCCCTCAATTTACATAGTTCTAACTGGTCCCACTGGTCCAACCTATCCTCATCGCTTCTGATCTGCGTTCGTTTATTTATGAGCTTTTTGGTTTCCTCGCTGATTTTGTCATTTGCTGGAGGCCTGACTTTTCTTTCCCCAATTTGTGCTGCCACCTCCTTGATGCAGTTCTCCATCCAATCATATTTCTCTTGCAAACTGGGGAAATTTTCCCCAGTACATATTTTACTTTACATTTAAGTTACTATAAAATAAAAATACTTTACATAGTTTACATTTTGCGTAAACTATATAAAGCATTTAGTTTACGGCTAACCCAGGCTATTTCTCACGGGCCATGACGAGGAAACTCACAATCGAGGCTCAAGAAATTTTCAAAACACCCTTCCCAATGACCTGGCCCAAGTGTCAGAAGTGGTATCAGACACTGATACTTCAATGATTTCTAGCAAAAAAAAAAGAAAAAAAAAAAGGATTTGTTTAAATAAAAAAATACCATATTCGATATTATCTGACGTCATTTGAGCATTTTAGTTACCCGGATCTGAGATACGCATTTGCGGCGATTCAGATAGGCAATTTTAATAACATTGCAACATATCACAGTGCCACCCCTTCAGATGCAAAGGAGATTGCATATTCAAGTGAATTTCCAATATTCCAGAAGACATATTCACGGCGAATCGAATAGGCAATTATAAATACATTCCAGTGTGCCAAAATGCCATCTCGTCTAATCGAAGGCAAATAATCTACCTCTCGTAATCAGAATGCGTCTGTAAAACTATAAAACGTGTAAATTAACCTTGTTTTTTTTTTTTTGTCTTTCTGTTTACCCTAAGCCCAAGATCATTGAAATTATCGTTCAGCTTGCGTATTTCATACACTTTCTCTGGGCTGCAATTTTAAACAGAAACGGGCGTACTTGAAATTTTTTACGGATATAAAGTAATGCTTACATTAGAATCCCACTGATTTTCTGTACATTTAGTCGAAATGGAGAAGAGATAACAACGTTTTCAACAACCCGCATTCGATCACAGAACTCATAAATAGTGTGGGAAGTGAGAAAACTCAGGCTGAATTGGTCAGCAGTTGCATGAACAACGGTTAGCAATTATTGACAATTCGTAGTTGCTGGTCGGTTCGGTCCGATCACTTTTTCAATCCGTGAACCTAGGAACGGGGGGGGGGGGTTGTCTCTGCTGACTTGGAGACAGTGCGGCTAGAACTGGACGGAAGCAGTAGAGGCCATCATGGGATATAGCAAGATAGCCATTCTTATTTTCATTTTGTCCGTAGGTTTGTCCCACGCCAAGAACAATCAAAAAGAAAAATTATACTACTATTTGTATTCAGGGTTCAGAGATATAGATTCCGCATTTTTTTTATTTTTTTATTTTTTGTAATTTGTGGTTTGTTAACACGTAGAGTATGAGTGGCTGAGGCCTCTGCCACCGAGCTGCCAGAGTGGCCATTGCACGGTCTCCAGCCAAGCCAAGAGCAAGACGAGGCGCAGATCGAGAATATATGTCCATAGCCAGTGACTAAACCAAAAGCCAGCCTCGAATAATGTTTTTTAAAAAGTAGTTTTTGCATTTTTTTTTTGTCGTTCATTTTTTTCCCCCAATCATCACGGACCGGCCCCGAAGCTGAAAAGAAGGAGATTATTTTGGACTTTTTTTGTTTTGTCGTATCTTTTCATGTTTTAAAATTTGTTTTATATTTCCAATTTAAATGTACTGTTTTTTTGTTGTTGTTTTTTTTTTGGGGGGGGGAGATATTTTATGTATGGTGACTGATGGGTAGGAGGGAGTTACTGATTTAAGTTGGGTTTCAGTTATGTTTTGGCCTAGTTTTTCAATCGGAGGGGGAGGGATGCTCGGGGCGGGTGCCTCTTCTTCGTCGCCGTTGGGCTCACGATGCATGACCAGTTATTTATTATTGTTCTTTTTGGTTTGGTATACTCATTGTTGAGGAGGTGGGTTGACGTGTATGTGGGTCGTTTTGTTTGTGTGTTTGTATGTTTCGTGGGGTCACATGATCAGGGGGCAGTTTGTGTTTTATTAGACGAAAGGGGCTCCCGGCTTATCAATTTTTTAACGTGCTTCTTTATACTTTTTACCATTGAAAATTTTTTATCTTGTTTTATCTATCTGATATCATGGTGTTTTGATCTTTTATATTTTAAAATTACATGCCTAAGTCTTATATTAGTCAATCACTTGGTTACACTTATTTCTAGTGGTGCTGGTTTCCATTACAGCAGACAGTGGTGGGGGTTTCCCGGTCCCTTACAGGATCTTTTTGAAAGTATCGCTGACTACGATAAATTTAGTTCCGTTCAGATTACCTCTTGTGTAGTAGTAAAGGTGATGCAGAGGCGTCCAAAATTTTTCTAAAAAAGCACCCAGAAAAATAAATAATATAAATGTTGAGGTCATTATTTGGCCGATTTTAATAAACATTTTTTTTGCATGCTCTTCTGTTGGTTTTCTACCTCATAGAACTAATGTGTGCAAAATTTGATCTAGCTCGCATAACAATAACCTTTTACTAGTCTCCCCCCCCCGTTGGCCAAAAAAAACGGGGGGGGGGAAATGGGTTGAAATAGAGAGAAAGGCGGATCTGTGATTGAGCCCCCCTTCCCCTTACTTAAATCCTGGGTACGGCCCTGCTTAATTTATTGATTGATAAGTGATTAATAGAGTAAGTGGTACAAATATGGACCCCCTTTTTATTGTGACTTTTATGGGCAGGAAAAAATGACCGAGAATTTTTTTCTACTATACCATTTGAAAGGCCATCCAACCTAGTTTAATGTGAAAAAAAAAAGTTTTGTGATATGTTGAAAATCAACAGAGAAAAATGAATTTTAGTAAAGTTGTAAAAAGTGGTACAAATATGGACCAGGGTATAGATATGGACCCCCTCAAAAAATTGCAAAAAATGGTAGAATATCATACGAAAATATATTAAAACGTGTTCAAAAACTTCGAATACATGAAAAAAACATTATTTCGTTGCAATATGGAAAAGGCGTTTCAAAGTTGTAGCTGGAATGTTGTATTTTTTGGCCGCTGTCTTAAAACCAGACTTCTTTGATTTCACATCCAAAATGACACACTTCATGTTTTCTTCGCCCCATTTATGTCATTTTGGGGTTGACGTTTTCGTGAATAACGCTTTTCTGGGCATACTGAGGAACATTAAAACAAAATTAAATCAAAAAATTTAGGGGTCCATATTTATACCTATTGAAAAAATCAGTTCTGGGTTACGAAAAATGAAAAAATCATGAAGATCAATTAAAGTAAAGACAAATGTCAAAGTACATTCTGAAAGTACACATTGAAAGCTACTTACTTCACTAATAGTTTTTTTTTAAAGCTTCATTCAAAGTTCTCCAACTTAAGGATGAAACATTCGTAAAATTGTCCAATTCGATTTAAACAACTCGTAGAAAAACAAATTGTTGATAACAGATTCGCAACTTGACTTAGATCCGAAAATATTGCATAGATCGTCGATACTACACTACTAGTATAATTTTTAGTACACAGAATGCCCGTAACGCTAGTGGATTTTTCTAAACCATAGGCGGTTCATATTTGTACCACTTTCTTACTCTAATTTGTCAATTAACTGATTAACCGATAATTGACTAATGGACGGTCAATACCTAATTATTCGATGATTGACATTTTACTTCTGGTATTTTCATTATTCAGCGCCCATATTTCGTTTACGGATACTGCGATTATCGACATTTCCATCGTGGCTTAAGATTATGGGTAAAGCAATCAATTTGATGTTCGACTCATCATTCAGTTTTGAACATTAAAAATAGACGGGACCAAAAGGAGGAGCAATGAGCTGTTTCTTCAATTCAGAATTTTGGAGTAGGGATGAAGCACTCTTAGGCTCTGTTTTGAAATAACGGAAAATAGAATTTTTGACAAGTTAAGATCGCAGGTTTCCTCGGATCTTCATTTCTGAAGAGAGAATTCAGTTTTAACCCCCTTGAAAAATAAGGTTTCATCGCTACTGGGGAGTAGAGGAACTGGAAAATTACAATGGATTTTCAGTTTAGACATCTAGATTTTGAACAAAACAACACAGCGCCAGAAATAAATTTTTTACTGGATAATAGATACCTTAAAGGGGCATTATTAACATTTAATATAGACTGGAATAGTACGTGGGTAGGTACTTCCTTAAATAAATGATACCTGGGTAAAGAAGTTGATGATATTTTATAGGTATTCTGTACATTATTTCGTCAGTTATTCGCTAAGACTCATTGAAACGCTTTCAGATGAGGCACTTTCAGATGAGAAACTTTCAGCTGAGGTACTTTCAGATGACGTAACAATATCGTCATATGCGAAATTAACACCACTGGCGTGTTTGCTCCATGTCATGCGACTACCGTACCAATTGTATTCGAAATAATTACCGTGATCGATTATATGGGTAGATTCCGTGACAAATTTGCCATTTTCGATGATACCTTCATTTTTACTCCACAACAGAATTCCATTGTCGGAATTGTACTCTGTGTAACCGCAATCATCAATAATACTTTCGTCGCCGTCAAGTACTTTTTGAATTATATTCTTATTTTTTGTTCGCCATTTACGTCCATCGCGTGAGTAATGCACCAAATATCCGATATTCTGCGGATCGTTAACTAAACCTTCGGTATTAGAAATATTTTCAACGAATTTCGCAGGATACCCAGATAAATTCGCAGTTCGAGAACATTCATAGTATCCGCTATTGGTGACACCATATCCACTGGCAACGATGCCTCTATTTATGGACTTTCTCGCTTCTACTACTTTGTCATTGACACGTTTTATCATGAATCCTTTGGTTGGAATCGAAATTCCATTACCTACGTCTATCCTAGGTCCATCGAAGGTCTTCTTGGTCTTAGGTGAGCTACCGGTGACGCTTCGGTTGCCAGTCCGTACGTCTTTGGATCTGTTAACTTTTATATTTGGGGATTTTTTAATGGATGGTATCCCACTCGATTCAATTTTAATGGGGATTCCTCTATCGGCTATTATTTTAGTGATGGCACCAATCATTTTATCATCTGACGTCCCGAGTATTAGGCCATTCTTGATGGTGAAATCAGAGGTTCCATTTTTATCGTTTCTAGTCTTTGGTATCGCTCTATTTTTTCTATCGCTCTTTCTTACCGCTTGTACTTTGCGAGACTGAATTATTTTAGCTATATCGTCGTTACTTAATGAGTTTTCATTGCTGGAAGAGCTCCTTACGGAGAGCTGGTCGAGAATTTTAGGGCTTTGTAATCGATTTGAAGGTGGTTTTTGGTAGCGTCCTTTTCCATTTTGAGATGTCAGAACTGCTGACAAAGTTACCTGAAATTAATAATACTATGTTACAAATAGTAGTAAGCCAACAACTGCCGTGCCAGTGAAAACACTTGATGTTTATTTTCTTACCTGAACCAATGGAATTGCAAAAAATGCCCAATAAATCTTCATTTTTCAACTCGACAGCTATAAACAAAGTTATTGCTAAAAATTATTCTTCATAGGTAACTATAGATATGTTCTTAGGTTCAAATCGGTTGAAGAAAATCAGTGTAATTTTATACTCGTACAAATAACAAGTTTAAGAACAATCAAGTACTTACCTACGCATTTATTTTTCACCATACTTTATTCTGTATATTCGTTTCATACACTCACCATATGTGTCTTTCAGTCTTTTCGACCAAGTTTAACGAATGGTATTCATTACTATACAATATATTTTCTACACGAACGCTATTTTAATGAAAAGATTATAACTTTAAACACTGAAACCACGATACAAGTATAAGTAACAATGAGAGCAATACAATCTATTTCAGTTGCCCTTGAAATAAAAATTGTTGATAGGAAAAATTCGTCATCACTTTCTCGACGACATTAAAGTAGAATCTATAAATGATTAAATCCGTCACTTTCCCTACGATATTGGAGTAGAATCTGAAATTGAATTCGATTCAAAAGTCGAATAATTATGTCGAGATGACTTTTGGACCAAATTTTGCTCAGACTTTGACGAATAACTCTATCTGAAAATCAATTCTAGCATAATACCTTAACTTCTTTATTGAATTCAAAATTAATTTTAACGATTCAAACCACAATGTCTCTTTCAAATAGTGGAAAACGTTGAATGTCAATAAAAGTCAATGTTTTGTAATTAACTTTTTCAGAGGTAGTCCACCATATTTATTATTCAATAATGAATACAACTTATGTAAAACTATCTGAACAACAGATAAGTATAGATAATTGTAAATTTGCAGGGGTGTAGCAAAACGGACTTATTGAGAGGGCGGGAATCAAAAATATCTTAACTTTTGTTGACCCCAAAAAATAGCTTATTATAAGATGCGTGAATTTGCCAACTAAAGCGCCTGATATTACAATCTGTCAACTCTAACTAAAAAGATGACTAGGGGACACTGCTGCCAACCTCAAGATAAATCTTGAGACCTCAGTAGTTTGAGGTCTGTCTCAAGATCTCAAGATCTTCGGACAAAATCTCGAGAATTTCAAGAAAATCTCGAGTTTTTAAGAATTTACATAAAACAGCGAATACCTATGCATTGCTTCTTCAAATTTTTCACTTCCAAAATTAGAAAACAGAAAGTTTATCTCCTTATGGGTGTAATAAGCACTCAGATTTTACACAGCAATAGAAATGTAAATGTAAAATACATCTGTGACTAGAGCACCTGGAAACAACCGAGTATGGACATCCGCCATCTTGAGTCCAACTGCGCCCGTCGATGAGGCTCTCTTAGTGGCATCGAAATGTTCTAAGGAAAGGGCAACCCTGACGGGGGGGGGGGAGAATGGAGGGAAATACTCCGGGCCCAGACTTTCAGGAGGGCCCGATATTTTTAAAAGCCCTGAATTTCAACGCTTACGGCTACATCATACTGTGCATCAAATCAGCAATCACTCCTTCGACCATGAACGAAACCTCTTATCCCGCAGCTTATAATTTTTTCCCATCTGACAAGAGAACAAAATGAACTAGAAGGAGAGGGGGCCCGTGGAGATTCCTTCCAGGCCCTCTTTTTCTCTCTACGGGACTGGAAATTGGCGTAAGTAATTAAATTCTCTCCTCTCTTCTTCACAGTATTCAAGAACAAAAGTGAAAAGAAAAAGTAAAATCTTTTTATAATCTGTTCCAAATAAGAGACTCCTTAACAAAATGACGTCACTGCACGATTCGACGGCACAGGGGAGCGGAAACGGAAAATGTTCACACTGAGGCGACTGAAACGCATTGACGCATATGCAGAAGGAAATTTACTTGTTATCGTATTCATTATACTGTGCTCAGAAGTTACTTTTATGAATAATTATTTAAATGTTTCATCGTGTTTTTTGGATCGTAATAAGCTAATAACTGAGGAGGGGGGATACGTCACAACACACAAAGCGCGTTCAGTGTGATGCTCTCTTTCTGTTAAGGAGTCTCTTATTTAGAACAGACTATAGAAATGTCGACAGAACTGAGGTTGGAGGGGGTAAAACAACAAACGTGATGAGTCAGTAAATATCTTCTTGTTGAGCAACGTAGATAAGGCGAAAATTTTTGTCTCAACATTTTTTACGAAGAATCTTCTGGGATTTTTCAACAGGCTTGGTTGACAGAACTGCTGGAGGAGGGAACATGTCTACACCTCTGAGAGCATGAAGCTATGAAATCATTGTTACATTTTTCATTTTTAATAAACACCATGGTTTCCTGGATCACATTATTCTATTGAATGAACGCTTCCAAGAGACATCAATCCTTTGAAATTTTTAAGGATTACACATTACAGAAAGCTATCAATAATATCAACTGCCCCTCAGCATAATACGGAGTACACTTTGATATCATGGTATATTTAACCTATCTTATGTCAGACCGAGCAGCAACACAATGGGGCCTTTTAGTCGCCTCTTACGACACGCTGGCCAGCGGTTAGCGTATTCTAGTCCCCACCAACAGGGATAATAATACTCCCTATACCTACCTACTTACCAATTTCATAAACTTTCCAAATTATATTACTGGTGTAATGAAATCGATAACGTTCTACATGTAACTGTTAGGTATATGAACATTATGCACTCAGTTTAATAAGATTTGTTGTTCTCTATTGAAACACTTCCGCCGACAAGGTACCTTTGAACTTTCAGATGAACTGACAATGTAGCCATAAGTGAAACTGACATCATTAGTGCATTCGCTCATTGTCATATGACAGCAGTACCTATTGCAATCATGATAGACTGAAGGTGCGACTTCGTGACAAATACACGAATTTCAATAGGTAACTTCATTTTTACATCCCAACAGAATTCCACTGCCGAAATTGTACTCCACGTAACCGTAGTATTATCAATTTTTGAGCTTTCATCACCATCAAGTACCTTTTTTTGAATGAGATCTTTACCAATTGGGCAGATAATGCACAAAGTATCCAATATCTTGAGGATCTTTTACGAGATTTTGAGAGCTGGAAATTTTCGACGGATATGTAGATAAATTCTCAGGTCGAAAATATTAATCATATCCACTATTCGTCTTCTTCTTGGTGCCATATTCTACGGCAGGGGTCGACAACCTTATTCAGCCTAAGAGCTCATTCTAAAATAATTTTCTCCTGAAGGGCGCATGAATGGTTGACGCAAATAATATGTTAGACAAGGACACAACAAGATGTTTATTACTTCAGGCATGATGCATGCATACAGCAGTCAAATATAGAACATAAGTCACTACTAGTTTTATTACAACAATTAGTCACTAATTATTAGTGCGATCCTTGGCCTTGCATTCCGACAACTTCATGAAATCTGGCTCATAATTTGAAGTACCTGTTCTCGTACAATGGTCCAAATTTGCATTTGTCGTTCTGCTTCTAAAAGCTTCTATATTTTGATTTCAAGTGCTTCATTGGGCGCATTGAAATCCGCTGTGCCGACCCCTGTTTTACGGACTTCAGACAGTTGTCACTTCTAGCCGGGTCATTCTTAGCACCCTCGCTTCATCAAAGAAGCACCCAAGGACTCGGGGCCACTTCTTCATCGTTTCTCTCCGTGACAACAATTCCAAGGCTTTTCCGCAACAGTGGTTTCCATCTTACTTTCCGTTGGATTTTCGATTGGGGTTTACTCCCCTAGGACAGCCGCGTTCCCCCGCTTAAGAGTCTGTCCTACTCTAGGTGTTCTGCATATACGGCGGCAGTTCTCGCCGGTCATAGGGTGGTCGATGAGCTCTTGGAAAGTTTTCTATATCAACTTACCTAAGGTTGACTCTTTCCACTCTGTTCACCCTACCGCTAGTTGTCCACGACTGCTTATTTGCCGAAGCTATTCGCAGTTGGCCTCTATACCTAGAGGTCGTTCCTCTATCCGCAACCCAGAGGACGCGCCCGGTAGCACTAGCTCTGCCCCGGGATCCATTACTCACGATAGTTTTATTTATGGACTTGATGATATGGTCACTTATACTCTTTCGATATGCTTTTATATGTGACCATTAGTCTACAATCGAAATTCAATTGCCTGCATGTATCTTCGGTCTGCCAAGTCATAGGTGAACTACCGGCAAAGCATTATTTGCCTGCTCGGTGATTTTTAGTTTTTGACTTGATAGAGTTTAACTTCATCTAGACGCTTCCATTACCTATTGGCGGCGCCATCAGTTCCTATTCCTAGACGTCTTAGCACAAGCCATCGTTATTCACAACGACATTCGAGTTCCTTACTCCCGTTCTGGGTGGTTGAATTACTCTATCCAGACCGTCGTCAGCTGATGATTCTTCATCACTGTACAGTGTACAGGCCATCTATTGAGCGAGAGTCAGACACTTCAGAGTTTCGTGATCGATATGCACTAAGTACTTTTTCGATTTTTCAAGTCAAAACCATTTTGTCCATTCCAATAACAAATTTTCCTCCATAAAACTAGACCTAAAATATTTTACGAAAATTCTTGTTTCTCAGTGTCCTTTGACCATTCGTAGATGAACTTAATCGCTTGAACAGTAGACACTCTGAAGAGTTTATTTCAGTACCTATTTGATACCAACTGTTTTATAGTTTTCCTCCGTCGTACTAGCTGGATAGAAGACTTCGGTAAAACATTATTCCGGACAAAATTACCAACTCGCATTCAAACTCAAAAAATTTAAATAACAGGTTACAGTTAAAAAACAGTTTATTTGCGATTGTTGTTTAGTAAATTGATATGAAATACTTTTACAACCATGTTTCATGAATGAAATGGAACGCACAGACTAGATATAACTTTGGTGAAAATAAGTCCAAAATGAATAAGTACAAGTTTACTGGAAGCTTGTGATAAAGCCAGGGTGTTCTGCAACTAACACACCGGAACATTTTGTGTAAGTATTTCATCTCTCCTGTCGAGACATCGCTAAAACATCAGTTCAATGTTCACTAAAAATAAATTCAAGTGATCATTTACTTTAAATGAATGTAGTTCAGTTTACTGTCTCTTCGGTGATTCAATCAAAACTGATATTCTCCTAGACATAAGAGAAAATTGGGTCCCTTTCGAAAAAGATCAATTATGTCAAGATTTTTCGACCGATTTTGTTCTTCTCAACCTCCTGGTCGGTTAACTGTAGGTCTTTAACAAGCATTTGGAGGACTTAGGGCAAGAAGTCGATTAATGTGCAAGACCTTGGTCTCCTCAAAGTCAGAAAGCAGAATTTTGATAGTCGGTAACAGTGTACACCAGAAAACAGGCATTTATATTGAAAGCCAATAGTCTATCCTCACGAGTTTTAGAACTTCCGCTGGTAGGAGCTAAGACCCAATTAATTACTTCTTGCACTAAGGCTTTCATTTGATGTTACACGATTGCTGGCAGGCAGTATGAAAACATTCAGCAGTACTAACGAAGTACCCCAGGTACACAAATTACAATCTACCAGTAAATGTAACGTAAATATTTTACATTTTCAAAATATAAAATAATAAAAAAGAAAAAAAAATTGAAGAGAACTGCTATGGATTTTTTCAGATGCAAATATATCATCACTAATGATATTAGTAAATTAATCGAGAATACTGAAAATAGTAGCCACGTTATGTGAGATCACTTTACAAATCAATATCATTAAGTACAAGCGTTAAATTAATATCTACATCACTACCACATTTACTTTTAGGAATCAGTTTCCACACCAAACACAAAACACAGCCATACTTCTGCTGCGTGCATTTGGGTTTCACACTTGTAACATTACCGGTAAATACATACGTACAAGTTACAATTCTTACAAAGATACATCACTGCGTTATATCTTAATTTACGAGTAATTAAACCGTTTATGTTGAAATAAAAATCAAATTCAACAATCAGCTTCGGTTACAAAAACTGTCGATTGTAAATCGTCAGTCGCTCCTTCAAATACAAAACAAACAAAAAATGCTCGGGTTACAAAAGTTATTTGAGTATCCGAACAGTTTCATTCACGGGAAAATCAAAAATACACTATGCATTTTTAAAACTTAAAAAAAAAAATAGGTACACACAAATACATGTAAAGAAAAAAAGGAAACGTAAAAACGACAAAAAACAACAAAACTCAAAATTAAAAAAATTCAACAAAAATAGGTAAACGGTAGAGGGTAGGATTCCTTAGGAGTTAATAAAGGTATTAGTAATACTGATATCTGTCGTCGGTGACATAACTAAGTTAATGAAACGTACAACGCGCAACGACGAATTGGTGAACATTGTAAGTATGTTTACTTGACTACAAAAAAAAAGATACCGTTCATAACTTAGTATGTCTGATACTGTCAGCCCAATAATTCTGAATAGTCATTGCTTCCAGACTGTTCAGGAATGAGTCATTATCCAAACTGTACATCTCTTCAGAATTTTCCTGTAAACAGAAAGGTCAGTAGGATCAGTTGATTCCAAATTTCCCTTTTCTTCTTATACGCCTCAATAGTTCCTCATTCCTGATATTTTCTGTCCATTTGATTTTCAACATTCTCCAATAACACCATTTTGAAACCTTATATGTATCACTTTTCTTTCTTGAGTTCGTATGCCCAGGTCTCACATCCATACAATGCTATACTCCAAATATACGTTCGAAGAAATCTCAGTCTTACTTTTAAATGTATATTTACCCTAGATATGTCTCTTTTTTTTTGGGGGGGGGGGGGAGTCTCATAAGTTTTCCATTCTACTCTTTATTTCTGTTTTACTTCTTCCATTTCGCGTTATCAGGCTACCAAAGTACTTCAATTCCTTTACTTTCCTCATTCATTTACCTTTTATTTCCATATTATGGATTTTGTTTCTGTCTATTGACTACCATGACTTTCGTTTTACTTTTATTCATCTTCAGTTTATATTTTATTTTCTATTTTTCATCCAACTTATTCAATGTATTCTTTAGTTCTTCTTTGCTTCTTTCCACTGTAGGAATGACATCCGCAAACCTTATCATTGTAATCGTCTCCCCTTGTATTATCACGCCTGATTTCCTTTCATTCATTTCTTCAGTTATATAAGTTCCATATTACTCTTCATCTTTATACATACTTAACTCTTTATCTCCTTCAATATTTGAAACATTTTGGACCATTCAACATAATCAAAGTTTTTTCTAAATCTACAAATGCTGCATATGTATTCAAACTTTTTTCCAGTCATTTTTCTGATAAAAGCTTCAAACATAAAATTGCTTCTCTAGCTGCTCTACGATTTTTTTCTACTCTTTTTTCCATTTTATTTTGATGTTCTCTTATTTATTATCCTAGCTAGAATTTTTTGATGCATGCGATAGGAAACTTGAAGTACGATAATCTTCACATTTGCTTACCCCTGCTTTTTTAGGGATTATAATCAATTTGTTTTTCTGGAAATCTATTGTCATTTCTCCTTCCTCTCATACAAATTTTTTAAAACTAATTCTTCTGCAGTTTTGAAAAACTCACTACCAATTTCATCAGCACCTGCCTTACTTGCTTTCATTTCTTTCAGCGCTTTATCAATTTCCGATCTCAAAATAGGATATCCTCTTTCTTCAACCTCCAGACTATCTTCTCTTTCCATACATTTACTAATACCTGCTCCATTTGGACCTAGCAGCGTAGTGGCTGACATCTGGTGAAAGTTTTTAACAACATCCGTTTACACGCCATTACAACGCACGCACACACGTCGCTTTTATCAACGTTTCAACGTTAGAATAAATAAAATATCAAAGCTAAAAGAACTTGACGTGAAAAACTTCAATTTTCGAGTGACTGCACTAATTACAATATATTTTTTCGCAAAAACTTGTCCTTAATATTATTTAATCGTTACTGGGCTACCTATTTTTACTTGGATTGCTATCATAAATGAATTTTTGACGAAACTGGAACGAAACGAAAATCACGATTTTTCCATTTAAATGCATGGAGACGTTCTCCGCTATCCTAACGTTGGTAACGTTGGTGCGGCAAAGGGGAAGACTTGGTGCTAGCGCTACACCGCGCTGCTAGGTCCGAATTCTTGTACAGTACATATCTAACCCATTTTTTTTTAAGTCTAGTAATTTTCCTTTTTCATCCATTAAATTATTTGTTTTCTTTCTTCTTGCTCTAAAATATCGTTTTACTTTATTATATGCATGATCTAGTTTTCCTGTTTCATTTACTCTTCAATTTCTTCAAAATTCTGATTAATCCATTTTTCTTTGGCCTTCTTACATTCTCTCTTCATTTCATTTCCTACAGCCTCATATTTGACCTTACTTTCTCTATCACTGACTAGTTCATACTTTCATTTTTCTTCTATTAATTTTTGTATCTCACTTTTCATCTACAGTTCTCTCCTTTCTATTTACTTGAGTACCTACTTTCTTCCTTACTGCTAGATTCTTTACTTTTTTCAGTGCTATCCACCTCCCTTCAATATCATTTCCTTCCTACGCTTTACAAAGTTCTTTCGTTATTTCTCTTTGATATTCTTCCCTTTTCTTTGTTTCTAGCTAGTTCAAAATACTGAAATAAGATAGTTTCAGATTACCACCATGAGCGCAAATATCCGCAATAAAGTGGGAGAGGCTCGCGGGGGGCTGACAAGAGAATTCTTCGCTTGAATCACTTTTCAGTTTTTCTTTGGGGAAAGAAGAACTTTTATATGATTGAGAGCCTATGCCCCCTAGCTCCCCTATTGGTGCCTACGACACCCAAGAAAGAAATCATATTACTATAGAACGGAACGATCAAGCGATACCTTTAGCGTGCTATCGTCTATATAGCCAGTGGAGTCAGCATTGCTGCATTTATCACTAAATGTCTGCGGTTTGTTCCAATGATATCTTCGATAAAACATGACTGACAACATTCCTACCAATATAGCAAGAAACAGGAAAATTATAAATATATTTAAAATATACACCTGCAATATTGGGAGAATTATCATAAAAATCAAAGGATTCAATTTCAGCAATCGCGAGTCAGGCATCCTCATGAATTCTCATTCAGCATGTTTACTATCACTGGGTTCTTTGAAAAATTATTACTTCAAGTACCTAATAAGATCAGATCAGATCTTGATCCATGGGAGTTCAATTATGTAGCCTAATCAGTAAAAGGAAACAGCGACTAACCAATGCCAGTGATGGTACAAATGACAGCTATTACTGCTACAACGATCAATGCAATGCTCAACGTTTGAAGACCTTGTTCTTCAGGCATAGTTTGTCTGCTGGAAGCAGATACTTGACTTTCACTACTATTCAAACTTTCACCATTCGAACTATTGGCTGAAAAATACAATTTCAAAGTTAATAACATTCCAACAGCATTCGAATATTCGAACTGGGCTAGAAGCGCTCTAACCACTGGACGAAAAGATGATGCTGTTCGTTATCACCACCTACTACAGTACAAAGTGTGATTTACCAATCTCCTGCTTTCAGTTTTATGTTAAACTGAATTTGTTCCTTTTTACTAGACTACACTTACTCTAATAAAACAGAATTTTGCTCAGAACTGATTATTTTCAATTTCAAAATGATTTTCAAAGTTTACATGTTCATACTAATGTAGGGTTTATAATAAATCATGTTTTCGTCCCCAGATAAGCTTTATTCGAATATGAGAATTACTACGAAATAAATAAAATTACCGCTCCTTTCATCAACTCCTTCTGAAATATGGCCAACTGTATAAAAATAATAATCAATAGACTAACACATCGCAGTTGAAAAATTTTCAGTGACGCAAAACGAGCCTGTCTGGAGCCTGTATACCTACCGACAGATACATTATGTTTGCCATACGTTCAACGATTAATGGCAGGCAAAGCGAAGCACCATCTGTGTGCTTAACGACCATTAAAAGTTAGAAGTTTTAATGACTGCTGTTTAATTCAAACACGGACAGCTGATCATTTTGTAGTTCGAAAATACCGCAAATTAACGTTGAAATTTTCGTATTCACATCCAGTCCGATGAAATGTTAAGAAAGCTAATTGAAGATTTGATCTCATTACGTTCGACCCCCCCCCCCCTCAATTAAAAGAAAAACTGTTAATGTTAATAAAATAAACTTACTTAACACAGTGATATTTTTTGAAATATCAAGTGCACTACTGTTGGACGGAATTTCATTGGAGTATTCTGTAATATTTTCAGTTCTGTTTGATCCATGAGTCGAATTTTCGACAGACACGTTCAATTTATTCTTCACATTCGCTGTCATTTTTTTTATTGGTTTAGAATTCACTTCTAGTTTGGTTTTATTTTCTTTATCTTTAGGATTCTTTACGTAAGAAGACGGTGTAGCTGGATTGACACGAGCAGTTTTATTCGTAGATATGTTGGACGATATATTTAGTAGGTTATCCGCAATAGTGGCGTTTTGAAGGGAAAACGTAAGCGTTTCGTTTTTCTGAGTTGAAAGTGTATTAGGCATTGGTGTGGTAACATCGGAATCAACTATATACACCGAACTGTTTCCTAACTTTGAATCGTTAACTGCATCATGACTCAGGTCGGTTTCAGTATCATTTGATGCCGTCGGATGGTACGCCAAGTCGCGAGTATTACGCAGCCACGAATCTAGCAAGTTCGAATGATCTCCTTCATTATTGTAACTACTTGTGACAGCTGGCATGTCAGAGCCTCCATCGTTACTCTGATTCGCAATCTGCTGGTCTTCGGCGATGCCAACGACTTGTTCGATGTACACTGTAGAAGTTTCCAAGCTCCAGGTGTTTCTCATATCAGCCAGCATCGATCTGGAACCATCCTGGTTGATGGGATGCGCATTTCTATCCCTCAATATATTGCTATTTTTCAGTTCCGATACTATATTTCTTGATTTCAGCGGAGGTTCTGTTGTCGACCTCACCCGATCGAACATATCAGAAACAAGTCTCAGTGATTCAACTTCGGCTGGGATACCTTGATTTCCAACAATCAGAAAACCTGCAGACAAAACATGGTTAAATCAGAAAGAAGTATGTATGGTATTTAAAACCCGTTTTAAAATGAGCTGATGCAGCAAAATTCTTGAAGGTGGCCAAGTGAAAGTAATTATCAAGTTATTATAATGAGTATAATTAAGTACAGAGTGCACTGCAAATGATTAGTAAGAGATTCTGAATGACAACTCAATTTGGATTTAAATCCGAACAGCGGCCAGATGATCTACGGCATATTACTCTCAAAATCTGGTTAAAACGAAATGGAGACAGTAAGTTGAGTACCTTGCTCGTCTGAATAATAAAAATTCTGCTCACCACAACCTTCCAGAAAATCTTATCACAAGTATTAAACTAACGGAAATGAATAAATCATGTGTCGGACTTACTGAAAAGAACATATGAGCACGACGGCCAATATAATCGCCAGGAATATTTCATGATTCACAGCATATTTGATAACAGGAAAAATATTTCTCGGAATAACCGAAATTTCACAATCCTGGAACGGATACCACTACGATGCCATTCATGTTATATTCGTCATGCTCACAAATATATCACAATGCACTGACGTAAAAACGAAATGAACTGCGGTTTTGATCGTTTTTTCACAAACAACAATATTCGCGTAATACTCGGTACACGATACAATTTGAAATATAGTTTATTTCGTAATAATTATCATTATTAAATTTTCATAATTCTCAGGATCTCAGGTGATACGAATTACATAAACAGCTCGAATGCATAACACAGCATAGAGCGAAAGTGTCGAACAGAAACAACAGGCACAGAAGACAAGCAGCCAGCTGCTGCGAGAGGATCGGCTGTGGACTGGAAAATTGGAGATTAGTTTATCTGTGACCTGCCACTCTCTTATCAGTATGTTATCCTAAATCTTTGTTGACAAGTGATTTTCCGGACGTTTCTATGATCTTCCCACTTCCTGATTTTCGTTTCTCGTGATATTTTTTTTTGAAAACTAATCACCAAACATACATTTTTGTAAACGTTTTCCCACACATTCATCGACCATTTATTGATTTTGCAAATTTGAATATTACACCACATTTCAATTTTCAAAATGTTCCGGAAGTTACTATCAAACACTTTGCAGTAAGTTGAACTGATACTGTTGTTTTTAATTTAGCCGGTACGAAATTGTGACCGGCGAGTTCGTTGAAAAGTTATTCAGCTCGGGATGAGAAAAACAAGTACGAGTTCGGCTAGTCTTTCGTTTCTGGCTGAAACTGAACAGTGCATGAACCGTGTAATGTCAACATTGTTGCCCTTTGGTTTCCCCACAGATCAGTCGACTAACGTCATGATGTAGAAAACTGAAGTTGATTATTGAAGAGCTCATTTCAAAAATGTGCTTCCTTGTATGTCTCTCATTATTCCCGACATCATCTGTTAGACCCAATAGTTTCCCAACACTTTCTATGGGCTCTTCATTGGTATTTTGTACCGCATCTTAAACTCCAAAAGTAAATGCCAAAACGAAATCAGATTTTAACGCGTCGAGATTCGATAAACGCAAAAGATTTTACGCAAAGTAATCAAGTTATTGAAACAACGCATAACCTCTTTTTCCTTTTCTCTTTTTAAGAAATAAACTTCGAGTTGATGTAACCAGCACCCGGAGTAAAGTGACGTTACCCAATCTACCCTTTGATTACAAGGATTTAGAACCCATAATTTCTAGAGATATTATGCAGTTACATCATCAGAAGCATCATGCGGCCTACGTGAACAATTATAATATTGCCGAAGAGAAGTTACAGAAAGCCGTCGCTGCAAGTAAATATTTCGATATTCGTACTATTTGTTGATCCCATGTTTATCGGTCGTATATATTACCAAACGATGAATTTAATTTACTTTTCAGACGATACCGCGGCGATTATAGAATTAGGCCCAGCATTGAAATTCAACGGAGGTGGTCATTTGAATCATTCTATATTTTGGGAAGTGCTAACCCCGAGCGCTAGTACCGGAAAACCGAGCAGTAAGATGCTTTTATCAGTTCGCTCATTTATTTTATGCGCATGGTGCTCTAGTTGCAGTTTTTCAAATCTAATCGTAGCGATCGTTTACTTTCATTTGGGGTGGAGGAATTATTCCCATCGTCATTTGCTACTTTGAGAAAATCATAGTTTTTCAAGTTGATGCCATCATGTATACCTCACCATGAATTATCTATTTCAGGTCAGTTGAGTGACGCCATAAATCAGAATTTTGGTTCTTTTGATTCCTTTAAATCGCAACTATCTGCAGTCGCAATTGGAGTACAAGGATCTGGATGGGCGTGGCTTGGATATAATCCAAAATCCAAGAGTTTGGCCCTGGCCGCATGCGCTAATCAAGATCCGCTGCAAGCTACCACAGGTGATATTTGATCTTATGCTGTTGTTCTGTAAGACTGATTATGCATCACGTTTCGAAACAATCACTTATGACAGCGGAACGATATGAAAAAGATTATAAATATGAATGCGATGTGTCGCCTAGGTGTTTCTCTGTTTAAAAGAGCGCTTGGATAGTAACGAAATTGGGATATTAACCTCACCTAGGTAGCGCTAGTATCGTGGTATGGTGACAATGGCGAGAACTGATAAAAATTGAAAGGGGATGATTTCGTGAAATCATCCCCCTTACGTACCTTATCGCCTCGTTATTACCGGCAGGCATACCAACTTCGGAAACTCAGGTTAACATCACAATAGAATTTGATTGCATGTACGTCACAATGAAGGTGCGTTAAGTAAGAAAGGGTGAGTGAATTATTTATACTTGTGTGCTGAGCGTGCTGTAATGTGCTTTAAATGAATGTTTCGAATCAATGTGAGTTATCTAAGCCACTGGACAGAACTTGCCTATCTTAATTGCAAGTGCGCAATCGACAACGGTATGCTCAATTTCGGCAGCTAATTCAGAGGGGTAGTGAATTACTGATACTTGTGTGCAGAGTATGCAGTAATGTGCATTAAGTGAATGTCTCTAACCGTTGTGCGTTTTTAAGAATTTGGCAGAATTTGCAAAGTATGAATTATTTCTATTGTAATTTCATATACACTGTGGAAATCGATTCGCTTCATTGCCGCTGAAAATTCAAGCTATCAAAAGTACAATTTCGATGTTAATTGAATCCCTAACGTCATCCTTTTTGAAGAGAAGAAATCATTTTGTAGAACTTCGATATTTCCTCAACTTTCTCGTACACCTTTTGTATGAGGGCCAGTGTCCTCTTCCCTTCGCCTATTACCCCATTGTACCTATTATCCCAAACTGCAAATAGTGCTTATTCTTGTAACATGGGTAAGTTATGCACCCCCTTCTAACTTGTGTAAATACATATCAATTGTTACTTAAATTTCTTCCTTCAATTGGATTTTCATTTTACAGGCCTTATTCCGCTATTTGGTATTGACGTTTGGGAACATGCGTACTACTTGCAGTACAAAAACGTTCGACCAGACTACGTGAAAGCTATTTTCGAAGTCGCTAATTGGAATCACGTCTCTAAACTGTTTGAAAAAGCCGCTGCATCTGCTTAGATATGTTAACGCCTTAGTAGGTAATTCGATAATTAAAAATAATGTCCAATGGAACAAATGCATGGCCGTGGGCTTCGTGTATTCAACATTGTGCTCTAACATCTGATGTAAATCTTCATAAATGGGAAAACTCGCGTACTTTCCACAAAAATGAAGTCGTAACCTAAGGTTAAATCTTTTGTCCAATAAATGTTAATGTTTGAATCAAATTTTTCTTTGAATATCACCTCTTTGGACCATAGTAGGTATTTGTTTTTCTATTGGAAAACGACATGGCCTTTTTAACTTTCAGCTAATATGTAAAATTTGTTCATAATAGATAGTTCCTCAATGATTTATTACTTTCATGTTTTCAAGAAAATTGAAATCATCAGTGCCAAATCCGCAAAATTATTAGTTTCTTTGGGCACACTTTGTAATCTTTCTCCGCCTTCAGATTACCATCTGAATAGAACTTCAGTGACGTATTACTATTTTTCACCATTGTTAATTATATTTCAATGCTCGTTGAAATTAAACATTTAGTTCTGTATTGAAGCGTTATTCAAGAGTTTTCACAGTAAACACGTCATACGATATTCGAAGAGTTAAATCGGCTATTTTAAGTCGATTAGTGGTACAATGACAACGACGACATACTTAATTCGCAGGATATGAGTACTTAAAATATGTTTCAATTCTGCTCCGTGCCGAGGCCGTGAACAAAAATAAAACATGTGGAACGGAAACTGGTTAATAGATATATTAACTTAAACGTTTTAATTTGATGTAAGATTTTACGCTTTTATGTATAATATTAACGTGCGATATTCCCGACACGTAGACAACATTAATGTACGAAAGTACATTTCTTATCATACTACGAATAATCGCCGTCCATTGGATCTGTTACTTGAATTCAAAGTGTTATAAGCTTGTTCCCGCTGATGATGATGATTCGGTTCAATTTAACTGCAGTTTCAGTGCAAGAATGAACTTCTTAGTTACGCATTCCCAGTATGCCGCTTGAAACGTGTGAGAACGACTGACGTGCCCATAGTCAATGGACATTAATTTCATTGTTCAGAAAATTTCCAGGTCATTCGTTTTAGCGCGAGTTGTTGACATTTCGGCATTGATTGTAAGTTTTTTGCGAATAGAATTTTACGGCTCATTGATCCCATTCTACATTTCGACAGAAGCCTATAAAAAATGAAAAAATTAAGGTATTACAAAAATATTCATTGCTGGTATTACTAGATACCATAAGTCGGAGAACTGAAAATTATGAAATATTAGCGAAACATCGTAAGTATTCCGTAGGTCTGAAAGTTTAGAAACACTATGACGACGATATGACGATACTTACAGCGCCGAAGTACTTTCTTTACATCTTGGAAGTACTTACAAAAGCGTAATATGTCCTCGAAAACATGTTGTGAAAAGCACCGTAGTATGATAGTTTTAATTACTTTTTTTTTTTTTAGACGACCTCGATGAGTGTAATCGTCAACCTTTTGTCGAAAACGGAATCATGCGAGAGAAGAAATTTTATAAGACTAGGGCAATTTCACGTTTTCTCTAAAACTGGTGAAATAACGTGTATAGTAACGTCAATTGTAACATTCGCTGACAAAACCCATCTTAAGGTGGAACTTTTCAAAACCGCAATTTTCTCAGGAATTCTTACAGAGAAATTAACAACAAATTCAATGACACAATCCGCACATGCAAGTCTGTACGAGTAGTTGAAAATTTTAAAATTTCCAACTAAAACAAAAAATTGAAAATGAACAAGGTATAGACTATCAAAAGCTTTACCATTCCTTTCTCGTTCCTTAACGTAGGACGAGTGAGATACGCTCTGCAAGCACATGTGCCTGCAGTCTCTAAGCTTGAAAGAGTACTTTTCCATCAAAAGTTCTCCGAAGAATTTCTACTTATCACCCGAAAGTTGGTTGTGTGCCAACAAACGTCACTATCATTTTCCTTCCGAACAACCAAAATTTGAACTAGAATTCTAAAATTTGAATACCTATCAATACCTTACAGAATAATTGAGGCGTCGACCACCAAAGTGGACCTAACTTCAAAAATGAATAAATCAAGTTGAAATGTAGTGTTTTGGAAAGAATTAACATTTCGCATCCCAATCTGAACCAATCTTATTTGACCACATTTGCTGTCAAGGAAGAGAGGGGTACTTGCCCGCTCCTATGTGCGAATGGTGGTTTTCGAAATTAAATTGATCTAAGAAAAAACTACCCACTAAGGTTCCTACCAACATCTATCTACTTTCTTATTTTCTCTTTAGAGAGACTTTAATACTTGACATATGCGCCCAAAATTTATCGTTAAACAGAACATTTTTGCCTTCAGCATGTTGGCGTATGCCACCAGTCAGACATAACACTGTAAATAAAAAGCTACTGAACAGATACGAAAAACATTTTTCCAGCTAGGTGGTTGAGGGATCCGAGTGCTTGTAAGCGGTGTTAATCTTAATCCGGGACTAGAGAAAACAGTGGAACTACTGAAAAGATAGAATCGACCAAGATTGACAACGATGAATCAGTAAAAAAAAAAATAATAATAAAAAAATAAACACGTGAAAAAGACAGTAAGATGGTTAAAGAAGTAAAAAGACCAATGGAGACAAAATAAATAGGCAAAAAAGGCAAAAGCAACAGAGACATGAGGAGGAAAGGGTAGAAAGAAACAAACAGACATCTGCCAGTCATGAAAGTTATGATAAAGCCATAAATTGAAGTCAGACAGGCATGAATGTCATGATAGAGTCACCAATTGTATCTAATTTGCTTTTTTCCAAAATCATAAACTCTCTCCGAAGTGTTCTGGGAAAAAGAGCCAACTAAAAGAATCATCTTCCTTTTTGAATGCGAACTCCAAAATAACAGCAAAGGAAAAAATTGAACAAGTATCACTGAAATGTCAAAATTAGTTAGTTGTTTTTGCAATTTAGGAGGACCGTTAACATGAGTACTGCGAGCCCATGAAAAACGTCACGGACAGGTCATGAATTTCACAAATCTGTATTTGGTAGACACCCAGTATGGCGACTTTCAGAATCCAGCAGAACTAAATGTATGACCATGCGAAATTTGATGTCATTTGACCTAAGTATGGATCTGATCCAACGCAGGTTCAATCGATCATAATGGGCCCGTGCCCACTGAGACACTGTCAGTAGCGGGGGAAAAAGTTTGAAGGAGAAAGGGAAACCCCAGTGGTACCTCGACGCCTGTGAGCGTCCCTTTCCGTCCCAGAGAGGTCACTGGTGTTGACCCGCCGTCACCACCTTCCTGCGTCGCCACACACGTTTTAAGACGTGGAGGTGAACAGTGAAGGAAGGAAGAGCTTCCGGCTGTGGGGCACCCGAATTCCAGGTTAATGGTGAGTGAGCGTTGCCTTGGTCAGAGGGCTGTCCCATAGTGGCCCTGGCATAACAGCGCAAATCCGAAGCGGGGAGGCGAAATGGGGGCCCGGACCAGCCTCAATGTGTCCCTCTGGTAAGTGATGCAATACTCGAAAGGCAGTTTCCGGAGCCAGGTTGCCATATCTGGAAGCCACTTTGGCATGCATGCATCGCCATTCGCTCCACAAAACGTTAAAGTTGTACTAGTGCTTACGTAATTAATTCGTAATTTAAAAGTGTGAGCTTTCCTGCCCAGCGCTAAACCTAATTGAAGGTGCTTAAGGCGTGAAGGGGAGACAACCCAATCTTATTTCGTGTACTTATAAAATACAAGGACCTTTTTGACAAAGACAAGGAGATCCACTCTCCCCTATCTGTTCAATAGTATACAAGAAGAAGTTTTAGGAAAATGGACTGTGAGAGGAAGAGATTGAGGGTCGATGGTGAGTACTTAAGCAATTTGAGATTCGCGGATGACGTAGTAGTAATTGCTAATTCACAGAGAAAGTTAAAGGAAATGGGAGAAGAATTTATTGCCAAAAGTAGGAAAGCTGGTCTATTATAAATGGAGCAAAATCCGAAGTTCTGTCAAAAAAAATCGAAATAGGCGGGGTAGATATTGAGGGGATAGACGAAATGGAATACTTGGGGGAAAGTAATTTTGTTCAAAAATCAAAGGGGAAAAGAGTTAAGTAGAAGGGTACAAGGAGGATGGGAAAACTTTCGGTCATTAAAGAAAATTTTCGAAGGAAGGATAGGAATTGACCTAAAAACTAAAATATGGGAAAGTTGCACTTTTGTAGGTGCTCGTGTACGGCGCCCAAACGGGGGTCTTAACAAAAGCTAATGTAAAAAAACTACAAACCACTCAAAAAGCAATGGAGAGAAGTATTTTAGGCATACAGAAAAAGGATAGGATTGAAAACAAAAAGATAAGAAGGGTAACAAAAGCAACAGATATAGGGAAAGCAATCAAAAACCAAAAATGGAAGTATGCGGATCATATTTTGGGACAAGAAGGGAATTGGAGAAAAAATAGAGGCTTGGGTGCCGTACAACAAGAAAAGGCATAGAGGTAGGCCGCTGAAGCGTTGGCAGGACGAATTCAGGAAGGAAATGGACCCAAAGTGGAGAAGAGTAACCGCGAACAAGAACGAAGAGAAAAGACGCGGTGCGACATACGCCCTAAAATGGGCTAATGACAGCGATGGGGAGGAGCCCCCCAGTTTACTGCCATAAACGTACTGTAATAATAATAAAGAAAACAAACTGTCATCGCAGTAAATAAAAATAAATAAAATACACAGCGTCACCCGACGATGTTCGAGACTGGCCGCCAGTTGGGGCCTTGGCCCCTTCCTCTTCCCCTCCCCAGAAGAAACGCTGGCTAATAAGACATAATCAACTATTATGTTTAATTATGTCACATTATGACTTCACTAAGTCTTATACTGTTTTGTCATATATTATTCTGATTATGTTCTTATGCAGTGTTCACGCGGACACCTTCCTCTAATCCTACAAAGCGTCATGCAAAACCATTTCATTAGGTTACGTGTAAGAGGACATCTTTCCTGCCCCCGACCGCTCGTCAATGGAGCCCTGCAAGGCTCAGTCCCCAGCGTAACCTTGATTTTGATTGCTATTAATGAGATCACTCTCCAAGTTCGTTTCCCTCTCACACAAATACTATTTGCCGATAACTTCAGCATTCACCTCAAATCCAAAAACCCACAACGTGCCCATAGAGTACTCTAAGAAAACATGAAACTATAATCGAAACATGGTCCTCTGGACACGGATTCCACCGTATATCACCAAGCAAAACAGAATTCATAATGTTCCAGCATCGAACAAACAATCTAACTTTCCCACCTCTTCTACTCACCTCATAATCGATTCGTCACTCCAATTTAGTTAAATTTCTCGACCTCCATCTTGACGCTCACATCTTCTGGTTACCTCACATAAACCATATAAAAGCCAAATGTATGCGCTCACTCGATGTTCTGAAGTGCCTCTCACATCCTTTCAAAGGATGTAGCAGAGGACTACTCATTCCGTTATACCAGACTCTGATCCGATCCATAGATTACGGATCACCCATATACGGACTTGCCCCTCCCTCATACTAAGCTTTTGGACGCTGTTCAAAATGCTGGTTTACGTATCGCCACTGGCGCCTTCCGCACTAGCCCAACTTTGAGTATATGCCGATGCTGGAATTCCTCCTCACTCATACCGCCGAATGCAGTTCACTGCCAAACTTCTCGTTACGATAGCACACAATCCTAATCTTCCCGCCTATGAGTACCTCTTGAACTCTTTAAACTACACCCCTGTTCCTAAATCCTCACTGCACTTACGTTCACACTTTGAAGAAACACTGTTCCGTACCCTTTCCTACAATTCACTATCAACAATCCATACATCACCCCCATCTTGGTTGTTCAACCTTCCCCATGCAATTTTGAACTTACAGAATTCCTTAAAACGGCCCAAGCCCTAATTTCGCAGTGCTGGCTCCGGTGCGCGCGTCCTGCAAAAGCCACCATGGGGTTCCCTACTGACCGAGGTTTGCGCTCCCCGAGCTCTAGCCTGGATTTCAGATCCCCCACAGCCAGACGCGCTTCCTCTTCATTCATTCCTCACCTCCTCGTCTTGGTACGTGCGGCGACTTAGGCAGGTGCTGACGGCGCAGCGCAGCTGCAGCAGCTACAGAGTTGTCCTGTTCGATGGTGTGGGCCGAGCTTGGTTCGTCGACCCTCTGCCTCGACCACTCCGTCTGCATCTTGCTCTTCATGATGGTTGAGACAAAGGCCAACACCCAGTTCCAACTACTTCGACTTTGCATCATCTCCGGAACCAGGGTGTCCGGCGCGAGACGGCTGATCATGCCGTCGTTTTCGTCGCCTCCGCCGCCGGGATCGATCGTTGTTGCCGTCCCGCGCCTCTCCTGCTCCCAGGCCTCACACTCGAACAGGGTGTGCCAATGTGGGTCCTCTGCCCCTCGATCACAGTGCGTACACACGGGGGTAGTAACATGAGTGTATACCCTAACTCAAAAAATTTCCATGAAGATTTATATTAAAACAAAATGGCTGCAGACTATAGTCCTAAGATCAATGGAAGAATGTCGGTTTCCTAGGCATTTTTGGTTGCATTTCTCAGTGTTCGCGAGTGGACGGCGTTAGTTGTTAAGTTGAGTTGTGATGGATTGATAGATATTATATAAATTGAGGCCAGGCACGAGGCGCTTCCGACTCGCAACGCTCCTTGTGTCAGTCTGAGAGCACTACGTTCCTTGTATTAGCCTTCGAGTACTACGTTCCGCTAGTGCATCAGTTTGCAGAGGCGTCTGCAACAACCACGGGAGAGCATTTTCATGTCTTTCCACTCCTTCGATTCCACCGACATGAGAATGTCGACGATCACAAAGCGATAGTCCAGTCAGTCAGCCCTGTCCATAGCCATGGAAGGGAGGGGCAAGCTGGGGCTGAACCCCCTCTCCATACGCAAAGATACAGACAGTCATGAAAATCGTCATTACACTGAACGAGAAAGAAAGAAGGGACAAAGAGAATAAATATCACAGAAACGTATTAAAATTTAGAACAAGAAACTACTTTTGCAAAGAATAAATAGTTCTCTTTGATCTCAACAGAGTCAATATACAGACGTTATTTTACAAACCAGTAATGTATATTGGAATTCGCGTTAAATTGTTATTTTTCAAATGCGACCCGTAACAGGTCCTACCGACTGCGCCAATTTTTATGTTATGTTATGACTTCCGAAGAAGGATTCCCAACATAAATAATTTTTCTGGGAGTTAGGAGAGATCGAACGGTGTCAATAAGAACGAAAGAAATTAAAAGTTAAATTGAAAGAAAATTTGTAATGAAGAAAAGTAGTTAAAATTAACGACAGAGTTGAACTTGGAAAAATAGCGAACGGCGAAACGGTATAAGCGGAAAATAACAAAGTTCTAGAGCAGATCTAGAGACGACTTGCACACTTGCACAGTAGGTACATACGAGAAGTAGTCAAAACCGAATGCGAATAAGGTACCCAAAACATGAGCTTATATTCGAAATCCTCAAGGATGACAAGGCGTCCAGTCTGACGTCAAGAAGTTTAGAATTCGTACGAGGATTTCGAGGAATAAGGGCATGTGCGGGAAATTATAATAAAATAAAACAATACAAAGTATACCAGATTGCGACTTTTAGTTACTAATCTTAATGAAATGAGCACAATGTGTCGAGGTTGGCTAGGACCGAGGTTCAGGAAAACGGTTTAAATACAGATTCAAAGAAAGAGCAACTATGTATCAAAATAAGATAACAATCTGATGAAATAAGGTAAACGTGAAACGCGTATGTAACCATAAGAATGAGGACGAAGATGTAATCAGAAGAATGAGGACAAGGAAATGGAACGAGGACCAGAAGAGAGATACGGGAATGAAAACGAAGAGAGTCAGGTCATGACAATATAAAAGGAAACCTGAAATTTAGCCACTATTACAGTCGTGTTCTAAACACTCTGAAATGTAAAAAAAACATTGCCTCCGTCCCCATCTTGACAACTGTGACGAGTGTAATACCTCCCTTTTCTCCGAAAAGTTGGTAAAACTTGATTAACTAATTTGGGACTGTTGGATTGGGAATGGGATGTAATGGTCCTAGTACACTCTCGCAAAAAATATCAGCCTCGGTCCCCCAGAAGGTTCACAGAGCTCCACCCATACATAAACTCTGGCTACGAGGCTGCAGTCAGTCCATTAAGTCAAGTAACGTGGCGCGTGAAAGTAACGTTTTTCCGGTTTGTGTGCCAAAGTAAAGACATAAAAATGTCAAAATCTACCCCCCCCCCACAAGTTTATCGGACACCTTTGCAAGAAATTCTGGACCCCTTTCCTGACCGTATGCTATGCTTCACCGATGGTTCAAAGTACAACCGACGCACCACTTCCGCCTACTCCATAGATTGTCTACTACACACTCCTTCCGACTTAAAAACACAGATTCCACCTACACAGCCGAACTCCATGCTATCCTACAGTGTCTAGTCACAATCTTCTCGCTCGAAACCCCACCCACTATCTGGTCCTCTCAGATTCACTTTCCTGCTTAAGGTCTATTTCCGATCGCCTTTCAACGCACGCTCTTGTCCAACGCATCCATCTCATTCTCCATCTATTTCCTTCACCACCAAGAGAATTTCACTCATCTGGATCCCAGGCCATATCGGTATCCTAGGAAATGAGGCAGTTGATCGAGCAGCACAGCAAGTTACACAGCTCCCTCATATCACTCGTCACCATACTTGGGCGTCATTCCGTTCAAGAACGACTCGTTCCAGGTCGTTCATAGGTTTTTTTGTGAACGAGGAACGGAACGGGAACGACTTCATGTCTGAAATGAACGGAACGTGAACTTGAATGAGAATGGAACGAGTTTAAGTCGACGCCCATGCATGCCTGCAAACTGCAATTTCCGTTCAAGAACGACTTGTTCCAGGTCGTTCACAGGTTTTTTTTTGTGAACGAGGAACGGAACGGGAACGACTTCATGTCTGAAATGAACGGGATGTGAACGATAACGAGTGGTTTTCAAAGTGAACGGGAACGAAACGAGTTTAAGTCGTTCATGAACGACGCCCATGCATGCTCGTCACCTCCTTATCTCAACAGATCTCACTTCCGCCATTCGCCAGTCCATTTTGCGTAAGTCAAAGAGTGACGGCATCAAGCCTCCCGGCACAACAAACTCGCGCAAATCAAGCTTACATCTGTTCCCTGGTCGAGGTCTCAACGTTCCTTCTACCGCAAGGAAGTTATCGTCACCCGCCTAAGGATTCACGCATACGCATCTTCTCACTAACCTGTATCCCCTCAACTGCCCACACTGAGAAGATGAAGACCCTCTCACTGTGGACCACCTCTTCTCATGCTCCTCCCTCACCTGCCTTCGTAACTCTCATCATGTCCCCTATGGTTGAATTTTGGCCTTCTTCAACCCCCACAAGCACATGAACAACACCCTCACCAACCTTTCCGCTGCTGGATACCTCGGCGACGTATAGACAACAACCTTTTCCGAGCCCATAGCCCGAGAGTGTAGCTACGTGGCTAGATAAAAATAATAATTTAAAAAAAAACCTACCGGGCATTGGACCGTAAAGTGGTCAGGGGCAGAGCCCTCTAATTAAACCAAAAATTTTCGTAAAGTCCCTCTTCATCATTCACATGAACTACAGTACGTCGCCTTAATTCCAGACAGAGTTAAGAATAATAGTGGGGAGGGGGAGTTACAGATTCCGGCAACAGATGGGTCTGACCTTATTCGACTGAATTCGCCAAGAAGATTTACTTTAAAGAAAAATTTAACGCTCGCATTCGATAAATACTGAAATACAAAAATGCGTCTTGGCAGTGTTTGCGGTCTCTCGACTTCTGGCATTGATCCACGTATACATTTTATTAATTTTTATATTTTACATGCTTCACCCGATAATGAAAACGAATGGCCTATTTCTGTGCAACAACGACACGAATCAACATGATTCTAGTTGAGAACTGTACTTCATTTGAGGTCTTTGATGTTGGGATTACTCAATGCACTTAGAGGCGTGTTTTTGAAACTTCCGCAGCGAACCGCCAAGACAGCGAATTCAGCACGAATGGTGGTACATTTCGGTTGCCTATCTGATATTCTGAGCATCGAACACGTTCATCTGTTCGGTTTCATCCCCTAAAATGAAAATTTTTGACGAGTATCGTTTAAAAAGAGATTAACATGTGACATAAATTTTATTAATCAATTTTCATTTGTTACGATTAGAGCAGACAGATACAACTTTTGGAAGGTCACAGGACAAGTGGGAGTTCTGTAAATAGCAGGAGTATAGCGTAAATCTAATATAAGGAAGAAATAATAAACGTTAATATCTGTAAGTCAGTCTACTCAGTCTACGTTTTACAGTTTAACCGTTAACGCCGTTACGCTAGGTTTTAAAATGTGAATTCGTTTATTTTTATTTTCGTTTCCTTTTTACGCGAGCTTTTTTTTTTTTTTTTTTTTTTAGAAAAAAAAAAAGAAGATTGATTTAATATTTTTTTCTCCACCTGAAACAGTTGCTATTTTTACTGTACACTCTCTGTGGTTTGAAATATAGAATAAACGGTAGAGAAGTTGTAAAAAAAATAATTATAAAATGATCAAAAACAAGTTATTATGCTTTTTGGTGGCCGTTTTCGGGGTTCTCTTTTTAGTACTAAAACCAGGTAAATCTTTTACTTATTTTTATTTTATACAGGGCCTTTTATTGCCATATATTACAATGGCTATATCCCTACAGTCTCTTGAATGAGATTTTCTTTTGTACTTTAGAAATAGTTGATATTTACGATAATACTGGAGGAAATTTTTGTAATATTGACGAAGCTATGAGCAAAGGTCTCGAAGGAACATATTAAGCATTTGAGTAGTCGTTACGAGGCTGATCTAATTTATGTGTCGTGTTTTCGACACCTACATGTAGATCTACTTTTTTGACACTCATTACATGATGAAACAGCCAACTGATGTTAATTCGAACAGGGTTAGGGTTCATTTTAACCGGTATTGATCTGCCATGAAGTGTTCGTCTATCGGTGCACGAATTATTTGGTTTTTAGAGCTTGGATCGAACAAGAAATGCGGCGTCGAATGAGCTGGCGAATAGTCCGTTTACTGATATCATTTTATTAATAGTTGCAGAACATCCTGTGACATCAGGGTTCTAAATAACGCTCGATATTCTTATCGTTCAGCAAATTTTAACTCGTATGCATTCAGGTGCCAGATATTCGCATTATCCTGGTTAAATTTTTCTGGGTGAACGTACGATTCCAATCATTTTTCTAAAACGTTTTTTCGTTATAATTTAATTTTGAAAATTATTTTCGTTAGATTACACTCATGACAGGGGCGCCGGAAGAAACATTTTTTCGGAGGGGGGGGGGCACTAATGAAGAAATTTTAAGGCAAATAATTATAGCGTGTAGGTATAGCGATTAAAATATGTGTTGGAAAAAATTTACAGAAGGCCTGCGTCATTAATAATGGACTTTAATTCAATTACCTATCTGTAATCTGAGTTTGATCGAGGGGGCAAAATAATACTTTTGCCTCGCGATCAGTTGAGTGGGAGGCAAATGCCCCTCTTGTTTCCCATCTCCGGCGCCCCTGACTCATGAGCAAATGTATATTTGCTGCCAGAAAAGTTGTATCATACTGCGTTATTTTACCAATTTTAGGAGAAGACTATTATAAAGAGTGAAATAGTTAGGAGTTAATATCCTATAGCTTACCTACGAATTGTAATGATAAAGAAGGTGCAATGGGGGCAATTACCCTCTCCACAGAAGAAAAGATCAAACGTACCAGAATTTTGAAAGGATTCGAGTATCAAGGAATCCTAAACAATTATGAATGAGTTTTCCGGAAGATATAAACGAGTCTCGAAAAGTCTAAAGGAATCATGAAAAACCGTGATCAAGTCTGGAGGAGTTATAATGAGTCTATATAGCACATCTGGAAGAGTTATAGAGTGTCTTAAATAAGTCTTGAATCATTTTACCGAATCGTGACAAAGTTTGAAAGAGTTACAAAGTGTCGATTTCCTTGTGTTAAACAAAACATCGAAAAGTATTTATCCACTTATCAAGTCTTGAAGCACAGCCGGTTTTAAGAGGTGGAGGGGGAAACTTGAGAGATAATTCTCCACATGACCGTTCAAAATATCATTTGTTCGTAGAACTTCTCCTAAAAACTGAAAAAATGTAACTGGTTCGCTCGCCCATGACTTTCAAGGTGCAGCACCATGAAATTCACCTCGTCGAAGAAGTCTCGTTCCAGGCCTGTTCTGAAAAGTCGTAATAAAGTCCGGAAGGGTCGTAAAAAGTCTCGAACGAGTCTTGCTAGACTGTCCTAAACAGGAGCCCAACGAGTCTTAAAAATGTTTTGGAGAGTCCTGAATTGGTGCAAATGGGTTTTAGTTAACTTTATGTAAGTCTTTGAAATCTATGTACGTCATGAAGAGCCATAATCAAGTTTGAAAGAGTCGAAATGGTTCGTAAATGAATCCTGAACTGTTTTAGCGAATCTAAAGCAAGCTTGGAGAGGTATTATATAATCATAAGAACAGGTCTGGTTGAGTTTGAATGAAGGTTGAAAAGTCTCAGCTAGTGTTCCGACCCTCATCGAAGCAAAAAATGGGATGGTATTGTAATAAACATGAAAATATTACACGGAGACGCAGGGCCGTAACCAGTAAAGCGGCCTAAATAAAGGCTTATTTCGAATGTTGTGCTCCCAAAGGCTAAATTCGTTTTAGTAAGAGCAAAAATGTGCATTGCAAAACTTTTTGTGAAATCGAAGCATATTGAGGGGTTGCATACCGGACAGGGGGGAAAGTTTAACATACGATTTCATAATTTAAAAATCTGTAATTTCACGATCAAAAATCTTAAAAATCGAGTTTTGTTTTAAAAATAACCCAACTACAAAATTATTCTAGCATTTCTAAAGGCTCCACCAAGAGGTTATGATCTAAAAATTACGCACTGGTCCTTCGAATATACCTCAATAGCATTTCTTGAGTCAGTGATTTCATTTTTAAGTTTTCTTCGTCCCCCCTCCCCTCCCCCCAGATAGGCACACAAAAGGCAAAAACGTGAACTATTTAATTTACAGAGGCTGGATTCTTCAAATATATCAAACCAAGCTAGAACTTTTTGATGTGATGACTCTACTTTTAAGGTTGTTTTGGTTCTACCCTTCCCTCCAATATTGGTATGCCAGGGGCTGGGAAATGAAACATTCAAATGTTGGTATCGTGACAGTGAATTTTCCAGCAAGAGGAGAAGATTTATTTTGTGACTAGGAGGAGAAGAAATGAATTTTGAGGGAGAAACTCCAGTATCCATCCCTCTGGTTACGATTCTGCCCAGTCGAGAATTAGTGAGTAGAAAAAATGTGACTGCAGCCTTCGAAAGGTATCAAGAGTTCATCAAATTCTTACACTCTTTACATTGCCCTTCCCAAGATTGCTTCCCAGACCCCCCAGTAGTAGAGGGAGATATCTTTCAAAAGAAATCCTAATTTGTTATAAGACTTTCCAGAGAGCAGTGAACAAGAGGTTTTATATTTATTCTGTGTCCATATTTCTACATGACCTAGATATCTTCGAAAGTGTAGACTTTGAATAATGTTGATTCTTATTATACATGCACACAGAAAATTTATATTCAGTTTTTTGAACATACATTCATTTTTAGACAGAGCACGACAATCAGTTTCTACGTGCAAATATCAATGAAAATCAACAAGAATATCCGAAATCTACGAAAAATATCCCTAAATTTCAATACTGAATAATATAAATATTTCAAATAGTACGTAGGGACACACCAAAAGGAGATTGGAGCTGATAAAATCGTAACAGGTTATAAATGTCGAAGAGCAAAGATCTTTTTCACTCTTCTCGACTTCCTAACCAAATTTACGTATGCAACTGAAAAAACTAGAACTCGTCCTTCTCGAAAATAGCTTCGCTATAATACAGGTACTTCCCTAAAAGGTCATAGAATCACAGTCCCTTAAAATGTTCCATCAAAGGTTATTCAGAATAAAGCTCTATATCCGCGGAATCAAGTAGCTTCAATGTTCGTATTTTATTTTAATAAGTTTCATTTTCGATCAAGAGTTCCAAATTTAGGAGCACATTTCTTCTGATATGAAAAACTAGATATACTGGTCAAGTGTACTAATATGATTTCATCCAATCTATCTGAACGTTCGGGATGCCGAAGATTATTTTTTAATTCAATATTCCTGCATATTAAATCTAACCACCAGGTTGCTGTCGGAAGTGACCAATTGAGGCACATTTTAAATCACTATCGTGGTATTTTTTATACCAAATATTTCAAGGACGTCCAAAGTTATCAGAATATGCGAATATTTCTCAACTAGATACATCAAATACACTTGTCTAATTAACACAGAAAAGAATCAGCCCTACGCATCTCGAAAACTTCCTACGGTGCAGTTTCCGGTCGCCAATATTTTTAAAATAGCTTCTGTTCCTAAACTTCTTAAGAAAACCAGTTTTCCCATATTGAATTTAATTTCCGCATCAATACAGACTGATGGTCAACTATTTTTAAAATTGAAAACACCCAGTGTTATACGAAAAAAATCAATTTTTAACGAAGAATTTGGTCAAGTTAGAAAATAACGAAATAATTGTTTAATTTCAGTGAGGACCACGACTCCTCTCGAGTAAAAATATTTTACGAACACTTGTGTCCTTCATTTTCGTTACAGAGTTAGAAATTCTCAAAATTCAATGTCAGGAAGGCAACTTTAACAATAAGAACAAAACTGTATTTCCTTCATTTCGTGGAGTCAAAAAGTTTGCATAATAGTCTTATTTTTAATTTATCTTAGGGATTCTTCAAATTAAAGTTTAAGCCCAAAACATGGTCTCGGCGCTTCAATCTGCATAAACACGACTAACCAACCAGGAATGAGGGAGTGCTCAGGGAGGACTGAATAGTATTAAAACAATACTAAAAGTTTTTTCACTGGTATAATTTTTCAATTTTTTTTTAAAGACTATTCACGAATTGGGGGCTAAGCCCATTCCCAAGCCCCCTGTTTGAATCCACGCCGATCTGCTCATCGATTTGCTACTAGAGAGCAGCAGTAATGGATTCCAAAACTTATATCAGAGCTCATTGTAGTTCCAGTAATTCGGACGGTATAGATTCACATATTCCAGCAAAGAATCCATTTCAGTCGAAAACTGAGGGTACAATTCAAAAAGAACAAAAAGTGTTTGTTTCAGTTTCTTGAAAGAAAGTATAAGTTATGTGATCTATGGCATTCAATTCTTAACTGGCTTTTCTCAGTTTTCCCGTTCTTTTGTGATGAGGCAAGCACTATATTCAAATAAAATTGCCATTGAAATGAAGTGAAATCAAATTGCCTCGATATAAATTCAATTATTTATACCTTCAGATCGCCAGACTGACATCAATTCTCAAGAAAATCCCGTTTACTAATCTGAATTTTGTGAAGATGGAAATTTTGAACATTTCTTTTCAACGAAGCTCTATATTTTTATTGGATTCAAAAATTTTTAGCCGGTGGAATTATGATTGATGATTCGTCTGTTACGCTAAACCCTTTTCTATAACACTCATGATTCTTCTCACCAATGATCATCTGCATCAGCGCAAATAGTCGACTTGGAGAAGGGAGCCCGGGGGTGGGGCTCATGAAGGTCTAAGTACCAAAATAATTCTAAACATTCTTCCCTCGTACGATTTTTAAATTGTTGGCGAGGGGGGCTTTTAGAGCACGTGATGTGGGGAGAGAAAGACCTTCCAAGCTCTTTCTATTCACGCCCATAATCATCTGTATTTAAATTTTATTCATCTTTCTAAATGGATCCTTTGGTTTTTGACAATACCTACCTAATACCGAGATTCTTATATTGAAACATTTGGAACCCATAAATTTTGGCCCATTATAGAAACAAGTATGAGTGTTGAAATGGTGGTAATGCAAACTGTAAATAAGCATTCAACCGTATATAGTATCTGGGAAACATTTTCATAGTGTCGAAATGAAAATAACATTTCAAGTTAAACAGTGTGTACATACCGATACAGTTAGCACGTGTACAAGAAACTAATATAAAGTTAAAGAAATGTAGCAACCTCTAAGTGATAGCCTGTTACAACTAGGCCACAAAAATATGTACATCGTTCTAATGGATGTATAGAATATCTTCCTTTAGTTAAATAAAGGAGCAAGTTTTCCTGCTGGCGTGTAATGTATAGAAAGGAAAGTTGGTAAGGGATGATCTAAAACGTATCTTTCCCAATTTATACAACTACGCGCTATTTTGGAACAAACGTCTTTGAGTCAGACAAATTAAATTATCAAGTATGCTAAGCAACATCAATTTTATTTCCTTGTACTTTGACATAGTTTCATTTTGATAGCGCTTAAACGCTTCTGTCATAACACCTAATTCTAATTATACGATAGATATAATATAGCAAAAATATACGAGTAGCTAATATTTATAATTGCATTTACTTGCGTATTTTATAGTATACGGTACATTATTCATTATAGGAAATTCTTTAAGGTGTTACGAATGCAACAGTCACACTCACAAAGCATGCTTAGAGAAACAACCGCCTCAAAATTTCAGTAGAGAGTGCGACCAGAAGAGTGACAAAAATTCATACATCGCGTGCCGCAAAATCGTGCAGACGATTGACTTTGAAGTTAACGGATGTAAGTATATCACAATTATCACATATCAATTGCTGTAATATTTTTCTATTCTTTAATTCAAGGTGGAGTTGGAGAAAATAAAATATGATTCAACTCCCAAATCACGATCGAGTAAGGATTTTATTCGAATCACAAACCATTCATTGATGTTTTTCTGATCGAAATCATTTTAGAAGTAGAAATCGTCAAAACTAACCAAACTTACTTAATCGGAGGAGTATTGAGATCTTTACTTCATCTACAGGTTCCATATTGTGTTTCTGTTCAACAATAATTCCAATTCAATAATGAAATTTATAGAAAATTGTGATGAAAGGAAACTATATTCAATCAAATGTCAATTTGAAAACACATTCGAAGAAAATTAGAGATCCCTTACACGTATACTGGGTGTTTTGCAACCATTACCCTAAATTGGGCATGTAGAAGACTACCTACATTGCATTCAGGTATGATATGTTGTCTAGCTATTTCTTGCAGGGACAGCGATACAGATTTCTCAAGATGTTTTACTAGGTTCAGGCGAATGTAAAAACTGGCTTTTCTTAAAGGTAGATGAACTAATTCCTGAAAAATTTAGTTTTACACTTAGACAACAGGCGCTTTTCATTGAAATTTGCAAAAAAAAATAATAATAATAATAATAATAATAATAATGAAAAAATAAAAGATGTGGACGAATATTAGGTTTTAGCATGAAACACAACTCGTGTTCTACCAATTAAACTAAAATTATGGTTGAATAGCCGTCAACCGATGGAAATTGATAGCGAGTTTTTGGACTGTGGGCTTCGGGATATTTCGGAGAAGCGACGCCCCAGGCCTCTTTTAATACCGTCTTTGCCCCAACCATAACCACAACGTAAGCATGTGAAATAACAAAAGAATAACTTACACGAACAACCAAACGATCAATATAAAACTGTAAGATGACGGTTAAGATTCTGAAATTACTAGGTATTGTCATCATTTATGGTTATTAACTTTTATTTAATAATTATTAACCGTTATTCTTGTGGATTTTTGAATTCCCATAATAATAATTGATTTTGATATAACTGTAGTATAACTATAACAGACATTCCAATTTATTCGGTTCTCAGAGCTCTGCATAAAAAGAGTGTGAATAAGTTTTGATGCGTCTATCTGAGAAGACTGAATAAGTCTCAGCAATATTTAACACAGTTAAAAAAGTCGTAAGAAGTCCTGGGTCGCTGTGTAGTCAAGTGGTAACGAGTCCCACCAATGCCGGAAAGCTAGCGATATTCGAATGCTCTCCCCCCTCCCACTCGCTAACATTTTAGCGAACATAGCGATTACAGTATCAATCGAGTGAAAACATAGCGAATCCTAACCAGTGTGAACGAACAAGGCATTACAATCGCAGGATGTGTTACCACCAGATCAGAAAGATTGGTACTGCGTGCGTGGGCACACTGTGAACAGCTTACTCAACGTCACGAAAAATATGGCTAGCAGAAGAACTGCGGCTGCACACTCTTCGGCACAGAGAAGGAAAACTCTACCGCAACAAAGCGTGGGGAAAGCAACTGCAAACTATCCCGAATAACACTATCCAGGAAAGTCACGCATCAGAAACCGTGATCGCTAACGTCCGGTATCGGATATAGCACCTGAAGAAGAAGAAGTTCAGAGAGTCCAAATGAGTTTTCAAAGTCCGAAAAAATTTTGTCATTGTCTGTTGAAGAGATAAAAATAGAGAAGGAGGAGGATGTGGAAGAAGATGAGAAGGAAGACTCAATTTTAAGAGGTGAATTTGACAAAGCATTGAGAGATTTAAAGAAAAGGAAAGCTTCAGGAGTGGATGGGATACCAGCTGAATTATTCCAGAACTTAGGGGAATATGTACTTGATAAATTGTACAAATTAGTATGTTATATCTATGATAAAAGGAAAATGCCTGAGGACTTTAAAAATAGTGCAAAAAAGCAGGAGCAGATAGGTATGAAAATTATTGAACAGTTAAGTCTTCTTTCGCATGGTTCAAAAATATTAACTAGGATAATTTACAGGGGAATTGAGAATAGAGTAGATGCAGAACTAGGAGATGACCAGTTTGGATTTAGAAAAAGTAGAGGTACTAGGGAAGTAGTTTTAGCTTTGAGATTAATAGTAGATGGGAGACTCAAAAAAGGACACGATGCATATATGGCATTCGTTGATATTAAAAAAGCTGTTGACAATGTTAAATGGGATAAAATGTTTGATACCGTCGGACGGGGTGACTTGGCAGAAGTAGCTATTCTTTCATTGCTGAGCTCTGGTGGTAATATAACGTAATATGAAGAGTTTGTGAATGCTGCAATGTGTAGCCTGGCCTTAAACCTTAATTTTGAGCTCCAACCTTCGAACCTTAAAAACTTTTTCTGTGAGAAATATCACATCTTCGATAACGTGCTGTTTCAGTCCAAAATATTACCTTGCAAAATAAGCGTTGCTGTAAAAATACTATTCAACCAATGAAAGTGAGTGATAGCGCATTGAATCAGATAAATTTAATCAGATTTTCGTTACGGTATTTAGTTTTTCTCTATCGCGAATGGTGTTTTTCTCAAGATTTCATTGTTTCTAAAAAAAAAAAAAAAAAGTTTGGGGTGACTTCGCAGGTACGTTTAACTTTACTGATAACGGTTCAACAATTAATTTGTGACTGCTTATGATTACTTATGACATTTTATTACATTAACAGGGGTTCTTCATGCCACGAAAGTATTACAGGGAGCCGGGCAGCCGTCAATATCATGACTACGCTGAAAAAATGCTCTCCGGTTGCTTGCAGTACACTATATACAAAATGGAATGAAATGTACTGAAGCAGCTGCGGTTTATAAAATTCCCATTCGAACGATCTATAATACATTGAAACAGCCTGAAAATAGTATCTCGATCATTTGGTGGCCAACCAGTGTTTTCACCTATGCAATATTTCATCGATTTGCAAAGTCACCCCAAAGCGAGGTGACTTTACACACTTTTTTCAAAAATTATTTAAAAATAAACAATCAAAGGTATCCAAAATGTCTTTTTTCCATTTTGTAGAGAAATTAAACATCTATATTTAGTAAATTTTTCCATGACAAATAGCGCAACTGTGTAACCTACAGAGAACGGCAAAGTTGAAACTTGCCTGAAAAACATGCCAAGTCACCCCATCTGACGGTATTCTAAAAATTATAAGAATAAAATTTTAGGAACGACATGTTATTTTAAACTTATATATAGGACAGAAAGCCACATTAAGAATAGAATGAGGGGAAGGGGAGGCTAATATAGAAAAAGGCGTAAGGCAGGGATGCTCCTTATCTCCAGTATTATTTAATCTGCACATAGAGTGAGCCATAAAAGAAATGAAAGAAAAATTTGAAGCAGGTACTTATCACTATAGATGGAGAGCGAGCAAAGATGCTCAGGTTTGCAGATGATATTGTCTTATTAGCAAAAAGGAGTATTGATTTGGAAAATATTTCTAATGGAATGAAGGAGATTTTGAGTATAGAATATCGTATGAGAATAAACAAAAATAAAAATAAAGTAATGGTATATACTATATAATAGATGTGAACATGATAGCTTAAATACAAATATTGGGCAGGAAAAGACTGAAGAAGTAAGCGAATTTTGCTATTTAGGGAGTAAAATAACAAAGATAGAAGGAGTAAAAGGGATATTAATAGCAGAATAGCACAAGCCAAATTAGCATTTTATCAAAAAAGTAATCTTTTTAAATCAAAAATAAATCTAGAAATCAAAAAATTGTTCTTGAAAACTTATATTTGTATAGTGTAGCCTTATATGAATATGAAACTTGGACCATAGGAAAACCAGAAAAGAGAAGGATCGAAGCTTTTGAGATGTGGAGCTATAGGCGGATACTTAGAATCAAATGGACGGATAAGGTAAAAAATGAGGAAGTACTCAACAGAGTAGGAGGTAAAATGGATATTTGGAATTGTCTGAAGGAGAGATCAACTAACAGGGCATAGTTTAAGATACCCAGTAATAATATCACTGCTCCTAGAAGGAAGAGTGGAAGGAAAGAACTGGGTAGGTCGGCAAAGATTCCAGTATGTTCAACAGATAATCAAGGATGTCAAATGTACGGGTTATTACGAAATGAAAGAACCCGCACAGGATAGGGAGAAATGGAGAACTGCATAAAACCGGTCGTAAGACTGATAACCCATCATCATTGTCTGCTCAAGTTCTGAAAAAATTTCAGCAGATCCCTCAGCAAAAACTGGATAATAACAACACGCGGATGCCAAATATTGTTACTGCTCTGTATCTGACTCCTGCAAAGCAAACGCTAGGCAACGCATCACATCTGCAGGCAATTTACAAACATTGTGTTTCTTCAACAATCCCTACGGGAAGATGATGCCACAACCTTAAAATCACAGTTAACGGTTATTGTTACCTTTATTTCTACACACCATATGCGAAGATAATAGTGCTGGCTTGACCTTAAGAATACTGGTTACTGTTATGATTGCGTTATTTGATTCATACAGTTAATAGCTATGGTTCAAGTGATGTTATTTGATTCAGAAATGGTTACGGTTATAAACGATTATTTTACGGGTTTTCTACAGAGTATATGAATAAAGAATCAGTGAACATAAAGGGAATACTCTTGTCAGAGGCTATAAAAGTCGCCATCAATCATCATCCAAGAGAAATGGTTAGCGCAAGCCTCATGTACCCGTCTTTTCTGCAGTAAGTGAAAACTGACTGGACGTGTACAAGGCACATAGTTGTTTATTCTCAAAGCGATATTGGCGTGCTATGGTGAGGATGGCAAGCGTTATCCTGCCCTAATTAATGACTCACTTTAAGTGTCTAACACTAGACACTGGTATAAATAAGGTTAATGGTCACTGTTATGGTTATTTTACGTGATTCAAATGTTATTTAATCCAAACAGTATAACAGTTACAGTTATGGATCTCACTCGGTTAAGAGTTATTTAATGGTTACCATACGGTTATGGTTTTCGGTTTGACAGCACTGAAAGGTGGCATTGAAACACCTTGTATGTACAATCTGATCAATCAGCTATCAAGAACGTCGGCATTGTAACGATGAAATTGTGAAACCAAACTTTGCTGCCATATTATTTTAACCTCTCAACCCGGACGTAAGCGTCCAACTCGGAATTTAACTTTTAGTTATCTTTAGCTTGGTATGTCCACAGTGTTGAATAAATCATTCAACAATGTCCATTACTCCAGTTAATTTATCCTTCGTGGTGTTTTTAAGAAGAGGTTGCAATTCTCATTCATAAATTTCTGTGTTATATGAGGCTGCTTGAGCTGATATTTTCACGACTACAGCAAACGTCCTCCAAGTCTCCATTTCGCCTTTTAACCCCGTTACTACACAATTCACGATGCTTGAAAATCGAACGTCAGGTCATGAACTGGGCTGAAATTAATTAGGCACTCGTCGAGTGAAAATGAACCATACGAGCTTAGGAAAACCCATTTCATGACACTATTTTCAGCTGAGTATCGATTAAACTCACATTTTAACCAGCCCACGTTTCTTAAAAAGTAGGCTACACGCGGTATCCTATACCTATGACGCAGGCGTCCTAATTCTAGAGCACGGCAAAGTACTTCGGTATTTTGGCATCGTGATTTTCGGCATTATCGTGCAAGGCCACTGGGTTTGGTTACCGAGATAAAATAATATTGATGTCTAATATATTGATTCTTTCGTGTGAAATTATGTTGACCTGGAGCCTCACCCGTGTGCTGTATCATTCCGAAATTTATAGCCGTTCTTTTCCCGCAATTTAGACGTGTGGCTGAAAATCAAATATTCGAAGATGTTTACTAATTAGCTGGAACTTTTCAGTGCCACCAGATCACCGAGTTATCCGCAGCTGTGCCTATCAACGCCAAGAAATCAACAAATGTTACCAGCGGTCCGGATTCGGGGGCCGACAAGAAGTTTGCGCCTGCGATACAAATGATTGCAACAGTTCGAACATGATAAAATTCAACTACGGATTGCTTTTCGCAACGAATAGTGTTATAGCTTACGTACTAAAAGTTCTAGTCCATTCGTAGTACTATTTAATTAATGAATTGTGTGTGGAGTGTCTACATATCTAGTTTCTCCTATATGTTATAGCTTATTCACTAAGTACGGTAATAATAAGAAAAAAATAGTCGCCTTTCGTTGCCTTACCAATATACTAGTACAACAGCTAACAGAGGCAACTGTTTGTTAATTTGGTACTCAAAAGAAAGGGCGCAAAATGAAATCCAAATTGACAGAAGGTGAGTAATCTTGTATTATAGATGTGTGGCGAAATAAGACTCGGCTAGTCTTTCGCCTCCGATTGATATAAGAAGATTCCACATTGCCATTATTTTTATTAATATTATTAGAGATAACTAATATTACTTTTATATTTACTTTTATTTCCCGCATCGTATTTAGTAATTGTTGTTAATTGTTTATTTCAATTGTTGTAACCTAATTTAAAAAATACTCTATTATTCGTCGTACTATTACCTATTATTTTTAATACTATTTCTATAACAGTTCATTATTTATTCTATAGGTATTTATTATTAAAATTTTTGATACTAATGCATTTATATTTTGTTTAGCAGTGTACGATCAGATGCGAATACACCGGGAGGCAAAAGGGGCAACTGACCTCTTCAAAGAAAAACCGAAATTGAAAGCACTTCAAAAACAGCTGTCTTACCGAGTCCTAAACAAGTCCGTAAGAATCTAATGAATCTCGAGGAATCCCAAACAAGCATGAAAGAGTATCAAAACTCATAAAGAAGCTTTGAAGAGTCGCGGCAGGTTGTAAAAAATCTCACAAGAACCTTGCAGTTTGAAACGAATCTTGAAAAGCTTTAAGCAGAATAAAAGACTCTTAAGTCGACATCAATTCTTGAAGAGTCCTAACGAGTTCTTAATAAAAGTCATAAAAGTCTTAAACAGTCTCAGCACTGGAAGAGCCTTAGAGATGGTCTACTTGTCTTGAACAAACATGGAGGAATTTTTATGTATATTGATTGAGAATTGATGAATCCTAATGAAGCCTAAAGGAGCATTAAAAGGTTTGTGTCTCGAATAGTCAGCTACTCCAGTGTAAAAATAAAAAAATGATCCATGTACTCACCAGCCAAGGCTGCGCTTTTACAAGTCAAAAGACTTCTTTTATCATATTTCATTATGCCAGAGCATAAAATTTTCAACTTTCCCTTTTGCTGGGCGAATAAATAAAATTAATCCTGTGTCTAGTTGGCCTTGGTAACGAAAAATGTAAAGAATATCTACTCTGCATGAGTTACGAGTATGTCTTATGGCTACTGAACACATTCAGCGCATTCAGTCGACACACAACAGAAACGAATAATATACAGTGTTGTTAGACAAAACGAGCTTTTTGTCATTTCATTAGAAGAGCATTTCATCTTTTTTTGTTATGTCATAAGTTTTGTCCTCTTCAGAGTTTGTCATTTTGTATTTTTATGGTTTTATTATATCCTGACAGAATTATTTTGTCATTTTGTCTTCCTTTTCGTCATGTTGCTTAGTATTGTCTACTGTCAATGGCAATGTCGCTTAGCATAATCTGTAATCAATTATTATGTCGTTTAGCACAGTTTAACATTTAACTATCGATGAAATGTCCTAACATAATTTTTTTGTTATTTTGTTTTGTCATTAGATTAATTTTCTTTGTTATGTCATTGACAAAATGGTCCAGACAAAAAACGATTTCAGGTTTTGTCACATGACAAAATTTTGAAAATTCAATTATCATTTCGTCTTGTTATGTCTAACATGTCTAACAACACTGGTTGTATCATTCCGCAAGGAACGAATTTGCGCGCACAATGGAGAACTATTGCGACTACCATGATACAACAATTGCCATGATGACGTCATCGAAGTAACATTCTTATTCTCAGTAAGACTGTAAACATTTGTACGGGCATGTGATCCGCCATTTTGATCCGAACTTTAAAAACAATAACATGGGAACGCATCTGGTAGAGCTCTAGGGGAAGTGCAGAGCTGCAGACATACACCATTTTGATTAATACCACGCTTGTGGATGCTGGGCCCAACCACACGGAGCGCACCGCGTAGTCAATTCGGCATCCACGGGCGCGGTATGATCCAAAATGGCATATGTCCGCACTCCCCTTATAGAGCTTTATTATCCAGGGTTGAAGCAGGCAATTCCAACACACTTGACGTCAAAAGACGGACGACGCGGAACAAGAAGGAACGAGAGCATGCCACGCTTCACGCGCATGCGCGCACACCTTCCATAGTAGGTGTTTGGCAACAGATGTCAAGCATAGCAGATATTGCTGATCTTTTTTGCACAGGCCTTATGGCGAATAATCAGTCCATATACATAACACTACTGAACAAAATGAAATTTTTTGTTTGCACAACGCATTTAAGGAGGTGATTCTTGACATCTTGAGCACTTTTCAACGCTGAATACAGTGCCGTCGGCCGTTTTCCTCTATCACGTCTAGTTTTTCTGATCAAAAACTAAAAAATTCAACTAAATGTGTTCAAAAAGAGGTTTAGGAACTGAATGTGGTCATACTGATTCGTGCTGTTGTGTGTTGCGGTCGTGTGTAGTGGTGTGTATTCCGTCTGTTTGTTTTCTGTTATTGTGGTCTGATAACACTGATAATATCAGTCAGTGGTACCGCTTATTCCAATGCAAAAACAAAATGGAAACGAATTTCAGTCGTTCAGAACTCCGAATTGTGACGGGATAGAGAAAAATGGGTCGCAGTATCGTGTTCAGCGTTAAAAAGTACCTCAGAATCACCTGTCGAAATGCATTGTGCAAAATAGTTGTTCAGTAGTGTAATCAAAGAACCCACCATGGAACAAGTTGCGAGGGACAATTGAGGTTGTACAGGGAATGAACGAATAAAAAATGGTGGCTGAGTATAGCTAGATGAAGTTTACAGAGCCTTATTCTCGATGTTGATGGGTCGACTCGTGACACAGAATTTACATTAATGACCAACGGCAAGACACATCCATGTCAAAACTCATGTCAACTTTAACTGTCCTATGTTTTATGATGTAAGCAGGATACAAGAAGAGACAACTCACAGAGAGCACTTATATCAATACTTGAGCGCAACCATCTCTATTTTTCTGATATAATGGTGTAATTGGATAAAGGACATTAAGATCTTCTATACTTCGGCTACAAAACTATATTTATAAAAATGAGATTACTGACAAGTAAAAAACCCCCAAAAAAATGGTATTATCCAACACTAGAGTACTAGAAACGAAGGGTATAATCGACGCCTGCCATATTTGTTTCCAACGTTACCTCTGAGTGATTGTTACGTCTCAGTTTCATTTCATTTTGTTAGTTTTCTTAAATTTTTAACATACAGAAATATAAAAGTGCAAGTATCAATGAACAATGAACTTAATGAACTTGCTGAAGAGCAATACACCGGCCAAAAATATAAGTTTTCATATTTAATGAAACGTGATGACGCCTGAAACAAACATGGTATTCGTCGATTATACCCCCTCCCCACCCTCCGTGGTTCTAGTACCCTATCCAACACTCAATATAATAGGCGGCTTTTCCACTGATGTCACGGAATAAGTTCCTGCTTGGTTAGTGTTAGCAAAAATACCCATCTTTGTTTCAACGAACGTATTGAATTCCGCAAGAAAAAAGAAAAACACACGGAGCAAAGATCATTATGTTACTACCTAAGAATAAGAAATTTGTTAGAAACCAGAAGTTTATTAGTAAATGCTCAGAACCTTCTAGATTAAAAATATTTATGTACATTTGGTTTCTAACTAATTTCTTATTCTCAGGTAGTAATAAGTAGATAATATAAGTATTGATCTTTGCTCCGTGTGTTTTTCTTACAGGAGTCGATACGTGCGTTGGAACAAAGACGGGTGTTTTTGCTAACAACTCTCTCTGTGACGTCACGGGAAGTGTGATAAGCGCGTTTGCGATGCTGAAAAAAATGCGCCCTTTGGGCTGCTCAAAGCGGTGGCGCGCTGTTGTCGTTTACCTTGTAAACCCTGATCGAGAAGAATATTTCATTTATACAGACATATGAAAAGAAATCTTAAAATATTATGAAAACGAAAGCGCTTATCGAAAACATGGATGGAACAAAATTTATAGCACATAAAATTTTCATTCCATCAAGTCCATTTTTATTTTAATCTGATAAATTTTTCTAAAATGTGTATGGTTTCAGCAGTTCCCTTTTTTCACGTCCTTAAAATTGTAGAGGGCGACTTTTTCGCGCTGACAGTCTCAATTCAGATTAATCTTTCTAGCTGCGCAGAACATAGAGAATTCAGAGTTTGATGATGAATAATAACTTAATTTATATTTAATGACATATTAATTCGGTAGTAGTTAGTATTGTATTGATGTCCAACGCACGCGTGGTCAATTTTAAATTCGATAAAACAGTCCTAATTCAATTATTCAGGGAACACTTCAGTAACGGTGGTTGGTTACTTATTCTTAATTTAAACCCATAGGAAGATACTAAAAAAATACATTTCAGTTTCCAGCTTGCAGCACTCTGAGGGCTCTATATCATATTCCAAAACTATTCATGCGATGTCTAAATCAGCAGAGGTGATAAGCTATTCGGAAAGGCTAAAACTGAAACCAAAAACTAATGACCTTGACTGATAAGGCTAAGGGATACAGCTAACAGTTGAAGTCAGGGAATGGCTAGCCAACGACTAATTACATCCTTCTTCAATAGTTGAGCTAACAGCTAGCTGATCTTGACCAAAACTGCTCGGCTAATGGCTAAGCTCATCACCTCTGTGAATTAGGGATGTTTCCCAAAATATTTTCTATCATCGGGAATTTGGAAAATAGAAATTCTAAACAAATAAAAAAATTTCAAAAAATATATTTAGAATTACTTTAGTTTTCATTATTGGTGTATTAAGTGACGAGAAAACGCGCAGTTGCTTAGCATACTCTGTCTCTTGATTTCAAAATTTCTCGACATGTCTTTGATTGAGGAGTTATCTGTCAAAAGGGCGTCCGTTCAATGTATTTCTCATGGAACGGACGCCCTTTTGACAGATAACTCCTCAATTGGGAATTTTAAAAACGAGAACTCTTATATTATTTTTTCCGAAAAACAGGAATCGGGAATTCTTGCAATATAATTTTATTGAGAAAACGGAAGACTGGAATTCTGGATTTCAAATTGTCAAAATATCGGGAAATGGGAAAGGGGATTTTTTTATGAAGAATGATGGACGCGTGATACAGATGCCCTCTGATATCAATATTGAGTTTTACGCAGTGCCATTAATCAATTCATAGGACTAAAGTTTATACAAAGGCCTAAGAGCATAGGCACAATTTCTGAGAATTCCCGAAAAAACTGAGATATTATACAACGGACAAAATGTTTAGAATTATTTTGACATTTTTCAACCACTTATCCTCATTACAGGTCAGCTGTTTGCGCTTAAGACTAAGAGCGAGAAGCAGTCCACTTGATTTTTCAAAAGTGAAACTCTACAAAACCAAATTTGGCGTAATCGCGGTCAGCATAGTCTATCAAATCGACTTAATCGCGTCTTGCACTAAACCGCTCAGGTCAAATTGCAAATAAAGTCAAACATACCGTCGCTATAAAGCTTGACGATTTTCAATTGACGTTTTTTCTTTGTATTTCCTTATTTCCTCCTGATTTGCGTACAATATTTTATTCAGCTTATTCTCAGGAAATGTAAAATTACGCAGAAGTTGCGAATAACAGAGAGGTAATGAGGTACCTACATACTTTTTACACACATCAGACAGTGAATTTATTCAAACTGTACTGGAAAGTTCATCATATTTTTAAGACTTAGTCTGGCGAAAGAGACGTTTTTCAACAGCATCGAACTAAAATATTGTTTACATCCGGGTTACGCGATAAGCAGGAAATTACTGACAATTTCAAACTGATGATTTGGCAGCACTAATCCAACACGATTTTTTGTGTTTCTGTTTCAGCATCGTGCTGTTAGATCGACATTACGTTTTCTCATTTTGTACCTAAGTACATTTTGAATAAAATATCGAATGAGGGAAGCGTGATCTCTCTTCTCGAGAAATATATTATGTACTATTAACAGACCCCGTGGGGTACAGGTTGTAGTAACTAGAGCTAGATCTCTAGTCAGTAGTCACTCGCCTGTCAATGGTGCTAATCCCACCGGCAGAGAAACGAAACTACAACCAGAACTTTCTGCGCGTCCACGTCGTACGGGGTGGTAACGGACGCTTCGGTGGGCTCAGCACCGATGTATCCGGCTAAAGCAGAAGTTCAGACAGGGGTGGTGGTAAAACGGCGCGGGTCTAGTTGTCGGAACTAGATCAGCATTAAATACCGTTAAGCATACACTGCAGGAAGAACACGCAGGCCACCACCCCCTCATCCACGACATAGTACCCCGGTCAAGCATCAAGATGCTGGATGAGAAGGCGAGCTTCCAGCGCCTCAAAACTGGATATACCGACTAAGGGAGTAAACCCTGACAGAAAATCCGGCGGAAGGCAAGAGGGAAACCACCGCCGAACTCTTCCCCAGGTGATCAGATGGCAGAAAATCAACACACAGCCTCGGAGGCCCTGAGTACGGTGCAGACACAGGGTACTACAAATACCACCGTCTGCCGAATTCATCGAAAGGTTGATAAGGAAGAAGAAAGAACCATTGAAGATAGGAACGTGGAATGTACGAACGCTATACCAAGCGGGAAAAATACAAAATGTGACCAAAGAAATGAAGAGATTAAATATAAATATACTTGGTATATGCGAGCATAGATGGACAGGAAACGGGAAAATGCTGCTGGAGGATGGCAAATTCTACTACTCGGGAAACACGGAATCCAGCCACCGTAATGGAGTGGGCATTGTCGTTGATCGTAAATACGCAGAACTGGTGACAGGTTTCGTGCCTTTTTCAGACAGACTGGCGATGTTGAGATTACAACATAAAGAAGAAACAATGAATGTAATACAAATATACGCGCCCACGTCAGAACCGAAATATGATGACGAAGTCGAAGCACTGTATGAGAACATACAGAAATTGATCGATACCACAAAACCGCACGAAATTACCATAATGATGGGAGACTTCAACGCCAAAGTCGGAGCGGAAAGAAGAGGCGATACAGTAGGACCGTTTGGTCTAGGAAGTGCTAACGAAAGAGGGGAATACCTGGTACAGTTTTGTGAACAGAACGGATTGGCGATAATGAACACGTGGTTTAGCATGCCTGCGCGACGATTATACACATGAAAGTCACCCCAAGACAGTAAAAATAATATAGTCAGAAATCAAATAGACTATATCGCAATAAACAAACGCTTTAGAAACTCAATAAAGAAAGTGTCCACCTATCCTGGAGCAGACGTGGAATCAGACCACAACCCGGTAATAGCGAGATTCAATCTAAATTGGAAAAAGGCAAAGAAAGAGGAACAACCGCAGAAAAGAAAACGAATAGATCTCTCCAAACTCACGGATAAGAAATTTAAAAAGCACCTAGCGCATGAAGTAAACAAAACATTTAAAAACGCGTATGAACAGACAAAAAATACAGATATTAAAGAGAGAGTAACGAGAATAAGCCACGAGATAAAAAAACTGTGCCATAAAGAAATGGAAGTTGGAAAAAGGAGGAAGAAGAAACCATGGATGAAAGACGAGATTATGGAGCTTATGGAAATCCGACGGCTAAACAAAGGAAAGGTAGACGAATATAAAAGGGTCAATAGACAAATAAAAAGAGAAATCCGAAAGGCTAAAGAGGAATGGATGAACCAGAAATGCAGAGAGTTAGAGGAAGCGGAGAAGAAAAATGACCCACGAAACATTCATCAAAAAGTAAAAGAAATCGCTGGAATATACAGGAAAAGAGTGCCTGCAAAACTACTCTCCGAAAGTGGGAATCTGGCAGTGGATATCACGGATAAGCAAACGATATGGGTCCAATATGTAGAGAAAATGTTCCATGATATAAGAAGAGAAAAAGAAACGATAATTCCAGGGGAAGAGGAACGACTAGAGATTTTAGAGTCCGAAGTGCAAAAAGCTGTGAAAGTAGCAAAGACAGGAAAGGCTATGGGACCAGACGAACTACCAAGCGAAGCGATAAAGCTGCTAGATGGAGAAAATATGCGGAAACTGACAACGCTATTCAACGAAATATATGTAGGGGAGCATGGGGAGAACTGAGACAAGGGAGCAATGAGACAGTGCTGATTTAGCCGACACTACATACTATAAATGGCAACACTGCATCACATATTCGTCACGATCCAGTAAGCTAACACTATCGTAGAAAAATTTTCAGTTCTATCGATTAGTAGCTGTGATATTGATAACGTGATCGAAATTTGGTCAATTTTTTAGTTTTCAGCATTTACGAAAAAACGTTCACGAGAAAGAAAATTTGTATTTGCGAAGTAAATCATATCTTTTTTAAAATATGATCTATTTAGTAACCAAACTGTACCAAAACCGTTTTTTTTCAGGAAGTTGTTTTCCAGTTATAAGCGATTGAACATTTTTGCCGCATTAGGGAGCAATAAGACGATTTTTTAGATAAAATATCGAAAATTTTCGTTGATGCAGCATTTTTGCGATGTATGAATATCTTACCCACCGAAACTGAATAAATGTGTTGACTACTATACATTGAACACCTACAGGAAATTTTTTTGAACCAAACTTAAAAACCATCCCGCAGAGAGGCCTTATCAGTTGCCCAGTTTTTGTCTCATTGGTCCTTATTTACAATTTTCCCAACTTTTTTTCCCCTCTTCAATTTCAGAATGTCAAGTTTAATTTAATAATTGTAATGTCCGTATAAAATAAATTTATACTTTTTTGTACTATGTAACATGATCATTTGATTGAATTTTCTGTATTTCATGTGTTGTCTCAGTGTTCCCCATGTGTTGTCTCATTGTTCCCCATGCACTGTGTCAATGCTCCCTTTGAAATTCTCGTGGGGTGATATGAGACAAAATTTTTGAAGGGCTGTAGGATTTTTAGAAATGGCCCGAGGAAGTTGAATTTCTGAGGGTTTGTAGTTCAGTCACGTAACTATAGGTTGCAATTATTCAAAGCTTTCCATAGTGGTTCCACGTCATTTTACAACGGTTTTCCAAAAAGTGTCTCCGTTCTCCCCATGCTCCCCTATATCACAGGAGAAATTCCGGAAATATGGCTGCAATCAACTTTCATTACGCTACCGAAAAAGCCGAACGCAGGCAAATGCGACGACTATCGCATGATAAGTCTTATGAGCCATCTACTCAAAGCATGCTAGAATAAGAGGTGCCTGCGAAAATTCTCTAGATGAAAATCAGTTCGGGTTTCGGAAAGGATTTGGAACTAGAGAAGCTCTCTTTACGATCAACGTACTATTCCAGAAATGCAGGGATCAGAGGAAAGATGTTTTCGCATGCTTTCTTGACTACCGGAAGGCCTTCGGTCGAGTAAAACACGACGAAATAATGCGTATTCTGAAAGAGAGAAATGTGAATGTCTTTGACCGAAGAATAGTCGAAAATCTGTACTGGAGACAAACTGCGACAGTATTGGTGGAAGGTCACGAAACAAAAAGTGTTGACATATGCCGAGGCGTGCGACAAGGGTGCATACTATCACCCACGCTTTTCAACTTATACGCAGATGACATATTCAAGAAAGCACTCCACGACGTCGATAGCGGGATTAGAGTAAACGGGGAAAATATAAACAACATCAGATACGCGGACGACACGGTCTTATTCACCGACTCTATAGAAGAGCTCGAAGATCTGGTAGACAGAGTGAACAACGAGGGACAGAAATATGGACTGGAGATCAACGTGACGAAAACGAAGTTAATGATAATTAGCCGAAATAAACACCCAGAAGCTCATTTAACAATAGACGGCAAACATGTAGAACGAGTACGAGAATTCAAATATCTGGGAATGTGTATAAGCGAGCAACTAGAACTAGGGCTCTATAGTTTCACCTGGGTATACTAAGCCGCCATTTTGGTTCATACTGCGCCCGTGGATGCCGAATCCGACTATGCGGAGCGTAACGCGTAGTCAATTCGGCATCGACGGGCGCAGTATGAACCAAAATGGTGGCTTAGTATACCCAGGTGAAACTATAGAGCCTACTAGAACCAGAAATCGAAACGAAGAGGCGAATAGGCTACGCCAAAGCAACATTCGGGGAAATGAAAAGCTATCTTGCCAACAGAGCCATCAACTTGAAGAGTAGGCAACGAATGCTTAAGTGTTACGTACACTCGGTGCTCCTGTATGGAACGGAAGCGATGACTTATACCACGCAGACAATCAAGCGAATGGAAGCGTGTGAAATGTGGTTTTATAGACGTATGCTCCGGATACCGTGGATAAGGAAGGTGACAAACGTGGAAGTACTGAAAAAGGTCGATGCGGAACGAACGATTTTGGAGACGGTGAAGAGAAGGAAGATCAGTTATCTGGGGATGATCATGAAGGAACCAAAATATGAACTCCTACGCCTTATAATACAGGGGAAAATAGAAGGACGCAGGGGAAGAGGCAGAAGAAAAATATCGTGGCTGAACAACATCAGGAAATGGACGGGAATAAAGTCTGCCGGCGATCTGATGCGCGCAGCTGAAGACTCGTAATGCCAAATCGACTATATAATACATATAATAATTTAGGCTAAGATGTACTGTTGTATTAGATGCCGATGCGATCGTCTACGCACAGACATGTGTAAGACAAAACAAATGAATAAATAATAACTATTAACAGCTAAAGAGAGAGCACACGAGTGTTTCCTTACGGAATGAACAATGCCAGATGATTCAAAGAACTCTAGTAAGCGCAATATTTTCTCATACAATAAATTATTTCCACAAGTCAACGGTGTAAGAAATCAAACGAGACAAACAATAAAAATGGAGAATCTTGAAAAAATACTGTTCACCTGTGTAATCAAACTTCACACCTGTGTAATCAAACTTCATAGCCTGAAGTATGCAAACGCAAAAAATACCTACCAGTGGTGTTAATGGGGGGAGGGAGAGGGCTGGACTTGCGATTTTGTGTTAAATATTAGTTTTTCTGAGCCCCTCCCCGAGCTTTTGCTCAAGAACGAACAACTAGTCTGGCTATACCACTGCGATACCTACAACATATGTACGTGTTCTGACACCAGTTCAACATGTTGCGGATGCACCTATATAATCTAACATTTATTTTCATTTTTCTGAAGAATCTTGATTACTGTGCAAGCGGTAAAGGTCGCGTAAAAGGAATAGTCGCAGGGCGAGCTGATGCTGAAGCAAAATATGAAGAAACTATGGGAAGGTATTCCACCGGAAGTGGTAATCGTAAGTATACATATTCAAATACTTGAGCCTTGACGTACCTCATGCAAAACGTAACTGAAAAGTCACCCCTATTAGTGGATAGATAATTTCTAGAAAAGAGCTGATGCCATAGTGGTAAAAATTTAATTTGAAAGAAAAAGGGGGAAAACGCAAAATTCAGGCAAATTTAATAATTTAGAAAAATTTGCAAACTGACAAAAAATTCTCGGTTTTTGAAAAGTCTAAATATCAGAGCAGGAAAGCTGAAACATAAAGCTTAGCTTTTAGCTTATTTTTTCTAGATTAAAAGTATAAAACTTAGCTTTTGACTTAACTTTTTTCGCATAGCTTTGGCTTTCAGCTTTTGGCTTTCTTTCAGGTTCTCAGCAGTTTTACTTATAGGAGGAGACACCACACATTAAAATGACAAGCTTTCTCAAATTTCAACATATAAACTGGTACCGCACCGGCAGCCGAAAATTGAAAAAGTGATATGATAGAGATATGGGATAAGAAAAGAAGTAACACAAGAAAAGGGCTTTAGTGTGCACGTTAGAATATCATAACATGTTAGAAGTTAGAAGGTTAGAAGAAGTCATATTCAATGAGTATCACAAAATAATAATAACAAAAAATGAATAGTGGGAGAAGCCAAAAGAAGTTATAAAAATAAAGCTTAGCTTCAACTTTTATATTTTTTAAAACTATACTTCTGGCTTTTAGCTTTCAACTTTTGAAGCTTAAAAGCGTTTAGCTTCGGCTTTTTAGCTTTTAGCTTTCGGCTTTCTTCCTACACTGCTAAATATTGTTCAGACGCTTCTATGATTTAGAGTAGCATGTTTTAAATGAGACTTGGTTTTGATATAAACTGACGCTATCGTAGACTATATTTAGTAGCCACTGCAGTTAGACGATAAAGTAATGAAAAGCTAAGACGAAATATTCAACCAGTTATATGACGGATCAACCCCCAATCCGGCTTGCAAACTCCGTGAGGGTCAATGTTTGCTTAAATCCATCGTCCACTCCACCCAGGCGGCACGCAGTTTTCAGAACACTTGTCCCAAAGTATACGGCAGCAGAGAGGAAGGGCAAGGGACTAACAAGTAAGACTGATTAAAAATTCTATACTACAACTGTCAAGGAATGGAGTCCGAAAATAAGATAAATGAATTTAAGAAAGCCTTGAAAAGATTAGTCGGGATATAGTGGGTCTAGCTGTAAGAAGGGAAAGAAAACCCTAATTAACGTAACAACTGAAATTACTTTTATTTTTATGGGACCACAAAAGGCTACTAAGCGGTTGGATTCTACGTAAAGAGCTATTTGGCGAACCGTGTAACGGAATTAGCACCTGGAAACACCCAAGTACAGGCATCCGCCATTTTTAGCCGCTTGGTACCCGATGATTTACAAATCACTACGCGGACGTGCCGCCAGTGTTCCGAGTATGGAATTGTGAATTATTGGGCACCAAACGACTCAAATAGCGGATGTCAGTTCTCGGGTGTTTCCAGCCGCTCTAACGGAATTATAAAGGGATTTCAGAGAGAATGGCAATTTTAAAACATAAAGGCTGCTGTCAGTAATCCAGATCTTAGCTTCTACCAGCAAGGTCGCAAAGAAGGGGGCTAGGAGGCTATAGCCTCCCAGAAATTCGAAATTTCTTCAATATTAATTCATGAAAATAGGCAGGTACCAAAACAGGTAGGTCCCAAATCGAGTTTTCACCCCTGCCCAAGTTTTTTTTTTCTGAATGCTAGCTCCCATCAAAAAGAAGCTCTGGTTGCACCCCTGCCTGCCAGTATTGCTTTGGAATCGGAAATAGAAGAATTGTACATCCAGTTAGAGTCACTAATGGAAAGCGAGAAAGGGTACTACACGTTGGTAATGGGGGACTGAAATGCTAAAATTGGCATCGATGCACCTTTGTTTAATAGCCTGCGGAAATTTTGTATAGAGGCATCAAATAAAAATGAGGATAGGCTGACCTAGTTTGCCTTAGGAAACAATTTGAAAATTATCAATGCATTCTTTAAAAAGCCATTTAGAAGAAGATGGGCAATCCCCTAGTAATAAATCTAAAAACGAAATTGACTACATACTTCTTAATACACGACTCTAGATCCGTTACAGACTATGAAATTCTAAACAACTTCCTATTCTCCTCTGACCACAGAATTGGTAGAGCCCAGTTCAAGCTCGAGACACGTTTCAGGTACAAATGCTTTTGCAAAAGGAATTTTAAAGCTAGCAAGCCAATCAAGCTACGGTATAAAGCGAGTGAAACAAATGCAATACTGAAAAAGAAATTAGCAAACTTAGAGTCAACACTGGTGATGGACCAGCAGGACTCGTACAATCAGTTCGACGAAATTCTGAAAAATCCTGAACAGTAAATTGGAGTGAAGAGGGCCAAACCATTAACGGGTGACAAGCCCAGTGTAAGGATCAAATTGCTTATCAATAGGTCAGAAAAGAGAAGGAATGCTAATATTAGCAAACTTGACCAGATAGAGCTCACAGAACTAAACAAAATAATGAAAAAAATAATGAAAAGTGCAATCAAACAAGATATCATGAAGTTTGATCAGTAAATAGTAAAAGAGATACTACAGGACAGCTGGTCAACCAAAAAAAAACAAAAAGACAATTTCCAAAGGACAGCATCTGCTACCATTTATCAAACCCATGGATTAAGCTAAACAACTACATAGCAGAGAGGAAATAATCGAGAAAGCAACAAAGTTTTATAAAAACTTGTATGCGGACCCATCACCTTTCTTGAAACTAAAAGAAAATGAAATCTCTTCAGCAAATAATTTCAGGAAGGATGGATCGCCTGATTTTAAAAAGGCGAGAATCTAAAAGTACTTTCTACTTTAAAAGGTGGAAAAGTGGCAGGCCCGGATAAAATAACAAAATTCCATAATGAAAACTTTTACCGAGGCTCGTTCCCCCTTCCTGACAGCTCTATTCAATCAAGTACTGAAAATTGTGGTTACTCGTAAACATTGTCAACAGTCAGAAATAATACCTAATTCACAAGAAAGGCGATAGAAGTAATCTAAACAACTATAAATCTACAGGGTGACTCGGCCGCAATGACCCCCTTCCAACTGGTAAGTAGGAAACTTACCCCGACAATACGTAGATATGTTTGCACACTCTTACTTTTGAAGGGGCTGAGTTATGGTCAAATTTTGAAAATTTTTCTATCTTTGAAATTTTTTGATCCATAAAGCAAGTGAGATATTGGGGTGGGGAAGAAGGTGCAAGAAGGTAATTTAAATTTAGAATTTCGAAAAAGCAAGTTTTATGGGCAATCAAAAAATATGTATCAATGATTTTGTACTACGTGAAATTTATTTTATGAAAATCATGTTCAACCACTTTCCATGATCTTGAATTTTTCTTCAGTCTAGTCACCACAACTGTCATGTTACACCTCCTTCCCATCGGTATGCGCCACAATTTGGGGAATATGGCCAAAATGTTACCAAAACCGAATTTAGCGACCTTCGGAATCAATTATTGGATACCCATATTAAACTTTACAAAATAGCAGAGCTCCCCCCCCCCGCCACTGCATAGGCCTCAATTTCAAATATAGGGTAAATAGATGAAAGGAGTGAGGTTAATAAGCCCCATAAGCGATATAACTCTGTGAAGTGGTAACGTAGCTGAAGAAAATTATTATCTCCATAAGGTCTGTGCATCTGTGTTAAAAAGTAATAATTTTTAACGGGGATATATCGTGAACTCCATTTTGAGCAGTTCTAATCCAGATATAAGAAAATAGCTAATGAATTTTTTAATGGGAAATTTAGTGTACAACCTATTGCAAATAAAAAAAAAGTAGTTTAAGGGGGCAAGTTTCACGGGAAATTGAAGAAAGAAAAAAAAATGTAAAAATTTTCTGTTATAATATGTACTAACATTGATTTTATGAACACCCTGTTGAACCGATTCCGACCAGCTCGGCTCCTACAAAAGTAAGAGTATGCAAATATATCTACATATGGTCAGGGTAGATTGCCTACGTATCAGGTGGAAAGGGGTCACTGCGAAAGAGATTGTCTGTCGAGGTCGAAAACTAAAAATAGGGAAATTGTGCAGCTCGAAGAGTTTAGTTTTCGGATCTTCGCGTACTTTATTCAATTTTATATTTTACATAGTCGATTCGTAATAATTTATCGCAACGCTGTCCTGTAAAAGTCTGACTTCCAATGTGAGCAAAGTGTTTCTCAAACTTATTAAAAATATAATTTACAAGGTCCTTGACTTTCAGCAGCCAGCTAGACAATCAGGTTTCCGGCAGGGCTTTTCTACTATTAATCATGTATCCATGCTCAACCAGGTCGTGGAGAAAGCGAGGGAGTGTATAACATGACGTCCATCTTATGCTGTAACAAAGCTTTGACTCAGTTTTCCACAGTGCTGTATGGGAAGCCTTGAAAAATCCGGAGGTGGGAGCAGATATTATCAAGGTTCTACAAAGTCTGTATCAAAATTTCACAGTCCGCGTAAGCCCAGATTTGAAAGGCGAAGAATTCAATCTAGGGAAGGTGTAAAACAAGATGATCCTCTTTCGCCCAGCTTATTTAACAGTGTGTTAAGAGGAAGTTTCCGCAATCCTAAATGGGAGGGAAGGGGTGCTGGATGAACAATCTGCGCTTTGCAAACGACATTGTCCTGATAAGCAACAAGATAGATGATTTGAAGCAAATTGCTGAAGACCTTTGTAACGAAAGCAGAAAAGTTGGCCTGTCAATCAACATCTCTAAGACTAAACTATTGTCCAATAGGAAAATTAACGATCTTGTAGTAGATGGCTGCAAAATTGCTCAGGTCTCTGAATACAAATACCTAGGCCAGACACTAGCTTTTAGAGATAGACTGGAAAAGGAGCTAAAAGCCAGAACAGCAAATGCCTGGAGAAATTCTTGGTCTCACAAAAACATTTTCAAAAGTAATAAGATCCTTCACCAGTGCTTAGTTTCTTCGCTACGTATGGGACACAGATATGGGCATTAATCAAATCTCAAGTAGAAAAGTTGAGAACAACCCATAATAGAAACGTTGAGAAGTATTTTAGGTATTAAAATTAAGGATAAAGTCAGAATTACAAGTCTCAGGGTAAAATCCAACACTAAAGATATAGGAAGTTTAGCTAAGCAACTCAAACTCGTCAGGTATGCGAGTCATGTAGCAAGGGACGTTGGAAAATGGAACAAGGCAGCAGAAGAATGGACTCCTCTAAACCACGCAAGGAAGTGGATAGGCCACCAACCCGATGCCGCGACGAATTGGTCCGGAAATTCGGGGTACTATGGATCAGAACTGCCCAAAACAGAAAAGGGTGGAGATGGACGATGGATGCCTATACTCAAAAAATGGGTGAACTTGAGAGCGTAGCGACTACCTATGCTTCCCAAGACGGGTCGTTGCTTAGCCTAAGTCCAGGCCGTAAAAACAAAAAGACGGATCAGGGATAGGCATACAGTATCATCCCATCACGCATGCATTTTAGATATCAAATATACGAGCACCTATGAGCTAAAGTAAAATCTAATCTATTTACAGTCTAGGGTTATGCACAAGGCTATTCAAATTTTGTTCACCACTGAACATAACTCATACTGTCATCCTAACAACACCACGTGTAATTTAAACAAAAATCATGCAAATATATTAATCTTCATTCGTTTGTTTGTGTGAAAACAACCTATAGCTTCAGAGGATCCAGTATGCTACGTGTTTACAGCTGATGATAGAAAGAATATCTGTGATGACGTGATGGAAGCTTTACAATTTACTCCAAGGAGAGAAAATCCAACATCGGCAAACATCAATCAAATACAGATATGCACGTATGGATGTTTTGATGCTACAGTGCGAATAGAAAATCCACCTGAAACGAGCGGAGCGCCCTATATGCAACTGTCGTTCCCATGTCCTATAGTTGAAACCCCAGGGGTCAGGTATTTGTCTTATGGATACAGCCGGACTGCGCTCGGCGGATTCAATCTGTTTGCTTATGAAGAAGGGCCAACCAGTCCACCTCCTGAGGGAAGAAGTCTTAGAAATTTAATATTAACCCACTATATTGACTTATACGCAAATAATAAGCTTCTCCCGGTTATGATGCAAGGAATGCAGAAGATGATTAGCAAAATACCCAAAATTTGTAAGACACGTATTCCTCCGCCCTAGTAGTTATTTTTCACGAGACAGGCATACTTGAAAAAATAAAGATTTTTGTTGCTTCGTTGATATATTAGTGTACTTCACGCAGCAGCTAATTAATATTTTAAAAGCTCAACATCCCTGTTATAAATTTGCCTTAGTGGTCGCGACTGTTATAAAAGTATTGTAGAGTAGGAGACACCAAGCTGAACTGTATTTTTACAGAACTTACTACCTCCTTCCATTACCGAATAAAATTGGTCGAGTAGATCCATTTTATGCACAATATATCTACCTAGATACAATGCATACTTATACGTTAATAGAGATAAAACAATTCATTATTCATTCACGTTCATTTTCCTGATTTTCTGTCGATTTCTGTAGGTATAAGACTACAATTGATTAAGCAGGAATTTAGGGAAACCGGTGTCGAAAAAAATTATTTGCCAAAGCCATTGCAGCGAATCTACCCTCGCGAATGTACATTTTTGTACAAATCGTCCTGTCTGATTACTTTTCCTGTGTAGCACAATGCGAGCGTCTAAGAAACGTCTTTTGTCTCCTGCATTTCTGTACCTACTGTGCGTGACCTTTTCAATACCGCATTCTTCTTCATCTTCTTATTCTCTTGACTTATTCTCCATTTTTCTACCTTGATCGGCCAGGTAAGACATTATAGTGTAGTCTTACTCGTACGCAGTTCAATTTATTACAATTCAGTCATAGTTCAGTAACAATTTAGTCACAGTCATAGTCACAGTTTATAAATTTAAGCTCTCGCATTAAGACTTACTTTTGCTATTCGATAGTTTTAATACCCGCGCCTTTTCTACAAACTATCGTTTCCCTAATTTTGAATGCCCTCGTTCGATCTGGACTTAATTTCTCATACAAATCCCGAGAAATCCACATCATTTCCAAAATTCTTGCCGAGGCCAACTCAAGAAATTTTACCGGAGCTAGAGCCGGAGTAGAATTCTCCAACCCTGCCCCTTTTGATCTCCCTCCTCGCCCACCTTCACACTCATCTCCTAAGCACAGTCAAAGTAGGAGAGAAATCCACGTTTTCTGTGGAGCTGGAGATAAATTCAAATTTGCAGACAGTCGGAGTTAAGTCACAGCGATTCTTGTCCTGATACCGGGGATGCCAATTTCAGATCCCTGAATTTTATTGATTTTAATAGTATAGGCGAATCACCATTTGAGAGAAATTCTTTTGGTAAGTTGGAATTTTCTGAAGATTGTCTACAGTAGACCCTGAGCAACATATCGAGTCCCACCTCACTTTGTTGGGTTGATTCTTTTGGGAGAATAGAAGGTAGGAGGCTATTGACAATGCCCCAACTGGTTTTCATCCGAAATCTTGGTAACTATTACGGATATGAAAAATGTTTCCAAGTATAATTTTTTGTTCTACATCAATTTCTTCATCAGAATGGTCAAATTTTTCATATCCCCCTTCCATGCACCACAAATTAGCGTTAAAAATGTCCAGTTCCAAGAAGAAACTTTAACGCAGATCTTACAGCGAAACATCTAGTATTTGCCCGTTTTCTCGCTTTGCACACGACATAAAATACTCCAATTTTTATCAATTGGATATTTCAGGTCCCTGAATTCAATTTTAAAATTGGGTCAACCCAAATGTAGCTGCAAATTGTGACCTAAAGAACAGAGTCAGAATCAAAAATACAGAATACAGTGTAGATACCAAATATAGGGTTTTCAAGGTTGTTGAATTTATTTGTTCATATTACGAGTATTTAGATTCAATTTTGATGACTGTGGCATCGGTAGGAAAAAGAGACAAGTCTTTAAAAAAAAACAAAAAAACTTTGGGATTGCAGAACTCGTTTATCTTTTTGATCCTAAACGGAAATTGTGCTTTTCAGTGGCGGATCTAGAAATTTTCCAAGGAGGGTGTTTTGAAAATGAAACTTTTTCCACCTCCGCCCCTTGAAAACCCGAGATGGATGTCATTTTAAATAGTTTCTGAAGACAAGTTTCATTGCGCGATTTTGGCTTCGACGATAACTTGCAGAGCCTCTTCTCATCATATCTATCCAATCATTCACAATATGTTGTATAATAGGTATAAAGGGTCTATTTCAAAAATGTATAACTCTCCTTCTGGCGTGCCGCAGGGATCTGTGTTAGGTCCTTACCTTTTCACACTCTTTATAAATAATATATTAGCTGTCATTAAATACTCAAAAGTCTTATTATACGCCGACGATATGAAGTTATACCACAGCATTGTTTCCCGTCAGGACTATGTATACAACTGCAACAGGACCTTGATGCACTTGTACAATGGAGTGTAGAAAATGGTTTGCCTTTAAATTACAAAAAGTGTGAGAAAATTACTTTTACGCGCGAAAGGAAGGTTATATGCTATGAGTATATTATGGAAGGTGAAAAACTAAGAGAAGTGCACTTAATTCGAGACCTAGGGATACAATTGGATTCCAAACTAACCTACAAGGATCACATAAACCAAATCACTATGAGGGCAACTAGAAATTTAGGTTTCATTATGCGGACAGGTGCATACTTTTCGAACATGGCCACATTCAAAATACTTTACTTCGCATACGTGAGATCACATCTAGAATTTGGAAGTGTAATCTGGAGCCCCTATAAGAAAACTGGAATACAACAGATAGAAAAACTCAAAAAAAAATTTCTAAAGTACCTGTATAAAAAAGTGTTTGAATATTATCCGCTAGATATCCTATACAAAGACTTGGTCACAGGCTTCGAAATGGATACACTGCTGGTAAGGCGCCAGCTATTTTCGTTACTATATGTATACAAACTCCTTCATAGCAAAATAGACGCCCCCCTCCAACTAAGTCAAATAGGCATTAAAGTACCATCCCACCCAAACAGGACAGGAGAGCTATTTCATATTATTACCGCCCGAACCGAAAATTACCATTCTAGAGGACGGAACTCAATCCTTCGCCTGTATAATAAATTAGCACTACAGTCACCAGAAATTGATATCTTTTGTCTAAGAAATACAGAATTCCGCAGAACAATACTGCCCCAGTTACCGCCTGTCTTTCTATAAATCACCTGATGTTCTCTCTTCACACCACTACCTACCATTAATTTTATTCTGATATACATATTATCTTACGTTTCCATCCTTCCCATCCATCATCTTTCACAAACCCCCTCCTTCACCTCTCATTTCTCTCCCCCCTGTCTGTCTGTCTCTCTTTCTCATATTTAGTTCTTATTTTATTATTATTTTTTCTTTTATTAAGTTTTTATTTTACTATTATATTTTTTCTTTTAGGTGTTCGGTTTTTATTTTACTACTTTTGTGTCCCCCCGTCTCCCGTAAATGGCCGTGTGGCTGTGTGGAGCTTGTAATAAATAAAATAAAATAAAATAAAATAAATGAATAATGTGATTAAATCGTTTCAAAATGAACATTGTAGACAGTAGTGCTGTATATACTCAAGAACAGGAGAAAAACTCAAAATTTGCAATGTTTTTTTCTTCTTCGGCCCGAAGGGGGGTGTCCGAGCCCCTCCCCCCATAGATCTGCCACTGGTGCTTTTAACAGAGGGAGCTAAGGTGAGAAAGTCATAAGAATAATATGATATTACATCCATCGACAAGGGTTGTGAGGCAGCTGATACCAATTTCAATATTATACATTGCGACTTCATTTCAAAACCTGTGGCGTCTGCAGGAGGAGGGAAATCAGGGGTGTATCGAGGGAAGAAGTGGAGTGGATTCTCCCTGACAAAGGTTGGATATTAGTTTCAGATGGAAAATTAGTGGTCCTCATTGAGACTTTTCAGATATTATTGCCTCGTTTACAATTACAACTCAAATCAATAAAAACAAGTTTAAACCTTTTTCACTCGCTCCGCTTGCAAAATCGAAAGCTTGCCTACTGACATTTTCGCGTCCCCCCTTTATCAATTTTCCTTTAGGTAAGTGGCGCAAAGAGAAGCCAAAATTGAAGTGAAGAAAAGTATAACGCGGATACTCCTTAGTTTCATTGGTCATTCAATGAATTTTCGTTATCAGCAGGTTGACCCTACGTTGAAAATTGAACACACGTCGGTTGGGGTTGTGGCATTTTCACAGATCACGTCGAAGCCACCAGATGCGGACTTTTTTGGGGTTTTGAACAAGAGAAGAGTTTAGTCCGGACCGCAGCGAAGGCATTCGAAATTAAATAAAAACAGGAGGGAGGGAGGGGGAGAGAGACAGAGAAGGAAAGGGACCGGTAACAAAATGGAGGGACGAAGTTGTGGGTTATGTGGACTTAAGATGGGGCGGGTTAACACTCAATATTTTTTTCTCATTATACAAATGAAACTTTTTTTCTTTGTAACGGAAATATTGTGAACTGTGACAGGATGAAATATCATGACTTTTTCGAGTTTTGGTTAAAATTGTATGACTTTTCATCATTTTTATGACAATTTTTTGAAAGCATGACTTTTTATGACCTTTCAGGCTATTAGACACCCTGTTAGAGACGTTAACAACGTGGAAGATGATCTTCGGAACGGAAGATTACCCAGTTCACTATTCACCATTATCAACACCTTCGTCCTCAGATCATGATGGTTCCTCTGCCACGACTAGCTCAACGAGACTTGCCCAGGGGGAGGTACCACGGGCTTGGAAGGCGGTTACCCAGTTCACATGTCAACTAGTCTACGTATAGTTCCGGGGCCTGAAACGAGAAAGCCTCAAAAAAATAAAACTAAGCACCTCTCTCTCTCTCTCTCTAAGCCTAAGGTTCCCTTACATTCTCTTTTACAAAAGGGTACTTACGACCTCATGTCGTTTACGCGGTGCACAAATATAAAATAGAATAACACAAATTACACATCGCAACGGACATTTTTTATTCGTAGAAAAAGTATGAATTACTTTCATTGAGCTCACTGAATGGTGGGAAATAGAAATCTGGTCCAGGAAAAAATTGATGAAAGTTGATGAAAATAAGTGCTGACTGTCGCTATTCATCATAGAATTATAACTTAATCTCTTTTATTTTTACTTTTTTTTTTAGGAGCGATAGCTGTAGCTCCTGGATTATCTCGATTAATTTCCCCAACTATAGCGAGCTTTGTAACTTGGATTAATTCCATTCAAACTGGCTTAATAATTTTTCAAGACTCCAAAAAACATCTTACTCAATTTGAATCTCTGAAACTCGTAATCCCTTTCATTACTACCCGATTATGCGTGCTAAAAATATATTCACGTTCAAGTCATTAATTACTTTTAATATTCCCCAATACAATTTCAAACTTCTCAATATTATATAAATTTTAATTAACTGAAACACAAATAAGTACCGAAGCACAACCAATCGACTATGGATTCATCATCGGTTTTCAATTACATTTTCTTTTACTGACATTCGATTAACAAGTAGTCTCGTAGACACCTAGCTGAAAAAGTTTCGACGATGGATTTAATTGCGACTCGTAACGACCACGAAAAGTCAAAATAGAAATCTGCGAAATTATGACTAATTAAAATATAAAAACAATCTATAATTAAACTAATAGGAGAAAACGATGATTCAGCAAGGCTGGTAAAGCCACTTGTTCATACAGTTATTGAGTGCTTGAACTTCTTTGATGCACTTGTATTGATATTTATTTTCTTCTATGCTGAGGGAAAAAAAGGAAGAAAAAAATCAATACAATAAGTTTTTATTTTTAATTATAAGAAAAAATAGTAGATTAGCGGTAGATTAGCGGTAGTGCAATACTAGCCAGGTAAAAGGATAAGCCAATACTAATATTTCAGACAAATTATCATTTGCGCAATTTATTCGACTCCTTTCCACAGTGTAGCGTGCAATTCATTTCAAACCAACATACGTTCACCTACAGTTTTATCTCAGAATTGAATTCTTATGAGCAACCTAATGAAAACTCCGTGCATGCTATACGAATTAATAAAAGAGATTTCTCCTCATTACAAATCACAGAAGCTTGAACATGACAGAGAAACATGAACTTCATACCCACAGATATGAATGCCGAAACTAATATTTAGCAGAATAATGCGCGGGTCCAAAACGGAATATTTCGTTTACATTGTCGCTCACGGGAAACGAAACGAAATAAACGAAACAGTCCCGTTTGGTTAACCGTGTAAACAAAATATTCCATTTTGAACCCCTGGTATACTGTAAAATGTACATCAAGCCTCCAATTGCAATTGTAAAACCGAAGGACATAGTCATTCATATTTTCTTGTATACAAACAAACTATACCAAACAAGCTAGTTACCAATCTTTGTATGCCTGTTTCTGAATTGGACAATACAGCGTAGGTGACGGTAGGCCCAATTGCAGACGCACTTCACTTCTGGAAGTATTATCATTTTCCTGTGCCACTTTATCAGCCATGACTGTACGTAATACCGCAACCCAAGTTGATCCAAATTGGTTGAAATGACGGTCTTGTAAAGACGAACGATGAAAGGTGATCAGAATATCGACATGACAACAATTTCGCACATAAATACGAGCCGCACTCAATGTGAACACTTTCTAGTCATTTTCAAAGGTTGAATTTCAAACAAATTGGGAGACTGATAACAAAAATGCATTGATTATAAGAACTGTCCGAAATAATAGACTACCGAATCCGTGTTCTACACATTGAGTAGACGAAAAGTACCTTAAAACGAAGGAACAAAGTACTCTTTTTTCAGACTAAGAATGAAAATTCAAAGATCATTCACTCATGTCGCTTACAGCTTGCCTTGTTGATCAAAATATCAACTATTGGCTGCCGCGCTGTCATCTGCGTTGTGTTGTCATGATTAGGACTAGGATTTTTATGCGTTAAAAATGTCAAAATATGCAAAAATATGCGCTATAAAACCGCACCCTCATGGGTATCGAAATGTAGGGTTTTCGAAGCACTACAACTACAATGAGAGCTATTCGTTTTAACGTTTGTTTTATTAAATCATCAAAAACACAAAGAATTTTTTCATTTCCAAATAATCGCAATTGCAGTTTAAAGCCTTGAATAACTTTTACGTAGGGGGGGGGGGGGAACCTTAAACGAGACTACAGATAGGTTTTTTTTCTTGTCTCTAATTTTATAGTCTTCAGCCGACCTTCTTTTCCAGGAGCTTACAGCAAAGAGCAAACACCCTGTTCCTTTTTTCTTCTTCTTCTTCTTTTTTTAGAAAATCGGGAAAATTTTGTCAATAGAAGTGATTTTTGGCAATTTTTTGGAAAAATATGCGCTAACAACCTCAAATATGCGGCAACTATGCGGTATTCGGCTATTTTTCAGCGAAAATATGCATTTTTATGCATTTATGGCCTAAATATGCAAAAATATGCGCTATAAACTTTTGCATACGGATTCAGAATTTCATGATTCGCAAAGATAATGTGGATATGCGCTATCTAGTATTACAACTTACAAGAACAAATATGCATTTACATAAAAATCCTAGCCCTAGTCATGATTCTCCAACATTCAACTTTAGGAGGGAGTAGTTATCAGTTATGTAATATTGTGCCAGTGGTGGATCCAGGGGGCATGTACCCCCCCCCCCCCCAGTAAAATATTTTTAACGCAATAATAGGTGAATTGTATTCGTCGTTACGTATCCCACACTGGATAAAATATTTTTCGGGAGCACCCCGTCTCTACACCCCTACCAACATGAAAGCAACAGCTCATCAATATGCACCACCGCTACTGTACCCCCATCTCCTTTTTCTATATCCACGCCTGTATTGTGCTGCTGTGTAAAGAAGGGAATATCAATCGTGATACATCATTATTCATCATTAGCAGCAATCCTCCCCCTCAGGGGTCCATCAAAAAAATTAGCTATAAAGACAATTTTTAGATTGTTTCCTTTCTTCGAAAACTAACGCGTTCGGGAGCCATCACCATCGTTACACTGCATAACGATAATAATGAACTATTATTTGCACGAAGGATAAACTACCTCCAAATAATTCTGTATTTCACACTCGTAATGTTTCATCGCTCGGTCATGAGCGCAAATAGCCAACCTGAAGTGGGGACCTCGTGAGGTGCTGACAAGTATCAAAATAACGCTAAAAATTCCTTCAATCGTACGTATAATTTTCAGCTTTTTCGGCGAGCGGGGGGGGGGGGGCGGATTTGCAAATTTTAGAAGGAACAAAATATGCAGCCGAAGCTAAGAACTATCTAAGATATCTAAGGTAAGAGTCTACAATATAATGACGCTTATAAGTAATAAAAAGATCCAAGCTTTCTTGAGTTCAGAAGTAATCGTCGAGAACAACAATACGTATTTTGGCCAATCCAAAAAAAGGTTCCCAGAAACAGCCGAAATATGTTGTTATGGCCATCGTCAATAATTTCAAAAATGTTTTTTTCTCATTGCACTTGAATATAATATGTATACTCAAGACAAAAAGTTCGAAAACGTTGACCCCATGAAGTGGAATGGGAGCTCAGTCTCCTCTTCCCGCTAGATCCCATCTTTTGATCTCGAAAACGGCTTCGCATGTAATATTTGGCTGTTATAAGGCCTTGCAAAGGCCAAGGTCGGTTGTGTATTCATGCTGATAACATGTTCATTATGAGTCACAGCATTTTCTCAGCATTTTTACTACATAAATGTTTTTTCACACCTTCATTCATTATTTTCCACATGATTTAAAAATGAATCCAAAGTACAAAAAACACCTAGGAGCAGCACTAGCAGGGACGTATCGAAGAGTTTTTCCGGAGGGGGGGGGGGGTTAAAAATTGTGAAAGTCCCAACTGACTGAACCTCAAAATTTCCAAGTATCAAAGCAAAAAAAAAAAAATAACAGAAACAAAAACAAAAAAATTGACCTGTTGGATTTTTTTAACTGACTCAACTCTCAAAATTCCCAAGTATCAATGCAAAAGAAGAAAAACCTTTTGACTTTGTTGGGTTTTCCAAACTTCTCAACTCAGTTCCTGAGTATCAAAGAAAGAAGAAGAAGAAGAAAACAACTTCTAACTTGCTGGATTCCCCAACTCGCCTGACTGCAATGGTAAATTTTCCCAACTGCTGAGTCAAAAATTCTTACGGGGGTGTAAGTTGCCCCCCCTGCCCCCCTATCGGTACGTCCCTGAGCACTAGGGAAAACAATATAGATGTAGAAACACAAATACAATGATCTACGTAGCAACGACTCCTGTGGGTGATCGGGGCTCGAGGTCAGAGCACCTACGTAATTTTCTAAGAAAGAGCAGAGCACTCATGCAAATTAAAGGGAATAAGATCTCTTTCCTTAAAATTTTCAAATCTAAACAGTTGAAACCGACTATTACAGCCAAAATAACGATTTCTTATTTTTCAATGTTTTGTGAGAAATCAAATTCAATCAAACTTGAATTATTCGAGCAATGAATTGGTCAAAAGTGGAGTTTTCAGTCCTTCTTTTTGCTCTCCTGAAACATCACATTTTTGGACTTATAACATTCTTGGATTCTTGCAAAAGCACATGCTTCACCATAGTTGGTGTTGGGAACTGTGTCACTGCTTCAGTCTTTCCATTTCTTGGTCGTCCTCGCCTATCCTCTGTCTCATCTCCTAGGAACATCACTTGTTGGACAAGGAACTAGCATTTAGTAGGATTAAGGGTTTATTCCTGTACTAATTGTACGCGTGAAATTAAGGTGGGGTGGACCCTGAAGAAAGGAGTCCGATCACACGTTCCAGAAGTATAAGTGTATGAAATTTTTTAAAATGTTTCAGCCCTTCCATCCCAATGCAGTTTGCTTTTTGCCACTATTTATCTGCGATTGTTTCATATTATCTGACATTGACTATAGGGAACTGAATAAATACCTCCTGCATTTAAAAACGTATTTATACTTATATTATGGGCGTTTATTATACAACACATTGTTTTCTGAGATCATTAGGCCATCTTGAGATAAGAAGGTCATATTTATGTCACGCCACGAAGCATTTGCCCAATTGTCTAGTGTGCGATTCCTCCATTGCTTCGCGGAATCTGGACAGTATTCAAGTCTCTTTGAATTCTTACGGTCCAAATTTTCTAATAAAATGTAGTAAAAAATTATACATTCTGACAGGGGCCATTCTCTGAGTTCAAAAACTCAAATATTCGTCAACAAAATCAGTAAATTTGTATGCCGTGAAAAAGTGGGCGCATGGAGACTCTTCTCCTCGCTGGCGCCTATCCTGTCGCGGCAAGAAAAGGTCTCAAACGCTTAGCAGAACTCTGTCACCGTCTTTGTTTCAGCTCTTCGAGAAGAAAATAATAGTCTCGGAGTGAATCACTATATGTCGGCTTTCATTTACAGCTTTCTTTGGAAATGTATTTCATTTAACAGGAAATGACGAAACTTTTTTGAGTCAAAAACCACAACTAAATAGTATTGTAATAAAATAATTGAATGAAATTGATGAATGAAAAGTTTCATTCGTCGTAGAAAAGATAAAACCCATTGATAAATTCGATTTTTCAAAGAATGCAGTCCTATTCATCGAAGGTCGAAAATAGTATTGTATACTAAATGTTCACCTCTTTTTGTTAGAACTCCATTACTCTCAGGTTGTAAGGGTGGAGTTTTGACAACAAAATGGCGGAGAGAGAAAGAGAGAGAGAGAAGGAGCGAGAGGGACTTTCAGCCAGAAAAAACGTCCGCTCAATTATTTCTACTTTTTATTACTATTTCACTTTTCGCCATGATTAATTAGCTTTCTTATTATACTCGCTAATCGAACTCGATTCCATGAAACAACGATTCCAAACAATTAAAATTTCTGTACCTTTAATTTAGGTCCAAACTGAATGAGTATGCTCATCAATAAGCGCCGCGTGCTCTTCAAAAAAATCGGCAAAACAACGCACACCACAAAGGAGAGAACATTTTCGAAAAATTTGCAAGTGGCTGAACCGTTTGTGGTCTCTCGCCGCTGACAATTACTTTCTCTTGTCGATTTTCCTCAGGACTCGGCCCCTCGCTTGTATACTAAGAATTTTACGAATTTTTGTTTTCGACCAGTTTTTCTTTCACGAGAGGGCGAATACTGTTTTTAGGGCACACAGAGGAGATGAAGATTTTGAGCTGGTATGAGAAAGTATTATAAAGGATGTAAGATAAGATGAAGATGAAGGAAGACCTCATATTATACTGATATCAGTTTTACAACGATCTTATCTCAACGAATCTCGATCTGGGACTTTTGACTGTTTTCTTCTATAAATTGATGTAGAAAATGCTCAAGTTTCAGTACACCGTGAGACTGATAAAATAGTTCATTTTCTATGAAACTCTAAAGTTTGAACTTTGAAGGCTATCATAGTACATATCTCATAATAACTGTTAAGACTCATTCGAACTTCCTTAGGACTCAAGACAGAGCCAGAACCAGGACAGTGACTATGGAGGGGGGGGGGGAGATTTGGGAGTTCAAACCCATCCCACAGGCGAGGAAGACGCACGTTTTCCGATAAAATTTGCTGAAAATTCAATAACTTGCCGCTTCATGCTTATTTTCAGTTTACAACCCTGTCCTTTCCGATCATCTAACTACGGCCCCGGCAATATGATGGAAAGCGGCAAAGCCTTATTTGAGTTCTGGAGTATTGTACGAGTCTTGAAGAGACTTTTACAAAAGCATGAAAGAGTTTCAAAAAGCCCTTAATGAGACTTCGAAGTGCCTTAATCGCGTCCAGAACAGATTTGAAGGGCCACGTATAATTTTTAAACACTCTTAGCGAACCTAAAATATAATAACACAGAAACAGTAGAGAAATTTCTTAAACAACAATAAGAAAGTCTGAGTCCGTTTTAAAAACTACTCACCTCAGCTTTTCAAATTTTAAAATAAAACAGTACACGGTAACGAATGTCAAAAAATCTTTAAGAACTGTTTTCCAATCAAGAATCTAATGATCTAAAGAAATCTGTCCGACTTTAGTGTTCTCGAATTTCTAAGAAGAGAAGCGAAAATCGAAAAAATTAATAAACTGTGAATCGATAAAAAAAATCCCTAGACGGCGAAATACGGGAATTTCCTTTTTCTCAAATGAAAGATAAAAATTACTTTCAAGTCTTATTTTGAAAAAGTTCCATTGATTTTCATGGAATATGTGGGCTTTTGTAGTGACCTGGGAAAGAAATGTATAATATATTTTTGTGTTAATTATTACTGAATGCCACTGGCTGACCGGCCCTTTTTACCCTTTTGGACGACGGCCCAATGGGCCTCGGTCCACCGGCCCACCATTCCTGTCTGCACCTGTGAAGGAGATAAAGTTCTTTAAATCTTCAAAAGGGGGAAAAAATACTGATCCAAAAATTTGAATTGTGCCTTCTTTAGTTTGCATAGGAACTCAGTCACCGTCTGGAAGTCATCCTGAGGGGGGCAATTAAAAATGTGTGTAAGTTTCTAATATTCATTTGCTTTTGAGTACTTAGATAATTTTCTTGCTCTCATAATGGTAATTGAATGAGTTGGTAAAAAGAAGGAACCGAGACACTTGAAGGATTCATAATGTTTCCTTTTTGACTCTGAAAATGGAATACCTTCCAAAGGGTGATCCTAAATTTTTGTGCGACAATGTTTGAAAAATTTCCAAAGTTCATCACAACACCACCCAATTTTCCCCTCGAGGAGGAAGGGAGAGAAATAGTTAATTTTCCATGCTCATATAAAAATCTTCTAAAATCTTCCTCACTTTTTTCAAATTCTTTAATGTTTCTTCAAACTGATTTTCAAAACTCGTTGGTGACTCTTTATGACTCTTACAGACTGGATTATGGTTATTCGAAACCAAGCCTGGATTAACCCTACGGACATGGTATGCGCCTCGGGAATCCCGGGAGAACAGAAGCCTTCCTTTTCAAACGAGTAAATTAAATTCTTTGAAAAAAATATAGTATTTGCTCAGTATGTACATATACAATATACATATAGGTACATGTGACAAATTCAAAACGTTATAACGAAAAATTGAAAATCCTCGAAATCATTTATTATTTGGAAATCAATACACGGAGAAATCAACCCTGAGCAGGTCAACTCTTTATCATTACTTCTCTCCACACTTGACTGAGTAAGGGCTAGTACGACTTGCTCATACTGTTAAAATTCACGGAGTCTCGTTAAAATCTGTTAGAATTCGTTAAAATTTGTTAAGGGGGCGTCAATTAATTACGTGAGGTGTTCAGGGGTGAGGGAGGGGGCCGAGCTGAATCTCATCCAATCTCACGCGAAGGAGGGGGGAAGGGGCTCGACAAACATCACGTCATTTTTCCCTGTAAAAAGCAGTGTAAAATTGCAAGAAAAATGGGTAAAATTAAAGTAAAACATGTTTTTTAACTAAAATATGGCAACATTTATCGTTGTTATCCGAACGTCGCAAAGCAGTCTTAAATAAAAATAATAATGCAAATTGTGTTGAAATAACTCCTACACATTTACACAGAAATTACAAATTTTGAAAAATCTCACGCGAGATATGGGGTTGGGGAGGGAGTCGAGCCAAATCTCACGACATCTCACCAGGTAGAAGAGGAGGGACATCAGAAAATCGTCAAAAACGTCTCACGTAATTAATGGATGCCCCCTAAGAGGCTGTAAAGACTCTTCTTACTTTACTAGGTCATTTAGATTACGAGTCATTCAAACTCACATCAGAAATTTAGATGAGGTACGTTAAGATTCTTTTATCACTCATCAAGTCTATTCACGTTTTCAAAGAAAAAAATTGAATGCCCCCCCCCCCAAAGTCACTTGTGTACGTCTTTGATGGAATCCATATTTTCTTTTTCAAGTTTAGTCTTTTGAAGGTGTCTGATTTTGTTTTTCCCTTTGAACTTGAAAGTAGGACTAAAATGGACCTTCAACTCAGTTCCTTCATATGAAGTGAAAAATATCAAAATTGTCAGATTCTCCGACATTTTCATTTTTAATTCTGTTTTCCTTTTCATCTTTAACCAAATACCGTGAGAGCTGTAGAAATTCTTAGCTCCTGGTTGTCAGCTCTCTGACTCTATTGCAAAGTGAAAGCGGGTAATGTATTCAGTTTTTACTTAATGACAAGGAACATTTTCATTGTAATATAGATCTTTATATACTTAGCCGAGAGGGAAAGTGGACTTTGAGAGTTCGTTTGCCGGCGCCATAAATTTTTATCGGATACAGATCTCCAACAGACTCTTTACAGTATCAACCGAAATTTCCGAAATTAGTTTAAAATGGTTCTCATTTTTTCATGTGTAGGTAGCCGGTACATATACTCACTAGGTCCAAAGGTCCCCGAGAACTTTAACCCACCTCTGTTTTAGACAGGTTTAAGACTTTAAAAACTTTTAAGGATCCTTAAGAATAAAACTACGACTCTTCAATGCTTGTTAAAGACTCTTTGAGTCCGGGACCATCTATACACATAAACACGTAAAATGAGTAAATATACACAGATCTTATGTGGGTGTGGAATCCCTAGGAGTAGACTTTCTAAAGTTCTCGTTTAAGACTCACCGCCAAGATTGTTTTTGGACTTTTTAATGGCTCTATATGACTGGATCATCTACTCAAAACTTTTTTACACAAGTTTAAACCACGTAGAAATTCTTCAAAGCTACTTCGAAACTTTTCAGTATAATCGCTAAGATTGTTCAAGACTCGTTTAAGACCTTCATAGCTTTTTCAGACTTACTAAAGACTCTTCCCTACGGCGGACCACCTTTACATTATCAATGCTATCATCCAAAAAACAACCGAGTATTAAATTCCCGTCTTTCTGGCCATCATAGATTTTACTAAGGCTTTTGACATGCTGAAAGGGTAATTCTCAGGAAAAGGGAACTTTCGAAGAATGAAAACGGTTTGTTTTAAAAAAAGTTGTTCTTTCAGCTATTTTTTGCTGGAAATTATTGTTTACATATCCTGAAGAACATTAACACGGCTTGGCTCAAGTTATATGCAATAGGAGGGGGTCTGAGACCCCTTAGAAAGTTTTCTGCCCACGCTATAGGAAGTTCCTACGCCGTGCCTATTTATCCTATGTCGTGGCTCATAACTGAACAACAGAAGATTCTCATGTCGTGGCTATTGGTTTCCGCTGCCGTGGTCGATAAAATTCTAATGTGCCACACGGCAAAGAAAGAAGACACGGAACACGACATAAAGGAATTTATCAATAATTCCTATTTTCAACAAGCTTAATCTCCTCTCTGAGCTTTTATTCTTTTTAAATGACTAGATACTTACTATTGGAGTCTTTCTGTTCTTATTACAAAGAAAGAGAATGTCTTTCCATTCCAGAAGGATCGGCCACGCCACTGGATATCAAAAACTGTACAGATAACTAATTTCTCAAACATTTTTTTCTGAACACAACTGAACACATAACTCAATATTGGTATCTGACTTCTGAACTGTGGATACTGTTTTTATCATACGAACGAAACACGGCAGCTTATTAGCAGCCCAAAATATTCAATCAGTGTGCCAGCAGCAGCCTCACAAAAAATGACCACGGAATAGGAACAAAAATGAGTCACCGAACTTTGAGCTTTCCTTACAGTCACACAGTGAACTTTTTGTTACTTCTCGAAAAATAAATCTCTGCTCTGAAGTCTCACAATAACGTTTAGATGTTTTCTTTCCAGGAATAGTGTTTCATTACCATCATTATTGAGACTTGATTATTTCAAGGACTGAGCAGTTATTAGCCACGGCATAGGAGATTCAGAGGATCAGAATAATTTCTGTTCACTGGGGGCGGAGGCACGCATTCATAATATTTCCGAAAATGTGGGGGAAATAATACTGAACAATATTTTAAAATGTTCTGTCTTTCAAAAATACACCTGACACTGAAAAGTTCCCTTTTTCTGAGAATTACTTAAAAACAAACTACATGCTGAAAATACAAGTCAAACACGATAGGGAGGAAAAAAGGGGTGAAAATCAACGGTGAAATGCTGAACAATTCAAGATTCGCAGATGACGTGGCAGGAAATGAGAAAGACCTACAGTGGATGCTGGAGGAGCTCAGCTGGAGAAGCAAAGATGCAGGCATGGAAATAAACCTGACGAAAACAAAAATTTCAAGTAGTTCTGGACCCGCAAAACCAATAACAATTGAAAACGAAACAACTGAAGCAATAAACGAAATAATATACTTAGGCCACGTTATCTCATTCCAAAACCAAACTGAGAGAGAAATAAGCAGCAAAGTGGCGATAGCTTGGAGCAAATTCTGGTATCTAAAATTAATATTGAAAAATAACTATCCAAACACTTACAAAAGTCAAATCTTCAACAGCTGTATTCTTCCAGCATTGAACTTAGGCTGTCAGACGTGGACACTAACCAAAAGGGCGAAGAAAAAATTTCAAGCTACACAGAACTCCGTGGAGAGAGCCATGTTAGGAATCAAGTTGCGTGATTAACTTATTAATTTGAAGAAAAAAAAAAGTCAGGTTAAACAAAAATGTATTGCACATTGTAAAAAGAAAGAAATGGGACTGGGCTGGCCATCTGAGCAGACTGAAAGACAACCGATGGACAAATAAGGCCACGTTCTGACAAGTTTATTGACGCAGAAAGCCGGAAAAGCAGAAAGTCAAGTGGATGGGCGACATTTGCAACTTCATCGGGTAGAAGCTATTTCACAGAATCGCAGCTGACCGAGCTCAATGGGACAGGATGAGGAAGGTATACGGCCAAAATCAGGGCTTTTGTAATAGATTCGCGTATTAACCTTATACAATAAAACATGCTAAGTAGAAAGACTCTTCCAGGCTTTTCCAGACTTAGAAATTTTCAAGACTTGTACGCGAAATTCTGAAATTCCTCATGACCAGGAAGTGGATTTATACGATTAAGTAAATACCGATACACTCAATTTATGTTGGCGTTTCACATCATTCCAAGCAAAATGAGCCCAATTTGTTTTTGCATATTTTTTATATATTTTCACATATTTAGATCACTTTTAGCACATATTTCACGAATTTAGCCTACATTTATCGGATTTATCTCCTTTTTTGTACATATTTCTTCAATTATCAATTATCAACACTGACAAAAATGAAAAAATTTGGTATTAAGTACTACTAGCTCTCCGTGTGTAGTTTTGTGCTTACTAATTGATCAACACACATGTGGTTGGCTCCATGGCTGATACCAGACAGCGTTCAATCCCAACAATAGACCATTTTTGATAAGGTTGATAATTGGTAATTAATAATTAGTATTTCAGTTTTGAATAATTTAATTGATTATCTGAATGAATTAAAAGCAAAATGACATACGAATGCCGAAAATAGGTCAGGCTCTTCGAATCCTGTAAAAAGACAACTATATTGCGATTGCATATTCCTACATAGCCCCACAATCCGGGTAGCAGGTTTCGTGGGGACTAAAGCCTGCAACATCCCACCACACACAGTCCAACCTAAAGCCGTGAGCCAGAGTGTCCGTTTCAACTCTTAAAAAACATACAGACAAGGCATAATAACTCAAAATTCTCCACTTCAACTGTCAAGGCGGTTAGTGAAAGTCGCATGTACGAATTTGATATGCAGCCTTAAGCAAAATTAATTGGAATATAGCAGGGATTTTGGAAACGAAAAAAGCAGGCGAAAGTTTAATCAAAAGGTTGAACGGTAACATTCTGTACTTTTTTGGGTCCACCCGCGGTTATACGGAAGTAGGGTTTTATATTAAATACCTCCCTTTCCTTCGAAGAATCGGTAAAACATCTGACTTCCCGTGCAGTTGAGATTAAAGGGATTACGGAAAGAACAAACTGCAGCGATGAAACTCAACTGGGGCAAAGGTTAAAACGCTGTCAATCATCCAGGTCTATGCCCTTAACAGTGTGACACCAGAAACTGAGATTACAGAATTTTATGAATTAGTAGAAAACGCTGTAAGTAGGGAGAGAGGGGACCACATCTTGGTAATGGGGGAATGGAACGTCAGAATAGGAGCTGATATGACCCCGTCAATAAGTATAGGCGAACTTCGCATCGGCAAATCCAGTGAAAATGGTGGCAAACTAGCGCAGTTAGCATTAGGAAGTAACCTTAAAATAGTAAACGCACATTTTCCAACAAACCAGAACACAGGAAATGGACCTGGAAAGCTCCGAACGATACTACGAAAATCAAAATCGACCATTCATTAATCGATGATCTAAGAATCGTGAAGAACTGCGAAGTTTTAAACAATTTGAACTTCTCTTCAGATCACCGAATAGGTAGGTTAACACTAAAATTAGAAGTAAAAAATACCCTCCCCTCCACCCCCCCCCCCAAAAAAAAGATATATCAAAGGTTGAAAGAGAATGTCACACAAAATTAAGGAGGCGAACACCTTATTAGAAGCCAAACTAAGTAAATTCCAACATCACAATTTGGAAGGTGTTCAAGAAAAATATGATAGGATGGTATCTTTTCTGATGAAGTCGTGAGTAAATTTGGCCTGCGCAAGAGTCCAAATAGGACTGACTGCAAACTTAGTTTAGAAACAAGGGACCTGATCGAGAGAAGGTCACAGCTGAGACTAACTGAGACTAAAATCGAATAAAAGTATAATGGAAAAAATAGAGCTAGTGGACATCAATAAGCTCATGAAAAAAGAGAAGGAAAGACGTACAAAAGTATGATTTCGAACGAGCTAAAGAAACAATAAAGGAGACATGGTCCACTAAAAAAATCAAGAAAATCTTATCAAAAAGACAGTACGGCTTCTTTTGTCAACTCGATATCTAATAAAGGCGAGATTTTCGGCAGAAAAGAAATAAGTGAAGAAGCAACAAAATTCTATTCGAAACTATATGCAAAACCCAAGAAGGAGGACAAACAAAATACCAAGCTAGACCTCCAAAATGCTCACACCTCCATTTCGGATCAGTTGCGCCTTCTAGCTTTCCAAAAGATAAAATTTAAAAAACGCTAGAAAAACTGAATAACAATAAAATAGCAGGCCCTGATAAAATCGAAAACTCTAACTTGAAAATATTGGCTCTTGTTCTTGCCCCCTTTCTAGCCTCGCTTTTCAGCTAAATTCAGACAGAAGGGATTGCTCCAGGACAATGACAGATCTCGGAGATTATATTACTCCACAAAAAAGGAGACCAAGGCAACCTAAGCAACTACAGGCCGTTCAGTTTAACATCGAACCTCAATTCCTAAAAACTCTGAAAAACAGAAACGTCAAGTCCTTAGATTTTCAGCAAACATTAGATCAAACTGGTTTCAGACAGGGTTTCTCTACTGCCAACCATATACTGGCACTGAACTTATGATTAGAAAAAGCAAGGGAGTGCAATTTCAAGTTACTTTATTATTTATGGACTATAATAAAGCATTTGATTCCGTGTACCATTCGGCAGTATGGGCAACCCTAAACCAACAAGGCGTTATAGGGGTTCTTCGGCATCTGTATTCCAAATCAGAAGCCTATGTAAAAAATGAATGTGGAAGGGAGAAGGTTTAAACTGGGTAAAGGGGTTAAGCAGTAGACCCTCCCCCCATCTCTCCAAACCTATTTAACAACTTTTTGGAATCAGTATTCGGAAATCTAAATTGGGAAGTGAAAGGAATGAAGATAAACAGCTGCTGGATTAATAACCTACGTTTTGCGGACGATGTAGAGCTAGCAGAACTAAAAAGTATGGCATCCGAATTGTGTGAAGCCAGCAAGAAAGTAGGTTTATCGACAAATATCACCAAAGCAAAACTATTGTCTGAATCAAAGGAAGAATCTTTTTTAAGCTATAAAGTCGTGATATAGAAGCAGAAGAGGAGTATAAATATTTGGGCTAAATAGTAGCCACGAACGATAGATTAAGAAAAGAGATAAGTGCCCGCACTGCGAGCGCGTGGAGAAACTTTTGGTCATACAAACATGGTGTGGGGGGACGTATGGGGATGCACGCATACCAAAGTGGCATTTTGAAAAGTAAAATAAACTTACCCACCAAAACGAAAATTCTGGGATCCTGTGTGGTGCCGACGTTGCTATATGGGGCACAGACCTGGGCACTGACCGGAAGCCAAGAAAAAATAATAGTGATAACGTATAACAAGGTGCTAAGGAGCATTTTTAATATCAGGCAGAAGGACAGAATAAGTATAGCAGAGATTACGAAGAGAACGAGAGCTAAGAGTATAGGGTCGTTACTAATTAAACCTAAACTCAATTACGCGGGACACCTAATAAGGGGAGAAGATAAATGGGCAAAGAGAATAGAAGAATGGACCCCCTGGAACAAGCAAAGAAAACGTGGCAGACCCCCCCCCCCCGGAGGGTTTTATGCGTAAAATTTCCGGCACATTATGGACGAGAACAGCGAAAAACAGAGATATTTAGAAATGTGCGGTGGAGGCCTATACCCGGAGGTTAAAGCTAATACGCTGTAAACCGATCCTCCCCCCCACCCCGCCGAGCAAGAAAAATACAAAAAACCTACATAATTATTTTTAAAAAAATACATATTTTGCATTTTTTTTGCGTATATTTCGTATTTTTCAGCGCATATAGATCCGCTCCCTGCTCATGCCTCCTCAAAAACTTTTCTGAGACTCGCTTATATAGTCCTCGAAAACTTTGTAAAACTCTAGACTACTCTGAACTGGTTTAAAGCTCGCTTGAACTCTTGAAAATATCACTTATGATTTTAGAGATTCTCCCATACTTATCCAAGATTAGGTAGCAGACATGTTTGAGACTGTATGTAAAGTTTTATCATTGTTGAAATTTTTCGTATTTTAATTTCTCTTTCTGGGAAAGCAATATCCCTTCATTGCCTCCCTCGTATATATCCGCTCTTGCCCATGCCTGTGGCTCTTTTGCTTTCAGAAAGCAGATTTATTCGAAATCTGTGTCATTTCCATGAGCGAAAAAATATGAAAAACGTATTTGAAATACGAGTAATTTCCTTAATTCGACTATTCGAAGTAAAATTGATTCTCTACTGGAATCGGTAAACAAAAGATTCGAATAAAACAGTTTTTGTATCAATGTAATCCACTTTTTGATTAATTAATTCAGAATCGCATCACTATCATAAACTAATGTACATTTCAGGAAAAGTGCTGTGCCTAGCTAGCGCATTTCAGAGTCGGAAAATATTTTGGAGTTTCTCTTTCAATGTTTCACTACCCTCTCCCGAAGTACTACGAGTACTTAAGTCAACGCATCGAAATCAAACTAGGTTTCATTTGTTCATGAATTAGCGAGCTTCGAGTCAACGTAAAATTTCCAATTTCCAATTTCACACTCAAGAGGAGAAAAACTAAAACGAGATTGTACAAGAAATGTCCATGTCTATTAGAACAGAGAACAAAGCATGAATGACGGGACGGCACCATTTTTCTTGTTAACATCCAGTTTCATTCACAATTTGTATTTCGAAATGCTTTACGCTACAAAGGGTAGATTTTTAAGAATGCCATTCATAAAACAGCAGAAATTACGAGAACCGGAAATTGGAGCAATGTTCTTGAATGAAATCGGCTTTTTCGACTCTTGAATGGACATTGAAAAATGAATGAACCGCTTTTACTATGCAAATATACTACTATCGATCGCTGACTGAAAGTTCAGCGAAAAATAGCCTTTCTTTTACTACCGGCCAAACAAATAATGCGTGCATTCTTTCGTCAGAGTGGCCGGCCTTTCATGTTGTCTAGGAAGCGATCCCTTTGTCTCGTCAGGTAAATTAAACACAGTTGTACATCCAGTGAAATGGCATTCGAGTTTTTATTCGTAAAAAAAAAAAAAGAACAGGAGAACTAGACGGCTGATTAATTAATAATTGCTAATACGACTACAGTGTCGGACGTTATAGTAAATATTTGTTCAATGAACGGAGTATATCTGGAGATCTGAGGCAGTGGTGAGACAGGGACGCAGCGAAAAGTTTTTTCGGAGGTGGAGGGAGGCGATTGTAAAAGTCCAACTGACTCAACTCAAAATTCCCAAATACCAGCATATAAAATTTTTTGGCATTTTCTAAAAAAAACAAACAACAACTTTTGATTTGTTGTATTTATCTAACTTCTGATCCATCTACTAAAATGTCCCAACTGCAGTGGAGGCTTCCGTGCACCCCTTATTATCGTTACTTAACAGCACCGTATCGTCGGAAAAACGCAAATTGTTCAGCCACTGACCATTAATTTTCACCCCCTATTTTCCCAATTCAGTTTTATAAAAAATCTCTTCCAGTACTGCATTAAACAGATTTGGGATTCGTCTCCGGCTAAAATCGTAAATTTTCCCAACTTCCGCGTGAAAAATTCCTACAGAGTTGGGGAGTTGACCCCTCCCCCTCCCCCTATATACATCCCTGACTTGGGAGTGAGTCGGACAAACACCTTTCGCGGGTAGAAATACGTGATTTATGCGACAAAAATAAAAATTTAAGAATGCAAAATTTCGGAAACATTTTTATTAAATCTGGTACATTGATTCAGAAATGGGAAGTCTACATAACAAAGTTCGTGACCCGGATCCACCGATTAATTGGGTCAAGTTCATAAGACGTGGATCAATTACTTCGAATTCAGAGGGACGACGAAGCAATTTCTGTGAGATTCCCTTCATGAATTACGAATAGAGCCATCCGATGCGCAATTAGTTACTCTCTAGTTACCCGCAGCGGAAAAGTTACCCATTTGTTACCCTCGGTTACCCTCAGATTACCCTTGTTCCCCTTCAGTTACCCGGGTAACTTGTGGGATTTTGCGCATCGGGCACTTCGGCTTTATCAGTTTAGTAACAAAGGCCATATTCAACTTCAACGACTTTCCCTGGCTGGAAATCAGGCGGATTCTTCACAAAAAAACGGAGTTTCAAACCGTTTTTGCTAAGTTGGTCAAAATTAAAGAGATCGGGGCAGCGACTCTTCAAATCGGCATGAAATGATCGACCTAGATCTTTATTCCAAGTTTCCAGGCAAGTCAAAATTAGGATAAAAATAGATTAAAAAAAAGAAAAACTACTATAAAAGATCTTTTGAAAGTAATTGGGAATGGTAACCCAAATACTCACAAAAATGTCACCACCCACATCCAGCTTGCTAATTTTTTCAGGATTCAACACCCCTTTTTTTGATATTTCCAAAACTATATCAAATTCATGGGGAAAAAAAAAAGAAGTTAAAATCATTCTACATTAGACTCTCAGTTCTTCATACTTCCTTCTTATCTGTCTCCCCCCCCCCATGTCATAAATGGGCTCAGAATAGCTGTTTACTCCACCGTACATTAACACAGGCCCTACAGAAAGAAATAGTAGAACTTTGACATTTTTTCACTTGCACTGAGTTATAGGTGAGCAACAATGATGCTAATTATCTATGAAATCATTTTTATACATTCCCCTTTCCCTCTCCCCCCTTGGTCCTTAGATATCACTCTTGTAAAAATACATGTTTTGTATTTTATTGTTTTTATAAACGACTTCAGTAGTGGAACTTTAATGAAAGTGAGATACCATCCGAGGGGAAGGGGTTTCGAGGTCTGTGAATTTCATGTAATATCAGTTTGACTATAAGTTGAAAGTTGTTGTTACAGAGGGGAGGAGGCTGACAATTAAAATTTCCTATCATACAGTTCAAGTTCTTAATCATACTTTTCAAGGTCTCTGAATACGGGTTTGCCATTAATTTAACTGAAATTCGAGGATTGGAGCCCCAACAGGGAAAAAGGGGAAGGGAACTGAAATAAAAAAATTATAAAAATACAATATCAATATTTGGGTTTTTAGGGTCGCTTATCTCACTTTTGATATCAATTTCAAACCACGTTGAAAATGTGGAAACAGAGGACTAGACTGAAGATTAAAATACAGAGAAATACAATATCGATAGCTAATGTTACGTTTTCGTGGCCATTGAACTGATTTTTGATATCGACTGAATTGATTTGTGGCATCGTTGACTCAAGTTTTAGGCATCTGCCGGTAAGGAATGAGGCTAAAATGGAGAAATTCGAAAAATACAATATGAGTATAATTTGGGGGGTTGTTGGAATCACTAAGCTTAAATTTGATATCCAGATTGATTTCAATCTCAGAATTTGGACACCAAAGGGAGTGAGTAGAAGCCCAAAATTGTATTCGAAGCTTTAGTTTCAGTTTGCCACATTCCTCCTTCTTTTCGCCAACCTTTTGATAGGGATGAAAAAATTCTGAAAATTCGTTCAGCGATCTCAAAAGTCACAGATTAAATACTTTGATCATATTTCAGTGTATTTTAAAACCCCAACCAGCTCGCCTGGTATCACAATTCGCAACCTTGAAGATTACAGAAAAGATATCCATGTTGCATCCTTCAAACTTCTTCATTTCAGTTTTCCCACCAACCCCTAGCTGCTCAAAACTGAGTCGAATTACCGTCAACATCGAATTCAGCAACCTTGATACCCTACGATGGGACACTTATGTGTATTCTAGGCTAGTTTGATTATCAACCGTCTTTCTTGGTACCGCAATTTTAAATCGAGTGTTAAGCTGACACCAAAATTTAATTCTGCAACCTCATCCATTATTCAACATTTGATACCTCTATTCAATGTTTGCACTTATGGAACCCGAAAAGATACACTATACATGTCCTTTCCCAAACTATTAAAACACAAAAACCGGGACGGAACTATAGGTGGTGTGGGGTTGAACCCCCCTTGTTTGCTTGTTTATTTTATTTTTTTTTTTTTCAAATAAAAAATATTTCTATTAAAAAATCGGTAAATTTTAAATTTATTAAAAATTTTGTCGGCGAATTTTTCTTCTCCATCTTTCCAAACTGAAAGTCAAATTTCGTTTCTAAAAATGGAGTATCTTGGACTCCTGTCAGAGACTAGTCAATCAAAAGTCGAAGGTTTCAAGCTGAGTATCGAACGTTATCTGAAACACTGAAACAAAGCTGCAATGAGGAAGACATTTCGAAAATCTGAAAGTCGGTAGCGAACGTTGAATTTCGAAATTCAATGACTATTCTGTGAGCCTGAAATTTGAGGAAGTTGAACATATTTTATCAAACTCTAATAGTTGAAAGCAAAAGACTTAGTTATTTTCCAATGTCACAAGCTGAATCCGATAGCAAATGTTACATTGTTTAATTTACGGAATTTAATCCTGGTGAATATAGGAGAGAAATTTAGTCTGGAGCAAAAGTAAAAACTTCATGTGTTTTTCCCATAAGAACAAAAGGGAGCTTGTGGCACGGTGGAACCAATTTAGGAGACGAATCAGAGGAAATTCAGAAGGAAAATATCACCAAGAGTTAATAACAACCACCTTAATAGGTAAAGGTTGGGTGTTCTTCAAGTATTTTTAACTCCCTTCCAACTTACCCTATCAGATTAGAGTATGTTCATGTGCGCAAATGTGACTTCTTGTGGGATAGGGTTCCAATCTGCATTTACAGGGACGAAACTACCGGGGGGGGGGGGTGAAACATTCCCAATAATTTGACAGTCAGCAAATTTTGAAACTGCTCATCTGAATTTTTCATTTTCTAAGAACGTTTGTTTGTTTGTTCATTTATTTAATTTTTTTTCAATTTAAAAAAAATTAGCAAATTTTTAGTTTACAAAAATATTTATCGGCAAATTTCTCTTCTCCACCCCCCCTCCCCAACCGAAAGTCAAGTTTCGTCGCTGCACAAAAACATAATTTTTATTTCAGAGCGGAGGGGTAGACGTGAGGGAATGAAAAAAATTCTTAGAGATGGGCTGATATGGCAGTATAGGGAAGCTACGACTTGTAAAATTTGCAGTAAGCCTTGTAAAATGTGAAAAATTGTAAAAAAAACTAGTATTTTCTCCACAAGGTATGTGTTAATGGGTGAACTAAGAACCCCCATACAAGAAATTATTGAAGTTGGCAGCTGTCGGTAAATTCGACCATTTACTAGGTCGAAATTTTAGACAATTAGTTAGTAAAATACAAGTCTTTTTTTCCTTTCGCTTGCAAGGAAAATTTTTGTAAGCAATTTCGGCTTTTTGAAACGCCAAGCTTTTTTCACAACTAAAATTTTTATGCCGAGTCCACAAATTTGACCTATTTTTAGCCTCTCTTCTCTCTACCCGCGCCAGTAGGGCTCACAACCCTCCTGAGTGTCACTGAATTAAAGTCTGCGCGTAAATTTATACCTGATCACCAAGAGAGGGGACGAATGTCAGAAGATAATTTTACAAGCTGTTAATTTGCATATAGAATAGTTTACTACAAAAAACATAAAAATAAGATGTAGTGTTCTTAGTGACAAACCATTCGGAAGCAAAAAACTTATTCAAAAGGTCGGCGAAGATGAGTGTAGCAGACTAAAACTGAAACATCTAATACAATTTTGATCCTCAACCCTCTTCCTCTGATACCTGACTTTTAGGATGAAATCAATCTAGATTTCAAGAATAAGGTTAGCAATCCCGCTAACACACCTAATGATATCCATATTGTATTTTTCAAATTTTTCCGTTTTAGCCTCAGCCTTTAACTGCGACAAACCGATGGCGAAAATCAATTCAGTCGATATCAAAAATAAGTCAAATCGTTATGAAAACCTAAAATTAGCTTATCATATTACACTAGCAGCCCCCTTAGACACACCATATGCAGAAGCCTCCGGAGAACGCAAATCTACTTCAGGAAGACCAGTGAGCGCCAAAGCCAAGCGCCCTCCATCAGCATCCTCATTATCCCCACAGAGTAGGAAAAAAGGGGGGTCGGGAAGAGTCTCGTGTAATTTTGAATTTAGAGTCGGTGATCGCCAAAAAGGGTGGATACCATATTTCTAACGCCCCTGGATCCGCCAAAAGGGGCAAAGACAAACAAACGCTTTCATATATTAGAGATTAGAGATTTCTGCTCTTCAATCATTTCTGACGGGAGATAGTTACAGCCACCAAACGTCCAAGTCGAGATAAAATTAAGGAGTCAGAGGAGGGGGGAATTTTGTGACCCCTTGATAATAAAGGTACCGAATTTTTCAATGGACTAAAACCTATTTAGAGTTTATACAAACACATCCAGGAAGTACGAACCTCTCAGCTGTTACGGTTGATCACATGATCATCCACCAACCTCGCACAAACACACAGACAAACAAACACTTTTATATACATTAGAGATTTCTCGGTACCTATGTAATATTATAATCCTCAGCCCAGTCCCCTGCGTCCCAGTTTTCAACGTGGGGTCAAAGTACTATCAAAAGTGATCGAGCTTAGCGACCCTGAAAACCAGAATACTAATGTACATATTGTACTTTTTCAAATTTCTTCATTTCAGCTCATTCTCCCTTCCTTTCAACTGGGTTTTCACCTATATTGGTAGAGTATCTGAGTATTAGACACAAAATTCACTCGCAGAGTTGAATTCAACAACCTCAAACGCCAATGAATGGAACACAATCTTAACGGCCATTATTTAATTAGAATATCCATTGGCGATACTCTAACGAATCGTATCCGAAAACTGCCTTCAAAATTGAATTTAGTGACTTCAAAAATCTGTAAACTAAATACAATTTCGATGAAATGTGGGACCAGACTTCTCTTTGGAGGAGTCCCAGTGGGTCAAATCCAAAAACAATCTACAAAATCGAATTTAGCAACTTCCAAAACTAATACATCGACTGCCATATCGAATATTAGCTGCATCATTCCTTCAACTTATTTCTTGGAACCACCCTCCTGAGGTCATAGATAATGTCATAGAGTAAATTAATTGGTATTATATACACCACCGACCGTCATATTAGACGGTAAAGAGAAAGAAATTTCGTTGAAAAATGTCGAAATATGAAGTACTTGTGCTTAACAACCGGGGAGGGGGGAACGAGACGCCTCCTGTTATTATTATCCAGTTGAACTGAAAATTTCAGTGTTTCATTTTCCCAGCAAGTGGAACAATAACTCGCCCCGTACTCATTCAAATTCAAAAAAAAAAAAAGTATCACGGATACGGCTGGTATTCTATATACGTATAATTTACATTGTAAAATTTATACGAGGAGGTGAGGGGTGAGTGAAGGGGAAGCGCGTCTGGCTGTGGGGGAACTAAAATTTCCAGGCTAGTGCTCGGGGAGCGCGAACCTCGGTCAGTAGGGAACCCCATGGTGGCTCTGGCAGGACGCACGCACCGGAAGCTGCACGGCGAAATGGGAGCTCGGGCCGGCCTCAAAGCCTCCCTCCGGCCACTAATGCGATGCTCGAAAGGAAGTTTCGGGGGGGGGGAGTGCAGTATCATAGGGGCCACTTTGGCATGCGTGCATCGCTATACGTCCCATCACACCATTGTATAATTTATGCATTTCATAAGAAATGTATATTTTAAAAAAAATTATATCAGTTATTTTATTTTTAGAAACAAGAAGCTCCTGTTTATCCGAGGTCCATTGATCCCAGGAGGTGAATCCGGACTTTGCATACAGTAAATATGAGTATCTATCATTTTTTGACTCTCAAAAACGATTGAAACTTATTATCGAGTTGCCTCAGGTTCAGATTGGACATTTTTGATGCAGACAGAGCATTACAATGTAAAACGAATAACACCAAGTAATTTTATCGTCGAGTTTTACCTTGGTTTGCAAAAAGTAAAATTATATTGCAATATTCGGAAAATATACGAAAATTCATTACCCTTCTCTACTTTATTTGATGTTCATTAATTTTCATTTTTATCGTTATTTCATTCATAATTCAGGTCGGAAATGCACGAGGCAGGGTTAAGATCGGTAATTCGAGTATTCCGCCATTTTGGCGAAAAGCAACTTCATCCCCGAGAAAACTGGTTTACGCGACACGACCACCTTGCGCCGCGTTCAGCATTCGTAAAAGAACAGGTTGGCCTTTCATTCACAAACCGAACTCTCTTCTGTGATTGGCTGACGACAATCCCCGCCGTAAGGTCACGTGATTACTACCCTCGCGGGCACGTCAACTTCGTTGATTCATAAATTCGAAAGCCCACTGCTCTCATTGATTTCTTCCAGTTCATTGATAAATTCTTACGAGTATTTCAAGAATTTCCTGTAGTAAATTTTTCATTGAGTTACAACGCGAGTATCTCGAATCGTTTCAAGCGCCTATTTTCGTTTACCGCGAATATTTTTTCGTTCAAATTATTTGCAATTATTTTTATTTCGATTCATCGAGAAGAATTTACGAGTAAGTTAATGATTTTTACACCGCAAATTTAATTAAATTCACTCGACTTCGAATCAAATTGGTGTCGGTAAAAACGTTATGGGTGCGACTTCTGCTTTCGAAATTGCCGTGGAAAAATATAATAAAAGATCAAAGTTCAATTTTTAATTAGATTTTCAACTTAGAATTTTCATTAGCCCAGTTTCTTTTTATCCTTTTCTGTTCATGAATTGAGATAAAGAATTTTTTTCAAGTTCTAAATTCATAATAGTGTTTTTGATCAGTGAACTATTCAAATTCTATCTCTTATAGAATAATTATTATTCACTTGTTTTTAACAAAGTATTACACTGCAATCTCCAAATTTTATTTACCCCAGCTACATCCAAAAATTTCGATTATCTGGAATCAATGAAAAGTTTTTGTGAGGTCTTGCCTGCATTTTGTGCTTATTTATTCCTCCGCAATTTTGAAAGTTTAGTCGTATGACAGAATGAGAATATCTTTAGTAAGGATAGCTTTTGAAGAGGTGGATGAGTGTGTGCAGATCTTTCATTTTAATTTCGTTTTCGCGCCGAAAATTTACTCTTAATTAAGTCGTGAATCAAGCAACATTTCATTGTCCTTGAATATTTCGATTAGGAGCTAGCATAGCTCCAACATTAAGAAGTATGGGGCGTCCCCCTTCTTTCACCATGATGTTTACGAATCTGATTGTTGCCAAATTATAGTATTCAGTCAACAAAACTGGAAAAATAAAAACTTTTTGCTTTTTCCTAAGGTCTTAACAGAAATTTTCGTATCATAGTCCGACCGCGTTTTTGCTGTCTATACCCTTCCTCTTACTCTGAAAATCGTCCTAGCTACAGCCCTGACACCTAAACGCAGGAAGCCGGTGCAATGATTCGTTAGAAAAAGTTAAACTTATGGTTTTCTTGAGTGTTTGGCTGGTCTATTATGTATAATTCAGAGTTGTAAATGTGATCACAGGGACGTACCGATAGGGAATAGGGAGGGGAAGCGCCCCCCACCCCTGTAGGAAAATTTTTACTCAGCAGTTGGAAAAATTTATCATTTCAGTCAGCCGAAGGTGGTAAAGACTTCGGTAGAGTTGGGAAAATCCAAACAAGTCAAAAGCTTTTTTTCTCTTTCTTTGCTTTGATACTTGGAAATTTTGAGTTGAGAAGTTGGGAAAATCTAACCATTGGCAATTTTGAGTTGGAAATTCGGAAAGATCAAACAAGTCAAATGCTTTTATTTTGGCTTTGACCTAAGTCAAGTCATCGAAAAAACAAACTAATATAATATCGATGTCTGCCTCTTGTTCATCGACTTTAAAAAAGCATTCGACTCTGTTTCGCACGAGTACGTCTGGGAAGCGCTAGCAAAGCAAGGTGTAGAAAGAAAGTTAATTAGGGTCCTGGAGAATGCTTACAACAATGCGACAGCTTACATTAAACTAGATGCCAGGGGGGAGGACTTCCGTATAGGTAGGGGTGTCAAACAGGGGGACCCGCTATCCCCAAATCTATTTAATTGTGTTCTCGAGCAGGTATTTCGGGATTTTAACTGGGAGAAGAAAGGTATCAATATCAACGGGGTAAACCTCAACAACTTGCGCTTTGCCGACGACATCGTACTTATTGGAGGTTCAATAGAAGAAGTTATGACGATGTTTAAGGAATTAAGGATAAGTTGTGGGGAAATGGGCCTAGAAATAAACACATCCAAGACTAAGCTGCTGATCAGGGATCAAAATGTAAATGGCGAAAGGACGGGTAAAGAAGGTATCAAATCAATCAAGATACAAGGCAGGGAGATAGAAGTAGTAGACGAATACAAATACCTCGGCCGAATTATCTCGTTTGAAAAAGGAATAGACAAGGAAATCCAGGCTAGAATCGGGTACAGTTGGAAGGCTTATTGGGGTCTAAACTATATTTTTAAAAGCAAGATGAAATTAAGGACAAAAATAAAAATATGGGACATCTATGTCGCGCCAGTCCTGACTACGGGGCCCAAACCTGGGCCCTTAATAAAAATAATTCAGGTAAGTTTGAGAAAACCCAAAACGCAATGCTGCGAAGTATTCTTGGTTACAAACTAAAAGACAAAATTAAAATTCGAGACATTCATAAACAAACTGGAACAGTTAATATTGGATATAAAATTAAGAAATTGAAAATCAAATACGGAGGCCATATGGCGAGAAGTAACAAAGAGAAATGGAACCTCAGGTCAACCGTATGGCTACCATACGATCGAATACATAAGATTGGGCGACCTACCGCCCCATGAATAGACGAAATTCTGAAGGTGATAGGGCCAAATTGGGGGAGTAGGTCCCAAACTCGAAAGGAGTGGAGGTGGGTGGTGGAGGCTTATGCCCAGAGATGGGCGAACTGAGTATCGGCCACGGCGCCCTCAGTTCAGGCTGTATTATTATTATTATTATTATTATTATTATTATTATTGACACTTAAAAATTTTGAGTTAAATCAGTTGGGACTTTCACACTCCCCTCTCCCTCCCTCAGGGAAAACTCTTCGGTATATCCTTGTGTGATCAGCGTTATATTTCGAATCCCAAGAGCTTGGCCCCAGAATTATATGAAGATGGACTTCCAGAGTTCACCTTCACGCCATAAGAGATGAACGTTTTACTTACGAGCGAATTGAGCAAATATTTCTGAATTTTTATGAATATTCCTGCGAAAGACGTCTTTCCTGAATAGATAGGAAGATTAACTTCCGAATGTCCTTTTAAGCCTATTGTGTAATCAATGACTCTTGATGTACCAACTGGAGGAAGGGTGCCCGAAACTTCAATTGAATAGCACAAAACTAGAAAGATGAACTTCCTTCACTATTCAGTTTTCAAAAATGTTTGTCATTCCTCAGTTTTCAAAATCACAGTTTCCTCTGGTGGTTCTGATAAGTTTTCAAGTTGGGAAGTCTTTTCGTAAGTTTCACAAACCGATGATCTAATTTTATCTACTAACGAAAATTTTCAAATAGCAGAAGAAACAAAGAAAATGTTTCCTCTCTGAAGATACGAACTGAGGCCCCGATTTCTCCAATTCTATCATCCACGAGGGTATTTTTCAATCTGAAAAAGGTTCAAGATGATTCTCCGACCCCCTTCCTCCTAAACACGTCCCTATTGTCGATGCTTAAATATTTACAGATTCCAAATGATGATAGTAGCATTCCTGTTTCCAGACCTGTAGCCATGGGGGCAGGCTGCGGCTGAGCCCCCTCTAAAGGTATCTTGAGCCCACTCCCTAGGCAAGGATACCACCATTTAGAAAAATTATCATCAAGCTGAACGACTAAAAAAGAAGGGATGAAGAGAATTAATATGACAAACATTTTAAAATTTAGAACAAAAACTTTTGGGACTCTTGAATTGGGAATGAGATTTCGAAAAAACGTGTTTCAAAGGCGAGGAATTGCTCATTTTTGCATATTTTAAATTTAATTTCAGGTGCCTTGGGGTAATTCGCCCCTTCGCTCCCTGGCTACACCACTCGTAGAAATCTTCTCATAATATACTATGTGTATCCTCAAGCCCCCCAGCACCTCTTATTGCAGATGGCTGGCTACGGGCCCGACTGTTTCACGTGGGTATACAATCGATCCGCTATTTTAATTACAGAATTACCGCTTAAAAATGTCATAATTCAAAAAGTTCTCACTTTTTCGAAATTCTAATTCAATTTTTAAATTCTACATTTCTGATATAGGTACCCAAGAATCAGATAATTATTATTTATCCATTTCAATTATTCATAATAAAATGTCCCGTAACCAATTTGCGAATTCTTCAATTTAAGAAAATTCAAATCATTGGTACATTATTTTTATGAGTACATTGTGCCTCTTTTCAAACAAAATTCGAAACTTCAAACTTTTGAAAAAAATTAAAAATTCTGGAGGTACGCAAATTTTTGGAGGAGCATTCTGCAATCAATACAGAGAATCGATGCTACCCACGTGAAACTACAGAGCTCTAATAATAGTCTAATATCTTTTCACATGAAAAAATTCTTTCAAAAAGGGGCCAAAACGTTCCTTAAGCTTTCGAATTTTAAAGAAAAGTATCGAGGAAACTATCAAAGTAGGTTATTTTCGAGGCGTTGTCATAAAATAGCTCAGGAAATTTCTGATCGGGGCTGGAAAATCCGAATTTCTAACTTGAAATGGGAAAGATTGTTAAAGCTTGAAAAATCAAACAAAACATGTGGACATACCAGTAGCAAATCCAGGGAGCCATCCAGAGAGGGCAATTCGAAATATTTACGAATAGTTTTATCAGTACCCTTAAGTTCTCATTGTTAGGTTACTTTCTCGCCCCCTCGATCGTAACTGAATATAAGTAAATAAGGGAGAAGTCCTGGGACTGAATGATCTGTACTGCATTTTTCAATTGAAAAATTAAAATGTCTTTAAAGTATGTCAAATTTTTCCATCTCGTTGTATTCTCGAATAGATAACGATATTTGGAGATTTTCTCGTGTTCATTACAATAGCATGCAATTTTTTCCTTATCGAGGGACAGAGAGCAATTCTCAAAACCAGCTAAGATTATTTAATCTTCAATGCTCGTGGACATACCGGGACGAGCAGCAGGGACAATGGCCCCTTCCAGAGAGAAGAATCTGACTTGATAACATACTCGTACAAATATTTAAAAAATAGCTGACGGATGGAAAAGTTTTACAGTCTCAGGCAAGTGAGCAAAAGTCTTGAAGAGTTTCAAGAGATTTTAACAGGGGAAATTTTTAAAAGCACGCACAGAAAAAGGAATCATTCAGAAGCAAACTAGCTTTAAAAATCTTACGTAGCTTTTTAAGAATACGTTTTGAATAACTTAAAAAAAAATTTAAAAAGTCTGGAAGAATTTTATAATGGGTTTAGGCCAGTATAGTAGTATAGAAGAGTTATCCAGTGACTGAAACAAATCCTGAAAAAGCTCAAAAGAGCCTTCAAGTCTTAAACAAGTCTGGTAGTATCTTGAAGAGTCTTAAATGAACACTGAAGAGTCTTATTCTCGTATAAGTATCTGAAAGAGTTTTAAAGGAATATGAGAGTTTTAAAAAGTCTTGATCATGTCTTGAAGAGCTTTCAACATGTCTAAAAGAGTCACAAAAAGTCGTACACGAATTTTGACCAGTTTTAGCGAGCTTTAATTAAGTTTGAAAAAACTTTGAAGAGTTTGACGAAAGTCTCAACTTTTTGGACTGGCACTGAGAGAAAATTAACTCTCCTCCCTCAAGCGAACAATTTGGATGGGATTGTGATACACATATAAGTCCATAGAAATTATCACCCGATCAAAAATCCGTACAAATGGAGGAACTCTATTGAAATAATTTGAAGCTAGTTATTAAGAAAAAGATCGCGCGGCAGACCGATTACTAGATGGGGAGACGAATTTGTGAAGGTAATGGGGTCCGGGTGGAGGAGACTGGCCGTCAACCGTCAAAAATGGACAGTTTGCGGAGAGGCCTATTGGGATTTAAAACTGCACTAGAGTGCGCTGCAAAATTACCAGCGCGGTTGTTAGTGGGTGAAAATGAGTGAGTGATCAGGTGTACTTTTAAATAGGAACAGTGCTACCTTGAGGAGGGTAAAAAACCGAATAAAAATTATTTTGTCAGTAGAACTGACTATAATTTAATTTTTTGGTGATGATGCAGTTGAATTTAGGACAAATTTTCTTTGAAAGTGAATTTCTAATCGACTTAATGATAGTTGAAGTATGCTGCACGCTTACGGTAAATCATACGTGATCACTCACACATATGCAGGGCTGCCACCATTTGAAGCTCTAAGTTTAAATCCCAATGCCCAAACTTAGGCTCAGTCGCTGTGTCAGGGAGGGGGTACGTCTCTTCCCTGATATCAACATCGCGAGACTGTATGGCTTGTAAATTAAATTAAATTATTAATGAAAAAATAGTTTGCAGACCAAACGTTCAAAACCTTCAATTACAATCTCGGGGGCATATTAATGGCCCAAATATCCTCGGGGATATTTATTGTTACTCTCTCCCCTTGCTTAAATCTACATATTTCCAAAAACTTGATTTGCTATTCGGAGAATAAGCACACATTTTTGGTTTACCTGCCCTGATACTACAGGTTGGTTATGGCTTATAGCCGTGGGCGGATTCATGGTAAAGGAATTAGCCAGCAAACCCTACAAAGATTTCAGTTCTATGTTATTAAAAAAATAATAATAATAATAAAAAAAGATTTTGCCTGAGCCTTGTATAAGCAAAATACGTAGCACGATTCCGGTAAAACTCCTAGATTTTTCTAGGACCTCTTATGTACAGAGAGTCACACGATTCTGGTAGCCCTTCCCATTCCTGCAATGAGGTCAGACGTTTTGGTTGAGCTACTAATTTGTAAGACAAGGGCTGTTGTTAATTCGGCCCTGTTTAAAAATCGGCTACTTTTTTTCTGTCATCAATAGTTTCCTAGTAGTTAGGGACCCAGGGAGGTTTCTGGAGTTATGGATCACCAAAATTTCACTAAAAATCATTCTGTCAAAAACTTATACATTAGAGACACACTAAAATTACTTTTCCTCAGAAAAGCAGGGGACGCTGGCGGGGCGGCAAACTGAATTTTACTGACTGACACAATTTTAAAATCAACAAGCAAGAAAATATATGCCCAGCTTTTTGCAGGCTCGGGCGAAAGGGGGTTCAAACCCCCTCTATTGACCATTGTTGATATGTAGATAATATAATAATTTATAGCGATCACTGCCCTTTGTAACCCAACTAACATGAAATATATGGTCACCCCCCTTGTATAATTTCTACGCACGGGCCTGGCTCTTTGGAAACGTGACCAATAACCGATCTGATTTTGCGGATTGAGAGTTGATTTTACTGAATTTGTCAACTCCGGAAGATGCTGTCGGAGGAAGCCACTCACCCTCCATCAATATGTCCCAACTTGCAGTAACAAGTGAATATGAATAAAGATAGACAGGGCCGTGATTAAACGGGAGAAAGCAAGTAAGGAACCCCAACTTAGTTTGCTCTACAACAACTACCTTTCAAAGCTAGAAATTTCGAACGTCAGGACACTTCTTTTAGTGAGAGGTCACTCGTGCACACTTATAAAAATTTTCAGTCTATCATTGGCCTTGTCTTGTTTGTTTCAGTGGCGAAAGTCGCGCAATCATCGTGGAAAACTGTTACCGAAGCTGATGCAAATGACAGAGGTAAATCAATTTTTTTCACGTTATTTGATCCTGGTACCTGGTCTCTCAACCATCTTCCCAGCTGTGTTCGAAAACTTTCGTAATACCTACACCAACTTTTCTTCCTTTCAGGGTTCATAAAATCTCTCTTAGAAAATCGAACACGCGAGAGCGCCATTAGCCTACTATCGATGATGATACACAAGGTACGGGGTGACGATGAGGTGGTGACAAACATGTACATGAAGGTGCTGCCTGTGTTCTGCGCTCACGGAGAAACCAAAAACGTCAACGGAGGAACCCAAACCAGCAATGATGAAATGGTGGCTGTCATTCAGTTAATGCTGCAGAATCCAGCCTTTCAAAAGTTTAAGAAGTGAGTGGTCCACATTCGATTCGTTGATTAAATGTACCTCAGTGCTGTCGAGAGAAAATTCGAGCGCGAGGGGGAAATATCCCCCTCCCACCCAAAAACTGAGTAATTTTTCTCGGGCCCTTGTCGACTGTACCATCGAGACCACGTTCTAATCGTTCTAGTATGAAGGAAGTCACCGCGTATCTTTTAAAAGCTTCACCCTAGTTGTGGATTTGAAAGCAGGCAGACCTAGGAGTTATACCCAATTGCCCGGAAATTTGCTTGCTGTAAAGGATGAATCCTATGGGTTTTGTCCTCGGGAATCCAAAAAAGATCACAGGATGTAAAGGAAAGATCGGACTCTGAAAAATCCGAGCCCTGAGGAATCTCTACCCTCTCGTCGTGCCTGATATACCGTACTCTCGTATGATTGATCTGACGCTCGATTTTTGTTTTACAGTTTGCTGACACGCTGGCACACCAGGCTGATCAATTCATCCAAATCGGCGTATTTTAAAATTGAGGTACGTATTATTCGATCAGCATATGCCTGTAATATTTTAAAGGTCCTAGTCTGTAGTCTCTCTCGGCCAAATTCCCATAGGTACCAGAAGAACAACTGGACATGACGTAATATTCGATGCTTTCATTCGTTCTTTGAGAAGATAAGGGCTATAAAAATATATTATGTAGATTCTATTCATTTGGTATCAAAATTATTTAAAAAGGAGATTCGAAAAGGCCTCAATGTCAAGAGTATAATCGAGTCACATTTCCGTTTAGCGAAGTCTGTCACTGCTTGTATCGACATTTTATAAAGATGCTTCGGGATCAACTATCCAGTATCCATCCGAAAATATGAGTTCAGTCTACTAGCATGTTATAAGGCTCTTAGGGTGACCAATCCATTAGCACGGACGTAGCGGAGTTTTTTTCTGGAGGGGCAAAAATTATTGAATTCCCACCTGACTAAGTCAAAATTCCCAAACATCAAAATTTTTTTGTATTGTCAAAAAAAAAAAACACCTTTTGACTTGTTAGATTTTCCCAACTTTTGATCCATCTACTAAAATTTCCCAACTCCGGCGGCGGCTTGGGGATAGCAGCCCCCCGTGCCTCCTTATTTTCGTCACTGTCCACTAATAAGTTTTAGGAAACAAGTACCTCAAGAAAGAACGAGTGCGTGACGGAAAGCTGACGTACATAACAGTTTTCACTCAATAATGATATTTCAAAAATCACTAACTTTGTAATCTTTCAGGACCGGAAGTGGACCAGGTTTTCAGTAGCGGAAATGGACTTGGCCACGAATATCGGTTACGAAGATTTAGACTTTTTTATCGGTATGGATATTCGAAGTACCTACAACTTACAGCCGAGATATCTTTGAGTCTTTTGCGGTGTTTATAATTCAAATATTCTTGTTGCAGCAATATGTAAATGGTTGCGGTACCATAAGCTGCACAAATATATTTATTTTTTCGCCAACATCTCATACCAACAATTCATCCAGTTAGACATAACATCGAGTTACGACTTGGACACAGCCATGGACTTGCTGCCGATGACGAAGGGTGGCCGAGATACCATTCTCAGAAAGATGGACGATCTGAGGGCACGCACGAAAGTTTTAAACACTTATATTCAGGTAGAGAAACCTAACAGAAATTACTTGATTTTGAACTTCTGAGTAATTTATAATGTGCTGTGAACTCCAGTCAGAAACAAAGATCTTTATTCTCATGTGTTTAATCAGGAGGGTTACTTCGCGGACGACAAAAAAGTAGGCATGGCACTGTGGAAATTAAAGGAGATGCTGCACACGCCAGTCAAAAGTTGCTCGACAGTACGCAACAATGATTTTGACCAAATACCTGAGCTACTGGAGACGGCTATTACCAAAGGTAAGCCATAAGTTCTGTTTAAATTTAGTTAACTGTCTTTTCGATAAGAACAAAATGTACGAGTATACTCAGCGTCGAGTATAACAAAGCACTGTATCTACTCACAGTTTATCAACATATGTGTTAACTTTTCTGCTTAACTTCTCTGATAAGAATTTTACTTGTTTACAGCAACATCGGCAGTGTTGAAGTACCCAACTGTCGTTGACAATATCGATGTACTACAGAGAGTGCTGAAAGCTTCGTGGAGCTGCAGTTTCTTTTCTAAATCACAGAAGTCCAAGTTCAACCAACAGCTAAAGGACGTCCAAAATTGTTCAGTGAATTGGTAAGTTTGAGTTTTCACACGGCAGTAAACTATCACGCATAGGCGCAAATAGAAAGGAAAGCTTATAGCCCCCCGAATCAACTGCCCCCTTCCCCCGAACAAAAGAACTGAAAAATTATACAAGCAAAAGAATTTTTATCAATATTTTGATAGTTGTCAGTCTCACCATTTCAGGTCAACTGTTTGCGCTTATGCAATCGAGAAATGACGTACATAAGGGGTTAACGATATAGTAGTTGTCCTACCTCTTTTAAGAGGTGATCAGAACTAGAAATAACTGTAGGAATTCTAAGTTCAGTTAAAATTACGAGACTTCGTCTATAAGTAGGTGCTTGGAGTATTGGAATATAGTTATCTATTATTTTAAAAGCGTGGTAGTGATTGAAGGATATTTGGTTCGCCCAAAATTAAACTATCATTACGTAACGTGATCATTGTTTACTCAAACATCACTGATTGTATGCTCGTTTTCTATTTTCAGCACTCAACAACAAAATAGGGTCCATATTGCCGGCCCCTCCGAGGCAAGTTCGCTAACTGAGGCCACCGCTCTCCCATCCACTGAAGATGTTCGTATTATCAAGTACTCGCCAACACACTGGGTTTTGCCTCCTGCAGACACTGTCCCGATTATGGTGCACCCGCCAACACCTCAGGTTTTGCCATCCGTGGAAAATGTTCCTGTTACTGTGCACTCGTCAATACCTCAGCTGTTACCATCCGCGGAAAATGTTCAGATTACCTCACACCAAGAAACTAACCAGGTACGTACCAGTACTGCTGGGAGTTTATTCAAATTTCAGGAGACTGGACCAGCCGTTTTAGTATTTGACTCAAGTCGTGTGGGTGGGATGCGGCTGATATGAATCAATAATTGAAGGCAGGTACGAGCGCAGTAAGGAGCTATGGTTTCATTTCACTGCATACCATCCACAGAACTAATGCTGTACAGATTAAACAACGGACGGTGGTTCCGCGTAGATTGAAGCAAGTCAAAAGAATTTTTGGATATAAGTGAGTGTGCAAGGGGGATATTGAGGGACTTTTCCAGGGGGTCTAGGCCCACCCGGCAACCCATCTGGCACAACTTTGGTATAACTTATGGAATTGACAGTATAGTTCTGTGGATGTGTTCATTTGGGGGGGTGGCTATTTATTGGTAGTATTAAGGAGAGAAACACATAATTCTCGTTTATATCTACAACCAATGTACTTAACGTGTTGCCTTTTTCTTTTTGTCCAGAATCAAATGACGGAAGACGAAAGGATCTTAGAAGATCAATTCCTGAACCTTATTAATAACCTGATCGGGCTGATGGACGATTAAAATTTCTTTTTTCCTTTACATAGGTATTCTGAAAACTGATACCTAGCCTGAAGGTATTATTAAGAGAATTTCAGGTACATATTTTGAATACCCTTGAGTGTCCTCAGTTTTGATTATTCATTATCAGTAAGGTAGATCGGCATTATTACTGATGTTACGGGGCGCATTTTCTACAAAGGTTTACAGGGATAGAGATTCTGCACCGTATATTCCATTTATATAAATTCAAATTCAGTGCAATTATCCTACTTCGCATTCGCACATGTTTCTCTTTATATTTGGTAGACTGATTTTTGTGCCCTTTGGTCTCAATGTCAATTTTAAGTAGTTTGATTGACCAGCTGCAGATCAGAATTTAGAATAGGTATCAATGAGGCAAAGTCGTCCGCGCTTAAGAGTATGTGGCAAGGAGGCTGTTCAGTTCTGATGGAAGAGACAGGCTTAACCAAGTTCCCGTACCTGATACACTTAGTTGATTTGTTTTATTTCAGTCGCTAATTTTAAGCAGATTAATATTTGCTAATAGAGATCACAATTTAAAATCGATGGGGGACAGTTATCCTAATTTGTTAGAAGTACGCAGTAAGAGGGCTACTCAGTTTTGATGAACAAAGTTGATAATTTCTCATCTCTGGGTCTAACGTAAGAAGTCACTCGCACTAAAGGGTAATTGTTTCCATATCTCCTAAGGCAGTTCAGGCAACGCAATTTCGTCAATATAATGTATAGTAAATGCTCATCGATGATATTACTGTAAAGGTTTATAATGCTTCTTTGGTGCCCTATGTTTATAAATTGTGAGATGATTTATTTTGAAGTTACAACCTCTGATTATAATGGGGGACATTGCTTTGAATTCTCCGCTGCTCTCAGAATACTAGATTGATAGTTCAGTTCTTTTCATTCAGGAAATTCTACTGTTTTAACCTTACGGATAATATTACTTTGCTGAGGTCAGTGCGTCCTCTATTTGGGAGGGGAACAACATCGGCAGCAGTTTAGAATATGAGAGCTAATATGTTGTATTATTTTGAGCATCAACTGAATTCGCATTACACTTGTCATGTTTATACGACTCTGTCTGCGCTTTGCAATTTAATTTTATGTTGTACTACAGCCTCATAATGATTCCCAGCTGGTCAAAGGTATATGTATATACTTCGGTGCTAAGTTGAATATGGTTATATATTTTATTATCTAAAAGCAATGTACTAGTCAGTAACATTCATCCCAGTGTCGTAATTTATTGTTGACTATTATTTTATACATATTAGACAATATATTTTGGTTTTGTTTTGCAATATGTTCTATAATTATTTAATGGCTGTACTTTGAGCGCGAGTAGATGATACAAGTAGACCTACTTAGTGCTGACTGAATAGTAAAACAAACATGAGTCCTCATTTTCTCAATTTCGCTGATTAGTTAAGTTAGAGTTTGCTGAAAATTCTGAGTATAAGCCGATGTTAACTAAAAAACGATTAAGGCACTTCGCAAATTAGACGCTATTGCGGAACGAAAAGGAAGCAAAAGCTACTAAATTTGCACATTTTCAACGGTTCTTCTCGAAAACCAGGACATGTTGTGTAGTTCTACCCGACAGAAATGAAAGTGAAGCCAGTTATAATTTCAATTGAAACAAAGGCCGATGTTGTTGAAACAGAAAAGAAGAAAATAGTTCAAAATTATATGAAACCTATGAGCAATAGAGAGTCAGTGAGGAATTTTCCAGGTAGATGTTGGATAACCCTGTCAAAAATGATTCCTTTCGCAGGCCCGTCATGAATACTGACGCGCGCGCTTGTATCGACCTGTCGACTGTCGAGTCGAACCGCCATGCGGTTTGGAGAGAGTTGAAAGTTGAAAGTTGAAATCATAAAAGCAACATTGCAGCTAACAGTAAAGCAGCACTAGCTGGGAGGAGTATCTAGCTACCTGAGAAGACACAACAGCGCCGAGTTGATTTTACCGCTTCTGTCGGCCATCGATCAAATCAATATTGAATCCTTTTTGTTTTGTTTTCCGTTTTTCACCCCTCCCTGATTACTTGAAGATTCCACTTCCGTACTATCTTCGAATCTTCGCCGTTTCATTCATTTAAATCCGTATCAAATATCAATAAAAACATGAAAATTAGTAATTCGCTATGGATACCTGTACTCTGTTTGTTTGAAATACGATAAAACATCAACCGAATACGATACGGATTATCCAATGAGTTGAAAGAATAGACATGTTTCGTGATTTGGAAGGCCGTGGTCAAAACAGGTGAAAATTCCAAATGTCATGGAATTGTGTACTTCTAGACACTTGCTTCTATCGGTTTTCATACTCCAATTGGTAAGTATTCCAATTACTGATTAATCCTAACATACAGATACCAAAACGCTTTGTTCCCTTGCCTTTTCCGAGGTACATCTTAAAACTGGTTACTACTGTTGAATCTCGAGTGAGTTGGTATTTTATCTCTATTTGCAGACTGTCGTGAGTATTCGACAAATATTCGACTTCCTTGGGTTCATGTGGGCCTCTGTTCTGGCCAATTTCGTAATCACTTTATTTGTTATATTTGGTATCTTCGGAGTAGTTCAATCGAAGTCGAAGTACACCATCGCTGTAAGGATTTGTAGAATTCTTATCGTTCATGTTATCCTCAGTAAAAGTATGAGACAAGTAATGCTAAATAATACGATTCTTTTATCTTTGCAGTACACAGTTAGCAGCTTCTATTGGTTTTTCTGGAATTTGTTCATCATGTTTATTTACTTCGATGTGTTCGGGCTGTACAAGGTAATTCTGAGTGTTTCGTAATTTTAGTCTGCCATACCTGAGTTATGTAAAGAATAATGACACCGATCTGTTATGTTCTAGTTCAAAAATGTTCTCTGCTTCCGAACCAACAGTACTAGTTGGTGGGAAACGAGCGGACCCGGTTGCAAAGTATTTTTGTCCAACTTGACCATGGTCGAAGAAGACCCGTATCAGCCCATCACACCAGATTATGTTACCGGATGTGTTATCGATTTTCGTTACGTGGAAGCTTTTCAAGCTGCGTTTCATGCTCTACTCGCGGTATGTTTTGCATGTTATTTTTACAATTTTGCTTGCTCTGGTTGTATCTGACTAGATTTCTAATGTATTGCTTGCATTAGCTCTGATTTACTGTTTGTTGATTGTTGATTTGTATCGTAGATGTGGGGATTTATTTTTGGAATGAAAGTTAGCCATGCTTTTATGAATCAAAGTGATTGCTGTAAGTGATATGACGAAGTTATTAATTTAATTAATAAGATCTGCTAATCTGATATTAGTTGGCAAATTGAACAGCTAGCCAGTACTAGGCTGATTTGCGCATCATGTCCTACTTGTCATTCAGTTTATCCTTGCATGTGTTTTATTTTTATGCATAAAAAGATTTTATCAGCCTACTTTTACTTGTTCTGCTGTAGTAATGCTACTTGAGATGAAGTAAAATTGAATGATTATTTCTAAGTCGTTTGGAAATCTAGGCTTGTAAAATTTTAATATTAGAATGTGACATGCAACGGAATTTTTTGGCATTGTACTGAGATTTCATTACATTTCAATACTAGCAGTTCAGTCTGAGAATGAGAAATTTTGTGGCGCAAGACACCACTCAGTCACATGACCCAGTTGTCGCTATTCAGTTCAGTTATGTAGTTTTCGAATAGCGTTTGTTATAAAAGTTACAATTATTTGATATTTTGGTTTTTAATAGCCGAACCGAATAAGAAGAAAAACAGTGGATTGCCATTATATTCTATAGAATACGGCCCTCGCAGGCCAGAAGATTTATTCGACGATGACGATGAAAGTAGTCACAGTCCAGAAGGTAAGAGCGATGATGTGCTGCTGTCTTTTTTCTCAAAAGTCATAGTTCATAGATTTCTGTTCTGTTGCTGAATCGTGAAAAGTTTATAAAATTCATCAACTCGCTAACAGTAGATGAGTCAACTCAAAAGTTGACTTGTTAAAAAAAAATTAGTCGGTAGTTAAAATGTACTGTCAGCTCATTTCAACAGTCTCTGGGTCGATGAGTGGGGTGAGTTGACCCACCCCTCAACTCATCTGGGGAGATAAGTGAATTGATAACTTTGGGCGGCACGTGTAGTGATTCATTTCTAAACTGGTTTCACCCCAAGTTTTTTTAATAGGCTATGAAATGAATTTACGTACTCTTACATTCATATTTTCTATTGGTATTATCGAATTTCAATTACAGAATCGGATAATCGAGGTGCCATTATCGGTGGAAGCCGGCCCATGACACCACGCCGCGTGAAGAGGAGAAATGTCAATTCTAAAAGCTCAGTTACTCTGCCACAGTATCAGCAGCGACAAGACCAACAACCACCACCTTACATTCGAAGACCATTGTCGTACGGTAGTACAAGATCGTCAGGAAGATCATCTACCCGCCGACAACGAGCTTCTAACCATAATCCTGTTTCAAAATTTTTGGAACAACAGCACCACCATCAACAGCAGCAGCAACATCTATCTTTCCATCAACAAAGTAAGTATGCAGCGTACATCTAACGTGGAGCTTAACCTAAATTTTACCCTTGCTAATGTTCGGTTTTGATTTACAGTGTTGAATGACTCATCAACATCGAACGAGTCCGGCAGATTACCTTTCGTATCCTCGCGGTCTCAGTTACTAAGTGCGTCTGAACTCATGAATAATGCGAATTCTGACATGGGCCATATAAATCCGAATTTCGTGAGTAATACGTCGCTGGACAGACCACCGTCGGCTCGATCGAGTTATTCAAATTATCACGGTGTGAGAACGCTGGCCTTTAACAAACAAGCGACTCCGCAGGTTCCGACTAATTCGTATCGACGAAATTCGAAACCGGCGTATTCGACCTTTCTCAGTGACGGCCCGCCAGCTTACGAAATCCAGGGTGCAGTAAATTCAGAAACTGTCATCTAAAAATTTGGTTTGAGTCAGTCTGTACGTTCGATATAAAAACGAGCGCAAGCAGCTTCTGTTATGTTTAAAGGCAGCTAAGAAATGAATTTTCTATGATATCAAATGGACTGTTTTTTGTCTCGTACTGTTCACTGAGAACGGAAATGTTATTTTCCTTAAATCTCATCTGATCACTTGTGTTCGCATTTCCTTTCGCATTTAAATAGCCATTTCTTATTTTTGTGAGAATTATCACGTTCACCGTTTTTGTTCAATTAGTTCGTCATCGAGGGAAAGTATGCTGTCCAGTTTGTGTTGTCTGCACTTAATATTTTTGAGACCACTAGTTAGATCTGTCTGTTTTTAGGAGTTTCTGGTTCCTTAGCAGGGTTGCAAATGACATGGAAGGTATTATTATATGCAATTACTGTGATCTCACGTATTTATAGGTTTTACGTACTCGAGATTAATGACAATAATTTGTGTATCATTTTTGTACAATTATCGTGTACATTCGTTATAATTACGTTTTTGTAAGTTTCAGTAAAGAAGTGGACGCTATTCAGCGTAAGGAAACCAACCAGCAAAATCTCTTTTTTGAAAACAGGTGATTCGAAGTTCAAGAGTCATGTAGAAACTATATGGTATAGCGTTTACTGATAAGCTTTTTTCAACATGAGTACACATTTTTAAATCAGGGGTCCAATTAAAAAAAATTCTACTTTGTACGCTCTTTCCAACGATACTAATAACTCAGTTTGTTACAAATGTTGGTTGGTTCCCTTATGCTGAATAGCGTCCAAATGCAGTAAGGAATGCTAAAACTTCATGTAAGAATTTAATTTGAGTAACTATCTAGTGACTCTTGCGTTTACTTGATTTGTTATGTTGACTTGCTGCATCTTGTACGCTCCAGTTATATTATTGTTCATTTTATTTTTTCACCGTTTGTACCTGACACAGCTCATTATGTATCTTTCTGAACTTATTTTTGATTTTCAGTTTTGTATTTTTATATTACCATTACCTATTGTTTTGTTTAAATTTTTATTTCTATGTATAATGTTGATATTGTAAGTTTCGAATCTCATACGAGATTATCATTCATCTCAAGTTCGATACCTTTGTTACTTCGTACGAACCACTCATGTTCCTCTCAGATCATTCCTTTAGACGAATTCTCATGTATCAAATAAATGATACAACTTTCCCTGACTCGTTTGCATCTTTATCGTGGAGAAGCGAATTTTACATTTTGCTGTAGTCTCAAATTACTGCATGTGTGGCTTGTGATTACAATCAGAAAGAAGGAAAACAGTAATCAGCGGACTTGTAGCAGGGGGCAAACTAAATTTTTTTGAGGGATACATTTCAGCGAAGAAGGGATAATAAGGGACTTTTTCTCCTGCTGGAGGGGCAATGCTACAGTTGGTATTCTCCTGGTTACAGTCCTGAAAGGATATTTAATAAAGGTAAAATTATGATTTAGGATTGTACTACAAATTAAACTAGGAGAAAGGAAAAACGCAAGTGGACTTCAAATTATTGTTAGTCTGAAGCTCAGGAATGGGTCAACTCAGAATGGATATTTTGACTTTCATAGTGAATGCTGATACTGGAAAACACTACTCAGAATTTTCGCATACATCAAGACTGGCCAAACTGTACTGATGCTGATTCGGATCGTTCATTTCCAATGTAATACGTTCTTATTGCCAAGCTTCAAAATTATAAAACGGACTAAAGAGAAATAGAATGCCCTGACGTATGCTACCTTCCATAACTCATTTTTTAAACATCAAAATAGTCGATTCTAGTTTCATTTTAGCGGGTTTGCTTTTCTGTTTTCAAGGATTTGCAAAAACCAGATTCATTCCGTCGACTAAGCCTTGACTGAAATACGATACAGTCGAGACAGATACCAATATAGTGTACAAGGATCACTCAAACTAACCACCATAATTTTAAATTGTAGATGAGACAAACTTTCGTCTTCTACTTCCACCTATTACAAATTTGTAACTCCACCGTATGCGGCATAACTAATAGTTCGAAATAAGTACCGGCGTCGGGAAGGGGGAGGGCTCCACCAACACTGTCAAAAGAAGCATTTCAGAATGTGCTACATAATTACAGCAATAAGATGAGAATATAGGCTGCAACGACCCTTAACCCCCCCCCCCCCGACTGAAACCCTCTTACGCTGGTGATTTGAAATGCATTTGTATGAACTGTACTCTAGCAAACTGAATCTTACAAATTCCTTCAGTTCCCAATAACTTTTCCCAGTGGGCTGATGTCAATACGTTTCTGAAATCCTCTGTATTTCTATCTAATACTTTATTATTCTAACTACGAAACTTCTGTTTTATACTACAGAAATTAGATTTCCAGTAAAATCGACAGTTAACGTATTATTCATCATATGCCAAGTCTGATGCGAGACCCGAAAGAGTCATCACTTAACAGATAATTGAAAACATCAATAGAAATAATCGAGAATTTCATATATTTTCGTAATTAAAATGCCATCAGCGATTCGGTATGAGATACAACAACACTGAATACTTGCAAAACAATAAAATTCGTAACCAAGGAACTAAAACATCTAGTATCACAGATACGATGGGTATTCAAACATAAATTCTAATCAACAAAGTTAAATCTATTTGACCAAATTCAGTTTTATAATCCTACTTACACAGGAAGATCACTAGGACATTTACAGTTCTGTATTCACTGAGACTTGACAGTGAGCATAGTTATATCGTTTACTGGCCATATTTTGCAAATAACTCTTCCTCTGATCAATCCTTGAGGTACTGGTCCGTAATCTTTGGAGTCTGACGAGTTATCTCGATTATCTCCTTCCAGCCAGACGTGTCCAGGAGGAACCTAAATGCGTAAGAAAAGGTCAAAATTATCAAAGCAAATCTGTAATAAAACACTATCATTTACCAAAACATAATGCTACATACAACTTTGATTTGTTTGTATTGAATTCTGTCTCCAGGTAAGGCGGTAATGCGTTTGCAAACTAATTCTCTGGGATTCGTTACTGACTTTGAAATGACAATATCGCCATAGTGGAACCGATACAGTTTTGTGCTGATGTGTTCGCTGACGATGACATCGTTCGAATGCAGAGTTGGTTCCATCGATGGTCCGGAGCACTATTATAAATTACAGGTAGAAACCATACATTCGTTGATAAATTTGTTTTGCAAATGAACAGCAAAAAGTAACATCTTTTTTCGCAGATTGTTCAAAAAGATAGGTAAACTAGTAAGCCTAGGTCTGCCATCCAATAGATAGGCGTAATAAGCTCAGACTTACTTTAAATATAAGGATAAAAGAATGTAGGTACTGCTAAGTGTTGAATAAACTCTGTATGTTTAATGCTGACCTACGGAATACTCACAATAGCTACATCCGCTATATACTCCAAGAAACAATGTGTTATACAACCATACTGAATGATGGAGGTGAGAAGCCGGGGAAATGTAGTAATTAGTCGCTTGGCTGCTTCGTACATAGATTATAATCAAGCACTCCGATCAATATACAAATAATTGAGCTGTCGGCATGAGACTTTTACGGTGTTTCCAAACCGAGGACATTTAGAAGGTACATCTGATCCTGAAAATATCAAATTATAACAAAAATATAGCGAAGATTGTTGGTGTCATGAATAGGTGTTTCATGTTGAGAACTGTCCGTGATAAATGAAATCTGAGAATCATACGAGTAACATCTAAAACTGTAAAGATGAAATACATACCTCGGTGGCTGGTAGTCAGTTCTTGTAATACAATTACAAAATTATAAATCAAGGAGCAGGTTTCTCCGAAATCTTAATAATTTTCACGAATTCATTGAGTCTCACCGAGAACTAACCCAGAATCACACACATACACGTGCACCCGTGCAGCTGATTTGGTTTACAAGGTCATGAATGGGCTGATAAGGATACCGCTATACCATTGATAAGAACTTTTTACCTCTTAGTTCTTATTTCTCTTTTCGAAGTGAAAAGGGTTGAGAAACCATAGAATTTCTCGGACATATATTCATATTTTCAGATTGATCGATTCCCAACGTGTTTGATCCGCAATTTCTGCTTTCAACAGTCTTATCAAAATCTTAACGGCAGTAAGTTTGAAGTCAGCATCCTAGGAAGATAATCATCTTCCTGCAATTTCTGAAACGAACTGACTTTTAAGAAATCTTATTGTTCTTTTACAGTAGATTAGAGAAATGATGGTACTGCGATACGCATGGAACTGAAGTACGTATGATTCTGCCATCCTTTCTATTGTAATGCGAAATAATAACGTGTCCTATAAATTTTTTCAGTCCTACAAATCTACCCCTTGACAATGATCGTTTTCAAGAAAAGCTGTATTCTCAGTACTGCCTTACGTCGTACAGAAATAGCTGCTCATCTTTCGCTCAGTAAATGGTACAGCTGTTCGTCTAGATTAGACGAAATAATCAACTTGTGGAAGAATGAATTTGAAAAGCATGACATTCCAGAAGCAGACACCTCCCTCCAGTTAATAATTTCTCATGTTCTGAAAACTAATGGAGTAAGTTGGAAACATTTTTGTGTTGATTTGTGCTCTCTTCCCGTTTCATATGAAGACATTACCAACCGAGAAAATGGTTCACCCTCTTGCCACAGTTCTTACTTTCCATAATTTTTCACACACCTGATCCTCCTTCCTCGTTTATTTATTTGTAGGGATGGTGTGGTGGGACGATGCACGCATGCCAAAGTGGCCTCTCAGACACCGCACCCTATAGGTTGGCTCTTCATCATTTCTTCAAGCAATTTTTACCCTCAGGGAACTACCTGCATATAAATTTTACAGTTAAATTTGCATCATGATCGTCTGATAACCCTGACATCTATTCTCATTCTAGATCAAAGACTTGGAGAATTTACGTTCGCATAAATTCACTGTGGACCAAGAGCAAGAAGACAATATCAATCGATGTTGCGAATGCAGATTAGCGCGGTAAATCTGAATTAGGATTCACATGTAGTCTTGTAAATTTAGGATTTCTTCCGCTTAAAATCTCAGTCATTGATTCAGATTTATTCAGTCTTCCTGAAGAGTCCGTGTTCATATTGGTAGTTCTGGGGATGTCTTGCCGGCCAATCCCTGTATATTACTAAAATATCCAACGGAAGTATACAGAACTTCACAAACCTATAGGGCCATTAATTAAATAATACTACTGCCCATCAGTACTATCTGAACTTCTGTAGTTTGTAGTTAGTATTGTGCAGTTTGACGTATTTTCATGCTGATTTCAGATCTGATCTCAGACGTGCGCTAAAATTATTATTTCACAGTCAAGTGATTTTCAAAGCGTATTAATAATCATTGATCAGTTCTGAAATTCAAACGTCTTTTTCTTTCTTCTACCAATCTCAAAAACTCTTTTTTCCTTCGAGTTGCAGACTGATCCCCTAAATTCTAAACTTCGGTAACCGGATCTGTTTTTTAACAGCCAGAACGGAAGATTGGTGCTCTTTCCGTCTTGCCTAGCGGTGACTTTATTTGAATATAGAACAGGAAATTGGTTAAAAAATGGAAAGTCAAAATTACTGTACCAATGGTACCCGCGAAATTCAAGGTGGGATGGACCTTAAAAAAGTATCCAATCTCAAATCTTGCTTCCAGTTACCTCGCGTTCAATTTTTTCTCATAAAATATTGCAGAAGATAATTGACATTTTCCTACAAAAGCAGTGATGAAACATTTCAAACATTTCAGGGGGGGGGGGGTAAGAAATTTAGGCCTAGAATTCAAGCCAATCAGTTTAACATATTTGAAAACATCTAAAGAATTTGCTCACTTTTCCAGAGTGAAGCAAGAATTTAAAGAAAATGTAATTTCCTGAGAAAGGCTCCGGGTGGTTTAGAAAGTCTAAGGACTCCACTTTCTGACACCCCTCTCTCCAGGCCCTCCGTAAGTTCATTTCTGATCAATGTTAGAAACCACTGATATACATTTTCTATATACACATGCATTAGGGTGTCCCCTTATTTTGAAATTTTTGAACTTTGATTAGAACACTTGAAGTTCTTCATTAATAGAGGTAGCATCTGATTTTTTCAATTTTTTTTATTATGTCAGTCTGTACTGCTAGGGTCTTGAATTTTATCTTTTCATCATGGAATTTATAATATTTATGAGGATTCTCCAAAAAATGATTCAATGCACAGATACGCCTTCATCTAAAAACATGGAATGATTACCACTAACATGTTCTAAAAGTAAATAATGAAATTTGGAACACTCTTAAAAACGAAAAACATTCCCCAAATCGAAAATTGAATTTCTGGAAAAGTTTTAAAAGTAAGGTAGGCGTCAAAGAAACCTCAATTTTGGAAAATTTTCTTATTTTATGCAAAAGAAAAACTTATTTTTGAAGGCGAACTAACTTATTTTAAATTGATTTTTCATGCTAAACTTGAATCTGTGCTCACAGGCGCAAGTAGGGAGCGTGAGGGCTTAGCCCCTCAATCTCTCTCCCCGAAAATGAAAAATTATCCGAGTGAAGTATTTTTAGCTGTATTTTGATACTTGCCAGCCCCCTCCCCTACTCCAAGTTGGCTATTTGCGCTTGTGTCTGTATTCATTTCAAGTTCCAAGATTCCACTGTAGAATCTGATGCGAATTTTTTTACTTCTGCTATTAATCTATTGAAAGAGGGAAAATTGTACTGTGTAGCTTGACGTATTCTCATGCTGATTTCAGATCTGACCTCAGATTGCACTGAAATCATTATTTACAGTCGACTGATTTTCATAGCATATTAATTAATCATTTATCAGTTCTGAAATCATGCGAACATAATTATATTGTTCTATCAATCTCAACAACTTTTTCTCCCTTCATGTTGTCGGCTAACCCCAGAATTTCAAACGTCAGTTACCAGATCTGTTTTTTAAAAACCAGAATTTAAGATTAGTACTCTTTCCCTTTTTTCTGATAGGCTTCTTTTGCTTAGCGGTGGTTAAACATTGTGTTCCCAGATTAGTTTTATTTGTTATTTATGGATTTGATATCTTGATGATTCCGACGCAGTTCTCCCTCTCATAAAACGTAATTTTATGAACCAATCACAAGGAAAAATTGGTGAGCGATTATGATGATTTCAAATTAGTCCGTAAAAACTATCTACATCAACTAGTTCATCTTTAAAAAAAAAAAAAAAAATTTATGCAGAATTTTTTTTTTTAATTGAGGATATGTTGATTTGAAACATCTTCCAAAAACTACGATCTTCAATAAAAACTTTATGGGTGATGGATTGTGCGAGTAAAAAAATCCTCTATGCTACCGAACTAGTACAGAGTGACTGAATATTAAATCATTCCTAACAGCCAAGAAGAATCGGAAAATTCTGCGCTACTGCAACTAATGACGGAGTGTAACTATACCATGTGAAAACGGGCCCTTTATCTGAAAATACTCGAAGAACATTAGTCCTATTGTATACTTTTGGTATTCCAACCGTCTTTCTTGTGACCATAGCTATTACCTACTATGAATCATAAATTATAGAATAAGTGGAGGTCTTAGTGTAAGAATTCGCTAAGTCATTTATGTGCAGCGACAGACTATGTTGACTAACATCGTTTGCATATTAGGTCATTTTAAAGAAATGGTCTTAACTCCTTGCCCTGAGCCCTCCAAGTTGAGATTCATAATAACTATCATATAAAATTCTACATTTAATTGCATTATTAAAACTACCGAGGAGTACATGTATTACCACAGTATCGATAGTATAGAATATTAGTACTATCGTTATTCATTTTCATTTGGAAATTAGTACTCATTTTCTAAGGCTCATGATTAATCACACAATGAAATTTGGTAAAGTCACCTATGTAAGATATATTGAAACACCGTTCAGTAGTTGTCTGCTCTTTTTTGCTCAAAATTTTCGAATAATGCCAGTTTGTAGAAGTAGAAGTTGTGACCGGTTTCAGGAAAATGAACCTATGTTCAGAAGAACCAAAAATCAAAAATGAATATTATTCGCTCTTATCACTACCTCTGTTTCCGTTATTCTTCCCTGTGTTATGTTGCAGTCGATTTATGACATCTTACATAAAACCAGTCATTATTGCTCTTCATCGAAGTTCGAGAAAAAGTTCCAACTGATTTCTCCGACTTGGAGTCTGTTTTCTCAAACCGCTCACAACTGACTATATTCAGTAGTTTGGATCTGCTACTAATAAGTTTAATTTAATGCTAACAGTCGTTGACCGAAACCTCTAATTAATGAAATGGCTCTTTCAGCGTACCAGTGCAATATATTCTAAAAGAATGGGAATTCAGGGATTCTGTTCTGAAGATGGCACCACCCGTTTTCATTCCCAGACCGGAAACTGAATCACTTATTGACATAGTGATAGAAAATACCAAAATTTTGAACAAGGGTTTAGAAATTGGCTGCGGTAGTGGCGCTATTTCCATAGCTTTGTTGAAATGTTTCAAAGAAGTAAGTTATTGCAGAAAACTAATTCATTAACAAATTAGAAGGATATCTGGATGATAATTTATTTGAAACTTGAATACGAGAATTACTTTTGGACTTGGATTCCCTCCATTTTTTTGATTAATTATTTCAGTTACAGATGACTGCCATTGATCAGAGCAAATTAGCTTGCGATTTAACCGTCACAAATGCCAAGATGAACTGCGTCGATGATCGATTAAGTGTTTTTCAACGTAAACTCGAAGATAATGGCGAGATACCTGACTTCGAAGCTGATCAGGTGGACATAATCGTCAGCAATCCCCCTTATTTATTCACGTCAGAAATACCACAACTGGAACCCGAAATTAAATTGTAAGTTGAACGAAAATGAAAACTGATTTTTGTACAATCCAGAAGTAGGGCCGAATTTAGGATTTTGGGGCCTGAGGCCCAAGCTTGATGGAGGAACCTCCTCTAGCTGAAAAAATTCAAATGCCAGGGCTGAAATAATGTGTATTATACCTATTTAAAAGAAAAAGAAATCTGTTTTCAATGATTTTATTAGTTGGTAATAGTACTTTATAGTAATTTCTTAGGAATTATGATTTTCCAAGGGGAGAGGGTATGTAATTGTGCAGCTTGGAATTTTTCGTGCTAATGGGTAACTGATGGAAATTGGCAAACAATCTGTGCTTTATTTCTACTTTTTTATTTTTTTAATTTGGCGGAGGCCTCGCGAGTATACCCCTGTCGGCTTTGAGCTGACGTTTAGTGTTTTATTACTCATTATACAGCGTTTCCCATTTTTCTGAGATGGGTGAGATGAAAGTTTCTTCGTAAAGACACATGGTTCAACTTTCTATCTAGAATATTTATTACATTTTAGAAATTAGATTATTGAAAATTCCGAAGAAATTTTTTTTGTAAACTCACGCAGCGAAAGTGCGAATGTTTATTCCCATCGGATTTGACAACAATGATAAAGATGAAACCCATGGCGAAAGTAAAAACAGTGGCGATATGGAATTTGTGACATGGTCCAGGAAAAGGGCCTGAGTGATAACTGGACACTGAGGCCCTTTTCTTGCGACGCGCCATAGTTTTTTCTTTCGTCACGGCTTTCGTTTAAAACATCTTACAGTACGAGCAGCGATTCGTGAGTATAGGTATCGAACAGTTACGATATTTCCCACTTTCGCTGCTTGTACAGTAATATACTATTACTTCTTCAGTTTGTTATAGTCTATTTTTAACTATAATTATTCGTAAATTGGTTTTAGTTCATTGTGGGTTAGACTGCTAACTGCTGATTAACTGCTGATTTGCTATGTACTACTGAGTTCTCAGAAAGAAACAACATTACGTATAATCATTGTTTGAGACAGTCGTATACAGGCCAGTAGCTAACGCCAAGGCATTCAGGGCGAGGCCCTTACTAGCAAGCGCTGCCCCAGCTACCACTTTCCCAAAAATGCAAGTTAGAAAAAAAAGACGTTTTAGTGAAAATAATGAAGTTTTGTTGTACCCTAACACGCGCCCTGGTTGAAATATCAAATGCTCTGGCACACACAAGCAGTTAGCTACGGACCTGAATCGTAATTGTCGGTTTAATTCTGAAGGGAGGTTGAATAATTTATGGTTAATTCATTCCCATTTCATGTTCATGGATTATCATTTGTCGAAATCAGTGTTATAAAAAATCAACTGTGTATGATAATCTATGAGACATAATCATGGAAGGATGAATAACTAATAATTAAACTTCATGTATATACTTGTTGCATACGATTTTATATAATTTTAGTCACTATCAAGAGTACCTACAGCACTCGAACTAGAATATCTTAAAGTTGTCAACATTGTAGCGGATTTACACTTAACACTCCGAAATATGATTGATAACAAGTCGCAGTTCGTTCATAAATGAATAGGCTAGTATCAAAACTGACACGTGCCATTTTACTCCAAGTGCCCAAACGGGCAAAACACTGTACACGGATGCAGAAATATCTCTTGCGGCGCCATGAATGTGCGGTATTCATCTAGGATTTGTGGGACATCCGACTACCGTGAAATCGACCGTGCGAGAATGGTAGTAGTCGCTTAAATTGAAGGGGACATTTAGCAATGGTCATTTTTGATTCTCACTGCCGTTGCATAGTGAAATTGTTTTAGTCGATGTGAAACGTGAAGGAAACTGTAGTAATGGAATGTGCTTTAGGACAGAAATATACCATCGTACACTGTATTAAACAAAACAAAAATTCTTACCATGAAGAAAGAGATTATAATAGAAACAACGCTTACAAAAAAAAAAAAAAAAGTTAAGGCGCCAGCTGATTGGCCTAAAAAAGTATTTACGACAAGATGGTCATGACAAGAAAATCTGAGAAACAAGGTATTCTTGTAAAATTATTCGTGATATATATTATACACTGAGAATCAAAGTAGACTCTTGCCAAGGTCAAGGGTCAGTTTTGATTCTCAGTACATATTGTCACAGATGATTTTACACAGAATACATGTATCGTGTTTCTCAGATTTTCTCATCATGACCATCTTGTAATACTTTTTTTGCTCTATTAACTGGTGGCCTAACCTAGTTTTCCATTTTTCTGACAAGTGTTCTCTTTTTTTAATTTTGTTCTCAACCCGAACCCTGGAATCCGCCCTTTCGAGCATTACCTCAGAGACGTCGGGGAGGCTGTTAGGGCTGTCTTAGCCCTCTTCTCTTTTCTGGCAAGTGTTGGTTTTGATTCCAACCTCTTAATCTCTTCGAAAGTGTTGAAATGTTGTCAACATTCTATGTCCGGTGTTAATCCGCCATCGTTATAAGTTATATTATTTGTTAGTTTTACACATTGAAAAATGACTGTAGTGCCCAGATGTTGAAACCTCTCAATGCATTTACTTATTCGTCAAGGCATAAAATAAGTTTCCCAACAGGATTTAAATTTTGCGTTTCTTGTAGATTCGAAGATCTCAGAGCTTTAGACGGCGGTGCTGATGGACTTCGAGTCATTAAAGCAATACTTCAGTTTTCATCGAAAATACTGAGCCCAACAAAAAGCTGCTTCCTTGAGATTCATCACCAACATGTTCCTTTCATCAAAAGCTGGTTAGATCAGAACTTACATTTGAATTTAGTCATTTCCAATAGTTTTAAAGACATGTTTGGATATGAAAGATTTGTTCATGTAACTAAAATGAAATAAAAAAGTATTATTTTATGCGGTGCCTGTTTTTTATTGAAGGAAAACGAAATGAAAGTTTTTCTGAACTGTGTTTTAAGAGGCTTGGCAGCTTTAGATAAAACGTCTTCAAAAATTAGGCTCGGGTGTATCGACTCGATCTATGGCACCAAGGTATAAAAACTTGGAGTTTTGGTAGGTGCTAGTGATGCCGATGATAAGAAACTTTTAATACAAGCATGTAGATATAGATAAGCATGTGTGCATTGAAAGTCATGTACGTGGAAATAATGCAAAATACGTGTTCTAAAAAACTGAGGCTAGACTATACTTTATCAGTTATCACTCACTTTCAAGTACTTCTGTCTCTACTCTGTATGTAGGGTGTGCCAAGTCACAATTTCTTCTTCTGTAGTCCAGACCGCTTTCAGCTGTTACGCTATCTTCAGTGGGTAACAGCCGAAAGCGCTCTGGACTACAGAAAAAGAAATTGTGAATTGGCACACCCTACATACAGAATATTACCAAGTTCACTCACACTCCAACATGGATAAAAAAAAACTTCTGTCTATTATATCACATTTATAAGCTATTAATATTACATTGTTGAGTATGCCGAAAAGTACTTATTGAGAAGAAATTGATAATTTGTTGTCTTCACACAGACATCTAGGTACTCGAGACATAAGTTGGTGTTGGAAGTCGACCATATCAATAAGACTATAAATTCTTGTGATAATATATCGTGTTTGAGTGTTCTTTAAACATAAAAATAGAAATAATATAATGATTATATTGTAAAAGTTGACACGTTAATTCATGCATTGGCAGCTTCACGATCCCTCAAAGGAAAAGTCACGTAACATTTCAACTTTCAAGCTCTTATCGATATTCTCCTCTAGCCCCCGGCAAAAGTTTCACGTGTCAATAATTTTCTTCACGAGGGCAAATCGTGAATTATCTTTTAAAATGTAAAAAACATAATAAATATTATGTCAAAATACACCAATTTTATTTCAGAAATTCCTGAATGACTGAATTCATTTCTAAGTAGATGGATATTAGCCCTGGATCCTCAATTTGGTGTTAAGAGAGAAGAAGGGATTGATTTTTTTGTTTCTGATATAGCTTTGTTACCGTCTGTAGTAAAATAATTAAGTAAGAATTACGAAATAGATAGGTATTTTAAATATTATAATAACTTCAGAAGTTTAGAATCGACACCTAGATAAAAACTGGTTTCTTATTGGCATACTATATGGTGTTTTAAATTGCGTGGACATTTATGAGAACTTGAAACACTCATATTTTTTAGGTACCTACGCAATTAATGAATAGTAATAACATTAATTTACCCATGCTTTTAAATTTGAAGTCAACTTAACATCGATGGCGACTGTATAAACCAAATAATATTTGATATCTATGATCTACTTTATGAAAATTGTATATACCCACTAGTGTCATAATTTTGTACTCGGCACTAATGAAATAGGTACCAAAAGTGATTTCAGTGTGGCTAAAAACCCCAACAATTTATACAGGGCTTGTAACGGAGAATATTCTCAGATAGAAAGTGCTAAGTAAGCGTTTCCATTTGTGAAAACATCTTGAGAATACGAAAAAAAAAAACCTTAACCAGAGAGTAATGATTTCAGAAAATGCCAAGCAAGAAGAAACATTCATAAAAATTATTATAATACAGCAATTCTAGGATACAATTTTGTCCTGTTTTTTAAGAGGCAAAGCAACTAGTACGCCAGCTCTTTATTTCTGTCCCGGAGCCCATTGTTGGGCATGAGCTTTCCGCAGTTTCTTCCAATCTTTTTAAAGGCGAGCTCTCTGTCTCCACCCCCTCCCAAATTTAACATTCATGAATGGTCCAGTATACTGGATATGTGTGAGAGACTTCATGGCAGTTTCATAATTTTCCAAACCTTTGGTTCAACAATATTGAACGTAGCACACACGAACATAAAAACCAGCTCGTTGACCTTAGTAACCCAGCATCTGACTCACACTGTCACACACTGAAAATCAAGCCGTTCCCTTTCTCCTAGTATGTTGGAAGCAAAATAATATCCATCATGCACCGGTATGATGTCAACCTTCTCCTTCCTTTGATCCTTAGAATCGAAATAATATTTAAAAACTTGTGCATATTTTCTGGTTTCTCTGAACTCAGTCCTCCCAGTTGGAGCCCCAATTTTGTTATTAAAATCTGACGAATGTTTAAGTTGAATTCACCATCCTTTAAAATGCTGCAGTTTGATACATTGGTTTTATTGTTTCTATATAAATGAGAGGTTGAGAAAAAACTCTTAAGTTCTCTTTAAAGACAGTAACACGCGCTAAACGCAACTTTATAAGTATATGAATCTGAGGAGTTGGGCACGAAATACGAAAATTTTCCCGGGAATGAGGATGTAAGTGGACACTTTTGATGTTTCTGAGGCAGATATGAAGAAAATAAGTGATATGTTACTGTCACGAGGGAATTTTACGCAAAATATTTCCAACGTTTAATTCTCGAAAAAAGTGAAAAAAACATTTTGTGGCCCCGGGGGCTTGGGGGCACTCATATTAACGGTGACCTTCTAGTATCCAAGCCTATTTTCTACCAGTAGTTTTTTTTTTTTTTTTTTTTTTTTTTAAATTTTAGGAATGAGACCGATACCAAGTTCAAGACCACAGACAACCACTGAAGTAAGATGAAGATTTGTATAAGTAACTGATGTAACTAGCCATGTTAATTAAATATATGGTACGTAATCGAAGACTAATTTGTTCTTGTTGACCTACTTGATGCATAAATAAATACGCATGACTAGCGTTAGCCATCAAAATCCCAAACGATTTTGAAATGCAAGGTTGCGATTTTAAAAGTTGGAGTCGGAATAAAAACAATATAAGTATGATTTTCTGTACTTCACGACTAGGTATCCGTTTTCTGTCCAGACATGTCTATATCAGTGTCTATATGTGACTCTATCACAACCGGAAAGCATCGTGGCCACTATTACGTAGTTGGTGCGAAAGAAAAAACGTACGATGGTTCCGTTTTACACGAAAATTTACGATCCTGATGAAGCTTACTCGCCCACACATAATATATTGTAAATGTGTACCTACTGTGTTTATGAAAATACGACGTAGATTTCGCCGTTAATATTTTTGTTTACATGAAACTGAACCCAAAACTAACGTGAACCTTGAGTAAAATGAAACGTTATCTGGAGTTTGAACAAGAGAAACAGAATTATGTACGATTGCGGTTGAATCATTAATTCCCCCATGTTTTCTCTCTGTAAGAACCGCATGGGACAGATGAAAATCTTCAATCTTGTGTGTGTGTGGGGGGGGGGGAGAATAATATTTACATCCAAGTGAGCCCACATGTATCACCAATATTAGAACTTGAAAACAAAAGATATAAAAAAAGTATCCCAAAAGGGGATTTTAGGTCGCTGTTCACGAGCAACGCATCAGACTTCTGCTCCAGCCCCGATTTGGGCCGAAAAAGTCAAATTTTGGACCCGAAATAGTCAACGGAAATTGGGATACTATAAAATAAGAATCTTTCAAATCTTCCAGGCTCCCACTCAAGAAATCGTCTTCAAAATCGGATCCAATAACTTTCAACAACTGATAAATCAAGTATAATGTCGAAAAAAATAAGTAACTTTTGGTACCAGCTACCTTTAGGTGCGATTGGAGCAAGGGGTAGATGGATTCTCAAAACTATGTCAAAATTAAATCACATACAATGTCCAAAAATGACCAAAATCAGGCTATAGCCTACTGAAGTGCTACTCCAGTAGTTCGGAACCACCACCCCCACCAAAAAGAAAAGTTAAAATTCAGTGATCTTAATGACCTGTTCATCGAGTGCCGTGTTAAGAAATTCGTTGATCATTTTTTTAGCTCCTTTCTTGAGATCAGCTTGGGGAGAAGGCAGTATCAACAGTCATTATGGTCCTATATTTTATTCTTGAAGAATTTCTTATAAGATACCCAGTGGCGTAGGCACATGAAACTGAACGTAAAATATGCAAAAATGAGCAATTTTCCGCTTTTAAAACACGTTTTTCCGAAAAATGTTTGCTCGAGCAGTAATTTTACCTTCATTTTCATAAAATAACCCTCTTATATCGACGATTTTTAAAAAATACCTCAGTTTTTGACTTTCCTTCCTTGAAAATCTTACTTTGCCCCCTCCCCCTGTGGTAAAATCCTGACTACGCCACTGAAGATATCTATATACAAACTACGCCAGTATTTATAGTTTCAATAGGAACCAAGATGAGAATTAGGAAAAAAATGTCAGAAACCTTGTGTACTTTGCCAGAAAGAAGGGGCAGGTCGATTAGATACGGATTCATACAATCTAGTCGAGCTCAAATTTTGTATACTTTCAGTGAATGGAGAATCAGCGAAGGGACAGGTAAGAAAACTATAAATAATACGCAAAATCAGATTCGCCCGAATGTTTCTGGATTTATCAGAAAATTCTAGTTAAGTATTATTAGAATAACAATTTTTGTTCAACACTCTGCAGCTGACTAACAAACAAGAACTACTCACATACATGAAACGGGTGTGGGGGAGGGTGTCAAAAAATGTTCAACGGAATTTCTATTTTATTTACACACTACATGTTAATAATTTCTGACTTAGTGCAGGATGTTCCGGTAAATGTATAGGTAGCGAATAGGGTGGGGGGGGGTCAAAGGGAGTGCGAGCCCTTTTGGTTAAAATCCAGAAGGATCGAGTCCTGTTCCTTCCTGAATCATTCATATTACACGTCAATTTAAATAAAAAGGTAATTTTCAAACATGCTTATCTTTTTTAAATTTTGATAAGCTTTTGGTTTTTTGTTTGGATGCGTCAGGGTAGTCCTCATAAAATAGTCAATCTCAATGCAAAGAAAAAAGGGAGAAATTAGTGGTTTTTTTTTAAATTATTAATATATTCCCTGGGCAGAACGTGTTTAGCATCCATAACGCAGGAACTTTCTTCGTCGTGTGGCCAAGAATGTTTGAAGTTGGTCGGCTTTCCCATTTTGCAGAGTGTCGAAAGTGGTCACGGAGTCACCAAATAGAATGAAAATGTATATTTCAAAAAGAAACAGGAATAAGTCCATAAAGCGGATCATCAGATGATGCAAAATCTTACGTCGTGGATATTTGTCCTTTCGCCGGCGCTCAACCAGCCACCACATTACCACAGTCACAACGAAAGAAGTGAAGAAGGCAACCACGGCGTAAAAAGAAACTGTTCCTGAGGTACATTTTCAGCGACCAAAAATATTTTCTAGCAATTTTTAGCACTTACTAACTGAATATTTTCTCCATTTTTCTTTGTGTATTATGTAATCATTAGGGGGGGGGGGGTGATAAGCCACTGTAATGAATATAAAAGATGTTGAGATCGGTATTTTTACAAATTTTTATAAGATTGTCTAACTAGGCTGGAATTCAAAGTCTCATCAACAGCTAGAGCCCTAGAACACCCACCCAAAATAAAGACCTACCTAAGAAATTCCTAGTGCGTTGTCCTTCATTGTTGACCATATCAGCAAAGGAAGGTCTCAGTCTTGGGAAGGGGGGGGGGCGATGGAGAGGGTTGATCGCTACAGTATACATCCCGCCGCCATCTTACCACTGTAATTAATGCGCTAAAATACATTTTGAAATGCTCTTTTCCGAAGCGTTGGAGGGGTAGGGCTTCACCCCCCCCCGTTCCTATGCTAATGGTTGACACGATCCAAGAAATTCCTAGGCCGTGTGGACATCAAATTTTGAGAACATCTTGTCCCCTCCTGTAGTGGGGATAACTTCAGTAAAAGGTGAAAATTGTTATCTAGAATACACGCACTAATAATCCCTCTGGAAAAACTGGAATAAAATGGCTTTGTTTTTTCCTTTTGAAATTTCAAGCCATCAAATGTGAGCTTTCTCTGAGAATTACCCTTTCACAGATTAAGGTGCCACATAAGGCACCGAGATCGAAAAATGTACTAATTTTTTTTCGTAACGTGTAAAAATGAACCCCTGAGTATTTCAGCCAAATCGGTAATACCTACTAATCCGTGCTCACTTGAGCTTGAAGTTCGAAAAGCACATGTCCGTGCGCGCTCGTGGGCGTCGCGGTTGCTACCGCCGGGTGCTCCGCGTAACGCAGCGATACACCTACGCCCGGGGGCTATTGAAATACCTACTAAAATTTATTTCTTGCCAGCTACTCATTCATTCGCACTCCGAATCCACAGATTATCATCTCTCGTTACCCTTATTATTTAATTTATTATTGGTTCATTCTTGCACACGCTTTGTGTCAGTTCAAAGGTGATGACATTTTGGTAAAAATATGCGTGAAATTGTTAATAAATGATCCAACGATGCTAAAAATGTTTTTGGAAATTCAATATTTAGAGAGTACAGAAATACAAGGAAAGATGGCAGGTTAACAGTTATGAATTTTCAATTGGGTGCAATGATAACAAGTACATCATAAATCATTGTATAAAGAATGATACATGAATAATGAGGGATTACTTAATTGAAAATACTTAGGAAAAAACAAAATACTAGGTAGGTAATACCGGTATTATTAAAAGAACACGGACTAGGAGCAGTTGAGCTTGAGGGTTTAGCTCTCCCCCCCTTACTCAGCCCCATTCTCTGAAAGCTTCCCTAATGCTAAAAAAGTGTATAAGCAGAAGAATTTTTAGCAATATTTTGATATTCTGTACGTAGGGTGTGCCAATTCACAATTTCTTCTTCTGTAGTCCAAGAGCGTTTTCGAATGTTATGCCATCTTCAGTGTGGAGTACATAGAATATTACCAAGTTCGCTCACACGCCAACATGGAGACTAATATTTTGATACTTGTCAGCCCCCATGATCCCCTTCCTCAAGGTCGGATATTTACACTTATATGAACACGGTATTAGATAAAAAATATGAGAAAAACAAGATAGGCAGTAAAAATATTATACCTTGCTGGGCTAAAATTCTAAAATTCAAAAAGAAGTTTTAACTGGGTTCTTACAAATTTCAGAAATTGCGCGTTTTATGGCACGAGAAATGCAATGTTCAAACTTGCACTTGTTCTGTCGGGCCAGCGAACTAATATATTAATTTTGAAAGGCCGGAATACAGAAAAACAATTTCATGGTGTCTATACTGAAACTGAATACAGAAAAGGTTGTCATTTGGTTACCCTATGTCAAAAAATTGTTCTTGTGAGTTCCTTCACCCATACGAGCAAAAATGGATGACTGTAAGGTCCCAGGCGCGAAACTATAGGGGTGTGGGGGATTGAACCCCCTCCCCAATAATTTGATAGTAACCGCTCATTTGAATTCTTCATATTCTAAGAACGTTTGTTTGTTTGTTTTTTTTTTCAATTAAAAAATATTTTGATTTAAAAATCGGCAAATTTTCAAATTTACAAAAAATGTTGTCGGCGAATTTTCAGTTTTCAAAAAATACTTGTCAGCAAATTTTCCTTCTCCACCTCCAAAGTGAAAGTCAAGTTTCGTCCCTGAAGGTCACCTAAGCGATTATGTACCTGGCATTTATTTTTTTCAACAGTGTAATGTACGTATGTTCTCTTTCTATAATACGACATCATAACAAATGATAAAGCTAGCTTTTTCGTCCCCCCCCCTTCTTCGATATTCTATATTCTGTGTTCAGTCTTTCGACAGTACCAAATGTATGAGCAGGAGACTTTGTGAGACTAATTTTCAACAAGTTATCAGATAAAAATATTTGGATTGCGGAAAAACAAAATAAATAAATACGATTCAAAAAGAAAAAGTACGAGAAGATTAAAGTGAAATAGAAAATTTCTGGACAGAAATAGAAAATTTGAGATGATTTCATACATTTAATATCTCGTATTTATACCTACATAAGAAGAAAAAGAAACAGAAGAAAAGGATTCTAAGTTACTACAAGTATAATATGAGTAGTAAAAAAGTTCTTTTAACAAATTTTGAAACAGGTATTTCATTTGAATAACTGATATCACAACTGGTTAGACCAGATTAGTGGTACAATAATAATAATTATTATTATTATTATTAGACAGCAATTCTGGGATACAATTTTGTCCTGTTTTTTGTGGCGCAGAGCCACTAGAATACCAGCTCCTTATTTTTGTCCCGGAGCCCATTTTTGGGCATAAGCCTCTCCCAGTTTCTTCTATCCTTTTTTAAGGCGAGCTCTTTGTCTCCATCTCTGCCCAAATTGTTTTCTAATTTCGTCCCGCCATCGGGTCATTGGTCTTCCAGTGTTTCTTTTTTGATCATATGGTGTCCACTCCTCTGTCTTTCTTTCCCATCTTCCCTCCTTTTGTCTACAGATGTGTTCGGTATATTTTATTTTTAGTTTTTTAATCACATAGCCTATGTCTCTACTTTTTGTTCTTTCCCTTATACTCTTGTACCTTATTTTATCTTTATTTTGATTCCCGTCAGCATAGACCTTTCCATGGCCACTAGTGTATTCCTGAGCTTCCCTACTTCTGAGTTTATTATCGCCCACGTTTGTGCTCCATAGCTAAGGGGAGGTAAAGCACAGGTGTTCTATACTTTGCCTTCATTGATATCTTTTTTTGTTTTAATTTATTATTTTATTAGTATCAAGCCACGGAGAGCTACACTCTCAGGACATGGGCTCGGAACGGTTACTGTCTATATGTCGCAGAGGTATCCAGTAGCGGAAAGATAGGTGAGGGTGTTGTTTATCGCAGGATCGGATTTAGGGGGGCCCAGGGAGCCCAGGGCCCCGGGCCTCCACAAATTAGGGGCCTCCACGAATTAGTCATGAAAGTGTCGTTATTACAAATATAATAATGTTGTTCGTTCATAATTATTTTAACTCGTAATTTTGAACTTTTTTTTTGGAGGGGGGAGGTTACTTGACACTTTGGGGCCTCCACATCTTCCTGGACCCCAGGGCCATAAAATTTTAAATCTGGCCTTGTGTTTATGTGCCCGTGGGAGTTGGAGAGAGCCAAAATTCGACTATGGGGGACGTGGTGAGAGTTACGAAGGCAGGTCAGAGAGGGGCATGAGAAGAGGTGGTTCACGGGGAGAGAATCTCCATCTTCACAGTGTGTGCAGTTGGGGGGATGAAGGTTAATGAGAAGATGCGTGTGTGTGAAGCGTGTACGTCCAATCCTTAGGCGGGTAACGATAACTTCCTCGCGGCGGGAGGAACGTTGGGACACGTTGACCAGGAGACAGGTGTAAGCTTGATTTGTGCGAGCTTGTTGTGCCGAGAGGCTTGATACCGCCACTCTTAGAACCACTTACGTAAAAAGGTTTGGCGAATGGCGGAAGTGAGATCTGTTGGGATAGGGAGGTGATGAGTGATACATGGGAGTTCTGTAGCTTGCTGGGCTGCTTGATCAACGGCCTCGTTTCCTGGGATACCAATATGGCTTGGGATCCAGATGAGTGAAATGCTCTTGGTGGTGAAGGAAATGAGATGGAGAATGAGATGGATGCGTTGGACGAGAGCGTGCGTTGAAATGCGATCATAAATAGACCTTAAGGAGGAAAATGAACCTGACAGGACCAGTTAGTGGGTGGGGGTGGGTGAGTCTCCGAGCAAAGAGATCGTGACTAGGCACACTGTAGGATAGTATGGAGTTTGGCTGTGTAGATGGAAGCCGTGTTTTTAAGTCGGGAGGAGTGTAGTCGACTATCTATGGAATAGGCGTAAGCGGTGCGTCGGTTGTACTTTGAATCATCAGTGAAGTACAGGATACGGTTAGGAAAGCGGTCCAGAATTTCTTGCAAATGTGTCCGATAAAACTTGGGCCGGGTGCAGATTTTTTAGGGAATTCTGTAAGTTCAAAACTGCAAGAGGGAAGGTTCAACAACCAGGGCGGGGGAGATGTATGGATTGTTGGTAGTGAATTGTAGGAAAAGGCACGGGACAGTGTCCTTTTCAAGCTTGCTTTTATAGATATTCGTGAAATTCCAAAAATACTCCATCCTTTTTTAATCCTCATGAAAATTTATTTCCTCCTGCGAGCTTCAAATGTTATCACATGTCTCAAGTAAACCACCTTGCTTGTCCAGCTGACTTTCTTTCTGTCTATAGTGATTATCTGTTTGGTTGGATTTGACATAATATTTGTTTTAGGAATATTTATTTCCAAACCCGCCTTCTTACTTGCTTCCATAAATTCGTTGCCTATCCCTTCCAACTCGTCCCTTTTTCCTGCTATCAACACCTCATCATCCGCAAACCTTAGTGGTACGGAATGCTGATCATAAAAGATACCTATTACTAATCTATTAATAATGAAGTTTTTGTTTTTCATATTAGGTGTTTTTTGCATTTTTTCGTTATTATTCATGAAATTTCCAAGTTTTTGATAGCCCTAAATTGCTATTTATGCTCGGTTTGTTTTAGCTTTCTGGTAGTTTTACCAGCCAGTAGACACCATGAATTCATCGAATTCCAATAAAACTTATGTGAGGAAGAGAGACATCTCGTAGTCAATATCTGTTAGTCTTGAACGTAATCCAATGCTCTGGAGGCACACAATTACGGTTTTAGTGTTTCAGAACAGCGCGCGTAGGTTCGTCGATGCGTTATGCGGTGCGCCCGGCGATGACAACCGCGTCGGGTACGGGCGCATTCGGACATGTGTTTTTCGAACTTAAAGCTCAAGTTGGCACAGGTTAATAGTATCAGATTTGGCTGAAATTTTAAGAAGTTACTTTCACACCTAAAGGGAAAAATTTAGGACGGAGTCAAGCGGGAAAAAAATTTTAAGATAAGTGGCCCCTCAATACCTCGTATCTACTTGATTTCCATGCAACCCGCTGACATGTGGAATTCACGCAGACATTGCTCAGGTTCGAGTGAATTTACCTAATGTTGCAGTTATGTTACAACCAACTATTCCTTTGCAGACCCCCGTCTCAACTGTGATGGTAATTGAAGATTTTCAGTAGAAAATAAACCATTTCCCCTTTCTCCAGTTTGAAGAAAACTGGATGTTCAGCATGTTTGCCCAATAATATACCATTTCGCGTAAACGAGCTCTCATTCTTATGATTTCATTTGTTGAACCTAGGGGGAGGGGGCAAATGATACCAGTGCCCCCCCATCTTCCAACTTCATGAGTGGGGGTAAGGGCCCACTTCCTCAGCTCCAGCACCATTGATTAGAAGGTTTAGAAACAACTAGTTATAGCGATTTGATGAGGCTAAATGGGTTCTAGGCTAATATATTAGCAATGGGTAGGAACTCGTGCCCGTAATCGCAAAATGAAATAGTATTAGATATATTGAGGAGTCCCCTGAGGCCGTGAAGCCAGGATTCAATTCTGGAAACATCCTTAATTGACTGTGGTTACGAGCTTATTATGTCGATCATTTTTGCACCAGTGATGGTCTCTGTGGGTCTGTGGTCTATAACACTGGTACACTCGACGGGTGGGCACTGCACAGCAGCGAACACCAACAGCTTCCGTGGGATCGAGTTGGTCTACAGACCTAAACAAGTCGGGCGAGATATACACGCGAGTTCGAGTTGGTCTACTTCGTTTTTCGAGCTAACAGGTCGGTCGACAGTTGGGGAGCAGGGCCAACGTACAGTATCATCAGCGAGCGCTAATCTACCACGTCGCGAATTAGCATTCGATACCGCGATACCACGATACCGCGCAGTGAGGCGACCTATTTGAAATGTTGAGCGGAGGCTGGAGGGCGACGTTTTCCTCCTTCCCCAGCAGAGATGGAATAATCAACTTAAAATCTACCTTCACGGTCATTGTTGCTCACTCGTTACTCGGACAGTCGCGGTTAGTGTTTCAACTCAACAACGAGACTAGTGATAACGTTCAAACATGAAATTCGGGGAAATTGGTTTCGCTTGCGTACTGTTATTTACGAGTAAGTTGACTTTCTAATGAATAATACTGAATATTATTGTAATTATCTGTTAGCAAGTAGGTGCGTGCATAGAATATTTTTATAAGGTTCTAGTTCGTAAACAGCACCAGGACAGGGCTGAAGTCGAACGCTATAATTCTTATATAGTCTAGTCCTATACAAGTATTATTCCTGTAAATTACCGGACTAAGTTTCGGTGCACAAATGTATAAGTCAGTGTTTGGAATAAACATGGTATTGAAGTCGAAAACCTAAAATAGGGGGGATGAAGACACTTAGAGATATTTTTCCTGATTTTGGGGAACTTTTCTTTTTCAGTTTTGCCCTGATGATTCTTAATAACTTCAACAAGAAATTCATCATTTGAACTTTTACAAATTTTTAGGAAATTTTTCACGGAGGTGGAAGGTCAGGCTTTTGGGGAGTACGAGGGATCAGCAGACACCCATATCCCATATTGAGGCTTGACGTCTCAAAATCGACCATCTTCATCACGTCTTTCAAAAGAAGGTTCAGTTTTTAAAACAAGTGTTACTAACCGACAATCGCATTTGTATTTAAAACGATAATATTCCATAAACATTAATAGCTTTTTGACGATATCGGTTTTTAAATTGTAAATTACTATATCTGTGTTCAGTGTTAGGAAATTTTTGTTCATTTTTTCCCTCAGGCTCCCTATCCTATTGCCACATCGCATCACTGCATTCTTCTTCGTGGGAGATTTTGGAGGGGTTATGTTGAAAGAGGTATTGGAAAGTCTCCATTTTGTGCAAGTGTTAATTCTCTTGAATTTTTTCTCTTATCTTTATTCCCTTTCTGTAATTAGTTCGGAATAGAGGGCTCCATCGACCCTCAATCACTATTTATATTAAAAACGATAAAATCTCATTAAAACTAATCATTTTCGGCAGGGGCGGACATGGGGCTTAAAATTTCACCGGGCATACCGTGACAGAGGCGCCAGCACCTCTCAATATTTTTGTTTATAGCGAGATCAATTTTTTTTTCTTAGTTTTTGTATTAATACACCGGTTACATGCCGGCGTCAAACCGACCAGCGCACCGGGCAAACGCCCGGTGTGCCCTTTAACCAATCCGCCCCTGATTTTTGGGCAAATCGGACAATATCCAACATGGTTCCTCAATCACTAGCAAAGTTAAACATTTTTCACCTTCAACACCATAAATTATTAGTCTATCCAGCTTCTGGTTTCCGGGGCCTCAGAACAGTTCGGATATGTAGCAGAAGTACATTAAAGTAAACGCCACTTCGTCCGAATGTTTACATCTTATCAATTAGGAGCTAATGGACGTACACAGGGGGGGGGGACTTGACCTCTCAATTCTCTGTAAACCTCCCCATAAAACTTAGAAGTTATACTATTATACAAGCGAAATATTTTTAGTCAGCCCCCTCCCCAACTTCGGGTCAGTTATTTGTGCTTATAGGAGTTCGATTCTCTTCCGATGCGCAATCAGTTACCCTCTAGTTACCGACTTATTCCCCTCGGATTACCCTCAAATTACCCTTGTTTCCCTTCAGTTACCCGGGTAACTGGCGGAATACTACGCAATTGGTTACCCGCGGCGGAAAAGTTACCCTCGGTTACCTTCATATTACTCTTGTTCCCCTTTAGTTACCTGGGTTACTGGTGGGATTTTGCGCATCGGGAAGCGCTATACATTTCGTGTGAGTGTCTCATCACAGGTTACATGAGAGTAAATGGGGAACACTCTAGTCCTTAAGGGGCTGTTATCAGTAGCGTAGCCAAAGGGGGATTAGGGGGATAGACCCCCCCCCCTTGAGATGAGAATTTTTTTATATGCTGGCAGTATCACAATGAATGCGCGAAATGAAATTTAAATCCAGATACATAACTGAATTTTAAAAGCACAACATACTGATACGTCAATGTAAAAACATACCGTTCATGTTAGGTGTACCCCCGCCCATAATTTTGCTGATCCCCCTCTTTGAAAAAATCCTGGCTTCGCCAGTGGCTGTTATCAGTAAACACAGTCTGTAGTAATACTGCATTGTCTATGTACGAGTATTTCAAAAAGTGCTGCCAACATGCCCAGCAAAATACACGTCATTTTCTTGCAACAGTTCTTACAGGTGTGAGGTGATTTTTTAACAACTAACTATTAGTCTTGAGTCTTGACTCAACTGCGGAGGTGGGGTGAGGTGAATGTTTTTGGACGTATCAAGTCCTATTGGGAACAGCAACTCGCTGAATTCCAGCAAAATCGGTTACCAAAACGCCCGGCCTGGGAGAAAGGAGTACTACATGTCTGTGGTACTACATCCTTTCGTCTGCAAGTCTCTCATTATATTTATGAAGGAACACTCTACCACAAGTTGTAGTTAACTCATTTACTGTCTTTACAATGGATTTCCCAAATAAAACATTCCAGAAGCAAAATGTTTCAATGCGTTGTCTTTTCCATGGAAAGTCAGAGTGGAGGCATTAACTCAGTAAGAGAAAGGTTCCAGTTGAAGAACTTGAAAAAAACGTTATTTTTTAAAATATTTTCTTCCAGAAGAAAATTTTTTGATGTAGTCTCTTCTTTATTGTTCAGATCTTATGCCTTCATACTTGGTATTTTCGGTTCTCCACCAATATCATCAGCTTTTGCATCAGAATCAGAACAGAAACGCAAAAATATTAATTTTTAATTTTCAGTAACAGAGCTCCCCAGATTTCAGCTCAAAGTTAATTATTACAGAATGCCATGCAGTTATTTTATGAAAGAAAAATGCGAATTTAATACCCATAGACGCAAATAGGCGAAGTTGGGGGTTTTGCCCCCTCCCATCCTCTGAAAGCTCTCCCGAAAAAAACTGAAAAATTATGAACGAAAAGATTTTAGCAGTATTTTGATATTCGTCAGTCTCCATGACCCTCCTGATGAGCGCCTTCCCCCAGTCCAGGACGACTATTTACGCTTATAAGAATAAAATTACTCCAAATTCAATACGACGTGGACTGATGCGAATAAATGGGAATGGTGCAGGTGGGTGTGATAAAAATACTAAATTTCAGTGTCCAATTGATAAGTTAAATTCATTGTTATTCAGTCTCGTAATCATCAGCTCATGCTTGAGATTTGTTGTACTTCGACTAAAAATTCCAACGTTCTAAAATGACGGGCGGCATACCACCCCTCGCACTGAGCCTTTTGAATGACAATGAGTTGTCATGAATGCAAACCACTTGAGATCTGTATTATTTATAATAAAACGTGAAAAGTGAATTAAAGAACTCGACTTTTTGAAATGTAGTATGATGCTTCATTTCTCAAATCCATTATTTGGAGTGGTTCATTACTTAAATTTTATCGAAGCGGAATCAGTCTCTAGCGATAAATGCGTATAAATATTTAGAAATGAAGTTCGCTCTGAAGTATAGGTACCTACTGAAAATAATAACCTTGATATATTACACTAGCAGCCCCTGAGACCCACCTCATGCAGAAAGCCCGGAGAATGTAGATTACCCCAAAGAAGACCAGTGAGTGCCAAGCCAGGCCCTTTCCACCAGCACGCTCAGCATCTCCACAGAACAGGAAGAAAGAGGGGCCTTGGGCAGAGTTGTGTGTCATTTTGAATTTAGGGTCGACGATGGCCACAAGGGGTAGATGCCATATTTCTAACGCCCCTGGATCCGCCAAAAGGGGCAAGTTCTATATATATTACAGATTAGCGTTTCTGCCACTTAACAATAAGCAGTTACAGCTACTAAATTTCAACATAATGTGAAGAAGTTCAATGTAAAACACTTCCAAAACATTCACGACGAGAAAAAAAAAGGATGAGAGGGTACAGAGGGGGCAAAACTTTATGGCTCCCTTCTACTAAGGGTACCTAAATTCTTTATAGCCTAACACTTCTTCAGAGTTCACGAATACATTCAGAAAGTACGAACCCCCCAGCTCTTACGGTTCGCCCGCCAATCTCGAACAAACACACAGACAAACAAACACTTGTATATACATTAGGAGTAATAAAATTCCACAGGTATTTATGGCAAGATTAGAGGAATTATCACGTGCTTTACTTAGTTACGGGTCGTGAAGTACATATAAGTAGTTTGACTACTTCATTCAAAACTTGATAGTGAGTGTAAGTGCAGAGGTGGAAAGTATTATAGCAAGCACTTATATTGTTTACATCCAATAAAATATCGAGAGATGAAAAATAGGAATACAAAATTGACAATAGGACATTGCGCATCCAGAAATCGAGTTTACTTGGACTCCTCTAACAATGTGAACTCATAGCATAACGTATGAATATCCTTTTTCAAATTTGATTTGGAGTGTCTCTAAGAACACAGTAGTTTCCTACTTCATTCTTCATCATTGTTCTAAGAACAGATTGAACGAATATGATAACGAAACCTGATGAACGATAGGAGACTTCACCTTGCCATTTTGTTCATCTCTCTGACTTGACACGCTTCACTTCACCGAAGATCCATTTTGAGATTAGTTGAGCGAAAGTAAATTCCAGTCCTCAGACAAGCTAATTAGGCTTATTCTCTTGGGGTCGTATATGACCTCACCTGGTCTTTAACAGCCCATCATTCTCACATACTTGTTATGGGGTTAAGCAACACCAGATGAAATACAAACAACTCATCATCAAGTGTACGTATCCAATTGTAGAGCTGAAAATATGAATGTACTCGGATTGGATCTGAAAGTGCATTTTTTTGGTTCTAACCTTGACCCACTCCCCTTTTCCCTGCGTGAAAATGATGTAATCTGACATTTTCTAGTATAACTTGTAACTAAAGTGAACAAGGGCGCAACCAAGGAGGGAGCTAAGGGACTATAGCCCCTCCAAAAATTCTTCAAAATGTTTTCAAAATTAAGCGTCGTAGGTTCGTACAAATTTGCAGCTCATGAAAATCGGTAGGTACCAAATCGAGCTTTCACCTCTGCCCAAGTTTTTTTTTCTTCTAAATTCTATAGTCCCCACTAAAGGAATGTTACGTTTTACTTATTCGGGGTAGGTATTAGGTAACTTGAGCAAATATGAAATGGGCAAGATATTTTAAATTTTAAATAGGTAAGAGAAAAAAAATTGTATTTCAGCAACAATTTTTCAGAGAGGCTACGATCCATGGCTTTTCTCAGAAGCGCCGTCGCCCCCTCTGCTATCTAGGTTCGTCACCCCTGTAGTCGAAAGAATGTAAATCTCATGCCGATTAAGCCCTCAGCAAGGTAGGTGAAAAACGTGAACTAATCCATTTAGGGCTATTTATAGATATGTGCAAGAACAGAGGAAGAAAATTTATAAGCACATTAACGATCGGGGTAGTTGTTAATGGAATGCCACATAAACACCTTCACGAGATTACGATTTTGTCTAAAAAAAATCCACCCTGAAAATATATAGACATTAATAGTAGGGGTAGCTGTTAAGTGAATGCCATATAAATACCTTCACGATATCATGATTTTGTCTCAGAGAAAAAATCCACCCTGCCGTTTTCTTAGGGCAGTAGTTGTTGATCACAATGTTGCAGTAGTTGAACATTATGGTAATTTTGATGAGAAACGAGTAGTATGAAGTTTTCACGTGACACAAGATTGAATGACCAGGTTATGTCAGCGTTGCTAATCTTATATCTTGAGAAAACCTAACAAGGGAAAGTGTCATAGTTGTTGGTTAGGAGCCAAATGTTGGCCGCTACATTCTAAGTTCCGGTAGGAGCGCTATGAACAGCCCTTCCCCACATAGAAATGTGTTCTGCAGACTCAGCACTATAATTCTATCTCTTGACTGTGAAAACGTGATTACAACTCCGTATCTGTGATTTTGAAATTTACGGTGATAAGAAAATGGGAGTTTTTTCAAAGTTTGAAAAAAGGTGTTTAAAAAAATCGAAATGATGAGTACATAACACATTGTCTTGTTATTAATGTCAATAAGTATAATATGTTATGTTAGAGGTCCAAAAATCATATTTTCGGGGTATTTCGAGACTTTCGGTTCGAGTTGGTGATTTGCAGGAGGTGAGAAGAGTGGTTCAAAAATTCGTTTTCAATTTGCGATAACTTTAGTTAGAATCAAATTTTTGGGGTTTTTGTCAATTTATATACCCTTGTACATACCATGTCATCTATTTTAAATAAGAAATACGTAGTAAGTGAAAATTGAAAATGGCCAACAACTGGCACCGACCAACATTTGGCACAAATTACATCTCATACTGACTACACCATGTTGGTCAAAATTAGTATGTGCTTGATGGTGGTCGGGCAACAATATTGGCATTTAAAAAAAATCGTTTTCAGGAAAATCTATTCAGTTTAAACCAATTCCAGTCCTGTATTCTATATGTGTATACGAAGTGAAATGAAGGGAAAGGAATCCTGTGATGAAATTTTACCACCAATGATTGGCACAGCGGTACCAAATGTTAGTTTTTAAGTGTCTTCGTAAAATAGCTGTAGTCAACATTTCATTGCATATTAAAAATTTTAGAGTGCATTAGCTGAGAGTAGAAGAATGGTATTAATATACTACATGGGGTTCATGGTACACGAGCTGGTCAAACAAAGTTGCCCAACAATTGGCACTTTCCCTTAATACCACTTTCTTATCAAAATTATCAGTAATTAACGGGGACCTGATGAATAACTGATGCCATTATCTTATAATGTTTTATTTGCATAACACTCTGATCGATTCACTGAAGTTTTATTCGTTAATCATTCCTAGCTGTAAACACGGTAGTTCTCCGCGTAGTTTTCATTTTTTTCATATATATGATGCATTTTGTTACCTTGTTGGGTCTTATCAGCAGCACACTACAGATAGCGCATATTGTGATCTCTTTGGAAAGACAAAGTGTGTTTACTTTTCAGCTGTTTACCATTACTAATTATTTAAGAAATGTGTGTAATGGTTTTCTTTTGACTGCGTATTGTTTCCTTAAAAGTTTCATACAATTCTTCGGATTAACGGTGTAATATCGCTGCAGTGACGTAGCTAGAAACGGATTTCGGGGAAGGTGGGGAGAATTACAGTGTTTCAAACATGAACTACGTACTCTCAGAGATCTATAAAACTGTATGGTCAGTTTGGTCGTCCATAGTTTCATGTCCTTTCAGTTACCAATTCGACTTCATATTAACTTAAAGGAAGTGTGTTCCACCCAGCATCGACCCCTTTCCTCCCCTTAAAATTAAATGTGTTATCTCCTCGTTTACAGACATTATATGTCATTTTATAGCCACCTTTTCACCTAATTTGTGAATTGGTTTTACAAACGTGAATTCTCATAAGTGTTCTTATCATTGATTTAATTGACGTCCGAAGGACGTAGTAAAACGTTCATAATTATTCGAGTCGCCTGTATTTTCAAGCTTTGTAAATTATTTTTCGATAAGAGAGTTAAATAAATGTTCGGAAATTGACAAACGTGACAAGTGCAACTAAATGTTGACTTTAGGTCGATATATAGAAGCTCGGTGTCTCACAAAAGGCTCAATACGGGCGAATTTTCGCTTCGCTGTATGTCTCATACCAGGGAACGACGGCGAGTTGGTGTTCACACCATTTTCTCAATCCCTGGAGCTATCTCCAACCCTTTCAATTTCGCAGAATAAACATCTCTAACAACGATGACTGTTTTCCACTAAACAACACTAACGGGTTCAAATATACACTGAACCGAAACTAATTAAGTACACGAATAATGACTGTTAATTAGTCGTCGTCTGATACGAGCACATGACGAGAATGTCGAGTACGTAGGCTTTCAAAATATAATAACGCTACGAAGATAATTTTGAAACCAAAAATTAATTTTCAAGAAACGATGTTCGAAAAATTAACATTAACAATAGCGCCGTAAACGAAAATATTTCGAATTTCTCCGCATTCTATGAAATTAACGCCAGTATTGTTTGAAAGGTAGTGGTAATGAGGGGTAGGGTAAAAGTAACAAACCAGACATTTTCGCCGAGTTTTACTAATGACCTGAGTTGGAATTGAAATGAATATCCCACGAGTTTTGAAGATACCTGAAGTCACGTTTCATTAGGGACGTACCGATTAGTTTTTCCTGGAGGAGGAGGGGGCAAAATTGTGAAAGTCCCAACTGACTGAACTCACTCAAAATTCCCACGTATCAAAGCAAAAAAAAAAGAAGCTTTTTCACTAGTTAAATTCTTCCAACTGACTTAACTCAAAATTCCCAACCCAACTCCGGCTGACTAAAATGGTACATTTTCCTAACTGCTGCGTGAAAATTTTCTACAAGGGGGTAGGCTGTCCCTGTACCCCCTATCGGTACGTCCCTGCGTTTCATCATCATTTGGATACAAACGGGAACTTGCTCACGTATTCATGTAGTCGGGATGCCAGTTGCACAGTATGAAAAGTACCGTACATATTTTGATGCAGAAATGCTAGAGTTGGCACATTTGTAACTCAGACGCTCAGGAATATTTTAATAAATGTTGCCAACCACAGAGCCCACGTTGAGCAGGGGATCATAAGTTTCCACTTCTTCAGCCTGATCTTTCCTTCTGTGAATTGGGTCTGAACAGTAATGCCATTCTCTTTCCCAAGATTGATTTCAAAACAGTAGTAAACGCATACAAAATGCTAGAAAAAACTATCCTCGTGCTTTTCCTGCAGCTCGCCACTGTGCATCCTGTTCAGATTGGGATGTGGAACGGAATGTAGGAGCGCTAATGTGCACCGCCTAATAAACGGTTGAGTGATCATCGTGGGAAATAACATTGAGATAAATGGGAACAGGTTTTTTTTTTTAGAAAATCATAAAATAAAGAAATGACGGACATGAACTGTAGGGAGCTGCGTATTCGAATTTGTGATTAAAAATTTAATAGGTCAGCTAACAAAATTAATAGAAGTGCGGTGAAGTAAGAAATGATATAGCCGTACATCTAAACAACACCGAATTTTTTAAATGCCCTTTAAGGGCATTTAAAAATTGAGTGTTTTTGAAATGAGAGGTACTTTATCAGGGAAAGAATTACCTATACCGATCTCGTAAACACATAGCACAATAAATCATCGCGAGTGTGCCAAGACACGAAGTAATTTGTGGACAGGAACAATTTTAGGGTGTTATCAAAATTAAACCAGTTTCTGAAAGTGGTTCTAGTCAGATCAGGGAATTTTCAATTTAGGGACCTAACCGACTTGTTGGACTTTATTTTTAATATCAGATTGGGGAATTAACCAACTTGCAGGACTTTATTCAGCTTGAGGAATGTCCGACTAGGGGACCTGATTGGGGAATTTACCAACTTGTATGACTTCATTGAGAATTTCCCACACTTGTGTCGAAAAAGTTACAGGATTTTTTTTATGGTCACGTTAAAGAAATCAGTCACTACCATAAATACGGCCTTGGACCTATCTATAATGGCCGTTTTATTTGAACCTACCTCACAGTCTTTATGTCGCATTCTATAAGTCCATACTTTGTGATATTTTTTATTATAGTTCAATTTTATCTTGTTCGTGTTCATTTCAAATCTATTGAATTTAAAACCTTTTTATTTTTTTATTTTATTTTTTCTCAAATCTATAGATTGGGCTGTCAACCCACTTGAGAAATCATTTCAAAAGCTCTTTCTGCTGTGGGTAAATGACACCAAACATAAAGTGCGATTTCGGAAAAGTTATGTAATTTTTTTCACGTCTTTGATAATAATTTCACCTTCTGATCAGAAGATCGGTACTGTCTGATATAAGAAATTAAGTCTTTAGTTTTCAATTGTACTGCATTTGAAATCATTATCAAAGTTCTGTTGAAATATTTACAGGGCTTTTAAAAAGTGCCCTATTAAAAAAATTCGACTAAAAGTTGTTCAACTTATTTAATCAGAATATTTTAGTCAAGTGTATTAGAGTACCCCAGTTACTACTGAGAAATTGTTATCAGAAATGAGTTCAGTGACCCTGAAAACCTGTAAAAAGGCATCTATGATGCAATTCGTGAAAATTTAAGTTCCGTGTTACAATTTTGAATTTACAACAATACAGTCAACGAAATCGAATTCTATGACCTTAGGTCAGATTTTCATATAATTTAGAGAATGACTTACGAATGGGTGGAACAGTAATCATAAATGGAATAAATAATGTTCTTTAGAACTGTAAAGAAGAAAAAAAGACACAACAAATTTCGAGCAATTCGCTCGGTGCAGGGGGAAGGGGGGGGGGTTGTATAACACGATGATCAAAAGTATCTAAAGATAGAAGTGAACTACACACGCGCAACCAGGAATTACATAGGTATTGAACCAGAGAAAAGTGAAGAGGTGAATTTTATACGGAAATGTAAAATACTAGACTTGTAATTTTTAGCTTACAATTACACAAAAGTTTATTTTTAGGCTTGGGGCGGGGTTACAGCCCCACAGCCCTCCCTGGTTGCACCTATGAGTTAACAATATTCATTCTCATAAGTTGTAACTTCCATTTTTACAGTTGAAATATTAGTAACTGATGAGGAAATTGAAAACTGAGATAATATTCGAAGTGACACTGACATCTTGTACACATTTTGTCACTTTATTTCCATGTCGCCCGGTACTGTCTGTCATAATGTCATAAGTCATTGCTAAAGGATAAGTTCGAAATTCTTCAACAGAAATTGTAAGTTACCGAGCGAGAGTACCCGCCAGTCGGTAATCCTTAATTATGCAATATAATATCAAAAATGATTCGCTGAATAATAAAACATACAAAAATTCATGTGCATAACTTTCTTCACAGTTAAGTAAATCTACTGACGTAACCATCATAGGCGTAATAGTATACCTATATTTGGGCAAACGATTTTATTCTCACTCCCGATACCCTCCCAGCTCACCGCAGGAAAAAATTAAAATAAAAAATTTTTATGAATTTGTCTCATACGCGTCTTACATTGCAGTCACACAGTCTATACAGAAGCGCTCATTGTTAAGAAGAGACGAAATTTAGAAAGTCTGGCGGGAGCAACAAATTGAATTTTTGGAGGCAATTGCCCCACCGTCTCACCTAGTTGTTACACCCATGGTAATCATGGATACACAAAGACAAGGACACATTACGGTGAAAGTTTGCTATACACAGAAGATCAGTGCATTTCATCAACTGAATGAACAAGTTGAGTAATTTTTTGTAAAATAGTAGCACCCTTTCACTCGTGGGAGCCAAATTAATGAGTAATGATCCTTGTATAACCAAGATAATCGAACGGGTACCGTGATATTTTATTGAAAAAAGATGGATAAGCTCGAAAACCCCGTTGGAAGTAGAACCACTTATTAAGAGCACTGCAGTTGACTGTAATATACACACTAACAAACATAGAAAATATAAATGTTTTATATTCTTTCATACAGAGAGCCAAGATCACTCTTGTTCTAGAACATTTGAACGTCGGTTCTTCTAGCTGGACCATTTTTATTTGTAGTCCATGGTGCATAAAATTGTTTTCAGTTAATATCTACTTTCAAAAAAATGTAATTCCTTAATTCTTAAGAAATTCGAAATATTGAATAATCGCGTGTTCATTTTCCAAGAGATTAATTGAAAGGTAAAGAATCAAAACTTACATTTGCCATTTTACTTCAAGGGCGCAAATCGGCAAAATACTGTACACGGGTGCAGTAATATCTTTGCTGTGCCTGTGAATGTGCGATATGTATAACATACTCCACGTTCACAGGCGCAGCAAAGATATTCCTGCACTCGTGTACAGTATTTTGCCTATTTGCGCCCTTGAAGTAAAATGGCAAACGTGAGTTTTGGATCTTTACCCACCCATTTTTCATACCAAACTTTATAGTTGCTAGTTCTGCCACCAGATGTCGGTCACTGGTTGTTCAGTTCTCAATGAATGTCAAAAATCTCATTAGCCGTTGATTCTCAAAAGCAAAAAAATAAATAAATAAGTTATTACCGAACTTGTACAGTGGACCTGTATACTGTCATTATGGAAGAAAATTGCTTGGCCTTTGGGAAATCTTATATACATAATATTTCAATGTATAATCTGAAAACCCTGTATTATGACGTGGAAATGGAACACAGAAGTCAGCCAAATAACTGGTCCATAGTGGAATTTTTGCAGGCGTTTTCACCTTTTGGGACAGTTTGTATTTATACATACATGCAATATACAATCTGCATCTTCCGTAAAAGTAGAGCTCTATAACTTTGTGTGAGTACGATCGTCCGCCATTTTGACTCCAACCGCGCCCGTGGATGCCGAATCTGACTGTGCGTAGCGTACTGCGTAGTCAATTCGGCATCCACGAGGTTGACGTCAAAATGGCGGGCGATTGTACTCACACGAAGTTATAGAGCTCTAGTAAAAGCACTTTAGATAAATTTGTCATAGAGATGAACTATAATTATCGCAGACAATTTTTATTTTAAAGACGTGCAGTATTACTGTATGTACATACGCATACGATATCCCCATAATTTTGATCACACAACACGATTTTTTCCAATATATTTTAGCTACCCAATTTAATGTGGAAACCCTATCATTGTGGACATTTTTCAGGTAGTCTATTCACATTCCACAGATTTCGCTATGTATTTAAAAAAAAATTATGTTACTCTTGTCAACAAAAAGTTTGATACTATTTACGATTCACAAAATAGAATTTGTTCAAGAGAAATCGACCACTCATTTTCAGTATCTCTGGCCCCGATCCAGTTGACCAATTAGGCTCACCTTCAAATTCAAGCCACATTAGAATTGCGAAAATTTGCCACAAAAATTTCAGCTCGCTAAGTCTATTACAGCCGACTAGAGCCTCAGAGAGCCTCATTTATTCACAAAGGACATAGCCAACCCTCTCGCTCCTCTCAAACGGTTCGATTCAGCCTATTTTCACACTCAATCTCCGTTTGGTCTTCGCAAATACCATCAAAATTTCAGCTTCTTAACTCAATTATAACTCTGTCATTGGACATGAGTCGAATCAATAGAAAAAGAAAATAATTAATTAATTAATTAACATCGGAACCATTACATAAGGCTACACTTTGTTTATTAAGCAACGTAGGCGTGCTCCTTTCTCATGAGAATACTCGTATTCATCTGTTACGAAAATTTAGTTTTCACGGCGAAGTATTAAATAAGTTTCACAGCAGTGTCTCCAGTATCCAAATTTATAATTTAGAGCCCTGTTGAAGGCAGTAGATTCAATTTGGAACTGTGTAAGATCAAACGGAGAAGATGATACGAAAAATAAAAACAATTTAACTTGGAAAATCGATAAGGGAGACCTGCCCTTGCAATAACAGGGCTCTCGCTCCGGCGGGAAATTAAGGAACTCTTCGGGTGGGAACAAATGTTTACCGCATGTGGCGACGTTTATCATCAACACGGCGTATTATGACTCCGGTAGCCTGACACAAAGCGGAGATAATTACCCAGCACAGTAGGTTACATAATGAGTTCAATCTACCGTATTAGTTCTAATTAAACGAGCACCACCATTCGAGTTAGAATTTTCAAACATTGGCCTCGGATGGGTTAGTAGGTAATGCAAAACGAAGGTTAAAAATAAAGTTTTTTTGAGAAGTTTTCAATTTTGAGGGAAAGAAGTGCCAAAAAAGTCCCTTGTGATCTAGGAAATAAGAAAACTCAGATGGAAGAAGAGATGACAATCGGGAATTCACTGAAAATGATTAGAGGGTGGTGTTCTGGGTTCGAACCAACAATTTTTTTTTCTCAAAAATCTTGATTACAAGGACAACTCCGACAGATAAACCCTGATGAACCCTATTGACAAAAAGTGCATCGAATTTGTCACCTAGCGGAAATGGGACTAGCAGAATTCAAACTAGCAGAAAATCGGATCTAGCGGTTTTCATATGAAAAACATGAATGCACCAAACGTGCTAGAGTATGCAAAACGCTAGCATGTACTCACGTTTTTGGTTTCTCTGCTAGCGTAAATACTCTGGATAATATTATGGAACACGCTAGCATTCCTTGTATTCTGTTGTACGCTAGCGTTATAAAGCTGTGTAAGCCATGCATTTAAATATTCTGCTAGCAGATGTGTGTCTCAGGTATGCTCCCCCAAAGAGGGTTCTGAAAACTGATGCTCACCAATATGGGATAAAATGGTTCTTTTTAGTTTACGTTGAGTGACAAATGAGGGAAATATTCTCCAAATAACAAAATTTCTGTTCAGAATTGTTTACCTATCTCTTTTAGTTGTAATTTGTTTCAGTCACCGAAAACGGGGGGGGGGCAATGTGTGAAAAAATGTGCGGATAAATGTATCCAAATGGTATATTAATAATATGACAATACATGAATAAGAGTTATATGTTATATTAATTATTATAAGTATTGATTTTGTCAGGACTACCGCCTGGTTCAGCGCAATCAGCAGTTTCCATCGTTTTCTTTCAAAATACTCTCTCCTTTTACGGGGAGGTAGACTGAAACCAAACGGGAGGGGATCAGTAAGAAAAGAGACTCGAAAGCGATGGAGTTGAAGTACTGCTTGGAAATCAAGGCAAGTACATAAATTTCATCTCATACATCGGCCTTTCCATCCTCCACCCGTCGAGATAGAATCTTCTGGTGACTTCAAACCTTCAAGCTCCACATATAGTTGAGACATAACCTACTCATCTTTTTCTAAATGCTTTCAAATCGTGAGCTGTAAGCCACATGGTTCTTATAATCCATCAGTTATTATCTTAATTATTATGGTGCTACCAGCTCAACTTAATTCAGATAAAAGAGCTACAATAAGAGAAAAGAGAAACATGGCAGACAAACAAGGCAACGACCTAGGAGTGGAGCCTTCTAGTTAAGCGAATGTACTTGTGTAAGCCAGTCTCATTGAATTTCTATAATTTGGTAGTTTAGGAAGCTTGCTGAATCTTGATCCCCGGAATGCCGAATTTTCGCATCTTGGGGCCCTTTGCCGAACCCGGGCTTGGCGCAAATTGCCCCTGTTGCCCCTCCCTCTCATCAGGCCTTGATGTGCTTCTATGTTATATTACTTGTTGTGATTTTCCTTGTCTATCGATGAATTTAAGGAAAACAACACGACTGACAGAGATCAGAATGGTCCATAAGCACCTCTCCCCCACTTAGGAAACAATTTCACTGTTTGAGCGAAAAACTATGTCTCGTCTCTTAAAAATGACGCAAAGGCCACCGAATTTTCACGTATTTCATGTGGCCCCAGCGACGGTTAAAGCAGTCACTGTTACCCAGGGGCGGAAATAGGGCTAGGGGGACTAAGCCCCTCCGGTTTAAAAATTAGCCCCCCTGAGTAAAAAATATAAAACTATCTGATGAGTACCTTTATTATCGTTTGTGATTTTTTTTTTTTTAATAAAGGAATTATAACAGAGAAAAAATTTATTTTGTACAGTTTTTTTTTTTGGGGGGGGGGCTACGATTTTTGGATTTTTATAAAGTTACCCTAGACCGTGGGCTTAGGTGAGTTAGCTCAAGTGAGTTGGTTTAAGTGAGTTCAATACTATCACCCACCGATTTCGAGGAATAAAGAGTGTAGAGAAGCCTAATCGTGATCCCACTGATAACAAAAAAGACTAAGGTAGATGTGTGTGTGTGCCCAGAGTAACTAAAGTACAAAGTTCAAAGCTGATTTGCGAACATTTTTTCCAACGCATTAGTCAAAAGAAAATGCCTACGTAAATCCACATTTTGCTCCTTACATTCCACGTAATAATGACTACAGATCTTTCTACAAAGTCAAAAGAAAACCAGAACATCTTTAGTATGAGATAATGATGATAAGAAGGTTATCAGTCTTACGGCCGGTTTGATGCAGCTCCGCATTTCTCCTTATCTTGTGAAAGTTCTTTCATTTCCAAATAACTTTTACATTTGATATCCCGGATTATTTGTTGAATGGAATCTTCACCATCCTATCGACCTACTCAATTCTTTCCTTCCACCCTTCCTTCTAGCAGGAGTGATATTATTCCTGGGTGCCTCAAGTTATGCCCTATTAGTTTATCATGATTCCTCATCTTCAAACAATTCCAAATCAGCCCCGTAGCCAGAGTTTATGTGTGGGTGGGGCTCTATGAACCTTTTAGGGGGCTGAGGCAGACTCTTTTTTATAAGCTAAGAGAAAAGTGTACATGGGTTTTATGTTTTATTTCAATGGGTGTCTCGCCTCGTTGTCTAAACAGGCTCGGGTAATTTAGCGAGAGTGTACTGGGGCCATTACATACAAATCCCATTCCTAACGCAAGAGTCCCAAATTAGTTAACCAAGATTTTGTTCTAAATTTTAAAATGTTTCTGTGATATTAACTCTCTTCATCCCTTCTGTCTTTCTCGTCAGCGTAATGCTGATTTTTTAAATGGTGGTACCTTTGCCTAAGGGGGCCTAAGATACCTTTAGAGGGGGCTCAGCCCCAGCTTGCCCCCATGGCTACGGGACTGTTCAAATATCTATTTTACCTGCTAGTCTGTTAAGTATTACCTCATTTCTTACCACATCCGTCCATTTGATATTATTAAGTATCCGCTTATAGCATCACATTTCAAAAGCTTCGATCCTTCTCTTCTCTGGTTTTCCAGCAAATCCAAGCAGCGAAGTCAAAAATAAAGTTTTTTACAAGGATTTCATCCGGAAAAATTTTGTTTCATTTTCCCAACATTACGAGTGGTTAGAAAAAAATTTTCGAACTGGTTTTCAACAGATGGCAACATACTGGGACTTACAACGTTGAAAATCTGATTTCAAATACAAAAGAAACCACATTATAGCATTTCTGAGTCCAATTCGTTTTTGACCTAAGTCACAAAGTTGTTAACTTTGATGGCTTATTGCACATGAAATACGAATTCTTCAAGAACGCTTTTTTCAGTACTCTCAGACAAATAACATCTAGAAAACATTTTTAAACTTTTTTGAATACTCCTTTACTTTGGGAGCTACACAGTTTTCTAATTTTTTTGACGAATCCCTTTTTCTGACTTAGGTAATTTTGGAAAAGAGCTCTCAATTGAAGAAATAAATGAAAGGAAATCAGGCGTAATAATACAAGGGGAGACGGTTAGAATGATGAGGTTTGCAGATGACAGGAAAGAAGGAAAGTTGGATGAAATATTAAAAGTACTCGTGAAGACTTTATACGACTCTCCAAGACCTTATTAGGGCTTCTCTCGACTTAATAAATACTTATACAGATTCCTTCATAGGTACTTCTTTCAGATTTGTAGGTCTCTTTAAGACTCTTCCAACATTTTCTAGAATTCACTAAAACTATTCAAGTCTCGCTTGAAACACGTTAGGACTTTCCAGACTTGTTAAAGACTCTTTAGATCTCTTCAAGACTGATTACGACCTTTCAAAAGTTTGGAAAGTATTGAAGTTTTTTAAAATTCACACTCGTGAGAACATGTTTAAGACTTAGTAAGACTCCTTCAGATTCGTTTATAACCGAATACGATTTTTTAAATCTCGTTTACAACTTTTGAAAGTCTTTCATACTTATTCAGGATTTCTCATGTGTAGAACTCCAGTACGCTTGTATGGGACTCGATCAGAATTCGTCATTTTTGAAACGTTTTCAATTTCAAATTTTCTATTTGAGAAAGGCGATTGTCCCCATTGCTTCTCCAATGCATTAGTATATGAAAATCGAGTCATCAACCCTACTTTTAGGTGTTCATGTAAGCAAGATTCCTACCTTAAAATTGAACTTCTTGGAAATTTCACATTTACAACTTTAAAGCATGCACGCAGTTTATAGCTACGTTTTTAACTTAGTATTACAAATTTTTCAAAAACCTCATCAGAAAGTTCATAGGTAGCATACATGTATGTTTTTGAATTCTTCTCAATAAATAAGTCGCAAGTCTGACCATTCTTGAGGGTAATTTTGCGGTTTATGGGTATTTTTTGACCCATAAGTCATTTTTATTTGGATTATATTCAATTCTTTCTGTTAAGGTAATTCATATCAGAAAATGCATAAGGACGCTACGGTGAAAAGCCCTATGAGAACCAAATGATGGAGTACGCCAAAGAACAAGGAAATCAGATAATCAGATGTCGTTTAGCATCGTCTATAGTTCAATTTTCACGTTACTTAGATACTTTTTTCATAATAGAGTACATGTAACCTACTACTACTGAGTTTATCTTCAATAAAAATCGCCTCGAAAAGGGCATATTATAAGAGTTATCGCTACACTTTCCGTTTTCATAGAAAAGGAACCCCCATTCAACTGAAATTCTCAGGATTTTCTAAAACTATAAACATAAAGCTTTCAGTATATGATCTACAACCCTCGCTGCCTGAGTGAGCTGAGGTGGTTATGGTTCTTTTAACGAAACAGACATCCCCCCGCAATCATTTGAGGTTTGCCTTCCCACTTCTTCAATGCTCACAACATACTGGACACGTGCGGACATCACATAGGGTTCTAGGGCTGATCAAGGTACACGATTCAGCTTGCAACACTTACGAGTACACCTCTCTAAATAATAAATAGCCATAATATGGAACTGGAAACTCGTGAGTTTTTTATTTTGTTCTCAATCACTGACTCTGCATACGTACACCATACGCTCAATATTCGGATTCTCACACTCCGGATTACGTTTTCCTGGAATTAAATTCTTAGCTGTCAAATCTATTTTCACTTTTTGGATTCTTTCTGTCTCTGTTACCAACAGACTATGGCAGATGAAATTCTTCGAAGGGTCCTTTCATTCCCCTTTGGGTATGTCTCTATTGCTATATTCACTTTCCAGATACTTTCTTTTCGTCTGCGCCGGTCTTCTGAACTTCGAAAAAAGTGAGCAGAGTACCCTAAACACTCAATGTCAGTATTAGAGTCACATTTAGGATAGTATTCACAAAAGTCAGTATCATCATTAAAAATCAGGAGATCTACACCATTTTATCATTTTACATCAATAAAAACCTATTAAGTTATCAGTTTGGAGATTAATTTATTGGTTATCGTTTCATAATATTAGCGATAAATATCGATACGTATAGCTGTGCGGCTGTAATAAAATTGTTTTAACCTACGTAAGAATCGCGTAATACTTGGGTTATTTGTTTTTGCTCACTTCGATTAAAAAGGACGCACAGTGAGGCTTTCATTCATAATTCAACCTAACTGTTTAGTCTTTGAGTCATTCACTGCCACATTGCACTTGAACGGCGTTAACAGTTTATTACTTTTTATTAATAAGCCACTTGCTACTTGAGTTGATCTTTTCAACAGTGTCGTCTACCGTCTATTAACAACCAAATCAGAGAATACAATTAAGATGAATTGTAGAACTACGTGTAATTTACGTTTAAAAGCGTTGAAGGGGCTTTTTATGGTTCCAGTTCATTTCCGGATTTATTATGGTACTTAGAAAGGTCTGCTTCTTGAATGCCGTTAGATATTTATGATGGCAGACACAGAGAATGCGGTATGTGCCACAGTGCAGGTAACTTTGGTCTCCAGTTGTAAAGAGGAAGTTACACAAAATAAACTAGCCATTGAGTGGTACAAGACAGGAAGTGCCTAAGTATATTTTCGACACTACTACGAAATAGCAAATCAATCCGATCAATATGTTTCGAGTTATGATTGAAACTCAAGTCAAATACAGCAAAAATTAATCTGATAGATAGAATATGGAAAATTAGTAACTCTGCAAGTCTCGTCGGCTTATGTCCTCCATACGTAGCGCAAACATCAGAATTGCGGCGTAGTAGGAAGAAGACGAATCATTCAATTTCGCTAGCATTCAATATTACTACCAAAGAACTAAATAAAGAGAGCACTACACATAAGGTGCTATAAAGAGGGCATGGGAAGCCCCAAAGCCCTATTACACAAACTACACAATGCTATCTGATATATACATATAAGAATTGAAAATAACACTGCAAGAAGGGCATATTTTTACCAGTAGCGTAGCCAGCCTAGAGTTCGAAGGGGTCTGGTCTTGACCAACGGTAGAGGGGTGCTGGGGGTGCTCAAGTTGGAAAAACCACTATTTAACGAAGTCGCAAGGGGGGTCAAGACCTTTCGCGACCACACTACTGCTTTTTACACATTTCAAGTATCCTCGACAAGGTAACTTGTTGATACTATCTCAATGAAAGGTGAAATTCGTCTTGAGAACTCGTACTTTCAATTATTCGCGATAAGTAGTAAGAAATTCAGGAAGATAAAAATTTCATCACGCATTTTCTGAAAATTACCTTGTTGCAGTCATGCCCATCTCACACTGTAATCCTCAATTGTTTACCATGCACATTTATGATTGTACTATTTTTTTATCCACTACACTCGAATGCACATACTCGTCAATGCTTATCATTAATTATGAGTATACACCATATGTGACATTTTGGATTAGAATATCTTAATCCACTGTGCTTTCTCAATTCGAAATTGCCAAGTACAAAATTCCTTTTTTTTTTTCAGAACTATATATTAAGAAATAAAAATTATTTTGTGATAAGTTTCGTGGACTTGCCGAAAAACACTGTAGGAGAGAAGACATAAGACCTAATCGGCAATTTTTTGAAAATTGTATTTTCGGGACCCCACTAGTCAGGGGATTAAGGAATAATAACAACTAAAATTTCACGGCGAAATTCAAATTATCGATTAGGAGCAATATTTTTTAGAACAAGCTTTTTAACTGGATCCAGCTCGATATATGTAAGCTGACAGAAAGAAAGGGACCTCGGCGCAAAAATGTAAATTTTACAGGAGAGCCACACATGCTCAACCTAACTATAATTACACCACACCTTCTCTACTATCTAACTCAGTTGTATTATGTATATCATTGCTAATACTGCAGAACACATGGCTGTTCAAAAGCACGTGGCAGTCCAAAGCATGTGGACTGTTGACAAATTTAGATTTTTAGAGGTCGAGGTTCAAGCATGAGCTCGTCTGAGACACCTCCCCATCCAAAGCACATGCTTGTCCTGAGGCATATGGTTAGTTTTAGCAGGTAGTTGCTTGAGAAAGTTGGCATTTTGAAAAATGTGCCAGACTGATACAGACTCAATTTTCCCATTAGGAGCAAAATAATACTAGAAACAAATGATATCATAACCTGAGGAATGGTACCCATATCGTGGCTTGTAAAAATGAGACATCCTAACCCCTCTTTTTCTGTGCAAGTTGTCCCAATTTTCAACTGAAAGTCACATGATTCCAGCGACCCTCAAAACTTAAAAATTAATATAAATTTTATAAGCACTTATTTCAGTTTCGCTCGCCACTTCGGGGCTTCTATCATAAAATATTCAACGACTTCTTAATCTGAGAAATAATTTTTACATATGGAATCAAACTAATATCGGAAGTGTGATAAAAACGACCTCGCAAACATCACAGTACATAACTTTGATCTCATTTTTCGATTATAGAAAAACCATCCATTAGTCTTGATCCACCTTTGGGGTTGGGGGGCGGTCAACTTCTCCGGACATTCTATAAGAAAATAAATAGTACTAAAATTCGAACGGATGATTAATACAACTGGAAATAGAACTCTATTGAATTTCAGAAAAATCGGTTACGACGAGAAGGGAGGGAAAGGCAAGATTTTTCAACTTTATTTCCCGTACAGTACAGCCACTCAGGAAACGTGTGAAATGTATTTTTGAAGGTACAAAGTACTAATTATTACAGTTCTGAGTTCTGTTCAGTTTTTATATATGAGGCAACAGAGGAGACATGGAAGTCCAAATGTTCGTCACTTTTACTTTCATTTTGAAAAAATATTCCCCTTTCGAATTTTCAAGAAACCTTTGAGGCATATATGTATTTTCAATATTTTATACTTTTGAGGAATTTGGGCGTCTTTATCGGTTGGTAGACACTAGACACCCTGAACAAAACAAATTCGATAACGTCCATTTAAATAAGTTTTTACAGGACCCAATTCAGAACAAAAACAATAATATACGACTGGTTCTAGAATGGTAGGAGTGACAGGGAAGAGGAAAGATCCCTATATGAACGGGAAGGGTTTATTTTGAAGAAACCAGCATATCTGGAGGCTATATAGCACCTTATCTCCTAGGAGAACTTAGTGAAGGAAGAAAAAATGCCATACTTCTACATCCCGATCTGCAAAATCAGCGTCAAAAGGCACTCTTGACACTCTTTTTGAGTCAAAATAGTGTCGGTCCTTGAAAATCACGAAGGCTCCGCCCACTTGTATAGCAGAATTGATCGGGCTCAAGTGTGTCAAGAAGTCAAAAATGAGTCGGAATGCTCTGATTGGTTTAATGATTGTCGCAAGGTGTAATCCAACAAATATTTCATCTTTCAAAAAGGAGAAAAATCAAATAGGTGAAAATAACCCGAGGGACAATTGGTTGGGGGTGATGCCTTCATTACCCACTACTCCTCTGCCGACGTTAAAATGTTTGATTTATCGCCTCTGACTAAAATATGGAGATGCGAATAAGATTTCGGCGCATTAAATTACAAAACAGGAATTTAGATTATCTAATGCTATATCGTTATTTTGAAAGTGCCTCCGGGCAGTCTATTGTCTGAATGATTTATGACTGATATTGCTTCTAGTTCTAGCTCTCAATTCATTAATGGCATTTTTAATGATAACAATGTAATACTTTTCTCTTTATTTTACAGCATTGGCGGATACAGCCCAACCATCTTATAAAGTTATTCCGGATGATGATTCCGATCCATACACAGATTTACCACCTCCGAGGATGAATCCACAAGAAAATGGTATTCATGTATTTCTCGATCTTTTACAATGTCATAACCAATGGAAAAATTATCAGTATCGTAAATTATGTGCGATGGACAAATTATCAGCATCGTAAATAATCCGCTTTATACGCAGTCGAACGTGGAAAGGACAATTTTTTATGCCCGTTCAATTTCCAAAGGAAGGAAAAAGATACAAACCCGCTAGGTATATAATTTTATATAATTTGTTTTACAGAAGCGGAATACTGGCGAAATCAAGCTTTGGGCACGCTGGACGACAAACTAAATCGGAAAATGAATACCAATAAGGCCAAAAATATAATATTCTTCCTGGGAGACGGAATGTCGGTTACGACCATTACAGCAGCCAGAATTTATCAAGGACAATTAAAGAACAAGACGGGAGAAGAGGAGAAATTATTTTTCGAAACGTTTCCCCATACTGGATTGTCGAAGGTTATTACACAGCCGTGAATTATTGTACCGGTGATTGGTGATTGTATTACACTTTCGCCTTCGAAATAATTTCGAGATTTTGTCCTGAAATCCTGAGAACAAATGAAACGCATTTGAGAGGGATTAGGGTGCCACATCGGGTCGGTTCACGGTTTCTCTTTCTCCGCTTGAAAGAAAATTTCTGCGTGTATATCCCTGCTCGTAATACTCGTAATTCAGCCTCTGACTTCGTTCTTGATTTAGCTAATGACAGCTCTGGGACTGCTACACTCAACCACAGTGTCCTTTTCCAAGAGTAATAACGACTTACTAATGGGTGGTGTAGTTTGCAGTGGGGGTGCGAAGGGTCTTTGCCAAGGGACTTTGATTTTTTTTTAAATCGGTCAACTTATTATTGAATGTTTTAAAACGAAATTCTACCCCATGGTACAATAATTGTGCGGAATTATTGCTATTTTCATTCGTGACAAGCACTATCAAAGAAAATGTGATTCGAATTATAACAAATCGTAATATATATTCCATTGCATGGCAGGAGGATTTAATTGAGACCTTGTCACAACCCTTAATTTTCTTATTTCTTCATTTATCCTCATTAAATTATACTCCTAAACTGTAATTCTTTCTGAAAGAAGCAATGAAGGACGCTTAAAAATTCAAGCACACATCATGATTGCTTGAAAAAATAATTTTGATATTAGGAAACCCTGGCCTGTGAAATTCACCTTTCAAAGCCGGACTCTTAGAACTTGGACATTTATGGTTTTAGGTCGCACAGGATAAAATGACTTTTATGAGTCATAACTATTAAATAATCGAAATAACTTTCAATGCAATACAACGGTACTCAGAAGACTCGACTGTAAAAACACCTGTACTCGTACAAGACTTAATTAATGTTTCGCCAATCTGCATAGTGGTGATGAGCTATTCGACCTCGAAGACCCACGAACTACGACCCACTGACTCAGATAACATCTCGAGTTCGGAACCATACATTAAATGCGTAAAATAAACAGCAATTACATGAATTATACATGAAAAACGTCCCTAACTATTTTCGATTAAAAATGAATAAATAAAAAAATTAGTTTGACGATTTGTTAGGCTGTTTTCATCATCGTTTAATGGTATTCGTCCATAAATGTGAATAATCGAACTTGATTAGCTAATGCAATTAATTCAGCTCTTATTTCAATCTACATAACAAAAATCCTTGTTGTCCTGAGTGAACTGAGATAAAGTGATGTAAGATTTCCTAAACGTAAACGAACATTGCGGCGTTGCTAGATAGTTCGCCAAAATCTTTTGGGAATTTTAGCTAAAATTTTTGTTGAGTTTAATCAAGGTGCCAGGAACATAGTGCCATCATTAATAACTAAATTGCTAGCAAAGACTGTTCTGTTGTACATCAAAACCCAAGAGCCGAGACATATTTAATAAGTAATTATGGAGAAACTGGTTCCATCAGGAGAAAGTCCTTTAAAAATAACCATTCGAGGACAAGCGATATGGTACCAAGTATTTTAGATGAAACTATAGAAAAGTAATTTTGTTCGATTTTGGAAAAATTTACGAGAGAGATTGATAAGAGTCAACATTCCTTTTAATTACTTCGAATTGTGGAGGAGGATAAATTTGATATTGAGAAAGCGCATACAAGCGTTCGGCGCAGAAATTTTATTACCCCCGAGAAATTATATCCTCAGTCACTGAAATAAAATTCCCCCGATGGGTGTAATATAGTTAGTAGTAACAAAATAATGGTTTCGGCCACAGTCCTTTCAATTTTCCTGCAAAACAATGGACCATCAGAGATGTGCAAGCCCAGCTGCCCAGCTGATGTAGTAGTCTAGCCCGTTTTGGAAGGGGTTTCTTAGAAATACATACATAGGCGCCGCGAGGGAAGAGTGAACCCCCTCTGGTAAACAAGATGATATTTCAATAAAAAAATTTAGAAAAAGACATCACCTCACTCTATAATAGCGTATTGTTCCTTTTCGGAGAAAATTCTGCCGGCTTCCATTAGGGTGGCGCATATTTGATAGCATCCACAATCTCACCGAAGCGGCTTCTTATGTAAACATTCGAAGAAGAGATTTTCGAAATTGAAAATGTTTGGAATTTTGAATACTCCCTCAGATATTTAATAAGTTTTAGACTTCGAAAGAGTGAAATGATTTGCCAGAGAAAATAAAAGAGTATCTAATTGGAGGGGGGGGGGATTAACTCACTGATTGCACATTTGGAATATTGGATGTAAGTTTTGATCCAGACCCCAGTTTTAGGATCCAAATTTGAAATTTCGAAGAGGAGCAAAATTAAAATAAATGGCGCAGAAATCGAGCGAAGTACCGAAATCCGGACTGATTTACGTTACTGATTTTGAATATTTCAATAGATTTTTGGAAAGGCTCTGATTTAGGCCCTGAACTCCAAATTTCCAGCTTGAACTAGACAAAATTAAGTTGATTTGGAAAATCATACGACGCATCCCAATAGGAGAAGCAGGCATCTAAGACTGGCCACAAAACGGGAGCCGTTCCGACTTGGCACCGGTTCTGGTGCAAATTTGAATTTGGCTCCGGCTATGGTTGAAATTCATAAAACTGGTTTCGGCATAAAGTCATACTCTTGGCTCCGGCTTTTCTAGAAAATGGTCGCTCCAGTGCCTGATTTGAAGTATCTCAATAGCTTTTTCCTCCTACCACATGATCGTCGGAAACCCAAGTTTCTTGATTGAAATTCAATTTTGAGGCCCAAATATCAACCAAATCAAAAATTAAACGAAATATTCGGATTTCACAATTTATAAAAATCCTTATTTCAAAGCTGCGGATGACTTCAGATTTAAAATTTCCAAGTTGGTGGTACGTTCTCGTCCCACTTTTGGGGGAGAGAAGCTTTTCATACGAAAAAGAACTAAAAACGTCACAAAAGTTCCACACAGATCACAGTGAAAATAAATACGACGATGATTATAATTGGGGGTGGGGGAGATAAAATTAAAAAATAAAATAAAAAATATTAAGTTAACTCGGGTTTTTAGCAAAGAACCGGAGCCAGTGTTCGCCGCCAAAATATTATTTGTTCGAGACGGAGCTAATTTTAGAAAATTATTTTCTGGTGTCGGGGTCAATTTCCAAGAATAATTTCGCGAAACCGGAAATGAAATCGGAAAAACTATTTACTGAAGCTGGAGCCAATTCCCGAATTTTACTTAAAACCTTCTCAATTTTTGATTCCGCCTTTAGAACTTCCTCCTTTCCTCCTCCTATTCCTCTTATGGTCTCCCCTCAGTTCCAGACCTCTAGTTTTGAACATCGCCTAACTCATTTTGAGTTCTGATTTCCTACTTCTGCCCTCCCCTTCTTATGCCGAATTTTTGAAGCAGAGTCGAAGTAATATTAAAATCGAATTCAATATCTCAGAAAACCTCATATTTCAAATCTATACTGTATTTTTATATTTTTGACTTCTCCTGTTCAACAATTTTCAATTAATTTGACCTCGGAAATGAATTAAGCGACCACCAAAATCGTAAGCTTGATGAATATTTTGTATTTTATTTATTTATTTTAAAAATGTTGAATCCTTTCTCTTCTCGGATCCCACAGTTATCGAGAAAGAGTCAAAATAACATCGAAAATCAATCCAGAGTGTCTTTAAAACCCTCTATACAGGTGCTTGATACCTATATTGTGTTTTTTGACATTTTCAGCCCTACTTTCGCCGCTTGGTGCCACATGTAAGGTAACACTGGTGAAAAGATTAATTTAAGAACATTGAGTACTGCACCTTTGATATCACCAAGCAGGATCAAAGTGGCAGGAAGAGGAGGAGGAGGAGGGAAAGGTGCCAGCTTCAAATCATGTCGAGAAAGTCGACACTTGGTGAATTATTGCAGTTAGAAAATTTAGGAAAGTGGGATTTATTTATGTCTTCTCCTTCTAAATCTTAACTAAAATTAATCGGTTCCTACTGTTTACACTCCCGACCCCTTCTGACTCCACAAATATTTACCAACTGTGGCCCAGTTCGGATGTAATTATTACACTCCCATGACAGAAGAAATATACTACAAAATATCCCACTTCAAAAACCATTGAAATACAATATTTCATGCACGTGATATCCCAGGAGTGAAGGCCCCAAGGACAAATAAAGGAGGAGAGAGTGTCAGCCTGTAATCATGTTGAGAAAAGTCGGCATTCAGTAAATTCTTGCTGTCCAAATTTGTAAAAGTGTAGATTTGTTTTAGATCTAAACTAAAATCAATAGATTTGCTGCTGTCTACACCCCTCTTCAGACTCGAAGTCGAAGCCGAATGTTTACCCTATTTTCGTTCCCTCTACCTCTTGTAAAGCCACAATTTGGGATTTAAAGTCCAATCAATATCGAAAATGAATTCCACGAGTTTGAGACGCCTTTGGATGGTACCTAGATTACATCATAGTGGGTGTAAGAAGGCGGGAAAATCCCCTTAATGGGGAGGTACTGATGTACTGAAACAGATCAGGAATTTACGTCCTATAATCGCACAAGTCGTTGAGATTGATAACCTTTTAAAACATTCTACACCTTGTTCCATAAGGCCTTTGTTAATGTATGATAATGTAAACAATAATTGTTTTCCACCTTTACATTTCTAGGGCTGTTACGAAAGATTGAAAAAGGAACAAACTATAGAAAATCGGGTCCAAAGTACATTTGTTTAAAATATTTTTCAATAAAGGCGATAGGAAGCGAGTTATGACTCAGGAATCAGATTCTTGGTTGTTTTTCGTTGCCTGTGGTACCGGAAGCCCGGGTCAGAGAGGCGGGATCTTTTGACCCCTCCGTCAGGGCGGTGACCTAAACACAACTAGTTTTGTGTGATTTTTGTTCAAACTGATAACTTTTTTCTTGATTAAGTATAAATATTGACTTGACTAGACGCTCTGTGCTGATTTTTTCCGTACCTGGCGTGAAACCTGGACAGTGTCAATTGCATCACAGTTTGTGAGCCCCTGCCCTAGTCTATAATTTAATTCAGCTTTTTAAAAGTAGTTTTAGAATGTAAAGCATTTTTCAGTTTGTGTCTTGAAAAAAGAACATATTTCTTTCGATTCTCCATTCGTCAAATTACTCGTGTATTTAGTTAAATAACCTTCAATAACTCAGCTACTCTCTAATATCGAGATTTTCCTTCCTCAAACATTACACAGCCTCGCAAATATCATCTTTGTACTGAATTCGCGCTCTCGTGTTTGTTTAGACCTACTGCACGGACAAACAAGTGGCGGATTCGGCGGCCACAGCCACGGCATACATGTCCGGGGTGAAGGGCAATTATCGAACGATCGGTGTAACCGCCAATGTACGCGTGGCCGACTGCGAAAGCGCCAAAATGGAATCGAATCGGCCCTCATCAATAATCAAATGGGCCCAAGACGCGGGAAAGGCGACCGGTACTGTAACGACCGCCAGAGTAACGCACGCGTCTCCGGCCGGTGGCTACGCTCACGTACCTTGTCGGGACATGGAATCAGATTATGATGTCATCAAGAAGTACGAATTGGATCCAAAGTCGTGTAACTTCGACATAGCCAGACAACTGATATACGAAGATCCCGGTCATAATTTGAAGGTTAGATCAGACGTTTTCATGGGCGTAGCCAGCGAGGGGCAAGAAGGGGCAATTGCCTACCCCGGGTTTTGAAAAAAATTATGTTTCAGTTCTCACAAGATTATTTTCGAATATTTAAAACCAGCTGAATAAAATTCGCAGAAAATAGGATGTGCCTAGAGGCCTAGACGCTAGATAACGAAAATGCGTGACCAGCGCCACACTGATAGCAAAAAGCAGCGACTTGAACCTGCATAAATTCTACCTTCTTGCCTCCTACTGGAAAAAGTTTTATCTGCGCCCATGGACGTTTTGCATCGCTAAACACAAATTCAAACTTCTAACTTACGACAGTGTGTTATTCGCTCTATTTTCAGGTCATCTTGGGCGGGGGTAGAAGCAAATTCCTTCCAAATAGCGGCTCGCAGAACGGTAAAGGTGAGCGATTGGACAAGGACCTAATCGAAGAATGGAAGAACGATAAGATGAATAGGAAAGCAACCGCGGCGTACGTGAGCAATGCCAATGAACTGAGACAAGTGGATGTGTCAAAAACGGACTATCTCTTAGGTAACTTGAGGATTCCAGGCCATGACACTACCCTCGAAAGTAGAACAACGACCAACTTCTGTTTTCTATGATTGCAGGTCTATTCGCGCCTAGCCATATGGACTATCGCTTAGATAATGCCACAGAACAACCGAGTTTATCAGAAATGACCGAGAAAGCTATAAATATGTTGAAGAAAAACGATAACGGGTTCTTCTTGTTCGTCGAAGGTGCCAGAATTGACATGGCGCATCACGATGATCAAGCTCACTATGCGTTGGACGAGACTGTGGAATTTGACAAAGCTATTAAAAAGGCGTACGAAATGACCAACGAAGAGGACACTCTGATCGTCGTGACTGCCGATCACGCTCACACCCTCACCATGAGCGGTTATCCGGCCAGGGGACATAACATCATGGGTATTTACGGAAAATCAAAAGATGGACTACCATATTCGACTCTCAGTTACGCAAACGGTCCCGGGTACCAACAGGAGATGTCTGGAAAGCGACATGATCTGGAGAAGGACGACATAGGTATGTACATTCAGTTTCACTATTCCTAATCGATCAGAGTCAATATGCATCTTGTGAGGGTGAAAGCCGGAACTGTACTGACAATACGATCACACCCCCTAGTGAATTGTAGAATTTCTTTCCCCCTCTACCTTATCCAAAATGCCACATTGGTACATCCATGATACTAAGTGTAGGTTTCATATTGATTCTCTTACGACCTTAAAACTCCGTTTAAAGTATCAGAGCGGGACTCATGTTAACCCCCCTCCGATTTCTGCTCTAACTAGAAAAACTGGTGATGTTGTGGAATAAAAATCTGTTAAAAAGTATTTAAGCTAGCGGGTAATGGATTTGAAGTTGAACATAGGGATTCCACGTAAGAAAAAATGCAACTTCTCATTAGAACATCTTACAAGTACAGTTTTCATCAAAAACAAACGATTCAACCCAAACAATTTTTCGTTCTCAACACAACAAAAAATTCAACGGGAACTTTTTTTAACAAAAGAAATTCATGCAGGAGTGCACAAGGGCTCCAAAAAATAGAACTTTTGGGGACCCGTTGATGAAGTGATGTCCTTCACTCAATATTAATTAAATAAATGGCACGTAAAAACCCATTTCTCTAGTTCTCGGATTCGCTGAACTCATTTTTTTTTTTACATACCCCACAGGTTAGCAGCAGATAATAATTGGGGTTAGTAGTTTCCAATAAATGAACTACAGGTTTGATGGGTGGCCAATTTCCTTCTGAGAGGGTTTCTTAAAGTGTGGAATTCATTTCTAAGGTGATTTTAGCTGTAACCTTTATCAAGAAGGATCTACAGGGAACTACCACCTGAATTATTAGAAGTTATACAAGTGGTAGTCAGTGATCAAATATGGAGATTTTTAAATGACTGAGTTAATTTTTGAGGCTACTCCAGATGTAACTCATACGCAGAAGACTCCACAAGGAGTTACAACCTGATCCTATTAATTCAATTTCGAATATTCCAGGTTCAAGCCCCTTGTGGAGCCTTTTAGATACGGGTTACAGCTAGAATGACCTCAGAAATAAACTCGGTACCGTAAGAAACCCTGTCATTGATATATTGGAAACTGTAACATCAATTTTTATGTACTTCTTGTAGATTCTTTGAGGCGAGGGTGCGTCTAGAAAAAAAAAAAATCAACTATTGGTTTAGAAAATGTGAAACCCATACAATGTGGTCAACGCCGGACATTTATTTGACTAACATAGACTCTGGACTTCATTTCTTCCGTAGACCCCCCATAGCCCTATGTTGGAAAGCCCATGCACACCCCCTAAGGAATTTTTTTTAAAACAAATTTCCTGTCAAATCTTTTGTTATGATGACGAAAACAAAATTTTGGATCGTATTATCTTTATTCAAAAAACTTCACTCCTCAATTTCCTAACATCCGTGTTTTTTTTTTGTCTTTTTTTGAACACCAATGCGTACAACATTTCATCTTATGGTACTGTAAATCGAAAAAAGCTGAAGGACCACCCTACTAAGCATACCTGGACACCATTTTGATTCTTAAAACCACTGTCAACATCGAATTTGCGGTCTTCCTGAGAATCAAAAAAACGGCCCCTATTCAAATTATGTGGTTCTAATTGACGAGCTAAGAGCAAACAAATGTGGCAGTTTCTATAAAAAGGGGTAACTTTGTCGATCCGACGAATTTTGAGTTACGGATAGTACATAATAGAAGAATGAATGCCCCCGTTCCAAGGAGCTATCGGCGAGATCTGTAGCGTTTTTCTTTGCGGAGATACAAGCGGCCAAAGATGAGTGTAACGAGAAGGCGCGAAAATACATTTTCGAGAAAAACGTGTCTGAAGTTAGACACACCTTTCCCTCCCACTCCTTCAAGTGGCAGTAACTCGCCACAGAGTCACGTTACCAGCCTCGAGGAGGGTAGGTTGGAAAGGTAATTTTTCGCTCTTCTACGTGGTAACTTTTCAGAACATCGGATTTATTCGTGAGCTCCGAAAAACCGCGAAGAAGCGACGCAGACATTCGCATTCTTTTCTCATTCTCTTTCATAATTCTCTTTCTCTCTCTTCTCTTTCACACCCGTAAATTTTGTCTCTTCGTTATTGCGATGTTTTTTCTATAGAAATCGACCAAAATCTCAAAATTGATTTCTTCACCAAAAATCTTAGTTTTTCTTTTTTCGCGTTTTCTGAGACTTCGATCGATCGACAAAGTTACCCCTTTTTTATAGAAACCGCTACAAATGGTTATTTCCTTACAGTCGCAAAGAACCTTAATGAACCTGAAGTATGATTTTGGTTAGCATATAGGCCGTCTGTTCAAGGTTCAGTCAAGACCAACCGCGAAGGTCAGATCAATTTTCAGATCAAATTCAAATCTTTAAAAGAAATATTAGATAAAAAATAACAAAAATTAAAAAATAAAATAAAATAAAAAGATTATAATTTAAAAATCAAACCCGATTGAACTTGCATATAACCCCGCGTAAATAAAATTGAATCGCATCAAATCAAAGTCAAATCATTGGGCGAAACAGATAAGATTAGATCATTAGCGTGCAAAACAGATCAGATCATTTTCGAATCAGATCAATGATCTGTGCCCAGCTCTGGTCAAGACACATCTTATAATCGAACTCAGTTGGAACTCGTTCGCACCGAACTCTAATTCTTTCAAGTGCTCTCAGGACTCGTAAACTATCCAATAGAAATTTCAGACTCTCCTAAATATTCTTTCCGGCTCCTTTCGAACTTTTTAAGACACATTCAGATTTCTAAAATTCATTCAGACGGTTCTAAAACTCATTGTAACTATACATCAAGAGTATCTACATACAGTAAAAAAAACTCTTCCAATTTGCTAGAACTGGTTTGAGACTCAGTCAATTTTTTTAAAACTCATTCAGACATTTTTAAAACTCATTTTTGGTGGAAATTCTTCCCAAAATTGATAAATCAAACTCTCACTCTGCTACCAAATATCATTCGGACTAAACTAATTAAGTTTTATTTGAAGTGCGTGGAAACGTCAGATTCGGTTGCGTAACTTGTTTAGACTTTTACTGACTCTTCCAAGAATCATTCGGAAACCCCTTCTCTTTTCTAATTTTACTCTCAACCCGAGCCCTAGAATCCACCCCTTCGAGCAATTACTTCAGAGACGTCGGGGAGGCTGTTAGGGCTGTCTTAGCCCTCTTCTCGTCTTAATGTAGCGAGTTGCTACGTGGGCTCGAACCCGGGACCTCCGGATTCCGAGACCAGCGCGATATTCACTCGGCCGAACAGACCCCATTCGGAAACTCCTTGGGACTCATTATAATTCATTCAGATTCCCAAACAGAATTTACATTTGGTCAAAACTCGATAAGACCACGTTCACACTCGTATGAGACTCTACACGTTCAAATTCCTTCAAACTCCATGAAGACGTCAACACAAGCTAGACAGAACAGAGATCCATTTATTTGCCTCCAATACTTGATTCCGACTCCCTTAGGATTCAATAATGAACTCATTCGGTTAGCATCAATTTAACTGATGAGTGTGAACACTTATCCGACTCTCTAAAAGTCCATTCGGCTGTTGGGAACGTTAAGATTCATATCGTACTCTGCCAAAATGCACTCCGACAGTGAGACACAGTCAGCGGCCTGGGAGATTCGTCAAGCCTCATTCATATTCTGCTATATAAGACGCATCAGATTGTCTGCAAAACTGTTGAAAGACTTGTCAGACTTCTTACGAACCATTGACGCTTTACTAATATTAAGGCTAAGTTGGCTGCCCATGGCATTCGTTATAGTCTCACCAGACCCTTTTAAAATTCATTCAGATTTACCAGTAATTCATTGGCTGCTCTTAAGACTCTTTACTTATTCGGATTCAGTTGAGATTCATTAGACAGTTCTTAAAATTATTTTAAAACTCTTTTAAGACTCCTCAGATTCGACTAAGATTAATCTGGCTCTCCTTAGAACTTATCAAGTCATTCGCACTTCGCTGAGAATTACTCAGTGATTTTCCTATTAGTTAAGACTCATTAGACTCGCGAAACGTATTCACGCTCTGTTAAAACTCATTCGGCCTCCCTTTTAAGACATTTTTAAAACTCCTCAGACTAGACTAAAATTATTTCGGCTGCCTTGCGGATTCTTCAAGACTCATCAGACTTTCTCTCTTACAAAACTTCATTCAGACGCTTTTCAAAAAGTTTTTTCGTATTCTTAGAACTCGTTCCGAGCATTTTCAGACTAATTCAGACTCCGTAAGACTCAATAAAAGTTATGTGTATCGCATAAGATTCGTGAAACTCATCAGAACTCCGTCAAGTATTACATGTTTTCGATAAGACTTCTTTAGCCTCTGATAAAAATTATTCTAACTTTGTTCAGATAAACTCAGAATTTATTATAAGTAACGCTTTCAAAAACTCACTCTAAAAATGGAACCCTAGACTGGTGACTCCTGCCATTTCGATTTTAGATCTGGTTTTTCAAATGCGGTGAAAGGGAATGTAGGGGGGATCCAGCATGTTCTTAGTATACAAAGCGAAACTTCTGTATCGATTAACTTTTTTTCGAGCAAAAAAAAATGGAATCACGAATGGACCGTACAACAGAACAACAAATTGCGCAAAATCAAAAACCACGTATACCCCTGGAAAACAATACAACAAAATCAACGCAAACTAGAAACTACTATTAACCAACTGCGACTAGAACATACAACCCTGAGCCCCTCACACCTCCTGAAAAAAGAACCACCACCGAAATGTCTAACTTGCAACGAACAACTAACAGTAAGACATATACTACTTGACTGCAGAAAATACACAAAAATACGAACGAACTTACAACTACCAAACAACCTCCAAATGATACTAACTGACAATCAAACTGCCCTTATAACCTCGTCCACAAATTCTTAACCCAAACCGGAGTCAACTTCAGCGTGTCTTCGTAACCAGCATATGTATATAAAGTATACCTATTTACTATACGTAAATTTAAGATTATAATCCTTCTAGGATATTAAAAATCTTTAATTAATTAATTTAAAAAAAAAAAAAAAAAAAGTGGGAGAATTATCATTAACTCTGGGATCGTGCCGTTTGCTTCCGAGTTTCTTGGAGGTGGCGAAGATCCGGTCTAAGTGGTCGTCCCTATCGTCCTCCCCCTTGATTCGCTACGGGTAAAAGCTATCAATATTTTTTGTCAAACTTTGTACTATTATGAAAATGGGGGATGGGCCAAAACAAGGCTTGATGCGTCCCAAAACAGAGTCGTAGAAAGTCTTGATGAGTTTGTTAAGGAGCGTGATATCAAGGAGTGTCAATGATTATAAGTCAAGTCTTAACTAGTGCTGAAATAGCTTAAACTGGGGCATAAACTTTCTGATCGTATCCCCTGTTTTAAAACTAGGCATCATCATCAGTGCTGAAATGTTATTAAATATGGATGTCACATACTTATACTATCCCAAGTATCTTTTAGTTGTCCTGCCTCAACAGTCCGAAGTAACACTACAAGCAGTACCAGGCTACAGAAGCAGTGAGAAAGCCTTTGCCTCCGTTCTTGGTGACACTTTCCTAAAAAGGATATCTATCCGAATACCAGAATTACAAACTTAATTTTTTTTTTTACAGATTCAGTGAAGTACAGGTATCCGGCCACAGTTCCCAAAGATTACGAGACGCATGGCGGAGATGACGTCGCTGTATACGCCAGCGGGCCCTGGTCGCACTTATTCAGCGGCAATTACGAACAGAACTACATTCCGATCGCCGAAGCTTACGCCGCTCAAATAGGACCTTCCAGCTCGAGGAAGCTGAAATCCGGCGCGACTACTCGAGTCGCCAGCAGTTTCCTCGTTGCCTTATGCATGTCGGCAATCGTGATTTTCAAGCAGTAACGCCGTGGTCCGACTCAGCACCGCAGTCGCGCTCCACTCCGCCTCTCCTTGACACCAAATTGTTAAGCCGCCGAATAATTTCGTACAGCTATCGCGCGGATTGCAGCCAATTTTGATCAACGACATCGCCGTGAATATTAAAAATGACGATTTAATGCGAACTAGAAGAAAATTTACGCCTCACGCTGTTAAATTATTACACGAGCATGACGAGCTCGAGTGGAAATAAGATGCGACAGACCTGTTTGCGGCGCCGGCGGGGCCGTCCATGCTATCGACAAAAAACTGAGTCGAGTAATTAGCGAATTCACACATCCTGCGGCGAGCAGTTCGCTGCTACCATTGTGAGAAAGAACAGAGAGCACTGTGATTGAATGTAAATCAGTCTAATGTAATATGGGAACCTTATGAGAACAAGCACTCGTCGCTGCAGATTCTGGGCACGTTGGTTCCCTCTTGTCTTTCTCTGTACTTCATTATGGTAGCTTCGTCACAGTTAAATTTCATTCTTAATGGAGATAGTTACTATTGGTCCCAAAATCTGACTCGCCTCTATACGAACTAAAGAAGTAAAAGTTTATGGATCTTTCCTCGACTCTTCTTCCTTTAAGGAAATGAAAACTGGGTGTTTAATGAAGGAGGAGGGTAACCTAGTCCTTAAAGAAAATAGTGAGTCACTGAAATCCCATTACGGAAACGGAAAAACTCTAAAAATGATTCGGGGGGTGGCAGCGGCCCCGAAATTTGTTCGTTTGAATGAGAACTTCGCCGTTTTCTTGTGATTATAAAAAAAGTCTGGTATTTGTTTTTCTATTAAGTTAGCCTGGTGCCGCTACAGTCACCGAGTAGCCGAGATCAACAGGTTTCCAGAGAAGGACCAGTGAACTTATTCAACATTTTACACATTCAATGTCAAAAATTATGTTTTAGGGAAGGAACGAACGTAACTTGCTCACTGAGGATACGATGTTCAACGAGACCTGCGCATCACTCAAAATATTACGGATCTTTGTCACGATAATTACGAACTGGACGACCTGTGAACGTTCAAAATTATGAATACCTAATTGAAATTGAAAAATCTTAAAAACTGCAAGCTTTTACAACTGTGAACCGACAAAATTGAAGATCACAATGCAATTATGCGCTTTGGCTATGACCATCACAACATAGTGACTCCCTATATTTGTCAGTGTTATATTAGTCAGCTCTGTCAAAATTTTGACTTTTCGAAATAATAAATCGTAGAATGTGTAAGCCATCGATATCATGAACTTTGTTACTGATAATAAATTTTGAAACCTCAGAATGGATAAACCATCAGAATTATAAACCCTAATAGTCATTGTAATTACGAGCCCTAGTAATAATAATCCTGAATCCTCGAAATTCTGAACCATCGATCCCTCAAAACGGAGACCTCTGGAAATAATGGAACCCCGAAATTTGTAAACCTTAATAATGGTTAACCTAAGAAACAATGTTTGTGAACTGACATTGGACTGGTTAGGCTAACTGGTTAGTGATGATAATCAGTCACGCCACACAAGTCTCCAAAATGTGCTCAGCGCACAGGCGCAAATAAAAGGGCTTCGCTCCCACATCCATTAGCATCCCCTTCCCTCCCCCACTTTCAGCACGTGTTTCACGAATTTAGCTATTTATCGAATTTATCTTCTTTTTTGCATATATTTCCTCAATTCTCAATTATCAACACTGACAAAAATGGAAAAAAATTGGAATCAGGTACCACTAGCACTCCGTGTGTGGTTTTGTGCTTACTAATTGATCAACACACATGTGGTTGGCTCCATGGCTGATACATTCTGACTCCCACCCATAAGTGAGAAATTCGTAGAAGTTTATTTTTTGAAGAAAAAAAGAAGTTCAGTTCACATCCATTGAAAAGAAAATCAACCCACATCATGTTTACTTTTCAACCAGCTTGTTCAGGTTCTCTTGTATGAAAACAGATAATAAGGTATCTACCGAAAAACCAGAAACAGAAATTGATAAAGGATTATTTTCCTATTTCACACAGGTAATTTTCGTCGATTTTCACAAGAAAACTCATCTTTATTACTTTCATGTTGGAAAATAAGCGATGATTTTAAGTCAAAATGGAGAGGGGTGAACCTTGATTCATGATGGCGAACTTAGGGGACCACTAAATAGAAACCCTGAATAAAAACTAGACGCAATTATGCTCTGCTACCACATTACAGAATAATAAGCATCAAATTCATATAATTACGAGGAAAGGTCATGATACCAAAATGTAACAAGTTCTTCATAATCGAGAATTATAACTACTCAAATAAAGGAAGTTATTAGTCACCCAAGCATTAAATTGCAAATTAATAAGGATATATATTTGATTGAACTTATGATCCCTTTTGATTCTCAAGTTATTACCTTTACATGCCATTGAAAATATTTCCAAAGTTCTATCGTTTCTAAAAACTGAAGGAGATATTTACTAGTCAAATTCCCTAGAATTTCCTCTTGACATGCGTTATATTTCGACTTTTCATTGAACTGGCCTGTATTGCCATAATTTTGGATAACAGTGGTGCTTTTAAAAGACCTAGGATCACATAAATTACTCTTTTCACAACAACAAATATAATAATCTCTCATAGACAATAGTAATTTATTTCAAGCAGTAGCGTAGCCAGACTTGGTATGAAGGGGGGGGGGTTTCGGCTGCTTACTACGTATTACCAGAATAAATTTTAATTTTTTCACATTTTCGGCTGATGCTAGGGGAGGGGGAGAGGGTCAGACCCCCCGTGGCTACGCCACTGATTTCAAGTGAGAGGACTAGCCATTCCCCAGCAGAAAATGAAGTAAAACATGTTTGGTAATATAATAGTTTCTTTTGAAACTTCAGTGCACACGTATATCCTCCTCTTCCGTGCCAACACCTATGGCACCTTCACTCCTCATTTCCAAAAGTGAAGCTTATGATGCCTCTTCTAGTAATTGGTCAGTTTTTGGTCCAGAATTCACAATGTTATACACTATGGAGACTCATCTATGACACTTTTTTCATTTGCCTTCATGGACACAGCAGGTTAGATTCAATTAGTTTTAATATTTCGACTTTCAACTGAATTAAAATGTCCGCAGTGGTATAGAGCTTTTTGGTGCTTTGATTTCGACCCGTACAACTCATCGATATAAATTCTACAACTTCTCATATGAATTAAGTTTTCCCACACGAACTAACACATCGCGGTACCAAAATGTTCAGTCGAGACTAAAATTTTCTTCATGAAGAACGAGCTAAGGGAAACTTCGTATTCTGTAGTTCATCCACAATGCAATTTGATTGAAAATCGAATGCATGTACTACTTTTCATTATTTAATGTTACATCATATATTTGGATCTCAATGTAATCATTATTTAAATTAAAGCGTTTTCCGTTGCCTTTTGTTTCTGTTTCACTCATAAAATACAGAACTGTTACGTGTGTTTCTCATCGAAATCCTATACTTTAAGTAATTAAACCAGAATCTGTGATGGATATATTGGAAACTCCGCGATTAAGATGTGTTTATTATGTACCATTCTGTATATTCATTATATACTGGGGTACGTAAACTGCATATGCACACGACTTCAGGGGAATTCAAAACTATGTTCAATCATGAGGCACAACTTAGCTTCAATAACATACTTCTTGTTCTCTAAGCTGATTACGACACGCAGAAGGTATTTTAAATCAAAAAACACTATTGCGAACTTGGAATACTTTATTGTAAAATTGTCCCCAAAGGAGATTCATAACTGAAAAACAGCTGGACGAAAATGAGAAATTGTCAGGAACTTTCATTGAAAAAGACTCACAAGCCTCATATTTTTATGCCAACTTGATTAATTGACTTCGGCAAATTGCTCCACAAACACCTGAAAAGAAAAAACAAATGAAATGAAATTTATGTAAATAGATTTCACTGTAGTAAGTCTTCCATAGATCCAAACTTGATGCTTATTACCTTGCATATTTTGAGCCTCCTTGAATATAAGATACTTACCTTTACCTTACGATATCCTAACGCAATTCATATTTCAATAAAGGTTCATTACTTTGGAGTCGGTGGAAGATCCAAAAGAGATGAAAATTATTTTACTTTCTTCAAAATACGTTCAATGTCTCCAAAGAAAGGATTATTATTTGAACCCAAGTTTATACCTGAAAAAAAAAAAGAAAAAAAAAAAAGAATTAGTATGGAACACACGAACTTCCCCCGGTGGAGCGTAGGGCGATGCACGCATGCAAAAGTAGCCCCCAGACAGCGCACCTCTGGCCCAGGAAATTATCCTTTCGAGTATCGCATCGGTGACCAGAGGGACGTCTTGAGGCTCGCCTGGGCCCCGATTTCGCCTCTGCTTGTCTCGGATTCGAGCTGTCCTGCCAGGGCTCGGACACCCTACTAACCATAGCAACGCTCACCCAGCGTTAAACTGGAATTCGGGTGGCCCACAGCCGGACTGCGGTTCCTTCCTTTACCCCTCCCCTCCTCGTCTTGGTAACAGTGGCGACGGCGGGATAAACCCTTAGGGAGGGGGAGGGGACTGCAGCAGTTCTAGAGTAGTAAAAAGTCATAGTGTCGAGTGTGGGCCGAGCTTTTTTCGTCAGTCTGCCGCCTCGAACATTTCGTCTCCGTCTTCTTCCTCATAATAGTCGAGACAAAACCGACACCAAGTTCCATTTGCTTTCACTCTTCAGCATTTCCGGAACCAAGGTGTTCGGCGCGAGATGGTCGATCACGTCGAGACAAAACCGACACCAAGTTCCATTTGCTTTCACTCTTCAGCATTTCCGGAACCAAGGTGTTCGGCGCGAGATGGTCGATCACGTCGTCATCGATGTCGCTGTCGTTACCGGAATAGATCATTCTTCCCATCCCGCGCCTCACCTGCTTCCAGGCCACACACTCGGACAGGATTGCCTGGGGTTGTCCTTAGCCCTTCGATCACAGTGCATGCTGCATGCACACGGAGCTCAGCGCTATCACCATCAAATGTAAGTAAGTGCTGGGGCACCCGTGGCTGCTCACGACTTAGATCAGGTGGAATTTCAGTTCCCCATAGGACCTGACAGACCACCGATCACTAATCGAGGTCGTGTATTAGCGTTCAGGTCCACTCGCCTTTGGTCGACTGGGCAACTGCGTCCTTTCACTTACGAAGCATGGACTACTGCACGTCCAGCTTGGCCTGAAGTGTCTCTCGTTTTGTCTTCACTCTCTTCTTTGCACTATATACCCTCCCTGTTTTCCCGATCTTAAGCTTGACTGGTGGTATACATGCTAGTACGCCTACTGCTTCCGAATACGGTACGCATTGACACCACTCATCGCAGCTTTTCGTTCAGCCTTTTCCATCCTAACTCTCCTGTAGGGTATCTTGATGGCGTTGGCATATTATACGGGCGTCCCGTATACGAGAACCGACATAAGGACGTTCACGTGGACCTACATCTTGTGCTTCTTCTACCTCGGCCCACCTAGGTTCGACATTAGACGAGACAGCAGTCCGGCTACTCGATCCGCTTTCTCAGCTGCGCGCCTAAATTTTTCAAATTTACTGGTAATGTAGTAAGCTATAGTTGAAGAGCTCGCCTAGTGCCAACAGATATAACCCCCATTTGAACTGCTGACAGCTGTCCACGAGAACAGCGCGGTGATCTCAAATCAATACCTGCAACTATTGAAGTCTATTGGAATTTCCGAATACGGATTTTCCTTCAGCACATCCAGTCAGAATTTACCAGTCGAATTACACGTCACTTGTTCGTTACCCCAGCTAGTGGGAAAACAAACAGGATGAAGAATTCAAAAATTCCACAGGACCTTCACGGAGCTAACATGATCGGTTGCTGTATCAGTTGAATCATATGTAACTCGTACGTTTTTCTCAGCTTAGGGAAAGACAAGCCGGGTAAATCTAAAGAATACAAATATTCCCCCGGAACAGTTGACTGCGCTATCACGATGTTCGTTTTCCCCATATGTCAACAGTTTGTTGTTGATGGCGGTCACCATACCTATCGTCTTTCGGGCATAGAATCGCTCTTTCACACAGCCAAGAGCCAGTTTTTCATTTAAGTTCTGTAACTCAAAGTATACCCTCGCATTCGAGTCATTAATAGCATTAAATGATACTACTCATTTGAGCCTTCAAACATTTGTCCATCCATAGTCGCAATTTTGCCGTCACCAATCTCCGATAGAACTTCTGCAAAATTAATAGCCTCGGGGTCTCCTTGCAAATGGACTCGTATGTTCGTTTTCAGCGAAAGTCTTCGAAATAAATGGGGGGGGGGGTTGGATTGGAAAAGCAGACCGTTTAAAACTGCCGAAGTATAATACAATCCCCGCACCCAACGCTACTGAAACTTGAACTTGCGGAAATTTACAATAAGAAATAGCTTCAACTCGCGTTGCATTCAATCGGAGCGTCTTTTTGCAGTTCATCACTTCATGTTTGAGTTATTCAGACGAAGATGACTATGTTCTCAATAAAAAAATTGGATAATTAAAAGAAATACGAAACATAGTTTCCAAAAACTGAAATTTTAGAACTTTCTGAAAAGATACCTACAGTGCTGAAAATGGTCCGTGTGGTAAATAAATAAGTACAAAATAATATCCAACTGTGTTAACTATGATCGTCTAAAGTAAAATAAAAATGTGATAATTGATAATAAGGTACATATTTTCAGCTCGTTTTGGAATTTTCAGACTGTCAACCCCCTAATAATTTCTGAAGAAAGGCAGTTATCACCAAATTTTAACATAATGTGAAGAAGTTCAATGTAAAACACTTCCAAAAACTTCCAAGTCGAAAAAAATTAAGGGGTTTAGAGTGGGCAAAGTCTTGTGGACCCCCTCCTAATAAGGGTACCGATATTTTTTAGACTAAAACCTTCCAGGAACGCATACGAACACACCCAGAAGTACGAACTCTTTAGCTCTGGCAGTTCATCCGCCAACCTCGAATAACAAACACACAGTCAAACAAACATGATAAGATTAAAATGAAATAAATAATCTCTGGACAGAAGAAGAAAATCTGAGATTGCCTTCTTTCAAATAAAATACAAAACACCTCAAAAACTAACCACAGAAAGAAAATAAAATTGATTTTGGAATAAAATTTGCTCTGATTTTATACGTGATCTGACATCTTATATTAATACACAAGTTAAAGAAACAGACAAAAAATAAGGATTCTAAGTTACAACATAATAGCAATAAGATTTAAAATAGGTTTTTTTTTTGAAAGACTGATGTCACAACCAGATTAGATTACATTAGTGGTATGGAATATTGTATGATGATAGAAATGACTTATATTAATAATGAAGTTTTTGTTTTTCACAATCGACCGGCATTTTGCAATTTTTCGGTAATCACTATATTTCTACAGAATTTTCAAGTTTTTGGGGGTTTTGGTTGCTCTGCCAAAAGAAAGATTCTACATACATGCTTGGTTGCCGATTTAGTCAGATGCTATTAATTTTTTTGGTTATTTTACTTTTGCCTGTAGACACACCATGAATTTATCGGATTACAATAAAATTTACATGGGTGCAGAGAGATATCTCGGTGTCAATGCCTGTTGATTTTAAATGTAATCGTATGCTCTGGTGGCAAAAAATTACTATTCTACCATTTCACGTAAACGAGCTTTCGTACTCATGAGCTCCTTTCTTGAACTTGGGGAGAGGGACAAAACGACCGTACTATCCTATCCAGCTTCACGAGTGGGACCCAAGTGCCCCATGCCCTGACTCAGGGTTCAGAAATATCTAGTTAACGACTTGATGGCCGGGGCGACGAGAGATGGGCTCTAGATTGATACATGTATTAGCAATGACTGAGAACTCGTGCACAGACTCGGAAAACAAAATAGTATAACTCTGATGAGGCTGTGAAGCCAGAACTCAACTCTCGGAACATGGTTACCTGACTGCGGTTACGAGCTAATAATGTCGATCATCAGGGTCAATTTCTATACATCAGTTGATGCTCTATGGGGTTATATAGTCTGTAGCACTGGTACATTGAACGGGTGGGCACTGCATCGCAGCAAACATCAACAATATTTCTATGGGATCCTGTTATATGAAAGGTTTAAATTAGTCAGGCGAGATGCACATGCGAATTCGAGTGAGTTGGTCTACTTCCTTTAATTAAGCTAACAGGTCGGTCAACACTTGGGGAGGTATAGCCAACGTACAGTATCATCAGCAAGCATCTCGTTGCGAATTAGCATTCGATACCGCCAAGTGGAGCGACTGATGTAAAATATCAGAGCGGTGGCTGAAGGGCGACGTATTCCTCCTTCCCTAGCGAAGATCGAATAAAAAAATCCACCTTCACGGCTATTGATGCTCACTCGTTACTCAGGTAGTCGTGGTTAATGTTTCAACTCAGCAAGGTGACGAGTGACAACATTCAAACATGCAATTCGGCGAAATTGGTTTCGTTTGCGTACTGTTATTCTCGAGTAAGCCAATTTTCTAGTAATTAACACCGAATATTATTATAATTAGCTGCTAACAAGTAAATGTGCATAGAATATTTTTTGTAAGGTTCCAATACCATGACAGTGCTTAATCGAACGCTATAATTCTTATGTAGTCTAGTCCTACAAGTTTTATTCATATAAATTATCGGACTTAGTTTCTGGGCAAAAATCTGTAAGACAGTGTTTAAAATACACATGCTACAACCCCCTCCGTCACTTGGTCCATCAACAGAGTGTCTCCGGAAGTCAAAACGTGAATATGGAGGACTACCGGGGCACTCGAGATTATCAGCCTGATTTTGGGAGACTTTTTCCAGTTTGGCACAGATGATTTCGAATAAATTTAGTTAAAAAGAATAACCACTTATACTTTCATTTTAGAAAAGAGTCTCTCTCAAACTTTCGAGAATCTTTCTATATCGAAATAGAAAGATTTCCCTCCATTACTTCGTTCATTTACAGGATAGTTACTGAAGTTGGAAACCAAAAATCTGGAAGGGGCACAGAGGGACTTCGAGACGTTCATTCCCTAATTTTGGGGATTTTTTTTTTTAAAGTTTTACCCTCAAGTGTTCTTAGTAACTTCTGTAAATTTATTTTGGAAAAATCCTCCCCTTTCAGATTTTTGGAAAACTTTCAACCGCCGAAGCATTCTACACGATTTTATTCATCCACAGGATAGCTACCCCAGTCATATACCGAAATGAGGGGTGTACAAAAGGACTTTGAAAAATCCGTTTTCTGATTTGGAGGACCTTTTTTTCTCTTAGTTTTACACTGATAATTCTCAATAACTTTCGTAAGAAATTCATCATCTGAACTTTTATTTTAGAAAAATACTTCCCGATCAAATTTTTGGGAAACTTTTCACAAAACTAGTGGAAGGGCTTCTGGGGAGCTTAGGGGATCAGTAGATACTCACGTCTATCATTGAGGCTTGTCATCTCAGAGTCGATCATCTTTACTTCTTTCAAAAGTGGGTTTATTTTGTAAAACAGGATTAGAGCAGACTGCGTCCTTCACCTACGATCATAAAATCTCATTTGTATTTAAAATGATAAAATTCCATGTATGGTTTTTGACAACAACTGTTTTAAATTGTAAACTAGCAGCTGTTTTCTGGGTTAGAAACTTATTTGTTTTTACAATCAGGTTCTCTACCCTACTGCATTTTTCGTAATAAGAGATGGTGGGTGGAGGATATTTGAAAAAGTTTGTAGGTATCGGAAATTCTCCATTTTCTGCAAGCGTGAATTCTTTTTTGAATTTTTCTCCCCTTTTTTTCTTCCCTTTCAGCAATTACACGTAGTTCGAAACAAAAAGCTCCATCGACCCACTATCTCTATTTATACCTATTAAAAACGATAAAATCTGATTGGAACTGTTTGCCGGCAAACCAGACAATATCCAACATGGTTCCTTAAACACCAACAAAGTTGAAAATATTTTAACTTTAAACCAGAAATTATCAGCTTCTGGTTTCCGGGGATCCAAAACAGGTTGGATATATAGTGGAAATACATTAGGAGTTAACAGACGCAAATAGGAGGGGGTCGTCTTAGCCCCAAATTCTCTTACAACTTCCATAGAAAACTGAACAGTTATACAAGCAAAACAATTTTCAGCATTATTTTGACATTTGTCAGCCTCCATGAACCCACCCTCCTACTCCAGGCCGCCTATTAAAGCTCGGTTCTTTTATAACTTTATTACCTTGTTGGGTCTTATCAGCGGCATGCGATAGATAGCAATACTGTTTCCCTAAAAGTTTCATTCAACTCAGGAGCGCAACCAGAACTTTTTTTGGTAAGGGCTAGAATTTCGAAAAAACGTCTCCCTCCTTAAATGTTGATACTCTTACTTTGTAAACTTGTTGAACATTCTTTACTACATATCAACTAAATATTATTGGATGATGGGAGGAGGGGGGAGGGGAGGGGGGAAGAAAAACCAACAAAAAATGCTACTTTAATATTCTCGGTTTCTCGAGAATGACCCATTGTCCGAAGTAAAACAAGACTGGTTCTGAAATAAAAGACCTAGGAGAATCCCTTTCCCCCATCTCGCAAAAAATAGGTTTGAACCGATTTATACCATCAACCACAAACGATAGTACAAAAACCATAGAAGGGGGAGGAAGGAGGAAAGGAGAAGGACGAAAAATCAATCTACTCCTTTTCAAACTGTGAAAGAAAAATTATTTTTAGGCCCTATTATACTCGGGAAAATTACGACACTTGGCTGAAAAAGTCATAAAAATTTTTTCAAGTTTTCATTTTTGGTACGTAAATTATTTTAAAAAACTGTCTCCGTGTGTCGAATATTTTGAACTTTGCTATCCTCTTAAATGAACAGGATTCTGCGCACGTAACAAAACATAAAAATCTGAAATTTCAAAATTAAATAAAACATATGATAAGGTCTATTAGGAAGAGAATGGAAACAGAAGGAAACTACCCCCACTTACACTGAAAATTTTTTTCGTTTATCCCTGATAAAAATTATTGAAATATTCGGGCTGAACAGCGCTAGTATCGCGCACAACGAAAAAGGGACACTTTGCGAGCGGTGCGGATGGTGTGCGGAAGCTTTCCTGAAACCGATCAAAATCAATTTTTATGAGCGAAGGTAACTTATAGGAAATTGTATGCTTTAAAAATTTTGTTATCTTAATTTTTCCGCTAAATGGCTTCGTTCTCGACTTATTTTGAAATAACTCAATTAACATTCATAGGAAAATCGTCCTCATCCCGCTTTCAATTTTGCCGATTGTAGCGTTCCTAGCGGATGTATGCTCCGAATTTTGAAATACATAGTTCGAAATCTAATCCGTAAACAGAGACCAGATCAAATGAGAGCAACAACCACCCATAACCATGTAATTTTGCGGGGGGACGCTGCAATAATACAAAGAAAAATTGGAAAGAAGTTGACTAAACATAATGGAAAACAACTAGAATCTTACATGAAGAAAAACTGTCTATATCTATACCCAAAACTGACCAAAACGACTGAAAACCACTAAGTCGAACCAAAAAAAAACCAAAATCACTAACACTTTGAAAACATGTCGCAGACGAATCTGCAACCATGGGAGAGCATTTTCACGTCTCGATTGTAATATCGACGCGACTGCAGTCTGCAGCCATGTTTGTTAATAAAAATTTCCATGGAAATGTCAACCACTAAACTGAATGTCACTATGAAGAGCAAATCATACAGACTGGCTTTGTGTCGGGGGAGCGTAACAGTTTTCACTCAAGTATACCTATCCATGGCTGGAAGAAAAATAAATTTCCATGGAAATGTCAACCACTGAACTGAATTGTCACCATGAAGAGCCTTAATTTCGATTCTCGCCTCAAAAGTAACGCTCAAAAAGAAACACTTGTTTCGTTTATGAGCCAAAGTTCTCGATAACTTGTTTTTTTCATGATGCTCCAAAGTAACGCTCAAGAAGTAACGTTTTTTTTTTGTTCACGTGCCAAAGCAAAATTTCGTTTGTGTGCCAAAGCAAAGACATGAAAATGTCAAAAAAAAAAAAAAAAAAAAAAACTTGAGCAGGGGTGAAAGCTTGATTTGGTACCTACCTATTTTCATGAGCTGAAATTTGTACGAACCTACGACACAACGTAACCGCACCAGGCTATCGGCATCAATTTTTTTTTCGTTTCTAAATGGATTTTGAAACAAAAAATCTTGAAGAATTTGAGGGGGTATAGCCTCCTAGCTCACTCCTTGGTTGCGCCTTTGATTCAACTATATGATCAGTGCAGTGGCGTGTAGCTAGAAACGGATTTTGAGGGAGGTGAAGAGAATTATAGCATTCCAAAAATGAACTGCATACTCTCAGAGATCTATAAAAACAAACGGTCAATTTGATCATCCATAGTTTCACGTCCTTTCAAACAGTCGCCAATTTAATTTCATGTCAACATAAGGCAAGAGATGTTCTATCCAGCATTGACCTCTTTCCTTTCCCTAAAAGTAAATATGTTACCCCCTTCGTCCACAGAAATTATGTTTATTCTTACAGCCACTTTCTCATCTGTTTTGTGAATTGGTTTTACAAATGTGGATTCTCACTGGTGTTCTTATCATTGATTTAATAGACATCGAGAGTGCGTGGTGAAACATATTCATTATTATTCGAGTTGACGGTATTTTCACGCGCTGTAAATTATTTTACGACACGAAAGCCATAATAAATATTCAAAACCTGACAAACGTGACAAGTGCAACTAGACGTTGACTTTGATTTACCGATATGGAAGCTCACTGTTTCACAGGAGACTAAATATTGGCCAATTTTCGCTTCGCTGTATTGCTCAGATTACCAGGACACGATAGCGAGTTGGTGTTCACATCATTTTCTTAGTCTCTCGATATCCTCAACCCTCTCAATTTCGCATAATAAGAAACATTTCTATCAACTGCGACTGTTTTTCACTAAACAACTTTAACGCGGGTTCAAATAGATATAAGCTGAACCGAAACTAACTAAACGAATAATGAATGCTAATTAGTCGTCGTCTGATACGAGCCCACGACGAGAATGTGTTAGGAACATGGTTTTCCAAAATAAATAACGCTATGAAGATAATTCTCAAAACCGAAAACTAATCGACGAGAAACCGATGTTCAAAAAATTAATATTCACAATAGCGCTGTAAACGAAAATGTTTCGAATTTCTCCGGATTTTAAAAATTAACGCTAGTATTGTTTGAAAGACAGTAGTAATGAGGGGAGAATGGGGTAAAAATAGCAAACCAGAGATTTTTGCTGAGTTTTACTAATGATCTCAGCTGAGAATTAAACATCCACGAGTTTTGAAGATACCAGAGGGTCACGTTTTCAGTTGTCATTTGGATACAAATGGGGACTCGTTCGCGAGTTCATGTAGTCCGGATGCTAGTAGCACAAAATGAAAGACCAAGTAGCACATTTGTAGTTAAGACCTCCAGGAATATTTAAAAAAATGTAGGCACGCCTGGCCCCCCCCGACCCCACGTTGAGCATAGTAATCAGAAATGGGATAATATTTGGTGGAGAGTTTGGCGATGCACGCATGCCAAATCGGCTCCACAAACCATCGGACCCATGGCCTTGGAAACTACCTTTTCGAGTATCACTCGGTGACCAGAAAGACCATAAATGAGATACAATGTTTCTTAAAAGAATAGAGAAAAAGAGAAAGTTTCCAAGAAATACCGTTGAAGGAAGATATGAGGGCCTCTCCCGCGATTCTTCGACGATTATATTTTCGGAACCCTACCCATGGTTAACCTAGTTATAATTAAATTCATTCTTCAAAAGCACGTGGTAGTCTAAAGCATGGGGTTCGTTGACGTATTTAAATTTCTAGAGGTGGGTTCAAAGTATGAGATGCGTCTGAAGCACCTTCTCATCAAAGTACATGCTTGTCGCTGAGGCACGTGGTTGGCTTTAGCATGTAGTTGTTTGAGGCATTTGGCCTTCAGAAATATGAAGAAGACTGATGCAAACTCAATTTTCAAATAAATCCAGCAAAGAGGACATGAAGGTCAGGTGGTGTTACGTTATTTCTTGTTTACTAAACTTTACTTGATTATGGTATTCATGATTACGGTAAATTTATTATGTTTTGCTCGCAAAAGCAGTGCCAAACGTGACGATGAGAAAGAGGAAAGACACATTCTTTATATCAGTTGTAATATATTATTGCCGTACGAATGAAAGGATTCTAAGAAGTTCAATTATTTCTAGTAAAATGCTCGATGAATAAATTGAAACCAATTGAAACGTTTAAATGAGGTCCACCAAACAGAAAAATTTTCGGATTGACAGATCTCAAGATACAGACACGCAAAGTGAGCAATCTCGAAGAAAAACGTCATATTCTGCCAAAAATGAGGAAAGTGAACATCGTAAATGAAAATCCTGTCTGAAAAATCCCTTACTTCGTTCAATCTATCAATCTTATCAATGGAGTTAACACCTTTTGGAAGAGAACATTTTCACCGCAGAGTTGCCAACCACGACATTACAGCACAAACATTAGTAGTTTTGCTCAGTCAGTGCTTCCGCTTGGTTCGGGCCAACATCCTATGTGGGAATCAGTGCTCACCTCAAAAAGTCAAAAATGGAGATAACACCTTTTGGAAAGAAACGTTTCAACTGAGTAATTGAAAATAACCGATTAATGAAAACTAACCGAGTAATCAAAAATGAGGAGCGATATTCCAAAACGGCCTCTGTCCACTTTTTTGAAAAATCGTTTTATAGTGCCATCTGGTGAGGAATCTAGTAATACATATTATGGCCCGAACCAAATCACAATATCACGAATTTAACGCATGTAAGAAGCCAAAATAGACTCGCAAAGAGAAGGAAAAAGTTGTTCCAAAACAGCCTCTATCCAGGAGATCCCCCATATGCGCGTCTCCTGTACAAGGTACATTCAATATTTCAACGAGATAAATTCTTGTAAGTGTTCTAGTAGGCAACTAGGCAACCCGACTATCCGCCGTGACATTTAGGCATAATATAGGGATTCACCAAGTTTTTTCTTCCCCGTGAAAAAAGTATAAAACTGGACAGGGGCCGTTTTGGAAAATCGCTCCTCAAATTATCAACTTACTAATAAAGCATAATAGTTCAGGAGAATTAGCTAAAAATGAGGTATTTGATGGAATTAATTGCAGCACAGCTGAAACTTGGTACGATTGTTTAGTACCCTCTTCGGAAAAGCTCCGTAATTTCCCCTCCTCCCCGGGTGTGAGCATCATCCCCCATAGTCCAAAAAGTGCCCCCGGAAACAGTTTTTGGCTTGTATCTAGCTTAAAATTGAGTTCTAAGTAAAAATATTTCTTACCAAAATTAAAGAGCGTAAAATTCTCTACAAAATTGATATCTATGTTTTTTTTTCGTGTTTTTTTTTTTTTTCGTGAATCCCATACCAACCAAGATAATTGGCATTCAAGATCACATTAGCATGTAAATATGAAGTAACCTACAACGTACGCGGTATACGAACGCCGAACTCGTCTCTCTAACACGCGAGAAGCGTTGAACACTGTAATTTTAAATCCCTATACTTGATGGACCAGCTTATTTTAGAAACCGGATTGACGACAGACAATAGATATGGAGCGACACACTCCTGTAGGAGCGCTAGTGTAGTGGACGAAAAGAAGATCAGGGTATTTTTACCACAGAAACATGTACAGGTGAAATGAGCTCTAGCATTTTCAGTATTGAAGAGAACTAAAGTGTCAGCCCTTATCATTTCCTTTCAGATGAGCCCAACTTGAGTTTTTTTGCAGAACATTTTTGTCCCTGATCATCTTTTCGTCCAAATATACCAATCAGCGTGCCGCATTTCATTAGGCCGCTAGAGAGCGGCTCTTTAGTATCCAAACGTGAATCGAACAAACACTCATGCGAATTATGAAGAGTGCAGGCGGACTGACTCATCGACGCGGTGTTACCTCTAGCGTTTTGCAGCAATGGATTCTTAGCGCCCCTGTCATATGCTTCATCTTTGCCAAAGTCTGGAAAAGTTCACAAACTGAGAACCAGAAACGAGTGCTCAGCATAAAGAATTCAGGGAATCACGAGTGCAGCACGATAGAAGGGATGTTCAAACTTTTTTAAACTGGCTGAGAGCCCATCATCCCTTCCCATATGTATTTGAATTACAAGAGGGATCTATCCGGGTTTACAGAGGGGATTTATGAAGGGGATATGGAAGGGCTATACGACGGGTCTACAAAGGGGATCCATGCAAGGGGAAACAAAGGAATATACAACGGGTCTACAAAGGGGATCCATGCAAAAGGAAACAGCGGGCTATACAAAGAGTCTACAAAGGGCATACATAAAGGGTATACAGAAGGGCTTACGACAGTTTACAAAGGGGATACTTAGAGGCATACAGAGGGGCTGTACGATGGGTCTACAAAGGGCATACATAAAGGGTATAGCACGGGTGTCTTAACACCGGTGTATAGCTCGGGTAGTGAGAGGGCTACACGTAAATGAAACTCTGTGATTGGCTAACCTGATGGCTCCCTTCGAATGGAGCGCTCTGATTGGCTGCTGGTGGGGAAACATACCGGGTTGAGACAGGGCTAACAAGGGTCGATTTCCTAAAGGTCTTGAGCGGGTTTACACGAACTTAAGTTTTCCGCATTGGGATCACAAGCTTGTGGTTGTCGTAAAGTAGGTATCTCTTGTACCTTGTAGCCACGCGTTTGTAGAGGAGGTTGTTTAAAACGCAGAAAACTGTATACATGTAGACTCGGATGAAGATGAATTCTTATAATAATAAAGACAATAAATTGAAATTATATCATGTAACATTCTATACATCCAGTCATGTGTTTCCGCGATTATTTCAGCGTTTGTATACCGCGTACCCTTATTATTTACATGCTCGTGTGATCTTGAACGCCGATTATCTTGGTTGGCATGGGATTCACGAAAAAAACATAGATATCATTTTTGTAGAGAATTTTATGCTCTTTAATTTTGGTGCGGAATGTTTTCACCTATAACTCAATTTTAAGCTAGATACAAGCCAAAAACTGTTTCCGGGGGCACTTTTTGGACTCTGGGGGGTGATGCTCACACCGGGAGAGGAGGGAAAATTACGGAGCTTTTCCGAAGAGGGTACTAAACAATCGTACAAAGTTTCAGCTGTGCTGCAATTAATTCCATCAAAAATGCTAATTCTCCTGGACTATAACTGGAAAGTGATTAATAGAAAATAATTGGAAAAATTGAGATCAATGAATAAAAAATAACCAATTTACGAAAAATAACTAATTCATTGGGATTTATTGATGGTATTCGTTTAAAAAATCGAAATAATTAATAAACTAACGATAATCAAAAATAATTGCAACCAGTGAATTAAAAAAATTAAAACTGATTAATTAAAAATAAGCTGGAAATTATCAAAACCTATCAAAAATGGTCGATTATATTAAATTATTAAAAAAATAAAAATAAAATGAATAAATTTTAGAAAAATGATTAGTTAAAAATAATGGTCTGATCAGAAAGGATCAAAATAGTTTCCAGAACTAAATCAAATATTTCTAATTTTTACCCATTGTTTAATTAATAAAAAATTGATTATTTTTATATTAAATAATAAAAAAATTAATGTTTTCAATCAATTAATAAAAAAATTAACTAAGACCAATTTATGGAACAAAAAAATTGATAGACTAAAAATAAATAATTACTTAGAAATAACTGATTTATTTTGAAAAATCAACTTTTCTATCGAGCTTTATAGTTACGTTTCCCTCCTTTTTTCCATTAACAATGTGTCGAGCGAAATTGGGGAAAACGAAGAAGGGAGATTCAGCATTTTATTTTAGAGGACTCGTTTTAGATTTCCACACTTATTTTTTATAAACATTCATAAGAAAGTTCTCATCATTTTTACTTTCATTTTGAGAAAATGTTCCCCTTTCGAATTTTCAGCAAAATTTTATGTTTTTGATATTTAAGACTTTTGGGAAACTTGGGCGCCTTCATCGACCGTAGACATCCTGAACAAATAAAACTCGCAAACTTCAGTTTTGACAAGTCTTCACAGGATCCAACTCAATACAAAAACAATAATATATACGTAGTTCAAGAATGGTGAAATTGACCGAGGGGGGGGGGATGATTCTCATGGACGGGAAGACACTTTTAGAGAAGCCAGCACAACTGGAGTCTATAATATGGCACGTCTTCTGCTTGAGAAACTTAAGGGGGAAAATGGCCACAATCCTACGTTTTTTGTTCTTGAGGCTAGTATTAATAGAATAAGATCTATTCAGAACCTACCACCGCTCCCCTTTCTAAGATTAAATCAAGGAATCACTCGAAGCAATAATTATTGCAAAACAGTTGACCGCATTTTTTTTTTCTATCTTCAGCCGTTTTGTACCCAATTTCCCTGGATCGGTATTCTTCAGAAGCTAGTAACCTGACCACTTTCTCAAGAAGGCAGTAGATGAGGTAGAAATGTTTACTTTCATTAGTGAGTTCTGACACATGAGAGTTGCAAGGTGTAATTCAGCATTATTTTATCTTTCAAAAAAGAGGGGGGTCGAATGCTTAGGTACATAAAACCAATTACAACTGAACAGATGATAAAACGCCCCGAGGCCATTGGTTGGGGTGATGCCCTCATTTACGACTGCTCCCCTGCCGACGCTAAAAAGTCTGATTTGTCGTCTTTGACTGAAGTGTAGAGATGTGAGTAAGATTTCTGCGCATTAAATTACAAAACAGGATCGGAGAATATATAATGCTATCGTTATTTTGAAAGAGTGCCACCGGACAATCTATTGCATGGATGATTTATGACTGATATTGCTTCTAGTTTTAGATCTCAATTCATTAATGTCATTTTAAATGACAACGATATAATTCTTTTATCTTTATTTTACAGCATTGGCGAATACAGCCCAACCGTCCTATAAAGTTATTCCGGACAACGATTCCGATCCATATAAAGAGTTCCCACCTCCGAAGCTAAATCGAGAAGAAAATGGTACTCGTGTATTTTTCAATCATTTATAATCTCATAACCGATAGAAAAATTATCAGTATCGTAAATAATCCGCTTTACACGCGGTTAATAATGAAAAAGAAAATTCTTAGGCAGTTTAATTCTCAAAGAAAGAAAAGAAGAAGAAGAAGAAAGAAAAAAAAAAAAGTACAAACCTATTATAATTTGTTTGTATAATTTGTTTTATAGAAGCAGAATACTGGCGAAATCAAGCTCTTGGCACGTTGGACGATAAACTAAATCGCAAATTGAACACCAATAAAGCCAAAAATATAATATTCTTCCTGGGAGACGGAATGTCGATTACGACTATTACAGCAGCCCGAATTTTTCGAGGACAATTAAAGAACAAGACGGGAGAAGAGGAGAAATTATTTTTCGAAACGTTTCCGTACACTGGATTGTCGAAGGTTATTTATTACGCAGCCGTGAATTATTGAACCGTTAATTGTTACACTTTCGCCTTCGAAATAATTTCAAAGATTTTGTTCTAAAATGCTGAGAACAAATGGAGCCATGTGAGAAAGACTAGGGTGTCACGTTGGGTTGGGATGACGGTTTCTCTTCCTCAGCTTGAAAGAAAATTTCCGCCTGTATTTCCTTGTTCCTAACCAGTCAGCCTGTGACCTCGTTCTTGATCTAGCTGATCGTGGCTCTGGGACTGTTGCACTCAACCACGGTGTCCTTTCCCAAGAGCAGGTAACAAATTAATAATGGGTGCATGGTGTAGTTTGAAGTGTGAGTGCGAAGGGTCTTTGCCAAGGGACTTTGATTTTAAAGTCGGAATAACTATTTAATGAATGTTTTAAAACAAAATTTGAACATTATGATACAATAACTGTGCGGAACGATAGCTACTTTCATTCGTTACAAGCACTCTCCAAGAAAATGCGATTCGGATAGCTGATGAAATTTATTCGAATTATGACGAATTAACGTAAAATATATTTCACTGCATGGTCGGAGGATTTAATTGAGACCTCGTCACCAACCTTAGTTTTCTCATTTTTCCATTTCTCCTAATTCCACTGTACTCTTTAAGTTGAACTCTCTTCTGAAAGAAGCAATGAAGGACTCTTAGAACACGTACACTTCGACATTCGAAAGCCCTGACCTGTGAAATCCACTAATCAAAGTCGTACCCTCAGAATTTGAACACATTAATGGCTTCAGGTCGCGCAGATGACTTTCACGAGGCACAACTATTAAATAATCGAAATAACTTTCAATGCAATACAACGGTATTGAAGACTCGACTGCAAAAACACCTGTATATGACTTAATTAAAGTTTTACCAATTTGCGTTGTCGTGACGGGACATTCGACCTCGAAGACCCGCCACGAATTACGACCCACTGACTTGGAAAATATCTCGAGTTCTGTACCATACATGAAATGCGTAAAATAAACTGCAGTTACACGAATTATATGTGTAGAAGACATATCCCTAACTGTTTTCGATCATAAATGAATAAATTTAAAAAAAAAAAAACGAGTTTGACGACTTGATAGGCCATTTTCGTAAATATTTAATAGGTATTTCCGCAGTTGTGATTAATCGAACTTGACAATCCAATTAATCCAGCTCTTATTCTAATCTACACAGTAGAAATCATCACTCTCCTTTGTGAACTGAGGTCAGGTCATGAAATTTTCTTAACGTAAACGAGCATTTCCACGTTGCCAGGTAGCTCGCCTAAATCCGTTGGGAATTTTGCCCCCGAGACCCGAGATATATTTAAAAAAGTAATTATGGAGTAACAGAGTCCATCAAGAGCCTGTCCGTTAAAAAGAACCATTCGAGGGCAAGCAATATGGTACCTTATATTTTAGATGAAATTACAGAAAAGTAATCTTCTTCGATTTAAAAAAAAATGTATAGAGACAACATTTGCTTTGTTAATACTTTTTATTACTTCGAATTGTGAATGAGGATAAATCTGATATTGAGAAAGCGCACACAAGTGTTTGGCGCAGAAATTTTACTACCTTTGGGAACTTATCCGTGGTCTTTGAAATAAACTTTCCCCTAACAAAGGAATTATCAGAGATAGTATTTGTCAAATAATGGTTCTGGCCACAGTCCTTTTAGTTTCCTCGCAAAACACTGATGTAGTGGTCTAGCTAATTTTTGAAGGGGTTTCTTAGGATATCTAGATAGGCGCCACCAAGGAAGAGTAAATACAACATCCCCCTGTGGTAAAAGAAACATTATATTAATAACAGCCTTAGAGAGAAGGTTTTGCCTCCCCCCATTCCATATTTATAACACCAACGATGTTGATACAAGGTGTCAACGATGTTGATACAAGGTGTCATACCAGAGCGGCTTTGTAATATTGTATATTAACATTCGAATAAGAGATTCTCAAAATTGAAAATGTTTTGGATTCAAAAGGGCAAAGAAAGATACGAATCATCAGTCTGTGCTTTACGAATTAGATCTCCCGCTTCCTAATCTGATTTATTTTTTGAATGCGTAGTACCATTGACACGGGACGAGGAAATACATACCGCCAATAACAAGATCTACTTTCTTCTGAGTGAAACAAATGTTGTTTATTAAAAATGAGAGACACGGCTGGAGCTTTAGTCAAACCTTGATGGTATTACGCTAATGGAAAGGTATTGGGACACGGAATCAAAGTGGCTGACATCTAGCGGATGTTTTGTGAACTCACATTGAGTGATCATGGAGGAAAGACACTTAATTTTCAAGTGTCCTCAAATGGAAAAAATCACTTGAAACTGCACTAAGTAACCTCCGGAGGTTACTTAAGTGCAATTTTAAGTGATTTCTTCCATTTAAGGGCACTTAATAAATTAGGTGTTGTTTGAAAATACGGCTGTCATTTCTTACTTCACCGCACTTCTATTAATTTTGTTACCTGACAATTAAATTTTGAATCGCAAGTTCGAATATGTAGCTCCCTGCAGTTCGAATTTGAAGCATTGTCCCTCATTTCTTTATTTTATAGTGATTTTTTGAAAAAAACCTATTTCCCATTTACAGCAATGTTATTTCCCTCCATGATCGCTCAACCTTTTATTAGGAGGTACACATTAGTGCTCCTACATTCCGTTCCACAAGTTAATTCAGTCAACTGTCAAAATAGACATTCCTTTTGAGTTACGAGTTTCGTGTAGTCGAGATATAGGCCCCAACACCCAAGCTTTAGACTTCGAAAAAGTAAAACTGAGTTGCCAGAGAAAATTGAAAAGTATTGAAAAGGGGGATGATCAGGGACGTACCGAAGAGTTTTTTCTGGGGGGTAAAAATTGTGAAGTCCCAACTGACTCAACTCAGAATTCCCAAGTATCAAAGCAAAAAAAGAAAAACCCTTTTGACCTGTTGAATTTTTCCAACTGACTCAATTCAAAATTTCCAAGTATCACAGCAAAAGAAAAAAACCTTTGCCTTGTTGGGGTTTCCAAACTTCTCAACTCAATTCCCAAGTATCAAAGCAAAAAAAAAAAAAACCTTTCAACTTGATGGATTTTCACAATTCGTCTGACTCTGACTGAAATAGTAAATTTTCCCAACTGCTGAGTGAAAAATTCCTACAGGGGGATCCCCCCCCCTCCCGTATTGATACGTACCAGGGGATGATCGATTGCTGATCTCTGGTTTAGAATATCGAATGCAAGTTTGGATTCAGTTCCGAGTTTTAAAATCCAAAACACGAAATTTCAAAGAGGAGTAAAATAAAAATAAATAGTTTTTTATAATCGAGCGATGAAATTATTAGGACTGATCTAAATCACTGATTTTGAATATTTCAACAGATTTTTGAAAAAGCTCCCATTTAGACTCAGAAGATCAAAATTTCAGTTTAAAATAGATAAAATTCAGTTGACTTAGAAATTCATGACACATCCAAGCGGGCGTTTTAAGGATTACTTATTTTAGATAGGGTCTCAGAACTATAGCCTCAAAACGGGAGCCGTTCCAACTTGACTCCGGGACAAATTTAAATTTAGCTCAGACTTTGGCTAAAATTCTTAAAGCTGGTTCCTACTTAAATTCATATAACTGATATCAGCTCCCCTGGAAAACGATCAGCTCTGGTATCTGATTTCAAGAATTTCATTAGCTTTCGTCTCCGACCACATGAGAGTCGGAAATCCAAATTTCATCGTTGAAATCCATTTTTGAAGCCCAAATACGGATCACATCAAAATTCAAATGATACATTCGAAATTAGCGACTATCAAAATCCTTATGAAGATTGCGTATACAACTGGTGATACGTTCTCGCTCCACTTTTGGGGCAGAACAACATTTCTTGCGAGAAAGAACTAAAGACTTCACCAATGTGCCACGCAGATCTCAGTTCGCATTTAAATAAGTATGACGGGGAATATCACCGGGGGGGGGGGTGTGATTTAAAAAAAGGAAACCAAAAATATTATGTTAACTCGGGTTCTAAGCAGAGATCCGGAAGCAGAGTTCGTAACCCAAAAATTATTTGTTCGACGTGGAGCCAATTTTAGAAAATTATTTTTGGGTCAGGGCTCATTTCAAAAAATTATTTCCAGGGACTGGACTTAGAGTCCGGAAAAACTATTTATTGAAGCCAGAGACAATTCCAGAATTTTAGAGGAGACCGTCTCGATTACTGGCTTCGACTCTTCAACCTCCCTCTTTCCTCCTCCTATACCTCTTGATTTCCCATCAATTCTGAACCCCTAGTTTCGAAGATCACCTACTCATTTCGAGTACTGATTTCGTATTTCTGCCTTCCCACTCCTATGCCCAATTCTTCGAAGCGGAGTCGATGTAATATTAAAATTGAATTCAGTATCCCAGAAACCTCATATTTTAAAACTATACAGTATTTTTACACTTTTCTCTCTAACCCTCCCCTCCTTCGTTCAGTTCAACAATTTTCAATTGCTGACTTTGGCAGTGAGTTGAGCGACCACTAAAACCGTAAGCTTGATAAATATTTTGTATTTTATTTCTTTTTTAAATTTCAAATCCTTTCCCTTCTTGGATCCTGCAGTTATCAAAATAGAGTCAAAATGACATAGAAGATGAATTCGGCATTCTTGAAATCCTACAGGTACTCGATACCTCTATTGTGTTTTTTGACATTTTCAATCCTACCTCTCCCCTCGAGGTGTCACCACTTAGAATTTAAATAAAAACTGATGAAAATATTATTTCAAAGATATTGAATAGTACACCTTTAACATCCCCATGCAGGGTCTAAAACGAGCAGGAGAAGAAAAAGGAAAAAAGGGTGTCCGTCTCTAATCGTAGATAAAGTCGGCACTTGATAAATTCTTGTAGTCAAAAAATTTGGGAAAAAGGTATTTATTTACTTTTTCTCCTTTTAAATCTCAACTGTATAATCGGTTCTGCCATCCCCTACCGCCTCTTAAAAGAACTAACTTGCCAACTACAGACCTGTTTTGATGTAATTATTACATTCCCATGAGGCCATGACAGAAGAAATGTGCCACAAAATAATTCACTTCAAACCATTGAAATGCAATATGTCATACACGTGATATCTCAGGAGCGAATTTCCGGAGGACAAAGAAAGGAGGAGCAGAGGGTGTCCACCGGCGACGTATCGAAGAGTTTTTTTGGGGGGGGGAGGGGTGTGGAGAGTGTGAACGTCCCAACTGATTCAATTCAAAATCCCCAAAATTATCAAAGCAAAAAAAGAAAAACCTTCTAACTTGTTGGAAGCCCAACTCCGTCTGACATTGAAACGGTAAATTTTCCCCAACTGCTGAGTAAAATTTCCTACGGGGGACTCCCCCTCCCATCGGTACGTCCCTAGTATCAACCCCTAATTATGTTGAAAAAGTCGGCACTCGGTAAATGTTTGTTGTTAACAAATTTGGAAAAGGGTGGACTTTTTAGTTCTTAACTAATATATTTTTTGCTGTCTACATACCCTCCTCACACACGAGAGAAATTTGCCAATTACGGCCTTCTCGGACAAATTAATATCAAAACTGAATTTCGGGGATATGTACCCTACTAATTAATATCCTTATTGTATTTCACCTCATATTCGTCCCTTCTCCCTCTTGTAGAGCCACAATTTTAAATTTAGGATCAAACCAATTTCAAAAATGAATTCAGCGAATTTGAGATGTCTCTGAACGACACCTTCATTGCATCATTCCCTCAAGAGAAAAGTCGAAAAATCCTCCTTAGGATCAATGAAACACAAAAAAAAACAAACACGCAAATTCATATATGCTGTATGTGCAAGGGGTAGGTGTAAGGGGGCGAGAAAAATTCGCTTTAATGAGGTACTGATACACAGAAACAGATCTGTGAGCAGTTTGTGTCCTTTCCATTCGCACATGTCGCTGCGATTGATAACCTGTCGAAAAATTCAACACTCTGTTCCACAAAGCCTGTATTAATGAATAGTAATGTAAGGAATAATTTTCTTCTCTCCTTTACGTTTCTGAGGCAGTTACGAAAGAATCCTCAGGAAACACTACTTATAAAATCGGATCCAAGGGTACATCTTATTTGAAACTCTTTTCTATGTAGGCAATAAGAGCCGAGTTATGACTTAGAAATCAGATTTTTGGGTTGAACATTTCTCCTAAAAATCAGTTTCGTATAAATCTTGCTCAAATTGATACCTTTTTTTGGTTCGATTGAGGATTAGACAGCCAATGCTGATTTTTTCTGTACCTCGCGTGAGACCAGGACAGTGTTCACGTACCACCGGTTGTCATTGCATCACAGTCTGTGAACCCTTGCCCCAGACTATTTTCTAATTTAACTTTTTAAAAGTAGTTCTAGAATGTCAAGTTTTCAATTTCTGTCTCGGAAAAAAGAACAAATTTCCTTCGACTCTTCGTCCATCAAATTACTCCTGTATTTAACTACACAGCCCTCAACAACTTGGCTGCTCGATAACATCGACAGTTTCATTCCGAAAACGGAACACATAGCCTCGCAAATAATATTCTTGTTCTGAATTCGGACTGTCGTTTTTGTTTAGACCTACTGCACGGACAAACAAGTGTCGGATTCGGCGAGCACAGCTACGGCCTACATGTGCGGAGTGAAAGGCAATTTCCGAACGATCGGCGTATCCGCCAATGTACATGTGGCCGACTGTGAAAGTGCCAAGATCGAATCGAATCGGCCCTCATCGATACTGAAATGGGCCCAAGATGCCGGCAAGGCGACCGGTACCGTAACGACCACCAGAGTAACGCACGCGTCTCCGGCCGGAGGCTACGCTCACGTACCTTTCCGAGACATGGAGTCAGATTATGATGTCATCAAGAAGCACCAACTGGATCCAAATTCGTGTAACTTCGACATAGCCAGACAACTGATATACGACGATCCCGGTCGTAATTTGAAGGTAAGATCGGACGTTTTTCATCACTACAAATTCAAACTTCTAACTTACGACAATGTGTTGTTCGCCATTTTTTCAGGTCATCTTAGGCGGGGGTAGAAGCAAATTCCTTCCCTCGCAGAACGGTAAAGGTGAGCGATTGGACAAGGACCTAATCGAAGAATGGAAGAACGATAAGATGAACAGGAGAGCAACTGCGGCCTACGTGAGCAATGCCAATGAACTGAGACAAGTGGATGTGTCGAAAACGGACTATCTCTTAGGTAACTTGAGGATTCCAGGCCATGACACTACCCTCGAAAGTAGAACAACGACTAACTTATGTTTTCTGATTGCAGGCTTATTCGCGCCTGGCCATCTGAACTATCACTTGGAGAACATCACTGAACAACCAAGTTTATCAGAAATGACCGAGAAAGCTATAAATATGTTGAAGAAAAACGATAACGGGTTCTTCTTGTTCGTCGAAGGTGGCAAAATTGACACGGCACATCATGTCAATCAAGCTCACTATGCGTTGGACGAGACTGTGGAATTTGACAAAGCAATAGAAAAGGCGTATCGAATGACCAACCAAGAAGATACTCTCATCGTCGTGACTGCCGACCACGCTCACACTCTAACCATGAGTGGTTATCCGGCCAGGGGCAATAACATCAACGGTCTTTACGGAAAATCAAAGGATGGACTACCATATTCGACTCTCAGTTACGCAAACGGTCCCGGGTATAAACCGGAGATGTCTGGAAAGCGACATGATCTGGAGAAGGACGACATAGGTATGTACATTCAGTTTCACTATTCCTAATCGATCAGAGTCAATATGTATCTTGTGAGGGTAAAAGCCGGAAATGTACTGACAATACGATCACACCCCCTAGTGAATTGTAGAATTTCTTTCCCCCTCTACCTTATCCAAAATGCCACTTTGGTACGTTCATGATAGGTTTCATTTTGATTCCCTTAGGACCTTAAGACTCCCGTAGACTCATTCGAACTCTTAATTCGGCTGCCTTCTAGATTCGAAAAGAAAGCGCCCTCTAATTCGAGTATTAAGGTGGGACTTTTTACACCTACCCCCTCCATTTTCGTTTTCACTGGAAAAAGCGGCTCTGTTTTGGAGTAAAAACCCGCCGTAACAATTTTCTTTATTAAAAAAAAAGTAGTTAGCCAGCGGGTAATGGATATGAAGTTCAATATACGGATTTCACGTCAGAAAATCAATTTTTCATTAGAATATTTTATGAGTAGAGTTTTTATTAAAAACAAGCAATTCAACACAAAAAAATTATTCTGAATACAACATTCGACGGAATGCAGGGGTGCACAGGGGCTCCAAAATAGAGCTGTCGAAGACCGGTTGATGAAGTGATGTCCTTCACTCAGTATTTTTTTGGACGTACCCCCGCACCCACAAGCTAGCAACAAATAAAAATTTGGGGTTAGTAATTTTCAATAAATCAGCTACAGGGTTTGATGAGCGGTCAGTTCACTTCTGAGATGGTTTTTTGTGTTGAATTCATTTCTGAGGTAATTTTAGTTGTAACCCCTACCACAGGAAATTACCACCTGAATTATTGAAAGTAATGCATGTTGGTGTCAGTGATAGAATATCGGAGTTCCTAAAACTGAGTTCATTTTCTGGATGCTATTTAAGCTGTAACCCACGGGGTCTAGTTGGCCGAGTAGATAGCGCGCTGGTCCCGGATACGAGCCCACGTAGCAACTCGCTAAATTTCAACCTAGGTTGGTTTTTCGGCAAAATGAGAAGAGGGCTAAGACAGCCCTAACAGCCTCCCCGAGACGTCTCTGAGGTAATGCTCGAAAGGGCGGATTCCAGGGCTCGGGTTGAGAGCAAATTAGAAAAGAAGCTGTATATAACCCATAGCTAGAAGACTCGACAAGAAGTTACAAGCTGATTCCATAAATTCAATTTGAATATTTCAGGTTGAAGCTCCTTGTGGAGTCTTCTGGATACGGGTTACAGTTAAATTTGCCTCAGAAACAAATTCGGTACCTTAAGATACCCAATCACTAATACAATGGAAACTATTAACCCCAAATTTTATATGCTGACCTCGTGTGGTTTCTTTAGGTATGAGGGTGTTTGGTGGAGCGTATGGTGATGCATCATGCATGCATGCCAAAGTGGCTCCAGAGGCACCGCATTCCTGGCCTCGGAATCTACCCTTTCAAGTATCGCGTCGGTGACTAGAAGGGATTGGGGTTGGCGGTGCGTCTAGAAAAAAAAAAATCAAAAATAGATTCAACAAATGCGAAACACATACAAAGAAGTTAACACCGGACATTTATTTGATTACCATAAAGGGAAGAACATCATTTCATCAGTAGCTCTCTAACAGCCGTACTCAGGAACCCCATATATCCCCTAAGCAAATTTTTCTTCAACGTCTATTGTTATAATAAATTAATAAAAAAACG